>JAWNPK010000049.1:5780000-10580000 GCA_035047565.1 Drosophila mulleri
CCCTGGCAGAGCTCTCGTCGTCGCGATGGTCATCTCTTAAGGTGAGTGGGCGTGGCTGGCGTTGAAGGCCGCCATCGTTATGAATCCTTCTAGACTCTACTAGTTGACTCTTTTGTTCTCCGACTGGCTGTAAATATATATGTATGTTTATGTGAATGTATGGAAACAACTACAAGAACAATAACAATAACAAACAACTAACTCAAAAACAATTGAATTCGCTATTTCGATCAACTTTTGTAATTTAACTAATTGTGTTCTTCTTCTGGTTTTTCTTTCTTTCAAAAAACAAAAAACAAAAAATCAAAATGTAAAAAAAAAAACAAAACGAAAAACTTTCGACTTTTTGCCCACACTTTCAACAACCAACACACAACCCACACTGCCTAATCTAAATTGTTGGGCGCAACTACAACTATAACAACAACAACAACAACTACTACAACAAATCTGCAACAACTTTTCCTTCCTAAACGACTGCAACTGCAACAACTATAACAACAACTATCAAACTGTGCTTCCCCACTTTGATTTTACTTTCAATTCAATCGATCCTCCAAAATCAAACTTCCTCAACCACAAACTTGCACCAAACTCAATCAATTGGATGAACCAAAACCAACAACTTTTGCAATAATCAATTTGTCAACAAACGTTTTATTAACCAACGCCTAGTTCGTTCAGGTTGTGGGCTGAGGTCTTTCACGTATCGGCAAGCGGCGCCGGCACCGTCAAGTGGCAACAAGTGTCTGAAGATTTGGTTCCTGTTAACATTACCTGCATTCAGGACTCGCCCGAGTGCATCTTTCACATCACCGCGTACAACAGCCAGGTGGACAAGATACTCGACGTGCGACTTGTGCAGCCAGGTGAGAAACTCCACCCCCTGACACAGTTTACCTTTGCTAATTGAAAATTCTATTATCTCTCACTCTCTCTCTCTCTCTCTCTCTCTGTGTGTGTGTGTGTGTGTGGTATTTGCAGGCACACGCATTGGCCAGGCATCAGAATGCTTTGTTTACTGGAAGGATCCAATGACTAACGATACTTGGGGCCTCAACTTCACATCGCCCATCGATGCCAAACAGTTTCGGGAATGCTGTGTAAGTATTCTCTTACAGTTTGCTGCATATTGCAAACGCGACGATGACAAGCAACCACCTCAACTGATACCTCAACCAAAGAACCACCTCAGCCAACAGCCACAAAAACAAACACTAAAGCAATACACACACACGCACACACACACACAGTAACACTATTTAACAAGTAACAAACACTTTGGAGCAGTTTGAATGCTGCCAGAACATCTGCCACAAATGCAAACAACCAGTTGATGATGCTGTGATGATGACCGACCGTGATGAATGTTGAATTAATGAACTATTGATGATGATTGTACGGCGCTTGTGATCCATAAACCACTAACAATATAAATGAATATATATATTTTCGAAATTACTGGAATAGCTACTGCAACAGCTATAAAATGTGTGAAATCATTCAAAGTACGCGCAATAGCTTCAATTCATGCCATGCCATTAGTCACAGTCAGTATCAGTCGCAGTCACTGTCGCAGTCACAGTTACAGTCCCAGTCACAGTCACGGTCACAGTTACAACATGAAGACAGACAGACACAGATACAGACACCGCTCTCAAAACTGCTTAAACAAGAACTGCTCCCGTTTAACATACCTGTATACGTATATATACTCTATATATATATATATTCTCGTTCTTAGTTGACCAACATCAGACATACATATAATAAATATATATATATCTTGAATAATCAATAAATTTGTCGCAAAATTTAGTATCGTACTTGAAAATTCGAATTTTTATGTTTTGTATTGAGATTCTGTTTTGCTCTCGTTTCAAATATTCATCCATTTTGTAAACAATTTGGACAATAATTCTAAAGTAATACGTACATACATATATATAGTAGTGCTTAAACCGCTTTTACACGTTGAATGGAATAGAAACACAAGAGAAAATGATCAGAGATTGAAAGAGAATCCACATGAGAGGCATATAAAATATAAATTACCTTAAGCTAAAGCTGAACCAACTCGCTTCTACTTCCATTTCCGATCAATTTCTTAGCCAGACTGAAGACACACTCACATTGCTGACTTCCACAAAAACAACAGTAATTACAATAATAACAACAACAACAACAACATTTACTATTCACTCATTTAGTCAAACATAAACTGTCTGGATTTAGTATCTAATAATTGTTTCGTTTCTTTTCTTACTTTGCGCCTCATTTGTTGCAGGTATCTTACATTGTAAAAAAATACGTTAGTATCGCTTCATATTGTTTATTTGTCACAAACACACTACTACTACAAACTCAACAACTAAATACCAACTGCTGCTAACTAAGACTAACTACTACTATTAAAATAAATAATTAATAACTATGTTTTTTTTTCGAACTATCACAGCAGACAAAAAAAGCTCTCTAATGATCAAATCATTTATATATACTATATATATAGAGAGAGAGACAGCATCTCTAAATGTATTTAAATTTTGAAATGCCCCCATTCAAGTAGCGCTTCCCTTTGTCGGGCATGTGTAAGAACTCTACCTACATACATATACTTGCATACACACACACACACACGCTCTCTCTTTTCCTTTCACACACACACACATAACAGTGTCCTTAAGTGTCGTTACTGTTTTGTAAGCTTTTCACTTTTATGTGTCTTAAACCCTCCCACTCTATCGCCAACCGAAACGCTCTCTCTGTGTACGCTCCTCTATCACAAGTTTCTCAACCCAGTTAATCACATAACTCACGCATACCATAACAGTTATATGTATTATATACCAGTTAAATACTAGCCAATTGATGCCCAGCAACAAATAAACTCATAAGTGTTCAAAGTTCCTATTAATTCTTGTTGTGTGTGTGTGTATATTTTGAAAGTTCCAAAGGTTCCAACAACAACTACTATTTAACTCTATAGCACACACACGCATACATTGACACCCATACAAAGTGAACCCACACACACACACACACACTGACGTCACTTACACATACAGTTACACGCACACCCACTAAAATTTGTTAAATGTATTTATATTATATATTCTTTCATTTCTTTTTCTCTCTTCTAATCATTTTCGAATTCATTCTCGAAACACGCCAAAAATAAAATATTTAAAAAACTGTGTATATATATAAATATATATATAAAAAATACCAAACTAAATTCGTTTTCAAATCTTTCATTTTTGATGCATTTCATTTGATACTTATAAAATACAACAACAAACTACCAAATGTCGTACTTGAATTTGAAATGTAACGTAAACATATGTGTTGTCGAAAACAACAATCAACAAACGACCAACAATATAAATTGAATACTCTACACGCAACAATAACGTATACAACAACAACAACTACAACAAACAAACAACAAATAACCAATGAACAACAACAATTTTGAATACATTTCTAAATGTACACCACTTACAAATCTATCTATCTACTATTTCTGAAACTCTGTCTCACCCGAAATGCTTTTATTATCTAACATCAATTTTATTTAACTACTCTATCTCTCTTACTATATATTTATGTATGTATAAATATATATTTTCAACTCGATTCGTTTGCATTTGACACGTGCGCAAATAAAAACAAAATCCAAAAACTAATTTGAAAAACAAAAAACGATGAATAATGAATGATTATAAATGTATAAATATGAATTGAAAACTTGCAATACAAACATGAAAAATTCGATGAATTGAATGATAATTGTATTAAAATCGAATTGCCAAAACGTACAATGAAAATGCAAAAGAAAAACGCAAAACGCTTTAAAACAATCGCACGTATCCTCTACTACAATACCGTTACCTATCCACTGCAAACCGTTTCCGACGAGCCCTAAGTTCCCCAACAACCCACCCAGCCCCAAGAACCTCATTCCCAGCCAAGTGGGCGGTTTAAATACGCAAATGAAAATCAAATATCGAAACAACTTTCAAAAACAATGCAAAATTTTTGAAACGTATCAAGTACTAGCAGCGTTAGGAAGTAGAAGAGTGTAGCTAGCGAAAAGCTATGATTGAGAATCGCCAAGAGAGGCGATAAAATAAACAGTTAACCACTTAAGTGTAGCCAAGTGCCAACAGCGAAGGCCAAAGATAGTATATAAAATATATTCTTGCAACATAGTTATAAGGTTTCCAAAACCAAAATCAAATCGAAATCGAAATTAAAATCGAAATCAAAATCAAAGCAACACGCACAGGCTCACAATAATTGTTCTCGCAGCAAGTTAATCAAAAATAAGAATATATATTTTAAAAGCTAAGTGTTGAAAATTGTTAGGTTAAGTTGAAAGTTCAAATGTTATTCGATGAAATCAAATCAAATCAGATTAAGTGAATTTAGTTGTAAGTGCGCTTAGCGCCCTAATATGCTTCCTCGAGTCTCACTGCGCAGAGATTAGCTCTTTAAAGTAAAGTATACCCTGCTTAATGCAATGCACTCTTAAGGCTTCACAAAACAAACTAAACTCGCAACTACTAACCAACTAACTAACTAACTAATGCTTGTATGTGTATGTTTGTCTACTTCACTTAACTATCTATTTCTATGTCTAATCTAAAATATATCTCTATATATATTTATATATGTACTCAAGCCTTGAGCACTTCTCTAGTTGTACTACTCTATGTAAACTCTATGCACTCTTCTAATAGTTCTCTAAGTCCTATAAAAAATCACACACGAAGCAACTGTAACAGTCACAGGCAAAGCCGATAGGCTTTTTTTCGCCAAGTCGGAACGACTTGAGCCAGTCATATATAGATCTATCGGATCTATATCGATCTAGTCAGCTAAAGAGAGAAGAATTTCGAAAGCAGAGAAAGCAGAAACCGCACACACAGAACCTTGTAATCCCAATCAACTAACCTAATGATAGTGCGACGTTTTACAGTCGCCTTCTTTCAAATTTTCACGAAAGGCCTCGTCGAGCTACTCCCTGAAACTGGACCCGCCGGGCAAGGGCAAGGTGAAGGCCAAGCGAAAGCCTCTCAGCACTCCGGCGTCGCCGTCGCGCGTGCGCCAAGAGCCCCAATGCACCTGCATGTCCGCCGAGCAGTATGCGCGCTTGAGAACCGATCCACGTGTTAGAGGTGAGAGAACAAACCAATCCAAAAACTAAAAACAAAAACTACTAAACCAAAAACTAAAATAAAACAACCTTAGTCCAAACTGCAACCAAAACCAATTCTCAGCCAAATCGAACTATAAGCAAATCGGTTAAGCCAATTCAGTCAACGAGCTATTCCGACTCGTACTACCTTTCTTTGCTCCTCTATTGCTTTACGTTTCCAGTTCATGTTTCTTCGAAAGATTTGCTTTAACGCGACGATCTCTATTTTTTCTCACTCTCCCTCTCTCTCTCTCTCTCTCTCTCGGTCTATATGGGGCATGTTTCGCCTGTATAGATGTGCTAGTTAACCGTTTGATTTACGCTTAGTCTCTTCACATATATATAAATACAAGTAATACAATGTCTTCCCGCCACTCTACCCAAAAGTCTATACAGTTAGAGATTAGGAGCCAACTCCACCGCATCCCACCCATCAAATCTCATCGCCATACTCATTGCAGGTTCATCCACATTGCCGCGTAATGTCGGCTCCCACAGAATCACCGATGTCGATGGCCAGCAGCAGGGCAAAGTCGTAAGCGCCGTGAGCAGCACCTCGCTCTATGATAATGTGGCTAGCGGTGGGCCGGGCGTGGTCCAAGGAGGCGGTAAGTAATTGGAGAGTGTAGAGAGTCCTATAATATACGAATGTATATTAGCATAACAAATTAAAATTGAAAGTAAATAATCGTGATTAAAAATGAAGTTAGGTCACTCGATGAACCTGTTTCAATGCAATCTTTAACTGAATCTCTCTGACTTGGTTCGTTTTCTACTGTATTTAAGATTAAGAAGCTCTCTCTTAGATCAACTTGAAATACATATAAAATATTTTTGCTGCACTATGCAATGCCTATTGCCAGCTTTGATTTGACATACGATCCTAATAAAATGTTAAATTCGCTCTACCCTTTTCTCTCTCTCGCTCTCTCACTCTGCCACTCTCTGTTTCTCATCCCCCCACAGATACCCTACAACGTCAGCTTAAAGGGCAAGATGGCTCGATGGTGGCCAATGCGGGGGTCAATACCAATACACCGGGCGTCATTGTCACCGGCGTGGGCAGCGGCTCGGACATGTGCACACAGAATCATGTGGGCTCCCAGGTGGGCCCAGACGATGCCGGCGCCTGCCAAATGGATATGGATCTGTCGAAGAGCGAGGGCACCCAGGTTGGCGGCGGACTGCACCAGAGCGTGGGCACCTCCACCAAGTCAACCGGCACACGCACCAAGGATTTCAACGATGATATGGTAAGTGCAGCCTACAAGTCGCTCACCTGGCTGCGAGCTGTGAGCTGTCTGTCTGCGCCAACCACCTAATCTATCTCTCTATCGCTCACACACACACACATATACATTGGCAGACACGCGACGCGCACTCGCACGATATGCACCACCAGCACAACGTAATCAACAACAACACACGACGCAAGACCAAGAGCACCGAGGACATGAACGTCGACACGAGCACACTAAAGCGCATGCTAAAGCCGATGCCCAGCACTGAGAGCCCCGTCACGTCGCCGGAGATGGGGCGACGCCGCTACAACTACTACAATGCCAATGGCGCACAAACGCTGGGGCCGCAGCACATGCATCAGCACGGCATGGGCATGGGCATGGGCGTGGGCGTCGGTGGAGGCGCTGCCGGTGGCGGTGCTGCCGGCGGCCATCACGTCATGAACAACAATACCTTGGGCCGCAACAGCGGCAGTCAGTCGTCGCGCTTCTCCGGCTCGAGGTGAGTTTTGTGTGTCCGGAAATTGTTTGCGCCTATTGCTGAATTCGATTATTTTACCTGGGCAGATCTTCGCATGAAATCGGTCGTGGTTATCCGCCGCGCAATCTGTACTTGGAATTGGAGCGAGAGCGCGAGCGCAGCTGCATCGAGGGCTCGCCGCCATCGGATAACGTGATGTTTGACAACCAGTGCTATGCGACCACGCCCAGCTCCAGCAATGGTAACTCCGATCAGGATCAGTCGTATGGGCAGCAGCAGCAGCCACAGCAGCCGCATCCACAGCAGCAGTCGCATCAGCCGCATCCGCCGCACCCACAGCAGCGGGCATCCAGGCATCAGCATCATCAGCATCAGCAGGCGCCAAATGTGACGCCCACACCGGGCAGCCCCACCTCGCGGCTGCTCATGGAGTACGAGATGCACTTGCGCAACACGCTGGCCAAGGGCATGGACGCCGAGTCCTACAGCCTGCATACGTTCGAGGCTCTGCTCTCCCAGAGCATGGAGAATCTGGGTGAGTTGCCCTGGCCACACCGTCAGCTCACTTGAAGGCTTCGATTTAGTTTTAGTTTTATTAGTTTTGGGTTTGGTTTCGCTTAGGTTTTCGCTTTTGTTTCACATTCGATTCCGTTGGATTTGCCGTACTCGTAGCCAATTTAGTTTGAGCTCAACTTTTTGTTCTCTCGTTGTTGTTGTAGCTGAACATTTCGTCTTGTTCTTGCTCTTCTCATTCTTGTTTTTGGTTTTTTTTAACTACCAACCCCAGTCCCACCCACTTGCTATCATTTTATTGTACAACCCCTCTCTAATCGAATTTTTAATTAGCTTGAGCTAGAGTGTTGTTTTCACTTCGTGCCCTCGTCAATGTCTCCAATCAAGTCGCTTTTTCCATGTAACACTTGAATTTGATAGAATGGGGATAAGGAAAAAGACAAAAATAAAAGAGAATAGCTGGCATACCGTATGTCTAGCTAGCTGGACAGAGATAATCTGATTAATGCGGGTTGCCTTTCATTCCGGGCATTTCGCAGGGCAAACTGCACAAGAATGGAATTCGTGCTGAAATCAGAATGGCTTTGTTACCTAATGCAGGAAGACTGCAGAGCTGCCAATACTTATTAAATAATACTATCTATAATATTTATTCAAGTGCTTGACTACTGCCATAGCAAAGGTTATTATTATTATTGCCATTTCTGCATATCAAAGTCTGTCTCATGACATTTCAACTCAACTCAACTCAACTCAGCTCAGCTCTCTTTAGCACATTTTTACTTTTGTATCTACAAACTGTTTTCATAATTCTAGATGTGATTTTTCGTATAATTTGTCTTTTTGCCATCGTAAACTTCTCTCTCTCTCTCTGTCTCTTTTAATATAAATATTTAAATAATTAAAACTTAAATGCTATCCATACATATCACAATATGCTCATCATGCGCCCTCGCACACAATCAACAAACACAATAACCATACAACAACAACAACAACCTCATCACTATCAACAACAACCACCACCACCACCACCACCACCACCAAACAACAACAACAATAACAACCAAACAACTATCATCAGAATTCGCTGAAAGCCTACCAGGATCAACACAGCGCAGCCCATATCCACTACGTAGGCGTAAGTAGTTCCATTGAATGCACGTCTCTTAACTAATGTCAACTATCCCAAATAAGAAGCCCATTAAATATATATTCGAAGAGAACTGAAATGCTGATGCTTGCCCTTAGCTGTTGTACTTCAATTAGTTTCTATATTAGTTGCCTTATGCTATTCTTCATTAATTTCATTTTGTTTCTCCCATTAGCCAATGCCAAATCTTCAACCTTGCCGCTGCCGCCTCATCGTCCCCTATCCACCATACGGGATAAGGAACGCGATCGTGATCGGGATGGCTACTACAGCGATCGCAACGAATTGATTCGCGAGCGTGAACGGGAGAGGGATCGCGGCTATTTGTCCGATCATAATGCTAGGTGAGTATCATATACAAACACTATGTGTGAATCACCATATAAATTGAATATTCCATTTCAGCTTCTCGAATTCTCGCTGTGCCAGCTGCATTGGGGAATCGGCACGTGCTCAGTGGTTCCGTCATTCGGATGGCTGGCGTTCGGGCAGCTCGACCATTGGTTCCGGCTCCGGCCACGGCATGATGGCCCAGCAAATGGCCGGATCCGGTCACAAGCGTTCGCCCTGGGACTCGCTGCCGTCGCTGCGCCAAGACAGCAGCCTCAACGATTCCGGTTATAAGAGTGCACGCGCTGACTCCTTGGAGCAACGGTAACTATTCTTACATATTAAATAACTGAAATATATGCTAATGATTTCTCTTCCTCTTCACAGTGCTGAATTTATACGTCAGGATAGTTTGCGATCAGAGTATTTGAGCGATCGCGAATCACGCTATGGAATTGTACAACAGGCCTCTATAGAGAGCACCGACTCGCGCATGTGTTATCTCACATCGTCAGAGGTAAGTGCTGCTAAAGCTCGATTGTAATTGATTCACTGAGGCATTTGAAATTATCTGAATACCTTATGGCTGTCTTTCAAACAGTTAACTGCAAATTCACAACCCAAATATCTTATCAAATATCTTAGCTAAACTTATATTTCTTGTGTATTCAGCAAATCCCTTGGCTGAACTTTTCCTTATAAATAACCAAAACTCTTGCAGAACTTTTAATAGCTATCTCAATCACGATTCGAAGCCAGTTCAACGGCCTGTTGATTGCTTTGAGAGCACCTCGAGCCATGGCTTAAAACTTATCCATCAAGTTTTCAATACACATTCTCTCTGTCTCGCTCTCTCGCTCACTTCCTAACTCTGTCCTGCAAACGTCTTAGGCTCTGTATAAATACCAATTTAATTCGCATAAGCCTTTGTGCTGCCAATTGCCTGCAACGTAATGGCCCGAAATCCATCGTAAAACCCAGCCCACATGCAGCTTCTGTAGAGTGGAGTCTGCCCAGCTCTCGTTCTCAAAGCGCAGAGGGCAACTGTATACTGCGCTCTATTTATAGGCAGACCGGGGCCAGGCAACTGGGTCAACTTTAGCAGAACTTTAACTGGCGCTGTTAGAGCGCTAACATTACTCTGTTAGCTAACAGATGCGCTCATCGTTAACAGCAGCAAGTGCTGTGAATTTGTGTAGCAATTAACACAGCATCCAATGGTAACTGTGTGAGTGTGTGTGTGAGTGTAAAGAGTCGCAAATATGTGCATGCATATTCCATGTATATATCTATATGTATTTGTATTTATATTTGGGTACACAATGCATTCACACACACTAAAAAACGGAAAATAAATAAATAAAATGAAGAGGAGGGAAAGTCAACTGGCGCATTTGGCTGAGCTACATAAATGATATTTTTAGTTACAGCCCAAACTGACCCAGTTTTGCCTTGATTAAAAACAAACTGCCAGGCATATACACATACACACACACACATACTCCTAAGCATACACAGTTACAGGCAGGCGCCCCTTTGCAAAAAAGGAGGAAAAACTTTCTCTGTTGCAACTCCCTCGGCTTGCAGCCTTGTCAACGTCAACGCCGCTGCCTGCCTGACTGCCTACTGTTCATAATCCTGATAATGATGATGACGAGGGGATGATGATAATGTTGATGTTGATGCTAATGATGACGATGTTCAAAATGTGCAAGTGCTTTCTGGCTGCATATGAAATCGCTGTGCAGCCGTTCAACGCTTTTGTCTGCTTTGTCGCCTTGGACTCGGGGCACGACCCGGCTTGTCAAGCCGGCTAATATGTGTGTGTGTGTGCATGTGTGGGCGTGGCATGCATAATGCATGTGAGGCTGTAATGTGCATACTTGTGGCACGCTTAAAGCCATTTTTGATCTCTTTGCCTTGACACTAATGAGGCGCAGCAGCAAAGATGTCGCGTCCACTTCAATGCAGCCACGCATCATTGGGTAGCAGCCGCAGCAGCAGCCGCAGCAGCAGCAGCAGTAGCAGTAACAGCAGCCCAGGCGCACGCATACTGAGACAACAGTTGAGCGCTGTTAATTGCAATAAAACTTCCATTGTTACACTGACACATAATCCGCATAACAGCCATCCTACTCTCTCCCTCTCTCTCTCTCTCTCTCTCTGTCTATGTCGTTCTCTTTCCCATTCTTCACTATGTATAGGACCCTCTTTTCCAGCATTTTTGGAGCGGCGCATGCGCTTTAGCATCGCTTTACGCTCTTCGATTGCGTTCACTCGCGCATCTTTCGCTCTTTGCGTCGCAGCTTTCGCTTGCCTTCCAAGCTGCTGCTACGGCTTCTGCTGCTGCTGCTGCTGCTGCTGCTGTTGCTGCGACTGTTAGACTTCCAGCTGCGAAAGCTTTGATTGCGTTGTCGCGTTGCTTCGCTCCGCTTGCCGCTGTCATTGCTGCTGCTATTTTGCTAGTGTTGCGCTAACTTTTGCTCTGTCGTTTTATAATCAACTCAAAATTTTACCTGTGTGCGTGTGTGTGTGTGCATGTGTGCCTGTATGCGTGCGTGTTGTGTGCGCGAGCCAGCGTGCGTATATCTAATGCCATTTTGCAATTAAACAATTCGCCAAACAAACGAATTTAATCAACATTCGAACAATAATTCCAATCACTGCCCAAGCACTGTACGAATATTGCCAGCCAACAAATGTGAAAAATGTGTATAAAAAGTTTTTTATTTTAAAATTCACGAGCAGCTTCCGTCGCGGCAGCAACTGCAATTTTCGCTCTGTATGTGTTTCTTGTGCTACTGCGTGTGTGTATGTGTGTGAGCGTGTACGTGTGTGTTGAGTAGTGCTCAAAAGTATGCAACGTGTGGAAAAATTCGCTTTATTGCAGTTTTGTTGAAATACCACCAACAAGAGGAGCAGTAGCAGCAGTCACAGCAGCAGCAAAACACAATTGCCAGTAACAACAATAAAATCTACGACAATAACAACGACAACAACAATAACAACCACAACAACATGAAATAAAAGAACGCAAGGCACACGTTAAGCAAGTAAATGTCAATAAAAACAAAAAAAAAAAAAAAAGAAATAAGAGAAGAAAAGGCTGGCATAATAAATAAAGCAAAACACAAGCACAGCATAGTCTAAATCTAACCTCTTTGTGTATGTGTATGTGTATGTGTGTGTGTGCGTGTGGGTGTTTGTCCTGTGTCATTTTATGCCAAGCGAAGATTAAATGCTTTGTTAATCTCTCATAAGACACAATCATCGCCTAAGCAGCTGCCCAAAATAAAAGCAACTCAAGCGATTTCTGTGCCACTCGAGCGTGTATATTTGTCATCATGCGCGTGGGCATGTATGTGTGTATGTGTGTGTGTGTGGTAATAATAATAAAGCTGGCAATCAAATTTGCTCTCAGATTGTCGCACGCTGCGTTTGCATTTGGCATTTGTGATGAGCAGCACGCGGCGTATACGTAATTTGCGCACTTCACAGCCCAAGCCCAACAAAAGTCCTTTAAATTAGACTACAGCAAACATTAAACATAGCAAATTCAATAACTATTAGCAACAGTTCGACCAAAAAACAGTTCAGTATAATGGAAAATGTAGAAAATGTCGCTGCCAAATGCGATTAGCATCACGTTTTTTTTCCCATTGCGGCACGTGCACAACAACTGTATGTCTAGGTATGTGTGCGTGTGCGCTCGTATGTGAGTGTGTGGATGTGTCGATGTTGTGTTTTGATAAGCCAGCAAAGTTTGTAGCTGCAATGAGGCCGGTGTTTGTATGGCTGCCTGCCTCTGGGACACGAAATCCGTGACTCTTGCCCATGCGAATAGCCGTTGCCTGCTGTATCCGAGCTCTGCAGTTAGTTTAACGCTATTAACTGCAGTTCAGCGGCTTTAAATCAATGACAAAATAAGCCATTTACCTGTTAAATCTGATAGCTGTACTACTTTGCTTTACCCATTTCGCATTTTATCAGAGAAAGATGGTTTGTGAACGGAAAACTCTATTAGGAAGTCTTTATTTGTAGGTAGTATACAGGACTTATGATCAATTTTCGCGAATTGTTATTGTTGCTTTAAATTTGCATATCAAACTTCTGCTTAATTGGTATCAATATAAAATAAACTATGATTTAAATACTTAGATTCCTTTATATGCTACATAACATCATATTATACTACACTGAATTTAATATAATTTAATATCATATATTATTAATATTTAACAACTTTTTAGTCCCTTTTGAAGGGATAATAATATTTAATTATGTGTTTACTTGTTATTTACTACGCTCTCAACAGTGTGTTCCACACAGGTTCATCTTAGTCAAAGTGTACTGTAAACAGAGAGCCTGAGAGCGAGAGTGTGTGTGAGAGCGCAAACAAAGCTGCGAGTGCTGCTTGAATAATGTAAATCGTCTGCCACCTTAACATAGCGTTAAAAGCTTTCCGTAGAGCTTTCGTACGCACCTGCACTCTGTTAAGTAACCGCGGCTGGCAAGCACTTGAAGCCGCGTCGCGCCCCCATGTTTGGGGACTTAAAAGCTTTGCCTTGTCCACAGGAAGTGGCCAGGCGGTGGCAAGTGGCGTGCACAGAGCGCTGTTAACGCTCTGACAAGCTGCTGTAATGGAAGCTGGTCTAAGTGGGTGGTGCAAGCGCCCAATTCGCTCAGCCTCCCCCTCTCCCTCTGCCTCTCACCCTTACTCCTTTGGCTGCTGATTGCAAGCTGCTGAAATTTGTAACTAATTTACAGAATTTTGCTGCAATTTGTGTGCAGCTTATGAAGCCAGAAAAACTACGCAACAATTTGATGTTGGCCCTCTAATTAGGGTCCTTGTTAGACTTGATACCTGTCACGAGTTATTAACTCACAATTCCACACAGCTCGACAGCCAAAAGTGTGGCAGCAGCTGAAATTTAAGTCCCGTTCGTGTAACGTTTATGTGGACTACTATTATGCTAATTGAGCGCAGGCAATGCGTAAGCCATTTATCTCAATCGCTTTAATAAGTGAATAATAATGCGCATATTTTAAATATTTATAAATACATAACTCACAATATTGTACAAGCTGTTCTCTCTCCCTCTCTCTCTCTCTCTCTGGCGCGAATAAAATATTGTGCAGTCAGCTTCTGGGCAGCGCACGATCAATCAAATTGATTAATTACCAAAAAACGTTTTAAATATGCGGCACAGGACATTAATTTATGTGGTAGCAGACTCAAAGAACAATAAAAAGAAAACCAAAAAAAAAAAAAAGTATATAAAGCGCGACTTTTATTAGATTGAGAAATTGGGCAAACTTTGGCACCTACGTTTATATATTTGGGGCTTAAGCCACTTAGCTTGAGAACCTTTTTATTTGTATACCCAGCATATAGAGAGTGGGGTATATTGAGAGCATGCCTAAAGGAGCTGAAGATCTTGATCGACATGCCTCAGCTTGATATTCTCATTTAATCACATCTTTGGCTTCTGCTAAATCTTTAATAGTGTTGTGAGACCCTGCGCAGCATTCTTAAGAAGTAAATTCTTTGCCTCAATTTGACTAAGAGTCTTAAATCAATTTGACTAACTATTTATAGCGCACACCCTGCAGACTGTTATGCAGGGTATGCCCTTTTGTGGTTCAGTTAGCAGCTGTAACTTTGTCACTTTGGTCAGGTTCATTAGCTGTGACAAGCGTGAACCTTTTTTATACCCTGAACCCATTGAAAATGGGAAATCAGGGTATAATGGTTTTGTTAAAAGTATGTAACAGGGAGAAGGAGGCGTGGCAGACCCCACAAAGTATATATATTCTTGATCAGGGCGACAAACTGAATCGATTTAGCCATGTCCGTCTGTCCGTCTGTCCGTATGTATGAACGCGTCGATTTCTGAAGATATAGAAGCTAGAGACTTCAACTTTTTTTTAAAATGCTCGTATATAGCGCGCGCATATCGAGTTTATCACTAAAAATCGATAACTCATCCCGTTATTTTTTTATCGATCAAAAACCTTATCGAAAACCAGTTATAAAATTATATCTCCTACACCTTTAGAGCTAAAGTCTCCAAATTTTAAATGTAGACTCGACTGCACGTGATAGAATTTCGGTTTTTGTTATAATTCACCCCCCACCCCTATATCCACCCCCTTACCCTCATCTCTGTAAAAGGCGTATTTCAAATACTAGAGACTTGAGCTTTGGCAAATATACGCATAGTAATGATAAAACAACATTCTGAAAGTTTCATGAAGAACGTACGTCCAGAAAAAAAGTTATTGAACAATTAATTTCCCATAGTAAGCCCACACTGCAGCCCATGCCTGTTAATGCGTGCGTGCCTATGGGTGTCTATGTATATGTTTGCGTGTGTGTATGTGTTTGTTTAAGCTGAATGACACTAAAAATTATTGAAATGGCTGTTGCTCGGAGGGTTCAGGGTATCTCGTAGTCGAGCAGTCTCGACTAGAGCTTTCTTACTTGTTGTTTCGTGTCTTTTATCATAGATGTTGCGTCAATTGCGCGCAGCTTCCCTTTTTAATTTGTTTAAATTTCATTTCGCACCTTTTTCATCTTCGCCTCATCCTCTTGGCTCATTTTTTTTATGCGCTGGAGAACAGCGAAACCCGCTGATATCATTAGGTTAAATTGACGAACGCCCTGCCAAACAGCTGAGGTTGCCCGAGTCGTCCCAGAGGCGAGAGCTAAAAAACAAAAGCTGAAACTTTTTACCCACACACATACACAAACGTGTGTGTGTGTGTGTGTGTGGAAGGGACTGAGTTTGTTTGAAAAAAACGACGCTAAATCATTTGGCACGAAGCATTTCAAGCAAATTGACGCCAGGACTAAATGGAAGATCTCGAGAGTTGTGCAGACGTGGAAATTACAATTTGGCTGGAGAGTTGCGTCTCTCGTCGTGCGCTGGTGCCCTGACATTCCCACTGACATTTCAATAAGTGAAGAAACTAATTTTTGTCCTCCAACAACAACTAGAGCAACTGCAACACCAGCAACAACAACAACAACATCGCGCAGCAGACGCGCACAAAGTTTCCGAGCAGTTTCTCATCTCAACTTGCGCAACTATCGTTCTTATTCCTCTTTCTGTCTTTTTTTCCCACTGAGCAAGCAAGAGAGACAGAGAGAGTGAGAGAGAGATAGCGCAAAAACGGCAATATTAATTTTCAGCGAGTGCATTAAGGCGTGAGTGGGCGGGGTCGCTGTCTCGTGGCAGCTGTCAGCGAAAGTTCGACGTGTACGTGGACAGTTGTCCAAGTATTTGACACAAAAATAACAGTTTTTCCTACTACACTTTTTCCCTCTTTTGTGAGTGAGTTTATGGCTGTATGTGTGTGTGTGTTTTTTAGTGCTGACCAAACGAGAGTTTTGTGCAACTATTACACGTATTTCAGTTACCAACTTGACTTGTGCCTTGCCCCCTCTTTGCTAATATCCTTTTGCAGCGGCTTCCTCTGCTTTGGCAATATGAATGGCTAAAAGTGCACAGCACCCACATTGAACCAGCCCCGCCCCCCACTCTTAAGTTCGTGCTGCCAAAGCAGCATTGCCTTGAATTCACTTTTCGATAATTCCCACCCCCCGCTCTCACTTATACTCTTATTTTTTTCGCCTTCTTTTTTAGCGAAATGCCAGCCGTATGTAACACACATGAGCCATTCCGTTCCGGGCTGGGCGTGGCATTGCGGTCATCTCAGCATGTCTCTCGCCCAGTGTGTGTGTGTGTGTGTGTGTCACAGATTTGCTGGTTTGCTTTTGGCCGCAGGCTTATGAAACTTAAGCGCATTGCAATGCATTTCATTGCGGCCTCTTCAAGTTGGCAGCATTTTTTGGTATTCGGTTTCAATGCAGTTTATGGCCAGCAAAGTTTTGCGGCCAACTGTAAGTCCTGTGATGTATGAGGGTGCAGTGAGAGATGCCACCCCCCTTCCACCGTCGCCTTACCATTTTTTTTCGCTCTGCCACATAGGCTGCAATATTGGATAAAAACTGCGAGTTGGGTAATATATTGCCTGTAGGTTGCATATGTGGACTGCTTTTAATGTGTTTTCGCTCTCTCTCTCTCTATCTCTCTCTCTCCCCTCTCTCCCTCAAAATGAACTTGGCTAAAAGTTTTTGGCTTAAGGTACGCTGTGAATTGCGTTTACTTAATTTTCCTGTGTCTAAAGTTGAATTTCATGTGCAAAGGCTGCTCAGCTCGCAAAAACTGCAAGAAAAACAGTTTGAGTCGAATTTAATTTTGGTTTCTTCTTACAGGAAAATACACTAAATTTCTGATGCAGAGTAGTGCGAGGAACATAAGCTAGTTATGACAACTATAAATTGGTCTTGTGATCATGTTTCTGAATTTCTAATGAAATCACAATTTTTTTGTTTGTTTTGTTTTAGCCTGCGTCAGCAGAGCAATCATGAATCCAGTTCAACCTTTGTAAGCACCTTTTGTAACAGAAAACGTTAAGCAAAACTTTTGGTAACTGCTTATGCATTGAGCTGTATAAGAAAAAAAAGGAAGGGAAGAAGAAGAGGAAGCCATCAAATTTGCATATATTCTAAGCTGGAGCTTAATTCCCAGTTGCGTCGTCGTCAAGTCAAAACAGCTTTAAGATATATAATTTCTGGAATCAGTTGAATTACTTGGCAAATAGTGAGAGCATTTACCCCTTTCCATTCCGTCTCCAGCCACCACTCAGTACCATTTGGCAACTCTCTTGTGGTAGATTTTAAAATGCTTACACAACTTTTCACTCACATCGCCGTTGAGTTGAGAGAGTTTCACAGAGTTTGCGGAGTTGAAGTGCAAACAAAACTTTCATGCCTTTAACCAAAAACAAAGATGAAATCGTCACGAACTCTGGGTCGGGCCAGGGCAATCGTGACTGTTCTTTAATCAGATGGCTAGCAGGCGAGGCTAGCGAGGTGCCTTTAAGCAAATTATACAAATATAGTCATAATAAAGCCTTTACAAAAGAGCCAGCCCTCCTCTGCGAATGAATGGAATTGCTGAATACAAGAATGCCAAACCAGGCGTATGACAGACGCGACAGCCAGTCGAGGAATGGCGTCGAGTGGAATGTGGCAACACAGTAGGCAGGCGCATTCATTTATTCGATTGCCAACTGAGACGAGAAAAAGCGTGAGAAGAAACGAGAGAAGAGCGAGGGGGGATGGAGGTGACAGGAGTGGAGAATTGCCAACCGACTGGCAGACAAGAGCAACGACAGGCAGTTAAAGTAAGCTGGCAAAACACTTAAGTCAAAACTGAAACTGTGCCTCCGAATGCAAAACTCAATTCGAGATGACAATCTTACACGACTAAAAAAAAAAAAGGGGAAACAGAAAAAAATGCAAAGCAAAGAAAATACAGAACGAATACGAAGGAATATACTTGAATGTAACAAAAGCCCAAAACATCAATGACAAACATTTTAACAATTGAACAAACTGACTGTGGGGCTAAAAACATTATTTTCCTCGCATTTTACCCAGCCCCTGCCTCTCACACATGAGACGTGTGCGCGTACGAGTTGCAAATCAAGTTAGCGTGAAAGCAGAGTTGTGGGGGCGTAGGCTGAGGCTCGGCAGGAAGCCAAAAAAAAAAAAAAAAAAAAATAAGAAGAGAAAGACGCAAATGGCAAATGGCTGGCTTGTTTCGTTCCGCCTTTTGACTCGCCGCTCCTTGATTTCTTCCTTCCGCCAGCGAGCTGCCGCGTAACGGCGTGTAAGTCTTGCCCTAACCCGAAGCCCAAAAACAGGAAAAGAGAAAAAACTGAAGCCCATTGCCAACTTTTCACTTGCCTATGTGGAGAATACCCTGCTCATGGCTTATTAAGCTGTAGCTATGAGCAAAGGGGTCAACAGGTCAGCATTTCAAAGTCAAAACAATTCGAATTATGGCAGCGTCTGCTCCGTTCAAGATATTAGCATAAAGCTCCAGCATTACAAATGTCGGCTTTTGTCAGTTTTCAAGCGCGCTCTCCTCTCATCTATCGTTCCTCTATTAACTAGCTAATTATAGGGCATCTTGACGTCGAATGCTGCGCATTTCACATGTGTATTTTTTCGCACCTTTGTCAAAAGTCATAAAAAATAATAAAATGTGCGAACATACAACTACAACAACAGCAACAACAACAACAGCAACAATAAGCATCAGCAAAAGTCAGAGGCAAGCCGTATATGAATCCGCAGCCTCAACCGAATGCGAATGCGAATGCGAATACGAATCCGTGCTCCTCACATGAGCGCGCCCAAATATGACGACCATAGCCCCCTGTACGTGGCACCCCTTGACGCCCGCCTCCTGCGCCTGCTCCGCCCCAGCAATACAGTTGTAAAGGGCGCGTGTTGAGTTCCTTTTGCATTTTGTATGTAAATGTAAATGTCGTTTGGCATTCGCGCATTTTAAGCTTCTGCCTGGCAACCGTGAGGGAGGCGAACCGCCTGAGGCGTGGCAGGCTTTTACCTTTAGTCCTCATTTTGGCACCTCGGCACTTTCGGCGCTTGGTAATTGGCATGTGTTCAGCATTTTTGTACATTTCGCACAGTTTGCAAGAACCGAAAGTTTACGCGACACGCCCACAAAGGCGGCAGGACAGAGATAGCGACTGAGACAGAGAGAGAGAGAGTGAGAGAGAGAGGGCGAGTGTGAGGGAGGGGGCAAGGAAACGACACTGCTACGGCCCATCCGCTTTGTAAGTTGTCGGATTACGTGGCACGTTTGGCAGCCAAAAGATATGAATATAATTAAATGTAACAACTACATTTTTACCTCTTATAAGGCAATGTTTAAATTGAGGCGCAGCTTCGCGTTTGACTCGTCTTCAGTCGGGTGTTTATGGCCAGGGCCAAAAGCGGCGTAAAGCCATCAACTAAATTGGCAGTACAGCCGGAAAAGCAACGCATAAAACCTGACGGCCAATTGTTGTTGCTGCTGTTGTTGTTGTTGGTCAACAATTAAGGCAACGACAAGCGCAGATTAGTCCAAAGTTGGAAATTAACTTGAATTGAAATGTTGTGTGCTCCTTCAGCTGCTTGAGATTAAGTTTTCAACTTTATGCACCAAATGAGTTTCTTAATTGGGCGCCCACCTAACACAAAGACAATTGCAGCCATAAAACACAAAGGCAGTTTACTTAAAAAAAAAATAAAAATAAACAAACAGTGGGAGCACAGAAAAAAAATAAATAAAGAAACAATTGTAATTTGGCAAATCAAATAACAAAGTCAAATTGCATTTTAACTGAAAGTTGCAAAGTTTCTGCTAGAAAAGATACTGAGAGAACTGAATAGTCTACAGTTGGCTTTAAAAAGCAGTGGACTCTGTTGTTTTAGAGTTAGAGACAAATGTGGCTAAACCGAAGTTAGACAATTTAAGCAAATGTTATTAACAACTTATTTTTAATAAACAAACTTTTGCTGGTACTTGAGATTTATTTCAGGCATTTTATAAATTCATCTGAATTTATTCAATACATTTTTCATTATTGGGCAAAACACATTTTACGCATCTCTTTAATTACCTTTGCAACTCCTAGTGCATTCCTTGCATTTTTTGTTGCCTACTTTTTGGGGCAGCCAAGAGAAATTCGAGACTTTTGCTTGTGGTTGGATTTTACATAAATTTGAAATGAATTTGCAATAAATCATCGATAGACATCAACTATGTATTTGTAAATAACTGAATAATCAATTTATTCATACCCTCTATCTTTCTTTCTCTCTTTCAGGTAAGTCTCGATGCATTTTGCTTTTGTTTTCTGGCACAGCTCGTGCTGCATTGGTAAGTATTTATATTTATATGTGTAAGTGTGCATTTATATATGCATCGCATTGAATTTGTGCAATATTTGGAATTTATGAGGCCACTGAAAATGTTGCTAATTTATGACTGTCTCTTGGCCAGGACACCTCGAAGCCAATAACAAAGTTGGTTAGTTATATAAGTGCGACTGTATCGGCATGCCCTCACTCTCTCACTCTGTCGCCCTCTTTCAGTCGCTCTTTGCGTGTGTCTGACTGTCTCGCTCTGCTTGCGGATATCCGCATGCAAGCCATAACTCAATAAAGCATTGTCCAGAGCCAAAGCCATAGAAAGCGAAGCATAAAACAAAGGCAAAGGCAATCGCAATGGACAAACGACCAAAACTAAAACCCAGCAACACCAGCAGTCAAAGATACAATCGAAATGCAGTGGGGAGAGGGAGAGCGAGAGAGCTGATGGGACGGTAGGTGTAGCGCATAAAAAGTCAGACAGATTAGAAGAATAAACAAAGCCCTGGGCTTGACTGGGCGACCGAGCAAACCGGGCAACCGGGCGAATGCTCGACTGCTCAACTGGATGCTGACTGGCCTCCGACTGTCATTGGGGCCAAGAAATAAACATTAACTGTAATTTAGTAGGGCATTGTGCTTAAGCGTCGACTCGACTAGACTCGAGACTAGAGACTCGAGACTCGAGGAGACTCGACGCATTCACTGCGCGCTCTCAAATTATGGCCCATGGCCGGGGGAGGCGGGCGAACGGAGCCAGCATCCCGTGTTGCCAGTCTCATGTTACGATACGCGCCGCGTGCTGGTCAAAACGCTGCGGGAATCCTCGATGTGAAGGCAATTGTTATTTGCTTTCGCCTTTGCCGCTGCCACTGCCTTTGCTGTTGCCTCTGCCTCTGCCTCTGCCTTCACGGGCAAGTGCACAGCTTTAGACAGCAGCGGCCAACAATTAGATGGCAGCAGCTGGCCGCCAGATACAGTTACAGCAACAGCTACACACACGCACAAGAGAGGAAACTAACGCAAATAGGCAAATGGCAAACATGGCACAATAATCGACAACAATGGCAATGTGGTTGTTGTTGGGCTGGCAGGCTTTATGAATATTGCAAAGCTTTTAAATCTGCTTAAAACGAACCCAACTGGAAAAAGGTTTTTGCATTTTCTTGATTACCACTCAGAGGAGCCACAAAAAAAATGAAAAAAAAAAAAACGAAAATAGAGTAGCATATTAAGTATATACAAATGCAAAGTGCAAGTCATGCTCAGTCAGCTCATTCAGCTGCCCAGTTACTTAAATATTTAATGCTCAATCATTGCAACAGATTTCTGGGCAATTAGCTGAAGTAATTCTGTTAAATCGAAATGTTATTGCGAGCCTAACAGCTGTTAACTCGCCCACCACAGCCAACAACAAGTGAAGAGGCCCGCCAAAAGAAAAAAAAAAAAAAAACGCACAACAAAAAAATAATTGCTCTTAAGTGCTAAGCAAACTGAAGCAAAGCAAACGCCTTCTGCGCAAACGTTACTCACCACACACACACATACACACACACTCGTACACAGGCATACATATATACAGAGAGAAGAGCGCGTCTGCTTTGGTGCCTGGCCCCGAACCGCCAATGGCCATTACATGGCTTTATTTGGCTTATAAATTGTTAGACGCCGCGCAGCTCATGAACTTTACTCATAATTCAACACCTAACAGCAACACCTACAGCCCTCAGCAACAACTGAAAGCAGAGAGAGAGAAAGTTTAAATAAAAAAAAAAAACAGAACAACAAATACAACTTGCACACACACACACACGTACATAGAGAACAATATAATAATAATAATAATAATAATAATAATAATAATAAAAAAAAGTCTTTTTCAAATTAAACTTTGCACTCTGACCACTTGATGATGCCACCAAGCGGGGCAACAACAGCAGCAGAAACAACGCCTCCGGCTGCAGAATGAAAACACGCGCAAAAGCTGTGCCTGATATCCACTCGACAGGCAGCAGGCAGCGCCCGCGCTCCCAAACTGTCTCCCCTTTGGGCTGGCCCTTTATTGCAGCTAAACAATTTTCATAGCCTATCAGCGAGCGGGCAGTGGAAGGGCGTGTAGGGCGTGGGGGCGTGGTGGGCGTGGGGACAGCGGCAAGTTGGCAACTTTTTCGAGTGCAGCAACAAATTAAATTTGCGCTGGTAATTGGATTTCAAAACACTTCTACGACGGCTGTGTTTAATGCCGCCAACAGCCACAGAAGCTTTTGCACCCGCTACGCACACACACACACACACAAGTACACACTGACACACACACACACACGCACAGAGAGACATGCTCGCAGATTTGCCACGAGTTGGACAGACGTCGCCACGGCTGCCGCTGATGTTGAGCTGTCAAAGGCTCGGGGCCAGCACTTTGCTTGCGGCCTGCACACGCCTGCCACGCCACGCCCCGCTCCGCTCCGTCACCTACCTCGCGCTGGCCGACAGAGCTTTGGCCTAGAAATTGCGCACCGCATCGGACGCGAGCGCTAACTGCCACCAATTGCGTGTCCGTGGGGCAATTCGAGGCGCAGCGCTGCCAGCGGCATTCGGCTTCATTTTTTATTTTCCACATTTCTTTTTCTTGTTGTTGTGTTCGTTGTCGTTGTTGTTGTTGCTGTTGTTGTATGTTGCGCTTGGCAAATTTAGCGTGCGGCGTGCGGCAAAGTAAACAAAATGAACTGGCACACAAAAGGACCTCGAATTGTAGCGCCCAACAGGACAGTTTATAATTATGGCGCGCAAATAAATCTTGTCATGTTATCCTTGTTGTAGCTGCCGCTGCTTATCCCTCGCCGACTCCTGCTCCCGCTGCTGCTTCAATTGTTGCGAAGCGACAGCGGAAATGAAAGCGGACGCTGCCGTACCGGAAATTATAAAAAATTGTTAAATACCGATTTCGATTTTGCGACTTTTTTGCGGTTACTGATTTTGATGGCTGCGCCAAACAAATATATAAATAATACTTGGGGAAAGCTTTATGCAAGTTTATGGAAATTCCTCAATCGAACCACAGAAATTGTCGAAATGAGAAATATTTGTGTGCTTTTTGCAACTCTTATTTGTTGCTCCCCACCCTACCACTTGCAATATAAATAGCTGTAAAATTTAATAACTTTATTTCTTGTTTGCTGAAGCTGCCTTTGTGGCATCAACTTCAATATGAATTTATGCCTGTTGGGCCAAGTAAAATTGTGCACATTAATTTGGGAAATATTCTCATTTGCTAAATCTAGCATGAGAGCAAATAATAATAATAATAATAATTCCATTTACCATTTGCCACTATAAAAACTGAGCGCTCCAATTACATAGACAATATTTACAAAGGTTTTCGCTACGCACAGGAAATTCAATGCGAAATCCGCAACGGGAAAATCCATTAAATAATCCACGTAAATAAACTAAAACCAAAACGAAACGAAATGACACGAAAAAGAAATAAGAGAATAGTCCTAGAGAAGGGGCGGAGAAGGAGGCTGACTGAAGGCCATTCAAAAAGGAGAAGAAAACCAAAAGCAACAAGACAAACAATTTTGGTGAATAACAAAAAAAAAAAAAAAACAAAAAAAAATTACGAACAGAGGAAAAATTCATTTTTCAAATTCCAATCACAGTTATTAAATCTTTGCTATATGGTTATGGTTATTGTTGTGATTTGATTTTATGGTTATAGATGAGAGAGCCCAAGAGAGCGAGAGCGAGAGCGAGAGAGAAAGCGATAGGCTAAGCTAAGCTGTTGTTGATGTGACACAGCTAGGGAAGAGCGCAAAAGCTTCCAGCGCTCTCTTCTATTCAAAGAGAATTCGAGTCGCTCACTCTTCTTGTTATTATTGTTTGTTGGTGTTGTTGTAGTTGTAGTTGTAGTTGGTGCTGCCGATGATATTTGCGCGCGCTAGAGCAGCCGCAGCACGAGCAGCAGCAGCAGCAGCAGCAGCACAGTCAGCAGTGGCAACATTTTGTGTCAGGCTGCAAAAAATGTGGGCCTAAAATGCTCCACTGACGTCATAAACGTGTCTTTTCTTATCTGGCTGAGTATCTACAAGCGAAATGCGACGGATGATGCCGTTGCCGATGTCGTTGCCTTTGGCCTCTCTGTACAGTTATTTTGCGTATGCCTCTCCGTGCGCCTCTATGTATGTATGTGTGTGTGTATTACAAATGTAAATGTCGTTGGCAGGCAGCAGCTTACCAATACATATACACACGTACGCACACACACATACACTGGCACATGTATTTGCCTGTCACTGACGCATAAAGGAAAATAATTATATTTAAAGGCAATTTGGTGGCAGCCGCAGCCTTCTGCAGTGTCCTTGACCGACTTATGTAGATTTTCTGCAGCTTACTGCCTGCTTTCACAGTTTTCACACATACAATTTTCGCAGCTGCTTATGCTGATGCTGATGCTGTTTGCCGTTTGCATTGCATTCCCCCGCCTCCGCCACCACCCCCCGCGCGCGGCTGTTTCCCTCTGGCAGCCGAGCTGCCTTTGCCTTTAGCTGCATTTCCCACGTCAAGCCGTAAGCCTTGGTTATATATGAATAATATTCGCACTCGCCTCGCGCCCATCTCATTAACATATTTCGAGCTATTTTCTTATTGCAAGCAGAAATATTTATGTGCTGTAAGTGAAACTGGGTGACAATGCTGCGTATGTGTTATAATTCTCTTGTGTGTTGGTATGCGCGTGTGTGGGCGTGGCATACCATGTGACTCACTTGAGCGACTGACTGTGATTACCTATGCACATTGTGGGGGCGTTGCCAAAATTAAAAGGTGTTAACTTTATGGGCCATTTGTGGCCCGAATGTTGTGAGTAATTAAAGCGATATAAACAACTGCTTGGCTATATAATGAATAGCATATTTAAAACAGGAATTGCTGTCAAGCTGCTCTTGATTATTATTGTTGTTGCCTTAATCGACAACAACTGTTGCCATGACTTTTATGTCAACACAAAAGTGTTGCCTACTTTTATGGGCTCAAATACTTGCATATGTTCTGCAGAGCAATGTAAACATTTTTAGTATAACTTTGTGAATGAACGTAAAGCCAACTACACGCTGGCCAAGCAGCTCATTTGGCCGCCACGTGACTTGTTCATAAAGTCGACCATTTTGTCGAGCAACTTGCAAGGACCACACAAACTCCACGCCGTGCACAACTATTTAGCTGTGGCTGCTGTACAATTCTATTAGCTGGCCATCGTCGCACTTTGCCCCGCCAGAAACTTGTAACGGAGACTAACAAAATAAATTATGCTTACGATTTGTAAAAGCTTTAATACGCCCTAGAGCCAAATCCTAAGTGCACACAGCAGCAGCAGCAGCAGCAGCAGCAACAGCAGCAGCAACAACAAAAGCAGACGCTTCAGCTGCTGCTTCGGCAGCTTCTGTTGGCTGGCTCCAAAGACAACAATGAATAAATTTAATTTTAGCTGCGGCCGACCTACCGCACCAAAACCTCAGCTTGCTTGCTGCTGTTGCTTTTGCTGTTGCTGTTGTGGTTGTTGCTCATGTTGACTAAACACCTTTGAGATTTCCAGCTATGCCTCGCCCTCTGACAGCTGTCAAGCGTGCTTTGGCTCCATGCCACCCAAGCCCCAGCCGCTCCCCTCGCCCTACGTTGCTGCCGTTGCGCTGCATGCCCCCGAGAGCTGCCCAAGTGCATTATAACTGCATTTTGGTTTTGATGACGTCGACAACGTTGTCGTCGTCGTCGTTGTCGTAGTTGTTGTTGTCGTTGTCGTCGTCGTCGTCTGATTTGTAAATTATGCTTGGGCACAAGACACACACACACACACAGACACACACACAGAGACGCACTCACGCAGTGGCACACTCACAGAGATTTATAATGTGGCTAAACGGGCTGTTAACTAAAACAGCATCCGCTCTCTTAATCGCAGTTCAATCAAAGAGCGCGAGAGCCGAAGCTTGAGGGCAGCTTTTCACCGCGCTCATGTGACTGCCGCCAGCAGCTGAAGAGAGCGTGCCGCGGCGGATGCTGCGAAAGCTTTTTGTGATTCTGCTGATTACGTAAATAAAAGCGAAGCGAACGACAATTTACGAAATGTGGCGAAACTGTTATAAACAATTTGAGCAGCGGCCAAGAGCAGCCGAGCCAGCGTCGACCCGCTTTCTTCTGTATATAAGCTTTAGCTGATACACATACGAAATGGGGCGAGGAGTAGCAGCAGCAGCGACAGCAACAGCAACAGCAGTAGCAGCAGCAACAACAAACCATCTGACGAAAGCTAACGAGGCCTGCCTGGCAGAGAGCTCAAGCGAGCCGAGAGTCATGCTTGCAAATGCAAGGCGAATTATCGCTCGGCTTTCGCCGCGTTGCGTTCGGGCTTTGGTCGTCGGCTCTGTGGGCAGCGTCAGCGTCGCTTAGTTGCTGCCTGCGCTCCGTGGTGAAAATCAGTCACAACGGGAACGTCGTCGCGAGCTGTTTGCGCGCTTCATGCACTTGTGTTTTTGTAGCGAGAGGCGAAAGACAGAAAGCAAGCAAATCTAGAGCCTGTTTCCCAAATGAAGCCAACACTCGAATAACGAAAATAAAGCGTAGGAAAATTACAGAAACCAAACAATCGACAAATCGACTAAAATGAAATCAAATAAACCATAATCAAACGAATGCATTGAAAACATGTATCGGTACGACTTGGTCGGCCGTCAAGTGCGAAAAGTGCGTCAGCAGCAGCCGCAGCAGCAGCAGCAGCAGCCATAGCCATAGCTACAGCTATAGCTACAGCTATTGCCGCAGCGGGTGGCGGGCGGCAAAGAAATCAAATTACAAAACAGCAACACACACACACACACACACACACACACACACACACACACGCACAGACAAAGACACAGAGATATGTACGTATGAACCACTAACACACTAAAGGAGACAGACGGTCGGACGGATGGACGGACAGACAGCAAGGCAGACACGGAGACAGGCAGACAGATAGACAGACACACGCAGCGCTCTGAAATCGACGCAGGCTATATAATTTAGCACACAAGTTAAACGCAAAAAGCAAAAAGAAGATGAGCAGAAAAAATAAAATAAAATCAAATAAAATAAAGGCAACGAAATGAAGTAAAATCAGAGCAAAAACGCAGCCGCCCAAAAGTGCGCGTATGTGTGTGAGCTGTGTATGTGTGTGTGTTGTCTGCTTGCGAGCGAAAATCATATGAGAAATGTTACGGCCAATCGCCATTAAAACCATATTAACAAGTGCAAAGTTTTACACCAATACGTACAACGAAAAATATATATAACATATAAGCCTACAAAAATAATAAATAAAATATATGTATATAATAAAAAGAAAGAAACAAGTTAAGCTCAGAAAGTGTTGCAAAATGCCACACAGCTGTGTGGCTGTGCGGGGCACTGGCAAAAATAAAAGAAAAACACGCAAATACCAACGCACTTAACACACATACCAACAACAGCAACAACAATAGCAACAACAGAGACATTTACCAGCGGCCAAAGCCAGCACAAGAAAGAGGGAAACAAAATATAAAACAACAGCAAAAAAAAAAAAACACAAAAAAAAAAGAAAAAGCAAAATATGGGAGGCTTGAGTTTTGAGTCTAGGCTGCGTTCCGTTGAATTCGTATGTTGTTGTTGTTGCTACTGTTGTTGCTTCTGTGACAGGCAGCTGTTATTGTTGTTGTTGCTGTTCGCCTATATTTTTAGCACGCGCAGCGAAAATTTAAATCGCCAACGCACAGAAAGTATTCTGCTTGCCCTGGCTGGCTAATAAAATACATATCAACAAGCAAATGGGCGCAGAAACAACAGCAACAACATCAACAGCAACAACAACAACAGCAACACCGACAAAAACAACAGCAACAATCGCTGTGGCATATTGAAAAGACAGCGCCTGGTGTTGCAGTTGTTGATGCCAGTAGCGACAGCAACAGCAATAGCCGCAGCTGCAAGGATAGCCAGCCAGCAACGTCATGCATGTGCAAGGATATTATCAACGTCATGCCTGCCAAAGCACACACATACACACACACACACACGTAGTAGAGAAGACAAAGCGAGAGCAGGAGCTGGCTTAAAGGCAGTGAGAGCGAGAGCTGGCAACATTTAGTGTGGCATATTTGTGCTGCTTGACAGTTGTTTTTACTAACATTAAACGTATTTATATTTATGACTGCACGTCACGTGGGTGTCCATGTGCGTGTGTATGTGTGTGTGTGCTTGTACTCTGACATTAAATGCATTAAAAACATGTTGATAAATTCATTAGAATTTACTTAACTAAAAATAAATGCACAGCAACAACAAGACAAACACCCGCACATACACACACACAGGCACACACGCACATGTTGGCCAGGCATAGTTACTCGACTGCTGCTGCTCCTGCTGCTGCTCTCATTAGTGCCTGTGGCTGCCCATCGAATTATGCGGAAATCTAATTTATTTGTCCCAGCAGCTAGTCAGTCCGTTGATTTCAAATTGCTGGCCAACAACAACAACAACAACAGCAGCAGCAGCAACAAGAAAAACATCATGTTCTAGGAAATCTACTCTATGGCCGTAGAACTTTAACAAGATGGCGAAGTCATAGCTACTTTTAGGATTTCTCCCGTAAAATTGTATTTAATGTGCTTCTGAGAATATCTTCAGCAACAACAACAACAATAACAGCAACAACAACGTAGCGCTATCCAAAACTCTTCCAGCGAAATTCCTTTCAATAAATGTTGCATACTTATCAGCGCGTGAAATAATACAGCTAAAAGGCTCGCATTGTACGCTTCTCATGCTTTGTGCTAGACAACTCATGTATAATTCACAAGCTATAGCTAAGAATTTAATATTTATACTTCCAATACGAAAATGATTTATTATACAATATACATATAGTTCCTATGCCGCTAAAACTTTATGGAATTTCTTCAGAAAATCTCTTGAATGCCTTGCAGACAAAGCATACAATATTTATAGAACTTTTTAAAGTAAACACCCAGAGTCTTGCGGCCTAATCAAGCATCTTTGCGTAGCTACTTATCGCCATGGCAGCTGCATAATTTAGTTATTCAATTTTAAAAACCCTCTTAACGCTCGCTTATTGCCAAATATACGCCAGGGAAACTGCCAAAACTTTTGTGTTTCTAAAACAATCCAAATAATTTATTACAGTTTCCTAGATACAAACACAGACAGAAAGACAAACACGCACACACACAAAAGAGCACACTCCGATACAGTTATATAAAAATGTCATTTAAGGCTTGGGAAGAACTAAAAGTTTTGCGCGCAGAAATTAACTTTATTGTGCGAATCAAGATAAAATTGCTAAACAAATGCGCTCGAGCACCTTTTCAATTTCAGCATGGGACGAACCCAAGCCAAGCCAAGCCAAGCCAAGCCAAGAGTTGCCAACTAGTTGAGCCTTGCCACACTCATTCCCTCTCACTCCCTCTCGCTCTCACTCCCACTCACACGTGTGGCGCGGGATCTTAGCTAAACACATGGCAACTTAAACTTATCGACAACTCGCATCTTATGGCTACAAGCTGGCCAAAAGTTTAACACGTGCGTGTGTGTGTGCGAGTGTGTGTGTGTACGCATAGCAAACATATATAGATATATATGTATATATATATATATATATATATAGGAACTAAGACGCACTAATTCACAACTCGCAACTCTCAGCATCTTCTTGTTGTTCTTCCAGTGCAACTTCTCCATTCTAAAAAGTAGGCTATAAAAACTATCAGCACAGCTCGAGGCGCTGTGGCTCGTTGCTCAAGATTTTCAGTGTAGCTAGCTGATGCAATAGTAACAACAAACTGGCATAACATAAAAATAGGAAAAGTTATTTTTTCAAGTTTTACTCCTCAAGAAACAGCAGCAACAACAATAATAACAAAAAAACATACTGGATCATATAATCCTTTCACTTAACAAGCAAACTTTTGGCAACAGACCGAAAAACTTTGCGCATTTCTACTGCTGCTGCCGCTGTTGCTCCCATCTCCTGCTTCAGCTGCTTTTTCAACTGCTATGTTGTGCTTTGCATAAACACAAGTCAAGAGTTGTGCGCGGGCGCTCGGGGTGGACGTGGCAGGATGTGACTTGCTGCCTCACACATACATGACGTAGGGAAAATTTATGCATTCGCCAGCCAGGCCAGAAAAGTATTTATGTATGCGCTTATAAATATATGCACATCTTGCTCTACCAGCAGACGCTCTCTCTCTCCCTCTCTCTCTTTTTCTATCCCCTCTCGCGCTCGCTCGACGTGCGTGTGTGCAGATAGCCAGCAAATTTATGCTAGCAATATAACAAACAAAATATTTGCGCACCAAGAAGAGTTGTGCAAAAAGTTTTTTTTTTTTTCTTTGCTCTAGCCGCGCCCCTTTGCCCTAGTGCCGCAAAACTTTAAAATAACACAAAAGCAAAATATGAAAAAATAAATAATGAAACTGAAATAAAATTTATTCTATTTACTTATTTTTCATATTTTCGTATTTTGTTTTTGGGGCAGCTGCAAGTGGAAATTTAAAAACTTGCAAAACATGCAACACGAGATTCCTTCATTTTTTTATTTTTGTTTTTTTGCTATAGAGCGGACGACTTTTTATATGCTAATTAAAGGCAGCAGACACAGATGCAAACACAGACACATACAGAGACAGACTAGGCTTAGTTTTTTTTATGTGTGTCCTTGTGCCTAAAAAATACGTATATATGTATATTAATATATATATACAAATGTATATATGTATATGTGTGCACCGAAATGCACACAAAAGCCTAACCCTGAAATGTGCAGCTGAAAAGCTGAAGACGCAAAGCTTGAAGGCTGCCGCTCAGCAGAAAAGTAGGCAACAGAAAATATCCAAATAAACCAAGCCAAATGCCTGCGCTGCAAAGTAGGCAACACAAAATGTGGGCGAAAATTTAAATGCCATTGTTCGAATTCACAACAGCAAAATAACAACAAAAATACAGCAAATAATACACGTACACACACAAATAAATCTACAAAAATTAACGAAATCAACAAACTATAAAAAAAAGAAAATAAATAACAACAGCAACAACAACAACAGCAACAGAACAGAGCTATTTATAGCGCAAGCATAATTAAATTAATTGTAAATAAATGCCAAAAATACATATATATGCAAAAAAAAAAGCAAACAAACAAACAAACGAAACTAAATACGCATGCAACAACGCACAGATAAACAGTTTATCAAACAAATAAAGCAGCAACAACAACAGCAGCAACAACAAATAGAAAATCCAACAACGATTGTGTTCAGTACTCGTATAATTTAGCGAATTTTTCGTGGTGCCATTCAGCGTTTCGCAACAAGTAAAATTAATTAATTGTAGATAAATGTGTGAGAGACTCGCACACAAACACACGAAAGCACACACATGCACGTGTACACGCACACACACACATATACATACATAAATAAATTAATAGCCGAAAAAAGTAAAACGACTGTTTAATAAATGACTGCATTAAATAAATGAGCTTTTAGTTTAATTAATCACTAAATAAATAACAGTAAATACACGCGCATACATGTGCAGCACGTGTGCGTGTGTGCGCCTCGTTTTGTGTGTGTGTGTATGCTTGCTGTAGCTGTGAAGCCATATGCATGGCAGCAACAACAACAACAACTACAACAAAGTCAACCAAAATACTCCGAGCAACAACAAACGCACTTTTAACAACAACAACAACAACAAGGACACTTCAGCGCAACTGCTACTTAGCCACGCCCCATTTACCATATAGCCATAGCTGCCGACGCTGTTGCTGTTGTTGTTGTGGTTGCCGCCGTTGCTGTAATTCATTCTGGCCGCCCCAATACAACAACTCCAACAACAACAAAGGAAACAACAACAACATCAAACGAGCCACGACTCGCGCCAGCCAAACGAACCGAATAACAACAACAACAGCAGCAGCGCATCGCACGAAGTCGCCGCCAGCAGCGGTGGCCTCGTTGTCGCCACCACCACCACCACCACCACTACCACCACTAGCGGCACCAGCAACAACAGCAGCAACAACGTTGCCAACGACGGCATCGGCAGCGGCAGCGGCAGCGGCGGCGGAGGCGGCGGCGGCGGCAGCAGCAATAGCACCAACAGCAGCGTTGCCCCAGATCCCAAGAAATCCTTCTCGCTACACTGCTGTTGCGTGATCGTCGACATTACACCCGTCTCACATCCGGTGGCACGTTTGACATCAGCAACAACGGCCTCGGGAAGGGATGCGGGCGCCGGCAGCGGCGGCAGCAGCGGCAGCGGCCTGGGCCTCGGTGAGAATGTCTCGCAGCTGGCGAGCCAATTGTTTCGCTTTGGCAGCAAGAAACGCACTGGCGTCTGCATCTGCAATGCCCAATGCCGCCTGCAGTCGCTCGGCGAGGGTGCAACGCTCAAGACAACGCATCACGGCTCCCTGGACCGCCTCCTCCAACAGCAGCAGCAGCAGCAGCACCTCGAGCAACAGCAGCAGCCGTTGCCACCGAAGCCCCAACAGCAGACGAGCGGTGATCGCTCCATAAGTTGGGTCGTCGATGGCGTCGGCGGCGGTGCCGGAGCCCTGCTGACTGCAGCTAGCTCCGATGACAGCGATGAAAAGCAGCAGCAACAGCAGCAGCAGCAGAAGCAGAAGCCGTTAGAGGATGCACCGCCACGCCCACCGACCCGCCATGGCTCCAGCAGCAAGCACAGCGTGCGCGAGGAATTCGAGCGCGGCGTCGAGGTGGAGAAGTTCTATCATCAAATCAACGGCGACATCTTCGAGATCACGCGGCGGGTGCGCGCCCGGGATGAGGATACGCTGGAGCAGCGGTGCATACGGCGCAAGGGTTCGGTGCGACTCACCGAGCCGCACTATGTGCGCCTGCCCGAGCAGAAGCCGCAGCTGCCGCCGCGGCGCCAGAAGAGCGCCGAGGAGGTCACCATGCCGAAGAGCGCGTTGCGCCAGGCGGCGCCTGAGCCACAGCTGGAGTGGTTCGATCGGAAGGCGCAGCAGCGTCACTCCGCGCGCTCCGCCGAGGGCGGACAGGTGCGCGAGGAGACCATGGAGTGGCTGAAGCTGCAGAAGAGCAGCGCGGCACAGCAGGCACCCGCACGCACCTCCTCCGGGCCCAGCGAGATCACCGTGCTCAAGGATGAGCTGCCCGACTGGCTGCTGGAGCACCTGCCGCGGCAGCGCGAGCGCCAGTCCACATCAGAGAAGCCCGTCAGCTCGGCCTATGCGAAGGCCCTGGCGGAGCTGCTGAAGAAGCCGCTCTCACGCCAGAGCTCTGGTCCCTGCGAAGTATCGCTGCTGAAGACAGACATTGTCGAGTGGCTGACCAAGATGCAGGTGAGCGTGGGCGGCAAGTCGTCGCGTCGCTCACATCATCGCCGCAACGGCAGCAGCGGCGCAACGCCGCGCTCCAACTCGCAGGAGGATCAGGCCACGGAGCATGCGACGCTGCAGCGCAAACGCCACTCGCTGGGCCACAGCGACGAGGAGCAGCTGCAGCAGCACCACCGCCAGCAACAGCAGCTGCCCACGCTCGACTGGATCGCCTATCCGCTGCACAAGCTGCAGTCGCTGGGCAAGCAGCCGGCGCCGGGGCAACCGGTGCCCACGGCCGCGACAACGGTGCCCAGTGGGTATGATGTTCCCGTCGCCTCCACCCACACGCAGCTGTGCCAGGAGCAGCAACGGCGCGAGGAGCGCTCCCGGGAGCGACGGCTGCGCCACTCGGCCAGCGAGGTGGTGAGCAGCGGCGCGCCGTCGGCCAGCACCAGCGCGCAGCTGGAGCGGCTAGAGCGTCTGTATGCCAAGCCGCACAAGGAGCGCTATCAGTATGTGCCCAAGGTAACGCAGCCGCCCAAGGAAACCACCAGCAGCACCGCCACGATCAGCTCCGGCAAGTCCAAGCGCGAGCGTTCGCGTCGCCATCAGACCCAGCGCTCCGCCACCGTGACGGACATGTCCGCCCAACGCTCGAGCGGCAGCGGCGCAGGAGGCGGCGGCGGTGGCGGAGGCGCTGCCGGTAGAGGCGGTGGTGGCCACAAGCGCAAGTCCTCGAGTGCGGAGCGTGCGCCTCGCTCCCGCTCGCCATCGCCCTGCACAGATCCCGCCTGCCCGCTGCTGCCCATCTGCACAGATCCGCACTGCCGCTACCAGGAATGCCAGCGCCGACGCTGCCTGACCTCGTCGGCCAGCTCGGTGAATCTGGCGCGGCACCAGCAGCTGGCCCAGGTGCAGCTGCATGCGGTGCCCGCCCATCTGGCTGGCGGCTCAGATGCCACAACGCCCTCAACGACGGCAACACCGCCGCCACCACCGCAGCCGGCAGCTGCTGCTGCTGCGGCGCCCCTACCGGAGCGCCGACTGGTCATCTGCCACGAGTGCCGGTCGTGCGCGCCGCTGCTCAGCTGCCAGAATCGTAAATGCCTCAATGCCGCCAAGTGCAACTCACTGCCTCGCTGTGCCGCCGACTTCAATCGGCTGCGCACCTCGCTCGCCCAGCCGCCGGCGACGCTGGACGACATTGAGCCGGCACCGCTGGACCAGCAGCTGCCGCCTGCCTCGCCCACGCCCCACATGCAGCACTATCGCAGCAACTCGCAGCCGAACACGCTGCAGCGCGGCGACTCGACTGCCTCCAGCTGCGGCCTGGCCGCAAATCTGGGCTGGCTGGAGCCGGTGCCGCTGCAGTCCTCCAACGGACACCTGCATCACGTGCTTAACGGCAACGGCAAGCTTATGAAGTCCGCCTCGGCCGCGTCCCTCAACTCGCGCCGCCGCCGCCACAAGACCGTGCACTTTGGCGAGAATCTGCTGCGCGAGGTGTGCCAGAACCGGAAGCTCATCAAGAAGGAGCAGGTGCCGTCGGGCTCGGCGCCCATGCAGGCCAACATCCAGATGCTGTACAATTTCGTGGAGGGCGTGCTCAGCGCCTGGGTGGACGACGACGAGGATCAGGTGCGCTCGGGCGCCGAATCGGAGCCGGAGCACGGCCTGGTCGCCCTCCAGCCCATACATCGATGCAATCGCCTGCGCTATCAGTGTATTCGGCGTGTCGTCGAGGAGGCGGCCGATCTGCAGGGCACCCTCAAGCTGGGCAACTCACGGTACCGCCATCGCCACTGGCGCAGCACCGCCAAGCAGTGCAACGAAATGTTCCTTCGCAAGGTAAACGAAAAACACAGCAATTTGATAATTGGTGCATTGAGGGTATTCCCTGAACTGAAAAGTATGCAAATATCACAAATTTTCATATACTTAATTAATATTTATCATTAATAAAGTCTTTCCAACAGCTATCCGAAAATATGTATTAGAGGTATTCCCTAATATGAAAATTCTCCAAATGTATATATTGAATATTATGGTTTAATTAAAAACCTCGTACTACAGTTACTATATAAGGTGTTAATTTTAAAAATGTATCATATAGCTAAAAAGTTAACTCGCCTATTATTATAATAAGTTTATCAGTGGTATTCCCTTAATTGAAAAGTTTTAAAATATATGAGACTTTTACTGAACAATTGCAGTATTAAATATATATTTAATACATTGACCACACAGTATTTCAAATGGAATATTTATTGAACATAAAGTATTAGAGGTATTCCATCGAATCTTATATATTATGCTATAATTAATCTTGACAACTTCTCATCTAATAATTGATTTTTCACTCACAAATATGTAGGCCAGTCCTGCATTTCCCTTTAAGTGTTCGCTTTAAAGCTGGAATATCCTTAATAATCTCAGCTCTTTTGTATTTAGTGCTCACACAGACGCACACACACACACACACACAAAAAGCTAAATAGATTAGTTACTTCTTTGGCATTTGAAAATGTTGAATGCGATTTGCGAGGAGCTGCTTTAACTTTGAGCTTTGCTTGAATATCCTGTATTGTGGAGGTCCTTTCTCTGCTGCTAGACTCTTTGTTGCTGCCATCAAATGACTTAAATGTATTGTCGCAACGCTTCCCCTGCTGCTGTAGCTGCTCCTCGTTTCGTCTGTCTGTCTGTCTGTCTGTCTGGCTGCCTGCCTGCCTGCTACAAATTCATTTTGGTTGCCTAACAAAACGTTGATCAAAGCCAAAAGCATCCTTTTCACGCTCGAGCAACGGCAAGGCAACTCCGGCTCCTGCTCCGACTCCTGCTCCTGCTCTGGCGCCAGCTCCTGCCTGGCTGCTCACAAAGGAGGCTGACTGGCAATAAATTAAAGCATTAGCCCCAGCCGAAAAAGCTCTTAACACACAGCACACACACGCATACACACACGTTGTAAAAGGGGCGGCGGCGGCTATAGGGGCGTGCTGCTGGACGCATTTTCATTTACCGTTCGTATTTAGTTTTTGGATAATGAATAGCATTGATTGGAATTCACATGAATCACAGTGGCCAAGTGATAAAAGCTATTTGTACCATATGTATGTACTTTGTGGACTTAGACCAATGGGCGTGGCACTTGTATCTGGGGTAACTACCAGTTACTTGTATCTATGGCAACAACGCTGCCGCACTGCAGCTCTTGACCAATGCCAGGGCATGGAAAGAGCACACACACACACGAACACACTCACGCACACATTTCACACTGAGTGCATTCAGTATGTGTACGCACACATATGTATGCATAGACACACCTGAAGAAAATTTGCTGATAAGCATACAACTGACTAAGTTTGAATGAGGCATTAGCTGAATAACCGTTAGTTGGCCAAACGCGCTGCATATTAATTAATTGGCAGATCAACAGCGAGCGTATTGAATCGGTATGGAGAAAAGCTAACGCAGCTCCTCCACTGAAGAAGATTTGCCCGGGCTAATGTCTGGCTGCTCTTCAGTTTCAATTGAATCTAGTTCACTGTGCGTGCGGGTGTGTGAGTGTGTGCGTGAGCTGAAAGGGCGTTTGTTTGAGAGTTGCGTTCGTGCTTGTGGATATAATCAGTAGCTCAATGAAATAAGTGTATGGCGAGAGAGGGTGAGAGAGAGGGACAAGGAGCGGGAGCGGGAGAGTTACAGTCAGTTGGTAATAAATGCCTAATAAATTGAGCAAAATTGTTCATTTGAAGCTGCAGCAAGCATCAACTTACCTTTTGCTTATTAATTAGAGAGAGACGGCGACATTTGTTCAATTGGGTGTTTTGCTTTGTCTCAATTTGCAGTTGTAATTATTTAAATGAAATCAGTTCTCCCAGTGCACTCGTTCGCTTTGACAATTGCAGTTGCATGCAGTTTTCAATTTCGAGTTGATTCAATTATTTATTTAACTCAAATATTAATCACAGCTGATGCGCATCTGTCACGCATCTGTGCCGTGCCGTATTGTTGTCTGCTCGCCCTGCAAGTGGACCACGCGCCCTTCTTAATTTTGATTGATCGGCTGCTAAAACAGCTGCCACGTGTCCTGGCCTCCCCTCCCCCTCGTCATGGTTGCTGCGGCACTGCACAAAGCAATTAATGCCAAGCAACGCTCAGTGCACACATTTAATCAAATGCGAGTGACATGACATATACTCGTGTCCCGCAACCACCTGCTTAACTCTCTCTCGCTCTCTCACTCACTCTCTAGCTCCAGCTGCAGTATTTCCGTTTTAATCATTGCCAAAATCCGTCTTACAGCTAATGCCAAATTGCTTTTGCGCTGGCTGCTGCTGCGATTTGCTTAGACAACTTCATTTGCCGCCAAGATGTTTGGCCAAAAAGAAATTGTTTAAAAGCGAAAGCCAAGAGAGCGAAGCAGAGGCAGAGAGAGAGAGAGAGAGTGAGAGGCAGCAAATACTTGCAATGCGCTGCAGATTTGCCACTTTTGTATCAATTTCAATTTCAGCCAGCTGAAACTTCGCTTTAATGCCTCACTTAAGCGCAAACGTGCCACGAATTTGCAGTTTTTTTTTTATAAAAATTTTTTTCCTTTGGCTAACAGCTGGCGTTGCCTGCACAAGCAAATGTTTGCTTACATATGTGAGCTTGTGCGAATGTGCGAGATTTGGTTGCGATAGCAACAACAACAACAACAACAACGGCGACATATAAACACTCTATCAAATATTGTAATTTTTGACAGCGACTGCGAGCAATGAAATGATTTTTTCTTGCTCTTAGCGAGCGAAGGGAGCTGCTTTATGTGTATGTGTGTGTGTGTGTGTGTGTGTGTGTAGGTGCCAATGGCAGGCAACTCTCGCATTTGACATTCAAAAGTCATTGATAATTATGGATGAAACGTGAACGACAGCCGCATCGAGGGATCACAATCAATTCTTGATTAGAAAACGCAGCTCGACAGCAGAGGTCGGCCACCTGTCCGGGCAACGGATAAGGGTGTATGCCTCTCTATGCCAAGTGGGCGTGGCTGGGTGCGCACGCGTGTGTGTGTGTGTGTGCGTGTATTTGATTGTGTGCGTAAATTGAATTTTGATTTTGCACCGATGCTGAGATATGGCATATTAGGCCCAAGTAATCAGATGTGGGGTGGGCGCAGGAGGCGGCAGCACTGGCTCCAGGACTATAGGCATTTAATCTTTTGTGTGTGTTTACTTGTGAGTGTGAGTGTGTGTCTGTGCGTGTGTGTGCGTGTTTGGGGCTGCCCATTTAGGCTTACCCATGTGAGTTAGCAGACACAAGCCATTGTCAAGCTGGTCCTGCTCCTGCTGCTGCTGCTGCTACTCCTGCTGATGGTGAAATTCGACAACACTTTAGCTGTGGGCGGACATGGGCTATTGCCGGTGCTTCACTCCGGGTCATATCAATTAAAAATTCATGAATCATTTGACAAACTCTTTGGGTCTGCACAAATTGTAACCATTCGACGGGGCCAATCAGTCGACGTTCAGATTTGATGCTGTCAATTTCGCAGTCAACGTTACGCTTGGGCTTTTCGTTTTTTGCTGGCCCATTGCCATTGTTTGTCACACACACACACACACACACACTCACACTCATATAATAGCCAATTGTAGATGCAGAGTAATCTGTTGTAAAAGGTACAAAACTCGTTAATTCCCCGAGTTGTGTCCTTTTTGCCAGCCTTCTAAAGGGTTTTCCATTACATTAGCGTCGATTGTTCCGAGATTTTTGCTGTTGCTGCTGCTGATGAAGTGACTTTTGACTAGCTGTGCGAAATAGTATTTGATGTATACCCAAATATCTTGATGGCAACTTGGCAGAAAGTATTTTTGCCCATTGCCATTGTCTTTAATTTGATGCCAAAAAGTTGTGCTGCCCATGGCTCTGGACTTATTTGTGTAGCACACCTCGTTGCCAGGGTTGCCAGCATTGCTGCTGCTGCTGTTGCTGCTGTTGCTGCTGCTGTCTGCTTGCAACAGTTCCGCTCGGCAGCTTCCGTTCGGCTTGATGATTTCATGGAAAACTTCATTGAGCAAGCGGAAACTATTTCATTTGGCGCTATAAATGTTGTCAGGTGTACTGGGTGGTGGTGCGGCGTTGCTGACTGCCGCTGGTAAGTGGGTGAGTGCTTTTTGAGTGTTTTGGAAGTTTTCAATATGGTAGCTGCCACAGAAATGATTGAGGCCACGGGCTGGCTATTTAAAATACAAGCGCTCTGCTTATGAAAATGTTGCGAATTCATTTTGACAAAACAGAAAAGCTGAAAATCGAAACTGAACTGGCTAGAAAAGCCAGCAGCAGCAGGGTTTTCACCATAAATGAAAGACTTTAATTAAAAAAGCTGTAACTAAGCTAAGGAAAACTGCATGAAAATGTGAAAAATTAATTAAGTCATATCAAAGCAACTCAAAGCCCGACCGAAATAGCCAAAAACAGAGAGAGCGAGAGAGAGAGAGAGAGACTAATAAGATGCTTAAAATGCGAAAAGAGATGAAATATCGGACAAAAAATCGGACATATTCCAGCTAAAGGCCAGGCTGAATACTAATTAAGCTCAAAGAGTTGGTGCGCAAGTTCACAGTGTTGTAAAACGTCTGTAAGCCACTCGCACAATGCTTGCTGGAGCGCTTTAATGGCTTCTTCACTTGCTCAGCTCCATTATATATAAATACATGTATACATATATAGCCTTCCCAATTAATCAGAGCTACAAGCGATGCACCTCAATTCGATTCAATGGAATTGCCTTGCGCCCTTAGCACCTTCCCTTCCCTCAGCCCAGTGAAACCCCTTGGCAGAGCTCGGGCAGAAGACGCTTTGATGTGCTTGTGCTTGTGCCGGGTTTCCCTTTTTATTTTATTTTTATTTTTTTTATTTTTGGCAATTTGAACTCGGAAAATATTTATGTTGCCTCTTGCTTGTTGCTGACGAAGTGGAGAGCCAGCTCACGTTTGGGTATTTGCATGCCTTTGCACTCCTTCGATTAATATAAAATTTGATTAAACTTGGCCAACGACAAACGACGATGAGGGCGACGCTGACGACGTCACTTGTGGGTTAAGCACACATGACTGTGCTGCTGCTGTTTCTCTGAGGATTTGGGCGTGGCTGGTGTGCAAACACAGGCGCACACATGCCACTTGACAGTTGCCCATTTGCCGCCCGTAGCCCGCAGCCCATAGCCCGCTCTAACCGACGCGTCGGGCAGTCAAATAAATAACTTGTAAAACATGCATATGAGCAAAAATGTTTGAAAATTGCCAAAAACGTAAAACGAGAGAGTGCGAAGGGAATGGGCATAGAGAGGCGGGCGGAAGTGCGGACGGAATGTGGATGTAGCGTAGTAACCAAAGCCAAAGAAATGGGGCCAAGGAATCGACGGGTCTGCCTCAGCCAGAGCAACAGCAGCAGCAGCAGCAGCAGGAGGAGGAGCAGGAGCATCAGGAGCAGCAGCAGGAAGCGAAGACGAAACGAATAAACACATTGTAAATTGATTTCCTTGGGAACTCAAATAAAAATGGCATGAACGGCAACGGCAACGGCAACAGCAGCAAGTGAGCGACATTGTGGGCGTGGCTGGGCACTGTTAGCTGGGGCCAGCAGTGAGCACCACCCAATTGAAACGAATGAATGGGCAAACCAATTTTTATTGCCACGCGGGACACGTAGCGAACGAGCGCGCGCACCACAGCCTCAGTGCCGTTGCCGTTGCCCGCACGGGACCAAGCTGGCACGCCCCCGCCCACTATCCGCCTCTATCCGCTATGCCCTGGCTGCCTTGTCTCCTGTCCTGTTGCGAAAGCAAAATTGGCGCACTGGGCTCTCTCTCTCTTTCTCTCTCTCTCTCTCTCTGTATGTGTGTGTGTGTGTGTGGTGAGAACGGAAGGAAGCCGCAGGATGGGCCCAGGCAGAGCAGAGCAGCGCTGTCGTTCTCGACCCGGCTTTTGATGGAATGCTCGCTAGCCAGTTCGCTTCGATAACATGGCCAAGAAACTGTTTGCCATTGCCTTAGCCAGGCCATCTCTTCTCCTGGCAGCTGCTCCTGCTGTTATTTTGTTTCGATTCGTTTTCTGAGTCGCCTTTCTTTCCTCTGATTGTTGTTGTTGATGCTGATATTGCTGTTGCTGCTGTTGTTGTTGTCAATTGTCCATCCGTCCGTCCTCCCTTCGTTCAGTGCTGGCTTTCGCTTCTTGTCCCACGTTGCCAACTTCACTAAAAATGCAGGCGAGAGAAGACAAATTGCTTTATCGACGACATACGTAACAAATGTTGCTGTCGGCAGTGACAACGGCAGCAGCATCAGCAGCAGCGGCAATGGCAATACAAACAACGACAACAACATGGAGCCAGTCAACCATTATTGGTATCAAATGGCTTACGGGGTCGATTCGACTCATTGCGATTCGTATCGGGTTGAATTGTAAGTGTGTGTGTGTATGTGTGTGTGGGTGTGTGTGGTGTGGGACCTGGCTGACTGGTACTGTTAATTATGACTTAATTATTTCAATTATTGCTTGGCAGACTTATTACATTTTCTCGTTGTCAACAGTGACGACCTCATCACCCTCTCGCTCTCCCTCTCTCTTTATATATCACTTTATATGTATGTGTATTTGTATATACTCGTGTTTGCTTATACACCCTCAATTAATGCATCATCTCTTGCAGATCTCGGACGATGATCGAATGAGCCTAACTACTGCCGTTTCGGATGAAGATGATGGCGAAAGTGTCATGGCGTCACCATATAAAGCAAAGGCCACTGGCACCGCTGCATCCTCCTTCAACTGCACGGGCGCTGTGCGTAAAGCCGGGTAAGTTTGCCCCTAATCATTAGCACGAAACTATGGCCAAGGGCATAGCAGCAGCAGCAGCAGCAGCAGCAGGAGCAGGAGGAGCAGCCACGTGTGGTGGGCTCCCCAAACAGCAGCTAATCATAAATATAGTAGAAAATATCTCAGCGCTTGGCGTATCAGTTACAGCTATTACAGCCAAACGCATTCCGTCGAGGGCGAGAGAAAGAGAAAGATAGACTAGACTAGATAGAAAGACAGAAAAGAAAGTTGTTGAATGTAAAACGAGACTACAACCAGCTGGCACGCTTACAGTTACTTATTAGCTAATGAACCCAACTAGCCGCATTGGAGCACACGAATCCTTATTTATCCTTACATAGAAAAAGTACTTGAAACAGATTGCCGTATAGCCAAATGAGAAAAGTTTCCTTTTAAGTACTTCTGCATCGAATCTATACAGATTCATTTCCCTTTTTTTTTTTGGAACTCTCAACTGATTTTGGCCTGCAGCACGTTTTACAGCACTCCGCTGATTTGGGAACTTATAAAGTCAGCTCTCACTTTGCAGCTGCCATCCGAGTTTAATTTAGTTCAATTCTCTGAAGTAATACTGCAAATTCATATACATATTTACCTGATGCTGTCCCGCTCTGGCTGCTTATTAGCTGTTGCTTATTTAACATCGATTTGATTACATTTTTTCCGTGTTCTCTCGTTCCGCCCTCAGCTTTCTATCGGTGAAGAAATGGCTGCTACGTAAGAAGCATCAAATCGAGCTGGCTCGGAAGCGTGGCTGGAAGGGCTACTGGGTGTGCCTGAAGGGCACCACGCTCCTCTTCTATCCGTGCGATTCGCGCGAGGGTCGCAGCGTCGAGGCGGCGCCCAAGCATTTAATTATTGTGGACGGCGCGATTATGCAGCCAATACCGGAGCATCCGAAGCGCGATTATATATTCTGTCTGAGCACCGCATTCGGCGATGCCTATCTGTTCCAGGCGCCCTGTCAGGTAAGTGCCGTTCGGCAGGATATGATGCGTGTCGCGCCTAATGAAAGTCCGGCCATGCCGCAAGTCCTTCAACCATAAGACTTTCATGCTGCAATTAGAAAAGGCATCAGGACTGGCCCCGCCTGCGGCCGCTCGACCATAAAAGCTGGCCTTGCCCAGCCATCTGACACGACTTGGACTTGGACGACAACTGAGGCGTCTTGTTTGCCTTACGATACCAAGGATATACATATCTATCATGTGTGTGTGTGTGTATTTGCTGTGTCGAGTTCAGTGCTCGCGGGCTTTCAGCAGACCCCATTCGCAATTGCACACGCACACAGCGACAGCTACATAGAGCGCCTGCCTCAAAGGCGTTAACTGATGCAGACCCGCAACTGGCTGAAATGCAAATCGCTTGGCTTAAAGTGCGATTGGGGCTGTGTAGGCGACAGCTATAGCCAACTGGCAAGGCAGATTGCCTTGAACTAATAGTTGCTGCCTGACATGGTCCTTGTGCCTAAACTGTGACATGTCTCTAAGGCATAAGCTTCGCTCTCACCTGCCGCCCCCCTTGAAAGCCAAGCGCCTGACTGGCTGCCTGGCTGACTGACTGACGGTAATTCAGCGTTTTGCCTGGTCGCCTCAGTGATTTGTCATTAAATTTGCATAACTGATAGTCAGCCAGCAATGGCAACGACAACGACAACAACGACGAATACCAACAACAACAACAACATTGTCGACATTTGGCGCAGGGGAGCAACGTCAAATTTGTGCCTTGCCTTGTTGCATTTGGCCTCTGCAATTTGTTGTCTAGCTCACACTATACTGCATATACTCATCTCTCTCTATCTATCTGTTTCTCTATCGCTCTCTGCACAGGTGGAGCTGGAGAATTGGGTGAATAGCATACACAGCGCCTGTGCCGCTGCATTTGCGCGTCATCGCGGCAAAACGGGAACACTGCATCTGCTGCAGGAGGAGATCTTTCGCCTGGAGAAGGCCATTGAGTCGGTAAGTGAATGCCAACGTTTTACTTAACATACCAAGCCAAGTCACGGGTGAGAGTATGCCTGGGCATATTTATACAATAAATATATATACATATATATTTTATATTCATGTGTGTGTGTGTGTGTGTGTGTGTGCCTGGATATTGAGTTGAATTATTGCCATGCATTTTCGTAGGAAATAGTTGAGCTCCTTCAGGGAAAATTCAAGTGATGAGAATTGAAATTGTGTATTGAGCATAAAAGCTGTTTGTCGAGTACAGCCAGAGCTGCCGAAAGCAACGGCATTATTATGAAAATGATATGCAAAAAACATATATGAAAAGTAAAAAAAAGGAGCAAAGTAAAATGAAAAACGAAGAGCGAAAAAGCATTTCTGAAGACATGTAAATTCCTTGATTTATGAACCCAACTCGTTTGCATATTATATGGAAGAATACAAAATACATTGTGCGTGCGTGTGTGTGTGCGTGTGTGTGTGCTAATAGAGCTAAGGGCTAGACTCAGACAGGCAAAAATGAAGAAGGCTAACTTTAATATTGATTTAGTGCAGATAGCGGAGAGTGAAATGAATTCGTTTCACTATCTTGTAATCCCATTTGAAGGCAGATCAAATTTCTAGCACCTGGCCGTGCGAATCCCTAACAATCTAAATAGGCAACAAAATAAATCCAAGTAAAACCATTAAATCAATCAATAAAATTATCTTCAAGCCACTCGTGTACATTCAATTTGAGCTGCGGCAAAGTTTCGTTCCAGCGCTCCGTGCTGCCATCATCTCATTGATATGCAGCGCATGCCTCTGTATATTTCGGCACCTAATCAGTCGTTAAAGTAATCAACAACAAAGCCAAATTGTACGAATACATCAATTCGCGATGATTTCTCAACTCGACTTGGCGCAACTTTCTTGCCTTTTCTTTACCCAAAGACACAACAAACGCATTTCGTATACACAGAGAGAGAGAGAGCGAGGGAGGGAGAGTGAGTGTGAGTGGGAGTGGGAGATATCCCAGCCCAATTTCTCAATTTGTGCCGCCATCTAGCAGAGCATCTAGCCAATTTCTCAGCGTGTTGCTCCCCAAAGATTTATGCGCTGTCCTGTTTCTGTTTCCGTTTCTGTTTTCTTCTTGGTGGCTCTGCTCCATTTATGTATTTGCTTTCAAATCAATTCCCCATCAATTTCGCGTCGCGGCTTCACACAGCAACAACAACATCTCTTTCTTGCCAGCCTCGACTGCATTGCAATTTATTTGCACAACTTTATGGCCAACAGCAGCGGGCCAAAATAAAAGCAAAAACAACAACCACAGCCAAATAAACCAAACCAAATAGAGCTGCTGGCTCTCACAACAAGGAGCTGCACTTCTGCCACACACAATAAATGGCTGGATAAACTCAGCAAGAAATGCTGAGAGAAATGCTGCGAGGCAGTTGAGCAGTTGAGCCGCTGCCTTGGGGCTGCCGGGCTCTACGGTGTCATCCTGTATATCCACTATTTCCCTTCGCTATTCCGCGCATTCGTTTATTTATTTTTGCATTATGTCATTTGCAGGCCATGCTGAAATAAATAAATAAATAAAAAAGGAAAATTTGCCTTGCGATTGTTTGGCTTGGCTTCGCGCAACTCGTATACCCTGCAATTGAGTTGCCTGGTGAATGCTCTATGGACTATACTCATATCTCGCTTTTATAATTGCACTTGGCTCATCCACATTGAGCTGTTGTTGCTGTTGTTGTTGTTGCGCAAAGTATATCATTTTGTACGGCGCTGTGCTTATCCAACTCCTGCCCAGGCCTGTCCGTTCTCAGCTTCATTCCGCGCTGACTTCATTCATTCGTCTCTGTCGCATTTCCCTCGCGACTTGCCCCTTTTCTAATTTAGTTTTTCTCATTTACACGTAAAGTTGAAGTTTGATGTTATGAATCGTCGTCGTCTTCTCGTTTTCCTTTCACATTTTCTTGCTATCATTACTCCTGCTGCTGCTCCTCCTACTCCTCCTGCTCCTGATCCTGCTCCTGCTGCTGCTGCTGCTGCTGCTGCTGCTGCTGCTGCTGCTGCTACTCTGTCTATCTGTCTCTTTGGATAAACCATAATTACTTCCTTGAACGCTGCGTTTTTCTGTCCACTTTCCCACTCATAAGTTTTCTCTTGCTTTCTCTTCTCATCTTTTTTCTATAATTTTGTTTTTATAATCATTTGTTGTTTTCTTCTTCTTGTTTTGTTTTGGGCTTTGGTTTATTTGGTTTACTGCGCGCGGCCACAGTCCGAGACTGTCACAAGAGTCACTTCGCAGTCAGTTGGTTTAGTTTTCAAGTGCCACGCCCACTGTGGCCAGTGCTTAGGTGCCCGGTGTTCCGCTCGGTGCTGCCAAAGTTTGCCGGATGAATATTAATTAAATGAGCCGCCGGAGTGGCCGCAAAACTGCATTTGCATTTGCATTTGCATTCGCATTACAATTTTTGGTTTTTGCATTCGCATTTGTTGTTAATTAATTTTGTGTGCAAAGAAAAGAAATGAGAGATATTAAAGTGCCATCGGATAAACAAAGCCAGCAACTCATAAAGCAGCAGCTCAGCTGAAGGAGTCGGGCGAGCAGAGGCTCTGAATGAAATTAAAAATAGAGAAAGAAAAAAAAAAGCTGCCTCGCTCTGCCTATCTCAATTTTATGGTCGTGAAGGCGTCACTGAAAAGAGCAACAGTGTTGTCTACGCTCTTTGTCTTGCCATTTACTTTGTGCTCGTGTGTGTGTGTGTGTATGTGTGTGCTGGTGTGTGTGTGTGTGTGGTGGGCGGCGTCCAACTAGGCAGAGCTGTTTGTCTGCCCTTTTTTATAGCTGTCACCTTTCGGAAATAATCATATATGTGTCAGTGGGGGGACAGCACTTCGCTTCGTTTGCTTTAGCTTTTCTAGTTTTTCGCCAGCTATCTATTTTTCTTTTCGCATAAAGCACTTGCACACACACGCACATACACGCACACAATGCAGGTGCTGAGAGAGAAAAAAAATAGTAGTCGTAGTAGTAGCTGCCCGAGCACATTTAGTTTTTCGTACGCTCTGGTTTTTACGCTCTAATTACGACTCCTACGAGGAGGCTCCTCCTTCGCCTCCTGCTCTGCCGCCGCTTTTGCCAGCTGCACACACGCACACCCTTTGCCCCGCCTGTTACTGTTTTTATTCCTCGCTCGTGGCTCGTGTGCAATTGCCATGGCGCGCAGTCTAAACAAGGCTCACTTGCCTGCTGCTTTCAATTTGCAATGGCGGCTGTCATTTCAGCTCAATAGCAGCCAGCACCCACACACCCACAGCCACACCCACTACCCCACGCCAACCTGGGAGCCACCTGAGTTTTGAAAAATCGTTGCCAGGTTTAAATCATTCTTTTTTTTCTTTCTTTCTCTTAGTATAAATTTAATACAGCATTTTAATTGCTGTAAAACAATTGCAGCATTGCGCAACTGAAAAGCAAAGTAAACTTCATATTTGGTTTGGCACAAAACTTTTTAATAGATTATCAGGTTTCCAGTCAATTCACAACTGCAGCTGCCTGGATCTTTGCTCTGATTTCAGCTTAATGAGCAGCCAATTTTTATAAATTTTGCATGGCTTTTGGCAGCTAATTTGCTGCAGAACGGCAAATGTGACGCAGCTGAAAGCCGTTAAGCCATTAATTAATTTAACAACAATTAAGCTTAAATTAAAGCTCATGAAATCCTTAAATTTACAGTGCAGCAGCAGCACACACACACACACACACACATGCACATTTGCCAAACCAAAAACCAGCAAGCGGAAACCAACTACTAGAAAAACGAACAGAAAAACAAAAACAAAGCCGAAATGAAACAAAATATAAGCATTTTGCAACACTGGCGCACAATGAAATAAATATTTAGTTAAGTTTAAAACATTTGGTAATTAGTGCGTTGACTCGCTTGGCCATGGCCAAGCTGTGTTGGCCACTCGCCCCCACCACCACGCCCTGAAGCCACATGCATCTGGCCAACTTTCTGCTCCCTTGCGAAAGTTTTACACATTTTCTTCCCTTTTTTTTTTTTTGTTTTTCGCTCACAACTTTTCGTATTGTGCAAGATTTTTGCTAAATAAAGTTTATAATTACCATAAAATTCAGTTGAGTTCGATTTTCGGCGGTTGCCTGGCAGAGCTGCCTTTGAACCATAATAGACACGCAGAGCATGGGCGTGGCTGGGGCAGCTCATAAACTAATACCAAACGGTATATACATATATGTATATATGTATATGTATATGTGTGGCTAGAATTTATGGAAAGAAATATGACCAAAGCCGAGTCGGAGCGTCATAAAACACGCACACATGTTGCCAGCCTTGGCAGTTGTCCACGTTCCAGCCCCCTTGGCTGGCCATTGGCTTTGTTTTTGAGCAAACGTGCGAATATTTTTGCAACTTTCGGTCGCAAGCTGCACAGGATACGGCACGGGCATATGGCAGTTCGGCTATTTGAAGCAGGAGCTGGAGCAGAAGCAGCAGCAGCAGCAGCAGTTGCAGTAGCCGGAGCTAAGGCCTGACACTAGGTGTTGCCCATTTGGGCACTCAACACCAGCTCAGCTCTCTCTCCACCTCTCTCTCTCTGCCCCTCTGGCAGCAAATGCGCTTTTGGTTTTTGATTTGTTTTTGGTTTTGCGTATTTGGGTTTTGCATGCTGAAATATGCTTTATGCGTCTGGCATGTGGGCGTGGCATTGCCACAACTGCTGCCAAATTCAATTCAATTGTCAACAGCCATGGCAGCACTAGCCGGAAAAAAGCTAAATGGACATCGCACACACACACACGTGCACACATTTGACTGTGGCCACAAGCACAAACAGGCGCCAGTTTTTGGTTTTAGGCTTAGCTTGTTTCACGCACAACCTGCGCCCCCTACCCTTACCCCTACCCCACCCACACACACACACACACGCACTTTAAAGCCCTCCTTATCGTTGTATAATGTGGCATCATTTTGTGGTCAGCATTTATGCAGGACATGTGCATACACACACGCACACACCGCCACACACACCCACACACAGTACACAAAACGTGCACGAAGCGTACAATTTGCAGGCCTTTTGTTGACATTTTGCACCCTAGCACCACCACCAGCAGCAGCAGCAGCACCACCACCCACATTTTGCGGTTGGCCGTGCTCACATTTGACTTTTTGTGAGTGGCGCCCGTCGAGGAGGAGCTGGCATTTAATGCAGCAGCGCAACAAAGTCAAAAGTCCTGCCCTGAGGTCAGCTCAACTGCAGTTCATTTAAAATGTTCACATTGCGCATACGACGCGTTGTACGTGCGATGGGCGGATGCCTGAGCTGCCCACTGTAACTTAAACTCTCCTTCTTCTTTCTCTCTGTCTTTATCTTTTATCGCAGCCAGCTGTCCTGCTGTCCGCTGTCCGTTACACATACAGCTCAATAGCAGGAGCTTATAGTTGGCATGGGGCTGCTGTGTTAATTGATCGTTATTGTCTTTTCGGCTAGGGTAGGAGTCAGAGCGAGAGAGAGAGAGAGAGAGTGAGAGAGGCGGAGCGGATGAAAGGAATTGGAGCGAACAGTTGACTTATCGAAGGACGGGGCCATTAGCAGCAACAAAACTGATACCAGTCACGAGTCCTTTCGCCAGGCAGCGCTTTTTGTTGGGGCGTTATTATTATTTCACTCATTGTTGCCATCGCTTGTTGCTGTCTCTGCTGTTGCTGTTGCTGCTGCTGTTCTTGCTGTTGTGTGTGGTTATTATTAATGTTGTTGTAGTTGTTGTTATTTGCGGTTTGCGGTTGCTGTGGTTTTGCTATTTGCGGCATCTTTGGCTTGTCATGCGACGCTGATGCTGATGCTGACGACGATGACGATGACGCTGACAACAATAGCAAAATGTATTTTTTAATTGTACTCTCGGGTAAACATATATCACAGCAGCAGCAGCAGCAGCAACAGCAACAAAACGCACCATGAACTCAACTCAACTCAACTGAACTGAACTCAGCTCAGCTCAGGCCAGGCCAGGCCAGGCCAGCCAAACTGAGGAAGCGGAAATGACAGTACGACAATGGCGACAACAAGAACGGCAATGGCAATGCCACAGACAGGACCTAGAATCCTGAACAACTTCAACGACAGTTTGCCTACTTGAGAGGAGCCCGTTCACTGTGCAGCTCTCACAAATGTGCGCATGGGGAGCCATACACGAGTGACGCTTAATGAAAGCGCAACAGACAACCACAAAACCCCCTACACACACACACACGCACGCACTCATGCACAGCAGAAGCAACAGCACTGGACCATAGCTGAACGCAAAGAGCATTGAGACAAAAACCGCACAGAAACAAGCTACAACATAGCAATAATAAAATTGCCGTTAAGTGGGGAATTGAGATGACAGTCGAAATTGCGGGCCACGTTGAGATATTGTGGATGCGAACGAATCTGAGTGTGGCTAACAAAGGAAACTCAGCTGCACCAACCTCCTGCATAGCAGATGTCAACCGCTTCCAATTTCTGAGACAAGTTGTCCTCGCAAACGTTTGCAGCCCATGAACGAGAGTGTTTCTCTCCTTTAAGGCAGACCACAAAGAAGATAACAAAAACAACAAAAAAGCGTATAGAGTGAATGCCGTACCCCAGTGAATACATGCTGTCGAAGTGATTTTTATAATTGAAAGCTTCATTTGCAAATGATTTTATGTATTGACAGCAGACAGCAGAAACTGCATGAGAAGAGGGCGGATGTTGAGAAAGTTAATGCATAACATGAACTAACCTCTATCTATGTGTATAGCTTACGCCGATGAAAGTCTATATTCTCATATGGGATATTCACATTCATACCCCGCACAGCGTAAATGTAATCAATATGATCGATAGCAATCATATCACGTTGATTTACATAGCAATTCCATGCAATTACAAGGCAATTAACATTCCCATTTAACCATGAATTGCACAACGTGACGGCAACAACAGCAAACAATGAATTTCACGATTAATGTGCATACACGCACGCACACGCACACGCACGCGCACACAGAGACAGCACGTACATGTTGCCATATTATTTAAGAAGGCGTATGCTACGTGCGTGTGTGTGTTTATGTGTGTTTGTGTGCGTGTGTGCACATCTCCAACTGTTGACAATTTCGAGCTGTTGTCCTTCTGTTGTGCATCGTAAATAATTACAAAACGCACTTGCCAAATGTTTTGACTATCCAATTTGGCCAGTCTCTGGGCCCAGCTCTGCTCCACTCTGCTCTGATTAACCCATTTCTTGCCCGGGCAGGGCCAGGGATCGTGAGCCCTTGCTAGCTAGCTTGCTGCAAGTATTATTTTGTTGAAACTGTAAGCACATTAAGTGCAGTCATTAAAATGTAATACCATTTATTGTTGCTGCTGCTGCTGCTGCTCGTTAAACTGGCAATGCCAATGGCAATGGCAATGGCCATGTGAATAGCAATCCTGTGGCTCAATTCACTTGATTTAGGTTTTTATGTTGTCCTCGCTGCGAAACAAGCAGCTTCAACTCATAAGAGTTGCTCATGGAGCATGAAAGAGCCACTGCTGCGTGAGCGCTACTGTTGCCCGACTTATCATTAGCTGCATTAAGGCCAACTCAACTAGCTGGCAAATGAAAAGGGTTTTGCTGCACTACCATTTGACTTGCAACAGAGGAAAGGTGAAAAATTGTACCTCAAATACCTTGAATAGTGAATTTAAAAACCTAACCTAATATAGTTTAGTTAGGACTATGATATAGATACAGAAACCATTATTGCCTAAGATATTAATAGCCTAGCATTCGCATCCTATTCAGCTTAACTGCTAAGGACTCTATTAAATATTTGCAAATCAAAATTTATGTAAATCTTTAAATAATGCCAACAATATATATATATTTCATATATATGTAAACTCTTTATGGTTATCCGATAGTTAATTGAAATTTCCCTTTCGTTGCTGGTTATGCAATCAAATATATTTTACATTTCCAGCTAAAACCTCAAATTATGGTTTCCGTTGTGGTATTTGTGGATAACAATAATAATAATAACAATAATAACAATAACAATAACAACAACAATATAGGAAGACATATAAATATGTATATGTGGGTGCAGCACGTCCGTCAAATATTACCCAATACATATTGACTGTGTTATATGGGTCGCTGGCATTACGTATACGCCGCTTTGGCCGTGCTGAGTTTGTTAAATCAAATACACCAAATATGATTTATTTCACGTAAAATAAACAATGCCGAGCTCAACATCCTCGCTAGCAAGTAGCGTGCCCTCGCATTCAGCTCACACACACACACACACACCATGGGAGAGAGTCGCCCACACAATGCGCTAACGCAGACACCTGTGTAAGCCGACGAACAAATACATTTACATATGTGCATGTGTGTGTGACTGTGAGCTCTGCTGCTGTTTATGTGTACACATTCATTAAAATGTCGAACATCGAAAGTGCCCATTCAGGTTGTTGTTGCCACGGCTACGCCCACCGTATCCGCCACTGCAACGGCAACGGCAGCGGCAGCGGCAACTGCATCTGCAAATAATTGTCAGCTTACACGAGCTGAATGCAACAGCAGTGGCATCAGTGCCACCACAGCCAAGCAACAACAATAGCAGCGACAGCAAAGTAAAAAAAAAATGGAAAAAATAGGAATCTAGCAACCAAAATGAAACAATCACGTGCTCCATGAAATCTATGGAAGCGTGTATAAACGCACGTGAAAGTGGGATTGCAATGCTAACGAACGGTTGGTCGGATTGGGTATAGAGCAGAGCTAGCTCCTCCTGCTGCTGCTGCTGCTGCTGCTGATGGGACACGCTGCGGCGGAAGTCAAACGTTATTTGTAATGAAAACAGGGGCATGTGTTGCATATATGTGTATGTGTGTGTGTGTGCGTGTGTGGCTAACGATGCCAAAGTATCTTTCACTACGTGTGTGTATGTGTGTGTGTGTGTGTGTGTGTCAAAGTTGGTGCATTGCCAACGCACTTCAGCTGCCAAAGGGAGCGACAGGAGAGAGCGAGCGCATAGATATTTGAATTGCGCCAACGAAAAATGCTGCTGCACATGACGCGTGATTTATGTATTTTCGTCAAATGGCAGCCACAGCAGCCGCAGCCGCAGCAGAGGCAGCAGCAGCAGCAGCAACAATGAGCAATAGCTGCCATGAAATGCTAATGATGCCATGCCAGAGATGCTTTCATAACCATCACGAGTGCGACACTGCCGCATCCTTGCCCCACAATACACACACACACACTAACTATGTACATGTATATGTATTTGTGTTTGTAGCACTCATGTCTAATGTCTGTCGTGTATTTACCTCCCTTTCTCTCTCTCTCTCTTTGCAGGATCACAAGCTGAAGCACATGGCTGAGCTGCAGCAATCAGTTGTCACCGATCAGGAGACACGCCATCAAATACAGGCACAGATTTTGCAATGGGAGGAAAACCTTGAACGTCTGCACTGCGAACAGTTCCGACTGCGCTGCTATATGGCCTCGCTCCAGAGCGGTGAGCTGCCCAATCCAAAGGTGAGTTATGCGTATCATTATACCGGGACTCCTGCATCGGCCCCTTCCATTTGCCGCCTGGCCCATTTCTACTGCTTCTTAGCTGCCTAATGGCAAAATGGCAATTGCCGCAATTTGTTTCACCTAACGGAAGCCACAGCAAGTTCACATAACGCGCCTGAGATTGCGTCAATTTGAATTACTTAGCCCTGATGCTATGGCTGATGCTGATGCTGATGCTGATGGCTCTGCAGCTGCTTTGCGCTGTGGTGATAAACTGCGTACCTGAAAATGCTATTCAATGCAAAGTAGTTGTCAAGTGCACAGGATAACAGAATGCTCCAGAGACCAGTTACAGGTGGCAGGCACTTCAAGCAGCTGGAATGTTAGACTTTGAGTCAAGCTGCAGAGAGACAAATGTAGACTTTAAAAGGGGAACTAAGTAGTTGAAGTAATTTAAATACGAGTCTAATAGGATTTTCCGACTTTTCTTGTTCGACACTCGACTGGTAAACGAAAATAAATATGTATCTGACCCCGACGCAGAGAACTAATCAACAACAAGATTTGTCATAATCTGCTTAAAGTTCACACAATACAAGAGAATTTGATTAAAAATTACCCAGACTACTGTGGAGTGAGTGGAACAGCAGAGGGCAGCCATAACAGAGATTAAAAGCCAACTGCTCCGGCCACAGCAGCTGAAATTAAAGCTCTAGCTGACTCTTAAGCCTGGCTGCCCGACTGTTGTCTATAATTGCTTTTACCTACTTATTTATAGAGCGGGGAGCGGAGCTTCGATTGCCCGATGCGAGACTCAGGAGGAACTAGCAGTTGAGAGCCCGAAAACATGTATTGTTAATCTTCATAACACAATTTAAGCGCCTTAAATGAGCTGCAGCTTAAAGGGTCAAAGAAGCGAGCAGCGAGGCAGGAGGCGGGAGGCATGAGGCTGTGGGGCTGTGGCGCAGCTCCTCGAACTTTGCAGGCATTAAAAAGATTTGCGGGGCCCCAACCTTGATGGGTGACGAAAAGGGTTGCAAGTTAATTGCACTTTTTATGACTTGCTGCAGCGGGAGAGGGGAGGTGGGTGGTGGGGGACCGTACCCAGCGAGGTAAAGTGGGTAACAGGTCTAGGGCTCGGGGTTGAGGCTGCTTGCCAAAGAGGAATGGCAGCAAATGCGGTGCTTTCAACTGAACAACTCGCATAAAGAGCAACCACATTTATTATTAATAACCGCAAAACCCAAACAACTTCAGCAGCAGCAGCAGCAGCACTTACACGAGAAAGTGCATGCACTGCAGGCTATTTGCACAGCACACTTACAAGCACACACACACACACGCAGATGTACATACACTCACACATAGCGCAGTTAATGTACTTTGTATAGCTGTATATACATATGTATTACGAAATTAATTATGTCATATTAGTCAGCTTGACCAAAATGATTCAGCCGTTGCCATGAACATTTGCCTGGCCTGGTCTTTGGCCAATTCTTTAAATTAATCAAAATTCAAGCTAAAAGATTATCTATGGATCATCTCATATCTGTGCCTCTTCTTCTATTGCAGTCACTGCTCACCCACGTCTCGCGCCCCACAAAGAATACTCTGAATAAGCTGGGCGTTTTTACGGTCTCCTCGTTCCACGCCTTCATCTGTGCCAGGTCGCCGTCGCTACTCAATAATCTGCTGGCCGGACGTGGTGCCACCAAGCGACGGCCCCCGATGCTGTCGCGCTCGAACAGCGGCTCCAGTCGCCGCTCCATGCAGGTAAGCTACAATCTATGTGCATATATATGATGAGCCCACGGCTCGTATGCGTAATAAAATTATATCAATTTTGGGTAACGATTTTATGAGAGGCCTGCGCTTGTATGATGCGTGTTTGCATTTTTATTGCGTACATAAGCTCTGTCTCTGTGTGAGTGTGTGTGTGTTAAATAATTGAATTTCTATTTAAGCGACAGCGGAAACGGCATTAAAAGCCAAATTGAGTGCAAATGCGAGGACGGACGACCAAATGTGTCACCCTCTAATGTATTTTTACGCAGACCACTGTCGCGATTTTAATTTCAATTTTTTTTACTTTTATTTATTTTTTTCAGCATATTGTTGTCCGTTTCTTTGTATAATTTAAATTTAATGGCCATCAGGAATTACAAAAACAAATTTATGAAGAGCCGCCAGTCCCAAAAGATTCTTTAGATAGCCATTAGGCAAATGGCACAGCACACACACACACAGAGAGAAAGAGAGAGTGAGTGAGAGAGATATAAAAAAAAAACCTAATCCAAAGTTCTGAAAATATTTGCATAAAGTACGCAGCTTGGTATATTTGTTTTTTTTTTCTGGCCGCTTGGCAGAGCTAAATTAATCTTGATAGAGCAAACACAAATCACGAAATATTTGAAACTGTTCTACAAATTTACATTGCACAAATGTATTTGAGTTGCTCAAATGGGCAAATAGCAGTCTCTGCCTATCTCTGTCTATTGATTTTCGGCCTGCTAGTTTTAGACAAAAAAATTGCATTAAAAATAATTAAAATATTAGGAATTGTAATGCAAGTTTGACTCGCAGTTAGTCTGTAGCTTCAAGCTAAATTACGTATACGCAGCGTCGAACGTTTGCTGTATATCTATTAAGCTGGTTAACTCAATTCGCCAAAATTGATGCTGAAAGTCAAGCTTAAAAGTTCTCTGTGTATGTGTGTGTGTATGTGTATACACTGCACAAAAAACAGTTGCATTTATGCTGCAAAACAAGATGAAATCATATAAAAGTCGAATTTGCCTCAATGCAGATTTGGTTTAGTTGGCCGGATTTGTGTGGCAGCACACATGCATTTAGTGTTTCAACTGCTCTTGCAATTCGATTAGGCGTGGCTGTTGTTTTATTAAATGGACTCGTTATGTATTTCGATGCTACTTATTTGATAAACTTCAATTAGAGCTGGCAGTTTTTATTTTTTCTTTTCTATTTTTTCGGTTTTATGTGTATATATGGTGGATCTATAGTAGTACTTTTAATGAAATTCATTTCATAAATTCAATTTGTTTCGATTATTGGCAAAATAATCTTGTGCAGCAGCACACACACACACACAGACACACACGCACAAGCGAGTGCACAGTCAGTGCACAGGGGCGTGCACACTTCATTTCCAATTAAATTTGCCAACGCTGCAACAATTGCAGTCGACGTCGCAGTCACAGTCAGCAGTGAAGCCAGAAATATGCATGCCAAACGCAAGAGCATAAAACATAAATATAAATAAATATACATATATGCAATATATATATATATATATATATATATATATATATATATATATATATATATATATATATATGTATATGTATATATGTGCATATGTATGTATATGTATATAGAGCGTTACTAACGTTAAATCAGACTCTTGTATTTGGCGGCGCTGAAAATTCAATGAATTTGAAAAATGTGCATTTGATTTGGTTGATATTTTTGCGCAGTCAACTCGATTGAATGCGTGTGTGTGTGTGAGTGTGTGTCTGTGTCGCGTGAGTGTGGCTTTTCATTTTGCCAGCATGTCAGCTGCAATGCAGCTGAAATTGCAATTGAAAATGAAATGAAATCAAATTAAAGGTGTCCACCAGCGCTCGTGGCTGCTCTACAACTGGCAATTATCGAGCTGTGAGCTGTGAGCTGCTTCCAGCTGAAAACTCTCTGAGCTGCGTAGCGCCAGCTCTTTAGGGGCCTTTAAATAATTTTTGTCACGACGCACTTAATTGGCCAATGCAGCATCGACAAAGTCAGACAGAGAGAGAGAGGGGGGAGAATGGGAGACAGCAACAGAGAAAATTGAATTACGCAACGAAGCGACAACTGAAAATTGACTTGCCCCAAACCGGCTCAGCCAAAGAGGAAGCCAGGCCAGTCCTCAGCTCAGCCAGCGTGCAACTGGCTGTCGCATTAAGCAGCCAAAGTTCATTAATCGACAGCCCAAAGGCAAAACACAGTTGAGAATGCAAGTGCAAAATTCAAAAAGTTGCCTCAGCCAACAACTTGCACAATTCAAATGTAAATGCGGCACTCAAATGCGTGTCAGGCTGACAAATACGAATGCATTTAAGCCAGCTTAGTTGCAGTTGTCGCATGTGCAGCTCGTTAAATAATAATAAATCATATTTTATTTATTATAAACATTCATATTAAATGCTGATTAAATTTCGATTAAAATTTAAATATTCACAATTTACAGGCGAATAATTGTAATTGGCATTTCATGTGACATTTGCAATAAAAACTGCATTTATTTTATATATTATAAAGGTGAACATAATCAGAAAGCCTGGCAGTGATGGGCAAGCCTTGAAGGGTATTTCGGTTAACATTTAAAATGCTTCAGTTGATAATGAACACCTGAATGGGCTATTCTTATTATTCTGACATAGTCAACAGCAAAGAGTAAGCCATAGGTATATGCATATGTTATAGGATTTCGATTCGGATATATGCATATGTCAGCTGCAGTCTTTTCATAACTCATAAGCTGGGCATATAAATTGGCTTACCTGCTTATACCTGAATAATGATTTATGGTGAAAATGTCAGATTTTTCTTCATTTTTGTTTATAGATATATTATAGACATATAAGTAGTGCTTCATTTCATTCTATACAAACACTATTTAAAGTATTTATTTATTTAATTGTTACAAAGAATTAATTCTGAATTAAAGCCAGAGCAACAAAAGCTTTCAGACAGACTAATTAAATATATTTTTAAAGGCTTCACAATATACAAAAGTTATGGGAAGCAAGTTATAAAATCTATATAAATCACAGATCGAGTGGTGCCAGGATAGAAGTTTGCATAATTCATAAATAAAGGAATATTCGAAATATTTAAAGTGACGACCCTTTCTGAATCTGCCCAGTTCCATTACGAGTGCTGACAGATCTTTCGGCTGTAAAATCTAGGCAAGGCTTGCCATGCCGCCTTAGCTGAGAATCTGATCTCTAGAGCTACTCCTGGGCACCTCTTTTGTTAGCATTGCTGCGCATAGATTCCAAGCTCTTTCGTAGTCATCCGATCAGAGTCAATTCCTTCCATAGAGCATAGACACAGCCCATGTGAATGTATTCCGTTTCAGTTATAAATATCAGCTGCTTGTTTTTGTTTTGGAGCTGACAATTAAAACCTGTCTGCCTGATTGCAACTCATCGAGGATATGTGCAATTAAATAGCCGACAAATTTCTCAAGCGAGCACAGGGCTATAAAAGTCCTACAAATGGTTGTTGCATGTCGATTGCCATTTGAAACTTGTATTTCAATGCACTCCCACTCTCTCTCCCTCTCTCTCTCTCTCTCTCTCTCGCTCTCTCTCTCTCTCTCTCTCTCTGTCAGTCTTGTTGAGCATTTAAAACTTGATTATTATTTATAATTTGCAATTTCTGCAGCTGTTGCCTCGAATTTCACAGCACGTTCAAGCCAACAGCAACAACAATGCTAAGGACAATGCAAAGTAGCACAAACGCCTTCATTTCCTCTATGAATATAAAGTTGACACCCAAAAAAAACGAAAAGCAAGAAATGAAATGCATTGCAATGCCTTGTATATGCATTATTGATTTCGCTGCGTGCGTGTGTGTGTGCGTGTGTGTGTGTGTACAGTATAATGACTTTGCAAACGATATATGCCACAACAAGCACACATATAAATACTTACATGTACATAGACATATAAATGCATTTGTGTGTGAGAAAAAGATGCGAGCGTTGCCCAATTGTTATGCAATGCAAAGATTCCTCTCCAGTTGCTGCTGCAGCACATGTGGCAAGTCTGACGGATGTGCATGCAAATGTGGCATAGCTGCTGTCGCTGCCAACTTGTCTCATTCTCTCTCTCTCATTCTCGCTCTCTCTTTTTCGCTCTGTGTGTGAGTTTTGTAACTGCCAAACTAATTCAATTGTCGTGCAAGTAGTAAACTACACACACTCACACACATTTGTGTCTGTGTGTGGACGCATTACACCTGTGCTTGGGGCATACTTGGTGCTACTCCTGCTACTGCTGCAGTGGCAGCTAAAAGTTAGTCAGCCAGCAAAACCATCGTCGATGGCTGCCAATACAAATGCAATTTTCAGCTGGCAGCTGGGCGCCTGATTCGTTTACCAGTTGGCCAAACTGTTGGCTGCAAACACGGCTTCCACGACACCAGCTGCCGCTGCCGCTGCCGCTGACGCTGCCACTGCAGCTATAGCTCTGTTAACCGAACCCTCCTCGCACAGAGGACGATGATGCCGTTAAGCATTTTAACTGAGTTTTCTTCAAACTGCTGTCTGTCAGAGTCCGTTGACTGTCGACTGCCTGCTGGCTGGCGGGCTGGCGGGCTGGCTGGATGGTTGGGTGGGTGGGGAGCTGCTGCTGACGTTTTTCATTACACATTTGCTCTCGGATAGAAATGTGTTTTTGCTATTTTTCAATTTTCACTTCCGTGTGTGTGCTCCAACAGCAGCAGCAGCAGCAGCAGCCGCCTTAATGACATTGTATGAGTATATGTGTGTGTGGTGTATGTTCGCCTGTTTATCCAATCGAATTTTCTGCCTTTTTCCAGATGAATTCACGTGACGAGCCGGAAAAAACCTTCAAAGTTGCAATGCCCGACAATGCTTACTCGACAGTTTATCTACGTGACGCGATGTCTGTGGAGGAATTCCTCGCCAGCGCCTGCGCCCGTCGCAACCTCAATCCCATGGAGCACTTTGTGCGCGTCAAGAAGCGACGTGACATGGAGGATCACAATTACTTTGTGCCACATCGCAATGATCTGATTGAAAATTATGTAAGTAACCTACACCAACAAGAGCCCCGCCCACTTAGCCTCAGCACAAGCCAAAAAGAAAGAAGAGAAAAATACAGAAAAAACACGCCCAGACACACACGTGCGCCTATGACTGCGTCTGTGTGGGTGGCAATTGCGATTGAACTTTGAACTTTGCGCATGTGTTTGTTATTTGTTCAAAATTAAGGGCAATTAAGGGAGTTTTTTTGTTGTTGTTGCTGTTGTTCTGTTTTCTCTTAACAAAGGAAATGCCAATTGAAAGGATTAAATGCGATTTGTTGGCACAAGTGTTTCGGATTTAGTACTGATGATTTCAATGAGCTCTGAGATTCAGCCAATGCGTTGGCAGCAGATTCAAGTTTAATTACAACTGATAAATCACAAGTGGAATTAGCTGTAGACGGCTAATGACATCATTTAAATGAAGCTCTCAGTTCGGCTCTTTCGGTTTCTTTGGCAATGCAAATTCTACCTTGAATTGGCGTTAATTTCTAGCTGCGCTGCACTGACTGCACCACAGCTGTGCCTGCTGCACCTCCACCCACCGCCCCCTGAGGCCCGAAATATGTAGCCACTTAGCGGGCGATTAGTCTAAGGATGCCATTTCTCAAGCTGCCAAGTCAGCCCAGTCTAGCTCAGCTCAGCTCCGTCTCGGGGCAAAGTGCTTCAACAAAATTGCGAGCAGAACTCGGGAAAAAGTTTCGAGCTGAACAACAAGCTGTAAATATTGCCAGGTCAAAAGTGCAGCTGTAGGAAACTTTCTGGCTGCTCAATAAATTGAGAATTAAAACAACTTTTTGGGGGCCAAACAGCAAATTTATTGAAACTCGTGCTGCGAAAAAAGACTGGAACAAAAAACAAAATGTAAAATAACACGAAAATAAGTCTACTTTTTTTTAAGCTGCTTAGCAGTATAGCTAATTTTGGTATTTTTTTTCTGTTTTCTTTTATATATTTCCTTTCGGCAGCTACATAATCACGAATTTGTGGAGGTGTGCATGAAAATACTGTACCAGGTGGAGCTGCAGCGCACCACATTGGAGCAAATGTGGGGCTTCTCTGTCGAGGCGGAGCTGATTGAGAACGCGGAGCGGCAAGACGAGCTCTGTTGCTATGTGAGCCGTGTGGAGGACAAAAGCGTGGCCATGCACAATGGTAAGTACACTCGGGCAAATATAGCACTCGAGCTGCTACAGCTGCTTAGCTCAGCTGAATTCGTGCACTCACTCGCAATTTATGACACAGCAAATGCCAAATGGCCATTGGCCAATGGACAAACATCAGGGGGGATGCCCGTTGGCAGGCCAACTAAGTCTACTCAGTTCAGCTGTGAAACAATGTGCGTTCCAATGTTGGCCAAGAATATTATCAAGTGGCACGCCCACTACGCTTTCCGCCTCCTGCTACCAGCTAGCAAACATCACTGTGTTGGCATGCGCTTTTAGCTCTGTGTCTCTGTGTGTGGAGGGGGAGAAGGGGAAGGAGAAAGAGCTGCGCTTCTTTTATATTTAAATGCTTTTCACTTTTATGTCACAAAAAAACTTGAGCCAAAGTCGCTTTGGTTGCACCGAGCACAGAGTCAAGTGGAGCACTGGAGCTGCGGCTGGAGTGAGCAGCAGTTTGTATAGCAGCTCCTCAGGGCCAGGCTCCACTGCAGCTACTGCAGCTGCAGCAGCAACTGCTTCATGAAAAACTCAACAGTCAGCGCTTGTAAGCGAGCAGAAGACATCACGTCGGATGATGAGCAGCGCACTCGAAGATGCTGTGCTTGCTCCCTTTTCCTCTCTCTATCTCTATCTCCCTCTCTCTCTGTCTGTCGCTGTCACTGTGTATGCACCTGTAATGACAGCCACAGGGCCATAGCGCCTGTGTTCTTAAAGGCTTTTCGGGCGTCATCTTAGACATCCCTTGCCTGGCCGTGCCTTACCTTTGCGCGCCCCTTGTTGTTTTTCTATCACTTAAAATCAACTTAAGTTGGCATTTGCATGCATAGTGGAGGCATAGTGGGAGCGGAGCTGGCAGAGCTGCAGTCAAGTGCTTGCAGTCGAAATGCCACTCGAGCAGCGCTTTAAATTATGTCGACTGATGTTGACACTGGTTCCGTCTTGGCAGCGCCAACTCCTCCTGCCAGGTGCTGCCCGGAGTATAACTGCAATGCCAGCACTTGCAAAAGTGATGAACCTGAAAGAAAGTCGCGCAGCGGAAACCTCATTAAGCACGTTGAGTGCGAATGTGGCAGCGACAGCGGCGACGACAACAACGAATCAAAAGTCCATAAAACAATGTGCACCGAAAATCGTTAGCAAAAACTGAGACATGAATCCCCGCCCACACCTAGCCCCTCGCCCTGCCGCACACTCGCGACTCCTTCAAAGTTAGCCCTGCCACTGGCGGTTAGTTTATAATTTGCCATGAGTTTTTCTTCTTGCACTTTTTTTTTGTCTGTGTTTACTTCAATCTCTCTCCCTCTCTCTCTTTCTATTTTTTTGTCGGTTGGCTTAAAACTGCGTTAACAATGCCACTGGACAAGTTTTTGCCAGGGTGTTGAATTTAATGAGCAGCAAATAAAGTGCTGCAGCTAGTGCCAGATTTGCTAATGACTTTCGCTTGTTTACTCTCTTTTTTTATCTCTCTTTTTTTCAGTTTGGGTGATTTTTTTTTTTATGTTCTGTGCAGCTGCATTAGGTAAACTGCAATTTTGGTGGATATGCATAATCAAGGTGTAATTGAATTAAATACGAGTTACTTAACAGATAGTATAACAATTCACTTAGCTAGTCTGTTGAGCTCTGAAGAGATTTTAGTTCAGTCTAATCTATATAAAGACACTCTGACTGTCGTGTGCATTGAAGAGCTGTCTAGACACGAGCAGCTGCAGCAATCGTTTGATTAGCTAGTTGGTTTCTCATCTACTCGAGCTACGAGCATCGGCTTGATCACCCGAGGCGCTCTGAGAAACGACTGGGAATGAGAGAGAAACAACGGCACGATGAAGCGTAAACTATTCAGAACTATAAAAAGAACTCTTACAGCTAGACTAGCTTAGAGTGCGAAGCTCGTTTCTTAACGTTTCTCTTCTCTTTTTATTTTCATTTCATTTCATTTATTTATATGTTATTTAGCATTTGTCACCTCTACAGCAGCCCTACATTTCTTTCAGAGCGCATACTCTTGAGGGCTGTGTACAGAAGAAAGACAATCAGCTTTTAGTCTGTTCTAACTCCACTGAGCCCACAGCTCTTAAATTCAAATACAATATATATAGACAGGACTGCCTGTTGGATCTAGATTCTCTTTGTTCTTTTCCCAACTTGAGTTGTATTTAAGAGTCAGTTAGCAGTTACTTATGAGGAACAACAATTCAATAATATTTTCGCTGTATTTTTGCTGCACTTAAACCGTAAATACAATTCAAAAATAATTTCGCATTTAACCACATAGACACTTAGTCCATTTAAGCTCGACGTGTTTACGCATATTCGAAAAGTTCAGGCTATGAATATTATCTGGTCCAGAGGGGGAAGGAGTGGTTGAAAAAAGTGTCGCAATTGCAGAGCCATAAATAAATAGTTACAAAAGTTACGAGCACGATAAAAGTGTGCAGCGAGTCAAACGATAACAAGTTGCAGCAATCTGCGAGTGTGCACAGTACAATGATAATAACGGGACAATAACAGGATATTGTTCAAGGACATCAATAAATATGACGTAACATTTGGCAAGTTTTGCATGTAAATGGAATCGAACAAGTGCGTGTGGCTGCATAAATTAAGCAAACTCCTGGAGAGAGAGGGAGATACAGAGAGAGAGAGGGAGAGAGAGAGAGCACAATTGCAGAATTAATTTAAATGCCTATTAGCAAGTGCCAAAGACCAATTTAAGGGCGCCACAAAACAAAACTGGACAAGAGCTGCCCAGAGCAGTTGCCAACCAGAGAAACTGTAACATAACAAAAACACATGCAACCACAAATGCAGCAGCCGTTGCAGCCATTGCTGCCATGGTGGAAAATGCAAATGCAAATGCTGTGGCTGCCCACTTTTCTTGAGCTAATTGAAACCCCAAAATGTCTTTGAGTTGTCTTTAATGAGCGCTTAAAGTGTGCCCTAATTCAATGTGCTTAAATGCAACCGGCCATATGCCACATGCCACATGCCGCATGCCACATGCCACTCTAAGCTGCCAACTGGCAACTGGCAACTGGCGCCTGTTTGCTTGGCTTTCTCCCAGTTAACAAACAGACGCAGTCGAGCAGCCATCGAGCCATCCATAATAATGATGGCCACAAATGCAACAGCAGCAGCAGGAATAGTGGCAGCAGCAATAGTGGTAGCAGCAGCAACATTCGCACCAACTGCCTCCGCTGCATGTGTACAGAAGTTGCATGCCGCACACTCGAGTGTTGAAAAACAAGCGTGGCAAAGTATTTGGCAAACATGAAATAACAATTTGCTCAAGCCAAGAACAAAGCTGTTGTCAACGCAGCCAAAAAAGAAAACTGAGGAAGAGAGAAAGGGAGAGAGAGGGAGAGAGAGTGAGAGGGAGAGGCAGAGCTAGAGAACTGCAAAACAACGTAAAGCTAGAACAACCGCAACAGAGTAAACAAAATAAATATCAAGTCGAGTAGATATTTGTCTAATGCATGTGCTGCCAAAGCTAAAGCCAAATAATCCACAGCAAAACGTAACGAAACGTAAACGCAAACGTAACGAATGTGCTGCGAAAACAACACAAAAAGCACACGAACACACACTGAAAAAGAAATAGAAAGCAAAATCCATTTGAAATTGTAGAAAATGCAAAAATTGTGCAGGAGGTGCTACTGCTGCTGTTGCTGCCGGGCTGGCTGGCAGGTTCAAGGTGCAGCAGACTCTTGCATAAAATACACAACTGTCAGACAGATAACAACCCATGCACACACACATACACACCAACACACGTGCGCATATCTGTCGAAGTTGCTGCAGCTGCAACAACACTGATAACGTGCAACAAAACAAAAATGAAGCCAAGCAGCTGCCTGTTCGAAATAAATGTTGTAGAAAACACGAATCACACACACACACACACAGAGAGAGAGCCATACACACACACATACACAGAGTTGAGCTAGATGCAATACATTAAACTGGCAACGGGGCGTATGAACAATGCGCCGAGCACATTGTGTTTGTTATTGTTTTTATCGCTAGCCCAAGACACGGCCGCTTATCTTAAGGCAAGTTGTCACTGCCGCGCCCACAACTGATGCTGTTGCAAGCCCGCCTCCTGCCAGGCAGACAATAATAGCGCGCAACTATTAAATTTTACCCCAACTGCTGCTGCTAAGAGAAACTCTATTGTTTACACACACACACACACACACACACATAGATAGACACATTATGGAAATAGTTAATATTATAAACGTTCGCTCGCATTTAACTCAGTTTTTGTTTCTTCCTCATTTTCAATGCAGGCATCATCAAGGGAGACGAAATAATGGTCATCAATGGCGCAATTGTTTCCGATCTAGATATGATGTACTTGGAGAGCGTGCTGCAGGAGGAGCAATCGCTCAGCATGATGATGCGGTAAGTTGCATTAATCCATTTTACACCCTCGACTGTCTTAGTCAGTCTGTCTTCATTGCTGTCAATTGTCCATCGAGCGAGCCTTGCATTTCCCCATTTCCCATTTCACTTTTCTATTTCTTGCCATTGTTGCATGTCGATATGACTGGTCATTGTTTAAGCAGATATAAAATATACATATAAATGCATATATGCATATATTGTATATATGTAGACTAATTAACAATTTGGCCATTGTTTAACCAACAATGACATTTATCGCTCTTTTAATACCTCAGCTGGCCAGCATAACAATTGGCTGCACTCTGCTTTGTTTCATAAACGAATTAAGCTATTGCCTTTAAAGTTTGCTTTAGGCCGATTGCTCAGCTTCACTTGGCATTTCATTTAAGTTGATATAATAATAATAGTGTAGCTCGGGCGCCCTGAGGCCAATTCACAGAACTCTGTTTAGTTATACCGTATCATGTGTTGTTGAATCTCATTAATTTTGCTATTTGAGATAACATCTCTGGGAGAGGTGCCAAAGCTGCTTAAATATTAATTAATTACAGATTTATCGAGCCGTGCATAAGCCCCGATTCAATATTATTTTATTGAATAACATATGCAGTTGAGCTCATGCAAATCGTAGTGGGAAAATAAATCTAAATTAATCCCAGAATGATTTCTTTTAAATGATTTAGACTTGTTTAAATTGCCGGCATAGAATTACTTTAAGTAAGAAGAAAGAATAACAAATTCACAAAAAGCAAGCCAGATAAACGCAAAATAAATATATATACATATATACTTATATACCTACTATACCTTCAACCTTTACAAGCTAGACTAACTTTCTGGACATTTTTTCTGGTCTACGATGCATTTTTTTGACAGCTTCGGCTTTGTTATGGCACTCGAGAAATCAATTAACTTTTCTAATGGCAGCTTTTATACATTTTTTTCTCTATGCTGCACAATTTGTGCGCCTACTTCATACCGCCAACTCGTGTAGCGTATATCTATCTGAAATTCTCAAAGCCTCGAAATTGGCTCTGTCCTCAAAATGCTTCAACCTCTAAAGCCACACACTCGTTTAATATTAAATACCGCACAAACTTTCAAAATGAATATGGCAAAAAAAGCGAAAAAGAAAAACCTCGAAATATGTCAACATTCGACAAGCTTTTTGTACATTTTAGTAGCTGTAGTTGGCCAATAAGCAGCACAGAGACACACACACACACACACGCACTCACACGCACACGCCCACGAACAGTATAAAAAATAGTTTCGCAACAAATCAAAAATGGGAAATTTAGCACCAAAAATGGCAGAGACGAACAAATTTTCCGAGCTTTTAATATTCCGCTTTTCAATTTTCATGACAAAGTCCGAAACAACAAAACTAAAGCCACAGATGAACACAAACACATTGACCAGTTACCCATATAGAAGAGGGAAAGAGACAGGAGAGAGAGAGAGAGAGAGAGGGAGAGAGAGGCTGTGGCTAGAACGTTGAAGTAGGGTTGATGTTTCAGGGGTTCGCTGGGTTCAGGATTGAAGCACTGGAAGTTGGATTTTGAGGCGGGGCTGCGACGACCCTTCGGTCGGCTCATAGCCAGGCATTTTGATAGCCTAATTAGCTGCTCTTTATGGCCGCATTGGCTTTTGTGTTAAGCGTTTGCGAGGCAGCAAACTGTAACCCATGACCAGGGCCCAGCAGCCCTACCACCCCTCCTCCGCACACGTTCCCAAATCCCATTCAAATTATGCACGTTGGAAGGCATTTTTCCGCATCTTTTGCCACTGACATAGAAAAAGGTCAGCCAGGTATTTGGCCTTAAATCGTGGACTCTCGACTCGCATCCAATATCAGATTATGTTAATTATTTTGTGTACTTACCCAAAAAAGTTGCTTTGACATTGTCTACTCTTCTTCTTCCTATGCAGCTCCTCGCGCACCGAGCCGCCAGATCTAGTGGGCATAATGCGTGTAACGGACGATATGATTGACTCTCTGGTGTGCCCGCCGCCGCCCACAGATCCGCCAGTGATGAGCGAAGAGATGATATCTGGACTGATTGTGCCAGCTCCCGGTTGGAGTAAGTATATCCCTTTGGCCCCCCACACGCCGCCCCATCATATATAAATGCGAACTGTAAATACCTTTGGTCTGGCTTCTAACTAAAACAGAAACTAAAACTGTGCGTGGAATGTTTTTTCTATACACACACACACATATATATATATATATATATGTATATACTTTTTTATGTAGCTTTCTGTTATTTTGTTTTCAACATTTGAAAGCCGCAGCCCAACATTCATCTACGGCTACAACAAAAGCATACTAATCACAGCAGCAGTTGTGCTCGTTGTTTTGCTTGTTGTTGTGGTTAAGGTGCGGTGTACCCGCATCTCCCACTCTCTCTCTCTGTCTGTCTCTCCCTTCAGCTGTTTCTGTGTGGTTGGAGCTGTGACGGTAACAGCGGAAACGTAAAGCGCATTTCCGGGCGCGCATGCGAATTTGTAAAGTTCATTAAAGTAATTTATATTTTTCGTTTAATGCATGTTGCAAGTGCTCATACAACATGCAACAACAATTACATCAATAAGTAGCGTGCTAACAGAGAGAGAAAGAGAAAGAGAGAGAGAGAGAGGGTGGATGGGAGAAACGAATAGTTCCCTGTGTATGTGTGTGTGGCATGCCATGCTGTCGTTGCGTTTCGTTTCGCTTTGCAGCAACAACAACTACATAATTACAGGATTACAAACTGCGCCCACACACACAAACACACACACACACACACACACACACACACACACACACACACACACACACACACACGCACACACGCTGCACTGCACTCAAAAAGCCGAAGTGGCTAAGAACACAAAACAATTAAAAACCAACAAACGCAGAAAACAACGCCAACAACAACGTGTGTGCATGTGTGTGCGTGTGTGTGTATGTGTATTTCATATAGTACACAAAATGAAACATTTTTATGCGGCAAACAATTAAAAGGCACAGCAAACTAAAAAAGAATTAAAATAAAAAATGAAAGCACAAAAACAAGAACAACACAAAAATAAAGAGAAAAGTCAAGTATATACATATAAAAATACATATGTATATATATATGTATGTAGAAAAAATTAAACGACTCACATGCAGCTGCCACATGTATTGGCAATGTGTATGTGTGCGTGTGTGTGTGCATTGCGTATTTTGTAGCATATTCGCCATTTTGGCACACAGTCGGCTGATGAACGGACATTTGTGGCATATGGCTTATGGATATGGCGGCATATGCAACAAAAATCGTTTGCCATTCAACATGAATGAGGGGCAGAGCAAAAACAAGAAAGAGAGAGAGAAAGAAAATCTGGATTACATTTCACTTTGGCAATTAAACAGAGAAAGGAACTTGGGCAAACGCTGCAACGGGGCATGCAACTTGACGTTGAAGCACTTTTAGCTTATTAAATGCACAATTTGATGAAGACTGCAATCAGAGAAGAGCAAGCTATATGTACTCTATATAAATATATATACATACATATATATATTTTTTATGCACAACTGAAGCTGGTCAAACGTTACATCATTCTCATTTTCATTTTCGTTCTTTTTTGGTTAATTAAAAAGAAGAGCCAAAAGCACTTTGAGTGTATTCGAAACAGTTTTAATTATCATATGTTACTTTCTCTTAGTCATGCAGATAATTAGTTCCTCTTTAGACTCTCTCTGAAAGTTTCCATTATAGAGTGCATCTAATTAGCTTGCCATGGCTACGTATGTATATATGTACATGTGTATATAAGTTTAGCCAAAAGTTTAGCTTTGGCTTACGAGTGCTTTAAAAATGATTCAATTTAACAGCCTAAGCTTAAATAGTTTGCAAACAGATTTTTAGCTATATATTTATATATATGTAGCGTAAACTTTGGCAATAAACTGGAAGTTGAATTGCAAGTGCCCCGAGCCTTGCCGCACATGTGCTCTGATATATGATATTATAATAACTTAGTCAGGTCAATATCTTTGAGCTATCAATAGCTGTCAAAATAGCTAAGGCCAGCTGCTCTTTTCTCACCTGACAGCATGGCAAAGACTAGTAGATGTAGAAGAAGCATTCGATATGTTTTTAACAGTCTCACGTTTGGGCTTAGCCACCAGCATGGCTCGTATCATAAACTTGTGACCCACCTGCCTCGCCCAGGGACACACACACACACACACACGCACAAGCACTCGTCTTAGTTTAAGTAAAGCCACTAGTAAAATGCTAGACTTTATGGCCAATGCACGTTTTCGAGTTGCTCGTTTAAATGACCAACAACAACAAAAACAACAACAACAACAGCAGCAGCAGCAAACAACCAAGCAAAGTGTGGAACGAACAACGTCTATAAGTTATTAGCCCCGTCTCCGTAGTTGCCTAGCTTTGCCTTGGAGAACTACGTGCAATTTGTAAGAAGACCGCAACTTGAAATTTATAAGGCGGCAATTTCAATATCTCACACACACACACACTCATGCACACCCCTAGCTTGTGAGTGTGTGTGTGTGGTGTCAAATTTGAAGCAAAATGTTCATAAAATTTGTTGTAACCAATTTGCATGTGGCAAGCCGAGCGCCCGAGCGCCGTGGAGAGCAGCGTTCAAGGACATGATTTTTAAACGCTTCCTGGCGCTGCCAAAACTACCACGAACTCACACACACACACACACACACACACACAGAGATATACACATGCGTGCATACTATGTACGTGTATGCATGCCATGTGTATGGGCCATAAATTTTTTGCTTCTTGGTTAAATCTTTGCCGCGCCTGTGTGTGTGTGTGTGTGTGTGTGTGTGTGTGTGTGTGTGTGTGTGTGTGTGTGTGTGTGTTGCCTTCACATACGCCAACCTCGCGCTGCCCTTGCCTCTGCCCCACTTATGTTGGACGTTGTGGCAAACACATAGCAGCAATAATCATTACAGCTTGTTGTGGCTCTTGTTGTTATTCTTTTTGCTGCTGTTGTTTTTTTGGCTGCTCCTGGCCCGCTGCCGGCCTGCTCCTGGCTGCCGGCTGTATTTTTGTTGTTATTACTTTCAGCTTTGTGCCTGCCTGCCTCACTGGCTGGCTGGCTGGCTGGCTGGCTGACTGGCGTTGTTTTGCTCTTGTTGCCTGGTTGCTTGCTTCTTATTTTTATTTTTTTTTTACATATTTTGTTTTTTATTTTTTTGGGCGCCATTTCTGCAAGTATTAAATTCCTGCTGCTTTTTATTGCGCAAACATGGAATTTAAAATTAACAAACAAGCTGCAACAACATAAATAAAATGCTTAATCGAACTTTAAGCCAGCAGCAGCAACGGCAGCAGCCGCAGCAGCAGCGCAGTCTGTGTTGGCCAGAGGCAGCTGGCAACTAATTATGAGGCAGCCAAAAACAAATAATAATAAACATAACTAACTGTTATCTCTAACTCATGCTCGAAACTAATGGCCCCATACCACACTTATACTCTTCTTCTAGATGGCACTGGCAAGGATTTGTATTCACCGGAGGCGGAAAGCTCGCCGGCGCCCTCATTTGTGGAGCCAACTGTGGCGCAATTGGCAGCCGGCGCTGGCGCTGGCGTTGGCGTTGGCGTTGGCGGGGGCGGCATCATTTCAGGACTGGGCGTGGCCAAGCCAACATCGCGCACCAGCAGCTTTGAAATTGAGAATCTGCTCAAGACTGCGGAGCAAGTAAGTGCCTAGTACTCAGCCCTTTTTACCCCTCTCTATCCCCCATCTCTCTACCGCTATATATATATATATATATATATTATATAAACATGACCAAGAAGAAACAAAACGCAAACACGTTAAACCCGTCCCGAACCCAACAAAAAAAAAAAGAACTGAAATAAAATAAAATAAACCCCTGGCCCCTAGACCTGACATCCAAAACAAGATTCGAAGCAGGCGCTGGGAACGGAACTTGGCACTTGGCTGACACCCGGCTGAGGCAGCGGGCAAAGTCAGTTCCAATTGCTTTGAACTCGCCGAGCGGAAGCGGAAACTATTAAAACGAGCGCCAAACACGAGCCGCAGCCCGGCAAGGCGGCAAGACGGCAAGGGGTAGACAGGAGTCTGGGGTTTGTGCACTTCTGATTGAAATGTGCACAAATTGAAATTTGCTAAAGCCAAGAGAGAAGTGCCTCGTGTGGGTTATGCGTTGCCGTAGCAGGAGGATCAGGAGGAGCAGCAGGAGTAGCCGTAGCAGGAGTAGCAGCACAGGGGTGACGGAGGCAGAGAATATGTACTCGTAGTCTTGGCTGTCAGTTGTTGCCGCTCAAGATGTTTGTGCCACAAATTTGGCCTATTGGGTCTTGTTGCTTGCAAGTCACCAAACAATAAACGTCACAAATAGAAATGTGCTGGCATAAAAATATCAAGGATATATACACGACAAATATGAACGACAGGCTAAAGAGAGAGAGAGAGAGAGAGAGAGAGAGTGAGTTGGGGGCAGAGCCAGTGACAGTGAGTGAGACAGATAGAGCAGAGACAAGAAAGAAACGCAAAGACGCCACAGAATGCACTTTGTTTCTGGATATGCTTTACCCAAGTGTGCTCGAAACTGGCAGAAACCCACTTCATTTAATGATACTTGAACACTGTGACACACAAACACACTGAGGCCGAGCACACACACACACACAGATGCAGAACTGCCAGGCGAGACAGCAACTGGAGAGTCAGGGCGTTACATAAGAATCCTTTTAATTCAAGTTGACATTTCGCACAGCAGCAGCAGCAGCAGCAGCAGCGGTGGCGGTGTCGGCTTCTGCTGCAGCTCACCAAGAAATTCAAGAAATTTTCAAATTTTTCATCTTTGGGGCATGACGCCAGCAGCAGCAGCAGCAACAACAACAATGAGAGCTGCTGCAGCAACAATGTTGGCACTCAGCAGCTGGCCCATAAGCTGCCTCAGCCGTTCACCTGGCGCACTAAGCCCGCCATCCAGCCCAACAGCCCAACAGGCAACCCAGCCAGCCATCCGGCCCGCCTCTTAGTCCTGTCCATGCCCCTTTTGTGTCTTACTCTTTGTTGGTTTTGGGTCGCCGCTGCCGCTGCCGCTGCCGCTGCCACTGCCGACGCCGCTTATGCAAATCAGCGGCGCAACCGTCGACGTTGCAGCTGAAAGAAATGAAGAACAATAAAACAGTTAAAAGTAGACAAGAACAAGCTGCACAACAACGCCAAGGCAGAGCCGAGGGAGAGAAAAAGAGACAGAAGCATAGAGAAAAACGAACGAAACAATAATACACAAAGTGCAACTGCATAAAAATGAAATGTCTTCTTCCACAATGCCAGCGAACAGCAACAACAACAACAACAACAACAGCAATTCAACTGAATGTTGCACGAACAATGACAACTGAAATTTCATGAGATTGTTGTTGCAACTACATGGCAAAGTCTTCAAGACTGCAACTGTGTGTGTGTGTGTGTCTGTGTGTGTGTGCAGAGATGGAAACGTGACAAAACAATCAGTCACGAAAACAAACGTGGCATCATCTGATGCATTTATATGCTGCAGCGGTTTTCTGCCATATTCTCTCTTTCAAACATAAATCTAACACAAAATGTTGCTTAACTGCGACGGTAGATGGCGCCAGCTCAGCACAGAATACCCAGCCTGCACATATGCAAACAAACAGCAGCCAATTTAGCGCTCAATACAAACACAAGCGCAAATTTACATTTATATTAATGTATATCGATGTACAAAGAAGAATTGAGCATATTTTACAGTTACTTGTGCAGCCTAGAGCTATTTGTGTTTGCTGCTGCCGCTGCTGCTATGAGCAGACATCGAAGAGTTGTTTTCATACTCTTTTGCTTCTGCTCTTCAGTATGCGCTTCAGTATTCTGTGGACAGATGGCTAACAATATACGAGTGCTGTCCCTCTTACTCTCATGCGCAGTGCCGTGCAGGCCAGTGAGTGTGTGTTGCACTCGCACACATCAAACGAGCGCAATCTCGATCGCATTCACACACACATGTTTGAACTCTTGCGCCCCCGAGGAGGGCAGCATGAGAACGATATTAAATTTCGTTGGTGTTCAAACTATATCGGCTATCAGCTGAAAGTCGCAAACAGTATACAGTTAAGCCTTTTACTCAATCACGCTGTCATCGCCAATGACTGGCCATTCCTTCGGGCAGGGCGCATTGTGAGCCCTGTCAAGCACAGTGGTAAAGCTTATGTGCCATCTCTCAATCGCTATCGCTGTCTCTGTCGCGCTGCTGTTTACCGCTCTGTTGATTTAAACTCTGACCTTTTGCAAATTGCACAGCACTCAAATACACACACACACACACACAGATAGAGGAAAAGCGAGAACGACAGAGACAGACGGAGTAGGGCGAATAAAAATATTTGTTTAGGCATTTACAATGCAAATTCGTTCAATATTTTGGTGGGCGTGGCAAGTCAATTTAACTAAGTTCCGGTCAACGAGCCATTTAACACTTTTGCCTAACGAATAACACAGCAAGAATAATGACAGAAAGTTAAACCAATAGAAAAACAACATAACGAATGAGAGAAAACTTGAACGAACAACAAGAAAAAAAGAAAAGAATGCAAAACAAAACTGAGCGAAAACCGAGAGACCTAAAACCACTGTGCGAGTGACATAAGAAGGCTGAAGATTTGCGCACCTCTACACTTTATGCAAAATGCGGTTGTGTGGTTAGCTCTGTGTGTGACTGTGCGTGTGTGCTACTGTCTGTGTGTGGGTGTGTGTGTATGTGTGTTTATTTGGTGTAGCTGTATGCACACACACTCTATGTCAACCGTCAAGCGTCAACTGTCAGTGCCAAATGTGCTTGTAACCGCACACAAACAGCAACACCAACACCATCACGAACAGCAGCAGCAGCAGCAGCAGCAACAACAACTTTGCCGAGGACAAAACACAACAGCAAGAACAACAACAACAACAACAGCAAGTACAACAAGCAAACGACGCCCCCAACTTGGACTTACGACAAGGACGTGACAGTCATTTAGAACCGCCGCTGACGTCGCCTCCGCCGCCGTCGCTGGGGCTACGTTTATGTCTGTCTGTTTAAAGTGGCCGCCGCGAGTTCTACAATAATGCCAGGCAGCCAGCCAGCCAGCCAGCACTCAGCTGAACGACCCATGCCAACAGTTTGACCCAGTCCAACCAAACCCAACGCCCTGAAACGACCCAGACCAGCCCAGCCCAGCCCAGTCCAGCCCAACCCCGTATCCGTCCTGTTCTAACTATCGCTGTCTATCTATCTCTGTCATGCTAACTTCATTTTTGTTTATTGTCATTTATTTTTGGTGTCTCTTTTTTGTGTGGTCGCTTCGCTCGTTTTCGTTTCGTTTCTTTCGTTTCACGATCCTCATCATGCAACAACAACAATAACAACAACAACAACAACAACAAACACAACAACATAACACAATCAACAATCAACCAACCAACCAACCAACCAACCAACCAACCCAACCGAACCCTGACCTGTTAAGGTTACCGGATTTTGTCGTTCACCTCAGGAAACGCGCAAATCGAGCCCCACGGGTTCAGTCACATCGTCGGTCTCGACCACAGCTTTAACGCCATCGCGCCAACTGACCGATGCCGAGAAGCTGCGCAAAGTCATCATGGAGCTGGTGGACACGGAGCGCACCTACGTCAAGGTAAGTTCACTCTATGATTATATTATCCTATTAAATTAGTTTTTTCCGCTCAGCTCAGTTTTTTATATGCGCCTGCAGCGTGTAGTTTTTTCCGTTTTTATCTCATATTCAAAAGGAAACGAAAAAGATTAAGCAAATATACGTACATATATATATATATATCCTTGCACTGCCGTCTGCAATGCCTCATCTATGCAATATCATAGGCCTGGCCAACAGGGTATTTGAACACCTTCCAGAACTATTATTTCTTGGCTTCAGCTTCGGCTGGGGCTTGTCGGCCAAAAAATATTACACATTCCATTCATTAGTGTTGGCTCGCAATTAAAAATGCAAATTTTAATCCTTTAACCATGCGGCTGTGTGGGTTGCGCTGGCTTTATGCCACGCCCACTCGACTTTGCCAGGAAGCATACAAATAATTATTATAATTTAGAAATTATGTAAAGCGCCGCGCCGCTGCGGCGAGTCTTATCTCTCCGGCAGTAGCCCGACGACGTCCGCGCGCCCCGCCCACCTCTGTGCCCCCTGGCCCCTTGGCCATATTCGCAGTCCCCATTCCCAGCTATCCGCTGGCCGGAAGTATTGTTCCAAATGAAAGCGCGCGCCTGCGGCTATGCTACAGTTTTTGCCCATATTTTTATTTACTTTTTATCTTTTTTTTTTTTGAGTCTTTCTACGTTGTTGTTGCGGGCAAAACTAAAAAGTTGTTCGGGCGAGAGAGCTGGTCACCAGACTCAGACCCAGTCCCCGCCCTAGCGCTAGCTCCAGCCCCAGCCCCAGCCCAGCGCAGCAGAGCTCAGCTCAGCTGGGAGTTTTTGGGGTGGGGTAGGGGCGCTGTTGTGGGCAGTTGTCGTCGTTCTTGGGCTGCTGATTTTTTAATTTAATTTATGCATCTTTCTTTCATTTCGTTTTATATTATTTTGTTCCTTTTGCTGCTTTACTCGTTTTTCATTTTTTATGTGTCAACAAATTTGAATTTATTGAACAACAACAACAACAACCAGATGGGTGTAAAAACATTTGAAATGTTTTATTTTATTTTACTTATTTTTTTTTCTTCTTCTTCTTTGTATGCAGCACTTGAACAATCTGCTGGAGCATTATCTGGAGCCCATGAAACGCGAAACGTTTCTATCGAATGCGGAAATTAATGCGCTCTTCGGCAACATACACGAGATTGTTACATTCCAGCGTCAGTTTCTCCAGAATCTCGAAGAGGCGCTCGAACTTGAGCCGGAATTCAATAAATTCGAGCATTGCGGCCAGTTCAGGGTAAGTCTATCCGTCGACTAGCGTGCGTGACTCGCCTAACTAATTTCAATTGTTTTTGACTTATTTGATATTGTGTATGTGCGTTTGTTTTCATGTTTAATCTCTTTTTGTTCTCATTCTCTCGCCCACTCTATCTCTCCCGCACTCGCCCATGCAGAACGTCTTGTTTGCGATTGGCTCGGCTTTTCTCTATTATGTCAATCACTTCAAGCTGTACTCCTCGTTCTGCGCCAGCCACAGCAAGGCCCAAAAGGTTCTACATCCAAGTAAGTACATTGAAACTATTTACATAAAATTCCATTAGATTGAAAGCAATCTGGCTTTAAGAGAGTCCGAGCAAGCCAATTTAAATAAATACTAAATACATTTCTGCCCCTTTGAATAACGTAATTATCGAGAAAGTTTGTTAAAATAATATATTTATTTTCCATTGACGAATATGTAAAGATTTTTCCGTATTGATTCTGTAATGGAAATCAACAAATATATGCGTAATCAAATCACTCATACGCCTCGTGCGTCCGGCTGAAAAAAACCACAGACTTTTTTTTAGCTTGTTTTCCTGCAATCATTTACAACGTGTATAAACTGTAAAGCAAAACGAATGAATGCGCAGGGCTGGAGAATTCCGTAGACGTGTCGCATGACAATTTAGATAGAAAAGTATTTACCATATATGCATAAATCCATATATTATGAGCCATGTGTGTGTGTGTGTGTGTGGGTGGGTGGGGCTGCTGCTCTCAACTATTGCAATCAGCGTAAAGCGTCAAAGTCTATTTGAGTTTGAAGTTTACTGAACTGCCAGGGAGGAGGGGCCTGGGGGCGGGCCAGGGCTGCTGCTGCTGGGGAAAAGTTGTGAAAAGTAAAACAAGCGACAAGTTGCGAACAATTGGCAAACTATGCGCTTCAATTGTTGACAGTGGCTGGCGCAGCTGCTGCTGCTGCTGCCGCTGCACTCCTGCCACAGGCTGAGCCTTTAAATGATTTGCAAGTTAAATGAATAATTACAACCGCAAATGCGTAGACGTGGCGAAGCAGCAAATTTCCGTGCAAGGCGGCAAGGCGTGGCATGTTCATATTCATGCCGAGGCAGCAGAGGCAGCAACTGTCAAGTATCTTTTGTTAATTAAACTTGTAGAATTATGACACGCTGGCAAATGGGCAAATGGGCAACTGCGGGGGCTGCCAAAAACTATGCCGCGCTGTTGCCACTGGCTGTGGCAGCCAACCCGCCAACGCCGAGGCGCATAAAAGGCAGCCGGAGCCAGCCGAAGTGGGCGGAACAGCTGCCGAGAGAACTGCAGAGACTCGCGGGACTCCAGACTTCCCTGGCGAGAGTCTGGCTTAGGCGACAACATGTCATAATTAAATTAGACTTAGTGGCAGCTTAAAAACACTCGAGCAAACACAAGTGCCACAAATGGGAAGCAGACGGCAAGAGAGCAAACAAGCAGCAGGCGCAGCAGGAGCAGCAGGAGCAGCAGCAGCTATGGCGAACTGAAAATGCTCTTGCCTCATATGTGATAAGAGCAAGGGAAAGGATTTTGAATGAATAACATTTCATTTAGAAGAGATGACTCTAGCAACAAGAGTAAATGCAGCTTCGTTTGGGAAATATTTATGATTTATGCTAAGATTAAGAGAAATAATAAAAAATTATATAAATATAATATTAAAATTGTTCCATAGCAGCTATACAAATAGCATTCGATGTACTCATTCCTTGACCCACAGAAAGCCAGCAGCAAGTGCTTAAAGTCTGAACTACCTCGACTATAATCCAGTAATTAAGCTCAGTGCAAATCGAAGCACTAAAGTTCACTTAAATCCTAATAGCCTAACAGCAGATTTCTTTAATGCTTAACAAGTTAATAATGTTTCTATAATACCTTGAGCAAAGTCAGAGAGATTTGTAAGCGCTGTAAATGCATTAAAATTACATAAAAAAAAAAAAAGAAAAGCAGCAGCAGCAACAGCGTAAAGGTAAAAATTTGCAATATTTGCAATCAATGGCTGTCTAAGCAGCTGCCAGGAACAGAAGCAGGAACAGGAGCAGGAGTAGCAGCAGGAACAAGAGCCAAAGCATTTGCTGGAGCACAGTTTGTCAACTTAAGTTTGAGCTTTAGGTATGACAGACACTCGAGCTGCTGCTGCCGCTGCTGCTACTGCGCTTGGCTGTTGTATGCAATTTTATGCAAAAAGTTGAAAGGATAATTAATTATAGCAAGAAGTGCACTTAAGTGCCTTCGTTACAAGCAGCAGCAGGCAAAAGCAGCTAGCAGGAGCAGGGATCGGGAGAGAGTGGGAGAATGGCAGAGCAGCAGTGGGTGAGCGGGAGTGGGAGGAGAGCACGTCAACCATTAGACGCAAATCCGTGCAACAGACAGGCTTTGACTGTGCCTTTATCAAAAGCTTCTCAGCTGGCTATAAGCACAAGTTAATGACATTTTCTTGTCAACGTTGCGCACGTGAAGCCTATTGCGCTCTCCCTCTGCCTTTGTGTCACAATTAATGGAAATTGAAGTGTGCATTGAAATCAAATCATTTGCCAAATTTATCACAATTTTTGCAACTGCTAAGCACCATTCGAAATTGTCTCATTTGCCGCAGATGAGGGCAACCATGCGCTGCAGGAGTTCCTTGCCGCACGCAATCCCAAGCAGCAGCACAGCAGCACTCTGGAATCGTATCTGATCAAGCCCATCCAGCGCATCCTCAAGTATCCGCTGCTGCTGCAGCAGATGCGCAATCTGACAGATACGCGGGCCGACGAGCACGTCCACCTGTGCGGTAAGTAGGATGGGGGGATGGGGGGATGGGGTGTGACTCTTGAGCCCTTTCAACACTAATGTGGCTTTGCATCTCCACAGAGGCACTCAAGGGCATGGAGAAGGTGGCGGAGCACATCAATGAGATGCAGCGCATTCATGAGGAATATGGCGCCATTTTCGATCATCTCTTCCGGCAGCATCAGAAGTCGTGCAAGCAGCCCATCGATTTGAGTCCAGGTGGGTTACACCAAACGCATTCAATAGCTACATCAGCCTCAAATGCCAATGCCAATGCTGCATTCCCAGGCGATTTGCTCTACTATGGCGGCGTCGAGTGGCTAAACATTTCCGATTTTCTGGGCAAGATCAAGAAGGGGCTCGAGCTGCACGCCATGTGCTTTGTATTCAAGTCGGCGGTTGTGTTCCTCTGCAAGGAGCGTTTGCGCCAGAAGAAGAAGCTAATGGTGAGTAAATGGCCCGACCAAAGCAGTCGACTTAAATGGGATATTAAATGACATTTCGAACAGGGCGTTTCGAGCAAGAATGCGCCAAATGAGGTGGAAATCATACGGTATCAGGTGCTAATACCCGTCACCGAGGTGCAGGTGCGCGCCAGCTCGGCCAAGGACATGGACTCGCACTTCCTCTGGGAGCTAATACATCTGCGCTCGCAGCTGCAGCGCCGCTCGGAGAAGGTCTACGTGCTGTCCAATAGCACCGCCGATTTTCGCAATGCATTCCTCAAGACCATCAGGCAGATAATCCGCGAGAGCGTGCGCAACATGTCAATTCCCATGAAGAACTTTGGCGGCAGCTCCGGCTCCGTCTCGGGCATGTCCTCCCAAATGGGCGGCTATGCGGGCAACTCGCAGACGCTGGAGCGACCCAAGCAGCAGGTAAGTGGACCGCAGTTGCTCAGGCAGCACCCTTAGCCAGCTGCTAATCCTCTATTGCGCTCCACAGATCACCATCGTTCATGGCTCGCATACGCTGGGCAAGCCGAAGAAGAAGTCCGGCTCGCAGCGGCACTCGGCGGGTAATATTGACTACGACAATCTGTCGGGCAGCCAGGAGGGCGATGAGCTGCCGCCGAGCGTGGGCGGCATGGTGCACTATGTGCCCCACTCCCAGCAGCAGCAACAGCAGCAACAGCAGCAGCAGCAGCAGCAGCTGCAGCAACAGCCGCTGCCACAGCCGGGCGGCTTTCGCAGTCGCAGCAAGACGCTGGGCGATGTCACAGGTAAGTGGAGCAGCTCGTCATCCACTGCAGGCTGGCTAATAATCGGAGCACATATCGTATATCATCGCATCATCGCATCATGCGCACACACATAAAGAAATCATTTGCTCGCCCACAGATTCGCAGCAGCCACAGCAGCTGCAACAGCAGCAACAGTCAATGGCGCCGCATCCACATCCGCATCCGCGTGAGCCACCGCCGCCGCCCATCAGGCAGCCGCATTTACATCATCACAGCAGCGACATTGAGCGCATCGATCCGGGCACCAAGTCGGAAGGCGAGGAGGACTCACAGCAGGGCACAATCAGGCCCAAGGCTACGCTGGGCCGCACGCCCAATCACCTGACGCTCAGGTGAGCTCCAAATCTCAGTAGGCAATGCCTTCAAATGGCCTTCGCTCCGTAGTAATTGCCATGCCGAAATAACTGCCAGATGATAGAAGCGAAAGTAATTGAATGCGAATGCGAAGGCGAATCGAATTGAATGAGCTTTCATTAATTATCCAGAGAGTATCTGACCAAGGGTCTGGTAGTTGTTTCACTTGAACTCCCCTCGTAAATCTCCTTTATCGCTTGATTTATTGCTATCTCTCTCTCTTTCTCTCTTTGTCTCTTCCCACTTATCATCACATCGTGTAGCACCACCTCGACGCTCTCGGTGGGCAGCACTGGCAGCCAGGCGCGCCTGATACAATCATCGCATCCGCCGGCCAGCTATCAGCCGGTGCTAATGAAGGATCTAGGTAAGAGCAGCCTAGACGTAGTTGCCAGCGAGTCCGAGCACGAGTCGGAATCCGAGGCGCATGCGGTGCACGTGGCAGCCACGTTTAATCTAAGTCTAGGCAGTAGTGGTAGCTTGTTCGCAGCAACAACAACAACAACAGCAACAATCTGTAGCGACACTAATCCAAATCAGACCCCGACCTCGACCTCGACCACGACACCGACTACGACACCGACTCCCACTCTGACCCCCCACACGACCCAGACCCAAGCACAGAGCCAGAGCCAGAGCCACAGCCCAAGACATTTGTCGCCGCGCCAGTCGCCTCGCCAGTCGCCCAAGCAGGAGATCGAGGTAATTGAGATCTTCGAGAGCGAAGCGGAGCGCCTGGCCGCCTCACAGCAGGTGGCCGTAGTGCATCAGCATCCGCGAGGCGGCGGCGAGGCGCAGCACAAGCGACGCGAACGCGAACGCGATGCCAGCAATGGCTCAGGTGGCAGCGGCCAGGCGAGCGAAACGGATGCCACCACACGCTTCATGGACAAGCATCTGTGCGAGCTTGAGCAGGAGGATTTGGCGGCGGGCATATGCGACATTGCCACCTACATGGCTAATCTGCGCGAGAAGGCCTTCGAGCCGACCGACGCCGGCGACGAGGCAGCCGATCAGCAGCAGAACGACTCCAGTCTCTCGCCCGAGCCGCAGACCATCGTGGAGAACACTCAGCAGATCGTGACCGTGGACATTGAGTCGCCCTCGCGGCCAGCCACCGAGTCGGACAGCACTGGCAATACAACTGGGCCCTCGGAGCGCTCCGGCGATGATACCGAGGACGAGCCGACCAGCTCGCTGGCCTCGCACATCGTCGTCATCGACAAGAAGGTGGACAAAATTTTCAAGGCCAAGTCGCCGGAACGGGCGAGCGCTGCGACGGGCAGCAAGCCGAAGAGCGGCAAGCGTCAGAGCATATACATCTCGCCAGATCGGAGCAAGTCGCAGGGCAGCTCCCCGGTGCGCATCATAAAGATCAAATCGCCGCGGACTAGCGTCAGCGAGCAGGGCAAACGGCTGAGCATCTGCTCCAGTCGTGAGAACTCGCAGGATCGCCTCTCCGGCGGACGACGCACGCCCAGTCCACGGCGCAGCTCCGAGGGCGGCGGCATACTGAAGCACACAACTCCCGGCGGGGGCATCCTGAAGCCGCCAGCCAGCCCGGCCAAGTCGAAGAGTCCCGATCGCAGCTGCCTGAAGAAGAGCGGCCCCTCGCACGTCTGCAGCTCGGAGCCGGGGACGGCATCGTTGTCGCCGCGCATCTCGCCGCGTGGCAGCGTGGATCACCTGTCGCCCGATCGGGCCAGCATCTGCCAGCGCCATTCGCCGCGCAGCAGCTTCGATAGCCACGGCGGCTCCGACCACAATCTGGATGTGCCCTACGGCGGCGGTGGCTCACGCAAGCGCAGCATGTCTGCCCACGGCAGCTTCGAGACGGGCACCAGGCCGCACGCCCAGGAGACATATCAGTACTATCCGGTCTACGACAATCAGACGTGCAGCGATCATTATGTGGCCGCCGCACCCACCAGCAGCCGCTACGGCTCGGGCAACGGACGCAGCCGGCTGAGCAAGTCGCTGGAGCGCTCCACCTCGCGTGACAGCACCACCACGAGCAGCTCGTATCGCGCCTACGGCGTCTCGCCCGAGCGCAACTACGTTGTCTACAGCTCCGGGCCACTGCGCTCCCAGTCCGCCGAAAACACCTTCTCGCAGCCCATTTACGACGCGCTGCCCAGGCAGCCGCCCCAGCAGTATATGCCCATGGTTAGCTACATGCAGGAGATGGAGATGGCCGGCTATGGCCAGCCGCCGCCAATGGCCATGCCAATGGGCGGCTGTCAGCATGATCCCGCCCAGCAGTCGGTCTATCAGCTCAGCTCCTCGGCGCCCGAGTACACCACATGCATTGACTGTCTGTACCAAAAGCGACCCTCCTAGCATAAGTCCCGCGTGCGGCAGAGTCGCACGCGGAAGAAGACGCCACGCGGACTGAGCGGCATGCCTGGAATGCCCGGCATGGTGGTTAGCACACAGCCGACGGCTAGCGGTGGCATTGGCTACATGCCGGACATGGGCGGTGACCCGGCGGGCGGCTGTGTCGACTGTCACGACTACTTCGAGATCCATGTCTAAGGGGAGGCGACGGGATACGAATCGAGTGAGGATGAGAGACGTAAACAGGGATTTTATGAGACCGTTGGACTCAAGCTTCAATTTACGAATAGTTAAAGCAAAACTCATTACAAAAGCGCAACCAAAGATAACATAAATAACAGCAACAACAACAACAACAGCAACCCAGAATGCCTCAAAAATTATACAACCAAAACTAAATAAACAAACAAAAAACCGCTCAGCTCTACAACAAAAAATACTAACATATACGTAAGCTGCAATATATATATATACATATACAAATATGCAGAAAATAATAATCAAAACTTGAACACAAGGGATTGAACAAATAAACACACACACACACACACACAAGAGCACCACAGTTAAGAGTCATGTTTAAGTGTTAGGTTTAAGTCAGCAAAAGCTTAGGAAAACCAAAACGAACAACAACAACTGCAACTTTACAGCACAACTTAAACACAGACATACATACATATATATGTATGCGTGTGTGTGTGTGTGTTTGTGTGTGGCACATCAGGTTAATTATTTTCCATTTACACAGAGAGAAAGAGCATATGCAAATTTTCTGTGTAATTTCTAAGGTTATGATTTATATTTAAAACGAAAAAAAAATAGAAGAAGAAATAGAAGAAGTTCGAGAAGAGGCAGAACTGTTAGCGGATGTGCTGCAGTGCATGCAGCATGCCGCATTACGTATACGCACATGGTGCATACGCCGCGTTGCACACAATGCTCAAGTGGCGTAATTACGACTAAAAACTATAAAGTTGAAATTCATACTCGCACTCAAGTAAACTAAGAGACATGCAAGCGCAACTTACTAACAAACACGCACACACAAACACACACACACACACACATACATTACACATATATATACTTAGATATAGGATAAAAGTTGTAGGTAATGTCAGTCGTTTCAACTATTAGCTGGGCAAACTGTGTCACTGGCATTTCCGGAAACGTAAGGAAAACTTTTTAATTACCACGAAGAAATGATTGCAAGGCAAGGAGAAGTAGGTGGACTGGGAGCAGGATTAGAAGGAGTAGGCAGTCAGACAGAGAGGCACAGAAATATTTGTGCGTATTTTAGCTAAAGACTAAGTGAAAAATGCGGGTTGGCAACATTCTATAGGTTAACATTATACATGGATACTACTTAAAACAAACAATAAATATGCAAATCCAAATCAATATTTACCGTAGCTAGTTAGAACAAACAAACAAAAACAAATCGAAACCGAATTGTCAAAATATATGTGTGGGTGTTGTGACAAATAATTTTGCATGAAACATTTCATTACAATAAATTGCAAATGCAAATCACTTACATTTTTTCATAGGCAAATTTAACAGGTAAAAAAATTAATGCAAATGCAAATAAATCGTATTAAAGAATGATAATCGTAAGTCGTACCTCAATGTTTATGTATTAAAAAACCAAAGGCAAAAAACAAACAATTTAAAAATGCAAATGCAGTTATATCTAGACCTAGCATGCATATAAATGTATATGCATGTATAAATGAGGCTATATATATATAAATATACACTAGCAATCAGGGCAGGCAGGCAACCAGGCAGACAGCTGATCAAATGACCCAAAAGATCTTCCAAACAGTCCATATACCTACTCAATTCCCAAACTCTCAAAATATTCAACTCTTGCCTCGCTCGCATAAATAAACAAAACAACATACATACATACATTAAATAAATATTTAGCTTAAGTTTGGGTGTCTAATAACTGCAGGCAAATAAAACAGAAATATATATATAGTACCATATACACAGAGACCCAAGACGGACTTAAAGATCAAATGTCAGGTTGTTCAAGCTATACTCAAAAATAGTCAACAAAAGTAAATAAATAAAGAATAAATAGAAATAAATTCCTTAGTATCTACAAATGTTTACAGTTTACACTGGGCTTCACAGCAGTAAAATCAAAAACCTAAAAATCAAAATATATACGAAATACAATTTATAAGGCAACATACATATACTACTAACTATATACAAGACATAAATATACATAAATACATGGCTAACTAAATAACTAAAATACAATTTAAATATTACAAGCGAAAATTCAAAACAAAATAATAATAAATGCCAAAATAATCTCATAAAAAATAGAAATTAATCGCAAAAATCAATACAAAATTGTCAAAGAGGCAAAACCGTATAACATTTAATAAATAATCAAAATCGAATAATAATCAAAAAGCTCTAAAATCAACAAAACAAAAAACATCAAAACAGATAAAACAAAATCAAATGTTAATTAAGCTCACAAATATGGCAAAGGCAAACTAAACTAAGCTAAACGGAATAGCTAATTAAACAACAATGCAAATTAATGTCAATGTGCTCTACGGACAGCGACTAAATGACATGACAACGCCCCTCACCCCTCACGCCTCACACCCTTACCACAGTACCCTCACTCTACAGAACAGTTATGTTGTAGCCGCCCTAAAGACAAACAAATTTGAAAGACACTTCAATTAGTTAATTAATAAAAGTTTACTTAATTTTTGTAGCAGGTAAGTGCTTTAATTTTTGACTTGTTTTCTAATGTAAATTATAGCAACAAATTATGAATTATATTATGCGAATTAGCAGTTAAACAAATTAACGGGTGATATTTAATTTTTGTTGTTTTTAAATATTATCTTGAAGATAATACAAATACAAATAATCATATATACATATATATGTATATATTATATAATTCAGAAACAAAAGATAATTCATTTCTTATTGCTTTATGCATTACATATTTATATACATATATATGGGTAAAACATATTTAAGTTTGTATAGGTTGTAAGCCTAAGCGATACGGTTACATGGCTAGCTAAGCAAATCAACAACAACAGCAACAGCAAAACAACAACACTTAAATATATTCAAATATATATACATATATATTTAGTTGGCATCGCTTGATTAACTAATAATTCTTAAATTAAAAACTTATAAAAAAAAAAAAAACAGTTTATCAAAAATCAACTAAAATTGCAAATGGAAATGAAGCAAGTTTTACCCTTTTTAAACAGTTTTCGTCATTTTACAATAATCTGTTTTGCATTTTCTTATAATTATACCAAAACAAACAAACAAAACAATCAACAGACAACTGTGCCAGATTTATGAAAAAAAAAAACAACAACAACAAATACAGTACATTATATAATTATAATATATATATATATAAAGTATATAAATGTCTTATGGTTACACACACGTGTCCCCACAACGAACCAAAATCCTCCACGATTTTCCTTCACTCTCTGTTACTCTCTCATTTTAAAACATTTTTAAAGGCAAAAAAGAAAATAAACATATTTTATTTTGCTTTTCCATTGCATTTTTGTGTAAAAAAAAAACCTTCATAAGCCCAGCAGAGCCTCGAATAATAAGAAAAAAATTAAATAAAAGAAAAATATATAAACAAAATTATCAAGCTCAATTCAAAATTTAGCTGTTGCAGTTACTCTAACTTCTTCCTGCACTTCTCACTCTCTCTCTCTCCTTCTCTTTCTTTCTGTCATAAAAAGAGTTTTGTATTTATATTTTTATTCGCATTCACGAGCGTGAAATGACTCAAAAAAACACAAAACAAAGATACCGAAAAAAAAATGTTGGCATAAAATGCAAAACTGATAACAATTGAATTCGAACAATTTGTTGAATATTCAAATGCAAATATATATATATATACATATGTATTATCTATAGATATATACTATATATCTATATACAAGAAAAAAGCAGTAATAAAAAAATGAATACCAAGCGATGTCAACATTTTCCAAAAAAAACCCACAGAACTAAACTTGATCCCAAAACAAACAAAATTTAACTTTATATCAATTTTTAATTAGTTAATTTCTAGCTTAGCTGTTGCAGTACTCCTCAACCCTAGCCCTACCCCGCTAAGCCCCATCTTAAGTAGCCAACGAGCAAAAAGTAGTTTTCATTCTTATGCATTACAAAAAATAAATTAGTTTTGCTTATATTTTATTTAAGATAAATTGCGGAACGTTGAAAGTGTTTTCGATCGAATCCGAATGAAGTTAAAATTGATTTGAAATACTTTCAACGCTCGGCGCTTGCATGCTTTTTAACACTAAATTGGCCGAATCTTTGAATTGTAACACGAAAATTGAAAATATTTTTAACAAATACTAAACATGGAGAGCTTCTCACTCTTGCCGCTTCTCAGAAACTCTCAACTCTCTGAAGAAAATTTCATATTTTTTCCATATATGGTTTCCATTGTATCTTTTCTTTTTTCTTTCATTTAATTGTAGGGTCCCCGGTGTGGAAACCACGAGACATGATAAATTTAGGCACAGATCCACAGTCAACAACCCGCAAAGACGATGTGAAAAATTAAAACAGAAAAAGCAAAACAAATACAAATAATGAATAATGAATAATGAATAAAAGCGAGAAATAAGTAAAAGTAACTACATTTCTTTTGTTACATTTTAACTAATCAAGTGTAAGGAAAACAGTGTATACACTGCAAGAAAGACACACACACACTAACAATACGAACTAACACTTTTTCACCCCTTTTTCCCGCAAACGAAAAAGAAAATCAAAGCAACTACCAAATAAGATTTACAATTTATTTATTATTAAATATTTCAAATACTGAAAGAAATTGTTAAAGTTGCTTTCGAAAACGTGAAAAAGTTTCGAGATTAAGTAAAACATCGAATGTGGAAGAGGAAGAAGCAGAAGTAGAAGAAGAAAGGCGATAAGAAACGTTTGTTGTTTTTTGTTTAAGTTTTTGAATGAATGGAACAACAAATACAAAAGACTTTGATTTATATAATATCGATTGTATTTAAATGTGCGAACACATATAATAACGTATAATTATAGCAAAGGATTTTGAGCAGCAAAAAAACAAAAACAATTTAATAAGAATTAAAATAAAATATATTAAATAAATGTGAACAAATTCAAATGCATTTGTCGCTGAAAAAGACTTGAAAAGTAAATTTCGATTTAAAATACATTTATTGAGGAGGAAAACGTGAACAAATTGAAACATTGATTGTATTTAGGCTTAGACAATTTCAAATGAAAAACAAAAGTAAAAACATAAAAAAAAAACACAAAAATAAAATAATTAAAAAAAAACACACACACACATATTTAAAATGCAAACTTTACACAAACGTTCTAAAAAAATAAAATAAAATAAAATAAATGAGCAAAATCTTAGAGAGTTAAGCGAACACAAAAAGCAAATCAACAAACACTGCAAAATGTTTAGTTTGTAGTAAGTACACTGAAAGAAAACCCAATTATAAAGAGAAAACAAGAAAACTTCACATGCATTAAACAAATAAAAACCCAAATAGAACAAATTTAGTCAAAATGTTAAACTAACAAGTAATACTAACTAAAATAATAAAAAGAAACACAAAGAGAATTCCATACACTTAAACATATTTATAACACACACACACACACACATACACTAAATCGAAATTCGAATTCGAATTCGAGTTGAGGATTACAAATCCCAAAAAAGCAGCCAAATACAACAAAACAAAAACTAAACTTGTTAATCGCGAAAGAAAAAAAAAGAGAAAATCATTTAAGTAAACTAAAGAAAGAGAAAGAACATGAGTAAATAAAATATAAGAAACAAAACTATACACAGCAAGCAAAACAAAAACAAAATCGAAACGAAAGGAAACACTCTTCTAGCTAAATTACAATAATATAAATAACAATTAAGAACTTCACTCGACAGCAAGAACAACAAATACAGGCATAGCTAAATTCCATAGAAACAAACACCCAAAAGTTGAGCACAAAAAATTTCAAATTCATTTTAAAAAAAATGTGTTTTTTTTTTTATAATATTTGTTAATGGAAAAATAATAATTATATTGGTTGTGAATGCCGTTTGAATGTTATTCGAATCAGACAGATACAAAATAAATAAAAAACAAAACAAAACAAAACTAAAACCAATTGCTGAATGAATTTCAAAATGCCAGCTCATCATAGCGTGTGTACACTGTACCTCTATCAGTGTACCGGAGTGTGGACATGGATATCATGCATTCATTTTGTCAAATCCTCAGACACAGAAACAAAATCGAAACATAATCAAAACAGAAAACAAAATCATTTTTAGGTTTCCAATCAAATTGAATAAAAAAAATAAATGAAAAACAAAATTCAATTAAAATGCAGCAAGAAAAATCGAGTCAAAAATATAATAATACAATATACAACAGTCTAATTGATAAAATGAATGAATGTCAAATCAAACAAAAAGAAGAAGAAAGAAACAACAAATCACAACATTTTAACATAATTTTTACTGTTTATATAAGTTTGAAAATAAATAAATAAAAAAACGAAATGCAGAACAGTCGCAGTTTCTTGCTGGGAGGAAAATTTAGTCAAATGAAATAGTTAAATTGAAAAAAAAAAAAAAAGAAAATCTTGTTTAAACGAGAAAGAAGCAGCAAACATTTAAGTATATACATATATATACATATATGGAAATCATTCGAAATAGTATAATCATTTTTGTACACATTTGACTATTTTTAATGCATTTTAAATATATATATAAATATACATATAATATATGTATAGTTGTACGCATGGTACTTCTTTAGTTTAGTTCAGGCCGCTTCTCTCTGCCTTAACCGATTGTTAATAGTGTATGGATGTGTCTTTTAGTTTGTTTATACAATTGTTATTCGTTTCGTTTTGATGGATATTATTCACACATTTATTTTGGATAGAGCAGAAGCAGCATTGGATAGCGAAAGATGGCAACAACAAAAGAAAATTTAAATAAGAGCAAACGTATTACGCTAAGAGAAAGACAGGAACAGAAACACACACAAATACATACATACACCTGCATATGCAAGTTAATTGAACACACACACACACACACAATAGACCCAACAACAACAACAAGTTAAACAGCAAAAAACAATTCTAGTTATAAAACTAACAAAATGAAACAAGCATTAATGCATTCAATTTTTATTATGATATATAATTAACAACTGCAACAACAACAACAACAACAACAACAACATGCAATCGATGTTAATAATTTTTGAAAAGAAGAAGAACAAAACCAAAATGAAATGAAATATACAAGTAATACACAATGACAAAAACAAAAATTATTATACAATTGCAAAATGCAAATTAACAAAACACTCAAAGTAAGGAAAGTGAAAATATGTGAAAATGAATAAATTACAAAGATCCTTTTGAAATGAAAAAAAAGCAAAAACAAAAACAAAATAAAATGTGAAAGAAAAAAAAAATGAGAACTGTACTATTATTTATGGTGGATGGGCTTACAGATTTATAAATATGTCTTAAATTATACTCATTTTCAGTTGAGCCCATTTCCGGCTATAGCCACAATTAGTCTCTTGAAATTGAGCATGGGATGGAATAACCAGTCGGTCCTCAAGAGAGCTGTAGAGCAGAAGAAACTGCTCTCTATGCCATCTGCTCTCAATGCCATCTATGTATTCCATAAGCTATTCAGCATATCAACATTTAGCCTTGTCAAGCCTTTACACACATATATACACATAGGTATGCATGTATTTCTGCCCCGATGTCTGCTCCCTGTCAGGCTGTGTCTCTGTTAGTCTGTGTAACAAAGCAAGAGACTAAGCATATCCGAAGTTCACTTGAGTAAAACGAATATATGTATGTATGCGTAAAACGATGCTAGACTACTCGCAGCAGCAGAGAGTGTTCCCATTGCTCACTTAAGGTTCGACTGCAATGACTGCTACCTGGCGTCGGTTCTTTGAGAGCGACTTAGAGTCTGAGTGAGAGTCGTCCTATATAAAGGGCTGCAGCTGCAGCATTTCTTCAGTCGCCCAGGCCTGGTGGGGGTCAGTAGTGCAGCAAAGTGTATTGAAGTGAGGAGATCATTCAGCTGAGCATTAAATACTTAAAGGAAGGACTTGGAGAAATAACTAAGAAGAAGAAGCATAAGAATGGTCTAAGAGATACGTAAGAGGAAAGACGTAAAGAAAATACGTAGAGGAGAAACTTACATATAGCACATATGTATGTACATACATACATATTTAGAGGGAATACTAAAAACAACTAAGAGGAAATACTCAGAAATACTACTTATTATTATGAACAAATAAATAAATAAAAAAAAAAAACAATAATAATAATGTGAATAATTTGTTAAAATATACATATGTATTTGCTTCTTTGGCATATTAGCCTACTTTTATAATTTTATTTCATCTAAAGGAAGACCCATAATCCAATTAAATAAAAAATACTACAGATCCAATAAGAGCAGAGATTTCTAGATTCTAATATGAGCAGCTCTCACAAAACGAAAATCCAATTGGTCGTAAGCGAAATTTCCAGATGCAGCCAGAACGAAGCGTCTCGACGTGCTCGCGAAGCAGATAAGAAATGTGCGAAGTTTCCAGAAAGTAGAAGAGGCCGATAGAAACGATGCGAAAGATCCAAATCGCTGAAAAGAAATATCCATCCAGCTGTATTATTTTGGTAGCCAACTCTCTCCCAGCTCTATAATTATAAGCCTTGTTAACATTCTTGAAATTAATTTATTAAATACTTTTTTCGTTCATATATATGTTACAAATAATTTTCGTACTAAAACGTACTAGTTTTTTGTTTAATGTTTAATAAATAGCCCAGGTGCTTTCGAGCGGAGGTGTTTTTGTTCTTGTCAGTTATTATTATTGTTGGAAAAGCTGTTTGAATTGTTTCAGATGGTGAATTACATTTGTGGAAACGGTTTCAAATTTGGTATAATTTATTTTATTTTGGTTATTTCTTTTCTATTTTTAAGTTTACATAATTAGGTAACCGATCAGTCTCCAGCTCAAAACACTTTCAGCTATCTTATGGTGTGTGAATCAGTGTTTTGTATTCTCATATCTTATTTTATCGCGCGATCTCGATTTTGATGTTTCGCATTTGCACTTATATCTACAATCGGTACTAAGTGGGGAAGGTAGACATATATAATAATCAGGGAAATTCTTAACCATAGAGTTTTGGCATGCTATGCGTTTGTTACACACTTAAACATCATATCAAGCCTAAGCTAACAAATGAATTTTGTGTTCCCATTATTAATTAGGATAAGGATTCTTAACTAAAATTACGAGCTTAAATTATAAAATATACTATACAAATTTTTGCAGAAGGTGGTGGTTGTTAAGCCTTAACATGGCCTCGATCTTAGTTGGGCAACAGCTCCGCCAGTTTATTCCTTAAACTGGGCGACACCGTGTCGGGGAACTTAATGTCGAATGAGACGATCAGATCACCGCGCCTCGATGGTTCCTTAGGGTAAGGTAAGCCACGCCCACTAATCCGTTTCACTGTTGTGGGCTTGATCACCTCGCCCTGCGTGTTGATGGGTATACGCACGCTGTCGCCCTGCAGCGTCGGCACCGATACCGTGGTGCCACACAGCGCCTGCTTCAGAGTCACTGGCGCGACGTAGCGCAGGTCGCTGCCCTCGCGCTTGAATTGAGAATGCGGCTTGTCGCGTATGATGAAGATGATGTCCGCGGGCACTTTCTGTGGTGCCTGGTCGCCTTCTCTGGGGAATGTGATCTTTGTGCCCGCTTTCCAGCCAGGCTTTACGTTGATGCTCAGCACCTTTTCCTCTTTGCGCGCCGTGCCCGTAGCCATCGACATGCGCGAGATCTTCATTTTCTTTGTGCAGCCTTTGTCAACCTCCTCCAGCGTCACATACAAATCATGTTCGATGGGCGGGTCCTGTTGCTGTCGCTTCCGGCTAGGCGCCTGTGCGTTGAACGATTGTGAGCGGAAGGCGCCCATGGGGTTGCCACCAAAGCCGCCACCGCCGAACATCTCATCGCCGCCAATGTTCATGAAGACTTGCTCGGTACCATCACCGGAGCCGCCACCAAAGAATGGGCCGAACGGATCAGCCGTACCGAAGATGTTCTGTGAGCCAAAGAACTGGGCAAATGTGGCACGTGGATCGCCATGGAACTGATAAGTGTAAGCGCCCGATGGCCCGCCTCCCTCTTGGCCGGGTGGACCGCCCTTGAGGCCATCCTCGCCATACTGATCGAAAATGTCGCGCTTCTTCTTATCTGAGAGCACTTCATACGCCTCGGCTATTTCCTTGAAGCGTTCCTCGGCCTGTGGGCTCTTGTTCTTGTCCGGATGGTATTTGAGTGCCAACTTTCGGTACGCTTTCTTAATGTCGTCGTCTGTGGCCTTCTTGTCAATGCCCAATATCTTGTAGAAATCTTTTCCCATTTTGCTTTACTGTAGCGCCGCGCACTTAACTGCAAACAAATAAAAGAAAGCACACAAATGTTATGATGTGATATATAACACACACGTCTACATGTATGTATGAACATAGACTTATTTGAATGTAAAGCAAAAACAGACAAAAAAAAAACAAAAAAAAGTCGAATGTGTCGATTATATTCTCGACGCGTCGCTCAATGGAATTTGCTAGAAGCTTTGAGTTGTGCAACGACAACGAAAGCAGCTCTGCCTCTGCCGCCGTTGCTGCCTCAGTCGCTGCGTTGTCACTCAACGCGTGACGTCGACGCTGTCGTATTTAGGTTTTAAATTTCAAATTTTACTTAAATGCAATGTTTTGCTTTACATTTCTTTTGTAATTTGCTTGTAGTCGTCCAAAATACAGGTCGAAAACAATCTAATTTAAGCAACAATTCATTTGCCTAGATATTTACCTTTATTAGTTGGGCAGCTGTCTGTTAAAATTCTCCTTCTTAATTTACTTCTACTGGTCAATAAACTTATAAATTTAGCTGTTATTCGAATTTCTATTAATCACAGTTGTAGAATTCGCTATATTTTTAAAAATACTTTATATTGTCTTTTATATTATGTTTTGCTTATTTCTCTTTTGTGTGAACTACACACTAGTTATACGTTTCACTGATTTTTGCTAAATGAGTCGAAATAACAGCGTGCCTTGCCTTTATATAGACTCAGGGCAGTCTGCTCGTCGAAAATTCTCGATGCTTCTAGCAAAATAGGGTTGCATCCGGAAACTGGCATCTCGATAACAGTTGGCGCCAAAAATATAAATTTTTGAATAAATTGTCAATATTATAAATAAATATATTTTAGTTAATAAATTATTTTTAACTAAGAATCGATTTATCATGATGGGATTAATTAATTTACCATTTTTTAAATACCAATTATCGATACTTGGATGGTCGAATTGCAGCACTGTTCTCTGGTCAGTGTTGCAGCCTTAGCATCGATACTATTCGTCACTGACGTTTAAGCTATCGAATAATCTATATTCGACAGTATGTATGCTAATCGGTATTATCATCGATAGAACTGCAGCCCAACCGCAGCCGAACAACAAAAAACATTTGTTTCAATTATAAAAATGGTTGTTGCTCGGTGTCAACATCAAGCATCCTCCGTTTAAACAGTTTAGATAGTATCAAATTAGACGAACAGTGTACTCCCAGCCGTAGGGCCGGATTGTGCATTTAACCAAAACACCATATTGCAACATTTTCACAGTTCAGGTAAGTGAAATCATACATATGTACATATGTGTGTCTGTATGCCTACTCACATATGCGATTTGTGTATTTGGGTGTGTGTGCGTGTCTCTCTGTGTTTATGTGTGAGCAAGCATATTTTGGAGCCGCAAGTTTTCCGACATTTGGCCAAGACGTTGAAGGACGCACAGCTTGAACTAGTTTCTCGCACCCAAACAGCCAAATGTGTCACGTTCCAAAGCAAAACCTTGACCGATCGCCCGTCCACCGAGGACCACCCCCCATCGCTCCACACACTCTAGCAATGAGTGTTGCGCAAACAAAAAAATCGCCAACATGCTAAGTACGCCCATCGCAACCGCCCCCGGCCCTGTCGCCTGTCCAAGAGCATTACAGACGCCGGTACACGGTCAGCGCTTCTTAGTCACACATGAGACGCTTGCGAGGCACAGCCGAGCAGCGCATAAAAATAGTCATTCATCGGACAATTGGCGAAAGCATTTTGCACAAACATTAATAGAACTTTCGCCATAAATTTCAGTCTCTCTTACTCTCTCTCTCTCTCCCGGTCTCTGGCATACAGAACATCCATCTAGTATACGTACTTGGCTATTTCATTGAATAAATTTGCCTAGATTGGGGGCTATACAACTGCCGGGTGGACTACACGACGTCACTGAGAGCCCTGAGCCCTAATATACTGCACACGCTCATTCGTCGAGTTCCACAATCTGCGATTTTATTATTATCAACAGTTGTTGCTAATAGCGCTAACTGTGTGAAGGTGTGTGTGTGTGTATGTGCATTTGTTATTGTTATCAGCGCCCGCTATGAGCAACTGCAGCTAGTGAGCGATTTGTAGCGCACCCAGCTGTCCGGCTGCCTGGCCGCCCGGCAATCCGGCTGCTCGGCAACGATCGAGCCAATCATCGTGCACTCTGGGGCGCCAGCGCCAGTTCGTGCCATCGCAGCAGTGGTCAGTACTCGAAAACGCGTGAGACGATGTCGTTGCGTTGACGGCGGGATTTCATAGCGCACAGAAGAACTCGCCAGCAATTAGACGGTGTGTGTGCGCCTGTGTGTATATCTAAATATACATATATTTTTAAATATATACATATACTTAATCCTATGCGTTAATGCCTGGGTGTGTGCGTGTGCTTGATCGCTCCAAATGGAGTTACATCCAAAGCGTATAATGTGCAAATCCCCTAGCAATTAGTCTAAAAATAGAAAACATTTTAAATAGAAACTCTTTCGTAATAATTATAGGGAGCACAAAGAACTGCTGCATAAAGGCTACATATAACTCGAACTCGATATCTGACTCTGACTGGTTGCGTGCGTGCGTTTGTGTGTGTGTGTGTGTGTGTGTGTGTGTACTATATAACTAAGTAATCGGAACTATTTCGCATATGTCTCGACCATAAAATCTGAAAATGTTTTAAAAATAGCCCGTACTATATGCAAAATTTTCACATTTACCCCCACTTAACACACTCTTCTCTAGTCTGGCGCATAAAATAAAAATCATCGAGAATTGGATTCGTTTCTGTAGGAATTTTGACCAAGTCACGCCCAAACCCAACACTGGCAGAGGCATTGCCGTCAAACGTAAATATTGATGAGAATTCTCGTGCGTTTAAAAGATTCGATTGACGGACTATATACCTATATAAATATATATATAATGTATAGATATATATGTATGTATATAGGTTGTGGTTTGTGCAATGTTTCGGTAACGAAAACCTTCGAATTTACAAATAGCAAGATTGTATCTGACAGATACTTTTGCTCCCTGCTTTGAATATTTGTTGTTTTTTGTATGTATGTATATATGTATGTATATACATATATATTATTTTTTTATTTTCTTCAGCTTCAGTGCTTTCGTCGTTGTCGCCGTCGTTGTCTCTTTTCTTATATTTTTAGACGCACAATTTTTGTATTCTTTATTTTGATTTCTGCTGCTAGCGTATTTAAATTTTTGGATTCCACTCTAGCGTACCAGCAACTGCACACACACACACACACACAGAGAGAGAGAGAGAGATATGTATCTACATATATCTGTATCTATATATCATGTAAATGCTTGCGTTCATCCAACATGTGTTTGAAATTGCAGCTCATTTGCATTAATCTTTTGGCCAAAGCACTTGCCACAGTCTCGGCAAATGTTTGCGCCTATTTATATCTATAAAAATTGAGAGTTGGAAAAACATTGCGCATTTCGCAAATACTAATTGCTGTTTTGGACATTTAATTAGATCGCGCAAGGCATTTGCGCACAGACATTTGCTTTCCGGCATACATAGTACGATAGATATATTATATTATATGTGTGTAGGTATATTTCCGACAGGCGTTCCCTTTATATGCGGACTGTTTTTCTTGAGAATGCGTGAAACAGTTTTGTTTAGCTAAAGCGTTATCAGAAATAGATACAGATTGATGTCAACAGCTGTGTGTTGAGTTCTTGACGAACAACAGATAATAGAGCACATTGTATAGCTTGCATATCGTATATCTATGTACACATAGTATATGCAAATTATATTATAATAACTGCAAGTTTTCTTTATGCACCGTGACCATTACGCCTCAGAAGTTTTCCAAAATATACATAATATTTTAAAATATATATCTTACACTTCTTGTATATTTTGCGCATTGCGGCCAAATGTCATACATATACTACAAGCATGCATACATATATGGCCCACTATAAGTACATACATATATGTGTGCACATACGTACGTATATTGTAGCACTTCCGTCCGTTACATTGTGATGCCCGTTGCCCAATGGTTCAACAAAGAAAGCAACGGCAACATCGTCTTGGAATGACATTCGTAGGAGCAATTTATGCGGCAATTATGACGCTCTTGCTGAAAATTCGGTAGCAGCTGAAATATATGGAACATATCCATGTACCCCATCGCCAACACAGTCCGGCCCCAGAGTTGTTGTTTATAAAATTCCGTGCAATCTTAGTCATGTTCTCGATCTTTTCTCATGGTGTGCGTGGCGTACAAATAAGGCGCGAAAAAACGCAAACAGCAGCAGGCAATGGGATTTTGGTTTATTTTCGAATTGAGGTCTGTACACGGTGGGTGTTGAGGGACACGAGACACGGGACGGCGGCGGTGTGTGTGGCTGGCCCCTTCCAACGGATGGGAGCAATGAACAGCACGTGTGTGGCGAGGGGGGGGCTGGCGACTTCCTTGTTGCTGTAGCCGACTATGCTGACGCTGTCAGGCAGCTTCTAAAAATCAAATGGCAGTAGTTTTTATTTTTCCACTCTGTTTTTGATATTATATTTTATTTAATTTTATACAAATATTTTCAGGCGCTCAAAATTTTTATTTGTAACGCAATCGTTGCAGGCCCTTAACCCATTTGGTTAGCATCGCGCGACCAGGACCAGGACATGGCTGAGAAGGACAACAAGGATAGCACACAGTGCGCCGTCTTTGACCAAACGCCTGGCTCCCAGCAGAAGAAAATCAATATCGTTGTACGCTCCCATTTCACGGTGAAGCACGTCATCACGCTGATTGGCACACAGTTTTCGTATGGGAAGTTTGAGCTGTTGCTACAGCCGCACGGCGAGAAGGATCTGGTGAGTTGTGAATGGGCAGTCAGTGCATTCATCAGAGTCTTACTTATGAATTTCCCATATATCTGTAGGTGTATCTGAATACTCTGGATACACAGCTGTTGTACGATGTGCCTGGCTTTGAGCCTAAGCTGAAGAACAACCTGGTGCTGCTGCCAGAGGGCACCTGGGATGGCAATGTGGCCAAACGCTATGATTTGACCATTAAGAAATCTGCTTCAACAGTTAGCAAGCAGCCAGAGCTCACAGAGAACACGACAACGACAAACACGCCAACAACAACAACAGCAAAAGCAACAGCAATACCAACATCAACAACAACGACAACGATGGTTAAAACCGGCGAGAAGAAGAAGCGCACGACAACAACAACCGGAGAGAAGAAGAAAAAGTCGCCAAGCAAAACCAAGACCAGCGTCAGTCCCACATCTGAATCAGCAGTTGAGTTATCAACAGAAGCCACAGTTGCCGCTGCGACTGCGACTGCGACTGTGACCACACCCACAACGCCTAGCAAGAGCAGTACAAAAGTGAAAACCAAAACCAACGAAAAGAATGACATTGCTGAGAAGAGCGCAGATCAGGTGGACGAAGGTGTGAAGCTACAAAGTGCAACGGTCAACTCAGCTGCCGACATAGCTAAGGACGCGCTAACCAAAGTTGAAATAAGCGACCCGCTGAAGGAGCAGCTGTCCCAAAACAGTATCATTGACGATGTCGCTCCCGAGCTGTTTAATATAAGTCCCGTCTCGGATGCTGAGCAACTGTCGGACGATGATTTAGCATTGGGCGCCTCGGCCAGTCCCACGATCATGGGTCCAGGCTTCGATTTCGGCAACACAATAGAGGTCGATCTGTTAGGCGGCACTGATGCCGACACCGATCCACTGGAGATCACCTTTGATCGAGATGTGCCCTATTATAGCTCAGTGGCATCGCGCAAGTTCGGTGGCGATGAGGCGCCCGCCTGGCAGCGCATCAATACCACCGCCTCCGACTTTGTGGCCTCGGCCAATACAGAAACAGAGTCGCCTCGCAATGGTGGCGGACCTCGTGCGTATGTCGGATTGGTCAACCAGGCAATGACGTGCTACCTAAACAGCTTGCTCCAGGCGCTCTATATGACACCCGAGTTTCGCAATGCCCTGTATCGCTGGGAGTTTGACAATGACAACGAGGCCAAGAATATACCCTACCAGCTGCAGAAGCTGTTCCTCAACTTGCAGACATCGTCGAAATCATCGGTGGAGACGACAGACTTGACGCGCAGCTTTGGCTGGGACTCGACGGAGGCCTGGCAGCAGCACGACATCCAGGAGCTGTGTCGCGTCATGTTCGATGCACTGGAGCATAAGTTTAAGAACACAAAGCAGGCAAATCTCATCTCTAATCTGTACGAGGGCAAGATGAACGATTATGTCAAGTGCTTGGAGTGCAATACGGAAAAGACGCGCGAAGATACCTTCCTTGATATACCACTGCCAGTGCGTCCGTTTGGCAGCAGTTCCGCTTACGGCAGCATCGAGGAAGCGCTGCGTGCATTTGTGCAGCCCGAAACTCTCGATGGCAACAATCAGTATCTGTGCGAGAAGTGCAAAAAGAAATGCGACGCCCACAAGGGACTGCACTTCAAGTCCTTCCCCTACATACTGACGCTGCATCTGAAGCGCTTCGATTTCGACTATCAGACAATGCATCGCATCAAACTGAACGATAGGTAAATCATAGAGTCAACTTCAGCAGCAATCTCTCTTTAAAGCACATTTGTCATTCCACAGGGTTACCTTTCCGCAAAAGCTGAACTTGAACAGCTTTGTGAATCGCAATGGACAGGGCGAACAGTACCAGACGAATGGCGCCAGCAATGTGGACGATTGCAGCACTGCGGACAGTGGCTCCGCCATGGACGAGGACAACTTGAGCAGCGGCGTGGTGACCACGGCCAGTTCCAGTCAGCACGAGAACGACATAAATGACGAGGACGAGGGCATCGACATGAGCAGCAGCACTGGCAAAAGCGCCAACACGGAGGCACGACTGAAACAGGAGCTGCTGTCGGGTCCTTATCTCTACGATCTGTTTGCCATCATGATACACTCGGGCAGTGCTTCTGGCGGCCATTACTATGCATATATCAAAGACTTTGATACTGACGAGTGGTTCTGTTTTAACGATCAGAATGTATCCACGGTGAGTAGCTAGCTGAGAGCCACCAGATGCTATCGGATATTGCATACCCTCTCTTACTTTCGCAGATCACACAACAGGACATTCAGCGCTCCTTTGGCGGCCCCAATGGCAGCTACTACTCCAGCGCTTATACGTCCAGTACGAATGCGTATATGCTTATGTATCGCCAGGTCGATAGCAAGCGGAATGAGCATGCGGCCAAGTGCAATGACTTTCCCGAACACATCAAATCACTTCTGCCTAAACTACATGCCGAGGAGGATACGCGCGTCTCCCGCCTGGGCAGGCACATCACGGTAACAGATCTGGCTCTGCCAAATCTGTACAAGCCTCGCGTCTACTTCTACAATCCGGCGCTGAAGAAGATGAAGATGACCCGTGTGTATCTGTCGCAGAATTTCGATGTGAATAAGGTCCTGACGTCGGCCCACGACATGCTCAATGTGGAGCAGTTCGCCCCGATCTCACGTTGTCGCTTGGTTGCATACGACTCGTCCATGGACACGATCATACAGTCGCTGGAGAACTGCACCGATCCGGCACTAACCGAGCTGCGTTCCCACAACTACAATTTGGACTTTTTGCTGGAGTATAGGGCCGAGGATCAGCAGTTTGAGATCTATCCCAGCGATGGCACTACGTGGTATGTTTTTAAGGTAGATCTCTCGAACATGGCGATGGACGGTCCCTTCCTGGTTTATTCAGCAGCGCTGGAGTGCAACGACGTGCTGCGTCGCTCAATTGCAATACGTTTGCACATTGACGAGCAGAAGATCGTGGTGGCCACCGTGCGCTGCAAGGCCTTCGTGGTGTACGATCCCAACCCGACACTGGAAACACAACAACAGCTAGAGCAACTGGCCAACTCACAATTCAAGTACATCACATACTTTTACTTAAATGTGCCTAACACCGATGCCAGCAGCCTCGAGATGCTGGGCGTGCCCAGCAGCGAGCCCATCGCAGCGTCCACCGCAGCGCCCACCGAGGTAGGTAACTTGACCATTGACCCATTGACCAGCCCAGTTGACAACAAAGATTGCGGCCCATATTAAATAGTTTTTAGTGTAAAATGCAAGTATTAAAGAAGTTTGTCAAAGTCCAAGTAACTCCTCTTCCCATTGCAGGCCAGCATTAATGGCAGCGCCGGCACCGATGTAGTGGACGCCTCCATGATGAATGGCATCGGCGGCACAAACGGCACGGCAATGCCCGAAGGCGCCAGCGCCGGCAACGACTGTGATTGGCGTCGCTATAAGCGCGATCAGCCTGATTCGCTGGCGCTTGCGACGCCCGGCCACGAGTCCAACTCGGAGGACAGCAGCCTGAGTGACGGTGATCGCACTCTGGTCGAGAATAGCTTGCAGCATCGCGGTGGCGGCGATAGCCAAGTCAGTTCCACCAGCCATTCACCACAGCTGTCCAGTCCCGAGGACGAGGCCGCCTCCCACGACACCATGATGCGCGTGCACGCCTATTGCAATGGCAACGGCAGCTATGGCAGCGAGGCGGGCGACGCCAGCTCACTGCCGGCTAGCACAACCAATCACTTTTTCCATGCCATCAAGATCGACTGCGTGGATACGGCCGCCAGCAGCAGCACCAGCGGCCATCAGTCCGATGACGAGGCGCAACTGCGTAAGCCGACGCACGCTTATAAGCTGCTCGTGGGCACGCATATGCGCATGAGCGCCTTCGAGCGGCACATTGAGCAATTGATACGCGTGCCCAGCAAATACTTTAAGCTACAACGCAAGCACGATAACACCTTATCCAATGATCAGGCCAACTCGCTAGTCTTCCTCAATGAGGGCGAGACGCTGACTGTTGAGCTCGGCAAGACACTGCAGCCGTTCGAGTACAAGGCCAAGATATATTTCTTGCGTCTGTCTGACCTGGACAATGAGACCGCCAAGCTGCCGTGCGTCTGTGAGTGGGTGTACAATACCACAACCACTGTGGAGCAGGCCAAACAGGAGCTGGTGGCCAAGCTGCATCGCATCGATGCCAAATACACCTCCCTCACCGTGGACAACTGCCGCATCTGGCTGAAAGGTGGCCGCTGTCCCATCAAAATACTCGCGGACGATGAAACATTGTACAGCGATATGCGCACTGGTTCCCTAGAGGTGAGCACAATAATATTACAATACATACATATATATGCAGGAGTATATCTAATTCGTGTCTATTGTGTTTTCTCTTTGCCAGTTCATTGTGCAAGAGTGTGAGGATGGTGTGGTGGCGCAGCCCAAGGAAGATGCGTTAACTATATTCGTGCGTCGCTGGTATCCAGAAAAATGGGAGTTTGGCAAATTTCAGGAAATCACAATCGACAGTAAGCCAGATGTAAATGGATGAATGTGAACAGCATTTTACTAAATCTTTATACCACTTGCAGAGGACAGCGAAATTAGAAGTTGTTTATCAAAAATATGCGATATTGATATTGACCGATTGAGTTATACAAAGGTAACAAACATATAAACAATTATAAAACTAGACGAAACTGACCTTAAATCACATTCCATTCTGCCTTGCAGCTTAACAGCTATTTTCCCTGCACAAGCATATCGGCAGTTAGCGTTAATGAGGCCGTGAACTGGATGTCTGTGGCCGTCGGCCTGGACATGTATCCGCTCAACACAACGCAAAGCGGCAACATGTATTTGTATAAGTGAGTGGAAGAGCTTCAGTTCGCCCTGTAATGTATCACTCAATTTACGGTTATTGCTTACAGAGATAAGAATGTGCCGGTGCGAGAATTGTCCGCAGAGGAGCGCCGCTCGTTGACCAATAAGGAGAAGGCGCGCCTGGATCGACTCGGTTGCATTTCAACGCCCCGCTACTCTCATCGACGCGAACGAGCGCTGAAGATTTATTTGGATTCGCCGGAGAAGCCTAGCAATGTGACCGCCTCGGCGCCGGTAGATGCACATGCCGAAAACTAATCGCCTCACTGGCACTATCATCATCGTTGTCGTTTTACCCCGCTCCCTCGCTGACTGTTGTAGACTTGTTTGTTATATAATCGGATCAGCAAATACATGCAACATGTATTTCAGCTAAACACAAACGCAATCGAGTCCATCGACGGCGCCTCTCTCCACTTCGATTGCATATTTTATTTCGTATATCCCGCGACGCGCACTTTTCGTTCTCATAGTTTTCGTAGTTCACTATTCACTATTCACTTCATACGATCATTCGTAGCAATTGTAATATGTAATTTGTTTTGTTGTTCAATTTTGTTGGCACAATTCCGTTTCGCGTGTCGGATTGGAGCGCTCGCAGATGGGGCTGGCTGTTGGGGAAATGGGTGTCCTAGTAACATTAACGATAACAACAAATATTCTTGCTACTTTTGTAATACAAGAGTTCAGAGATGAGACTGTGTACAATTTTATTTACATGCAAGAAATTAAAAAAAGAAAATATAAGATTGTGAAAATAACTTAATTATGCAAAACAAAAATAAAAGAAAAATTATTTGTATTGGAAATAATCATCATGGCTCATTTTATTAACGCCTCTTTACTTAAACATATTAAGTGATATATGAAACAGTCTAATGATACGTCCAACCACAGTCCAAGAAAACTCAAGTTTATTTATCGGCTTTTTTCTTTTATAAAATGTTAATTTTATTTAATACCTACTACGCGCGGGGTTCTTAACGTTTTTCTTTTGTTTTCTTGAATTATAAGTTCGTTTCTAAAGATATTGATTACTTTATAAATTACAATTACAATTCTTCGTTGCGATTTGAAACAAACCGATTGTGAAATTTCAAAACGATAAAATCAGTACGCTTTTTGAAAGGAGGGAAATATTTATAGAGCTTGCCGCACTTTTGGCTTTTCGGGTTGGAAAAACGCAATAAGCTTTCAAGTGCTTCTTTTTCTTTAGTTCTTATAGTGGAAATATTTAAAGTTCTTGGAACGAAAACGAATTATGTAGTTGTCAAATGGTTTCTCTGGTTTACTAATCAACGAATTCTATAGTAAAATTTTAAAGAGCGGCAGCAGTAGGCAGCGCAATTGTTCACATTGTAGTTGCTTTAAGGGGGCGTGTTTTGTATGGTAAGCAGACGAAAGCAGCCTATGCCTTGGTCTCAACGGCCGGCGCCGATTCCACTTTTGTCGCCGCACCACCAGCGGCCGCCTTCTTGCCTTTGCCCTTGCCCTTGACGGGTCCCAGTGGCTGTGCGACCAGTTCCTGAAAAGATATAAAAAGTATCCAATGTTTAGAAGTGAGATCGTGTATGATCAGTAGAGGGTTTTGCTTACCTTCAGCTCGGGTTGCGCGATGCTGTATTCGCTAACGTAGCTGTCGACGTTGAACGGTATACCGGTGACCAGGTTGACGCCGTTGGGCATGAGCAATACCGTGTGTTTGAACTGTGCCACAATTTCAGCTACAAGAACAAAGGATAATAGCTTTAGATTACGTTTGCAGATATACAAGCAGTGGGGAATATATAAGAACTTTTGTAGCAATGGCATGTTCAGACCGAGGCCATGAGAAGTGGCAACAGCTGAAGACGCCAAAGCCTTTGGAGCTTTATTCTAGCAAAATGTCTGGCCGAGGTTGGCAGCTCAAGAGTTATACCAAATCCGGAATTAAGTTTTGCAGGATTAGCAAAAAAATTCATCAAGAGCAAACTTACAAGGCTTCTCGTACAGCACTTGGAAGGGCTCAATCATCTTGTGCGAGACGCATTCAACGACTCCCATGCGCGCCTTGGTCTCTTCCTCGAAGCTGCGGATGTTGAAGGGCATGTTTCCATACTTGGTTTTCACTTCGGCGAGTAGCGCACGCGATGCCTTCAGCTTAAGCATGTAGTTCTCGTCGGACTTTTTGTAAATGGAGACCTTTGTGTCCTTCTCGCGTCCCTGCAACATAAACCCAACTGTTAGCAAAGTTGCGGAGGCATTAAGTCAACAAAATGCAATACATTATGATGCGTTCTCAGATCTCATAATCTTACAATCTCCGGACCAGCAATAGCGCAGCTTTGAGTCTGACCTGTGCCGAGCTGTTAAAACACAACACGCTAAGCACACAAGGCGCTTACATGATCAGCCCCATTGCCTTGCCCAGCCAATCCTCAAGCGCGTGTTTTTAATCATTGAACAAGGAGATATTGAGAGTTGCTCTCATGGGAACACAATGCTTACCACGCCTTCGCCGGTGCTAACGATGACATCGATGGCATAAACCTCGTGCTTCTCGAACGTGCACTTCTCATGCTCCTTGCGTTGGGCCTCGCTCGGATTCTGTATGATCGTCTTCTCACCATCGATTTTGAACTGCTTCAGCTCGTGACTGAGCATGCCCTCAATGGGCTTGCACTTGTACGACTCGCTGATTTGTTGCACGGCATCGGTGATTGAGTAATTCTATAAATACGTACAAGACATGAATACATTTGTAGTTTAACAGCTAATAGCTATACTAAATATGATATTTGATGAGTATTTGAGCTAAATATAATTATTTTAACGCATTGTGTGCAATTGTAAAGACCAAACATTTCTGGGAATAAACTCGTTCAGTTCACGAAATTGCCGCAATTGATCTCTGCAGACGTTGAGCTGTGCTGTGCCATTTATATTTGTTGGGCAGCAGCCCATCCGTTGCCTGCAGCAGGATTACTATATATACATATGTGGGAATGTGAACAATCAACACTAGCCCAGCCATCGATCTGATGGTCGCTAATGATCTGTGCAAGTGTTGAGATGTGCTGGCGCTGTGTTTACTACGCTAGACAATCCGTTTCTTGCAGGCAAAGTAGCCTGGATAGACAAACACTTACGCTGGAACCGGCCTTGAGCAGACGCAGCGCCGCTTGGGCGGCCCAATACGCAGCCAAGATGACATCAGCCTGACGTCCGTTTATTTTCTGATCCGCGCCAACGACAATTGTGTGTGCCGCCACAGCAATGAAGCCATCAATGTGGGCACCCAAGTCGCTGTAAATAACCCATAAATACATTAGGTAAATTAATTAAATGTGGACCAACATGAGCGAGACAAAATGCTTACATTTTGACCACATCGCCCGTCTTTAGCGTGTAGTCGGCATCGTTCTTAGCTGGCGAAAAGTGACAGACACAGTTGTTGACCGAGAGACAGGTCGGAAATGCGATACCCTTCTTCAGTTCCTTTTCTTTTTTGTATACCTACAGATGACAGCGCGTTAATCGATTTATCATGTTAACACTGTCAATTGGCTGTTTGCCAACTGTCCTCAGATCTCATAATCTGTGAATCTTTGGGCCCCAGAGCGCGCACGCCGACCACAGACTGCGTTCGAAACGCACGTGGGTAAACATTTTCACACACGCGGCGCATACACATGCAGCCAGTCAGCAGCAGCGCGCACGCAGGAGATCCTCAATTGTGTACATTTTAATCATTGGACTAGTTTCTACAATTTAGTTATGGGTTTTCGGTTTTTAGTGGTAATATCCAGTTGAAACTTACTTTGCCGGTTTCTTCAGTCAGCAGATTGTCGCCCTTGGTGCATATTTCCCTCACTGAGGCGTCCGCTACACAGAGTTCAATCACTGTCTTCAGTGTTTCTAAAATTAAGCACATCAAACAGAAATAGTCGAGTTATTTCCATGTGAAACGAGTTTCGGCACGTCTCGCGTGGCATTGTGAATCTCTCATTAGCGTTGCAATTTCATCTTGGCCTTCCGAGTTTTTTTATGAAACTGAAGCTCGAAAAGCTGCTTTATTAACTTTTTATTCTTATAAATTTATTTTTTTGACTTTCAACTAAAGAATTCAACACCTGAAAAGTTTGAGGTTATGCACGCTACGCTCTCACATATCCCGCGTACACCGCCGCGTGGCTACTTAAAGCAACGGCGACGTCAGCGTCAGCGCCGAAGTCTTCGCTAGCTCCATTGTTGTCGGCTACACGTAGCGGCCGACGGGTAAATGCAGAAAATTCAGATTTCGCTTTCACTTTGCGACGCATTTGTCAATTACGTTTCAATATTTACTTACTATTTACAATTTCGCCAGCTAATTTGTATTTGGTAACAACCAAATCTTCAGCAATGGTCTTCTCAGGCTCCTTTTCTACGTCTGCCATTTTTAAAATGAAACAAAATGCGAGAGCTGCTAAATGACGAAATGATGTTTTTAAGAGTATATAGTGTTACCAGATATTTAATTGAGAACATTGAGCTGGCAGCACTGATTTGTGTGCGACCAATTGTGAAATTCAGGCTGACCATATTTTGTAAACAGCTAGGTCAGTCCGGTAGCACCATGTAAAAGTATACATATATCGTTTTTATCGACTGCTATCTTATAAAAAATAAACAAACCCGTAATTGATATCATTAAAAAGCTAATGTTTTACCATACATGTATGGCATTTATGGTATGGTTTTACCATACATGTATGGTTAGTGGTGCGTGGCGTAGTGCGTGGAAATAACTAAAATAATACTATTACTATGATAAAGCCGCGCACACAAACATAACGTCGCTGACCGCACACACACCAGCACTCACACAATGGAGGGTGAGAGCCAACCAGGCAACGTTCACGACGTTATCAATATAAATAGCAATGGCAAAGCACAGCAGGCGGCTGCATCCGTTTCCCCATCGGAGTCACAGCGTAAACTCTCATCCCTATCGAAAACTGCGACGCAGGAATTGCGCATTCTCTGCTTTGACCTAACCTACTACAATCGAACCACTCAATTTTTGCTAAGTTGTGCCGGCGTTTTTATTCTCTACATTATCTATGGATATCTGCAGGAGCTGATATTCACAGTTGAGGGCTTCAAACCATATGGATGGTTTCTCACCCTGGTGCAGTTCGGCTACTACATTGGCTTCGGCCTGGTAGAACGCCGCTTGGAGGCCTACCGAACCCATGGCGGCACAATCTGGAGCATTCAGCCAGCGCCACGTAGCATTCCGTTGCAGACGTATTTTATGCTTGCTGCGCTTACGCTCGGCACAATGGGTCTGTCGAACTCGAGTCTCGGCTATCTCAACTATCCCACTCAAGTAATCTTCAAGTGCTGCAAGCTAATCCCCGTTCTCGTTGGCAGCATCATAATACAGGGCAAGCGCTATGGTCCTCTGGACTTTGCTGCTGCAACAGCCATGTGTGTGGGCTTGGCATGGTTTACGCTGGCCGACTCCCAGCTGACGCCCAATTTCAATCCTCTTGGCGTAGCCATGATATCCGGTGCATTGTTGTGTGATGCCGCCATTGGCAATGTCCAGGAGAAGGCGATGCGAAAGCACAAAGCGTCTAGCAGCGAAGTTGTTTTCTACTCCTACGGACTTGGATTTGTCTATCTGTTTGTGATCATGTTGCTCACCGGCAACTTCTTTAGTGGCTTCGCCTTTTGTTTAGCCCATCCGTTAGAAACCTTTGGGTACGGTTTCCTGTTCAGTCTTTCCGGCTATCTGGGCATACAATTCGTCTTGGCTTTGGTTAGGAGCAGTGGAGCTCCGCTTGCTGCCACGGTGACCACTGCTCGCAAGGCAGTGACCATTGCCTTCTCGTTCCTGCTCTTCAGTAAACCCTTCACAGTGCAGTAAGTAGAATTTCCTCATCAATTTGATCTCTGCTAAAACTCATGTTTTCCTCTCGTTTAGATATATCTGGTCTGGGCTGATCGTTGTCCTGGGCATTTATCTGAATGTCTACAGCAAGAAGAACAAACTGACCTTTGCGGACTTGAAGCACAGGCTTAAACAATGCAGTGTGAGATTATCTCGTTCATCGACACGCAAATTCCTTATTGAAGTATAATTGAGTTTACAAAAAAAGAAAACTATGTTTTTAGTTTTTTAATTTAAGTTTTAGTCAAATCGGAACAATATTTTGTACTATTGTAATATATGTAATTTTCTTAAGTATACATAAATCATTCTAAGTTTAAAAGCTGTCTCATCTATCTGTCCATGTCGAGCTCCATGACACGTTTGAAGAGATCCTGACGTTCCTTGGCGGATGCCACTTGACCCATCATGCGATCTAGAAACTGTCGCTGGTGATTGATTATAAACTTGTTGCACTGTATAATGGTGGCACCCACGTAAAGAGTGCGGAACTTGGCGCGTACATCGCCTATCTGGAATCAATATTTATTTATACAGATATTCAAATACATAAATTTGTATGGCATTGTATTACCAACGTTATCAACGGCAATATGCTCGACACATAGCGTTGTCCACGATGTAGACAGCGTATAATAGCAATTTTAGTGCGCTCATTGCAGTATTTCACACGGAAGCCGTGCTCCAAGATACCCAATCCGTAAACTCCGTAATATTTCTCAACATTTTGCAGCAAGCATTTAGTGAGCGTATGGTCGTTGAGCCGTAGGGTGTTCACCGGTGCATATGGTACAATTTGTACGGCTATATAGCTGATAAAAAATAGTGGGGGTATTTAATTATTTATGAGTTACAAATAAGAGCATTTATTTACTTAACTTACCGATTTTTAATGCGCACCATTGTAAACAAACACGAGCTGTTGCTGCAGGGCGTTGCCTGACTGTCGAAAGCACGTTTGCGATGTGCCGAGCGACCGATTAATCGTAATGGAATGGCATTGATCGTGAAATGCAAACGGCCTTTTATAATGAGAGTGCCTTTTGCAACTGTCAGACTAATGAGCGGGAGAGAGTGAAAAAACGATTGAAAGAGAGCGGGAGGAGAGTAGGCGCGAGATGTTCGCAATTTAAATATTTTAATACCTCAAATCCGTAATTACGAACTAGTTTTTAGTACGCAAGCAGCGCTCGTACCTGCTGGAAGTTCTAGTAAGTAGGCATAATGTTAAATGATTTAATATGTATGTAAATGTTTTTGGTAAATTCATTAGGAATGTCTCATATTTCAGGCAGCTTTGCATAATTGAAAGAATTATAATGTTTATAAAAATGGGATTGTCACAGCCAGTTACTGTTTATTTATTTATTTTTTAAAGTAGCTAGCGCCTGCCTGGCCGATTCAGTTTACCTTGTGCCTCGGCCCTAGATCCCAAGCAGACACTATTCACCTGATCTATTAGAACCGATAGCCGTACAATTCCACCTCTCGAAGTTCTTATCAGTTTATGTTAGGCAGTTGTGGCGAGCTGGCTTTAATAACATTTGTACGCTGTTACAGCAGACGCAAATACTGCATTATGCCGAGCCATCAGTACTTTATTGGCGTGGATGTGGGCACGGGCAGCGCGCGAGCAGCGCTGGTCAATACCAAAGGTCAAGTGGAACACCAGGCGGTGGAAAAGATCAAAACATGGACACCCGATGCGGAGTTCTATGAGCAATCGAGCGACGACATTTGGCGTGCAGTCTGTAAGGTCGTCAAGGTAATGTACAGTTATACGATAACCTCAAGATCACTTCAAGATTAGATTAACCTAGAGCTCGCTTGCAGCATGTCATTAGCAATATCACTAAAGCACAAGTGAAGGGCATTGGATTCGATGCCACTTGCTCGCTGGTCTTGATTGATACCAAAGGCAGCCCGCTGACTGTAAGCAAGACCTCTGTTGATGATCAAAATGTCATTCTTTGGATGGATCATCGTGCCGCTGCAGAGGCGGATGAAATAAATGCCACCGCGCATCCCATACTTAAATATGTGGGAGGCAAGGTGTCTCTGGAAATGCAGATGCCCAAGCTGCTTTGGCTCAAACGTTACCTGCCGTACTCATTTAACAATATGGGGCGGGCCTTCGACCTTCCCGACTATCTCACCTGGCGTGCAACAGGTGTCGATACTCGCTCCCTCTGCTCTGTGGTCTGCAAATGGAACTACGATGCCGAGGAGAATAAGTGGGACGCCGACTTTTTACGTAGCATCGATCTCGAGGAGCTGACGCGCTCAAATTTCTCAATTATTGGTAACAACATGGAGTCACCCGGCAAGCCGGTGGGCTCTGGCCTAACCAAGTTGGCTGCCGAAGAGCTGGGTCTGCTGCCGGGCACAATGGTCAGTACGTCCCTAATCGATGCCCATGCCGGCATATTGGGCACGCTTGGCTGTCAAGCAGAAAATATTGACGAGGATATAACCACTAGAATGGGTTTAATTGCTGGCACATCCACCTGCCACATGAGCTTGACTAAATCCATTTGCTTTGCGAAGGGCATTTGGGGACCGTACAAAAGTGCCGTGCTACCCGGCTACTATCTGAACGAGGGTGGTCAATCGGTTGCGGGCCATTTGCTGGATCATGTACTGAAATCGCATGAAAGCTACGCTACGCTTAAGGAGAAGTTGGGCGGAGATAAGTCAGTGAACACCATCTGATTATGCTATACGTATTTTGTTCTATAATGCCTTTGTCTATTTCAGATATATTTACCAGCACCTCAACCAGTTGCTGCCAAAGATAGCCGCATCGCACGGCCTGCCCGACATGGCCTACCTAACGGAGGATGTGCACGTGTGGCCGGATCTGCATGGCAATCGCTCGCCCGTAGCGGATCCCACGTTGCGCGGCATGGTAATATTTCTATTTAATATTTTATATTCTGTTTTTTGTAAGCACAAATCTTTATTCGATTAGATAACTGGACTGGATATGGCGCGCGGTGTCGAGTCGCTGGCCATCACCTATTTGGCCTTCGTGCAGGCTCTCGCTGTAAGTGAATGTGAATCTGTTTTGGGGATTTGTTTTCATCACGTATTTATTTATGCTTGATATTTTCGATATAGTACGGCTCACGACACATTATTGAGAATCTTTACCACCACAAACGGCAGCAATTCAAATCGATGCTCTTCTGCGGTGGCTTGTCCAAGAACCCGCTCTATATACAGTGCCATGCGGATATCTGTAACCTGCCCTGCTTGGTTCCTTACGAGGAGGAAATGGTATTGGTAGGCGCTGCCGCCTTAGCCGCAGCCGCCTTTGGCCAGTACAATAGCCTGGAGGTGTGTGTGTGTGGTGTACAGATCTACATCTCAACTAAGACAATTAAATTCGCTTGCGTGTTTTTCTGTTTGTAGGCCGCCGCGAAAGCCATGTCCGGCAAGGGGCGTGTGATAAAACCTAATGAGAAAACACATGAACTGCATGGCCGAAAGTACAAAGTCTTTCTGAAGCTACTGGAGAATCAATACGAGTATAAACGCATTATGCATCCAGACAGGGCATAGAAGGATTCCACACAATTACTATTCGATGGTCAACACTTGAAATGAATTTTTATCAATAATGTAAACTGCACACTAATTAGAGCTCAAGTAACAAAGACTTATGAGACGAAGACAGGTACAGTCGATCTAACTTGGCTGAAATCCACAGAGTTAGGCAATAAATGCAGCCGCCTTCGAGTCGATTTTGCTGCGGCAAACTGGGCAAGTAATGTCGATTTTTTGGGCGCAATCCTCACACAGGCACACATGTCCGCAGGGCAATAAAATGATCTGGAAGAGCCGAAAGAGCAGAAGTCATTAGTGATGGGGATTATACTCTATAATATATAGTCATCCTACTTCTTTGGGATTGGTGGAGCAGACAACGCACAGTTGATCTTGGCTCAGGGTATGTGGCCTGTTGCGTGCTCGTCGTTCTCTACGCTCTACATCGAGGCGCTTGCGAATCTTTGCTTCCTCGTGTTCTTGCTTCTTTTTACGGTACACTTTCCGTACGATCAGACCCAACAATACTATTGATATGCTACTGCACAATACAATTTTAAAGCTGCAAAAGAATTCATATGAGATAGGAAACATTTGAGGTCTTACTGTTAGCTTACAGCATGGAAGATTTAGCATCCTCGAAACGTTTGATGAGCGTTGATTTTGTGGCCGTGGTCAGGAAGAGTGGTCCTTGTTTGGATGGCTGCATGCGCAGAGTTTCGCCATCAATTTCCAGTTCGCCAATGGCGGTCAAAAAGCTGCCGTCACGCAGCACCTGTTCCGTGGTCTGTAGTCCCTTCTGTCTTACGCCCGTGAAGAAGCCAAATATGTGATCAAAGAACGAAAGAGATGTGGACTCATAGTTATCGTAGACCACGTCCACATCCAACACAGCGGCACTCATCGCATCTATAATTTCTACGCCATGCGATTGGTTACGTAGCTCAAAGGGCATCTCGTTGACGCTCTCGTGCAGCAACTTTCGCTGCTCTGCCCAGAAGCCGGCAAAGGCGCGCATCACCCGATGCTCATGTAGCTTTACAATTTGGAGAACGCCGCTCACACTGGGCACAAACGAGCTGCGCAGTGGCACACCAATTGGGGAGACAGTGCCGCGTATGACAGCATACGGAATCTTCTTATCCCTCTGTCGTGATACAATATTTTTTAGCTCGCCATCAATATTATACTGCGGTGCCTCCTACAGGTACATACACATACAGAATTTTGTTATGATTATGCAGGCACTATAACCAAGAGCTCTTGGCTCGTCTTACCTTCAACACTCTCGCGGTATTCTTATAGTTCACATATTCGCGCACACAGAGGCCTAGAATAAGTATGTCGACGCCAAGCGCAACAGCTTCGTGTACGAAATCCATTCGAAATTATCAAAACAATATCTATAAATGTTTAAGGCGAGTTTAATGTGTCGGTGTGCCTGTGCAGAGCACAGCTGGAATTTGCTAGATTTCAATTGGGGTGTTATCTATTTTCGATAACAAAAATACCAAACAAACTTATGTTATCAATGTCGATAATTACGAAATAATTTTGACTATTATCGACTTGCTAGCGCGCTCGATTTTTGATTTAAATTTAAATGACTGTTGCAAATCAAAGTAAGCAGTCTGCGCTCACATTTAAATTACGCAAACACAAGTTAAGTGCTTTCTGTTTGTATAGAGAAACTGGTAAAGGTCATGTAAACAAAAGTACTGCTAAGCAAAGACTATACCCACAATGTTGTCTGTGTCAATATGAGTCCATTTACTCATCAGCAAAGCATTTCATTCTAGTCAATTCTTTTTTGTAATCGCTGGTTGTTGTAATGGTTACGTTTTTTTTTTTTTTTTCACTTTGCTCAACTCGAAACTTTCGCAAGATATTAGATACACAGACACACGCACACACAGATAAATGTAGAACACTCGTATTGATATAAAGATGGGCTCTCGCGCCCAGTGCCACAATCGAAGATATCTTTTACCTTCGTGCGTCTGCTATATTTGGGCTGTGAGTCAAAGTGTTTTTGTGGTTCCCAGCTACGCAATCAAATCAGACAATTTAAGTACTTTGCAGCAATTAAACGTGAACAAACTAACAGTGATCTTCACTCAAACGACATGTCCTGTAATAAGCTTTATTTGAGCATGGTAAGAGTTAAAAATACTAATTATCACTGAATTATTTCTAGTATACATCGTTCTCTCCCTTCTTCCCTGTGTCAAATAGCTACTGCTCTACGTCATCAATTTGATGAGCGCTGCCACGGTTACCACGCGCATCTTTCAGCCCCGGGAAACGAGCAGCTGCGAGGGGAGACAGACACCGGGACCCATTTGTGAGTCGTGCGAACTGCTCGCCACTTGTGTACAGCACTCGAATGGCTGGGTGAATATACCCGTCGAATCGTGTGATGTGGCCAACGGATACTATTGTAATATGCGCCTGGGCACGTGCTCGAATGCGACTGGCCCCTGCCATCCGTTTGGCATTGTGGGCAACTTTCAGTGCACCTCGCAGGGCATCTTCCCGGATCCCTACGACTGTCAGAAGTATCACATGTGCTACTTTGTGGGTGCCACTCTGGTGGCAGCTGCTGTCGACTGTGGCAATGACAAAGCATTCGACGCTCGCACCGGCCAGTGCTCAATGACGCTGGAGAGCCGGGTGTGCACTCAGCCGCAGTACCACTGTCCCAGGGTGGGCTATGTGGCCGCCTGGCCCAGTAATCCCAACATATTCTACGTGTGCAAGTCGACGGTGAATCAAAATCTAAACGATACAGTCGTCATTTATCCCTCGCTGCATCGCTGCAACGACGGTGAGATCTTTGCGGATTTCGTCTGTCGTCAAGGAAACCCCGGCCAACCCGGCCCCTCCAACCCAACCAACCCGGACCAACCCGAAATTGTGGATCCCAACGATGATGGCTTCAGCGTAATGCCAGGCAAATGCGCACACGTCGGTCTCATGGCCGACACGCACGACTGCCACAAGTACTACTACTGCTCCGCCCTGAATGGGACGATGCGCCACTTGGAGTGCCCGGCCGGCACCTACTACCGCAAGGAGCAGTCGGCCTGTGTGCTGGGCTCTTGCTGAATCTTAAGTAGTACCTAATTGCTTTTTCGAAACTCTGTTCTCTTTTGGGCTCTAATGAAGCATCATTAACTATTATCTTTTAATTATGCCTTTGACATTTACCACGCGCACTTATCTCGGACTATTTAAGCAGCTGCCGGCTGCCTTTTCAGTCAACAGTCTTTGAAATGAATTGGGTTAAGTTGTTGCTTCCACTACTGGGGTCTTTGGTGGGCTGCCAGGGCAGCGAGCATGCCATTGATTCCGCCGAGCTGGTGACAAATCCTTGCCAGGAGATACGTCTGGCCGGCTTTGTCTGCGTCGATTGCGCCACGCTCGGGTTCTGCTCGAACGTGGATGGCCAGTGGCAAACGGTGTCCATGACGAGCTGCCAGTCGGAGCGCAATTTCTTCTGCAGCGATGAGGGCTCCATTGGGTGCACCTGGCAGCCAAAATGCCAAGTGCCAGTGCGCGGCAAATTCTACTGCCAGCAGCCGGGCATATTTCCGGATCCGTACGACTGCCGCAGCTACCACGAGTGCAGCGAACAGAACGTCGACACGCAGCGCCAGTGCACCAATGGCGCCGCCTACTCCCTGCTCACCAACAGCTGCAGCCTGCCGCGGGAGAGCGAGCTCTGCTCGGAGAAGCAGTACAGCTGCAGCCACGTGGGCCAGACGGGCGTCTGGGCTGCCCACAACAGCTACTACTACATCTGCCAGAAGGACAAGGTGGGCGCTCAGGATGTCTTCTACCCACTGATGATGAAGTGCAGCGATGGCTACAGTTTCAATGGCCACAGTTGCGTACCAGACACCAAGTTGAAGCAGATCGAGCCAGCCGAGCTGTGCGTGGAGGGCGTTGCCCATGCGGCTGAAACGCCCGAGGGCTACTTCTACTGCGTCGATGGCCAGAAGATCTATCAAAGCTGCCCCACGGGCGCCCATTTCGATGCCATCACTGGCATTTGTCGCAAAGTGTCAAAGACCTGTGATGAGGGCCGGTTTTATCCCGCAGAATCGAAAGATGGCTTCTATGTGTGTGCCAATGGCCAGTTGTTCTACCAAAGCTGTGAAGTTGGCTCCTACTTCGATCTGGGCATCGGCACATGCGTCCCGGAGCGCAAGTCCTGTGAGGAATCAAAGCTCTATGCCGCTGAAACAAAGCATGGCTATCTCCTATGCAAAAATGGCGAGCTCATGAGCTACGAGTGCCCCGCGGGGTCCATCTTTGATGGCATTGCCGCTGTGTGCAAGCCGGAGCAGCAAATGGGTTCCATGTAATCCCATTTGACAACTTTAGTTGGAGCAATAAAAGACGATTATAAAGCAATGTTGTCTAGGTTAACTCGTGTACCTGGCCTTATCTTATCAATATCATTCAATTATCGCCTCAGCACTTCCGTAGCTTTGCTCATCGAATATTATTTAAGCTGCTGCTAGAGCGACGCGGCAGCAACAGTCTTCGAGATGGATTCCAAGTTATTGCTGCTGCTGCTCCTGCTGCTTGCCCTGACTGCCAAAGGGAGCTCTGAGGAGTGTCGCACTGGCATGATTTATCCGGCGGACTCTGTATATATGTACAACTACTGCTTGAATGGAACTCTGCAACTGGAGTCGTGTCCCCAGGGCAGTTACTTTGATGCGCATTACCTCATGTGCCGCCACGGAAAGCCGCCCGCGGCTGGAGAGGACGGTGCCGGGTCCAGCTCGGGCAAATGTCAGCGCGTGGGCTTAGCCGGCGACTTGACCAATTGCAATCGCTTCTATTACTGCCCGGGCAAGGGCGCTGACATGGAGCTGCGCAGCTGCAGGTCGGGTCAGGTCTTCGACTTGGGCAAATTTACGTGCGTCACGGGCAACTGTTGAGCTGTACAAAACATTTTATTCATACAAACAAAAGTAGAGATAACAAAACTTATATGGCTAATAAAATGAGAGAGAGAATCGATTTAGTCGTCGCATTCGCGCACAACGGGATGCAGCACAATGGAGGCGCCATTGCAGCCAGTGCGATCCGAGATGAAGTCATGGAAATTGCTCTCGAGCGCCCACATGAAGCGCTTGTGGCCCGGCAGCACTTGGGTGGACAGGCGACAGTCGCCGCCACGCTGCACCTCCTGCAAGTTGGAGGCCTTGAAGCAGGTCTCCGAGTCCCACAGATAGATGTCGTTCTCGCCCTTGTAGCGGAAGAAGAGCGAGGTGCCGCCATCGGCGCCCAGCAGCACCGCCTGCTTGCCATAGGGTTTCGGTCCCACATCGATGATGGAGCCAGCGCCCTGACCCACCCTCAAATACTCGCCCTTAATCGAATAGAGGCGCGACGAGCTCAGATAGCTGAAGAAGAGCGTCGAGGTGCCGTCGGGCTTGGCAGTCAGCGCTACGTAGAGCACATCGTTGGTCGGAGCTGTGGCCCGGGGCAACACAATGCGATACGATTTGTTGCCCGTGATATCATAGACCAGAATGCTACGAGCTCCAGCATCTGCCACATAGCTGCAAGGGAAAGAGAGAGAGAGAGAGAGAGCAAAGTTAGATTTCATATATCAATTCACTACAAATCTGTTTCGAGCTAGGCACAATTTGATGAGATTTTCTATGAGATCTACTTGCTCTACTTTCGATTGGGCTTAGGCATCTCACTCACACAAAGGGCTTGTTATCCTTGGAGTAGTCGACCACTATGAACTGCAAACGGCTCTCGGAGGTCACGAGATCGCTGAGGTCAATGCTTTTCACCACCTTGTTGTTGGCCGTGTTTATGGCCACGATTTTGGGGCTGCAGCGGCGTATGGGCTGCTCCAGTGTGTTCACAATGCCCACGTCCAAGGCCCACAGCAGACCCTATCAAAATGCATATATGTTTATTATTTGATGCTATTTTAAATATTTTTCAATTGCCTGCGCGGCATGTGGGTAATTTTCAGTTTTTTATGCGCATCAGCAGAATTAATAAAGAGCAATCAAAATTACAAAAAAAAAAAAAAACAAAAAAAAAAAAAAAACATTTAATTTTGCTGCAATTGCTGAAATGCAAATAATCAAATTCGCGTGCTCATTCTATATATAAATATATCGATATATATGTGTGTATATATAGAAATTATTGTTGTTATTGTTGCAATGAATTTTGCTGAAATACAACGCAAAATGTTTGCATTGAAATTGAACAGAAATAATATTTTGTAAGTTTTCAATTAGAGATCAAGGCTGGGCAATGAACATGGAAATATTGCAAAATTTACAAACTAAATCAATTTGTGTTCTAAAATGCATTGAACTAATTCTTTTAATATACTCTTCTCATTTCAGTTAATTAAGACTTTATGAAGCTGCGCATGAAATTCACATTTCGATAAGAAATGTGGAGAATGGCCTTAATTGAAATTGCAATCAAATTGAAGTTGTTTCAAGTATCAGCTCGTTCTGTGAAGTTCATTGGATTCGTTAAGCCTTCAGCTACGGTTTCAGCCAAATGCTGTTGACTGTGGAATTTTACAGCTTTTAATAGCGAGCGGCGCCGGGGCACAGCGTTTATTTGTTTAAAAAAGCCATTTCAGTTGAATAATGAATATATATGTAGTACATATATGAAATATATTTACAACTGGAAGCTGCATCAACAAAAACAAAAAAAAACAAGAAGAAGAACTGCATAGTAAGTTTTTCGATGCGAAGGCAACAAATTGCTTTTTCCAGCTAAATTGGCTTGTTAATGCATATGCATGTGTGCGTGCGTGTGTATGAGTGTGTTTTTATGCTTGTATAGGTACGCATGCATGCCCATTTGAGCAGCAATGCATAACAAATTCAAAAGTCCACTCACATTTTGATCCACGGCCACGTCCACAACGGATTGCAGCGCCTGGCAATTGCCCTCCTCCTGTATGGCCCAGCAGGGATATGGGGCTATTTTGGCCAAGCACTCGCCCTTCTTCAGATTCACCTTGCCCAGGGTGAAGGGCACGCCCTGCTTGTAGCGCGGCAGTGCCACAAACGCCGAGTCGCGCTGCAGCTGCGCACGCGTCACAATCACATTGCGGGGCACATAGCGACCCGATTGCACATAGATGTTCTTGGTGGAGTCGCAGGGCCAGTGCAGATTGCTGCCGCTCAGCTGGAAGGTGAGCTCGGCCAGCGGATTCTTGTTGCACTTGCTGATGCCAATCGAATTGCCGCTCGAGCTGCTGGCCGGCTCATCCAGCGAGGAGCTGTAGGCGGCACAGCTGACGGCTATTAGTGAGAGGAGCAGCAGCAATGGCAGCTTCACAGCCATTTTTGTTGTTGCCTATATTAAATATAAACTCGGTTCCTTTGCTCGTCGTGCAACTGCAACTGTTTGGTCAGCGTCTGCTTTTGATAATATAGAAAATAATTGCGGCGCTTGGCGCATTTATATTTATATATGAAAGCTGATGCTTCGATTGTGACATTTGGCGCGTGTGTTTTAGACGCGTCTGCCCTGGTGCAAGGTCGTCTGCTCAACATGAGGAAACATGTGTCTGACCAGCTAACACACACACACGCACACCTACACACATACATATTCATACAGCAGCAGCACTGGCCAGCCATCACGTCTCTCTCACGCCATTTTGTGCGACACAACGGAAGCAATGCGCTGCCATTTTAGCACCGCCCCCACACCCCTCCGGCAACCACCACCCGCCGCCCTAGGCCATAACAAATCGTTTTGCGGAAGTGAGAAACGTTTGACAGCGCGTGTGCAATCTGCAGCGAAGCAAATATTAATTGTTGCTCTACTGATTCTATTTCAGATACATTGTGGAATTTCATGAACAAACTCAGCACAGTTCGGGCCAAAGGCTACCGCATCTACTGACCTGAAAAAACCGAGAAACTTGTCCAAAACTTTGCTCTTCATATCGAAGTCTTTCTTCGTTTATGTTTGCTTTCTGTTTTTGTTTTTTGTCGCTTGCTGGAGCAAAACAAGCTCAGTTCGAGTGAGCTCGAGAACACGCTGTCGAGTTTGTTGAATTTCGAGATAGCTAACATTGTTAAAGCATTTCTCCTCAAATTAAAAAAAAAAAAATTAAAAACACAGGCTGATAAGTTAGCTGTTTGATAAGCAAACATTGTTTGAGCTGCTATTTCAATAGAAAATTTATCTTTGAATTTGCTAATAACAATAGCTTCCAATCTCGTTTTTTCACATTGGGGGTATAGCTCAGGGGTAGAGCATTCGACTGCAGATCGAGAGGTCCCCGGTTCAAATCCGGGTGCCCCCTGGAAATTACATTTTTTATTTTACACCATCCCATCATAAACAACTCCCGAACAACAAAAACTTCGCCGCCTGCATACCTCGCTCTCTCTCTCTCTCTTTCTTCCTCTGTTGGCCTTTGTTTAGAAACCCGGCCAGCTTTGTAAATTATGGTCAAGAGTCTGTTTCTTTAAAATGCTGGCTGAATCTGAACTGTTTTAAAGGGGAAGCTGACCCTTTTTATGGGGATTGCGGACTGCGGACTGCGGACTGCGGTCTTTGGCCTTCACAATGCGAAATGACATGCAGATTGAATTTGTGTGAAATTCATTTTAACAAACTGTCATAAGTTGCCATATTTTGATGGTAATCTGAAGATATGTATATTTATCTATAATACACAGCTGTAGCGAAAGGTCGGCGTGTGGGCGTTCGTTCGCTCAGCTTGTCTGTGTGCCATCATCGGTCGGGCTGCACGAGTCGCAGATAAATATTTATGCGCTTTCATAAATAAAACCAATAAAATTAAACACAAATTCTGGCACTGTAAAATGCAAGTCATATAAATATGATCTGCCGTCGAAACATGAATACGGCACAAAATAAAAATATTTCATATATAAATGTGAGAACAAATGTGTTCTGGGCTTGCTTGCCAAAAGAAATGTATATATATATGTATATATATATATATAAATTTACATACATATGTATATACATATACAAATCCATACAAGTCAACAAAACCGGAAAATTTCTTGAATTGTGCAATATTGAAGTAAAGCAAAATCAATTAAAATCAATGTATAAATGCTTAATTGATGGCAAATCGCCCAATGCAACAAATTGAGTTTGTGCTTGCTTGATAAATATATGAAAACTTTAAGCAAACGTTAACACAAAAACAATTTTGCCGCTCGAATAAAGCCAGCAACAGAACAGAAATCGAGGTGGAAAGCGAAAGCGAAAGCCAAAGCAAAGGCAAACATGAAAGCACGGCACATAAATTATACTCTAAATGTATATAAAATTGTGAAACAAACAGCTTAGATACCCTAGATAAGGGGCAATACATTGTGAGCAAAAACTAATTCTGTTTCTTATAATACTTTTCTTAGATCTTGGCTATCTGAATTTAGTTTACTTACAATTACTTAACTTATTTTAGTATTAATTTATAAAGTACATTTTTAAATAAAGTGTTTTTTTTTTTTAATTAAAGATTAAATTTTTCACTTATTTATTTATGCTTAATTTCCTTTTCTTTTTACTTAAACTAAACTTTCGGTAATTAAATACACTGAAAAAATATTCTTAAATATAATTTAATTTTTAATTTATAATGTAATTCAATAAATTATTATATATTTTAATTTAGAAATATTTCTTATGTAGTTTGTCTCGTTCTTAGTGAATGCATCAATTCTACATATTCTGGTATCATATATTTTCCTATTGCTTTTCCTAACATGTATATAGGAGAGGCGTAATGTTTTCTTAAGCGCGTAGCTTGTCATTCATCTTCCATTAAATACATATCTATTTCTTATCTCCATGCCTCCATGACCCTCCACATCCCCATCCAGATTTATACCCTAGCTAAAGCAGCATTAATACAACAACGAAATCAGTTGGCAGAAAGTCGAAATGTTATTATAATTTATGTGAAATTTTCGAACACAAAAAGCAAAAAAATGTAAGCGAATTTTGCTGAGTCCAGCTAGTTTAACGACCCATTTAGCAGAGCAGCAAAGCCAAACGTGACCACAGTCAATATTTGTTTGACTTTTTATACGTTTTGTTTTCTCTCGCGCTCTTCCAAAAAAAAAAAAAAAACAAAAAGAGATTCAGGAACAAAATTGTTAGACAAAAATCAAATTACATTTAGGGCTATTTGCGTATTCAATTGACCGTTTATAGCGTTTGCATTCAAGTTATTTAAACAAACATCAAATGGGAAAAAGTAGTGTACTGAGTGCTGATTGTCGTCGGTCGACCTGCCGTTGGCCTAGTGTCTCTGCACATGACGTATACGCCTCGTTAGGCTGGCTATAAAAACGGTTCGGAGGGCAAATAGCCAGGGGCTGAGATTCTTGCCGTGTCTAATCGAGACCTGGGCTCGCTCGCTCACGGTCAGCTCTCAGTTCTCAGTGCTCGGCCTCGGTCGCAGTTGTTGTCGCTTATCTCTCCGGGCTGTAAGCTAATGTTTGCATAAATTATGTACGGCACGACAGCAGGATGGCCCGGAAGTGCTTGTCATCAATATTTTTTGCCCATACTGCTCGAAGTGGTGGAATTTGTTGGTGTGAATCTCTCTCTATGTGTGTGTGTATGTGCGTGTGTCTATGTGGAAAAGTGGGGAGATAAATCACGCTGGCATAGGGGGAAGGATTTTCTGGGAAACACATATGCGGGCATTTCCTGACATTTTGGCATGCCAAACATGTCGCGTTGTTGCAAACACTTCGGGCGTTGTCTGTCTGTCGTGCTGCCTTAAAGCTATTTCCCCAACTACATCTAGTCTTCTTCTTCTTCTCCTTTTTTTTTTTGGTGGGGGAAACCGAGCAGCTGCGTCATGTGCCAAAAGATTTTCCGCACTTAAGGCAATCACATGATAAGTTAACTCTATTACTAATATTTGCTGCCACGCACTGAGTCGAGCGTTGATTGAGTTATCTGCTGCAATTTAAATTATATTCACATGCATTAGTTATCATGTCATATCGATGCAAACAATTTCTAGGAAATTAACTAAAATTATCCTACAGCGTGGGCAGGCAATCACGACGCACTTAGTTGGCTTTTGTGTGTCTGTGTGTGGGCGTCTTTTCAATGTGTGTGTGTGTGTGTGTGTGATTCATAAAAAGAATCAATTCATTCAACCCGGCGTGAACTGCATGCAATCTCTGGTAGATACTTTTGTCAGCTTTTGCTCTGCTGTGGCTTCTGCGCGTGAAGTATTTCAATTATTTTTAATGCAATTGGCTGCCAACTGTGCGACACACACACATACGCAGCAGCAACTGCTGCAGCTCTTTGAATAGTTTTTGTTTTTCTCTTGGTGTCAGGCCTTCAAGGTTCTTCCACCAAAAAGTTGTTTGCAATCTGAGAAATTGGCTTGCAGCACGTCGCGCATTTCTGGTTACTTCGATGGCTTATATAAAACACGACTTTGTGTAAGCTTGAGAGTTCAGTCAGTTCAATAAATTGTCAGCTGCAGAAGCCCGTACGTTTAAAGATGCGTTCCTATCTAGCCCACTGGCTGGGGCTGCTCCTGGCTATTTGTTTGGCAGTCCACGGCGCCGTTGGTCAGCACACCAAGTACGGTCTGTGGACACCGGATCGGGCGCACGCCGACACACAGCCCATACAGTGGACGGGCGGACAGTTCGAGTTCCCCTGCGCCAGCACCAAGTCGCTGTTCAAGAGCTCCGGCAAGTACATAGCCAAGAATGTGATTGCGACGCGTGCCCAGCTGATTGGTGATACCATCTATTTGGCGCTGCCACGCTATCGCAAGGGCGTGCCCGCGACACTGGTGAAGACCAGTGTGCAGCCGGGCACATGCTCGACGACGTTCAAGCCGTATCCCTGCTGGGACCTGCAGGAGGAGGGCAACTGCAAGGCTCTCCAGTCTGTGGTCGATCTGGTTGTCGACCAGAACGAGGTGCTCTGGGTGCTGGACACGGGCATAGTCAACACCCTGGAGACACCGGTGCGTAAGTGCGCGCCCAAGGTGGTGGCCATGTCCGTGAAGACGGGCAAAGTGCTGAAGACTGTCTCTCTGGAGGGTCTCACCTCGAGCAGCTCTCGTCTGCAGTATCTGGTGGTGGACTATGCGCCCGACGGCGGCTGCTTTATCTACGTCAGCGATGCGGCCAATCGTGCGATAATCGTCTATAATCTGCAAGCGGATCGCGGCTTCCGTGTGGTGCTGCCCAAGGCCGTGTCCGCCGGCTGTCGCTCCCGGGATGTGCTCTACATAGCGCTGATACGGCGCGACTGCGGCTCCACCGAGCTCTACTTCACCTATCTGAGTACGGCCAAGTTGTTCTCTCTGAAATCCGAGTATTTGCGCAGCGGTGTGGCCGACGGACGCATTTTGGGTGAGTTCTTCCAGCCAAGTTGCTCCGCAAGCAGTTCTTAATTGGCCAACATTGCAGATCTGGGCAAAAAGCCGAGTCGCATGGTCATTATTGGCACGGACAACGGCTCGGCCATATTCTTCCGCAACGAGGGCGATGCGGAGGTCTATCGCTGGGACACCAACTCCACGTTTGCCGAGGCCAACTTCAAGCCCGTCTATCGCAGCCAAACCTGCCAGCTGGTGACTCATGCGGTGCCCGATTACAAACGGAATACGATGCGGGTGCTGCAGAGCAATTTTCCGGATTATATGCAAAATCGCATCGGATGCGGAGCCATACAGCAGTTGAACCATATGCAGGGCTGTTGGTAGGCACAAAACAGCATAAGCACACACACACACACATACACAAGATACACTAGACACTAACACATACACACATACCAGTATACACTCACAAAGACACACCCACACATAGAGTTGCTGTTGCTGCAACTGCGCTGGCTTTGCGACAAAGCCTTTGAATTGCAGTCGCAGCAATGGCTGAAATATCGTCCAGGGCTTAGAGTTCAAACTCTTCAAACGGATTCGCATTTTGTACATAAACTAGCTAACTTTAGTAAGTTACTACTTTTGTTGTCCTTGTTGTTAACTATGTTAGGCAATAAACAGTGCTCCTCTCGTACATCCAAAGTGGTATTCTAGTCAAGTGGCTCAAGGCATTGCCGTCGCTGTCTTTGTCTTTGTCTCTATCTCTGTCTCTGTCTTTCCTGATTTTCTAATTGTTTGATTTTTATTGACTTTGGCGTTCGGTTCGTGGTAAAATATGAATGCCTTTTCGCCATTCTCGTCAGATCTTTGGGGTTGCTCTAATTGGTTGACTGTGTAAATGAGTGCATTCAACTTGATTGCCAGCGATTTAAGGATATCTCTTTAGCCGCTTATCTGCCAGCTAGTTGGTCTCCCACAATTGAAGTTTATTCAACTCTAGCACTCAATTGCCGATGGGGTTTATTATGAGTGCATTCAACTTGTTGTCATGCCATTTGCAGATACCCAGCAGCGGCACACATAAATTGCTGCTCTAGCTACTTCTTTTTGAGGTCATTTAACTGTGGCCCAAACGAAGAAGCGGAAAATACCTCAATATATATGTGTAAGTAGTTATTGTAGATACTAATTCATTATTGTTATTGGCAGTGTGGGAGATTAAGAAGCTAGATACTAGATACTAGATACTAGATACTAGATACTAGATACTAGATACTAGATACTAGATACTAGATACTAGATACTAGATACTAGATACTAGATACTAGATACTAGATACTAGATACTAGATACTAGATACTAGATACTAGATACTAGATACTAGATACTAGATACTAGATACTAGATACTAGATACTAGATACTAGATACTAGATACTAGATACTAGATACTAGATACTAGATACTAGATACTAGATACTAGATACTAGATACTAGATACTAGATACTAGATACTAGATACTAGATACTAGATACAGGATACTGGATACTGGATACTAAATATCATCTTATTGTGTACTGATACTAGACATTATATTCTACATGAATACTAGTTAATAAATATTACAAATATTATTAGTATATGCAACATAGATACTAGATAATAGCTATTATTTATTACACACTAAGTATTTTAATACTATATTACTACATTGTATATACTATATATTATATACTAATTGTCTGATAACATATGCCAGATATTACAGCCTGAAAGCTGGTCAAAAATAAGTAATAAGTAAATTCCATAGATAAATAACTTAACACCTCTAATGCCGATAAGTGTTTCACTAGAATGAGTTAAGTCTCTAGTTGTTTATTTAGTCTAGATAGCAGATAAGATATGATGAAGATGAAAGCTGTCGCTCTTACCCTTTATTTAAACCACAAAAACTACTCAATGTTCCTTTGAAATTATCCTTCTTTGACTAGCCCAGCCCAATGTGTGTTAACTGCTCTGAATGGCCTTCACACATACATGTAATTACAGCGAGTCAGTCATTTAAGTGGAGCAATCTCTTGGAAGCTGCAAGCATCTCAAGCTAATTAACATAACGGAAATGCTGCACATTATGCGCTGACAGCTGCAATGACAATAAATTGTCAAGGCTCTTGATACATGCCTCGATTACAGCCGGCTCGTACTTGCTCGGCCCGCCAAGCATTCATTAGCCAGAGACGACGACGACGGCGACGACGACGGCGACGACGACGACGACGACGACGACGAGGAGGAGGAGGAAGAGGAGGACGACTTAATTGTGCCAGAGATTCGCGAATTCGTGTTGCAAGTTGAACGCCTGCTAATTGGCGAATTTCGTGACAAATTACACGCCTCTGGGAATGCGTTGGTGACGCCAACGCCTGACTCCGTCTCCCAATAATAAATCAATTAATCAGGCTGCAGAGCTGCTGCCCCGGCTGAACTTTGCTCTGGCTGTTACTATGGCTGCAGAATTAAAATGAATTGATGAAATCATTCAACAAATTGCTTGACATTTACCTGTATTTTTAGAATTTATTATTCTGTCTGAGTGTATGTGCGGGTGTGGGTGTGGGTGTAGGTGTTGTGGGCTTGCCTATGCGATTACAATTGAAATTCTGGCTAGCTCAAAGGCTTCGCGCCGCCAAATAGGCAACAACAACAACAACAACGATCAAATGAAACAATTGTGGCAAATGCAACGACAAACAGGTCACATATGTGTCATAAATGTGTCAGCGCCGGGAACGCGCATATATTAGCGATAATAAATTTTGTGCTTTTTCGGCTGTGCCCCCATGTGCTAACCGAAAAACCCCAAAAAATACCTTCGAAAAAGGAATCGGCCGATGAGGAATCATTTTCATTGTTGCTGGCTGCTTGGGACTCGCAGCAGCTGACAATATCAGCAGACGGCGCAATCCAACGATAAATATGATTTACAAAGCTCTTGCTTTTGGGCCAACTCAAACAAGCAAACAAACAAATACTGTATCAACAAAACGTAGCCAGACATAACAATATTTAGAGAGTTTTTGGCCCTCGAGCTAACCGAGCAGTGCAAAAATAAGAAAATATAATAACAAGCAAACCTCCTCCAAGTGCTTTGTTTTTGAAATATGAGCAAATGCTTAAAAAGTTTCCAAGATAATCTTGGAAAAAACGTGAGTTTACTTAAGTCGTGCGCATATATTGCTAATGAATGTCAAGCTGCCAGAACTCTGTCAAGTCTGAGTTGATTTTTGTGACTGAAAACCTTTGCTGCAGGGCTTATGTAGATTGTATTTATATATTTCTTTTATTTATTTTGCACATGCATATATAAATTTTTATTCTTATTCATATCGCTAATATTTGTTATTTAATATGTATATATTTGTTTACCTTTTTATTTAGTGTTTTCATTAATTTAATAAAAACTTTAACATAATTTTTCTCAATTTGTGTTTGTTTTTATTTCATTTATGCTCTGTTAAAAGTGTAAAAGTGTTTTTAAATTAATATATATAATATTTTATCATTTATAATAACGTTTAGTAAGTTTCTTTGAATTTAATTATTTTCTTTCATTTATGCATTTTTAAAGCCGGAAAATTGAGGTGCAAAAGTACCGACAAATATAACGCCATGAAAATATTATTTTTCCTGTACTTTGAGCACAAAGACAAGCCAAAAAGCAACGCCAACTTTTAAGCACTTACCTGCCAGACTCAACACTCACACACACTCTCTCTCTCTCTCTCTTTATCTCTATCTCATTCCCAGACGCTCTTTGCCTGTCTGTGGCTGACTTTTGTATTTTCGCACACATATGAAAAACTTAAATAAACGTAAAAGAACTGTGAAAAACTTGTTCAGTTTGCTGCAGGTGAAAACATTCAGAGGACTTGCTGGGCCGCTTTCAGTCCGCTCAGCCCCAGTTCCGTGTGGCGTTTGTTTGCTGCCATTTGAGATCTGAGCGCTTTGTTAGATGTGTCAACTTGTCAGGGTGACGCGCCAGTAGAATTGAGTTGAGTATTCAATGCCGGTCGCTTCAGCTCTGAGCTAACATCAAAGCTGTCTGGTGAACCACATAAAATTTCCATTAAGCTCCTAACGGCTAGCTTATTTAAATCCGTATGTATTTATTTTCCATTTTCAGTATTATGCCAAATTGATTGAATCTCCTGGGAGACACATGCAAATTCCTTTAGTTATGTGAGTGAACAGAGCCGGCGCTCTGAGTGTTTACTACGGGCATATTAATAGAACAACAAAAGTTGAAATTAGACAAAGAGGAAAAATCAATTTGACGACAGCTCGTGCCATAATGCAGAGCTGACATGTCAGCTTGAAATGCGTATGCGGCATGGCCACAATTCGGGACATCGATTATGAGCCTAAGTGTGGCTAAAGCAGCAACTGCTAAAAATCCAATCAATAACATGCTTTTTATCACACAGGCCAGACGTGCTCCGCATGGGGAATGTGTGTGGGGAATCGCCTGCCGCAGCTATTAACGCAGTCACGGAGACAAGGCCAGTGGAGAGCCATTAGATATGCCAAGGCAGCCAACAAAACAGCCCCTGGGAGGATACCAACACTCATTCACACACACACACACACGCTCGCACACATTTGCGGAACTTGACTGAGCCGACGTTCAATAAACATTTCAAATGTTCAATTATTTTTCAATTGCATCGATTTACGCCGAGCATTCAAATGTTTCGGGACTCCAGCTAATACAATATAAAATCTGCGACGCAAAATGACAACGAGACAGTTGATAATGCCCTCGGTGACAGTCGGAACGTGTCGAGGAGAGAGAATGTTGGCGGAGGGAGCGATCAGGGAGCGGATAGTGTACAAAACTTGATTTTTCGTGCTTCAATTTAGCACGTGACCCCATTGAATTAAAGGGACTACATAGTTAGCCGGAAGTTATTTGACAGCCATTTTGCGTTGCTGCCGGCTAAAATGTGCCAGCCATTTGGATGCCACACAATTCCAAATCCAATTCAGCTGCTTTGCATTAAAGCGCAGCCAAGACCCTCGCTGAAGCACTATATCCGCTGGCATCCATTCGACAACGACGACGACGACGTTGTCGACTTTACTGCGGCTTACTCTGCGTATGCGTATTTTAGGTTGCGTGCGTTTGTATGCTTTAGCCAAAGTGCCCGCCACAGTAAACAGGAAATGCTGACTTGACAGCGCCATAGTCGCAGTCGATTCCCCACTTGCCCCGCCGCCCCATCCCACACTGCCAAAAGAGGGCTCGGCAGCTGCCATGGCAACTATTCGCTAAACCGCAAAAACCAGAAACCATTTGGGCGACGAAGCCCGACGCGATAATCCTTTCGATTCACTTGGACATTTTTTTGTATTAGCTCTGCTACTCTCAAAAAGAAAAAAAATTCTAATGATTTGGCAATCATTTTATATAGCTGATTTTTAAACTGCATTTATGCTTTGGGATGTTGTCATGTCACCAAAGCCGCTTTTCAATTTTTAATCCTTTAAAAATCCGACAAAACAGTGTTATGTCTTTATTTAAAATTTTTTACAGCTTATGCAGCGAACACATCATTTCGCCTGAATAAATCATAGAGCTATTGCCATAAATCACCCGAAAAAAGCAATAGCTAATCAACATACGTTAAAAGAGACGAATAACGAACATGACAACAAAAAAATCATGCAAATTGAAATGGACACAGACACACATATAAATGCCAGATACTATAATCCAATGTATCAACATATGTGGGCGTGTGGGTGTGTGTGTGGGTGTGTCGTTGGCTAAACATAAATCTAACAGAGAGCACAACACGCAGATAACCAAACGGTTTACGAGCGCCCAAAAAAGGGTTTAAACGTATATCAACGTGGAATAAGTGTATTAAAATGTATTATTTTTATTTTCATTTTCATTTTATTTCATTTTTTCGCTGCTCATTGTTGCAGCAGCAGCGGTAACAGTGGCAGCAGCTGCTGTTGTTCTTATTGTTGCTACTTTGTGTGCAAAAAGTGTTTGCATTAAATCATTCGATGATTTATTATAGACTGCTTTGCCACTCGTGAACTCGTCCGGCGTAAGTCCACATGGGAATTTTAATGGTTTGGCATTGTTGTTGTTGTTGCTGTTGTTGTTGCTGCCAAGTCTAGCCAAAAGTTTTTGCAACAAATTTCTAAAGTAAAACGAAATCGCAGCACGATTTTGGCAAGCCTAAAGACAAGCATAAGCAGTGCAGAGTGTGTGTGGAGTTGAGCTCAAGTGTGAGCCGTTCCATTCATAAAAACAACAGTTACTTGCATTCCACAGCGCAAAGACAGGCAAACGCAAAAGGGCTGCAAGGCGCTGAGAGCCGTTGAGCGAAAGAGAGTAAGAGAGGGAGAGAGCTTTGCAGCGTCAACAAGTTCTTTTCTCTGTCGGTCAGCTGTTGTGGATGCCAAGTGGATGCCATCCGCACTTAGTACACCAGTTGCGCCTTGTGGAACGCAGGGCGTGTTTACAGACGAAACAGCTGATTGGGCGCTGCCGCCGCCGCTGCCTCGGCCGCACCGCGCTGGCAACACTTTCGTCAGGCGCACAGGAAACTGTTTCGTGTCGACTGTCAGCGCGGCCCGACCAGCTGGTCCCAGCGTATTTCAGCTTTTCAGTTGGCTTTCCATTGCGGCGCCGCACGCACGTGTCTCGGCAACGGTCACGAGTCGGCCTCAGTGGATCTCAGTAGCGCTCTGTCTGGCTTTGCGGTTGTGTTTCGCTTCTCTGTGCCGTGCGTAGTCGAAAGAAAAAAAAAACGAAAGCATTTAAAATAAATAAAAAATATATATGTATATATTTCAATATTATTGAAAAGTCTCGTCTCTGCCGCGAACATAAATTAAATGTGATTTTTGTTGGTGCCATCGAGCAATGATGAATTTGGACTTTAACGGGCATCGTTTAAGCCACCTCAGTTTTCTGGCTTTTGGTTAGGTGAGTTTCTGGTTAAGCGCAACTCAAAAACTTTTTGCGAAAGTTCACAAAGCTGTTTCGATCGAGTATTAGGAGCTTAAAAACTCCATTGAATATAATCCGTGTAACGGTCACTGCTCCAGTGGATAAATATAAATTAAACACGGATTTCATGCTGTAGATGGGCAGGTAAGCTTTAAGGATGCGTGTAGCGCTATTAAATGTTTCCCATATACATTCAGATGCCCACACCTGTAGTAAAGGCTCACTGCCTTAAGTACTGCTCAAAGTTTTCCCCTGCTTATACTTAGCCATAAAGTTTCCTCCCTCCACAGGCGCTACGGTGAGCCCATCTATTCTTATCTGAAAACAACGCGCTACACTCGTGGCCATTATTATAAGTATATGCTTGGCTTCAGTTTATGATCGATGTGACCACAAAAGTGCAATCGAAGTGCGCACAACTATCGACTGGGGTGAGGTTTTTCCTTTTCTTGAGAAAGTGGGAATCAAATTTATGTCTTTCATATAACACATATACTTTATAGTCCGCATCGCTGCAGCGTTATAAACAAATAATAAAAACAACTCAAATTGCTTGTACATCTGCTTAGAGAACATTTCAGCATCGCTTTATACCCGCCAGTCAGATGGGAAATTTGCATAAAATTCAAATTTTAGCTGCGCAAAGGCAAAAGGACGAGAAACATAAACTAGAAACCTGCTCAGACCTCGTACAAATGAATCTAATATTTCTAGATACAATCTTCTTTCTGTTGTTGTTGCTTCTCTCCCTCTTTTATGGCCGCACAATGAAGACGAGAGTCCAGAATTGCTAGGGACGAGCTCAAACATTGTTGAAAAGGTTTCTGTTTGCCAAAATATTTTGCACGGATAGAGCAAAGTTTTCTAATTTCCTAGATGGAAATTGTCCGCCCCAAAGTTGACTTAGCCCAGCGCTAGCCTTTTTCACACAGCCAACGCGCCTTTTGTTTATGCAAAACTAACCGAATAAAAGTCACAATAAACATTTCAATTTAAGTGCTGTTAACTAGCGCCCTAAAAACAAACAAGAATCAACAGCTGTTAATACTTAAGCAAATACTATTTGGTATTTTAAGTGCGGAATATTTAGTATAATTCGTTTTCGCTCTATGCCCAAATGATTCGCTTGCGTTGAAATTTTAGAGAAAGAGCATCGTTAGTTTTAATTGGCTCCGTCGCCGTTGACACATTTATTTGGACGCAATCTTTGCTGGCGTCGTCATTAGGCCGCAAAACATGTGCTGCCATTAGGCATTAGTTACTGAGCGAGATTGCCCGGCTGGCAGATACTCTGCAGAATATGAGATCCTGACTGACAGAGAGATTTCATTTTGTGTGTATGAAACTTAAAGCTGACTGTTTGATGCCCTATATAAAATGAATAACTTTAATAAAGTGAACAAATATTATTTAATTTTCTGCATTTTTTTTTTTACATTTTTAGAAATTTTTCTTTAAAAAAAAATAATTTGAAATAAATTTCTCAAGTTAAGATATATGCTTGTGCGAAATTTTAAATAAAAATATAAAAATACACAATGACTAAAGATAGGAAATTTGTACAAGCAATTTTTCTTGTTTTAACAGTGCCTAAAATAGCTACATGTACACACATCGTACATATCTCCAATTTAAGATAACTTTTGCTACTTGTACTTGGCTGTTAGTTGCCTTTAGCTGTTGTTAACAAGCATCTTGAGCACATGAAGCTGCACTTATCCATTTAGAGACCAAACGAAATCGTGTGTGTACATAAAGTTTGATGTTTCATATACAATTATTTGTCTCCAGCTTTATTAGAGTAAGAGTCGCAGACGAGAGTCAAATGTCAATAGCCTATGTAATCACAGCGTTGTAACTTGGCCTGCAAATTTCGCTCTCTTTAGTTTTGTATAAATATATATGTACATATTTGTATATATATATATATATATTTTTTTTTTTTGCGAACGGATTAAATGAAACCGGTCAAAGTTTGGGCATTGGTCAAGCTCACATGGTGTAAGTTTAGCTAATTAGCTTTTTGGTAATTTACCAGTGAGCCGCTCTCATTGCCCATTGTGGCTTGAATCCAGTCGAGTGTCAGTCGAAATCGAAATGATATTTTCCCTTTGTCTTGGCTCTGCTGGCCGGCTGCGTTTGTCTGTGGCAATGTCTGGGAATTGCGTTTGAAATATTAATTTGATTAAATGCTTGAGGCATTCAAATGTCTTTAAGTTGAAATTTATAAATGCTGAATTCCCTTTTAAATTCCTTTAGGATTCTTTGAAAATACATTTCCTTCTCGATCTCTTGCTTTTGCCGGGTATCCTTAATGCCTCTTCGGCAATTCGTGCCAACACAATGTTGTCTAATATAACCTCTTATGTGGCTTAACTGATTTGGTGTCAAGAAGTTGCGTATACGCCACATGCGCCGCATTATTGTATACGCGTCATAAATTAGGCGTCTTCCCAGCGGCACGCGTTACATTTTACAGCTTGTAAAAACAAAAGAAACTTGAGAAAAACTTTTCACTTACCAGGTACATACACGAGCGTTGCGTACACGCCCCGTTGGCGCCTTCTGCGGCTTGGGCGAGGCGGATGATTCAGCAAGTGATAATCCAAATGGGTATTGCCAAAATAAATGACTGTAGACTTAGCCCATATTAAGACCTTTTCACTTTTAAATGAGCCACATAAAGTGTTTGTCTAGTCCAGCCCTGAAATAAATTCAGATGGCCCACAATTTTTTAACGGAAAATAACAAAGAGAGTGACAGAGAGAGAGAGAGAGAGTGAGGAAAACTTGTTAGAAAAATATCAATATAGAGCCGAAAATGCCGAACCACAGAATTAATAGATGCTGCGGTTGACAATGCTGTGCCCCAATCAATCGCAGTGCCCCTCGCCTTTGTGGCCAAGCTGTTGGGCTTTTTTGCATATCCGAACAGAGCCCCAAATGGATCAATATTTCAAGTTGGGCCTTGCTCCACCACTCTGCTGTCGAGGCGAAGCCCAGTTGATGGCAAAGTACTTGGAATAAATCAGTGCTAGCTGGTATTAAGCACAAATCAAAGGCAGCCAAACAGCATCTGCGTGTTGGCAACAGCCGCAGCAGTAGCAGCATGAGGAGCAGCAGCGGCAGCCAAAACAAACAAAATCACTTACGATGCAATTTTATGTTGTGCAATGGCAAAAGCAAGCCAAAGGCAAGGTCAACGGCAGCCGCAGCCATGCCCACAGCCATAAAGCCAGAGGCTTCCTGCTCTGCGGATCACGTAGCATCATCAGCGGATGCTGCTTCTCAGAAGTAGATATGCATGAGTGATGGCGTATCCATATTCCACATTATAGCTGTATATTCATCTGCGCCCTCGCTCGCTAGTTGCTAAAGTGTTGCATAAATCATGGCGAATATTACGCATACGCAGCGGAGCATGGAACGGGTAAGCGAATGCGAATGCTAATGTGAATGTGAATGTGAATGCGAATGGGAATGCTCATGAAATAATCTGTCAGTAAATGCGGATGCGTTGAGTATTTGAGAAATGCATAAATAATGATTATTATACATTTAAAAAATAGTTTTGTCAAGTGGCGCCTCAGCAGAAGCACTAAATGCAATTAAACGTTGCAAAGCTGTGGCTGCACGCTGAAAGATTGAGATGAGCGTATATTGCTGAAATTTATGAAGATTATCAATTTAAATATGCCAAGCAGCTGCTGCTTGAAATAGTGAAATTCTGAGAGGAAATTTATACCACTGCAGGGCAGAGCGCGTTAATCAAAAAACCCCGACCAGAATGTCTACAGCATAATTTTCGATTGTGATAGCTAGTACAATATATATGTATATAAATATATGTATATAGTATATATATTTACATATCTAATGTGCCTGCAGGCAAAAATCTTATTAGCCATTCACTCAGTTGATGGCCCAAACATTGTTCGCAACGGCACATTAAACAAAGTGCAATAAACCATTGCAAGGCACGAGGAGCGCAATTTGGGTCCTTAAGCTCAAGAGCTTTGTTTACTTGACCAGCATTAAATAAAAACTCTAGCAGACAGAGCGAGTGTGAGAGAGTGAGAGGGAGTGTGGGAGGGACGTTGCACTGCTCGAGCAAACAATGGCATCAACAATCGACAGCAAATACACAATAGATATGGCAGACGACCCTTAAAAGATTATAAAAAATGAAGTGCTAAACGAGTGGGAGTCAAAGGGGCGGTATATAAGTAGCGAACATGGCGCTGGCTATTATTTTACGAGAATCGAACGCTCTGCAGACAGTTAAGCGGTTTTCCTAGCTAAACAATATCTGCGTTATCAGAAAAGCTTCACTAATGCTTCAGTGAGAATTATTTGTCATGTGTTCCTAATAGATAAAACCGCGCACTTGGCTTGTTATCCTTCTGCTTTTTTTGCGCTTGGCTAATGTTTAAGTTATGAGGTTTTTGGCCCCGGCTGGCTGCTGGCACGTAGTTTATTCATAGTAGCAGTCGTCGTTTTGTTTTTTGTTTGTGGCGCCAAGACAAATGGTTGCTGTGGTTGCCTGATTTACATATGCTTAGCAGCTGTCATGGCCAAGTGCTAAGCGAAGGCATTTGCCATTTTTCATCGCCTTTGCAGCTAAGACGGCGCCCGAAAATTGCATTTTATCAGCGAGACAAACATCAAGTGCACATGCAAGACAAGTGAGAGACAAATAACAACTGGGACTGGGACATGAAAGAGGCAAATCGTCTGTCTCTGCCTCCATCTGCGTCTGCTCCTCTGCCTATTCCCTGGGAGTTATTCAAATGTCAGTGCTGGAAATAGATATACACCGGCTGCCAAGCAGGAAGCACGAAGGACATTCTTATTACCTGATGTTGACATTTCTCGGCACGGCTGTCAGCTAGACGCAAGGCACGTCACGTTTGCGGCTTGCAACTGATCCAGAAAGAATTGTCAGCAGCTGCTCTTTGCAATCACGCTGCATTTGTTGGAATAACTCTTGAAAGATAGCAAAATACATATATTTAAATTTAATTAAACTTTCAGTTCAGGAATTTAAATATTTAATATTGTACATTTACTCTACGGGCTACAGGCTTAGCCCGCACCATCATCATCATCATCATTATAGCATTAGCTTTATCTTGTCGATGGCGCTGCTAATTCGAGTCAATTATTCAGCGAGCACTCACTGGAGCCCGCATCTGGTCAAGCGCTGGCTTTGTCATACGAGCCACGTTAAAGGTGTGCTTAAGCTGCATTAGCGGCAGCACCTCAATTGCCACTTGCAGGAGTCGGGAGTTGCCAGCCCCTTCTGCTCACCCCTTTTTCTTTAGTTATCGCTGATTGCACTGGCTTTGCAGCAGCAGCAGCAGCAGCTGTGTCGACAATTTATTAAATTCCCCATGCGCCGCCCACTACTAAACAACTGGCAGGAGTCGACATTCGACGGGGGCACGTGAAAAATGCGCTCGAATTGCTGGGGTCAGTCAGGATATATATATGTGTAGCCAGTTGACCCACATGGTTGGCGCCGGAGCAACCGCCATATGTCAATGACCAAATTGTTAATGTGCCATAGGAGGAGGCAATGGGACGGCGAGCAGGGCCACTTAAGACTTGGCTACACTTTGGGACAGTTTCTATAAACCTTTATAATGCATAAATATTTACAAGTTTTTGAAAATATTTTCATTTTATTTTTATTATATTCTGTATTTGATTTCAAGACAAGTTTCAGACTTCAATATGAAACCTGAGCAAAAAATTGCTGAAAAGAACTCGATTAACTTAACACGAATTACTTTTTATTCAACGAAATTCGCTTAGACAGTGGATAGTATGAACATGGGCATTGGGGCGTTAGGGTAATTGAGGTGTCGGCTTACACATTTTCTACTGCTGCCGCTGTCTGAAAACACTTTTTGTCCGTCCGAATTCTCTCACCTTGGCTGTCTCAGTTTCCTGCTTCTTGTTATTTTGCTTCTTGTATTTTTATTATGCTGCTTACCCGCTCCCCCTCACTCGTTCTCTTTCTATGCATGTCTCAAGTGCACTAAAGTGCCTTTGGCTACTTGTCTTTCAGCTGCATACACACACACACACACACACACACACACATTGAACAAATATGTTGCTGTTTAGTGGTTTGTTGTTTTTTTTTTTTTTTCAGAGACTTTGTGTAAATTTTATGAACTTACGACTGCAGCAACTGTAGCATAGTGTACTTGGGCTGTTTTTCTAAACAAAACTAGTTAGTTATGTAATATTCCAAGATTTTTGAACAACTAGTTGACCTCATTTCGCAGCACTTCGAGTGACTTCCATGCATTTGCCACTTTAACTTAATTAAAACAGCAGCCAGCGCTTTATGCCGAACTTTCAACTTGAATTTTTGACAGAGACGAAGAGAGAGTGAGAGGGAGCGCGCGAAATGTCTTCTCCTTAAAGTTGACAGCAAACAGGAAAGCTGTGCACAGTGCGAACGGTTTGATAGCAGTGATTCATTTTTCCTTTTTTCATTTCTTCTTTTTTTCATTTTTCATGCAGTCAGTTAGCCACTTGAGATGTCGCTTCGGCTTTGCTGTGAGCTCAAGGTAAATGTTGCTGCAGCCGCAAGTGCGCTTGTTCTGCTTGTTATTCGAAGGTCCTTCAGCAGGAGGCGAAAGAAAAAATACAGCTGCCAGTGCGAGGTGAAATTTTTCGGCGGATCGCTTTTGTAGTCAATTTGCCGTATGAATATGCAATTTGGCTTTGAGCTGGCGCAAGCAACAGCTGTCGATTTGCATGGGTTAAAGGTTGAGTGTTCGACCTTAAAGTGAACTCAGCCAGAAGGCATCAAAGCTGCTGCCAATAAGTGAATTCAATCGGGTACACACGAATCTGTGATATGCATACGAATACACCTTAAGATCTTAAAGCTAAAAGGCTTTGAGTAAGTCGGGCCAAAAACCACTTTAGTCCAATTTAATTGTTGGGAGGTGCGCACAGCGTAAAACGTGGCGTATGCGTAATAAAACGTATTGCGCCTAAAAGATATACAGATACAAACTGGTTTTATGCTCCGCTGCATAAAAAGCAACAAATTTTTAGTCAAGTGAAACTAACTAAATGAAATTTATGCGGCTGTTCGTGAGCAGGTCCCTGCGGCTATAAAAAACGTAAAAAAAACTGGGAAAAAACTGAAAGCGAAATAAAATATTTGTGGCACGACGACAGCATGCAAAATATAAATTTTAAAAACATTTTTAAAGCGTGAAAATATAAGGGAAAAGGAAAATGAAAAATAATATAAATGAACACAAATTGTGCGTAGGGGCAGAAAAAGAAAATTTGGTAATTTTGTAATGAATATTATTTATACACGAACAGACAAACAGAACACACGTGCGGGTCTGTGAACAGGCCTCAAGTAGGCTGAATAAAATTACCATTAGCATAAACTCACACGCACACACACACGCATACGCATACGCATACTTGTGGATTAGCCTGCATAATGTGTATTAGTATTTACTTCACACCAGCGACTGAAAATTTAATTGTGCGTGCTACACGAGACTGGGACTGCCACTGGGACTTTGACTGAGGAGTGGGTCCATAGGTAATGAATCGATAAGGCAATACCCAAAATGAAAAGTTAAGCGTTTCGCTTGGAGTGGGCAACACCAGCAAAAAACCAGCAGAATCAATGTCAAGCACCGTTGGGAGGCGACTGGGAGGTGGAGCTCAGCGGGAGCTTATCAACTTTTTCGAATGCCTTTCGTGCATATGAATTCAAATAATGTTTGTCCGCTTGAGCTGGTGCTTTAATGATGGAATTTTCAATTGTTCAGAAATTGTTTGAAATATGCTGAGCAAAAGTTTGATGGGTAATTTCTTAAAAAAAAAAATAAATAAAATAAAAATAAGTAAATTATATAGAAAATTATAGCGAAAAAAATTTAAATACTTATAGCATACTTTTAGGCTGCCTGCAAATATTATAAGTCGAGCTTTTATTTATTTAAATGAAAGATGAACTGGTTAGAGATTTTGTTTCCCTTAAGATAAGTTGATCTATTAAGGAAATAATTGAGTATATATACATATATATATATATTTCTTTTTGTGCTATAAAGAAAGGGATGTGGGCTGCAGTTAATATAGAAAAGGTTTTATTGGTATTTGATACATTTTTAGCTTTAGACTTGCTGGCGTCTAAGTCTTCTCCTAAAGCTGGCGCGGGGCTAGTAGAGCTTTGAGCTGTGGTACCTAATGGCCTGGCCATTTAAGAGTTTAGTCTCTCGAAGTATTTTTGCATGCATGCCATAAGAGTGCCGAGGAATATCGCACGTAATGCCCAAGATCTTACTTTAAATTCAATCGAATATAATTATTAATCAATTTCTTATTTGATATTGTAAGCAGGCCCATCAATCATTTGACTTTATAGTATATGTATATACTCTCAATATCTTTTTATGACAGCTTGCTTTTGGAGCAGCAGCTGGTTCTTGCTTATTAGTTGTCCAACTTATTATACCTTATTATGACATTGCATTTAAAATTTGTTGACTATGGAAAATTGATGACATTTCCTTGACTTGCTCTTCTGCACAATTTACTGTAATTTTCTCTTGTGGTGCCTTTCTTTTTTTTTTTACTCTGTCTGGCTTTTTTTCGCTGACGAATGGTCCGCAAAATTGTTGCCATTCTTTTTAGTAGAGATGAAATTGAAAAACCAGAACACGAAAAGGGCAAGTCAGGGGGCTGCCAACAGGTACTGGTGATAAATTAAAAAATAATATCTATAAAGCTTTGCGGCCAAGACCAAACGCGCACTGGAATCTCAAGCACTGCCAGCGCTTCCTTCCCCGCTTTCCCATTTCCCTTGCCTGTCACATTTCTGGCGCTATTTATCTTTTATTAACTCGACTAATACAAATTTCGCTTGCTCGCTGCGGATATAATTTTTATTTGTTGTCACAACTTGACAGCAACTGAGGGCGGACAGCGCTGTGGTCAGCTGCAACATGTGTTTGCTCGCTCATGTCCAGCCCCATGAGCTGGCCACAATTACCAACCGCCCGACCGCCCGCCCGCCTGCTGGTTTCTAGCCATTTTTGCTTGTTTCAGACATTTTCATTAGCAAACAGTTTTATGACACAAATGAGCGAGGCGCATTAAAACAAAATGCGAATTTAATTTTCTAGCAAATTGCAGCAACAAATTGACTGCAATTGTGCAGCTAATTACAGTTGACATATTAATTGACATTTTTTATGTGCCAGCTCGATTCGTCGAGCTCTCTGCAATGTGAAATTACTGAAGAGGAATGGCTATGGCTATGGAATATATGTTTTCTGGAATATCCATTCATTTATTTATTTCATTCATTTATTTATTTATTTATTTAAAAATAAATGTATATAAAAATAATTAAATGCAGAAAATGATGTAAATAAATAATTTTAAAAATATTAATAAATAAAGAAATAACAAAATATATAAATATAAAAAATAAAATAAATAAAAAAATAGGTAGACGAATAAATATAAATAAATAGTAATCTAAAATAAATAAAAAAAAAATAAATCAATAAAAATAAAAAATATAGTTAAATACAAATAAATAAATAGTTAACTCAAATACATATATCAAATAAATAAAATGAATATATACATATATATAAAAATAAATAAATAAAAAAAGGAATATGTGTATGAATACTAATTTAGGTATGCATAAAAAATAATTAAAAATATCAATAATAACTTATTTATGCATATTATGCATATATATTTATTTATTTATTTATATTTATATTCATTGTGTCCATTAGAGCAGTTACGCAGCTGGCCACGCCCATCTTTCTGGTTTTTCCCATTTTTTTCTTCCTGTATTGCCCCATAGGAAATTCAATTAAATGATTATGCAGCCTAACGAAGCTAATAAATTATCTGTTATTATTAATTAATAAATGCACGAATGTTTGCATGTTTTGTTGTTGTTATGAAATTAATAAGGTGAGAAACGTATTTACTGTGACGCTCAGCTGCCCGCTATGGATTTATTGATACTTTATGGACTGCGACCGGGGCCGAGCAGTTAATCAACTGCCGATTGGCAACTGCCAATAGAATAAATGCAAAACTAAGGCCATACACACATGCAGACAATAAACGCGCTCATAAACAATAAGCCAGACAATAAGCCGTCACAGATAAGATATAAATAGCTATTATGATGGCCAAATGCAAATTAAAAAGGTAGGCGAGCGTAGCAAATAATGTTTTATTGACCCTGCACCGTTGCGCCACTTGTTGCGCACAATTAAACAGTTTGCTTTAGCTGTTTGCCGAATGTTATTAAATATTTATAAGCAAGCAGCAGCGATTTTTAGTTGGGGGAGCTACGCTAAGCGAATCGAAACAAAAGGCTCGCCTGTCAGACGGCTTATTATGCAATATATTTGCTGCAAATACTCGGCTCGTTGACAGTTATTACCTTGACCTAAGCCAGTTCCGCTGCCTGCCTGCCTGTCTGTCTGTCTGTATGTGTGTGTGTGTGTGTCGCATGTCCTGTCAAGTGGGCTTTGTGCATGCGTTTTCTTTTTTTTTTTTTTGGGCAATGAAATGTGCAGCTTGTCCCTTGTGCTGTGTGCCCGAATAGCCGCCAACTGTGGCTCTGTTTATCTGCCTGTTTGTTTATGAGTGGCCCGAACTTTTGATCTCTCTGCCATAAGCGTTGGCACATTTCGCCAGTTTTTCTGTTTGCCCACGTTGCTTTCGCCAACATTTTCTGAATGCTTAATTACAAAATTCTGCTGAATGTGTGTGTGCGTGCGTGTGTGTTCTTCGCGCTGTTTCACCTCAACAAATATTTGACTCGCCCTCTGTCTCTCTTCCGAGTCTGCCTGCCCAACCGCGTTTCAGCAAACGTTTTAAAGTCATTTCACAGCCATAAATAATGTGTAAAGCTGACATTTAAATTTAAGCAACAACCTTTTTATTAAAGAACAATTCTTCAAGCTGCAGCATATTTGAGTCGAACCGGATGGACAGAAGGAGCTAAACTTGAAGTGCGTCTAACGAGCAGTGGGCCAGTGGGCACATAAATAAAGTTTTGCACAAAGAGCTAGTGAAACCCTTGAGGCGTCTCAGCCGGCAGTTGATTTGGCAAGTATTGCGCCTCGCTCTGGCATAGCCTTGGACTGGCCGGCATGGCCAAGTCGGGCATATCAGGTCACCATTGCCACGTGTCTGTGCTGGCATTACCTTTGCGAAGGCTCAAGATTGAATGGGAATCCGATTTTACAGTTCGCAACGCACACGTGTGTGCAATTCCACACAAACACACACACATGCACACAGGGAGAGAGAGAGATAAGAAATGCTCATAACTGTGGCATTCATTGAGAGCCCTCTAAGGTCAGCATTGAATGTTGGACCGCTGCGAGCGCCGGAAGTGGCTGGCAGAAACCGTTAGGAAATCATCAAAAGTAATAAGCGGAAGTTAATTTGCCCGAAGCACACACAGCCAAATCAGATCAGCGTAAATAATTGAGCAGATGCCCGCTCTGATATACAATATTCAAACGAAATATTAAAGCCATAGGCAAATAAATATTCCGCTCAAGGATTCACATGTTCAGGCAATCTTAAAGCAAATCTAGCTGGGACTCGTTCGAGTGCCTTTTGTTCGCATTTTTCGCATTTTTTGTATGTTTTTGTTGCTCTCAATGACAGCGTGTGATTTTTGGGCTATTTTTTCATTTAGAAAAAACCTTTCAACCATTTTGCTTTGAGTTGTACTTTAGCTAATTGCTTTGTCTTGTTGCTGATACGTTGTATTTTTTTTCTTTCAGTTGCCTTTTTCTTTTAGCCTTTTTAGGCCATTATGCAACAGTTGGCTGTTCTGGTTGCCACATTTGATGCACTATCAGGGAGCAATACAAAAGTCTAAGCAACTCAACTTGTTTTAGAGTAATCGCGGTTCGTCTATACCCAACATTGGGGATTCTTATTTAATTTGCAGTTTAGTATTCGGTTGGCTAGATTGGCAATACTTTTAAGTTTTCGCCACAAGTTTCCTTGGCCACAATGTATAACTCAATTGTTGCCGTATTCTTGGCATTTTTGCTTTGTTCTAATGGCTTACAGGAAGCAAACAAACCCCAAATGCTGTTAAAACTTGAAAATTGTATTTAGCTAATGCCCTGAAGCGATTGATGCTGAGTGTTGAATGTGCTGAGTGTTGAATGTGTTGTTGTTGTTGTTGTTCCAGGATTTCAATTAATTTGTGGCGATGCTCAAGTGAGTCTGGCCCTGACATACAGCTGCCCCGCACCTTTCTCAAGTAGTTTCAAGTACTGCCAATTACAGCGATTCGATGGACTATCAGTCATTCAAATGGTCCTTCAAATGTAATTATTGAAGTTGTGCTTCTGCCCAGCGAAGTGGCCCATCTAAATGCACAGCATGTGCCTGACTTGAGCTGTTAGTACAAAGACCACCGCATAAAATAGGCTAGAGTAGGACTCCCACTCCCACCCTCATCTTATTTAAAGCACAGCATGTGCCGGGGCCACACTTAATTGAATTCTGTGTAGGTCTTCATGGAACTGTGCGAAACAGTAATAAACAAATAGCTTAAATTACTTGGGAACCACACCCTAGACCATGCTGGCAGCTGCCCTCAAAGTCCAGCAGTCACTCACTCACTCACTCAGTCAGTCAGTCAGTCAGTCAGTTAGTCAGTCAGTCAGTCATATGGTTAGACAGGCCACGGTCTGTTGCTTTCAAATAAAAACGTATACGCACCGTATGCCGCACATTAACGTCTAAGAGCATTGTATTTTGGCAGCTGGGCACATTAGCATCTTCTGTGGTGGGAGTCTGGCGCGCGCAAAGCGCGGAAACTGAGGCAAGTCACGTAATGCCCAGCCATCGAACAACTTGTTGATGGCGCAAAGGACTTCGTGGCATGAAATGAAACATGGCAAGCAGTCGGCATTTAATGCCAAAGCAAACTCTATTTAAATGATCTAATGAAGCCGTTTAGGCCATTAGCACTGTCCACGGCTCAATAATGGCCCCTTTGAAGACTCGGCCCAGTTTTAATTGCCCTGGCAACCAGTCACCAGCAGCTGATGTTCCACCTTCTTCACTGCCATTGTTTAATTATGTTGCATAATTTGGACCAATACGCAGCTCGTTAGCTGCAGATGTGGCTGCCAATAGAGCCAGTAGATTTTGCGTCCATTTGCTGCCCTCAACTAGGTCAAGCTAGGCTCTCAATTGACTTAGCCGGCTGTTGCACGAGGCTGGATGGCGTAGCAGATAAGCTTGCCGAGTGCCCGAAAATATGCCAACATATGCGGCACAGCTTAAACAATACAACAGAATGTTTTTCATCTATTTGCGAAAGGTTTGACCAAAGTGCTGGGCGAAAAGTTTTAATTAAATATTGCAGACGACTCGGGCCATGTGGGAGCCACATTTATATTTGCAGTTGCAGCAGCAGCAACGCTCAGCAAAGTTCAGCCAGAGCCAAATGTGGCTAACGAAGTGCAAAAAGCCAAGTGAGGCATGCACAAACCGAGCACCGAGCACCAAGCACTGCAATGACATTTCTTCTCATGCTATTCGCATTGCGTATACGTAATGTGTGACTCACTGTGCGTGTGTGTGCGTGTGTGTGGTCTTTGCTGGCGGCTGCTGGCCCGCAGCCAACTGCTCACGGCCATGGCCAGCGGGGACAACAAAAAGTTTGCTTTGATCACAGCAGCTGGCAGAACTTTTCTAATGTGAGGACAAATGACTTGTAACAGCACACTCTTTTAACTGGGCCAAAACTCTATGTGCACTGCTGGCGTATGCGTAACATTGATAGCAGCTGCTCCATCTTTCACCGTTGAGCTTGTAAAGTGTTTGTTCACGCATTAGTATTAGCTTTCTCTTTGGCCAATTACTTGGCGCAAACATGAACAGTTATGGCTATTGATTGTGAAAACTTTTGCCAGAGTAGAGCTATGTAAAAGGCTTTGCTCCAGTTACTCGAGGCCCTCTTTTAAAGGTATTTAGCAAACATGAGCTGCATCGAAATTTCCCAACTTGTCATTCACAGCTGAATAATTTCGGCTCCTTCAGTCAGCAAAATGCCCAATTTGGCTTCCTTCAACTTCAACTTCAACTTCAGTCTCAACTTGAACTTCAACTTGAATTAATGACACGATGTATTTAATTTAGTATTTGCATGTGGCCAGGCCAAGTTTTTCGCTGCCAACACGAACTGATGGCAACACGTTATAATTTGTCTGCCGCACGCTGGCCATAATTTAGAGCTGTATAAATATTTGGCTTATTTCATTTCAGCCACGGGACGAGTGTAGAGGAAACAATTTAAGTATTGGAATATCGAAGGGCGACCGCAGCGGAAGAATATTAATGAGGAGGCAGAGCTTGGGGCGCGGCTTGATGTTGACAGCGAGCAGCTGAAACGCAACTGAAGCAGCAGCTGCCAGGGCCGCAAAGGCCACAGTCCCAAGTAGCAGTTGTTATAGCGACTCCGCCTGGCCATTCACACCACGGACGCAATCAGGCGAGGTAACCACCACCACCACCACCACCAGTACCACCAGCACCACCACCATCATCTGACGACCAAAATTGACAACATGGTCACGAACATGTCGGAGCCGCATTATTGCGGCGCCAGCGTCGATGATTTTCACACCAAGTAAGTTGATTGGAATGGGCGGAATATGGAATGCGGCAAGTGGCATGCGGCATGTGGCATGCGGCATGCGACTTGGCCTGCCGTGTCAGAGTATTAATTACTTTTTGTTGTTGCTGTTGTTTCTTGGTTTAAATGTAATTTACATAATGATTTTCTTGCCCACGTGTGAGCTGGCGTGTGCATAAAAAGATCACCCGTTTAATTGCCATGAAATGTATCTTTTGGAGCTTATTATACGCTGCGTATACTGAATATTCATTCATCCCCATCATCAGCATGAGTCCGCAAATTGCCTAATGAGCAGGAAGCTGCATATTTTCACAGTTCATTTTAATTCTGTTTATATTGAATATTGATTCAACTGTTATTTCCTCTAATCCACACAGCTATAAATATATCCACGGCTACTTTTCGCTCATCGTCTGCATTTTGGGCACCCTGGCCAACACCTTGAACATAATTGTGCTAACGCGTCGCGAGATGCGCTCACCCACCAATGCGATACTCACGGGCCTGGCCGTGGCCGATCTGGCCGTCATGCTGGAGTATATACCCTATACTGTGCACGACTACATACTCAGCGCGCGTTTGCCGCGTGAGCAGCAGCTCAGCTATGGCTGGGCCTGCTTCATCAAATTCCACTCGATCTTTGCGCAAGTGCTTCACACCATCTCCATTTGGCTAACAGTTACGCTGGCCGTCTGGCGTTACATAGCCGTTAGCTATCCGCAGCGTAATCGGATATGGTGCGGCATGCGCACCACCACAATAACCATAGCGACAGCCTACGTGGTGTGCGTGCTGGTGGTGTCGCCGTGGCTCTATTTGGTCACTGCGATAGCCAAGTTTCTGGAGACACTGGATGCCAATGGCAAGACGATTAGATCCGTGCCCTTGAGTCAATACATCCTGGACTACAACAACGAGGAGCACATCACGATGCAAGTGATGTCCAGCACCACGCCGGACATGGCCTGGTCTGTGGCCACGGGCGTCAGCAACACCACAGTGGTCAATACGCCAAGTTTCTCCACAGATTTGCCCACCATAATGACCACAGTTCTACCCGATATGGGAGAGCGCAACGTGACGGTATATAAGTTGTACCACAGTGAGCTGGCGCTGCACGATCGACCCCTGCGCAATGCCACGTTTCTCATTTACAGCGTGGTAATCAAGCTGATACCCTGCTTCGCCCTCACTGTGCTCTCCGTGCGCCTGATTGGCGCTCTGCTGGAGGCGAAAAAGAGACGCAAGATACTCGCCTGCCATGCGGCCAACGATATGCAGCCCATTGTCAATGGCAAGGTCGTCACGCCCACGCAACCCAAAAGCTGTAAGCTGCTGGAGAAAGAGAAGCAAACGGATCGCACCACACGGATGCTGTTGGCGGTGCTGCTGCTGTTTCTCATTACAGAATTTCCACAGGGCATCATGGGTTTGCTGAATGCCCTGCTCGGGGATGCGTTTCTCATGCAGTGCTACCTTAAGCTGAGTGAGTATTAGGCTAAGATTAAGTACAGCTCATTTTTAAGCTCAATGTGACCAGATGTGCAAAATGTATACAAAGTCTTTTAACGGTAATCATAACGTACATCGTGTTCAAGAAAGTCCTTCTAAACGTAGGCGTTCGATATATTTATATTGTTTCGATATTTTTGCTTGCAAATAACTGTTAGGCGTTTGATTTATTACGCTCTGTTCGCAAATCCAACGAACTAAATGCATGCTCGTTCGCTCTGAGCAAGAGACTTCGGTTCTTTTCGTGAACTGCTCGTGTGCTGCTCTTTCAACGAGCATCGTTTAGGGAGCGACACGATTGGCGTTCGCATAATAAGAGTCAGTGAGAAAAAGAGACAGCTAGAAGTCAATGCAAGCGATCCTCACATTCACATACACTTGCTGTGTTTAGCGAACACTTCACTCGCACACATACTAATGCATGCATTCACAAAAGAGTTTCGGCTTCATTTAACTCAATCAATCGGTCGGGCAAGAGAAAAAAACAATTTAAAGAAGCCGATAGCGAACGAACTCGTCAAAGAACCGATGTAATCGGCTGCTCTCTGAGTTTTTCTAAGATTGTGATTTAAGTACGTTTAAAATGTATATCCCCCTTTAAGTTCTCTTTTTACTTTTATCTGCCAACGGCAACAGGGCTTGCTTGGCAGAGTGCTGCTGTGAGTTGCGCTGACGCTTATTGCCTTTCCATTTGTATGTCTCATTTTAGGTGACCTAATGGACATCTTGGCACTTATTAATTCGAGCATTAATTTCATACTCTACTGCTCGATGAGTCGACAGTTTCGCAGCACATTCACGCTGTTATTCCGGCCGCGCTGGCTCGACAAATGGCTTCCGCTGTCGCAGCATGATGGCGACGGTCGCGATGGTGCCGGCGGTCGGCTGAATGGCTATGGCAGGGAGCGACTGGTGCAAACGGATGCTGTTAGCAAGAGCATGGCCATTGATCTGGGCCTGACGACGCAAGTGACGAACGTGTAGCAGGAATGCAGCAGGGCAGTGTCGACAGCGGCAACAACAACAACCACAATGGCCTCTGCGGCAGCGGCAGCAACAGCGTCAATGACTGAAACAGCGCCTGATGTTGATGGATGCGCCAGCGAAATTGGTGCTACTGATGACATATGCGTGCTTGAAATGCTGCAGCCGAACGACACTGTCAGAAACAATAAACCACACGGCAGCCTCTGCTCCACCAGGAGCCAGAGAGTTACAAGGGACGCCTGTCGCCGGCGTGGCAGCGTGGGCGGTAAATGCATTTGGCCTGCCACTGACTGGCTGCGCAAGTTGCGCAACAATCAGTCACAGCCACAGCAGCTGCCGCAACTGTTGGAGCAACAGCAGCAGGACCTGGAGCCGCACAACAGACGCAGCAGCGTGCTGCTCATGGTGCTACTTAGCGGGAACGAGATGGAAGCCAAGGCTGTGGTTGTCAGCGAACAGAAGTCCCTGAAGACAACGCCGCAGCGCTTGTCCCGATCCCATGCCGACGACCTAGACGAAGCCATCGATGCGCTGTGGCTGTAAATTCACCACGCCCACAGCAAATACACACACAAACACAAGCCCAACTACAACCACTCTCCTTACACTTAGAATATTTAAGGATCAGCTAGCTGTTAAGACCAATCACAGATTTGTAGAGCGCCCATTGCTCCATTTTGGCCAGCGTCGCATGCACGAATCGAGCCCCTCGTGCGTGCAACGCTCTGCCAAAATGTCCTTGCGGCGTCGTCTAACAATTGGTGATTCGTCGTAGGTTTTATCTAAGTGATACTTGACATAGTTTATTAGTCAGTAAGCGTATGTAATACACACCAAACATTATTTCCTGTTCAGTCTGGCCGGAGGATGAGCCAAGCGAAATGCCTTTGAGTTTTCCAGAGAACTCGGTTAACCTTGGTCATAAGTAAACGACTTAAGCTATCTTTTATATTATGATTAATTAACCAAATAAAATATGATTTCATGTAACTCTCGAGCTAAATGACGTTTATTGACTGTAGATAATTAGCAGTGATATCTCCAATATTCATAATTTGAACTTTGATTAATTAGCTTGGTAATCACAGTCAAATCCTGAACTTTTCAATTTCGATTGCGTGCAAAGCGACAACAAAATCTCTCAAAGGCCAAAGCCATAGCTCAATCAAAGGCAGCAATGATAGATAATAAATAATAAATATTAATAATAATGAACTGATGACCCAATTCGTAGCTGCTAATGGCAGAAGTTTCATCATCATCATCATCATAATTTGCATTTGTGATTGTTGCTATTTGATTATGATATTGTATATGGTCCGACTTCAACTAGTTCACATTATCGGCTGTTTTTCAATCAAGCCAAAAAGGCGAACGCAGTCCACGGCTGGGCAAAACAAATTGCCCTCAAAGTGCCAGCGAAAAGGCCAAAACATTTACATAACGCAAAAGATTTAGCAGATGTTTTACATAAATTTGCTGGCCGTAATTGCTGTTTTAACTCAGCTAAACGCTCGGCTGGTTTTGGCTTAGAGTATATTTTATTATTGACTTAAAATATTCTCTGCGTTGCTTCAATTTCCTGGAATTATTTCTGCTGTTCATTTCTCATACAATTTATCTCAGGCTTCCTGTGAGCTTTTCTCTTATTTATGTGTGAAATTTGTATCTGAAATGCCATTGCAAATGCATGCATGACTCGATGATTTGCAGTTTTCCATATTTCATGTTGTGGCCATTGACATTTTGCGGCTGAGTGTGGCAAATGAAAGCAAATTTTTAAATTATCCTCTCTCTATCTCGCTCTCTTACTCAGTGTTTGTGTCAGCGTGTCAATAAACTTTCACAACAATGAAATGTTGACGTAGTAATATAGAGTCAAAGAACGCTGCCAGTAAATAAGGAAAAACTAAAGCATGCTGAGAATGCTGTCAGCATTTACTAGAATCGCAAGGATTGCAAAACACACACACACATACACACACACATACACACTCACACACATACACTCACACTTTTGTGGTCTACTCGTGGCAATGCTCAAAGGAATGCAAGTATTTTTGGTCATCTGACGCATGAACTGAACTATTTGACTACAACTTGCGAATGCCTAAACTTAATTTGTCAGTTTATAGACTTAAATAATAATACTATAAAGTATGTTTTATATGCACGAGGAGTTAAATCTGAATTCTCATTCATTGCAGGCATTATATGCAAAACTTGACTTTAAATATTGCCCCAAATATGCGTTTCACATGAATTAAATTAAATTGTTAAATTCAATGAAAATGTAATTTAAATAGACTAAAGTGGCTATATATATATTTTCCAGGAAATCTATATTAACAATATGACCTTTAGACATATTTCTTGCTTTTAATCTTCTATCTTGTAACTCAATCAGAATTCTCTGTTTCAACTTGGATTCGTAATTTCATTACACAAACCATCACAACTTCATATTTGTGTGTGTGTGTGTTAATTTAAGCTTGATGGCCAGAATTTCGAATGCAATTGTAGCAAATTTGGGTGAATTACTTAGACGAGGACCAGTAGTAGTGGCGGATGCCGGGAAGTCCTTGGCTTTGAATTTTTGGCTGCTTGGTAATTCGTAAAATGTGCGCCAGCTGCTCGAAAGAGAAATTAACATAATTGCCACAAGCAGGGCAGCAGCAGCAGCAGCAGCAACAGCAGCAAGTGTTAAAATGCAAATTGGCCAACACAACTACCAATGAAACGGACGGCTAATTAGGAGGCGAAAAGTGTGCAAAGTTGATAGTTGAAATACTCCAAAGACCAAGTTTTGATTGATCATGGGTAATTTTTTCTGTGTCTCCTCGCATTAATTCATTATTAATTTCAATGGAAAACTTGATTATATTCAGCTGGGAAAACACATAAATAGACTGTGATTTTTGCTGCATGAATAGAAAATAGAGTTGATTATTATTTCCTCAGCACTTTCACAGCATAAACATCAAAGATACACCAAGAATGTAATTAAGATAACATTTTCATTGGAAAAAATGGGCTTCTATGTGAAGGCTGCCCAAGGAATTCCGGGAAATACCAATGGCTCAGCAGCAGGAAAATGAAATTCTCTGACCTTGGCAAAGTCATTCAACTCAGTTTGCTAGAGTTAAGCTTCATTTATCAGGTCAACTATTCGATTGGCGTCGTTTGTCGGTAACTATGATAAATGTCTTAACTGCCATGGCCAGCACGGGAATTGAATAGGTGCTAAAAAACATTTTTATGGCTCATAACTGGTTGATCTTTTAAGCGTTTGTGTAATTAAATTGCACGACGCTTATGGCAATTATATGGTAGCGGTGTGGTTGCAATGTTTCATTAAAATGAGTAAACGCGCTTCGCCTTTGATGTGGTCCGCACTGAATATTCATTAGCCAAATTAAAACATGCTGTTGACAACGTTTCATACTGTGGGAAAGCCAGAGCAACTAAGGGCCTGGATAAAAGGCAAAGCCAACAGGCATTCGAAATATTTTGTGGCAGCGTTGCGTATGCGCATTTTCTTGTGAAATCATGCCAAATTTTGTGGCAGCAGATACTTGAATAAAGTATAAATATATTTTGAGAATTCTCTTGATTTGCATTCGGCCGGATGTTAGGCATATTCACAGAAATCAACTTAAGTCTAGCCGTTAAAGTCATTCGACTGGAAAATATCAAGCGCACGTGTTTGATAATTGATTGTTAAACAAAGGAGCAGCAAATGATAAGATTTGCTTTTCTCTTGCTGACCGGCATGGCTGCGCTAGCTAAATGGTTTTAAATAAGTTATGAGTAGTAGTCGACAATAAAATACTGAGAACTGAGCTTTAAAAGAAAGAAAAATATATTTATATATATTCCCATTCGGGAGCCTTTGATACATTTTCCTTTAGAAAAGAAGTCTTTGTAGATAAATTGTTAAAGTATTGCCCGCTTTTAGCCGCCTTTGACCCACTGAGAACTTTAAGCTTTTAATATAAATTGAAAACTTAATTACATCTCAATAGTATTTCGTCAAATTGAGGCACGCAATGTGGCACAAAAACATCATAAAAAATGTAAACAACTTTGTTGAGCTGCTTTAAACACAAAGAACAACAAACAACAAGAGCAACAACAAAGGCAAAATTGGCTATGGCAACAAATTGCGTGCTTGTTGCCATTTTGGATGAGTTGGCCCAGTTTCTGGCTGTGGGCGTATATGTTCTGGCTCAACAATTGTTAAGTCGCAACAATGGGCCCAAATTCATTCGATTGGCCACGCCCACTATTGCCAATGCGCCTAAGGTGTCCAGCCACAGGGTGAAAAATCAATCGCAAAAGAAAACTAAAGAGAACGAAACAGAAAATGAAGCAAAAACAACATTTTGAAGCACAAATGAACTTTTCTGCGCCGTTGAGCTGAGTTCCGTAGAAAATTTCGCCGGAGCTCATTAAAAAATAGTTTCACGCTAAATGTTTGTCACTGCCACGAGGCGTGTGTGAAATGCCAAGCCTGCCTCCCTCTCCCTCCCTCTCTCTCCCTCTCTCTCTCTCCTCTGTTGTGTGTGTATATTTTTTAACAAAATTGTTGCCACCATTTTTTAGTACGACATTTTGTTGTTGCAGCTGTTGTTGCTTGTCTCCTTGAACCAGTTTCATAAACAAGCGAGCGGAGCAACGGCAGCGACCTAGTTGTGTCAAGCCGTTGGCGTTGGCCCACTTGCTCACACTCGGCCCACACGGCGCATATCAGGTAACAGCCGATGGACGTGCGTTGCGGCTAAGGCAAGCAATCAAAAGTTCCAAAGAGACAGCAGGAAAAGGAGCAAGGAGCAGGTGTCAGAGTACGTTCAACTAATGCTCAGCATAAGCTCAATAAATGTCTATATAACAATATAAATAAGAATATTGTTTAAGTGAGTGCGGCTACACGTGCGCCACACTGAATCTGTCCATGTGGCAACAATTGTGTAGCAAGGCCAAACAAATACACTGAGAGAGTCAAAAACGAGCCGGCACTTTGCTTACAAATAAATTTGCATCTTTAGATTGTTTGTTGGGCGTGTAGTCGTACGGTTTTCTAATTTCAAATTGTAATTGAAGTCAATTTTGTGCCTGTTCGGGCAGCTCTCGTCCCACTGTGCGCGCTGGCTGACAGCACCCGAAAAATATTCTAACAGCAGTTCCGGCTGCTGCTGCTGCTCCTGCTGCTGTTGCCAAGGGGCATTTACATACAAATGAAGCCTCTGTCACTATTACTGTGAGCTGGCGTTTTAATGGAAGGATTTAACAGCTAACAAAATGACAGCACATATCATACGACTCAGGCGCATTGGCTCTTAATGGCTGAAATGCTGAACTCTAAGTGACTCTGTAGCGGATTTGGAGATGAAGGGCTGAGTGCGTAAGTATGACTTATATTTGATGGATGGGTGGAATATACTCTGAAGGAAAAGAGATAAAAGGAGAACATCGAAGAGAGTTATAGTTGAGACTGCTCGAATACGAGATCTCCTGTTCTTCGGTTCTTTTCTCTCTGTTTGTCTGCCTAACAAAAGCATGAGGCGAAGCAGATCAGATCATTTAAGATCTTTATATGTACGCAGCAGTATTCAATTGGTGCTTATATTTGAGTAAAACGAAGCTAGAGTGCTCACAGCAGCAGAGAGTGTTCTCGTTTGGTCACTTAAGGCTCGACTGCAACGACCCCTACCTGTTATCGGACCCAACATTTGAGAGCAACTAAGAGTCTGAGTGACAGCCGCCCTATATAAAGGGCTGCAGCTGCAGCATTTCTTCAGTCGCCCAGACCTGGTGGAGGTCAGCAGTACAGTGCAGAAAAGTGAAGTCAAGTGATCGTAAGAACGTAAGAGGAAATACGTAAGAGTAATCACGTAAGAGTAACTACGTAAGAGTCATTACGTAAGAGGAAATACGAAAGTGGAAATACTTAGAGCAAATATTTGGAGGAATCATTTAGAGAAAACACTTAGAGGAAACACTGATTATTTTGTGGAGTTGTATATTGCAGAAGACTAAATCAATACTTGTGTCTTTCCCTTTTTAGTGTACGCTTTTTAAATTTTATTTTATTGATTTTATTTTACTTTATTTTAGAAAACTATACATCAAATTGAAGGATCATTGATGGATGCTCAGTTTGCTCACACAATAACGTTACCCTTGCTGCTTTTAAGTAGTGGGTATATGTCAAATTTGTTTATTATAATACTTGCTTTTGATTAACTACTGTGGCTTACTTTATTTAGATGGCATCAACACTTAAATGTAAGCAAAATTGATTTCCTCAAACTTCTCTCTAGGTTTGCCCACTTTCTGGGCTTGCACTAAAAATTCTGTTTATGTGACATGTTTAATTTTATTTGTGTGTGTGTGTTGACATTCAGCTGCTGCTGTAGCCTTAGCTTGGATCGACCAGGTGTCAGCTGCACAGGTGTGTCAGCTCTGCAGTGCAGTGTCATTTAGCAAGCTGACAGGTGGTTAGCAAAGTGCAACATGCATAGCAATGTCTCAGCATGTTGTTGACAGCGTCACCTAGTCGGACTGGGTGAGCGTTAACTTTTGCCACTAACTGTAATGGATTGCCAGCTCTGGTCAAATGTCAAAGGCGAAAAGCGAAAATGCAGTCCTCATACAATTTTAATAAACTCACGCTGCGGCAAACAAATGTTGCCGAAATAAAATAAACAATTCAAGCGAATGGCAAATCGCATCAAATATTCGAATTATTGGCTTAAAATGCAAAACAGAAAACAGATTGAGGCAAGCGAAAGTCAAACAAAGAGGCTCAGCTACCCTTTGGCTCTAGCATATTATTAACAGATTCTCATGGCCTTAGGCCTTGTTCCTCATGCAAAATATTTTGGACTCAACATTCTCAGTTGGATTCCTGCCTTCGTTACGTTATCCCTTGTTGTTTCCCATCGCATTTACTACGAATTGCTTAAAGAAATTCCCAGATTTCCCTTTACGTTCTCAGCTGTTGTCGGGTATACTTATTGATGAGTGCGGCAGACTCTTGGCTAGGGTATTTGCGCAAGTGATTATGCATAAATAGCTCGACAGGCGCCTGTAACCGCAACAGCAATGGCAACAACATTTGCACTTGCTGAAATACACACGACATGAGCTCGTGTCGTTAACAGGCAGCACAAGCAGCTGGCACGCCCAGCACACAATGCCGCCCATAGAATATATTTCGAGTGTTTTTATATGCAGCTCTTATATTATTTGCTGTGGGTTTATTTCACACACGTCCAAGTGTGGGTGTCTCTCTTTGTGTGTGGGTAAATCGCCTAAGACTCTAACACAACACAAACCCGAACATGCTATAAAATGGTGTGTAAATATTGTTTTTAAATTGACAGGCGCAATTCAGTGAACAATAAAGTAACAAGGGATCAATGCTGGCCAGGGAACAACAGCACTCGAAAGATAACAAATAAAGCAATTTTAATCCGAAATGCTCGAGACAGGCTGAGAAATTGTAGGGGAAATAATTAGAGAGCAGCTTGGCAAACATTCCAGATTGACAGCGCCGCGTTCAACATCATTCATCATGAGAAATCGATAAAGAGACTCGCCTGCCGTCTGTTGGGCAACCTGAAATCAAGCTCTCGATAAACTTTAACACTTCCCATGAATGGCCCCGCGCGCCTCGTTCAGCTTAACACATATTTGTATAGGCTGCCCTGTAGGACTTGCGCCCCTTTTGTAGAAATCTGATGTTTTTTTCTTCTTCTTCTTCTTCTTAACAAACAATTGCCCGCTCGATTGATGGCCTTGATTTGGGCGAAACCAAATTTTTATTTTGTCCCTTGACATTTTTCATGCCTTGTCACAGGCTCTTAGCTGCTTCACTTCTCGATGATTTTTGTGTCGCCACTTGTATTTTAATTAAATTAAAAAAAAAAAAAAAAACAAAAACAAAGTAAGCAATGCAAATGCGAGCGATTTATTTAATGCTACCCTTTGCCGAAGTAAATATTTTAATTAGTAAACATCGTTAAGAGCGAGCGCAATGCTAATTTCGTTAATGAGCGGCAGCCAGCGAGGCCAGCAACAACAACAGCAGCCTATTCATTGGCCCCTCAAAGTCTGCTCGCAGCATGATTAAGCGCCAAGCATAGCAACAACAATAATTCTCGTATCGAAGGACACAGCTGATACAGCCAAAGGACCCAAATTAATCGCACAATTAACGCAAAATATTGCGCTATAAATATAATTTATCAAACTCTGTGCGCTATTGCATGACAAATGATAGTGTTTAGGAATAATTTGATCTAATATTAGAAATTATCATTGAATTTCCAGCAAAGTCATGCTTATGCCATCCACATTGCTTACAGGGTATCTTACAGTCCATCATCGGCTCACTCATTTTACGCGTGCCCATCTATCTTATGTGCGTACAGCCAGTAAATCGGGAAATCATTGCATACATCTGTTTATATAAGTGCTTGAGCTGCTTATGGGAGGCATGTGGGCCGTGCCTAATATGCTGGACGGGACTGTTGCCATGGCCTTAAGCCCTGAAGTGTGCGAGTGCTTAATAAAGGATTAATCAAAGTTAATGCCGCAAGCCACAGATACGCATATATGAAAGGCCATGCTTGACTGCACACACACACACACACACACACACACATCGCACACACACACATCACGCACACGCACACCAACTACTAATTGCTAACATTGCAGGACATTTCAGGAGCAGAAACCAAAACTCATTTGATCCAAACAATAGCCAACTTTATTCATTCACGTTGCAGCCGTGTGTGTGTGTGTGAGTGTGTGTTAATATTAATATTCATGCACACACACACGCATATACAATACACAATTGTGAGGCAGGCATTCATATATCGCACTGGCTCGGAAAATTACAATTTTCATATCTGATGGCCGCGTCGACGCGCGCTTTAACTTTCGAAGGTCGCTGGGCAAATGAAAGCAAAGGCAAACAGTTTAATGCCAGCTGAGCTGGCCAAAAGTGTCAGTTCCACTGGCTAATTGCATGGCTAGTATAATTTTGCTCGCTATCTCCCACTCGCTCTCGCTCTCCCTCTCTACTATATATACTCTATATGTATATACACATGCTTGCTTTAGCCATAATTAGAGTGAAGTTGCTTTATGTAAAGCTTATGCTAGTACAGTCCAGCATTCTGCTGCACATCAGCGATATGCGATAAGGTGTATCTGCCGGCAGCTGTAATAATTCATTCACTGATTAATTGAATTCAATTAATTCACCCACACATATGCAAATGTGGCAAGTAATTATGCGACCCTCGCATTGTCCTCTCTGCTATTTTTAGTACAACGTAAGAATTGTAGTTTAATCTGCTTGAACGTGGCCCACTATCCAGCTTATGCAAATGGCCACGCCCATATATATACACACACACACTCACACTCTTCTACAGATATTCCGCACTTGAGTAGTTAGTATTAAGCTGCTTTGCACTGGGGTCTTCTCAATGCGATTCTCATCAAACATTTTTTCACGTTCTCCTCTCTTCTCTATTGCACTCTATTACGCATTTGTGATTTTACCAACATTTCATATCTCTTTTTTCTTGCAATGCCATGAATGCAGCCAGAAATACTCTGAAATAAATGGCATTTTGCACGATGGCTGCTTCCGGCGCAGATCGACAACATGTGCAACACATGGCGCGAATTGTTACGGAATTGTTGAGCACGGCCAGCGGGCAGGTGGTAGATACTGAAAAGTGCGAGCAAACCGAATACAGTTCAGAGGTTGCAATTGTAATGAAAAAAAAAGAAAGTTTTTATCCATCGAATGAATATAAAGTTGGGGTTTTTAAAGGCCATCGATTTAAAGGCGGAGAGCATAAATCATGTCAAGAGTGGATTAAACATATATGAGTCATTGCATTGGCAGTGCGAATGTTAAGCAGCCAAGATTTGGCAGTCAAAGGCTGCTTAAGGAGACCCTCGAGCCTGCCAGCGAAATTTGCATACACCACAATTTCAGCTTTAATGCGCTTGTTAACAGCAAGTGCCGTGGCCCGTACGGCTCGTTAAAGGGCTCTGCCGCCGTAAAGTATGCAACAGTTTTAGGGTACGCCAATCGTTTACTTTAGCAGCCATTTTAGCCAAGGCCTTAAAACGTTGCCGCTGCGAGCTGAGAGCCAAAAGTGCAAATGTGAATCGCAATGTGTTTTAGAATGTTTGCTGGCCCCAAGCTAAAGCAATTGGCGCTTTCTGTTTATTGCTTGGCAAACTGATCATAAAAATTCTGTGGAGGGAAGTAGAAAAGTTAAGCACTTCCCCATCTAGCGAAAGTTGCCTAAGTAAATTTATGAAGCGAACTTTTCGCTTTTAATGGATTTCCTGTTGTCCTTGTTGAAGTTGCTGCCAAAAAGAAAGTCCAAATGCAAAGCAGAACCTAAATCTCATTCATAGCAAACAGACAAAGCATAGTTGAAGCGAAAAGAGTTGTTTATTTGTTTGCTCTGTCTGACTGCTCTCTGTGCTGTTCTTCTGCTGCTTGAGCATTCACTACTTTATTAATCTGAATACGCAACTTCTCGGAATTTATGTGTTTTTTTATTGCTATAGAATATAAAGCTTGTATTTGTTAGTAGCAACTCGAAACTACCGAAAAATTATTCAGTGCTTTCAACTGTCGAGCGGCTCAGCAATTCACATTCAGTTCTTGTTGTTGTTGGTTAGCGCTCTTGGGCGATAAAAGTTTTTGCTTTGCTATTAGTTTCAATGGCCGCTGCTCTTGTTGAGCTGAAATTTAAGAGACGGCGCTGTCCAGAGCCCAATTAATTGGGCTGTACGTTTATAATGAATAGCTGCAGCTGTCGGCTGTTTTCGGTTTCATAAGCCACATGTGACGCAGCTGAGAATTCGAGGCGTTAATTAGTCAAAGGAAGCGACTCAGCAGAGCTCAGCTGTTTATGCCCTTATCATTGTATCAAATGCTAAAGATTCATCGCGGCAGGAATTACTTTTTAATTGCATTGCGAGCTTATTTAAACGCGAGGCAGAATGTATACATTGAATATGCAAATTGCTGCTCTCAGGAATCACCCAGATATATATGTATGTGTATGTGCTTCAGCTTAAATATGAGCACACAATTTGCTGCCCTTCCTTTCTCCTTCCCCCTCTCTCGACATCAACTGGTATTTGCATAATTAGCTTAGCTTACAATATCTTTGCTGTTATTTCAAATGATATTTCCAACTGCTGCCTGCTGAGTAATTAGTCATATTTCTTGCAGCTGTTGGCCCTGTTATGCACACACATATTTATGCATTAGCATTGCCCAACAACACATATGATTTATGTTTTGAGCCGAGTGTGGCCTGGGGTAACGGCTTTGCTGTTTAAAGTCCTACATTGTCTATACGATTTGCGAATGATTGCGAGCAGAGCAACAGACTGGCATGGCTGTCTGCCCCTTTGGTCCTTCTGTTCCTCAGTCTGCCTGTCTGCTTGTCACTGCTTCAAAGCCTGCTCGCTTTGATGATATTTGTGGGTTTTGTCTACGGCTCAAACAGTTGAGACCCAAATAGAAATGCAGCTTAGTCGCTAATGTTATTTGCCTTGTCAAAAAGCAGAGTCTCTTATTGTGAACTCTTTTGGTCCAAGTGAAAAGGGTTTATGAATGCAGGATATGGGATAATCCTATGAGAATATTTTAGTATAAATAAATTAGTATGCCCACTTGTTTCACATTTTTCTTATGCATATCATGCTCATCTCTGCTATCATAACAACAGAGTATATCGCATTCGTCTACGCCCCTGATCAACAATATTTGCCTGCCTAAAAACACACGTCGACAATTGGCCAGAACTTCAGGTCTCATTATTCTACCCAAAGGCAAATGGGATTATGGTTTGGTTTGCTTTTTTACGAGCTGCTTAAGCTAACCAAAAGCCACATATCAGCAGCCTGGCAGCAGAGCGCACCAAATGTGATTAGAAGCCCAAGCTAAGCCAGCTTGCTCCCCTCAAATGCAAAACGACTATGTTTTGGCCAGCTTTAAAATACAATAAAACAGACGACGTTATGCCAGATTGTAATTTAAATTCGAGAGCAGCAGCAATAGCGACTGCTGCTGCTGCTGCTGATGAACGACCAGCTTAAGTGGACATTTCGCTGAATGCCCAATGGCGCACATGATTACAGCAGTGCAGTTGACGTTGTGCTCATCATTGTCATCCTTATCGTGCTGCTTCTCCTTCTCCTCCTCCTCGTCTAGTTGAATATTAGCATATTCGTTAGCGTGAAAGTAACAAAGAGCGAGAGAGAGAAAGAGAGGGAGAGAGTGGGCTAGCTTGGAAGTTCTTTGAACTGCCTTGCAGTTTGTTAAACCTTTTGGAATTGTACTCAATTGTTATTCGCTCAGTACTTAGTTACAGAATACGCACTATGTTCCAGAAGTGCATTTGAAATGCGCATTTGTGTGAGCTTACTTTTGAATAATTTTGAATTAATCAACACTGGCTGACGCTTCGTTCAGTCTCGTGTGCTTGAAAAACCCTGCATAGCAAATTTCAGAGCCAGAGCTAGAGCAAGAGCCAAGGCCAGACAACACTCTCTGTGTGTTTGTGTCTGTGCGTCTGTGCTTGCACTTTCAGCTGACTGCGCACAACATGCATAAACATACACACAAACACACACACACACACGCACACGCTTAGGGCTAGTGACCTTAAAACTTTTTGCTGCTTGACACTTTTTGGCTTTTGATTTCTTGACACTATGATTTACCCTAATGAAAATGTCCCTTTGCATTTTCTGCGGAAATGTAGATTATGCTGAATTTTATGCGGCCATTATTTCTATTTGGGTACGCCAAAGTTTGACAGGACTCAAAGGGCTTTAAAACCCATTTGGGTATATCAACTGTGCGGCAAGACGCCATTAAGATGCTGCGATAAGCTGGACCACAATAAAACTTAATTACGCAATTAATTAACAATGATAGAATTAAGATAACGCCAGCGCATTCATTGTCATGCCACGCCCACAACGCTATGGCGCAGTAGAAAATGGCGACTTATTTGCCCAAAATATACCTGGAAGCTGCCCTCTCTCTTCTTCTTCGTCGTCGTCTTTTAAGATTTCGATTTCATTGCCCGCGCCTTGACAAACTTTTTGGCGCCTCCCCTCTGTTTGTTTTCGTTTAATTAGTTGTGAATTTTATGTGCTTCCCATTTTTGATGGCTCATTGATGGCATATTAAAAGCGCATAAAGGCCAGTTGACTGCGAGCAGGCAGCATGACAGCACATAAATTGCTGCCAGAGCGTGACATGCACGTGTTGGCTGCCTAACAACTGGCAAAGGTGTCATTATACCCAACCGGCAGACGACATACGACTTGACACGACGGAGCATTTATCAAGCACACGCTAGAATAAAATAAAAAAACCTGTCTCGTCGTAAAATCTTTTGTGAACCCTGTCTAATGAATCTGACATCTGCGTACCACGTGGCGTATGAATATGTGAATGTTTGTAATTATTAAAGTAGGATAAGACGACTCGAGCGGAAAGCTGCTTACTGAGCGGATTACTGCATATGATACAGAGAGTATACATTTAAGCTGCTGATAATATAGGCAATACATACGTAATACACTCGAGAGCAAAGCCATAAAATATTTATGGCATACAACTTGGAGCAGCAAAGGCAGAAGTTCAATCGAAGAGCTCCAATCGTCATGGTTAGTAATCATAAAATAAGACAGTAATGGAAAGTGTTCTTTGTTGTTGTTTGTTTTTAGTTTAAAGTTCTTTTGTTTTGATGCTCTCAGCCATGAACTGTGATGCGATTCATTATTGATGTCCCCTCTCACTGAAAATCAATCAGGTCGGCAATATTTCTGCTCTGCTGCGAAGTTGACAAAATCTCAATACGCACTCAACACACACGAAAACGAGCTAACAAAGCATTTTGACACAGCTCGAGGTATGTATTCTCTATATTGTGGGGACAGTTTATGGCCGACTGAGGCCAGTTGTCATTAGCAGCCACATGGCCTAATCAAATCAAGCTCCTTACCAAGCAGATCATGCTAATGGAGGAAATAGACAGAGATAGAGGTATATACAGCTCATGACTCGCATACGCCCAGTTGGCTGTCAACATTCTGAGTGCTCAATTACACCAGACAGAGAAAAAACAACCTAAAGCACACACACACACTCACACACACATATGCACTCAGACATTCATTTACATTAGTCAGTTAACGACAGCAGGAACATTTTCTGATCGTTGATGTTCTTGGAAAATTATGTTTGCATTGCCATCTTCAGGCAAAAGGCAACATTTTCGTTCTGCACATACTTTAATACCAAATTAAAATATTTACGTGACCTCATTCGTGTGTGCCTTGCAACAGCTGATGCGTATAGCAAGTTGGCTTCACTTGACTTGTTGCTGCTGCTGCTGCTGCTGCTCAATCATAATTAAGCACTTTAGTTGCTTAGTATCCACTTATGTATTTAAGCGAGGCACACACATACATACATCTTTGGCTAAGTGGTCATTTAATTGGCATTTAAGACATCAATTTTAGTGACTTTAATTAGCTATTATAGCTAATACGATGTAGATTAGTATGGCAGGAGCAGCAACTATGGATGGAATAAATAAAATTGCATGTAAGAAAATTTATTTTGCTTTTGCTATATATATAAAAATATGGTAAATATATTTATGACTGCTTAAAAAATAATTTTAAATGTTTTTCCTAAGTAAAATGTATAAAATCAATTCGATAAAATGTTTTCTTCAATGTTTTCCAGATGTGCTGCAGGAGGCGCTACTTAATATTGCATAAGACTGAGCCACAACTGCTGGTCTCACTGCTAAGTGCTGTAGTAAGCGGAAAGGTCCATCGTGGCAGCGTAACATGAAGTGCTGCGTAGGTTGACAATTTGAGTTGAAGTCCATGCAGCCCACTGAAGGTCTTTCAATTACTTTGAAGCGCTTTTAAGTGCGCTATAAAATTCAGGTTATTTTTTGTGGGCACTTCGCCCTCTTTTTCGACAGCAAAGATTCGGTGTCCCGCGAGAAATCGGAATACGGAATGTACATTAATATGCGCTTAGATGCGAATGCCATTTTAGTAAATGCTGCTGCTGAGTGCCAGCTCTGTAAGTTTATATTATGTTCTGTTTCTTGGAAACGACTGACTTTATCCCTTCATTCTATGCGCATCATCAGTTTCCTGACCAAACACGCACGTTAATGCTTTATAGCTCGACGACGTGCTTCGTTTATTCATTACATTGTAGGCCGAATTTAAAATAGGCTGCCGAAAAAATGAGGCTGGGAGTCGTGTCGCATCCCCAAAATAAGGCTCAAATGTTGCGCAGCCCATAAAAAGGGATCAGAGTGTTGTCGGCCAGGGCGGGGCTGTGGGCTATGGGCTGTGGGCTGTCAAGCAAGTCAATAGGCTTATGATTTATATAGCCATTAGTAAAGTGCGGATCATTGGAGGCTCGTGGCACACGCTTTTGGGGCTGACCCCGTCCAGGTTGTTTTTTATGGCCCGAAATACGTTTTAGCCTTTCGCCTCGCAATTTTACAAACTTAAAAGTTTGAGCTTAATTTATACTTCCTTTCTACATTAAATATCCTTTCGCAAAACTCACTTTGGGCATTTCCCTTATCACTTTGTAATTTATATTTCGCTAATATATTATAATGAATATTCAAAATATATTCGTAAAGGAGTATCCATTTATGATTGCCAGCGGAGCATTATTCACGGCTTCAAGAGCTCATTTGTTCTAAATTGCCAATAAGGAGAAGCCCGAAAGAGCGAGTGTAACACACAACAGCATGGTGTAACGTTCACACCACGGCGTATGAGCAATTCGCCATAAGTAAAACACATACAGAGACGACCCTTAATTAATTATATCAAATGTTTACAGAGCCATAGCAATTACCATAATGACAGGATTCGTTGTGTTTTGAGCAATACAAATTTTAATTATCTTTTCACAGAAGCTCTGGCTTTCTCTTGACATCACACGCCTCCACTTACCACATGCCACATGCCACACACACACAGTCGCAGCAGGTGCCGAATCAGCGGAAATCAACAGCAGGCGACAAACAACAAAAGGCACAAAGGACACGACGTCAAACAAGATAAAGGCAACAAAAAGCAATTTCTTCAATACTTCAAACAATGACAAATTAAACAAAAGACGCAGTCAAGCGCGTGTCAAATTGGCACAAAAAAGTCCATTTATTATTTATTATAAATTTAAGATTAGTGAAAAAGTGTAAAGTGCAAGTGAAGTGCACTTCCCCCTTACTTGCAGCAGCTGTGCGAAAATCAATTTTCGCTTGTTTACCAATTGACAGTTTTTAGCAAGTCTTCAGTCAATTTGTTGACAGTTTTAGCACTGAGCTTATTGCGCAGTCAGGGAAGCAAAGACAGGAGCAAAGGAATACGCTCGACTGTGAAATATCACTGCAACCAAATTGAAAACAATAATCACAATCGATTATAACTAGCTATGCATTGAAGCTGGTCAATCAGTTGGTTGGTTTCTACTAAATATTTTAAATCAAATCAAAAGCTGTAATCCTCCATAAGTTATATGTATTATTTAATATTCAATATAGCATACTCTTAATTTAAATATTCTAAACACGTGTGCGCTTTAATTAACACATACTTTGCTGAAATTTCAAATATTCTCTATAAACTCTAGTCTTTATAGTGCACACAGTTTTAGTATACCCTTTTGTTTGCCTCCATTTAGTGTGTGAAAAGAAAGTTAAAACCCTCTTAAATGCTGGCAGCAGGCACGTGCCGCCCATATAAAGAGCACATAAGTGCGGCAAAGCGTCGAAAATGTCGCCCATAATTCAACTAACGAAAACTCGAAAGTTTTGGGCAGCTGCCGCTCTGCACTCCGTCCATTAGTTCGTTGCTGCTTTGAATGTGTTTGTTTGTATGCGTATGCCCCTAAAACGGGAAATGTGTGCGAGCAACATAGTGAGTGCCTGACTTGCCATTAGCTTTGGGCTAAGCACACACACACACACACACCCACACTCATACACAGACCAATTATGCAGCAACTGCGCCTCGAGCATCAGTTGTTTGAGCTGCGAGCTGGGCAAGGTTTTGGGTTTTAGGTTTGGAAGCTTTTGCCTCTCGTTTCGACAACTGAATAGCTTTGTCACTTGGAATGAATGTCTCGGCCAGCCTTTTAAAGAGGAGCCTCTGAGTCGTTTAAATTTAGGCTCTACTGTACTTAAGGTGGACATCTTACGATACTACTCTTATTGGTAAAGTAAGAGTTTAATTAATTTTGATGACCAATTTGATTTGCATTTCAATGCTCTGACTGCGCCTGAGATTCAAATGAACGTGGCATTCGTAAATTACAATTCAGTGTTATGTGTCTGTGCTTGAGTATATGGAAAGCTTATTACAGTTTATTTATAATTCAGCGCACAACATGAATTACATTTGTGCTGCGGTGCGTATACGTTATGTATGCTTATTTTTTGCCCCTCTTGAGCAGGTGGCTTGTAGCTTGTAGCCGAGCTGCCGAAGGAGCCGCTTGTAGAGCAGCTGGCATAACTGGTAAACGTTCCAGTAATGCTCTCAAATGCATGTTTTCCGAAATTTATTGTCTGAATGCTGAATGCGAAGCCATAAATCATAAACCAAATGACAGCAAGCAGGTCCCAAGCTTTACTATTTTAAAACGTAAATAAAATAAATTAATATAAATAGCTGTGCAAAGATATGAATATAAAAAGACATGAGCCGATGCGTGGGTGGGCTTCTAAGAAGTAGACTTAAGCCAAAGCTGTTTACCAATATTATCCTGAAATTCTATTGAAGTAAACAGAAACAGAAGAGGAAAGTCAGTAAAGAACTATAACAGTTTTCTAATGTGCTTTTGCTAAAGATATCGCTGCAGCTAAAGTATCGATATATAGCGATTATTTTCATAAGTTGCAGCTGAGCTATTCGACCTAAAAGCATTATTGTTATCGATATGCAGAAAGGAATTCATATTAGCGCCAACATCAATATCGATTAATTATGTAAACTATGCTGCAGCCTGCAGCTGACCTTCCCAAATGAGCTAATTTTGAATTTCGCTTTGTGCATAATGTAATTAAACATAAATAGAAGCATCTGCCCTTGCAGTTGAAAAGTCTCACAAACTGAGCTGTATTATAATTAATTTTGCACTTTGCATTGTGCATTTGGGGGAACTTCTGCTGCTGTAGTGTAATCATTTGATGTAACGAATAAATAATTCATGCGCCGCGTTGTACGAGCTGCGCTTTAGCTGTGATCGCGCGCGGCTCGAGCTGTAATTACAACTGGGCCATGATTAAATTATAATGCTGCTCGGTCGACCTTTTAAGCGTCCCCTTGATGCTGGTGTCGCAGCTGTTGCTTTTAATTAATTTGCGCTTAGACGCCGAGTTGCGAAGAAAAATTACCAGCCGCCCAAGCGAGCTGGAAAAAAATAAAATAAAATAAAATAGAGTAGAAAAAGTCTAGCTCAACGGTTTTTTTTTTTTTGTCCCGGCTTCCAGGTGAGCAATGAACAATGTTTGCGGCCAGTAGGCAGCCGGCATCGTCATTACGCAGATTTCTCCAAGGTACAAACAAAAAAGAAAAGCGAACAAATTGCTCTGAACGTGCTCCATATCCGAGACGCAGATGTGGGTCAGCTGCTGGTCACAGTGGTGCTCGAGGCTGCACTTCCGCTACATAAATTGGCGACCAGTTGTATAGTTTGGTTGAGCTGTGGCTGGGTGGGACGTGTGGTTGGACAAATATCCCATTAAGTATTTGGTTTTGGTAATAGGATTTTCTAATACATATATATAATTTTTATATATAATACTAATAGATAGCAATTTATACGAAAAATAGTCACAAATATTAAATATAATGAAAATGAATTTAATAAAATTCAGCAACATAACATCTATACATAAATTGTGTATAGATGATCTATTTAGTTTTGAGTCACAAATATTAAATGAAATGAAAATCTATTGAACATAAATCTAATCAAATTGCAGCAACATCAAATAATTCAAGTCTTAATAGAGGCTCTAGTTATTTTTACCATTGGGCGCCACAAAGCAAATCACGTATACGGCAAATTTGTTATTGAGATTGATTTTGTCAGGCTGTCAACAGATAAAGAGAAAGTGGGCGTGCGAGTCATTCGCACGTAAAATCAGAGAACTGCTGACCATGGGATTGAACCCAGTACGTCCACGTGTTCAATTGAAGACCGTCTATCGTATATATATATAAAGATATATATAGAAATGTGCAGAACAAGTGATGCGACATCGAAATGCCAGCTAGCCTCAGCGAACAGTTGATTTAGCTGCCATTTGCGAATGTTCCGCTTGGAGCTCTCTGGTTTATGTTGCTTGACATTATATATTTTCATGGGTAACGCCTCGGCATTTGTGTTGCTGCTTGATTAATGTAGAAAGAGAAGTGAAAGTCCGGAATTGTCGTTGGCGTTTTAATAAAATGCAAATTGATATCGCCACGAATTCAGCTTCAGTTTTAAAATCTAATTTAGTCTTTATATTCAGCTACATAAGCCAAACCAGATATTGTTATATATTTTCTTGGTAAACTTGACAGCTAACGCAAGAGACAGCAAAGCAGGAGCGTCACATCAAGGCGAGTGAAATAATTGAGTAAAATTTCTTAAGTTGTTACAATCTTATATTGATTTTAGCTCTAAGTTATTTTTGATGTATAAAGAGTTTTCTTGGTTCGATTACTTGTCCTTTAGCTACTGCTCATTGCAGATAACATTGCCCCACTTTGGGCCCATTGCTGACTTGGCTGCGCTCCTGCCGCTGCCCATTTGAATAAACACATTTGGGTGCCGCAGAAATTGGCGCCTTTCGCCGCTTCCTTTTGGAAAACTGTCGCTGCCCACGCGAAAGAAATATTGAACAGTTTCGCTGACACAATTTCTGCTATTTGCTGTTGCTCTACGTTTGCAAATTTGAAGCGAAAAGAAATAATCCAAAGAAAATGTTTAGCATTCAGCTGACGTTCTATTTGTTTACAATCGAAACACTGGCCCCCCACATACCCTATGCGCTGCAGGGTTGAGGCTAATGACAGAAGGCATTTGCTAAATGCCATAAAATGAATGCATAGAGATATCAAACTAAACTTGAACTAACACACTCTAAACACTTATCATGGGAGGGCACGTAGCAGTGCGGGGGCAGTCAGAGATATGAAAGCTCGTCAAATTTTCAGTTTTCAGCGGCAATTGACAAGAGCTTTAACCAAGTTCATGTCGGGGCCAGCCGCCCTTTTGTGGCTGTCACAGCGCCAGAGAGACCCAGATTCGATCATGCATATAAACCCATGCAATATGTCTGGCTGTCAGCACAAATGCCCGTATCCACATCCGTATCCATGCCCGCCCACACGTGCCTCATTCTCAGTGAACGCCACGCAGCTCAATAAATAAAAATTTATTTGCGCTGCCAGTGAAAATCGCATATAGTGTTTGGTTTTATTTACAATCACACCCAGATATCATCGCTCTGCTTCAATGCTTAGCTGCATGGGAGTATATGTATACGTTCATATATGGAATTTTATTTCACATATTTCATGCTGGCATGTTTTCATTCCATTTGGTTACCTTTTGTGTTATATTATATATTATTTATTGTTATCTTTGTGAATTTCCCTAAAAATATTCAACAGCGAAGTTACGAGCTGTTTGCGTTTAATTGGATAACGTCAAGTGGCATATTTGATTAGAATATTGTATTTTTAAACAATTTTGTTGGGATTTTTCGCACAATAAACATGCCAAATTCATATAAATATTTTGTAGTTATAATTTATTAAATGTTGAGCCGCATTAAAGCAGCATAAATAATTTGCATGCCCTGCAGCTCTCACATAAGCTATACATACATACATACACACACACACATACATACATATATGTAAGTATGTATACGTATCTGAGTTAAACTCATTTGCTGTTTTGCCAGCCAAAAATCGTCAATTGCACTAATTATGCAAGTCGCTGGCGGTCCGGGCCAGCCTTGTCGAGTATTTGCAGCTAGCTTTTGGCCCTTATGACATCATGGCCCATCATAAGCGAACAAGAAGTGGTGCGGCGGGGCACGTGGCGCTGGACCACTGAGCCGGAAACACTAACGAGAAAACTCTGCAACATTTTTGGTGGCAATATTTTTGGCAACGATGTTGCCGCTGGCGCATTTCTGGCTGCATTGCCAATGAGGCTGCAATTTGGCAGCATTTTGTGGCCACAGTCGCAGCACTTCCTGCTCTCCCTTCTCTCCCTCTTTAGCAGCTTTAAGTTATGCGGCAGTGAATCACTGCAGCATTTAGCCAGATTATTCATCATTTTGAATGGAAATGGCGAACTGAACGAGTCGCTGTTAGCCTTAATTGCGCTTTAAGCTCACTGAAGTTTAGTCAGGTTGTGCTCGAGTTGGCAGACAGCGCGTTGCATTAAAGGATTAAGGCATTAACATGCTGGAGTACAAGCTCTTTGTTATTTGATGGACGCATCTGTTGGCCAACATGACAGCCAGACGGCGAACCACAGCCGCAACTCGCACCAGAGCCAACAGCTGAACCGGCAGTCGGATCAGCACTTGGCACAGCTCTGTTGCCAACGACAGTTTCACGCTTCATTTGCATAAACAGTCGCTGTACATTGCGCACCCAGAGGCCTCTGCCTCTCCACAAAAGGATCGAGAGACTATCGAAGCACTGTCGATAAAGACCCGACAGCAGTTTAGCCCCTGGAACTACACAGGTTTAAGGCAAGAGTTTTATGGCGAATTCTACTTTATGAATTGCTAAATTTTATATTAGGTCGCCATTGTATTATTTGTTCGCCGACAGCATTTGCGGTCGTTATACTAAACATGGCACTAACCACATTGCGTACACGACATGTTGGCTGCATAAATTAGCTTAGGCCATTACCCCAGCCACAATTGGGGCTTTTCATTCGGTTCAGCCGCGTCGCAGCGCCATCTGTTGTCGCCTTTTGCATTGACCTTAACCCCGCGCGCGAGCAGCGTTAAGGAAATGGAAAACAAAGCAGACACAGCAAACACAGCGCAAACAGTGCACAAAGCAAAACTAAGCCAAAAACATAAATATTGTCAAGCGGGCAGAGCAACAGCTAACGGTAAACAGCTGTTTGGCCAACAACAGCTGGCCTGCCGAAGCGCCTGCGCAGCAAAGCGAAATTTAAGAGAGCCTCTGGGCAAGCAAAGAGCAAACCCTTTGCAGACAGCATTTGACTTTGTTTGACTTTGTTTGTGTTTGCACTGTCATTGGGTTCCACATTGCCTGCGACAGCTGTGGAACTTAACTTAGTTTCTGGCTTTCCGGCCAAATTACTGCCAACAGTTGCCGCCAAATGCTGCTGCGAATCGCGCACAGTTCGATTGCCACTCGCTGCATTTAGCCAGGCTACGCGTATTCTACGTCTTCGGCCAGTGCCAGTGCCATCGTCGTCGTCGTCAGTTCGTCCATCGTCAGAGTCCAGCGCTTCGCTGCGAATTATATCATGCGAATTTTCGGCAATGTTGCCTCAGTTCTATTTTGTATTTCGTGCGCCGCGAATCGGTTCCAATAGCCGCACGATCGGCTCCGCTCATTAAACAATACATCTGCTGTCGTATGGTCAGCGAAACGATGTGAAACTTATATTACCTAAAGTATTTTAATTTATATTATAATAAATACATAAATGAAAATGTGCTGCAATTAATTCGTGTAACATTTAAATAGTATAATAATAAATAAATAACTTTATCTTTGTGAGCTGCAAGCCTCCAGTTGCTGTAAGTGTCCTGATTTATGAAAGCCCCATTTATTAAGTGCTTAACGCTAGAGATGCAAATTCTGAATTCAGTCGAGATTTAATAATATTTATAAATAAATCTCGTGTATTTTCTTTGATTTAACATAACAAGCAATTAATTTCATATTTTTCATTTTACAATTTCGATTACATTTCCACTCAATTGCCTCTGGAGTAGAAATGCTTTAATGATTTGTAAGAAACATTTCCATTCATTTGAGAATTTTCAATTGAAAAATACGCCTGAATAATTTGTGTCTTTCTCGATTAAAATTAATGAAGTGTTACTAATGACGACTAAGAAACATTTCTCACTTTCCAATTGCTGGCAAATAGGCAGCTATTAGTGTGCTTAGCAAATAATCGAATCAAAGTATTCCCTACATTATATCTTTATTTTTATTTTTTCGATTTAATAATATTGCAGCTCAGTTAATTTTTAGGCAACTCTTTGTGTTTGCTTGGGCTTAAGCAAAATATTGTCCCAAGCCCAATAGAACAATACCGAAAACGAAACAATTCAAACAATCTGGAAATGGCACTAGGCAAATAAAGGCGCACGTTGCTGGCACGTGACGACACAAAATAGAAAAGAAAGTGCTACTTGAGAGACAATAAATAAAAGACGCTGAATAAGAAAAAGAACTAGAAGAAGAAGAGGAAGCAAATGCATTGAAAAGACAAGTGGGCGACACTTGAGTGTATATGGATGGCTTTGCTAGGGTTATGAAACAAGCTCCTAGAATTGGCTGCAAATAACAGGAAAAACAATATGGCACAGGTAGAAAATCAGTATATGATAGAGGAATAGAGTGCATTTTAAATTGTGCATCGAAATAAAATTATTCAAGTGATTTTCCAGCCATGCAACACATTGGCTAGCCATGCAAGCGCAGCACCCTCGCTGTCTCTTTCTCTCTTGCTATCTCCCTTCCTATGATAGGTGTGTGCAGCTGTTGTGGCAGCTGTGTTAATTAGAATTCGTGTTGCCATTAATTGAAACACGAACAGGACAAGCGTAGCCCAACGAAGCTGTTCAACAGTGGGCGTCATCAATCAATGGCCTACCCAAAACTTAATTAAAATGCAACCCTCTACGTCTGCCCTTTATTGGCCAAAAATATCTATCAGTCTCTGAGCTAAGTTTCATTATTTCTCCCTTAGCTTTATTTACTTTTATTTTTTATAATTTATTTTTTATCGTTTTTGAATAAAACTTTTACAGCTGTAAGTTTAGCGCTTGGTCATGGCATCCAAATCAGAGAACCACACTGAGCTACTTCTGTTTTCGTGTAAAGCAGCAGCATCATCATCTGCCTCAAGTTTTAATCAAAAATCAGTTGAAACTTTCAGCGCGCGGACTGCTGACCAAACTTTCTCACAAAACTAATTCCGAGCTAGAATTATAATGTATTCTGGTTAAACCTGAAAAAAAAAAAATAAATAAATAAATAGAAGAGAAATCAACGTGATGAGCTATTGCTGTCTTCAAATTAAGTAAACAAGCAATTTGCATAACGCTGCGTATACGCAATAAAGTATTGATATAAGAATCAGGGCATAGGCAACGGCCGTATCAACATGGTTTTTCCTTACTTATGCCGTTTCCTGTTTCCTGATGATTGAATTTCGCTTTGATTCTTTGTTATTCGCCATTTGGCTTTTTGTTTTTTGTTTTTGTTTTTGTTTTTGGTTTTGGTTTGGCTGATATTATTAGAGTTTCTTTTGTTTTCGTTGTCGCTTTCGTTGTTTCTTCATTTTTGCTTGCGTAATTTGAGTTGATATACGATAAGCCAGAAGTTGGGCGCCTATCATGCGGCCGCTGATTGTTTCATATTAAATGTATTTCTGCGTTCTTGACCTGGCTGGCTGGCAATGCGCCCTGCTCCCGGTTGCCACAACAATTGCCGCAGGCCGTGCGCCCTGCCATTTTTTATGGCTCACTTAGACGCAGATTTGTTTGCAAATGATATGTCAGCCAAGTCGCACGTAATGCCAATTATCATAAAATTACATTTTTTTCCTCTTCATATATTTCGTTTTTTCTTTTTGCTGGATTTATTTATGAATTGGCTGCTTACGTGAGCTGTGGGCTGCTGGTGTATGGCAACAATTGCTGAGGCTATTTATAAGAATGCAGAGAAATAAAGAGATGAAATTTAAGATTTAATAGAAATGTTTTGCTCTGCTTAAACAATCTCTTGTATGACATTTAAATTAATGTAAAATGTAAAACATTTATTTGTGTACTAAAGCCACTAAAGTTTTTATCCACCCCAAACAAGGGAGAGAGAGAGAAGTAGAAAAACAACTTTCCTTTTAATAAAACATTTCAAGTTTTATGATAAACAATGGCCAACAACATGCGCTGCAGCCGGCACTTTCCGCCTGCCAAATCTTTGCTGTCAAATGTTTTAGCGCACTCAGAACTAAGCCTCGTACAAAGTTGCATCCGCTTGTTGCGGACTTTTTGGGCCAACAATTTATGGCGCAGCAATAAGAATTGTGACAACAAATTTAGCAGCTTGGCCAGAATCGGCAAAGGGACGCTGCACAACTTAATATACTCCACATTAACTTTAAATGCAGCGAAATTTATTCACTTACGCCTAGGCTTACAGGGCAAAGTTGTCAAGGCAAATTTATGAGCAAGCCTGAAGGCGATGTTAGTGTTTTGAATAATGCAAATAAATAAGTATGTATATACAATATATTCATATTCGCAAATAAATAACTTTTGGCAATGCAACGAAAATGATTATTTAACAGCTTACTGCAGCATTTGAGTGAATACTGAATTGCTGTGAAATGCTCTGACTGCCTCAAGAGTCCAAGCTGCCCAGCTGCCCCAACTGCGATGCGGCATGACTATTAAAACGGACCTCACCAAGCTGCACTGGCAAAAAGCTAAGAGCCAAGGGCAAAAAAATAAAGCAGAAGGTGCAAGAGCGCATAATTTGCAACAGATGGACAATGAAGCTGAAGAAACTTACAGCGAAAGGGCATATTGAAAAGGAGAACAGTTTCAACTTACCTTTGGGTAGCTAGTCTAGGGTATTGCATAGTCATGCATTGCCTGCAAAACTGCCAGCTTGCTGGCTCACGTTTTTTTTTGATGACAGCGTTGGCGGGCGACGCTGTTAACGACATTGCCACAGTTGGTTCAGGTTAAGGGCAAAGTCATGAAAGCGCTATAATTCGGTAATGAAGGCGGACACAGCTGCAGACAGTCACTATGAATTAACCATAAATATACATATAGAAGACGAGCATTTTAGCTAACGAGCAAGCAGCCCAGTCGATGTCAAGCTGTCTAGATGGCCCCACCAACAGCCCAATGCACTTTAAATAGGCCAAACGAATGTGTGGCCAAGCTTATTCCTTTCTTTCACATTTTTTTAATAGACAACTCAGTGAACATTCTGGCACGTTATTGAAAGTCAAATAAGACTGAAGACTGCAGACTGCAGACTGAAATGCCAAAGCTGAGGCAGTGGCGGCAACTGCAGCATGTGCGTGAGCCACTTGCTGATGTATGGATGGTTGGGTGGTTGGGTGGGTGAGAGGGAAAGTGCATTTGAAGTGTTTTCTTCTAATTCCGCTAAGGGTGGCGCGAAACGCAACGCAACGCAAATTGACACACTCTTTGGCACAATTGGGTCATAAACTAGTCCAAGGATCTAGAGCTGCAATCAAGCTTTTGTATAATTCGAACTAAATAGGCATGATAACCTTTTTGATTGAGCGCACATATCTGTGAGTGTGTTTAGCTTGGCTTAGTTTTTATGCGCGGCCTGCCATAGACTCCGGTCAGCGTGTTGTATCATGTTTTCGATATGGTAGCCCAATTAAATAATTAATGTTCCTGATTGATTGCGTCACGGACTATGAAAGTGTTTACTAATCAGTAAGTTTGTTTATTAGAACTAGGCGACTACTTCCACGCTTCGCTAAGTAATTGGACGGACTAATAATTATATATGTACATCCATATACATACATATATCTTGCTTCGGCTTGTGAAAATTATGAAAGTTTGTCACGTTCCAATTTAGCCCAGAGACAAATGTGTATTTAAATTTGTTATACAGCACAGTTATACTTAGCTATAAGCCGCAATTTAAGTTTGCAAATAACAATTATTTGATGTGTATTAAAATTTCATAGCCTACTTTCAGGCGGAAGTGTAATTTGTTATGACAGGACTTGAAAGAAACTAAACTGGCGGCCATTTCGCATCCCATGTCAGCCAGCTCTCGCACATAATTCAATTAGTCAACTTCATTGTTAATTAAAACAAACTGCTCTGCTCCCAGCATGAGCATGTACGAGGACCTGGGACACGCCCAATTGAGTGTCAGCTGGCTGTAATGTGTTCTCTGTGTTACTTTGTGGCAGAAGTGCGTAAAATAATTAAAAGAAATATCTCAGTGCTCACTGTGTGGCCTTGCTGCTAAGTAGATTTCAAATTATTCCATTAGTGCTGATGACATTTGGCCTGGCTCTGCCAAGATGATATGCCGTGCGATATGTGAAGTGCTAATGTGCCGCTGTTTGGCTGTTTGGCTGTCTGGCTGCTGGCCAAGTTAATTAAATACTCGTATGTGCTCGGGCAGCAGGCGCCGCCGGAAGGGAAGCCAGCTTAGCAAACGCACACATACACACACACACACACACACACACATGCCATACGACTATTAATGGTCCAACGTCTTTCGGCTGGCATAAGTTCAAACAATTGTGAAAAATTGATAAACAAATCGCGGGAAATTAACCTTTAGCGCATGGCAGCATAAGAAATGAAAATGTAAATTCATCGCACGCAGAACCCAAGACGGACTGCGCGATTTATGTCTGCGAAGGAAACAACAAAGTAAATAAGCAACATCAATCAGAGAGCCGTCCTGACTGGAGGTGAGCTGTGAATTGAGCTGATGAGGCCGGCATTAGAACTCTGAGTCATAATACTGTTTTTTCCTCTGCTTTGTCAGAGTTGTCCGCTGTGTGTCAGCTCCGATAAGAAGCTGGCAATTGATTGGGGGCCCCCGCACAGGACATTGTCAAACAGACAAAAGATCAACAAACTGAACTAAAGTTGTCAGCCATATTTTAAAGCGTTGCCATTGCCACAGCCACAGCCACAGCCACTGGGGGAAGTCAAGCAAATTAGCTATGGCCAACACGTAGTCTCATAAAATATTTGAGACATGGACACTGTACGCAACTGTCAGGCGTGGCCAGCGTGAGAGCTTCCCGAAATTATAGAAACGGAGTAGGGTCCTCACACTTGACCTGGCTGGCAGCCAGTCAAATGCGTAGGCCGTGCGTCTTTCTCTTATTATTAAAGCTTCAAATTTTGTCTTCAGGTCTGGGCAAAAGGGAAAGCTACTGGAACAGTTTACTCTATGCATCCATTATTCATATTTGACAGCCTTTTGAGAGCCCACGCAGCGTATGGGCTTTATTTGTCTTTATGCAAATTTTTATTTTTATTTTTGTAAATTCTATTTTGAATATTTCACGTAGCTGAAATTCTTTGTTGTTGGCCGCCAACGCTTTAAAATGCGTAGCAAATCGTTTCATGGAAAAGTGAGGAGTTGAAATATCAGCTAAGTGCACAGGGCTTAAGGCGTTAGGACGAAAGGCGGCAGCCAATATTATGAAAATAAATGTTAACAAAATTATTGTTTACTTTTGATTATGTACAATATTTTGATCGCAACGGATACGCGAAACGCCATCAAGTGTGCCTGCGTACAAACAACGGTATTAGTAGAGAATTTAGATTAAGTGCACTCGAATGAGTTTACAGAATTTTTCACTTGACTTAAGCCACCTTGAATTCCGGCAAATGAACTTGTTTGCCACTGCCTCAATCAATCAAGCTGACCCAGGGGCTTACGACGCCTGCAACTCAATTTGCGGCAGCTTCGAATGAATATCAGGATGCCAAACACCAGTTAACAGCCGGCATAACAATACAGGACAAGTCCATTCGAGAATCCCTGGACCCACATCTGGGCTTAGACACAACGGCCTAAAACAATTTCTTTCAAAATTTGCATAAATTGACACAAGGCCAAAACAGCCACAGAAATGGATCCATATGTGTGTGATGGGAGGCAACTTGACAACATTCCCTGAATACCCCAAACCTTTAAACTAACTTAAATACTTTATCTCTTTGTTGCATAATTGAAAGAAGCTGTGGCATTCTGCACACAATAAAGCTTGAATGCTGAAACTCTTTAAGCATATGTGTGTGTGAGATACAAGATACAAGATACAAGTATCTCTGTATCTATGTATCTCTGTATCTATATATCTCTGTATAAAGTATACCGTCCTTTGTCTCCTGTATCCTGTCTCCTGTATATATATTATATCTCCGTACCCAGTATAAAGAATCCCGTCTCCTGCCTCCAATATCTGTTATCTGTATCTGCATCCTATATTCTGTGTCACTATATCTCCATGAATCTCTATCACTGTACCTCTGTATCTGTTTCTGTTCTGCATTTTTGCAATTCAAACCAAGCAATGCCTGCAGAATTACTCTAGCTCAGATGCTTGACTGGATTTGGCCTTCTTGGCTGGGCGAACATGCCTCCCAATTGTAACTACATAATTTCGTTAGCTGACTGCAGAAATGCTGGGAGGGCAGCAAACGTGTTCCCACTCCCTTTGCTGTATCTATTTCTGAACGCAAATGAAATTAACACAACATTGAGCCCGAGCGGCACACATTTTATGGGCCGCAGAGACCAAGAAAATGAGTAGAGGCTGGCAGCCCAGCTGGATATCATGGATAAACAGAAGAAGTTTGCGGCACTCCGACCAGCTGCTACTTATGCGATGCTATTCGTGTCCTTAGATGCGTGCGTGTATGTGTGTGCGTGCGTGTGTATACACAAAACATTTGTATGTATATTTTTTGCATTCACCAGAGCTCATGCGTTTGTTCTTCTCCTCATTCATATCCATTGTGGCAAAATGCAATCAAATTACTTTGATGTTTCCATTAATGTCGTTTTCTTTGGCGCTGACAGCGCCGAGAAGGCGGAGCAGAAGCAGCAGCAACAATAACAACTGTAAGCGGTAGCTGTTGATTATGATAACGAGATGTTTCTAGCTGCCTCAACAGCGTGCCTGCGCCTCCATTCACTCCCCCAGCTGTGGTTGCTGTTGCTGTTTATATATTGTCCTTGTCGCTGGAAATCACAGCCTCACAATGTCCTGCAAGGCATTTTTATTGGACTGGCGACTTGTCGTCTCCACGGAATCACGGAATGCAAGGCTTACTTGTGCGTAACGTCACAAAGCCGCGCCACAAGTAATTCATTCGAATTATCATCCAACAATACGACAACGCCCACTCCCAGGACACTACTCTAGGCAACCCGCTGTGCGGCTTTGTGGATATCCGTTTAATATGCAGCTCAAGCTGCTGGCAATTTTCATTCACTTTTCAATTAAATATTTCTCAATCTTATATATAGAGAGGGAGTGAGAAAGAGCTAGAGACAGTCTTCTGTACTCATGGCTAGGGTATTCGGCTTTCGTGAACCCTTCACTCAAGAACACATTAAGCTCTCGCTCAGGTAAGAGTGCCATTTCCGCTTAAAGCCATGACACTTTCCGTCGCCATTATCTGGAGCATTTTGTTTCACTATTTTTCATTGTTTACCCTGAGTAAGCATCAAAGAAAACGCATTTCCTCAGCAAATACCAAGAAGAATTTTGTTGTAAAAAGCTGAAATGCAAAAAACTATTTATCGCGATTCCAAGAAGCAAGCGCGCTGTAATTAAAAAAGGAAAAGTAACAGAGATACACAACGAAACTGAGAGCTGAGATTGAGAGAGAGAGAGAGAGAGAGTTACAAAGATTGACCGACTGACTCATTGATAATCATACCTTAAATTTCTATCATTACATTTGTATTTACCGTATCCGCTAGCTCGTTTTTTTTCAGCTGTTTACCAGCGCGATTCGTAATTACTCGCTCGAGTCCTTAGCTCAATGGCTATTTACATAATTTTGACCTTGCCTCAAGTTTTTGAATGGCGGCCTCAAGACCGTGCTGCCCGCTCCAGTGCATCTATTTAATGGCAGACTACTTGTTCACTTGACCATGCCCACGACAGCGGGCGGCAGTGGGCGGCAGGCAGTGACTGCGGCTGAATGGAAACGGGCCGAGAAACCAGGCGCTGTGAGCAGTCAACTGGGCTGGCTGACAGCTGCTTATTATGTGCGAGGGCGCGAACACTTAAAATGTATTTAAATCAAGTTCAGGTGCAATGTCAGGTAAACTCAAATTGATTTTTCACAGCACAATATGGCGCACAGGTCGTGAGGCTCCAATTGAGTTGAGCGAGCGAGTGGATCAATTGACAAAGTAACTATATTGGATAGCAGCCAATCAGGTGGAAAGAAGTTTGCATTAGACTCCTGCTGCACATCATATATTTACTTTACTGACAGAGACACGTGTCCTTTTCCCAGCTACATAATTTAGCAGAGCTCCTTTAATACGCCATCTTCAATTTCAGCTGCAAAGTTGAGCAGGTCTTCACTCAGGTCGTTCGCTCAATTAGCAGCAGCTTTGTTTTGCACTGCCACTTGGGGACGTGCTCCTTGCAGAAGACTTTCATTTTGTTAAGCTATTTACACGCTTCGACACATGTGCAACTTTTGCCGGTGCAAATTGCCGGCATTCAGTTGGCCAAGTGGCAGCTGGCTAACAGGTCTTTCAGCCTGAACTGGCACGTTTCAATTAGGCCAACAGGCGTTTGCTCTTATCTATTATATGCGACATTGCTGCAACTAGTTGACCGGATTTACTGGCTTACTGGCCACGCTTGACACTAATCCTAATCCTCGCACAATGCATTGATAGCAGCTGCAAATAAGATGAGCTCATGTGTAATTGCATTGATAAGCCAGGTGCTTGTTGCAGGCCCCGACTAACCGTAATTAATATGATTATTATGACAGTCGGGCCAGGCCAGCTGGCTGCAGCCATTGAATGTGCCAATTTGCATGAACAGACTCTAATAATCAGATTCAGAATGTTTGGCTATGCATAGCAATCATATCATTAGTAGCTCATTGTTTAACCATTCCAGCTGCTTGCTTCGCCTTATAGCTGTTGTGCATTTACTATGCTCAGCGATGCTCTTGAGTGATAATAAATTCATTCTTCAATGTCAAATTTTTTGGCTGCAGCCGACATCAGACTTCAGCATATACATACATACATACATATATTTAAATGCTTGATGCGCTTCTCTTTGGTAATGGGTTAAGCACGAAAAAGTTCTGGCTTTGATGTGCAAGTTTTTTGTGAACGCTTCCTTAAGCAATTTTATTATATGATATGCGAATGTCAAATGAGCTCGCTTTTGTCTGCTGCCAGACAACATGACGTATGCGTGATGGGACTAAAGGGAGAGCGCTGAGCATGAATACAGCACAACAGAAAATAGAGACACTCACTCACACACACACGCACACACACATGTACTGTAATGTGAATACGACTTAACAAATTCCTTCAGCTGCATTTTTCACAATAAATCGAGTTTTTCCATCGCCATTAAGGAATTTTTTAAATGAGACGCAGCAGCAACAGGAACAACCGTAGCTGACTGACATTTGAATCATTGCCAAGGGCAATAGCAAGGCCGCTGCTGCGGCACCTGAGCGATGTGCGAATTAAACTAAGATTAAACCAAATGAATGTGCCAAGGGAATGTTTGAAAAGCAGTCTGCATGATGCTGCTGACGACTTTTACCAATGAAACAATTGTTACCTGTTATTAAGGTTGTTACCTGCAAAATCATCTGAGCTAAGAGATGGAAATTGAAGTGGGGATGATTCGATTAGGTAATAAATGCAATTCAAGAGTTAAAGTAGATAGAGGCAGAGAAAGAGGTGGAGAGAGAGATAGATTGAGCGGAAGAGAGTGAATTATTAAAGTTTGTAGATTCTTTTAAAGTAATATCAAATTATAATTACATTTTAATATATAATCTGATATAATAAGAAGATATACCAAATTGAGTAACTCAAACTGCTAATTTTCGTTTTATAAAGTAATGAAAGCTTTGCTCACGGATACGGATACGACTTGGCTCTTGATGCTGATTAAAAATATATGCACTTGAAATTGTAGAAGAGCTCCTCACATCCGTCCACCTCCCTTAGGCCCCACTTCAAGTGGAGAACAACTGAATATTAAAAACAAAAATTGTCATAGCAAAATATTCATTTATTTGTCTGTTGGGGAAAATGTTTGCCTCTTCTTTTTAATTTAAAATTTAGACAATACCTTTGTAGGCCACTTGAAATGAGCTCAGAGGGTAGTAGAAAAAAATAGAAAGAAAAAACCAAAGAAAAAGTAAATTACTATAGCAACAATTTCCTTTATATTTATATTTTTGCCTATTTGTTAATCCGGAATGAGCAAACCCTTCTACGCTTTGTGTTGCATTTGGCCCACAGTTGACACAGATTGTCAGAATTTTGTTTTTGCTCAGTCAAGCATAGAAAGCTACACAAAAGACTAGAAACCAGAGAGCAGAAAGAGAAACTGAGCGAGAGAGAGAGAGAGAGAGAATGAAGATTATAGAATATTTTGGTGATTGTGCCGAGGACATCTGACGGAAATTTGCTAGGATATTAGCTGACAGAATAGAAATGCTGCCAAAATATTTACAGTTAACTGTTATGTTTGCATTTGTATACGTATTTGTAGCTGTGCTTGTACTCTCCACATAAATATACACACACATGTACGTATACATATAAATATACATATAGCATATATGTACACAGTCATGGCCGGGGGCCAAGCAAACGTGCTGTAAGTGGCATCAGCAACAACTCAATGCTGGCCACGCCCACAAGTCCACAATCATGCAATGCAAACCCAAGCCACCCACACGCCTGCAATTTATGCTGCGCTGCGACCATGACTCAACTGTTTTATGAAAGCCAACAGCATGATAAATATAATGCGTTAAGCCGAAAGCAGCGCCGTTTAAGCCAAGAGTGCAGATTCCAGCAATTAAAGTTGTATTATACGTCAGCTGCGTTAAATTTTGCTGCTGCTGATGCTGTAGAGCCGTGACAGGTCGTGTGCATTATGCATGCAACTTTAAGTGTGGCACAGCGTCACGGCCCCCGCCCCCGCACCCGCTACCGCCCCTACACGTCACTTGGCTTGACAGTCAGCGCTTCTATTATAATCACGGCTGGCCTTTGTTACAGTTTGATGATGGTGTTTTGTTATTGCTGTCGTTGTTGTTGTGGTTGCTGCTGTCTGTGTTGTTGTTGCTACTGTTGCCAAGAAAATCACAAAACTAATGAGAAATTTACAATGCAGCCGCGTGAGAGCGCATCACAATATAGTTAATTATAAATATATGTTCAAGAGTCACAGGTTGGTTGAGAGAGGGAGCGAGAGCGAGAGCGAGAGCGAGAGAGAGAGCGAGAGAGAGAGAGAGAGATAAAGAGGAATTTGGAGAAGGCGAGATGTAGAATTGCATAACAGCATCCATAAAAATAGAAGAAAGCTGATATAGAGGTAGAAAGAGAGAAAGAGAGGGGAAAGCAGATAGAAATTCAAGAACGAGAGTGAAAAAGGAAGGGAATGACAAATATATACTGAGAAAGTAAGAAAGAGGATAAAGTATGAAAGAGACTGAATAAGAGATGCAGAGATAGACAGTGAGATAGAGATATAGGAATGCAGAGAAGGAGAGAGAAAGAGATACTAACCAGGAGAAAAAAAGAGAGACAAACGTAAACAAAGATAGACAAATACACAGCCAAACTGAGAGTAACAGCAAGAAACCAACAGATATAGAGATTCTATTATAATGAGAAAAGTAGAGCAGTTTCACATATCATATGAGCATGTGCTAGTATAAGAAAGAGAAAAAGGGGAAGCGAGAACTGCAAGTAGCAGCGAGAGTTGCACAGGAATCAATGCAAATACTATCCTTCCTCTTTGCTATCTTCTTCTATTAATCCAATATTACCTTATTCTCTATTTAATTCAATATTACCCCAAGCATTCTCTCCGTCTCTCAATAGCTCAGTTACTTCCGCATAGGCTGGCAATTTCTTTTTATTTTCGCGCGCTTCGGCTTGATTCAACTTTTCTCTTCTGCCCTCGGCACCCATTTGTGTTCATCGATTGGAGATATTTTCATAAATCGCTAGCTGTTATGTTCTGTTATCTCCCGCCCATTCGCCATGCACTCACATCGTTTGTAATTTCATTTTGTGAATGAGCAACCGTTGAAAATTACAATTTTGAAATAATGCCAATGGGGCTCGCCTGGCGTAAACAGAAATGCCAAAACAAACCCAACTTGTTGTTTACGCAAAAAAATATAAATGAAATGCTAAAAGCAAAGCAAGGAGCGAAAAGACGAACGTGTTGAGCAAAGTACATAAGCACACACTCGGAGCAATAGCTGTAATCAAGGGCAGAGATTGCATATTAATTGAAGCGCTCGGGCTTTAAGTCCGTCACGGTGATGTATGCTGCAATGCATAAATCAAGTGCTCAAGTCAAGACAAAGGCGGCTGAGCAGGGACAAGGCTAGCTCTGGGTCTGGCTTTGGCTATGTCTCTGAGGTTACGTGATCCATTCAATCGGACTTGTCATTGCCATTTCTCATTGTTCGCCAGCTGGCCACAAAGGCAAGACTGGAGCTGCCCGTCTGCCTGAGGCGGAGGCGGAGCAGGCACAATGAAAGCATACCGCTTTGCAGCTGATCCTTTTCACTCACTGGCATTGGCATTCCAGGCCAGCTACCTAAGCACAAATCACTCGCTGCTGCAATTGTCCATTGTACGTGTGCCCACTGAACTGTGCCACAAATGAGAATCTCTGCCACATTTGTGTTATTAATAGGGCTTTCAAGCGAAAAATGAAGTTCCCGTTGTTGTGTAATTGATTGCGTTGATTTCTGAATTGATGCCCAGCTTGATTCGATCAAATCTGTTGCTTTCCCTTGTCTCCTTCAATGTTGCAAAAATTATAGCATACTTTTGTGCGCACTCGAGCCAGCTATACCAAATATGCCTAATTAATCATTTAACTTGTCGTGCCATCACACACACACACACACAGGTCGATAATTGATGTAATTAAAAGTAAATTAATACGCGCTCTTAACTGTATATAGTTCTTTGAGTTTCGTCGTGCGAGCGCAGCTGCTGAGCGAGCAGTTTCCTGCGCGTGGGTCCAACTGAATTTCTCTTGAATATTAAAGCGTAGGGAAATTAAAGATATACAACAGCTATAATAACTAAGCAGATGTTTAGCAATAGGTATAGCTTACTTCAAGAACTGCATTTATTCATTCAATTACTCAATCAAGTATCTTCTATGACTTTAAACCGCATTAAAAGCCCGCTTCACATTACGCCAGTCGCGATTTCAATTTACTGTTTCAGCACTGCCCAAAACCAAATGTTAGCAATTTAGTCTGCGCTCTCTGGCTGGTTAACTATAATTTGCGCATTTCGAATTCATTCCGATTCCAAATCAAATTGCCTGCTAACCGGCGTGCTGGCTGCGCTGCATATTTAAGGAGCTTTTGTTGCGGTTGCGCCTGCCGTGGTACGTGTTAATTGCTGTTGCCTGTGGTTCGAGTCCTGCGCGGGCTCGCCAAGTGGAGTTGCTAGTGCAAATGTAATTAAAAACTGTGGAAAGTAGAGAAAAACTGCGCTAACCGCGCAACGAGTGCAAAGCAAAGCGCATGACAGATAACAAATGGCTTAGCACACGAGCTCTGCAGCAGATTTCAGCAAAACGGATAGAAAGTTACAGTTACAGATGCGAAGAGTGGGATACAAGAGCAACAAGACAGATAACACTGGCCAACCAAGACATGGCATTCGGTTGCGTGCGCTGCAAATAAAAATCTAATTTGGCCCTTGTATAAAGAGAATAATTCCGGCGCATATCTGCACTAATACTAATGCGATTTGCCTGGCTCAGCTGGGTCGGCTGGGTCAGTGGGGGCGGTTGCAGCAGCAGTTGCAATGCAGCTGACCAGTGTGGCAATTAAATTGTGGGCGTGCTCCCGCTTAGCCACTTGACGTGAGCCGCATCAGAAATTTTTGTCGCATTTCGCTAATCGACTTTGTGGGCTAGGGCTAAGGCGCGTGATCAATTATTTAAGTGGCTGCGGCGCACGTGGCGCATACGCATCCATTTGCCATTTAAATTAATCATACGCCACGTTTAACGCTATATTATCATCTATTTCATTTTCAGCACTTGCCAGACATTTGAACAATATTAAATTTTTAATGCATCTGCGGGCAACGCATTTCATGCACAGGCAACTGGCGCTGTCACCGCCCCCGGCTCTGCCTCTGCGTCTGCCTCTGCCTCTGTTTCTGCCTCTGCTGACCTTGGCAGTCTAGAGTGTCAACAACAACAACAACAAAAACAACAACAACAATGGCTAGCAGCAGCAATGATACGACGCCGCTCTATTGCGGCACGGGCATGGATAATTTCCATACGAGGTAAGTCTACGGCATTGCCTGCAGTCCGAGCATTCCCCAAGGACGGCGCCGACTGCACTCAGCAGGATATTTAGAAATTAAAGCATTGCCAAAATCGATTAATTGAGTGCATTGGCGCCAGCCCATTCCATTCCATTTCGACAATTTGTTTTATTTTGGGTCAAACCAGCTTTTTACGACAGCAGCAGAAGCAGCAGTAGCAGCAGCAGCTATAAAATTACATGTAATTAAACTATAAAATATGAATAACGCAAAATATTTACTTAAATTGCATGCTCAGCGCTCGTAAAATGAGAGAAATATATGAAAATAATAGGAATAATCCGCAGGACTGTACCAATGGGAATTGCTGGACAGGATGATACCCTGACAGGGAACTATGCTCATGTTGAATGAATCAAAGATTGTAGAACAAGTTGTGCTCATATGGGATACATTATAGATTACATGCAAAATAACATATGAGATGAGCCAACTAGACTTAGAACTGATTCTATAGCTATATATTAACAGCTGAGTAATTTAGTGAGAAACAATGTTTGTAAATACACATAAAAGCTTAGCTTTGCCTCTATTACTTTTATAATAGATAAAATAACGTATTTTTCTCTCTGGCTTAAATAAATACTAAAAAGAATATTATACAATGTAAATGAACTCCTCCCCATTCAAGCTTGATATAAATCTGTTTAATGTGTAATATCCATTTTAGTTTTCATATGTCATTTATACTCGCTAGAGAATGCACTTCGCTTACTAAACACCCATATACCCCGCTTTGCTCATTGCTCATCCATAGGTATAAGGGGTGAAAACGAATAAGAGTGCTCTAGTCGAGTGTGTGCCTGCCATCACATCCATATACAATAACAAATTATATAACGTGCACACACACACACGCATAGACATGTGCATGCACTTACATAACACACACACACGCACACAACTGCATGTACAGCATGCAGCAGCTCCCTCTCTCTCTCTCTCTCTCTCTCTCTCTCTCCAAATGTTTTTGCAAAATAATTTCAGTTTTTATTGTTCCGCATTTGCAAAAGTTCAGAGAAATAAGAGCTGGCATTTATGTCTGCATCATGACAAGGTTAAGCTAGTAAAAATTGAACTCGCTAGATTTTTATTTGCCCTATAAAATTATATTTGATTGCACCCAGAAAAGGGAGAAAAAGTCAATTAATTTCAGCTGTGATAAAAAAAACATTTATTAGCCATTTAAATGCAGCGCTGATATTTGCGACTTAGCGCGCTATCAATCCAGCATTGGCTAAGCATTTCAATTTTATAGTCGTTCTGCTGCACACGTGCATACACACACACACATACAGAGAGAGAGAGAGAGAGAAAGAGAGAGAGAAAGAGAGAGGGAGAGCGGTGTTTGTTGTGTGGGCGTGTGCAGAGCAAACAAAGTTGCCTGAAATGCCAATAAAGACTGTAAGCCTGCAGCATTTGCCTACTTAGAACAGAACGAATACATTTTTCACATCCTGGCTTTTTGTTTAGTTTGCAGCCAAAGAGGCAGAAGCATTTGGAAATATTTCTAAATTTTTACGGCCCAGCTCGATGGTGACCGAAACTTTTGAGCCTTTTTGGCCGACTGGGCCCCAAGGGTGTTGCCTTCTTCTCAAATGGAGCAGCCTAGCCTGCTGCTTGGCTGTTTATTCAGCAAGAAATTAAACTTACATAAAAGTGTGAGGCAATCAAGCCAGTATAACTCCAGACTGGAGGCAGCTTTAATGCGGCCACACGTTGCCATTTGGCACTCAGGTCCTCTGCTGCACACACTCGATCCCAGTGCTGCCATAAGCATATATTTGGTTTGCTTTTAAGTAAAAATCTTGATTCTTTTCGTTAGCCAACAATGCAAAGCAAACAGCAAAACAAAAGCGCTGAAAGTGTTGGAAATTTGTAAAAGTTTCATTTTCTCTCTTCTTGTTTTCTTTTTCTCTATTATTTACGTACCAGCATTGTTCAAAGTAATTGAAAATATTGCCAAAGCATTGAAAATAAATAGAAATAGAAATTTTCTTGTTATAGAATGTATATACTTAGTCTGCTAATTGTGAGTGTAAATGTAGAGAAGTAGAGCCGCGAGCTATGCAATGATCGTAAGAGCTGGGACAACTCTCTCCCTCCAGTTCGGCTCTGCATATCCAAGCTAACATTGAGGCAACTATTTCAGCCCGCACTTGGATTTAATGTTCGGCTATTTGTTGAAACCTCGACTTTCCCATGAAATATTCACAGTTTGTGTTTGCCTTACGACCAGTTGGAGATTTCTAACAGCTGCGCTGGAGAGCACTTGAAACTGTGGGCCAGCTGTTTAGACGTAAACTTGAAATACCTGGAAATTATTCCGAATAGTGTGGGCTATGCACAACATTTCCAATTTTGGCATCACAAACATGTTCAGCAATGCAAAGTCGAATGGCTGGGCCAGCAATTAGTAGCTGAAACAACTTCCCAGGGACTTAAGCAACATTTCCAAAGCACATCACATGCAGCTCCTTCCTGGCCGAGACTTTAATAAACAAAGGAATTTAATGCGTACATAAACATGGCCACATGGCCATCCATCAACGTGGATTAGCTGGGGCAATAAATTTAACTAAGCCAGGTATTCTATATTAAATGAGCAGACAAGGAAAACGCGCGCGGAATTCGCGCTCTGCGAAAGTCTTTGATGAATGTTGCTCTAAAATATGCGTCAACAAAATGAAAATGAATGAAAAAAAGGAGGGTGAGCTTGTTTACCTGCAACTACGCCGCATGCCTGTAGTTTGTCTAGGTATTCTCCCAAAATGACAAACACTTCCGTTGCGCTATCAATTCCTCTGCCGCCTGACAGAGGCGGAAACGAGTTAAAAGCCATTACAAAAACTGCCCCAACGACATGATGTGACATGATGTGTGATGTCTGATGTCGGCTGTCTATCAAAACGGAATCATTTTTTTATGTGTGCTGCTGCTGCTGCTTCTTCTTCATCTCTTGTTCGGTTCACTCACATGGCAAATCGTTTATTTTTGACAAAATAAATAAAATAGAAACTAAAAAAGAAATCGAATAACGAGCTGTCAAATGAACACCACTGTTGATTCATGTTAATTGCTTGTTTTATGTATGTCGCACCGTTTGCCTTTTAGCTTTGATCTTAATATTGCGCATACGTCGCGTTGCCCTCACAGTGGACATCTGAAAGGGTTGCACTCAATGCACGTCTGTCGGCGTTTGTGGCTTTGTGCGACTGTTGACACAATTTGTCTTTCTTTCTTTCACTTTATGCTCATGTTCTATTGGGAAATTAGTATATTGGTTTTGTGCACTCTCCGTCCGCCTGTCCGTATGAATGTAAGCCATTTAACGGCTATTACAGCTAGAGACATGGCAGATCGGAAAATGCATTTTCTGGTTGACGTTGCTGGAGAGCAGAAATTTAGAATATTTATTAGTGTTGCGCAACTTCACAAAGATATGGCGTCTATATATTTACGTCAATTAGAGGCGTGGCAAATAGAGAAAATTTGTATTTTCCACAGTTTTAAAACTGAAATTAAAACGATTAAATGAATTAAATATTTGAGGGCGTGTCAGCACTTGCACCGTGCATGAGTATTCTGCAGTCGGTAAGGCTCGACTGCAATGCTCTTACTTGCTTCTTTCTTTTTCGCTGTCGTGTGAGCCTCTTGAGTGATGCTTGTAGTGGCTGACTAACCGAGTGTGAGTCTGTCTGGCCGTGACAACGTCTTCCCAGCGGCGCCTTGCCAATTTGGCACGTAATGGCCAAGTGTTAGATACACATCTAATTGCTACAGAGAGGCAGACATGCAGACAAACAGACAGACAGACAATGAGACCACGAGACAGACAGACAAGCAATAATTTAAGCAGCCATCCAGGCAGCCCAAATCATCATCTTAGTGCCTTACCACACGCAAGCCTTAGTTAATTAAGGGTCACATTCTTATTGCCAGACAGTTATTTGCCAGGTATAGCGGATAAATTATTTATAGATAATCTCATTAGCTATTTCCACCTGCTCATTATATCCATCTCTGTCTCCCTCTCTCTCGCAGCTATAAGAACATGCACGGCTACATCTCGCTGGTGGTTTGCATACTTGGCACCATTGCCAATACCTTGAACATCATCGTCCTGACGCGGCGTGAGATGCGCTCGCCCACGAACGCGATTCTGACGGGCCTGGCCGTGGCGGATCTGGCCGTCATGCTGGAGTACATACCATACACGGTGCACGATTACATACTGAAGGACAGTCTGCCCAGGGAGGAGAAGCTGAGCTATGGCTGGGCCTGCTTCATCATGTTCCACTCGATCTTTGCCCAGGTGCTGCACACGATCTCCATCTGGCTGACTGTGACGCTGGCCGTGTGGCGCTACATTGCGGTGGGCTATCCGCAAAAGAATCGACTGTGGTGCGGCATGCGCACCACCATAATAACCATCACCACAGCGTATGTAGTGTGTGTCCTGGTGGTCTCTCCCTCGCTCTATCTGATCACGGCCATAGCCGAATGGATGGAGCAGCTGGATGCGGAGGGCAATGTGATAAAGAGCGTGCCCGTGAGCCAGTATTTGATCGACTATCGCAATGAGCTGCAGGCCGCCATGTTGCCTGCACTAAATGCCACGCCCCTCAGCGTAATCGCCAACGATACCCAAGGGCTGAACGTGAGCGTCTTGAGCACCACGCCCATGCCGACGACCACCGCAGCGCCAGCGCCCACTGTGGTGCGCAACGTGACCGTCTACCGGCTGTCCCACAGCGACCTGGCCCTGCACAAGCCCCTGCTGCTGAATGCCACGTTCCTGATCTACAGCGTGGTCATCAAGCTGATACCCTGCATCGCGCTGACCATACTCTCGGTGCGGCTCATCCTGGCGCTGCTGGAGGCCAAGCGGCGACGCAAGAAGCTGACCAGCAAGCCGGCCTCGACGACGACGACGGCGACCTCCAGCAACGGCACCAAGACCGTGGTCAACGGCAAGTCGGCCGAGCGGCCGCGCAAGAACAGCAAAACTCTGGAGAAGGAGAAGCAAACGGATCGCACCACACGCATGCTGCTGGCGGTGCTGCTGCTGTTCCTCATCACCGAGTTCCCGCAGGGCATCATGGGGCTGCTCAACACGGTGCTGGGCAATGCATTCCTGCTGCAGTGCTATCTCAAGCTGAGTAAGTGTGAACTATGTATAGCACCTCGGTGGCTCCTCGAGCTGCGCAGCACATAAATTCATTTGCTTTTGAATCCTTAGGTGACCTCATGGACATACTGGCTTTAATCAATTCCAGCATCAATTTCATACTCTACTGCTCCATGAGCAAACAATTTCGGAGCACATTTACGCTGCTGTTTCGCCCAAAGTTTCTCGACAAGTGGCTGCCCGTGGCGCAGGATGAGTTGACGGCGACCAGGGCGGACGGGCTGCAGCGCTCTGTGGTGGCGGCGGCACCTGACAAGTGTCAGCCGATACACAAGCAGCCACAAGTGGTGACACTGGCTGCCACCACCACTGCAACAACCACCCAAGTGACGAATCTGTAGCACGCAACACAGCAGCAGCTGCAAGCGCCTGGCCAAGAGCAGAGGCCATGTCATGCCATTGTCGTGGTGGTGGACAGCGCCAGCGGTGCAGTCGATCATCGTTTGTGCATAGGGCAAGCGTTGCCACTCACGTAGTTAGATATAGCTGCTAATGTAAATTAAATTCAATACATATAAAGTACATATATATGTATATATGCATATATATATTTGGTCCAAATTTACAGTTTACGGTTGATAAGCTATTCTGTGGTGCGCACACAATTAAGTATTGCATACATTAGGCACTACATCGGGCAAACTTGATAGAATACAATGCAAAGAATAAACAGATAATAATGCACATCATTCATACGCACCATTGGCTTGGCAATGCCATATTCAAAATAAAAATTATACAAATTCTGTGTGCACATGCAAGAATGCGCGCCTGTCGAATGCAAATCAAACAGGATGACTAACCGTCTGATTAAATAATTATATATAAAAACAAACAAACAAAAATGTGTACATATATGGACATTTATACGATTTATATTGATTAAATATTTTATTTAATTTGTATTATTACGAATAATTTGCATAGGATTCGAGATAATTTAAAAATATGTTGTGCAGCTTTTTGTACTTAAGAACCTTAGCTTTTGCTACATATTAGCTTTTAAACAATAATAATATTACAAATCTGAATTAATCATGTGTACATACATACCTATATATACTATATAAATAGTTGAAATCAAGCGATTTTACTTAGATGCATCGACTGTTTATAAACAATACTCTTAAGTGATAAGCGAAGGCTGCATTCAAAAAAGTTGTATAAATTGAAAAAAGTTAATAAATAAATAAAATAAATAATAATAATAAATCTATATATTGCATAGCTCGCAAATAACAATTAATCGTTTTACTATTTACACTCTGCTCGCTAGATCAACCGAAAAAAAATATATACTCATTTGCTCTCGCTCTGAGCTTTTGCTTTTCTGTTAAGCGCCTTGAGTTGAATTGTTCGTGTGACGCTCTTTGAACGAACATCGTTCATGCAGCAATACGATTGGCGTTTGCTTCATGACAGTCAGTTAGTGGGAAAGAGAAAGAGAGTCTTCACATGCACACACTCAATCCACGTACACAATGGATGTGTTTAGCGACCACAACACTCGCATGCACAAAAGAGCTTTTGCTTCATTTAACTCAAGCAAAAGGCTGGGTGGGAAGCGAGAAGAGCAAAGCAAAACAACAGCAACAACAACGATTTCGAGCCGATCGCCAACGAAGTCGTTTTAGAACCGATGCAATCGATTGCTCTCTGAGTTGTATTTTTTTTCTCAGAGAGTGAGAAAAGACATTTCTTTGCAGACATCGATAGCCGGTTAACAGTTATTTGTGTGCTATGATATATTGATGAAAGTGTTTGCAGTTGAGCCCCCGCAAATATTTTCAATCAATTATAATAGGAATTATTAATGTTCTCAATGAAAATTTAATTGTTGACAAATATAAATATAAATAAAAATCAATTTACGTATTTGTTATGCAAATGCCGCTCACTTTGAATGTTTCACAATTAGAATTAAATCTACTTAAATATTGTAAGCAAGCTAAATACAAAAAAAAAAAAACTAAGTACTTATAATAAATGTAATTTAATTATTAAACAAAAAAAAAAAAAAAGTTGTCATTTCGAATAAAAAAAGTTTAAACCAACAACATATTGTTACTTGTTATAATAGCTGTAATTCGTTTATAATATTAGCTATTTAATTATGAAGTAATTTACATGCTGCTTACTATGAAACTATAATAATTCATGTAAAGCTTGTTTATTAAAATGTAATAAATTAAACCAAAAAAATAAACATATTTAAACAAAAAACTTTTTGTTAGACTATATAAAAGAAATGCTGCGTAAGTATTGAATTTTAAATTAAACTTTTTCGCATTCATTTAAGTTTGTGCAGTAATTGTGAGAATTGAGAAAGTTTTCTCATAATTTAAAATGTGCAGCTAAAAATAAAGCCAGATAAGAATATGGCATACAAAACATATTAACTTAAATTTAAATTATGCCAAAAGGAATGTAAGTAAAAGTTGAAAGAAACGAAACTTTAGAGACTCAGCTGGAGAGCTGAGTTTCCGCTTATATAGTAAATAATATACTTAAGTCGTGCTCAGCAGCCAGAGAATTCCATAGAGGAGCAGCGCCTGCAGCATTCAATTATTTGGAATGATTATTTCCCAAATAATTGTGTACTGCTCCCTAAATATTAAATTTCAAGCTATTGATTTCTCGCCTTGGGGCTTTACAAATGGCCAGCTTATGGCTGTAATTAGCTTATTTATAACCTGATTCGGGAGTTTAGCTCTCGCCTCAGCTTCGTTAATTAGGCTCATTTATAATTGTAATTTCTGTTAAGCGACTTGGAAATTTACCCAAATTGCGCCCAGGTCTAAAATGGCTTTATAAATGGTTTTGTTATGACAGCTTGAATGGCGTCCATATGCTCGATGACAAAGTGCGAGAGTCGCATATTTTCTGCTCTCTATGAATTATAAAATTGCCATTGATTTATATGCAATAAATAAGAGTGAAAACTGAGATCTAGAATCACATTTACTGAAATGAATATTCTCTTTAGAACTTTAAATAATTCGCAAACATTTTCAATATTCGGATAATTAATGAAATATGTTACAGATGAAGGCAATTTAATTGAAAAATAATAATTATATGCATCAACATTGAATTAAAATTGTATATAAGCATCAAGGAAAGCAGCTGTTGCTACTGTTCATATGCCAACAATTATGGCAATTGATTATCTTTTTATTAAGCATACGCACTGTTCAGCCTTTGTGTATTAAATGAAAACTTTTCATATGAAATTGATTGAAAAACTTTTGCCTAAAGCCGCAGCAGTGAGGCAAACAAATTGCGGCAAAGGCTTGGGCCAACTCATGCATGGATCGTTAAGTGCAGCAGCCAGCAGCTAACAGCTAACAGCTTGGGCTGAAACCGTTAAAGCTTTAGCACACATACACAGACACACACGTGCACACATCTCCATCGAAATGCAGAAGTGCATTTGAAGTGTGTGCTGCTGCAGACCCTCAACTGGCAACTGGCAGCTGCCTGCCCGACTGCAGCACCCTTTGCATATTAGATTTAACAACAATTAGCAGGCAGTTGACAGCTTTAGCTGCCGCTGCAACTGCATCTTCAGCTGTTGGCCTTTTCGGGTCTGCCCATCAACGTCAGCTCAGTTGCTTTGGAGGCTGCTCCGTTCGCTCTCTTGTGGTGTGGATGTCATTTGCCTGAGTGTAGTGGCAGCTTTAAGGCTGTTCGCAACAAGTTAACGCAGCGCCCATGCCAAAGGCAGCCATGTTGCATGTGGCACTCATAACACAAATACGGCTCAACCGCTGCCAGGGGCAACTCTGCAGCTGTGCAACTGTGCAACTGTGCAACTGGCTGTGCTCATTCAGACGTGGAACCCTGCGTCTTTCCTGTCTCGTCGCATCTAATGAGTCTCATTACAGTAATTACGTGATGTCTGTTATAAGTGGCGAAGCTGCTGCATTTGATAATGATATATGTGCGGCTGTGGCTGTTACTGTGGGTGTGTGTGTGGGTGTGGGTGTGGTTAAATTCTGTTTGCTAACTGCAGGCAAAAAATCAGAGCTACATCATGCAGCGCTTAGCTGATTGCCCTGTTATCCGGCTAGAAAATATCAAGTTAATTGAAAGATATGATTTGACATGATTTTTATATTTACTATATTTGCTAAGAGTGAAGCTGAGTACATGGAGATGTAAAGAATGGCGAAAAGATCTATGGGAGAAAAGTTTAGTCTGCATTACCTGCATTGCTATCCTTCATAAGTATCCTTATTCTTATGCTCCCTTTAAAGATCTTAATTAATCTATACAAAATAAACAACTGGCTGTCTGAGCCAAATGCTTAGAGTATATTTATTATCACATAATGCATTGCACTTGACTCAAGCATTTCTGCTCGCTGCATTCTTAGAGCTTGGCTTGGCTTGGCTTGGCTTTGTGCAATCAGCTTATATTGGCAGCTAGCTACGCTCTGCCGTGCTGCCACTTAACTACACCTGAGTTACTCGCAGCCAACTCGTGGGTGGCCCAGATTGGTTACGTGTGTGCTGCCTCATCACGAGCAGCACTGTTATTGAATATGATCACAGGCCTGCCTGGGTGTGACATCAGCAGCGATTGGTAATGGGATTTATGTGTTCCCCCATGTGCGCAGCTTCGCTCCAGCAAATTTAAATCAATTATTTGATATCGAATAGACTCGCAGTCGTGCCGTAACTAATGCTCGAACTCATTTAGCTAATGGCCACTTGCATTAATGTGCAATAAGCTTAATTTGTAAGCCACTATTTCCACATAAAATTTAGCTTAGTTTTAATAACTTATGCAGTCTTAAGCGGCATTCCATTCGAAGCGCCTCATTAGCTGCCTTACCTTGTCAGCCTGGCTGCTGCCAGACACGTGCCACTTACCTGAGCTCGTGTCTTCCGGCTTAAAGGTACAACAATTATACATGCCTTAGAGTCAAGTTTACTTTAAGTGCTGAGGTTCTTGGCTAACAATAAAACCATTGGTAGAATTTTACTTTAATTTTACTTTTTATTTATTTTATATAGAGTATCTTTAATGCGCATTTTCTTAACTAACAGAAACTTCCCTTCAATATATACATATAAAATTATATTATATATTTTAACATATACAACATTTAATGGTTTAACAAAAAATGATTTCGTTAACCGCAAGAGCAAAAGAAATAGGGTTCAAGAGCTGTTGAACTGGTCCCAACGGTTGAGCGCTGTTAATAATTAACAAGGCAGCCAGCGAGGGGGCGTGGCAAATGTATATTTAATAGCCCTTTTCCACACAAAAAAAAAAAATGCTAATTGAATAATATGCTCAAAAATTATGCAGAGCTATTTTAGTCGAATATACGATTTAAACGAAATGAAACCACGCACAACATAAGGGTCAATACAGGGTATATGAAATGGTATACGCCTGGTTGCTTTTGCAGCTAATACAGTTTATTTTAATCAAATTTTGTGCGCAAGTGAATTTTCAAAAGGCAGTTCTTTAATAATTAAATAAAAATTACTTGAATATTTATTTTAAAGCAATAATAACGAAAAGAATTTGATATCAGCACAATCTAACTTGGCAAATATTTATTCAGCTTAATTCAGTTGACTTGGCTAAAAACTGTTTATTTTTTTCTGAATATACCACAATAACTCAGCCACAAATAATGCCTTAGAGACGGGTCAACAAAAGCGCAGTGCAAAAGATATGACAGCAAACAATTTTATAAAAATCTGGTTTGCTCTCTCTCAGTGTTACAGGAAAAAGGACAAAATTAATAAAATTCCTTAAAGGCCATTCAAGTTTGACATTTTGCGGTTACAAAGGCAGAAACAAAAACTAGATGAACCACAGCAGATAAACTGCAGCAGCAGCTGCAACTGCAACTGCAACTGAGTGTGTGTGTGTGTGTGTGTTTGATGGCTGTGCTGCCGTCATGCCTGCATAACAGTTGAAATTGGAACCGGACGTGCAGAGAAACCAATACACTATGTATATAGCTGACGATAGCATAGACCCCCCCCCCCTCCCCATCCCTACCTCTCTCTTTCTTTCTCTCACTAGCTATATTACTATCTCTCTTTTTGCATGTGCTTTCTTTTTTTCCTAATTCAATCTATGATTTTACTTTTTACAGGTTTTGCCAGGTACACTCACCCTGCGTGAGTATGTATGTGTGTGTGTGTGTGCGTGCGTATTGCCATGCCAATGTAACCAAATTTAACTAAACTCTATGTACTTAACCACACTTGCTTGAACTAAACGATGTTCACTAGAATTTTAAATGCTTCACAAAATAGAGTTGAAATTTGCAGAACGTCCAAAAAAGGTCAAATTGTGGCAGAGCCTGCCTTTGATCAGAGAATGTCGCAGCATCACCGAGCAAATGGTTTCTATGATAACATAAGGGCGGCGAGTTTTCATTTAAGCAGCTTAAATTGTCCCACAAATACAGTCTCTATAAATATAGAATTTAACGAAAATGTAATCACATTGTTAGAAGCTTAAATAGAGAGAGAGGAGGGAGAGAGCTATTAATTATGCATAAATTTATTTATATAATAATTAAATTCTAGCCAACATAATAAATAAATGTATGTGAATAAAGTGAAATAACGTTTAATGAAATAAGAAAATTTATATTTAGTACACATATTAAATATATTAAATTCTATTCTAAATAAAATTTCGTTCAAGCAGATGAGCTGCAGTTAATCGCGCGAATGCCAAAGATAAACAGTAATGGCCAGAATAATGAGCAGAGCTTTCTGCTAAATTGTTGTTGTTGCTGTTGTTGTTGTTGTTGTCGCTAGCTCAATTTGCATATCGCCCATACCCAAAATAGTAAACTGTTCAGCCACACTGGCGCAGGCAATGCCAAACAAGTTGGCGCCGTTTTCAACACCTGTCAAGAAGCTGAAACAACTTTAGTACACAACACACGCAGACTGAAGCACTTTAGATGCGAGCATAGAGAGAGAGAGAAAGAGAGAGCTTATTGTGCTGCTGCTGTTGTTGTTGTTATTGTTGCTGTGCGTATGGGTATAGAGCTGCACATATTGCAGCTGGCGGCAATGCGAGCCGCAAATGCACAAGATTTTGTTATTCCGCCGGGCTGGAGCTCTACGGATTCCAACTCAGCAGAGGCTTGGACAAACAGTTGTGCGAAAGAAAGAAAGAAGTTTTCAGCTTACGCAATAACAAATATGGGTTAATTAATCCATTTCAGACTTTGGAGAAACTAGCAAACAAGAAAATAGTTGTTTGTTCTCTTGCTTGCCAACCAGAAACAATGTTATTGACCAGCTTCACAACGCTCTCTATTTCGTTGTTACTTTCGTTTTTTTTTTTTTAAAGTTATTTGTACTGCGTGCAACGGTGCGTATGTGCAACAACAGGCTGGCTTAATTAAGAGCCATTGCCAAGTCCACTGTCATGACAACTGCTGGCAGTGAACGTCACCTGAAGACTTCGACTCTTTGGCTATCATTAGAAATTTCCAGCACAGCAGCAGCATGTGACATTTTCCATATTACACATACGACGCGTGGGACGCAGACACAACGAATGGCGAGAAATGGAGGAAACAAAAAAAATGCCATATTGCTGCAGCAGCTTAGCGGAAAATTCGCCGAAATTGCAGCTGCACATGCACTCCACCTAGATGACCCAAAATGCACTGCTCTCACAGGCAATTAAGATAAAGAGCGAAATGCAGCTAAATGCAATGCAAAAGCTTAGACTTAGATTTAGTTTACGTTAAATTTAGTTTATTTTCCTTTAAGTCCTCTCTTTTTTTACACTTTGCTCAACCTCCATCGCAGCTTCACTTATAATGGCTCCACAAGTGCATTAAAAGATTCAATACGAAAAGCAAATATTGTTTTGTCCAGACATAAAGTAGAAGCAGTGTTAGCATTGGGATTATGTCAACCGCCAAAAAAAAAAAAATCAAATAATTTGAGCAGACTATGCCAACATCTGTGGACACGTGCTAGAATGTTGCTTGCGACCCAATTCAACTCTAACACGCGCTCAGGTTTCGTCAGTGGCAACCGCAACGAGATTAAATCTGGAATTTTATGGACGCGTTTTCGTTTCGTTTGCTTTTTTTTTTATAGCATAAGCCGCTGGCCTGAACAAAATCCAATGACATTGTCAGACTTTAAGGCTTAGCACTGTATACACACACACACATGCTGCACACACATGGCATTAATCGAGCAATTACAACAACAACTAGGGCAGCAGCAGCAGCAACTGTTGCTGTTGCTGCTGTGATAATAATGAAAATGCGTCAAGCAGCACGCAACAAATTTGATAGAAAATTTGCATAACAACTTCCGGCATTTGGGGCCATGCGTATTTGTTGTTGACACTCAGGCAATTGTTGTTGTTGTTGTTGTTGTTGTTGTTGTTGTTGTTCTGTGCGTTAAGCCCCAACATTGTTTATGCGTGTGGGCCTATAGGCGTGTGTCGACGCATGTGTGTGGAAAATGTAATTTGCACTCGACATGCCAACGAAATTTCGCACAATTTTTACTTTGCACCAACACACACGCACACACACACATCTCGAATTGTTTTAGCTAGAAAACCTAAATACATTTGTCTATATCTTTTTTACGCTCGATTTATCCATGAACAAATAATGCTGGCCATACGATTGCGCCCGAGCTGCATAGTTGAAAAATTTTGGTTTGATTTCAATGCTCAGTTGCGAACCAACTGTCAGGCGATGTGATGTGAGTCTATGATTGATGAGTTTGGAAGTAAGTGTAATGGCAGTTGTCTGTTTGTAATCTGTGAAATAGGTTGGAGTGGAGGACTGACAGCTATGCGCTGCTCAAATCCCGAACTGTTGAATCGAACTGTTGTCTGCGGATTTGTGTATTAGAGCTGACATTGATGGGGCAACCGATAGTATTGAAGGACGATAGATCGATAGACATTGTCTGATCGTTGAAGATGGAGATAGTATCGATGCTGGAGGCCATCAATAGGCGATAGCATCTGCTGTCTGTCTCCCTCTCTCTCTCCCTTTCTCTCTTTCTCTTTATCTCTTTAAAGTTTGCATACCTTAAATGCATTTAAAGCTGCACCACAATTTAAGCCACATTCAAAATGAATTTCATGCCACACACTTTGCAGATTTGTGTATAATTTTGAAATTTCCATTCGTTTTTATGCCTTGCGGGCCATAGAAAATAGTACAAAATGACAACAAATTCAAGCAAATATCTACAGAAAGTACTCGAAATAATGCGCACAGATTGGCGTTGAAAATCCCAAAGCAAATTTTGCTCGAGTGCAAACAATGGCGAATAGAACTTATTAACATAAGGCAAGCAACAGATAATTCCTTAAGCTTAAGCTGAAAATGGTGCTGAGTCTCTGAGTCGTTTTAGCACTTGCCGAAAGGTGCTTCTGCGACTACGAAAATAGATGGTAAAGCAAACTCAACGCAGATTGCGAAGTTAGAGATGAGAATGCAAGAAGTTAGAGAATGCCCTTTGGGGTTCTATTCTCATGCCGTCATCTGCTTCGTGTGGGTCGAATTTTATGGCAGGTTTGCCCCGTTTGATATATGAGCGCTGGACTCGCTTGCTCTAACTAGCCAAAAACTAGCAAAGCGTTAACAGCCAACGAGTGCGAGCGAGAGAGAGATGGAGATGGAGAGGGAGAACGAGATGGAGAAAGAGAGTAATAAAGGAAGCCAAATGGAAATTCCTGTACACGCAACTCAAATGGCAGAGTGCAGCGTACGCAGGTCCTTGACAGAAAGCCATTAGCAATAAGGGGTTCATGTAGCGCATAATTAAAGCTAGCGACACCCCAAGTCCTCCTCAGTCAACTTTAATTGAGTCGCGCTGCCAGCAATAAAGCTGAACAACAGTTGACTGAGCGACAACGATGCGTATGGGTATTGCTCGCTCTGCGACCTCATACTGAATCGAATGTGCTCGCACAATGTAATTGTCAATTACATAAACATGTAGTCAAAGTTGCAAACATGCAATTCCATTATACTTTGCGCCCTCAAATGCCCGCGGCAACAAAGTGCAACAGACTTTTCACCGGCTGCCGCATGAAATCAATTCTGAAACTTTAATTAAGCACAGTTGGTCAAACTTTGCTAATGTTTTCATACTTATTTACGAATTATGCAAATTTTGTTGGCGAATCGATTGAAAATATTGATATTTAATTGCATATATAAATATACAAATTTATGCTTAAATTGAAGCTTTAACTACTAATACTTTAAGCTTCTTAGCATCTGCTATAATTGTATTAAAATTTATGCAAAACTAACTTTAAGTTTTAAAAGCTTTTACAAAATTTAGTAAAAAAGATGATAAGTCAAGGACTACACATGGGATTACAGCTAAAGTATGTTGTTGAAATTTATGTTTCCATTAAGCGTATAATAGCTTCTGCTGCAGCTGAATGCGCTGGGCTTTTAGGCAGAGACAAAACTATGAGAGCGAAACAGAATTGCCACGATTTTATTGCAATTAAATGTAAGAAATTTAAAATTCAAGCAAACACAGAATGCGAGAGCCTGTAAGGCTGCAGTGAAAAGAATTTCAATTAAAATGCAAATGCATAAATTGAATTCATGCGACGCCTCTTGTTCACACGCCCACATGCCAATTGGGAATTGGCATGCAAAGCTATGAAAATCTATAGCTAACGACGCAAAGGCGAATGACTAAAGAAATCGAACTTAAGCTGCAGGAAATTGTCAATTAATAAAAGTAATATATGTGTGTGTAAATTATTGAACAACTATTTGAGAGATTACAGTATTAGGAATAATAAAATATGTGACATATATGTCTATCTGCCTAAAAAAAACAAGTCAAGAAGAAGAACTACAGAAGATCATTTAAGTTGTGTATATGTATGCAACAGTATTCATTTGGTGCTTATATTTGAGTAAAACGACGCTAGAGTGCTCACAGCAGCAGAGAGTGTTCTCATTTGGTCACTTAAGGCTCGACTGCAACGACCCCTACCTGCTATCAGACCCAACATTTGAGAGCAACTAAGAGTCTGAGTGACAGTCGCCCTATATAAAGGGCAGCAGCTACAGCATTCTTCAGTCGCCCAGACCTGGTGGAGGTCAGCAGTACAGTGCAGAAAAGTGAAGTTAAGTGATCGTAAGAGCGTGAGAACGTAAGGGGAATCACGTAAGATGAATTACGTAACGGGAACTACGTAAGAGGAATGACATAAGAGGAATGACGTAAGAGGAACTACGTAAATTGAATTTCGTAAGTGGAATTTCGTAATCTGAATTCCGTAAGAGGAATTCCGTAAGTGGAATTACGTAAAGGAAATGACGTAAGGGGAATGACGTAAGAGGAATTACGTAAAAGAAATAACGTAAGATGAAATACGTAAGAGAAAATATTTACCAGAGGAACTTAGAGGAATAACTTAGAAGAAATTGATATACTTAGAGGAAATACTTAGAAGAATTATTTGGAATTATTATACTTAGAAGAAATACGTAATGAAATATATTTTGCAGGAAAGACTTAGAAGTTCTTAAGGGAAGTACCTGCCTACTTGTTGCTTTTGTGGTTTCGTGCAGCAACTTGAAGCTTATTAAGTATACAGCTGTTCCAAATGGAAGGGAAGTATATTTTCAAAGATCTTTTATTTTCATACTTACCATTTTTGCTGTTGTTTGCTGCTAGCTTTGCTTATTGCCACGTCTTTATTAACCACTTCAGCGCTGCCTTTATAAACATAGCAACGGGCAGTCATACAGCCGTCTAATGCCAATTAATTTGTTTAAATATGCTAATTAACATTAAAAAACTGTAGCAAATTCTGTTTTCTTGTGTCCTTTGTGCGTGTTGCCATAAAGCCAACCCAAATGGCTTATCGTTATTTCTTCCGCATCACAATCGAAATGACGTCCAGTCCGTGGAAACCTATTAAAATATATATATAAATGAAAACCTTTTTATTTGCCATTGAGTCGAGCCAGCCCAGACCTGCGGCCATAAATTTAATGACTTGCCTTTTGGCTGAGATTGCGTTATTCATGAGCAAACCCTCTGTGCCACGATGATACTTTCCCATCTAATTAGATTATATATGCTGTGCCACATTTCCATTAGATTGATGCTAACTCAACCAGTTCCCGTTCTATTAAGCCCAAAAACATTCAGTTTAATAGGCTTAAGCCCAGACACAATGGCGAACCCAGGGGCAAATCAATTTCATTGTCACATCATCCAACGCGGAAATCAGCCGATTGCGTTGGGCTTAAAACACCATCCACAATTGATTAGGCAAGCAAAGCCGCTTACATCGAATCATCGAGTGTCGTTGGAAAAAACATCTATAGAGGCCATCGTTTATTTCTATTATTTGACATTTCATCTATATTGAACTAACTAGCACAAATTTGTCAAGTAATTAATGAGAAATGGGTAGAGTAAAAGTGATAAACTAATAACTATGAGAATGGGTAATTTATTGAATAATAATAATACAAGTTTTGTGACAGCCAATTTGTAATCAATCAGCAAAAGACGTTAACTAATTTATTGACACTGTGAATAACAGACAAAATGGAAAAGCAGCATTTGTCATTAGAAATATATATATAAATATATATCCCTAATCTCCAGAGCCAACCGATGAATAGGTAGAAGAAACGGAGGCCTATTTTGCGACTTGAGATAGATCGAACTTTAAGAATTATGTCTATATTTACAAATATATTATACATATATACGCATACTTATAGATAGCAGATATACTGAGTAAGTTCATGGAAACAAGGTTAAAGCATTTTGTATAAGCAAGTTTCAATAGTGAAATCTTAACTGCAATACCTAGCCAAATCATATTTACTGATCGAAATTGAAGTAAAGCAATTATTGCAGAAATTTCCTCATTATTTGGACCAAGCTGAAATCATTTAGTATTCGCAGAAATGAATTATTTCAACTAGCAGTCCAAATCGATACTTCTGCTAAATTTCATAAACACATATTAACAAGTTCTTTGAACGCCAATCGCCAATAGCAAGTCATGGAAATTCATGAATGCAGAGCAACCCCTGGTACAGCAAAGAGCCATAGCTGAGAGAATTTCAAGACTTTTGATATCAATATGGAAACTAATTGCAACAGAATCAAAGATGCCTCAACATGCAATTGCCAGTTGCACGTGCCAGCTTCCCTGACTCTAACTGAAGTTGGGCTGAATCATAAATAAAACCGTAATTATATTTGCATTTGCCGCACACTTTAGCTGCACTTCACACTGTTATTAAATATGTACACTTTTGCGCCTTACTTTTAGCTGACACCAAAGAAAAGGCCCGAAACTTTTCCAACCATCTACGCAAACAGCGAAAATTTGCAATTAATTAGCGCAACGAATGCCAAATAGAACAAAAAAGAAAGGGGGTCCCAAAAAAAGTCGACGAGACGGTCAACGTGAGCCGGCTTTAATGCTGGCCTTTTAGCCAGTAAGAATGGCATAGAAAAAGCGTTGCCCAATATTTACTTAGCCGAACCACAGAAAAAGGCACAAAAGCAAACAAAACAAAAAAAACTGAAGACTAAACTGTGGACCGAGCCGTAGCTTAAAGTGGCTTAGCAATTTGCGCAGTGTATATATATTTAACGGGAATTTAATACACAGACGCCATGTGCTAAGAGAGTATATTGGTTTTCCATTCAATAATTATTAAAATTAATAAGCTCAAGCAATTAACTTAATGCAAAATCCATTTCTGACTTGTTGATTTATATTATTTTTAGATAATTGCTAGAATCATAATTTCCTCGAATTGAATCTGACAAATTAGCAATAAGTTGCAAAATATTTATCAATTCGCCAAAAATTATCTATTAATATAAACCTCAAACAGTGGATTCTATTGGCCAAATAATTGGGTTTCTGCTAAATTTTGTGTAACATGTAAATGCATAATTAATGTTAATTTCTTTTGTATATTACATAAATCCCGTCTGCAGCCATGAATAAAATATATAAAAGTAATTAATATTGCATAATTAATAATATTCTAAGCGATGGGTAAGCAAACATGCGAGCAGACAGACACAAGGAAAGGGAAAGAGAGAGAAGAAAGATAATCAATTTAGCTACTCATAATATTTTATGAAACACTCTACATAATATATATGTATATATATATCGGTATTGTAATACTCTCTCTCCTTCTCTCTCTGTACATTTGCGGTCATAAAAATAGTTTTGTGACCGCAGCTGTATAGCTGTATTGCCATATTTACAACACTAATTCTGCATATATTAGCAAAATAGTTATTCCGTTCTGCTCACTCGGTTTTTATGAACTTTATTTAATTGATCGCACTTAACATGGGACAAGCCCAAAAATCAAATTAAATTTACGTTAAATGTAGGCCGAGGGAGAGCGAGCGAGCGCGAGAGAGAGACAGAGGCAGGTAGCGAAATAGAGTTCAAGCGAGATAGAGAGTCAGAGCTTATGTGCGGCTCATATTAAATACTTAATTGCAAATGAAATTTACATAGCTAACCATATGCGGCAGAGTATGTGTGCGTGTGTGTGTGTGTAAGCGTGTGGCAAATGCCACTTGAAGCCATTGAAAATTTAATTAACAAAGTAAACGTTAAAATTTGCAATCCTCAGCATAATTAAGTTTTCGCAACTATTATAGGTATAGCAGACACTCGATTTCACTCTCGCACACACACACACTCTCTCTCTCCCTGTCTCCGTGTCTCGCTAATAAGGTAGACCACAAAAACACCTCGTTTTCCTTTGCAGTAAGCAATTTGAAACGCCTAGCACTTGAAGCACTAAACCATAACGAGAACGTGAAAGGACGAGCTGATTGGGGCTCTGGCCAGGCGCTTTACAATGTACACAAACCGACGATGTGCGCCTTGAAACAATTGCGCGCTGACAGCGAAAACAACAACGGTACACTACACTTTGGACTGTTGCATAAACCATTATTTTTCAATTATTAATGTCCGTGTGCTCGCAGGACCTCTCTGCCCCGAGCTCAGCTACAATGTATGTATTTCGATTAATGTATATATATATGCGTGAGTGTATGTATGTGTGTCTGTTACATCACTTTTAATTTATATTTTAAATATCAATTATGTAAATAACAGCGCAAAATGCTCATTTTCATAATCCTCACAGTATGGTCCGTGTAAAAAGTAATAACTACAAGCATATACTCGAACAGTAGTGCAATTTACATTTATGAGCTCATGTCGATGGCTCTCTTCCGAATGGCCTTCAGAATGGCGGCATATCTTGAGTATGCACTTGATGCCAAAGGCGTTTATGCGTGTTTCAAGCAAGCAAGCTGTATACGCAAATTATATGTATATTAAATGTAAGCGGCAGTTTAACTTGTTTTGCTGCATTTCAAATTGTTTGTATAATCGATGAATATGATCGATGATTGCTACTCTGTTAAAGCACGCTACACGAGCAACGCTGTTAAGTTACTAAAATAATTTAATCATAGCTTGCAGTTAACAGTTGGCCGCTGTAAACGATAAGCTCTGTTATTGTATTAGCACTTCAGTTCCCCTAAAGGGATATATTTATAACAATACTTGCATACATATCAATGCATACGAAAAAGAATTTTCGCTTCAAAGTGTGAGTGAAAGGCACTTATGTATTTACAAACATCGAGAAACGGACAACAGTTGCGAGCTAAGGCTTTAACATAGCCTTGTTTAACAGCGATTGCTTGGAGCTTACAGAAATGTTAAGCTAACATTTATGTTGTTAACGACTCAAACTTTCAGAGTGACCATTTTCATCTAAGCTATAACTCCTTCACACGTTTCACATTTACTTTGAAAACACTCATAAATTTGCCGCATTTTCACAAGAAATATACCAGATATTTTAGATTTATTGTTCAGAACATTACGATAAAGATGCCAGCAAATAAAATCTATATATGCATGAATAAATATATTTGAGACTTGTTCTTTTTCAACTCAATATTTATTGAGCTTTCAACTTGTCAGCTGTAAGATTTGTAGCAATTGAACAAGTTTTTAATTAGCGTAATGCGAACTTTGGCCACTTTTGGCGTTGTCGAAGCTGCCAACGACACCCCTTTGGCAGAGCGAGCATCTACATACATATATATATCTATCAGACTCGAATTGTCATGGGCTATGTGTGCTTGGCAACACGGGCTTTGACAACAGGCAGCAGAAATTACCGTTGCTAAGCACTTTCAAATGATTAAGCACTCCCACTTGACGCCTCGTCGTCTGGCCATAATGAGAGAGCTTAAATTAAGCCGTATACGCAATGGGTATATATGTATGTGTGTCAATATGTATGTAAGTATGTATACATTTACATATTTACTCAGCTAGCTTTCACTTTGAAAACGTGCAGGAGCCAAGTATAGACCCATAAATAATTGTATTTCAAAGGTTTAATGAGCCAATTGAACTGTAAGTATGTATGTGTGTGTGTGTGTGTGTGTGTGTGTGTGTGTGGGAAGTTGGCATTAAAAATAAATTGAAATGAGCTTATTTTGCAAACGCCAAATATTTGCAGCTGTCGCTGAATATTGATCCTAATGATGCGTACCCGAGCATTGTGTAAGAGAAAATTCCGAGGGCAAACTTCAAAAGCAAAAGCAACAGCTGCCATTTAATTATGGCCTTTGGAATAAACACAAGCTTCGCATACACAAATACATACACTTACTTGTGCATATCCAAAAAAATAGAAAAGGCATACTCTGTGGGCGTGACCCTGGCCAGCCACAAGGCACATTCACACAGCAACTGTCGTCGCATCCAGCTGTTGACATTTGACTGGAGCTCGGCAGCAAGGCTAGATTTCCAGTGGCTTCTGGGCCGCATCTATTTGCTAATTAGGCAACAACAACAACAGCAAAAACTAGCAACATTCAAACTATGCCATTCACACAAACCCACAGCAAACTATGCGCAATTTCAACCAAAATACCCAAAAAATAAATATAAAATAAAAATAAAAAAATAGTCAAATTGACCACAAAATTGTGTTAAGGACTTGCCACACACACACACACGCGAAACTAAAACCTTTAGCCACAAAATTGCGTTAAAGCGTTGGAAAAACCCAGCACGAAACCGAAACCAAACCTGAAGAGCAACCTTAAACGAACTAAATCCAAACAGATCTCTTTTTTAATTGCAATTGCTCATCTGCCCCCGGAATGCCAAACTAATCCAAAACTTTGACTGTGAAACTTTCATACATGGATAGATGAAATGGCTGCTTAAAAAGTTTACCTAATTGCGCAGACAAATTGCGGCTGCTGGGCTGCCTTCCCGAATATTACACATACGACATGTTGCCGCACTCAAATTTTATTTGCTGGAAATTAAAGAACGCAGCAGCTGAAAGTCAACATTGAATTTTTTGGCATTTTGAGCTTTAGCTTTGATTCAAGCAGAGCCCAATCAATCAATGCCTACAAGAAGTACTGCTGTTTTATATATGGTTTTTCTCGCTCCCTTTACCCTATCAATATTTACCTTTACGTTTTTACCATATAAAATATCAAAATTCATATTTTTCATACACTCGTTATCAATCTTCAGCCAATGTATTCATATCTAGTCTATCTATTTCATATGAGATAAAAGGAAATGGCGAGCCATTGTTATTTCCTTTTTTCCTACTCCGCTAGCAACTGCGAATTCGTCATGCATTGAATTTATATCTCTTTTCTTTTTTTTCAACATGTAGCCATATTCATATTTACTCGCATGGATTTCCATATTGTTCGTTATATATATACATGTAAGTATAAACATATGTATATAATTTTGGCATTGCTTATGCCGTCTGTCTTTGAGTTAGCCATGTGCACATAAACTTGTTTTTTTCCCCCTATTATCCTGTCCACTGTGGCTTTATTAAAAACTTTACAATGTGATATGTGTGTTTTTTTTTTTTTTTTTTTTGAGGAAAAGGAAAACTAAGCCCTGCCCCGTCTCCTAAATACCATGCAAACATATCATGAGTGCTACATTTTAGATGTCCAGATGGGAATGCTAAGTGCATAACTCATACGCCCTGATGGCCTACTTAGTCAGCAGCTTTATGACCCCCTTCCCCAACCAACATATTTTTTCAGCCACACAATACGCTGCGCTGAGCATTGGAGGAGCTCACAATTTTTCGGCTTAAAGTGCTCACATATCGTGGCAATTTGTAGCATGTAGCTGTGCCTCACAGATAGAGTTCTGCCTCTGACTTTCGTTTCGCCTAATGAAGGCCCCGGGCCCGAGGCCAGCTTTGATTATTTAATTATGCGCAAATTACGCAGCTGACTGTGCGGCAAAGTTAATTAGTTTAATTTTAATTATATCGCTTAGTGCATGAGCAGGAGTTGGATATTGTTGTTGCCAGCAGAAGCAGCAGCAGCAGCAGCAGCAGCAGCAGCAGCAGCAGCAGCAGTACATCAAAAATTCTAAAGTGAAAACTGCGTTTGTCATTAGCGGCGAATCGTTTAAGCTAATGTGTGCTGCCAGTCAGAGTGCCACAAAAAGTTTGGCATGCCACAATTTACATGGAAAGTGCGTATCTTTAATTATATTCTATTCCAGGCACTTACAGTGGGTAAGAGAAGTTCGCATGCGCCATGCTCAGCCCTACTATATAGTATATACAAACAAAACAACTTCAGTTCAATTTAAGCTCCACGAAACTCAAGTTTAATCTTTCATTCAGTCCCAAAATTGTCCAAGAATTGTGCGCTCCACTTAAGCACGCGTCAACTTCCGACTTTGGCCCAATATAAATTATGTGATTTGACTTATTTCATTATCTGCCTGCCATACCCTGTTCGATCTAGCCAGAAGAGGGTCGCTTGGACTAGTGTCATGCTGTAAAGTTTTCCAACATACAAATGAATACATAATCTATTCTTAATAAATAGCTCAGCATTTGTGCCTTGCAGAATGTCTGCGAATGTTCCATCCAGCCACGCCCACTCTCCAGGCTCGAATGGAGGCTTGCTTGTTGTCGTGTTTCTTCAACTGCAAAACTTGTGACTTGTTTAGCTCATCTCTCTCAATTTGAATTTGTGTGGGGACTTAACTTTTGGCTGCCACACACACATTTTAATAGTCGCTGGCACATAAACCACTTAAGATTGGCCACGACACAATGCACCACCCGGGAGCTGAGAAATGGGAGCAGTGGATTGGCAGCTGGGGAGTGGCAGCTGTGGAGTGGCAGCTGGGGAATGGAGATGGAACCTGGTAGCTGCTTGACATTCGAATTCGCAGTTGCGTTGTCATGTTAAACCACAAAACAATTTAAGTTACAAACACTGAAAACTTTTCTATTTGCTACGAATCGAGAGCAAGACAACAACAGAATGTGACAACTAAATGCCAAAGTTGTCAAAAAAAAAAAAAATAAATAAATAAATAAATACAAAAATAAATAGGGAGCAATGAATTGTTAAATGAAATGTCGAAGCTTAAATGTGAAGATGTTGCAAAAGTAAATGATTTCCCCTTCTCTGCGCTTCTCACTCTCGAAGTGTTCTAATGCTCTTTTTCAATGTCTGCCTTTATTTCAGGTTTGGATCTGTCCCTCTTGCAATATATCGTCTATATTATTTGTCTCTCTATCTCTTCGTCTCTCTCTTTCTAGTTCTTCCTCTTTCTTCCTCTCGCACTATACAACTGTCTTTCTCTTTCTCGCTGTTTTACATTCTCTATCTTTAAATTTCCCACTGTTTTTACTCTTTCCTCATTTTTTTCGCCATCTCTCTCTATCTCCCTCCTCTCTCTCATTACATCTTTCATTACAAGTGCAATCAACTCTAAGTGAGGGCATATGGAGACAGACAACGTAGAAATTACTTGATTTTCACACAGTCACGCACTATAGATACAATCTTTAGCTGGCATATTTTTGGATGCCATTGCCAGCAAGTGGATGACCGAGCAGTTTCATATGGCTGTCCCGGCAACGCCCCAGCCGAGCTCTATTTCGACGATAATTATGCAAAAACTTGTCTAATAGCGGGCTCAACGCATGAACGGCCTTTGCTCGAATGCCACATGCTGTTGCTCAAACTGTCACACAGGGCGTATGATTGACATAATGACAGGGCACTCATCGTCTCGCTCACTCCCACTCCCACTCCCTGTGTTTCTCTGCCAACATTCAATGTCATTAGAGCATTTCCAAGGATTACGACTACAATACGCCTGGACATTGATTTATTGTCAGCTCCAGCTGTAAACATTGCAAATTCACCTCAATTTCAAATGGCTAATTGATTCAACATTTGTGGCAAGCACTTGATGAGTTCCATTACGGCTTGTGGTAACATTCGAGAAGATATTTTCTAGGCAGAATTAATAGATGCTCAATGCTCAAGTGCTTCTTATGCAGAAATAAAACTCACTCAATTCAATCTACATAAGAGACTCCTGCATTGCTTAAGTCAATTGCTGCAGTCAGTCTGAGATGCAAATTCTTTTTATATATACATATCTTCATTCAATTTCGAAATGCTTTCAATTGCTTTTCCGGCAGTACAGCGCCTTGGACTTGGGCCAAGGCTGGGGGATGCATTATAAATAAAATGATGTAGCTGTCGCTGTCGCATAATTCATTCATATCCTGCTGTGCTCTGCACACAGAATGCACTTAAATTACGAAGACGCCGCCTGCGCCACGAACAAAAATCTTTCGCATGCACAATTTATCACTTTTAGAACGACAAATTTTGCAATAGTGAGGCCAAAAAGCCAAAGGCCATAATTACACCAGAGTTGAGCACTAGGCATTGTGGTATATTTGGAATAGAGCTGTCTGTCCCGCACACAATTCAGATGGATGTGTAAATGCAATTCAATCAATGCACTCGCCACTGCTTGGCACTTTGTGGAAGCTCTAATGCAGCATTCATTTAAATAATTCAAATGTCAGCTGGAATTGCTTGCTGACAGCCGAAATGTTGGCGAACTTAAATCATGCACTGCATTTTTAATTAGTTTCAGTCCACACGCATTACTTCTGCTCTGACAGCGCACAAATATGTGGCGAGCGGAATAAATAAACAAACAACATAACAAAACAAATTTTCAATTCATTCTGTGTAGCCGCAGTCGCATCTCTCCCTCTCTCGCTTTCTCTCTTTCTGTCTCTCATGCCAAATTTATCAATTTAACTCAAATAGTTGAAAAGCTTAAAGTTTTCTCATCTTCTTTCATTTGTTAGTTTTGACTAAATTATTTTGTTGGTAAACATGTTTTATATATGTACATATATATATATATTTATCTTGCTGTCAACGTTTCCTGCTTCAAAAGTTTATCAACTCTCAAGTTTTTGGTTTAACCGCATGCGCCCCGCCCACCAAATGCTAACAGCTCCTCCTTTTTTTTTGTGGCAGTTTTCCTGCTCAAAATTAACAAGTTCATATGTCAGTAGCGATAAAATCTTTGCCGCTGTCGCATTAGTCCTCTGCTGGATTTACGCCGTTATCAACGGCAGACGCGGCGTATGCGTGATATATGAACATTGTGCCTCGCAGCTGGCTCAAACTGTCGCTCATTTGCATGACTTATTTTCTGCTGTTATGATTCACCCCCGCTGCTGCTGCTGCTGCCTCTACTGGCTCACTTCACGCTCTTATCAAGCGTAACCAACACTTCATTAATTGTCTAAAATTAGCCATAAAGTCAGTCAGAGCGACACGCAGCTACTCGGCTTATTGTTGCTGCTGTTGCTGTTGCTGTTGAATTTAGCTGGGTTGATGCAGCAGGCCTCCCTCACGCCGCCTCCGAGCACTTAACTTACTTAACTCATCCCCAACCGAGTCAGAGCAGCTCTTGCTGTGCCAACCTTAGCCAAAAGAAGCTCGCACAAAAGTGTTTGAATTAATTTTTCTGTTTTGTTTTCGGGTCTTTTGCTTTTGTTTTTCATCTTGTTGTTTCGCATTCTGTGAGTCCCTCTTGCTGAAGTGGCCTTTAGATTTGCTTTGCCACAATTTATTATTTCCTCAACGCCAAATAAAATAATTTGCGTAAAAGCTTAAGAATGGTTAACCAGAGCGAACAACAAAAATACAAAACAAGCAAACTGAATGATGAGGGCAACAAAGGCTGGCAAAATAACTACTAGTTGACTAGAAGACACCCTGAGGTCCCTTGTCCAAAATACATCCTATGTGCCCTATACATATACATAAATTTACATATTTACGTGCTGGCATATGGAATTTCACATCTTGTTTACTCTATGCAGTGTACGAAGCGCTTCATATTTAAGCATGGATTTTTTTTAAATCTTTACTTTAATATTTTATTCAGATTTCATAAGCCATTTTATGATTTATTTGCTTTCTAAGAACAATTTTATTTAAAGTAGTATTAAATCTCGTAGCAATTCTTAGAATATATTTCCAATTTATTATTCTATCTAGTATTTTATTCTGTATTTTACAATTTTTGAATTAAATAAAACTATTTTATTTTTTCTTTCATTTAAGTCGAGTTAAATACAAATATCTTTAAGCATACACATATCTAATCAGAATGTAAGTAATTTAAGCACTAAACAGCGATTCCAATCAGATTGTATTCAATATTCCCAGGGGCCTTCAGTTATAACAGATGCTCACCTTTGTCTCTAGTGTTATCTAATGAAGCAAAGGAGAAAAAAATATATAAAATACAACAAAACTTTTATAGCAAAGGCCAAACGAATAGCCATGTTTTTTTTTTTTTTCGTTTTTTCTTTGGTATTCATAGTGTATATTTCTTTCATTTTGGCTAGGGTTAGAGCAGTAACCGCTGCGGTTTGTACCTTTTGTGACTTTTGGTATTTGATGTCAACAATCCATTCGAATAGTTGTTGCTTTTATTTTATGACATTCCAGCCCGCTTTTGTTGCCCTGCCTTGTTACCTGTTACCTTAAATATTCTTAGGCATTCTCACTTATATATATATGTACATATATATATAATACTAATTTTTTTTTGGCATGTCTGGGGTGCTTTTGAAGTTTGAAGTTCGAGCTGTTGCGTTTCATAGACCAACTCGCTCTTGTCGCTGATTGAGCGTGAAGTTGTTAAACTTAAGGAGTGCTAAGTGCTGCCAGCTACCCGATTATGGCCTATAAAGCACGCATGCGGCTCGTAGGCGTGGGCGGGGCGCAAAACAAAGCAAAGGCTACAAAATTAAATAACTCTTGTGTGGGCAATGTCCACCTTAAAAGTAATGGACGCCAAGCCGATGGGGATGTTGGGATTTGGGTGTATAGAAGCATGTATATTCGTGTATGTATGTATGTGTGTGTGTGTGTGTGGGTGTAGGTTTGGTATGTTTTGGCATGTTTTCTGTTATGCTGGCTTTAAGCACGTCTGACACTCTGGAGATTACCGCAAGTGCAGCTTTCTGACAAGTAATTAGGCTTAAGTAAATTGGATTTTTATTTAAGTTTGAGTTTTAATATTAAAAATAAGCAAGACATTTTTTTTTAATGTGTATATACATAATTTCTATATAATACCAAAAGAAGTAATTAATAATTTATTTAATTGAAGCATTAATATTTTCTGATGTGCCACTCCTAAATATTTGCTCATTATAATATAGTATATATATCAGCTTAGTAAAAATGCATCTATTGTACAAAATGTACGGCATTCAGCCGTGGTCCGACTTGCCACGCCTTCAATGGGCGTAACTCTAATAATTTGTAATCCGAACTTAAAGATATGTACATATATTTACATCTGATTGGCCACGGCCTGGCATATAAATCAAAGAAAAGCTGAAGCATTTATTCCAAGTCGCAACCCTGCAGCATTCATATAGATAATGCATTATACATACATTATACATACATACATACATACATACATACATACATATACATAACCGTATATACTGCTTTGATTGCTTTCTGAAAAGGAGTATATTTAAACCCATACTCATAATGCAAATTATTATTGTCGGAGCTTGTTACGCTTTATTTGAGCCATCAGTATGCGGTGCCTGTGGTGCAGCGCAGCTTCTCAAGGTACGCCCGTGGCACGCACTCCGCCGTTGTTGTTCCAAGCGTAATTGAAATTGCCAGTGATTGGAGGTTGGTCTGGTCAGCGTATAATGTCGTCCAGCTGGTTGCATTATCATGACAAAGCCAGGCGACTGCTGGCCACGTTAAATGCACATAATCAAGTGGCCAACAGCAGACAACAACTGGCAGCAGGAAGCCCAAGAAATGTGCAGCGATTGCGTAACCGTCGTTTAATTAAGTGGGCTCTGCGATTGACTCGATTGCTTTGAGAGGTAGCAAATGGACAATCTCCACATAATCTTCCATGTCTCGCTCTTTTTATATTAAGAAATTTTTTATGCAGCAGAGGAAATTATTATTAGCAGTTGCTCAAGAATTTAAGAGATGTTAATTGTTAACATACATTTAACATTCCTCTAACATACCTCATCCAATCCAGCAAAATCTCCTCCACTTACCAATCTTCTCCTTTTTGAACTCACTCGTAGCATAGGCGCTGCAGTGCGACTCTTCAGTTTGGGAGACGAGAAGAAGTTACAGAAGGCTAGATCTTCGGCATACGAACGCTGCTGCATCATTAGCTCATTGTCTTCGGCGAAGTATGAGCAGAGGGAGAGGTAGACTTCGTACTGAGCTCGAACTCACGATTGCCTCCAAGTCTTGTAGTAGTATTAGTGAGAGGCGGAGAGTTTGAAACTGTTAAAAACTGTTATCCGAGTGAGCTTGCGTCTTAGCGAATAGCAGCGCTTGTATCCTCTAATTCTCAGTGTGTGTGAGAGGGAGAGAGACGATATTTAGCTGTTGCTGAACGCAGTCTCGACTATTGCTGAGTGAGAGGGAGAGATGCGCTATTCGGGCAGTTTCGTTTTCTGTAAAAAGACTCAATCGGTCAATCGTGAACGGTCGGACTTGACGACGGGTAGGTACTAGAAATTGTCATTCTGTAGAGGAACGCTGTGGAGGATAGACGTTGGGAGTCCGGCGCTGGGTGCAATTGCAAATATATAAGATGATCAAATCTATATAAACCGCATAAATGTTCACACATATATTCAATATGTAGAATTGAGGACAGCTTATTCATATCATTGCAAATAAATATAAATAATTACGAGTATATATATACATCAACATAAATATTCAAAACCCTCGATATATACATACATATTCAAAGTACTCTCGATAATTCCGTTGAAATTTAAAGTTAAGTTTATTTATTAATTATATTTCATTTAATATTAAATGTATACATACATATATAATTTTTACAAGTTCGTAAAGCTACTCAAAAGTTTTCACCACATTTACCAGGATATATCTGTTTTGTTTTATTATATTTTAAATATTCTTGTTATCGGGAAATAATATTCGTATATAGACATATCGTATCAGATTCTAATACAAGGTAAACTCTCTACACACACATATATATATATATTTAAATTGCAAATCCCCTTTATTATATATATATATTTAATCGTGCCGTACTTGGATTTAATGTTTTATCATTTCATTTCAGTATATTTTGTTTTTGTTTTCCTTTTTGCAACTTTGCGTTTTGTTGTTATCTCAAAACTTTTTACAAAGCAAATCGAAAAGTGTTAATATAGTAAATATAGGTTGAGTAAATCAGATGGTGATTATTGGCTATATCTGGCTGGCTTAAATTATCATACAGTTTAGGACCTAAAAGCGAAAAAGTTTAACAAACAATTGTGGCTAATGTTAAAAAATAAAAAACTAAAGCAGAGAAACGAAAAATTATTCAACTTTTGAATTTGAAGCGCCTTTCCCCTCCAACTACTTCGTATTGGATGTTCGTCAGCAGCTGCTCATTGTCCATTCAATTAGATGGCCTGTTCCGGATGAAGCGTGTGAATCAAACAGAGATATATCAGCAGGGACTCCATTATAAACATGCACATAAAATAGACGTAACCCTAGAGCAGCTCCTCGTTGGCATCCACAAGAAGTGGGCGTGGCCGATGCTCACGACGCCGTCGCGCATGCAACGCCGCCTGCTCGGCTTGATCCAGTAGTGGCTCCTCGTCGCGTTCGACTGCTCCCCCACCCTCTTGTGCCTGCGCCTGCTGTGCTTCCTCGGCCTCTTGGCGCGCCTTCAGCTCCTGAGCGGCAGCCGCTTGCTGTGCCTGCTGCTTCTTGCGGTGCTCATAGTTGACCAGGCGCTGACCCACCAGATACTTGTCCACCTTGATCGACAGATACAGCTTCTTCAGTTGCTTTATCTGAAAGAGCACAAAGCAAACGCTGCCCACAACAATAAAGCTAACTGGATAAACCAGTCTAGAGATGCCCAGCCGGGTGTACGGATCGGTGCAGAAGAGCGGCATGATCGAATGGCCGATCACGTAGGGTATGGCCAGAGCTAGGCCAAATGTAGTCACCACCGGTACTGCCAGGTCGCGCATCACAAACTTCAAGTCGAAATCGCGCAGTCCATCCGTATAGGCGCGCTCCAAGGATCGCTTCAAATGCCAATCCGGTCCCATCAGTGTGAGTGCTATGGCGATCTTCGTGTACAGCACGCCCAGGGCCCAATCCTGCCACAAGAAGTGTATGGGCGTCTGGCGCCACTGCACGCGTAGAGGTATGACAACCACCAGCTCCAGGAGTAGGCCAAACAGCAGCGGCACCAGCACAAATATACCCAAGAGAGTCAGCACAGGAAGGGCATACTGCATTGCAACGCGAGCCCACTGCTTCACTTTGTTGACGATGGCGGCTCGTCCCTGTGGCAACAGTGTAACGACTACAGCCACGCCCCGCGACACAATCCAGCATAGATATCCTCCGATTTCGGCGGTGTATAGCTCATGGGGACGCAACAAACGCTCGTTTTTGCGTGCCGCCTCCGGATCTGCCACTGGCATGTCAACCGGGACTGGCGGAACAGCCTTGTCACCCGGTTGACCCGTCCAAAGCATCATCAGACGGCGTCCAATGTAGACGGGAACAGTCAGTATGACCATGGCGGCGCACACAATCGACAAGCACATCAGCGAGAGCAGTGCACACAGGCGTAGAGTGAAGAATGTGGGTCGTTCGTAAGGCTGGAAACCGACCGGGACATCACGTTGCATGATCGCCTGATGGGCGGCGGCCAAATTGCGTGGCGGTGCTGGCTCTGGTATTGGAGGTGGCGGCGGTGGTGGCGGGGGAGCGGCAGCAGCCGCATCGCCGGCTTCACCTGGCTGAGCAGCCGCCTCGGCGTCATCACCTGCTTGGGGCTCCGGTGCGGGCAGCAAGTAGCTGCGTATGCCAAGCAGCCAGGCGACAGCCGTACACCAGACACGTAGTAGTCCCTTCAACCAAATGCGCGTTTGTGTTTGCTCGAAGAACCCGGGCAGCACAATCTGTTGTGAATAAGATGTCATTAGCAGGGAAACTATGTGAATAAGTATGGACGTACCTGTAGTAAGAGCAGCTGCAAGCTCAGATCATTCACCTCCGAGTCGCCGCTCAGGGCATACGGCAAGAAGTTCGGCCAGATGAATTGTAGAATACGTATGGGCAGCCAGAGCATGAGCAGCACGGCGAAGCCAAAGATCATGGCCGAGGCAACCAAGCGGCGTATGTGACGCACAATGGGCACATGAATCATTTCTTGAATGGGACTGAAATCGGGATCGTTGACATTGCGGAAGATCCAAAGGACACCGGGACGGAGCACCTCGCGCAGCAGTGATATGAAGGCGGCAAAGTAATAGACATACACCATGCCAAACATCCAATGGACAAAGAGAGATGTGCCCGGGGCGGCCTTGAAGCTGGCCTTGCGATCCTTGATGCTGGCATCGAGCAACGGCAGCGAGCAAATATCCAGCCACCAGCCACAGATAAGTGGCAGCACTCCGATCTCCACCACGGACAGCAGCGATACCTTCACCACAATGTAGCACAGTCCGATGAACCAGCAGATCCGACGCAGCCGAAAGACGCGTGCAAAGAAGTGAAGCACGACCAGGGTCAATCCGATGCAACAGTAGCCAAACAACGTGGTGATCAGTCCGTGAAAATGCAGCAATGGCTTCTCGGGCTGCAACAAATCCATGGAGCTTAGTATAAAGTTTCCCACGCAATACGGACAAAAGGCAAACGTAAAGATGAACATGGTGTTAAGCGAGATTATCCAAAAGACGTGCTCCAAGAAGACTAGTGAACCATCCAAGCCAAGTAAACGTTCCCAGGTTAGCTCTTCGGCGGCACGATCCCATTCCATTGGATTCCAATTTTGCTCATCATTGTCGGCATCTGCAGCAGCAATGCCTCCAGCGGCCGCGGCTCCTGCAGCAGGCTCCGCAGCTGGTCGAGCCCCGTCGCCCTCGTTGTCAGCCGGATTGGCCACAGCTGGTGCGGCATTGTCCATGGGCACATCCTGCGGCGCGTTGCCGTTGTTGTTGTCATCTTGAGCGGCATCTGGAGCAAGGGGCACAGCGGCGGCGGCAGCAGGTGCAGCTGGGACTGCTGCTGCTGCCGGTGCCTCGTCGCGCTCAAGCCAATCAGGTCCACCGCCATGAAGAATTTGCTCACGCAACCAAACCAGGCCAATAAAAGACAATAGTGTACAAGTTACCACAAAGCATCCACGAAAAGCATCTGCAGCCAGATTCTCTATGGAGAAGATGTCGAACGGAAGCGAGAGGATCATATCAAAAGAGCTAGCCCGGAACAAATAGCGATAGGTTCGATATGCCGATAGTGGAACCACACCAAACCAGGCCATGCCCACCAGGGAGTAGTGCAGCCAGCAGCGTGCGCCCTCCAAGACGGCGGACATCAGACCCATCAGGACATCACGCAATGGTAAGACGCGCGGCATATCCGGTGCGTAGATGGGCTGGAAGCTGAAGCGGTAGCCGCATAGCTCGCAGTATTCCTTGTGCGAGTAACGCATCCATTGCATCAGACAATCCTGGTGAATATATTTGATGCTGCCAGTGCAGATGCATGGATAGAAGAGCGGTCTATCTGGCAATGCCTCGCAGCGGCAGACACGACATATGTCGCCCTGCGACAGGTCATCCATTGTTGTACGTCTGGATATGCACTACTGTTCGTCGACTGCTGATTCCACCTTTCTATGGCTATTTGCCATTTGCGCAGTTCGAGAGGCACTCACTAATTGCACTTAGAATCCGATTACAGTGTGTTCTATTTCTTGAATGATCAATTAGCACCTGAACGCGTTGGGAAAACTTTCAAGCAAACCGTCGAGGCGGAACTAACACTTAAAATTTGATTTCAGTATGTAATCAAATCAATTGAACTTTTGATATTAAAATTTTTATGCCTGACGCGAATACGTGTTACTGTGTTAGTCTCTGCGAGCGAATGTATGTGTGTTGGTATTTTAAAAAGTTTGTACCTTTAAGGTATTGCTTTTCTTGAATACTTTGGTATTTTATGACTTTATTTTGAGGTCTTTTCAATTGCACACTAACAATGTGAACTGACTGCTTCACAAAGCTGTGCAAATGTGACAATTGAATTTATTCTACAAAGCTATTGTGATATTTATAAGCAAAGAACTCCACAATGTCAAAACCTATATAACAGTTTTTTATTTTTGTTTTTCGAAAATTTAGCTTGTTCATGTACATGATGTTTCGTGCATTGCTTTGAGAACTGTTAGAGTATTAAAGTTGCGGTAATTCCAATCCCATAATGAACTTTTAGTATTTTAAAATTGGGTTTTTGTGGTCACACTGGGTAGGTAATAAAAACAAAACAGCTGCTTCGAATGTGTTGGTAACGCTGAGAATTCCAACTGTCATACAATCTCGTAACTTTGTAATTACGAACACAAAAATTCAAAATGCAAAGACAAATGGTAAATCTGCTTGAAAATGTGGCGCGACAGGTGCGCAACAATCATCGCGCATTCTCAGTGACGCCGAAAAATAGAGAAATCTTCAAAGTACAAAGCCCCGAGGAGTTTGACAAGAAGGTGAAGAACAGCCAGGAGCCAGTTATAGTGGATTTCTTCGCAACGTAAGTGCAGAACATACTGTATTCATCTTCACTGTATGACATCATCTTCCTCTTCAGTTGGTGCAATCCCTGCAAACTCTTGACGCCGCGCATCGAGAGCATTGTAGGCGAGCAGGCAGGCTCCATAAAACTGGCCAAAGTTGACATCGATGAGCACAGTGAGCTAGCACTGGACTACGATGTAGGCGCTGTGCCCGTTCTTGTGATCATGCAAAATGGAAAGGAAGTACAGCGTATGGTGGGGCTGCAGGACGAGGACAAAATACGCGCCTGGGTGGCCACAGCGGTGAAAAACGCAAAGCAATAGAAGTCCAGACCCGAAACATCAGACATGTTTTTAAGCTTTAAATTCTTTTTACTCAATCTGGGATTTTCGAAATAAATGTTATTCGTTGCAAATTAAACTACATCTAACTTAATAGCTTAAATCGAGTACCAGCCCGGCGTGCCAGGTCGCTTCTTGTTGCGATCCAAAAACCTGCGGAAGCCATCCTTCGACTCATCCAGTGATTTTTCCTCCTTTTCCTGCTTCTCTGCTTTATTCACAAATATATCCGGAAATGTAAACGCTTCGGTTTTCGGCTGAAAAAAGAAACAATTGTACCGTGCCCTGCAGTAAAGTTTACAAATAGTCTTCACTCACCATGGTTACATAAGCATATTTGACATCGTCTTTCTTTGTCACATAGCCGTAGGTTTGATCACGTTTGGTCTCCCCCAAAGCGATTCGTGTGCGAACATCTACCACAGGTAGCTTATAAATCTTTTCTAAGTAATTTTTCACATCATGTTTGGTCATCTCCGTGGACACAGCGAAGGTAACAACATTAGCCGGCTGCTCTTCAGTTGGTCGTACTAGTTTCATCCAAAAGTTCGGGAGGAATACGCGCAACTGTGGATTGCCGCGTTGATAAATTGGATACCACCGAGTGGACATAGTTCAACTTTTATGTTTTGATACAAAACAGAAAACAAAAATTACAATTCAGTGGCAAGCGGTTCTCAGCTGTTTCTCCTGGAAAATGTATCAACCTGCACAAAAGAAATGTACTAAAAAATCCTACACACGTGTTGAGCACAGCTGATTTGGCAACACTAACAAAACGATTTGAAAGTGTTTTATTTTGACATGGTCAAGTTGAAAAAGACGGGAGCGCAGGCACCTAAAAAGCCGCTCAGTCGCAAGGAACTGCGCAAGCTAAAGCAGCAGACGAAGAAAAATAACAAGAGGATCTACCATGCGGACAAGGTAAATGGAGCCCAACGTGTAGCCGAGGCAGCAGCGGCTGCGGCATTAGCAGCGAGTAAAACTGGCAAGAAAAAGAAGCCCAAAAAGAAGCAGTTAAAGCCAGAAGAAATTTCTCGGGAAGAGCTGCTAGCCGGCGAAGTTGACGAGGATGATGCTGAATCAATTGGCTCCGATTTTAGTGATGCGGAAGTGGATGCTCGCTTGCCGGCAGCTCGTAAAGTAGAGGTATACGACCTAGTAAGCAAGAAGCCTAAGAAACACGCGGGTATCCAGCGGCAGGACGAGGCGGAAGTACGGAAACGTGAGTTGCGTCAACAAAAAGAGCTGCTCAGCAAATCGCGGAAACAGCGAATGAAGCAATTGAAACTAGAGAATGAAGAGGAGGATAAGGAAATTGCCAAACTTGAGAAAAAACTGAAGCTCAATAAGACCAAAGACAAGAATCGTTCGGTGCGCAAAATGTTTAACGATGGATTGGACTATTTGCTCGATTTTGTGTTGGACGACGAGGAGGAGAAACAGAAATGGGAGGAGAAACAACGTCGAAAGAAGGAGCTTAAGGAGCAGCAGGCAAAGGAAGAGGCGGGCATGTGGAGCGACGAAGAAGATGAGCCAATGGGTATACCAGGCGAGGATAGCGAAATAGAGGAAGATGACGCCGATGAACCGTTGACGGATGAAGATGAAATGGAGGAGAACTCAGAAGACTTGGAATCGAATAGTGAAAACGAACAGGATACAGGAACGAAAGAAACGAAATGTATTTATATCATTTTGTTTTTTTGTTTCTACATCAATTAATTATATTAATTTTCAGACAAGGAAGACATTTACGGTCGTCGTCTTGATGCCCAGGGCAACATTGTACCTGATATTTCAGAGGTGGAGGCTAAGGTGACCGGGCAGAAATATATACCTCCACATCAACGCGCTCTACTCGCTGCCAGCGAGGGCTCCAGCGCCCAACAGGCGGAGCAACTGGCACGCTTGCAGAAACAATGCAAGGGTTTGCTCAACCGTTTGTCAGAGGCGAACCTTCACAAGATTTCTAGTGGCATCGAAACGTTATATATGAAGAACTCCCGCTACAACATGAATGAAACGCTGACAAGACTGCTGCAGGAGGCGCTGCTCGGTCGAGCACGTGCCAACGAGCGAATGGTACAGGAGCACATGGTCTTGCTAGCGTTTCTGCATGCTCACATTGGCAGCGAGATCGGTGCGCATTTTTTACAAACTTTCGTCGAACAATTCGATACCTTTGTGAAGGAGATTGACACATTGGAGGTGGAGGATAAGCGTCTAAATAATTTGGTGCTCGTCCTCTGCTACATGTACATCTTTAAGATCTACGAGCAGCGCCTGCTACTGGAGCTGATTGCTCGCCTTGCGGGTAGCTTGTGTGAAAAGTCAGTTGAGTGTCTGCTTCTAATATTCCAAACGGTTGGATTTCGTTTACGCAAAGATGATCCATTGGCCTTCAAGAACATGATGCAGAATGTACAGTCGCAAATTGCATCATCGCCATTGGAGCTAAAGGAGAATCCTCGCTTACGCTTTATGGTTGACATTCTCAATGCCGTGAAGAACAACAACATGAGCAAGTTGCCTCAGTATGATCCTGAGCTGGCAGAGACACTTCGCAAGCGCCTCAAGGGAATGCTACGCAATGATCGTTATGTTGTCACACTGAATATCACCTTGGAGGATCTGCTGCGTGCCGATAAGCTAGGCAAATGGTGGATAGTTGGTTCAGCATGGGCGGGCAATCTGGCCGAAATGGGGCCGGCACAAGCGGAACTAGAGAAGCAACAACAGCAACCACGAGGGGAACGTTACTCAGAAAAGTTGCTGCAGCTGGCCAAGAAACAGCATATGAACACAGCCGAACGTCGCAGCATCTTCTGTATTATCATGAGCGCCGCCGACTATGTGGATGCATTCGAAAAGATTCTGCACTTGTCCCTGAAAGATCAGCGAGCCGTTGCCTATGTGATCATACACTGTGCACTCAATGAGCGACATGCGAATCCTTACTATGCCCACCTCGCACTGAAATTCTGCCAGTACAATCGCAAGTTTCAGCTGGCCTTTCAGTTTGCCAGCTGGGATCGCATCAATGACATTGAATCCCTTTCAAAAATCCAAATACGCAACTTCGCCAGCTTCCTGCAGCAACTGATCCTTTCGTCTGGCCTGCAGCTGTCCGTACTGAAAGTTGTGGACTTTATGCAGCTGCATAAACTTAGTTTTTATTTTATGCGCGAGATCATGACGCGGCTTCTGCTGTCCAGCGAGGAGAGCCAACTCTACCAGGCATTCGAGCGAATAACTAAGAACTCGAAGCTACAGCAGTTCAAGCAAAGCATTCGCTTGTTTATGCAGCACTTTATGCTTGAGAAGCTGGAGGACCACAAAGAGGAGCAACAGCAGCTTATCCGACAGCGCATAGAGCATCTGGACAAGCTATTAGCTTATGTAGATTTGTAAATTACAATATTTTGTCTATTGTTTATTAAACTCTAATAATTAACAACGCATTTAAGCTATTCTATTGAAACTAAAATCTAACGATTAGTCGAAACTCTGTAACAAGTTGCGAGCTCGTTGATATCGTACGGAATCAACGATTTGCTGTCGCTCCGCCTCCTCGCTGAGCTCCTCACACTGTTTGTCCATCTCCTGTATGGCGTCTTCGGCCAATTTGATGATAGTTGCCTTCGCGGCGCCCTTGGAGCCCGCCAGATACTCTAAGGCGATGGGCCAGATATCGGCACTAAGTTTTTTCTCATTGAAGGCGGTTTGCTGTATGGAAATCTGTCGTAGCTTCTCAAATTTCCAATCTTGTCGACAGTCCCGCCACTTCATAAGATAGTCTTCATTACGTTTGCTTTCCTTATCGGCATTCTGGTCTTTTTGGTCCTCCAACCGTTGCAAATGTTTTTGTTTTTTCTTCTGTCGTACCGTTACAATGGCATTTAAATTCTCTGGCTTGGCTGCCTGCTCCAGCTGGTCTGCTGTCGGCATGTCATCCAGCTCCTCATCTTCTACGGCGTCTTCTTCAGGCTCTTCGGTTTGTTTACTGCGTTTTTCTTTGATGGCGCCTTGGTCGGATTGTTGTCTGCGCTTGGAAGCTTTGTCTGTAAATAACGATAGGTCAATTGAAATAAATACATATATACTTTTATATATTTGTTATAGTAATGAGTTACATACTTTTTTTTGCATGTTTTTCTTCCTTTTGAGTTCCTGCCGCAACCTGATCCTCCACAATTAAACTTTTGTTGGCCACCTCGTCGTCGCTGGGGACTGCCTGAGTTTCATGTTTGCGTTTTTTGGCTATACGCTTTTGCTTTTTTATTTCGAGTTCGGTTCGTGCCATATTTGACTGTTCGATTTGTTCTCCGAATAAATTTAAATTACTATTCTCGTTTCATGTGCTCTCCCATGTTTCAGCACAAACAACTGCGCACAGCCAACTTCACGTGAGCAAATTATTTGCGCGCAGCCAACTTCAATGCGCTCAAAATTGCGCGCAACAAGAAATGCGCTGAGCACAAATGTTTAGATGATTTGTTTGGAAACAATATTTTAATCTTATCGCGTCGCGGCAGGCGTACGAAGTACGTCAGTGATAGCTGATGAGCGAGTCAGAAAAACGAGACATATCAAAATGCTGCTATTGGAGTTAAAAATTCTAACGCTGAACATTTGGTATGTTTTTCTGATTTTGGTCACGCGGCCAAAACCGTTTCGCCTTGCAATCGCCCGTCTCGCCTAAATCTAATTATAATTTGCAATTGCATACACTTCAGGGGCATTCCACTTGTCTCCAGCAATCGCGCGCCACGTATCGAGGCCATCAGCAAGGAACTGAGCAGTGGTCAGTACGACATAGTGTCCTTGCAGGAAGTCTGGTCACAACATGACAGCGAACAACTCCAACAGAGCACAGCCAGTGTTCTGCCCTATTCCCATTACTTTCACAGTGGTGTCATGGGTGCAGGCCTGCTGGTGCTCTCCAAGTATCCAATTCTGGGTACGCTATTCCATGCCTGGTCTGTCAACGGCTACTTCCATCGCATACAGCATGCCGATTGGTTTGGCGGCAAGGGCGTGGGCCTTTGCCGCATTCTGATCAAGGATCAAATCATTCATCTGTACAACGCCCATTTGCATGCCGAATACGACAATGACAACGATGAATACAAAACGCATCGTGTGATTCAGGCATTCGACACGGCCCAATTCATAGAGGCTACGCGCGGTACCTCGGTGCTCCAGATACTGGCTGGTGATCTCAATACTCAACCTCAGGACATTTCGTATAAGGTGCTGCTACTCACTTCGAAGATGAAAGACAGCTGTGCCTCAGACTCATTTCGGACCAATGAGTGCAGTAGGAACTCGTATACATCGGCAAGTGCGCTGGCCAAGAATCCCTTGGGCATACGGATCGATCATATTTTCGTGAGGGGCGCTGATAATATCAAGGCAGATATTATTGAATATACACTACCATTCCCAGAGCGTGTGCCTGGACAGAAGTTCAGTTACTCGGATCATGAAGCTGTGCTGGCTAAACTAAGACTTACCCGTTTGCCAACGTCCTCTGGATGCAATGATGTAAATACGGAAGATGTTGAGTGCAATATAGTTGAAGAAGTTTGTCCGGCAGATGATGCTGGCGGTGCAATAAAAGGAACTGAAGCAGTCAATGGCAATGGCTGCACAGCTAATGCCCAATCCTTGCCTGCTGCTCGCACAGAGGCGTTGAATGAGGCACTGGCTCTATGTGAAGCTTCCCTCTTACAGTTGAATACTGATCGTCTATTATATTATAGTGCAGCGACTGTTCTGTTCGTTATCCTTGTACTCCTGATTGAATTTGATCCTCCGGTGGGACTTCAGACGATTTATGTACTGCTCAAGTTTATCGTATTTGGCGTCATATTATTCTGTCTGTTTATGGCTTCCATTTGGAACTACATGGAACGCAATGGAGTGCTGCAAGGCAAGAAGTCCATGGAGGTGATGCTGCTGCATGCCCAGAAATATGAATATTTTTATTGATCCGCATGTCAATTATCCATGAACTGTAACAGATAAGAAGCTCAATAAGCATTTATATATTTATACGCGTCGCTTAGGTAAAAAGAAAACAATTAAAGAATTTTATGCAATAAACTGGTCTTTTTCCCTTCTTAAAATTCAATATATTACACGTTAAAAGAAATTGATTAATTCATCGAAATGGATATCGTTATCGTTAACTTGTCGATAGCATTGCGAGTGGCCACACTAACCAGACAGCAACAGCTCCTGTTCCAATAAAAAAAGAGTATTTTGCCAATAATAAATGAAAATTTATTTAAAAACTGTTGCGATTTTCGCTAATAGTGCCATTTGTTGAGTCTTTATTGGGCAAATAAAACTCTTGCTGTTTTTTGGCAACCAACAGCGCCCACAAGGGATACACACTCTGGGCCTGCGGCTGAGTCACTGAGACCAAAACAAAGGCAGACAACAAAGACAATGAACAAGCTGCCAGGTGCCAACTTGGAGTTCGTGCGCGAGGATGATTTTGTCGAGTACTATATATTTCCCAAGCTAGATGACGTTGACGAAAAAACGAGTGATGAGCAAGTGCGCCAGCAGCTAGAGCAAGTGCGTGCGGACTGCATGTCCATTGTGGAAAAGAAAGTGGCGGAACGCTGTTATATATGGAACAAGGATGAATTTCAGCTGCAAGTGCGCACGGGCAGTGCCGAGGAACGGCTGCTCAACGAGGAAGACAACAAGCAGGGGGAGGAGGAGGAGCCCGAGGGTAAGTGCACATTATTAATGCAGCTCTATATTTAGCTATAGCAAATTTCACTCATTTTTAGGTATTCTGCCGCCCCATTTGCACGGCGTTACGCATTATGGCGACAATATTGGCGACGAGTGGTTCATTGTCTATCTCTTGAGCGAATTGACCCGCTCGCGACCGGACTGCATAGGGCGCGTCTTCGATGGCGACGGCGAGTTTCTGCTTATCGAGGCAGCCGATGTACTGCCCGACTGGGCGAGTCCCGAGACGTGTGAGCAGCGCGTCTACCTTGTCAATGGCGGGCTGCAGCTGTTGCAGAATGCATCCAACACCAGCGACAGCAAACGAATGCCCATGGCCAAAGCATTGCAGCGCATACGTTTAAATCCCACTCTCTACCGCTGTTCCCGTGACATTCAGAACTGCATTGAGGCACGTCTACAAGAATTTCAGCCAGCAAAGCCTCACGTATCCATTCATCGGCAAATAGTACAGCTGCCCCAGAATGCGGCACAATTACTTAAACAGCGACCTGGCCTAGTCGCGTCTGCTGTGCGCGCCTTCTGCGAAAGGGATGCAATCGACTCAAAGGCATTGCGTACCATGCGCTACTTTCCACCTGAAACGCCACGGAAGCGCACAAATGTCGCCTTCACTCGGTATCTGTACGCCATGATAATGCACAGTCAATATACACCGGAGCGCAGACTGGGCTGGCAATTGACGGACGCTGTTGCGAATCCAGAGTGCTACAAGGAACAGCTGTTGGGCGTAAAGCTGGCCAGCGGCTTGGAAATACTTGCCAGCCAGGCGAAAAGGGCTGGTGACCAGCTGGACGACAAATCACCTGCCTGGCGTGCATATCTGCGCAGTTTGCAGGGCAAAGGCTACTTCCGGGACAACATCGAGGGCAGTGCGGAGTATGAGCGTCTGTTGGCCACAGCCAAGGAGTACTTTAAGTGCAACCAGGAACGCTTTCGCACGGCACCGTTGGTGGGCGCCGAAATAGTGGATATGCTATTGCATCCTGCAGAAGGCAGCGCCGCGGAGCACCTCCGTGACGAAGAGAACAATCTACTGCCCAGCGATGCGGATGACTGGCTGAACATCACAGCCGAGGATCTGGATGCAATGCTGCAGCAGCGCTATGGCCCACAAAAGCTATACAATCCCAACGGCGACATGAATGCAGAGGAATTCACAAAGCATCTGTCTCAGTTCTTGGACAGACAATCCAATTTTGAAGGTATTGAAGGGCCGGGCGAAGCTGTTGACGAACTTGACTCCGACGACGACGAGCCACCGGCACCAGCAAGTGCGACCAGCAGCAACGCAAAGGTGAAAAAGAACGCTTCGATGAGGAAGGCGTGCAAGCGCAACTCCTTGATTCAATCCGATGAACAGGACAGCACACACGTGCGCAATTTTCTGGACTTTGTGATACCCGAGGACAACTGGGACTCCACTTCCGAAATGAGTGACTATGCGGATGAGGAGGATATAGAGCGTAACTTCGATGCGTTGTCCAATGCCAGCGGTGCGGGCGACGCCAACTATCGATTGGATCGTAATATCAAGGCGTACATGGAGCAAATGGATCGGGAACTGGCTCAAACAACCATTGGCAAGTCGTTCCATGCCAAAAGTAGTACAGCCACTGGCTCCACGGATCAGCAGCATGCTGCGGAGGATGATTTCGATGACATTGAGGACTTTGAGCCAATAAATATTAACGTGAATACGCTGCGAAACATGATGGACAGCTATAAATCACAAATGGGCGGCGCAGGTCCCGTGTCCAACCTATTTAATGCCATGGGCGTGGGCATGTCGGCTGCGGCAACAGATGAGAAGGCCAAGGATCTATCAGAGTCGGCTGTCTAAGGCACAAACAGGAACTTATCAACTAGAAATTAAGAATGAAATCACATTTAAATTCGAATTATACATCTATATATAATATATATATATAAATATCTGTGTGTGAGTGCGATTCTTTTTATAATAAGCAAGGAAAAAGGTAGGTTTAACGCTAGTCTTTGGAGGCAGGCACAAAGTTCCCATAGTCCCGCCTGACCTGCATGGGCGCACCACCCTGCTGTGACTCATTGCGTCTTCTATGCTGATAATGGCGCTCCGAGGATCTGTTTCCTCCGTCACCGCCACCTCGGTCTCTGCGTGGATACGCCTCATATCTGTTACGTCGGTTATCTACAGATGGCACTGGTTAGTGAATTTGGATCTTCTATACATCTACTTCGCTTACCTCTGCGATCGTTGTTGCTGTTGTGATTGTTGTAGCCGCCACCACGTCTCTGCCATCCACGCTCGCCGCCTCCTCGTCGCTGACCGCCATTAAAGCGATTGTTGTATGGGCCGGAATAGCCGCCACCTCCACCTCCGCCAGGTGCACCGCTACCACTTATCCAATTCTCTATTAGAGGCGGATCCGGCACCGGTTTAGCGCAATGCGCCATAAATTCGACATCGTCTTCTGTGTAGCGTGCACCGAACTCCTCCTCGCATTCTTCTAAAAAGCTAATATCTTTGTCTGAGAGTCTGTTGATTTTACGATTTGGATCAACCATTGTTGAAAACGTTTACTGTTGCCACTGACCAAACCAGTGCTGTTGCTTAGTGGCTAGTATGCTGATCGCAGAGCAAGCCAAAAATTCCAGGAGTATTAACTACGGCTATAGATTCAAGATTAATTTTTGAGAGATTAAGGACAATGACCCAATTTCTTTGAATAATTTATAATTAGTTAAACTATCAAGCTGTTGCCGGAATAGCTAATGACTTAACCTGGTCACATTTAAAAATCTACCTTATGTCCGCTGTTGCTTTGCTCACAATAATCATGGGCAGCATACAAAGCGCAATGGAATATCGCTAATGAAAATAAAAGAGATATACAAATATCGTGAAGCCTATCGTAGCCTATCGATATATTAGTTAGTTAGACAGGGAATCAGTCTTCTAAGTGGATAGCGGGAGTGTTTTGAGTAAAGAGCAGCTATTTACAGCAATTGTAAATATTTCTAAATGTTATTTAGGCTTAAGGCTCGCACTAATAATAGAAGCGCTGGACATGCCACTGCATCGCAGCCATAGAACTACGAGAGGCACAAGTATTAGCACGCGGTTCAACTGCCACAACCAACGTGCGCATCTTCAGAGCTGGCCATGGATCAAAAGTCACCATTATCCGTGCGATGGCTGCGGCGCTATCGTGTCTGCTTTGTAATATTAATTTTAATTGTTGCCATCCAACTATTTCTGGCCTACAAATCGATTGAGCTTGATTTGGCGGGTGCACTGCGCACGCATCGTGATGCTCGGGAGGCGGAAGCGCCGCCACCAGAGCCCGTTGCCCCGCCAGCTCCTGTGCAGGCTGGGAGTAAGAACTTACGCATAACTTCTAAGGAACTGGGCTTCGAGCCCGAATGTGATATCAATGCCAAGGAAGCAATATCGGCACTGCAGCGTGCCAAGACGAAAGACTGCCGTCAACATATCGCCGGCATAGCCTGTGCCATTCAAGCCGGACGCTTCTATGCCACCCATCTTCAGAGCAGCTGTCCGGCAGGTAACCATAGAGCCAATGTATCATTGGGTTGCTATCGCGATGAGAAGGATTCACGCCTGCTAGGCGGCTACTTTACCAGCTTCAAAACTTCCAATTCACCAGGCAGCTGTGTGGAGCTCTGCCTGCAGTCCGGCTACCCGTATGCAGGTGTGCAATACGCCCGCGAATGCTTCTGCGGCTTCGACACGCCGCCCAGTTCCGCCAAACTGGCTGACTCCAGTTGCAACATGAAATGCATAGGCAACGCCAAGGAAATCTGTGGCGGCATCTATGCCATGAATGTCTATGAAACGGGCATTGCCAGTAAGTGAAGTGACTTAATCAACTAATAGTATATATGATTTATGCAATATGATTATCCTTTGCAGAATTTACGCCACAATTAGCAGCCAGCACTCCAGCGCCAGGGCAGGAACCACGTGCCGTTCGCATTGCATTTCTGCTGACATTGAACGGTCGCGCCCTTCGCCAGGTCCACCGACTGCTGCGCGCTTTATATGCGCCCCAGCACATTTACTACATACACGTGGATGCGGTGAGTGGTCGAGCGATGCGAAGGCGGTGCGGGGTGAGGCAATGCCACCGGATTTTGTAATTAAAGCCAGTTCCACAATTTGTGTTAATTACGCGGAATTTAACGCCTCGCAGCTGTAGCAGCGAAATCGGTTGTAGAATTTGAGACTGAATGAACAAGTATATGTGCTATATGATATACAAGATATAGGGTAATATGATAACGCATACAGAGCTCAGCTGAATGTGTATATAATGTCTTTATGTAATAGATATCAACTTAAAGCCTTATAAACTTTATTTATAGCAATGTTACACTGAAACATAACTGAAACTTCATTTACAAACTTCCAATTAAAACTCCTCTCTCTCTCCACAGCGTCAGGATTATCTGTATCGCAAATTGCTGGAGCTGGAGCCAAAGTTTCCCAATATTCGTTTAGCTCGGAAGCGTTTCTCGACAATATGGGGCGGCGCCTCGCTGCTGACCATGCTGCTGCAGTGCATGCAGGATTTGCTGCAGTCCAGCTGGGAATGGGACTTTGTCATCAATTTGAGCGAAAGTGATTTTCCTGTGAAGACGCTGGACAAGCTGGTTGAGTTCTTGAGCGCGAATCGTGGTCGTAACTTTGTCAAAGGCCATGGCCGTGAGACGCAGCGCTTCATACAGAAGCAGGGCCTGGACAAGACGTTCGTGGAGTGCGACACGCACATGTGGCGCATTGGCGATCGCAAGCTGCCAGCCGGAATACAGGTGGATGGTGGCAGCGACTGGGTGGCCCTATCCCGTCCATTCGTCAACTATGTAACGCACCCGGCAATTGATGACGCGCTGCTGCAGGCACTGCTGCACTTGTTCCGGCACACCCTGCTGCCCGCCGAATCCTTCTTCCATACGGTGCTGCGCAACACGCAGCATTGCGATACCTATGTGGACAACAATCTGCATGTGACCAACTGGAAACGGAAGCAGGGCTGCAAGTGCCAGTACAAGCACGTGGTGGACTGGTGCGGCTGCAGTCCGAATGACTTCAAGCCTGAAGACTGGCCGCGGCTGGAGTCCACCGCGACGAAGTCGCTGTTCTTCGCGCGCAAATTCGAGCCGATTATCAATCAGGCGGTGCTGCTGCAGCTGGAGGAGTGGCTCTTTGGGCCCTACACCAGCGAGTATGTGAATCTACGTGGCTACTGGCAGTCGCTCTACCACCACGAGGATGTTCACGGCGCTGGCGATGATCTGGCGCGAACAGTTGGCGACAGCCTGATGCGCCTGTCTGCGCAACAGTTCAAGCTGGATGCAGTGCAGCTGCTGGAGCTGACACACTACCTGCATCGGGATCAGTACAAGGGATTCCTAGTGCGCTACAGCGCCCTGGCTAGGAGCACTTCCAAGGAGCTGCAGCTGGAGTCGCGTGTGCGGCCGGTGCAGCACGGCAAAGTGGCGAAAAATTCACGTGTCACCAAGCGCCTGCGCAACTTTGAGGTCTCCACGGACTTCGATCAGAAGGAGCAGGTTGCGCGCAACTTCGCCAAGCTGCTGGGACCACACAGCGATCTAATGCTGAGCTATACATATCAGGGAGTCGCTGGCTCACAGGACACATCGCACTCGTACAATTTGACGCTGATCTGGCTGGATCCTTTCGACCGCCTGCAGGACTTCAATGAACTGCATGTGGAGGACTCTCAGGTCGATGTTATCAACCACTCCAAAACGCTGCTCAAGCGGCCGCTTACGCCTGGCATCTGGACAGCCAAGCTAATTGGACGCACCTCCATCTATGCGCAGCTCAAGTTTCTAGTCGCTCCCCTGGCCTACGCCAACGGCGAGCCTATTCATACTGCAGCGGCTGCACGTGCTCAGAACGGTGGTCATGCTGTGTCGCTGCCCGATAACTTTGAGATGCCCGCGGAGTGGCAGCAACATCTGCCCAGCGAGAAGGATGTCAAGACCCTACTCGAAGAGGCATCGGCACAGGCGGAACTCATTGGTCAGCCTTTGTACAGCCGGATTGATGATTTGGTTGGCAAATTCTTTCTACTACGTGAAACCTGCATTGTGGACGGATCTAGTGTGCTGCCGGAGCTGCCGCTATGTCGAGACACCGCCTGGAGCTCGCTGGCCCCGGATCCCAAGAGCGACATGTAATCACTGCTCAGGCGCTGTTAGATAGATTGGGCCAGACAGGCCGTCTTAGAGTCATTTGTTATAGCCATTTTCGTAAACGTAACCATTGATGAAGTTTGTTTTTTACCATTTGTTATTATTCATATTGTTTTTGTACATAGTTGTGAATGTCTCTCTCGCTCCGTGTGTTTTTAGCCATCTCGTTTGAATACTTAATAATCATATTTTCGATAAGAACCTTTTAGATCCAATATTATGCTCAACGCACACAGAACTCAAATTAATTGAAAGTTAACTCGACCCTTGCATAAGCCTCGATACACGATTTTTATTTAGTTTTAGATTCCAATGTTAATTTTATGCACCCGAGCTTAAACTTGAGAAGAAACCTGATTTCCATTAAGAAATCATCTTATTGTACTGTAATCTGTAGAAATCCAAATAGATCTGTATATATATCAACAAATTTAACTAGATAGAATACCAACAATTACCTTATATACAGAAACGTCCATTATGATAATGAGCTTATGCAAGAGCATATTAACTTTCGATTTCGTCACCTTAATCTTAAGTGTTTTGCCTTCAATCTTCTGCACACTTTTCGAACTCTTTCCAATTCAGATTCAACTCAAATCTTTGCTTCTTTTATAATGTTGTGATATGTGTAAGATGGGAATGAGTTTGGGGACTTGCATCTTGAATGCTCGCACGTTTTTAATGAGTATTACAGACATTATTAGTTTTAGGGTTTAAGTAACTATGCGATGCAATTGTAACACTGGACATATTCGTATATCTCTACCGTTTAGTATAAACTTTTGAACTATGCAACTATCAGATTTGTTTCATTTACGACCCGAATTTCAGTTGTTTGAGCTCGCTTACAAGGTATATATATATATATTCATTGGATGTATTTGTATTTTAGACTTAAGTATTTAAAGCCAAGGCCATTTGTACTGCCGTTCGCTATGCGAGCACATTTTAAATTAACAAATCCTCATCCGGATCCTCCTCATCGAAGTCATCATTGGCATCTGGTGTATAGATGATGTTGCCCTCCTCCGCTTCACTGGTGCTGCAAAGGTCAAAAGAGAATTAGTGAATTGATTCATCAATAAATTCATCAAACTAACCGTTCATATGGTAATGTGAGCGCATTGCGCGCCACAACTTCATCCTCATCCAATTCAATTTTGAAGGTGCGACCAGGATCTGAGGCATTATCTGGAGTCTCCTGTATTGTGGCAGCTGGTGAAGTAGTCGTGTCGGCACCCTCCGTCAGGGGCTTCACTTGGAACTCCGTCTTGCTGACTTGGCACTTGTAGCGTTTGTTGGTCACCCCGCCACCCGGCTTGCGGGAGATCAGAGACAACGTGCTGTCTGTCTCCAAGCGTAGCACCAGCTCCGCCAGGTACTCACAACCAGCTAGAATATAGTCGGCGTCTGGATGCTGTAGATGCATCGGTGACGCCCACAGGAAAACACGTCGAACATGCTCAGACCGGCGCAACTTATTCAGATAGTCAAAAATAAAGGCAGGAGTCTGATAACAGAGCAAATCCGCCAGCGTTGGCAGTATTACATTGTAGCCAGTCTTTGTTGTGATGGGATCGGTTGGATTTGTTTGTTGATTATTTGCATTGTTGGCGCAATCATTCAGCAGCGCCTCAAAGCTGGCCACGTGCTTCAATTGCGTGCCAATTGGCAGTGTTTTAATATCGTTGCCCTCGCCCTGCTCGCTCAACAGGCTGGTAATGAATTTTAGCGCGATACGATCGCGATTTAGTTGATCTACAAAATCGAGTGATGAGTTTATTTATTTTGTTTTGGCATTTCTAATCAAAATTTACGTACCAATTATCAACACGACCTTTTGATTGGTCACAATTAGATTGGAAAGCATATTGCATTTAGTTGTAATAAATTAAAAATAAAAGTAAACTGCAGTTTTTGTTGTTGCTAACCTTTAGCGATGTAAGTACCACAAAGCTATCGATATGCAAAGCAAGCGATAGTTAAACTTGAAACTATAGTGTTGCTACAGGTGCACTATTATAACGCTCATCTCTATAGCCAGCTGATATTTGATACAACCGCCTTTTCCAAATGAGTAAACAATACAAATAATTTAAAATGTAGAGCCATCCAGATCAATTACAAAGTGCTACGAGGAAAGTGAAACCTTGAACTTGAGTATAGTTTTTGTAATGATAATGCCTAATGACAACGACTGATAGTCGGTCAATGGCTTCGGCGCGCACTGATTGCTGCTCGTTTGATCTCATTTATTTGCTTTCTCTGCCGATGCCGACGTCAGCGCTGACGTTGACGAATCAGCCGCTCTGTTGTGGTTTACTTGGATCGCTCAGTTGTGGTAAATATCGCTGTGGCTCTTGTGTTTGGATTTTTGGCAGTCGCGTGCTACAAAGCCAATAAACAAAAAACGTGGCGCTTGTTACACTTTGAACGATTTGACACACAATACCGTAAGTAATATTTTGTAATATTAAAAAGCTTCAATATAAACAAATTGCATGACTGTAGCCATAATATCCAACAAGTGGTTAACAAAGTTTGAGTGTTTGTGTATTGTGATTTTTTTTTGGTTGGTATTAGGTTCTAAAAGCTCTTGAGCAAAAGCTTTAGACGCTGCTGTGGATGCTTATTGAGGGGTATTGCGTAGGTGTCGCTGCCTTTGCAGATATTTTCGCTGCTTCCATATGGATGACTTTTGATGTACCCCAGAGCAGCAGCTCGAATCCTGCAAACAACGCAGTTAGTTCAACAAGTGAAGACAGCTGACAAAGATAAAATTGGTTAAAAATACTTGCAAGTCTTTTTATTATCTAAAAACTCTGGCAATCGAGCACGCTTGATAAGCCGCTTAAAATTAAAATAAAACAACAGCAGCAAAAGGAAACAAGCTAAATTGTATCAAGCATACGACATGCTATTCACACTGGGTAAGTGTGTGGGTATATTTGAGTGTGTGTGTGACAGAGAGAGAGAGAGAGAGAGGCTGCGAGTGAGGTTGTGTATGTGAATATGTGTCTGTGTATTGTGGGTGCAATTATTATGCATAGAACATGTTATTTGCAAGCCAACACCTCAATTGAAATGCAGCTCAGAAAAAAATTCCATTTCTATAGAATCAAAGGAATGTACAGCTGCGCCCAACCCCTCCCTCTTGCTGACTTCACTAATCGCCGTAGCGTATGCCTAGCATATTAACAACAACAACAAGGTTGGGCTAACCAATTGCATGCCAATTTCAATTAGACAATGGCCAACACATTACGCGCTCGAATGTGCATCGAACAAGAATATTAAGTTATCGTTAATAATTAACTAACTTTATGAGCATATAAAAAAACTGAAAAGCTTTTTCAGAAGTCAAAACTCGCATGCGAGCAAAATTGTTTTTGTTAAAGCTTGCCGCTGGCAGCGTCGCTGCTCCGATGCCGCGCTGCTACTCTGCTTTGCGGAAAGCGCCAACTTTGAATTCAGTTGCGCATTGCACTTTGTGGTGTTCGGTTGTGACTATCGCTGTGTTGATTGGTTCTGTGTGCCGTGTCTCTCTGTGCTACTGTCTTTCGAGTTGTATTACTCATATGCCGATTGCATGCAAATCAAAGCTGGATTAGATGTTAATCAGTGTCGTTAGCCAACCATTTGTGTATTGATTTTTGTAAAAAGTATAAGCACAATGTCAAAGGATATGGATATTGAACAGGCGGCGCAGGCGACGAAGACGACGACTTCAATCGAAGTTAAAGCCGAGCCTGGCACTATTGCCGAACCCACCACAGCAACAATAACAGTAGTAGCGGCAGCAGCAGCAGCAACAAATGGCGATAGCAGCAGCAAGGTGGTTGAGGAGCAAAAGCAACAAGCAGCAACGGCAACAACAACAATAACGGAACAAGTGCAACCAACAGTTGCTACCGCCGTCGAATCGACCGCAAGTAAAGGTACAACAACAACAACATCAATACCAAGCGCAACAAATAGCTTTCAAAAAATCAACAGCTCACCAATAACAGCGCTTAACATTTTAGTTTCGAATTAGTAAAAGTTATAATAAAACGCAGACACCGGTCAGCCGGACGAGCAGGACGGACGGGCGTAGAAAGAAAGAAATCCAAACAAACCCACACACACACACATACGCACACATGCGTAGAAGTGATAGGTTGAAGCGAGAGTGAGCGAGAGGGCGAGCGTGTGCCAATGCAATTGCATTAACATTGCTCATCCTCGTGCTTCGCCTCCTTCTTTGGCGTCCGCTGTCTGACTGCCGCGCCCTCTTTCTCTCTGTTTCTCTCTCGGCTTCAGTTTGCTCAGTCAACAACATTTTCGCACCAAGTTGAATTTCACTTTAGTTTTTCAGCATTTTTTCTTGTGTTTATGCTTTATTTATTTTACTTTTGCTGTTTTCAACTTTTTACGCTTTTCCAAAGTCATCGGCGTCGCATCTTCAAAAAGTTTTACTTTTTATGTGGATTATTTATGTATTGCTTGTATTTTCTTCTGCCCATTACCTTCAAATTTTGCGCACGATCTGTTGCAACGCTTTGTCGAGCAGCAACGGCTGCAGCACGGCTGCTTAACTAACAGTCAATTAACTACAATCTGCACCCTAATTAACATTCGAATATGTTCAAATCATTTCACTTGCCTCAACATTATGGAGACAACCGAAAATGTTGTCGATTGTATAACTGTGACACGTGCCAGGCAAACACAAAAGAAATCTAATAAAAAAGTCTGTGCTACATTCGGCTTATCTTCACTCTTGTTTCAATTGAGAATTCAAAACTAATTTGCATAAGAAAAAACAATACAAAACTTTAATTAAAGCGTCTGATGAGTGAAATGTTAAAAACTCGCTATCTGACCATGGCTTGTTACAAGGGTTCTCTTAACTAGGTAACTGAATTTGACTATTCTATGTACAAGAAGTATACACTGTACTATAGAGTGATGTGCTATTATGCTATCTACATGTGTTTATATATTTACTACTATTTACTACTCCTATTTTGAAATGTAAATATAGTATTAAATCTTATAGAATTCTTTGGAAACTTCTAAAACACCTAATTTCTGTCTGCATTCTTATAAAATCTAATATAAAAATAATATATAATTTCCTCTTCACATTCATTCTTACCTCTTCATGCGATCTTGCTGTTAAAATTGTATCGTATTCTTTGCATTTCATTTAGGTACATTATTTACCTAACTTCTACTCGCGTTTTCAACACTCAGTAAATTATTATTCCCTACATGAGTACAAGCATTTCAATTTATCAGAGAAGTACAGAAATTTTTAATTCATTTGCCATTTAATTTCTATCTCCCTCTCTCTTTCTCTCTCTCTTCTTGTTCATCTTTCGCCCCGACAAACCCCATACAATAGATACACGCTGAACAATGCTATTTAAAGCGATTTGGTATCATTTTTTGCCACTGCCAAAGATTGCCGAAGCGGCTGGCTGCTAGACAATGTTTACACGCACTTCCCTGATAAGAGGCTCGCAGGCAAGGCATATGCAAGCCCTTGGCCTCTCATCTTATAGCTGGAAAAAAAAACAATTACAATATCAGTTGAGGGGCGTGTCTCCAGTTGGGGGGCGAAGTAATCTAATAATCTATTGGCGCATTTGGTATCAGAGCGTGCTGGCTTGTTTGTTTAGAGATCTCAGTTTGCCGGCGTCGCTGTTAGATGAGTCTTTGTTTATCGCTAGATTTATTGGAATTACAACTGAATGCGGTCTTCTATGCCTCGTCGACTCGTATGCTTTGAAATCTATTGAATTTCGCTATGATATCATGTGTCAGCTATGGCGAAAATGTCGGGTCAATTACCAAGTAACGCTAAAAATTCTAAAAATAGATCAGAACGAAAATATGTATGTACATACATATATAGAAGAATGTTCTGTCTGCTTCAGTACAGCTGAACGTTTAGATAAACATAATATAAAAAAATTGTTTATTTTTAATTAAAAATATTGAGCGAATATGAAATTTTGGACTGCTTAGCGCAAACAAGTGGATATATCTTAATATATATTACATATATACATATGTACATATGTATATAGTATTAGATCAATTTATTTTCCCCAACTTTTAAACGCATCGATCTCAGAATCTATCAATTCTACAGACGTGAAGTTCAGCTATTAAGATCGATAACATTTCCAAGCAATCGATTAATCGATGCTAAAGAACTTGTATTATTATTATACAGTCTTAGAGTATCTCATAGTCCGGTACTCCCAGCCAACTCTTTCTTGTTGTCTCATTTATTTACTTCTCTTCTTTTTCAGGCAACAGCAAATCCAATATGGATCCGGCGCTGATCAACTTTAAGGTGCTCTATGTGCTGACACAGCTGTGCGGCTTGACGATGATTGTGCTGGTTGGCACCTGGATCGGGCAGCATTTCGGTGGCTTGGGCGGCACTGACAATCCCAAGCAGGAGTTCAATTGGCATCCGCTATTTATGACCATCGGCTTTATCTACTTGTACGGCAATTGTGAGTAGCTGCCGTCAGTTAGTTAGTTAGTTAACCAGGCCGGAAAAGGTGCCACTAATCGGCCACTCCAATGCAATTCTTTTGCAGCCATACTCGTCTATCGCGGCTTTCGCACCACACGCAAGAAGACTTTGAAGCTCACCCACGCGGGCATTCACATGGCCGCCTTCGTGTTGACGGTGATTGCGCTGAAGACGGTCTTCGATTCGCACAATCTGGTTGATCCGCCCATTCCCAATATGTACTCGCTGCACTCGTGGCTGGGCCTCTCCGCTGTCATCATCTTCTGCTTGCAGTATGTGGCCGGATTTATGGCCTATATGGTGCCGGGCATGCGGGAGAACTATAAGATTGCTCTGATGCCGCTGCACATATATTTTGGACTCTTTGGCTTTGTGTTGGCCATTGCCAGCGCCGTTATGGGACTCACCGAGAAGGCCATATTCGCGATGTATGCTATCTGAATTTATAAACGCTTATAACTTGGCTAATGCTCCATAAATGTTTTGTCTTTGTCTAGCCCCAACTATTCGACGCTGCCCTCAGCTGGCGTATTGGCCAACATTATCGGCGTGCTCTATGTTGTGTTCGGCGCTCTCGTTGTTTACTTGGCCACCGAGCCGTCGTATAAGCGAAAGCCCATACCGGAGGATACAGCTCTGCTCACAGCCAATGGAAACGAGTAAAATTGAGCCGATGTCCCCAATGACCAGCTGCAATCATAACTTAAGCTCAAAACTGTGCACAAAACAAAACAAAACAAACAGAAAACAAATCCCAAAGTGGAGGATGCTATTAACCGTGTGGTGCTTCGTTTTTCGTTCATCTCAAAAGCTATACGAAATGTTAAAGTTGAAATGCGAGTTTTTAATTATAATAGTAAATAATTTATGAGTTATATAAATTTAATATATACCATATATATCTATATATACATATATGTATTTTATGAATGTCAGACAAATGGGTAAAACCCCATTAAATATGTTTTCATCCTTACCCAGAATAATCTGTATTATACGAATATATGTTATATACAAATATATCTATATGTAATATACGAAATTGTTTTTATATCGAGTTACCGCCTCAGGTTATAATCTATTTATATGTAAATATTGTATACACATTTCCAGTTTACTTCAGCTATTGAACTTTATCTTTCCCATCATTATTGTCATCGACCCGCCTATTCAACTTTAAAGTATTGTGGCTTGTGGGCTTAGCTGATGGCTCGTCATTTGGGAAGTGAAGCCAAGACGAGTCATCGACCCCCTGGAAGTTGAGCTCATCGTCCAGGTCGACGAGGTATGTGGAAGTTATGCCTTCGATTGGGTTATTCTCGAGGCCGCGGTAATCGCATTTGATATCGAATTGGCTCAATGTTCGAGCCGTTTTTTCAGTGACGTGTATGTGGCCAGTGACGCCCTTCTCTGCCATAATCGAGGCCCAGTTGACAGTTCGGCCCCAGAGATCGAAATAGAAGCGCGATTGGCCCACAACACCGGCGTGCGCGGGTCCATGGGAAATGCCAATCTTCAGTTGTCCGGGCATGGCGTTGGGGAACCTCATAGTTAGATTTTGCATGGATATATCCTGCATTATGCGCAGCATATCGGCCGCATAGTGAACCAGATACAGGACGCAATAGTCACTGTATTCGAGAAACGGATGACGGAATCGAGGATTATAGTTTTGCAACTCCGGCATCCGAATATGTTCACCTACTAATAGTCGAATGTGAAGGACTCTGAAGATACACATATGTATTTAGAGTTATAGTTACTCGATTCCGTTGACACCCTCGATAAACGGCCTCTGACTGGTTTCCCTATGGAAGCCCTGCTTGACTGAGATAGATTGTCGCCAGCATCTAGGCCGCAAGCAGCCATATAGGTCCAGTTCATGACCTTGATCTTTTCCACCTTAAAGCCTGTCGCATACTCCTCGATTAGATCATCGAAATAGCAAATGAATTCGTTAAGCACACGCAGACTGGTCGTATCCAATGGGAAGTTGACAATGGAAGCGAATAAGACGGCGACTTTCGCAACGTACTCGTGATATGGCGGATTATTAGAGGGCTGATTTATAAATATGGGCACAAGGTAGGTGGGCAACATGTTGGCCAGGATATGCTCTGCATTGCTCTTACTTTTAGCTATTAGCTCCTGCTTCTTGCCAGCGCTACGCAGAAAGCTTAAAGTTGAAAGAAGGAATTCGAAAACATCTCAAATTACATATTGGGCACGGTTTTCTGCCATCTCATACTCACTAATAGCTCACGCGACTTAGGTAGATTATGTGATGATCCAAGACCAGGTAATAGATGCAGGCCGATAGCAAATGCCAAACGCTTGCCACTTCTGCCGGCAGACCCATATTCGTTTTCTGTTTGCTGTGCTTTATGTTGTAGAACACATACAGGGTGAGGATGTGCACAATGCAGAGCAGAACGATCAGCGCCGCTTTGAAGATCAGCGGTGTGGAGAGAAAGGTGAAGAGCATGATTACCAGAATCATATGCTCGGAAGCTTCCTGCAGACGGCAATACCATATAAATCTATTCGGACTTACACTTTGTATCCCAACTTACCCAAGGTTCAATGATACTTGGAGTCGATACGGTTTTATCTTTTATAAGCTTTAGCTCCTCCCTTCGAAGCATAATCTATATCATGTTCATTCCATACAAAATGCACATAAAATAAGAGTCGTTTACATACGTACCGCTTCTAGGGTGCCCAAGAAATAGGCTATCCACAAACACAATACGTGGACTACAAAGCGCAGCACTCTCTTCTCTTCCAGCCATCGACAAAGGGTACTGAGCCAGAGATGTAGAAAACATTTCGGTGGAGACACTGCATGATCCTTGGAAAATTGCCTCGTAATTTTGTTATAGAAGCCAAGCAGGCATATCACAATCAATACCGAGTATATGCTGAGCATTTTATATGAAACTACATAGCTAGGCAAAGGGAATTTGTAAAATGAAATCATTAAAAAATGTTATAGAACAACAATTCTCAAGGTGTAATTGCTTAAAGAGCTAAAGGGAAGTTGTAAAGGGTATTAGGAGATGCTTCTTCTTTTTCTTCTAGAGAGATGCTTACCTGAATGGTGGCAACAGGGCCATTATATAGAAGACTGTGGCAACGAATACTATTAGTAATATGGCATATTTAAACAGCCGATATGGCTGATTATTGTAGCCGCTTTCAACCTCGGGCTTGCGAAAGATTCTCCAGAATGGCGTGATATAAGGCTTGATAACATAATCCTCATTGCCGCGCTCGATGCGATCTGAGAAATCGAAAATTCTCGCCAGGCTGCGTGTTGTATTATTCTATCTGCATTACGATATTTATACTCGATATGGTCGATTCTACTTACTTGATGCTGTCGACGGGCATACCCTCTACCTTTTCTAGCAGGCTACTAGCAGTTTTCTGGTGCAACGCATCAAGGTCTTTCCAGTCATATGCGACTGAAGCTCTTGATATCGAAAAGAACGAGCTCCGTATCATATTATGATAGGATAAGCTATCTGTATTCGATTCGGAATCCTTGGAAAGGTGTATAGAAAAAGTGCCCGTGGTACTTTTGATGACTCGGGGCTGTGGCCCGATCAAGTATGTGGAAATATTGAACTTTTGCAGGAGCGAATGAGCTTGGGCCTCTTCCGGGCCATTCTCGTAGATATATTCACTATGCAGCAAACGGAGCGCTTTCTGCGACACATGCACCATATTCTGGCGGCCCAGCGATGCCATGCAATTGGCAATGGCCACATCCTGTGACCAGATATCAAAGCAGCACTTCTGACGGCCCACAATGGCGGTGAAGGCCTCACCATCGTGAACGGCCACACGAACTGCAAGCTCTAGTTCCTTCTCATGACCTATTTCCTCTACTATGTTGATAAGATCTAGAGCAAGATCTACGCAGGCATTCGTATGCCTGGTTGATTTCGGCAGTATTCCGGAGATACAGCTAAGGTAATCGCCCTGGAATTTGATCGGCAGGACATTGTGTTTAGCTGCCGACTGATCCAGCCGCACACAAATATCGTTCAGAATCTCAATGATCTCGGACACATCGAGCTGTGTTATCAGCTGATAGTTTATGATGTTGGCGATCAGTATAGAAATATTTGAATACAGCTCTATGAAGAGAAGGCTACAAATGGCATTAGACATATGTAATATGAAATGATCTTCAGATCGATACGAACGTTGAGACGAAATAACGCACGCCCTGCCGCTGCTCGTCGATGCGTTTGTACATTTCTGCTTTCAGAGTTGCTCGGAGATTGGATGAGAGTAGCTGTTCCATAGCGTCATTTTCCATTAGCACGGCGGACTAAAGAGATTCAATGAGATGTGAAAGGCGCTGAGAAATTCGATTTACCCTTAGCTTAAAGTTCTGACACAGCAACTTGCGCCGATTCAATATCATTTTCCTCAAGTTGTATTCGATGAAAATGCGAAAGCCCTCCATTAACATATTCAGCGAAACCAGATAGATGGCATAGGATGCATGGCTGCTGATGCTGATCGGTTCACCAATCGACAGGCTTGAGTAAACGTAATATAAGAAATAGATCGCGGAAGTGCCAAAGCCAAGAATGGAGGGTTTGCCATAGATGGAAATTGGCAGTAGAGCATATATGGCTATGGTAACGATGTGATCGTAGGAGCATCTTAAATGCAGATCAGGGCCGGCACTCAGCGCCATAAAGAAGGTATCTAAGGGAGGCATTGTGGTTAAGCAAATGTTATAAGCTGTTAATGGGTCTATTGAGAGATACCCATCAATACTATCATCAGGGTAGCTGCGCAGCTGGCCAAGATGTTCCAAAGTGGAAAACGAGCATATTTCTTCTTGTCCTTGAAGCATATCAAAAGTAGGAGCGGCAGCAACACCATAATAAGTATGAATGGAACCGATGTGCGGAGCGTGTGCTGCAGAGGCGAGGAGACTGCTTAATCTGTGCAGGCGATGCGGAAATCTCAGCGAACTCACTCCGTTGTAAATTATTTGCAAAATGAGGTGTAGAAATGCCAATAGCTCTGTGAGGAACAGGAAGAGCGATACATTGACCACAGCCAGGCGCTCGATGTAACGGCGGTAGCACGGCTCCAGGGAAAGCTCTTCAATTTGTTTCTATGACATGATGTTTGCAATTTCATCAGCTCGATTGGGCAAATCAGAAGGACTCACGCGCAAATTAATCCATTCGCAGCCCTTTAGCTTCGACACATCTATGAGGGACTCATCTGGCATCAGCATCAAGTTCGGCGATTCGATAGACGGTCTCATGATTTGTTTGTATTGTTTGTATCTACTGTATACTAATGTAGAATTTTCAATTGATTCTTTTCTCCCAGTTTAGCTGTAGTTGAAAATACTTATATTTGCTGTACAGAGTTTTTGCTTTATACAAATTTATTTACATAAATATTTGCTTATAATTTAACTATTTCCCTGCGCTGGCGGTGGCTGGTGGGGCAGGAAGCCTTTGTATTCGTCGTCGGTGCCCAGTATGTAGGTGGGTATGTTGCCACGCCCCTTGACGAATGTTTTGCCCCGGTAATTGCACTGTATATTGAAGTTGCGCAGCTTCAGCGCGGTGTTCTCGGTCACCTGTATCTTGCCCGGAATACCTGTTGAATCCATGCGCGAGGCCATGTTCACCGGATTGCCCCAGATGTCGTAGTGTGGCTTCGATATGCCCACCACACCGGCCATAGCCCGTCCATGCGAGATGCCAATGCGCAGCATGCCGTAGTCTGTGCTGCCCTCATACTCCGACTGCATATTCTCGGCGTTGAAGCGCCGCATGGCTCGCATCAGGTCCAATGCGAAATTGGCCATCACCTTGACCACCTCGTCGTTGCTGCGTTGATTATCATTTTCACTGCTGCTCAGCCTGGGCGTGCCGCTTATCACATTGCCCTCGTACTGGCCACGCTCCATGTCCAGGGCCAGCGTATTGCCATTGCCGTAGGGCACGCGCTGCAGCTGCTCGGAGCCCAGGTTGCGATACTGACTGCGTCGTCCATTGGGCATTAGCGAGACATTGCGGAATTTCACCTGTGGCGCATTCACCTGCTCGGACCGGGTGACGTCCAAGCCACAGGCGGCCATATAGGTCCAGTTGGCCACCTTGATCTTCTCCACGCGCAGACTAGTCGAATACTTGTTCAGCTGAGAGAGAGGATATATGCTAAGAGTCTGCCATATGTATATATTTATCTATCCATGCTCACCACATCATCAAAGTCACATATGATCTCGTTGAGCACGCGCAGGCCGATCTTGTCGGTGTCAAAGTTTTTGATTGAGGCAAACATCACAGCCACATTGTCGTACTCTTCATAGTAGAGCTCATTCTGCAGCTGCGTGGATAGATAGAAGTCGGCTGCAAATCAGAGATCTATTAGTATTACGTAAACCATATTTGAGTCGCTCAACCTACCCACGTGCGAGGGCAATATGTTCACTAGCAGCACCTTGATCGTATCGTTCGTAATTAAGGCATCGTCCTGTTTCTGCATCAGTTGCCGCTTCCAGCTGCGAATTGCTGTTGTCTTTAGTCAGGCAGATTAGGATTGAAATGCTCAAGCAACTTACTTGTAGTCCACTTTGGCTATAAATTCCGTCTGCCGTTCCATTAAATGAAAAATGCCCAGCGTTATGAAGATGAGCAGAAAGTGCGAATATTTTGCATTGAGATTAACATTTGTCGGAGGACTGCCGGCAAAGATGTGATCAAACTCGTAGACCACCAGCACCGTATAAGCGGCCGTGATGAGCACAGCGAACGTTGTCTTGACAACGAATGGAATGCGCGTGAACAGAAAGGCGGTGCCAATCAGTAGCGTAACGCAATTGGTCAGGATCTGAAAGAGCGATTTTTAGATTCATTCAAAATAGATATTTTCGTCTGACTTACCCAAGGGTGGAAGCATTGTATAAGTTCTTCATCTCTTTTTGGTCCACAGTCGAGCTGTAAAGTATACGCAAATTTCTTTAATTAGGTAAATGTACGAATTATGCTATTCAACACTCCCGCTAACATTTAAACATAGCTTTCGTGCTGTTAGCTAACAGCTTATCGAACCGGGCTGTTAGCTTATTGTTGCAGCGTTGCCACCTAATCACCTAAATTTAAATAACCTAGATTAAAGAAGATTTCATTAAACCCACCACTTGCATGGCAGTCACGGCAATGCAGGAGAATACCACGAGCATGTAGACAATGAGGCGTATGCCAATGCTGCGCTGCATGAAATCGGACATTTTGTAGAGCATTCGACTGAGTTTATATTGTGGCAGCGACTGTTCCGTGTCGGAGAAGTACATAATCCAAAGTTTCTTATACCAGGAGATGATTAGCAATGCGGTAAGCACGGATATAGTGATGCCATCAATGATCCAGTAGTGATATTTGGGACTGCAAATAGAGTAGAGGAGTATTGAGTATGTTCCCATTTCCCATGCCCATGGTAGCTCCTTAACTCACTCCTTGCTGAGCAGCTGAATGGCCAGTAGGCACATGTAGACAAACCAGGCCAGGACTATGCTATACTTCAGCATGACATCCGGCTCTCGGATGTACTGTATCTCCCAGTTGCGTATGCGAAAGAGCAGACAGAAGGAGCTGATGTTGCGTCTGAAGGTCTCCTCCTCGATTTCGTCTTGGGTGAGGTTTGTGGATCGTCTGCAAATCTTGGTGATCCTAGTGCAAGGAATTGGTGTAAGCTAAGTATATTCTAATGTGCTTTAAAGGCAGTGCTTACTGTATGCGACCGATGGGCATTTTGTCCAGCTCCCGGCACATCTCCAGCTTGGCCTGGTTACGCACTTGATTGTATTGCTGCAGCGTCGAGTTGTACATGAAGTTGGACTTGCTGGCCTCGCTCAGCTTCTTGGCCTGGCGCTCACGCTGCACGCGACGCGGATCATGCATGGGGGCCTACAACTTTCGACATTGATTAATTGTGCAATTCGCCTGGACGAAGGGCTGCAGTGCGTCCATGGAGCAATACTCACGCGCAACGATTTGATGAGGAAGGTGCGTATGTCGTGCTTCTGCAGCACTGGATCCTCGCGTGCCTTCTCCGTGCCATCCTCGTAGAAGTATTCGCCGTCCAGCAGCCGCAACGTCTGCTGACTCACATGCACACGTCCCGTGGCGCCGGTGGCCTCCAGTCGGTTGGCTATGTCCACATCCTTGGACCAGATGTCGAATTGCCATTTGGCGGCGCCAATGACGCCGGACAGCACGTCGCCGGAGTGAACGCCAATGCGCATATCAATATTCAGATTTCGCTTCTCCCTGGCAAACATGGAGGTTAGTAAGCGAGCCAGGAGCATGAGCTATCTCACCTAACATCGCGTATGTCCTTGATCATGCGCAGGCCCAGGTCCACACAGCACTTGGCGTGATCCTCGTTGGGACTGGCCAAGCCCGCGACGCAGTAGTAGCAATCGCCCAAGAACTTGATGCGCAGCACGTTGTACTCCTCGCTGGCAATGTCGAACCGCACGAAGAGATCATGCAGCGCCTCCACCAGCTTCTTCACATCCAGCGTCGTGGTCAGGTGGGTGTAGTTCACCACATCCGCATAGAGGATGGTGACATCCTTGTGTGGTTCGATGAAGAGAGTGCTACGGATGAGAGGCATGCATATCGCAGCCGGATTATGGAGGGCGTAACAGCCTGGACGACTCACCCATGATCTGGTTGACGCCAACGCCTCAAGGCTTGACTAGTGTTGCTGCAGCCATGATTAATGCCGGGCCGATGATGATGTTGCTGCTTGGAGCGCTCAATGCGATTGCGCACATCCTCCTGCAGGCGATCGGCAATCTGGGCGGGCAGAATGCTCAGCAGCAAACTGCGCTCCTGATCTCTCGCATAGCGCAGCAATAGATTCTCCTCCACATACTGGCGCCGATCCAGGAAGGTGGTGCGCAGCGCAATGTCCCGCATCAGTCGAAAGAAGATGCCCAAGAAATTGACGCAGCTCAAATAGATGGCCTCGCTGGAAAAGTAGCTACAGAGGAGATATCTACCCAAGGAGCTGCGAGCTGAGACTTACTTGAAGATGCTGTGCATTTGATTGGTCTCCTTGGCGGAAATGACAAAGCTATAATTGATGATATAGCAAATGGTGACGGCGGTGCCCAAAATGAAGGGCTGCAGCACATGCGGAATGGGCATGAACATATAGATGGCATATAGAGTATATGCATCATAGATGGGATTCAGGATGTCATTGTTGCTGGTGGCATGATAGACATTCAGGCCAATGTCTGCGGAGCAGAGGGAAACAATTAACAAACGAAACAATTGGTCTACCAGACCAGCAGCTATAGCTACCCATGAGCACCAAGATGGATACAGCCAGCCAGGAGGAGGCATAGATCAGCCAGCCGTGTTTGCTGATCAGCTCGTTGCGAAAGTTGACCGAGAGTATTAGCCAAATGAGGACGCCCGTTACCACATAGGTGATCATGTCCACATAGGCATAGGTCAGATCCGATGAGGTCAGCAGCACCAGGGCGTGCGTGCAGGTGACGAGCAGCTGGATAAATATGAAAATGGACAAATAGCCAATCCGAAGGCGGCGCATGTATAAATCATATGACTCCTCCAGTTCCAGATTGCGACATTTCCGCTAAGTATAATCCAAGAGATTAGACGCCGCTTGTTATATATATGTACATATGCATATGTACATATGTAGGAGGGAATTCCTTAGGAGCTTACCACTAGATAAGACCACTCCCAGTTCTTTTCATTGAGCGTCGTCTGGACATGCTCATGATTGGAGCGAAACGAACTCGTACGATTGCTGGCATTATATTGCGAATTCATACTGTCTGCACTTGTTGCTCTTCAGGTCGTTCAGGTGGTCAGCATTTTTACTTGCTTAAAACGACTTGGATGAGTGAGGCCCAAGACTGCTTAGCTAAAAGATTAGGCTCCTGGGAGAACTACGCACTGGGGCCATAAAAGAACGCACACACATTGAGAGCCAGAGCTTATCGGAGCTAAGAGAGCGAGGTGAGCGCTAAGAGCGTACGAATAATTGTTTTTGTGATTATTTCGGATATCTTGGAGTATCGGACTCAAGTATTTGGCTTATTCTACTCATACTAAAGCCAATCGAGCTGTATCGCAATTCGCGAGCGCTGCGTGACACTGCGCCAGCAGCTAATTTAGCAATTTGTCTAATGTGTTGTTGATAGCGCCTAATGGTTTGTAAATCACAAGCACTCGCCTATCAAGACATGCACAGACTATTAAAAAAAAAATTTGTAAGTAAACGTATTATCTCTGGCCCACTGGCCCCAGCGAGCGATGCAATTGCTTCTCTCTCTTCTTTTTTTTTTTTTGCTAATTTGTTTGGTTCTCGTATTGTAATTTATTGGTTAATGGCAAGACACTTGAAATAATTCGCACTTCACTTTGGTTGGCAATAAATACGATAATAATTAATAAAAAAATTAACACCACTTAAGCTCGTCGCGCTGCTACAACCCAATACAAAACGGACAGGTATCACAAATTACTCTTTGGCAAAGCTGATAAGCGTCGTCGTCGTCGCTGTCGATTGCCAGAGACGGTTGCGGTTGCGGTTGCGGTTACGGCTATTGTACTGCTCAATGAGCTACGGCACACGCGTTACGGCTGCTCTCGATTCGTATGTGACACCTGAGCGCCGTCCAATACGCTTCAACTACGGCGATCAACTGATGGCAAGTGTTTAGACGCATTGCTATCACACCTGTTGTCGGGTTTGAAGCGCTTATCGGTGTGAAGCATACGCTGAAATGCTTGAGGCATATTCATCATATAGTTGCTAATTAATTTGATTGATTTGTTGTCTATATGATTTAGGCGATACACTTTTAAAAATACTTCGCTAACATGTATTTTTATCCACCCAACCATTGCAAAGATTTGAATCCAAAAAAAAGGCGCCAATATTTAAGTTTAGAGCTCGATCAGGCAGCTCCGCATTGTGCACAAGGTTGGCAGTCCTATATTCTGTTAATTTACATAGTTGTTTTATAACATTTAGCTTATCGATTATTCCAGCACTTAACAGTAACCGGTGTAAATATTTTAAGCTCATGATGTTTTTTAACAATATTCAATTGGTCATTTTTATTTATATTTTTAAGAACAACGTTTTCTGGGAAACAAGATCTTAAATTATCATTTTATAGAATTTTTCGGAACGTTGCTATGGCAAATAACAATTAACAGCAGAGCCGTTGCTGAGAGCGCTTTTAGTTAACAGCCAATGCTACTGTCACCTTATTACAGCTGTTATCACAGAACTAGAAGAGGAAGATTTAATTATTTTTGTTTTTCGGCTCGTGTGTTTTTCTGTCCCTTTTTTTCGTGTTGCATATTAAATAAAAAACGACATAAAAATAGAATTTACCCAAGTTAAAGAATCGCTGCAATGTCAGCCTTCACGGAATCCGCTCTTATCAAGAAACTGTCCGAACTGAACCCCAGCCAGCAGAGCATACAAACATTGTCCTTATGGCTGATCCACCATCGGAAGCACCACACGGCCATAGTGCAGACCTGGCAGCGCGAATTACAGAACGGTACGTAACAAGCGGAAAGCAAATGAAAATGGATTTATTACAGAACATTATCTCTGTATGCAGTGCCGGAACCGAAGAAGCTAACGTTCATGTATCTGGCCAACGATGTCATACAGAACAGCAAAAAGAAGGGCCCCGAATATGGCAAGGAGTTCAGTAATGTGTTGCCCAAGGTGTTTTCCCATATTGGCGAAACCTGCAGCTCGGAAAAACTGCTGGGCAGTCTGGGACGCATTTTGAACATCTGGCAAGAGCGCGGCGTCTATGATCCAAAGGCGATTGCCGATTATCGGTCACGCATGAATCGCGAGGGGGCAGCATCAACAGCGGCTGCGTCCAATGGCAGCAAGAGTGGCAGTGAATCAGCTGCGGGTCACAAGCACAACCACACCAGCAGCAGCAGCAGTAGCGGCAACAGTACCAGCAGCAGCAGCAACAACAACAACAACAAGTCCGAAAAGTCCGAGAAACGCGAGAAGCGCAAACATGAAGAGAGACACATGAAGTCGAAGCGACCACGTGCATCACACCATCAAAGCATCAGCGTGGAGTCGCCTGTCGTTGAGCCAGAGAATGGACACACGCCTCCATATTTGCCATTGGGCGAACCGCCCGAGCCCGAGGAGCTGATCAAAGCGCTGACCAGTATTGAGAACTCGGCATCAAGCGATGCGTTGGTGCGCGAACGCATCGCCAAGCTGCCGCCCGAAATATCTGAAATAAGCTGCATTACCAAACTAGAGGATAAGGACAAGGCCAAGGTCTTGGCGAAACAGGTATGTTCTATCTGATATCGACTGTCTTGGATACATTTACTAAGGATTTCCCTTTCTGTTTGTCCAGGTCAATGAGGCCGTTGAGCTGCTGAACGACTACAATGCTCGTCTCGCGGCTGAAATGGAGGAGCGCACCAAATTGGCAGCGATGCTGCGCGACTTCCAGGCGGAACAGAAGGAGCTGCTGGCCCAAGCGGAGCAGCGCTTGGATGTACGTTGTTACCCAATTATTTATACAATACAGATAATGAAAGATAATTGCTTTGTGCTATGCATTAAATGTTCAATTCGCTCTATATACAATTCACATTCTTTTTCCACTCACTCACTCATCTCACGATCGAATGTTCTCTGTGTACATATACTTGCAGGAGCACAAGAAGAAACTGACTAAGATGCTGAGCCTGCAGAAAGAGATACACGATCACTTGTCCAACTTGCCCGATCTGACGCAGCTGCCAGACGTTACAGGCGGCCTGGCCCCGCTCCCCTCCGCAGGCGATCTCTTTAATACCCTACACTGAGCAGGACACCAACCGATTCGAAGATAAGCGCTGAGTCAAAGCCTAGATTTTTACATAATATACCTACATATACAAATATATTAAATACAATATGACTTCGTTCGCTCGCAATACCTTCAGCCACATTCAACAACAAAATATGTAATAACAAATAATTGATTGTAATTAACATTTATTGACGGTTAAATAGAAAGCACGTATAATTATTTATGCGAGGGTCGCCTGAGAATTTAATGATACTTTCTAGTGCATGACATAGTTGGCCACGCCCTGCCACTTCTCGACGAAGCCAATGATGTCCGTCACGCTGCTGGTCGGCGCCATTTTGACGGCCACCGCGAACTTGCTCCAGACATCGCGATTCACTTGGTTGCTGGAGCCGGAGAAGGTGACGGGCTGGCGGCCACGCACCGGATAGCCGCTGAGCAGGCAGGGCAGATCGTTCGGACCCAAGCTGGACTCGTAGAGGCCGCGATCATCGTTGGGCAGCAGTTGATCCACCTGCTGGTCCATGCTGACGGCCAGCACCCACTCGCGCACCTCCTCGTGCAGACTGGGCTCGTTTTTGAGATGGATGTCCTCGGGCAGCGGCACGGAGCTCGGAAAATCGGTGGCTGCCAAGTCCGAATGATCCACCAGATTGCCGGAGCCCTCCTCAATGGCCTCACACACGTCCAAGTAGTGATTGAGCATGACGAAGGCCTCTGCCTCGCGTCCCGCCTGCCGCAGCTCCATGCCCGCCTCGTAGAAGCCCTTGTCCACGGGCAGCACATCCGTGTGTCGCAGCACCGCCAGGGACAGACGCACGGCCACCGGATGCAGGGACTGCACCTGCTTGCAGGCGGCTCGCGTCGCATAGTAGTGGGCGATCAACAGATACTGTTCGGCATTTGCCGCGAATTTGGACTGAGCGTGCTCGGAGCCGCGCAGCCCCTGCAGCAGGCCGTAGAGAAAGTCGCGCAGTCGCTGCCACACGGCTCCGGTCTCCGCCTGCTGCTCGCGCAGCGCCAGGCAATCGAGGGCGATGCGCGCGTAAATGTTGAAGTGCTCCTCGATGGGCGGCGCTCCGTAGCTGAGGTAGAGACCCAAGGCGGAGACGCTGTCGCCCTCGCGTATGAGCTGCGCTGCGTAGGCCGCCACGTACTTCTGCAGCACGGAGGAGCTCAGCTGCTTGGCCTTCTCCAGGCAGCGCTGCCACTGGCCCTGCTCGGCCAGCAGATCCAGGGCGCTGATGATATCGATGTCCGCCAGCTGCTCCACGTTGCCCTCGTGCTTGAGTCGGGACTTTTGCTGCTGCTCCACGTAGGCCAGCAGCTCGGCGTCGATCTCCTTGGCCAGGCGGCGCGCCTTCGACCACTGCTCGGCGCGGATGAACACATCCACCGCCTGCTTGGGCATGTCAGCGGCCAGGTACAGCTGGGCAGCCGGCCCGATCTGCTTGATGGCCAGCAGACGCGGTCCCAGCGCCTGGGCGAGGTCCTGCGCATCCTGCCCCTCCAGAAACTGATTGACTATCTCTGCGGCACGCAGTAGAGCCCGCTCCAGCGTGGCTGCATCCTCGGCATTGCTGGCGTCTATCTGCATCAGGCACTCGGCGGCCTTGCGGAATTGCTCCCGCTTGGCGAACTCGGCAGCTCGCTGGAGATAGGCGCGGGAGTCGGCGCCCGCATCCTCGCCCTGCGCCTGGCCCCGCTGCACTTGAGCCTGCAGCCGGCGCAGATCATTCAGGGCGGCCGGATAGTGCTCCTCAGCGATGCGCAGGGCGTCCTCGAGGAGCGCCTCCTGCTTGTAGTGCTCAATGATGAGATCGGGTCGCTGTGCGCGCAGCAGCAACATCTCGTAGTCCTGATAGTTGCGCGTCTCCAGCGCAGCGGAGGCTTGGCCAATGAGCACCTCGTTCACGGCATCCGGCAGATGCTGCTCGGCCACGTTGAGCGCCGCCTTCCAGTCGCCCGCATGCTGATACATCAGTATGGCCTCCTTCGGCTTGTGCGCCTTGAGGAACTCCGCCTCGGCCTCCTCGAACTTGCCCTCGTCCTCCAGGGACATCGCTATCTTCAAGTGCACCTCGTCTGTGGGCTTGCCGGCAAAGCGGCACAGCTCCATGGCGAAATCGAATTGGCCGGAGTCGCAGGCAAAGCCCACGGCCGTATCCAGCAGCCCCAGCTTGCTGAGCAGCCGCACCGCGCTCTCCAGCGGCATGGACTTGGCCCACATGTAGGCCACCTGCTGGCTGGCGCCCTCGGTGCCCTTCTGCTTGGCCACGCGATAGCCATCCTCCCAGCGGGAGGAGGAGCAGTACATGTGCACAGCCGATTTCCAGTCGCCCGACGCTATGAAGTGCATCTCGGCATTCTTGAACTTGCCGCGTGACTCCAGCTGCCGCGCCAGATGCAGATGCGTGCTGTCCAGCAGATCCTTGTGGTAGCGCTCGACCAGTCGGATCATCGAGTCGTACAGCTCGCGGCGCTTGTACATGGCTATGGCCAGATCGGGCTCATTGACAGCGATCAATACCTTCTCGGCATCCCGGTACTTGGCCTGCTCCTCCAGGCTGCTGGCCAGCTGGACAAACATCTCGCGCAGCTGCTCCGCCTTCAGATACTTCTCGCCCAGCACATAGGCGCGCTCCCACTTGCCATGGCGGTTGAGCAGCTCGATGGCATCCCTGTAGAGATTGGCGCGCACCAGCAAATCCTCGGCGCCATCCAGGTCGCCCGCGAAGGCCAAGTGCTTCGACAGGTCAAGGGCATAGCGCTGGATCAGCTCCGGCTCGTCCAGCACCTTGGCTATCTGCACCGCCTTGCGCCACTGCTTGGCGCCCACCGCTGCCTCGAGAGCTTTTTGGGTGGCGCCCGCCTCAATGTAGTGATTGATGGAGGCGTCCAGTTGCTTGCGACTGACCAGCCAGTCGCCCCACTGCTCCTCCAGCGCGGTCACCTCTTGCGGGGCCACAACCCGCGCCAGCTCCAGCGCCCGGGCAAAGGCCCCGCCCTTGCGGTACAGCGCCAACGCCGCCTCTGGCCGGGCAAGGCGATGTGCAATGTCGCCGGCCAGCTCGTAGAGCTCGCTGTGCACCAGGCCCTCGGTCACCTGCAGCATCAGCTGCTCATCCTGCAGCAGTTGTGGCGTCTTTAGGGCCAGGCGGGCGGCGCGCGCCGGCTTGTTGGCCTTGAGGAACAGAGCCATGGCCTGCTGCAGCTCCCCCTCCTCCTCGAGCACTTGGCCCGCCTTCTCCTGCTGCTCGGTCTCGAGCAGGAAGTCCATGTGCTGTTGCCGCAGCTCGGCCAGGCGCGCATAGCCACGCCGCTCCGCCAGGGCGACCGCCTCGTCCCACATGCGCAGCTGCTGGTACATGGCCAGGGCGGCTTCAATGTCGCCCTGCTCCAGGTAGATGCGCTCAGCTGCACGCAAATCGGAGCCGAGCAGAGCCAGCTTGGCCCGCACCTGCGGGCAGAGTACGCCCGGATTACCCGTAGTCTCCTCGTAGCTATCCGCCTCCCGTATCATCTCGGCCAGATAGTAGGCCTTGGACACGTTGCCCAGAGCCGCGTAGCAGCGCTGTGCCACGCGCAGATTGCCCTCCTCCAGCGATATGATGGCCAGATTGTGCCACATGGCCTTGGCCGCCGGCTTGTCGCCCAGCGACTCCAGGAAGTGCACGGCCCGGCCGAAGTCGTTGTCATTGACGGCTGTGCCAAACTCGACGAGACCCTCGTCCAGCTGGTAGCTGTGCTCGCTGGGACCGTCCTGAGTGCGTACCATGGTGCGACCCTAAGGGAGTAGACGGAGGAGAAATGAAAGAAAGGTCTTACTGTGATATACAGCAGGAAGTAGGAGTAGTAGGGAGTGGGGGGAGTGCTTACATTCTCGCGCAGCACCTCGATGGCCTCGCCGCGTACGCTCTGCATGGTCACATGCTCGGGCAGATCGATGTTATACCAGATGGCGAGATTGCTGTTGCTCTGGGCCACCACGACGTCGCTCTGCGGCACCCACTGGACAAAGGAGATGTTGCTCAGGAGCGTCTGCTTCTTCCCGTTGTAGTTGTCGACGAGCATCAGGCGCAGCTTCTTGTCCCGGTAGAGCAGCTTGTGCGCGGTCTCGCTCAGCTCCAGCCAGTCGATCTTGGTCTCGTGACTGATTTGCCCGATGACCTGCTGGCTGACCAAGTCAACCACACAGATGGTCTTGGCGTCCAGCAGGAAGGCCAGCTTCTTGTTCTCGCGCCCATTGCCGCGTTCATTGAGCCGCACTGAGATCACATGGGGATTGACGAACTCCGTGCGCACCGAGCCCAAAATGCGATTGTCGCCGTATTCCACAAGGCTCAGCTCGCCCACATTGAAGATCAGGCAGACATTCAGATTCTCGAAGTAGAAGCGCTCGTGCCTGCCCGAGGCCGTCCATGGCACCTCGCTGGTCAGATTGCGCGTGAGGTCGCACAGGATGAGCGACTCCTCGGTGCGGCCCACAAGGAAATTATCCTTGCCCATGATGCGCACATCATCGATCTCCAGGCCCAACTGAGACTCGATCGTCAGCTGCTGTGTGGGCTCGGCCAGGGAACGCACCAGCAGCTGACTGGGCGCCACAAAGATCAGCTCGAACTTGTCCTGCCAAATGGTTCGCTTCAGCACCGACTCGTACAGCAGCACAGCTCCGCTGACCGAGCCCAAGGCGAGGCGGGCGCCGTCTCTGCGCCAGATCAGCGCGCTCAGCGTGTACAGGCAGCTGATCTCCTTGCTGGCGCTCTCGCTCCAGGCGCTCTGGCGCGGACTCCAGGCAAAGATTCGTATGCGATCGTAGCTGCCGAAGGCAACAGCCTGGCCATTCGGACTGCTCGCGGCTACAGTGAACTCTCGCTCGCCCTCGGTGCGCGAGAAGTCAAAGCAGCGCTGCTGACGGCCCTGGAGGGGAGAGGAAGAGAAAGAGAGAAAGGTATAATGTTGATAAGTAAGAGAGAAGAGAAGAGAATCAAATGAAAGAATGGGGTATAATGAAAGAAAAAGAATGAGTGGAAGGTAGAGAAAGGGAGAGAGAGAGAGGCAGACTGACCCCATCTTTTACTTAGTTACTTCCTTCTCTAATGCACTTCCAGCTCAGTCATCTCTTTGCCACTTCCCCTACCCCTCATCCCTTACCATGCCATCATAAAACACAATGCGCTGATCACAGCCAGCGGCACAGAAGCCGCCCTGCGGCCAAGCTAGCGCAAATGGTGGCACAGGATGCTGCACCACGCGGCCCAGTGGTTCGCTGACCTCCTCGGTCAGGTAGTAGCGTATGATGGTGCCATCGTTGTGGCCGCTGAGGAAGCCGTTGCCCTTGGTATTGGCGGCCAGCGAGATGCAGATGCTGTCGCCGCCATAAAGGCTCTGGGACTTGTTGCTCTTGCAGTGCAGGGCGCGCACTTTGCCATCCTCAAGGCCTGCCCAGAGAGAGGGAGACAGAGAGAGACAGAGAGAGAGAGATTAGATTAGATTATTATTAGAGGCTGTCATTCACTTGCCCGCTACAATGGCTCCGGTTGTGAGCCAAATGAGCGCCGTGACGGCGCCCGCTTGGGGAAACTTATTGCAGATGACCTTCTTGTCGTTCCAGGACTCGCCCAGCTTGTAGACATACACAATGCTGTCGCTCTGGCCCACGGCCAGCTTGGTGGAGTCCGGGCTGAAGGCCAGGCCGCGTATGACGTAGGAGTTCTTGCCGTTGGCCGGATTCGCTGGCTTCGTACTGAACTTGTCCCGCCGCTCGCCCGCATCGTCGTAGAGCAGAATGTGCCGATCGGCGGTGGCTATGGCCAGCTTCTGCTGGTTGGGCGACCAGGCGAGGCCCGCCACACGCTGGATTTGTTCCTGCGGGTGAAAGGTGTGAGTTTCACTTGGTTAAGGGGGATCCCCACTGATCTCACCTGCCCCTCAAGCAGAGTTCGCAAATATTTCAACTGCATTGCTTGGAAAATTTCTCTTTAATCTCTGTGAATTGCTCAAATTGCAGTCTTTAGTTTTTCGGTTGAAAGTCCTTTCTGTGTGAGTTTTTTGTAGCTTGTTTTGACCAACAGTTGTCAAGGCAACGTAGTCTACCTTGTTGCTGCTTCCGTTTTGCGCCTGCCATTCTAAATAAATGGCTTTTGTTTTGCAATGCAGCAGGTGCCGGGCATGACACAGGATGTGGGACAGCGTCTAAAGCTGTATCAGGGGTTGCTTTTGTTGCGGTTGTTGTTGCTGTTGTCGAACATGATAATGTCAGCATTGACGCTGGCGTCGCTGCCAAAGCTGTTGCTTGCTTTGCAGCCACGACGGCAGCTCAGCCTGTTGGCCTAGTCCTGGCAGTAGCAGCAGCAGCAGCAACAGCTCAAAGGGGCGCATGTGTGCGAGAGAGCGCAGAGAGTGCTTCAATTCATACAGGTGTGTTGAGCCAAATGAGTGAGGCAGCGCGTGGCAGCAAAAGTCAGAGCGAGCGAGTGACAGAGAGGGCCTACGAGGGAGGATTCGATACGAAATAGGCATAAAAACAGCTCTAGCGGCAAATGTGAGTAGGTTTGTGTACAGACTAGCAGACAATAGTATAAGTATAATTATAAGACATTAATGCAACTGCTTTACAGAGTTTTCAATCATTTCTGTTACTCAGCTGTGTTTACTTAAAACTCGTTTAAGCTCTTAGTTAAGAGAAATTGCTCACTTAACGCTCAGCAAATACTGCACTGCACTAAGCTCACAAATATGCATGGGTTTGTGTACGAACTAAAGCGTATAAGAGCACCATATACAAACACTTGCTGTGTATAACACATGTATAAGACTGTAAATTAACTGCTTTGCAAGCAGTTTAATTATTATATCCTGCACTGCTTTATGAGCTGCTGCCCCGCTTAAACTATTCACCTTTTTCGGATTTATTTAAGCTTTACCAAAAACGCTCCCCAGTTGCCGCTCAGCAAAGCTTTGCGTTACGCTCTCGTCTCTGCTCGTGCTCGTCTCTCTTCGTGCGAGCAGCGCCTCGTGCATGGCTCGTGCCACAACGTCGGCTAAGTTGGCCAAGTCGCTGGGTCTAAACATGCCAGCACTGGGGACTATGGACTCGCGAATGAAGTGCGAGCCGGCCAGGCCAGGCCAGGCCAGAAGTCGGTCTGGTATAGGCTAATGTATGGCAACGCATTGTGGCAGGTCAAAGCGCGCGATGCTGTCTAGGCCTGCCTGGCCAGTGCTCCACCCTGTCGGAATGTGTGCATGTGCGTGTGTGTGTATGTTAGCGCCTGGCATCCCTTTAATGAGTTTCATTAATTAAAGCTACTTTGTAAGCAGCGGCTTGCTCCTGGCTGTTGTTGCGGCTGTTAGTACAGCTGCTGCTGTTGCTAGTATAACAGTTGTCTATCTGTGTATGTGTGTGTGTGTGTGTGTGCTTAAGTAAACATGCAACATGAATTTTGTCCTTGACTTTTAATGGGTTTATGACAAAAACGTTGCTAACCACCACAGCCATTGCCAGGGCCATGATCCGCAGCTAATGTGCAGGGCGCACTTTATTGTCGCTGATTTTGCAGCCCCATGTGTGTAACTTCCCACTCTCTCTCTCTCCCTTTCTCTCTATGTTTGTGTGTGTGTGGATAACAGAGTTGTTAAAGCGGACGTCTGCCGGAAGCTCTTGTGGGTGCCATTTTTTGCTTCTGTTTCATGCTGCATGCGCCGCACGCCATTTTTATTTCTATATGTATGCTTAAAACCTTAAACCCTAGCCAGACTTTTGTCTTCTTCTCAAAACTTGTGCCATTGCTCCTGCCCCTGCAGCGTATCCGCATCCGCATCCGCACCCACATCCGCATCCCCATTGTCTGTCATTGTTTTAGCCGGTTTTTTTTTCGCGCTATGCGGTCTGCGTGAAGCAAAGCATTCGCCATTTCCTGGCCAGCAGGATTCGGTGACTTGTGCTGCTTTGGGTTCTGATGCTTTTTAAAGCAGTAAACGAAGTATATTGGCTTTTGTGTACAATCAGTCTTTCTGTCTGAAGCCAGAGGGATCCAGAGAAAAAGAGAGGCACAGCTAGATCCACAAGAATATTTCCAGCTGCTTTTCTACACTAACGACTAACGAGTGTTCTACGGCCAGTTACTCCCGATGTGTTGTTTCGGCATTCGTCTACTTATTATTTATGTGCTCGAGTCAAGATGCTTTGCATTTGTGTATTAAGGGGCGACAGTGGTATATGCGCACTTATTCAAAAATGCATTTGCAACTGCTATCCATTAAAGGATTTTCCACTTGCGACCGCTAAAATGCGCTAATTCGGCTATAAGCAACAATCTGGTTAAAACTCACAAACAGGCGCCAGTTAAAATCTGAGCACGGCAAGGCGAAACTTTTCGCTTCAACTTTCACACACACACACACACACTCACACAGAGAAAGAAAGAGAACTTTCACCCAGCAACTGCAACAAACTCTGTATAGTTACGAGTGTGTGTGTGTGTGTGTGAGAGAGAGAGCGACAGTGGGAGTGAATAAAAGAACTAAAGTAAATGTAACAAAATATATAATAATAATAAAAATGCAAGAAAAGCGCTGGAAAAGCGTTGCAGGAAGTGCGCGAAAAATAACAGCCAGTGCGAGTGCTATGCATAATGAATAACATTTTCAAATTAGTTTCCGGTCAGTGGAGATTTTAACGCGGCCTGTCGAGCGCAACGGGTAATGCCAGCAGCTCACTGTATGCGTGTGCGTGTGTGTGTGTGTGAGTGTTTGTATGTGTGCAGTAGGTGCATTATAGCATTTTTGCAATTCAATGCATAGTAGTTCTCGCTTTTTTTTTTGTATAAAACAAAGCAAAAGCAAACAAGCTGATAGACAGAGTGCAACAATCAGATTGATTGGCAGCCAGCAAGACTGACTAACGAATACCCTGACTACTTTGGCAACTATTCTCAGCTATAAACCATAAACTACTATATAAACATATTCAGACACAAGCAGAGTTCAATTGGAGGAAAATAAAGTTAGATATAGTATAAACATAGGTAATACCCTGTTTAGCATAGAAGAGCATGCTTACTGCAGTTTAAGCACAGCTTTATATTAACTCAAAAGCCAGGCAGTCAGACAGACAGACAGACAGACAGACAGACACTTGTGAAATATGTGAGCTAATGAAATCAAAATATGAGTCGCCCAGGAATTGCCGCAACAAATGCAAAATAATCACCTAGGAGAGCCGAGTCTGTGCATTCCCAGCGGCTTGCCAATTGGCTAACAGCATTAACGATTGCAGCATCCTTGACTGCTGCAGCCGGTAGCCAGCCAGCCATCCAGCCAGCCATTCGGCCACTCAGCCATCCAGCATACAGCACTCAGCATTCAGCATTGAGCATTGTGAACTGCCTGCGTTTGCCGTCAAAAGATGATGCAATCGTTTTGTTGGCTCGAGGGCAACATTTATGGCTCAGCTAGCGGGCTAACTGGCGTACACTTTTAGCCAAATGAAATGTGGCACAAAGGCCTTTGGCCGTGAATGCATAAATTTTAACGGCCAGCAACTTCTTTAAGAATCTAAAACACGCACAAAGCTAATTATGTGAATGCTGGAGGGTGTACTTAAAGTTTATATAATCTATCTTTCTATCTCTCTCTCTCTCTCTCTCACTCTTCATTTCTCTGCCTGCCTCTTAGCTGGAATAAAGTAGGTCGAATAATTCCTTAAATTTATGGTAATAAGTAGGGATATAAAGGTAAGAGAAAAGCTTTGTTAACACAATAGTGTAAAATGCTGCATAGCAATTATAATATAAAACACAAAATATATTTTCTCAGCTTGAGAAAGCAGAATTTTTTTAATTTATTATTTTTAATAAAGCTTAACTAACCAAACTTTTATTTTATTTTATTTTAATTTATTTTAATTTATTTTATTTTATTTCTTTTTGTCGTAAGCAGTCGAAGTTGTCAGGATTTCAAGATAAATTACAAGAGGAAAATTTGTAGACTATAGCGGCTAATTTTTATTCAAGCTGTAGCAGCTGAAAGAATTATTTATTCTCCCAAAGTTCCCATTTAAATTATAAATCAATCTTTATCTGACTGGCTGACAAGAGCCAGATTTTATGTGTGCAATTTGTATTATTAAATGGAGACTTTCTATCTCTTTCATTTTCACAAAAAAAATTCCTATTTATTTATTTATAATTCTATATTTACATTATCTCTATCTTTTGATTTGCTGCTAGCAACAAGTTTCTATTCAAAATTCTGTTGTGTACTCTAATTATCGTTTTGTTTTTTTTTTTTTCTTCAGGTAGTTTGGGATATGGTTAAAGAATGAAGGATATACATAGTGTTTTTTCGATCTGTCACTTTCGATTGATAGAGAAAGGAACAGCAGGACCTTTTTAAAACTCGACTAATATAGTCTTCAAACTCAGCTTCCTCTTTTTTCTTTCAGCTCCAGGGACGTAAAAACTTTAAATTTATGATAATCAGGTTGGCATGAAAAACAAGCGCTGCTAAAAATGGCTTGAGACTGATATGCTAAAAAAAGAATAGCAATGCAGTAGGGTATATAAATAAGCAATTAGATGTATACATATACATATACATATACACATATATCATATACATATATCATCTGTCTTCTTTCAGTTAAGCTTCGAAAGGCAAGTTGTGATCAAATGAGGATTTTGAATGTATAAAGCTCTGCGCAAATCTAGTGTTAGCCAATAAATATACTATAAAATAAAAAAAAATATATTTATATTTATATTCATATGTATAAATATTTATAAAGTCTACAGACATATGTTTAATACCCAGATTAGCATTAAAAATGAATATTATTCTCATTTGCATTGCATACATATGTATATAGCAGTTCAATAAAGGCTTAACAAAATGTGCAACATATGTGTGAAATAAAACTAAACCCCAAGCCTTTAGCTGCTGACCGCAAAGCCAACCTCATGGCCAATGGTCATGCAATCACACACACACACATGCATATATGTATGTGTGTATATTGTGTGGATGGATCATTGTGCGCTTTATTGCTGATGTTTTGTGGCATTTATGCTTTCCCGCTTTAAGCAAACAGTGTGCGCTATTAGCCACAAAGACTTGCCAAATAAAAGCATAACAGTGTGTGTGTAGACGTAAAAGTATATATAGACATACATATATACATACATATATACATACATATATATATATATATTTTTTTTTTTTGTCGCGATGTCAGCATAAACACTTCCGAGTTTCATATTTGCCGCCTCACTGCACACTCACACACACACACACACACACACACACACACACACGCACACAGTGACATAGTGATATCGGTAGCCGATTTCTTTATGCAAATTAGCCTTCGTTTCGTTTGGCTCTTTTCTGTGTGCCTTACTCTCATATTTGTATATTTCTTTCATTTTTGTTCTTTTTCATCTGTCTTTTGCATAAATTTCAAAATTTCGTCTTTGTATTTATTTGAAGTTCTGCGTTTTGACTGTCATATAGCATACTTTTACGGCCAAAGCCTGAGTAATATGTCATCTGTTTCTCTCCTCTCTTCCTCTCTCTCTGTCTCTCACTTTGGGTTGACTCCTTTAGCTCTCTGTCAGTGCTCATTGCCCTTGTCTTATTTATGCACTAACATTAAGAATTATTAACTTTGATAACTTGACTTATTGCACTACAGTCCCACTGAGTGAATGCCGAGTCTAAAGCCGTAAAGCCCACTCCTCAATAGCTTTTACTTACACTCGCTGATTATACACTACACACTAGGGCATATGCACTAGGCGATTGCACTGAACATTTTCATTGCCTTGAAGATTCAAATGCGATAGAAGGAACATTTTATCTTTGCTATTTCTATATTGATATATACATGTTTCCTTTTAATTGAATATATTTCTGATCTAAAAGTGTGTTTACACTTCGTTTCATTCTCTGCTTCTTTTTTTGTAATACAATTTTCTGTTGCCCTCCCTCTCTCTCTCTGTTTTTTGTCTTTCATTTTGATTCCGTGCATGTGCGGAAATTTTATGTGACACTTGAGAGATTTATGTGCCGGGCGTATGAGGTGGGCGGTGGGGGCGCGGTGGGAGTGAGGCCAGCAGCCAGTGCGATTTTACTCAAGTGCGTGCGGGCGTGTTGTAGTTGTAGTAGGCGCTGCTTGGAGGCGTGGCCTTGCTGAATTTTAAAACTGACAAAGAGACAGTCACACACACACAGACACATACTTACAGTTGGACTGGCTCGACCAAATGCCGAACACGTGCGACCGGTTCACTTAATGCTTGGCAAATATTAATCATACGCCCCCATGCCACCACGCCCATTGTCCTCTGGCATTGGCTGTGAGTTGGCAGGGAACAGCAGCTGAGCGTCGCCGTGGGAAATGTTAATTAATTTTTGTCCTTCAACGCGATTTTTGCAATATTTGGCATTTAATTTAAGCGCCAGTCAGCTAAGCCCAAAACAAGTCGCGCAATGAAACGCAAATGAAATTAATTTCGAAAATTGCTTGACATCCGTGGATCAAGACAGTTGTGCGACACCTTGGCGACAGGTTAATGAATGCCACCTGCGAACACACACAGATAGAGAGAGAGAGAGAGAGAGAGGGAGCGAGAGAGAGAGAGCGATGCTCCAGCTGCTTGGCCTTTGTCAGCTGTATAAATTACAAGGCTGTGGGGCTTTGTGGGCGTGGCCAGTTGCCAGTCAATTTGCAGCTTGCAGCGCATAGTCAAAAATAGAAGAAGAAGCCGCACGCACACACACACACACACGCACAGGCACAATTATAAATTTGTTTTTGCATTTTTGTTGCTTTGTCGGCGCTGTCGTCGCTGCGTTTATTAATTAATCTCTCTCTTGGCAATCAATCTAAATCGCTTGTCAGCGCAAAACCCAAAAACAGGCAGCGCCAACAATAAATTAAATTCTATTGTGCGTTGACTGACAACAGCAACAACAACAACAACTACAACAATCACCAGTTCGGGGTCATCAAATATGAAAATCCGCTGGGGCAAAAGTTCAAAGCGTCAATTTGGTATAAACCAAATTGTCAAAATGCTCGACTTTGGCCAGTTAATTAAAAATAAATTGAAATTATTAAAACGTTACGAGTGTAATTATAAACATTCATGTCCAGAGCTCACGCCCACACCACGTGGCACCACCAGCACCACCAGCACCACCACCACCAGCACCACAATGTTTGCCGCCCACAGCAATTTCTGCAAACGATTCTTGTGCCAGCTTCCATTTGATTGATGGCTAGCCCAAAATATACAATATATCTCTCACTCTTCCTCTTCCTCTCCCCCGCCTCTGACTGCATTTTTTGACGAATGCGTCATGAATTTGTGATGCGGCCGAACCAAATTGAAGTGGATTTGGGTCCCATGCAGCGCGACAATGGTCGAACAGCGAGAACAGTTGTGGCTACGCAGCTGTGGTGCGGGCACATCATGTGGTGCACTTACAGCTGACCCACAGCGCAGCACTGCTGCTGCGGTAATATGCATAAAAGCTTAGCTCTGCACTTTGATGCATTGAAACGTTAACAAAAGCGTGCAGAAATAATACTTTAAATACCTTTGCTGGACAGATGTGATGGATCAAAAGCGAAAGAGCTGCAGCTGAGGGATTGAAGTACCCCAAACTTGCAAAAATGTATATATACTAAATATAAGATATATTTATCTAAAGATATGCTGCACTATTTGTTATTGGAGCTTGTATATAATTTAACTGTTGTCTGTCTCTTGGCTGGCCTAATTGCAAATTTGTCAAGCACTCATCGAATGGAAGTCGTTTTGAGAGAGCTGACAAAATGATATTATTTGTTGATTGAACTTAATTTTAACAATTTACATTCAATGAAAACTGAACTGTTTTAAGGATTTCCATGCAGTGAAAATTCAAATGACAATCAGCTAAATTGAGTGCAAATTGTTATGCAATTTATAGCACAATAGTTGATAGAAAATATAACATTTAATATACAATATTATATTGCATTCATGAATAAAATGATATACGAATATGTATAAACTTGCTAAAGTAAAATTATGTGAAAAATAATAATAATAAATAAATCAATAAGTAGATTCGTATGCTTATAAGCTAGTCAGAAATTTCAGAAAATCACATCTACACTATTTGATTATTGAATTTCGCTTAGCCAGCCTGCAGCCGTTCAGAGTTAATAAATGTCTTCATGTCCCCGAGTAGCAACAATACACATACAATGTACATACATATATGTATACTCCGCCTTATCGCTGTTACGTTTACCTCAACAGCAAGCCAGTAGAGCCGCATTCAATGGAAAAAGAGCTTAGCTGACTTCTGTGACGTCGTCACACTGGCAGTCATCCAGGGCGTATGCTTAACAGAGTGTAGTTGCTTATTGAAATATTTGATTACTGATTAGAGCTGTTTAGCAATATTGTGTGTGGCTTATTGGGCAGCGCTGTCCTGTGAAAGGCTATTAGCCGGAGTACAGGACGCAGGACACAGGACCTGCTGCCAACTTGCTTGCTCGGTTGCTCGGCTGCTCGCTTGCTGGCTTGCCATGCACATCAACAGAAACATGATCTCATTAATCATACGCATGCATAATGGCTCGTGTCGTAGCAGCGACAGCAGCAACAACAATAACAAGAACATCATGCTAGGACATGCCCATTGGCTAGGGGCAAACAAGGTCCTCTACTAATGCTCAGCTACATATATGTTATAATATGTGTGTTTTTTTGTTGTTGTTGCCACGGCCACTGGCCACGGCAGGTAGCAAAACGTGGCACTGAGTACCTTGTCGGCCGGCTGGCGTGGATTTGGGCGTGGTCTGTGGCAATGCAGGTCAGGTCAGGCGACTACAATAACAGCAGCAGCGTTGCCTGATAATCATGTGTCATTGTCGCAGCTGTCGCTACATGGTTTGCCAACTTGCTTGCCCGAAACGATTTTTGCCTCCTTCGAGCTGCGGACTGGCACGCCCCGGATTCTAATGCCGTACTGGGAGGCACATTTGCCGGCGCTGGCCATTTCATGTTTCTTTGCGGATAATTAAAGAGACGTCAGCCATGGCTGCTCCATCATCAGGCGGCAGGCCAAGCAGCCCAAGCAGCCCGGGCAGTCCAATTAGTTCCACAATTTAATTATGCGTCCAGCAACAACCAGGCAGCACCTTTAAAAGAGCACTACCTCTCGCTCTCTCTCTCTCTCGCTCTCTCTCTCTGTGTAAAGCTGGAGCATAGCTACAATTTGCAGCTTGTAGTTTATTTGATGCATGAATTATGCGCTTTTAATTGCTGACCCGGCACAATCGATGCCTAAGCTGCTCGTTTGATTCATGGCATGCCACACGACCGCTATCCTGACCCGACGATTTATCTTCGAGTGTCCTTTAGCTGCAGTCGTCACAGCTGCTACCATTCCGCCTCTTCAAGTGCAAGCCAAGTTTCCAAATGATATAAGTCACATATACATACATACATATATGTATATGGGTATATAAATAAGGTAGGCTGAATACCCTATAGACAGCTGAAGCAAGACAGTCGAAATATCCCATGTCGAAATGTCCATGTTGAGCTCTAAGAGCAGTACAAGTGAGCTCTAATGGCAGGAGAAGTGAATACTCTCTGGAGTTCTGCAGGCAGTAGAAGTAAAATAGGGCAGTTCAAATACCCTATGTAAATCTATATGAGCAGTAGAAGAAGGGAGAGCTCAGAGAAGACAGTCGAAATATCCCATGTCGAAATGTCCATGTTGAGCTCTAAGAGCAGTACAAGTGAGCTCTAATGGCAGGAGAAGTGAATACTCTCTGGAGTTCTGCAGGCAGTAGAAGTAAAATAGGGCAGTTCAAATACCCTATGTAAATCTATATGAGCAGTAGAAGAAGGGAGAGCTCAGAGAAGACAGTCGAAATATCCCATGTCGAAATGTCCATGTTGAGCTCTAAGAGCAGTACAAGTGAGCTCTAATGGCAGGAGAAGTGAATACTCTCTGGAGTTCTGCAGGCAGTAGAAGTAAAATAGGGCAGTTCAAATACCCTATGTAAATCTATATGAGCAGTAGAAGAAGGGAGAGCTCACGGTGCAGGCACAAAAGTAATGAATACCCTAAGAGACTTTATTGATTAGTGAAGAAATTAATGCAGTCTTAAGCCTATGCAGCTATAAAGGCAGCCGAAGAAAGCAAAGTTACTCTAAATTCCCTATGAAACTCTTTAGGTAGTATAAATAGATTCAAAGAAACTTTTTCGATCCTCTTTGCTGCTTTCTTTCATAGAAGTGATTGCATATTCGGCTTTTGCAACTTATTGTATGATCAAGTCTTAAGTCACTCACATAGCTAATATGCCCTGCTTAACTATTTATACCTTAACTAAATGTCACCAAAATGTAAGGCCTGCTCTTCGAAGCGACAACATATAAATTTTCATACTCTATAATTCCACACCTAATGTGTAAAGCAGCAAACGGAAATAGTTTCAAATCTATTCAGTGTTTATATACTCTTAATAGTTATTATACTTGCTTGCCCCTTAAATTTCTATAAATTTATGTATCATATCTGATTATATTTCATTTTCTCATTCATCAACACACCAACTCTCAAATCCAAAGGATTCATATAGCTATTCCTACAGAGTCCCTTCAGCTAGGGTATCTCACATTCAGCATGCTTTAAATTTTAGCATTTTTTTCATGCTGTTGGTTTTTGGCCTCGAATAAACTCGGCTAAAATAGACGGGGGGTGGGAAAAAAGAAGGTGCATAAATAAACGAAATGTTCTGCTGTGCTCTGTAATTTGAAGAGCATTTGCTGAACATTTGCTGAACATTTTGTGTGCATTCTGTTTACTTAGAGGGTCGCACACCAAATCGGCATTCATCAATGCAGAGCCAACACACACACACACACACACACACATGCAGAGAGAGAGAAATTCGATTCGAAAAAACCAGTTTGTTTGTTTATCCCCCAAAGCTTATCGAGTTGTGTTTTTGCCGCCTTTTGTTGCACTACCCGCGCCACTGCTGCTGCTCCGCCTGCTCCTGCTCCTGCTCCTCCTGCTCCTGCTCCTAGTCCTGCTGCTGCTGTTGCTGCTGTCAAGCTGCCAAGCGGCAATAGAAATTTAAATGGCAGTTTTGTGATTTTTTTTCGCAACATTTTGCAGCTAGATATTTGCTGAAACTGTGTCGACCGAATCGCTCGCAATTGACAGAGCGAATCAATCGTTAGTGATGTGAATGACGGCTGCAAACGAAACATTTCAATTGATGTGCTTAAATAAACTGAGCCAATTCCAGGGAATTTGACTTGGAGTCAATTTCGATAAATAAATAACATTTATTAGTTTAGAATATATATATTTTTGTTATATTTCTGGCAAGGTTCCTGCATTATTTATGCGTTTTATCTATGACCCTTAGCTGCTTAAAAAACTGAATTAAAAATACTGCCACATAACTCATACGCTACGTACGCCCAGCGCTAAGGGCAGAGACTATGGACTGCAAATGCAGCCATTAAAAACAAAAACTGACTTAAATTGTGCAACCTCTCTTGCTCTCCTCTCTTTCGGTCTCTCTCGCTCTCTCTTTCTTTCTTGCACTTCTCATAGATAACCTTGCTGCCATGTGGTTTTGTATTTTGTGCATTGCAGCTGCTGCGTTTGCTCTGCAGTCATTTTAATAACTGTTCTCCGAACGGTAAGTAGGTGTTTAGTAGCTATTATCACTCTCTGTGCATGTGTGTGTGTGTGTGGCAGAGTGTTGTTTGCACATTTTGAACTCTTTAGCGTCAATAATTTATGTACTGTGCCAACAGATTATGATTTATGTTTATGTGTACAGCAGCTGGCGCTTGCTTGAAATGAAAGCGCAGGGGGTCAGCCAGCAAGGAGCTGGCATTGTTCCGTTTCGACTGCCTTTTAGCAGGGAGCTTTTAGCACAGCTCCATATTTCAAGTGTCTCCCCAACCCCCAAAATCTGTCTTTAATGTGCAAATATTGCGCCAAAAAAAATGGTTAAAGTGACGCTAAGTAACAAGTTGAGAAATTGCGAGGAGGCGCTCGTAAATTGTGCGAGAGCAATAAACAGTCTATATCAGGTAAGAGGCGCAGTCAATGGAACGGGCGCATATTGAAAACACATTTTGGCAATAAAACAGACAACATTTCTACATATGTTGTGTGTGTATATGGGTGTGTGTGTGTGTGTGTGCGAGACTGTGTGTGCGTGTGTGAGTGCTTTTCTAAAGTAATTCAAGCAAGAAAAAACTTGGGTAATTGAAAGTTTGCTCATAAAAATTTGTCGCTTTGCCTTTTCGCCAGCTCGTCTGCAAGTTTTCATTATGCAATCCAAGCTGGATCTCTCAGCCCCCACCATGCCGCTTCCCCCTCGATAGCTCGGCCACAAAACTATTATCTGGAGCACTATCGAGACGCCCGAAAACTAGTTGAAGTGCTTGAATTGTTTACGTTGATAAGTTTCGTTTCGCTTCAATTTCAGTTTCAGTTTCGGTTTCAGTTTTAGTTAGTTTTTTCTTCTTTTGCATTGCATTTTTATGGCTGGCCGTAATGAAAACGCAAACTCGATTGCAGTTAAATTGCAGTTGAAATGGGTCTGGAGACAGCGTCTGGCGTGCTCTGCTGTCACTTCTGGCCACTTGAAACTGTTCCAATTTCGCAGCTAATGATAAATGGCCGCAGCTCAGCTCAGCTCAGCTCAGCTCAGCTTTAAGCAGAGCCAATGGCAATGGCGTCTCCGCTTTCACAGCAAATGATATTGAGACATGACAGCAAAGGAATGCGAGAGTGTGGCTGGCCGGAGGGAGACATGTCTAAAAGCCACATGAGCTCAGCCGCTAGCCACTCGCAAATCTATGGCACAAACAAAAGCGCTGAAAGTGTCATGCACAAGGTCTTAGCGCGCACACACACACACACACTGGCGCATAGTCAATTTGTGTGAGTTGTTGTCGGCTGACAGTTAAGGCTTTAAAGTGGGTTTGGCCAATGTAATAAATTAGATTTGCTCAACTTGCGCCGACGCCGCCAAATATTTAACAGCAATCAACGTGGCAGCGCCACGCCCACAACACAAAACAGCTTGAGTGAGCAGAGCATAAAAGCCAATGTCTAGGCGTGGCAGCCACGACGAGACGATGCTCTGTAAAGATTAAATGAGATATAAGCTCGCATAAGGAATTGCGGATTCAAGTCTTCTATAATAGTTAAGCAAACTTTTTATCTTTTGTAGAGATATATTTCTTTCCTTAAGTATTTCATTTGCTCCACGGCATGCTCGCTGCTTTTGAGCTGTCTACAGGGTATTGGGCTGTGCAAAGAAAAGGCAGAGCCAAAGCCAAAGGCAAAAGTAAAAAGGGCAAAACTTTGCCCTTTGCGCTGTTTGCTGTCATTGTCGCAGTGTCAAGTTGAACGACAAGACGAAAGGTGTCAACAATGACAAACACTTTTAACTAACCAAGTTTTGTTGCCTGTTGGCTGTTGCTTGTTGGCTGTTAGCTGTTGGCTGTTGGCTGTTGGCTTGTTTCGTGCCCGATAGAGAGTTGAAGCTTAAAGAACTTCCTGCCTGGCATTTGACACTGGGACGGCAGCTAACTCGGTCCGTCTGAAGGCTAAAGGAGTACAATGCAAATTGACCAGGCTGATATAATGCCCGGGGTGACACATCAATTTGCTCAGCCCTCAGCGTATGTGTGTGTGTGTGTGTGTGTGTGTAGGAGCTCTCTTGGTCTCTTGCTACAGGTAAATCAATCGAAGGCTTTATGCGTCCGACGAGCCGTGGATTTTTATGTGGCCCCAAAGTCGCGACGAATTTCCTGGGGCCTTAGTGTTAGATATTACGCTAAGTACGACCTCTTCTTCTTCTTCATCTTCTTCTTCTTCTTGGCTTCTTCTGTTCGCTGTGACAAAGCCTTTTTATGGCCCACACACGCATTGTCAGCGCCGCGCGCAGATTTTATATGCCGCTCCCGGGCATGTTATTACATCTAAGTGGCAGCGGCGCGTTGCTCATACGCCATGTTGCAGCGGCCAAATCAGAGCGACTGGAATGAGACCCTTTTTGCCATTTTATAGGCATGCTTTGCTGAGTGTAACTGAGCTGCATGGGTTGCCACATGAGTTGTGAGCACATGTTAAATTTCTCAAATCAATCATTTGACTGCCTTTAGCTGGCATTTGCTCGTCTATCTCATTCGCTTCGCTATCTCGTAACTTTCGAGTGACATCTGATATCTGGCCATACTCTATGAGCCACCCTCGTTGATTCAACGTAATTTGCTTGGCGTTGTCATTTCGAGTGAAACGACTGTGCTTAGGCGTATTTATTAGCCTCTTGGACAGAACGAGGCAGCTGCAGCTGCTTGTTAGCAATGTGATCATCGTAATTGATAGTTTTTGTTGTTGTTGTTGTTGTTGTTGTTCGTCTTGGTATTTGTTTCGTTTGTTCTGTTATTTTTTGGGCTTAAAAGGCTCTGCTTGCGGGAGCATATAACTCACGTGGCCATGCCATAAATTTTATTGGATTTACAGAAGGTTTTTTCCGTTTGCTTTTCTATTTACAATTTATAGAATTTCCAGCCCAATTAGCGGCAACTGTGAGCAACATTGGGCTTTAAGTGAAGCCAGTTGTGCTTTAAGCTGAGCTGCTGCTGCTACTCCTGCCGAAGCGCTCGACGAGTCCTTGTCGTAATTAAGTTAAATTAAAAACAGGAAAAACAGAAAAAATTCTGTTGTTGGCAGACTACTATACCAATGCTTTGCTATTGTGACAAATAGTCGAAACAAGAAGAAGCAGAAGAAGCACAAAAAATATCCAAATTAGAATAAAAAATGAAATAAAACAGGCAAAATAGTATAAACAAAAATACAAATACAACCAAAAACGTGGCGACGAGTGCTTTCTCTTCACCTGCTGGCAGCCTTTAGCTGCTGATGGCAGTCATGGCTCGTGGATTTGAATAATTGTGCAGCAGCGTGTAGCGGTACATGCAGCAGAGTATATTGCATTACAGTTGCTGCTGCTCCCCCTCCTTCTGTTGCTGCTGCTGCTCCCGTGTGGCAGCTCCTAGCTCGCTCGCCGTGTGCGTATTTGTTTGTAAACTTATGCTCAGATGTGCGCTAAATTTTTTATTGTTGTATGCACAACAAACATGCCAGCACACACACACACACATACACATGTATATAGTATATATTTTATTTGTTGTTCTGCACAAAAGCTTTTGTTGCTCAAATTAAAAATGATTTAGATGCTAGCAAATTGAGTTCACTTTTAGATTCCATTTTTATTTCAGCTGGTGTGTTGCTTAATTGTTTGATATTTCGTAACACTCACACACACACACACACACACACACACAGTGATATGCACAAATATAGAGACAGTTTCATTTTAATCAAGCGCTGTCATTGTTGTTATTGTTATTTTTCTCTACTCTGACAAAGAACATGCAATTTCATGCTTTTGCGCAATTTTACTCCATTTAAATTGGAAATTCTCCAAAGAAAACTAAGGAACACAAATGATATAGACTAGTAGATACCACTGATTAATAAATATACAAGGATTTAAATGATGTATTTAAATGAATAATATGTAGAGTATTATATATATAAATATTATTTATAATATGCTGAAATCGATTTATCTTCATTTTGTATAATTATGTGCATGAAATTGAGGAAAAATAATTGATTTAACATTGCTTCAGCAATCTATAATTATGTTTCCACGATGTTCTCCCTATTGTTTTTTCTATCAATCTTACAGTTTACAATTTAACAAGGAATCGATATCTGACCGGACATCCCAATCAGCTCAAGCTCAATGGATCCTCTTCAACATGTGCCCCGTATGAACTTCAATTTGTGCTGGCTGATACATAAATTTACCCAAAACAGCTTATACCCTTGTCAATCTGTTCAGGGTATCAAGCTGCAAAAAAAAGGAGAGAAAAAACTTAGCAAGTGTTTGTTATATGCAACAAAAACGTTTATCTGAATGCTAATTGTTGTCATCATGTGCTAACGCCAAAATGTATGCTTCACAGTTTTCCTTTTTCTAGTCTTTCGGGTAGAGGAAAACTTTAGAGAAATGTGGCTCGTTTTTGGGGCATTGCTGTTGGCTTTAAATGACCTCATAAAAGAGTGAAATTCAAGCCGCACACAAGTTGAATTTGTGGAATGTGCACACACACACTTAAGCACCGGATGTGCCATTTTGGAATGCCACAAGAAAATGTCTAAAGGCGAGAGCACAAAAACGAAAAAAGGGTAAAGTTGACCGCTTGATAGCCAAAGCCATGCCACACAGCTAAAACTCTAACGTTTCACAGCTTCATTGAAAGTGGCAGACCTTGAACGCGTCTTGGGGCTGCAAATGTTTTAGGGAACATCTCGCGGCTCGAAGTGCGCTGTTAATTTTTATCAGCTGTCGCGTCCGCGTGCTTAGGCTTCGCTGCGCAATTTCATTTAAAGCAAAGTTTTGCGCCATAAAACTCGCATATTGCCAACTTCTTTTTATGATTTGTCTTGTCTTGTCTTGTCTTGTCTTGGCTTGGGCATGGTCGTGGTAGTGGTCGTGGTGGCATCATGTCGCTGCTCGTTGTGCCAAGCAATTGAATCCATTCGCAATGCTTTACGCTCGCCTATTTCATAATCAAATACATAACTTTATTAATGCCCGCACAGACATGGGCAAACAGCATAAAAAGTTCCATCCAAAAATTTGCTTACATTGCCGAAACAATAAATTTTCCATTGTCTAAGGATCGGAAGACAACCCTCGATGCCATTTGGGGAGTGCGCGAATGCTGGCGCATAAATAAAAATATAATTGAGTTACCAGGCAGAGATGTTGTCCAGCAAGGCGGGGAATGAAACTCTATTGATTTTTGTTTTTCCAAAAGTCTCCATCATCCTATCTCTCTCTCTCTCTCTCTCTCTGGCTCGCCCTCTTTTTGTAAATTAGCTCACATTAATTGAGCAATTGGTCAGGGCACGCACAAACATTCGATTTTTACAACATTTCGAATCGTTGGGCGGCACTCAGTGCCCCGAGCGTTAATTGATTAAACAGCTCGTCAGCAGTTGCTGCAATTGCATTTCATTCAATTCACAATTTAATTGCATTGGCGAAACTTTCGTGACAAGCAACTAATTGCCAGGACAACTTTTATCAAATCTGCGCCACAAAATTAAATTAAAATTTATAATAAAATATGCAGGCGGTGCACAGATGAAAAAACAAGTCTAGTTTTTCATATACACCAATTGCAAAGTTTTAAATGCTCCCGACACACAGGGGATTTTTCGAAAGTTTTATTGCAAATATTATTTACTGTTTTCATAATTGCTTGCAACTTTTGATTGGTAATACATCGGTTGGCTTGATAAATGGTGCATTTGCGATATGCTATATTATTGCATATGATATATTTTAGCATATTTTATAAGCTGCAGTTGGAATATTATAGATGTATATATGTATATGTGTATGGATTGCAGTTTATTGCAATTTAATCTCAGCTACTGTTGCTTGATTTCTGTTGCCTGCTTATGTTTATTACAACGTTCTCTTTGCTTTTTAAAAATTTTTGATTATTCATCTATTTTCAGTTGCTCTATCATTGCTCTATTATTGCATTGTAGTTAACTTTCGTCATGATCTTCTTTATAAGTTTTTAAGTTTTGCCTGTTTGCTTACTACTCAATACTATTTATTATTAGCTACTCGCTACTCGTTCTCTAATCAAAGCTGTTGCTTCATTGTAACACTAACTCTCATGCTTCCTCTTTCTTTCCCTCCCTCTCTTTTGCGTCTCACTTTACTCGTCTTGCTATTCGTTTGCTAATACTCGTTACATGCTCTTCATTGTAAGCTTTCATTACTACTCTTTACTTACAACTCGCTGCTTTTGGCATTCATTTACTTCTCTTTTCTCTGCAATACTCTACTAAATATTGCCGTATTCGCTAATCACTACACGTAACTCTTTACAATCTACCGTTTAATCGCCCTACATAACTCGTTGCTCTCTAAGCCTTCATCGCCTTTAAATTTCTCAACGATCTGCTCTTACATCTATATCAGATTCATGCTTGACATATACATATCTCGTTCGTTTGTTATAGCTGCTACAATCTCTTAAATCTATTTTATGTTGGCTTTTTCGTATTTGGTTTTTGCTCCCAGGTATTGCAGCCAGCACCTGCCCATCAATCACTTAGCCATACAAAAATGCCACTGCATACAAATCGCAATTAATTTACCTATTCGTGTATGTCCGCTTGGCTTTACTATGTGCACGTGCTTGTATTCTATATTGGTCTGTGCTGTCGCCCTCTCTCTCTCTCTCTCTCTCTCACTCTCTGTTCTTGTATGTGTGGCTGATGCCCAGCGCATTTCCAGTGGATACTGGCCAAGGCCAGCTACTCTGTTTGCATATGGAGAGGGACTGTGTGGATCGTGAGGCCGCTGAAGCCACAGTTGCAGGATGCACGTCATCGCATCGCATCGCATCGCAGTGAGGCTCAGAGCAGTTTGTCGGCATGTTTGCTTGCATGTCAAATTCTCATTTCATTGAAATTGACAAATATTGACTAAGAACTTGGCTGCAATCAACGCTGGCGCTTGTCCCCGACAAATGGGCGTGGCATTTGCTGCTCGAAAGTGAAACTCGATTCGGCAAATGTAGCTTTAAGTTCACTTTAAGAATCCTGTACCCAAAGACCATGCTATCAGATAGAGCGTGAGAGATGAAAGTGTCGTCGCCAGGACAGCCGACAGCATCACAAATTGCTGCGCATCTTCGGCAGGCCAATAAACTAAAATGTTAAACGGCTACAGAAACCGAGCCGTATTAAGCTGAAGCTGAGCACCTGAATGGTGGCAAGTCTTTGCTCTTTGATGCAAAACATTTTGCTTTTGTGCTGCAAACAAAACACCTGGGGAGCGAGTCAAAAAACAATTTTCGCTCATTATCATTTCAGCATGCTGTATGCCCAAGTGTTTCAGATTGTTCAAAAGAGCTAGACAGTGAATAAGATGGAGCGAAGGAGAGGCCATAGCTATAGCGAGGGATAGAGAGAGAGACAGGCAGGGGGAGGCATGACGGAGAGGGAGCGAGCGCATGCTGATGAAGAAGTTTACAACACATTGTTGCTGCCATTGCCATTGCCAGTGTTGCTCCTGCTGCTGCTGCTGCTGCCTCTGTTTTGGCCTTGCTGTAGTTGCTCATAAATGCGCCATGAATAAATTAACTCGCTGAAAAGCAAAAGGCAGTTACAGCGTTTGGATTTCAAGCGAGTGATAATAATAATTGAGGCAGGAGCTACGGCAGCACACACACACACACACACACATGCTCTGTGTCATATAATAACAGTTTGGCAAATTTACACTGTAAGAAATTTAGCTGGAAATAAATCGTATTTAAGCAAGCTAGATTAAGTTTAGTATTATATCATCTTTATTTTTCTGTTCTTATCACTCTCCATGTCTCTTCCTGTCGGTCTATCTCTCTCTCTCTCTCCTTTGTCTCTCGCATATTGTTTGTTTCTCTGCCTTTATTTGTTTGCTATGCCTAACACAACTCTATAGCAGCTCATAACCTAGCAACCGTTTTGCTTGCCACTTACAATAAAACATTTCAAATAAATAGAAAACTCGCGAGCAACAGTTCGCATATATACCCCATAGAGCTGTCCTCTATAGCTCGAATTTTTACCTAGTAGATCTCTCCTCAATATGATTGGTGCTCGGACTACACGGCAAGCCTCTGCGATCGCTATCAGGCCGCGAGTATCTCGCAGTGTGAGGCATCCGTGCTACACGCTAAAGCGTCCGTTCGTCTTTCAGGTGCGCAAGTCCCTTGTGGAGTATGTGGACGACGATCTGCTGCAAATGAACACGTCCGTGTTCTATCAGCGCATCTTCATACTGGCCAAGAATGTGGAGCAAAAGCGCGAAAGTGAACCAGCAGAGGTCAAGGCCGACTTAGCTCAATCAAATGTGGATGTAGATGCAGCGCGCACAGCTGAGGGCATAGCGGATGGAGATCAACACTACTCGGAGGTGGCCACGCCGGAGGTGCCGGAGATCCATGCTGGGTCTGGTGTTGGGACTCACTTGTCAGTTACAATTAAAGATGAAATTGAAACTGAAGCTGAGACCCTAACCCACACATTTCGCTTCGATAAGAAAGAAATTGTAGAAGATGATGTAGAAGAAGAAGAACAGCCTGAAGCTGAACCAGAAATAGTTGAAAAGCCCAAGGACATTTTCAATTATTTTACCGAAATGCTACAAGAGCTTCACCTAAAATGTCGCGATTTGATCTACTCACACGATCCCTTGTGCGGGCTGGTTGTCTATATGAATGACTACACCATGATGATGCTGGAAGGCTGTGAGGATATGATAGGCATCTTCTGCACGAAGCTCTTGGAACGCATCCCTGAATATTGGCAAAATCATCGAGTCTTCCACATTGAAGATCACATCAAAGAGGTGAGTAAAAACTAACGGACCACTTGAAATGCGGAACATATCTGCTAACTTCGCCTCTACCCAGCTCTACACTAGGCAGCTCGTGTTCAGGCGCATACCAGCTGCCTTTCTCAACGAAAAGTTTCCGCCCTCTACGCCCACGGACGAGTACCTGATGGGCAAACAGCATTTGATCATCAAGGATAAGCTATTCACCATATGCTCTCTGATCAACGAGAGCATGAACCCACCCAAATCAGCGACATCCCAGCAAGACTCATCTCTCCATACAGAGGGCACTGATATTGACGAAATGGAAGCTGAATACGAAGAAGAAGATGCGCAACGGCGAAATCAGCCGCTCAGTCAAATCCAACGTCTAACTGTCGCAGGCTCAGAGACGTTGCCAACGGAGATCTTTCGAAAATGGCTGCCGGAAATGCAACGCATAGAGCTAGTGTTGGCATCGACACGGTTCTACTATACGCTGGAGGAGTTCTGTGGTCTCTATGGCCAGGTGCCGTATAGACCCGATGATGACGGTGCATTCTGGCCCATACAGAACAACTATACACCGGCAAATATCTACAGGCGTACGCCGTTTGATATTAATTTGACTTTTGCGGATTATGCGGCCGATATGAATCGTCGCATGCAGGAGGAGCAGGAGAAGCACAAGGCTGAGCTGGAGGCAGCTGCTGAAGCAGAGGCGAATGCGGCGGCACAGGAGCAGCCACAGGAAAAGCCACAGAAACCGAAAGAGGAGGAGGAGCCAGAGGAATAATATTATTCATATATCATTAATATTTGTTTGTTCATTTTTTAATCAAATTGCGTTCAGTGTGGCCATCAACATGACGTTTTTATCTACCGAAACTCGCATTCGGCTCAAATATTTGCGCTGCACTCAATGTAAAGTCGTAGCGCGTTTTGCCTGTTGAGCCTAGTTTCCATATGCTTGATTTCGATGTAGTCAATAATAAACAGTTCATAACCTAGCAACCGGGTTGCTTTACAGTTGCTGGTCTACACTTAAAACACATACAATATAATCCTGTAGGGAAATAGATTAGTATACACTTTATATACACTTTTACACCCAGCAGACCTGTCCTCAATATGAGTGGCGCTAGGAATACGCGACGAGCCTCATCATTCAATCCCAAGTCGGGACTGTCTCGTGGTGTGAGGCGCCCCTGCTTCACGCTGAAGCGCCCGCTGGTCTTTCAGGTGCGCAAGTCCCTTGTGGAGTATGTGGACGAGAATCTGCTGAAAATGAACACGTCGGTGTTCTATCAGCGCATCTTCATTCTGGCCAAGAATGTGGAGCAAAAGCGCGAAAGTGAAATGCAGCCAGCAGATGTCAAGGCCGAATCACCAAATGTGATGTTAGACGCTCTGCGCGCTGCTGAGGGCGTGGCCGAAGAGGATCAACACTCGGAGGTGGCCACGCCGGAAGTGCCGGAGGAGCCTGATACTCGCATATCAGTTAGAATTAATAATAAAATTGAAACTGATGAAACCCTAACCCACACATATCGATTTGATGAGCATATACATGGGGAAGACGACCAAGACACAGAGAGCACTGAACCTGAACCAGAAATTGTTGAACAGCCCAAGGACATTTTCAATTATTTTACCGAAATGCTACAGGAGCTTCACGCAAAATGTCGCGAGTTGATCTACTCACACGATCCGTTGTGCGGACTGGTTGTCTATATGAATGACTACTCCATGATGATGCTGGAAGGCTGTGAGGATATGATAGGCATCTTCTGTACGAAGCTCTTGGAACGCATCCCTGAATATTGGCAAAATCATCGAGTCTTCCACATTGAAGATCACATCAAAAAGGTAAGTCGAGCCCAAGGGAATACCTGAAATGCTAACTATGCCTCTACCCAGCTCTATACTAGGCAGCTTGTGTTCAGGCGCATACCAGCTGCCTTCCTCAACGAGAAGTTTCCGCCCTCTACGCCCACGGACGAGTACCTGATGGGCAAACAGCATTTGATCATCAAGGATAAGCTATTCACCATATGCTCTTTGATTAGCGAAAGTATGGAGCCAATCGATTTAGATTCGACCCTGCAGGACTCATCTCTTCAAACAGAGGACACTGAGTTTGACGAAATGGAGGGTGAAAGCGAAGAGTATCTTTCGCAACACCGAAGTCAGCCGCTCAGTCAAATGCAGCGCTTAACTGTTGCCATCTCGGAGACGTTGCCAACGGAGATCTTTCGAAAATGGCTGCCGGAAATGCAACGCATAGAGCTAGTGTTGGCATCGACACGGTTCTACTATACGCTGGAGGAGTTCTGTGGTCTTTACGGCCAAGTGCCGTATAGACCCGATGATGACGGTGCTTTCTGGCCCATACAGAACAACTATACACCGGCAAATATCTACAGGCGTACGCCGTTTGATATTAATTTGAATTTTGCGGATTATGCGGCCGATATGAATCGTCGCCTGCAGGAGGAGCAGGAGAAGCACAAGGCTGAGCAGGAGGCTGCCGCTGAAGCTGAGGCACTTGCCGCTGCGCAGACGCAGCCACAGGCCAAGGCACAGAAGGCCAAAGTGAATGAGGAGCCAGAGGAATAATATTTTCCGTTTCAATATTATTAGTTCGTTCGTTCGCTTCGTTCGTAGCAGGAACTTTCGTTCAGTGTAGATGGAGTAGCTGTCGCTGTGTTATTACCCAAAACTCGCGCTCGGTTACAATATTCTCGCTCTCGTGCACATGAGTGCATTCAGTGTAAAGACGGTGGGCGGTTCCACTGAAAGACGGCGGTGTGGCGGTGCGGTGCGGTGGCTTGGCCTGAGCTATAGCTGGTGACTCGTGGTACGTGGCTCGTGGCTGCGGCTGTAAACGCTGCTTACTTGTTTTGGTTTGCCACTTGAATGGGTCGACTCTGTTAACATAAACATAAATTTGTGCGCATCCTTAAGAAGACACACATGCACATTAATATACATGCGTGTGTGTGTGTGTGTGTGTGTGTGTGTGGAGGAGGAGAAGTTGTGGGCTTTTAACATAAACCACAACAGACGCCAGCTGTCAGATGTAATACCGTTAGCTTGCAGCTGTCAAAAGCTGTTGCTGTCATTTTAAGTCACTTGACAGTTCACACACACACACACACACACACTCTTACGCTCGCCACATAAAGACACATAATTATAGCTTCTGAGCAGCAACTGGATTTGCCTGCAAAAGAGAGAGGATTTCCTATCATTTAGCTTAAAGCCTGTTGGAATTGGGTTTTTAAATTCAAAGTTCAGTGGTTTTTGTTTTTTACTTTCACTGTAGCAAAAGTGTGTGAAAGCACATTTGTATATGAGATTAGTTGGTTTGGCTCTTCTGACTGCAAATTTGAAATAAAGCGTGAAATGAAATGAAAAGCGTGTTTAGAAATTGAGCTAAAAAGTTAATTAAACTTCTAGGTGTACTGCAAGTTGTTTGACACGCACACGAGCTGCCAGCCGGCTGCTGCAGGACATGCGCTGACAAGGACACAATTCAATCAAGCGCCACAGTAACAGCAGCAAAGAGTGTCGGCGCATAAACAAGGACATTGCACTCCAGGGTGCTCGCTCAGCGCAAGAGATGAAGAGGACGACAACCTGTGTGTGTGCGTGAGTGTGTGTGTGTATGCGGCAGCGAGAGCGAAGCCAAACATTTGCCACTGCAGTTTTCATAAACTGCCCCGCAACAGCAGCAGCAACAGCAGCAGCAGCAACATGGCACAGCAGAGACAATGGCGATAAGCCGCTGCAGTCCAGAACGAAAGGACGAAAGTGCATGTAGCCACCATGTGGCCCACAACTTGAGGCGCAAACTCATAAATTACAAGAGTAGAGCCAGAAAAAAGGAGCTCAAATGACTTTTGGCTGTTGGTGTGAACGTGTATATGGGTGTGTCTCTGCCTCTGTCTGGGTGTGTGTGTGTGTGTGTGCTCTGTCTAAAAGTGAAACAGTTTGCAGTAGTCACTTTAGGGGCGCTTGGGCGTGGCCAAGTTTAGCGCAGCGTTGGCCATGCGAGCCATGTTGTCTGGCACGCCAAAGGCCAGGCATAATTCGAGCCAAACTCAATTTGTTTGTAATGTTTTAGACAACAGCAGCGTCAGCTACAACAACAACGAAATTATATATACATATATCCATATATATTTATATGTATAGTATATAAATATATGTACCACAAAAACAATTTTGCGCAACTTTGCAGCGCGCTAAACGAATTTGAACATTTTTGCTGCCACCGAAATAGAAAACGAAATAAAGCGAGGAACTAGACAGCAGCGGCATAGCAGGGCAACAAACAAGAGCAGCACGTGCAGCTGTTATTTGCCACAAAAAGGATTACATAAAGAGACTGCCTGTCTGTGTGTATATGTATGTGTGTGTGTGTGCTTACACTATAACATATATATTTGTGATTTGGTTGTTTGAGAAGAGGATACAAACGAGATGAAATAGCATAAAGAAATACGTTGTCTATTAAAGATTTCTAGGCAGACAACTGCTTGATGGCAAGCAGTGCAAACACATAAAGAAATATGCAATTGCACTGCTTGTCAAAAATAAACTGAAATAAAACTAAAACTAAAACTATAACGATATATAAAAGCAGATTTAAGTTGCTTAAACTAAAAATACACAGATTAGAATTATTTATATTTAAGCATAAATATTATCACTGAAATAGAAGTAAAATTCTGAAGCTTAAACGAAAATAAATTTGCTTAAAATGAATAATAAATTGTAATCCCAAAAGTGAAACGTGTATATGTATGTGCAAATATACATATACATATATACATACATCAGGAAATATAATTAGTAGAACGGCACACAAATCATTTAAAAATTCATAAGCAGTAAAATTCTCATAATTTTAAGCTCGGCATGCCCTGCGGGTACGCTTAAGGCATATTTATGGTACAAAAGTTATTGACTCTAGAGGGAGAGACAGAGGGAGGTGCAAAAATATGTATATTTACAGGTTATTCATCTCAATGTGGACCTTAAATCAAATTAAATGCAGCGCTGCTGCCCCTAAGTCCACAACAAATCAGCTATAGGCCAAAAAGTTGGGCTATTAAATTTGTATAAGCTCAGCTCATAAATATGCAAAAAATTAAATTTAATATCAAGCACACATACATAAGCAAACAAACAGACGAAGCCCCCACCCACACACACACATACACACAGACAGCAAGTTGAGTGAAATTAAGCGCAAAAGAGCAGTGCAAATGGCTGGAAAACAAGAAGCAGCTAAGTGAAAGCAGACAACAACAACAACTAGAGCAGCGACAGCAGCAGTGAGCAACATTTGTGTGTGTCTGTTTCTTTGACTGACAGTTGTGTCCGTCCGTCTGTCCGCCTGTTCGCCCGTCCGCTTGGCCTTGACGCCAAAAGTCCGGAACTTGTGCGCCTTTCAAATGCTGCAGCCACAAAATGTTGGCGACTCGTGAAATGCTCGGTCGAGGCGCATTTAATTACAAGCATTAGCTGCTGTCATGTGTGTGCGTATGTGTGTGTGGGTGTCTGCTGCTGTGTGTGTGTGTTAGCCAGAATTAGACTACATGCATATAGCCTTTCGCTTTATTGTTGTTTATCTTGATGCTGGCGGTCTGGCTCTTTTTTTTACACTTTAACTCATATTTATTATCGCGTTGGTTTTTGGTTTCCTGCTTCCCGTGAGTGCCTAAAATGTCCGGAAAATATGTGCATGTGCGTATGTGTGTGTGTGCGCGTGTCCTTTTTGCCCATGCCATGCCGCGCTTGTTTATTATGTGATTATGCTTGAGTTTAGCGCGGGGAGTTTGTTTTATTTTTTCTTTTTTTGTTTGGTTTTTTGTATTTTGAGCTCTATGCCGGATATTTTTGTTTGCTGGCCGGCGGCTGGATTTGCCCTTTTGCCTGTCCTGTTTATGTTTTTAAAGCGCCACCGACCCAAGCGCTCACACTTGACTATGGCGGCCCATGATTGTTGTTGTTATTGCCGCTGTCAGTCTGTCTGACTTGTAAATTACGTGGGTCAGGGGTGGCCAACCTCGCCGCCACCTCCGCCGCCTCTGCTGCCGCCGACGACATGCTTACAAATTACATTGTTGTTTGTGTTGCCCCCCGCCCTCAGCACACCACCCTTCTCACTCTCTCTCCCTCTGACTGACAAGCTACGACCTATGACATTTTTTTTTTAAGCACTCCCAAGACTCGAACGGGGCACTCTCGTATTGCAGTTGAAAACATGATAAATTGTGAGAAGGCTTTAAGGCATCCGGTGTCTGTTAACTTAATCATAAGGCCAAGAGCTCTGGTTGAGGCCCTAGGTTTTTAATTTTCAGAAACTTCACGCTGGAATTCCTTTTGATTTGGGCTCGCATAGCTGGCGCTGCAGCGCTCGAGGCATGTTAAATGTTTCCAGCCCGAGTTGAATGTTAAATTATTTGACTGTTTGGCGACTAGATTCAATTGAGTGGAAGCGAACGCTTTTAGCTTGAATTGCTCTTGGGGAAGTTCGGCTTTCAGGCACAAATTCCACAAATAATATTGTCAGAGAGCTGTCAAATACACTTCAAGTGTTTCAACTAATGTTGGATTTAATTATATATATATGCCGAGAGCTTGACAAACAAATAAACATTATACAAGGGCTGACATGCCGCTTGTTGTGTGGGTGTATCTACTATGTGTGTGCGTGCGTGCGTGCGTGTGCGTGTGTGTGTGTGTAGCAGTTATTGTGCAACATTTGCTAAAGCAAACAATTACAGCAACAACAACAACAGCAGCAGCAGCAGCAGCGGTTAAAAAGCATTTTCAAGTCGAGCACAGCAGGCGAACGGAGAGAGAGAGAGAAAGAGAGATTTGGTTTTCCGCATTTCGCATTGTTTGCCGCATAGCTTGACGGAGTTTTTCGCTGCTTACAAAACAGTGCGAGTAATTAACTGACTTGTCACATAAGCCGCATTAACACAATGTCGCAAATGTTGGCGCTGCAGCAGGAGTAGCAGGAGTAGCAGAGCTGCATGGCATTACGATTACGTTTGTGCCACATGTGGCACATTTACATTGCATATGCAGTGTGCCGCCCGCTGGCTTATTAATTCTACTCTCTGGCTGGCTACGTGACGCAGCTGACAAAAGCTCTCAAATCCTTTTCGCACGAAACCCTTCAAGTTTGTTCGCTTTAAGCATTCATAATTGAATAAAAAATTTATAGTTTTTCTTTTTTTTATGGCTTCAAAGTCGTGAGGCAGCGCGAATTGAGTTAATTTACAAGTTCAGTGCACCGAAAATTATGAACAATATTTTCTGCGGTCGCTCGATTCTGTTTTCTTTTTTGCTTTTTTGTGCGACGCGTGTGAATTGAGTCGGGAGAGCGCGAAATTGAATCGAATGCCTTTTGATTTAATTTCGCGGCCAGCGGCTAAAGCGATAAGCGGCAAGGGAAAGCCGATTGAAAGAAATATTAAATGTAAATTGATGCAAATTTGTGATAAATTGTCGCTTGAATGCAGTAAATTAAAAATCAACGTGAGAGCTGGAGATTTGTATTTCAAATATATGCATATAATATATGCATCAATTATTTACAATAGTTAATGATTAAGTCATTGAGATATCACTTAAATGAGTTAAGTAGTGTATTTTTTATTTTTGCGCCCATATTCGAAAGCTCCTTTTACGGGGCGTATGCATAATGTGAAGCGATTAGTTATAGATTTATTAAAATACAACAATTTTATTAATAATAAATAATAAAAAAAATAATAATCATAATAATAAATAAAATAATAATAATATAAATAAAATAAAAATAAATATTATTATTTTATTATTTTTCTTTGGAAATTATTTTATATATTACTAGTTTTAGCACAAAGTAATTTTAATAAAATTACGAGTTTATTTATATTTTTATTCAGTTACAAACATTGTTTAACCATCTGCCTTTGCACTCATTTAATTATTTTGCTGGCGTACCAGGCGGCGTATGCGCAATTTCAGCAGCATATGGAATGCAAATATACCTAGCTACGTGTTTATTGACATGCTGTACAGCACTTTTTATATGCAATACTAAGGAATTTTTGGATGTGCAGAGCATATTGGCTTTGTATTACAGTATGTAACTGGGAGCAGAAAATTCGAGCCGGTTCGATCTATTTGTCTATCTGTCTGTATGGTTTTCTAGCTGTCTCTCTATGAATCTGTCTACTTAGCTAACTGTTATTCTGCGAACATTCCTGTTTAAGAAATTCAAATTCATTTTCACTCCGTTATCAACTTTCTAACTGATTTGACACGCTCAGCTTAGCATCAAATTCCTCATATATTAAAGAGTACTTATGCTTAAGAATATATATTATCTTTGAACAGATTGTCAAATATATTATCCCTTTAGTCACCTTTGCTATATAGATTTATATGCCATACATAGCGTATCTCCTAGTCAATCACAATCATTCCATTGCCAGAGCATCGCACTTATTTGCACTGAAATATTGCAATTTTATTGAATATTGCAAGTAAATATTTTTATACGTGTTTTTTATGTTACGTTCGAACTTTTTACGGCACTACAAAAAATGAAAGACATACACCAGAATTCGGCAATAATTTGAATCAACACAATAAAATAAATTGTTTTTAGCACATTTGAACGTGGCTTACACAGCCTCGCCGCGTGGAGCAACTTGGTCTAACAACGCACGCACACAATTATCACCTCAAAATATTGATTATTAAGCGCATTTCGAACGCTATTTAGACACGCCCACGCCCACGCCCACGCCCACGTCGTGCCGCCTTATCCAGCCTCCTGTTCCCCCATTTCCTGCCCTATACCAATATAGAAACAAATGCCTCGTTGTAGTTTTTGTGTGCGCTGTTTAGCAAATTTTTTGTATCCGCAGCTGCTTTGCATAAAAAGTGACAGTCCTCCATGCTGTCTCTGTGTGTGTGTGTGTATGTGTGTATATGTGTGCGTACTTGTTAGTATTTAGCATGCAGGTCGGTATTTGCGGCTGCTAATGAAGTAATTTCGAGGCATATCACGCATAATCCAAAGCACGTGAGCTACTTACAATGTAATTCGTTGTCTATTTGTTTGATATTGAAAAAGCGTACAGCTAGTCAGGGCATCATCGACAGCGTGGGCGGGTGCCCTTGGGTTTGGGGGCGTTTAAGCCTTGTCACACAACTGCTGCATACTTTCAGGCGAGCAGCTCGCCTGCTGGCAGGATTTCAAGTGCAATTCATTGTCGATATTACGTGCCATGGCATTGAAAGTCTACGATATGTACAGATACATGCACACACACACGCACGCACACACACATACATATATATACGTATAGAGACAGCTATCGATATAAATCCCGCTCGGTTAGTGCCATTGATGAGCCACAAAATGGCCTGGCCATGGGGCATGTTATTAATTGCTTACAGCATATTTCAATATGCGTTGCCACAAGCTGCGCGACAGCAGCAACAACAGCATTAATAACCAGCAGCCACATTGGCAGCAACAGCAAACAGCTTAATAACTTAATGCCCAAAAAGTTTCACACGCAGCCCCATCGATAGCCCAGCTTTGTGCCCAGCCAACGGGGGATTGCGTATTGGCCAATTGGCTTCTGTTGTAAGCCAATACGCACCATAAGTAACGATTACAATCTCAATTACTTGACCGACTTTTTCTTCTTCTTCGTCTTCTTCATCGTCATCTTCTGCTTCTGTTTCTGTTTTTGGTCAGCTGCCACGCCCACTCATAAACAGCACTCAGCATAAGAAATTAACTTAAATGCCAAAGCGGAAGACGTTAACGTCCACGCCCACCAAATAATCTCCAGGGCCGAACTTGCTCTAATTATACGCAACATAAAATTTACTCAGCACGAATAAAAGTTGTTCCGTACCACAGCCCCAACGCACCACCGCCCCACCGTCGGCCACCATCCACAAAACATATATTGACTTGGCGCAGGAATTAACGAGCTGCAGATAATACCACCTGAAGTTAGGGAAAACAAGCAAAAAAAAAAAAAAAGAAAGAAAAAGCGAACTGCAAGAACAACCGGAAAAGCAAACAAAACGCAATTAGATAGAACAGACTCCTGCTGTTTGCAGTTAACTTCAAGTTTTCGTCGCTTCACAAAGGTTTTCGCAAGTGATTTATACAGCATACGGAATATTATTTAATCTAAAACAATAAAAAAGGCGAGGAACAAGAAAAATAATATATATCATGGCTTAATGGCACACAGAATTAATTCTGCTTGACTTTGATTTGCACTTGCCTTCAAGGACTTTGAGCTGCTTGGAATGAAATCGTATTTAAGGACTTAGACTGTAAAAATATATAAATTTGTATAACTTTTATTAATTTTTTATAGAATTATATTTATCACTTCACATTGCAGCTCAATTTATTTACAAGCAAATCAAGTTACGCATACGCCACGTGTGCAGCAGCTAATCTCAACTTTATCTGCTTAAACAATTATACAAAAGTTTTTTAGGGGCAAATTATATTGAATAATAGAAAATTAAAACAAAAAATAATATAATATGTATATCATAGCATAGCTATTTTATAAAAAAACCTTAAATAATTTATAAGAAATTATTAAATATGTTTTTATTTTTTATTTATTTATTTTTATTTTCATAAAAGCCCATATTATCTCTTACAATGCTAATTAAATCTCTATCATTGTTTATTAACAGACAAAATTTAATCAGCTTAAGCGAATCTCCACTTTAAAATAATGATAATGACAATAAAAAATAATAAAGCGCAACTAGGACTTGTAATTAAATTGATTTTAATAAAAAACTATGCCCATTTATAAAAAACTGCTAAAGACGTAATAAAGTTTATTATTTATAAAAGCGCATAAAAAATTCGTAATATGCTAATCAAGCAAATTATGTGCCGCAGTTAATATGCAAATTTATTCTTAAACAAATAGCAATATTATACAATTTTATACAATTTTTAATAGTGTAATCAAAATACGTGTGATGTATGTATATATATAAAAACGTGATAATATACAATTTAATACAATTTTAAAGCGAGTACTTAAAAAATAAATATAAATAGTTGTAGCAGCTGGGAGTAGCCTTTAGCTATTTAAATTTTTCACTAGATAATGTTAATTTTATAACGACAAAAAAATTATTAAAATCTAATAAAGTTAGCCATGAAAAGCCTTAATAGCCCTTAAAATGCTAATCAAGTTCAAAGTGCAGCACAAGCGTTTTCTCTTCTATTTTTTATGAGAAGGAAATCATGGCAGGAGTGCTGCAGGAGCTGCTTGTTATTGTTGAGCTTCGGCTTGCGACTTTTATTACAGCCACGCTTAATGCTGGTTGCTGGCGCATCAGCAGCGCATTAAAGTGCATTGGAAATTGCCATAAAATGGCGCCGCAAGTGATGCTGTGGCTCACGTTTGTTGTTCGAGGATATCTATATATCTATGCTGTGCTACGTGGCGTATGCGCAATTTATGAAGCACGACGCAGTGCAAGCTTGAGGGTGCAAATGGCAGAGGTGCACGCTATGTCTGGCAAGCCCCTATGTGTGTATGTGTGTGTGTGATAATAACGAGAGCTAATGCCGCACTTTAAGCACTTTTCAAACAGTTAACAGCTTTATGCACAGCTCATAAACTGACCCCGCATTAAGGGCGTGTGTGTGTTTGGTGTTTGTGCAACTTAATTTCAAGTCAGCTGCAGCTAAAAATGTGTCCATAAATCTGAAGTGGGCGTTGCTGTCGCTGCAGTTTGCTCTACGCTCTGCTTTTAAGTCAACTTGTCGAGATTTTTATACACTCGAGCGCTTGGGGCATAATCAAATTGTCGTACAGGCAGACAGAAAAAGAGACAGCAAGGGAGAGGGAGAGACAGAGCGAGAGAGAGGATGCCGAAATTTCTTTTATAATAATTCAATTGCCTTACGTATATATAGAGCATCTAGAATTCGCTGAGCTTGCGCCTTTGTTTATTTGATGTTATTGAAATATGTATGTAAGCCAGCAGAAATCTGGCATTTGCATTTGAAGCGTTTTGTTTTGTTTTGCGCTTTTATTTGACATTTAATGGCATTGCTGACATACTTTGTGGTTGCTCTTGGCTATTTATTGCATTCCATTTTTCATTCCACTCGAGGATCAGATGTTGACGCTTAACTTTCATCTGCATGCTCTTGAAATCAGAATTGCTTTTTTTTCACTCCAATTTTTTTTTTTGGGTAAAATAATTATAGAGTGCGCCAAATCCTTGGGCAAGCGCATTAAAACGCATTTTTAATTAAAACGAAAGCAGAGTTGAAGGCGCGCGCATTAAAACATGACACGGAAAAGCGGTTAAGCGAGCCAGTAGACACAGCGCGATGCCAAGTGCAGTGCGCTGGGGACCTTAAGCTGACCGCAAAAAATTAATTAAAATTACATAAAATACGGTCGCAGTCGTACTTTGCATCGGCGCGTAATTCACGGCCGAGTGCCGAGCGATGCGAGCGATGCGAGCGATTCGAGTGCAGCTCGAAGAGCTGAGCGAAACTCTTTGCCAACTTCATTGGGCGTCAAACGTGGCACAGTAAACACGAGTTGTGCGTGTGTGTGCGAGTGCGTCTGTGTGTGTGTGGGTGATTTTGGCAAATAATTTGCAATGCGTTGCTCAAAATGTTCGTTATTTGAATTGTGCAAATCGGATTTGTACGTGAGCAGGCCAGATGCAAGGGCAGTCAGTCCAGCATGCGGGCAGAGTGCTTGCACTAATGTTTGTCCATGTGGTTGCCCTCAATGTGTGCGTGTGTGTGTGTGTCGGTGTGTGGCTTTGTGTTAACATTTGTGCCCAGACCGTGCATCTTTCTATTTGCCTTTGGCTCCACGCAGTCGCACACACACACACTCACACAGGGATGGGGACACACATCGAGTCGCGTTTATTTTTTGTTTGATTTCAAATTTAGCGCAGAATTTCGTTTTTTGCTGCATACTTTACAGCGCTCAGCTCAGCTCTGCATATGGCTGAGTGTATTGGTTTGGCAAACTCGGTTTTTTTTCTCCTTTCGTTCTCGTTCTCTGCTGTTCTGTGCCCGCCTGGCTGACTGCCACTTTGACCCATTTGGCAGCGGCCAAGTCAACGTATATTCAACTCACACGGCACGGCATTTGAATTTGCATTCTGACAATGCTCGCAGCCATAATAGCGTCTGCAGGAGGCGGGTCAGTGCGGGGTCTCGAGCAAACAAGAATGAAAACGAAAAACAACATTGCGGCATTGTGTGTGTGTGTGTGTGTGTGTGGACAGTGAGTGCAAACAGTATGCCAACAGCTGCATTTATTGCAATTTAAATGGATAATTGTCAGAAAAATTGCCAGCAAATGGCAATTAATTTGTTCATTGCACAAAATGTTGATATTCGAGCAATTGCCGTGGCATTGTTTAAGCACTTTTTGCACACACTGTGCGCTAGATTGCTACATATTTCACATTTTGTTCGGGTTGGACAAAAAAAAAAAAAAAAAAACAAAAAACAACAAAATATGTATGCGCTTTTGCAGTTTATTGAGAGCTCGTTACAAACATTTTCACATAAGTCGAATTGTCTATAAATTTGTTTATTGGGCGCCAAGCCGATAGCCAAAATGATTTGAATCCCTTTTAAATTGGGGCTGCGTGCTTTAATTGCATTCCACTTTTTAACTGCAATAGGTAGAGCATAATACTGAGGCGAGTATCAAGCGACTCGGGGGCATTAAACGTATGCCCTGCGGTGTCAATTATGTATATGTAATTACCATAATAACAATATAGAGTAAATATTAATATATATGTATGTGTGGCCACAGAATGTGGCTCGCCGTTTGGCGTGCTTTATTGTGGTGACATTTGTCTACTTGGAAATCCGGTTATGAATTGATATTAATTTTTTTTTAATTGCATATAAATATGCGAGAATACTCTATGGTATTTCGTTCACTTCGCTCTGGCATGCAGTTTGCCACAATTGCCAAATGCCAAATTGCTGAAGCCGCCTCAAGCAGTCGCATTAACAGTGCCATTTGAGCATCATCGGTTGCAGCGGCATCGCTCTCTGTCTCGCATTATGCATATTTAGTTGTTTTTCTTTGCTCCATTCAATAGCAATCCGCATTTGGCATTTTGCATTTTGTATTTTGTGTTTTGCTGTGTTTTTGTTTATGGCAATTGGCAACTGCTAATTATAGCATGGCCAATGACTGGGAAGTGGTTTAATGGCAATTGGTTGCATTTGGCTGCTATTGTTACGGCTTTGCTCAATTACCGTTGCGTGGTGCATGTCTGCTGCCTGACCGACGTCCCCTCTGACCGCCCGCCTGCTGCCAGCCCACATGACTACGCCGCAAGCCGCATGCATGGCGCCAATTAAAGACTCAATAAAATTCAATTGAACGAGCGCGCACACGATTCGCATTGCAATCGAGCCAACGACTAATTGAGCCTTGCCATCAAATGATAGCAGTTGCAGCTTAACAGGAAACGGAACCATTCGACAGATTCGCCAGATTTATTCAGTTTCGGCTGTTTTCGATTGCGAATTATAACTAATATTTGTTTAAGCTACGAATTGCATGCGTTGAATTCGTGCTGCCTGCTAATATATGCGGCTTAAATGTAGCTTGCAAATAACGAACATTTGATTCGTGACGCGCTCCTCACGTTGAAGCAAGCATCGACTTCGTTTTCTGTTGAGCGCCTTGAGTTGAATAATTCGTGTGTTGCTCTTTCAACGAATTTCGTTTAGGGAGAGGCACGATTGACTTTCACACTCAGCACATAGCTTAAAAAGTCAGTGCAAACGCTCTTCACACTCACACTCACGCAACTCTCTCAAACACCAATACATACGAGTCTTTTTGCTTCATTTAACTCATTCGGGCAAGAGCCAGAGCGAAATAAAAAACAACAGTGGTTTCTAGCCGATCACGATCGAGCTCGAGTTCTGAGTTTTTTCCCAAAGTATGAGTAAAAGAGAATATTTGCAGACATCGAGAATCGATAGAGGCCATATATGAGCTGCTGCTTATCTACTATGTTGCCCTCAAACAGCAAAGCCTTCTATCAAAACTCTTTTCTCATAAAAATACGTATTAAAGCAATTCATAATCAAGCTTAGGCTATATACTTATGCATTCTCTTGCTTGCTAATGCTATTGGATTGCTAATGCTGCTGCTGTTCTTAATGAGGCTGTTGGTTGATATTATCCTATCATTGCAGTCCACTGTCTGTGTGAGTATGTGTGTGTGTGAACATGCTTCTCCTCTTTACTCACTGCTTCTCTATGTACGTCTGTGTCTGTTTTAGTCTCTCGCTCGCTAGTCGCCGTCGGCAGCTGGCGCCCTCTCGCTCTTTCCAGCTCAGCCTGATCTCTGCTTCGGGCAATTGGAGCTTGAATTGCGCTATATACATACATATACACATTTAATTACCCCATAAACTCAATACATATTAAACATCTTCTCTGCTTGATGAAGGGCATATAGCTCTGAAAGCCAAAGACTATTTATGTGCTACAAGTACTTAATATCATTTGCTATCGAACATCTCTCATGCTTATAATTATCGCTTGGCAAATTGGTTCACAAGTCTTCATTTCGCAATCTGTAAAAGCTTTTGTCATCAAGTCATCAATTAACATTCACAGTAATGGACAGATTCATAATCTTCCATAAGTCTATGCCTTTTATTTAGCGAGCAAGTTGTGTTCATTATTTTCACAAGTTTCATAGATGTACAATCCATCGAGTGACATATCATTCAGCTTCTGTCAAGCAGTCTCACAGCATTCAGCTTTTGTCACGTAGTACTCCTGAGTCAAGTTTCAAGTTTTGTTTTTGCCACATTCACTTGAAGAGTGTTGCACAGATTCATAATCTTTCATAAGTCTATGCCTTTTATTTAGCGACCAAATCTTGATCATTATTTACACAAGTTTCATAGTATTAAGTCTTTGACATATACTGAGTGTCATAGCATTCAGCTTCTGTCATGCAATAGTCTTAACTCAAGTTTCCAGCTTTGTTTTTGTAACATTCACTGGAAGAGTGTTGCACAGATTCATAATCTTTCATAAGTCAATGACTTTTATTTAGCGAGCGAGTTGTGCTCATTATTTCCACAAGTTTCATAGATGTACTATCCATCGAGTGACATATCATTCAGCTTCTGTCAAGCAGTCTCACAGCATTCAGCTTTTGTCACGTAGTACTCCTGAGTCAAGTTTCAAGTTTTGTTTTTGCCACATTCACTTGAAGAGTGTTGCACAGATTCATAATCTTTCATAAGTCTATGCCTTTTATTTAGCGACCAAATCTTGATCATTATTTACACATGTTTCATAGTATTAAGTCTTTGACATATATTGAGTGTCATAGCATTCAGCTTCTGTCATGCAATAGTCTTAACTCAAGTTTCCAGCTTTGTTTTTGTAACATTCACTGGAAGAGTGTTGCACAGATTCATAATCTTTCATAAGTCAATGACTTTTATTTAGCGAGCGAGTTGTGCTCATTATTTCCACAAGTTTCATAGATGTACTATCCATCGAGTGACATATCATTCAGCTTCTGTCAAGCAGTCTCACAGCATTCAGCTTTTGTCACGTAGTACTCCTGAGTCAAGTTTCAAGTTTTGTTTTTGCCACATTCACTTGAAGAGTGTTGCACAGATTCATAATCTTTCATAAGTCTATGCCTTTTATTTAGCGATCAAATCTTGATCATTATTTACACAAGTTTCATAGTATTAAGTCTTTGACATATATGGGAGTGTCATAGCATTCAGCTTCTGTCATGCAATAGTCTTAACTCAGGTTTCCAGCTTTGTTTTTGTAACATTCACTGGAAGAGTGTTGCACAGATTCATAATCTTTCATAAGTCAATGACTTTTATTTAGCGAGCGAGTTGTGCTCATTATTTCCACAAGTTTCATAGATGTACTATCCATCGAGTGACATAGCATTCAGCTTCTGTCAAGCAGTCTCATAGCATTCAGCTTTTGTCATGCAGTTGGCTTAACTCAAGTTTCTAGTTTTGTTTTTGCCACATCCACTTGAAGAGTTGTGCACAGTTTCATATGTATATATTTATGTAGCGTAAGTCAGGGCTCTGAGTCTGATCAGTCTTTGGCATATATGGGAGTGTCATAGCATTCAGCTTCTGTCATGCAATAGTCTTAGTACAAGTTTCCAGCTTTGTTTTTGTAACATTCAGTGGAAGAGTGTTGCACAGATTCATAATCTTTCATAAGTGAATGACTTTTATTAACGAGCAAGTTGTGCTCATTATTTCCACAAGTTTCATAGATGTACTATCCATCGAGGGACATATCATTCAGCTTCTGTCAAGTAGTCTCATAGCATTCAGCTTTTATCATGTAGTACTCCTGAGAAGTTTCAAGATCATAATCGATATTTAGTTCTCGAAATCGATAAACAGTTTGCTAACATAGTTATCAAAATCTATATATTTGAAACTCAATTGGTTTATAAACTGATGGATTGATGGTTGATAGATTGTTAGACTTGTAGCATCAAAATGCTTTATCTAACGTAATGCTTTATGTAATGCCCGGCAATTAATACAAATGTTGCTGATGAGTAAGATAATGCGGCAACGGCGTGAAATGAAGAAGAGCCCGAAGCCGAAGCAGAAGCTAAAGCAGAAACAGAAGCAGAACTTTTGAAGCTGCATGTTGGCAGTTGAAAGCTGAAAGCCAAAGTTGGAGCGAAGGGGCAGAAAACAAGCAGAGGGAATGCCAAGCAGAAGCCAAAAGGAAATGGCTGCATCGTAGTATGTGTGTTGGCGAAGGGGTGATGGGGCGTGGCAGCAGCTGCAATCTCAACTTCGCATGCATGAAAAATGCAGCTCATCTACTTAATGCGCGCGACGTGCCGTGCTGTGTTGTTAGCGAGGAGCGAAGATATAGAGAGGGGGAGGGAGAGAGGGAGAGGGAGAGCTGATTCAGGATGAGTTGGGCAACCAGCTTACAAGCAAAATGAATGCTAGCCCCCTCGTCCCTTCCTCCTGCCCAGCCCCTGTCTGACTAGCTGTTTGTTTGTTTGCTTGTGCGGATGTGATGCTGAGCATGCTCTTTTAGCTGCCTTGGCAAATTGCCGTCTAGCTGCGATAGTGTATATGTATACGCATGTGGGTGTGTGTGGGTGTGTGTGCGTGTGTATGCGTGTGTGTATTAACGCTTTATAAATTGTTAATTATAAAGAGTCCGAAGCATGGAGTCCACCAAACAGAGCTGCTTAAGACCAACAATGTCGACATGATTTACATTAGAGCTTAGCAAATTTATGCTGATGCGAGTTATAGAAGAAGGTTATGCTATGCATATGTGTATGTGAGTATCTATAGCAATATCTATATCTATATATGTATATGTATATGAATATGGTATATATCTATAGATAGGTGCTGGCAGTTTGCCTGCTCGCTCGCTGCTGGCGCTAATCCGACTGACATTTTCATTTTACACATGAACAGCAGACGCACACAACGAGAAACTGTCATTGATAAAAATGAAGCACGCGCACGTGCACACACATACACACACACACACACGCACGCATACTGACACACACAAGCTGCCACGTAGCGTGTCAGACATGGCGTATGTGTTATGTGGGGCCCCTCGCTGCGCCGCACGGCAATGCATAATTAGAATTACAACAATAATAATCATGATTATAATGACAACTTGCCAGGCAAACAGCCCTCGGGCAACAACATTGTCAACATCTGTGTACGTGTGCTGGTGTCTGTCTGCATGTGAGTATGTGTGTGTGTGCGCAAATTTATATGCAGCTCAAGCAAAATATAGCTCACAACTAAAAATTTCGGTTCATTTATAATGCAAGGCAAAATGCTGCAGAATTTGCACAATATCTTCAAGTGCACAACACCCACCCACCCACACACATACACATACACATACACACACATTTGCTGCCACGTGCTTAAGAAGATGATGATAGATTTGCTAACAATTGCCAGACTCAGCTTCATTCGCGCTCGCTCTTATCTCCTATCTGCTATCCGCTATCTGTGCCAGCGGAACAATAGAAGCCAGCCAAATGGCCGAGCCACACTCAGGCTGACACAAGGATGCTCTACACTTCCATTAAGGATGCTTACAGCCAGGCATTATGTGTACCGCAGATTTGTGACATTTACGCACTATTTGGGTGTAATGAATTTAATTAGGCGTGGCTTAAGTTGAATATAATTAAGTCCATAGAATAGTTGACTTAAATGTACAATTTATTGGATTAGAGGAATATATATATATTCATACGTAATATAATATTATTGCGCATCTTAAGATTATTGGCATCGCTGCTGGGCAATTCCACGAAATAGAATTGATTGCGATTTATGTAATTTTATTCAAGTCAGAGATTATTTTTACATTCTATGTTTAGTTATCTGAGTAGTTAAAGGTAGCTCAAGACATCTTTTCATTGCAATAAATAGGTATTAATATTTTAATTTAGATTATTATAATTATTATTTGGTTATATTTGCCATATCAATTATGGCTCTGCCTTTCGTTTCCTTCGTTTCTTTTTTTTTTTTTTTTTTTTTTTTTTTTGCATTTGATTTGTTTCATTAAATTGTATTTCATTCTCAACAACATTTATAATGACATTGAGAAACACAGCCAAGTATTTCTACTGAAATTCACAATTAAATTAGAGAGTGCTTCACTTTTAATTTGACAACATTCAGTTGACATCATTAGCAACGTCAGCTAAGGAAAGCTGAATGTGCGACAAAGTGTTTGTTATGAGCATTTTTCCTCTTCTGTATTATTCATATAGTCAAACTCAATTTTAATGATATATTTTTAGATTTTTGGTATGTCTCTTTCAGCGATAAATTAGACATTGCGTTGGTAAAATACATAAATCTTAAAAACATGTCTGGTATATCATAGGAAGTGTAAAATTCATGTCTCAATAAAAAATAAATAAAAACAATATATATATATATATATATATATATATATATAAATAAATAAATAAAGAAAGAAAATAAATATAAATAAAATAAAAGAAAATCGAAAAATACTAGACTAAGTAGGTATTCTAAAAATAGTTTGAACAATTGTGTAGATCCAAAATTATTACATAGAAAATATGAAATATAAATATATTATAAAAAGTTATACTAAGACATGCTAATATAGTATGAATGTTTTAAAATATGAGAAGACAAGCTAATATTTGTATACAATAGTCTCGATATATATCGATACGATCGATAGTCAGTCGTAGTGACTGTTTACAAATATTTGTATGCAAGCTAGTATTTTAAAAATAGAGTTAGGATAAAACGATATTGATATTGATATTGATATTGTTATATTGAAGATATGAAAAACTAATTGTATAATAATTTAAATCTATATGCCAAATATCGAATAAGTTAAACCCACTTTTAATTCAAACTGATTATATGATAGGTGAGCTTATTACAAACAAATAGCTTACGAAAATCCAAATACCTCTAAGCGACTTTCTGGTAGAGTATTAAAAAATTACTTCAACATATTGCCAGACAATGTTGTTGCCGTTTAGCTATATCGCTCTCCCCCTCCCTCTTTCGCTCTGCTTGTGTGTTTGGCTACTTTGTGATAAATTTGTAGCCATTTAATGGCTGCAGCAACTCCCACGCGATCAGCTGACAGTCGTCGCAGTCGCTAGATAATTTTTCAAGCACAGCCCGCGGCGCCGTTTCGTGCCCGCCAATTGTGGGGCTATAAGTGCTGCAGATCACAATTTGTGTTTTTTGTTCTCTTCTTTGTGCTTCACAAAAAAAGGACATCAATCAAAATGCCTGAGGTGGCGGGATTTAACTTTTATAATTTTTATTAATGGCCAAGTATGCGCTTCGATATAAAAAGAAATGCTGTTGAATGCTTATAATTAATTAAGACATATTTATGGCAGAAGACATTGGACAAAAATTTTGTTGTTGTTGTTGTTGGTGTAGTTTGTTATTGTTGTTGTTAGATATTGCTATTGTTGTTGTTGTAGTTGGCACATTTTGTGGGCTCCTTGAGCTGTTTTGCTGGCTGCCAAGCTGGACCGCCTAATTGGGATTCAGCTTGAGTTCAGCGTTGGCCGCATTGAGGCGCGATTTGGTTGGCAAGTTGCGCTCCTTCTTCTCCACGAAGATCTGATAGTGGCCCTCGCCATAGCCAAAGCTGTGCATGGTCTTCCTCATGGCATCCGGTATGAGCTTGAATCCGCCGCGTCGCTCCATCACTGGCGAGTCCTGGCAGTCCGTTTGCCCAGGCTCGCAGCGGCAGTCGGGCTGCTGGCACGCCTTGTTCTCGATGATGCAGAACAACTGCAGGCACTTGCGCATGATATAAATCATGAGGAATATTATCAAATTGGTGGCAAATAGATGCTTGCGCGGCGCCAGAAACAACATCCTGACTGGTTAAACACTGGGCACTGACTATCACAGTACGTGTGCGGTAATTCTCTCGCTGGCGTTGGCTTTCTGTGTGAGACGGCTGTCCGACGGAGGACCAAACATGGACTGAGTGAAGGATGCAGTCCAGCGTCGGCCTTATATAGGAGCCATGCTCTTCTCTTACCTACTTAGGTAATTTTGTTAGGGTGGTCAGGCAGGCCAGGCGGGTACAGTCGACCGGCGTTAGTCCTTCAGATTAGGTCGGTTTGCCTGTCAGACGGACAGACGGACGGACAGCTAACGTCTGCGCTGATGTGTTTATGAGTTTGTGGAAAATATTAACTCAGAAATTCGTTTATCGCACACAGGCAACGGCGCTTCTAGCGAAGTCTCAGCTACAGTTGGCAAACACAAAGCGGCGCACTCACACACACACGAACACGCAGACAGCTGACGGAAAAGTGAATTTCCCGTACGTCTTGATTCCTAAAAAAAAAACGAGAAGAAAATACTTGCATAAATTCGCAAATTTAATATAAATAAATTTCCTGCAAAGAAGCGAGCGAAGGAAATCAATATCTATGCTGTGCATATGGCACGCGCCACGCCCACTGCATGATAGAGCGCCCAATCTGCAGTCAATTCAATTTGACTTTCAAATGCCATGAAAATGGCAAGTGAACAAAAATATATATATATCTATATTGAGAGACAGAGAGAGAGAGAGAGAACGAGAAAAACTCTGTTGGCCATCTGGCAGCTGGAGCTTGGGCTCTTGGCTAATCAATGTGGCCAGCGCTCATTAGGACGTCAAAAAGTTGGCTACTCTTTTTGCACCTGCTCGGCAAATGTTAGTTATATATAGTCTTACCTTGCACTCTCTGTCACTCGCTCCCTCTCCCTCCTGCTATCTCTCTCTAACTGCGAAAAGTTGGAAAAACTTTAAGGCGAAGCATCGTTCGGGCAGATGCCTTAGCTTGTTTTTCATTTATTTTTATTTGCTTGCTTTCAATTGATTATTTTTTATTTAATCTATTCTTTATTTGATTTGATTTTTTTGCAGCTTGGCCCAAACAATTTGACTTCATTTATTGACTTAATCATTTGATTGCGTTTTTCTGCATGCGCTGATTGAATTTCTGCGCCAGTTCGTGCTCAGCCCGGGCAAATCAAGCTAATTAGTTTAATTGATAGTTTTGGCCTGGCTGGCAGCATTCCACACTCTCTTTTTTGGCTTAGACGAAAGAGAAACTTTTGTGTGGCTTACACGAGTAGGTGCGGAATTAGAGCCAGCTTAAAGAGCAGCGAGGCTTTGCTTTAAGTCCAACGATTGCTGGGCAACCTGCTGCTGCTGGCTCTGAGACTGCTGAGCATTACTAACGAAGTGAGAGAATAAAGGAATTTGTGTTTAAATTGGGGCAGCGCGCTTTATAGCCGCACATAAAGCACATATTTCAATCTACGTTTCGCCACATTTTATTATGATTTTACGATTTTTGTTTTGATACTCGTTAAACTCTTTCAAAAGTGTTTCATATTGGTTTTGCCACAGGGCTACAATTGAATACTTACGAGTGTTGAAAGAGAGGGGGAGAGGGGAAGAATGAGAGAGAGAGAGAGAGGAGAGACTTGTTGTGGGCAATATTTATGTGCCGCATGTGTTGGCATTTGAGATGAGTTTTTGATGAAAGCAAATATACATATGTGCATATGTATATACGATATATTGGTTGGACTGGCGGCATATAAATCGTGGCACGGCCCACGGCACACGGCGCACGTGCTGAGCAGTGGGTCTTGAGAAGCCCTCACGTCCTTGCACTTTTTGGCAGCTTTCATAAATATTTATGATACGGCGGCGCTCCATGCCACAGCTGTCCCTCTATATAACACACACACACACACACAGATAGTAATATAGATATATTTGTGTATCTGCGAGACGTAGCAACAAAAGAAAGGTGCGTTGCCTTAACCCGCGAGTTGACCCGGGTTTGGCTGGGCCAACTCCAGGCCACGAGGCCCCCCTATAAATTATGCATTAAAAAGTTCAACATTCAACTTGATTTTGATTGTGTTTTCTAGCTTCGTAATTGTGGCAGTCGCGCGTGCCGCAGTAAATCTGCAACGGGTTCAGCCTCCATTCCCTTCTCTCTTTCTATATCATTGTCTCTCTCTCTCTTTGGCTACCTGTCGCCAAAGTTGGCTATTTTAAGCACATTATCCTGCAGAGACGACGGAGCCAAATAAAATTTACTCTCAGCGCGATTTGCATTTATTCCGTTGCCCAGCACTTGGCTGACAGCAAATTGTGGCCTCTAATTCTATTGAAATTGCGATTTCGCGTTGCCCAAGAAATGTGCAGTGTTTGGGGCCACAACACATAATGCGTCTAAAAACTGTCTGCTTACTTGGCCAACTGATGGCCTAAAGAGCGAAAGACAGAGAGGAAGAGAGGAAGAGAGCGAGAGAGAGGGGAAGACCATTAGGCAACGGTATTTCAAGCATACTGAGGATGGGCTTTTGCAACATCAACAGCAACAGCAACAGAAACAGCAACAACAGCAACAGATATAACAACAGCATCTGCATCCATCAGACCAAACAATTTCCGTCAAATTTCCATGCGCTGACAAAAGCTTTTCACTTGAGTGCCAGACAAAAGCCGAGAGCAGGGCTAAAGGCAGTAGCCCGAGCAGGCTGGCTGAGAAATGTTTGCATTACGTAGCCAGAAATCAAATGGCCAACAAGTCGCAGCTTCAATGCGCTTTCCAAGCCAGCGCAATGCGAATTACTTATCAGAGAAATAACTCTAGGAATTGCAAGCGTAAAAACTATAGCTATAAGATTATGAATAAAGCATTACATTGATTAGATGAATCTTGTATTTAAGCATCAGCATTATCTACAATGAGCAACTGGATTGAGAGGGTTACAGCAGACGTTCAACATTTCATGTATATGCAAAGAGAAGCATCAATAAAGTCACTTCGAGAGAAACAAATGGGATTGAGACGTAAATTGAACCTTCATAAGTCAAGCGCCTTCCCCAAAGCTCTATAACTGAAACCCACGAACCTTCAGGGTAATAATTCAACTAAGACATAAAGCGAGCCTTCATCTCTATCTCTCTCTCAACATTCTCTTTGCTCTTCAGGATTTGCTTACCTACTCATACGAAATCCGAAGGGGAGCCTTAAGTGAGTCAATGCCTGGCTCTTTCAAGGTTCTTTGCCCCTGAACCCAGTCTGAGCCTTAGCCCCGTTTAATTCTAAAGTTTCCCAAAGGCCGCTTTGCCTGTAACTATTCTCCCAAAACTTGTATGGATTTGAATGCAGCCTAAGCTGCTGCTGTCTGCGCCCTTGCATTGCAAGGCCTGGCCAAGCGCTTGGCTTAGCTGAGGTACTAGAAATTCGTGTTAGGCCCGCTTAATGCGCAAAGCCAGTTAGGTGTCTGCCTGGGATCTGCGGCTGCCAGCCTCTTAACAGACATATTCAAAGTCATTACTTTGCATTTTACACCTGACAACAAGGTAGCGCAAAGGCTGAGCCGCCAACAAAGCGCCCAGCTAACCATGTCGTTTGGCATGGATCCAGAAATATTTACATAAATATATAAGAATATATATATATATATGTATATATGTGTCTATGTGTATATATATTTGTGTAGGTGCGCTGGTCGAAACTGAAATGCTGCGCCAACAACATGACTGTGGCAATTGTTATCTCAGCTGGCGGCTGGAGTTCGTGACAGCGTGGACAGCCACCGAATTGAGCCACTGCAGCCAGTTCACCCGCTGACGGTCATTAGCCGGCTGCAAGTGCAACTGCAACTGCAACTGGCTCTGCCGCTGCTGTCATTCAAATGTCATTAGTCCATGGACTGGGTCAAGCACAGCCCCAGCGCAAGACCCATCATGGACTGCAGGTGAGGTGGCAGGAGGCAGCAGGATGAGGCAGGCTGCAGTCTCGTAATTTCATTTCGCAAAACGAGCGCAAATTGACGCGCGTCGCATGTGAGCAGCGACTTGGCTTGCCATCTGCACTTGATTAAATGCTCCCAGTTGGCGCCTCTTAGGCTCGCTGCATTCTCTTGCTTTAATTGCAACGAAATTAAAACGCTCTGCATACTTCTCTGCATCAGATTTATGATTGCAATTCGTTATTTATCACACAGCTGCCCCCCGCGCTGCGATGCCAATTTCAATTTTCAATTGCACAAAGATTTATGCTTTTCGCTTGCTGCACTAAATTTCGCTTTTCGCTTTTCATTTTCTTTTTTTTTTCCATTTCCATTGTCGAGTATCAAAATTCTAACCGCCGGCTGCAATTTTCCACTGTTCATTTTGATTTTGGGCAGGATTTCGGGTCCCGCAAAAACTAGTCTAACAAATTTATTGTGTAAACTGTTGTCGACATCGGCATTGGACGCATTGCTAATGGGTTTTTGAATATGTTTATACAAGTGCGGCCGGCGCGTGGATCTCGGCCAAAGAGCTCTATAAATATTTATTGATATTTTTATCTCGTTTTGCTGTTGCCTTTTGCCATGCCGCAAAAAGTGCACAAACGGCAAAAAGTACAAAAACGGCAAACGCAATTAAATTCAATTAAATTGATTTGAATTGCGTTTTTTATTGCCAAATATCGCATGCGATTTAATCACATTGATGCTTGCGCTTCTCTCTCTTTCTCTTTCTCTCTCTCCCTCTCTCTGTTTTTTGTTGTCTATTCATTCGGGAGAATATTGCTAACAAATTGTTAATTGAATTCATTTGGCCGGCATTATCTGCTATATGAATTATTTTTGCGGCCATTTGGCAGCTAAAGAGCTGACAGCATAAATAATACAGATGTTAATTGAGTTTTTTTTTCGTACGGCTTTTTGTGCACTTTGATTTTTGTGATTGGCCAATTTAGTAGCAGAAAACAAAACTAGATAGAACAGTAGTTTGGTACAGATATGTATAGCTGTGCGTATGTGATCAGTTATTGTGATTTGTGGATGTAGTCAAGGACGTCTCAGGATCTCTGATGAGCTAGAAGAGATAAGAGAGTTATATATGATAATCATAAGTTTATAATAATTCAATTTTGCTTTCTATGAAAGTAGAGTATTATTACTATTTCCGCCTTAAAAGAATTGATTACAAAATAATTAAGCCTTAATACTCATCCAGATTTATTTTTCATCGCTTATTCGTTAAAAAAACTCTTTAATAACAACTTCATTAGGTATTCAAGCTAATGTTGAAAATATTCCCATTCTAGCTTGCGCCTTATCGTGCGCGGAACCATCGACAAAAGTAGAACTGCTCGCTTCTGGTTTCAATTTAACAATGGCAGCGAGCAAGCAGAGGGAGAGCGAGCAGAGCGGAAGCAAGCGTGGGTTAGAGAAAGAGAGTGCCGAGAGAGAGAGCAGAGGTAGAGCGACATATGCTGCTGCTCTTGTTGCTTTTAATAGATTAGTGCTATGAAATACAAGGGAGGTGTGTAACATCTCTTATCAATCACCCATTATTATTATTATTATTATACATATTATTATATTATTATTATAATATTATATTAATATTTTATACATATATTAATTCACTAATATACATATGTGCATACATATATTACGTTCGTTGTTGAATCAATGTCAATACGTAAAAGTTTTCCTTGGAACGTAAACTTTTATCGCAAGACTTACTCGCTCAAGAACACAGAGTGTATAATAAGTTCTTGAATACAAACACACACAATCACACACACAGTCACACAAACACATACTAGTGGAATCTTTGCATTTGAAGCTTTTGTGTTTGCGATCCAGCGACGCAAGATAAAGTTTTGTTGTTGAGTAAAAGCTCGTCACTCACGCTAGCTTGAGCTTTTTAGAAAGTGTGCGATAATTGACAGCTGTTGTAAACTCGCATAAATACGATCGAATATGACAAAATATAGCTCTGCCAATCTCGCTCTCTCTCTCGCTGCTCTCACACTCTCTGAGATTGATTAACTCAATCTCTTCAGGTGTTTTCCAGCTGCTGATTAACTGAGCTAATGAGCCTGATTAAAGGTCAGCTCGCGCTCTTTGCTCACATTTCTGCAGAATTTAATGTGAGCGAAAAAACAAATTTGGTTTTAGTTTTAGTCTAGCTGGCGAGCAGTTCGCGTTCATTGCTCTGCGCCGGACTCACGAAAATACACAAGCAAAAACTTTTGCGGAAAACTAAATAACATTCGGCTATATTAAAACATATATGTAAATCGAATAGAAAGCATTTAGTATATGCTTTAGCGTATGCCCAGATTATATCACATTCAACGACGCGTGTGGCCAACAATATGACAGCAGTTCCAGCTGACGCCAAGCTAATTGGACACAATGAGCAACAGCAACAACAACAACAACAACACGAACAGGTAATTAATTAAGCAACAACTGATTGAGTGGGGATCATAAACGGAATTGCAGTGAGGCTTATCTCAGCCAGATACAAATCCCGCAGTCTATGGGCGTGAGAGAGTCGAGAGTACCTTTGAACCGGTTCGATTGCAATTTGAACTCTCTCAGCTTATCGCCGGCGGCCAATATGTAATGTCTGCCTGATAAGATTTTTAAGCCGCACGAATCAGAAATCAATAGGAAATTAGACAGTTGCGGTAGCTGAGCAAAAGTCTCAAGTTGAAATTCCGATTCCGATTGCAGGAGATAAGTGGAGTTGAAAGTTGCTCGGTTGCCCTTCGCTGTTATTAAGCTCATTAGAAGTTCATCAAAATGTTGTCAGGAGGCGGCAGCGGGTCGAAGGGGGCGGCAGTTTTTGGTAGAAGAACTTTTGCAGACGCTGTGTCATACTTGAAAGCATTTTGCGCTAATTTTCAAGTTGAACGAGCCAAACTCTTCGGCAAAAGCGAAAACAACAACAACAACAATAACAAAGACAATTGAAAAGTGTCGTGAAAAGTTTTTTTCTGTGGCGCAAAACTACGAAAATCCATTTGTCGACATTTAAAGTTTGCATGCGCTACAAGTCAATTGCAGACGAGGCAGACAGGGATAGCTAGCTCAGCCTCCTCCCTTTCGACGTCTCCTCCTCTCTCTCTCTCACTCTCCCCCTCCCTCTCACAATCTACGGCTAGATGATAAATTGTCGGCTTGCTGCGCACTGACTGCTGGCCATCAATCTGCAGCGTTGCGCGGCTCAGTTGTCAATTGGCTGAACTTCTTTCTCGTGTAAACCAAACGATTGATCAAACCAATATGACCCGCCCAATGCGCATTAGGCCGACCCGCAAATACCCTTACAAATTGTTATCATTATGATAATGTCAACATTTATGCATTTGTCTTGAGTGATTTGTAAGTTTTACACTCCGATTAGATTGGGTCAAGATTAAAGTCGAACAATGGTTTAGTCAGAGAGTAACCGTTATCAATTTCAGTTTAGTTTTTCCCTCAATATATACATATGTATGTATATATTTGGCATTCCTAACCACCCGGTGGTATATTTGCAAAATGAGCTGCCAAGCTGCCATCCTTTTGTCTTACTGCCGCATCGAACCCTTTTCGATTGTTTGAGCACCCTCGGGTTATTCCGTACACTATCAAGTTTTGGCATGTCAATTAGCAGTGTGTGTGTCTGCGTGTTTGTGCGTGTGTGTATCTCACCTACCTTTGCTACCTTTGCAGCCGATGGACGTGCGCATCAATATGCCCTGGGGCTATGTGGTAGGCCGCTGGTATGGCAATCGACAGGTACGCCCGATACTCGCCCTGCACGGCTGGCTGGACAATTTGGGCACTTGGAATACGCTGTTGCCGCTGCTGCCCAAACACCTGGGCGTCCTCTGCATCGATCTGCCTGGCCATGGGTATTCGTCGAAGCTGCCGGAGGGCATTGCCTATCATTTTGTGGACTACCTGTGCGTGATACTGCGCATCATGGAGGAATATGGCTGGCAGAAGGTCTCGCTGATGGCCCACTCGATGAGCGCCATGCTGTGCTTCATCTTCGCCTCGCTCTATCCGCACCGCCTGGACATGCTGATCAGCATTGACATTGTGAAGACGCGCTACCGCAAGCCGCCCTCGCAAATCGATTACCTGCGCACCAACATCGAGCGCTACATGATCGAGGACGAGCGCTTCGCCAATGCCAAGCGCGAGGAGCCGCCGGCGTACACCTGGCAGGAGCTGGAGCATGTGCTGCACAAGGGCTCAGCGGGCTCGGTGCCGCTGGAGAACTGCCATCACATCCTCGACCGCAATGTGGCCAAGTCGACCAAGTATCCAGACAAGTACTTCTTCTCCCGCGACGGCCGCTGCAAGTACTACTTCGAGTTCCACACGAGCCCCCCCTTCGCCGCGGAGCTGGCGCGCACCATACGCAACGTGCCCTATTGTGTGATCAAGGGCTCCGAGTCGAACTTCATTGACGACGAGAGCCAGGAGGTTATTGACATACTGCGCTCCAATAATCCACACTTCGAGCTGCACGAGGTGCAGGGCACTCACCACGTGCACTTGAACAATGCGCAGGGCGTGGCCGAGGTAATCAATCCGTTTATAATGCACCACAGGCCGCCCCACCTCGAGACCTGGACGGTGGATGAGCACGAGGAGCTGCCCGAGGTGGTGCAGCAGTTCGCCCTGGCCGTCGACGAGGCGGAGAGCGTGAAGCGCCGCAAGAGAAAAAGCAACCTCTAGCTGTTGCACCCATATCTGAGGCGTGCCGACAGCGCGAGCCGGAATCTAGCTAGAAATTTAAATCAATCAAAGTGTAGTTAAGCCCCAACCAAAAACAGAAAATCATTATTTAAGCGTCAACAAATAAATGTGAATTAATATATATTGATTACCGCAATAAATAAAATATTTCTCCTGCCCTCCGTTGCAGTTGGCCAAATCCAGACACAATTTTATCTTAATTACTTTCGCGAAACCTGAACTTTTTAAAGCTTATCTAACGTCTGCTTGGGCCTGGGCTTTCCACTGAAATTGAGATATACAAATACAGCTATATAGCGGTATATACGGTGTGTAGTAAATTACAGCACATGCACCTTTTTTTCAGTTTCTCCCCCATTCGATCAATCAAGCTGGGGCTGGCATTTAATTTCGCTTTAATCTTTGGGTCGCAGTTCATTGGCCACTTCATTAGTGATAAGGGAGCAAAGGATGTGCGGCATCCACTTAAAAACAATGGCGTTGCAGAAAAACAAAAGGGGCCACCAGAGACAATGTGTGTGTGAATGTGGGTATTCCTCCCCCACTCTCTCTCTGTCCCTGTGAACATTTTGAATGTGTGCCTCGAGCCACACTAAACAGCAAAGGCAGTCAGAGCGTATCGATATTGAAAGCGAACCACGCCCACACGCGCAGCTCGGCTTCAGGCTTGAAAAAATAAACAAATTTAACGTTTTTATTGCCATAGCACGTTGCGGCCGGGGTTTCTACGTAAATTAAATTAGCTAGGAGCCGGAAAAATTGCGGCAACAACGCTAGCATTGGCTGTAGATAGAGAACGCCGCTCCGACTGCCAGCGGCTGCAATGCGATTACGTTTTTCCGACGTAACGAAATTGATAGCGGATATAAATGTTTAATGTTTCGGCAATAAAATTGTGGCAAAAGGCTGGCGAATCGCTGCGTGGGGGCGCAGGAGACGCAGGAGAGATGGCCTACTCAGTTTTGTGGGCAGCGGCACAAGTGCGGGCCGCCGGACTGATAAAACATCTTTATGATAAATTCGGTTGTGGTTAACGCGCAATTTAATTTGCTAAAAATCAATAAAAACGAAAATCATTTAAGCGAGCAGCGCCCATTGGCCAAGCACAACAACTAACCTGCACTTACACTCTTATCATAATATTTACATTAAAATTCAGCGGGCACTTTTAGTAAATTGCATTGCATGGATTAGTCGATTGAGCGAGGTCAAATGATGCTTGAGAAATTGAAAACTTGAAGTGCCTCAGCTATGAATGTTTATGTTGTTTTCAGCTTCACTGCATACATTAAAGATGATGGACAATATTAATGGAGTGGCAAGTTTGTAGAATATAAATAGGGAATATATAGTGTGGAGATATGTGTAAATACATATACTTATATCTTAAGCTTAAGAGCCTCAAAACTTATTCGGTTTGTCATTGGCAGCGTCGGTGTCGATTGGAAACTGTTGAAAGACGCGCGTCTTGTCCAGCTGCACGGCCTGCAGCTCATGCGGCTGCTTGTCGTGGGCGAGGAAGTGATTGGTGTGCCAGAACTGGGTCTGGGCAGCGGGCAGATGGAGGCGTCGCACGCCCAGCAGACGATTGCGCACGTCAACGAGGCTGGCGGAGCGAGGCTGCAGCCAGAGCGTCAGCACGATGGCCAGCAAGGTCAGCAGCAGGTAGGTGAGGCTGCTGGCCAAGAGCGCTGTCCACACACTCTCCACGCCCACCTCGTACTTGCTGGCCTCCATGATGGCCAGCTGCAGCACAAAGCCGACGGCGAGCGAGAGCTCGGCGTAGAGGAATGGCGAGCACTCCAGCAGCCAGTGCAGCGCCTGAGGGGACAGCATGCCGGCGCTGGCGTAGATGAGGCAGAGGAACAAATAACAATGCTCCGATTGATCCTCATTGTAGATGCAGAGCAGAGCGGCCAGCAGCGTTAGCTGAATGACGCCCATCAGCAAGTAGAGCAGCTTTGGGGTGTAGCGCAGCAGGAGGAGGGCGCTCAGGGCACAGCCGGCGGCGTATAGAGCGAAGGGTGTGAACAGCTGGGCACCTTGCATAAATCCCCTGGTGGAGGTCCACATCAGCTGCAGGTGGACGGGCGAGTGCAGCAGGCAGCCGCTCTGCAGCACCAGCACAAGTCCGCCCAGCAGCAGGACAAGCCATTGGCGACTCTGCTGCAGCCGATAGTCCTGGCGGTCCACGAACTGTGCCAGCACGGCCTGGCGTGGCAGAAAGGCCAGCCGCTCCTCGTTGAGCAGATTGAAGACCAGGTCACGTGACTGCTTGTAGTTGTGCACGCCCAGATGCTGCAGCAGCTCGTTGATGAGCACCAACAGCAGCAGCAGCAGGTTGACGCCCAGCGCGATGAGGCCGCAGCGCTGCGGCTCGAACTCGTTGAAGAGGACAAAGCCGACGGCCAGGCCGCAGGCATGCCAAGCATTGCCCATGGCTATCCGCGCCGGCCGCAGGCCCGAGGCATCGCTGCGCAGGCTCACATAGCTGAAGCCGGCCAAGTATACCACGCTCAAGCCAATAAAGCTAAAGTAGTAGCTAACCGCTGGGCAGAGCAATGTGGATAGTTAAATAGTCCATGTCAAATGAAGTCAACTGCCGCGCTTACCCAACTGTTTGCTGAGCAGGAAGCAGCTGCCCAGCAGCGAGCAGAGCAGCCCGTAGAAGATGATGTAGTAGTGGTCGAAGCTATAGCGCTGCTTGATATGCTTGCGCACCGTCCAGCCGATGGCCAGGACCAGCACCACGATGCCGGCCATCAGGGCGTACCAGTGCGGCCACAGATTGTCGTAGACGAAGGCCGACTTCAGATAGTAGCCCAGCGAGAGGCCGCTGCCCCACAGGCAGCAAAGAACTGTGGAGCAAACACACAACACAGCGAATGAGACAAGCAAACCAGAGCTCGCTCCAGGCTCAGTCCGACTTACCTAGCACATCGGGCAGCTGGAGCATGTTGCTTACTGCCTGCCACAGGGAGTCAAAGGCGAACGAGCGTAGCTGCATCGATGGGCGTGGACATCTGAGCGTGCCGAGAGCGTTTCCACAAATGATATCGAATGCATTCGCCGAAGCGGGTAAAAGCTATCAGTGGCTGCTGGCTGATAGATAGCGCGATCTTGTCATTGTCGAGCAGTCTGATAAGATAAACGCCGCCGAACATGAGACGCTCTAATTAAACGACTCTCGAATCAATAAGGTCTAACTCCGACGATGACTGTGAATCAGCAGCCAAGCAGCTCAGTTGAATATTATAATTCAATCTAAACAATTTAAAGAAAAAAAAAAAAATAAATAAATAAAAACAAATTAATAAATAACAATAAATAGTAAACTGATAATAATTAAATATAATTAACAGCGATTAAAATATAAAAAAACAATATTTTACTAAATTAAACAATAAATATTTGCTATTTAAAATATTTGTTTATTGATTTTGGAGAGTGTTACAGATTGCTCTTTTTTTTTATTTTATATTATTTTTATTTATTTATTTATTTTTTTAACATTTTTTTTGGTTTAGTTAGTGTTTCTTTTTTCAATTAAAAAGTATATTTATTTATTACATATACATTTATTTATTTATTTATTTTTATTTATTTTTAATCTTTAATTTATTTTATAAGTTTAATTAATTTCGTATGCAATCTTTTCTATTACATGAAAATGTCAGTTAAAATGATGTAAATATATTTTTATTTACATTACTTTATATACATAAATATATAAATATTAATTTAATATATGCCATATATTGTATATTACTGTGTACAGTTTATAACTGTTGATAAATTACTTCCCATATGGCATATAAAAATATTGATATAAATTTTGATGCTTCTGCCTTATCCATTCACTTGCATAAAAACATTCGACCGCATTTTGGCAATTTTCAATGTGTTAAGGATATAAAAGTTATCTCTTAATTTATAGCCATAAAATATTTATAGCCAACTGTCGATAAACTTTGAGTGGAATCAATTGAGAGACTCGGCTCTATTCATGAAATGAATTGATTTCATTTTAAATATTGATAGAAATCTTCAGAGCAACTTCTTCTAGTCGCAAATGTATTGCATTGTGTCATTTGGTTGTGGATTGCAAACGATGAAATAAATCAAATTCAATCGGAAAAGCAATTTGTACGAGATTTAAAGCAAATATTTGGCTTTGGCTGGTGCAGGGCAAGGTATGCTGGCTTGCATATTTCATGGCTAATGAATTGGATCTAAGATATGCAATCAATTGAAATAAACGACTCGAGGTACACAAATCAAAATATTTGCAACAATGAAATGCGATCATTTCTAGCCAAATATTGAATTGTGACCAGAGTGATAGATATGCATCCTGGGGTTGGCTGCAGCCAACTAAATGGCAACTAAATGCAACATGCAACCGAGTGGCACATAAACACACACAGACACACACAACACTTGACGCATACACACACATCCACCTACACACACGCATGCATATCTAGCTACGCTTGCGACGTGAAGTGTTTGCGGAATTCTAGGCAGCGCCTAAAAGCATGCAACACTTTTCCCCTGCTTTGGCCGAGGGGCTGCTGAAGAGCCAGCCGCAGCCCTTAAAGCCAAGCACTGGCTAATTAGTTGAAGTTGTTGCCAGTGTTGCCAGTAAATTGACTTTTGACGATGCGGTTGTTGCTGCAGTTGCTGTTGCAGTTGCAACTGCCATTGGTCTTTATGCTTATTTTGATATTTTGCACGCATTTGCTTTTGACCTTTTTGTGCGCTCGGAGAATTTTCTATAGACTGCAGCGAGACAGAAAGAGGGAGCAGCTGAGACGCTTATGAATGCAGTGAGGCAAACACTAAGCTGCTTTCATACAATTTCCATTTAACATTTCCCATTTTCCATTCTCCATTTTCCTTTGCCCAGCTGAGTGAGTGTCTTAGCTTAAGCAGATTTGCGCTGTAATTACGCATTAAATAACTCAGCTGCTGGCTGCAGAATGCAGTTTAGTGCATTAATATTAGGCGTCTTATGGGCCATAAAACTAAACACATTGTGTTGCCATAACAATAAATTGTATTTAAAAACAGCAGCAGCAGCAGCGACAGCAACAGCAACAACATTGTTGACTGCATTTAATTTTGCTGAGGGCGGCCACTTAGTGGCCCTCGACAGGGCTTCCGCTCTTTGTTGCTGTTGAGGCATAAATTAAATTAAAGCTGCACGAGGCACAGAATCAGTTGTGACCAGGCCAAGAGCGAACCACTGCAATTACTCAGCTGAGGGCAGTGGAGGAGAATCTGGCGCCTAAATCATACACACACACACACACACACACACATACATGTGCGTTACCAGTTTGACCTTCAGACAGTTGCAAATGTGTAAACATTTTTCAGCAGCAGCAGCAGCAGGGACCCACATGACAAACAGGGAGACCTATTTAACCACCCCTGGCTGGCCTTTTGCGTTGTCACAGATACTTTGCGCTGATTTATGTAAATTGCTACGGCCCCGCACTGAAATCATGAAAAATCGTTAATTGCGGCAAGTGCTGGACGCTCGTTGTGGCTTGAAAAACTCCTTGGCTGCATGTGTTGCATGCAACGGCAACGGCAACGGCAACGACCACCAGCAACAAGAGCCGCAGCACATAACAATTACAAAAATCCTTTAACTCCCTCGCACGCTCTTTGACTCGCGCCTGACTCGCGGCAATTATGCAAATTTTAATGCCGCCTGCGCGGCCAGAGTTAATGCAACTTGCTGCATGTTTGCATTATTAAATTAATGCACTTTAAAGCATTCGCTCTTGCGTTTCGCTTTATCGCTACAAATATTTTCCCATAATTTCCATCTACCTCTCACTCTCTCACACACTCTGTTTTCTCTGTCTCTCTGGTGCAATCAAAGTGCATTTTAAATGCGCGCATGAAGCGAACTCTTTTGCTGAATTTTTCATGCAGCTCCTGCAGCTGGACGACTGTCTATAGTGTGTTTGTGTGTGTGTGTGTGAGAGTGTGGGCTGGGCTGATTGACGTTTTCTAAAATACAAACATATTAGATTACTTTATTCGTCACGGCATTCTGTCAAGGAGAAAGAGAGGCATTGCAATATACGAATGCAAATTATATAAGCCAAAAGACAGAGCTCCCTGCAAACAGCAAATAGAGGTAGCTAAATTTTTAAGCAAGTTGATGAAACTGCATCAATATATCAATCAGGCAATACAATTAAATCATGAGTCAAATATCAAATGTGCAAATTGAATAACTAAAAAAGAAAAAGAAATTTGAAATCTATAAGAGAAAAACAAATGAAATTCAAATAGAATTTCATATATAATTTGAAAAAGAATATGAAATGAAAAATATTTAACTCAAAAAGGAATGCAATGAATGAAGTTAAGGAAAGCAAATGTTAAAATAAATTGATATGGACTTAAAAATGGTTTGAAAATGGTATAAAAGGCAATGGAAAAACTGGAACGGTATATTTAAAATTGAATAATTAAACAAATTGAGTAAAAATTGATTGATAAGGCACAGATGACGAGGGGAACTTAGTAAAAATACTTTAGAAATCTAGATCAGCAGAATATGAAAAAGAAATCTATATATATAAAGGAAAGTTGTGTAAAAGTGTTAAGACACTTATAACCTAATATGTGCTGGACCAATTTTTATGGTTTTTGATTTGTTGGATTTGTCTCCGCCACGAGTAGGATAGTAGATCTTAAGAATACTGAAAAACTTTGACGAATACTTGGATAACGCGGTTTTTCCCTAAAGGTTTAAATTTTCATTGATACCCAGTAGGATTGATAACAGTGACAGTTTTCGGTCCTGCTCTCATGTGTAGTATGTCTCATATAATAATAATATATATCCAACACACACACTATATACACATATACAAGAAGCGATCAAGTAAACATAAATGTACTCCAAATATTATCGGCCACATAAGTGGACCGCTCATATGCAAGACGCATGGGAATGGGCAATTGATCGTTTGGCAAGCCAACGGCTGCCGCTTGTATATTGTATTTACATATATGTCCACTGCTGCCTTCTGCAGCATCGGCTCATATAGCCGTGTCAGCATTTGAGCGCTTGACAACCCAACGGCTCATATAGAGAACTAATGTATATGCCCTTTGCATATATGTAAATACATAAATACATACTGCGCTCTCTCGCTCTGCTGCCTTCAGCGGCAGAGATATATAATAAGAAATCTATGTACTTTAGGCTAAGATTTGACTTGAATAAAATACGGAGAGCATTCGCTGTCCGCACTCCAATGAATAAAGACATTTCTTTTCATTTATCACACATGTAATACAATAATATAGAAGTAAATATATATATATAAATATTTCACTGTTTGTCTCTCTGTCCGTCTGCCTAAGAAGAGCAAGAGATGCAGAAGAACTCCAGGAGATCATTTAGAAAATGCCTGCAGCAGCAGAGAATGTTCCCATTGCTCTATCTGGCGCCCTGCTCAAAATTTGAGTGGAAGTCGCCCTATATAAAGGGCAGCAGCTGTGGAATTTATTCAGTCGTCCAGACCCACCCGGTGGGGTCAGTCGTACGTGCAGGGCGATTTTTAAAATTTTTTGTTTGTTTTATTTATTTTTTTAATTTAATTTAATTTTTTATTTTTTTTTTATTTTTTTATATTTTTTTTTTATTTTATTTATTTATTTTTTTTTATTTTTTTTTACTATTTTTTTTTAAATCTTTTTTTTTTTTTTTTTTTTTGACCTGAGTCTGGACGACTGAATAAATTCCACAGTTGCTGCCCTTTATATAGGCCGACTTCCACTCAAAGTCTGAGGGGCACTCAAAGAGAAAGAGATCGTTGCAGTCGATCCAATTAGAACATTCTCTGCTGCTGCAGGCATTTTCTAAATGATCTCCTGGAGTTCTGCTGCATCCAGTTAGGCGCATCAAAATTGCAAGAGGCACGAGATGAGCGAAACCAGCAAAGAACGAAGAGAAGCGCGCAGATTCGTAGTCAACAGACGTAGAGGAATTAATGGATAGGGCAAAGCAACGTTTGCCGGGGCAGCTAGTAATATATACTGAATGAATTGTGAAATGAAACGAAGTTAGTTAAAATTGAAATGGAAACATAGAATGATTGTCTTATGAAACATAAATAAAACTTAAAAAAAAAAATAAATAAATAAGAGAAACACAGAAACAGAGTTGAAATAAATTTTAGAAACTGAAAAGAAAAATCAGATAAAAATCATATGATATAGTAAAATGGGGATGAGAATGATGCCAATCCAGCATATTTATTACTCACAATAGCCCATATTTATTAACAATAATTGTAGTATACATGAGTCGTAATATCTACTATTATAGACGGAAATGCTCATAGAAATTTATGCATTGCCATATACATTGTTGACTGCCATGTTTTTATATTAAAATATAAATAATGTGCATAAAGGCAAAGTATAAATAAATTATAGTCGCTGCTTGTTTGCTTGTAGTTGCTTTTGTTCGCTGTTTTGGTGCCATTTGAGTGCAACATAGAATATAACTGTTTTTGATGTTGATTTCTGACAAGGCAAACAGACAAACAACGTCCGCTGGCAATTACTTAAATTCATGGCGTTTGTCTTTTATGAAAATGATGAGGCACTCACTCGCTGCAGTTTTATTAGCCGACATTCGGCAGGTACAGCTGCAGGTGTGTGCGTGTCGCAGATGAACTCAAACAAATGGCAGCTGTAAAAGTGCGAGTGGCGCAAAAAACTACATAAAAAAGGTTATGTGGCTCTCTCACCGGAGACAAAAGAAACTGAAATCACGAGCGCGCGCCCGAAACCCGAGCCTGTATACTAAACCAAAGCTAAGCCAAAGCCCCAAGCGTTGCCAGTTTTTATGTGGCGCTATAAATAAAGCAATAACATCATTTTGAAGTGCCTCATTACGTGTTACGGCGGCTATGAGTATGTCAATTTTTTACGACATTCAACCGAACACCAGCCAAAAAACAGAGCTGGCTCTGCAGCAGACATTTGCAGCCAAAAGGGAAACTTGCGAGTAGTTTCGGCCTTAAAGTATGCCGCACAATTGTTACAGTGTGTGTGTGTGTAGGTCAGTGTGTGTGTGTGTGTGTGGGCAGGCATTTATGCAAAAGTTTGCTGCCTGACCTCAAATCCTGACGCTTTGGCAATTAGTTTTTTCTCTCTGCCCAGCAGTCCAATGCCAGCTGTGTGTGCGTGCGTGGGCGTGGCATGTGACAGCCTGAAAGCCATCAAAATGATGGCAAACTATCAAATGGCCAAGGCACACATTTGCACAGCTGCCGCAATTAGCACGTTTCGCACATTGATTTGAGCCAAAGCACACACACACACCCACACACACCCACACCCATACCCACACAGTGACATTTTAAGAACTTGAGTAGATAGTGCTTGGGCATGAGTTATTAAAATACTTTTGCCACCATAATTATTAATTATGTAATATGCCGAAATGTGCGAACATTTGCCCAAATGCAGCCCTCCCTCCCTCTTGGCCACAAGTGCTTGGCCAAGTCAAGAGCCATTTGCAGTTGCCTCTGGTTGCGAGCAGTGCTAAGTGTCTCGAGTGCAAAGCAAGCCAAAACTTTTATTTCTTTATAAATTCCATTGTTCATGTCTTGCTTGGCCGAGTGAGCTTTGAGGATGCGAACTTCAAAGTTGCAATCCGATTATTTTTGGCAGTTTTTGTGGAGGATATATATAAAGATATACAAAGTTTGCTGTGTATATACATATATTTTTCTGTGCTTTAGCTGTTCCAACAGCCTCATTTGCCTCTCTGTCTATTGCCATGCCAACTGCAAGCTTGGCTTAGACTCTGAGCTTCTAGGCTGTTATTTGCCAACTTTATCTAGATTGTAGTACACAAATTGTCTTTATATAGTATCTAGTTAAAAATTCTCTTTTTGAAAACTTTCTCTCTCCCTCTCTCTCATTCATTTTCTTCATTGATTTAGTTGAAACTCGTGCACTTTTTCACTCTCCAGCATAAATATATATATTCTCTTTGCTTTTTAAATTAACTGTCTCTTCATTTCGAGCATATTTATTTGGCTCGCGCCTAGCATTCGCCACGCTCGGCTCACGCATTAGCATAAAATGTCAATTTTATTTATTTTATCGCGTAGCACGAGCAGCCGGCAGAGCAAGCGAACAGCGACTCATTTAGTTTCGTTTGCTTTGCTGGCAACGCATTTTTCACTTGCAATTTACATTTCTATGTCTCTTCTTTTTTCCATCGCGATAAGAAATGGCTGTTTGTTCGCTGTATCGCTCCTAAGCGGCTATCGAAGCTGGCCAAATCAGGGACAGAGACAGAGACAGAGAGAGACAGAGCAAAGGCTCTGCTGTAGGCAACTTCTTCGTGTGCATTATGGTCATGCATAAGTGTTATTCGCCTGCAAATTTCAATTACAAGCGTATGCCATTTCGTGAAGCCATGCAGCGACCATGTCTAGACTAAATAGGGGCAGCCAACACGTGTCTGACAGCGCCAGACACGTCCAAGATTGGCCTCGCTTGGCCCCCGCTCGAGCTAACTGACTGACTGACTGACTGAATGACTGACTGACTGGCTGTCAACGCGCGTCAGCGGCAGTTGCGAGCTGCCTTCCTTAAAACTGTCGCTTGAAGAAACTCTGAAGTGAGAAGAAAATGAAGAAAAAATTACAAATTGAAAACAGGCTGTCAGAGCAGAAAGAGTAAGAAAAACACAGCGGGGACTGCACACACACACACACACAAACACACAGGCACACACACATAAATGCCTTGCTAACTGACAGGACGCTGCTGGTGATGGCTGGTAATGTCCTGGCATGCGTGCAAATGCTTCGCCACTTAGTTTTGATCAAGTTGAGAACTTTACATTTTGCACTCAAATGTTCCGACAATCAGAAGTGAAACAACTTTTTGCCTCAAGAATCTTGGGCCACTGCATTTAGTGGTACTTGAGTATATGTGGAAGGCAAGGCAGGACTATGGGTATACCCTGTAAACAGAGGGGGTGCTGGAATCTGATATGCAGAATAATCCAATGTGGGTGAACAAATAAATATATTACAGGGTATATATACATTGATGAAATGCCTGCTTTTACTTAAGAACAACATTCCTATATCCTACATCTATAATAAATATATATATATATATATTTTAATTTAAATAATAATTTTCTTACATGACTCTCTCTGCTTGGCTAAGCTGCTTAGCTAATCTGCATTGCAAGTCCACTGCAAATAGAGTGCAAATCCCGAATCGCATTTGTTTGCACATTTAAATGTATGTATGTATGCTTATAGTTAAATGGCTTGCTGGTTGGGTTATTTGTATTTGAATTTGTTTACGGGACTCGTTCATTTTGGTTGTGGCAATTTCACGGCTCAATTCATGGCACAGAATGCTGCCAGAAATATATTTGCCAAACAAATTAAAATTTACATTGATATCAGAAAGTTGTTGCAACAAATTACACGGCATTCGCCATTGGCAAACAGCAACAGAGAAAGAGAGAGAGAGAGAGAGAGAGACAGCTAGCAGCCAAAAACTGAATAAATACTAAAATGCAAGTGCAAATAAACAGAGCGAAGGATGCGAATGCAAACGACGGCCAGCAACAACAGCGGAGAACAAAGAGCCGAGTCGACAGGCGGTTAGCAAACGGAGCTGCGTGTGGTGCGGCACAATTTTTAGGCACTGTACGTGCCGCGTTGCCAGCGCCCGTCTTTGCTTTATTCTTACTTTATTTGATGAATTTCTTTGGCTTGCGCTGGCAGGCTGGCACTGTGGCACGTCGCCCGCCTGGCAAATTCCAGCAAATGGCAATCAAATCTCGCTTGGCTGCCGTTGCCATTGCTGTTGCTTCTGTTTAAATAAACCCAAAGCCAACTGCAAAGTTTATCTGGATGAGAAACTAATGTGCACATGTCAAGCTGTCTGGCAGCTTGGATATTTATCTTGATTGCCCTTTTTCAGCTGTTGCGGCAAGTTGGGGACAACAGTGCGTATGATTTATTTGAATTGGTTAGATAAAAAGTTTAATTGGATTTCATGCAAATTGCAGCATCGCACTGCATTTATGCACTCGCATTTAATTAAAAGCTGCTGCACTATTTGACTTTCGAGTACTTGCAAAAATTACAGTTAATTGTGTTTAGACAGCCAAACAGAGTGGAGAGAGAGGGAGAGTGCAGTAGCGAGAGAATCTCTTTTTCTGGATATTCTGGAATCGGCATAGCATAAATTAATATGCACAACTTTCTGGGCAACCAAATCGAAATGGCAAGCTCTAATTACTGACTCCGTTTGAACTACTGTGACAGTTCGTAGTTCAATTACTGGCCAAAATGCCAAAAATTCGCACAGACACAGAGGCACAAGCACAAATACAAATGCAGAAGCTATTGTCTCTCTCTCGCTTGCCTTCGAGTAAAATCAAAAGTAAACTTTTCAATTACAAACTTTTTAACTACAATTTCCAATTACAAGGGATACCGGCCAGTTGCATTTTCGCCCAATTCAAATACAAAACCCCCAAAAAACAACAACAACAAAATGCAAACTATCCTCCTTTGTTGCTGTAAATTCCCAGAGTGTGCGAGCTCACTTAGAGTGTAAATCGTGCTCTCTGTGGAAATTGTTGCTCGCAAAGCTGGCAACAAACACTGGGGACCAACAACAGTTAACCAAGAACGCAAATTTATGACCTGGCTAACACTAAGCATCGATACATACAGCTGCCCGGTAGTAAATAGTAGTTGGAGCCGAGCAGTCACTGCCAGCTGGCGGTCAGGTGTGCGAATCTCTGCACTTGTCTTGGCATACACACACACACACACACACACATACATGCTAGTGGATTGCGTTTTTGTGGGTAATCGTAAATTACGATTGGCATGCGGCTCAAGTTGCCGAAATCGGAGAAATTCTTGTCCACAGACAACAAAGCAACCAACTTCACAAAAAGTTCCGGTCACATAAATCGAACGCATTGAATTATGAAATGTTGTGCGGTCTGGGGCGTGCGGCACATAGATTTACGCTTGACAAATGCTCAAATATATATGAGTGGGCATTATGACAATGCATATATTGGCAACATTAATTATTAACTGGGCAGCGAAGCGCAACTAATAAACGAATGAACAAAACAAACGAAGCCAATCCAAAGGAGAGCCGAGCCGAAATAAGAAAATAACTCAGCTCGGGCGGAATCATAAATATTGTGGCTAATTAATTTATCGGCACTGGGATTTCGTCGGTTTGCCGCAAAATGTGGCTGGCGCGTGGCATTAAGTGGCCAAGCATTGAGTACACGCCCAGTGCGTCAGCATGAAAGGCAACAATAAGAGACAAACAAAAATGCCTTGCATAATTTTGGGCGACATAATTTAATTACATGCCATACAAATTTAAGCACTCAAAAGCATTGCATACTTTTGTGCGCCGCCAGTAAAATTATTTTAAGCCGTCAAAAACTGTTGCATACTTTTACGCGCGGCCCAAAATGTTAACAAACAAATTGCTGGAATGACAATAACATAATACATGCATTTAGGACGCATGTTTTAAATGAACACAAACACACACACGCACACACACACACTTAAAGCGCATTTTCAACATGTGTTTTTGTTTATTGACAACTTCCTTTTAAATAAATTGCTGCAGTCCAGAGGCCATCAGCAATGTCGTGTGCCTGTCCGAATTGTGGTTTTTGTGCGCATTCAAATTAGAAATGCAGCCAAACATGTAAATTTGCCTGGTTTTGTATAATTGCACGGTTCATACAATTCTAAATACACACACACACACACACACACACGCCCACACATTCACGTGCCAAATGCATCAGGGAAAGAAACGACAAACCGTAAAATGGCACCACAAAACGAAACTTTTTAGCTTAAGTAATTTTCGTGTGAAAATAATTCATTAAAATTAGATTAAAACGCTGCACGGAAACCGAGCAAACCGAAAAAGCGAAAATAAAAAAAAAAAACAAAACAAAATGAAACGAGAAAATCAGAGAAAATAGAGAAGAAACGTAAAACTCGAATGTGCTGTACATTTTGCCAAATGATTTCTTAATGCAATTTCTTCAACGTTTGTTTTGGGCCTGGTTCATGAGACCGGATGCTATTGTTGCTCTTAAACCCCACACGCACCCACCCACACACACACACACATATATATATATATACACGCTCGGTTTAGCCGGAAAATTCGGGGTAGAAAAACGCAAAAGCACATAAAGAATAATAGCAGAGGCAAGGCAAAAAGTTGTCCCATTTCATATTGTAGTTGTTGTTGTTGTTGTTGTTTCTCTTTGTTTGGCTGATGTGCGTATCAGAAGCAGCAGGCAGCTTCCGGCGTTGTCTTTTGTTGAAACATCCACCTAGCTGAGCCCGGCTCACCGCTCCATGCACACATACTTAGCTGGCAGGTTGAACGCGTCAGTCCATGAATTGAGCTGAGCAAAACTTGTACAGTGGAGTAGAGTGGAGTGGAGTGGAGTGGAGTGGAGTGGAATGGATTGGAATGGAGTGGCGTGGAGTGGCGTGGAGTGAAGTGCACTATTCTATAGATCCTCGAGCATTGTTTATCTACCGTTGAGCAAAATGAAAAATAAACGCCATGAATGTGGCTCTAGGAAATGGCAAAGCTCCGGTTAACCCTTTTTTTATTCGTTCGGCTGCCACCCCCGTCCATTGTGGCCATGATAAATATTTATCAAACAACTGTCATGGGGCTGGCAGCACTTAAGGTGTCAAAAAGGACACACAGGACAATATGCTATAGCCGCAAACGCAAGTAGGACACGCTCAATAATGAAAACGAAAAAGAAAACCCAAAAGCGAACAAAAAAAGAAAAGCAAAATTAATTTGCATATGTTAAGTGGCAGAAGCAATTAAAGGCGAAAGCACGACAAGGCTGAGCAGCAGCAGCAGAGGGCGGAGCAATTGCTGTTGCCAGGATGCGGTTGATTGAGATGTGAAAAGGCGCGAACGACGCCAAACGGCACAAAGAACGTCGAGGGCCCCAAAGCCTGACTGCGCGACCCTTACGGTGGGAAAAATGGAAAATGGGAAATCATAATTGGCTTCCAAATGCTTGAGCTCAATTATGTGAGCAAATTGTGGGTGGCTGCTGTCGTTGACAGGCAAATTATGGATTCAAGGCCAACGCATAAGCATAAGCATAAGCAATATAATATGTACATAGCACACACACACACACACACACATAAGCATATATGTATGTATGTCTGTATGCAGGGAAATCGCACTTTCACTTTGGGCTTAGGCGCCCGAGATAATTTGCATAGCATTTCCAGAAGGGAAATGCCACTGGGGCATGAGCATGAGCAGCGCCTTGCACTTGAGCGGAGATCACAGCCAGAGACATGATAAATTGCTCAACACACAAATTAAATATATAAATCATAGCGTTCACATACAGGAAATTCAAGCAAACGCATTCCGAATTGCGCCCCTCTCCAGAGCAGTCCAAATTGAGACCAAACTCAAGCACTGGCACATTGCTGAGTCATTTGCATGCAAAGGTACTAAGAGTATTAGGTGCATTTCCAGTTTTTATGGTACTTGGCTAAAAAAAAATAAAAAAAAAAAAAAGAACGCTCTGACAGATAAGAGAATTGCGTCAGTGTAAAACAATGTAAGAAAAATGGGGGCTAATTAAAGTCAAGGTGAAACTAAAATTACCCTTTATTTAATAATGGCTATATGAGTGAGACAACAGAATAATAAATACTCTCTCTTAAATGAGTTTCGATGTAGGTTAAAGTTAAATTGTATAATTAAATAAAACCTTTACAAATTGCTATAAATTTATATAATATAAGATCATACACCTTCATGAACCCCATTGATGACATTTATGCAATAGCAGTGAGCTATCAGCCAGCATCAATTCTACTAAAGAGCTTATCATTATGGATATCATATCATATATCGAATCTGCTCATAATTATGTATATGCTATCGATAAATCTGTATGCGCAACCAAATAAAAAGCTCAAAGCAATTACAAAAAGAACAAAAACAAAAGGAAAAACAAAAAAACAACATAAAATACAGATAAGAAAAATTTCAAAATCTCTAATAGAATCATATTGCAAGCTAATACAACTATGCTCCTCAGATAGCGTATTCTTTTGTACACATATAGTTTTTCACTTATCTACATTGCCAAACTGAAAGAATAGTAGAGAGCACAGCCATATACATACATATGTACATATGTATGTACACATAAATATTTTGGTCTCTCGCAAGTTCAAGTTTCGAGCATTTGAAGGCCACGCTGAGCGGGAGTGGAAAGTACGTGTCGTTCAGTTGTTGTGGAGCCAGCAAACCGTAAGGAGCCACGATGGACAGCAACGAGGTAAGTGAAGTGGAAAATTCGTTGCCAGAGTCACGTGCTAATCGCAGCGCATTCCGTAAACCTCCCGGCAGTTTATTGACTTTGACATAGGCGCGCCGTGGGGCCGCATCGCCTGCCGCTGGTACGGCAGCCGTCAGGTGCGTCCGCTGCTCGCCATTCACGGCTGGATGGACAATATGGGTAGCTTTGCACGTCTTGTCCCATTGCTGCCCGGCCATCTGGGCGTCCTGTGCATCGAGCTGTCTGGCCACGGCCGCTCCTCGCCGTATCCGGCTGGCATGCAGTACTCCGTCATTGAGTGGACGAGCATCATTCGGCGCGTGGTGTTGCATTTCAAGTGGAAGCGCGTCTCGCTGATGGGCCACTCGTTTGGGGCCACCGCCTGCAATCTGTATGCCTCGTTATATGGCCGGGATCACGTGGATATGCTGATTGCCATCGATCTGCTGACCATACCCTACAAGAGCAGCAGCTTCTACATCAGCTACCTGGCCAACAGCGTGGAGCGCATGCTCACGCCCACGCCAGCGCCCAAGCTTTATACGGCAGATCAGCTGAAGGACGCGCGCTGGGGTCCAGCTCCCACGATCAGCAGGGAGCACGCTCAACCGCTCATCGTTCGCTGCGTGCGGCAAGTGCCCGATCAGCCCGAAAAGTTCTACCTATTCCGCGACTCACGCCTCTTCCACTACTCGCTCTTCCCACCCGGCACCGGGCTGGTGAGGGAGCTGAATCGGCGCATACGAAACATACCCTACATGGTCATCAAGGCGAGCGACTCGAACTTCATTAACGACGGCTGCATACCGGCCTTCCAGATTCTGCGCAAACAGAATCCCGCCTTCGAGTGTCATTTGGCACAGGGCTCTCACCATGTGCTCATCAGCGATCCCCAGCAGCTGGCTGCATGGATTGTGCCATTCATAAACAAACATCGACCGGCCACTCGATGGGAGCATCCCGGCGAGCTAAACGTGATTAGCAAACTATAAAGAGTCCAAAAAACTAAGTTATGGGAATACGCATACATACATAAATAATATATGTATGTACATATGTATGTATGTATGTACATACATATATAAGCCAGTAAATGTTATTATAGATTATATAATCCAATTGATATTATAGTTTTTATATATATGTAAATGTTTTCTTTCTATTTCAACACATTATCTTTATCTCTTTCAATCTCGGTTTCACTGAGATTATTTAAAACAAGCTTTTGGTTTCAATTGAAGTGATGCAAAGTATTTCCATTCCCAGAGAGAAAGTTTGACAAGCACTGCAAAAAAAGTCATCAGCTGATTCTATTCATTTCTTTTCACGCTTTTTTCGCGATCCACTTTGAGCTTTCTATAGCTTTCGCACTCTGCACAAGCCATGGGAAGCTTTCAATGCCAGTATTTGAACAATTGCTTGACTCTGAAGAAGCAACTGGTTGGCGAATTCTACAATTACTTTCCGGCCACTATTGCATTATTTAGTGAAATGGCAAGACGGATCAAGAAGACACCATTTCGCATCATAAAGGGATCAAAGTCAAACTATATAAGCTCCTAAAGAAGCAGAACCCGCTCTTCCCGTTCCGTTAACCCCGAGCAGGTTGCCCAGCACATAGTTCCCTTCTTGAGGACTCATCGCTCGCCCAAGCTATCCAGCTGGTCAGTGGATGGAGAGATGAAGTTGAGCACGACAGAGCATCACAAGGAGCAGGAGAAGTGCAAGAGATGTGAGGCGTCTCAGTAAGATCTAAGTCTGAATCTCAAGAATAATGCACAGTACATATTGCCTATAAAGTAAAAGAAAAATTAAAAGATTGTGATTTAGCTAAAAATAATTTAATCGAAAATTATTTTTGGATAGTTTTCTATGTAGCTGGTTAAATAAATTTGCTAACAATCAACTTCACTGCATGGCATTGCCTTATTTCATTTGCATATTTTTGTTTATTGTATGACAATTTAGATTTTGAATGTCTACAGTTACAAGATCCGTTAAAAGCTTTGAAGTAACATTTTACAGTTTTCGAATAATTCAAATCATTTCTTTTAAGCAGCTGTAATGCAAAGCGAGCAACAGCTGATTTAGTTTGTTGTTAGCATGGCGAACCAAATCAGCTGTTGCTCGAAAAAGCTTTGTGCCATACTTGCGATCGAAAAAAGCTTTCGATTGGCACACAAACGACGCAAAGCTTTTTCTGTTTAGTACGCGACGAATTGTTTTAGCGAGAGGAGAAGGCGGATTAGTCGTATTTATTTTGCAGCATTCATTAACTCGGAACGGTACGATGCTCATTAAAAAGTACTAATTGCTCTTCGATAACACAATCTAGAGCCAGATAATTAGGAAAAACGATTTGCAGCTCCGAAACAAGACGGCCAAAGTTCAGCGAGCCACATGGGAACTTTGTCACTGAGCGACGTGAGTAAACACAATTAAAAGCTTCAGCCGGCTGGCTGGCAATGCAATTTACTTTGTTTATACACTGTTCAACATGAAAACGTTTCCTCTGTGACACTTGATAGTACGAGGATGTGCGCATCTGGGCTCCTTGGGGTCACATTGCGGGTCGCTGGTATGGAAATCGATCGGAGCGCCCCATCCTGGCCATCCACGGCTGGCTGGACAACCTGGGCACCTTTGATAGACTGATACCCTTGCTGCCGGACTACCTAGGCGTGCTGTGCATCGATCTGCCCGGCCATGGATGCTCCTCACGGCTGCCACCGGGCATGCACTACAGCACAATGGAGTATGTCCTTGTCATAGCTCGCGTCATGAAGGAGTACAAATGGCAGAGGGTTTCACTGATGGGTCACTCCCTCGGCGGCGTCTTAAGCTACATTTACACTGTACTCGCGCCACACACAGTGGATCTGGTTATCGCATTGGACATTCTCTTGCCTCCATTCGAGACGCCCATGGCTCTCAAGTATTTCGGCTATGCTTTGGATAAGCATCTGGTGGAGGATGAGCGTGCCGAAGCGGATTCGCTGCATGAGCCACCTTCCTACACGCTGGCACAGCTGCGCACTGTCCTCAGCAAGGGCAGCAACAATTCGGTTGCCCCAGAGCTCGCTCAGCACTTGTTGCATCGCAGCGTGGCCAAGTCGCAGCTGTATCCAGAGAGATTCTACTTTTCAAGGGATGGCCGCATCAAATACTATAATATTCTACCGGTCAACGGTCCCTTGGCCGCCGAAATGGCTAAGCGCATCAAAAATAAACCCTACCTGGTCATCAAGGCATCCAAATCCCATCATATCAACTCAAAGGCAAACGAGGCCATCTCCATTCTGAGCAAGCAGAACCCGCACTTCGAGTACCACGAGGTGCCAGGCACCCATCACGTTCATCTGATCAGCCCCGAGCTATGCGCCCAGTACATAGTTCCCTTCCTGAGACACCATCGCCCGCCCACGGTCTCCAGCTGGTCAGTGGATGGCGAGCAGAAGTTGAGCACAACGGAGCATCGCAGAGAGCAGGAAAGCTTCTTCACGCGACACCTGAGGCGTCTCAGTAAGCTTTAAGTATTGTAATTGTAATTGACACGAAGCCTGTACAGTATATACTAAATTGAACAAATACTTGAAAGCTTTTTCTTCAAGTGTATGCCCTCAGCTGAAACCAGGGCTGCAGATGTGGGCTTAAATCAAGTACCTACACGTTTGATAAAGGTACTCGAACAATAATACTATATAAATAGGCGCGAACTACGATAATCATCGTCAAGAGGGCAGCTTTTTGAATTCGTTTCGCTGTGACATTGTAAAAGCTTTATTAGTCAGCAGTTTGGACTAAGAATAGTCAGTTCCGTTGATTTAAATGAACAATAGATATTAACTAATTAAAATCCAGTGCTTATCGAATCCATTGTTCTGCATAGTAGAGATAATAGAATAGAACCCCGGGCGATTTCCATTTAAGCAGCTAGTATCAAACAGTTAGCAAAGGCCATCGCAGCTACCATGGGAACGCTATCACTGAGCAATGTGAGTACGGCGAACTGAGCCCAACTGTTTGTTGGTTGGGGATGCTTGACAATTCATGTGAACTTTGGTATTCCGCAGTACGAGGATGTGAGCATCGAGACGCCCTGGGGTCAGCTTAGCGGTCGTTGGTACGGCAATCGATCGGAGCGTCCCATCCTGGCCATTCACGGCTGGATGGACAATCTGGGCACCTTTGATAGACTGATACCCTTGTTGCCGGACTACCTGGGCGTGCTCTGCATCGATATGGCCGGGCACGGGTGCTCCTCTGCACTGCCGCCCGGGCTGCATTACAGCGCGGACGATTGGATCCTAACCATTGGACGGGTGATGAAGGCGTACAACTGGCAAAAAGTATCGCTGATGGGCCACTCGCTTGGCGGCATACTGAGCCTTATATTCACTGCCCTGGGGCCGCACAGGGTGGACCTGCTGATCACACTGGACGCACTGGTGCCCCCATTGGAGTCAGCTGAGAGCATTAAAACAATGGCCAACTTCATGGAGAGGCATCTCGTGGAGGAGGAGCGCGCTGCCCTGGCCGTGATCAGAGAACCACCCAGCTACTCACTGTCTCAACTGCGCCATATCCTTAGTAAGGGGAGCAGCAATTCGGTGCCGCCGGAGCTGACTCATCACTTGATGTACCGCACTGTGGCCAAGTCCAAGCTGTATCCGGATAAGTTCTACTTTACGAGGGATGGGCGAACTAAGTTCTATTCGCTCTTGCCGATGAATCCAGGGCTGGCAGCCGAGTTGGCGCGCTGCCTCAAGGACACGCCCTACCTCGTCATTAAGGGCTCCAAGTCGACCTTCATTGGACCAGGCAGCGATGAGGCTATTTCCATCTTGAAAAGTCAGAATCCGCACTTTGAAATCTACGAATTGCCTGGTGCTCACCATGTGCATCTCACCTGTGCCGAACTTTGCGCCAAGCACATCGTTGCCTTCCTGAGACGCCATCGGCCGCCCAAGGTGGAAGGCTGGTCGCTGGCTGACGGAGATGCCGCCCTCAGTGCACGGGAGCACCGCGAGGCGCGGGAGAGCTTCTATGCAAGGAGTCAGAAGCGACAGCATAAGCTGTAAGAGGGCGCAAGGGAAATGCCCAATCAGCAACTGCGTAAAGCGGCGCTAATAAGGATGATGCTAAGTGAGCACTGGGAGCTATATAAAGATGCACAAGCATGCAAGGAAACATGAACTTAAATATATAAAATACCTGATTAAGATGCCACGCTTTTCATTTACTTTCGCTCTACAGAGGAGCTCGAGAATTTGTTGGCTTTTCATGATGAGTATGTGTGTGTGTTTAAGTTTAAGCTGCTAAGCGCCTTAGAACAATTAGCCAAGTCAGCTTTGAATGGCAACGCTTTGACTTGCCAAAGTTAAACACGAAACAAGAAATGGCTGACAGCCGGCTTAACACATAAGCCCGAAGATATGAAATTTTCGAATTTTCCGAAGGCTGACAGGATAGACATTGAACAATTAACCACATCGAGCTGCAGGCACTTAAATAACACGAAATGTAATCAATTGCTGGCTGATGAGCATTTGAGAGTCATTTCATTGTTGGCGTGACAACAAAAGCGTTGCCTACTTTTCGGCGGCAGCGGCAAATATTAATTTCTCGCAGCCGCACAACATTTTCGTTGCCTGCTTTTAGGTGCTGCATAGTAACATAGGCTAACAGCAGAGAGAGCGACGCGTCGACGCGTGCCTCCACTTAATTTAAGCAACTGCGGTAATACACTATAGACTGTGTTTAAATTAGGTTATATTCAAGTTGGCTAATTTGTTCTTATTGTATTAGTATAAATAGTTGAATAGGTTCAAGTCAAACGCTTCCGTATCTTTTAGTTGTTTGAATAACAAGTAGAAATACTTTAATAATAATTTAGTCAATTGAACATCAATCACTCAATATATGACTTTGACTGACAGGGTATTTAACATTCGCATCATCAATACGCTTGATTTCCTCTCTGGTGTCCTTGGAACATCTGCTGTGCGTGTGTGTGGCACGGCAGCAGCTGCCTCAATTGTTGAATTTCAAATAAGTATTTGCTTTCGCAGCGCATAATTTTCTTGTCATACATTTTGATTGCTGATATTAATATTTATGCTTAAAGTTCCGCCGTAATTGCACGGAAAATTCAATCAATTAACAGACAAATTTCTCGCATATTTTGCGTACGTTGATTAAACAACAACAATATGAAAACACTATCGATTTTACAATTTGCCAGCGTCTCTCACTCTTCCTCACCCACTCACTCAGCCACCCACTCTCATCGCCGCAGGAGGTCGTCGTGTGTGCCTAGCTGAAGCCATAAACGCTTAGGCATGGCATGGCATATGCCCAGATTTTTAATTTAAGGGCCCGCAGCAAGCAAACCTGACGGCTTTTATGACGAACATTTCGCCGAAATTCACGCAGCATTCTTTTAGGTGCGCGTGTATTATATTAAGTTTGCCAAAAAAGGAAATTGAAAATTTGAGGCTCAATTTGCTAAGCGACTAAACGACAGCCAATCAGGCTTAAATCGAAAGTTCAATAGACTTTGCCTGGGGTTGGCTTGCAGTGAAAGACATTTTCAAGTAGAGAAAGGCTCTATGAACGGCAAGAGTGAGAGAGATGGAGAGGGGGAGAGCAAGTATCTATGTAGAAAGACTATTAACCTAACCTAACTTTATACCTACATTATTTGAGAGAGAGAGAGAGAGAGGGAGAGGCAGAGTGAGACATAGAGTCTATGCGTATATAGAGAAGCTAAGAGCTCTTTCTGCTGTCTAAATTCTATTAGATTATTGCAAGTTCTTTTTATTTAGCTCACCATTACAAATCTTTCATAAACGATCTATAAAGAGTGAGAGAGATAGAGAGTTCCATAAGCAAATCTCTTTTCATTGATTCCACAACCATATCTACTCTTTAAAGAAATTCAATTAATCCTAGACAAATATCTGAGTGTGAGCGAGAGAGAGAGAGAGTGAGAGATAAAAAGAGTTCTACAGAGAAGCCTATTTTCATTGATTCCACAGCCATATCTACTCTTTATAGAAATTCAATTAGGCCTAGGCAAATAGCATTAGACTTTTAGCTCTCTCTCTCTCTCACACACACACACACACACACACGCTTACCCGTTCGCACACACGCATCGATGCCTTGCAATGAAATGGAAAAACCCTTAAGCCAAATGAATTATGCATGTTAAGGCCATCACATTGAGCAGCAACAGCGATAGCTGGCCGCTTAATAAACTGCAACTGGAGCCGCGGCTGCTTAAAATTCTAGTTGTGCGGCTCTCGACGCAGCAATAAATCTGAAATTGCACTCAATTGCTGCAGCGCATGCAACGCAGTTGCAGTTGCAGTTGCAGCTGCAGTCAGCGTCGACGTCGGCGCAGACGTTTGTTTAAAACGTGCGCGCAATTTTCGCAATTTTCTAATAGCCGCTAACGCATTGAGCCAGAGTCGGAAACAGTTGGGCGTGCAGCGCTACTATATTGAGGCTTGGTTATTAAAAAAAGGAGAGAACAACAACTGGAAAAGGAAAGGGGAAACAAGCCGAAAAACATTTCACGTACGTTACGTTTGCCGAGCTGCATATGGGGGGTTTTTCTTTCGCAACTTGGCCGGAAGTGCTTTGGACGCCATTTTGCGGTCAGCTTTTATGGCCAGTATGCAGTGCAATTGAGAGTGCAATGCCGGCTACAAACTATACGCCGAGCTCCTTGAATGCCCTTTATCAGCTACGTGCCCATTTAACCCATCACGCGCCTTAACATCCATCTCCAACCAGAACCAGAGAGCAACAATAAAAAAATGGCAAAATAACGCGCCTATGCTAGAAAATTGCCAATAAATTGTTGCTAAGCAGCGTCTGCGGCTGCGACGGCGGCAGAGGCAGAGGCAGCGGCAGCGCCCCTTGGCCATGGGCTTAGGCAACAGCTTTGGCTGCGTCACGGCTTCGCCCTTGCCTCGCCTTTGCTTGCTGACGCAGCAGCCATTTGCCATTTGCATTTTCTCGCCATCCATCGACCCACATTCCGGACCGGCCATTAAGTCCTGCTACAATTTACTTGTGATTGACATGTTTATAAGGGTCGCACAGCAGGACCTTTGCGGCGCTGGCCGTGTGTCCTTTTTCCGTTTCCCTTTTCTAAGGGGATTGCTGCTCGGTTGACGCTGTTGCCATAACAAGTGAAGCCTACAAACTGGTCTTCGATGCCAGTGCCATAAATCTTTGATATTTGCACTGTCCGGAGCATACTAAATATCCTTTTGCATTTGCAAGTGCTTTATAGAGACAGCAAAAGAGCGGCAAGACTTCGAATTCCACGAATCCCATACGCACACACAATTAAAAGTTCCCACGTTTGCGGCCGCATGAATAAAACAACAAGGGAGAAATACCAGATGAGTGGAGCTCATACAGACAATTGCATACGCTACCCATCCAAGAGAGATGATGAATGGAAGATTGAGATTGAGAAATATGGTATGAGGGGATGTAAGGGAAAAGGGGATTTTACTGACATACATATAATATATGCTTGTTATATATTCTTAAGTATGGAGTTCAAAGAGAGTAGCAGTAATAATAGTAGCATCAGAAATAGTAGAAATAGTAGCAGTAGTAGTAGAAATAGTAGGTAAAATAATAGTAGAAGCAGTAGTAGTAGCATAAATTGTAGTAATAGTAATAGTAGTAGCAGTAGTAGCTAATATTATTATGCTTGTATGAGATCTATGTTGTATAAGACTTATAAGTAGTATTTCATTATAAAAGTCTTTGGTGCATTCCCCTTAAAAAGCTTTCAGCAGATCTTCTCAGTGCCTTTTCCTAGCCCGCTTCATAGCTAATCTATCCTACTCCAGTAAGTTTCAGCAACTGCACACACTTCGATAACAACTGCAGCAGACAAAACGCATGTTTTGCTTTTAATTTAGCAGACAGCGAAGAAACCACAGCTTCGACCCACCTGCGAACAGGTTTTTATGTGCAGGCAGACAATAAAAAAAAAATAAAAAAAAAACAAAAACAAAAACTGAGAAAAGAAAAAAGGGCAATCGCAGCAGCAACTATCCAATTGATATGCAAGCGAGAGGCAAGTGAAAAACAGCTGAGCCGACACGCAATGCCCGGGGGCCAACAGTCAACAGTCAGCAGACAACATAAAACATACAACAGATCGCTTGCAACTCAAACTCAAACTCAAACCGGGTTGCAAAGCGCGCGGCGCAGGCGCAGGCGCCAAGCAACCTACGAAGCGAACGAACTTTCAGTTGAGCGCGCGAGCTGTTGGCCAGCGCACGCAGACGACTCCAGCGAGCGAGGGAGATCTGTTACGGGTACGACTGTGGGCGCGGGGTCGCGGGGCCGGGTCTTTTTTACGGGCTTAACGTCCAGCAACGGAGCAAGTGCATTTTTGAAAGTCAATAGCTCGAACTGTGCCGCAAAAAGCGCTTAACTGGAATTTAATGTCAAATTACAATTTGAGTGCCGCATAAAAAGTGCAAAAGCAAAATAATTAATTACACCAAAATTGTAATGAAGCAAAGGCCAAAAGCCGAAAGAATAAAAACCAAACAGAACAAAAAAAAAACATTTGTCAGCTGTTAAAACAAATTTTTTAGTCGAAATGCTAATGGGTTACGTGTTGCTGTTGTTGTTGTTGTTGCTGCTGTCAGTTGAACTTTTCAATTAATTTAACAGCTCGAACAGAGACGTCGCTCATTTTCGCTTGGCCCGCATAGATCTTATCGCCGTATCATAAAAGCACAGAGTAAAAGAGTTCTTAAGAAAGTTACAGAAAACGCCACAAAACGGTTTCTCATTTGTTTTTCGTTTTTTATTTTTATTTTTTTTTGGTTTGTTTGTTTTTTTTTCCTGTCTATGTTAGTAGCATATTTAACTTGCCGCAGGGCCTAAAAACCGCCTGCTAAGGTGTGCCCCAAACAAAAGCGGGGCATTAAATGCCCAGCAGGGCCTACCTAGCCACGTCTCTCTGCCCCTCTTTCTCCCTCCGTTCGAATGTCTGTCTGTCTGTTTGCCTCTTTCTAAATTACTTCTTTATTTTTGGGCATTTTTTTTTCATTATGAATTTTTGCCGCGTTGCTACTTTTTGCCCCTGCAAAATTATTCAATTTGAATCTGACATTTGAAACTTGAAATTCATGTTGCTGCTGGAAGTTGCTGTCGAAGTTGTTGCCTTCGCTGCAATTTTCGTCGTCGTTGTTGTTGTTAATTGTAATTCGATGCGGAAGAAGCAGCGAGCCATAACCGCTAGTCGGCTCAAAAGTCTTGACAATTATATTGCTGGCAACAGGTTGGCAACTGGTGCAAATTGCCCACGGGCCGCATTGAACATTCTTGGCCATAAAACGGAGCAAGTTTTAGACTCACTTAACGCATAACTGTAAGATAGACAACGAGTTGGCCAAACAGAAAACAGGATTTCTGCACAAGTGAAAGATTATGGGAGTGTGTATGTGTGTGTGTGTGTGTGCCACGCCTCTTATCAGTCAGCAACAAATTAAGCCAAAACTGCAGCTGCCGTTTGGCCTGGCATAGAAAAAGTTTAGCGGCCTGCCCGTTGACTACAATTTGTGTCAAGTAATTTTCCAAAAAAAAAAAAAAAAGTAGAAAAACGCAAATGGCAATGCTTTAAACAAGAGTGCGCGATAGCAGATACCCTGTAAGTGTAGTGTGAAGAAGGCAAGGAAAACTAATGTAAAGTAATAAAAGTGAATCAAATTTGGTTTCAGTTGAGCAGAACAAGAGTGTTAGGTATATACCCTAGCTATACATGCATTGGGAATACAGAGAAACACTCATTAAGGAAAGCTAAACAACTCGCCTTTCAAGTCAAGCATATGCAGATTCTACAGCAAACTCTCAGCTCAATTCAACTGAAATTCTTTAAAAATGTGCAGGGTATGTGGAAAATTGGTATTTTCCATTAGTGGTAAACAAAAAAAAAGCAACTGGCTAGCAGGCAGCCCAGGCGGCCCGGGTAGCGCTTAAACTAACATGAAAATAGTGAAAATCATGTGTGCAGTTCCAGTCTTCAGTCTGCGACTTGTCAAACGTGTTCCACAACGGCATTGGAAATGCATTGTGCAGCAGCGGCAGCAGCAGCAGCAACAGTTGCTGCAACAGCAACATCACTAACTGTGACTCGTATTAATTTTCAACAACAACAATAACAACAACAATAATAATAAGCTGCTGAAGAAAAACAAATAGTCATACGTACAAGTTTTTGCCTCTTTGTGTTCTTTCTGAATTTGTGTGTTGCTTATTTATTTGAACGGACGCATCGGCCCGTTAATAGAAATGACGTTTTCTGAAAGCTGAAAGCCCGCTCACAATCAAAGAGTTCTTTACGGCCGACTCATGGAGGAGGACGTGTTGAATGCGCTGCAGATGCGCTGCGCTTATCTGTGCGGCGGCTACGATCGGGACAGGCGAATCATATTCATTGTGAATGCATTCAATGATCAACAATTGTGGAATCGCCGCTGTCTGCAACTGACGCTCGACTATCTCAAGCGTTCGCTCAGGTGAGTCTGTCAGGTGTATGAAACTAGAAACGGGCCGCTCAAAGCTAATCGAACTAATTAGCATAGAGCAAGTATGCAAATGGCCCGTAGATGATTTAGGCCTCATATCAAACTCTTTTCATTAGTTCTCTGCATAGGGCGCGCCACGCCCCGATATGCTAATGCCATTTTAAGAACTTCTTAGCTTTTTGTAGTCTGATCAAAGCGAATGACCTGCCGCAGGCTGACTCGCGAGATACGTCAAAGATAGATCACCCTAAAATATCTAAATTTGTATCTCAGCTGTTGGAGTGAGTCTCGTGGAGAAACCTTCGGAGTCACAGTAAAAACAAGAAATCAAATAAAATATGAGCTAAGATATTGATGTGATCAATCAACTGGCATTAAGCACAGAGCTCCAACTCTAGCTCTATCTTAAGTTAATCAACAGCTAAACGAGATTTCTATGAATAGTTTGTTAACTTATCCCTCTTCTCTCTCTCTCCCCCCCCCTATCTCTTTATCTTTCTTTCTCGCTCTAGCGCGTCTGTCTTGCAGAATGGGGTGAGCGTCGTTGTCAACGCCCAGGAGATCAGCTCGCGCATATCCAGGCAGCACGTGCGCCAGATTTATGCGCTCTTTGGCGGCGACATCAGCGTCGATGTTTATCTAGTCAGAGCGGAGGGCTTCTGGGAGAAGCACGTGGAGCCTTGCGCCAAGTCGCAGACCAAAGGCGAGGTAAGCCACCCATAGCCCATAGCCATGCCCATACCTATGCAAATGCAACTGCAAATCGTGTCTGTCTGCCCCACAGCCCCTGGTGCTGTCGAAGGCACGCCTGGCCAAGTTCATAGAGCCGCACCAACTGCCCGAGGAGCTGGGCGGCACGCTGCAATTCAATTATGATCTATGGCTGCAGCAGCGCAAGGTAAGCGCCAGCCCAACACTAATCGATTGTCAGCTAACCAGTGCTCTCTCCTCTCTCCTTCCCACTGCAGTCCGTGGACGAGTTCAGCAAAACCCACGCGCAAACTCTGGCCGGCATGGAGCAGCTGTTGGCGCTGCTGAAGTCGCTGCGGCCAGCGGAAGCGGATGTCGAGCTTAAGAAGTGCGCTCAGCTGCATACGCACGTGCAACGCAGCATTGAGTCGGCGATTGAGATGGGTAAGCGAAGAGGCCTTTAGCGGCGGCGGCGGCGGCGAGGGCAAGTTCGTTGCCTGAGTCTTTCGTTTTGCGTGGTGAGCGAAACAATTTACATAATTTCAATGAGCAGCGTCGCCGCCGTCGCCGCCGACGACAAACGAAACGAAACGAGTTAACAGACAGCAAAATGTGACAAGTAATTCACAACAACAGCAACAACAACAACAACAACTACATGCATAAGTCGTGTGCGTGTTTCAATTAGAAATGAAAATGTTTGGCAAACTTGTTTTGTGGCTTTGTGGGCTGAGTTTTTATTACACTGATTAACATTGAAATAGATTTCTGTGCTCTTGAAATTGTGCGTGATCTAGAAAGTGTTTTTTTGTTTTAGTTTGCTGGGCATTTGAAATATAACCAAATTAAAGCTTCAGCCAAGGCATAATTATAATTTTATGCATTTTAAATGCGCCGTTTGTAGATTTTCTCAGTTCCCACTGCCTAAATTTGAAAAGCTTCTTAAAAATCTGATAAAGACATAAGTGAAAACTTAGAAAATCCAGATAAATTGTGTTGAATAGTTTTCCATTGTTTCAGTTTTTGGTTTTCAGTTTACAGTTTATAAGCCTCTTTTGGCCTTTCACACGACGATAGAAGAGATTTTACTCAAGCTGGAAATTAGAAAAAATAATCCCAAAAATTATCATAAATATGTTAAGTTAGAGTGGGAGTAGGAGGGAATGAATGGCAATATTATATATGAAAGTTGTAGAAGAACAGCAATAGATAGCAGCTCGTGGGGGCAATGAATGCGGAATAGCTCAGGCATGGAATGTTTAGTAACTATCACTTTGTATACAATTTTTGGTTTTATATTAGATAACGCTTGGAATACGTCAACAGCAAGAATCAGGTTATATGTTAAAAAAAGTTCTTTGACTTGCTCAGTGTGAATACTGAATATTGATTGCCATGATGTGAGTTGAAATTTCTGTTAAACTTCTGTTATATTGTCATCAAGTCTCTTGTCTTGCGGCTTTTGTGTATTAATTTAACTAAAATATTTTAAACAGATTCTGAAGAGCCTTTTTAGTTGTCATCAATATATCTTCTTGAATTTAAATTTTATATTGAATGCAATTCCCCCTTCCAAACTTCAAATACTTCCGATGCAGCCATTTCACACCTCTGAACTCCGCATTGGGTTGCTTTGTTGTGCTGTGTCTTCGACGAGTGCTGAACAAATGGAGAATACCGCAGAAACCACTGAACCACTCGATGCTCGTGTCATTGTGGTGCTGTTAGCGTGTGGCGCGTGTGTGGGTGACTGCGGCTCGTATGTATCGTGACCCTTCACTTAGACAGCTATGATTTGATTTTGTTTTGCTTTGCTTTGATTTTGTTTTTGCTTTTGTCATATCTGCGTTGATGCGCAACGAAACTGCCACGCAGACAATCTGATCACAGCTTTTCACTTTTTTTTTTTTTTTTACATAAAGCATAGGCAAATAGAAATGTTGTGTTAACTAGGCAAACAAACGCACGGCTAATAAACAGATTTTCATTGAAACTTGAACCCTTTTGCCCATTTCACTTTTTTGCCGCAGGTAACGCGATCTTGGCGCGCTTTAACGAAGTTTACGAGACGCAAACGGCAACGCCACATGCCGCACCTGTTGCTGCCAGCTCAAACACAACAACAACATCGTCAACTGCAACTGGCAATGGTCAGTGCCCTGCTAAGCCGCTGCTGCCGCCCGACCTGAGCTGCGAGCGAGCCCGCATCGAGCTGCGGCTGAATGAGATCGAGAAGAAGCAGACGGCCATACGCACCGCTTGGCTGGAGCTGCTGCGGGCGCTGCGTGAGGCACGCGAGCTCTGCACCCTGGCCGAGGGCGTGGCCTTTGTCACCAACTGGATTCTGAACCAGGCCGAGCAGCTGCTCAGCCGGCAGCGCAGCGTCGGCAGCGATGTGCGCGCCTCCGAAACGCTGCGTGCGGCGCACGATCAACTGGAGCTGGAGTGCCGCGACACCTACGGCTGCTATGCCGAGCTGCTCTACAAGATCGAACAGTTTGCCAAGGAGCGCGACGCCGCCCTGTGCCAGGACCTGCTCTCGCAGCGCGACTTCATGCAGTTTGTGTGCCGTTCCTTTGCCGAGCGCCTGGAACGACGGCGCAAGGTGCTGATGACGGCGCTGCGCTTCCATCGGCTGCTCGAGCAGTTCGAGGAGCAGCTGCTCATAGCCAACCAGGCAGCCGATGCCGAGCCCAGTGAGCTGACTGCCCCACAAGCGGAGGCCATGCTCATGCAGCTCAAGACCAGCCAACAGCTCTTGGGTAAGTCTCGCAGCAGAGCCGAACTATGTGCCGCCGCTTTATGTGCAATCGTAACTATTTAATGGCCCAACAGACTCCAAGTGAAAGTCTCTAAATTGTCGCGCTTGATGTAAATGAGCTGCTGTTACAGATATTCCAGCAGACATACAGATTGACGTAGTCAAAGATTACACTTGAGCGTGAAACATCACGCTAAAACTTGTTAGATACCCCTTTAGGGTTTTCTCAATGGAAATTTTACTTGACGAACTGTGATATCTTGAGATTGTCATTCACTTGATAATGTTTGGCTTGACATAGTTTCGACAGAGATATCACTCATATGACCTATATCGATAAGGCAGCGCGCATAACAAATGAGCATTTCAAAATTTTCTATACATACATAGATGTAGACTATACGTGGGTCTCGGCTTTTTTGTTACTATTTATAAAATATTTATATATTAATACAGACAAGCAGGAAAATCTTTCCTATAGTTAATATTATAGTTAGGGCTATAAAAACCATGCTAGCTAAACACTTGAACTGGGAGAAAATAGCAAGTTCTTCTTATTAGAATCTCTTCTCATACCCCAACTCCATCAATGCTTATCATCTGAGCAAACCCTATTCAAACCCAAATAAGTTTGACTGTGTTGGTTGCAACCAGCGCATGCAACCGTTTGATTCCAACATTGATCACAATTTCCCCACTCACACACACACACACACACCAACACACATACATATACAGGCAACATCGAACGCGAACTTGTGCGCGAGGGCGAAAAGCTGAGCGATATGTTGGCCATGCCAGTGAAAGACGCCTTGGGCCGTGACCTCCAGCTGGACTACAGCAACGACATTGCCCAGCTGCGTCGACAGATCGACGCGAGCCGCGAGCGCCGGCAGCTGTGCGGACAGAGGCTGGCGCTGCAGCGGCTCACCTTGGAGCAGGTGACCCACATTCACGGCTACGAGCAGGAGGTGCGCTGCGCTCTCCAGTGGCTAAACGAGCTGTACGCGGTGCTGCTGCGCTGTCACTCCCATGTTGGCTGCAACATACACGAGATTCAGCTGCAGAAGGACGAGCTGCAGGGGTTCGAAGAAACCGGCCGGGTGAGTTTTCAGCGACAGAGCGAAAGACGGAGACAGAGATCGAGAGAGAGAGCGAGTGAGAGGTATCAGATTTTGTGTGCAATTTTTGATGCAGTCTTCCATTTCCCTTGCAGAGCATTTTCAACTACGGCTGCCAGCTGCTAGAGGCCGCGCAAACGCTGCGCCTCTGCTGCAAGCTGGAGCAGCCGGAGCCGGAGCAGTTTCAGCTGCAGCTGCAGCGCACCTGGCACAGTCTGCAGTCCATCGCCCAGGAACAGATGACGCGGCTGCGCGTCTCTGCCGTCTTCCATCGCAGCGTGGAGGCCTACTACAGGCAGCTGCGCGACCTGCGCCCCCTGCTCACCCAAGAGCTGGCCTCCCAGCTGCAGCAGCAGCGCCAGCAGCACAACCGCAGCAGCAGCGGCATTAGCAGCGATGCCGAAGCCTCGCCAGAGCTCTCGCCAGCCGACGGCCTTGGCGCACGCCTGCAGCGCCACCTGTTGGCGAGAGAGCAGCTGCTGGTTGAGGTGGGTCGCATGGTGCGCCTGGGCCGGCTGCTCAAGAAGCGGCTGAAGGAGCCCTTTGTGCTGGATGCGCTCACAGGCAAAAGGTGAGTGAGATCCCAGATTTCTACAATCTTATTCCAGTTGAGGCGTCTGCGTGAGTGCACAGCGAGAGCGAGAAACAGAGAGAGAGAGAGAGAGAGAGCGAGGAGAAACCACTCAGAAGCAAAAAGCACTCAAATATCTGACTAATAATTTCTTCAGATAAAACCAAAATAAGAGCTGACAAAACTAAAACAAATCAACTCGGCGAAAAGTGCCGCCAACTGAATAGAGAATTCGGGCCTCAACAGTCTATTTCGGTGCGTGATCCAGCGCAGAGCGTCTGATGCTCGACGGGAAGCGTCTTTGTCATTGTCGTCGGGAATACTCATAAATATATACACACGAGGCGAGGCAACTTGTCAAGCTGTCAAGTGAATGAAGCAGCCGGCAATCGTGCTATACGTACAGTATATATAGACTGTGGATATCTTTAGCCCCCAACCCGACTGGAAAACGGCAAACGGAAAACAGAAACTAGAAAACGCGTGCGTGTGTGTGTGCGTGTGCCAACAAGTGGGTCAAAGTGGAACTTTCCTTTTGTCGTGTGCTTAAAATAAAAGTGTCTGCTTAATTACTGCACCCCCCGCCACGCCAGGGATCGAGCCTTGCCTAGTGGGTGATCCTGCTTAGTCGAGCACTTGCCGCAATTGACATTTGGCCGACTGGCTCGGAGCCAAACGCGTGTTCGGCTATTGCGTCAAACTACTTAATTGTGGGAGGCGCCAAGAGGCGGAAGCAGAAACTGAATCTGAAATGTTTGCCAGATTTCGGAATATCTTTGGCAAGTCGAAAGCCGATGAGGTGCCCACAATTGTCGTGGACGAGGCACCCGCCGAGGAATCGCCTGGCGCGCCCTTGGCCAGCGAGGAGGAGGACCTCAGCATTGGCCTGGAGCAGCCGCTGAGTGCTTCCACGCAGGAGCTATCGCAGCTGCTGGATGCCATTAATCTAAGCAGCCAGCTGCCAGACTTGAGCAGCGACGATACGGAGCAGGATGAGCCAAAGGAGGACGACGATGAGGAAGATGACGATGAGACGGCCAGCACTTCAAGTGTTAAGACCAAGATAGCCAAGGCCTCCATAGAGCGCGACATCATTGTGGAGGACCCCTTAGAAGAGGAGGCAGAGGAGCCAGATGGCCCACCAGAGCAGCCTGGCCAGCACAGCCTCGACAAGATTAAGGCGCTCATACGCAACGACAGCGAAACATATCCGCACAGCGACTACACGGACACCGATGAGCCCTCGCCCCTGCACTCGCGCACCGCCTCAGTGGACTCGACAGCCGAGCAGCCGCAGTTGAGTAAACCCAATTTGCTTTCATGTGATTACAGCGTTGTGCCGGATGAGCTGCCGCTGGACAGCAGCCCGAGCCCGATGCACGACAGTGGGCGCAACAGCAGCACGGGCAGCGGCGAGTCCATTCAGGCGGAAACACCAGCCACGTTGACTGTGACGCCGACGGGCAGCAATGACCTGGCCTGTGCCGCCATCTCGCACAAGTTGAGCGCCATTGCCGAGGTGGCCGAGTCCTTGGATGCGGTCATACGAGACTGCAGCGGCGCCGAGCTGGACCTGTCCACCAATGCCACCCACAAGAAGCTGGGCATGGCCAGTGAGGTAAGTGACAGGGGATGGGTGGGGGTAGTTGCTTTTGCTTATGTTTGTTTTGGGTGGCTCTTTCATTTGGCTTCCATTCGATGCATGCAGGACTGGCAGTCGCGTTCGACGGAAGACGAGTCCTTTGCCACGGCCTCCGAGGGAAATTTCACGCCCAATTCGCATTCGTCGTCCTTTCAAACGGCCTCGGGCCGCACCAGCTCCTACATTGGCTCCGCCAAGAACTCCTTTGACGAGGCGGACGACTCGACGCTGAGCAACTTTGAAATACCCGAGCTGCCGCAGTCGCCGGTGAACATGTCCTTTGAGAGCTCCGAGCTGAGCTACTTCTCCGCCCAGCAGCCGCTCAAATCGGATGATCAGGATAGCGTGGTGGGCGTGGCCGAGCTGCACAGCCAAAGCGTAACGCCCACGCCCGAGGAAGAGCAGCAGCTGCAGCTGAAGCTGCTGGCCCAGCCCATCGAATCGGACAGCGAATTAGAGGCCTACGGCCTGGATGCGGCCCACATCAGCACCGAGCTCCTGCCCAGCGTCTCCACGGCCGTCACGCCGGAGGTGAGTGCCCAGTGCGCTGCCACAGCTGACAATGCGCAGCAGACGACGCCGCCAGCTGCGTGGCGCCGCAGCAAATACTACGAGAATATAACGAAGCAAACGATCAAGGGATTTCTCTGAGAGGGGAGGCACCTCCTGCGTCTCCTGCGCCCTCTCGAGAGCCCCCAACAGAACCCGCCTAATTGAAACGCGCCATTTGCCTTTGCTCCACTTTGTTCTTCTTTGTTATTTGTTTTATTTCATTCCTTTTTTTCTTGCCAAAATCGAATTTGCTGGCATTTTATTTTATGTTCTGTCTAATTTTATTTTAAGTTCGCCTCTAATTTAGTTATTTTAGCGCATGAGCTAAACGATGCCTTTGTGTTTATTAGCTGTTAAGTGAAATGCATGTTTTTAATTGTATTTATTTAAATTATGAAATTAGCTTAATTAACTCGTTTGTTTTGCTTGCGTCAATTAGAGAATTCCAATATAATTTAAACTCTATTTCTAATTTATTTAATTGCACACAAATTATATATATAAACCAATTTTACTTTTTAGCTATAAATGAATTTTTATACATTTATTAAACACACTTTTTAGTCACAAATAAGTCAGAGCATATAGCTGAATTGACAAATGAACAAATATACATTTCCATATAATAATGCATTCCGGCTGTAATTTATTGTTGCATAACTTTTGGCGGCAGCTGTAAAAGCTAAAGCTTAACACTTGTGCAGTCGAGCGGGTGAATGAGAACCCACAGCACTTTTCCAATTTTAATTGCCTCGACCTGGCAATTATCAAATGCTTTTTAAGTGATTCTAATTAATGTGTGAGAGCTGTCATAAGGGTATTGCACACACTCACACATACACACATATAAATGTATATGCATATATGTATGCATTTCAGCTACTCAAATGTCTCATTAATCTTAATAAAAAAAAAAAAATAAACATCATAAATAATATATACGCAAAAGTGGGGTGACCCTTCTTTGCCAGCACACAAGCGAGTTTTGGCTCAAAGTTCTTATGAACTGCCCCTCCCCTCCCTTGCTCATCTATGTACAGCAGCCAAGCGCCATGCAGCAATCAAATCAAATTGCTCGCTGCTCAAAGCTGGCCTCAAAGTATAATTCAATCAATTTTTGGTGCCGTTGATAGGCTGCAAAATAATAACAGAATACGTTGATTGGATGCAGCAACACAAACGGCACGAACTAACCTGCCGCACTCCCCTGCGCTGCTCCTCCGTTCCGTTCACTATAGCCCTCGCGTTCTGCATCGCTTTGGTCAGCGCTGCTCGAGCAGTGCCTGCCACACGCATTTTGAACGCTCAAGTAGCGTAAAACTGTGATGGGTAGGGGAAAGGCGGGGAATGAGGGGGTTGAGGGTTAGCTGTGAATGCGGGCGGCCGCCTGTTGCATTCTATTAAGACACGATGCAGTCAGGTTGTTGATGTTGTTGTTGTGGTTGTTGTTGCTGCTGGCTCTTCGGTTGTGTCTGTTATTAAAGTACAAGCTATGCTTGAGCACATTGTTGCAGTTGCTGTTGCCGGCGCAGGGCATTAAAAATTGAAATCATGAATTAACAACGAATGCCAAGAGCACTTGTTTATTTATGTCGTCACCGCCTCCCACTCTGCCACCACCCGCTCTCGCGGTCTCACGCTCTCTCGCTCTCTCGCTCTTCCTCTCCCTCTCACAGCCAGCTCAGCTTAGCCCAGCTCAGCCGGCATGCAAGCTGCGTCGTTTGAGAGCGCCAAAGCTGCGAGCGAATCGGTTAAGTGCCGGGCTCCCCCGGTTTTGGCACTCACGCTCTCACTCGCACTCACACTCGCAATCGACCCGATCTCTTTGGCGATCCGGCGGCTGCTGTCGTCCGGTTGAGCTGCTCAGTCTTGTTCGAAGTTCGCGTCGTTCGGTTGTGGCGCTTGCGGCGCGCGCGTTTCTTTTCAATCTATTTGCTCATCAATTCGTCGAAAACAACATCAGAATATGCGAATAAAGTTTTTGAGTAATGTAAATTTGGCATCGAAATGTAAATGAATTTCTGACGCTCGCAATAAATTAATGCTAGATAAATTATATTTAATACAAGAACAAAAACAAATACACAGACACACACACACGCATTTAAAAAATATACAAAATTGATGCTGATGCACAAATCGTGTTCTAATTTAGTTATTGTTCTTGGCCGTCGTCAAATCAAGAGACAAGCGAATTGCAAAAAGCAAAAGACACGCAAAATAAATATCATTTCGTTGACTAGCTTTTTGGGGCTGTCAGTTAAAATTGACATTTGTCGGGGAGTTTCGCTAGCGACAGGCATCCAAAAATTCTGGCAGCCACGCCTCATTTCCAGGCATCTGCTACATCTCTCTTTCCCTCTCTATCTCTCTCTCTCTCAATTTCTGTGTGTGTGCAACATTTTTATAGCGGCTGTTTATTTTTAGAAAAAGTACAATTAAAAGCATTTACATTGCCTCATACGAGAAATCGCTTCAAATGTTTTGGCCATAAAAATCAAGAAAATAATGAAACTAACATGAAATTACCTAATGCCACAGCCGGGCGCGCACACACAGGGCAGCAGCAGCAGCATCAGCTCACATTGCGTATGCGTAATATTTCAAAAATAAATGAAAGCTGCCATAATTTCTGCCAAACCGAAACAGTTGCAATTGATTGAGCAGCCAAGCGTCGGAGTGAGAGCAAAGGCACACACAACAGCCAAAAGGTTAACATTTTCAGACACTGCAACAATTTTTGGCTCATGTGCGCGATTGTATCTCGGTATCTCGCAGATACAATACAACAACAATGATTAGCCTGACGCACATCCGCCAAATGTGGGCTATTCAAACAGAGGAAGGCAGCAGCAGCAGCATCTGAGAATTACTCAATATGCGCGTAGTTCTAAGTTTTAGTTTGATTTTCAAAAATAGCGCAAATTGAGCATTGTCATCGGGCCGAGCAAAGATCGGCGCGGCGCACGCATCAAAGCAAAGGCAGCGCTAAAAATTTGCTCGGGCGCATATGCAAAATACAGCTGTATAGGTGTGCTCTTATATATTGTATATATATAAATATAATTATATGTGTTGGTATATAGATGTGTAGACATTGTTGTGCTTAGCACACAATAATAAACAGGCAGCGCGAGGCATGAAGTCATAGTCGATCTATGTATTTGAAATAGTTCTTTCGCTCAGAGCGTATTCAATGTGTTGGGGGGCCGTCAGACGATCGCCAGCATTGATAGCGAGCGCGACAAACGAATAACTCGAGGAAATTCGCGAAAACGAACAACGAAGCAACAAACCAACCCAAACCAAACTAAACTAAACTATAATAACTTAAGCTAAACATATTTCTTTTAGGGAATAATACAATACAAAACGAAAACAAAATGCACAGCAACTAAGCGAAAGACGCGCGCTATAACAAATACTTATATATAAAATAGAAAACAAAAGAAAACTAAACGGGAAAGATTAAACAACGCCCACGCCTACACACAAAACAACTCGAACACGTAGCCACTAAGCCGACAACAACACTCAACACACTCACACTCACATAGTGAGAGACAGCGGTAGAGACAGCCACAACAACATGGAACGTCGTCAAACGTTAGACTCATCGATGTCTTCACTGTACTCGGCCAGCTCCTCGAATCGCCAGCTCCAGCTACAGCCACAGTCACAGTCGCACTCGCAGTCGCACTCGCAGCTAGACGCCTTCAATTATTCAGCAACAATGTCATCATCGTCGCCAACGCCGAGCCTGGCCACGACGTCCTCCTCTCTGCGTGCCACCACAATTGGCACCGTTGTCGTACGCTGCGGACCCATACAGCTGGTGATAGCGCTCTTGCAAGTGAGTTGTTGTTCTTGTTGTTGTTGCTGTTGCAACATGAACATTGTTGCAGATACCAATAGATAACTATGTCTTCAAGTAGCAAACGCTGCAATTTATGCAGCTACACTTGGCCGCTAAGTCAAAAGGGCAAATATGTAGATGTTTGTCCTGGCCGAGCACTGAGATCTCACTGGGCTATATAAATAAGATATCAGCATAGTTTATTGCCCTTCTAGGCGATTTTCATGACCTCAAACAGCGTGAAGATTTTCATGCTCATGTTTTATGTGTTTGCAGTCAAGCGAGATGTTTGTTAAAGCATGGCTGATATGATTTTCGCACATCTTTGTTTAAAAGTCTCTTAACTTTTCCAACCATCTATTCTTTTTTCTCTCAGTTGGGGGACACTTTGTAGTTTTGTGAATAGAATTTTACCGCTCTCTGTTTAAGTTCATTCATTGATTCTCAATATCTCTCTCTCATTCTCTCTCTCTCTCTCTCTCTCTCTCTCTCTCTCTTTTGATTCCATTTTTCGCCAATACCTCTGTTACATGTATTTCATCCATTAAATTTTTATAACCCTTAACCTTTTGTTCTAACTTTTATGTCGCTGTAAAGTATTACATTTCATTCTCTCTCCCTCTCTCTCACTCACCCACTCTTTCTTTTCACGATTTGCACCTTATTTTGGTATTCATAAATATTGAACATTTTACATATCACATCTCTAACACATAGCTGATATGCCCCCAACACGCTGCCTCCCTTGACGAGGCCTACATGAAGCAACTCCGCAACAACTCAGAAATAATCAAAAGGCAATTCAAATATTTGAGCTTTTTTTCGACTAATACCAAAAACTGGTTGCTAAATTGGTTTGAAACCGGCTTCAATATAATTTCCGTGCCAATTAGCACATTGAGCGCCCCACAACGAAAGCAAAAGTTGTTGATAGCACTCGTATGAGTAGAGTGTGTATTTATTTACTTATTATGTCTGTCTCCCTCTCACCCTACCTCTCTCTCTCTCTCTCTCACACACTCAGCATGTATTTGAAACTAAAACAAAGGGTTCAAGGTTGTCTGACATCAGCGGAGCGAGCGTGCGCGTTCTAACGTGACAAAAGAAATGTATCTGCAAGATACTTTGGCAATTAGGCGCAGCTGCTACCTGCACGAGAACATACAAATTTATATATATGTATATATATTATGTATATGTGTGTGAATAAAAAACAAAAAACTTGCTACACAGAGTGAAAGGGGAGCAGAAGAGCAACAACAACCGCAAGAAATCAATGGGAAACTTTAGGGCCTCACATGCGTAGCGAAAATTGAGCCAAAATAAATCTGTGGCCTGAACTTGAGCTGAGTTTCGGAGAGTTTTATGACCCAGACCAGACAACGTTCAATAATTATGGAAGACGCCAAAGTTGTATGCCACGGGCGTATATATTTTTTCGATGTTCATTCAACTCGTTTAGCCAAAAAGTCATTGAATGTTTTTTTTTTTTTTTTTGGCCACTTTGTGCCACTTTTTCGACAACAATTTGAATGGGCTGCTCAAAGCAAATGCTCTGCATGTGTTTAGCATTTGATTTGATTTACACAATTCGATATGAGTCAGTGGAGGAGCGAGCAGTTTGTTAAGCGCTTTTCAGCACGTTTTCATATTTTGGCAAATACATCCCAAATAGAATTCTGCGAACTGAAAACAATATGAAAAGTTGTGGACCAGCACCCACACGCGGGCGCTGGCAACAGTTAAAATGAAATTGATTTGTCGAGGACTTACCTGTTGCAACGCTCGCCAAGTGTTGAAAAAAAGTGAAATAAAAATAAAGAAACCAAAAATGAATTTCTGTTCAGCGGGCAGGTAAACAAATTAGCTGACTTCGAGAACAAAGTCAAAATAAAATTCCAGAAAAAAGCAAACAGATGTGTGTAGTTAACATAGATATGTATGTATGTATATGCATATGTATATGAATAAATACATACAGCCAAGCAGAAGGCGTGGCAGATAGCTTAAAGATACATTTCGATGAGCTCAGTTTTCTGTTCGGTTTGTTATTGTTTGTTATGTTTGTTATTGTTATGCTGAAAGGAAGCGAGTGAGGGAGTGCGCATGATGGGGCATGATGGGGGGGCGGAAGCACATCCAAAGTTATGGATGGTCTTGGCAACAATAGCTATGTTAATAAGTTCGAGTACTTACGCATATGTCAAAGTTTCAGTTACAGATAAATATTTAACTCTTTCTTTTCGAAGTTTGCGTAAGTTTGATTGCGTTTGTTCAGCAGCAAAGTTTCTGTTGCTGTTGAAGCTGTTGAAGAGCAGCTGTGCTCGCCTGAATATTTTAAAAGGCAATTTCTGTCATACAAACACTCTGATGGCAATTGCTAAGATAATAGCAGCTGCTTCCCCTGCCTGCCATCGTTCTTGCTGAAGTTCTTCTATTGGCCATTTCGAAAATCAGCCAGACTCTCGAGTCTCGTATCTCATCGACATGATTTACATTTTATGCTTTCGTCCAACTAAATCAGCATCTTTTGCTACGTATCTGCCATCTGAATGATGGCCCAACCCCTGGCCAATGGAATTCATTTGCTCGGCACACATGTAACTCTTGGGCAACGCATCAATCTCAATGGCTTTAAGAAATTTACGCAAAGGTTTATTATCTTGCTGGCCACTGTTTGTTGTTCTTGTTCTTGTTCTTGTTCTTGTTGTAGTGTTCATGCTCCAAATGAAAACATTTCTATAAAAAAATATTTACAATTGATACAAATTGTTTCTCTAGCTTTGTTTAGTTTAGTTTCCCAAGTAAATTCCACGGACTGGTCAGAGATGGACGGCAGCCAATTAGAAGACCGAAACAAAGCAAACAGACCAAGAAGCCAACTTCAAAGGGGAACTCAAAGATTTACGTATTCCGCCTAGACTCACTCTAAATAAATAGTTCTCTGAAGCGTGCCGAGCGTGCAGACGCCTCCAGTTGCTCCATAATTGGAACTAATGCGCGAAATTAATTTGGCATTAGCATTGGTTAAGACCATTTGATGGCTATAAACATACAAATATACATATGTATATATGGTATTTGAGGGGAATTGGTGCGCAAAGGCGACCTGCTTTAGGCGGCTGCAGATAGTTGAGATCCAGCGTTGATTCGCTCTGATTTGCAATTGAAGCGCCGCCATGGACCAGGGCAGCGCCACTAATTGAATTTATGGCAATTTCATTTGTAAAAGTCGCAGCTTTTCACTCATAAATTGCGCCGACATATGAGCAGCGCACACACAGCTAAGTCTGTAGCTAAGTTATGTGCCGTCGCTTTGGGCTGGCGTGGGTGAAACGCTGCAGCTGCGCAAAGCACGGACACTCAGCCAGAGCCAGAGTCAGAGTCAGAGCTGAAGCTAGAGCCGAAGCTGAAGTCGGGCCTGGCAAAAGAAAGCCGTGTGCCAAGTTAGAGAAATGTTTACGACGCTTGGCAGGCACATAAATTTACGCATGAAAAGCTGCGCATTCCACTCGCACTTGCGACGAGGGCTGGGCTAACCGAAAATCACGAACAGAGTCACGATTGTCACTGTGATTTATAGCACAGCGATCACACACCGTGATTTGCCGCCTGATTATGCGCTCAAAACTAAAAAACCATAAAAGTCACAGCATGCCAAAACTCTCTAAGGCGAGCTGTAAAAATTTGCAATTTGCAAAAAGCAATTATTGCCGAAGATTAAAGTTTATATATATGTATATAGTCGATATAGATGAACAAGAAAATGTTAATGGAGCTTGCAGCTGCTTTTTTTTCGACTCTAACTTCGGCTTGACTTTTGGGCAAGTTCTTGAGTTTGAGCTATCAATAGCTGGCATTCCTATATATTTATATACATATCTATTATTTTTCCTTTTCGAGCAGCAACAGTTAGCTTAGCTTATTGTACTCTGCATAAACATTTTTCACACTTCATTTGAGCAACTGAATTAGAGTAGAGAACTGTGTGTGCAGCCCTCGCCTGGCCGTATGCACAAGGTGCAAGAGGTGGCGCTGGACAATGTCAACATGTCCAGTGTTAAAAAGCAAGCGATGTTAAATAATGCAGACACTGTGGCCAGTTGGCAGAGACCGGCTTCGCCTGGGCAGCTGCTGTTGCTATCCAGTCGTCTATTGGCGGAGCTAATGCAGCTTCTACTTAGCGCAGCTGACAAAACAGTTTTGGCACGCACTGATTGATAATCGAAGGCAGCGGCATAAATTCAACAGCAGCAGCAGCTGAAGCAGGCGAAGCAGGCGAAGCAATCGCGGCATCCCAGCCAATATTCGCATCTGCCAGCCAAGTTATCTGTGGAGCAGAGCAGCTGCCGTAATTACCAGGCACGTTTTCTGGCTTTCGGGTAGATGCGAAATGTATTGCATGTTTACATGAAAGCTGATATTTGCCGATAAACGTTCAATGAAAGTCGACGCTCGACGCTCGACGCTCGTCGATGGCTGCTGCAACTGCGGCTTTTGGCTGCTGCTGCGAGTCGTGGTTAGCAATTTGTACAAACAATTATAGAAATTATCTCTCGCCTGGTTGCGAATTAAATTGAAATTTAAATTGCATTCGATTGGAGCGTTGCGATTGCAGCGAGAGTCACTCTCTCTATAACTAGCGCTGTCTCTCCCCGGCTCTCTATCTCTCTCTCTCTATGCTACCTGGGAGCTGGCCAAGTGCGAGAAACAAACACAGCACAGAAATAACTGAAACATATTTGATGTTTATTTTGTTTATTGTACGCGTATTAATAGAACTCAAATGTCTGACATCACACGCCTGCGACGCGAGCTAACCTTTGTTAGATCATTAAGGCTGACACAATGCAAATTAATGGAAAAAGCAAAAGATAAATAAAACAATGTTTTATGACACAAATCTAGCCGAGCTGTACGGGTATAGGTGAGCGCGCAATGCTCTACAAATGAAGACAGAGGCGAAGCAACATTGTAGAGTAAAATGTTTCAATAGTAAAGTGATGCACTACGGGATATCCTGTCTTTGAGTTGACAGCATATAGTGAGAAGTTTATTTGGCTGTATAAACAGCAGCAAATTAGAGCTAAACATAATTAGAGTAAATATCATCAAATTTAGCCTCAGAACTACTGAGTTTATTATGCGAATCGGAATTACTTTTCAAGCAACCAATATACCCATTCGATACCCATTGGAATGAATATTCAAATAAACAATAACAATGTCGCACAAATCATTTGCATATGCGTATTTGCTAAATTTCCAAATTTTTGCCAATTCCCATACAGACAATAATCTAATGCCCAGTCTAATGCTAATGCTAATGCGGTTTTTATAGCATTTGTCTATTTGTTCAAATTCTTATTGCTCTATGCTCTGCAATTGGCAGTGTGTGCGGGTCAGTGAATGATTGATTTATGTATTTTTAATGGACTCAATTCCATTGATATGCAGCGCATTCGCTGGCCATGTAGAGCAGTCAAGTATTCCAGAGAAATACACATATACAAATATATATATATATAGAGCTGAAGTAGCTATCCCTATATATATATATATATATATATATATATATGCATATATAATATATTGTTTATTACAATTTAACTTTAGCTTAGCTATAGATAGTCCATCGGACTGTTTATAATTTGTGGCTAGTCGCGTGTCGCGAATCGGCAATTGCTTAAATTGCCAACGTTTTCCAATGAGAATCCGCCAACGCCCACGCTACAATCCACAACGCGTGCAGAGCTGGTTCGAGATGCTCAATCAAATCATCAAAAAGCCGGGCTCTGCGCACTAATAAAAGAGACAGACAAGAAATGAAAAAATAAAAGCGCGCAATGATTTCATACAAACGATAACCACGTCAAGGTAATTTTATATCGAAATCGTGTTCTACCCGCTGACACAAAGTATTAATTTAAAAGCCAAAAACGTGTTTGGGGCTAAGCGCCTCAGAAGTGGGCTTAGACGGACGGACAGACTGGACTGGACATACCCGGCTGCCCATGGGAGCTCTTGGGCATTATATCATCGCTGTATCCTATTGACATGATCGTCTTAGACTTCCGTCTCGTTACCGGAGCTCAGCCAAATGGTGTCCAAACTCACTAATATAAATGGCCAAAATGCACACACACACACACACACGTACGCAATTTGAATGGCCCGCCGCGTGTGGCACGCTGAAATATGATTCACCAGAAAATGTTGCAATGAATGAAGCGCCGTGAATATATCGCATGCTCGTCTCTGTATTCGTACTCGTATATGAATATTGTTATGGTCTATGGCTGCCTATAGTGATGTCATGCCATATATGGTTCACATTTCAGTTAGACGGCTCTGACGTGATTCGTATTTTGGTGTAGCGCTGCCCGTTACATCAACTTGAATTATCCGGAGCCAGCATATTTTGCATATTGAAAACTCACTCACGTCCAACTAGTCGAGCTGGAGCTAGAGCTGGAGACAGAGCCCGAGCCGAGACAGACGGCCGACTGCCCCTGGGCGCCAATGTTGTAATTTCAGTGTAATAGCACGGTTATTAGTTTTCATTGTAATTGATTGATTACGGTCATTAGTGAGATGGTTGATCTTGAGCGTATGCATTTGGGAACGGCAGCTGTGCGCGCTGTGGGCCCACAGCAAACAAATTAAAGTTAAATTTAATCGACGGCTAAACGATGCGTTCCGCGCCAGATATGGTTAAGCGAGGCAGACATCAAAAACAATAACAATAACCATAACATCAGACGGCGAGCCCTGGGGGAGAGCAGACATCAAAACATTTGAGATTGTCGTGAATGTCAAACGAATTGACACCCACGCACGGGGCTGCTTAAGCATTTGATGGGACAGACGCTACCGCTAAGAAATGCCAACGAGTGGCTTTCACTGGGCGTAGCAGGAGGGGGGCGGTTGGGCATGCTCCGCGTCATGTGGCACTTTTTCTTCCAGCAAACTGGAACCGCATAACTCGGGCCAAATAAGTGTGAACAGCAGCAGTAGCAGCAGGAGGCGGGCAGGCAGCCAGGCAGCCAGGCTGACTGGCAGGGTATTCCAGCAAGCATATACATATCAACACAAGCGCATCCCAACAGGAAAAACTAACGGATGCCATTACCATATAGAGCCACAGCTGACCTTCATTGCAATCACACACAGACTCCAATAGAGTTGGCTACTGTTGTTATTCTCCCAGTTGTTGTTGTGCATCGATAACTCGACGACTACCAAAATTAGAAGCTGCAGCGCAGCATTGCCGTCGCCTGAGCAGGTTTCGATGTCAACGACTAGTTTCATGAATGAGAACGCAGCATTGGCTGCGACTGAGCTGCAGAAGGCCGTGAACGTGACTCTGAATAATATTTTTGAAAGAGTCACATTTATGAGGCTAAGGGTTAAGTTTTATAGAAATAAAAGTCGAACTCTCATTCGTGAGCTTCTCTTCAATTTAAATATTCTTTTAAAAAAGTCTTCACATTTCTCTTCAAGTCAGCGCGCCCTTCAGAACGCCTCTCTCTGCAATTCTCATATAGTCAGGGTCTACTTCTGTTTTCTAGATTGTCGAACAGCTAGCTTGGCTTGCTTTTATAGCTTTTATTCATTTCATAAACAATTCACAGAGTCCCGAAAAGATTTACATCAAGGTTGTGGAACTGGAGCCAAAGATCACAGCGCTCGGCGACAATCTGGATGAGTCGCTGCACATGCAAAGAGAGCACGATGAGACGCTGCGCAATCTACAGGTAGCTAGCCGAGTCCACTAAGTAATCGCAAATATATAACTAAGTATTTCGTACTCTCTCTTAGAACCTGCCGGGGCCCATGGACGAGTTCGTGCAGAAGGCCGACAAATTGCTGGCCAGCAAACGCATCAGCTCGGAGCTAGTCAATGCCATGGCCGACACACTGAACATCATTTGGCAGGATATACTGAATCTGCTGCAGGATCGCCAGCACATTCTGCACCTGTGCACACAGTTCCACGACAAGATGACGCAGTGCTTCAGGCGCATGGACCAGCTGGAGGCGGCCTGCCACGAGGCAGCGCTGCCCGCTGAGGTGGCTGGCGTCCAGGAGTTCCTCAACAAATTCAAGCAGCTGCGCATCGATATGCTGACCGGCGTCATGGCGGCGCTGAAAGATGGCAACGAGCTGCTGGCCCAGCTGCAGGAGCTGGAGAAGCTCGAGACCCTGGACACACGACCCGAGCACATCAAGCGGGATGCAACTCGCGCCGTGCACCAGGTGCAGCAGTGGCTGGAGGCGCTGCACGATCGTCGCAACTCCCTGGAACTGGCCTGGCAGACGCGCAAGACCCAGCTGGAGCAGTGCCTGGCCCTGAAGCTGCTGGGCCGAGAGCTGCTCGAGCTGGAGTCGGCCCTGCAGCAGGCCAAGCACGAGCTGAACACCATGTACAGCCTGGGCGAGTGCGAGCACACGGCCAACCAGACGCTGCTCAAGTACCGGGAGTGGAAGCAGCAGGCCCTGCTCCTGCGCGATCGTGCGCTCAAGATAACCCGCGCCAAGGAGAAGGTCCAGGCGCCGGGCTACTTCGCTGGCGATGAGGATTGCGCTCGCGCCTACGCCGTGCTGAGCATCTGCACGGAGCATCTGGATCTGGTGGATCAGCGCGAGCATTGGCTCCAGCAGTCGCGCGACTTCTTTGCCAAGGCGGAGCACACGCTCAGCGTGCTGGAGAAGCTCGAGCTGGAGCTGGCCAGCGTCAAGCTGCCGCCCAACTCGCCCGAAAGCTATGCCATGTTCGCCAAGGTCTCCCGCGACGTGCGCACCTTCACCGAGGAGCCGCTGCGTCTGGGCTATGGCATCCTGGACGAGGTGGGACGCACGCAGCCCGAGACGCAGGGCATCAAGCGCGTGCTGGACGAGCTGGAGAACCGCAAGGCGTACGTCGAGGGCATCTGCGCGAACAGCAGCGAGGATCATCAGCGCGTGCAGCGCGCTCTGAACGAATTTCTGGCGCAGCACAACGAGCTGCTCGCCTGGCTGCGAGCCTCCGGCCAGCTGCAGCTGCAGCAGAGCGTCAACATGGGCCGCAATCTGCATCAGGCGAAGCAGTTTCTGCTGCAGCACCACGAGCTGATGCAGGATCTGGAGGTAACTGGGAAAGAAGAAGCAGCTGGAAGAAGCCCTTAATTATCAATGTCTATTCCCGCACAGATCAAGGGCGAGCTGATTAATCTGCTGCTGGAGTCCATCAAGCAGCACCTGGAGTCGCTCAGCCCGCAGCAGCGCTTCGACGTGGACTCGAAGGCCGAGGCGCTGCACAAGCACTGGATTGAACTGAAGGATCTGGTGCTGAAGCGCGTCGACTACGTCTCCCTGCTCATCGAGTTCTTCGAGCAGGCCAACGAGCTCTCTAGTCAGCTGGACCATCTACAGCGCCAGCTGCTCCAAACCCCCGACGAGCACAAGCTGCAGTTCCTAGAGGCCACCTGGGCCAACATCGCCGCCAGCTACGCGGAACTCAAGTCGGCCGGCCAGCGATTCATCAACCTAAAAGTCTGTATTGCTATATACTTATTATTGATATCCATATAGTACTTTTTTTTTTTTTTGAATTCTCTAATATCAGCGCAGGCCTTTGCATGAGTTTCTCTTTCTATTTTTCTCTTGACTAACCGCTGATGTCAGCTGCTGGCAGCTGGCGGCTGGCAAGCATTCAGACACTCTGTCACATCCAGAGCAGACAGAGCACATAATATGCTCCAACATGCTGCAGCGCTGGCTATTTTTAGTGCGCATCGCGAATTTGCTAAACAAAAACCAAAGTACATTGCTCGCTTGCTTTGTTTATGCTGCTCCCCTAACTAAATGGGCATCATAACTGTATCTTAGAGTTGGGCACTTGAGATGAATAATCAAAGAGAAGGAACTAATTAAAAGTACTATTATTTCCTGAGTAGTAAAAAAAGAAAAAATACAAGAAATAAATTCTTTAGTTTATTAATGTATAAGAAAAAAATCTAAAAAAATCGAGGGGGAAAATAATAAATATTTAATATATTTCATTTTAGATGATTTTTATAGACTGATGACATAAATCATATATTTAATGCCAGTACAGCATTAGCCTAGATATCTTCAGTGTGGCATAATTTGATTTGGAATTTCCCTCGCACCTCTTTAGGATCTCCATCAACAGTTTAATAAGAGTATCTTCCATGGAGAGCTGAGAAAATATATGTGTAACTCAAGTGCTGATTGCATCTTAGCCGAGTTGTGCAGCAACTGCTTTGTACCTGCCAGCTAGGGCACATAAATTTTCAACAATATGATTTCGGCTGGCTATAGCCACACCATAAACATATATTTTAGAAACGACAAGCCATTTTCCCCTCTTACATGCAGCAGAAGGGTCGGCGGGGGGGCGTGGCGATGGTGTTATAGCGCCAGAGTGCGGCAGTCGCATACAAAGATTTGAAATTAGAAAATTCGCTTGGCTGCCAACGCCTCGAGTCGAGTTGAGTCCATAAATAAAAGCAGGCAATTTGCGCAGCTCGTCTATAGATAGAGAGGGAGAGTGAGAGAGTGAGAGAGAGAGAGAGAGAGAGTGAGAGTGCGAGGGGAGAGGTATCGTGGTTCGGGTCTGGTTTGGCCTGGACTCTGGTGCGCCAGAACGCGTCAGACCCTGATCACAGGCAGATGCGTGCCACGTGCCACGCGCTTTCCACGAATTTTCCAACTTGTCAGCCAAGACACTTGAGCAAGAAATTATAGAAAAGCCAAAAAGGCAAACGCAAAACTAAAATAAAAAGCCAAAACGAAAACGAAAAAAAAAAAAAAACAAGAAGAAGAGCAAAGAAATAGAAACAAACTGAAACTGATTTCATTTTATGCTATTTTTAACGACATCGCTGCGTAGATTGTGGATCCATATCTCGAGACGAAGCCCTCGGTGCAGGCAGTGGAGGAGACGCTGAACGGCTTCAGTAAGCGGCAAGTCGACGTGACGAGCAGTCTGGAAAATTGGACAACGACCATTGCGGAAAAGCGCGAAGTAGAATATCTCCTAGAGAAAGTCATGAGCGACAACGAGGAGGTAATGAGAAGACGGAAAAACAAATGCAAATCAGTTTCCCGTTTTAATGTTTCACAAATTTGATTTAGACCGTGGCCAAGAGCACGCAAGTGGACACACAGCTGTATCCGGTGTTCAGCACACCCAGCTTGGACTCCAAGCAGCTGCTGACGAGCACGCGCGAGAAGCTGGGATTGGTCACCCAGGACATTGAGCGCGCCCAGGAGGAGATCCAGCAGCGCATACAGACCACGCTGAGCATACAGACCAAGGACCAGCAGTCGCTGGCCAAGATCGAGCAGGTGATCAACAACCTGCGCATGCTGAAGGCGAAGCTCGATGGCATCAAGTACGACTACCGCACGCTGCTGGAGAGCGTGCTGCAGTTCCTCGAGAACATCGTGCAGCTGCGCCGCGAGATCGATGCGTACTTCGCCAGCCGACAACAGTCGGCCGCAACGGGAGTAACGGGAGCAGCGGGCCCGGCCTCGGGCGTGGAGCGCACCAAAGCCGAGCACGAGAAATTCCGCGATCAGTGCATGGATAAATTTAGATCGTTAATCACACAATCCGAACTGCTGATCGATCGTGTGCGCGTATTGGAGCCGCCGGGCGCTCGCGAAATCGACACTGATCGCATTTTGAAGTTGTTGGAGAATTTGCGCATTCACTTCGAGTCGAACAGCAGCGCCACCATGTCCACGCTGGAGCGTCTCGAGAAGATCGAGCAGTTCCGCAGCGACCTGGAGGATATCGATCGCAGTCTGGACAGCGTCAGCAAGCAGCTCCACGATATTAATGGACAGAGTGTGGATAGTCTGGCGGCTGCCAAGACAACGTCGCTGGCATTCGAGTACTTTGAACGTACCATAGAGGTGAGTGAACTCGAGACGCGCTGTGCGTGTTCTCCTTCTTCTTCTACTTCTACTTGGCTAACAGACAGATTCAGCTGCAAGGTACTTAATACTAACCTCAATCTTATAGTGTTCAATGCCCAGATTTGTGAAATCGACGCCTCATCAGCGACGCTGGGGCCAGTCGGCGCATACGTTAGAGGTAGTCCAGTTGTAAACCATCTGAATGCATGTGGCAAGAGTTTCCCTTACACATTTCCCCTTTCCCTTTGCCCCTGCCTTTGGTTTTTGCATCGGCTGTCGCCTGCCCCATTTTGGGTGGCCCAAACTCAAAATGGTTTCCGTATGGAAGCAGCCCCAGCACATTCATCAAATTTCCAAATGCGTTGAGACATTTTCGAAAATAAGTACAAATTCAAATTCAAATCCAAATTCAGCTTTCAAAATGCTGTTGTCGCTGTCAGCGCAGCGTTGAATGGACAGCAGCAGCTGTCGTTAGTTTGTAATTAAAAACTTGAGAAATACATCTTGCAACTAGTGCGGCAGCAATAGATATAGATACAGATACAACTACAGATACAGATACAGATACATATACAGCAACAGCTACAGATACAGCTAAAGATACAGCTACATATACAGCTAGAGATATGAATATTTGAATGCTTGGCACTTGGCTGTTTTGAAATTCACTCCTCTTAGCTGCACATTTGCCGTTATAAATTGCTTTTGATGTTCGGATTTTTATGGACTTTTTGCCTGGGCAGCCCATGCCAAAAGTATCTATATCTCTGAAACCCATTTCGGCCTTTCGCCCAGACATTTGTGCTAGCTGCGGCCGCTTAATGGGTTAATTAGCGAATGAGCTGCTGTAATGAATGCTCTTTGGCAGACTTTTAAAACGAATTTCCCTCGCCTCTTCTTCCGTTTCGCTAGCTGCTTGAGAAGCGCATCGAGAAGTTCACGGAGACCACGAGGCAGCAGCTGCTCATTAGCAATCCCGAGAGCGAATCGTATGTGCAGAACGAGCTGCGCAAGCTCAACGACAAGTGGCAGAGCTTCAAGGATCAAGTGAGGCAGAAACGGAAGAGCCTCAATCAGGCCAACGACTTCTTCGAGGTGGTCGAGAAGGTAAGTCGCTAGACAGTCCAGGCATGCCTCTAGTCCTATCTCCACTCACATATTCTCTCTCTCAACTGCAGATCGATGCGGAGTACCGGGAGATCAGCTACTTCTACACTAGCGTCTCCAACAAGGTGCCCTACTTACGCGACGCCGTCGAGGCCTCGAATCTGGTGAATGACATTGAGAAGTATGTGACCAGCCGAGAGCCGGCGCTGCGCGCCAAGCTGGACAGCGCCTCGCAGTGCGCGCACGACATGAACAAGGTGTCGACGCTCTATAACGACGTAATGAACATCTTCCAGTCGTTCATCAAGCTGAAGACGGACATCAACACCGTGCAGGAGCGCCTCAAGCAGGAGCAGCGTCAGCGCGAGCAGCGGGAGCGCGAGGCGCGCGATCAGGCCGAGCGCGAGAAGGCGATTCGCGAGGCAGAGGCCAGAGAGCGCTTGGCGCGCGAGGAGCAGGCGCGTCTGGAGGCGCAACGTCAGCAGGCTGCCATTGAGCAGGCGCAGCGCGAGCTGGCGGCCAGGCAACTGTCGCTGCGCGAGCAGGCGGTGCGGGAGGAGGAGGCGCGACTGCAGGCAGTGCGTGAGCAGGCGGCTAGGGAGCAGCTGGCCAGGGAGCAGGCAGCGCGCGAGGAGGAGCAGCGCATCCAGACGCTGCGCGACATAGCAAAGCGGGAGGAGGAGCTGCGCTTGCAGGCGCTGCGCGATGAGGAGGCGCGCCTGCTTAACAAGCGCGAGGAGGAGTTGAGAGTGAAGCGCGAGGAGGAGATACGGCTGCGACGCGAAGAGGAAACCAGGCTGCAGCGCGAGGAGGAGGCCAGGCAGAAGCGCGAGAACGAGTCGCGCATTCAGCGCGAGGAGATCACGCGGCTGCAGACGCTGCGAGATCAGGTCGACCAGCAGCGTATCGTGACGGAGAACATACGCAAGGATATTCAGGTGAACCAGATCTTCACGGAGCTGCGCTACGCCTCGCCGCTGTTCGTGCGCCCGCTGAAGGATGCGCTGGCCCGCGAGGGCGAGCGCTTCGTCTTCGAGTGCGAGGTCACGGGCACGCCGGAGCCGAGCGTCGAGTGGTTCAAGGACGGCATCAGCATCCAGAGCAACGCGGACTACAAGACCAGCTTCGACAAGGGCATCTGCCGTCTGGTCATCGAGGAGACCTTTGCCGCGGACACGGCCCGCTTCAGCTGCCGCGCCTCCAACCTGGTGGGCACCTGCGACACCAATGCCACGCTGACGGTGCGCGAGAATGCCGCCGAGCTGCAGCTGGTGCCGCCGCGCATCCTGCGCTTCCTTGAGAGCGGCAAGGCCACCGAGGGCACCGCCTTCCAGTTCTCCTGTGTGGTCAGCGGCGTCCCTCTGCCCACCGTGCAGTGGTTCAAGAACGACAAGTGCATCGACGACTCGCCGGACTACGTGATCAGCTACAACAATGGCGAGGCCACGTTGCGGTTCGACGAGGTGTTCCTCGAGGACGACGCCGTCTACACCTGCAGCGCCTCGAACCCCGCCGGCATCGAGCACTGCTCGGCCAGCTTGATCGTAGAACGTAAGTGGGGAACTTAGTAAACATTTACAGCTCGGCTCATATGAACTCACAATCTCGTTTTCGCAGCACTCGAACCCACTGAGCTGCCCTGCTTCAAGATGCCGCTGCAGAACGCCATGGCGCGTGTTGGACAGAAGATCAAGATGGAGGCCTTGGTCACCGGTATACCGCAGCCCGAAATCTGCTGGCTCCACAATGGCAAACCATTTCAGCCACGCGACTCCAAAGTGAGTACAAATCACCGATGACATTTGGGGAAAATTCTACTAGTCAGAAGGGAAAATTTTCACGAAATTTCCATAGCGACTCTTTAAATACTCTCACCAAAAAAAAATATTGACAGCTGGCGAAGTGGCTGCTGTTGCTATAATTTCTAGGTCATCTCGTAGTCTATGTGACTCTCTCCTGGGATACAATTTTCTTCTTTGGAAATTCCATGCCCAACTGTTACCCTCATTCTGTCTGCCATCAAATAAATATATGTATATATTTGTGTATTGCGAAAAAGAAATGGCACAGCGCACAATTCCCCAATGGCGCGATCCCACAAATGATATATATATACATACATACCTATATATAGGTATATATAAGTACATATATATGGCTTTATGTATAGTATAAACAAACTTTGCTGGAATTGCGAAAAGTCTGAAATTTTGCGGTGGGCGTAACATGTATATATGTATAGATGTGGATGAATATGTGATAGTTCCATAGAATATGATATGAACATGTTTAATTTTTGATTCGCTTTCGCTGCTGACGTCAGCGTTTAGTTCTGCTGGAGGGGGGCGCATCATGAGGCTGCTGCAAAAAGCAGAGCAAATCTATATATGAGAGATAAACTATATGATTCAAGGCAAATGTTTTAAAAATAAGCCGACGCATAGTATACACTGCATAACTATAAATTACAGGCTAAGAAGTCGCCAGCCATATAGCTGCAATAATTTGTTTCATTTTTTTGTGTATAATTTTTTTCTTCTCTGTCTGAGATTTTGGCAGCTTCGCGTCGCAGTTGCAACGAGCCGTGTGGTGCGGCGTAAATCCAATTCACCACAGTCGCGTTTCGTGGGCGCTGTCAGCCAATTTGTTTATTGTGGGCGCCGTTATTCGGCCAACATATGTACACACACACACACGCACGCACACATCAAGCGTATATGCTTTACAAATTTTCATTTAATTTTTATAGAGATCAACGCTTTTGGCCAAATGCAAAATGATTTCATTGCTTTTAATTGCCTTTTTGACAAACCAAACATGATCTCATTGCAGCGAGCTGATTAAACAATTATCTCGATTCTTTATACACAATTGCGTATCTATAGCACTATTGTTCGATTTCGAGTGGTGCACAACACCTGAACTCGGACGCTTCCTGCAATTTGCTTGCCCAAACAAAAGAGATTTTCCAGTTTCTTTATCAAATAAACAGCACGTCAGCCGAATATTATGGGATTTACACCGCCCGCCTCTCACTTGGCCACTAGATTATTATTATTATTATGTTGTTGTTGTTGTTTTAGACTCCCGCGCCGGATACGCAGCGCACAGACATAGGCCGGATCGTACATCCGTGCGCCAAGCATAAATAAGTTTTTGTTTTTGGGGCTTGGGTTGGGTGTAAAATGAAAATTCGATTGCAAAAAAAAGAAACCATAGAAAAGCACACAAAAACTGGCACAAATTGAAAAGCATTAGCCATTAGCCGTAGCCGAGGAACTCAACACACGGCCCCGCTGCCAGCGAACTCACCATGTGGTGAGATGCGCGCAGTCAACGATTAGCATATTTCAATATTGTTTTTAACGCATTTCAGTACGAAAACGGACGCGTTACGCTCACAATACCACAAGCCTATCCAAACGACGCCGGATCCTACGTGTTGAGTGCTAAGAACCTGGCTGGCGAAGCGTACAGCAGTTGCAACATTATTGTCAAGGGTCGTCTGCCGAACGAGACGTCCGATTCAGAGATGGCTAGCGATATCGAGCCCATCCGTCCGGCGGTGCATATTCCACTGAAGGACGTCTTCATATTCGAGGGCAAGCCAGTACGCCTGGACTGCGTGATCGTGGGTCAGCCCGAGCCGGAGGTCATTTGGTATCACAACGAGCGACCCGTGAAGGAGTCGGCGGATGTGCAGCTGCTGTTCCAGGGCGATCGCTGTTCGCTCTTCATACAGGAGGTGTGCCAAGAGGATGGCGGCAGCTACAAGGTGGTTGCCATCAACTCAGCGGGCGAGGCCTCGAGCAGCTGTGAGCTGAAGGTCACATCACTGAACACGTCGGAGTCAGCGACGCGAGTGCAAGCCGATCGCCAGTCCTTGCCCAGGGAGTCGCTGCCCAAGTTCGAGCGCCTGCTCTCGGATGTGCTCGCCGACGAGGGCGAGCAGGTGGTGCTGGAGGTGCACGCCAACGGCGACCAGCCATTGCGCGCTCAGTGGTACCTGACCAACAAGGAGCTGCAGCTGAACGAGCGCGTCACCACCCAGTCCGATGCCGAGGCTGGCATATTCAAGCTGATTCTGAAGAATGTGGATGCCAGCGACAAAGGCGTCTACACGGTCAAGGTCTCGAACAACGCGGGCGATGCCAAGTGTTTCTCGCATCTGATTGTCAAGTCCGTGAATGCCCCCGAGAACCGTCGCGCCAGTCAATCGTCCGTGGAGATCGTCGAGCGACAGCTGTGCCCCGAGTTCAAAGAGCTCTTCAGCGACAAGCAGGCCCACATCGACGAGGTGGTTAAGTTCGAGTGCATTGTGGTGGGCAAGCCAACGCCCAAGGTGCATTGGTTTTTCAACGACCAGCCGGTGCACGGTCACAACTTCCTCGTCTCCACCAGCGGCGATCGTCAGGTGCTGACCATTCAGCAGCTAACGCACGACGCCGTTGGCAAGATCAGCTGCACGGCCGAGAATGACGCAGGCAAAGCCACTTGTGTGGCCTTCCTGAACATCATTGGCAGCAGCCCAGTACCCGCCTCCAGCAACTTGCAGACCATGACACAGGAGCACAACACCGAATCGTCGCGGGTGACCATCAAGAAGCAGACCTTCACCACCACCTCCACATCGCAGGTGAACTCCTATGAGGGCAACGTGCCGCAGACGGAGGTGCATCACTCGTCGGCACACATCGACCAGTCCCTCAGGCAGCTGGGACAACAGCGGCCAGAGATCGTGGAGAGCCATCACTACCAGGAGCTGCACAAGAGCAAGGAGATGAGCAGTCCCTCGGTGCAGCAGAAATCCTTCACGCTCGTCCAGTCCACCAATGGGGGCGCGGCTGCTCCGGCCATCGGCATGCCCGAATCGCCAACAAGATTGCGCAAGGAGATAGCGCCACGATTCACCACTCCGCTGACGGGCAAGATTGTGGATCAGGGCGCCAATGTGAGCATGGAGGCCATCTACGATGGCTATCCCTCGCCCGAGATCAAGGTGGAGAAGAATGGCGATCAACTGTTCGATAATGCGCACACCAAGATATCCAACAAACACAATCGCGTGACTATTGAGCTGAAGGAGGTGGGCGTGGCCGATGCGGGACGCTATGCGGTGACGGCATCCAATGCAGTGGGTCAGTCCACAAGCACAGCGGATCTGGTGGTGAAAAGTAAGTAAATGTTATGCTAAGCCGTTTGAATAGAAGCTATGTTAAGGTAGGCGAGGACATGGCACGTAAAAGTTAACAGAAAACTGTAAACATTTATGCTCATTGCTCTTGTTTACATTGAATGCTAACAAATGATTTTAATTAATTTCGAAATCCTAATGAGCTAGCGAATGTGTAGAACATAAAGAGATTGGGCCTACATATGGGTCACATCGCATGTCAATATTCCGTACGTCCGTCCATGCGCCACATCAATCAGCGGGGAGCATTAAAGTGTCATTGTCGGGGGCGTCAATAGATCTAGAAACGTCAATGCCGACCGTTTCGCATATTGATGAGTTTTTAGTGGCGTCGCTGTTTTTGTTTATATTCAAATGATTTTTCTAGCCCGCAGGCGAACAGTTTCTTTCTCTTCTTCTTCTTTTTGTTATTTGCTTCTTCTATAGAAAATTCTAAATAATTTTTCAGCTTTTTTTTGTGGGTGGGTGGGTTTTGTGGGCAGGGTTTGGGGGCATGAAGTGGGCAATAATTATGTAAATTTATCTTGAACACAAGTTTTTGTTGGCGAACTTATCGTCTTGTGCGGTTGAAATGTGTACAAAATAATGAAAGCAAAGAAAAGAAAACGTGTATTTTTACTGCCTGTCTACACGAATTATTCATTATAGCTGATCATTTGGACGGCTGTGCAAGTAAATTATATTTGCGAGAGATCTTCTGAGATCTCTGTCGCAATGACACACAAAAGCCAATATTTATTTTCATTGAATTGCTTTGTGTGTGCGCTGGGGCTTTCAAATGAAAGTGGTCACAGCGAGCCGCAACACATGTTGAACCCCAACGGATTTTTCTAATGAATTTTCGGCTTCTTGTATCCGTGCAGAGACCGTCTTTCCGCCAGTCTTCGGCCGTCGCTTGCAGGCGCAGGTTAGCAAGAAGGGAGAGCGATTGATAATGGAAGTGGAAGTAACTGGACTGCCAGAGCCCACAGTCACCTGGCTAAAGGACGACAAGCCACTCAAGGATGCCGGCATCTCTGAGCATCGCCTGCTTGCCCAGGGCAACTCGTACAAGCTGATCATCGAGAAAGGTAAAGCCATGAACTCTCCTTCACATTCGATCTTCTATCTAGACCCTCTTCCTCCGTGCAGCACAAACAACGGACTCTGGCAAGTACATGGTCAGAGCCACGAATGCTGGCGGCGAGGCCAAGAGCATCGCGGACTGCGCCATCCTGGAGCCGTCGCCGGAACGCATGCAGGAGGTGGTCAAGACCATTGTCTACGAGGCGCCGGCCAGTGAATTCAAAACTGAAGTAAGTGTGCATGTGCTCAATATATAAACACGATACTGCGTTATCCATCCGATATTGTATTTATCATGACTCTGACTGCAACTCTATCGATCTATCTATCTATCTATCTATCGACCTATCTATCTATCTATCCTCCCATATATATTTAACTTTATCGAACTGTTAATCTACGCAATTCAATGCTTTACTATATACTATAATAGTTCTTCGACTTGTTACGTTCTTGACATGATTTATATATATACATTTATTTATTTATAATAAACAAATCTTGTGAATTTCTTCTCTCATTGATTTCGACGTTGTTCGTTTCGCTTTGCTCATTACACTCATGTGGTTCTCATGCAACGACATACATATATACACACATATATAAATATATATATATATTTGAATCGTAACCGAAAACCAGAACCAGAGCCACTTCAACAAAGAGCCCCAATCATATCAGACCAATCAAACTGATGCAACCACTGCCAACGATCTGCATGGCCTGTCCGAGTCGAAAGTTATCACTGAGCATCGTTGCACCACCGAGGCAACGATGCGTCTAGAGCACAAATCGACATATAATGACCTGCCCGAGTTGAGTCTGCGACCAAAGACTCCAACCACCAACACCTCCACCACCAATACCACCATTACCACTGACACCACCACCAACAACACTGCCAGCATGGACCAGACCGATACACAGACCAGCTATAAGACTGGCACCACACAAACCCCGCCGCCCGTGCCACCCAAGCCCTGTGCGCCCGTTGTGGGCACGGCTTTCGGCCAGCCGGCGCAGGCGCAGGCGCAGCCACAACCACAACAACCACCGCAGATGCAGACGCAAATCAACAGCAGATACGAGAGCAGCAGCAACGAGCACAAAGTGTCTTCGTCCTTCGAGTACTTCAAGAAGATCGATGAGGAAACCGTTACACAACGACCGAAGCCCCAGGCCCAGCGGCCCCTAGAGACGGTGGTGCGTCAGCCGCAGGCGCAAACACTGGCCGAAGAGCTGAGAAACTTGAATCTAATACCAGGAGCACCGCCAGAGTTCTGCTACACGCCAAAGGCCGAGAAGCCACTGCCCAAGCAGCCGCTCATCACCGAGAAAATCAAAATTTTGGAGGAGGTGCAGCCCAAGGAGCCACCACCGCAAGGTGGTGTGCCCGTCTTCCCGCCACCTCTCAACCTGCAAAGCGTGCAGCACGAGACAACCCTCACCAAGGAGGTCAAGGTGGAGTATAAGCAGCCCATTGTGCGTCCCGCCGCAGTGCTGGCAACGCCGGCCCAGCAGAACACGCGTTCGCCTTCGCCCAAGCCATCGGCAGAGGGCGTGGCCATGTCTAAGCTGTGGACACCTAGCGGCCCCACCGGCTACTCCAGCGATGTGGAGCACAAGACGGAGCGCCAGATCAGCATCACTAAGCTGCCCACGCCCACGCCCACCAAGGAGCTGAACGCCCCCTTCCTGGTGCAGCAGGTCGCCAAGAACATCTCGCCGCCAACCCCGGCGCCCGTCACTCGACTGGTCAACGTTGAGCTCGAGCCCGGCACTCCGCCGGAGATTTGCTTTGCGCCCAAGCAAGAGGATGTGCGTCGCCACTCGCTGGTGGAGAGCATGGAGCAGAAACTGGAACAGAATCTCATCCAGGGGCCCAGCAAGGTGCTGCCCCACTCGGTGCCCACGCTAACGCCCGTCTCGCCACCCAAGTCCAATGGCGCCACCGCCACCAGCTACCGCCCGCCGCCCCCAGTGCTGCCCAGCCGCCTGGGCGCCCACTACGAGAGTGACTACGAGAGCGATCGCTACAAGTACAGCGGCAGCGAGTCCGATGAGCCGGGCAATCGGGCGCGCCAGCAGCAGGCCACCATGGAGACGTCGTTCAAGTCGAGTGGCTATGCCGCCGACACGGAGGAGCACTCCAGCTACCGCAAGTCCGAGAGCAGTTTCTATGAGACCAAATCATCGACAGCAACGAGCAAGCTGCAGCCCGAGCCACCGGCGCAGCTCTACTTTGCCCCACCGGCGGCACCACAGCAAACCAGCTACAGCCAGGAGGCGAAGGTTCGCATAGACTTCTCACTGTACTGCCTACGTGCAATATGTGTTGTCGTTGTCGTTGTTGTTGTTGTCGTTGTCGTTGTCGTTGTTATGTGTAGCACTTGGAACTGGCTGCGTCCTGTTCCCCCGTACACAATCTCTTGTTGTTTGTCTTTGTCTAACCATGCTCATCTCTCGGCCTGCCTCTAATGCCCATCAGCCAAAGCATCTGCCATGCTAACACTGCGTTCCATCAGTTTATAAATACCATCGATAAACATTTATAAATGTATCTTTTTTTGACAATTTTAATTACTTAATGCAACTCGATTAATTGTTGTGCATTTGCCTGAATATCTAACACCTTTTTCGTTTCTCCTTTGCTGCCCAAACTTTGCTCCTTAGTAATTGCCTTTGTCTTTCGCAGAACTACAAGTACACCTCGTCGAGCACGACGAGCAATATGCAGCAGAGCAGCAGCAGCTCCACGCACCGCGAGACCAAGTATTCATCGAGTGCCACGCCCCTGATCACGCCCAGCCCAGTGCCGGCGCAGCGCAAGACGCCCGCAGCGGAGTTCAGCGATTACAGCAGCGAGGTGGACGAGCGCTTCCGTTCGGTGTCGCGAGCCAACGAGTCCGACTCGGACATCAAGGGCTATCGCGTGGTATTCCCACCCACGCCCACGCCACGCACCAACATTGCCAACGGCCACAAGTCGCCGGTGGTTGTGGTGACGCCCTCTCCCATGGAGTTTGAGCCAACTCCTCCGCAGCTGGGCATCTTCACACGTCCCAAGTGCGAGCCGATCGGCAAGGAGATACGCCACGAGATCAGAACCGAGAGCAGCTCCAAGCAGTACTCGAGCAGTCAACAGAAGCAGCAGCAGCAGCCCCAGCAGCAACCGCAGCCTGTCTTCAAGCCCAAGCCGGTGGCAGCCAAATTCATAGCCGCCACGCAGCAGCAGCAGCAGCCGCTGCCCAGCTCGAGGCCGACCATGTACTACAATGCGGTTGCGGGGGCGCCAATGCACATGGCCAAGGTGGCCCACGAGACGAAGAATGTGATGCAGATGCACGAGTCCACGGAGAGCTCTCAGCGCGTTGTCAACATGCAGCAGACCAAGCGCGTCATCCACTTTGACAACCAACAGCAGCAGCAGCAGCAGCAGCCAGTTCTGGAGCCGTTCCCTTACAGCCCGGCGGGCAGTCGCACCCCGTCTCGTCAATCGCATCTGCCGCCGCCGGCCACGCCTACCAAGTTCATACCCGGCGAGTACCGGGAGAGCGACTACGAGAGCGAGGTGGAAGGCACACGCATTCAGCCACTCTGGTCGCCCTACGGCGATGGCCAGACCAAGGGCTATCGACGCGTGGCGCCACCGCAGGCTGGGACTCGCTCCTGCAGCCTGCCGCGCAGCTACGAGCGCGTGCTCTCGCCCATGGAGTTCGATCGTGGCCCCGAGATGCCCAGCAAGATATTCGTCGATGTGAATACGCTGCGCAAGGAGCAGCGCGGCGGCAGCACTGTGACCACGCAGCATCGCACGCAGTCGCTGAATCGCAACAGCACCATGAGGCAGCAGTTCGGCAATCGGTTGCCAGATGGCTCCCAGGATCAGACAGATCTGCAGCAGCAGCAACAGCAGCAGCAGCAGCGCGCGGGCACCTTGCCGCGGTACGGCTACAGCTCGCTGCAGCAGCAGGCGGAGGGTCAGGGCAAGCGCATGGGCTCCACGTTCCTACAGAAGTCGCATCAGTTCATCGAAGAAGTCAGCCGGGACATGCAGAACCAGCAGATCGGCTCGAATGGCGGACTGCGTCCCGGCTTCAGGCGTGCGCCGAGCGAGGGCAGCAACCAGCCTCAGGCCTACCGAGATGAGTCGCGCGTCTCGCAGTACGGTAAGTACAGTGAAGCCTCTTTCGTAGACTCTAGATACTAAAACGACTGTAGAAATGGGCGAACCAAACCCAACGACAAGTAAAAGAAAAAAAACCTCAATTGGTTCCATTCAAATTGGTATTGAAAGTTGAGATTGAATATTTTGAAAATTTTGATTTTGATTTGGATTTTGATTTTGGAGTGCCTTTTCTCGCATCGACCACTAACCGCCCATGAAACCATTAATTTGTATATGCTATCTCTAAGTTCTGTACACACCTCTCCCATTGTCAACAAAACACGTAACCAGGCACCAAATGCGTCGATCCCAATACCGGTTTAATCTATTTCAAATACGACTTCGGCTACGAGTTCGGCATACTCTTTCCCGGCGAGGGCCACAAGTTCGTGAGCAGCCAGTGGAACAGCAAGGGCGCTCCCAGCTCCACCAGCAATGGCCGCCACTCGCCGTATCCTCTGAAGATTGCCGCTGGCAATGAATTGATAATACCCGTGCGCCACGAGCGCACCACCCAACCACCGGGCGCGATGCCGCACGGCTACAGCTCCGACGGCGAGGCGGCGGCGCCACTGCGTCGCACCTATGGGCGTGTCAAGTCGCCAATGGCGCCGCGTTTCGCCCACAAGCGCTACAGCCTGCCCAGCTGCCACAGCCTCGACATTCATCTAGATCGCCTGCATGCGCAGGCGCCGCGTCTGCCGCCCGATCAGCTAGCGCGCACAGGTACAGCTGGCAGCAAGCCAAGCGCCTAGATGGCTGGCTGGCTGGCTAACTGGCTATCGATGTTGTCAACTAGTCTAGGACAAATTGTCATTGTTGTTGTTGCTAGCACAAATTGGTGGCGTTCAGCAGGAGTAGCAGGAGCAGCTTTTGCATTTATGTATTTTATATGACAGCTCAAGAGTGTGATGAATATCAAATATCAAGTGTAGGTTACTCATTGAATGTGTGTGGAAGCAGTTGTATTATTGCTCTGCTAACATATATAACAGTTAGAAGACAGTCATTCCAATAAGAATCCATTTGGATTGGTGTTGCTATAGATTATACGAAGTAGTTGAGCTTTCAAAAGTATTCCATATCAAACGCTAGATGAAAGCTGAGATAATTCAACTAGCTAACAATGCTTTTAAGACATATTCAGAGACTACCTCGTACAGGTGAAAAATAGCTGCATCTTTCACATTTCATTTCATATAATTATAGAAAACTGTATCAAACTGTATGATTAGATATCTTCAGCATTCGATCTACAATTCTGCAAGGACCTATAGACATCGCAGGGTATCTTAATTTCACATCACACTATAGGGAAAAACTCGCTGCTGATCGCCGCCGAATGCTTTGCTTAGTCCTCAGCAGCTGCCACGAGGCGTATACTTAATTTAAGTGCCTTCTTAACCCCATCAAATTGCATGCTAAACCAAGTTTTGCTCGTTTTATTTTGTTGCTGCATGCCTAAATTTCTGTTTGTGTCTTGTGCTTAAAGTGAAAATAATTTAACGCAAATTTAAAAGAAAAAACTTTAAAAAAAGCAAAAAAAAAAAATTGAAAATGCTCGCAAATGTAAATATTGTTGTGTTGTGTTTTGCCTTGCTGTGTTTTGTGTGTGGTAATTCCACTAATGGATGCTGCTATAATGCTGCGAATTTCTGCAAATTTCTAATGGCTGTTCAACCTCATTAGTGCCGGAACTGCCCAATACGGAGCCCGTCAATGCCCATTTGAATCGCGATGAACAGGCACAAAGGCCGCCATTATTCATAACGGTAAGCGAAGTCATTAACCCGGCCGGCGGGCTCTGGTCCTCTGAGTCCCAGTCGCAACAAAACTAAAATCGGGCAATTCCGTTTGCAGCCCCTGAAAGATATAGCAGTGGGCGTGGGCGGCACGGCACGTTTCGAGTGCATTGTGCAGGCGCATCCGCAGCCGCAGGTCAACTGGACGCACAACGGGGGCCATTTGGAGCAGGGCAGCCGGCATATCATTGAGTACCGGAACGGTGTGTGCCGTCTGACACTGCCGCAGGCCTATCCGGGTAAGTTGCCAGCCATTTGCAAATCGACTGTCGGGCGAGCTCATTAATCGCTGAACCTCTACTATCCACCTGCTGTCGCCTCCGCCTCCGCCTCCGCCTCCACCACGGCAACTTTTTTGATTCATTGCAGACGACAACGGGAGCTACGTTTGCAGTGCCAGCAATGCTTTGGGTGCGGCCAGCACCAGCGGAACTCTGAACGTTTCGAGCACGAATCGCGGATTTAGATACTAAGATAAACATTTAAATGAGAGATTTACACATATATTTATATACATATATATTTATTTATGATTTGTTCATGCCAAAAGTTCTACATTTTATTGTGTGTGCGTGTCCCTAATTTTGTTACTTGATTTCGAGTCCTGCGATCGAATGGATCCCAATTTATAGCCCCCCAGTGCAGTCATGCCGAGGGCGCATAGTATTACTTGTGTTTTTGTCGAAAATTCAAATAAATCAATTGAAAACGAAATCGCAATTTAGTTTTATTTCAAATCGTTCGAGACTTTCGTTCGCTGATCTTTCGCTTTTTGAACACGCGCCAAAAGCGATCCGCACTGGCGCTCTCTATGGGAAAATGTTGGCAGTCAGTTCGAAAAAGCTGTGCGGCATGTGCGAAAGCTTTCGAAATCGAATCAGGCACTAGATGGCGCTAGCTGATCGTTGATCTGCAATGCGGGAAGATTATTTTTGATTTATATGTAACACATGGATAAATAATACGAATTTTTCGCTTACAGGAAATCATTTTTCAAAATTTATGTTTATATAATTGGGGCCCAAGGTCTGCGAAACAAAGTGCGCGCCATTAATATTTAAGTGCAAATGCCAAGACTAAGTTAATTACATATGAAATTAAAAATATGCATACCATATATGCATATATATATATTATATACATATATTATTTTCATTCATGCATAATGAAATGAAATGCCTTTTCTGTTGCTTCAGATTGTCAAATGCTGGGAGAGTCTGACGAAAATTGGGTCAACTAATTTATATGCCAGATGTTTTGCGTTTCATTAGAAGATTCAAGTGTTTTTTAAACACGATTTTTCATATAATAATATTTCAAAATCTAAATCAGAATTGCCTAAAACAAACAAACCTGTGTGGGTGTCTGGCCGACTGCCTAACTGACTGGCGGACAAGCTTTTCTTGTTGTTGCTCTGTTTGCTGTTGGCCTGCTCTTCATAAACGATTTATGTGAATTTCGTACAATGTTTATTTATCTATTTTTCTTCAAATTTTCAAAGTACTCAGCCGTCGCTCTGCAATGCGAACGCTTGCCAAGAATACGAAATGAAACAAACCGCGCAATATGCGAGAAATTTGCACAAAGACAGCCCCAGACATAATAAAGACTCGGGCCAACAGGCCCATGGGGCTGGGCTGGCTGACTGGCTGGCTGGCTGGCTGGCTGTCAAGGTGCTGCCACACAGCAGCATCAGCAAAAAACTATGTAGTCCAAAACTAAAGTCCTTGACACTGACCAAACAATACCTGAGTCGGCATGGGGCTCTATTTATAGCCAACTGATTCGAAAAACATTTTGGATGACACACTTTGCTCAAATGCGTGGGCATCTAAGTGCCTGCCAAACTGTCAATTCTCATGTACTTGGCCCACCTAACCACCAACATCAACAACAACAACGACAACAATCATTTGGATGCCAGTCAAGAAAAACTGAATCATTTATCTATTGCTTGTTCGGCGTATCTCTCGATAAATTATTTATAATTGCACGATAATTTCCCTAAATTGAATTTGCAAGTAAGAGAAACGAAAGATTTTGGCTGCTGCCTGAAGATGTTCTTTTGTAAATGATTCATAAAATTGCTCGTTTCCTGCGCAACGAGCTGACAACATATTGAATTTATATATTTGTATATCTGTATAATGGCAGCATAAATCGCAAAACGCTTCAGATTTTTTTTAGTGGCCTTGTGCAGCATTATATTTTATTTATTTATTTATTTTTTATTTTTCTTTTTGGCACATGCGCCAAAAGAATTCACATGCTGTTTGATATATAAACAGATTATGTTTGGCCAGGCGATACTGAAAATATTTTCTCTTACTCTCTATGCAAATGCCTCGCCTGTTTTCTATTTGGCTATAATATATGATTTACGTCCTGGCACAGGAAAACTTTTCATCGCTTCGATTGCCACGCGTTTTGGTTCATTATTTTTTTTTCCGATTTGTCCACAAAAAATCCGTACGCAAATCCGTTCGTAGATCGAAAGAAAATACGAATATTTGGGTGATGAATATGCCACAGCTATACAAACACCCGTTTGTTGGATTTGTTTCTCTGATTTTTCTAAATTAATTAGGCAATTTCTAAAAATATCAAAATGAACTCAACGCCAGTCAAATAACACGATTTTTGTTCTGCTTCTTTTTATTTTGCTACTTAAAATTTTTCAACATTTTGCCATCATCCACTTCAATAGCAAATTCATCTCATCATTTTGAACATTCAACGTAAAAGAAATGTTGGCAAAAAAGATTAAGATCGATTGGGTTTTAAAAAATATTCAAAATGATAAATATTATGCAAGGTTTGTTAAAATTTTACTAAATATACAATTTTAATATTAGAGTTTTTTATTTTGAGCAAATATCAGTTAGGATAATCTTTCGATCGAGTCAAGATCTCTATACTCTACTATCATATATATATGTATATATAAAGATCTACATATGTTGGCCTATTAGGGTTAACTGTTCTATATATTTCACCTCCAAGCTGTCTTCTCTTAAGAAATGCCCACTATAAGCACTCAAATGTTGCTCGATCGAGTCAAGTGATCTCCATACTTAACAATCATATATATATTGGTTCCTTGGGGTTCACCTTTATATTTCTCATCCAAGCTCTCTTGGGAAATGTCGATTTCATGAACTGCGCCTCAATGCGGATTGCATTTCAATAGCAAAGCAGAAAAAACTTAATACTAAATGGAAATCTACTTTACATATATAGCCAAGAGGCTGACGGCGCGTTGGACACTTGTCCTGAATAAATAATAAAATATTTCCGCATGAGTGTGTGTCAACGTGGCGTGGTATAGAGGCGACATAAATATACGTTTATACATTTGGCTAATGAGCATCAGCCTTAAGCCAAAATATAAATGATATATACATATAGTTGGATGGATAAAAGCCAAGAGCATTTGATATTATAAACAGTTGGGCGCATCGTAAAATTGTTTTCCTACATGCTCCGCCCACGAGAAGTGTAATAAAAGCAGACGCCCCGAAAAATGTTAGAAAATCTGCGCAAATCCAAATGCCAGATACTCTTAGCACTTCAATTTGCCTAGCACATTAAGCATTTAGCGGGCAGGCACACCAAATTTAATGTGTATATATTTTAATTAGGCAAACAGCAGACGGCAGACGGCAGACGGCAGACAGCAGAGACAGAGATGCCTCAATATCAAGTCCCAGGCGTGCAACAAATTGAATTACATAAGCCCCTGTTGACAGACTGTCCGATTTACATACGGCAAGAGATAAATGTACTCTGCGCCTCGGTGGCTCGGTGGCACGCGTTGACCCTGCCAGCTCTCGGCGAAATGTTGGCAACACATTTATTTCTACGCACGCTGTAAATTAGCAAACGCAGCGAAATCAAATCAAAACAAATGAAAAAATGAATCAACAACAATCGCAAATGCAGCAAACATTCGCACTGTTGCTGTGAATTTCATTTCAATTTGATGTGAAACGAGGCCAAGTTTTTCGCAGCAGCAACATTTCGCGCACGCATTTTGGCATTCAACTCGTAAATATGCCGCTAATTGCTGAAGGAATAAAAATAAAGACAGGCGGCGATCGAATATTTCAGCGCTGGGGTTGTTGCTTCTGTGTTAGAAAATGTTTTTATTGTGTGTTTAGGCAACGCCTAATTGAATTGAGAGTCAAGAGAGCATGTAGTACATGCAGGCCATAAAAAGCAGTTGGGCAAAAACATTTCCGCATATCTAATTTGTGGCTGCTCCACTAATTGCAGATCAGGGCACCCAAACGGAGAGTCTGCTCATAACCGAGGATGAGGAGCAACTCCAGCAGCAGCAACAGCAGCAGCAGCAGCGGTCAGCGAGTCAGCAGGAAGCCAATAAAACGCCGCTACGCAAATCCGCGTCGTTCTCATCCTCGACAACGGCCTCGACCCAATCGCCGGGCAGCTCCTCGCTGGGCTCGGCCACATCGACCATGTCGCTGCGGTCCACAACGCCGCGTGCACTGCGCAGCGATACCATCAACACGTTCCAGAAATGGGAAACAACAATTGAGTCCATCAGCTATGTGAGCACCAAAACTGTTTCCATCTCTGACTTTGGCCAGGAGCCGCAGCTGCAGACAAATGGCCAGCAGGTGCAAGCAGGTAAATCCAGCTAAATCAACTCAACTAACTGGGCTAAGATCGGTTTAATGGCTTTTTGCACTCGCTTCTTTGTTTTCTAAACTCAAACTCGTAACTCATAAACTCAATTGAAAACAATTTTCACCAAACGATCTGGAAAATCGCTAACTACAAATTTGGGGTTGGGCTCACACACACACACACACACACACACATTAGCCACAATAAATATATGTATCTGTGTGCATATTTCGAATATCTTTTGAGGCACCGCATGTAAAATCACTAAATATAGATTACAACCACACGCACCGCATCGCAGCACATTGCAACTTTCATTTGCTCAATGCGAGAGACAGAGATGCACGCGAGAGAAAGAGAGAGAGAGAGCGAGTGAACTACGGCCCAACTCTAGCTACGCCCTGTCCAACTCCCTCTCTCTCGCTCGCTCGCTCGCTCGCTCACTCTATATCTTAATTGTATAAACAATTGATATGAAAAACGAACGCATTTGGACATTTTATACCTAAATTGCCGCTTGGCATGCAGCTTGCTTGAGGCGCAGCTCGTTGCAGCAAGCAACAACTACAACAACAATAACAACAACAACAACAACAACAGCAACTATAGCAACAACAACATTTCATTTCGTTTCGGTTTTCTGGGTTTGCTGAATGAGTGCGGCGGTCGCAGTAATTTGATGCTTAATACTTATGCTGACTGGCAAACCGAATTAAAACGCGTCGCAGCATCTGTGTGGCAATAAGATACAAAAGTATCTACAAAGAGCATGTGGCGCTTTGCTTGGGGTCGCTCATTCGCCTGCATTCGCATTATGCATTCATTTCATTTTCTTGTACCTCTTTGGGGTCTGCATGCGCCATACATACGACATTTCAGCATGTGCTTTGTGTGTATATCTTATTAAACAGAACTTAATTGATATGCGACTATTCTTCTTCTTGTTTGCAGTAAATTGAATGCAGTGTTGGTCCTACTCCAATGAGCTGGCCACCGCCTCTCCCCAACACCTTACCCAACACAAACCAACTAACTAAGAGAAACTAAACAACAACAGCAACGTTAAACTAAGCAATTGCCTTAATTATCTACTTATTATTACTAAAAGTAAAAACAACAACAACAAAGTGCTATTAATAATACTAATTAAAGTGAAAGATTTATCTGAAGATTTGCAGTTGTCTTCTTTTGTGTGCCAAGCAACATTCTACTGCCATGACATAATTGGGAGAATATTATTTTTTGCAACCTTTTGATAAGATAATATCTGACTGCCTGCCTCAGTGACTGACTGACTGGCTGACTAGCTGATAGGCTGCTGCTAATCTCAGCTACAGCTGACAAGAGCCAGCGAACTACGAGATACGTTTTGTAGCGCATCACTGCAATCTGCTGTACTGTTGCTGCTCATCTTGCAGAACCGGCTAACTGATTGTTATTTTCTAGACACTTAAGCAGTGGACATGCTGCGTGCGTTTACTTATCTGCCGATGTTCTTAAGACAATGTTACATGGCTATAAAGATGCATACAAATATTGAGACAGGCATACACCGATGCATAGATTTATAGATACACACATAGATGTATATACATAGATACATAGATACATAGATACACAGATACATAGATACATAGATACATAGATACATAGATACATAGATACATAGATACATAGATACATAGATACATAGATACATAGATACATAGATACATAGATACATAGATACATAGATACATAGATACATAGATACATAGATACATAGATACATAGATACATAGATACATAGATACATAGATACATAGATACATAGATACATAGATACATAGATACATAGATACATAGATACATAGATACATAGATACATAGATACATAGATACATAGATACATAGATACATAGATACATAGATACATAGATACATAGATACATAGATACATAGATACATAGATACATAGATACATAGATACATAGATACATAGATACATAGATACATAGATACATAGATACATAGATACATAGATACTTTTATATATAGATATATGTATAGATAGGTACATACATATGTACGTAGGCATGTTTTCTTATCTCAGCAATAATAGCTTGAAATTGGCTGCTGACGTCTTTAAGACATAGATAGATAGCTATATAGCTACAGATACATTTGTATCTCTGCAGTGACAGCTGACAGCTATGGCTAGCCGCGCGTTAAGATTTAATTGCTATAACTATTTGCTGTTCTCTTAAAGCGTAACTTGTGATTTCATAACTGTGTCCGAGCGCCACATTAGCAATTAATCTGTGCAGCAGCTGAAATTATGTACTGTACATTCATTGCATTGCCAACCGGGCTGCCTTATAGAGCCCCACTCAATGCGCATCCCATATAAGGTCAAAGCGAACTCAAACGCATTCGAGTTGCAATTTGTAAAAACTGCAAACTTTTTTTCTCATTTTGTTTTTGCTTATTTTCTACGCTTTTAGCCAAAAGAAATAGAAAGTTTATTGCCAAAGGCGACATTTTTGTATTTTTCAGTTCAAAATAAAGAAGGAAAAAAAAAACAAACATCTTGGTCGCTATGATTAAGACACGAAATGAATAATCAAGTTTATATGTAGCAAAACAGGCATCCGAATCGTATGTATATGTGTATATATTTTTAAAATTAGAAAAAAACCAAATAAATTGTGTGGAAAATTTGAAAATAAGGTGCAAGAAAAATATTTTGAAAAATTCTAATATAAATATATGTATAATGTATGTAAATTGCAAAAGAAATGTGAAAAATCTAAACCAATTCCAGTTTATATATTTTAACTATATCTGAATTGGTTTTTTGTGCAACTACTGGAATTAGATAGATGGAAGATAGTTTAGAGTGCACTTTATCATCCACTTTTGCAGTATCTAGAATTTCTCTAGATTTTCTGTTCTGTTTCTGTTCTGCAGCAAAAAAACAAAAACAAAATGTTGAAAAATACGTGTCAAAAATAAATCGTGATATATTTTTAGCCAACTTACTCAAAAGCCGAACACTTGCCGAATCCCAACGATCTGAGATGAATGAGAGAATCGCCACGATTCTCTGATAGTCAAACTGCTGTGAACTTTTGTCAGCCTTCTCTCTGCTAGAGCAGCAGGCGAAGCAGCGCACAGAGCACTTTGACTTGCCAGATGAGACATGGGTCGAATTGAGATCGATGAGACTGAAAGGCGAAGCTGTGAGCTGCTACAGTTCACTTGTTTCTCGGCAGATGGAAATTAATTGAACAGCTTACAATCTTTCTAATGTCACTTCTGACACTGAGTCCAACCAGCAGAGCCTGTTTTGAAGATTAACAAATTCTTAGCCGCTGACCCGTTTTCCAGCTAGTGAGGCAAAGACAAAGACAAACGACCTGCTCATAGGCCCACATGCCGACTGTGTAGCGCATTTGCGCTCTCTCAGCATTTTCCACAACAACAATCGGTCGTGGAAAGTGCAAAAATATCTCGTGTGGAGCGAGAGCCGTCGCACACGAAGCTCGTTTGGCTCTCGCTTGGTTCGTGTGCCTTGTGCAGCAGCTATTTGATCGCATTCTCAACGATATTTTGTCATTCTTCGCTCGCACCTCACAAACGATCGACGTCTTGGTTTCAGTCTCGGGGATTATGACTTGGAACAGTTTGAAAATAGATATTATTTAAAGAAAATATATATATGTATAATAGATATATACGGTACATATATCTATATATATATATTCAGCCATAGAGTTCGCATAGAGTTTTTTACGAAATAGTCACAGCATCTACATATAGAACGTCGCAAGGATAACGCAATAAAGTAAGGATTAACGAGCTCTACTAGCATTTCATTTGTGTAAAATCAGTGGAAAATATGAAGAAAATAATGTTCATGAAATCTTTTGGTTTCGTAACCACTTTGAAAATTCCGAAAGAATTTTTCAGTGCGCTAAATATCTAAAAATAATATCCGAACGGTGCTTCGGTCGCGTTCGACGGGTGATTCGGCACACCGCTCGGCACCAGATCGTGGGGTCCGCACCCAATTCAACGAATGGACTGTGAATTCGTGCATACACACAAACCGAAATGTGCATATAGATATGAATATGCGATCCGCTGCAAAGATATCTTGCATACATATTCACATATATATGTGAGATATCAAAAAATATACATATATGCATACATATCATTCATATCTATTTTATTACATATACTTGAGTGCATTATCCTAGCTCATCCTGCCCAGGATTACAGGCAGCGCTGGCTGCGATAATGCACGAAATTGTGAAAATCAATACCGCATATACTGTGTAATCATGAAAATCAAAACTGTGCAGAGTTTTTCACATTGGAAAAACCAGGAAAAAAGAAAGAGAAATGTTAAAAATAGCCCCTGAAAAATAAGTAGATACCACCGACAGCCGACACAGTGTGTATAGGAGACGACGTCTCTCTGTATGCGCTGCATGAGTGTGTTTGTGTGTCGCAGTGAAATGTTCGAGTGGCTAAAAATAGTCCGAAATGCCTCAGTGGAGGCTGAGAATATGAATATGAAGAAGGATGGATGGTGTTGGTGATGATAATGATGAAGAAATCTTTTTAATGTGTATATGTATAAAGATTCGTATTTATAACGAAATCTATATACAAAAGAATACAAAAAATCCAGCTAAAAACAAACATATATACTCATATATATATATATATATATATATATATATATATGTATGAATCTGTGCTTGTGAGAAAACTCAGAAAGAAATTTGAAAAAGAAAATTTGTCAAATAAAATTTTCATGTTTGCCAAATATCTATTTTGGTGTGATAAATGCTTGAAGTGTTCAATTTTAATTAGAATTTTCTTTTCCCATTCTGCTTTGTATTCAATTTCAGCAATAAAGAAGCGAAAGTATCATAAAGAAATATATTTCAATATATATATATATATAAAGTGAAGAAGCAAATCAAAGAGAAAAGTGATCTAGAGGTGTTTTTATTTTAGTGCAGTTGACAACTGCATCGATTTGGTTGTCATTTTCAATGATATATAGTGATATATAACGACTTAAAATGCAACGACAAAATCCGAACCCATACCAGCAGCAACAGCTGCAGGAGCAGCACCAACAACAGCAGGTGCAGCAGCAATACTCCACCCAGGAGTACTCGCACTCCACTCAAGAGCAGCACCAGCAAAGGATTAGCCGCACTGAACAACATGTTCAGAGGAGTCAAATCACCACCCAGCAACGAGGTCAGTCCGTCTGCCTGTCTGCGCCCGTTGGCCCAGCTCTGCCCTGCCATGCCATGCCACGCCCGAATTGTCTCGCTTACGGATTTCGACAAGCTGTATTGGCCAGTGGGATTCACACCGTGGATTTAGAATACCCACTGTTTCAATCTCTTGTTACCGAATTTCCATACGATACAGACAATCGCCTTTTCCGCTCATACCAATTTCATTGTAACCTTCACTAAATGCATGCCATGTTAGTTCCATGATAGATTTACATGTTGATACTGAGGGAATTCTATTTACAATCGCATATGTATTAATTTACTCCTCTTGCATTGCTCTAACATAATTTGAGTGCATGAAATTGCAGCGGGAGAGAAATAGTTTCAAAGTTATCTACTCGATATTCAGCAAACATATATATTTATATTTATATGTACTTAGCTCACTAAAATATGCAACAGAATGATTTATTGATCTATAAAGTATACAAGATAGGCAGAATAATTTTGACAAACACTGAAATCATAAACAATATCATTTAATTCCAATTATAATTTTAATGTGAAAAAATAAATATTTAACGAAAAGCTTTTTACAACGAACAACAAAAATATTACACGTAAACATCTGGATATTTCTTTCCAAATAATTCTCATGAAATATATTTTGTTTATGTCTGAAATATGATAGATAGCATGCACTTAGTTAGCTGTAAACAGCGGGTACGCAGTTTCTAAAAATGTTACAGATATTGTTAGCTTTTAATAATATTTAGAGATATTGGTTTCGACAAATGGTGTTAGTTTAACAAAAAGTAACCCAGAGATATCGCTATGCGACTGTTAGATGTGCAAAATAATATAGAAAATTCATAAAATACATTTTGTATACAAATAGTTGTAAAGTAAACTGTTTGCGTCTGAAAGCAGATATTTCCCATATAAATATTTAATTAATCTTTTCTGATCTCTCAAATTCAAAGCAAAATCTGATTCATCACAAAATATAAAATTAAATCATTAATTGACTAAGAAATGCCAAATTCATTGGTAATATTCCATGTATTACTCATCATGTATGTATGCTTACAGATATAAATATATATATATATATAAAATATGACTGCAAGCATACGAATAATTCATTTCCATCTTATATTTCAATACTTATATACTAATTGATGATCAGCCAAAAATGTGATCTATTTATAAATATTTCCATTCATCTGCCAAAATGTTGTATTGACATACTTATGTAGAAGAAATTATATTCATAATAGAATAATAGTATAAGAGTTCTTATACTGCTCGTCTTGTTTACATTTGACACTGTTGCATTTCGTATGAGATGAAGTGAATAAGATATATGGCACTTAAGCACTCTTATACTGACAGCCGAAGCTAGCCGACGTAGATTTGCCGAACTAACTGAGTGTGCGCACAAAACAATTAGAGAGAGAGAGAGAGAGAGAGCTTAGTGATAGATAGTACGAAAAGAGAAGTTCGAGAGCAAGAGCGCATTAACAGCTGATCTATTTTGTTTACATTCACCTGTTTGAATTGGAGAGGCAAACTAAGGTACATACATACATACAATTGACACACTTTCGTGCAGCCTAGAGATATACAAATGTATTTAAGTTAATATATCCGCACATATATATTCATATATATAGACTTTTTATGCGTGCCAACTTCTAAATATAAGTTATCAAAGCTAGAAATATATATCCTCGACAATACGTTTTCAAGTTCTTGTTTACATTTCTCAGGTAGAGATAATAAAAAACATTTCATGTAACTATACTAATATTGAATGATATATATATAGTTGAAATTATTATTTTTTTTATTTTAAATTTATTTATGAACTTTTAACAATCCTAAAATAACCTAATTTATATTAATATATATAAAGTATATCTTTTTATTTTTGTTATTAATATACCTTCATTATGCTCGTATCACTGCTTTTCCTTAGTTGTACTTAACTATACTCATACCGTTAATAATATTACAGTACAACAACATCAAGGCGGTTTCGGAGGCACCTATGTACCGCCCTCGTTGACACACGTTTATGCCCAAGGTGACATCTCACCGCCTGTATTCGAGCAAATCTTTAAGAACGCTCGCTTCGCTCAGGGTGGCAACGCCCTGTTCGAAGGCCGGCTCCGTGGCAACCCGAAGCCATTCGTTACATGGACCCGAAAAGGCGCACCACTTCTCGAGTCGCAAAAGTTCCGGATGAGCTACAACGAGGCCACGGGTGATGTATCCCTGCTGATTAACCAGATCGGACCCGGCGACGAAGGCGAGTACACGTGTACTGCTCGTAATCAGTACGGCGAGGCCATCTGCAGTGTCTACATTCAACCGGAAGGCGCCCCAATGCCTGCACTGCAGCCCATCCAGAATCTGGAGAAGAACATCTACTCCAATGGTTATTCGTATACGTCCATTGAGGAGGAATTCCGTGTGGACACGTTTGAGTATAGACTTTTGCGCGAAGTCTCCTTCAGGGAGGCTATAACGCGCCGCTCCGGCTATGAGCAGGACACTCAGCTGTCCCATGAGCTCGACCGTTCTCTTGGCCCTGCGCACGCACCACAATTATCGCAGAAGCCCAGAAACTCCAAGCTCATCGAGGGCTCTGATGCTGTGTTCACAGCCCGCGTTGGCTCCAATCCGAAACCACGTCTCACCTGGTTCCACAACGGACAGCGTTTGGTAGCCTCGCAAAAGTATGAGATCTCTTATTCGAGTGGCGTTGCCACACTGCGCGTAAAGAACGCCAATGCCAAGGATGGCGGCCACTACACCCTCCTGGCTGAGAACCTGCAGGGCTGCGTCGTCTCCTCCGCTGTGCTGGCCGTCGAGCCGGCCGCTGAGACTGCCTACGAGCCCAAGCCCGTGGATACGATGGCCGAGCAGCTGGAAGTCGGCAAGGCTTTGCCGCCCACTTTTGTGAAGGCCTTCAGCGAACGCGAAGTCACCGAGGGTCGCATGACGCGTTTCGATTGCCGTGTCAGCGGCAATCCCTATCCCGAGGTATTCTGGTTCATCAATGGCCGTCAAGTGCGCGACGATGCCTCGCACAAGATTCTGGTCAACGAGTCCGGCAGCCATTCGCTGATGATCACGAACGTGAGCCGCCTGGATGGTGGCTCTGTTCAATGCTTGGCCCGCAACAAGGCTGGCGAGGTGGCCATCGAGGCGCCGCTGCATGTGCTGGAGAAGGAGCAGGTTGTCGCACCACAATTTGTGCAGCGCTTCAGCACGATGACAGTGCGCGAGGGTGAGCCCATCACCATGAGTGCCAATGCCATTGGCACACCTGTGCCGCGCATCACCTGGCAAAAGGATGGTGTACAAATCTCATCAACTGCCGAGCGTTTTGTGGGCATCGATGGCGGCGCCACCTGCCTGGAGATACCACAAGTTAAGGCAACTGATGCTGGCTGGTATCAGTGTACCGCACAAAATATTGCCGGTTCCACCGCGAACCGCGCAAGACTCTATGTCGAAGTTCCCAGAGAGCAACCAAGTCAAGAACAAAGGCGTCTTAATCTACCAAGACCAACGAAAGTTATCGAGCCTGAGTAAGATCTCTTGAGCTGTTAAACATTTGGAATTTTTGCATTAAGCTCCTTTATTCTATTTCTAGGCCAATCCCTGGGCCAGAGATTATTTATTTGCGCCATGTGGAACGCGCCAAGCCCCATCTGCGTCCCGGCGAGGAGGATCGCGTCTATCCTCCGCCACAGTTCATCATACCACTGCAGAATGTGCAGCAGACTGAAGGTGGCCGAGTCCACATGGAGGCGCGCATCGAGCCCGTCGGCGATCCCAGCATGGTCGTTGAGTGGTATCTCAATGGTCGTCCCCTGGCAGCCAGTAAGTAGCTCGTGTTCAAATTACTCTTACCTTGTGTCTCATCTCTTGCTCTCTTGCTCTCACAGGTGCCCGCGCCACATCTGTCTTCAAGTTTGGCTTCATTGCTCTGGATTTGCTGAGCATTATGGGCCACGATGCTGGAGAATATATGTGCCGCGTCAGCAATGCCAGCGGCGTGGCTGAGTCGCGCGCCATTTTGTCGGTGGTGCAGCGACCATCCATTGAGCAATCGTCGCAGAATCCGAACAGCTTGCAGTACATCAATCAGCTGGAGGACTACTCTCGCTATCAGCGCCAGGAGAGCTCAGAGGAGTTGATGAATCAAGCTCCGCAATTTATACGTCCACTGCGCGACCTCGGTGAGTTCGAGGAGGGCAAGAATGTGCACTTCGAGGCACAGGTGACCCCCGTGAATGATCCCAGCATGCGTGTCGAGTGGTACAAGGATGGCTTGCCAATCACCGCCAGCTCACGCATCACGGCTATATTCAACTTCGGCTATGTCTCCCTAAACATATTGCACCTACGCGCCGAAGATGCGGGCAACTACACCGTCCGTGCCGTGAATCGCATTGGCGAAGCCATCAGCCAGTCCACCATTCGCGTGCACTCGCGCTCCCAGGTCACCGCCGATCTGGGCATACCCGAGCAGCAGCGTTACATTGAGAAGGTGGAGGAATTGGAGGACTATCGCAAGTCTCAGCAGCGTCGCCACGTTCAGGAGGCACCTGAGGCCATTGCGCCACCCCAATTCAAGACACCCATCCAGAACCAACTGGACTTGCGAGAACACTCGCATGCGCACTTCGAGGCACGCCTTGAACCCATTGGCGACTCGACCATGCGCGTGGAGTGGCTCAAGGATGGGCAACCCCTTGAGGCCAGCTCGCGCATCACTACTTACCACAACTTTGGCTACGTCGCGCTGACTATCAAGCAGATAACCATCTACGATGCCGGCACCTATACCTGCCGCGCCTACAACGCCATGGGCCAGGATACAACCACGGCCCAGTTGACGGTCATATCGAAGAACGAGATCGTCTCGGACACGCAGCATCCGGGTGGCCTGCAGAAGATTCAGCATCTGGAGGACTCGTCACGTTATGGTCGCCGCGAGGAGGAAGAAACCTCCATTACGCAGGCACCACGCTTCCTGGGCCCCCTCAAGGGCACCACCAAGATCTTGGAGGGTCAACGCGCCCACTTTGAGGCGCGTGTCGAGCCACAGAGTGATCTGGGCCTGCGCATCGAATGGTACCACAATGGACGTGCCATCACCGCTGCCAATCGCATCCAGACCTACTACGACTTCGGCTACGTTGCCCTGGACATTTCGCAGGTGCGCGCCGAAGATGCTGGCGTCTACACTGTGGTGGCTAGAAACAAGCTAGGTGAAGCTCAGTTGCAGGCAACGATGGTAGTGGAAAGTAAGTAGAAGGAATCCGAACTTAATTGCTCATTATTTAATCCAATCATTTGCATTACAGCTCGTTCCAACATCGACACATCTAGCATGCACCGCGGCCTCTATGAAAAAACGCAGAATCTAGAGAACAAGCAATTCGTCGAGCCCCAATACGATATTGAGGAGATCTCCAAGTCAAAGCCCGTCTTTGTGCAGCCGCTGACCGATCCCAAGCCCATTCACGATGGAAAGAACATTCATCTGGAGTGCCGCCTCGAGCCCATGGGTGATCCCACAATGCGCGTCGAATGGTTCCATAACGGACGCCCCGTAACCGTTGGCTCCCGTTTCCGCACCTACTACGACTTCGGATTTGTCGCCCTGGACATCATCAAGGCCACGGCAGCTGACTCTGGCGAGTACACCGTGCGCGCCACCAACCACCTGGGCACCGCCCACACCTCTTCATGTGTGCGTGTGATTGATCGCACCGATGTTGTGACCGAGACCCAGAACGAGCAGTCGCTGGAACAGATTCAGCTGCTCGAGGACTCGCGTCGTCGCCACCACCAGGAAGAGGATATTACCATCATGCAGGCGCCTCAATTTACACGCGCGCTGCATAACATCGAGACCGTTGAGGGCACCAACGTGCATCTGGAGTGCCGCCTGCAGCCGGTGGGCGATCCCAGCATGCGCATCGAGTGGTTCGTCAACGGCATGCCGGTAAAGACGGGCCATCGCTTCCGTCCCGCCTACGAGTTTGACTATGTGGCGCTGGACTTGCTGGGCTGCTATGCCATTGACTCGGGCGTCTACACGTGCCAAGCCCGTAACCAACTGGGCGAGGCCGTCACCTCCTGCTCCGTGCGCATTATTGCCAAGAAGGATTTGATTCTGGAGACGCAGAACGAGTCTGGTCTGCAAAAGATTCAATACCTGGAGGACTCCTCGCGCTATCGTCGTCATGAGTACGTGGATGAGGTGGTCAACATTCGCCCCCGCTTCCTGACCCATCCGAAGAGCCTGACCAACACTCGCGAGGGCGCTCACGCCCACTTTGAGTGCAAAATTGAGCCCGTCACCGATCCCAATCTGAAGGTGGAGTGGTTCAAGAACGGCCGTCCCATCACCGTGGGCCATCGTTTCCGCCCGATTCATGATTTCGGGTACGTGGCCTTAGATATAGTTGGCCTGATTGCTGAGGACTCCGGTATTTACACCTGCCGCGCCGTCAATTTGATTGGCTCCGATGAGACTCAGGTGGAGCTGCAATGCCGCAGCGGCGAGCAAATCGTCACAGTTACCCAGAACGAGGCTGGTCTCGAGCAGATCCACTACCTGGAGGATCGCTCGCGCTACAGCCGCCGCGAGGAAGTCGACGAGAGCACCAAGCAGGCGCCAGTGTTCACAACTTCCCTGAAGAACATTGAGATCAAAGAGAATCAGCGTGCGCACTTTGAGTGCCGCTTGATTCCCGTCTCCGATCCTTCGATGCGCGTGGAGTGGTACCACAACAACATGCCTCTGAAATCGGGCTCTCGCTTCACTGAGACCAACAACTTCGGCTTCGTTGCCCTGGATATTATGTCCACCCTGCCCGAAGATGCCGGCACCTACACCTGCCGTGCCTTCAATGCTGTTGGCGAGGCCATAACATCTGCTGTTGCCGTGGTGCACACCAAGAAGTCCATCTATCTGGAGTCTCAGCACGAGACTGCATTGCCACGACTGCAGCACCTGGAGGATGGCTCCAAGCGCCAGCGCGTCAGCGTACAGGATGAGTTCGTTTCGCAGGCTCCGGTCTTTACCATGCCCGTGCGGGATGTTCGCGTGGCCGAGAACCAGGCTGTGCACTTCGAGGCCCGCCTTATTCCGGTGGGTGATCCCAAACTCACGGTCGAATGGCTGCGCAACGGTCAGCCCATTGAGGCGTCCAACCGTACCACCACCATGCACGACTTCGGCTACGTGGCTCTGAACATGAAGTACGTGAATCCCGAGGACTCTGGCACCTACACCTGCCGTGCGGTCAACGAGCTGGGTCAGGCTGTAACGTCTGCGTCGCTGATTGTGCAGTCGAAGACTGCCATTCAGATGGAGACCCAGCACGAGGCTGCCATGCACAAGATCCATCAGCTGGAAGATCATAGCAAGTACCAGCGGCGCGAGGAGGAGGAATACTCCGTTACGACTGCGCCAATGTTTGTCACCAAGCTGATCGGACCCACCAATCTGGTTGAGGGCCAGAGCGCCCACTACGAGTGCCGCATCGAGCCTTACCCAGATCCCAACCTAAAGGTTGAGTGGTTCCACAACGGCAAGCCCTTGAGCACTGGCCATCGCTTCCGCACCACCTATGACTTTGGCTTTGCCGCACTCGACATCCTCACCGTCTATGCGGAGGACAGCGGAGAGTACACTTGCCGTGTGACTAACAATCTGGGCGAGGCCGTCAACTCAATTGCACTCAACGTTACGACCCGTTCGTCGATTATTCATGAAACGCAGCATGAGGAGGCTCTGCACAAGATCCAGCATCTGGAGGATACCTCTCGCTTCCAGCGCAAGCCTAAAGAAGAACAGTTCCACGCTGAGCGTCCACAGTTCGGACGCCCATTGCGCAATGCCAAGGTCAATGAGGGCACACCCGTGCATCTGGAGGCAACACTGATCCCAGTTAATGACCCCACCATGAAGGTCGAGTGGTACTGCAATGGCAGACCCATCCAAACGGGTCACCGCTTCAAGACCACCTACGATTTCGGCTTTGTCGCCTTGGACATATTGTACGCCCACGCCGAGGATACCGGCACCTACATGTGCAAGGCCAAGAATGCTGTTGGGGAAGCTGTCACGACTTGTGCTGTAAACGTAACAGGTAAGCTCATAGCTCATCCGCAAAGTTCACCTAATGCTAATCACATTCAACTTGCAGCAAATAAGACACTGGATTTGGATACACTCGATGCCCAGCGGCTGGAGAAGATTCGCCAGCTCGAGAGCTATGCGCCACCCGTAAAGGCCGAGGTGGAGGAGAAGGGACAGAAGCCAATTTTCCTCACCCCACTTAGCAATCTGGAGCATCTGAAGGAGGGCGAGCACGCCCACTTGGAGTGTCGCGTTGAGCCCATCAACGATCCCAACCTGAAGATCGAATGGTTCTGCAATGGCAAGCAACTGCCCACCGGACATCGTTATCGCACCACCCACGACTTTGGCTACGTGGCCTTGGACATTTTGTATGTCTATGGCGAGGACACTGGCACCTACATGTGCAAGGCAACCAATCTCCTGGGCGAAGCAGTCAACACCTGCAATGTCCGTGTGCTAAACAGGCGCAGCATGATTCTGGACACCCAGCACCCGGATGCTTTGGAGAAGATTCAGAAGTTGGAGTCCAAGGTTGTCACCACTCGCACCGAAGTCGGTGATCATCCAATTGGCCCGCCCCACTTCACCGCAGACCTGCGCGGCTCCACGGAGATCTATGAGGGCCAAACGGCTCACTTTGAAGCACAGGTGGCGCCAGTGCACGATCCCAACTTGCGCATCGAGTTCTACCATAATGGCAAGCCTCTGCCGTCGGCTGCCCGCTTCCACATCACCTTCGACTTTGGTTATGTCTCTCTGGACATTACCCATGCCGTGGCCGAGGATGCCGGCGAATACTCCGTGCGTGCTGTTAACGCTTTGGGCCAAGCCGTCTCTTCGACCAATCTGCGCGTGATTGCCCGCGGCACCATTATTTCGGACACTCAGCATCCTGAGGGTCTGGAGAAGATTCGTAAGTTGGAGTCTACGGCACCACACCAACGCCAGGAGGTGGAAACTCCTGGCACTCGCCAGCGACCCATGTTCACCCAACCGATTCAAAACATTGATCGCATCAATGAGCACCAGACCGCCCACTTTGAGGCGCGCCTGATCCCAGTGGGCGATCCCAACTTGAAGGTCGAGTGGTATCGCAATGAGAAACTGATCGAAGACAGCTCCCGAATCACCAAGCAGCACGACTTTGGCTTTGTCTCCCTCGATATATCGCACATCCGCAAGGAGGATGAGGGCGTTTACATGTGCCGCGCTGTCAATCCACTTGGCGAGGCCGTCACTTCCGCCTCCATGCGTGTAGTTACCGAGGCCACCATCCAAATGGATACCCAGCATCCGGACAGCATTCGTCGTATTCATCAGCTGGAGAAGCCTCTGGCTCCACTACCCACCGAGCCCGAGCGCCTCTTCGAGAAGCCCATCTTTACGCAGCTACTGACGGGCCCCTCCGAGGTATGGGAGGGCACCCATGCTCACTTCGAGGCTCGTGTGGTGCCCGTTGGTGATCCCTCACTTAAGTTCGAGTGGTTCATTAACGGCGTGGAGCTGCAAATGGGCTCACGTCTGCGCACCACCCACGACTTTGGCTTTGTCACTCTCGACATTGCCGCTGTGGTGCCTGAGGATGCTGGTGTCTACATGTGCCGCGCTTTCAATGCCGCTGGCGAGGCTGTGTCCTCGACTGCCATGAAGGTGAAGACCAGGGCCAACATCGACGGACAGCCCCTGATACCCGAGTCCTGGGAGGCCATTCGCCTAAAGGAGGCCGCAATGAACCGTGTGCCCGAAATGTTTGTGGACTCTACTCCCCAGCAGGCTCCGGTGTTCACGACGCACTTGCAGAGCTACGACAAGCTACACGAGGGCCAGCATGTGCATCTGGAGGCTCAGGTGGAGCCGCGCGCCGATCCTAACCTGCGCATTGAGTGGTTCAAGAACGGCATCTCGCTGACCACTGGCTCACGCATACGCAGTACCTTCGACTTTGGACTGGTTACCTTGTCCATCAATGGGCTGCGCGAGGACGACTCTGCTATTTACACCTGCAAGGCTACCAACCAGGTGGGCGAGGCCGTCTCGACCTCATCGCTCAAGATCGAAGATCGCCATTGGCTACAAGCGGAGTCCTTGCATCCAGACTCATTGCCACGCATTGGCGAGCTGGAGGCGCCCAAGCAGGCTCGTAAGGATGCACCAGAGCCCACATATGAGACTCCTGTATTCATCACGCATCTGAACAACATCGAGTGCAAGGAGACGGACAGCGTTCGCTTTGAGTGCAACGTGGAGCCGGCCCGTGATCCCACCATGAATATCGAATGGTACTACAATGGCCAACCGTTGCAGGCAGCTGCCAAATTCAAGTCCATTTACGACTTTGGCTACTGTGCCCTGGACCTGAGTAACTCGTATGCCGAGAACAGCGGCATCTACACTTGCAAGGCCACGAATAGCAAGGGCTCGGCCACTACCTCGGGCACATTGAAGTGCACAGGCGGCAAGACCATGTTCCTGGACACTCAGCATCCACAGGGCGAGAGCGGACTGGAGGCCGTGCAAGAAACAGAGGAAGCATTGGCAAATCGCTATGCCCAGAAGCCAAGCAAGCCGGAAACTCAATACCCAGCGCCAGTCTGGACCAGGCCATTGCAGCAGGAGTTCCATCTATCCGAGGCGCAGCCCATCCATTTGGAGGCCAACGTGGAACCGAAAGAGGATCCAAATCTGTTCATCGAATGGTATTTCAATGGCAAGCTGCTGCAGCATGGCTCACGCTTTAAGATGACCAGCGAGTTCGGCTTCGTCACCATGGACATGATTGAGGTGTACTCTAGAGACCAGGGCATCTACACTTGCAAGGCCTATAACAGGGCTGGCGAGGCTTTCACTTCTACCACCATATTCTGCTCGAGCAAGGACAGCATCATTGAAGCCACTCAGCATCCCAAGGGTGCTGAGGGTCTGGAGCAGATTCAAGACTTGGAGGAATCACTGCGCAAGGACGGCAGCAAGCCGGAGCAGCCCGAACAGGGCATTGCACCACGCTTCACCACCGAATTCGTTAACATCGCTGACATTGGCGAAGGTGAGCTGGCCCACTTCGAGGCCAATCTCATTCCTCTGGGCGACCAGAGCATGGTCATTGAATGGTTCTTCAATGGCAAAGTTCTTGAAGCCAGCCACCGCGTGCGCACCATCTACGCCTTTGGCACCGTCGCCCTCGAAGTGCTGGGCACCAAGATCGAAGACACCGGCACCTACACCTGCCGTGCCACCAACAAATACGGCTCGGCTGAGATCAGCTGCACGCTGGAGTGTGTCGACAAGCCTCGTGGCCAGAAACCACACTTCACGTCGCACATTCAGCCGCTGCAGGGCCTGAAGGATGGCCAGTCCGCTCACTTCGAGTGCACCTTGATTCCGGTTAATGATCCAGATCTTAAGGTCGAATGGTACCACAATGGCAAACTGCTCCGTCACTCGAATCGCATCAAAACGGTATCCGACTTCGGCTACGTGGTCCTCGACATTGCCTATCTGCAGGATCACGACAGTGGCGAATACGTCTGCCGTGCCTACAACAAGTACGGCGAGGACTACACTCGCACCACTCTGAACTGTGGTGGTCGCGGTGGCGTGTTCTACGACAGCTTGCAGCCTGATTCTCTTCAGAGAATCCGTGAGCTGGAGTGCCCGCAGGGACAGCAAACGGACAGTGGAGCTCCAGTGGTTGCCGAGCCACCCAAGTTCATCACACAAATCAGTGATGTCACCAAGCTGGTGGAGGGCCAGAGCGCCCACTTTGAGGCGCGCCTGACGCCCATTACCGATCCTGACTTGGTGGTCGAGTGGTATTTCAATGGCAAGAAGCTGCCCCATGGCCATCGCTTCCGCACTTTCCATGACTTCGGCATTGTCATCCTGGACATCCTGTATTGCTACGAGGAGAACTCTGGTGTTTATGAGTGCCGCGCCTACAACAAATATGGCGAGGATGTCACCCGCGCCAGTCTGAAGTGCGCCTCCAAGGCCAGCCTGATCTTGGACTCCCAGCTGCCACGTGGCATGGAGGGCGGTCTGGAGAAGATTGCCAATCTGGAGTATAGCATGGTGCGTACCCGCGAGGAGACCACCGAGGAAACCAGAGGCAAGGCCCCAGTGTTCACAGTGCCCCTGGAGAACATTGACAATCTGCGCGAGGGCGAGAATGCTCACTTTGAGGCTCGCATCACGCCTGCTGATGACCCCAAACTGAAGGTGGAGTGGTACTGGAATGGTCGTCCATTGAAGGCTGGCTCTCGGTTCCGCACTTTCTGCGACTTTGGTTTCGTTATTCTGGAAATTTCTCCAGTCTATCCCGAGGACTCTGGTGAATACTCGTGCCGTGCCATCAATGAGTATGGTGAGGCAGTGACCAGCGCAACAATGAAGATCCAAGGCAAGCGTAGCATCATTATGGAATCGCAGCTGCCCAAGGGCATGGAAGGCACCATCGATCGCATCGCCGAGCTGGAAGGTCTGGGCTCTCGCAGCACAGAGTTTGTGCCGGAGGACGATACAGGCAAGCCACCCGAGTTTATTACGACGCCATTCGACATGGTCATCGGAGAGAACTCGCTGGCCCACTTCGAGTGTCGTCTGCAGCCCATCAACGATCCGTCCATGCGCGTGGACTGGTTCCACAACGGCAAGGCCTTGTGGGCCGGCTCCCGCATCAAGACCATCAACGACTTTGGCTTTGTCATCCTGGAGATCGCCGGCTGCTATCAGCGAGACTCGGGTCTGTATACCTGCAAGGCCACCAACAAGCACGGCGAGGCCACCGTCTCCTGCAAATTGCAGGTCAAGGGTCGCCAGGGCATTGTCATGGAGCCGCAGCTGCCTTCGAACTTCCGCACTGGCACTGAGAGCCTGCAAAAGCTGGAAGAGAGCATGCACAAGCGTGAGGAGATGGTCATCGATGAGGAGCAACCAAATCCGCCCAAGTTCATTGAGGAGATCAAGGATAACTTGGACGTGCCCGAGGGTGGACCAATTCACTTCGATTGCCGCGTAGAGCCCGTTGGAGATCCAACAATGCGCATTGAATGGTACTACAATGGCCGCGTCATGGCCACTGGCTCCAGAGTTCATCAGCTGAACGACTTTGGCTTCATTGCTTTGGACATTGACTACATTTATGCGAGGGACTCCGGCGAATATACCTGCCGCGCCACCAACAAGTGGGGCAGTGCCACCACCACCGCCAAGGTCACCTGCAAGGGCAAGCACAGCATTGTCTACGACTCGCAGCTGCCCGAGGGCATGACCGCCGAGAAGTTGAAGGAGCTGGAACGTGGACGCATACCAGAGGCACCCAAGGTGGTCGAAGAGCAGTACGGACCACCAAAGTTTATCACCCAGATCGCATCCTGCACAGCCGAGGAGTCTGAGGCTGTCCGATTCGAGTGCCAAGTGGAGCCAAAGACCGATCCCAATCTGCGCGTCGAATGGTATCGCAATGGCAAGCCTTTGCCTCTGGGCCATCGCTATAGGAATGTCTTCGACATGGGCTTCGTCTCGCTGGACATTTTGTATGTGTACAGCGACGACTCTGGTGAATACGTTTGCCGTGCCGTCAACAAGTACGGCGAGGATCGCACCAAGGCCACCGTCTCCTGCAAGAGTAAGTCATCCAGCCACGATTCATATCTATTATATCTAATCTGTCCTGATTTGAATTAGAATTGCCAACGATTCTGCTGCAAAATCAAGTGCCACGTGGCATGAAGCGCTCGGAAACGCTCACCCAAATGGAGGCCACCATCAAGAAGTACACCTCCGAGGTGCATTTGACCGAGGATGATCTCTTCGATCCCGATCGCAAGCAGCCTCCTCGCTTTGTTACGCAGATCAAGGAGCAGCTCACGCTGACCGAAATGGCTAAGACTAAGTTTGAGTGCCAGCTGGCGCCAGTGGGTGATCCGAACATGAAGGTCGAATGGTTCTTCAATGGCAAGCCCTTGCTCTACAGTAAGTGCCCACAGCCGATGGGTAAAGCTGTTCTGCTTTTATTTATGCTCTTATTTGTGTACTCGCAGAGAACCGCTTCCAGCCCATTTACGACTTCGGCTATGTGGCCATGAACTTCGGCTGGGTGTATCCCGAGGACAGCGGCGAATATGTCTGCCGCGCCACGAACTTGTATGGCATGGATGAGACTCGTGCCATCATCAAGGTGTCCGGCAAGCCGGGCATCGTCTACGACTCCCAGCTGCCTGCCCATATGCAGAGCATCGATCGCATTCGCGAAATGGAGGCTTCCTGGCAAGTGTAAGTTATCTGTGGTATTAGCTGGAGAAAAGAGCTTGGATACATTCGTTACCTACTCCCACAGTGTACCCGAAGAAGCTGACCCCGATGCCAAGCCCAGAACGAAGCCAGTGTTCGTTAGCAAGCTGGAGCCGCAGACGGTCGAGGAGGGCGAACCAGCCAGATTCTGTGTGCGCGTCACCGGTCATCCACGTCCTCGTGTCATGTGGCTGATCAACGGTCACACTGTTGTCCATGTAGGTGCACTCTAGCGCATTTCAGCGAGTCAGTGACTAATTCTCTCACATGCAGGGCTCGCGTTACAAGCTGACCAACGATGGCATGTTCCATCTTGATATACCCAAGACGCGTCAATATGATACCGGCAAGGTGGAGGTTATAGCGCGCAACTCTGTGGGCGAATCGATTGCTTCGACCGAACTGAATGTTGTCGCACGCTCCGATGACTATCGCAATGTTCTCAAGAACTCACCACGCCGTAAGTCACACGCACGCACACACCCATACACTTTTGCTACAAACACAGATTGTTATACAATCAGATATATCTAAACAGCTATATGAAATTAACACGAATTTTTAAATGCAGTAGTTCTTAGCTGGCAAAACTAAAAAAGAAACACACAAGTGATATCGCATTAAATATCGCATTGTAAATATACATACACATACTTTTCTTATTATATATAAGTATATATATCTATACATACATATATAGTTCACATAAAGAATGCATTTCCAAGTAGAAGTAGCAGCCGAGTTAATTGCGTTTCTCCAGCACATACCACAAAAAAATACAAAACTAGTGCCACTGTATAGGTCAGACAATAGAAAACCACAGAATCCCTATCCACAATACACCCAGTTCCCCACTCCGAAAAGTGCTTTCCTTCAATTATCCCATAAGAACGTCTGATTGTCCACGCCACGAGCCTGCAAAGGAGCGACCCAGCGGAAACTGTGCCCCCTGGACGCCATCAATGAGTATCGCCGGATCATGGGTATTTTGGTTGTGCAAGTTTTTAGTGTGTGCGTGTTTTAAAGACTGTCTATTCTAAGCTGTGGCTGATCACTTTCAACTTTTTCTGTCTTCATAAGCGGTTGAATTCTAAACTTAAAGGAGTTAGCAAACCTCTGTGAACATCATTAAAAAAAATGTACCATCCATGTGTCATACTTTCGTTTTGCTTATTTTAATTCATGTACTAACACTGAAGCTATACGAATGCAGTTTTACTTAACTAAGCGGCATGCCAATAGTTGAATTCCTTCTTGTGAATAGCTGAACGTAGTCATGCCTACTAGACAGTGCTTAAAACCATCAATTTATTTTGCATATAGCGTGGTACGATTACGAGCTAGCGGCCTATCAGAAGGAGCGCCAGGAGAACGAGCTGGAAAAGGTATTCGATGAACGTAAGCAATATTTGTCCGAGCAGAGTGCGCACACCCTGAAGGGCGTTGAGCACCTGAAGCCCAAGCAGTACAAGCCCCAGACACCCGACTGGCAGCAGAACGTCAAGGCCAAGAAGAGCGAGGAGTACTACAACAAGATCCAGGAGCTGGAAACCGAGCAGTTGCTCAAGGAGACCAATTTGCGCAGAGACACCCATCAATATGCCATTCCCGGCGAGAAGGTGGTTAGCAGCTCAGCTGCCAAGGGCATGGCGCACTCCTACGAGGAGAATCTGTAAGTAAACTCAAAGTTATTCAGATGAGCTTATATTCATGCCGAAACTCTGTCATTTCTCACAGTCAAGAGCAAACGAGCACCACCCAGGTCAAGGGCGCCCCACCAAAGGGCATAGCCCAGCCGTCAGAGTCATCGGTGCATGGACGCGAAGTGCACATGAATAAGCAGCAGCAAGTGCAGAAGGAGATCCAAGGTGACTTGGAGATTACACGCAAGATCACTGCCACCGAGACCACCGAAGTGGAGCATAAGGGCACCATTCAAGAGCGCGTTGTCAAGGGTCCTGTCCAACCCTCTAAGGCACCTGTCTTCACCAAAAAGATTCAGCCATGCCGCGTCTTTGAGAACGAGCAGGCCAAATTCGAGGTGGAGTTCGAGGGCGAGCCCATGCCAACCGTGAAATGGTTCCGTGAGAGCTTCCCCATCCAGAACTCACCTGATCTGCAGATTCACACATTCAGCGGCAAATCCATATTGATCATACGCCAGGTCTTCATCGAGGACTCGGCTGTGTTTACCTGCGTGGCTGAGAATCGTGGCGGAACTGCCAAGTGCAGCGCCAATTTGGTTGTGGAGGAGCGTAGGCGCGCCGGCAAGGGCGGCATTCAGCCACCAAGCTTTGTGTCCACCATTCAGAGCACCACCGTGTCCACTGGCCAGCTTGCTCGCTTCGATGCCAAGGTAACCGGCACACGTCCCATGGATGTTTACTGGCTGAAGAACGGCATGAAGATCCAGCCCAGCATCAAGTTCAAGATGCTGGAAGAGGACAACATTCACACTCTGCTGATCATTGAGCCGTTCGCCGAGGACTCTGGCCGCTATGAGTGCGTGGCAGTCAACGCCGCTGGCGAGGCTCGCTGCGATGGCGATTGCATTGTTCAATCTCCCACCAAGCCGGAGAAGCCAACAACGCCCGGCAGCGAGAAGCCGCCACACATTGTGGAGCAGCTGAAGAGCCAGTCCGTCGAGGAAGGCAGCAAGGTAATCTTCCGCTGCCGCGTCGATGGCAAGCCCACGCCGACAGCTCGTTGGATGCGCGGCGAGAACTTTGTGAAGCCATCTCGCTACTTCCAAATGTCGCGCCAAGGCGAATACTATCAGCTGATCATCTCGGAGGCATTCCCCGAGGACGAGGGCACCTACAAGTGCGTTGCCGAAAACAAACTGGGCAGCATTCAGACCAGCGCCCAGCTCAAAGTGCGTCCCATCGAGAACCTGGATGCGCCGCCAACCATCACCGCTCTCAAGGATGTCTCCGTCACCGAGGGCATGCCGGCTCAGTTCAAAACCACTGTCACCGGCAAAGTGAAAGCCACCAGTGTGCAGTGGTTCCGCGAGGGACAGCTGATACCGGAAACACCTGACTTCCAGGTAGGCTGAGCAGCAATTTGACTAGACTCAACAAATAGTCGCTTGCACAATTGAAGAGCAGTAGCTTAATTGAAATTTGATATCGTTGCAGATGATCTTTGATGGCAACAGTGCCGTGCTTTTGATCGGCACCACCTACGAGGAGGATTCGGGCATCTTTACTGTGCGTGTGACCTCGTCAACTGGACAGGTCGAGTCATCAGCCAAACTGACTGTTAAAAGTAAGGATTAAACTAAAAGCTAAGCAAAACCAAAACCGGAGTTCGTAAACAGCAAGAAATCAAAACGTAAGCGAACAGTGTTCGAAATCTCCAAAGAATGCTCAAAAGAAAAAGAAAACAACAACACACACACATAACGACCAAAAAAAAAAAACCTTTATAAACTATACGTATATTTTTTACATAACGGAATCCCTATACTGACGATGTTTCAGCCCAACTAACTGAGTACTGTCAATGACTAGTCCACAAAGTTTGAGTGAAGAATACTGAACTGAAAACGAATATTTCGACAGTTTCAATTTTTGTTCCTTTTTCTTTCAAATCAGATTTTTAGATTGAATGCAACGAACGAGTTCTTTTAACTACTAACCCAATTTCAATATCAATATGTGAATCCAAGCAACAATTAAATGCAAGATGTTTAACACGAAAAGGTAACAAGAAAAAAAAAAAAGGAAAAAAAAAAGAAATTAAAAACCAACAAAAAAATCAAAGTTTATTTAAATGAAATTAATATTAATAATAAAAACAATTACAAGTATTTTGCAATATAAATATATATATAGAACATTTTCTTTTTGGCATAGCCAATCATGAGGGAATTGCTTGTCGGTTGCTATAAAATTCAAAAGTCTTGAAATTTGAGTGAAAGTGAAGTGAAAACAGAATTATATAGATAAATATAGATACATCCAAAGCACTCAACACTTGCCCCTTTGAGTGAGAATTATAAATAAGGCAGCTTATGTACTTTCATATTGCTCAGAGAATACCTATACATACTTAGGCTTATATGTATGATACGTCTCAGGCACTTTATAAATATGTTGAGTTCTTCTGTATTTAGGCTACATACAGATATGGAGGAGCTATGTGTATATAGAAACATATAGAAACATGTGTCGGAATAGTTCTGGGGCCGTGTGCAAAACGCACATTTGTCCCGCCTCCGCTCGAGCATGAAAGTTGTATTTTTCATTTGAATATTAGCATTAAATATTGTGGATGACACATCTAGCGCGCATACAGCTCGCAGCGTTTGCTGTATCCATGTCCATACTGCCATCGAATACTTGAATATGAAAATCTAGAAACGAACGTGCGCAAAACTAGCACAGCCCAAGGGGGGACTCGTTGGTAATAAGTAAAAAGCAGAACGCCGAAAATATTGAAAGCCATTGCAGACATTGAATTTGTTCAGCTGCCAGCAGCCAGATTATCTATACTACATACGAAAATCTAAATATATATATGTGGGCTGCTGGCTGTCTATTCTATTTTCAATTTCTTTTTTGGAAAATGGTTGTGCTTTGAAAACTAATTTCCAATAGATTAGCTAGAACAAATAAAAAGAAAAAAGAAAATAAGACCAACAACAATTAAAAAGTAGAATCCATTTGATATTTTTAGACCGCAGCGCAGTCTGGATATTTTGTTAGCGACTACAATGAAAACATTTTATGTATTTTTCAAGTAAATCTTGAAATTTATTTCAATTTTCTTTCATTTAAAAATTAGAAAAAAATAAATGAAAAGCGAAAATATAATATTGGCTTTCAATGTATGAGCACAGATGAAAATAAACTGACATTTAGTTCAGGCAAAAATAAAATAATTAATTACCTACGAGATGTTTGTTTGTTGTTGTTATTGTACCATGTAGACAAGATCTGAGTAGCCGATTTGCCCAAGAGATCTATTCGAACACACACACACAAACGCACACCAACTTGGGTATGTGTGTTTTATTTGGGTCTGTGTGTTAGTCATTAGACAAGCCAACATGAATAAATGATTCTGTTTATGGTGCAGAAATGGGTTTTAATTAAATTAATCAGTTACGGCAGTTTACTCATCCAATCGCCCTCTGGCGCTGATTCAGATGCTTTTGCCTCTATTTATAGAAGCCAGCCCACAAGTCTTGTATCCAACCGACTATTTAGATCAGCAATCCCTCTGAAATCAAAAAATGCATATTAGTATTGAACATTATTTATTGGAACGATACTTTCAAATATTACTATCAAACTTTGACCATGTACTCGAACTTGAACTCGTATTCGGACTCGACCTGGACAGACACGGAGATCTATATGATATATGATTATTTGACGTTTGATTATAATCGATTTGTATTGTTTATTTAATTTACGTTTATTTATTTTGTAGTGATGTTGCATGAGATTTTATTATTCATTTTTTATTGCTGCTTTTTACTACTAATTCGTTTCGTTCTCATTTCGTCCACGTTCCACAAAACTATTTCGCATTTTCGAAAAACAAAACACACAATAGAATCAATATTTTGAAAGTTTGAAATTATTTATTACCGTGTCCAGTGCAAATATTTGCCGCTTATGCCGCCGTAAATATTGTGGTAAAAAATGCTTTACTAAAAAATTAATCATAAAAACTCATGCGACTTTTGTTTTAAGTTTGATCTACAATACATTTGAGATACTCGTACTCCTCTGTCAATTAAATAATTTATGTTTATGTTTACGTTTCGTGTTTTAAGTGTTTATCGATCGACCGATAATCAAATATCCAATTCGATCTTTCAATTCAATAATTCTCTTGTTCTTCCATATCACTCTTGTTTTTTAATTGTATTTCTCATGTATTTAACGCTTAAAACCAATATCGCGTCTTTCAAATAAAAAACAAAGCAAATGCATCATCAACTGATAATCGTTTTTGATAACTTCCAAACTGCCAAACTCCATGCTTGCGCATCCTTTGCCGCTGCTTGCTCGCACCGTTATAGGTAACGTATGTATATATAGAATTATTATGGTACTTCGATGTTTTATGTTCACGATTTACAACACTCGATTGAGGACTGCACTTTGTAAATGAACCACACATTTGCCCCGTGTGGCAATTGGCTACCTTCTGCGCTCGATTGTTGTCTACGTCCGAATGAGATCGGTCGAATGCGCCGCGGTGCGCTGGCTGCGCTGCGTTGACTGCGATGCTTACCCCAAAAATACCCCATATCGATATGGCGCACAGCACAGTGAGCACCGCCCAAGAATCCGGCCGAGCTGTTTACCCCACCTGGTGACGTAGCCGGTCGCCACTAATCATAAATCTATTTCGGGCACCCATTGTAAACACAAGCGCTTTAATTGTGCACGCTCTCAAACTCAATTGTTCTCGCTGAGCCGGATCATTCCTTTGGGCCCATACTTCGATTGGATGATGAGGCGGCTGTACTTAGCTGATGATAAATATGTACATTCATTGAAAATGTGCCAAAAAAGTTGCTATGGGCTATTGCTAGAATCACAGGTGAGATTCGTCAAAGACGAATAGTGAATCATGCTAAAGATTCACATCTTTTTCTTTATCAATGTCAAACATTGAGTTGAGATGTGCGTGGCATATTATTTAAGTACCTAATTATTGATTCACGGCCAACATAGATGAGCTGTCTTATGCGATTTGTGGCTGTCGTGCCCCCTCTTAGGCATCTACATCTACGCCTTACAGCCAAGCAGAAATGAGCGTTCTGCCATGGTATTTGGATTTTCATTTCGCACACTACATTAATATTTTCAAGTTCATTGTTTATACATACATATATGCTTGCAAGGTATTTTGATTTATTTTTAATATTGAGTATAAGCATCATGGGGTATATACTCGTCTATCAGAGGTATTTATCAAGTTGCCACACCCCTCAATTAATATCATTCTCCCAGGTAAGCGACCCAATCTAAATGTCGAACACTGTTGTGAACTCTGGAAAATGTCAGGCGATTCTCGATTCCCCCATATACTCTACTAACACGTTGACTTCCCCTTTGAACTTCTAGAACGACGTATCTCGGCTTATCAATTGCGTACGATTGATTCTGTCGAAGATGAGTCCTCGTCATCTGGCAGGGAAGATAATTCACCTGAATCGCCCAACCAGTTCCAGCAGCAACAGCAGCCGGGCGCATATGGTCAATATTTGGGCGTTAATGGGCAGGTACAGCACCAGGGTCGCTCTCGCACTAAGAAGACAAAAGTGCGCAGCAAGTCCTTGCAGCCGCCCACTAATATTGTGCCTTGGCGCAAGTCCTCGCGTCCGCACCGTGGACGCTCACTAGACAAGCAGCCATTCCTGCCGGGTTTCAAGCCAGAGCCGGTCAAGTCGTGGACCGAAGAGACGATTAGCTTAAAGGCCACGCCCATTGAGAAAAAGAAACCGATACCCAAGCTAGAAGCCGCTAAGGTTGTCCTCAAGTCCATCAAATCTGAACGAGATCAGGGCATCATGAGCCTGGGAGCTACGTTGGAGCAGATTATCGCTGGCAAGACCGAAAAGGAGGCCGTGCCTTGGATAACAATGCGTGAGAAGCTAAAGCAGGTGGAGAGTGTGCAACGACAGTTGAACAAATTCGACCTTGATGAGGTCTATTTGCGGCCATTAGAGGGTCAAATCGAAACGGACCAGCAGCTGCCACAGCAAGCCCAGCTGGAGGAAGTGCAACGAACGAAGGAAATTCAACGCCTTAAGAGCATGGAAAGTGTGGAAATCATGGAAATGACTGACCAGATTGATAAGCTCATTACTCAGCAGCAGAATAATAAAGATCTCATTCCATGGAAGGAGATGCGACAGCAGCTGAAGAGCGTGCAGCGCGTAACCAAGCAAATGGAGAAGTTCAAGATAGACGAGGTTGAGCTACGCCATCTGCAGGCTCAGCAGGGCATAGCTGAAGAGTTCCAAAGTGCCACTCAGGACACAGTTGTCATGACCATCGACGATAGCTCCAAGAGCTCAATTTCGAAGATTATGACTCGCGATGAGATTCAGCACTACGAGGACCAGTCGAATATCTATAAGCAGCAGTTCATAACCACTGAAGACGTTAACATAATGCATGTGTCAGAGCGTGAGAAGCTCGAGGCACAAAGGCTGCTCAGGGAACAGCAAGCTGTCAACTGGAGGCAACAGCAGCAGCGTCCTCAGCTGCAGCCACTAACCTCTGTGGAGGATACGATCTCACAGACCAGCGAACGCCAAAAGATTGTGCAGCAGCAGAGCCTTATCGAGGAGAGCCAGCGTCAGCAGTTTATGCAAGTCGAAGACTCTCAGATTATGAGCATTGAGCAGTATGAACATCAAAAGATGATCAACCAGCGCACTCAAGGGGAGTCCTTCAACTGGCGTCAGCCACGCGAGCCCCAGAAGTTCATTCAAGTTGAGGACTCGTCGCTATTACATCTACAAGAGCGACAAGACACTCAGGAGCAACAGCTTATACAGCCCCAGCCCGTTTTGTGGGAACGTGGTAAGAAAAAGCCACAGCCTGTGCAGCCCCAAGGTCCTATTCCCCAACAACAACAACAGCAGTTCGTGGAGAAACCAAAAACATATGAAGAAATGCACGATGAGCTGATTGAGCCAGTTCCAGTCCAGCAGCCAAAGCCAGTGCCAGTTATGTGGGAGCGTGGCAAGAAGAAGCCAATCCAGCCACAACAGAAGACATTTGAAGAGCTCCACGATGTGCTGGATGAACCTGTTCCGGTGCAACAGCCGGAGCCTGTTCCTGTCATGTGGGAGCGAGGTAAGAAAAAACCAGTTGCTCAAGAAGTTACTGATACTCAACAAATTGTGGAAACATCGCAAGTGGTTGAGCAACAAGTTGTCGAGGAGACAAAGAAAACGGCAGTACGCCGAGTAATACCGCCGCGTGAGCCAGAACAGAAAGTAGAGCAAGTGACTCTTAAGCCAACGCCTCGACCGGCACCTAAACAAGCCCAAAAATCTGAAGAATTCCAATTGAAGCCACTCAAGACTACGCGAAGCATTCAGCAAACTGCCCAAGAGTCCGTTCAAACGGCCACCGAAGAAACTCAACACATTACGGAGGTGGCACAGATCACGAAAACACTTGAGGTTGCCGAGGATACTTTGGAAGAAGAAACCACCAAGACCGTTGAGCCTCAGCCACAGCCAGTAATGTGGGAACGTGGCAAGAAGAAACCTCAACAGCCAGCAGCTCAAGAGATACCAAAGTCTCATGAAGTTGCTGTTGATACGCTTGAGGAGGAAACAGCTCCAGCCGTTCAGCCAGAGCCACAGCCTGTTATGTGGGAGCGAGGCAAAAAGAAGCCCCAGCAGCCTAAAGCTCAAGAAATTCCTAAGACTCAAGAAGTCGCTGTTGATACTCTTGAGGAAGAGACAGCTCCAACTGTTGAGCCAGAGCCGCAGCCGGTGATGTGGGAGCGCGGCAAGAAGAAGAAGCCAACTCAAAAATTGGTGGAGGAGATTGCTCCTGAAACACCAACAAAAGCATTTGAGGAAGCAGTCGATGTTCTGCCAGAGGAACCTAAGGTTGAGGATAAGCCAGAACCTGTTTTATGGCAACGAGGTAAGAAAAAGCCGAAGCCAACTGAGGAGCAGCACCCAGATGAAGTGGATGCCCAAATCGAACAAGTTGTTGAGGAGGAGGAGCAAGTGGTTGAAGAAAAGCGTAAAGTCAAAAAGGTTAAGAAACCTAAGCTTCCTAAGGAACCAGTTGAGCAGCCTGATGAAGAGGAGATAGTTGAAGAGAAAGAAGAAGAAGAAATCGTTGAAGAAGAGGAAGTAATAGTGGAAGAAAAGCGTAAAATAAAGAAGGCAAAGAAACCAAAGAAAACTGTAGAGGTAACTGAAGAGCCAGAAGTGCCGGAAGAGCCCGAAGAGCCAACGGAAGACATTCCAGAAGAGGAAGTTGTCCAGGAGCAGGAGGAATTGGTTGAGAAAAAGCGTAGAGTGAAAAAGACAAGAAAACCAAAGCCAACAGAGCCCGAGCCAGAAGAAGAGGAAGTTGAAGAAGAGATTCCAGAAACACAACCCGAAGAGGTTCCAGAAATCGAAGAGCCTTCCGTTAAAGAGCCTACGAAAAAGAAGCCAATCCCTAAAGTGCAGGAAGTGGAGCAAGTTGAAAAGGTTACGCTTAAGCCCGTTCCCAGAAAACAGCATCAACTACCTGAAAAAGAGCAAGTTGAAGAAGTGACACTCAAGCCACGCGCAAAGGCTTCAATTGTCTCCGAGACACAACAGCCCGAAACAACTGAAGCTGAGTTTGTTGAGACAGAAAAGGTTGTTACACTCGAGGACCAGGTAGTCGATGTAACTAAGAAGCGCGTTAAGAAGAAGAAGCCGAAGACAAAGCCTGAGAGTCAGGAATCTACCGAAGAGCCAATCGAAGAACCTGTTGAAGAAATTGAAGAGCAAGAAGAAGAAGAACCAGAAGATATCGTGCCTGTGGAGAATGTGGCCGAGGAACAAGTTATTGAGGAAGCTCCAAAGGAAAAGGTTGCGAGACTCAAACCCAAAAAGGAAGAAGTTGTTGAAATGGTTGAAGAGGTTGCTTTGAAACCGGTAACCCGACCAAAGAAACAATTACCTCAGGAAGCAACAATAGAAGAGGTACGTCTCAAGCCCACGAAACGCACAACTGCCAAGCCTGAGGAAGTTAAATTGGAAGAAGTCGACTTGCAACATGTTGAAAAGGTAGAAGAGGAAGTGATTCAGGAAGAGAAGCGAAAGGTCAAGAAGGTAAAGAAGCCCAAGCACGAAGAACTTCCTGAAATTCCAGATGCCGAGCCAACTGTCTTGGAAGAGGCAGAGTTGATCGATATCGAGAAAGAGCCTAAGCCCGAAGAAGAGCAGCCACAAATACCCTGGAAGCGTGGTGAGAAGAAGAAGCCAGTTGCGGAACCTTTAGAAGAAAAGCAATGGCCAACTGGCAAACGGCGACCTCTGCCCGAAGAGCAGCCTGAAGAGGTACAGCTTAAGCCGATTCCAGCCAAACCTGTGGAAGTTCCTGCAGCACCTGAAAAGGCAGTTTCTCCACCCGAGCTACAGCCTGAAGAGAAGGTTGAGAGCGAAGAGGAGATTTCTGATTTGGAGCCTCTAAAGCTACCAGAAGAGAAGCAACCCAAAGAAAAGGTTAAAAAGGAAAAGAAGAAGAAACCAAAGTTGAAGAAGGCAACGCCATCAGTGGATGAAGTTTCCGAAGAAGTGGCCCAGCCATTTGCAGAGCCAATTGCTGAAGAAGATCAAGTTGAAGAGCTTCCAGTTGATGATGTGAAGGTGGTTGCTGTCTCCGAAGATGTGCAGCCAGAGGAAGAAGTTGTTATAACTGAGAAAACACCCGAAGCCAAACAAAAGGCACATAAGAAGCGTACAAAACCACTGAAAGAAGTTTCGGTTGAAGGACAGCCACAACTACTGGAAGCAGCTGTTGCCGAAATCGAAAAGGCTGATGAAATTTCCCAAGAGATCTCACAAAAGACTATTACTCTACTGAAGAAGACTGAAGATACAAGACCTCAATTCATAACAACAGAGCAGCTTATTGAGCTCGACGTGGAGGACGTAAGACGCGATCTGGAAATGAAAATCACTTCGAATATTATTAAGAAGGAGAAACGGCGCGTTGTGCTCGATGACAGCCAGCCTCTGCCCGAATTGGAGCTAATCACGCAGAAACGTATTCAAGAGGGCATTGACAAAGTGGCCGATGAGGAGTTGATCGAGGATCAGCAATTGACTCAGAACTTAGAAGAAACAACTACGTCTGAGGTAATTGGCCAGGAGCGCAAGCTAGTCAAAAAGAAAAAGAAGGAAATCAAGCCACCGCGTATCACAGAGAAGCTCCGACCACGTCAGTGCGTTCCCGAAGAGCCCACCATCCTCGAATGCAAGGTCGAAGGCGTACCATTCCCAGAAATCAATTGGTACTTTAACGACATGCTATTGTTTGCATCGGAAAAGTACGAAATCACCGTCGTGGAGCAGGTGGCACAGCTGAAGATAGCCAAGGTCACGCCCAGCGATGTGGGAGTTTACACCTGCGAGGCGAAGAACGAAGCCGGCGTGGCAACAAGTCGTACCAACATAATTTTAGGTAAGTTCGCTGCACATTTTCATTTATTCTATGCAATGGTATTCCTGTTTGTGTAAGTCACTTGAAAGCTTTCGAGAAAGTTGATTGGTGTCTTAATTATTTTATCCTCTTGGAAGAACCACTTAACAAACTACTTCCATGATTTCATTCCATTTCTATGCCCAAACACAACAACAACAACACACTTTATAAATACTTTCTATTCACAATGAATATAGAAAAAGAGCAAGGAGTCGCGCCACAATTTACGAAACCACTCAAGATCGAGTTTACAGAGGAAAAGCAGCCCGAGCGGCTAAAGGTAACTGTAACGTGTCAAGTGACTGGCAAGCCCAAGCCTCAAGTTAAGTGGTATCGTGGTATTGAGGAGGTGATACCCAGCGAGGCTTTGCAGATGTTTTATGATCAAGAGACTGGCGATGTTGTCTTGGAGGTTATAAATCCGCCTCCAAATGAAGCCATTACCTATTCGGTCCAGGCTCAAAATCAATTTGGACGCGCCATTGGCAATGCCAATATTATGAGTCGAGTGGATGAGGTACCCAAAGAGATTCTCAAGCCGCCCACAGTTACGCCGTTGAGTGCAGTTGTGGTTCCAAATGGAGGTACTTTACTGTTCGAGGCCAAGTACGATGGTATCCCAAGACCGGAGATCAAATGGCTGCGCAATGGCCGCGAGATTATCGAAAACGAGGAAACCATTATAGAAACCACCGAAACAACGACAACAATCAAGGTTATCAATATGACTCGTAAGCGTACAGGAAAGTATGAAGTTTGCGCCAAGAATAAGGTGGGTGAGGCCAAGTCTTCGGGCTCTGTGGTTGTTTCTGATCAAGCGCCCGATAAGCAAATCAGACCACCCAAATTCATTCAACCACTTGAGCCGAAGTTCTTTGGAGAACATGAAGTTGCAATACTTGAGGTTATTGTCGATTCAGAGCCGCTTTCATCCTTCCAATGGTTCGTTCACAATGAGCCCATAAAGAGCTCGAATGAATGCCGCATTGTTAGCCAGGCCAACAAGTCAACGCTCTTGATTGAGGACTTCCAACCCAAGTTCTCCGGACCATTCACTTGTCGCGCTGAGAACGTTGGCGGCTCGGTCACATCAACAGCAACAGTTAATATGCTGGAGGGCGCACCACAGGAAGAGGCTGTGGAATTCGAGTCGCCACGCTTCATTGAGGAATTGATACAGCCCATAGATGTAATGGATGGCGAGCCGCTGCTATTGACTTGTCGAGTGACAGGCAAGCCTACGCCAAAGGTGGAATGGTATCACAATAAGGAAAAGATAACCGAAACAAAGGAGACAACACTGTCGCAGGATGCGCAAGGAAATTGCCAGCTCCAAATAACGGAAGTTTTCCCTGAAAATCAGGGCCAATATAAATGCGTTGCGACCAATAAGATTGGCAAAAGCGTCACGAAGACAACTGTTAATATTCAAGGTACTTTTGGATGGTATCAATTGATAGTTGATAGTTAACAATAGATACTTAGGAAATGTAGCAAACACCAAATGCATCGCATTCTACATAGGTTTTTCAATAACTACACTCTTTCCACTATCCTCCTACTATTTCTTCTCTGAATACTATATATACAAACATATATGCCCTGTTTAGTATGTTCTTTATACTAACTCACATCTTGATGCCCTTTGCATGTGATACTAGCTAAACGCTATCTTTCGATTTCAAATCAATATTATCAGCTCCCGCAAAATCCTTTTGTAAATAATTTTCCGTTTTTGCGTTTGATAATATACCTGTCCTTGGACAAGCCAATATTTATAAAATTTAAAACATTTTTTTAGCATTTGAATATATCCCCGATTCTGAAATCACTGGACTCACAGGATCTGAGGAGGATCTACTTGATAGAGTAAGCGTGATTGTAGTTAAGGAGCTGCCTAGGTTTTTCTTGAAGCTAACTTTTTCATATATGATGCCACCGTTTTAGACTATCTCAATCGACGAACAACCTCCGAAAATTATTAAAAAGCTACCTGAAAAAATCGAACCCAAAGAGGGTGAACAAGCGAAATTGGAAGTTAAGGTTATTGGTAAACCAAAACCAAAAGTCAAATGGCTACGTGACGACGAACAGATATTCGCCTCCGAGGAATATCAAATCGAAAATTTCGAAGATGGGACCTCAGTGTTGGTCATCAATCATGTATATCCCGATGATGTGGGCACAATTAGTTTTGAGGCCTACAATCCGTTGGGAGTAGCAGTAACAACTGCACTATTCGCAGTCGAAGGTACTGTTATGGTTAATGATGTGTTTATCATACGCTTTATAATATCATGGAAAAGTCTTGGAATTGTCAGTAAAATTCTCTTTCAGATCTGCAGCAGCAATGCCAAATTCCCTTTTATCCCTATCCCCCCTATAACATATGTCTACAATCCAATTTGATAACACTCCCACTCGTATTCCCTACACAAAAATACTCTTACTATACACTCTAATACACGAAAGGTTAAATAAATATAAATAGAATTTACAAAACATATTTTCACACAATATCCTCACTGCATTGCTGATGAAACGTTAATAATAATCTACTATTGTCACTTCTACTGTATCGCAACATTAATAGGCATCGTTGGATCAAAGGATTATCGCAAACCAGAATGGGTGACCCACATGGAAGAGATGCAAGTCGCTCTCAAAGGTATGTATCAGAGAATTGAATAATAACCGACTTTTACCACTGTTATGTGTATATGTGTTTTAATTTCGTGTTTTTCAACACACAACTGTTTTCCGTACTGTTGTCTTATATCACAAAACAAAAACAACATTTCACAAAGTCTGTCTCTATTGTATTTGTCCATGTATTATACAATGTTTCGTGCACCAACAACAACAACAAAAACTATGTGAATCTGTCGATTTCGTCCAAAGAAGCTTACAAACTATGTGGCTTTGTAATTGTCTCAGCCCTTACAGCTCTAAGGCTTATACACCCCTTATCCCCTCAAAACGAATCCAAGCCCCATTGACAAAAGTAATCGCCTTTAGAAATAATAGTATTAAATTCTTGTTATTCCTTATATATACATATAAATATTTTTTACAGTATCAGTAACTCATGTACAAGTAATTGGATGTATTCTAAAACGTTTTAAACGAATTCTATTTTTTCCAAATTTCTACTAACCCTTATATTGACTCAAATTCCAAAGAAACACTATGACATTCCCCTAGCGCTGCTTGCCCACACATATCTATATGTTGTTATGTGCTAGCTGACTCTGCTGCCTGTTTACTCGTTGTGTTTATGTTTATTCAAAGATTTAACCAAAAACAGACAAACAATTTACATATTACTCAAGCAAACTACAAATATCACACTAGGATTAAATACTGACTGTAAGTACAAGGCACACATACAGACTAACTTCTGTTGCTTGTAGAGCTTTGTATCTAATACGTAGTTAAATGATGCTATCTTTATGCTTATAGCTGCTAAATGCTCGCCATCGATACTTAATGAAATGCGTGACTGTCGTGCTTCGATTGGGGAAACAGCGAAGTTCTCCGTACAATTTGCAGGCAATCCGCAACCAGGTACAGTATACTGTCTGAAGAGCGCTGCAGTTGGTTGGGGCTGATGGTAGATTGGTTTGCTGGCTTTTGTAGATATTCAGTGGTATTTCAACAATGTTCAACTGAGGGCGTCAGAAAAGTACCGCATGGTAGTGCAGGAGTCAGAGGCAACACTTGAAATATTCAAGATTACAAACGAGGACTGCGGTTACTACAACTGCAAACTGATCAATGAAATTGGCATGACAATGACGCGCGCTAAATTCGACATATCGTCCACATCTGCAGTAGTAGAGGAGTTGGAGCAAGTGAAGACAAAGACAACCGTCAAGAAGAAGACGGCCAAAAAGACAGCGAGCACAACGGCCAAGCGAACAAGTGCATCTGAGTCTCAGTCGCTCCATAAAACGGAAATCAAAATAGTGCCTGCGAGGCCTGTAGAGACGACGGTGAATATAGTGAAGGTGAAACAGGCGGTGCCCATATTGGTGGAGCACAGTGAAGTCTCAGAAGTGATGCAAGTCAAAGATCGTAAGATAGCTGATGCTGAGCAACGCAGCAGAATCATTGAAGAAATCGCGGAAGAGGCAGAAGAAATAGAGTCCGAGGAAGAGGTCCTCGTTGAGAAGAAGTACACGTCGAGTAAAACGATTCAGCTAACTGAAACAGTTGAACTAATACGCACAAAAATCACAATGAAAACCATTACGATTGAAGACATCTATGAGATAAGCCATCACGAGGAGGTGCAATGGCTGCTCGAGTCCGTCGAGGCCGAGTCGTTTGGCAAAATCGGCGAAGCAGCACTCAGAGACTTGGCCACAATCGGCGTGCTCTTGCGCTATGGCTGCACTCATTATGAAATCACATACATGTACGAGCAGAACATATTCATATCGCTACAGAAACCCGAATCGCAGTCTGCTCTCGTTCAGCTCGTGGAACGTGAAGGCCACGAGGAGCTGATCACGCAAATCCTAAGTGAGTCCTCGAACGAGGACGAAACTATATTGGCAGCGACAGTTGGCTTCAAAGCGTTCATACGCATGATACAGACGTACGAAATTACTATAGAGACGGTGATACGAAAGTTTCATAGGGAGGATTTCATCTCTCACGATTGGAAGATATGCGCAAAGGAGGTTTGAATTCTGTTTTGTTTGTTTTTGTTTCGTTCGATGCGGTTACGTAGACAGTTGAAATGACGGTCTAAATTTGACTTCAATTGAAATAATCTTGCTCTAATTGGGAACTGGCATTTCAACTGGAAAACCCGAATATGTTTTGTACTTTATAGTCTGAAGCTGTGAGAGAATATTCTTCTAGTTTATTGACGATTGCTTTTTATAACTTTTTACATGATTTATTGAAATCTAGAGAATAGTAGAGACATCCCAAATAATTGAAAGTCATGAGGCTATAACGCGTGTGAAAATCGGTGAGTAAGCTGCTTATTTGTGTATATATGTATGTGAATATTGCTAAAAATATAGAATTATGCTTTAGAGAACTTGAATTTTGATTACTGAAAAGCTATTTTATTTCTTTTTTATTTCCAAAAATGTAAAACTGCTTTGTAAAATGCCTGCGCTTATGTGCCAATCCCAACAACAAACTTAATCTAACCCAAACGTAGAGGAAACATTTGTCGAGGAACGCACGATAGTTGTCGATGAAGGTTTGAACATAAACACAGATGAACTGTAAAGTCCACAAATAATACCTACCAGTACTGATGTATCCCAATGAACTACTCAACTACAGTTACTACATCAATTTATGACACTGAAAACAAAAAACATAAACAAAACAAACAATAATCGATATTGACTTTTCAAATATATAACAATTAAATTTTGTTAAACCAAACGAATCATGTGTATATTCTAAAAAGACGCCTACCTCAAATTATCTCAAATGCCCATTAACCGCTGATAACAACCTACTACTATTATGATTTAATGATTTTCTTTAGCCTGTTGTCATATAAGCTTTTTTTGGTACATTGAAAAGCAATTTTTAATACTTCTACGCACCTGAATACAAATGTAGAAGGGCTTCTTTTTTATTGAATGCTCGGGGTCAAACTGTTGGCTTGGCTTGAGGTAAGTTTTCAAAGTTTTCCTTTTGTAATATGTATTGCATATGCTGTTTGTCTGTTTAGCTCTGTTTGTGTGTCGCCAAGAATCTAAAAAGAAGCAAAAAGTGTTATATTAATCACAAATGCTGATCATATAATTTTAATTATAGAAAAATTGCATTTGCCTTGCTATTACGCAGTTTATGAACATTGTTAGTGAATTGTCCTTAATAGCACATGAAAAAGAAACCGACCTTGTCATTGTTTAATTACATTACATTCGCAGAAACTACAACCACTAAAGTGGAAAAACAATTCATACAGCAACAACAAGAACAAGAACAAGAACATGAACAAGCACTAGGTCAACAACAACAATTACAAATTCAGGCTGAACAAACTGTGCATAGAACAACCAAAACTAAAAAGCATAAAAAACATACAGAAATAATACAACAACAGCAACATCAACAAATACAACAAAGTATTGAAGAGATCACAAACTATGAGCAAAGAGAAACATTTGCAGAGGAATCAAACACTGAAGCATCAACAATTGAGACACTAGAGCAGATTGAAGAGCTTCTGCCACATAGCACAAATCTATCCACCCAAAATGTACCAAAAAATACAAACGAAACAATTCCAGTTTCTGTAACAACAGAACTTTCCACACCGAAACCTGTAGCCGCTCAAGTTCACGACGAACTCTTACCTCAAAAGACTTTAGCAGTGAATGAGGAATGTTTAGCATTCGATGAGGTAAGTTCTAGCTTGGCTCCATCTAGTCCAGCGACTAGTGAGCTAATCGAGCAAGTTGAAGTTCACGAAAGACATGCTGCCTCTATTATTGAGACTCACACAAAGGAGACTCCTAAGGAATTAAAATCTTCGAAAATACCAAAGCGCATACAAGCTGAACGCAAAATAAAGGAGTCACGTCCACTACTAATTGAAGCGGCTAGCATCGAGGATTCCATCGTAGAGTTGCAGTCACTGAAAGCTCCTGTTCAGCAAGCACATGGAGAAATCCTTTACTCCCATGAGCTCACCTCAGAACAGCAGTCCACTTTGGACAGTGTCGAAATATTGAAAACCCCAGCAGTTAGCGCGGAAAAAGCAGCATCACAATTGCTTGAAAGCGAAAGTATTGTGATCACCGAGTCTTTTAGAGGAGAGACAGTAGATAAGGAACCAGCACAAATCAAGTCCAGCAGCGAGAAAATTTCTCCCATATTCACCCCAAGTGTTAGCCTAGGCATAACTGAGTGTCAACCAGAGGACTCTGTAGCGGAACTCACAGCTCCAAAAGATATTCGCACCGAGACGACATCATTAACAGTGGAAGAGTTTAAAGCCTTGAGCACTAGCGAATCGAGAGCGTTAGAGAGTGAAGAAACTATGAGCGCCGTGACTCAACCAACGAAATCTCTGGCAGAATTATCCATAAGTCCCGAAGTCGCACCGGCTGTGGTGCAGGAAGTTGATATAATGGAGTCGCTAGGCGATGAAAAGCCATCACCGCAGCGTATTAATGAGGCTCAGGCCCTTAAGCAATTAGTATTGATGGAGAGCCTTATAAATACAACAGCCGATGCGCGTAGTCCCATTGAAGAGAATTTACCAGCATTCCGGACAGAATCGCACGAGGCTAGCTCGAGCTTGGAAACACAATCATACGTTATTACGGAGCAGACTATTTCCAATGAAGATGGCCCAAGAGAATTAGCTTTAGAGAGAATACCTGAAAACATAGCAGCTAAATTAAGCCAAGCCAGCTCTCTCACGGTGGGACAAACTCAGGAAGTGCAATTAGTTGAAACGACAGAAATTCTGGATAAGACAACTATAGAGCCTGCTAGGCCCGCGAAGGAGTCATTCACAAAGGCTTTTGGAGCCGCCATTGGTAACCAGGAAATAATATATGATACCACTCAGGTAATAGAACCGGCGGGCAATGACTTGAACGAAGGTAAAATAAATATCACAGATGCCGAGCCGGTTGCAGAAGTGCATGCTCCAACAATAATTGACTCAGAACAAAAACTGATTCATGTGCCGCCAGAATCTGCAATGGCTAGGCTGAATTTTGTTGAACAGAAGGCATTGGAAATTAAGCAGGATACGGGTATTGAGAAGGAAGCCAGTTTGGTCCCTGAAAAGCCAATGGACGAGCAATCCGCTGTAGAAAAAACTATTCCCGCCGAGCTGAAGGCGAGCAGTGTATGGGAAGTGCAATCACAAGATATGCCTGCTGATATTACAAGTGATAATTACAAACCTGTATCAGCCAGTCCCGTTTTTGAGACAAAAACAGTTGGAGTAACAATTGAGCAGGAATCACTGAAGAGCACAGATTACCTCGCACTACAAAATAAGCCCGACGTTAAGTCTGGTAAATTACTAATTAGTGAAAGTCAACAATCGCTAGAGGTAACTGCAGTGCAGCCCATTGAGAGCTCCGAAATCATCGAATCAGCACCGCAGCAGCCACAATCAAAAGCTGAGGAGAAAACTGATACATTCACTCATGCTCAGCATGACGAGCAAATAGTATTAGAGTCCACTGCGGATTATGCACCAGCAAGCAAGCCAACAGCAGCTCTTGCAGATGTTACAATGCCTGCTCAAATTGGAGCTAATGTAAGCGAACAGGCTGTACTGGAGACCTTGCAGCCCCCTCTGCAGACAACTCAGCCCCAGCAGCAGGTATCAGCGACAAACTTTGACCTACTGCAACCTTTAGAGACCAGATCCCATCTCGCTCTAGAGCAGGAAACCGTTTTGCAGCTAGATGAACAAATTAGAGTTCAAAATGCTGCTGTAGGACCTCTAAGCGCTCTTCAAGTTGCAAATAAATCAAGCCCTCAGCATATGGAATCTATTCAAGATATTGGTGAAGAAACACAGCCCACTCAACAAAAAGCTAATGTTAACATTGGAGAGGTATCACTACCTGAATGTGAAGTGGTTACACCATTTGATGCTATAAAAGATTACTTGGCCCCCACTTTAAATAAGTCCTCTATAACCAACGTACAGATCATTGAAAACACGTCTGCTTTGGATACGACAACAGCTACACCTCATGAAAAAGCTGATGACATTAAAGAGCCAATTATCGCTCAACAAGCTGGTCTGACGCCAAAATTAAATGATTTTACCAAAAAATCACCTATATCGGAGCAGCCGAATGTTTTTGATCATATTGCAGAGCTGCAGGACTTTAATCCAACTGTGGAAACTACTCAGCCTACAATAAGCAGCTTCGATGAAATCTATGTTCAAGAAACGAAACCACTTGAAAAAGAAATTACACTCGAAGCGGATTCTAAGCCGATCAAACAGTCGATTAAGGTTTCTCTAGATTCAATAACTGGTATTGTGATCAGCCAACAGGAGAATACTTTCGAATTGGAACGTGATCTGAAGATCCCAACTACTTCAATGGAACAAGCGAAATGTATTTCTTCCGAATCATTAAAGCTTCCACTGACCGAAGGTGTACAAGAAAATCAATCAACGGGAGATCTGGCAGAATTTAAGGTTTCTAATAAATTTGCAACATCAAATATCGATACCTTAACGGAATCTACAACCTCTGAAGCAATCATATATGACAATGTTTTAATAACCGAAGTTAAGGATCAGCCCGAATGTGTTAGTTCTCAGTCAATAATTCCCCATGAGCATAAGCTGATAACTGAATGTGTTGTCGTCTCTGAAGTGGAAGAATACGAGAGAATAAAGGAAAGAGAAAGCAAAGCTAAGCCCATTCAGGATATATTTAGTCAACTGCCTATAAATGAAAATCAAAATACACTAGAGGCAGAATCAGAATTGAACACAAAACCTTTAGAAGAATTTAATGCGAAGGTAACCAATGTTCTTTCACCACTCTATACCAAAGGGGTCGATGAAATCAAATTGTATGAAACAGTTGCTGAAACGAAGCCTACTGACCAAAGTAGTGAGCAAGAAGCCGGTATTTCCCATGTAATGTCGCATGTTCCTATAACTAATCTACAACAAGTTATTGAATCAACAGACCACTTTTTCGCTGAGGGCAAAACAACATCAATTGCCACCTCAACTGATAATGCCTCACAATTAAAAGCACCTGTAAATACTTCCATACAAACTGTTGAAGACATCAATGAATTCATTCCAAAAATATACATTGAGAAAACTGCTCAACCCATCTTGGAAGGACATCATTATGAAGTAACTGTAACAGATAGTCAATTCGCCGAGGGTACAGAAGCTATATCGCCAAGTAACGAAGTACTTAGAAAGGCAACGGAATCATTGAATGATATATTCAAAGCTACTCCACAATCAGAAGAAGTGAGCATCTTTCAAAAGGAATGTGTTATTCAATCTACAGAATCGCAGGAAATCACGGCCAAGACAAGCTTAGGCGACATTCTTCAACATACAACAACAACTGATGCAATACCCTATGAACTACCACAGAATATTAACGAACCTGACTCTAATGCTCAAAGGCTTCAAGAACCTCACTTGGTATCAACTGACGCCAATAAGCTTAGCGTCCAACTTGACGATGTCATTTTGCAACGAGAGGAAACGTTCTTGGACAGTCACCAAATTGGTTATGGCAAACCTTTCATTGAAGGTACGCAGCGTGAAATGCAAGTCTCCGAAGTCATCCCTATTGAAAATATTGACGACTTCAGTTTTCCAACTATTAAGAGAGAAGAATTGTCGAGTAATTTAATATGTCAAACAGAAATCCATAAAACTGTATCCGTGGTCTCTACATACGAAGAAGCGAGCGATCTTAAGTCCGAGCGTCCAAATCAAAAGCACGTAACACAACACATGGAATCTGATACTAAATGTGCTCAAGTTACAGCAATACAAGCTAGCTTTATTAAAGAAGACGAAATGGCTCCCCTAACGATAATCAAAAATGTTGCTCAAGCTACCAGTGCAGAGAGACAGCCATTGGTAACTGAAGAAGTTACTAGTGTGAGCTCCATACTAGAAAGCTACGATCTTAATGTACCAGCAAAAGGCAATGCTTCTTTAATATGTGAAATTGAAAAACCGGTTCCAATTATTACTCAGCAGTTTATCTATGAAGAATCTCCAAATATAGAACTTCAGGAAAGCACCCAATTAACACCAATCGAAAAATTGGTAGAAAATTCGACGAATCCAGTACAAACATCTACTGTAAGCATATACGAAAATATCGAAGGACACGGCGATTTCAAGCCACACATCGCGCAACCAAAGGCCGATATTCTAACAAACCTAAAGGTTTCGGTGGTGGAGGAGATTGCTGTTATATCTTCTATAGATGATTTACGCAATGTGGAGCCTATAGTAGCAACTGCAACTAGAGATAATATACCACATAGGAAATTGCTGGAAACTGAGCAAGAACTATGTGAAAATGTATCAAATTTGGTGGACGAGCTCCCTCCTATGATATGTGCGAGCTATACTCCTGCGGATGAAAAAATTGCAGCCGTATCTAGTGAACCACATGTTAAAGAAACCATTCTTGAAACAAGCAGCTCTCCTGTCGACCTAGTACATATCAAGCCTTCAATAATACCTATCCGCTCTCAGTGTCTCAATGAACAGGTAGTTACAGAAGAACAAGTCACAACACTACATAAAAAAAATCAAACACAGTCCACAAATGCAAAAACAAGTTTGGAATCAATCAATACAAATCAAGTTGACATACTAAATTTAGAATTGAATAAAAATGTTCAGCCTACAATCGAGGATACAGAGAGTGCTTTGCAGAGGCCATTATTTGCCTCTAATAATATAAATGTTAATTTTTCCACTGAGGCTAAAATACTAGAAGATGCGCAAATTACGTTAAGTCCACATACTGACTTAGAGCTAAAGTCTGAGTCAAAAATACAATATCTACCAACACTAAGCTCAAATATAATTAAACATATTGTAAAATCACATTCAGGTAAGTTCTAATAAGGTTACTTTAAGCAATTCAACAGAAAAAGGCGTATTACTTCCATTAAGATTTGACCCCCACAAGTTACAAAACACATATTACACAAAACAATACCAAATATACATACAAAATAAAGACTAAAAGTTAATTTTTCACACAGATACAACACAAGCCACAGACACAAAACACACACAACAAAAAACACCAACACAAGAAACACATGAAGTTGATATAACGGAAATACCTGAAACTATTCAAATTATTGAAAAGATCACAGCAGATGGCAACCATAAACAAAAAATAGTTCGAACACGATTAATAACAAAGAAAAAGGGCAAGAAACAAGAGATAACAAAGATTGAAACCATCGAAGAAGATGACAAACAACCCGAAACTACTGTCACTGTGGAAGAAGTTCCAGTGGAAGAGGAACAACCTGAAGAGATTCGGGAGCTTCCAGAAGAGATTCGTGTGGTTGAAACTGTAGCCGAGGACGGCAAGCCCAAGAAAAAGAAGATACGCACACGTGTTATCAAGAAGGTCAAGGGCGATAAACAAGAGGTCACCAAAATTGAAACCGTCGAAGAAGATGATAAGCAACCCGAAACAACTGTCACTGTGGAAGAAGTTCCAGCTGAAGAAGATCAACCTGAAGAGATTCGGGAGCTTCCAGAAGAGGTGCGCGTGGTTGAAACTGTAACAAAAGACGGCAAGCCCAAGAAGAAGAAGATACGCACACGTGTTATCAAGAAGGTCAAGGGCGATAAACAAGAGGTCACCAAGATTGAAACCATCGAAGAAGATGACAAACAACCCGAAACTACTGTCACTGTGGAAGAAGTTCCAGTGGAAGAGGAACAACCTGAAGAGATTCGGGAGCTTCCAGAAGAGATTCGTGTGGTTGAAACTATAGCCGAGGACGGCAAGCCCAAGAAGAAGAAGATACGCACACGTGTTATCAAGAAGGTCAAGGGCGATAAACAAGAGGTCACCAAAATTGAAACCGTCGAAGAAGATGACAAACAACCCGAAACTACTGTCACTGTGGAAGAAGTTCCAGTGGAAGAGGAACAGCCTGAAGAGATTCGGGAGCTTCCAGAAGAGATTCGTGTGGTTGAAACTGTAGCCGAGGACGGCAAGCCCAAGAAAAAGAAGATACGCACACGTGTTATCAAGAAGGTCAAGGGCGATAAACAAGAGGTCACCAAGATTGAAACCGTCGAAGAAGATGACAAACAACCCGAAACTACTGTCACTGTGGAAGAAGTTCCAGCTGAAGAAGATCAACCTGAAGAGATTCGGGAGCTTCCAGAAGAGGTTCGCGTGGTTGAAACTGTAACAGAAGACGGCAAGCCCAAGAAAAAGAAGATACGCACACGTGTTATCAAGAAGGTCAAGGGCGATAAACAAGAGGTCACCAAGATTGAAACCATCGAAGAAGATGACAAACAACCCGAAACTACTGTCACTGTGGAAGAAGTTCCAGTGGAAGAGGAACAACCTGAAGAGATTCGGGAGCTTCCAGAAGAGATTCGTGTGGTTGAAACTGTAGCCGAGGACGGCAAGCCCAAGAAAAAGAAGATACGCACACGTGTTATCAAGAAGGTCAAGGGCGATAAACAAGAGGTCACCAAGATTGAAACCGTCGAAGAAGATGACAAACAACCCGAAACTACTGTCACTGTGGAAGAAGTTCCAGTGGAAGAGGAACAGCCTGAAGAGATTCGGGAGCTTCCAGAAGAGGTTCGTGTGGTTGAAACTATAACAGAAGACGGCAAGCCCAAGAAGAAGAAGATACGCACACGTGTTATCAAGAAGGTCAAGGGCGATAAACAAGAGGTCACCAAGATTGAAACCATCGAAGAAGATGACAAACAACCCGAAACTACTGTCACTGTGGAAGAAGTTCCAGTGGAAGAGGAACAGCCTGAAGAGATTCGGGAGCTTCCAGAAGAGATTCGTGTGGTTGAAACTGTAGCCGAGGACGGCAAGCCCAAGAAAAAGAAGATACGCACACGTGTTATCAAGAAGGTCAAGGGTGATAAACAAGAGGTCACCAAGATTGAAACCGTCGAAGAAGATGACAAACAACCCGAAACTACTGTCACTGTGGAAGAAGTTCCAGCTGAAGAAGATCAACCTGAAGAGATTCGGGAGCTTCCAGAAGAGGTTCGCGTGGTTGAAACTGTAGCCGAGGACGGCAAGCCCAAGAAAAAGAAGATACGCACACGTGTTATCAAGAAGGTCAAGGGCGATAAACAAGAGGTCACCAAAATTGAAACCGTCGAAGAAGATGATAAGCAACCCGAAACTACTGTCACTGTGGAAGAAGTTCCAGCTGAAGAAGATCAACCTGAAGAGATTCGGGAGCTTCCAGAAGAGGTTCGTGTGGTTGAAACTATAACAGAAGACGGCAAGCCCAAGAAGAAGAAGATACGCACACGTGTTATCAAGAAGGTCAAGGGCGATAAACAAGAGGTCACCAAGATTGAAACCATCGAAGAAGATGACAAACAACCCGAAACTACTGTCACTGTGGAAGAAGTTCCAGTGGAAGAGGAACAACCTGAAGAGATTCGGGAGCTTCCAGAAGAGGTTCGCGTGGTTGAAACTGTAACAGAAGACGGCAAGCCCAAGAAGAAGAAGATACGCACACGTGTTATCAAGAAGGTCAAGGGCGATAAGCAAGAGGTCACCAAAATTGAAACCGTCGAAGAAGATGACAAACAACCCGAAACTACTGTCACTGTGGAAGAAGTTCCAGCTGAAGAAGATCAACCTGAAGAGATTCGGGAGCTTCCAGAAGAGGTTCGTGTGGTTGAAACTATAACAGAAGACGGCAAGCCCAAGAAGAAGAAGATACGCACACGTGTTATCAAGAAGGTCAAGGGCGATAAACAAGAGGTCACCAAGATTGAAACCATCGAACAAGATGACAAACAACCCGAAACTACTGTCACTGTGGAAGAAGTTCCAGTGGAAGAGGAACAACCTGAAGAGATTCGGGAGCTTCCAGAAGAGATTCGCGTGGTTGAAACTATAGCCGAGGACGGCAAGCCCAAGAAGAAGAAGATACGCACACGTGTTATCAAGAAGGTCAAGGGCGATAAACAAGAGGTCACCAAAATTGAAACCGTCGAAGAAGATGATAAGCAACCCGAAACTACTGTCACTGTGGAAGAAGTTCCAGCTGAAGAAGATCAACCTGAAGAGATTCGGGAGCTTCCAGAAGAGGTGCGCGTGGTTGAAACTGTAACAGAAGACGGCAAGCCCAAGAAGAAGAAGATACGCACACGTGTTATCAAGAAGGTCAAGGGCGATAAACAAGAGGTCACCAAAATTGAAATCGTCGAAGAAGATGACAAACAACCCGAAACTACTGTCACTGTAGAAGAAGTTCCAGTGGTAGAGGAACAGCCTGAAGAGATTCGGGAGCTTCCAGAAGAGATTCGTGTGGTTGAAACTGTAGCCGAGGACGGCAAGCCCAAGAAGAAGAAGATACGCACACGTGTTATCAAGAAGGTCAAGGGCGATAAACAAGAGGTCACCAAAATTGAAACCGTCGAAGAAGATGATAAGCAACCCGAAACTACTGTCACTGTGGAAGAAGTTCCAGCTGAAGAAGATCAGCCTGAAGAGATTCGGGAGCTTCCAGAAGAGGTTCGTGTGGTTGAAACTATAACAGAAGACGGCAAGCCCAAGAAGAAGAAGATACGCACACGTGTTATCAAGAAGGTCAAGGGCGATAAACAAGAGGTCACCAAGATTGAAACCATCGAAGAAGATGACAAACAACCCGAAACTACTGTCACTGTGGAAGAAGTTCCAGTGGTAGAGGATCGACCTGAAGAGATTCGGGAGCTTCCAGAAGAGATTCGTATGGTTGAAACTGTAGCCGAGGACGGCAAGCCCAAGAAGAAGAAGATACGCACACGTGTTATCAAGAAGGTCAAGGGCGATAAGCAAGAGGTCACCAAAATTGAAACCGTCGAAGAAGATGATAAGCAACCCGAAACTACTGTCACTGTGGAAGAAGTTCCAGCTGAAGAAGATCAACCTGAAGAGATTCGGGAGCTTCCAGAAGAGGTGCGCGTGGTTGAAACTGTAACAGAAGACGGCAAGCCCAAGAAGAAGAAGATACGCACACGTGTTATCAAGAAGGTCAAGGGCGATAAACAAGAGGTCACCAAAATTGAAACCGTCGAAGAAGATGACAAACAACCCGAAACTACTGTCACTGTAGAAGAAGTTCCAGTGGTAGAGGAACAGCCTGAAGAGATTCGGGAGCTTCCAGAAGAGATTCGTGTGGTTGAAACTGTAGCCGAGGACGGCAAGCCCAAGAAAAAGAAGATACGCACACGTGTTATCAAGAAGGTCAAGGGCGATAAACAAGAGGTCACCAAAATTGAAACCGTCGAAGAAGATGATAAGCAACCCGAAACTACTGTCACTGTGGAAGAAGTTCCAGCTGAAGAAGATCAACCTGAAGAGATTCGGGAGCTTCCAGAAGAGGTTCGTGTGGTTGAAACTATAACAGAAGACGGCAAGCCCAAGAAGAAGAAGATACGCACACGTGTTATCAAGAAGGTCAAGGGCGATAAACAAGAGGTCACCAAGATTGAAACCATCGAAGAAGATGACAAACAACCCGAAACTACTGTCACTGTGGAAGAAGTTCCAGTGGTAGAGGATCGACCTGAAGAGATTCGGGAGCTTCCAGAAGAGATTCGTGTGGTTGAAACTGTAGCCGAGGACGGCAAGCCCAAGAAGAAGAAGATACGCACACGTGTTATCAAGAAGGTCAAGGGCGATAAACAAGAGGTCACCAAAATTGAAACCGTCGAAGAAGATGATAAGCAACCCGAAACTACTGTCACTGTGGAAGAAGTTCCAGCTGAAGAAGATCAACCTGAAGAGATTCGGGAGCTTCCAGAAGAGGTTCGTGTGGTTGAAACTATAACAGAAGACGGCAAGCCCAAGAAGAAGAAGATACGCACACGTGTTATCAAGAAGGTCAAGGGCGATAAACAAGAGGTCACCAAGATTGAAACCGTCGAAGAAGATGACAAACAACCCGAAACTACTGTCACTGTGGAAGAAGTTCCAGTGGAAGAGGAACAACCTGAAGAGATTCGGGAGCTTCCAGAAGAGATTCGCGTGGTTGAAACTATAGCCGAGGACGGCAAGCCCAAGAAAAAGAAGATACGCACACGTGTTATCAAGAAGGTCAAGAGCGATAAACAAGAGGTCACCAAAATTGAAACCGTCGAAGAAGATAACAAAGAACCCGAAACTACTGTCACTGTGGAAGAAGTTCCAGCTGAAGAAGATCAACCTGAAGAGATTCGGGAGCTTCCAGAAGAGGTTCGTGTGATTGAAACTGTAACAGAAGACGGCAAGCCCAAGAAGAAGAAGATACGCACACGTGTTATCAAGAAGGTCAAGGGCGATAAACAAGAGGTCACCAAAATTGAAACCGTCGAAGAAGATGATAAGCAACCCGAAACTACTGTCACTGTGGAAGAAGTTCCAGCTGAAGAAGATCAACCTGAAGAGATTCGGGAGCTTCCAGAAGAGGTTCGTGTGGTTGAAACTATAACAGAAGACGGCAAGCCCAAGAAGAAGAAAATACGCACACGTGTTATCAAGAAGGTCAAGGGCGATAAACAAGAGGTCACCAAGATTGAAACCATCGAAGAAGATGACAAACAACCCGAAACTACTGTCACTGTGGAAGAAGTTCCAGTGGAAGAGGAACAACCTGAAGAGATTCGGGAGCTTCCAGAAGAGATTCGTGTGGTTGAAACTGTAGCCGAGGACGGCAAGCCCAAGAAAAAGAAGATACGCACACGTGTTATCAAGAAGGTCAAGGGCGATAAACAAGAGGTCACCAAGATTGAAACCGTCGAAGAAGATGACAAACAACCCGAAACTACTGTCACTGTGGAAGAAGTTCCAGTGGTAGAGGATCGACCTGAAGAGATTCGGGAGCTTCCAGAAGAGATTCGTGTGGTTGAAACTGTAGCCGAGGACGGCAAGCCCAAGAAGAAGAAGATACGCACACGTGTTATCAAGAAGGTCAAGGGCGATAAACAAGAGGTCACCAAAATTGAAACCGTCGAAGAAGATGATAAGCAACCCGAAACAACTGTCACTGTGGAAGAAGTTCCAGCTGAAGAAGATCAACCTGAAGAGATTCGGGAGCTTCCAGAAGAGGTGCGCGTGGTTGAAACTGTAACAAAAGACGGCAAGCCCAAGAAGAAGAAGATACGCACACGTGGTATCAAGAAGGTCAAGGGCGATAAACAAGAGGTCACCAAGATTGAAACCATCGAAGAAGATGACAAACAACCCGAAACTACTGTCACTGTGGAAGAAGTTCCAGTGGAAGAGGAACAACCTGAAGAGATTCGGGAGCTTCCAGAAGAGATTCGTGTGGTTGAAACTATAGCCGAGGACGGCAAGCCCAAGAAGAAGAAGATACGCACACGTGTTATCAAGAAGGTCAAGGGCGATAAACAAGAGGTCACCAAAATTGAAACCGTCGAAGAAGATGACAAACAACCCGAAACTACTGTCACTGTGGAAGAAGTTCCAGTGGTAGAGGATCGACCTGAAGAGATTCGGGAGCTTCCAGAAGAGGTTCGCGTGGTTGAAACTGTAACAGAAGACGGCAAGCCCAAGAAGAAGAAGATACGCACACGTGTTATCAAGAAGGTCAAGGGCGATAAACAAGAGGTCACCAAAATTGAAACCGTCGAAGAAGATGATAAGCAACCCGAAACTACTGTCACTGTGGAAGAAGTTCCAGCTGAAGAAGATCAACCTGAAGAGATTCGGGAGCTTCCAGAAGAGGTGCGCGTGGTTGAAACTGTAACAGAAGACGGCAAGCCCAAGAAGAAGAAGATACGCACACGTGTTATCAAGAAGGTCAAGGGCGATAAACAAGAGGTCACCAAGATTGAAACCATCGAAGAAGATGACAAACAACCCGAAACTACTGTCACTGTGGAAGAAGTTCCAGTGGAAGAGGAACAACCTGAAGAGATTCGGGAGCTTCCAGAAGAGATTCGTGTGGTTGAAACTGTAGCCGAGGACGGCAAGCCCAAGAAAAAGAAGATACGCACACGTGTTATCAAGAAGGTCAAGGGCGATAAACAAGAGGTCACCAAGATTGAAACCATCGAAGAAGATGACAAACAACCCGAAACTACTGTCACTGTGGAAGAAGTTCCAGTGGTAGAGGATCGACCTGAAGAGATTCGGGAGCTTCCAGAAGAGATTCGTGTGGTTGAAACTGTAGCCGAGGACGGCAAGCCCAAGAAGAAGAAGATACGCACACGTGTTATCAAGAAGGTCAAGGGCGATAAACAAGAGGTCACCAAAATTGAAACCGTCGAAGAAGATGATAAGCAACCCGAAACTACTGTCACTGTGGAAGAAGTTCCAGCTGAAGAAGATCAACCTGAAGAGATTCGGGAGCTTCCAGAAGAGGTGCGCGTGGTTGAAACTGTAACAGAAGACGGCAAGCCCAAGAAGAAGAAGATACGCACACATGTTATCAAGAAGGTCAAGGGCGATAAACAAGAGGTCACCAAGATTGAAACCATCGAAGAAGATGACAAACAACCCGAAACTACTGTCACTGTGGAAGAAGTTCCAGTGGAAGAGGAACAACCTGAAGAGATTCGGGAGCTTCCAGAAGAGATTCGTGTGGTTGAAACTATAGCCGAGGACGGCAAGCCCAAGAAGAAGAAGATACGCACACGTGTTATCAAGAAGGTCAAGGGCGATAAACAAGAGGTCACCAAAATTGAAACCGTCGAAGAAGATGATAAGCAACCCGAAACTACTGTCACTGTGGAAAAAGTTCCAGTGGTAGAAGATCGACCTGAAGAGATTCGGGAGCTTCCAGAAGAGGTTCGCGTGGTTGAAACTGTAACAGAAGACGGCAAGCCCAAGAAGAAGAAGATACGCACACGTGTTATCAAGAAGGTCAAGGGCGATAAACAAGAGGTCACCAAAATTGAAACCGTCGAAGAAGATGATAAGCAACCCGAAACTACTGTCACTGTGGAAGAAGTTCCAGTGGAAGAGGAACAACCTGAAGAGATTCGGGAGCTTCCAGAAGAGATTCGTGTGGTTGAAACTGTAGCCGAGGACGGCAAGCCCAAGAAAAAGAAGATACGCACACGTGTTATCAAGAAGGTCAAGGGCGATAAACAAGAGGTCACCAAGATTGAAACCGTCGAAGAAGATGACAACCAACCCGAAACTACTGTCACTGTGGAAGAAGTTCCAGTGGTAGAGGATCGACCTGAAGAGATTCGGGAGCTTCCAGAAGAGGTTCGCGTTGTTGAAACTGTAACAGAAGACGGCAAGCCCAAGAAGAAGAATATACGCACACGTGTTATCAAGAAGGTTAAAGGCGATAAACAAGAAGTCACCAAGATTGAAACCGTTGAAGAAGATGACAAACAGCCCGAAACTACTGTCACTGTGGAAGAAGTTCCAGTGGTAGAGGATCGACCTGAAGAGATTCGGGAGCTTCCAGAAGAGGTTCGCGTTGTTGAAACTGTAACAGAAGACGGCAAGCCCAAGAAGAAGAAGATACGCACACGTGTTATCAAGAAGGTTAAAGGCGATAAACAAGAAGTCACCAAGATTGAAACCGTTGAAGAAGATGACAAACAGCCCGAAACTACTGTCACTGTGGAAGAAGTACCAGTGGAAGAGGAACAACCTGAAGAGATTCGGGAGCTTCCAGAAGAGGTACGTGTGGTTGAAACTATAACAGAAGACGGCAAGCCCAAGAAGAAAAAGATACGCACACGTGTTATCAAGAAGGTTAAGGGTGATAAACAAGAGGTCACTAAGATTGAAACCGTCGAAGAAGATGACAAACAGCCCGAAACTACTGTCACTGTGGAAGAAATTCCAGTGGGGGAGGAACAACCTGAAGAGATTCGGGAGCTTCCAGAAGATGTTCGTGTGGTTGAAACTGTAACCGAGGACGGCAAGCCCAAGAAAAAGAAGATACGCACACGTGTTATCAAAAAAGTTAAAGGCGATAAACAAGAGGTCACCAAGATTGAAACCGTCGAAGAAGATGATAAGCAACCCGAAACTACTGTCACTGTGGAAGAAGTTCCAGTGGAAGAGGAACAACCTGAAGAGATTCGGGAGCTTCCAGAAGAGATTCGTGTGGTTGAAACTGTAGCCGAGGACGGCAAGCCCAAGAAAAAGAAGATACGCACACGTGTTATCAAGAAGGTCAAGGGCGATAAACAAGAGGTCACCAAAATTGAAACCGTCGAAGAAGATGATAAGCAACCCGAAACTACTGTCACTGTGGAAAAAGTTCCAGTGGTAGAAGATCGACCTGAAGAGATTCGGGAGCTTCCAGAAGAGGTTCGCGTGGTTGAAACTGTAACAGAAGACGGCAAGCCCAAGAAGAAGAAGATACGCACACGTGTTATCAAGAAGGTCAAGGGCGATAAACAAGAGGTCACCAAAATTGAAACCGTCGAAGAAGATGATAAGCAACCCGAAACTACTGTCACTGTGGAAGAAGTTCCAGTGGAAGAGGAACAACCTGAAGAGATTCGGGAGCTTCCAGAAGAGATTCGTGTGGTTGAAACTGTAGCCGAGGACGGCAAGCCCAAGAAAAAGAAGATACGCACACGTGTTATCAAGAAGGTCAAGGGCGATAAACAAGAGGTCACCAAGATTGAAACCGTCGAAGAAGATGACAAACAACCTGAAACTACTGTCACTGTGGAAGAAGTTCCAGTTGAAGAGGAACAACCTGAAGAGATTCGGGAGCTTCCAGAAGAGGTACGTGTGATTGAAACTATAACAGAAGACGGCAAGCCCAAGAAGAAGAAGATACGCACACGTGTTATCAAAAAAGTTAAAGGCGATAAACAAGAGGTCACCAAGATTGAAACCGTCGAAGAAGATGACAAACAACCCGAAACTACTATCACTGTGGAAGAAGTTCCAGTTGAAGAGGAACAACCTGAAGAGATTCGGGAGCTTCCAGAAGAGGTACGTGTAGTTGAAACTGTAGCAGAGGACGGCAAGCCCAAGAAGATGAAGATACGCACCCGTGTTATCAGGAAGGTTAAGGGTGATAAACAAGAGGTCACCAAGATAGAAACCGTCGAAGAAGATGACAAACAGCCCGAAACTACTGTCACTGTGGAAGAAGTTCCAGTTGAAGAGGAACAACCTGAAGAGATTCGGGAGCTTCCAGAAGAGGTACGTGTGATTGAAACTATAACAGAAGACGGCAAGCCCAAGAAGAAGAAGATACGCACACGTGTTATCAAGAAGGTTAAGGGTGATAAACAAGAGGTCACCAAGATTGAAACCGTCGAAGAAGATGACAAACAACCTGAAACTACTGTCACTGTGGAAGAAGTTCCAGCTGAAGAAGATCAACCTGAAGAGATTCGGGAGCTTCCAGAAGAGGTTCGTGTGGTTGAAACTATAACAGAAGACGGCAAGCCCAAGAAGAAGAAGATACGCACACGTGTTATCAAGAAGGTCAAGGGCGATAAACAAGAGGTCACCAAAATTGAAACTATCGAAGAAGATGACAAACAACCCGAAACTACTGTGACTGTGGAAGAAGTTCCAGTTGAAGAGGAACAACCTGAAGAGATTCGGGAGGTTCCAGAAGAGGTACGTGTGATTGAAACTATAACAGAAGACGGCAAGCCCAAGAAGAAGAAGATACGCACACGTGTTATCAAGAAGGTTAAAGGTGATAAGCAAGAGATCACTAAGATTGAAACCGTCGAAGAAGATGACAAACAGCCCGAAACTACTGTCACTGTGGAAGAAGTTCCAGCTGAAGAAGATCAACCTGAAGAGATTCGGGAGCTTCCAGAAGAGATTCGTGTAGTTGAAACTGTAGCAGAGGACGGCAAGCCCAAGAAAAAGAAGATACGCACACGTGTTATCAAGAAGGTTAAGGGTGATAAACAAGAGGTCACCAAAATTGAAACCGTCGAAGAAGATGACAAACAACCTGAAACTACTGTCACTGTGGACGAAGTTCCAGCTGAAGAAGATCAACCTGAAGAGATTTGGGAGCTTCCAGAAGAGGTTCGTGTAGTTGAAACTGTAGCAGAGGACGGCAAGCCCAAGAAAAAGAAAATACGTACACGCGTTATCAAGAAGGTTAAGGGTGATAAGCAAGAGGTCACCAAGATTGAAACCGTCGAAGAAGATGACAGACAGCCCGAAACTACTGTCACTGTGGAAGAAGTTCCAGTTGAGGAGGAACAACCTGAAGAGATTCGGGAGCTTCCAGAAGAGATACGTGTGGTTGAAACTGTATCCGAGGACGGCAAGCCCAAGAAAAAGAAGATACGCACACGCGTTATCAAAAAGGTTAAGGGTGATAAACAAGAGGTCACCAAGATTGAAACCGTCGAAGAAGATGACAAACAACCTGAAACTACTGTGACTGTGGAAGAAGTTCCAGTTGAAGAAGATCAACCTGAAGAGATTCGGGAGCTTCCAGAAGAGACTCGTGTGGGTGAAACTGTAACCGAGGACGGCAAGCCCAAGAAGAAGAAGATACGCACACGCGTTATCAAGAAGGTTAAGGGTGATAAGCAAGAGGTCACCAAGATTGAAACCGTCGAAGAAGATGAAAAACAGCCCGAAACTACAGTTGCAGTGGAAGAAATTCCAGTGGAAGAGGAACAACCTGAAGAGATTCGGGAGCTTCCAGAAGAGGTACGTGTGATTGAAACTATAACAGAAGACGGCAAGCCCAAGAAGAAGAAGATACGCACACGTGTTATCAAGAAGGTTAAGGGTGATATACAAGAGGTTACCAAAATTGAAACTGTCGAAGAAGATGACAAACAGCCCGAAACTACAGTTACAGTGGAAGAAATTTCAGTGGAAGAGGAACAACCTGAAGAGATTCGGGAGCTTCCAGAAGAGGTACGTGTGATTGAAACTATAACAGAAGACGGCAAGCCCAAGAAGAAGAAGATACGCACACGTGTTATCAAGAAGGTTAAGGGTGATATACAAGAGGTCACCAAGATTGAAACTGTCGAAGAAGATGACAAACAGCCCGAAACTACTGTCACTGTGGAAGAAATTCCAGTGGAAGAGGAACAACCCGAAGAGATTCGGGAGCTTCCAGAAGAGGTACGTGTGGTTGAAACTATAACAGAAGACGGCAAGCCCAAGAAGAAGAAGATACGCACACGTATTATCAAGAAGGTTAAGGGTGATAAACAAGAGGTCACCAAGATTGAAACCGTCGAAGAAGATGACAAACAGCCCGAAACTACTGTCACTGTGGAAGAAGTACCAGTTGAAGAGGAACAACCTGAAGAGATTCGGGAGCTTCCAGAAGAGGTACGTGTTATTGAAACTGTAACCGAGGACGGCAAGCCCAAGAAGAAGAAAATACGTACACGCGTTATCAAGAAGGTTAAAGGTGATAAACAAGAGGTCACCAAGATTGAAACCGTCGAAGAAGATGACAAACAACCCGAAACTACTGTCACTGTGGAAGAAGTACCAGTTGAAGAGGAACAACCTGAAGAGATTCGGGAGCTTCCAGAAGAGGTACGTGTGGTTGAAACTATAACAGAAGACGGCAAGCCCAAGAAGAAGAAGATACGCACACGTGTTATCAAGAAGGTTAAGGGTGATAAACAAGAGGTCACCAAGATTGAAACCGTCGAAGAAGATGACAAACAGCCCGAAACTACTGTCACTGTGGAAGAAGTACCAGTTGAAGAGGAACAACCTGAAGAGATTCGGGAGCTTCCAGAAGAGGTACGTGTTATTGAAACTGTAACCGAGGACGGCAAGCCCAAGAAGAAGAAAATACGTACACGCGTTATCAAGAAGGTTAAAGGTGATAAACAAGAGGTCACCAAGATTGAAACCGTCGAAGAAGATGACAAACAACCCGAAACTACTGTCACTGTGGAAGAAGTACCAGTTGAAGAGGAACAACCTGAAGAGATTCGGGAGCTTCCAGAAGAGGTACGTGTGGTTGAAACTATAACAGAAGACGGCAAGCCCAAGAAGAAGAAGATACGCACACGTGTTATCAAGAAGGTTAAGGGTGATAAACAAGAGGTCACCAAGATTGAAACCGTCGAAGAAGATGACAAACAGCCCGAAACTACTGTCACTGTGGAAGAAGTATCAGTTGAAGAGGAACAACCTGAAGATATTCGGGAGCTTCCAGAAGAGATACGTGTGGTTGAAACTGTAACCGAGGACGGCAAGCCCAAGAAGAAGAAGATACGCACACGTGTTATCAAGAAGGTTAAGGGTGATAAACAAGAGGTCACCAAGATTGAAACCGTCGAAGAAGATGACAAACAACCCGAAACTACTGTTACAGTGGAAGAAGTACCAGTTGAAGAGGAACAACCTGAAGAGATTCTGGAGCTTCCAGAAGAGGTACGTGTGGTTGAAACTATAACAGAAGACGGCAAGCCCAAGAAGAAGAAGATACGCACACGTGTTATCAAGAAGGTTAAGGGTGATAAACAAGAGGTCACCAAGATTGAAACCGTCGAAGAAGATGACAAACAGCCCGAAACTACTATCACTGTGGAAGAAGTACCAGTTGAAGAGGAACAACCTGAAGAGATTCGGGAGCTTCCAGAAGAGGTATGTGTTATTGAAACTATAACAGAAGACGGCAAGCCCAAGAAGAAGAAGATACGCACACGTGTTATCAAGAAGGTTAAGGGTGATAAACAAGAGGTCACCAAGATTGAAACCGTCGAAGAAGATGACAAACAGCCCGAAACTACTGTCACTGTGGAAGAAGTTTCAGTTGAAGAGGAACAACCTGAAGAGATTCGGGAGCTTCCAGAAGAGATTCGTGTGGTTGAAACTGTAACCGAGGACGGCAAGCCCAAGAAGAAGAAGATACGCACACGCGTTATCAAGAAGGTTAAGGGTGATAAGCAAGAGGTCACCAAGATTGAAACCGTCGAAGAAGATGAAAAACAGCCTGAAACTACAGTTACAGTGGAAGAAGTTCCAGTTGAGGAGGAACAACCTGAAGAGATTCGGGAGCTTCCAGAAGAGATTCGTGTGGTTGAAACTGTAACCGAGGACGGCAAGCCCAAGAAAAAGAAGATACGCACACGCGTTATCAAGAAGGTTAAAGGTGATAAACAAGAGGTCACCAAGATTGAAACCGTCGAAGAAGATGACAAACAACCCGAAACTACTGTCACTGTGGAAGAAGTACCAGTTGAAGAGGAACAACCTGAAGAGATTCGGGAGCTTCCAGAAGAGGTACGTGTGGTTGAAACTATAACAGAAGACGGCAAGCCCAAGAAGAAGAAGATACGCACACGTGTTATCAAGAAGGTTAAGGGTGATAAACAAGAGGTCACCAAGATTGAAACCGTCGTAGAAGATGACAAACAGCCCGAAACTACTGTCACTGTGGAAGAAGTACCAGTTGAAGAGGAACAACCTGAAGATATTCGGGAGCTTCCAGAAGAGATACGTGTGGTTGAAACTGTAACCGAGGACGGCAAGCCCAAGAAGAAGAAGATACGCACACGTGTTATCAAGAAGGTTAAGGGTGATAAACAAGAGGTCACCAAGATTGAAACCGTCGAAGAAGATGGCAAACAGCCCGAAACTACTGTCACTGTGGAAGAAGTACCAGCTGAAGAGGAACAACCTGAAGAGATTCGGGAGCTTCCAGAAGAGGTACGTGTGGTTGAAACTATAACAGAAGACGGCAAGCCCAAGAAGAAGAAGATACGCACACGTGTTATCAAAAAGGTTAAGGGTGATAAACAAGAGGTCACCAAGATTGAAACCGTCGAAGAAGATGACAAACAGCCCGAAACTACTGTCACTGTGGAAGAAGTACCAGTTGAAGAGAAACAACCTGAAGATATTCGGGAGCTTCCAGAAGAGATACGTGTGGTTGAAACTGTAAACGAGGACGGCAAGCCCAAGAAGAAGAAGATACGCACACGTGTTATCAAGAAGGTCAAGGGCGATAAACAAGAGGTCACCAAAATTGAAACCGTCGAAGAAGATGGCAAACAGCCCGAAACTACTGTCACTGTGGAAGAAGTACCAGTTGAAGAGGAACAACCTGAAGAGATTCTGGAGCTTCCAGAAGAGGTACGTGTGGTTGAAACTATAACAGAAGACGGCAAGCCCAAGAAGAAGAAGATACGCACACGTGTTATCAAGAAGGTTAAGGGTGATAAACAAGAGGTCACCAAGATTGAAACCGTCGAAGAAGATGACAAACAGCCCGAAACTACTGTCACTGTGGAAGAAGTACCAGTTGAAGAGGAACAACATGAAGAGATTCGGGAGCTTCCAGAAGAGGTACGAGTGGTTGAAACTATAACAGAAGACGGCAAGCCCAAGAAGAAGAAGATACGCACACGTGTTATCAAGAAGGTTAAGGGTGATAAACAAGAGGTCACCAAGATTGAAACCGTCGAAGAAGATGACAAACAGCCCGAAACTACTGTCACTGTGGAAGAAGTACCAGTTGAAGAGGAACAGCCTGAAGAGATTTGTGAGCTTCCGGAAGAGGTACGTGTGGTTGAAAGTGTAACCGAGGACGGCAAGCCCAAGAAGAAGAAGATACGCACACGTGTTATCAAAAAAGTTAAAGGCGATAAACAAGAGGTCACCAAGATTGAAACCGTCGAAGAAGATGACAAACAACCCGAAACTACTATCACTGTGGAAGAAGTTCCAGTTGAAGAGGAACAACCTGAACGGATTCAGGAAGTGCCAGAAGAAATTCGAGTGATTGATTCAGTATCAGAAGATGGCATACCCAAGAAAAAGAAGATACGCACACGTGTTATTAAGAAGGTTAAAGGAGATAAAGAGGAAACCACTAAAATTGAAACTGTTGAAGAAGAGGATAAGCAGCCGCAAACTACTATAACTGTGGAAGAAGCAGACATTCAAAGTCCCTTTGGCGAGAAAGTTTTCGTGAAGAAGAGAGTTGTTGTACACAAGCCAGAGGACGATGTTTCTGTTGTTGAACTACCAGAGAGAAAATCAATAATTCTTTCTCAAAAAGAAGATGGTACTCCAACTAAAACCGTTATTAAAACCAAAATTATTAAAAAAGTGAAAGGCTCTAACATGGAAGTTACTAAAGTTCAGACAGTAGAGGAATACGAAAAGCCAACCCAGACGAGAGTAACGGTTGAGAACTTCCAAGCGCCTTTCCCAGACCTTCCAGAGGAAGCATTCACTGAAGTTGTCGTTTTGCCTGAAGAAACCGTGGAGTCTGAAATTCTGGACAAAGATGGAGTGCAAAAAGTTCTTAAATCTAAAAAGCGTGTGATAAAGAAGCCAAAAGATGAATTTAAGGAGGAAGTAACAGAAATTGATATTACTGAACAAGAATCAGGCGAGCCCGTTTTTACAATAACTGTCAATGAACTTCCTTATACTGAGCCTGTTAAGACTGATGGCAAGTCAGTTGAGTTACCCGAACAAATAACTGAAGTTGATGTCATTTCGCCAGACGGAACAAAAAAGAAGAAAATTGTAAAGACCAGAGCATTTAAAACTAAGATTGACGAAAATCATGCTGAAGTTACTACAGTTAATACTGTCGAAGAAGAAAATACACAGCCAATAACAAGTGTGCATGTTGAAGTCGTTCCAGCTGATTCTACAGTGCCAATTCCTATTGAGGAACTTCCAGAAGAGATTGTTTTTACTGAAGAAATTACCGGCAATAAGAAGCCAAGGAAAAAGACAACTAAAACACGAACATTTAAAAAACAAGGTCCTGAGGATGAAGAATATTATCAAATACAAACAGTTGAAGAAGAAGGCAAAGAGCCGTATTCACTTATACGCGTTGTTAGTGATGAAAATATTGATGATATTATTGATATAAGTAAACTAGATGATGAACAACTTCCCAAACACAAAAAACAAAAGCCACACAAACCTAAGGGTAAGAACACAAACTACATCAATCTCCATACAACACATTTTACACTAGATTTACAATTGAAGTATACGCAAAATATCATTTATATCTTATTATTATTAGACGCAAGGAGTTAGACATAGTTTATTATTTATTCTGATAGTATTGATAGAGGCCAGACCAGTATTGTTTTAAATCATTTTAAATTTTACAAACGTATCTAGACTATTAATAATAAATTTTTCTAATCATTCTATATTAATTTAAAAAAAATAATAAAAATAAAAACATTCATAAACACAGCGGAGAAACAGCAACCCAAACACACTGAAACGGAACACCCAACTTACATAACAACATTTAAGTCTGTACAAAACGAAGATGGAGAAACCACAATTCAAACAGAAAGTAAGAGAATTTCTCAAGAAGAAGGCATCGTTGTTGAGGAAGTACTCAGTGACACAGAACCCATATTGGAAGACACCACACAACCAAACATTGAAATCGTTGAAGTCAACGAGCCTACAGGTGATTTTCTTTACATATTTGCTATAACACATATATACAAGTACATGCATATTCCGTGTCTATGTACTTTTATTCCTGATTCATATGACTAGAAAAAATCAATAATAGATATAAATCACAAATACGTGTTCGATAGGTTATGAAATTAATTGCCATTGAAATGTTTCAAAGCAAATCAAAACAAAGTAGCTTCCAATTTAGTAACACAAACAAAATATACACACAAGTACACAAAATTCTGTTTGAAAACTTTTGGCACTATATATTTACTAACATGAGTGACTAGAACACTTTCACATAATTACATAAGTATTCTAGTACCATATACATACTGAGGTTGTATTTGTACATTTAAAAAATAAAACAAGCATAAAACGTACATTACAAACAATGATCAACAATTTAGTTAACATTATATGCAAGCATCTTAAACACTTGACTTTTTGAACTACAAAGTTAATGTGTTTTAACGCATTATATAAAATGCAAATATAATCTTAACAAATTAGTTTAGTGCTAACACACAACACATAATTTTTTCTCAAACAGACCAATACAACAAAGAGTACACTATCACAGAACCCGAAGATGCAAGTGCAGATAACACCGAACAAACACCGACCAAACCACTTAAGAAACCAAAACAGAAAAAGACACAATTAGATCAATACGAACAGATTGACGAGACAGGGGAAGATGAGGGAGGTTCTGGGGAGCCTGTTGACGAAATTAAGCCGAAGCGTAAGCCAAAGGCTGAAAAATTAGAGGAAGTTGAGGTTGAAAAAACTGCTAATGAAGAACAGGGTACGGAGCCAACTAAGAAAAAAGATAAGCCAAAGAAGAAAAAGGTCGTCAAATCAAAACGCGATGAGATGGATGATTATATACAGTTCTTGATCCATCAGGAAATTCCAAAAACCGTTTTGCAACCCTATGTACGTACGGAAATGGAACATCCACAAAGGGCTCGTAGGGATTCGTCTATTAAGCCAATGAAGTTAACTGCAATGAAAATTGAGAAAATAGAAGTTAAGAAACCTGAGATGGTTGAAATAAGTTCTGTAGTCGAGTTTCCTCAAATGCTCAAGCTCAAAACTCCGAAACAACGTCCACAGGAAGAAAAGAAAAAGAAATTGAACGAAGCATCCTTTAAGAATAAGAAACTTAAGAGCTGGATAAGATTTATACCTTACTCGCCATACTGCTTCCCGTATATAGTTACTGAAATTGAAACTATTCAAGACAAGGGCGAACTATCGCGTAATGTAGAGGAAGCTGAAGAAGTATTGAAGAAGCGGCCAAAGAAATTCAAGCACACCAAGCCTGTAAAAGCCGAACTGGAAGAATTGGATACTGAAACATTTGATGATAAGAAGGAGCCATTAGATGAACAAGCAGACAAACCAAAATACCAACGCGGTAAAAAGGACACAAAGGAGAAGGATGAAAAGTCAAAGAAAATGAAAATCGGGAAAGGTACAGTTCCAGAAACCACCGAATCAACTGAAACCGTCGAATTGAAACCAGTCATATTTGATGAGAGTATTGAAGAAACACCTGAGAAACTAAAGGAAAGGCCCAAACAAAAGAAGCCGGGCAAAAAGACTAAGCCATCCACAGAGTCAGATGATAACCTCAGTTTTATTCCAAAATCAAGTGATGAGGACACTGAAGAGAATGAAAGCCAACCTGCCTTCAAATTTGAAGTAATTGAAGTGGAGCCTCAAGAAGTGGAAGATGAGACAAGTGAAAATGTTATACAACCCGTAAAAGAACCTAAGAAAAAACGTAAGCTAAAGCTGAAAACTGAATTAGAAGAAAATATAATTGAGATTGTCGAAGTTCCTATAAGTGATGACAATGATAAGCAGTATGAAGTGACTGTGACCAGTTCTGAACTTAAAGAAGAGCAGCCAAATAAAAAGAAAATACTTAAGAAGAAAGTAAAACGTATGAACAAAGAAGAATTGGATGAGTTTGTAGCAGATCTTAAAGAAGAGCCCGCTCAAACATTCTATGAAAGTTCAATTACTGATTTCTATGAAGTTAAGCTAACTGAACTGGAACCTGAAGAGACTTCTGATGAGAATAAAAAGACTCCAAAACGTAAAATTTTGCATAAGCATGGAGACAAAGAAGAGATTCTTGAAATTGTAGAAACTCTTACGTCATCCGGCGAGGAGCCATTATACGAGGTTATAATTACATCTCTTGAATCAGAAAATCAAACTGATACTGAAAAGATAGTTGAGAAGCCCAAACAACGGACTAGGAAAATGAAAAAGGATGATCTAGATGCGTATATACAGCAGCTGATAAATGCTGAGATTCCAACAACTGAGCTTGAGAGATATGAAAAAATTGATATTGATGCAAAACCAAAGAAAACAAAGAAACATAAATCGAAACAACAAAAGGCCCCTATCGATGAAGGTGAGGCTTTTGAAGTGGGTATTACACAGGAAGAGCCGGTTAAGAAGCCGAAGGTCAAGAAACCGAAGCCTGAGCCTAAAGTCGAAGAAGAAACAACAACTGAGCCGGAAGCTGTTATTGAACATGATGAATTCACAATCAGCACGATTGATACACAACCAGTTGCTCAAAAAATTGTTGAAGAGTCAACTGACACTATTACACTCGATGTGGACGACATTATAACAGACATTAGTGAGACTCTACCGATTGTAGTTTTGGAGGAACAAACTGAGATAACTCCTGAGTATATTGAAGAAGTTAACAAGCCGGAAGCAAAAATAGTTAAGCGGCGCAAGGTAAAAACTAGGAAGGGCTCCAAGCAGTACGAAATCGAAATCGTGGAAACCCTAGAGCCAGATGATCTTGAAGAAGCAAAGGTTACAGTTATCACTACTGAAATCTTTGAAGAAAGTACTGATGTACCTATTGAAGACAAACCAGAAACACCAAAGAAGATTATCAAAAAGGTGAAAAAAAATAAGCTCAAGGAATATATTGTCAAGGTTGTAGATGAAGTACCAACAGAAGTACTTGACCGCATTTCTGAAGAGATACCCACTGCGGAAGAAATGAAGCCTATAGAGGAGGATGATATCACATCTTTCAAGACTACAGTTGTTGACGATATTAGCAAAGATGAATTTAAGCCTGAAGACGAACTGATTGAAAGTCCAACAATGAAGTCACGGGATAAAAAGAAAAAATCAACTAAACCAAAGAAAGTTACTATCATTGAAGAACAGCCAGTGCAGATCGAAGACACCACGGAGCAAGAGAAGTCTCCTGTTGATGACGATGAAGAAATACCGCAGATACAATCCTTTGATGATTATTCAGTTGAAATAACAGAAAGTGCGCCGAAGCCGAAGAAAAAAGTACCCAAAAAGAAACCTGAGACAACAACACCTGCTCCAATCTCCGAACACACAGTTCGTATTGAGGAATTTGCTCCTGAAACTATAACTGAAGAAGTTACCAATGAGCAAGGAGAGGAGGTAGAGCGCACTATAACAAAGCGAAGACTTAAGAAGAAGGATGGTCCAAAGGAATATCTAATCGAAGTTGTTGAAACTTACGAAGAAAACAATCCCGAAGCGGAACTCGTTATACAGACTACTGAAGTATTACCAGAATCAGAAACTGAAGCCCCGAAAGATCGCAAAGTCAAGGTTGTAAAGAAAAAGAAGCCCAAAGCTGAAAATTTAGATAATTACATTCAGAAGTTGATAGAGGAAGAAGTCCCAAAAACAGAGCTGGAAGTCTATGAAACAGCACAAATAGAGTCATCTCCGGAGACTAAAAAACCGAAAAAGATAAAGAAACACCATAAGAAAATTACCGAAATAGTTGATGGAGTGCCACACACAATTCATGAATTTACCATTCAAGAGTTCGAACCAGAAGACGCGAAGCCAATTCCAGAAGCCGTTGTTGACTTGGTGGAGGAGGATATCCCAGAATCACAGCCCGAAGATTTGGAAGTTAAGCCAACTGAAGAACAGCCAAAACGTAAGCCGAAGAAAGAAAAGAAATCGAAGGTATCTGTGGTCGACCAAGAACCAGTTAGCATTGAAGATATAGCGGAAACTGTTGAAATTACAAAGCTTGTTGAAGACGGCGGTGCTACTAAAGAAGTTCAAGTGAAGAAGCGTAAGATCATTCGCAAGCAAGGTCCAAAAGAACACGTTTTTGAAATAACCGAGACATCTACTAATGAAGAGCCCTTGGCTGAAGTCACAATCGTAGATATTACAGAAGATGAAAAGCCAAGCCAATCAGTTAAGGGCCCATCAAAACTCAAGCCTATCAAATTGCCAAAGAAATTAAAGCGCGAGGACGTTGAGAGTTATGTAATAAATGTCGTGGAAGAGTTTATTGAACCGATAGAGCAGTTTGATGATATAACCCAATTCGAGGAAATTCCTGAAGGAGACTTTAAGGAAGTTACTCAATTTGAAGAAATTCCAGAAGAATCTGTGAAAGAGATTACTGAAGACAAAACTGCTAAAATAAAAACAAAGACAACAAAGCCTAAAAAACCCAGCAAAAAGCCGGAAGATCACACTATTCGTATTGAAGAACTTGCTCCTGAAACTACAATTGAAGACATTGTTAATGAAGAAGGAGAAGAAGTTAAGCAGGTTAAAACGACAAAGAGACTCAAGAAAAAAGAAGGACCCAAAGAGTATTTGATTGAGATAACCGAAACATATCAAGAAAATAAGCCAGACGCCGATATTGAAGTAACAACTACTGAGATACCTGTAGAAGAACAAGCTCAGTTAAGTGAAGAACAGCCAGTTAAGGTAGTTAAAAAGTTGAAAAAGAAGAAAGCCGTAAAGGATGACTTAGATAAATACATTCAAGAGCTTATCGAGCAAGAAATCACAAAGACGGATTTAGAGCAATATGAGCCCACAGAAATGGAAACAAAGCCCAAGCCAAAGAAAAAAGTAAAAACCCATCATAAAAAGACGGTGGAAATAATTGATGGTCTGCCCGTTACTGTTCATGAATACGATGTTTCGGAAATAGAGCCTGAGGTTACAGAAGACGATAAGGAATCAGTTATATCCGAAAAGCCTGAAGATTTACCTTTGGAGTATGATGAGGCAAATAAATACTTAGTAAATGTACTAGACGAAATCATAGAACCAACCCAGACCGTTGAAGACATAATTGACGAACCGACAGCAAAAACTAAGAAAGAAAAACCACAGAAAAAGAAAAAGGTTGAGAAAGCTCCAATAGTCGTAGATGAAATAGCTGAAACCACTGAAGTTATCCAACAGCCTTCAGAAGATGGTGTTGTGAAAGAAGTTACTGTAAAGAAGCGTAAGGTCACTCATAGAAAGGGTTCCAAGCAAAGTGTCTTTGAGATTACAGAAACTACTATCGATGATCAACCTATGGCAGAAGTGACAGTCGTTGAGCTAACTGAAATTGAACCAACTGTCACTGAAGAAACGCCAATTGTTGAACAGAAAGTAATAAAGAAACCGAAAAAGCTAAAGAAGGAGGATATACAGGAGTATGTTATCAACGTAATTGACGATTTTGTGCAACAAATACCTGTCGAAACAGTTGAAGAAGACGTCAAGGAGATCATCGAAGAGAAAAAGAAGAAGACTAAAAAATCACCAAAGGAATATAAATATAGCGAAGAAGAAAATTTACCTGAACAGGTTGACAAACCTGAAGTTGATGTGCCGGATCAGCCTGCTGATGTGGAACGTGAAACACCAGAAGAATTAACTGATTATACTGTAGATGTTACTGAGTCGGTTCTCACTGAAGAAAAGAAACCTAAGAAACCGAAGAAGCAGATTAAGTCAAAGCCTGTTGAAGAAGTTGGCGATGATAAACATCCCAGCTATCTTGTTAAAATGTCTTCAGTTGACGAAGGAGAGGTGACTGAACTGCCAGATTCTGAAATAGATATTTTGGAGTTAGAGGATGAACAGGTAGCAGAGGAGCCCGTTTTCCAGGTAGAAGAAATCGAAACTAAACCGGAAATAGTCGAAGAAGAAGACGACCTTGGCGAAACAACTAAGAAGGTGGTTAACAAGCGAAAGATCAGAAAACAAGTTGGCCCCAAAGAAGAGATTATAGAAATTGTCGAGACTGAAAAGGATGGTATACCTGTATATGAAGTCTCAGTAACTATTGAAGAAGCTGAAAAAGAAACTGAAGAAACTCTTCCAGAAGAAAAGCCGAAAAAGGTCAAGAAGACTAAAAAGGTTCCCAAGGACGACTTACACGATTATATACAAAAGCTTATAGAACAGGATATTCCCAAATCTGAGTTGGAGAAATACGAAAAAATAGATTTCGATGAACCTGTTAAAATGAAAAAGAAGAAGCCTGTGAAGAAGGCTAGAGTCATAGAAGATGAAGTTCCAGTTATCTCTGAGAAATTAGTAACTGAAGGCCCGGAAGATATAACACAACCATTAGAAAGTCCACAAGACGAATCTGTGGCGATGATTACGGTTAAAGAATTTGCTGCGCCAACACCAAAAGAAGAATCTTTCGAAATAACAGTTCTAGAAGAATTTGTCGAAAATAAGCCGATCCCAGATGAGGAAGGAGAGATTAAAGTAAAGGAAGTAAAAACAAAGAAAATAAAACACAAAAAGGGCCCAGAAGAGATCATTCATGATATTACAGTTGTACAGGATAAGGATACTGGTGAATCTGAAATTACTATTGTAACTTCCACTCCCACTGAAACAGAAGATCAGCACGAAGTAACTGTCAAGCAAAAACGTACCAAGAAAGTGAAAAAGAATGATGTTGATGATTTCATCAGAACAGTTATTGAAGAAGACATACCAAAAGAAGAGCCAACAGACGTTGTTGATGTTACTGAGGAAACAGTTCCTGAGCAGATTCCTGAAAAACCAAAGAAAGTTAAGAAGAAGGAAAAAATACCATCATTAGAAGAAAAGCCAACACCCGCAGATACAGTAGAAATTGTTGAAAGTCTCCCTGAGGAAACGCCAATTGAAGAGTTCACCATGGATGTAGAAGAAACAACTCCAATCGTCGAGTCAGATAAGGAACATGAAATATCTGAAGAAGTAATAAAGCCGCAGAAGAAAAAGAAGCCTTCTAAGCAAAAGGTTAAGGTTTCTGAAGAGCAACCTGAGGGAGAAACAGTCGCTGAAGCATTGGAGGTTACACAAAAGGAAACAGATATTGAAGAGCAGGATGTAAAGGAATATAGTGTTACTCTCTCAGAACAAGAACCTAAGCCTGAGGATAAAACAGAAAAGAAGCCAAAGAAGATACGAGAAAAACAAGATCAACCAGGCGAATCAGCCTACGAAATCTCTATAAAAGAAAGCTACATTCAACCGGAAGATCTTCCATCAGTTGTAGAAATAATTGAAAGTGAAACGAAAGCGGAAGAAACCACAGATGATGCTGGCGAGGTCCATAAGGTCGTTACAACAAAGCGGAAGATTAAACGACCAAAAGGTGAAAATGAGGAAATCATTGAAATAATTGAGGTAGTTACTGATGATCAGCCTGATGCAGAGATTACCATTGTGGAGTATGAGCCAGCACAACAAAAAGAAGAAGAAAAGCCTAAAGCGCCGAAAAAGAAAACCAAGAAAGTGAAAAAGGATGATATACATGACTACATACAGAAGCTTATAGACATGGAAACTCCTAAAACCGAACTAGAAAAGTACGAGAAAATTGAGTTCGAGCCATCACCCAAAGAAAAACTCACCGAAACTACAGATATTGGAGTACTAGAGGAATCACCTACCGAAAAGCCAAAGACGGACAAAAAGTCTAGGCCGAAACAGTCGCCAGAGGAAGAGGAATCCTTGCCAGAGTCATTAGCCGAAGTTAAGGTTATCGAAGAGGATGTCGTGGATGAGCCTAAGGTGGTTGAAGTAGTAGAAGTGCAACCAGAGGAAGTACAATACACTGAAACAATCACTGAAGAGGGTCTCCCAGTTCAAGAGAAAACTACTAAGCGAGTATTGAAGAAAAAGGGTCCTAAGGAAGATACCACCTTTAAAATAACAACAGTCGAAAGCGAAAATACTGATACCGTAACTGTAATCGTCGACGAAGAACCTGAAATCACGCCAGAGTCTATTGAAAGTAAACCAGAGGAGATATTAGAAGACAAGCCAAAGCCCAAACCTAAGCCAAAGAAGATTGTGAAGAAAGTAAAGAAAGATGACTTAGATGATTATGTTAAGAAACTGATAGAGGAAGAAATACCAAAGACTGAAAAAGAGGTTTATGAAAAGGTTGAAATGCCTGAAAAGCCGAAAGACAAATCTCCTATAGAAATCTCTTCAGAAGAGGTTAAGTCTAGCGAGCCTGAAACACCATTAGCAGTTGTTGATTCAACCAAACCTAAAAAGACTAAGACAGCCAAACCAAAATTAGTTGATATAGTCGAACAGAGACAAGACGAACCAACCGAAGAGACAATTCCTGACACATCACAAATTACTGAAGACACAACTACTCAAATCGCACACCCCGAGGACACAGCCACTGCACAAATTACACCAAGCGCACAAGATGAAATACCTACTCAAGATGACACTAAAGATACAGTTCAAAAAACAGTTAAGCATAAGAAAGCTAAGCCAGACACAGTAAAAAGCGTTGAAACAAGTAAGTTATTAGCTGAGAGTTTATTGAGGCTTCAAACTTCCACCGCACACGCAGCACCTGCTCCTTTGTCTGTGTCTTTTGCCTATTGTTTATTCCAACGTTGACTTCCACCATTTCGCGCCTACACCTTCCTTTGTTTTACTGTCTCTGTCTCTCTATTTCTCTCCCCCTCTTTCTTTCTCTTTATTATCTTACTCTTTTTTGCTCTCCCTCCCTTTTCTGCTGATTCTGATTTTCTGCTCTTTAATTTGAGTAGACTCAGCTAAAATTATATTTTATTATTTATACCCACATAAACACACTTATCCAATAAATTATAACACCCAAATGCATGCTCTTATATTTAAAAAAAAAAAAGTCCACTAAAATTCTTGTTTGCCTCCTCTAAACTGTATTCCAAATACTTATATGTTAAGTTTTTAAAACATCTAGGAAATTTATTTTATATTGGACGGCGTTCTATTATTTTCGTAAAACTGCTGTAAATATTTTAATATTGATCAAGCTCAACGATTTGCTTGCATTCTTACGCGAAGGCAATGCACGGATTCATTATATAGCTACAAGAATTGTATATTACTTAAAATACAAATTTCTATAACAGGTGAAGCACCCGAGGCTTATGAGGATTATCAAATAAGCATAATTGATGAAGAGCCTGAAGAAAAAGAAGAGCAGCCCGAGAAAATTTTGGAAGTTAGAGTTATCGATGAGGTTGCCGAAATCGAAGAGTCTCAACCAATCGTGGAAGAAGAAGAGGAGGACGAGAAGCCGACTACGGAAGGCACTGTGGAGGATATCACAAAGCCAAAGACAAAGAAAAAGAAGGTGGTGAAAAAGAAGACTAATGAGCACGATGAATTAATACAAAAACTGCTCGAGCAAGAAATCGAGAAAACAGAGCTGGAGAAATATGAGAAGATCGATTTCGATGTTCCAAAGAAATTGAAGCCAGAATTTGCTAGTCTCGAACCAATGAATATTGAAAGAAAAGAACAGAAGCCAACAAAAGTCACAATTGTAGAAGCCGCTGAAGTACCCAAGACAGTGAAGCTAAAGCCTGGAAAACGCAAGGAAAAACCTGTAGAAGAACAAACTGTGCAGCTTCCCAAATTCAGACTTAAAACTCGCATGGTTATGGTTGAATATCCGCCAGCACCACTCATACCAAAGCTAAGCCATATTGGCGCAGTTAGGCAGAATGGTGACCTCTCTCGCAATATTGAAGAAGCAGAGGAGCTACTTAAGTTCAAGCCACACAAGACCAAGAAGATTAAGAAGATAAAGGATGACTTGGAGAAGGTCGAGCTTGAAAAGTATGAAAAGTATGTAAGTAGCGAGGAGGAACCTGAAGAAAAGCAACCATACCAAAAATCTGAAAAGGTGCCAAAACCAGAAGAAAGTCCCGAAGACGCAAAGCTTAAGATTGGCAAGGGTAAGAAGAAACCTAAAGAAGAAGAATCTCCAGAAAATGTTACACTGAAAAAGATACCACAAAAGCCTAAGGAAGCTGAAGAAGAAATTGAAGCGAAGCCCAAAGAAAAGGCTGAGGTTACAGTTGTAGAACAACCAAAGGCGCCAAGGGAAGAGGATATAGAGGTTGAACCATTTGAGCCCACTGATTATGAGCGACCGGAATACGTTCCTGAAGAACTTGAGCAAGTCGATCAGCCGGAGAAACCAGAAAAGCAGAAGAAGCCCAGTAAAACCAAACATAAGCCCAAGGAAAAAACAAAACCTGAGCCGGAAACGATTATTACAGAAATCGTACCTGGAAAGCCCAAAGAAGAAGAAGAAGTTCCCGAAGCTGAAATTAAGTTCCGCAAGCCTGAAAGTGAAGCGCCCGAAGAAACTGATTCTCAAGTGAAGTTGAAGCCATTCAAGAAGACTGTTGAAAAGCCAGTGGTTGAAGATACCACAGCAGAGGCAACGGTTACGGAGCCCACGCCAGAAGAGAAGGTAGTTATACCTCAAGATGAAGTCAAGAAGGCGAAAAAATCAAAGCCGAAGCCCAAACAACAACAAGAGGAAGAAGTAACAGAAGAGCAGCAACCAGAATTTGAAATATCAGTTAGGGAAGAAGAAGCTATTGCTGAAAAGCCCGAAGATATCGAAAAGCCCAAAGAAGTAAAGGTGAAACAAAAGAAACCGAAAGAAGCTCCAAAAGCTGAAGTTGATATCGTTGAGGAACTGCCACAGCCAACTGAAGCTCCTGAAGATATACCTGTGGAGTACAGAATTACTACAACTGTCCTAGAACCAGAAGAAGCGCCAAAGGAACATCAAGTTAAGGTGATTGACTTTGACGAAAAGGAAATAACCACTGAGGAAATTGTGGAAGAAAAGGTTGTGACCAGGAAGAAGAAGCCTAAGCCTGAACAGCCAGAAGAGTTCCAAGTCACTCTACAGGAGCCACAACAAGTACAACCCGAACCAGAAGAAGTAATTGCTGAGGCTGTGCTCCCCGTTCAGAAGCCTCAGCCAGAAATTGAAGAATTCGAAGTCGAATTAACTGAACCACAACCTGAGGAACATGAAGTCGTTGTAAAGAAAAAGTCGAAAAAGAAGCCTGTCGAAAAGTCAGTGGAGGTTGTCGAAGATGTAGTGAACGTTGTCGAAGCTCAAGCGGAGGAGCAAAAAGAAGAAGATATCGTGGTTGTAGAAGAAGAAGAAAAGGTTGAAGAATCACAACCAAAATCTTTCGAATTCCAAGTCACCGAAACTGAAGCTCCTCAAAAGAAACCGGCTGAAGTAATTGAGGAAAAACCAAAGGAAAAGGTGAAGAAACCAGCTCCGAAAGTAGAAGAGAAGTTTGACTCTTATGAAATTTCCATTAAGGAATCAGAACCAGAAAAAGTAATCCAGCAGGAAGAACAGCCTACTGAGGATGTTCCTGACGAAGCAACATTTACTCCACTGCCAAAGGAACCTGAGCAGGTCGAAGCCAAGTTTGTCATGACAGAACCAATGCCAACTGAAGAGAGTCATGTCGAAGCTGAAATTAAACCAAAGAAAACAAAGAAGCCGAAGAAAACTGAAGAGGTTACAAGTCTGGATGTAAAGGTTGTTGAAGAAGTGGCAGCTCCAGAAGAAATTGTGGTTGAAGAACAGCAAATTGAAATTGTTGAAAAAGAAACTGTTCCTGTTGAAGAAACACCAAAGGAATATACAATTCGAGTATATGATTCACAAGTTGAACAACCAGAAGAACCAACTGCGGCCGAGTTTACTGTTAAAAAGGCAAAGCCTTCTATTGTCGCTACCGAAGAACCGGAAGCCGAATTTGTGCTTAAGGAAAGCAAACCAGTGGAAGAGGTCACCGAGGTAGCAGAAATCAAGACAAAGAAACCTAAAAAGAAGGTTAAAGAGGTTGCAGCAGATGAATTAAAGATCCAAATCACAGAAGAAACACCACAAGAAGTTCCAGTAGTGGAAGAAATTGAGGAAGTTGTGGAAGAAATTAAGGAGACTGTTCCTACTGTTGAATATAAGTCGTATGAAATCGGTGTGAAAGAAACTGAAGCTGAAAAGCCCGCTGAAGAGATAGTAGTTGAAGAGCCCTTGGTAGAAGAGGCACAAATCGAAGAGGCGGCGCCTACTGTGGAACACAAATCATATAAAATAGGTGTGAAAGAATCAGTTGTTGAAAAGCCTATAAAGGAGGTACCATCAGAAGAGCAGCTCGTTGAAGAGCCTATAACTGAAGAGCCAGAAACCTTCGAAGAGCTTAAAGTCAGAGTGATTGAAGAAACACCTCGTGAAGTTGTCGAGGAAGTTCTCGAAGAGAGTGTTAAGGTTCACCGCAAGAAGAAGCCGAAACCAGAAGTAATTGAAGAGCCTGAGGCTCAAGTAAGCATTCCTGCTCCAACACCGGAGGATGAAGTGGAGGCGGTCCAAAGCGTTACTATTGTGCCCGAAGTCCCCACTGAAGAGGAAGCTGCTGAGCTAAAGATAACAATTATTGATGAAGTTTCTGAGCCACAAGAGCTTGTTCAGGAGATTGAAGAAATCGAAACAGTTGAAGAAGTCCCTCAACCAGTACCTGAAGAAAAGCCGAAAGACTATCAGTTCAGCATTACAGAATCAGAGGCACCAAAGGAAACGATCGAGGAATTGCCAGAAGAACAAGTAACTATTCCAAAGAAGAAAAAGGTTCAAGAGCAAAAGGAGGTTGTCGAAGAATTACCGGAAGAGCAATTCACTATTCAAAAGAAGAAGAAGCCTGAACCTGAGGTTGTCGAAGAGCCTGAAGCCGTTTTTGAAATAAAACAAAAACAGCCCGTCGAAGAGATTACAGAAGAGGCTAAAATTAAGAAGAAAACGAAGAAACCCGTAAAACAGGATGAAGCAGCTGCAGAGCTCAGTGTCACTGTGATTGAGGAATCTGCACCAGAGCCTGAAGTAATTGAAGTTGTTGAAGAAATTGAGGAGAAACCAGAAGAAAAGCCTGACGAAAAACCAGTCGAACAGCCCACCGAATACCAGTTCACAGTTAAGGAAAGCCAACCTGAAGCTCCAGCAGAAGTAGAGGCAGAAGATATTCAAGAGGTACAATTGCCAAAGAAAACGCCAAAGGTTCCTGAAGTGACTGAAGAGCCTGAAGCTGAAGTTACACTCAAACCCAAACCAAAGACAGAAGAAGTGCAGGAGGAAGTAAAAGTATCGAAGAAGAAACCCAAGCCTAAGGCTGTCGAGGAAGCTGCTGAAGAGCTGACAGTGAAGGTAGTAGAAGAAGTTGCTCCCGAACCAATAGTTGTCGAAGAGGAAGTCGTAGAAGAAGTTGAAATTAAGAAACCAGAAAAGCCAACACCAGAAGAAACAGTTGATGATGCCGTTTTCAAAATAAAGAAACCCAAAGCTCCTGAAGAAGAAGAGGAGGTGGTTGCGGAAGTTACTTTGAAGCCAAAGGCACCTAAGGAGGTACAGGAGGAAGACTTCTCAGTAGATGTTAAGTTGCCAACAGAAAAGAAGGTTACAGAGGAAACATCCGACCAAACTGTGCAACTCAAGAAGAAGAAGAAGCCTCAAAAACCAGCAGAAGAAGCTGCAGATGAGTTGAAACTTACGCAAACTGTTATAGAAGAGAGACCAGTTGAGATTGAAGAGGAGGAAGTTGTTGAAGAAGCAGTTGTAATACGAAGGAAACCAAAGAAACCATTCGAGCCAACTGTTGAAGACCTCGAAGAAACTGAATTCAGTCTCTCATTCAAAAAGCCTCATACTGTTACCGAAGGTGTTGAAGAAGCAGCCACAGTTCTTAAGAAACGACCAGTAAAGCCTCAAACCCTCGATGAAGCTGGAGCAGAACTATCCATAAAGCGACTGGAGGAGGAATATGAAGAAGGCGATGACGTTGAAGAATTTGTGGTTAGTCGAGGGCCCAAACCCAAACAATTGCAAGTCACTGATGAAGAAGACCAGGAGTACACTATTAAGAAGCTCAAACGTCGCAAGAAGGTGGATATCCCAGAGTTCTCGGATGTTGAGAATGTTACTTTCCGGCCAAAGTCCACGAAGACTAAAGAGGATGTGGACCAAGAGTTTAATATTGCTCTTGACTCTTATGCCGAGGAAGAAGTGTCAATGTCTGGTAAAGTGAAACTTAAAAAACCAATTAAGAAGACCTACTCTGAAGCAACTGATGAGGCCAAAATCAAAATTTTACAAGATTATGATGATGGTGAAGGTCCAATAATTGAAGAAATCCACGACGACGAGGATACCATCGACGAAGTCGAGGAGCCTGAAGAGTACATGGTTGAAGAGCTGCCTCCAGATGAGGTTGACTTCAAGCTGAAACCCAAGAAACAGCCCAAGCCGCATTATTCAGTCCAAGACGAAGAAGAAGAGCAATTCCTTATTGGCCTTCGACATGCCAAGCGTGACTCAATTACGTATGATGAAGATTCTCTAACATTCAAAAAGAAGCGTAAAGTTGTGCAACAACTTTTCAATGAAGGTAAGTTCTTTTGGCTTATATTAAAACTCAGAAACTTGTATAAATATCAGGCTGCAATAATTTATCATTCGATTCAAATCGCGCATCTGCTTATATGGCAATAGCTTAGAAAAATGAGGTAAAACGACCCAACACACATAAATGTTAGTAGCTAACGCATAACTATTTTTTGTGGCCACCCATACATGTATACTTACTTCACTAAAGAATAGTTTTTCAAATACATTATAGCATAATAATATAATATTTTTATTATTGAACAGATGGCGCTTCTCTCAACATAACCAGAGAAATGGATGTAGATGGTAAATATTTTTATAAATGTTATAGACCTACCAAACATTTAATAACATTCCATTCATTGTAGAATCTCAAGTCGAGAACATCATGTATTCTATCTGCAATTACATTGCCGATAACGACGAGGCCATTAATTTGGTTGAAGGTGAAAAGGTACAGGTCATTGGACGTCATAGCTCCGAGTGGTGGTATGTCAAGAAGAGCATTACCGACGAAGAAGGTTGGGTGCCAGCCCAATATCTTATGGAGCCCGCGGAGTACGCCCAATATGTGCAGAATAAGCTGCACGAGAAGATCGATAAGCTACCCGTATTTGAAAGTAAGTGTGAATGGAAACCTAAATGTTGTTGTCTAACAAGGGGTTATTATATTGTCCTGTCACGTTATTAACACTTATCTTAATGTTTTGTGATTTGTGCGTTTATTAAGGACCTGGACCGCAAGACAAGCCGATTGCACCGCGTTTCATTGAAAAGTTGCAACCGATTCACACGCCTGACGGTTACACAGTGCAATTCGAGTGCAAGGTCGAAGGTAATCCACGACCACAAATCGCTTGGTTCCGCGAAACAGCCATTATAAAGCCCTCGCAAGACTTCCAAATGTTCTACGATGAGGACAATGTCGCCACACTGATCATTCGTGAAGTCTTCCCCGAAGACGCTGGCAAGTTCACTTGCGTGGCCAAGAATGCCGCTGGCTTCACTTCTAGTACCACGGAATTGATTGTCGAGAGTCCGCTGTCGGACCACGGCTCAGATGCCACGGCACTTTCGCGCAGAAGCATGTCACGTGAGTCTTCCATGGCCGATATTCTCGAGGGCATACCGCCAACATTCTCGCGCAAGCCCAAGGCTCAATATGTCGATGAAGGTACCAATGTAATCTTGGAGTGCCGTCTTGTTGCGGTTCCCGAGCCTGACATCGTTTGGACCTTCAATGGGGAAGACATTGACGAGGAAGAGATTAAGAATGTTCGAATTGTAACCGAATCGGATATGCATATGTATTGCAGTGTGGTGCATATTACGAAGGTTAAGAAGTCACAGGAGGGCGTATACGAAGTGATTGCCACAAATCGCGAGGGCGAAGCTCGTTTGCCTATCACACTGAAGGTACGAACTTCGGACAAGGAGGCTCCACAAATTCTGGAGCCCCTGCGCAATATGGTTATACGCGAGGGCGAAAGCGTTGTGCTGTCGACACAAATCGTAGGCAATCCAGCGCCAAAGGTAACGTGGTACAAGGATGGCAAACCCATCAAGAATGCCAAATCAGACAAAGACCTCCACACCCTAACACTGATAACGCCCAAAAAGTCGGAGAAGGGCGAGTACACAGTCAAGGCTGTCAATCCATTGGGCAGTGTGGAAACCACTGCTTATCTTACAATCGAAGGTAAGTTAATTTGTTTCATGTTCAGCGAAAACTGGATATATACTGATTTACCCAAATATTAATAAAAACAAACCATCTCCATCTCCTTCTCAATAGAACCGACGAGTGGCAATGCAGAGCCTCCATTATTTGTGGAGCGCTTTGAGGAGCAATCGGTGCCACAAAAGGGCGAGATTCACTTGCCTGCGAAGGTCTCGGGCAATCCAGTGCCCGAGATACAATGGCTTTTCAACAACAATCCCCTGTATACCAGCGAGCGAATCCAACAGATCTACGATGGTGAGAATATTGAGCTCATTATCAAGGACGCCAATCCGGAAACAGATTCGGGTGACTACAAGTGCATCGCCAGCAATCCCATTGGCAAAACATCGCACGGTGCGCGTGTGATTGTTGAGGTCGATGAGGTGACCTTTACCAAGAAATTGAAGAAGACCATTACCATTGAGGAGGTGCAGTCTCTGACTCTTGAGTGCGAAACCTCGCATGTGGTGTCCACCAAATGGTTCTTCAATGGCAAAGAGCTGAGCGGCATGGATCATCGTGTTGTCGTCGAGGATGGCAAGACGCATAAGCTGGTCATCCGGAATACAAACCTACGCGATTCCGGTACCTATGTGTGCAAGGTCAAGAAGCAAGAGACACAATCAACTGTGGAGGTGCTGCAGCGTAAGCCGGACTTCCTTAAGGTGCTAGAGGACTATGAGGTCACCGAAAAGGACACGGCCATTCTGGATGTTGAGCTGACAACCGAAGCCGTGGAGGTCACCTGGTACAAGGATGGCGAGAAAATCACACCAGAAAACAAAAACTGCGAATTCATCAAGGATGGCAAATCAAGACGCTTGGTAATACGCGATACCACAATTCATGATGAGGGCGAGTACACGTGCAAGCTGGAGGGCCAGGAGTGCAGCGCAGAGCTGACTGTCATCGAGCTGCCACCAGAGATTGTGAAGCACTTGGAGGACGTGAACGTCACCAAGGGCGAGAATGCCGTGTTCGATATTGAGTTGAGCAAGGGCGATGCTCTGGTAAAATGGTTCAAGAACGGCAAGGAAATCAAGTTCAATGAACGCATTCAACTGACGATTGATGGTAAAAAGCAGTCGCTACGCATTCTTAAGGCTAAGCCTGAAGATGTGGGTGAATATACCATTCAAGTTGGCGACCAGGTCTCCAAAGCCAAGCTGACAGTTGAGGAGCCTTTGGTAGACTTTGTACTGCGCTTGCCCGACGTCACGCTGGCCACCAAGACCACAGATGCTGAATTCACTGTTGAGCTCTCCCAGCCCGATGTCGAAGTTACCTGGCATAAGAAGGGAAAGCCCATCAAGCCCAACAAGAAGCATGAAGTGTTCGTTGAGGGCACCGTCAGACGCCTGGTCATCCATGATGCCGACGATGATGATGCGGGCGAGATCAGCTGTGTGGCCGAGAACGTCACAAGCAGCAGCAAGCTATGCGTTGAGGAGCTTAAGCTGCCACCCGTGATTACCTCTGACAAGGATCAAACCATCAAAGTGAAGGAGAACGAAGATGCCACATTCACTGTCAAGTACACCGGCGCGCCCACACCCGAGGCCGAGTGGACCTCTCGCAAGGTTGTCATTCCCAAGTCAAAGCGTACTATACCCACAATTGATGAGCAATCCGCCACGCTGACAATCAAGAAGGTTGTCGACGATGACGAGGGCGAGTACACTGTTAAACTTGTGAATCCCGTGGGCGAGGCAGAGGCCAGCCTGCACTTGCTCATTATGCGTAAGTACCCAAAAATTAATTACAAATTAAGCGATGCGGAAACTGAGACCTGTGTCAAAACTTTAGGTAAACCCGCGGCGCCAGGCACCCCACAGCCTCTGGAGGTGATGCACGATTCAATAACGCTTTATTGGAAGGCGCCTGAAGATGATGGCAAGTCTGAAATCATAGAATACATTCTGGAGTATCACGATGTGAAAGAAGAAAAGTAAGTGGCATCTTGATGATAAATTATCAGAAATCAAACTAAAATGGCAATTCCAATAGATGGACTGAGATACGCAAGATTAAGGACACAACGTATACCATCAGCAAGCTGAAGATCGATACAGAATACGTGTTCCGCTCGATTGCCGTCAACGAAGTTGGTCCATCCCCGCCCTCACCCATCTCCTCGCCCATACGGCTGGTGCCAAAGGTGGAGACCGAGGCACCCAGCGTACGGGAGCCTCTGCAGGATATTGTCAGCGATCTGAACAAGGAGGTGACCCTGTCCTGTGTGTTTGGCGGCATTCCAGAGCCAACTGTCACATGGAAGAAGAATGGCCAAGTGTTCGAGTCGAGTAGCGTGCGCTACGAGAACCGCGTTGCCAAGTACACAATTGAAAAGACAACTATTGAGACTGAGGCCACCTACACGTGCGTGGCCACGAATGAGAAGGGCTCCGTGGAGACGTCGTGCAGACTGAAGCTGCAGCAGAAGCCAACCGTTGAAGTCGAGGACAAATATTTGTCCCAGAAACTGCGCACTGGCAGCACTCTCACCATTCCGGCAACAGTTCGCGGCTATCCACAGCCGACTGTGACCTGGCACAAGGAGACGGTCGAGCAGAAGTCAACCACTAAGGAAGTGACGATCGAAACCACAGAGACCAGTTCCACCTATACCGTTAAGAAGGTGACTCGCGAGCACTCTGGCCGCTACAAGGTGACGGCCAGCAATGAGTCGGGCTCCAGCTATGCGGAATGCACGGTTCAGGTGATCGACAAGCCAAGCAGGCCACAGTCCCTGGAGGTTAAGGACGTCAAAAAGGACTCGATCATCCTGGAATGGACGCCACCAGTCGACGATGGCGGCATGGAGATTAAGCAGTATACGCTGGAGAAATGCGATCTACAGAACAAAGTTTGGATGAAGATTTCCGATTTCGACAAGGACATCAACTCGTATGCCATTCAAAAACTTTCCATGAATGCACAGTACATGTTCCGAGTGGTGGCTGTTAATCCCATAGGCGAATCTGAGCCAACTGAGAGTGAGCCAGTGACCATAACCAAGAGGTTTGGTATGTATTCTACAACAATATTAACAGAGAGCAAATTAATAAAGACAAATGCTCGTTTTCTCCCATGAACAGAGAAACCAACTCCACCACGTGATCCCACGTCGGTGTCTGGCATGAACGACACATCGTTCACATTGTCCTGGGAGCCGTCGGAGAGCGACGGTGGCTCCAAAATAATTGAGTACATTGTGGAAATAAGGGAAGAGACTGAAACCGTTTATCGCTCCTTGGGCACTACGACGGGCACTGTAACAAACATTCACGTCGACAACGTTGTGAGAAACAAGGGCTATCTGTTCCGAATCTACGCTCGAAACGAGGTTGGCACCAGCGACGCGTTCGAGACAACCGAGAAGATTGTCGTTGGACGCAAGACAAGTAAGTGATGGACGCAACAAATAATGATAATTGCTTAATTTGCTTTGCAAACTGCTTTCTCCCTTAACGCGCACTAATGCCTCGCTTTGCAAAAATAACTATTAAACAGCGAATAACAGTGAAAATTTGGGTACGTGATAGCTTCCGTGGAGTTGCAATCATGTTTCTATATTAATGATCGCTTTAATGCTTCCCACTCTAGCGCCGCCTTCGCCTCCGCAAAATCTGAGAGCGCCGGATGTGACAAGCCGCAGCGTAACTCTCGATTGGGAGGTGCCAGCCCGAAATGGAGGTTCCGAAATCACAGGTGAGATAGAATATCAAATTACCAAATGGAAACAGAAGTAGAAGCAATCGTTGTGTATACTCAGGCTACTGCGTGGAGAAGCGCTCTTCAACATCGACCAGCTGGACAAAGGTCATCACCCTGGATGCCCATCAGCTGCATTACACCATAGACAATCTGAAGGACAAGTGCGAGTACTGGTTCCGTGTGTCGGCGGAGAACGAGGTTGGATTAGGTGCGCCAGCCGTCACGGAGAGTATATCGCTGAAAACACACGCAAGTAAGTTGAGCTTGGCTAGACAGCTTGGCGCATCTCTAATTGGTTTCCACTCTTGAACTAGCCGTACCATCGCCACCGACTGCTCCACTTGAGGCACGAGTGCTGGCGGCCAATGCACACGTATTCGAATGGGGTATACCCGAGTCAGATGGTGGTGCGCCACTGCTCGGCTATCACATTGCCATACGTGACATGAAGAAGTCCATGTGGATTGAGGTCGGTCGGGTGCCAGCCGGGGTGCAGAAATTCCAGATAAGAGACCTCCAAGAGAATCACGAGTACATGATACGCATTCTCGCCAAGAACGAGATTGGCCTGAGTGAGCCGCTCGAATCGGAGGAGCCATACAAAGTGATGACAGCCGGTATGTAGAAATGTTTATCATCCCACAGATTTACAGCATAGCTAACGCCAACACCAACTCCAATAACTTTCATATGATGCAGGTCATGCCAGCCTGCCCGACGAGCCGCGCACAGAGATGAGCACATGCAACACATCCTCCTGGCTGCGGGATCACAACATGGATGCGGACATACACTCGTATGCCCGGGGCAGGCTGCTTCAACGCGACGAGTACTTCTTCCGGCTCTGGGCGCAAATGCCCAAAAAGAAGAAGAGCTCCAAATAGACAGAGACATAAACGTAAACAAACCAACACAATTAGCCATGACTAAACGAATGAAACTTAGGTTAGGTTAAGCTTATTGCAATTGTACTTTAATTCTTGACTTTTTATTTAGCTTTTTTCTACTTGTATTGTACCCATTGTAAAGGGCATGTAATGTTCGGCATATGCGTCCGGCAGCAGCGATGTTCACGAAACTGAGACAGACTGGGGCGAGCGAAGACAAACTTGATGTTTGAGTGCGTGAACGTGGCTGTTGGCCTGTGACCTCATTGGCCCATTACATAAACTATGAAAGGAATTTGTTTATAATTTGCATAAATTCGTATGATTTCCTGCGCTTTATTTTTGTAAGCTGTGATAAATTTATCAAATTCGAAAGCGTCAAACGATAAAATGCCATGACATTTGCGCCAGGACACAACGCGCATCGGGCACGGGACAGTCAACGGACAGCAGCCAACAACCGACATCCAATAGCAACAGCTACAACAACACCAACAACAACAGCAACAGCCACAAGAACACAGCGCAAGTGATTCAATATCCTCTAGGGAGACAAACAACAAATGGTGCAATTCGATATGAGTTACGAGTACGCTGTGTGCCTGTGTGTGTGTGTATCTGTCTGTCTGTGTGTGTGTGTGTGTTTGCTGTGTTGTGTTGTGCGTCGCGCTGACTGTCCCTTGCCTTTGCCGTGTGCTTGCTGTGTGAGCAAATTTATGACATCCAGAGGGTTACATAACTATACTTCTATACATATATATTGTGGAAGACTTTAAACTGAGAAACAAAAAGATGAATGAATGAAAACAAATGAAAAATAAAATAAATATGAATGAATTTTGAACGAACAACTTCAAGTGGTTTAGCTCGGGCCGAACACAACTTTTGCGCAGTTGAGCACGAAAAATCAACTAATTAATTCATTAGTTAGTTTTGGCCGGCTCCAAAGAAAAGCCGAAGTTAACGGTAAGTTTACTCTGGCAAAGTTTTCTATTAAGTTTTTATTCTAAAACTTAAAGTCGACAGCCAAACAATGGCAGCTACCAGCTGCCCAGTCTGACATGCGTGTGCAGGACCTAAAACTAAAGATGGAGGTGGAGATAGGGTGGAGATAGATAGGGTGAGAGAGGGGAGGGGGGAGAGAAAGACAGAGCAAGGAGATGCCGACACTAGGCTACAGTTACGCGTCGTTGAACTTATCTGGTGACATGGGCACAAAGTTTCCATGCACACAAAAAGAGAGAAGGAGAGAGTAAATGAGAGAGAGAGAGAGAATTGTGTGTGAATTTAATTAAAGTTTTTGCGGTTGCCACTAATCAAAAGATATTATCTAAAATGCTCTATGTGGTAGTTACTTTGGCTGGCAAATAACTTTCTGCTGCGGCCACAACTGTAATTTACACTAAGCTGATTGGGCATCAGAGAACGCCAACTGGGCGTGGCTAGACGCCAGGAGTTAAGCACTAAATGGATTCATAAAGCTAAACATATTTCCGGCCACTTTAAACTGCACAATAACAAACGAACAGCAAACACTTCACCTGGCTGCCGCTCTGCCCCCCTCCTGAGCCTGTGCCTGTGCCTGTGCCTGTGCAGAGGGCAACAGCAAAATAACAACACAAAGCCATCTTTACATGTGCTTGCTATATATATAAATATATGTATATAGCAACACCTAGAGCTGCTATTGATACCGGCATTCAGCCAGGCAGCCAGGCAGCCAGGCAGGAAGCATATTTAGTGTTGCCACTAAGCGATCGACCAGTCGACCTGGGAGCTCGTTCTTGTGCTCGTCCTCGTCCTCGTCTTTGTCCTCGTGCTGGTCCTTTGGCCAGCTCCTGTCGCTTATTTCGAGGGCTTCCTATGCCCGGCACACGAGCGGAAATTTCATTTACTTGTTTGCTTTTTATGCGCTTCATTCGATTTGTGCTTGTTGTGTATTAAATTCCTGCCGCCAGCTAAGCTCAACATTTTGCAAACTTAAATTTTTCAGAATTGCACAGAATGTTTGCCGTGCTTGCCATTGTCTTTAAGCTGCTGTCAGTCGACAGACTCGCATGCCCATTAGTTATGGTTTATTAATGCCGCACTCAAAACTTGGCCAGAGAGTCGGCCTAACACAATTGAAAACTTGTAATAGCATTCGGCAAGTTGGCCGTATTGCTTGTAAAAACCAAATTACACATCAACTTTATGGGCTGCACGTAGAAAATTGAGGCTATACTTTTTCCCTGACACGGCTCGTCAAACGTGCTGCGCTGCCCGAAAAAAAAACAAAGCCAGACGAAACCAAAACCCAAGCAAAGACGAACCAAATAAAACAAAGAGACAGCAAAAAGTTTGCCTAATTAGTTGCCAAAATAATAAACGATAATAGCAAGGCAAAGCCACTTCTGCTCGACATCCAGTCATGCCTAAATGCTAAAACAGATGTTGCTTTTGTCTTCTGTCTGTGTGTGTGTGTGTAAGTGTGTGTCACGCAAATTGAATTATTAACTTGTTAGGAAGTGGAAATCAGTTACATTTTGGCACTGATATCAAGCAAATTAGCAAATCAAAGACACAAATCTTAATTAATCAGGTTTTCAATTTGACAGAAATTACGAAAATATTAAGTAGGCAGACTGCAAATGAACGCCCACAAATAATGAGCATCATAGCTATAGATCTCGTTCTTCTTCTAAAACCCTGAATAGACTTTGATATAAGTTTGATTCTGCGATTTTCACTTTACAGAGAAACTCCAAACAAACTTAAGTTTCAATTAGAGTATAATAAGAATTATGAATAGTCAAACGGGAGTATATGGCTAGCGGATACCCTGTTTACGTTCAGCTCTACATTGAATTGACATCAAGATTTTGTATGCGAATTTTTAGTTTATTGTCAAAGTTTTGGAATAGCCAGAAATAATAAAAAAAAAAAAAAAATGAATATAATTTGTTTATGGCTGAAAGAGCTGCAGAATAGATCTTTTAGTCTTTCATATACCCACTTAAACGAGCAGATTAAACTGGCTAAATACAATGCTTAGAGATAACATTAGGCGCATTTATTATACTAGTTTGTACGTATATTATAGATGCGTACGTATTACGTACATATACCCGTAATTGCCCTGACGAAAGATGTATCATAAAATGTTAGTTTCAATTCATGTTTATTACAGGAATTAAGCAGCCGAAAGAGTCGCTGGGCTGCAGATTAACTGATGCTTTGTAGAAGTGGGTTACATTATATCAGTATCTGCGCAGTTATTTACGGGTCTACATGGTCCCCGAATAGCACCAAAATGACAGTCGAAATAGCTGTATGTATAATTGCTCAACAGCTCTGCCCGGAGCCATGAACCACGCCCATTAACTACAGCCACAAAAAGAAGAAAAGAAAAGAAAAGAAGCTGCAGCTGGGTGTTGGCTTCCTGCCTGCAGCCGGGCCGATAGGGTCGATAGCTGTACATGTATAAATGTGTGCAGGACTTGAGGAAAATTAAGAAAATGTTTGTACTCTTTGTGAAAAGCGCTCGAAGCGAAGAGCTCTTGCTCTTTTGTGTTCATGACTTGCAACTGTTTGTAAGTGCTAAACGATTTTTAGGGTATCTCTTACTTTTATCTAGCTTTAAGGTATCTCTGTATACCTATATGCGACGAGGTATTATTGCCTCAGATATTTACATGATCTGCTTAGCGTAAGCTCCAGAATCGATATACCCAGCACACAGCAGAGCATACTGTAAATATAAAATATTTATTGCCAGATTGCACACGCATTCAGCATGTCCTTCGGGCAGCTACAGCTACAGCTACAATACAAGCTGGATGCTGCCTGCTGATATGTGTGTACACAATGTTCTTTCTGCCGTATCCTTTCCTTTGACTGCAGCGACAAACGCATTTAACATGCATTCCACCCATTTTGCTAGCCAATTCATAACATTTAACAGCTCGCAGAGGCCAGTGAGAATATTCTTACAATTTACAGTTTAATGGAGACATTTTTGGTACAAATTATCTGGCCACCTCTCTCCTTGGGGCACCATTTAAAAATCAAGTGTGCTGAAAATTAAATTTCACACAGCTGTGCAGCAGCAGCAGCAGTAGGGCACCGAGTCAATGCAGTAGAGTGCACTGCAAGGACAGAGTATGGCTTCCAGCCAGAAACTAATGAAACTGCCTCGACTGCTGCTCTACAGCTGCTGACATTTCAATGGACCATCATGTTTCCCACACACACTCACACACGTAGTTTTTATATTTACTAAACTTTCGTGTAACATACATGCATGACTTTTTAAGGCAGCGCAATTAAAGTCAATTGGCATTTTACCAAAATGCGCTCAACGTGTCGTATACGTAATGTCAAGCTAGTATCTGTGTGCGAGTGAGTGTGAGTGTGTGTGTGGTGTCAACAGCATTAGCTTGCGTTGACTTTAGTTATTAGCACGTCTCTGGCAGCACAAATGCTTTCATAATTCATTACCCACACCCACAAATGAAATTTTCGACATTGCGCATACGCCCCGTTGCCTAAGCATAAATTAATTCATTTGCCCGAGCCAACTTTATAGTTATTTAGGTGTCTTCTCCGTTAGCACCGACACTGATTTTATGGTTTCCTTCGGTGTATTGTTTGGCAATTTCAAAAATCAACAGCATCAAAAACAACAACAACAACAACAACTGGCAATGAACTGAAATTTATTTGTATTTCGTTTCGCTCTTCGAGAAGTTTTACAGCCTAACTAGGTGCTGCTGGCTGCTGATGTTTGTTTTATGGACTTTTGCGGAGCTCCGGCCCCATACCCCAATTTAGTTTATAATGTGCCCATAAAAGTTGTGTGCGGACCAGTCAGCCATTTGCATTTTTATTCAGACCCGACCAGCAAACATTCGCCTTGATTTGGCAGTTTGACTGATTAGCTGGCATTATAAAGCGCTTTGACATTTACGAGCATATTTTGGATCACCAGCCCACCCGATACATTGAAGAAGCAATCATAAAAGGAATTTGCCTAATGCAAATGGCCACAGATTATTACTCAACGACCTTCAAAGTTTCAATTTTGCGTTGATTTCATAATTCGGCGACCCTTTTTACCCCCTGCCAAGGTCCATTACTCCATTGCTCAACTTGTGCTAAGCAAACTGTTAGATGTCAGCTTGCAGCTACTTTACACACCGTTGACTTAATTTTGTGCCAGTTCCATTGGCCTTTGCATAAATGCATCCTAATGCGCCTCCATTTTGTGGCGCTGCAGGCAGAGGCAGGGCAGCCGAGGTACGCTAAACAGATTTGCACCTTGCATATAAAGCCAAATTTACAAGCTGTAACGAAAATTGCAACGCAAATATGCAAATAGGTATAGAAGCAAGCCACAGCAGCAGCAGCAGCATCAGCAGCAGCAGCAGCAGCAGGAAGCGCGACCCTAGCTTAAATTTTAAGAGCTACCAGAAAAAAAGGTTTTGTGCCAGGTTTTCATTTGGCAAGCGAAATATCCAGCTGAAAATGAAGTTGTTGTGTATCTATATATAAACGTATATATATACCTGTGTGTGTGTGTGTGGGTGGGGATAATGTACAAACGTGTTGGACTTATCGACCAAGATATGCATGCAACAGCAAACAAAGCTCAATTCAACTGCATTCTTGTTGCAGCTGCAGCTGCAGCTACAGCTACTGCAGCTCCAGCTGCCATTTGCCAACGTTTCGCACTGCGAGTGAGTGAGCACAGTCCTCCTCAGGCTGTTTACGTGCTTATCGAGCAATCGATGTGAGAATTATAGCCGTGCTGGCACGGTTAAGCTGCTTAGAATGCACTGCGCACAGGCGGCCAACGTGTCGTATGCGTGCTGTCGTTCTAGAGATCTACGAATACTTTGCAGCACATTAAATTGCCAATATGGCTTTATTGTTCCACAATATAGTTATAAGCTAAGGAGATTGCCGCTGAGCAGTGGGAGGGCCGAGGTCTGACAAGTTGAGCAGCGATTTATGCTGCCACAAGTTATAGGCAGCTGTTGCCCCCAAGGGCGTCGAGTGCGTCCAAAGTCTATGCGACTGGATGGATAGAGAATGCGTGGCTATGCGACTGCGGGGCCTGTGGGCCATAACAACTACAGCCAGGGCTGGGCGCACTTGCACAGACGACCACAGCCATAAAATGCGGCACTCGATGATGCCTATGGGCAAGTTTTGCACGTTGAACGAGCAAGCGCAGCGAGCAACTTAGCCGTTGTCGTATTCGTAGTCGTAGTCGTTGGCCTGGCCTAAACATCACTTCACAACTGCCAAGCCAGCACATCCGGTTTCCGTTAGTTGGGCACGTCGTTGACGTCGTCGTCGTCGTCGTCATGGTGGCTGCCTTCCTGACTGACTGCCTGTCAGGCTGATGTTGCTACAGGTAATATCATTTAACTGCGGCGCAAGAACAGCGACTAGCACGAATATCGTATGATGGTAAAATATTATCTCGTTACAATGCTCAAAATATTTTTGCGCCCTTGCCAAGCTCGCCTTTGGCTTATGAGCGGAACTACGTGTCGCAGCAGCAAAAACTAAAAACAGACCCAGCCACGCCCACACCAACACACACACATGTCTGTCGTGCATGAATTTACTCACCCTCACCCTTACCGACACACACACACACTTAAGTATAGATGTTTAAATTTGATTTCAAGTGCTCGCATTTTGATGGCCATCTAAGTGAATGCGTGTTGTGGCTGTTTACGTGTCCTTGTTATGAAAACTACGAGTGCCACGAGCCATCCGTACCCGCATGTGTATTTAAGCGTATAGTTAGCCCGGCTCCAACTTAAAGCTGTTCACATGGCTACACAGTCGCTAAATTCTGTTATTGTAGATAAATTTTATTGACTTACGCCTCGAGCTGAAGAAGTTGGTTTACTTTTGGAACTTGTTTAGAAATTTGATTGTGCGTGGGAAATGAACATAATTTAATAGAAATAACAAAACTTCATTCCACATACAGCGTGGAATTTAGAGTCGTTAGCAGAGGATTTTGTCAAAGTTTGTGTGAGTTTTTATAAATACATTCAAAGTGGTCGTACAAGAAGTTTCCAATTTAAAATTCAGGAATTTTAAATGACAATTATATCTACTAGCCCAGGCAGTTCTCCACGGACAGAGACATCTGCCAAGAGCTGAGGAGCTCTTAAGACAGTTTGGCCTTGAAAATCAATTAAAGAGCCAGATATTAGCTCTTAAGATTTCATCTGTTGTCCTCTCTGTCTGACGACTTATGAAAGCTACCTAAATACAATTATTTGAGTATTTATATTTATTTATAATATCGTTTATTATTATAACTTCAAGACTCTATCTAAAGTAGACAACATACAAAGTATGTGAACGTTTCTCATCTTATCAAGTTAAGTTTTGTTGTGTATATGCCTTTATGCACATCTCCCATTCGTTTCATGAACTTCATTTCAAGTTCTTCAGTTGGTAGACTGTAGAGGCCCGCAGCTTCGATTAACACGATGTAGGCAGGCAAAGTGAGTTGCAGGCTTCGCTCGTGTTGCACATTTGTTGTAATTTGCTCTTTCTTTTTACATTTTCTTGCGCTATTTTCCCAGCCACTTGTGGCACTTAAGGGTAGACTGGTGTAGCAGCTGCTTTTGATTTCTCATGCGTGCGAAGTTTACACAGGCGTTGGCCAAAATAATTTTCACACACACACATACGATTGCAGGCTTGTTCGTCCCTTCACAATTACGTTACGCATGAATTTGATAGCAAATGAGAACGCGTTGCGCTTCACGCTTGACTCTGCTTGGCACTCACTTAATTATTGCATAAGAAAATGAAACGAGGCCACCAAGGCGCTGCTTGGGGCGACATGCGACCATCCCCCAACTCCCCATGCACACTCACACACACGCACACTCGTGCAGCTGACGGGCGAGCAATGCAACTTACAAGTGCAGCTGCAACTGGGACAACAAACTTTGCAGTATGGCTATGTGCTTGACATGCATGCTTACCCGCAACGCAGCGCCGCTGCAAGCCAAGTTGCAAGTTCCCAGTCGCCCATTGACTGCAGCTCAGGTTGAACAGGGCGTGGAGGGCATCGAGAGAAGGTTGCGGCGCCTGAAAGTCTTTAACTATAACAGCCACCATTTGTATGCCCTGTAGCTGAGCGAGCGTGAAGCAGGGTTGGCTTTAAATGACGTCTGAATATTACTGAGACCATAATATACCCTATAATACTATGCACTGCAATCATACTATTACTCTCATATGTCATACTTTTCCCTAATATAAAGTGTAGTATGCCAATGATTGCAAACAGTTTACAGGGTATCTTCTGTGAAGTATTGTTCAATACCTAAAAGTGAATGCAAATGTACTTCTACTCTTATTTACCATAATATAATATAAAATACCTTTTAATATTATACTATTCAAAGCAATATACAGGGTATCTTGTGTCAGTAAACAATAAAGCTTACTTCATGGCCTTCGTTCATATCGATTTAAGTTCATAATTAAATTTATATTGACAATTTGTTCAATTTTCAATTGCGTTGGCAGCTGCGATTAATTAGTAGCCAAAAACCTGAATTATTATCCATTATCCGTTATCCCTTTTGGGTCGATTTAATTGCTGCTTGAATAATTTGCGAGCTAATTATGTTCGAGCTGCTTTAGGTATCGCATCGCCACTGGGCCAGCTGTTACCTGTGCTCTCCACATCCGGCGACAACTTTTGCACTTCCGTTCGCCATTTCACACAGACACCGGCATACCGACACCCACACACACACACAGGTGCTCAGGAAAAGAGTGAATGGGCTTGTGTTAGCTGGAGGGGCCACTCAATTAAGTCGGGCTGCTGCAATTTATATAAGCCTGCCGATATCGCTGTTATCGGCCAGTTACACGCTATACAATAGCCCGGGCAGCGTCGACGCCATTTTTCATTTAATTTACCGCACATTCTATCTCTGTTCTATGGCGCCTTTTTATCGTTGGCATTCCGACGTGGGGGGGCTGGAACTGGGGCTAGCTGGATTGCTTATTTTGTTATCATTATCCTGTTATCCTTGTGCCTGCCAGCGGCACCTAATTAAATTATCCCGCAATTGCCTGCTAAGTGCACCTGCACCGGCTTTTGTCCGAATGTTGTGGGCATTAAAGGACTCGCCCATCCTCGCTGCCCGGCATATTTATTTATCGAGCGTCCCTTTTTTTCGGCGATGGTCACTTCCTGGCCTTTGTCCTTTCCCTTTTGCGCCTAATTATTATCTGCCCTGCGCACTGAATTTTTGAACACACAAAAGTTTTCAGCAATGCCCGGGAAAAAGTCAATAAGCTTGAAGGACCTTAATTATTTTCTCACTCTGTATGGGTGTGTGTGTGTGTGTGTGCGAGTGTGTATTTGGCTGTGTAGGCGTACGTCTGTGCTCATTTCTTGGACCTAAGCCGCCAAAGTTTTTGTGTGGACAACAAAGTTACAGCTGCACAATCGCCGTTGACCCATTTGGCAACGGCTCAAAGCGAATAACTTTAACAACATTCGAAGAATGGCAAAGAGAAGGGGGACATGTTTTTCTTGCGCCCGTTTAATGGCAAACTGATTTTGTCATTGACAAGTTGTTGGCTGCATCCTGCACTCAGTGCGCCCAAGGACAACATCAAAGGCTTTGCATAACAAATGTTTTGTTTTCATTTCGGCTGGCAAAGCTGCCTTCAAGCCGGACTTGCAACTGCTCGTACTATTGTTCTATCTAGATCCTGTTTGGCCTCCCACCTAACAAAGCCCCAGCCCAACCCTTCCCCAGCCAAAGCTGCTCACAGCATATCCTGTTTGCTTAAAAGCTTCCGTTTGCCATTTGCCTTCGTGTGTGTGTGTGTGTGTGTGTGTGGGACTGTGGGGAATGTGAATGTGAATCAGAATGCGAGTGCCACAGTGAGTGTGTGTGTGAATGTGAGTGAGCGAGTAGTCGTCGCCAAGACCTTGCACCCAAATGCGCAATTATGACAACCATGAGGTATGCGCTTAGTATGCCTGTGTGTGTGTGTATGTGTGTGTGTGTGAGTTTTCGGAAATTCTTGCTGCTGACAATGATTGAAGCTGTAAGCTGTCATTGTAATAAATCAATAAATGCAACTTGAGCCAAATTGCCCAGCATACAAAATGGCAAACAACAACAACAACAACAACAGGCGAAAGTTGTTCTCCGCCTTGCCTAGCTCATGTGGCTTGGCCAAGTTTATTTGCAAAAATAATGCACATCATTGTTAATCAAAGCGAAAGCGAGATAGAAAAGAAGAAAACTAGACTAAAAGAGACTGAAAAGCAGAGACAGAGAGAGAGAGGGAGAGAGAGAGATAGAGTTGGTTTCATGGCATCGTGGAAAATTCCATGTGGCTTGGCTGCTGCCAAGCTGCTTGCAGCTCTGCCTGTGTTTATTGTTGCGTGGCAGACTTTCTGTCACAGCGCCGGGCATATGCATAGAAACAGTTCTCCATAGACAGTTGTTTATGGAAAACTCCTTTCATGGCAAACACTCTTTATGCTCGAGCCTTTCACTGCACGGCCACACTCAACTGCACAGCATTGTCTGCTTGTATGACCAAACAATGGATGTATACAAACAACAGCAACAACAATGAAAACAATGACAACAAACACACACACACACACACACATAGTCGGCGACAACAATGGCACAAAATTGCCGCTGTCATCAGTGAGGAAATTTGCATTTTGCACAAATTGCAATACGTAAAACTCTTCGCACTTTGCGCTCAGCCCGCCACACATACTCCGGCCGGACAGCCCTGCCATTGTGTTGACAACTGAATGTTGTGGAGTGTTAAATACTAAATGCTTTTGCTTTTTGGCAAATTTTGTCAAATTACAAGTAGGGAAGCCAGGCCAGGCCACGCCCACAACTGCAGCTGCATATTCCAATTATGCTCACAGTTTACGCTGGGCGTGACTTATCAGTGAGTGGGCGTGGCAGCCATGCCATGCCATACCCTAATGCAGCTAATCGACATAATTTTCCAGTCAACTGCACAAGTTGCAGGCAAATAGTTTCGACTGAATCCAGAGATGGAAGCTCAAGCTAGCAAAAACTTTAACCCATGCCCAATGAACTGAACGGTGTAGTTCGCTTTTTTGTTCTTCTTCTTCTTCTTGTATTTAGCTCGGGCATAATTGAATTGATTCTGCCTAGTCGAAGGGGGGGGGGGGGGGCGATGATTTAATTCAATCATTTACAGCTGAGCGCGGAAGGCGTTCATTAGTCGTGTTAATCATACGCCATGCTGCACGGCTATAGCCTATGGGACAGCAGCTAATTAGGTTGCCAGCCTCTCATAACTCAGCCATAAAGAGATTTAATAGATTTCTATCAGCCTATTATAGCTCTTAGCATCCGCTGTGTGTGGGTGTATGGGTGTGTGTGTGTGTGTGTGGGAGGGAGATAGAGCGAGAGAGGGTTGAGCTAGTGCCTGATTTAGTTGAGCTTTGCCACTCTGCTTTATTTTATATTATTTTATATATGTATTTATTTGCTATTTATATCTATTAAATATTAATATTAATATTATTTTTTTATATTATTTTATTATATTTAATTGCTGAATATTTAATTCAATTTTTATGCACAAATATATTTGTATTATATACTAGGTTTCTCATTAAAATTGCCTCAACTGAATCACCCGCTTATATCTTTGTCGTCCAGCTGCTCCCAGGCTGCTTAGGGTTGCTACAATTTCTGTGCTCAGGGGGACCATCGTATGTCCAGCTCATGCTCATGCTAATGCTCTTTAAAGAGCATTAGACCAACGCCAACCCAGCTCCATCAGCTGGCGGAGCAGCATCCGCTTGCTGAGCAGCTGATCTGGTCATTGAATGAATTAAAAGTTTTGTTAATGGCAGCAATAATGCTTGGGCTTACCATTAGATCTGCCACATCCCGAAATTGTTTGATGCGGCATCTGTGATGCTTTGGTGCAGCTGTGGCAACAAAAGTTGTGGCTCAGCAGCCACAGCAGAATAATGATCTGGCTTAAGAGATTTGTCCCGTATGTGAGCTGCTGCAGTTGCCAGAGAACAATAACGACGCCCTGCTGCACGACAGACGAGTGCAACTTGTGCAGCATCAGCAGCTAGAGCGATAGCAAATAAACGCCGGAGTAATGTGTCATGTGTCGCTGTATCTTTCGGTGCACCCTGTGCAATATCTTGACGCGTTGCCGCTGGCTCAAGGAAACGGCGAGCATTCGATTTATGGTCACATAGCTGCAGTTTAGCCAAATGAAGCAATTGAAGTGCAGCAGCAGCTGCAGATAACAGCTGAGCGTAGAGAGAAGGCCACACAAAGAAGCCACTGGTATCCAAAGAGCTGACGGTGGACTGTCCACCCTCACTCAGGCCAACCATCGAGCAGCCAGTGGCGTGTGTACAGTGCTAAAGCAGGCAGGACGCGGCGTGCCCATCAATTTAGCAATCAGCGGCGGCTAAGTAAACCACGGAAATCCACGCGAATAGATGGAGCACAAACATCCAGAGTAGATAAGTGTTTGCCGGGCCAGTTCAAATCTTTTCGCGACCTCATTGTAATAGACGTTGTCCAGGACAAACAGTGGCCCCAAAGGTGCTCCATAGCACTAACAACTCGAAACAGTCGAGCAGTCGAAATGGTGCAACAATATAACCAGCAACAGATGGAAACCTAAATACACTTTCCCATAAAATTAAATGCACTTATATTCCTTTGAAAGCTCCCTCAAGGTAAAGGCAACAAAGGATATCAGCTCAAAGCCAGAGATGGACAAAAGGCTGAGATAAGAACGAGCAGAGATGAATTGAGAGGGGAATTGAAATATTCTCAGTTACTTCTATTACTTCAAACGAAAATGATCACGTTAAGAATACACTCAAAGCAAAGCAACATAGGAAGTCATAGTAAGGCAGCTCAAAGGCAAAGCTAGACAGAGGACTGAGATAAGAAAGAGCAGAGCTGCAATGAAAGGGGAATGGGGAGCAGGCAAGGCGCATTCAAGTGGATAGAAAAGAGCTGAAGAGCTGCTGCCCCTCGTAATTACACGTGCCAACCACTCTGACGTGGCTCGAGTGCCCTTCTCGCCTGGTTAGGGTACACAAAAAACAATAACAATTTAGTGGGGCGCTTGGTCGCCTGGTCGCTAATGCGATGACGGACTGTGTAAATGCTTTTAGCGCGAAAAAGCACGAAAAAGCATTTGTGAAGTGCGAGTAATTGATGGCTGCACACATTGAGCAGGCAACCACTTCAATTAGCGCCATTCGAGCAGGCGCAATATGCACCACCAGCCACCAAAATCGATATGTGCTTGTCGGAAACTAAGCTTAAATATTTAAAAGAAAAAAAAAAAAAAAGTCGAATGCTTCTAATGGCAGTCAAAATTATTGGTAGCACATTCTACCCATGAAAAGCTGCGTCCTCTCGCCTCCCACTCCCGCTTCCTGCGTGGCACCGCTGTCAGACCCACTTCAGATTTGCGTCGCCAATCGCCCACGCGGCAAACTAATTTATTTGCAAACTGGAAACTCCGCGCTGCCCCACTCGCCCTGGTCGTGGCCCTGATCCTGGTCCTGGTCCTGGCTGAACGATTAATTTGTTCAGGTCCAACTCTCAATCGGTGCCTGCGCCAGCTCCCACATCGGCAGCCATTAGAGGATTTGCATGCCCGGGCACGTGAGTATTTTGGCATGTTCATTGGTTCATCGCAGCATAACCCAAAAATGTCAACCTTAAGCGGCTCACTCGTTTTCACATCTTCTTTGCCCACGCCCCATTCACTGCTGCCTATTTGCCTCGTCCCTATTTTTTCTCGCCGTTTGCTTTGTCATTTCAACTTGGCATTCATGTCGCAGCGCTCGGTGCGCCTTTGTGTGGCATTTTAAAATCCTGTGCATGTCGGCGGCAAAAGGACAGAGCAGACCAGGCGCCGGAATTCAATAAGAAGCCCCGGGCGCATACCCAGCACTAGCCAGGGGACGGACCCAAACTGCTCCAGCAACGAGCATGTTTGACAAACAATCATTAGAGCCATCAGTGCTAACAGCAGCAGCAGCAGCACCAGCAGGAGCAGAGCAGCCGTAGCAAAGCCAGTCACTGGAGCTGTGGCACCACAAACACAACGCACCCAAAAGGCTATCAGCATTACCATCAGCCAGGTCGTTAGCAGCTCGAGCAGCAGTCTGTAGCCCTGATGCCCAAGCAGGAAAAATGAGTCGAGTGAGGCGGCTGCCGTCTTAGCTACTGCTGCAGCTATATTTTTCAGGGTAGGCATGTCCTTTAAGGGGCTTCAAGGATTATAGGAAGAAAGCATATTTTAATATGTTACACAGGCACTTTAATTATCTTATGCATATAGTCAAGTTAGCTCATTCGTATAGTATTATTGCACATCAGTACACAGAGTGAGCTATAATTTTTATATTTTTAATCAAATAAAATATGTAAAAACAAGTAAGATAGCTCTAGTCGAGACTGCTCGACTACGAAATCCCCTGAACCCTTCCAGCTATTTCAATCAAATGTGGATCACTTTGCTTGGAACTTGAGTTAAGGCAGCTGCATGACAAAAGCTGAATGCTACGACACTCGATGGAAGGTGATTTATCATAATTTACTCGTACAGAAAAAAGCGTACCCCATGAAAGCCTCTGAAACTATGGGCCAACTCTTCCAGTGACTGTGATAGTAAACAAAACTTGAAACGAGTTAGGGCAGCTGCATGACAAAAGCTGAATGCTACAAGACTCCATGTAAGGCACACAATGCCAAAGACTAAATACTATGATGCTTGTAGAAAATTTGATAATTTAATAGTTTGCTCGTCAGAAAAAAAGTGTAGTCCCATGAATGCCTCTGAAACTGTGGGCCAACTCTTCCAGTGACTGTGACAGTAAACAAAACTTGAAACGAGTTAGGGCAGCTGCATGACAAAAGCTGAATGCTACAAGACTCCATGTAAAGTTTTTCGATAACTATTTATCGAGTTCAATAACTTCTTATCGATTTCGATAACTACTTATCGATCTCGATAACCTTTTATTGATTTCGAGAACTGTCTGTGAACATGCGGAAACTGAGGTAAGGCAGCTACATGACAAAAGCTGAATGCTATAAGACTTCATGTAAATTAGTCTTCGATAACTATTTATCGATAACCATTATCGATTTCGATAACTATGTATCGATTTCGATAACTATGTATCGATTTCGATAATTTTAATCGAGTTCGATAACTATTTATGAAACATGTGGAAATATGGATCACTTGGAACTTGAGTTAAGGCAGCTGCATGACAAAAGCTGAATGCTACAAGACTCGATGGAAGGTGATTGATCATAATTTGCTCGTACAGAAAAAAGCGTACCCCATGAAAGCCTCTGAAACTATGGGCCAACTCTTCCAATAAATGTGACAGAAAACAAAACTTAAAACTTGAGTTAAGGCAGCTGCATGACAGAAGCTGAATGCTACAAGACTCCATGTAAGGCACACAATGCCAAAGACTAAACACTATGATGCTTGTAGAAAAAATTTGATAATTTAATAGTTTGCTCGTCAGAAAAAGAGTGTAGTCCCATGAATGCCTCTGAAACTGTGGGCCAACTCTTCCAGTGACTGTGATAGTAAACAAAACTTGAAACGAGTTAGGGCAGCTGCATGACAAAAGCTGAATGCTACAAGACTCCATGTAAAGTATTCTTCGATAACTATTTATCGAGTTCAATAACTTCTTATCGATTTCGATAACTACTTATCGATCTCGATAACCTTTTATCGATTTCGAGAACTGTCTGTAAACATGCGGAAACTGAGTTAAGGCAGCTACATGACAAAAGCTGAATGCTATAAGAATTCATGTTAATTAGTCTTCGATAACTATTTATCGATAACCATTACATATTTCGATAACACTGTATCGATTTCGATAACTATGTATCGATTTCGATAACTATGTATCGATTTCGATAACTATTTATGAAACATGTGGAAATATGGATCACTTGGAACTTGAGTTAAGGCAGCTGAATGACAAAAGCTGAATACTACAAGACTCCATGTAAAGTATTCTTCGATAACTATGTATCGGTTTCGATCAATTTTTATGGAGATCGATCATTTTTAATCGATTTCGATAACTATGTATGAAACGTGGAAATATTGATCATTTTGCTTGGAACTTGAGTTAAGGCAGCTGCATGACAAAAGCTGAATGCTATGAAAATTTGAAGTCTCTAGCTCTTATCTTCTGAAATCGACGCGTTCAAACATACGGACAGACGGATCGACGGACAGATGGTTTGACGGACAGACAGACGGACAGGGCTAAATCAACTCAGCTCGCCGCCCTGATCAAGAATATATATACTTTATGGGGTCTGCCACGCCTCCTTCTGCCTGTTACATACATTTGAACAAAACCATTATACCCTGATTTCCCATTTTCAATGGGTTCAGGGTATAAAAATAAATGTCTGTGTAGCATGATATGAAATGATATAGCAAGAGCACTTGAATAAAATATACAAATTAATAAAGTAAGATACTAATTAAATAAATATTATAAAAAAGTCGATCTAAAGTGATGATAGATATGATTATGGGATTATAAATATATACAAATTTATTCTAATATGCAAAATATATACATACATTAATATATTAAATGCTGAACATATAATAATGTAAGCTATAGCATATATATAAAATATATACATTAATATATAAAATGCATATCTTAAAAGTTCATTAATATCGCTCTATGAAAAGTATTTTGATATGAGCATTGTCAATCGACCCAGGGCAGCTGCCGCCATTTGCATTGGCTGAAAAACATTTGCAGCATCAACTAAATTTTTAATAGATATATATTTTACTTTTTTTCCACCAGCTCGGCGTGCAAAGTGGATGGATGCAAAAACATGCATAAATCATCAAAAGCAGCGCTGACAACTAATGAAAACATGCACAAATTTATAGCAGCCGAAATCGACTAAAAGAAAGCTTTGGCCGCGCTCTTTCCTTCTTCTTTTTTTAGCGCTGCCAGCCATCGGACAATTTAAATTGAAAAAGAAATTTAAAGGGGCTGGAAATGGAAAAAAGGAAATTCATTTGCTTTATGCGCGGCACGCAGCAAAAAGCGGCAATAAAAACTCTAGAGGCGGCCCACCGGAAATGCAGCCCAATTTTTGTGCGGAAGTTTATTTGTGGCGACACTATCACAGCCCCTGCCTCCCTGTCTCCCTGCCCAGCCACCCATGTCATCCCAGTGCATTTTTTTGCTTCTTTCGGCGTTGCTGCAGGTGCAGGGGGCTGCGGAATGTGACACGATGCGACGACGGCAATGTGGCTGCGGCCATGTATAAAATTTTCACAATTGCAATTTGTAATAAAAACATGCAGTTTTTTGTCATTGTTATGGGCGGCTTTTATCGCACACTTACACAGCGATACGATGCGTGTTCCATACGGCTGCTTGCATGCCTCTTAAATCATCGGTGCCACTGGGCCCGGGTCCTTAAACGCCGTCGAAGATAAATATGAATTAAAAAGCGGCCCGATGAAGTTTGCCGCTTTTATAGAGGGCTCTCATATTCCATTTGAGCTTTATGCTATTTTGAGTGCTCTCTCGATTTCATGACCCCATATCAGAGTGTAAAATATGAAAGGTCGCTCTGCGCCGCAAAGTAAACAGAGCATGAAATATTGCTTGTTGTTGTGGTTCAAGGACTCTCTCACTCCACTCGCAGCACTCCCAGGATAAATGTCGCACTTATCATTCACTGTAAAAGCTAATTAACATGCAACGGCAACAAACTCGCCTGCTGCTCCTACGATGTGTGTGCGTTCGGCTCGCGCTCAGTGTGGCCAGCGGCTGGCAGCGATGCGAACGCATTCAACGGTCAAAGGCTTCTGCCTGTGCCACATACTCTGCGTGTGGCGCGTCATCGGTCGGCTGGGCATCTATCTGGGCTTCTACAATCTGACCTTGACGAAGAACGCGCGCTTCGTGCGGGGCGAGCTCTTCTATGTGCAGATGATGACGCTGATGTACATGATCAGCTCGCTGGGCTATCTGTGGCTCAGCCAGGGCTGGGTGTACGATGGGCTGCTTTTCCTGGTCTTCGTGCCGCTCTACATCTACTTTGTGGCGCTGCGCCAGCATCTCATCACGCTCCTGAACACCTGCAGCCAAACGCACGCCATTCTGCAGCGCGTCCTGGGCACCTGGATGTGCGTGCCCCTCTGGCGGGAGTGCGTCCTCACTCTGATGCTGTCCGCCGAGCTGCTGGGGCTGTTCGTCTGGCAGTTCCACGTCTACTACAACTACCAGGCCTGCTTCATAGCCGGCACCTCCCTCATCTACTACATGCACCTGCTCTTTCTGGGCAACTATCTCATCTGGCTGGCCAGCATCTACCGGGCGCTGAACATATTTCTGCAGCAGCACATGCGGAGCTCCCGTCTGGGCATCCTGCGCACCGTGCTGCGCGAGCAGGTAAGCCTCTGGTGTCTGCATTGGCGCATTATGCGCTACCTGGCACTGCATCTGCTCAGTTTCGTGGGCTTGATTGCGTACCGCTTCGGCAAGCTGCTGCCCGACTGGCGATCCGCCGACTCACTGAATATGGATCGCATGTTGGCGTCCCATCTGCTGCTGCTGCTGCTCACATTCCTGACGCTGATGCTCTGCTCGTATGACGTGCAGCGCCAGCACTGGAAGTTCATGGACAACTATCTGCGCATGGAAGATCGCCTGGAGTACTTTAAGCTGCGCTCCTGGTGCCTGCTGCGCAACCAGACGCTGCCCATGCCCTTCGGCCTGCCCATACAGCGGATCTGCATCAAGCCACAGCACAAGCGGGACATCATCAGCATGCTGGTCAGTTGCTGCCTGTTCATATCTGTTTAATCTTATCTTATTTTTGTGTTTTCACAGTTTTTCAGCAATTTGCCTGTAACTCAGCTGCGTCGCTGCGTGCCTCTGCCCCTGGCCATCCTGGGCGTCGGTGCCCAACATCTACAATTGACGCTGCCCATCCTGCTGCGCACCTTCGCCCGAGTGGGCTGCCAGTTGCTGCTCTCCCTCTACCTGTACTCGCGCCAGCACACAGCAATGCAAATTAGCTTCTACGACAGCTACACGAAGGGCAATTTCGACATAAATGTGACCAACACAATTAGCCAGATCTATCGCAGCTATCAGCTTGATGAGATCGAGTGAGCTGCGCGACAATGTGAGGCCATCAATCAACTGAGGCCGTCAATAAATGAATGAATGCTTTCAATTACCTTCGCCTCAGTTCTCTAACAGCATGTGGCGCTTCAACTTGCTTTATGGCCTGCTTAGGCTGCAGTGTGTGGCTCTCGATGGTGTTGGGCTCTTGAAGCTGCGGTTCGATAGGGCTCATCAGCGCTATCGACTGAGACGTGGCTTCTGGACCTCGTTTCTAACACATTTCCCGTGCTTCCTGCTGATCTTCATCAATTTTGTGCAGTTCAGCTTGCGCTTCGGCGAGAAGGACGCGGACGGGGCTGTGCCCAGTGCACGCGTCGAGCTGAAGGCCATGGGCTTCTGCAGCCAGTTCACCCAGAACCTGGCCTATGTGGGCATACTAATCGTGTATCTGCATTGGCGAGTACACCTCTGGCATATGGTAGATCAAGCCCAATCAGCCTATAGACATCTGAAGAGTCTGCTGCGAGAGCGCTTCGTGCTGGAGTGCTCCTGGCTGCTCCTGCTGCTGGGCATCTGCCAGCTATTCCTGTTTCTGTTGGTCGGCCTGAAGTTGCTGCTGCTGGAATTCCTACACTATGGCAACTATGTGATGGCCGCACTCCATTTGATATTCATGCTGCTGCTCTCCCTGCAGCTCTTTCGCCACCTATTGCATACAGGCATGCTGCAGTCGCTGAATCAGCTCCTCAAGCAGCTTCAGCTGCCCAGTGAGCTGAAGCTGCTGCGGCAAGTGCTGCGCGTTTATCCTCTGCTGCAGCGCATACAACACTTGGCTGGCTTTTACTTCAGCTTGGTATTCTGTTGGCTCTTCCTCGGACTTGCTATCAAGTGTGGTGACTATGTGAACGAACTCAGCTCCGGGAAGAACACGTTGTTCCACCCTCACAAGAATCGCCAACAAATCGAGCAGGATAAAGCAGATCGACTGAGCATGTCCTTTGCAGCCCTGGAGATGGCTTGGCCATTTAGCATGCTGCTGCTGCTGCTCTGCGCTGCAAAGCTGCAGCAGCTCGAGCAGGTGAAACTTATCAAAAACATCTGGCGCATTAAGTTGCCCAGCTGCAAGCAGGCAGCGCTTCCTGGCAGAGCCAGGCAAAGGAAGGACATCCTCAGCTTCCTGGTGTGCAGCCCTATCTTGAGATACTATCGAATTCATCTATATATAAATGCAACTTCTTTGCAGCTGCGCACACGCCTGCCCCTGGTCGACTATCGTCCGCATTCCATTAGCTTTCTGGCCTGCAGACCAAAGACGAACGCCGCTGTGATTACCTTCGCTGACATTGCAGGCGGCTGCAAAATGCTGCTGCAAGTGGTGCTGTGCACCACCATCGTTGACTATCTGCAGCAAATGGAGTAGATCGACTGCAACCTTTAGCATTTCAGTTATCATTTGAGTTGGGCTACAAAAAACTATGAAAGATACGCAACAATAAAATTAATACATTTTAAGTTCTTTTATTCTTTAATATTAAATTTTGTAGTGTAACCATCTATTATGAATAGTAAATTGAAAAGAGCATACGTTAACTACTGAACCTTTTGTACTTAGGTTTCAAGCTGCTGTTTCAAATATAAAATAAGGAAAAACCGCATGATCGAGTTATCACTGCGAGTGCTGCTTCTACTTTGTCTTTCTCACTCTCTCTCTCTCTCTCTCTCTCTCTCAAATCGATTTCAATAATAGCCATACGAAAAGCCATTTCGATATTAATGTTACGCACACAATTAGCCATGTCAATTGCTTGCATTCCTTGACGGCTTGAGTGAGCCATCAATCAGCTGAGCACAATAATTGAATTCAGCTGCCACTATGTAGCATCGCTTCAGTGTAGCAACAGCATGTGGCGCTTCAACTTGCTTTTTATCCTGCTGAAGGCGCAGTTTCTGATCCTGGATGGCGTCGGGCTCCTGAAGTTGACCTTTGACAGAGCTCATCAGCGCTATCGTCTGAGGCGTGGCTGCTGTTCCTCTTTTCTCACGCCTTTGCCGTGCATACTGCTCATTCTCCTCAACATTGTGCAGTTTCTCTTGCGCGCGGCGGAAAACTCCAATGCGGCCTACAACGAAGTTGCGACCGATACGCTGCCGTACCCGGACATTGTGGACTTCCTCATGCTCTTCGTTCAGAATCTCTTCCATGTGTGGGTGCTGATTATGTGCTTGTGCGGCAGGCTGCAGCTCTGGTATATGGTAGATCAAGCCCAATTGGTCTACAAGCATCTGGAGTCCGTGCTGCGCGAGCGATTCCAGCTCAAGTGCTCCTGGCTGATCTTATTTCTGGGCATTTTTCAGCTACTGCTGCTGCTCGTGACGAGCTTCGACCGGCTCTGCCTCAACTTCCCGCAGGCATTGGACGCAAGCATCGTCAACTATGGCATGGGCGCCATGAATCTGCTCTTGGTGCTCCTGCTGACTGTATACCTCTATCAGCTGCTGCTGCACACGGCGGTGCTGCAGTCGCTGAATCAGCTGCTCAAGCAGTTGCAGTTGCAGCTGCCAGACGAGCTCGACCTGTTGCGTCAAGTGCTCCATGTTTGTCCTCTGCTCAAGCGCATACAGCAGTTGGCTGCCTTCTACTTTCGGTTGGCTCTCTGCTGGCTCTTCTGCCTGCTTAGCCTCAAATGTGGTGCTTATATAAGCGAGTTCCGCTACGAGGAGGACGTGATCCTGTCGCGCCACAAGTCTGTCGAGGATCTGGAGGAGGAAGCGGTGTGGCGGGGTGAAGAAACCATACCCCGAACGCGGGAGCAGGCACTGCTCCTCGCAGCACTGGAGGTCGCTGGGATACTCACTATGATGCTGCCGCTGCTCTGTGCTGCAAAGCTGCAGCAGCGAGAGCAGAGGAAGCTTATCAACAACATCTGGAAGATTGAGCTGCCCCGCAGCAAGCAGCATGTGTCTCCGAGGTCATTCAGTGAGCGCGTTGACAGCCAGGACATCATCGGTTTCCTAGTGAGCATGCTTCCTGACTGCAATATTATTCTTATTATTCTCTAAGCCCATTCATCTGCCTTGCAGCTCAGCACACGCCTGACTTTCGTCGATTATCGTCCGCATTCCATCATCTTTCTGGCCTGGAAGCCAAAGGCGAACGCCGCTGTGATTACATTCGCGGGCATTGCAAGCGGCTGCAAAATGCTGCTGCAGGTGGTGCTCTGCACCACCATCGTTGACTATGTGCAGCAAATGGAGCTGGATCGCCTGCAGAGCCACAGCTAGGTCAAAGGGTCAACCCTTCAGCACTCTGCGGAGCCACAATAAACTGTGTAAATTGAACAATAATTAAATTAGCATATCAATTATTCAAATGACAGCCGCAAAAAGAGCTGCATGCTGTGTCTTTAGCCTGTACGCAGCACAATTACATAATGAACAGCAGCTTCATTTTAACGACCTGACCCGAGGGCCAGCCCTGATGGCCAGCAAAAAGCTCTCTCCACATAAATTCACAAGAAAGGTAGACAACAACAACAACAAGGACCAGAAAAAAAGGACGAAGGCTTTCAACTTGAAACTTTTGCCATTATAAAGATAAAGTGAAAGAAGATACCAATTGTTGTTGTTGTTGTTGTTCGTGTTGCGATGCCTGAAATTTACCTTTTTTTGCTGTTGATGCTGCTTACTTGCTGTCTCGTAATTTATGCACAAGCCTGATTGAATTTGCTCTCGCAGTCGCAACGCAAGATTTCAGCACATTGCAAAGAGGGCAGTGCGAATCAAATGAAATTCAATAAATTAACATAAATCTGAGGCATTCGCTGGCGCATTTTACTTATATGCAAATATCGGCTGCACATCACATGAAAAAAAGAAAAAATCAAGCACACTTCAAGCGGAAGTCGATCGATTTCAATAAACTTCATGCCAACTCGTGGGCAACAGACGAGCATATGCAACATCTGCCGCAACTGGCGCATCCACCGCAGCCCGGAAATTCAATCAAGGAGCGCAACAGAAGGCAAGAAGTCAAAAGTGAGTCTCATTTTTCGATGCACACCGAACAAGCTACACGCTGCTTGAAGTCGTGTGGGTGTGAAGAGTAAGTGGAGAAATAATAAATAAGTGTTAACAGCTATCACAGTAATTTAATAGTGACTCTCAGAAACTGACTCAGCGTTTGTCTTTGACTTTCCTTTATGTGCGACCTCAGGAATTGGCTTACCAGAAATGAAGCTATCGCGTGTCGATGGCCATTTGCAGCTGTTAATCTGTTTAAGGGCTTGCCAAATGGCTTTAAAGCGCACCTTCAGCCATGTTGTCGGCATTTTGTCGGCCATTTTGTCGCGCTGTGCAGACGCCATGCAGCGGCCCATGGCTGCCGTTGCTTCTTGAATGCCTGCCAAATGGCCGCCGCCGCCATCGAGTGCCGAGCGCGAAGGGCTTAAATTTTCCACTTCTCTCTTTTCGCTGGTATTTGGGGTCAAATATTTGCTGGGGCGTATCGAATTGCGAGTTACGTTGACTCGTTTTACACGTGTCGCCCGTGTTGCTTGGTTATTGATTGTGCTTAGCTTGAGTTGGCCTTGATGGGCGTGGCAGCTGTCAATTTGCGCTCGTATGCATAATTAATTTGGCATGTACTTGTTTACCAACATGTTAAAGCCGGCACGACTTGCAGCAGACACTGACAGCTGATGGCTGTCGCAATGCGTCGAGCTCGCGGCCTAATCAAATTTTAATTAGCCCAAGACAAGCGATAAAACAGTGGCCGCCAAAAGCGAACGCAGCTCTACAGCCAGCCGAGTGCCGTGTGCAGCCACGGCGGCAAATCAATGAACAAGATCGTATAAGGGTCGAGATGGCAATTACATGCATCAAAGATTCATATCGCTAAGCGCTGCGGGGCGCCCTTTCGTTCTCCATCTTTTATAATGCCATAATAATGACTTTATCTTTGAAGCAGGCAATAAATCTTGCAGACCCAAAGGAGCACAGATGAAGTGGGCTGACGCAACGGTCCTAAATGAAATATTACACATACGCAGCGTGGCACACAGCGAGCCTCGGCTATAGTGCGTGCGTGCGTGTGTGTGTGTGTGTATGGCTGGGCTACACTCTCATAAAAGTTAATTAATATGCCATGGTAACCTGCTAAATACAGCGCAAAATATGCCAACAACTTGCGTCCATCCATCGCTGCCCCCCAACTCCCGCAGCGGTCAGACGTGACGTATGCGTAATGCGCCTAGATATTCCACTGATTTGGAGCATCAGCGATTGCCACCGCACCGAAACAAATTTCCATGCAAATTTCAATGGGCGCATTGTCGAATGTGGCCAACAACAACAATAACAGCAACAACAAAAATGAAGCCAAAAATATATGCAAAAAAGGTGAATCTGAGCATTCGCATCTATTTCTGTCTGCGCTGGACTTTACCTGCCATTGTTGCCCCCGCCGGGCCCCGTCTAGCGCGCTGGGATTTCGGCCTGTAAGAAAAATATGTTGGTTTTTAACAAATCCGTATTCAAATCTGCGCATAACAATGAACTTTTTCGTTCGGCCAAAGTTTTGGCCAGGGTCTCCCTTAAAATATATATGTATATGCAGAAAAACAAAAAAATAATAATAACGAAGGGATCTTATTTCAGCTCTGTTTTTGTAACTGTAACTGATAAATGCGTATAGATATTGAAATCTATTTGTAAGATTTGAATAAAGGCGGGCGGGCAGAGCATTCCTGATGAAATTGTTTGCAAAACATTTCTTTATACACTTTTTTGATTAAATTTGTTTCCCTTTCCTGTTTTTCGTATTTCGTATTTCGTTTTTTGTTTTTCGTTCCTTTGCCTGCAGCCAATACAAGTTTGAAAGGGAATTTTCTTTGATTTTTCGCTTTCGATTTTGCTCTTTTCTTCGATTTCAACTTTATGCCACAAATCGAATTGAAACTCGGCGCGAGATGGTTAAAGTTGAAAACTTTATAATTAACATCAGGCGTGCATGCATTGTAATACAAATTCAGATCAGATAAGCCAACTGGCCAGCCAATTAGCCAAACGCACTTGTTAATAATTTGTGCACAGCAGTGAACGAGGCAAAAGCAATAATAAATAAATAAAATCAAATTAACAAACAACAAATCGAATGGCAAATATGTGCATAAATAAAGATAACGCATAACTTATAAATGAGCCACAAATTATGCACAAATAAAATACGGTGGGCATTTTAATGAGCTTTTTGGAAATGGGAAATGGGAAATGGTGGAAAACGGAATGCAAAATAATAAATGCAAAGCGAAAATATTGTCAAGGAGCGCGCAGCTGTCAATTGAATTTATTGTATTTAATTGAGTGCCATTCGCGCGCACTAATTGCAACTGTTTGTCGTGCCTCGGCAGCAGCAAATTGTTTAATGTGCTTAACACGCGAATGCCGCGTAAATCAAATCAAATGCGATTCAGCGACAAATTGATGTGTATTTAAGAGTATTTAACGGAGAATTATAAAGTTCAAGCACAAACAGAACAAATAGCTTTACAGTTGAAACTTGATCATATTTATCCGAAATATGTCAACATTCATTTTGCTACAAACTTAAGTAATCTCTTATAAAGTTGCGATTGAAAACACGCCGGACAAACACATTGAAGTGTTGCCAGCTCTTGAGCGGCGCAATGAGTTGGACTGTGGATACAAGCAGGCTAAAATTTAGAGAGAAATGCTGGAATGGCGGGCTAGCTGAAAAATGAAAGAAATTATTGTAAAAATAGCAAATATATTAAACAAATTATTTACAGTGATCTTTTTCACTTATTATCATAATAAAATACAAAATCAAACATAATCATAATCATAATAATACAAGAAAATAAATCAAGTTTACTAAGTTTTTTCTATAATTATGTTCTTATTAGTATTTCCTCTTAGTCTTTCCTCTTAGTTTTCCTCTTAGTCTTTCCTCTTTGTATTTCCCCCAAGTCTTTCCTCTTAGTCTATCCTCAAATTATTTCCTCTAAGTGTTTGCTCGAAGTCTTTCCTTTAAGTATTTCTTCCAAGTCTTTAATGCTTAGCTGAACGATCATCAAATATTTACAAACACTTCACGTCACTTTACTGTACTGTACGACTGACCTCCACCAGGCGACTGAAGAACTGCTGCAGCTGCAGCCCTTTATAAAGGGCAACTCTCTCACATGCACAGAGATGCGCTCGGCGATTGACTTTCACTTAGACATAGAGCCCGAGGCCAGGTAGAGCTCGTTGCAGTCGAGCCTCAAGTGAGCAACGAGAACTCTCTCTGCTGCTGTAAGCAATCTAACTTCGTTTTACTCAAGTATAAATAGCAAAAGAGTACTGCTGCGTAAACATACTCAACTTAAATGATCTGCAGCTCTTCGTCGTGCCTTGCAGACAAGCAGAGACTGATGGAGGGAGAGACTGTGAGCTAGATAGAGAGACAAACAGAAAGAGACAGGTATACAAAGAGGCATACGAACAGATATATAGGCAAATAAACATGCAAGCCTTCGTTTATAAATGCTAACTACTACAAGTTAATCTTACTATTTTTAATGAGCAAGATTTGGAGCTTTGTTAAAGACCATAGAAAACAAAAGTCTCTACACACTTGATATATGCTATAATTAATTTTCAGTTTACATTATTTACCCTTACCACTAAATAAAATAATATTCATTTATGGCTTTAATTAAGCATAAAACTAAATGTGGTTTTGCCTTGGGTGTCTGTCACATCGTGTGGTCAATGCAAAAATAACAAACTTATTCAGGCTATTCATGTGTGAATTTTAATAATATTTGCACCGATTTTTGTTTGGCTTTTCTATATATTTTGCTTCTTTTTTTTTTATTTGCTTGAAAGGGAATGCAGAGATTTTAATTAATAAGTGACAATTGGGCCACGTGATAGCAAACTTGACCACAATACATATGTCTGATTAATTGAACAACAATGCGAGCAGACAGCGCGCAAACTGATTTTAATATTAATTATCAAACTGTGCGAACGCATTAAAATAATTTGTGCAATTTTTGTTACAGTTTTTCATTACATCTCTCTCTCTCTCTCTCGCTCTCGCTCTTTCGCACACTCATTAAAAGCAGACAACGCTTCAATGCATTTGCTCGTTATTTTGTTGCCCTGATACCCTGTAGCTCAGCTGGAAAATGTGTTAAATGGGATTGAATACGAGTGGAGTTGGATATGTAATAAAACTATTTCAATAATCCTTTAGTATTTTTGAGAGCTAATATAAAAATATCAACAAAATGTTGAGAGAGAGAAAAAGCAAATGTTAATCGAAACAAATTCCACAAATTTCTACAGCCAATCCATCCCAGATTTCACTTCTACTGTATTTACGGGGTATTCTCTAGTGTAACCCTCTCTTTATACATATTATTTGTTCGCTTTCATTTGGTTTTTGTGTGCATATTTAATGATGTTTATATTAAAAATATGAAAATGATGCATTTAGTAAATAATGCAAGGCATTTTTATTTAATTTCGCAAACTTGTGCAAATTAAATTGCTGGCCCTAGCGAGTCACTTGGGCCTGGTGCCTTGTACAGTGAACTCGTGTTGCAGCTACTTTTTGACATTTATTAAGCTGTCGCTGCGGACACACGAAGCGCACTGTGCAACGGAATGTGGCGGAAAGCTGCTTCAGCTTGTTATAAAATGCAAGTCGCCTGACAAAGAGTGCGGCACACTTCCTGAATTATGAGCAGCAGGAAGGAGCTGCGCGCTGGCCGTGCGGCGAGCGGAGCGGGGAGCGGGACGGATGGAGAGTTGGCATTGGCAAGCAGTACCAAACAGCCAGCAGAGTCAGACGGTGCAGGCGTATGGCAACATGAGAAGCTGATTTTGATTCCAGCTGCAGTCGGCGCAGCTTCTCGTGCCACACGGAAGTTTATACATTTCTTTTATTGCATGTTTATACACGCTCGCGGCCTGCTGAAGGTCATATGGGTTTTGTTTCAAGTTTGTTTCTCTGCTAATATTATATATATAGATTACTTATTCTTGGTCATTTTTGGCAATGCCAATCACTTCAGTGCTTTAATTGAAAATATATTTGCTTGTCATAAAATATCCTTAAACGAGCATTAAGCAGTCGATGGTACTCCGCTGCAGTTTTCTTTTTTCCCCTTTTGCGGTTAAAAAAATGTTTATTTCATGTTTTCAAGTCCCGGCACGTCGTTTGCTTCTGGATGCTCGACTTGGTTACGGTTCTGCTGCTGGTCTTACTCGACTGCTTCCAAATGTTGCTCTCAGTTTACCAGACACACACAGCACGCACACACACACACACACACAAACGCACAGCACACTGAAGTGCGCTTAATCTTACTTATTTATAGTGGCGCTCGCTTGCTCAACCGCCCACCTGCCCACCTGACCAGCTGCCCACCTGTCTGCTCGCCTGTTTGTCTGTCTACCTTTGCATACTCGCATTGCATTCCTCGGATAAGCACTTGCAGCTCTTTGCAATTGTGGGCACTATTTACACATGAAATGCAGCGCAGATCTTTCGATGCGATACTTAAAGCTTTAAACAGACAATTGAGCTGCCATAACACTAGCAGCAGCAGCAGCAGGTGCAATTGCAGGTGTTCGAGCGTTAAATGCGCATCAATTGATGCTCCATTCAACAATAGAGAGCAGCTACTTAGACAAATGTTTCGAGACTCAAGTGCTCCATTCAATAATTGAGCTATATGTTAAGCCCCCCTCTCTTAGCCTCTTTAACCAGCTTGCTATCTCTTATCAGCGGAAGCAGCTCTTCTCTGGCTAACCAGCTGAATTGGCTTTCTAGTTGTAGCCAAAGTTTCGCCTTCTTTTTTCAGTTTTAGTTTTGCTAGCATTTGCATTTGAATCGGAACACGAAACGCTATCGAGTCCTTGAAAAATAAAACCTGCTGGCAATCAGAGTGTTAACAGCAGCGGGCTATAAAACTTTTGCCAGAAACAAACTTTGCAGCTAGACAACTGCCGCTCTAAACGGAGGCTTGAAATTAACACCTGCAATGGCAATGCATTTGGCAGCAGGTTCAGGCTCAGGTTCACTTGGGGCGTTGCCCCAACTTGTTGAGCATGCAAATTTTCCGGCGCCCCAAACGCTCGTCGATACTTGACTGAAATTTATTGCTGCTGCTCTGTTTTACGCCAACAAGAGCAAATTTATACTATATATATACGTGTATATCTGTGCATATTTATCTCAACGTTTGTGTGACTTTATGTTTACACTGGGCTTAGCCAATGAAAATTTTAAGCCTGAGCTTGGCATTAAATTTTGCTGGCTGTCATCAGAAGTCAAACAGCGGCGAGCTGTTAAGCTCATTGGCCATGTATGAGGTTTGTGCTCTCGTAGCTCGGTTCACTTCGACTGTGTTTGCACACACCGAGCACATTTGTTCTCCGGTTCACCGCCAAGGAGGCGGGTGTGTGGCATGCCCCAATGCTAAGCTGCCCGTGTTGAAAAGCAACACAGAGATTTATTTGTACTGACCCCAGTGTGGTGGCCGGCTGCTGGCCAAATCATGTCTAGACGGCTAAGCACATATTTAGTGCTCGGGCATTAGCAAAGATTGCGTTTTCAAGCCACGCCCCAAAAGGTGTGCATGCTTGCGCATGTAACCACGCCATGCCACGCCTCAGTTCGCCTCTAAGCCACTTGACTAATGACCACCAATTAAAGCTGTTTTGCTCCATTGTTTTAGAGTTCGAGCACTTAAGGCAATCAATGCGCTCGCTTTAATTAAATAATGAGTTTTAAATAATTATTGCACAGTGGCTCCCTTAAAAGCGAACAAAAGAGTTGCCCGCTCATTGCGCAATCTGCGTATCAATAATAAAATGGCTGGCAAAACCGCAACAAAAAATGTGCGTGAAATTTGTTTTGTGTGGCTGCTGGCCGGAAGGGTTAAAACACTCAGCTGGCTGCTGCTGTGTGGCACAGAGAGAGAGAGAGAGGAAGAGAGGGGCAGAGAGAAAGGGAAAGAGTAGCCATACATGGCTTCCTTTCATACCCTGACTGGGAATAAAGACAACAAGAGGGCATATCGCTCTAGAGACAGAAGCACAAATGGAAAATTCTATAAAATATATATGTCCAATCAAGTTGTCGAGCTGAATCGAATCAGATTCATCTACAACCTGCCTAGCCGTCTGTCCTATCGGGTATCTGTCCGTCAGTTACTCCCAGCTGTTTCGTTGTTTTTGCCTTTTTTCGAAAAAAACGAACTTTGTTGGATATTTGGTATCGCAAGCCATTTGGTTACAAAATTACAGAAATGCAAAAACTTCAAAGTTGCATAAAAACAAATTTCATATTAAACTCTTCGGCACATAGCCTAGCCGCATAACAAAAAAGCGGACTAGCTGAAAAGTTTGTTGAAAAAATATAATTCCACTAAAAATATTCCACAGGTAGCGCAGCGAAAACGCATAAAAAATTGAAAACACAGCATGAAAATTGCCAAAGAGTGAAACAGAAATGAAAAAGTAAAAAAAGATAAAAACAAATAAATAGAAAAAAAATGAATTTGCAGCTCATGCATAAACACTTTTTGCTCGCATCGCATTTAACTTTTAATGCAGCGAGAATCGAGCTTTAAGTCTCCATTTTTTGTTCGTTTCTTTCAGCGCTGGCAATAAAACTGCAAATAATCAGATCTGCAGGCCGAGGAGTTTTCAAATAAAGCGTTACACATACGCAGCGTAGGCCTGGCGTGCGTGACTGACTGCGAGTGACTTGCTGGCTGATTCGCTGCGATATTTGTTGACATTTACGCCTGAAACGGAATGCAAACTTCATTAAAAGTTGCAAGCGGGCGCAATTATTAATGAGAGTGCCTGCCGCCCAGTCGAGTTCACAATTAAGCTCGTTACGGCATTTAAGTGCCGCTCATTAAAGCTGCAAACGTGCGCCAGATAGAGCATGCGAAATACACGTAATTAGCAGGCGTTGCTCATAAATCAGCGGCGCCCATAAATTTAATGCAACATTTCAGATACAAAGATACAAAAGTGCAGATACAAATTGTGCGCTTAACGCAATTACAGCCTTGAACAGCAGAGATACTAGCTGACATTGCCTATGACTGCGTCCAGTTATTAAAAAACTTTCATATTGGCTGCGAAGATGTTTGTAGGCAAAGCTACAGCTACAGCTACAGCTACAGCTACAGCTTCAAGGTCGCAGCCAAATACCAACATATTCGATGGCCATTCGCATAAGCATGTGCCAGTACATTTATTAAACAACTTTTCGGACAGCCTACCAGCAGCAGCAACAACAACAGCAACAACGGCAACGAGAACTAGGCAAAAGTCCTAAGGAAGGCAGAACAAAAACACAAAAATTGAGATTTGCTTGAGTTCCGGAATATCATTTCGCCTCAATTTCTGACAATTTCGTTAGCTGCTGCAATTAAGTTGGTTACTGTATTTAGTTGTAGTTGTAGTTGGCTGAAGAAGTGACGCTCATATATTGCAATAAAAGCCTGTAATATTCCGTCAGAGTGCAACGAGTCTGTACACATCTTTCCCCTCTTCTTGAAAGTGTCTCAGAGTGCTTTATGGCAATCATCACACAGTCGTCCCAACCACACTCGATGCTATGCCATTTATATGTTTATTATGCATCTATAGCTTATATTAAAGTCATGCCTGATATACCTAAGCCTCTTCATAACTAACTCTTAGCAGAACAAGTAACTGTATCACATAAGCAATGAGCAGTGTAATCCAAGCACAGTTACTACAAATATTTGCAGCTCTAGAGTAGCAATTCATTCAGTCATAGTTCTAGCGAATTTGTTGGCCGGAACACGAGCATAGATAATACTCTAGTGCCATGTTGTTCATGGCCACGCTTCACTCACTCACACACACACACCCACCCGCTGTGTTAAATGGCCAAGCCTAAAAGCATGCTAAACTTTTTGCGGAAATGACACGAGTTCCGATTCCGACAGCCGCACTCTTAACTGGCGGCCCGCCGCAAACGCCCCATAATAATAGACCATTGCTGCAACAACAACAGCAACAACAACGAGAGCCACATGTCAATACAAGTTGAATGACTGCAAAAACATTTGACATGTGGCTCAATAGTTGACCAACTGTTTATTTGCCTTTGGCTTGCCTTGGCAAATCGAGCATTTTAGCCAAGTTAATTGTATACCAAAAAAAAAAACAAATTTACCACAAATCTTATTGACTCTGTAGCAGCTCTAGCTGTCGTTGTTGCTGTTGCTGTTGTTGTTTTTGTAATGATTTATGCAATTGCCTTTAGTTATTTGCTAGCAATTGGCAGCAGGACATAGCAAGCTTTTTACTTAATTAAAACTCTTTGACGGATTTGAGCTTCAAAGGGCGCAAAGGCAACTGCAATTGACATTTCGATATGAGCATGCCGTATACATCCAAGGGTTTCCAGCTAAGTGAACCATAATATCTGCAAGCATTTTAAAGTTTACAAACTTTGTGGCTGTAGCAAAAAGAGAGTCAACAAACAACTTGGCAACTATTGTGTCTATTGATTGCTTTCGGCTTAAATGTTTTGGTTAGCTGACTATAAATACATTTCACAGCCAAGACGAACTTGGCTAACGAATGCCAGAGCACTTAAGGCTGTTGAAGCTGGCAAGTGTTTGGCATATAAATATTTTAATAGATAAATATATATGTATGTAAAGTATATAAACTTGTAGTTCGGGTCTGCTGAAATTTCGATATGCTTGAATATAAATATGTACACATACATGTACATATATGTAGATTATATTTATATGTACTTTAGATACAGCATATCAATGGACTTGCAAATGAGTATGCCCGGCTGTTTGCTGGCCCGGATAGCCCTGCTCTCACCCTTTCGAAATCAAATCAAACATAGAAATTATTATGCAAGCATAAATTCCATTGCTCTGTGGCTGTACAATATTATTATTCAACAGCATGGCTGGCAGTTACTTTCACATTGCTTGACACATTCGCTGACTGCTGAAGCAGCGCCAGAGTTTGCGCCTTAATATTCAGCTGCAATTAAATGCACATCACATCAAAAAAGTGTCAAAAAATATACAAAATATGTGCGTGCGACATCTCGCCTGACACATGGTGACAACAAGCAAAAATAAACGTGTTCCACTGACAGGCGCAATGCCCACACACACACACACACACACACACACACAAGGTGGTTTGGCGGTGCGACAACAACTTACGCGAGCTTATAGCACAATGTGAAAAACCATTGCCTACTTTTCAGCGCAAGCAAAACGGTAGCGCACAACTTTCAACTGTGTGTACGTGTGTGTCTTTGCGTATGTGTGTGTGCTTGTGCATATTTGTACGTGTGTGTGCGTAATTAAAAAACTTTTATTATATGCTGCAGCGAGACGTGGCACGCTGCGAGAGACACGGCTAAATACACACTTTACAACTGCGCTGCGCTTTGCACAAATTATAAATATTTAAAATTATGACCTGTACTCAAATTATATTTGTAATCCGCAGAAATTATACGAAAAAATAATACAACAGCCAGCATAATAGAGCGAGTTCTTCATTAAATGCAGCGCAGGTTGAAGGTGCGGCGCCGATAAGAGGAACTACAGCCAAGCCAGTCAAGTGTGCCGGGACAGAGCAATGTCTTAATCCTTTCGACCGACACGGACTGTCCAGAGTGGAAAAGAGGAAGGGAGTGGAGAGTGGAGTGTGGAGTGTGAAGCTCTGCCCTGCTGTCCGTAATCCGCTGTCCGTTGTCCCTTCAGACAATGCAGTAGCGCTTTAATTAAATTCTTTTGTCGCCGCCTTTGTTCGCTCTTTGTACATGCAAAACGCCAACACTTGGCGCCAGCTGCAAAAACGAAATTAATATAAAAACGCGCGCCGCCCGGGCCAATCAGGCTGATATGCCAAGGATTACGCCACACATAGATATGGGCCCCAGAAGAGGGAGGGAATTTTAATAAATGTCAACAGCATTGATTTCCGTTTCCTTCTGCGACTGCAGCTAAACAAATGAACTTCATCTGCCTCTTCCTCTTCCTCTTCTTCTTCTTCTGGCAGCAACTGTTTGCTGTGCAATTTAGCATTGCCTAATTCCACAGGCGCCTTCTATTGACATTGCGGCTCTGCCAGCTGCCGCAGCTGTTGATGATGTGGTGACAATATTTGATTGCGTAATATTGAATTAATTCAACATATTTGTGGCCGCAATGCGTGTGCGGTTGCCTTATTGACACAGCCCAGCTCTCTATCTATCTGTGTGTATTTGCGTGCGGCTGTGTGTTTGGCAACCATTTAAAATGCAATTAGAATATGGCTGAGTGTGCAGGAGAAAGTTTTGCTCATCAAATATCTTCAGCCAAGGCTCTGTGCATGCCAAGCGGCTTATAGACAATGCTTAAAAAGTTTCCAGAATGCGCTGACCTGTCGCTTCTTTAAAAATAACTTACACTGGAGTATGAGCGACTGTGCAATGCTCTTTCTTGTATCTTGTATCTTGTATCTTGTATCTTGTATCTTGTATCTTGTATCTTGTATCTTGTATCTTGTATCTTGTATCTTGTATCTTGTATCTTGTATCTTGTATCTTGTATCTTGTATCTTGTATCTTGTATCTTGTATCTTGTATCTTGTATCTTGTATCTTGTATCTTGTATCTTGTATCTTGTATCTTGTATCTTGTATCTTGTATCTTGTATCTTGTATCTTGTATCTTGTATCTTGTATCTTGTATCTTGTATCTTGTATCTTGTATCTTGTATCTTGTATCTTGTATCTTGTATCTTGTATCTTGTATCTTGTATCTTGTATCTTGTATCTTGTATCTTGTATCTTGTATCTTGTATCTTGTATCTTGTATCTTGTATCTTGTATCTTGTATCTTGTATCTTGTATCTTGTATCTTGTATCTTGTATCTTGTATCTTGTATCTTTTATCTTGTATCTTGTATCTTGTATCTTGTATCTTGTATCTTGTATCTTGTATCTTGTATCTTCTATCTTGTATCTTTCCTTATCTCTATCTCTACCCTTCTTTATCTCTCTACCAACAACACTAATACACTCTACCAATTGCCCTGCAATTCTCCATTGATCACTGGCGTACAAAAACCTGCTCATCTAAAATTAATTAATTAATCGAAACTAGCAGCTGAAATGAGCTTAATGAAGCTGGCTTTAATGAAGTTAAGTGCGCACACTTCCGCATAGTTTATTAATTTACGCAGCCTATTTAGCATGTATTGCTAGGCACTTAATTACGATGCATAAAGCCAAGTGCAGTGTATTGTGAGGCTGTGCTGTCTAGTCGTATAAAAACTTTGTCCTGGGTCGAAACTTGTTTGCCTAAATGTATGCAATACAATTTTTCAACTTTCCGACAAAGCAACTGAAGCATGCTAAAATTGTTGAGCAGGCAGGGAGGGCAGGGGAGCGATGTTAACGTCAGCATTAGTCATACACATACAGAATCATAGAGAGAGACAGAGAGAGAGAGAGAGAGAGAGTGAAAGTCCGTTAGCTGACATCAAAAATGTGAAAAACTTATAAAAGCCAAGTTCACACTAATGAATGCGCCGAGTCTTCCAAGTCTATGAACACACATATTTCGTTTTCTTGACCAGGCAAATTGTTTGACTATGCGTCCAAATTGAAGCGCTTGGCAAATATTTTTAGCAGCACTCGCAGCTCGAATGGAAGCAGCAGCAGCAGCAAGAGCAGCGTGTGCGACGGCTACTGGAAAATTGTTGCCGGAAAAATAACAACATAACTGCAAATGAAATTTCGTAGATTTCGCTGCAAAGTAAATGAAGAATAATGTGCAAAAGCAAATTGCCAAAAAGGGCGTAAACAACGCAGGAGAAGAGAGCCGGGCAAATTGGCAGATGTCGAAGTTGAAATACACTTTGTGAGATAAAACTTGAAATTTAGTTTAGTAGTGGTTTATAGAAAGCAGATATATAGATATACAGATGTAGTAGTAGCGAGGATTTTCTTGACACAGATATTTTTGAGCCCTACGCTTCCCATGGCAGGTATGACACATGGCAATCATATCAAGCTGCTTCCCTCAGCGCTCTATGAATGCAGAGCAATGGAAGCTATTCTCGCAGGACCATTCAGCGCTTTCTAAGACAAAGTTCCAGCAGTAGCTGCCGACTGCCAACGCTCAGTTGCCGTAAACTAGGCAAGCTAAGAGATGTCTCCTTCTAAGCGACATATTTGAAATGCCCTCTAAAAGAGCATATTAAATAAGTACGCAGACTTCAAGATTGCCAAAGGGCATGCTCAGCACATAGTTACTCTAGATGTGAGATAAATGATCACTAGTAAGGTAAAGTTAAACTAAGCTAATCAAACTGATGCACATACACAAATTGGGAGCTCAGTCATTCATTTATTCATTTATTAATTCATTCATTCATTGTCACATTCACTTTTCGATTGCTCGTCGACTTGGCTGACTTCCTCTCGATTCGCTTTGCAGGGTATGCAATAGAAAGAAGAAGAGCTGAAACAAATTTCATTGTTGCTGACACCTCTCCTGACGTTTGCCAAGATGCCGACAAAGATGCGAGCGCCTCGGTATTGGAGCAACTTTTTAATTAAGAAATCTTGTGGCATTGCTTAAATATTTCAACTGCAGCTGCAGCGGCAACTCTTGCAACTGCAATTGCTTACTAATTGAGACATAAACGCACGCGCTGCCACTTGAACGCTTCTGGCCAACTCATTGTTGCCAGGGCGTGGCCCATTCAAACTTTCATTTATGGCAATAAAATGCAATTACACATCATCTTTAGCACGGCTGAGCGAGCCGAGCAACAGCCCTAATCGAACATATTTCTTTCCTGCCAGAGAGAGAGAGAGAGAGAGGGTAAAAAAATGGCTGGGAAACAACCAATAAAATAATGCTCAAGTGGCTGCTAAACGTGTAGATACTCTGTAAATAAATCTATAATTTATGCAGCTCTTATAATAAAATCCAATGTGAGCTACGTGGCGTATGCTTAATGTGAATATACTTTTCTCGCTTTGAGCAATCTTTCCGTGAACCTATATAGCCACTCTAGTTGGGCCTTGCAAGGTATAACAATAATAATATGGCGCCAGTTTAGTGAGCCGATATTTATGGTAAGTTTATGAGTTTTTATGGGGCGCAGTCACAGTTCTTCGGGCGACGTGTTGGCTATGATTGTGGGCAATTTCTGTGGCCTGTCATATAAAATATTGAAACGAGTCATATTCTTATTCAATTACGTGTTCAAGAGACGGACTGTGTGTACATGAGTGTGTATGAGTGTCTGCCAGTTGCTAGGTTAATCAGCATAAAAATAAGCAGCGAGCAGATAGAATTGAAAGCTGCCAACGACCTTGTCACAGTCTCGTGGCTATTCAGCCTCTGCAGTGTCGCAGCGGGAATCGCACCCACACATACATTTGCATACAGGCATACACGCATACACGCATACAGAAATGCAGAGAGTGCGAGACAGAGAGAGATATATGTATATACTTGTATGTATATACTCTGTATGAACTGCCATGCAAATATACACAATATTCTCGCAGCTCGCTTGAGCTTAAAGTCAGTTTGTTGCTTGCTGTTGCCACGCCCACACTGTACAGACACAGCGTACGCCTCCTGCGCCGCTGACAGCCCGTCTGCTGGCAAAATAGTTTCCTGTGGCGCACTCAAGTCGTAAAGCTTCTTTAGAGTATTTATGTTGGTTATTAAATGGATTTGCCTCGCACCATGCAACGATTTCAATTGGATTTGCCTGGCAGTCTTTATGCTCCTCACACACTCACACACACGCACTCACCCATATAACTGTGAAAAGTAGCTACATAAATGTTTATGCCATGGCTATCACATGCTTATTACTTGCTCTCTCTCTCTCTCTCTCTCACACACACACACACACATATTGCAAGCGTTTAATGTAAGCACTTTATCGAGAGCTACAAGTATTTACTGTGCACTGCGTATATATGTATGTATACCTACACATATATACAAATTAATATGTATGTATTTCTCCTTGCGCTGGCCTCAAACACCTCTCAACTTTATTGGGGCTTTTAGTTAAATTGCAAGGCCAAAACAAAAACAAAAAAAAAAGGAAAGTTTTTGCCACTAGAATAACTCTAAATGCTGCCACGCTTGACTGGTCGCTGGTCGCCGGCTGCAAAGGCTCGCAGCCATTTCCAGCCTTAACCTGATTCGGCTTTTGTAAATGTTCGCCACATTCATTTTATGGCCATCCTGAGTAGAATCAAAAACTAAGCAGTTATATTTATTGTTTAACAATCGGCAGTTATAGTTTATCTTCATATGGGATAAGCACTCTATAATATATAAAAACTCCTCGCCTCCCATTTCAGCTGCACTTAAATTCTACTCTCCACATGTATATCTGATATATACACGCCATAACATTTGAAATAAGAGTTTCCTTTAAGCATCCCATTTCTGTTCAACTCCGATGGAATGGGGACTCTATAATACTAAGAGTGTCCGTTAAGCATTATATCACATTTATGATGCATTCAACTTCTACTTTAAGCATATGCTACATACACTCAATATCACTGTCCATTGACTTTTACTTCCAATCGTCAGTTATAGTTCATCTGCATATGGGATGGGCAATCTAAAATAAATAAGAGTTTCCTTTAAGCATCCCATTGCTGCTGCATTTAACTTCTACTCTCAATAAAAATTTCCTTATGGCATTGCAACTCATTTCAGCTGCATTTCACTTTCACTTTCAGTCTTCAGTTATATTTCAGCTACATACGAGAAAGAGACTCCAAATTGCTTTAAGGATTGCCTCACGCTTCTTCCGCCTCCCACACATTTGACTGCCCATCAATATTCAGTCAAGCCATCATTGAGTTCGTGACGTTTTCTCAAATATAAATCACTTAACGCAACGTTTTTAAGATACTTATGCAAATATTTTAATTGCCGTCGCCATAAAAAATGAGTAAATTGGAAAACATTGACGCGTCGGCCGGATGCTGTTGATGATCAATCTCAATGCGATTGCGATTAATTGGCGGGCCGTAAACTGGGGCGCAGAGGTTGCTTGATTGATGTGCCAACGCAGGGTATGGGCAGAGAGTAGAGTAGAGTACAGAGGGGAGAGTACTCTGGGCTGTGCGGAAGCCAGTTTAACTTGTTAAGGTTGCGTAATAATTAAACGCATCTGCCTCGCAGCTATTTATATACATTGTATTGGCACTTTTTGATGCTCACGTTTGTTTGGGCTTCTCTCTTGCTTTTGCGTTTGCTTAACGCTCGGTTTGAGCTGTGCTCGGCAACTTTCTCTATTGTTTGTGCGAGTTAATTAATGGCCCAAAGGGTCGACTTGGCCCTTTGTTGGACGCTGCTGCTGCCGCCGCCGCATCATCTCGCAAGCATTTTTGCTCGCCTGATTAGTCCCGCTGCATTGTCAATGGAGAACAAAGCGTGGTTGGCCGCGATGGCCACACGGCCGTACCCTGTGTGCAGTGCGTATTTATTTAATTTGCTGCTTGTTGGGCATTTAATTAAGCGTGGCCACTGCCACAGTCGCTAAGCTGCAGTCGAAAGTTGCCTTTTGCTCTGCTGAATTTTAAAATTATCGAATCGCCGTCGGACAACTTTGTAATGAGTTCATTTGTTTGCCTTGCTGTTGCCGTTGTCTGTTTGCTTTGGCTAAGAAGATGCTTTCGATTCTGTTCGGCCAGCAAATGACCCAAGCAACATGCCAATGCTTCAGCAACAACAGCAGAATTTCTCAATTCCCTATCTCTCTCTCTCTCTCTCTCTCTCTCTCTCTCTCTCTCTCTCTCTCTCTCTTTTCTTCCCTCATTTGTATTTGTATTTGTTTTTGTTTTCATGGACACTGCTTTAAATGCACAACACGATTGCAGCTGCGCTGTATGAAAACACCACCAACAACAACGACAACAACACAAATTGCAGCAGCAACAACAGCAGCAGCAGCAGCAAGAGGCACAACAACAGGCCAGTCAAAAATCAACAAACCAGGTGCGCATTATTCAGCTGCTGCTGCTGCGACTCCTGCTGCTGCTGCTGCTGCTGTTATTGCTGTGGGGGGGCCAGGCGGGCGCTGCGGTGCGTTATATAGGCTACCAGCAGCCGCCACTGCGGATGTCGGCCCGCATGGCCGTCTGAAAGTGTCTGGGAAAAAGCCAACAACGACAACAACAACAACAACAGCAGCAGCAGCAACAGCCACTGACTAACGAGACACAGTAATGCCACACATGTGTTTGTGTATGACTGCGTTACGCTAGCTTCTGGCTGATACTGTGCTGGCCAAATAATTAGAAGCAGCTTGAGTGAGTAGTATGAATAATAATTAAGATGATCATTATGTCACTTCATTATCTATAACACTCTTCTTATTATCATTATAATATATATCTCATCATTACCAAAATCTTGAATATTTGCATTAACTAATCAGAAATAGAATACATAATCATTTTCATTAAGCTAATCAGAAATAAAAATCATTAATTTTAATAAATTGTATTTAAAATCAAAAACACATTATCATAATTCAAATCATAATAATTGTCTTTATACACATAAATATGCATTTTCTTTTAGTAAAGATCTCCGTCAACTCGTCTGGAATTTTAAGTTTTCTGAAACATTTCTTCGATCCAAGCAATCGTTCAGTTGAACGTCTGAAAATAGTTGATGAAGCCGTCTCCCAACTAAAATAATATTCATTCGAAATTTGGTGCTGCACATTAAGAAACATTTTTATTAATTTTATCGCCGAAAATTCCTGAAATCAGATAGGAGCCAATACTTTATTCGTTTCGTCCAAGATGTCCGACTCCTTTTCAAACTGGATGCCATCGTTGAATCTCATCGTCAACACCGAGGACGACGACGAACAGAACAGCGATCCCTTTGCTCAGAACCGAGCAGTTGGATCACGCCTATCACTCTTCCAGAACGAACTGAACAATCTGAGCCCATTGCCCAAACTCTATCCCAATGCCCCAGTCTACGGAATTGGCCCCCTGACCGACGATGAGAAACGCGACATCGCCAGGCGCAACAATACATTTGTACCCGGGCCGGCAGAGGCCGAGAACCAGGAGGCGGCTGCCCAACAGAATGACACTGAATGAGGGGCGGGGGGAACCCACAAACATATCCATAGGGTGAGAGAGTGTTCAAGATGCGCGGCTCGAAATTGTTTGGTGTTCGTCGAAGACAAAAACAAAAACACACATTGATCATTTATCTGGTTCTCATTAGATGTTCACAAAATATTTGATTTTAAGTATGTTAACAATTCGCTGAAACGCATTGCTATGCAAATCGAAAATTGGTTCAATACTTAGGTGATAAATTAAAATCAAATCAAGTCTAAGATGCGGTTTCATTAGAAAGGGGAATGGAGGTAAGGTATAGGGCCATGCAAAGTTTTTGCTATATAAGTGTGAACAGCATTGTATAACCATGTGTGTCTGTGTGTGTGCGCGCGCTTACGTTGCTTTGTTAATACATTTTTCATAATTTACATGCTGTTTGTTTGTCTGTTGACTTTTTTTATGTACGACCAGAGACTCGACTAAAAGCTGCAGCCAGCTTTAGTCAGCTTCCCTCTCGACAGAGCACACACACACACACACACACACACACGCACTGATATGTATACAGTTGTTTGTGTGCTGACGGCTGCTTGAAACTGGTTCAATGCTCAGCAGCTCACACGCACACACGCACGCTCTCACACTGCTGTCCATATTTTTGTATACACTTATCTTTTTTCCCCATGTAGGTTACGCTTCAATTTCCTTGACGTCCCATAACAAAATAAGTCTATTTATTTAATTGAGGCGCACAAAAAAAATTAAATAAGATAATTGATGCTACCGGCAGCGTGTGTTTTCCGTGATAATTTTCCCAACCGCAGGACGCCCACTCGCTGCCTCCGCAGTTTGTCAATATTTGCGCGAAATTCGTTGGAAAATACAAACAATTAAGCATTTGTGCAAATAAGTTCCCGTTGTTGTAATTGTTGTTGTTGTATTTTATTTTGCTTTCTTTCCTTCTTTTGCGTGTTTCATTTGGCGTGAAATTGATGAGCAAAAGTTGAGATAATAAGTAAATGTAAATTAAAACTGTTGCATAGCGATGGGCGCCGTCAGAACTTGGAATAACTTCTGCTGTGGCTCAAAGTTTTGCTGCAATTGTTGTTGGTAAATAAGCAGCTTAGTCCAGCTGAATGGAGAAAGTTAAAGTAGCCGACATTATATATTCATCACGGCCAGCCCCACAACGATGTCGGCTATAACTTTGACCTTAACTGCATTTGGCGTGGCCGCCATTTGCTGACAGACTCCATTGTCAGCCCCATTCGAATATCGCATAGCAAATGCCAGAATGCCAAATTATAAGGCAGGCGGAAATTTGTAAATTGTTTTTCATTTCTATTGTGGCGGATTTTATTGCCATTTATGACGAACGTGCGAATTTTCACACATTGTTAGTGGCCGTTCGGTGTCTTTCATGTTTGGCAGTCATAAAACGCAAATGCTGCGGGCACTCCAATCTAGATGTGCGGCACGTCTAAAAATAAAATATGTTAAATTGTATAAATGAAAAAGCAAAGAGGAGGAATACACATTTTGCCCAGCTGCTGGAATAGCAATTAAAAGTACCTTTGTAGAAGCTGCTAAAAAACAGAAATGAAAGCAAAGAAAACCAAGCAAAAACAAAAACAATGCAAAGGAGCCCAAAAACCAGCAAAAAGTTATTAAAGTGACAACTTTATAAGTGCGCACATGAGAGAGCCTTCAGACCGACAGTAGACAACAAACAAAGCAGGCGCTGAAATAATAAGAAAAACAACCAACAGCAAGCTGAAGTGCACTGGCTACAGATGCTCGACTATGAGATATCCTGCACGAACATTCAGGACACTTTTTACAACAATGCATCTAGTGATTGTCGATGAAATCGAGAACATCGTAGCTTATTATGGGGAAAATTACGATATACGAGCAGCTATTATCGATTCAGTAGAAGAGATCTGGGGCAATAAAATATATTTAGAAGCAAGCAAAGCTTATTTCACCTGGCACGTAAACCTATGAATAATGAGCACACAGTAAATAAAGCAACAAGATATTTATTTTACATATTATATGATATACATCATTAATTATACCTCTGATGTAAGCAACCACAAAACCAACATACCCCATTTTCTCATTCCTAACACGTACGGGGTATCAAAAGCAAATCCAATTTAAAGCCGCCTCAAAGCCGCAGGCCAAATCAACAATAACAAAAACAAAACAAAAAACAACGGTAAAAACAATGGCTACTTAAGCGAAAGACCCAACGCCCACGTTAAAAATGCGTAAGAGATGGAGAGAGAGAGAGAGAGAGAATGAGAGGGACAGTCACGCTAGCGTGCATGACAAACAAAGTGAGAATAAGCTCTAAATATAACATTAAATTAAAACGTTTAGAGAAAACAACAGCAAATTAAAAACAAAATCATGTTAGATCGAATTACAAATGCACTCAACAGCAATTTATAATAATTGTTCAAATCAAATGGATGCGCTTATGAGTGAGCACCAATCGTAAGAAGTATAACTATGCAGGAGTAAAAGCACTCGTCTATTGTATAAGAGTGTAGTCTACGATGGCAGTTAGCTTATGTGTGTGAGCAGGACTAGACGCGCTCTTCGAAAGCTCTTCTCTCAATGTTGGAGGAAGCGGCAAGAGTATAAGTAAGCAAAGGGAAGAGCTGATTGAAACGTCAAGCATTAGAGTAGATCAGCAATAGTATAAGTGAGTAAAGTGAAACATTAGAGCAGAGAAGCAATCGTACAAGCAACGGGAAGAGCTGGTTGAAGCGTCAAGCATTAGAGTAGATCAGCAATAGTATAAGTGAGTAAAGGGGAGAGCTGATTGATCTGACATGCAGCCGAGTAGATCAGCACTACTATAAGTAAGGAGAGGAGCTGATTGGATAATCATATACAAATGTATGTAACTTAATACTGAAAATTTGATTACATACTTACAAGAAACGTGCCGTGTTTATTTAAGCACTAATTAAAATAATATAAATAATGATTTAAATAAACAAGGTAACATTGTGTAATTATAAAAGCAGCCATTTAGTCAGGCTGTTTATTATTTGAATACAAGCTTTTGTTATAGTTGGGCGCAATGTCACAGAGGCCGAAATCACCATGAACTGTCACAGTAAGCAGCTGTCAAAGTACAGCACATAGTTATCATGCCCTTAGCGCGCAGTTAATTGTTGTTGTCGCCTTTAACAGGACAGTAAAGTGGCAAACAACGTGGTCAAATTATAGTGAAAGTCCAGGTAATTACGCCTTGGACGGCACTCGTCGACCAAAAACTACACAAAATTCTCAAAATGTCCTGCGGCACTGTTGTCGTCGCCACAACAACTACAACATCAACAACAACAACAGCAACAATAATACGCCACAGCCGCAAAGTCACAAACTGTGCGCACATTTTCGCCGGTTTAGTTGCTGGCGCTTTTGTTGCTTTCTGTGGTTATGCAAAAAGTCAAACCAGCGCAAACGGACAGAAAGGGCATGGAGCCAGCGGGAGGGGGGTGCGAGGGATATCAGGGTGGCGGCCATGTCGCGACATTGCCGTTTGGGGAACGCTTTTGACGCTTTCCGCTAATTTTCCGGTTTGACTGCTACACCTGTCTGCCAGGCAGGCAGCCTTCGGCTAAGCTCTGTCCCCCTCTCGCCCCCTGCCTTTCACCTGCTGCCAACCTCTGCCCGACCCAGTGAGTTTTTTATACTTTGAACAGGCGACATGACCGCCTTTGCTGCTGACTGCCACGCCCTTGTTTTTTCTCGTTTTTTGTCGTAATCCCAATGCTTTCGTTGCGCATAAATTACACGCCCAAAAAGTTGGGCACACCCCAACAGCATCCGGATCGTAAGGGGCTGTGCTCACACGCAACGCCGCCGCGTTTACCTTTTTAGACAAATTAAAAAACTCTTATCGAGCCGTGAAAAAGTTTTACTTTGCGGCCTGCCGGATTGCGTTGCGTTGAGTACGATATTTTTATTGCTGTTCTCGCTGTTGCTTTAAAATACGCAATTTGCTGCTGTAGCTGGCAAAAAAGGTTAAGCGTTGCGTATGCGTGATATTGTATGGGAATTATTGCGCATACGCCATGTGTGGCTGCCGCGGTTGCAAAACCGAGCAGACAAAAGTAATTTCAAAATTGTATTAACAAGAACACGAGTGAGAACAACTGCTACAAAATATTTTGTATGTTGCTCGCTGCAATACGAAATTAAAGCCAAGAAGTACAAGCTACCGGGAATTAGCCCGAATTTCGCAAACGGAACTCAGTCTGTGAATGCCAAAAAGTAAAATTCTGGCTTAATCAACATCAAAACTCGAACAGCAACAAGACCAGCAGCAGCAACAGCAGCCGCAGCAGCAGTAGCAGCAGCAGCAGCAGCAGTAGCAGCAACAGCAACAGCAACAACAATACCTGAAAATAATCACAATATTCTCCATTTCTGATAGCCGGCTTTGCTAACCAGGTAACCGGCATGGCCCTGGCCACTGCGGCAGCTGGGCTACATTTTCTGGCTGCTTGCTTAGCCTGATGGCTGATCCAAATGTAACACAATAGGTCAGCGTCTCGACAAACATTTGCTGCAGCTGCTGCGCGTTTCGTTGGTCAAATTATTACGTATACGCTCTGGCGACGGTATGTGTAAATTAATCACAGTTTGGTTGAGCTGCGCTAATTAACTGTGCCACAAATCCAGTTAATTATGTTGCACAACCGTCGCCACTCAAGTGTGGCTCGCCTGTTGCACAGCAACAGCAGCAGCAGCAGCTGCTTTATGGGCCACAATAATCAAGGCAAAGCCAACTACAGCAAGTGGTTTAGGCCAAGGCCAGTTGGTCAAGACGTGCTGGCGCCAATACAGAAAACCTTTGACTGGGTTCCAGTTGTTAGTTGCAAGTTGTTGTTGCTGCTGTTGCTGCTGCTGTTGCTATTGTTGCTGTTGGGTCTGTCAAGTTATGTTTCGTGTACATTCAAGCGTAAATTATTGAATTATGATGGCAGCTGCTTCTCAATAAACATGGCAAGCGTTAAAAATGCTGACAGCAACTTGAACCCATTGTTGTCATGCATGAATCGCAACACCAGCAGCAGCAGCAGCAGCAGCAGCAGCAGCAGCAGCAGCAGCTGGAACTGGAGCAGGAGTTGCAGCAGAAATGAATGGAAATCAAAAGGCGAATGGGTCAAGTGCGGAAACTGTGTATAAATTACAGTCAGCCCTCTGACAGCTAATGCAATTTGCAAGGCACAAACCCAGTGCTCGACGTCGAGCATTTCAATGGACCAGCTGTCGAATTGAATTATAAGCTGACAAACGGCAGCAGCCGGCGTACAGCGCGGCGTATGTGTAATGTGCAGAGCGTATGTGTGCATATAGTCAACTACAAATTGAGCGCTACCTGAGCTACGTGAGCCACCAATAACAACAGCAACAGCAGCAGCAACAGCAGCAGCAGTCACATCAATGAGCGGCTCTGTGGTTAAAGCAAAACTCTTGCGTTTGTTTGCTTTTTGGCGCAGCAACCGAAGCCGCCGCCGCTGCCGAAAATGGAATCTAGGTTGAGTGGGCGGCCAAGTGATTGTGATTGTCATCAGTCAACGCTCTAAAAGCAATTGTCTACATTGTTTGGCTTGTTTGCCTAAGATGCACACACACACACACACACACACACACACAGCAAACATATACAGAGAGAGGGAGCAATGCGGCCATTGTCTTCAAGCTCTGTACACGGCTTTGTTTGCGTGTTAGTGGGTCAGTTTGATTGTTAGCAAACGGGGTAGCTACGAGAATTTCTATGGCATATACTATTTTGGGTGCTCCTCTCAGATACGCCAAGTCAAATATTATATCTAAACAAATAGCAGGGGCTGCCTATATTTATATATTCAAATACAAATTCAGCTATGCTGTTAACCCTAACGGGCTTGGGCCAAGCATTCGTAAGGTGTGTGAAATTTACTCAATTTTTCATTTATATTTTATCGAATTCTATACAAATTAAAAAAATTGTCTTACAAAAAATGTGAATACAATTCAAATTAGAGTCAACACTTAATTCTATTTTGCATTCTAATATATTTAAAGATATACTGTTTTATTTTATAATTTTAATTTTGTGCTTTTTGAACTTCTCAAACTTTATTTTCTTACACTCAATTTTATATATATTAATATTAATAACAATTATTTCTTTTTTATTCTTCTCTTGTATACAATTTATTTTGTTTTTCGCTTCAGCATCAATCCGACTTATTCGTACCTAATTTATTTTCGCTCTCAGCGAATGCATGAACTTCTGTTACCACCCTCATTAATATTGATATTGCTGGGCCATGTCCATGGCATTTAAAGCTGTTTGCCATTAAGTGATTTGACTGGCGCAGCACTTACGCCTAATTAAAATGTTTTCCTCTTCCTAATTAATTAAATAATTAGCAAAAGCCACAAGAAAACGGAGAAATACAAAACAACTTCGCTATCATTAAAAATGCTGCGCTCAATTTATGTTTCGGTCAACTAGAGGAAGTACATGTATATACGAGTATCTTCGCTGTTTTGTCGCTAAACAGCAGTTGATTGTGCCACGCCCCCGCTCAAGCTCATGGCAAGCGGCCCCGATGCGAACTAAGCGCATTAAAACAAAATTTATGTGCAGCCTGAAATGTTATCACAGAAATTGACTTGCCAACATGCAGGGCAAATGTCGTTGCCACGCCTCCCTCCCACACGCGCACACACAGCCTATGGAAGTCTGTCCTTTTTGTGTCATTTCGCTTTCACATGCCCCGAAAACAATTGTAAACTATTTGGCTGCATAATTTAGGGGCACAACAAATAAAATTCCTATGCAAATTTAAAGTCAACCGAAATTTAAAGCCCAAATCTCAGTGTAGGCTGCGCGGGGGAGATGGGGAGGGGGCTGCCGGATAGGATAGGTCGAATAGTTGACCCTTATTGGCTAAGCGTAACCTCAAATAAATGTTTTTCTGACCGGCAACATGTGTTGGCCGGCTAATCATATCGAAATGGCTATCGGTCGGCCCATCGGCCCGTCGGCCCGTTTGCCCAATTCGGTGTCATTTATGGCCATTATATGAGATTTATAAAACACGAGCCAAAGCCAATGCCAAATGCCATTAAATTGAGCCCCAACCAACGGCAGCAGTAGCCAAGTGGCTGAGGGGAAAACTGCCCAGCGAAAACTCACCAGAATTTCGACCTAAACTTTCGGCTTCGTTGAGTTTCCCCTGCAGCCGAAGATTTCCCCAGCTGCGAGCCGAGGTGAAGTTGAGTTCGTGCGGCTGCTTGCGATGCAGGCGCCTTAATTTATGCAAGTTATTACAAATTCACACGAAAAAACAACATTAGGCATGGGCCGAGCGGGCGAAGCGGGCGCAGCGGGGGCGGCCGAACAAGCGTTCAGGCCATAAAGGAAGCGATGCTTGAATTCTCTACAATTTTCTTTTTTGTTTCTCTCCTTTTGCTTTATTTTTGTTTCGGTCTGTGGCTGCCTTTATGAGCGCACGGCTCTGATAATGTGGCATACATGTTGTTGCTGGCAAATCAAAATAAATGCACAAAAAGACGTAAAATGATTAACAAAATGCTGCTGCCACGCCCACAGCAGTAGCAACAGTAGCAACAGTAGCAACAGCAGAAACAGCAGCAGCAGCAGAGAATGGGAAAGTAAGTGAAGAGCCTCGAGCAAAGTAAGCCGTTTCATGTGACGTATACTTGATATCGTGTGGGTGTCGAGCCATTAAGCGTGAATGTGTGGGCTGAACGTTTGGCGCGCCGCCAATCAAAGCAGAGCGCGCGCAAACAATTAAAGCTACCACATTGAGTTTTAATTGCCGCTGGACACGCGCGCGTGCGTCTCGCTCTTCAGCGTGCAATTAGAGTGGCTGGAGAGGTGGAGCAGTCGAATGGGGTCGGCCTTCAATCCAGCAGTCAATCAATCAAACAAATTGTGCAACTAGCTTAGCTATGCATATTGAATGCTGTCACAGCGACGTCCAGACGTCCAGGCATTCACTGGCGAGCTATACATCTCCAAGTCCAAGTCCTGTCGCTGCATAATTTATGATCCTGTCTGTCAGGCAATTCACATTTTTGCATAACTGCTCAAAGGAAATCAAGGCAATGCGGCGTATGCGTAATATGAGCAATTTATGTCTTTATGTCTGGGCAACTGAAACGTAGTCTACGATACACAAGAACCAATTAAGTTTTTAGCACACACACACACACACACACTAGAGCACACTCACACACATATGCAGAACTTGAATTGATGTAGCTAACCGCAGGGTCTGTGCCTTTTTTGTGGCATGCCACACATAATGAAGAGAGTGCTGAAGCAACAAAATAACCACAACAACTGCCGAAAGATGTGCGCAAAAGTTTTTATTGTATTTTCAATGGGCAGATAAAGTTCGACTACATTTATTAGTAGGCATTCATTAACGGCCCCAGTGGAGCACAGCAGCGCTCTGCTGGCAGCTCTCGTCTGGCCAACTGAGTGGAAACAGTCAGACAGACAAAAGCACAATATGTCTGTCAATCATTTATGGCAGGCTTCCGTGGCATCAGTAGACACCTTTTTGCTTTTATTGATGCTGCTGCGGTCATTAAACAGATTTCATCATATGTGCGTTGTCAACAGACACTCTCGCCATTTTTTTCCTCTTGTTATATCGGTTTTTTGGGCTGGCTAGAACAAAACTTGCATAATTAGCTTTGATGCGGCATTGTGTCGATTTAATGAGCTGCAAACTGTGTCAAGTGTAGCAGACAGCTGATGGCTCTATAACAAATTGATGTATTAATCAATCAGATCGACGCTGGCAGGAGTTGCCAAACGCCCACAGCACGCATCAGTGGGCAAAACATTTTTCAAAGCGGGCGACGCGCCTAACGACAAATGTAGAGAAAATCCCTCAGCCGTCATCATTGCTGGTTGTGCATATGTCCCACTCTGTGTGTGTGTGCGTGTGCGTGTGTGTGTGTGTGTGTGTCTTGTAATGTGTGTAACGCCTACGAGGCGATTTTATGATGTGGCATAAAAACAGGCGCTCGTAATGAAAATCTATCATCAGCAACGCGGCAAGCGCTAACAAGCGAGATGTCTCCTGCTCCTGTTCCACCTCCTCCTCCTTCTGCTCCGCCTGCTGCTGCTCGCCCCTATGTAGCGGTCACTCATACAAATGACTGTGGTCAGATTGCTTTGCCTAGCCTTGAGTCTTGAGTGGCTGTGTATGTTATTGTTGCGGCCAGCCACGCCCCACCATCGTCGCCCCTCGCTCATGGCGCATTAAATTTTATGACTTTTTGAGGCGCACTAAAGTTTAACAAGTTCATCGACAGCGCTCGCATTAAAAATCCAAGAAGCAACAAAACAAATTTGTTCCCTGAATTCCTGACATCAAAATTAAAGTCATTTCGTTAGGCAGTTGACCTAGCCTGGCCTGGCCAACAGAAAAGAAAAAGCAGGCAATACGTGTTAATAACGCAAGTCGCGACGTGCTGCGAATTGCTGAGTTTGTCGCGCAGCCGACCCCAAAGAGCGGCCTAGTCAAAGCATTTAAGTTATTTGTGTTTCTCTCGGCTTTTATGTGCAATTTAATTTAAATAAAATGGGCATATTTTATGGCACTTAAATATGGATATATGCTTAGCTCGGCTAGGTAGGGCATGGGCCAAGTTTATAGAAACATGAGCTCATATATATACCACACACTTCAAACACATGTTTATCAAAATAAGTTTCTCTTTTGATCAACTCCGAGTAAATGTCGTGCACAATTGCTGCCAGCAGTATAGCCCATTAACCTTTAAGTTATCCCAGCGATAAGCCCCACAACAAGCTCTACATTTATTCCCCCAGCCCCTCTCTGGCTCCACCTCTCTTGTGATCCAATTGACAATTGCACAACAAGCTTTGTTCAATCCAATGCAGCTGCACTTATCTAAGTGCACGAGCATTCAAAGGGCTAAAGGGAGGAGGAGGGGGCAGGAGGCGAGAGCTACTCACGGTACGCTCGGTACGCTCGGTATTCTCGTATTCGAGGGTACATTTAATATTTCATTTCGGGCAGCTATGCGCTGCTTTTATTACCTTTGCACCGTTGACACAGTTAAGTCCCACGCCAATGCCACTGACAATGGCAGCGGGGCGCCCGCAGATGGCAGAGCATCATGGGGCCAGAGCCAACTTCGCAGGACACTTCGTCAGTCCGTTGCAATTTTACGTTTTATTGTCGAGTGGTTTCAAATGCACGTTGAAGAGGTCCCTGATTTTAGTCTGTGGATTCACGGATGAGTTCGGTTTGCCTGGCTGTTTTTTTTTTCTCTTCTTTCGCTGCTGCTTTAAGGGCTGAGGCAAACGAACTTTGAGTTGCCATCAATCAAAAAGGCAAGTTTTTTGCACACGTCGCGTATACGCAACGTGAGACTGTGACCAAATTCCTGCAGCGCTCAATCACTGACAACGCTTTGTGGCAGCAGTTGGAGGACTTTGATTTCTTTATGTTGTTGCTGTTGCTGTTGTTGTTGCTGTTGTTGTTATACTTCTTCTTCCTCTTTTGTGCTTTGTTTCTTATGCTTAAAATTCTATTCAATCATTTATGTTGAATTTGATTAGTGGCCGCTGGGCGGTCAGCAGGCGACGCGGCGCTTCTAAGCAACCGGATCCCTAAGTAAACCAAAATCTCTGCTCATCAATAATTGCACAGTCGAATCCAGACCCCAGACCCCAGACCCCCAAAACACTCCTAATCGGGCGAATGTGTAATAAATTCGCTTATGGCAAAAGCTGGCGTCTTAAATGGCAACTGATTTATTTGAGCGCACCCCAAACGCACTTTACTAAGCTCAAACAATTTTGTCAAATTGACCAAACTTAAGCTTATTTATTATGTTTGCGGCTTACACACATTAAGACCTGCCTCCGCATTGGGTCCACTAAGCAGCTAAGAATTTGAATTTATGGCATTTGTGGGCGCGCTTCACACACACGCACATACGCACACACATACATATGTATCTGTGTATGTGAATGTTAATGCCTGACTGGACATCATTTAAAGTTCCCGACAGCGAGATAGCCATGAAAAATTATCAGTCATGGCTACATAATCAAAAAGCATAACTTTGGCTACTTACTGGAAAACTATTTATCCACTGACAAATGATGCTGCTGCTGCTGCTGCTGCCGCCGCTGCTGCAAACTTTTCTGCGGCACGCAAAAGGCAAAACAGTTTGCACAACTTTCAAAAACGCAAGCCATGAAAAAAAAAAAAATGAGCGAAGCGAAAAGAAAATAAACACGGGAAAAAAATAAATCGCCGCTGACAAGACGGAGCCGGAACTAAGGCTTAACGGTTGAAGGCGCGAAATGCGCGCAAATAAACAAGAAAAAAGACAGAAAAACATAATTTTTTAATTGTGGAGATATATGTATATATGTATATATAAGATTCTGTGAAATCAGATTTCATGGGGAATTGTTATATTATTTACTTTCAATTAAATATGAAAAACGTACTTTGTTTATTTAAATAAATTGAGAAACTTTAAGAGCAAAAAGGCTTTTTTATTTTAAAAAATAAGTAGAAATAATTTGGATTTGTTTCAAAAAAATAAATAAATAAATAAATAATTATAAAAATAGAAATTACATTTCAAAGCAAAAGCTTCCTTATTAAAAAAATAAATAAATAAATAAAATAAAATAAAAAACTATCTATAATATATACATATATAAAAATATATATATATATAAGAAAATTATTTCATAAATAAATGTTTTTTTATATATAATTTAATATTGTATTTAATTCTAATTCTAAAACTTTAAATATTATTTATTTACATAGAAAATAATTACCATGTATACAAAAGTTTATTTTAAAATATTTTTTATAAATGAATTGCATCTACTTTAATGAAGCTCCTGAACCGCTCCTGTGCCAGCTGCCAGCCGCTTGCAACTATATCCGCGCATCCAGGAAGCAGCAGCGGCAGCGGCAGCGGCAGGAACTGTAGAAGTAGCCTTCATTTTCTTTTTGCTCAGCTGAGTTTCAACTTTCACTGCAATTACGCGTTCTGCAAGACAAAATCACTCAAACAAAATGGCGCGCGTGCGTTTCATTGAAATCATCATCATAGCAAAAGGAAGGAGAGAGATAGAGAGAGAGAATGAGAGAGAGAGACAGTGAGCGAGACGAGACAAGACGGGGGCATGCGGTAAAGTTGAGAGAAAATATGTCCAAGTGTTTTGCTCAAACTGATTTAATTTTTTATGGCCGCTGCTTGTGAATTTTATATTTGTGCTGCTTACGGCACAAGCTTTGCTTTTGCTCTTGATCTTCCCCTTCTTCCATTGCTTCTTCTTCTTCTTCTTCTTCTTCTTGTTGCTGTTTCGATTTGTGTTTTCAGTTTTTATGACCAACAGCTGCAGTCGAGCCAAACACGCCTCATGCTAACTCTCTGTCTGTCTACAGTATTTTTAGTGCCTGGCCAGAGACTAATGTAGGCACGAAGTACATGTAGATTTTCTTGCAGTGTACAGCTGCGACAATTGAAACATTTTTTATGCTCTTTTATGGTTTATTTGCCAAGCGGCAGCGGGAAGAACCAGAGCAAGCAGCAGCAGGAGCAGTAACAGCAGTCAACACTTAAGTGAAAATAAACAAAGCAAATGTTGAGCGGAAGCTCGTCTACAGTTCTGTTCAGTTCGGTTCGATGGACACTTCCGCTTGTCGGCCACAGGCGAAATGAAATGTGTTGGGCTTATTTCAATTGCGGTGCCAACAGCAACAGCAACAGGCTCCATTGGGCTGCTAAGTAAAGGCAAATAAATGAAACGCATTAAAGCAAAATTTAAATACGCCTTCACGCTTCTGTAAGAGGCGGCCCACAGCTTGGCCTTGCCAGTCGGCCAGTCGAGCGTAAGGCATCTGGCAGCTGCTGCCTAACGCCTACTGCTTGCCACGCCTACACACACAGGCACAGACACATGTACACTGAGCTGCCTTTTACTGTGGTTGTCAATGCGCAGAGCTGCAAAAGTTTGCACAAAATGCATTTTGACTTGCTCGAAAGTTGTGCGCCTGCAGCAACTTGCAGCAGGAGCAGCAGAAGCAGGAGCAGGAGGGGGACAAGGAGCAGGAGGAGCAGCAACAGCAGCAGCGGCAGCAACAACGAGTCGAGCGGAAAAGTTAATTCACCTGTGAGACCTGACAAAGTTTCCCACTCGCTCACACATACACACACACACACACACACACACATACATATCGACATGTCCCTACACTGCAGCATATTTGATGTTTCGTAAGCAAAATCAGCAAAGCGTTTAAAAACTGCAATAAAAGACATTTATAGTTGCTACAATGTCCTTCAGCCCAAAACGTGGCACCGCTCCCAGCAGGAATCGTGTGCTCGTAAAAAACTATCAACAAAAGTGAAAGCTCAACCCAATCATTAAATGTGAACACAAGCGCACAGCATGGCCTTCGAGTGGCGCTTGTTAAGGCGATAGCAGACCTCCTTCAGTAGGTTGCTTTGTTTCCATAGATAATTGCTTAAAAAGTAAATAAACAGACTGCTATCGATGCTAGTGATGGCAGTCAGGCGATATGTTCGATGCGATAGTGCAAGTCTAATCGATAACTTAAGAACACTTGTAATTATTTTTGGCAACCAATACATAAAAGCCCCATTGCAAACATTATTAGTGTTTGGTTTTAGTTTAGCTGCAAAAGCTATCGATAGCTTTGCCAATAATCGATTAGCAGCTAACACCATTCGTATGACCTCCGACTGTGATTAGCGTTTAGCTTTGTATGCAGCATAGTTTAGCATAGTTTCAGCTGGCAGCCAATTACTGCCCAAACGCTGTCATCAATCACCGAAGCTGCAGCAGCACTACGTGTGAAACAGGGGGAGAGAGAGAGAGAGGGGGGGGGAGGAAACGACTTGACTGACAGAGAGGGCACCAGCAAGCTGAAGCAGGTGATGAGCCACGTGCTAAAAGACCCGCTAGTTGATAAATGAACCATGCACCGAGCACTAGTTGTTAAAATAGCGACAACGACAACGACAACAATGAAAGCGAACCGTAACGAGCAGTTGTAATGTTTAAAGTTTGACTATTAATAAATATGGCAGGATAATAAGGGAGCAGATGCGATTCTATCGGAGTTGGCATGGCACGTGCGCCCACGTGGCGTATGCGTAATTTGTCTGTGATTGTGACAGAGGCGGAGGCGGAGCTAGCGCCAGGGGCAGGGGCTGGGGCTGGGGGCAGCACTGAAGGTAGAATCACGGGCGAAATCAGCCTTCAGGCTTGTCAATAGTCATAAACAAATTCAAAGGACCTGGACATGCGTGTGTTCTGCCCTGACGTTTGTTTGCCCGTCTCGCCCTCTCGCTCTGTCTCTATCGCTCTCTCTCTCTCTCTCCTTCGCTCTCTGTTCAGTCAGCATGTCAGTGCGTCTTTCGCCTCCTATTTTTACGCGTGTTGACATTCAATTTGGCAATTTGGCAGAAAGTTTTGCCAGCTTTGCCTTTGACACGCTTCAACAATGTTTGCCTTTTTGCATTGACAGCCATTTTTATGAATCGAACACTGATTTGCACCCGCCGCCCCACAATTTGCTTTGAATATGTGTTAATTTTTCGTATACCTAAATATATTTGTACACGTTTTCTCTCTTCTACTCTCTTATGAACTTTAGCTTTAATCTTGTCTCATATATTTCATGTCACTTTGATTAGTTAAATCAATTTGTTGATTATCATAATGCGCGCGTGTGTTTGTTCCGTCAGTCATTAGCCATGGCCACAGGCCGCAGCACATGAACGTACATACATTATAAAAAGTATTTGCAAGAGGAAAAACAAAAAAAAACACACACACAATCCTGACAACTTTTCGCATGAATACCGAATGCGAGTTTAACAAACCCCATGCAACGCATAGCCACAAAAAACCGGAACCCAACACACACACACACACACAGAGACACACGCAGACTTGATAAAACTGTGAGCTGCCATTGTCAGCAGTGCAAACACTCAAATGGGCAAACAGATGAAAAAAAAAGTAGCCGAAAAAAAGCGAAGGCACCTAAAAGGGACACCGAGTGGAAGATTGAAAACTGTAAAGAGTTATTCCACATTCAGTGTGCTCCAAATGGAATAAATGTCACAATTTAGTCCTTATGCGCTTAAACAGAGCACTCAAGGCTCAGCCAGCTAGCTTGGGACTCTGGCAAAGTTCTCTCTGGCATTAAAGGAGACTATTTTAATGCGCATTAAATCCACAGAAGACCTCCCTCTCTCTCTCTCTCTCTCTCTCTGAAAGTCTCTTAGTGCTCTCATTAGGCCGCAGTGGAGATTCGCGGAAGTGGAGTATATTAAAATGTGAGTAGCTAAATTAAAATGAACTTTTCATTTTGGCTTCGTCTATGAAGTAGATAATAGCTGCAATTATATGTTCTTTAGAATTACCTAAATAAATGCTAAATGCACAATATATATATATTTAAGCAGAAATTCTTTAAGCAGATATTCTAAATGATTTCGCGAATACATCATGTACATATATATCATAAAATCAGTTGCTAAAGAGCAATATGTTCTTTAAAAATTGCAATTCCATTAAATGAAACACCCTCGTAGCATCATTAGTTATATGGAAAATCCAATAAATCTAATCTTAAGACATAAAACTCATACGCAACGTCATCCGCAACGCCAATGCTTCCCTCACACACTCAATCTCAATTGAAGGCAAACTAAAAACTTTCTGCCATTCATTTTCGCCAGTTTAAAGAACCATAAAAATGCTCACTTACCAAAAACTCGCTTTCATTTTGCTTTAACTGAACGCTAACAAAAGCGTTTGCCCCACTCTCGAGCCAGTTAATGTTGATTATTTCGTGTTGTACGTATGACATGCACAAAGTAAAAACGCCGCCTCCTGCTGCTGCTGCTGCTGCTGCTCTACAACAAGATTACAACAGGCACTTTGCTGCTTTTTTTTTTTTTTTTTTAGTTTTCATTTTCGTCCGTTTTTGGTTTTTTGGCACGGTTTCAAAAGATCAGGCAGATTGTGACGCGGATTTGCAAGCGAGACGCCGCCAGAGCGTCGCGACGCCGCCTGGTTTCCAATTCCAGTTGGCAGTTTATGCATAGTCAATGCATGTCAAACGCAAACTTGGCCGAAAACAAATGCAAAACAAAAGCCCAAACGGTTCGCCTGACCACAAAGCCAACCTTTGCTCACCTTAGGCCCGGGCCAAAGTGCGTGTTGAAAAAAATACGAGAATATATATGCATGTAAATGCATGAGCCGTGCTGCTTGAGAGGCACACGCTTCGTTTAGCTCAGCTCAGAGACACGCCCCCGTGGCGCTCTGGCTCTGGCTCTGGGTCTGCCTTGAGCTGAAGAGGATGTGGCAGAGCGCGGGCTGCGTAGTCGCAGAGGGAGCAGCGGCAGGGGCAGCAAAGTTTCCCACATTTGAATGCATTTGCAAAAAAAATGCCAACTAACAAGTTTCAGCACGGCTTACGCTTAACTTCCGTCCGGCTCACCTGCCTCTGCTCAGCTCTGCTCTGTGGTCACAAGGTCAGCCCCATGCACAATTTTCATGCACTGGCTCTTGCGTGGCACACCAACAACAACAGCAACAAGCACTAAGAGTGGAGATGCAATAAGTGCCGGCCATTTAGATTTTGACTGCCTAAACACGGACAGAGCAGGGCAGCCGGAATACTTTCATATCTGCATAAGTGCTCTTAGGGCTTCCACCATAGAAAGTAACCGAAAAATTACGGCTCTTGTGGTCAAACGGTTTTATCAAGGGCACAAAACTAAACTGAGTTTCGTTGCGTGGGTGTGAGTGTGTGTGCTGGAGTGTAAATGCCTAAAAGTGTGTTTTGCTTCTCTTTTTTTTTTGTGCCCCTTCGAACACTCAAACCGCAAACATTTATTGCCTGCAAATGCCAGCTTTCATGTTAGCCAACTCGATGTGTGTGCGCTCGTAGGCGTATGTGTGTGAGTGTGTGTGTTTAAAAAATCATTTTTTACACTCCAATGATGCCTGAATCCAAACCATAGAAAAGTTACTTGCCACAAAGGGTATGCCAATTGACATCAGAAGGGAAACTTATGAAACTTGGCTGAGAGCAAATATTTAATGCAACTATTTGAAAGTTGAGAAAATACGGTAATATAAATATATATGTATATATATATTTATGTGTGTTTATATATTTTTTAAGGTTTATTTTGTTTTTAATTTTACGCAAACTTAAATCGAGTAAATTGCTGGCAACATTTTATACATTCTTAAGTCTTTTTCAATGCTTAGGGTATCTCCGACTGACTACTCCCGCTTTATTTTTGCCAGCATCGAGTTGATATTTACAAATATATATATTTTTGGCGAGCATTGAAATTTGTATTTACACACATAGTTCGGTTGGCATTGCTAGCGCTTTATCTAAGCCCGCCCACGTGTTAGAAAAAAAGCAACAACGCTCCCATCGCAATGCCCGAAAATCAATAGAACTGCGCCCAGAGCTGGGCAGGCTGCATGATGAAAGCGCTGCCTCCTCGACTGCTGCCCCTGGTGTCCAACAACCAACAATGGTTAGAAATGGCAGAGTGCTTGTTTTCCAGAGAGAGAGAGAGAGAGGGAGAAAGAGAGAAAGGGAGCGCGCCAGGGCAGGAGAGCCACTGAGCTACTGCAGGTGCATGGCCTGGGCGCCTCTTGCCGAAATTATGAGCAAAGTTTAGCATGCAAATATTTTGCAAAATTTTCACTTCGAGCGCCAGGTGAAGCGGATGGCAGCCAACAAAACTTTGAACAGTGTATATATTTCAAGCGCCTGGCTTTTATTTATTTGGCAACTTACACTGAAAACTGAGTGGGTGTAAGTATCTATGTCTCTCTCTCTCTCTCTCTCTCTCTCTCTCTGTGTCGCAGAGGTCGCAGCTGCTTAGCTGGCATTTGTTTTTGTGGCTGTTACAGTTATTGAATGAGGGCGTATCAAAGTAGCGTGGCTAGACATCGTGTGGGTGGCTTTTGTGGGCGTGACAGAAACTTTTGATTTTATTAGCAATTGTCGACGAAGTAATGCAACTTAACCTCAAATGTTGCCTGACAGCTGTTGTCGCTGAATATACGATAAAAGAATATACTGAGAATTGTATAGAGAGGCGATAAATTGGTCTTTGTTTAAAATTCTTGTTGATAATGTGTTATACTCTGGACTAAGCAGAAGTCGTATAGCTTAAAGAAATGATCAGCTGTCACTACCCCATATGTCTTATTCGGTTTAACCTTAAACAGGTTGAGAATTGCATAGAGAGGCGGTAAATTCGTCTGACTCTGCAATTCTAGCTTATTTTTCATACTCTACACTGAGCCAAACATCTCTTCACTTAAAGCATATCCCCTTAAGCTTATTTTAACAAACCCTCTAGATGCTATATATCTCATTTTCTACTCTCTCTCTCTCTCTCTCTCACTCTTCCTCTATTGTACGAAACAACAAATCGTCTACTACCATTGACTGTAGATGCGTTCAGGCATTATCTTAATTCGCAAGCTATTTTCACAGTCAGCTGATTTGGAATTCGCAAGCATGTACTAAATTAAATTACACATATATCAGATTGTACAATTAGACAATGGTATAATCCAAGCTGCTGAGCCAGTAAATATGCAGTCAGCCAGGCACTGATGCCTGTTTAGACATTCGACACAATTGTCTAAGTAGAGGAGAGCAGCTCGGGCAGGACTCCAGTTAACGGGCAGGTGCGAAGTGCTTAGTGCTGCATTTACATGCACAGTTAGAGACGGCTGCAGCTAATGACTAGTCGAGTGCACTAATGAGTGCGTACACTGCAAGAAATCGGAATGCAATATAATCGAAATCAGGCATTAACTCAAGATTTACTCAGCTGCCACTCAACTATTTCGCTCAGTGCATGCATTTACATATCATATTACAAACTTAAAGTGATCACATGCAAGATTATAGCATGTCCAGGAGCAGGCAGAGCTATAGCAGCAGCTACTCCTGGTGCTCGTCTGGCAATGTCATGCAATATTCAGGTGAATGAATTACCTTTAATTGATGCAACATAGCCAAAGAGCAGCCAGCGCTGCCAGCAAGGACACTAGCTCCTGCTGCAAGACAATGCAACATAAATTGGCATTAAATATTGAAGCCAACAACAAAACGAAAACTCTGTGACTGTGCGCCCAGGGAGCGGCTGAGGCGACTCTATATACATATGTATATATATTTTACGATTCCATGCCTTGTTTGCTCTGCATATTGTGCAATTCATTAGCCAAGCAAAATATTTCAATAACAAATTGCCAATTGAGATTTGCATTGGCCGAGTTGGGTGCAGCTGCTGTTGCTTTGGTTGTTGCTGTTGTTGCTGTTGGCTCAATGGCTCAATTAGAAGTTTATGAAAAATGCAGCACTGATAATTAAGTTTTATTTGCCTATCTATGGAGCTAGATACCTAGTGTATACAATATATATATGTATATGTGTGTGTGTGTGTGCGTGTGCGTGTAACCTCACAGCTAGCTGCACCTGGCCAAACGCTGTCACAGCCATGGCCATTGATTCGCAATGCCAGTTATAACGAAACCAATCATAAAACAAATGGCCAAAAGAAATTGAAAAAACAGAAAAAATTAGAGAGAAGCAGCAGAGAAATCGCTGAGCTAGCGCTGCTAGCTGACCAACAATAATAACAAAAAAAACTTGGCAGATACCAAAAACCCAGCAGCAAGGCCACTTAACCGCAAAAACGTTGTGAATTTACTGCGAATGTCATGCAAGTCGCCTACACTAGCAGCTGGGCATAATAACTAAGTCATTTGGCTTAGAGCAGGCACTTGCACCTACATACATACATACATCTGATATAATATATATATGCATATAGAGAAAGGTATAGATAAGAGTCGCAATGCTTCTTAAATGGAATTAAATGCACTTTTGCTGGGCGCATATGTCTCTCTCAAAAGTCGTCAACTGTGTGTGTATAGGTGTGTGTGAGTGTGTGTGTGTGTGAGTCCAGCTGGTCATACAGGTCGTTCAATTTGCTTAATAGACACCAGTATATACGTTAATACTTGCGCTGCAGTCTACCTTTTCAGCAGGAGCCTTTGAGAGGCAAGTGAACGTAAGGCAGACGAGTGTAGACGACTTGGAAATACACTGAAATTGAAAAGTGTAGAAAGATATTCTGACTATGTGGAACAGATGGCTGATGAAAGGTAGACAGAATTAGTAGTGCCTAGTGGCAAAGAGAGATACCAAGTAAACATAATAATAAACATTAATAAATTCAATAAACAGTTAAAGTTCAAGTATATATAGTCAACAAAAGTGTATTCAAAGTTCGTTTTGTGTCGTGTATTGAAACACTGCTCTCAATGTTTTGCTTTTATTTCACAGCTGCGACAAGTGCAATGCCGATGCTGGGATTGGCGCTGAAGCTGGTGGCTCGTGGCTCGTGGGTCGATGTACAGCGCTCACTGCTCAATGCTCCACAGAGTGGATGCGTAAGTGAACGTGGCGGCGGACATGGAGTGCTGGAGGTGGGGGGACAGAGATGGAGATGGCGATGGCAATGCAGAGACGAAGCTAGCGCTGAAGGCGGCTGTGAACGTGGCAGTGTGGACGTGCCCTGTCCGTTGCTCTCGACCACTTATCAGCGCTGCAATTGTTTTCTTGTAAAAGTCAATTTTTGAAGTGCAGGCAGCGGAAATCGGAAACGGCAGAGCAAGAAACAGAAGCGCAGTTGACCTTATTCCAAATGGGTGGCCATAGCCGCAGCCACAGCCAGGGCACGCCCACGCCTTCGCCCACTTTCGTTTTTAGTTCAGTTAACTGATGGCTGCAGCAGCAGCAACTGGTGGATAGTTGAAACGGACAATGCTAAGTAGCAATTGATAAATGAGCCGCATTTAAGCATCGTCAGCAGCCGCATGGCAAACAACGGGCACACACATACGCACACACACACACACACACACTTGTGATAGCCTCAGCGCTAAATGAAATTCAAAGTCAAATGCGTTCGCTCGGAAATAAGTTATGCTTACCCTGGGCGCACAGAAGGCGTGGCTGGTGCTCCTCCCACTACTCCTACTCCTGCTGCTGCTGGCTTCGATTGTAAGTGCATGAAACTGAAACGAATTGCAATCGAAAAGAGAATCGGGGTCAATCGATATTGTCCATTGCAGCGGACTGCCATGGCGAACATATAATGGCTGCCAAAGGTTAAATGTGAAATAGAATTCACACACACACACGCGCACGCACACAGAGACAGAGACGCATGCACGCAGCTTGTTCTTGTTCTTGCTGAAATTTGCAAGTTTTTGACTTTTGCCCAGAAGTAATTTTCACAGCTGAACAAACAGGAAGTGACTTTGAATATTTGCAATTGCGAATCGAAACAATGACCAGGGACATGTTGACTTTTAGGCGAACAAGTTTAAGTAGGCGTAACAACAGCAGCCGCAGCAGCAGGAGCAGCCGCCTCCTGTTAGGCAGGTCGTTAAGGTGGCACATCCAATTAGACGCCAGGGCGCGCCTTGTCAGGCAGAAATCAACGGAAATGGTCGGAAATCGCAATTTAAGTAATTTTGCATATTGCCAAAACTCCAAACGGAAGTTGCTACAAATTAAACCCTAAGGTTAATGCCACGGCAATGGCAACGGCAGCTACAACAACAACAACAACAACAACAACAGCAACAAGAAGTCGCCGATTATAAAGGCAGCGAAGTGTGGGCTGGAGCGGAAGTCAATGTCTCCTTCATGTTTTATGACTCCACAGACCTCATATGCGTGTAGGTGTGTGCATTCGAGTGTGCCTGAGTGCGTGTGTGAGTTGCGGGTGTGCGCGTGTGTGTGCGTGCATGCGTGTGCTTGTAATTTCGATTTAGATGCAAAGTGGCAGCAAATCGCGTTAGCAAAATGTCAAAAGATAATAATCCTTTTTGTTTACGCGAGAAATACCAGCCATGCCCCCTCACACACACACACACACACACACACACACCCACAGTCTTCGGCTGTGACTGTGCCGGGAAATCTTCGATAAAAATATGTGAATAATGCAAATGGCAATAAAAAATAGGCAACAAAAATTATATGGATTACGTAAACGAGGCGCATCGCAACCCGACAATACAGAAACAAATAAAGAAAGCAAAGTAATAGAAAAGAAAAACAGGGCGCAGAGAAAACAGCAAAAGCGGAAATGGCCAAAGGCAGCGAAGGCAGCAAAACGCTGCGCCTAATGTTATGCAACGATATTTTCAGATGCTCTCAGCCAAGTGGGTAATGCGAAAAGTTCTTGAGAGTGGACAGAACTAGCTGAACAACAGATGAAGGGTAGAGGAAAGCTGAATAGAGAGGAATAACTATTCAGATGAGAGCAAAATAGGCTGATTGGCTGAAATAATGATGTGACGATATATAAGATAAAAGATATAATGTATACTATATAGATAAATATACTAATATATAGATAGAATAGATAGAATATATATAGATAAGTTGATCTGGTGCCTCCTAATAAATAAAAAATTATAATAATAATAATAGACAGATAGAATAAAGATATATATAAGAGAAACTCCTCAGTTGTCTCAAATAGCTCTTGAGCCACTAAAAATATATAGAGATATGAACTAAATTTATGTTGGTTGACGATAGCTAATAGATAAAACATATCAGACAATGGAATGGCAAAGTGCAGAGACTTTCAGTGATAGACAATATTACATTAAATAAAACAGCTTAAGCAAATATTGGATATCGGATATTATATTGTAAGGAGAGTCACTTTTTAAATTATCTAAGTGAGATCTGTATTGAATCTTCAATTTGAATCCTAAGAAGTAAATGGTAAATAGTAAAGCCATACAAAGTCAAGCCATAATTAATCCATTCATTCATGCAACTGTTGTAACTGCCTACCAGAAGACAATCTGCGCTCGCCTATGCCAGTCCACACACACACACACACACACACACACACACATACTATGTAGAGCAAGAATTGTGACTGTTGAACATTTTTGCACGTTTTGCTCTGTTTCCTTTGCTTTCGCTTTAGCACACACTCTTTCTCACTCTCCCTTTCCCTCTCCTTCTCTGTGCTTTTTCGCCCTTTTTTCTCTCCCTCTCGCATTGCACTTCGCATACAAAACTGTGTCAAATTTAACGCCTTCGGTAATGAATTTGTAACAACATTTTATTGTTGTGCTTTTGCCATCCAGCGAGCTGTCGTCCGCGGAGTGGGAACAGAGCAGAGAGCAGATGAGGCCCAACCTCTAGAGCGCCAGCTGCTCTGCCTCGGCTCTCGCCTCTCGCGGCGTCTGGCAATGTTTTTCTTATGGCACAATAAAAAAATAGCAACAACAACAAGATGGGCACAGCCCACAAAACAAAAGCATGAAACTGTGCTAACAAGGCGAACAACAGCAGCAATAATAGCAGCAACAACTGCCTGCCGTACACGAACAGGGACAACAATGCGAACGGGGCTTGGCTGAACTGCCACCCGGTTGGCAAACAATGCGTTTTGCATTTTAGCAACAATTTGACACAAATTAAAATGTGCAAAGGGATAAGAAAATGTCTGCCACTTGCAACACTGGAGCCACGCACGAACCCTTGGATCTGCCCCTCTCTCTCTCTCTCTCTCTCTCTCTCTCTCTCTCTGGGGGCACATGTCTGGCGCATTTCAGCACCGCCTCCTGCCATGTGTCAAATATTTGTCGTTAGCTGCCTCCAGGCCGGCGCTATACGCCAGCTTCCGACTTTGCCATTATTTTCAGTTGCAGTTCGGTTTGGCTTCTGTCTCGTTTTCTCGCTTTGCTTTTTTTGCCTCGCACACCTGAATGAGTCGCGGCTCCGGCAGTCGCCCGCGGCTGTCGTGGCTGTATCTTCATTTGCCTGGCTGCTTCGTTCATTCCAATGAAGTGGAAATATGTCAACAAGCGACGGAAGTTGGCTTCAGCACTAACAAAAAAAAAAGAAAAGCTCACACACACACACACTCTCCTACACTCATCAAATTGCGCTGGCCGTACACATACGAGCCGTAGGCACTGCTAGTTAATGTTGTTAGCGATGAAAGCAACGCTGTGCTCTGCCTCTGCTGGAGGCCAGATAAAACTAGTTGACACACTTAGGCCCAGATAGCATAATGGAGGCATGCACGACTTGCCAACCAACCGACAGACGACTGACAATTGCAGTTTTAGCCAAAAAGTAACTGACTTTATGGCAATAATATAGGGAATTTGATGTACGAATATGTGTAACAAAATGTACAATTTATAGCCTAGATCACATATTGTTACAGCTAAAAACGACGGCTACGATCCATAGTTGCTTGACTCGATCTGACAGCCTGCTAGAGCAACTCTTTTATATACTTTAGTTCAGCTGAAGATCTTATTAAAAGATCTGTTGACGCATATGACGTTATATATTAAGCTGAACTGAAATGAACAGCAAATTATTTGCCCTCTTTACATCAGCCAAAGATCAAAGATCATAACGAGCGTAACTTCCTCCTCCTCTCTCTCTCTCTCTCTCTCTCTCTCTCTCTTTCTCTCTCTCTCTCCTATTCTCCCTTACCATTTAAAGCGCATTTAAATGTCGACTACGCTCGGCCTACGCCAGCGCCACACTTTGTTAGTTGCCTGTTTCAAATGTGTATTCCTATTTGCAATATTTAGTTAGTGATTCATGATAATGATGCCGTATGTATATATATATGTGTGTGTTTTGAGTGTGAGCGGGTGGGCTGTAGCGAGACGTGTGGAATTTGATGCTCTGATTTCACAGTTTGTCACAGTGGCGTCTAAAAATTGCAATGCAAAGCCTGTGTTTCCTGTTGTCCTGCTCTGCTCTGGCCTGTCCGGTGTCCATTCTATTCTGTTGTTGTTCAGCTAACTCTACTCCTCTCTCTCTCTCTCTCTCTCTCTCTCTTTCTCTGTTCGCTGCCCCTTGTTGTCGCATTTCCGTTGCGCGCTGTTTAACTTTTTGTGTGTGCAGCGACATGCGCGTCCATAAATTTACCGACAAAGCAACAACTATAACTGAAATAACTGGCACAAGATTTGTTACACTTTTCTTCTGTATGCCCAACAAATTCACTGTCTCCCATTGTCTGGCTTGACTTGCTCTCTCTCTCTCTCTTGCTCTCTCTCTCTCTCTCTCGCTCTCCCGCTCTCTCGGCTGACCTTCCATTGGGTTAGTTATATTTCGAGCTGGCATTTCGGTAGCTGCCATTTATCTTTGGCTTTATGCCAAGCACCAGCCTGGCACGGAAATGCTGCTTATTTGTAAAGAGTTACAATGCCATACTCTATATAGACCATATCCTAATGCACATGCCGCATGCCCCATGCCCCATGCCTCATGCCCCATGCCAGATGACCTGCAATAAACTGCGAGAGTTTATCAGGCCTGGACTTACGCATATTTCAGCACGGTTCATTAGGCAGCCAACGGCTGCCTGATTGGTCGACTGCCTGTGGGTGGTTGGCTGGTTGGGTGGTTGTTTGGGCTCATTAAAAGGCATTTAACATTTCGGTATTCGATTTGCCGCCATTTTGAACAGCAGCCAAAATTAAATTGAAATTACGCAAATATTTATATGCAATGCGCCGGCCACAAAATGTAAAAACAATTGCACATTATTCAATTAGCGTGAGGTGCTAAACAAATAGTAAAAACCATATATATCTCCACGCCATATGTGTGTCTCTCTCTTTCTCTCTCACACACTCTCTTGTGCCTGCTTACATTTGGCATATCATTTGGTATTCTGGCACATAACCATTATAATTACAGTTACAAATTGGAACACGCACACATAGCCAACCTCAATCCCTCTCTCTCTCTCTTTCTCTCACTTGGTGTTCATGTGTGTTGCTTATTCGTAACGAAATTTTAGTAACACCGTTTTAATGCCTCTAAATAATTAAACAACAAATTACAAGTGGCCTAACAAAAACGTGCGCCGCTTATTATTTATGAGATGTGTGAATGAGCATTGTTAAAATTACCTTTCACATATCATTTTGATGGGTTTGACTCATTTTATAGTTTTCTCTCACTCACTACGTTAACTGATTACGGATTATCTTTAGCAGTCTTTCATGCTCTTTAGAATTTCTTTGTCATTCATTCACAATTTATCTCTCAGCAAGGCTGTCAGGCATTATCAGCATCTTATCCTTATCTATCTCTCTCTCTCTCTTTCTCTCTCTCTCTCTCTCACTCTCTCTGTCTGTTTCTCTCTCTATCGATCTCTCATTCTGTCCTTTTACTGTCAGTCTATCCTTACCTCTCCGTCTCTCTTTAACTCGCTCAATCTTTATATAAATATTCCTCTCTTCTTCCCTCTTTAGTTCTCTCCCTCTCTACCTCTCTCACTCTTTCAGTCGTATTATTCATTCTCCATTTATTAATAATTTCCTTCCTTTCTCTGTCATTTTTATGTAATCAACACATGCTATCCCATTAACGCGCCTCTCTATTCGATTTTCATAAACTAATTAGCTTAGAGTATTTATAATTATTTTGTGGTGCTTTTACATAAGAGTCATCTTTTTATCGCTGCCAAAAGCTGCAGCCGCAAATTGCAGTAAAATGTTTGCCAGAAACCCACAACTTCAGCCGTATCCGACGAGTGTGTGTGTGTGTGTGTACGTGTGTGTGTTTGTCAATGGCTAATTACTGTCCGCAGAAACAAACAAAAAGCATACCGAATTGGCATATGCAAAAGCATGTTATGGTAATGCAATCAGAAGGCCACATGTAAAATATCATATGAAAATCGATATGAACTACGCACTGAACAGCCATTAACATGCACTCAAATCCCATAACCATAATTATTAATGGGCGGCGATAATGTCGATGTGCAGCTGAGGCCGTGCGAGTGCATGAGCACCGAGTCGAGGCGAGTCGAGGCGAGTCGAGGCGAGACAGAGGCGAGTCGAGGCGAGACCGAATCAGACAGCCACGAGTCAACCACCCACACGGGACTGATTGTCGAGGAGTTGGCTGATAGGATTGTCAAATGCTTATCAGACCAGAGGCCGATGGTGTGAATCTAGCTGGCAATGCCAAACAAATGGCAAGCAATGCGCACAATTGCAGGCCATTCATCTTGGACCGCCGTCCAACAATTGTTCGCTCAATCGGCGACAAAAACACAAACGACGCAGCACACGCGCGACAATGTAGAGTAGAGCGAGTATTTATCGATTGCTTTATATCAAGCACACATACACTCACACCCGCACACACACACACACACATCTCTAGCTCAGTGTAGGATTGGAGAGCTAAAGCCACGACTGAAATCCTTCTCATGAAATTCGTAGCCAGCCGCAGCGCGCAGCCATTGAGTTATGGCAAACATGCGGCATAAATTATGGGTTTAGGCAAAGTGCTTGACACCAGAGCAGAGTCAGAGTCAGCCAGACACTGGCTGGGAGTTGATGTCAGAGCTGGTGCAGAGCCGGAGCAAGCGTTGACATGAAAAGTGCTCCAGCCAGGCAGCCAGCCAGGCAGCTATCCATGACATGACAGTTACCCATCGCAGCTCGTCAATGTCGCCGCTCGATGATGATGTTCACCATGATGATCCAGTTGATGATGACGTTAACTTTCATTGCTTGTCATTTGAACATTTCAAGCATTTCAGCATTCCACTAGCCTAGCTCTAGCTATAATATTATTACCACAACTACACACACACATACATATACATACATACATATATACATACATGAGTTTGCCTTCATAAATTCAGCATATTGACATCTCTTTGGCAATTATCCAAAAAACCATTTTTGGCTAAACGCTTTAGCCGCAATTAGGCTGCAAATACCAAAGCGAAACGATTGAAGCTTTTGGCCAGAACGTGCGCATATTTGTGGCAGCAGACATGCAATGGGCCAACAATAATTTGTTAGCATGCCAAAAGCGAATTGTAATGGCGAATATTCTTTCATTTATTGCCTTAAATAAGTTAAGAGGCTTTGCTGACAAATTTAAAATGAAATGGCAAATGACAAATCCAATTCAATAATTTCTCGAATTGAAACAAATATTTATCTCTGTCTCCCTCGCACAGCTCACAGCTCACCTCTCACATTTCACATCGCAGTTCAGTCGGCATCTAGTATGCAACTAATAAGCCTCCCTCGGCGCCAATTCATTCCATATCCCAGCGAACACGGGGCATACAAAGCAGTCGCCGGTTGCTGTGCGATGTGCGATGTGCGATGTGGCGTATGATTATTACGTATACACAACGGGTACACTTTAACATTATGAATTATGCATGGGCTTTACAACAATTTCTGCGGTGCACCCAAAACAACTGCCTCAATAAAAAAATCTGCGTTTTGGCTCTCATAAATGTTTAACGCACCTGCAGCGGCCACCAGCCAGCATCTGGCGCTCCATATGCCAATGGTCGACCCTTTTATCACGCACATACAAGAATACACACACACACGCATAAGCACTCTCTCGTGTGTGTTATCGTGCTGGCAGAGTTAAAGTGACGTCCACAATTGAGCAGAGCAAAGCAGAGCAGAGCGAAGCAGAGCCTTTTTGGTCGCATTAGCGACAATCAATGTGTGGCAGACCGCGCCTATTTTAGTTGCCTTGTTGCCTCAGCATAAATCACAAGCAGGCCAGCCCAGCCCAGCCCACCTGAAAATCATCTACTCGTGTTTGGAGTCCTTCATCAGTGCTCTGAAGTAGCTGGTTAGACTGGCATTGCCGGTATGCTCGTTATTTATTCATGGCAAACGTTCGCATTGCTCGCCACGTCCGCCTCTGCCTCTCTCTGTCGCTCATAGGTGATGATGGCACTAGAGGTGGCATGTACCGAAAAATAAATACAGTAAGCTTCAGCGAATCAACCAAAAGCCGCAAAACAATGCGACGCTTGTTGGCATTGTTGCTCTTCCCTTATTGCAAAGCTACGTGTGTGTGCTTAGCGTTGCGTAAAATAAATCATTTCGCACACACACACGAGTGTCTACACACACACTCAGCTACTCACACATGCTTGCAGAGATTGGTTCAGTTGTTACACGCAGCCAAACAAATTGCCAACTGACTAAACACCAAAGAGAGTAAAAACAACCAACAACAATAACAACAACGCCAACAAAAAGTGTTTTAAATGAATAAAAATGAGTTGTATAAGGAATATTAAGCACTCGCCGTGCCAAATGAACAGACAACAGTGCAAAACCAACCCAAAATGAGTGCGAAAGGTTGAATTTAGGCGCAATTAGAACAAAGCTATGAATGAGATAAGCTCGCGGCTTAGTTTCACTCAAATAAGCCCCAAATGAATTGAGTCTTTTGTACGGCGTAAGCTGTTTAGCATAAACGTGGAATGGAATTTGTATTTTCAGCCGAATTGACAGTGGATTTGTAAAGAGCAATTGCGCGATGGAGGCTACGCAGCCAGATTGTATTATTAACTTCATTTGCAACAAGAATTAGAATCATTAATAATATACATATGTAGGTATATTTGTTGGTTTGCTAGGTTATTTGATAAATACTTAGAGCACTTTTACAAATTGCACAACTCATTTAAATTAGCTTAGCATTGCTCTTTGGCAGTAATTCAACTAATTTAAAGTTACTGCAATTTACAATACTTCATTAACTTAATTAGGCTACAATTATTAAACCATTTTACAACAAAAAATGTTCAACCATAAATTAAATTTTATTTAAATTTGCTGAAGCAAGTGAAAGTTGATGTCTGGGCATATTGATTTTGTTAGAATGTATGTAACAGTCTGCATTAATGCAGCTGCAGCCGAGTGGAATGTAAATGAACTTCGAGATTATTCTTTGCCCTTAAATATAGCTCGCAGACAGCTGTGAACCCTTTCTCAATGTCTGCAAATCAGCGTCTCTCACTCACACTTTAAGAACAAACTCAGAGAGGAACCGATTGCATCGGTTCTTCAACGAGTTCGTTCGCGATCGACTAGAGCGCTCGGTTAAATCGAGTTAAATCATGCAAAAACTCTTTTGTGCGTGTGTGTTGGTATGTATGCGTGTGTGTGTTCCCTTCAACTGCGTACGTGAACTGCGTGTGTGCAATTGAGTGCGAATGTGAAGGCAATTTGCATTGAGCTTTTGAGCTATTTGCTGACTGCGAGTGACAATCGTGTCTCCCACTCTCTCTCACGCTAAGCGGTATTCAATAACAGAGCGTCACACAACTCAAGGCACTTAAGAGAAAACAAATACGAGAAGAACCGAAGTCTTCTGCTCAGAGCGAGATCGAATGAGCGCAAAGACTCAAATGCTTAGCAGTTATTGGAAGCTATGCCTTTGATATTACCATGAAATTACTCAAAATGCATATATATAAATATATCTGTTATACATATATATATAGATATACATATATATATATATATATATATTTCACTGTCTGTCTCTCTGTCCGTCTGCCTAAGAAGAGCAAGGCATGCAGAAGAACTCCTCCAGGAGATCATTTAGAAAATGCCTGCAGCAGCAGAGAATGTTCCCATTGCTCTATCTGGCGCTCTGCTCAAAATTTGAGTGGAAGTCGCCCTATATAAAGGGCAGCAGCTGTGGGATTTATTCAGTCGTCCAGACCCGGTGGGGTCAGTCGTACGTGCAGAGACCAATTTTTTTTTTTTTTTTAAATTTTTTTTATTTAAATTTTATTTGATTTTTTTTTTTAATTTTTGTATTCAAATTTTTTAGTCTTGATTTTTTTTTTCTTTTTTTTTAACAAACAACTGCATTGTCCTACACGTACGACTCAATAAATTCCGCAGCTGCTGCCCTTTATATAGGGCGACTTCCACTCAAAGCCTGAGGGGCACTCAAATTTTGAGCTGAGCGCCAGAAAGAGATCGTTGCAATGGGAACATTCTCTGCTGCTGCAGGCATTTTCTAAATGATCTCCTGGAGTTCTGCTGCATCCAGTTAGGTGCATCAAAATGGCAAGAGGCACGAGACGAGCGAAACCAGCAAAGAGCGAAGAGAAGCGCGCAGATTCGTAGTCAACAGACGTAGAGGAATTAATGTATAGGGCAAAGCAACGTTGCCGGGGCAGCTAATATTTTACATATAATTGAAAAAGTACATATATTTTAATTTCTTGATTGTAAAGTTAATTGCCATATTCAATTTAAATTTCATTAAAAATGTTTAATTAAAAAATTAGTTGAATAGTTTAAAGCAAATTAATGCAACCATTTCAATTATTATATTTACATTTATAATTATATTAACATAGCAGAAACCCTAATACATTTTGGCCACATTCTAGCCATATTTAAATGCAACGCCAAAATATGCCTTTCCCCGCACCCTTAACGAACGAGATAAACCAATTTCAGGTATTAAATGGCTAAAAACCCAAACTAAACCACCAATTTATGGCTTATGCAAAAACTGAAATCAATGCTGCTCGTTTCGTTTCTAAATGATTTCAATATGCATAAATTAGGTCGCAGCCGCAGCCCAAAAAGTGTGCAACGAAAATTTTTGAAGTCTGCGCAGCAAACAAAGACTGAAAGCAAATTTATACAAAATGCAAGCAATATTCGACATTGTTTTGCCAGAAGCAACACTGAAATGAAATATGGCAAACGTTTAGAATGTGCAGCTTTATATATATAAATTTTCTATATATATATATATATATATATATATATATATATATATAGAAAATTTATATATATAAAGCTGCACATTCTAAACGTTTGCCATATTTCATTTCATTTCAACACTGAAATGAAATATGGCAAACGTTTAGAATGTGCAGCTTTATATATATAAATTTTCTATATATATATATATATATATATATATATATATATATATATATATATATATATATGTTTAATAGATACTGGGCTTGTGTGCGCAACAGCAGCTTGATCAAACAAGCTCATGATTTATAATTCTTGCTGAGAGCTAGAGTCTAATGAACGAATGCTTATATTGGCCAACAAACTGTCTGAATGGGGTAACAAAATGCGATTTATGCTGTGGCATTCAGACCATTTTCTAATTAACTTTTACGCATATTTCGCATCGCCAGGATGGATGGATCTCTGCTTTGGGCCAGGAGCTAAGCCCATCCATCGACCATGTGTTTACCTAGCATTGTGCGTAATTCAATTTCAACTCGCCGGAGCCAACTGGCCGGAAACACTAAAAAGCCCGCGTTGAGCGAGCGTCCGTCCAACTTTGCGCTGCCATGCACAAATATAATTAAAATGCTCAAACGGCAAATGACTCGAATGCCAACGTAATGGCAATAGGGGCAACTACAACAGCAACAGCAACAGCAACAGCAACAGCAACAGCAACAACAACAGCAAACTCAACGGACAAACAAGTAAACTTGTCATTTAATTTGCCAGCCAGAACTCAAAGTGAACGAAGCTATAGAAAAAGCTGATGCTGCTGCTGCTGCTGCTGCTGCTGCTGTTAGCCAAGCCAGCTGAAATAAGCCAATCAAACTATGGTCAAGTCTTTGATTCGCATCGCTATTTAAATTCTGCGCAAATTTAAGCGCCAAATGAAAAATTGAATCTATGGAAATTTCTCTTTGAATGGGATGAGCTCTAAATACCCTATAGCAGAGCCCAAAGATGAAAAATAATCCAAGTGAAGTAAATTTTAGTTAGATAACTAAACTGAAATAAAATGCCAAGATGCTGCCTGAAGAGTCCTTCACACAGCTCCTTTATAAGCTATCCTGTTCAGAGTGGCAAAAGTGCTTTGATAGCCGATTCAAGCGTGGGCAGACATGAATTAACTGCCAAGTGGAATATTTTGCAAGACAATGAAGAGATTTTCATTAATACTTTACTGTGTTTTCGAATATTTTGTTGTCAACTCCATCTATTATTGCCATTGGCAACACCTTCATTATATTACGTTCACCGTAAAGAGTTAATACTTAAGCTATAAATAGATTTTAATAAGCAACTTTTGAATTTTTCCGAGAGTATCGCAAAGTATAATCTCTTATTTTCATAAGAGAGTGAAATTTTCTTTGATTTAAATCGGTTTTTATTAGCCTATCTTAAACTTGAGCTTTAAAAGCATTTTAACGCATCTATAGAGCTTCCTAAGTAGACAACCTTGATCTTGAGCGAAAACTTTAAAAGCTTTCGCAAGTCTTTGGCAAGCTTCATAAGTAGATGAACCATTAGCGTTAACTTGAGCTTTAAAGCTTTCGCACGTCGTTAGTTAAAGTCTTCAAAGCTTGATCTTAAGACTTGTACTAAATCATAGATTTTAACAAAAAAGTAAAATAAATTTGACAATTCTTATGATGAAAAACTATTCTAAAATGTAACTAAAATCTTTTTTCCAATAATTCTGCAATATAAACATTGGAATACCCTCAATCAGGATAGCTCCAATTATAGGGTATTCGAATGAAAAGTGTTGCATTTCACACAGCTCTTGGCGATGCATTGGGCGGTGCAGTTGTCGACTATTGCTGCTGCTGGTGTTGTTGTTGTTATTGTTGTTGCCAGTTGGCGAACTGACTGCAATTTCTATTTTGTTGCCAGTTTTAAAAAACGAATCCTGTGCTATTTCCGTCAAAAGAGTAATTAAACGGACAAAGCAAACGGCAATTCAACACACACGCGAGGGCAGCTCAATTAGTTGTCAAACAAATAGCCTAATAACTGGCATTAGGCATCGCACGACCCACGCGCTGCTCGGGTTTTCTTATGGCCGGCGGACATTGCGGCGCTGCGGTCTGCAGAAGACAACGTTGTCTGTGTTGAAGGCATGAGGAGCATGTCGACAGGAACGCAAAACATTGTAAATAAAATGAAAGAGAGCAGACAGACAGAGAGAGAGAGAGAGAGAGATAGAGATACTGTGTGAGTGAGCCCAACAGCCGCTGCTGGGCTACTCTGGCCGGGATTCGGTTGAGCGTGCTGCAAGGGAATGCAATGTGTCTGCCATTCTGACCTGCGGGCGCTTTTGTGTTAATTGCGGTTGCATTTAATTACAGTTCGTTGCATTTGCCGCACGCTGTGGACTGTCTGGCTACCTGAGCAGTGGAGGTGGATACTTACATGCCTGCCGGTGCCCCTGCCTCGTGCCACGTGCCACACTCTAAGGTTTTTAATTAAAGTTACAAAGAATTCGACTGCCAACTTCTGAGCCACTGCCTCTGCAGCTGTTCAGCCCCTAAGCCTCGATGAAATTGACCAGACTGGACCCACCGCCCACTCGGTCACTCGGCCACTCGCCCACTATTGGCCGGTGTGTGCGCAGGCGGCAATAATTAGCAAACCAAACAGCATACAGAGGGCAGAGGGCGGGCAGAGGGCAGCCAGCAGGCACCCAGATGACATACAGAGGCCGCAACATGATTTGCATAGGCCACACGCAGAGGCTACGCTAGATTACGCATACGCCGCATTGTACAAACGTCACTCGCAGCAACTCAATTATGTGTATGTATTAGTGTATTGGTAAAAGTATTTAATGGTCAGAGTTAAGCCACCTTGCCCGACATCGAATTGATAATGTCCACAATGCTCACATAGGTGCCCACCACGCCGCCAAAGATGCCGAAGAGCAGCAGCAGCAGATTGGCGACCAGTCGAATGCCACACGGTCCATAGCCCGTCTCGTATTGCACGCAGATCTGGAGCAGAGCCGGAAAGATGAGCCCCAGCACGGACAGGCAGAAGGAGCCGACCAGCGAGAGGAAGAGCGACAGGTCCGGAATGGCAACAGCGCAGCCAACTGAAAGAGCAAGCCAACCCAAAAGCATAAGTAAATCAAACTCGCTCAGCTCCCTCCCAACAGCTGCTGCTGATTCACTTACAGGTGAGCAGCACGATGAACGCTCGAAAACCCAGCTCATAGAGCGTGTGCTTCTTGACATTCGCTATCCGCTTGCTCAGATACTGATTCCACACTATGTGCGCCGTGACGTAGCCCTGCAGTGCATACGATATATATGTGGTGATGGCGAAGAAGATCTTGACCACCTGAGCGAGACTGGAAAGCAAAGAGAGAGACGGAGAGAGAGAGAGTGAGAGTGAGAGAGGTTGCATATATACTCATACATACACTTCTGTCTGGGGTATATTGAGCGTGATGCTGCCCAGAGCATCCTTGCCGTATTTCCAGTAGCCGAAGAAGCCCAGAAATATGTAGAGACTCAGGACGACGGTCATGCCCCAGTTCATGATGCCGCAGGGCTGCACATAGGAGCGCGGCGTGGCCATGTTCTCCTCTATAGCCAGGATCTAAGGAAGAAACAACGCTCCATGATATGCACCCTCAAATACACACACATCAACTTACCACGCCCACCGCCTCCAGAGCGAAGAGCACCGTGCCAAAGAACGTGGGCAACTTGGTGTAGCTCACAAAGGCCTCGCGCTCACTGAGCGGCGGCAAGTTCTCAAATATGTAATATAAGATGATGCCAAAGCCTGCAAAGAGCAGAGAAAACCCATCAGCGAGGGTTAGCTAGAGTGTGGAAAGGTTTTCACGTGCCCACAAAGAGCAGCAAGTTGGCAGCACTGGAGAAGGGCGCCAACACCTTCAAGTTGCGTATGCTGAAGATCAGCATGAGCGGAACGATGAGGAAGCACATGTGCAGACGCACGTCCAGGACAACGAGATACTCGTCCACCAGCTGCTTGATGCTCTCCGCTATGAAGACCACATAGACGCAGCAGATGCCAAAGTGATAGAAGGCCAAGAAGCCATCCACAAAGGGGCTGGAAGAGCGGCAGATAGATAGATAATAGATAGATAGATATGTAGATAATTGAGTAATATAAATGTGAAGAATACATAGTTACCTGATAAATATATGTATGTATCAAATGATAGATGATATGAAGGGTTTGTGTCAAGATGTGGCATAATGATAAGAAATAGATAGATAATTCATCTATGATGGAAACATAGTTATAATAATGACATAACGCTAATGATCTAAAATTATATGTATACATATAAAACAAATAAGCAAACGTTAAACTCACGCAGCGATTGGCGCCAGACATCGCAGCATGGGCGGACCCTGCTGCAGGCCGAGTCGCATGGACTCGGAGAAACTGATGTAGGGCACGCGCTGACGCTTGCAGAGTATATACATGCTGTTGATCTGCAAACGGAAGATAAGTTGGCTGGCACATGATAAACAACAGGCGAGACTCACCAATATGTGTAGACAGTATAGAGCCAGCAGGCCGATAATCGCTGTCAGAACAAATCCGTTCACGTAGCCCGCATGCGCAAAGGCGCTGGGCATGGCCAGGACTCCTGTGCCTATGGAGGCTTTCAGGAAGTGCGCAAAGGTCTGCCAGTTGCTGAAGGAATTTCATATTTCATATTTAGTATAGATGCAGGAGAGAGTGCGCTCTCCATCTCTCTCACTCCCTCACTCACTCTCCCTCTCTCTCTCTCTTTAAATACTCACTTGGTTGGATTCTTGACCTTACGATGCATATGAGGATCGTAGTCGTCAATGTTTGCCTTGGACGTTGGCATCACAGTTGAATCATTTTTGCTATCGTTTCTGAGAGAAGTTCAAATCGAATTAGTGATTTTTATAAGGTCGGTTTCTTATTGGCATTTGACGATGACTCCGTCAGTGTTTATTGGTTGATTAATTCGGACCCAAGGCACAAAAACAACTGTAAATTTTTTATTTGCCCAATAAATGTGGCAATTGTGAATAAAGCAGTTATCATTATTGTCTTTTAATAAAGCAAAAACATGAAATTATAAAAATACCTCTAATTCAGCTCTAAAGATAATCTAACCCAAAAAATTAAATAAACAAACAAACAAATTCGTGACATATTAGAATTAAGTTAAATTTTTTTAGACCAAATTTTATGATTTATGGTAGCAAATGCAAATAAACAACAAATTGCTATTGGCCCTGTTGATTGTCGCTTTGTTAGCTCAACCGTTCGCTAAGAGCTGGGTTCGGAAAGGTAGATTGTTTAATTTACTCACTGCATTACTGTTTGTGAAAGCTACTCGGCTAAAACATAAATCGTTTATCACTCGCGGAAGGCTATTAAGATAAAGAGATACGACTAGGATTTACGTCTATTCTCTTCTAGTTTTGTGGGACGCACAACCAAACGATATGCCCAACGCGCAGCTACTAAACAGTGAATGCGCGTCGATTCAGCTCGAGAGCCCCGAAACAAATGGATCACCTACTAAAGTACAAAAAATCGTATTATTTCCACTTGATTCATCAAAACAGTTGAAATGAAAAGAAATCAAAAATTGCAATACTATATATCATTTCTATACCATATGTACATATGTAAACAATGAAGATTGCTACACCAACTCATACTTGCCTGACTCGTATATCCAGAATTTGAAGATTAATGGCGTATCGCTTCTGAGTTTTGGCTATATTATTTGTGATCAGAGCTTTAGGCGAGCAGAGATTGTGCGTTTAGTAAAGACACCAACCAAAAATGACAACTGCTTTGCACATTTTAGATCATTTACTAGACATTTATATTTGGGTGGCATCAGTATTTAATTTGAATTCTTCATTTCTATAGAAGTATTTCTCCAGCTATACGAAATTGTTCAAAAATATGCTCCATATCTTTAGTAATCAATCAATATTTATAAAGTTCTTCATCTAATACTTGCGCTTAAGACAAACAAACAGCAAGGCAGGGTAATTTTTAGAACATGTATGAGTTGCTTATACCTCACAAGATAGTGTAGACACCCAACTAAAAATTGAAATTCTGCTCTAAGTGCTGCAGTCGAGACATTAACCTTTTATACGTTTGCTGTTAGTCTAGACTCTAGAGAGCAGCCCACTCCTCAACAAAAAGCTAATTGCTAATTCACTTAGCCTACTGAACCGACATTTCACCAAGTGCTTTAAAGCGATCAACTTGTCTGAGGAAAGCTTGCTCACTTCGATTGTCTCTCTTCTTCACATATATTTCTACTACCTAATATTTTTTGTTTTTATTCCTCGTTCAAAAGCTGTTCATAACAGACGTGGATTTCGCTCGTCTCTCTTCAAGCAAAAAAAAAAACAAAAGCTATCCGGTAGCGGCAGAGAAAATGTTAAAATATTTTCATATGTATATAATTCAATAATAACACACCATAACTAATTAAATGTGTTTCAAGTGCAATTTTATTCAATTTTTCAATTACAACCGGTTTTTATAGCAAAATTTTCCCACTTTTAAATGTGCAGTAAAAAGTGCGGCGACAAATTTGTTAAGCAAATAAGTTAACTTATATTTCATATATAGAAACTATATTTGCATATATGTATGTATATGTGTATGTGTTTTTATAAGTGCAGTTGTCTATTTGTTTGATTGCCATATATTAATAAACAAAACGCAGTGCGAAACGAAAGGAACATAAATATCAAGCAATAGTAAACCAACAACAACAACAACGATAACAATAGAAGATAAACAACTATGGTCTACTCCATTAAGGTAAAGCCCAAAACAGAGAAACATGTCCCCTTTCTTTGTTCCTCCGCCCCTGCCTAAAACTTGTTGCTAAGACTTAGACCAAATATGACGCTGTCTACGTTAAACTTGTTTCTTAGACTTTTACTCGCTGCCATCATCGATCGAGTGAAAGAAGATGCCTCGATGTGTGCAATATGCCCGGCACTCTTAGTATATAGCCTTCATAATTTTGTTGTTATGAAACAGCGGCGCGATATCGCCGAGCCCATGTACATATATGTACATATATTCTAGATAACTATCAATAAAGCCTAGTTAATGCCAAAGGCGTCTGCATGTATGCAAAATAGGTTTTATAAGGCGGCTCTGTCACGGGCGATTTAGTGTATGTCGGATAGAGCTCCGATTGTGTGATATTTTTCTATAGCTGCTCAAGTCACCAGTGAAGATTTAGTTCGAGTACAGCATTCAACTGTGTTGGCTTAGTTCTTAGTTCTAGTATAGCTGGCAAAGAAACCAATAGACCTTTTCTTTATATAGAAACAACTTTTTTAGCTCTTTAAATACTTTCATTTATACGGAATTTGAAAATCTGTTTCCAATATATCTTTCATGCAAACGAGCGAATAATTTCTTTAAAATTTTAGTTCTGCTGCCAATGCACGCGACAAAACTTTAGTTCAAGTACAGCAGCCAAAGCAGTCAACAGTTATTTAGTTCCTATAGGAAGATATAAGCTTCCGGCAGCATACATACATACATACACACATATACATATGTATAAGCTTAAGCATTGGCCTTACGAAATCGTATTATCAAAATGGGCAATTCTTTCGAAAAAGAAGAATAGAACAAAAGTTTAGCTGTACTAAAATATTTCTAATATCCCTCAGTCACAAATAAAGCTGTTGTTTAATGTTTCAGTCACTCTTTCTGTGCAAGCAGACCTTAGAACAATTCTAGGCGACCTATAAATAAATATTACCAGCAATTATTTATTCAAGCGAATGCGAGACATGTTAATTACCATTCGCTCGCTTTGCCTGGCTGGACACTATATTGAGCGTTTACTGTGACGTAGGCACTGCCCTGCTAACCGGAGTGATTGACTTTGAATTTTAGTTTCTTGCTATCGCCAGATAGTTTATCGTCAAATTATATCACTAACATTCATATCATATATTTCAGAGAGATCTCCTTGTAACTTGAGTGTGCAGCTGATCTAAAATCAATAACTAACTAATAATAAAACTACAGAACATGTTAGCTAATATATACGACTGCAATTAGGGGCTGACGTATAAACAATTTAATTGCATACACTAAAATAATTATAATAATAGTTTCTGCCATTAGGCCGAGTCGTGATCTCAAGTATAGAATACTGTTTCCATTTCCTATTTTCCACTTTTTTTTTTTTTGCTGACCCTTTCAACTCGAATTAATGTCGCACGCTATCTCTCAGAATAGATGCTCAAGTTGTCTATTAATGGGCGTAGCTCAATCGAACAAGTAGACCTTAGAGATCTAGGCACTCTCCTCAACTGCTCCGGCATAGGCATGCTATAAGTTGCGTACTCAATGATAAGCCCCAAACATTTCATAAGCTACCAGGCGCCGTATCTCAAGTCTCGCTGATTGCGATAAGTCATTATAAACATTATTACTATTATTATTATTATTATAGTTGTCGGGCTAGCCTGCGGAGCTCTGGACAACCATTTCTATGGTTAGTGTCTAGCTAAACATGACGGTGGTAAGATGTTTGCGATGGAAACTATTTCGTCTATTTTGGAAATATTACGCTGAACACCTAGGTCTATTTGAAATGATTCATGCCACACGATCGGTACCTTGGGGGTGCCGTTATCAGAAAAGCTAGTCTCGTCTATTTTTGGTACAATAACAAAGGAATTAAATAACAAAATACTTTTGATTTGCCAGCTGCTCTATCGGTGCCATAAAGAGAAACGGCAAACAATTTCCGATACGTAGGGAATTTCGTTATAAAGCATTTTGAATAGTCAGCTCCGTAGACCTGGGAACAAACTTGCACTAACTACACTAAATATTCTGTATTTAGTAACTCTTCAACTTATTTCTATGTTTTCTCGTTTTTAGAACAGTGAAACGGGTGAATTCGAGTATTTTTACACCGATTCAGCGCGCATCAAGCAGCCGAAATACGATGAAGAGACGGGCGAGCCGGTTAACGATCAGATGAAAGTGCGCTATCGCAAGCACGGCAACTTTCATGTACCCAAGCGTTATTTGCGCGGCACCATCTGCGACGAGGTGGACAGCGTATTGGCCAACAAACACTACGAGCACTGGGATATAACAGCAAAGCATGTGATCGGCAGCAAAGCCACAAAGAGCACCTCCAGCGAAAAGAAAACGACGCCCGGCTACGAGCGGGAGGATTACATCAAAATGGATGGCGTGAGTAGCGTGAGTCGAACATGGAATTTCACAAGATCCTAAGATCATTAGCTAACAGCTGCTTTTATCTGTAGAACATCATATTGGGCTATGAACGCAACAACTCCTTCCTGCTCTTCCTGATACCCACGCTCTTCTCCTGGAACCTGTTTCTGTGCGGTCTGCTCTCTATACTGGAGATCGGGCTGCACATGATGTCGCACTACAAGAACTCCCTGACCATGCAGAAGAATCTATATTTTCGCAGTCCGCTCCACGTGCTCTCCTCACAGTTCTGTGCGATCTGTCGCAACGAGTCGGGCAGCAAATACAATCGCACCTTCGACATACTCAACGAACAGATGCGCGTGGCGCATCGCACCGCATTGAAGAACATGGCCAAGGCCATGGGCTGAGTTGCAAACGCACTTATAGCTTCAACAATTGTAAAACCATTTTACACTTTAATGGTAATAAAAACAAACGATTATTGTTTCACGTTTAACAACAATAAATGCACAAAAATATATCACCTGAGTACCTGAACAGTATTTCTAAATAGCCTTCTTTCTGATCTCAATCGCGTTCTAAACGGATATCTGTGCCATCGGCTTAACGTTGGGCGAGACGCTGAACTTGGCGCCAGTGCAGGCCGCAATGTCGTCCACGGTGTAGCCCTCGCCGAATTCCAATAGGGTCAGACCCACGCCCTTTTCCACCTGGAACACAGCCTTCTCCGAGATGATCAAATCGACGACGCCCTTGCCGGTCAACGGCAGCGAGCAGTTCTCGAGAATCTTAGGCGAGCCATCGCGGGCATTGTGCTCCATAGTGATGATGACCTTGGTGCCAGGTGCCGCCACTAGATCCATGGCGCCGCCCATGCCCTTCACGAGCTTGCCCTGCAAGAAATGGACTACATTAGCTGAATAGATTAATTTGAATCGCTCTCTGTCTCTCTTACGGGTATCATCCAGTTGGCCAAGTCACCTGTTGCCGAAACCTCCATGGCGCCCAGTATGGTCAAGTCAACGTGGCCACCACGAATCATGGCAAAGCTGTCGTCGGAGCCGAAGTAGGCAGCCCCTGGCACTACGGTAACGCTCTCCTTGCCCGCATTGATCAAATCTGGATCGACCTGGTCTTTAGTGGGAAATGGACCCAGTCCCAAGATGCCATTCTCCGACTGCAGCATCACGTTCATGCCCTGTGGTATATAGTTGGAGGAGAGCACGGGAATGCCAATGCCCAGATTGGCGTACATGCCATCGCGGAACTCTAGAGCCACTCGCCGAGCGATACGTTCACGCAAGGCTTGTGCCGGACTGACCTCTGCCGCGGACTGGCCTTCTGCCTTCGGCTCTGTGATGCGCAGGCGCTCGACGCGCTTGTTGTAGTTGGTGCCCTTGAAGATGCGCTTCACATAGATGCCGGGCACATGGATCTCGTCTGGTGAGAGGGCGCCCACAGGCACAATCTCCTCCACCTCCGCGACAGTAATCTTGGCAGCTCGGCACATGGGCGCATTGAAATTACGCGCAGATTTGTTGAAAACCAAATTGCCCAAGGGATCCGCCTTTTGAGCCTTGACAAAGGCAAAGTCAGCGAAAATGGACTCCTCCATGACGTAGTTTCGGCCATTGAAGGTTTTCACGGGCTTCGCTGCGCTGGACTCAATCACCTTGCCATTTTTGTCATACTTGATGGGTGCACCGCCCTGCTGCACCAGCGTGGCATAACCGGTGGGTGTGAAGAATGCGGGTATGCCCGCACCGCCAGCGCGAATCTTCTCCGCCAATGTGCCCTGTGGCGTCAGCTCAACGGCTAGCTCGCCGGCCAGATATTGACGCACTAGCTCGGTATTCTCGCCAACGTACGATCCAATTACCTTGGACAACTGTTTCTGTTTAATCAGCACGCCCAAGCCACAATTGTCAACGCCTGCAGATAAGATAGACAACGTTAGTACAGAGATTTACAAGAACTTGAAGGTGTAATCAGTTTTGTTTATTTTTTGCAATGGCTGGTAACTCTGGCAGTAGGTTAATAAACCGGCGAACTAGTTTTAATAGCCAGTTTATAACAGGTATCACTGTTATACTATATATGCCACCACTGTAAAGTATTGGCTACATAACTAGGCGTTTGCTAACAGCCGTCAGTGTTACAATATACAAGCCACCACTGTTAAGCCTGCCTGCGAACCAGTTACAGTAACTCCAAGCTAACAGCTGTCATACTGTTATAATTTATTTACCTCCATTATTGGACACTCCAGTAATGTTCTTGACGCCCTTCTGCTTGAGTGCCTCAATCATCTTTTCGGGTATGCCGCAAATGCCGAAGCCACCAAAGAGAATTTTGGAGCCATCCTTAACGTCGGCCACCGCATCGCTGGCCGATTCGTAGATTTTGCCCTGGCGCTTGCCCGCAGTCGAGTAGCAGGCAACGAGCTGAAAGTGGAAAGCAGGTGTGATCAGGTGTTTAAATTACATTCAGTTCTAGCACGGCATTTGCATACTTGTTTGGCACGGATTTATTTGTGGAGATTGTGTTCATGTTCTATGTTGTTATTTGTGCGAAACTTACGTAACAAAGTAATTTTAATAATTCAGCGACACGCGTGGGGTGGGGGATCAGTTCGTGTGGGGCGACAGCAATCAAAATATATGTATGTATGTAGCTTATCATCATCATGAAGCAGTGAGGCTAGCCAGGCTGTCCCTAACAGGGCTTATCTATCAATCTGAACTCAAACCTTTTTATTAGTTCGACCTGTTGCGCCCAGTGTTTTCATTTTCAGCAAAACAACATGTGGTTGAAAAACACCTGCCTTAATATTCGTTTTGTTTTGTTTTTGCATGCCATAGCATATGACCATACAAAGTATTTACATACATATGTTAATTACATTATCTATTTATATATCCATATGTCGCTTACCTTGAACGTTGGGCTCTTGTTGCCCAGGCGGTTATATGCAACTAAGCCACGCAACATGATGTTCTTATTTACACTTTAACTAATACAATTTATTCTTTAAACAACCAACTTAGCGCTTTGATTGCGGGTTTGGAATAAGAAACCAGCCGCGATCAATTGAACCCCAACACTGTCAGCTGCCAGCTGCCAGCTGCCAGCTGCTCACTGGACCGACCACCTTAACAGTATCTACAATGTTATTAACAGCGCGCACTTACTACTATCGATTATTCTGTACAGAAGCGAATATATCGCTAGCACACTATCGAGCACAGCTGATTTCTGCAATAACAAAGCAGTTTTCAAAACACTTTTGTTTATAACAATAGAACGCACGTACGCGACCATATACGCGCTCTAACAACAGATTCCTTTAATACCCAAGAAAAAATCAAGCTAATTGTGATATTTGTGAACCAAATGAGCTGAACTTACACATTAAACCAAAATGGCGTATTAAATTGTTTTTGTTGCCTAAGGTTTTCGGTACTTTTTTTAATTCTGCATTTTTTTTCTTGTTTTTGTGCAAGGTCTGTTGATTTTGTGATTTTATATACTATGTATTCATACACAAACACTCATTCATCACAGTGTCTATTTCATGACCAGCGTCATCAACAATTTACGCAGTTTATAAATTCAACTTTTTCGGTGTGAAAGTTGTTGTTTTATGTTTACATCGCAATTGTGGCTTTTGTTGTAGATGTTATGTTGGTGTTGCTGCTGTCATCGCCCGATAAGCGAAGCTTTATGATTGCCAATCGGTCAATTCATTAATTATGTATTTTCTATTGATCAAGCGCTGAAGGGGCGTCGCGTGCAGTCTACTTATAGTTGGCTTTCTTATCGTCCATTCTGCGAGCATTAACCGTTACATTAACCGTAAAAGGCACGCATCATTGCCAGCTGTTTACTCTGTGTGCTCTATACCGCCAGCCCCGTCGCCCCTCGGCATCAACAAATCATGCCCGGCTTTGGATTCGCTTGACAACCGAATGCAGTGGCATTTGTCTATAAATAGCAAATCGAATAGTTTTCCTGCATCAGCAACAACAACAACATCAACTGTAAAAGTTTTCCATTGTCGTTCGTCCAAATAATCAGCTTCACCGGCCTCTGTCTTGTTGCTGATGCTGCTGCTACTGCAGCAGCTAATAATCTCAGCAAGCAAACGAAGCATTTACCCCCGCCTCCGCTCGGTCTCTCTCCCACGCATACGCACGCATATTTACACACAAATGCACTTAAATACTTATACTCGTAATTTACTTGTTTAATTACAGCTGGCAGGCAATCGCTAGCACTTTGCAGCCTTTCGCTCAGTTCTGTTCCAGCGCTTAGTGCGGCCACAACGTTGTCCGATGCTCGAACCTGACAGCACATCAGCCGAAGAAGTAGCCGTAGCCGCAGCAGCAGCAGCAGCAGCAGCAGCAGTAGAAGACAGCAGGGAGCGTGTGTTCTGCCATGGCCAACGAGCAGCAGCCGCTGGAGGAGGAGCAACGTCAACTGCTGCTGCAAACGCTGAACAGACTTTGGAGCCATTATCTGCACCCCTCCGACTCTGAGGTTGATAAGCACGCGGCGAGTGTCAAGGTTTGTATGCAACTCGGATATCAATTCAATGTGTGCACTTGCTCACATTATCAGCTACACTTGCAGGAACACTGGCTCTGGCAGCTGCTGTACCATTTGCAATACTTGGACGAGCAAACACTGCAAGATGCGCAGTTTAATAGGTAAGTAGAATGCAATAAGAGATAATTCAATATTAATTAAATTGCTCTACATTGCAGCAATTTCAATCAGCTGCCCGAAGAACTGTGCTCCTATTTGCTGGAGCAGGTGTATCAAATCATCAGCGCAGCGAAACGTTCACAGGAACCCGAGCAACCAGACAAATGCATCAAACAGCTGCGCAAACAGCATAACCTAGCCCAGGTGATATATAGATTTAATATAATATTTGTATATATTTATATATAATATAATATTCTCTGAAATGATTCATTGCAGCTTATTTTGAGCACACCCAGCGATTGCAATAAGATTTTGGCATTGAGAACTTTTCTTACGAACGGCTTGGGTCAGCATTTGCTCGCCTTTCTGCTGCGCGTGCAAATCAAGGTAAGCCTGGTTGGACTCTGCTTGGCATAGTTAATGTTATCAGTGATTGTCTTTTCCAGCACATTGCTTCGCAGAAGAGCCTCTGCCAGTTGTGCATCAATCTGTTTCCCAATTGCAAATGGAGTGCTGAAAATGCCCCGCTGCAGCCACTGACCAGCATTGGCCAGTTCATTAGTAGCTTTCACCTGAATTCGCAGCGTGATAAAACGCGTCGTCAGCAGCAGCAGCAGCAGCAACATCAGCTACAACAACAACAACAGGCACAGCCACAGCAACAGCAACAACTACCCTTTGAGATTATTAGCAGCTTCAATGAATTCAGAAATGCTTGTAAGACAAGTGATGAATTGGCGCTGCTGCTCATTCAGTTACTCTCGCGCTGCGTCGATGCTGAGCAGGACCCGCAGCTCAGTGTAACGGTGCACAACTTTGCGCTGGGCCATTTGTGCAGCAGCTGTGTGGATGAGCGCGAGCAGGAGTTGGAGCTGCCCGGCAGCAACAATGATGAGATTATCAAGTTTGAGCTGCTGCAGCTGATTGCGCAGTGTGTGAACAATTTCTACATGCACGAGCAGCAGCCCAGCTCCTTGGACTTTAATAGCCAGTGCAGCCAGCTGCTCTATGCGCTAGCTGCCAATCGCAGCAGTTCGATGCTCTCTCATGCTGTGCTCTACATTATATTTGGCACCCTGCACAATCTTGTGGAGTTCGGCTCTCAGCATTTAAATCAAATCGATGTGAAGCTCTTTGACGCCTGTTTCGATGTGCTGCAAGAGGCGGCCGCGTCCACCACCTGCACCTCGCTGCTCTTTCTGCATATCTACAAGCTGCTGCTGCGCCTCACGGATCATCTGTCGCGCCAGGAACAGCAGCTGCAATGCCTCATGGAGAGCAGCACCTCTAGCGCTTTGGCCAAGCAGCAGCAACAACATCAGCCGCCGCGCTACAAGCGTCAGCGTCACAGCCAGCTGCACTGCACGGAGCGCTCGCTCACCTGTTATTTCCAGGGCAAACTTTATCAGCTGTTGCCCAATCTGGTGCCGGAGCTGCAGGAGCACAGCGTGCGCTCGCTGCTCCGCACCGGCAGCTGCTGTTGCCACTACAATGCGACCAACTATGCCACCTGCCTGCGCCTGGCCACCCAGCTCTCTGGCAGCTATCAGAAGTGCACCTACAAGTTCCTCCACTACAATGTGCTGCACACCATCTTCGTGAAACGCTCGCCCCAGCATTGCGCCGTTTGCGAGGAGAAGCTCAAGTCGCCGGCATTTCACATGCAACTTCTGGGCATTTACAAGGACAACTATCGAGCCTTGTTGAGCAGCGGCTCGATGCTGCTCTTCCTGAAGCATCTGAAGCATATTGCCTATTTACTATCATATGATCTGGCCGCAGGCATTCTGGCCGAGGTGGCGTTACCCATTTTCCGGCAATACAAGCAGCTAAGTGAGTGCAAGACCAAGACGACTGGAGTGCATAAGCTGCCGCGTCTGCAGTTGCCCTGCAAGCTGGACAACTATCGCATTCTCCACGAGTGCCTCAGCATTTTCGTGATGTACCTCAGTGACATACGCCTCGTCAAGGCCTTCTACAACGAGGAGAACATTGGCTACATGCAGGACTTGCTGTGTGTGCCGGAGCTGCAGCGCGGCGTCTGTGATCTCATCAAGGTGGGCATCGATAACATTGCCTTTCTGGGCGACAACAGCCACGAGCAGATCGCGCTCAGCCGTCGCCTCATACAACTGCAGCTGAATAGCAGCGATCGCGCCTCCCGATTGTTCCAGGCGCTGCTGCACCGCTGCGCCAAGCGCTCGAATGTGAAATTCTGGCTGGACGAGGCGGCCAATGCGTCGCTGTTAGAGGGCCACAAGCCGGTGGATATTCTATATATAACCGCACTCCAGTGGACGCTCAACTATGAGCTGCTCAAGACCAGTCAACTGTTCTACAATGAGTTTGCCAAAATCTACTCGATACCCGTGGAAATGACGGTTGACGATGACGACGACGCCGACGAGCAGCAACAACAACAACAACAACAACAACAACAACAGCCCCAGCTGGAGCAGGAGCAGGAGGAGAAATTGCGGCATGGCGATAAGACAATCATTGACATACTCAAGCTGAACTACAATGCACTAAGCTGTTTTCTAATGCTGCCAAAAGCCGCAGTCGCCGTAACCTCAACCGCAGCGACAACGCCAGCGACGACGCCGACAATGGCGTCCATTCGTGGCTCAAGTTCATTGGAGGCGCTCGTCTCGCAAGTACAGCTGCCGTTCAGTGTGATGTCAGCCTCCGCGACGACTGCAGCCAGTTCGGACTACGGCGACTCCTCCCTGGACTACGCCTCCATCATCAACAACTACGCCGAGCAGCCGGCATTGCCTTCCTTTCTGCAGCACCTGCAGTCCAGCCAGCCGGACGAGAGTATTGTGCTCTTCGACATACGCGGAAGCAAACCCAGCAACAGCAGCAACAACAGCAACAACGTTGAATCAGTGCCACTGGCAGTGTCCAGCGTCGTGGCAGAGGATGAGGCCGCTGCGGCCGGACTAATTAGCAAGCTGTTCAACATTGTGGGCTCGCTATTCGGCGGCAGCACGGGCTCCCCCGAGCGACGCTCGACGCCTGAGCCCACTTTAGACATCGATGCAGATTTGTTTTGCCTCTACGAACCGAATGGGGAGTGCAAGAAACTGTTGCTAAAACTCTTCGAAGCGACCATGGCCATATGCATCAAGGGCTTTCAAAACGAAGAAGGTGAGTGTGAACTTGGGTGTGGGTGTGGGTGTGGGTGTGGGTGTGGGTGTGGGTGTGGGTGTGGGTGTGGTTGTGGGTGTTTCAGCAATTGTGCTCTCAAGTGCTTAGAATACACTACAGGAAAGGGGCATATTAGCTAGAGACAGCAAAAGGTGATGAAACGGGGTTGCTTGGGTCATGTTAGTCACAGCTGCAGATGATCGAATGTGAACTAATTCCATTTGTGATGCATTACAAAGTTTTTCGTATAGAACTTAGTAAGGAAAGTTTGTGCCTTAGTTACTTTATAGCATTTCCTTGGTAAACAAAAGTTTCTAATGTTTGAGTTCTGGTTGCAAACCCGTTTGCAGTTCTGATTTCTATGACACAGTGCAGGTCATCTCGGTAGCTCTATGCCGATTCTATTGCCGGTTGCTGTTCACATTCTGCGGCTAATGCGTTTCCAATGCAATCGACGTTGACTAAGGCTGGCGCGAAGCCTTAGCAGTGCCCATGAGGCGAGAACAAAGCACACACATTCACACACACACACCCACACATACACGCGAGCTTAGAGTGAAGAGGTGAGACGTGATGGCGATAAACCTCATAACGGCGCTTTGTGGTTCCTCTAAGAGTTAATTATAAGCCAGTCGAGTTAGTCAGTTAGTCAGTCACTCACTCACTCACTCAGTCAGTCAGTCGGGCAGGCCCCGAGTTACTTTTGCCATAATACGAGCGCTTACAACGCGTGCATCTGGCCTCAGACGAGATTGAATTTCTCTCTCTGAGAGTGTGAGTGTAAAAGTGTGCGTGTGCGTGTGCGTGTGTGTGTGTGTGTGGCTTCGTGCACGTGTGTGTGCGTGTGGTTGCACACGTTACAGACGTATTGACATGGATACTGGAGCATTCCACACGCTCCGGCAGCAGCAGACGACACTTTTGCTTTGGCGCTCGGCCAACGCTGACGAAGTCGTCATCTCTAGCGATCTCTGTCGATGTTTTCACAAGATAAGCGCTAGCTCTTATCTAATAGTAGCTGTCTTATCTCGTATCTCGCATCTCGCCTCTCCTGATCAACGGCCATTCTCTTTCATTTCGTCGTTGCAGTTGAGAAGATGCAGAAGCACCTGCGCAAGCTGAAGGCCATCATATTGAGCAACGCCTCCAGTGACTGGGCGGAGCACGGCGAGCAGCATGCCCGGGACAATGCTGTCATACAGACGCTGCAAACACTGCTCAAGATCGCCGAGCTCTCGAGCACACACAACGAGCCAGCGGGCGTCGTGGCGAACAGCCCCACAGAGGCATCCGCTCAGTCACGACCACGTGCGCGCTCCTTCAACAGCGGCTGCCTCGAGCTGCCCAGACAGCAGGCGGCTAAGCTGCCGGCCAAGAACTCGCTGGCCACACCGCCCACTCCGCGACGGCGACCCAATTCGAGCGATGCCGCCATCGGGGATGCCGACTACTTTTCCACACGCGCCTCGCTCAGCTGTGCCGCCGACAGCGAGCTGGAGCTGAGCGAGAACGAGCAGGAGTTCTATCTGACGGCCGACGAGGGCTACGAGGCAGACGGCGAAATAGCTGAGCTGAGCGAATCCGAATGCGAACTGAATGGCGGCGGTGCAGTGGCCAATGAATCGTGGACTCCCTTCCTGCCCTCGTCACGCTATCGCAGCCACATCATGCACGAGGGCCTGAGCCAGCTGGTGGTGCAGATGCTGGTGGAGCTGTCGCTGATCTGCATGCGCCAGCCAGCCGGCTGGACAGAGAGCCTAACGCAGTTGGCCAACCGTTTGTTTGTCATTCGCGACTACCTGGGCGGACCTTTGTGCCTGCTGCGAGGATTTGCGCCCGTGCTGAGCAGCAGTGATGCCAAATTGCGAGGTGAGTGACGGCGATTATTCACAAATAGAACTGTTATACATCAAGTGCACTCCCACAGAGCTGCAGCAATCCATACTGGAGCTGATCAGCCATCTGAATACGCCAGACGTGCTCAACTGCTACTTTGGCATTCTGGCCAGCAAGCAACCACCCGTGGAGCTGCTGATGCGGCACATGCATCACATCTGCGCTGGCGGCCTGCGTCGTGCTCAGCCCTGCATGGAGCTGGAGTTTCCCATTGCGATCGATGGCAAAATCGTCATCACTGCGGATCCCTTCCTCAGCGAGCAGATTGAGCGCGTGCGCCTGCAGCATCAGCGCTGCCAGGCGACGACTTTGTTTACTCGCGCCGCCTGCATAGTGCCCGTGACGCAGACGCGCCTCTGGCAGCCGGAGGGGCTGACGCTCTCGCTCTGGCTGGAGGTGAAGGGCCAGCAAACGAATCGCAGCTTCACATCGATGAACGATGATGAGACGCGCTACTCGGGCGAGGACTCAACAGTGAGTAGAGTCTTCCACATGCTCCACACTTTCAACTGACCAACTTCCTCCCTTCTAGAGATGCCATCTCGTTTCGCTGGGCAGCAGCGCCGCCATGCTTAGTATCTACATCAGCCACAATTTGCAGCTAATCTTCGAGCTGGTGCGGCCTAATGAACCGTTGCCGGCACGCGTCGAGGAGCACATGGAGGCCACCAGCAGCGAGCTGCCGTCGCAGTCGAACAGCGGCAGCTTCCGTCATGCTCTGAAGCAAACGAAAATGGCGCTGCTCAACAGCTTTGGCCAGATGCACCTGCTCAACGGCAATCAGGCGGGCCACGAGGCTGGCGGCTACAGCGACGGCGCCAGCGTACAGCTGCAGCAGCCGCGTCTGCCGCGCAACAAATGGACGCATCTGGTGTTTGCGTTGCAGCAGCAGGCCGATGGTCTGCAAGTGTGCCTCTTTATCGATGGCCTGGAGCAGCAGACCCTGAGTCTGCCCTTTCACAATTTGCGCTTCGCCTCGCGCAATCACAGCTTCCAGATGCTGGCCCTGGGCGAGGGCATAGCCGCGAAGAATGGGGTTAGCAACAGCAGCTCCTCGCGCTCCACTCTTGATGGCACTGCGCCGCGCTATGCGCTGTCCAATGTGGTGCTCTTCAAGCGTCGCCTCGACGATCCCAATCTGATGCTCTATCTCACAGCTATGGGGCCGGACTTCACCGAATTCACCCAGTGTCAGGTGGCCAACTGGAAGCCCAACTATGGGCACGTCCAGGTGGGCAAGCTGTCCACCTGCAACTTTGGCAGCCACGCGGACTGCATGAAGGTGTTGCGGCAGGCGCGCGTCTTGGTCTACACAGCCCAGCAGCCGGATCTGGTCATGTGCCACGATGTCAGCCAGGAGCTGGACATGGCGTGCTATGGACAGCCCCAGGGCCACATGCTCTACGGCGAGCTGCTGCAGCATCAACCGCAGACGCTGCAGACGGCGGTGCTGCTCAGTGGCGGACTGTCGACGATGCTGTATCTTTTTGCCAGAGTAAGCCGCAGATTATTTGAATTTAAATGAGACTTCACTAATCCGTTCTTGCGATTTTGCCCAGATTGTGGAGGTCTCTAGCACAGCCACCACCCAAGCATTGGCGCTGGATTTGCTGCTGCAGCTGGCTCACTCGGATGCCCAGCTGTACACCGAGTTTCAGCGCCAGGATTATCTAGCGCTCATTGGATATGTCATCAAATCGGAGCGCTGCTCCAAGGATGTACAACTGCTGCGCAGCATTGTCAACAATGCCTGCTCCCAGCCTGTGATCAGCCGCAAGGGCGACGTGCTGCACGTGAACGATAATACGACGGCCACGCTGATCTATCCGCGTCTGCTGCTCGCTGTGCTGCATCGCTACTCGGACTGGCATCGCTCCGGGGCCACGCATTCCGATGTGCTGGACATGCTCTTCCGCTGCATTCTGGCCCTCAGCCGGGACAAACATCCGCAGCGCGACTTCAACATGGAGCAGCTGCAAAAGTCTGGCCTGTTGGGTACGCTGCTCAGCCTGTGCAAGGTATATGTCGTTGAGTCGCCCAGTCCGGTGCACATATCGCCATATGCCGCCGAGTGCTTTGTCCAGATCCTGGCCGTCTTTGCTGGCTCTCCGCCGGCGCCTTCATTGCTGGATGAAATGATGAAGCTGCTGCTGCTGCTTCATAGACCAAGCGAGTGCTATGTCACGCATGACCGCACGTATTTTTACTTTCTGCTGACGCCGCAGATGCCTGTAAAGGAACGCTCTGTGGTGGTTGCCAATTTAAGCCGCGTGACCACATCCTTTCGCAGACAGGCACAACCGCCCGCCCAAGAGCTCGATGCAGAACGCGCAGAGCGGATTCGACGCCTGCGTCGACTGCACGACACCGCCTCCGCTTACAGACGGGGTCTCACTGAAATGGAGGATCAACTGGAGTTTATAGCCGACTGCTCAAATCTCAACAAGGCTGCACTGCGTCTGCTGAACCCGGTGGAGGCGACGCGCTGGCGCACCAAGTTCAAGCGTCGCTATCCCAGCCCCAGCCAAAGCCCCAAGCACAGCCCCAAACGCAGTCCCCTGAAGGTCGCCCGCAGACGCGCCCATGCGCATCTTAGGCTCTGGCAACCTGCGGTCCACAGCACGCCAAGCGCCACGCACGTATCGCCGCTGCCTAATCGCAAAACCGACTTTTACGATCAGATGGGCATCGTGACGCTGCAGCAGCGACTGCTCTTGTTGCTCAAGGACTTCCTATGCCTGCTGCCCGACTCGGCCGTGGATGAGGTGCTGCGTCATTATGTGAAAATCGAATACCTGCTGGTGCTGGCCAATCAACGCAGCTGCGCCGTGCGCACCGCCATCATTCAGCTGCTGGCGGTGCTGAGCAAGCGCTTGGCTCCAGCGGAATTGGTCACTGCCTCGAAGCAGCTCTATCCGCTGCATCTGGCCAATCAGTTGACCATTCATAGCAGCGATGTGGCCATGTTCGAGGCGTGTCTCTCCTGGGTCAGCGACCTGCATTGCAGTCTCACAGATATGATTAGCTCCGATGTCGCTTTGGGCATACGCCAGCGCTTCGGGCTGCAGTCCTTGCTAGCCATTTCGATGGCGCTGGGCCACAGCAGCTGGAGCGCGGAGCCGCAACGCGTGTTCAAGGCGCTGCTGCGTCTCTATCTGCAGGTGAGTGTGTTGCCTATGGCATTCTCTTAACTCTCATGCTCATACTTCTTCGTCTCTTTACAGAATCCCGATGAGCAGCTGGGCCTCGTGGAGGCGGGTCTGCTGCAGTGCACCGTCAAGGCGCTGCACCAGCTTTATACGCTGCGCCTAGGTCAGCCCAATATGGATCAGTCCATTGTGGAGCTGCTGAATGGCATTGGCGAACGAGCGCTCAAATCTGTGGGGCAAATCAATGTGAGTGGCCGTTCGTAATCCGCCGTGACCATGATCTAAATTTGATTATCTGCCATTACAGCTTGTGTGGGACATCTTAAACATGCTGGCCTTCTACCAGGACAAACAGCCGCCGCTGATTGTGCGCAGCTTTCGTGCTGTGCAGGCTCAGCTGCAGTTCCAGTGGCTGAACCTATTCTTCGAGACCTGCACTGGCAGTGGCTGCAGCAACGGCTATCGCTTGCGCAGCAGCCTGACCGACTGCTCGCTCAGCCAGTCGGAGTGCCGGACGCGCATGGAGCTGCTCATTGATCGCTGCACCCAGTTCTTTACGACAGGCGGCAGCCAGACCAACGGCAGCAACTATGTGGCCAGCAGCCAGGAGCTGGCTCTGTTCGAGCTGCTCGTCTCCTTTGGCATAGCCAACAATCAGCGCTGCAACAACTTCATTGCCTGGGGTCTGCAGCCGTCTCGTCCCCGCGATCTGCGCGCCTACATTGTTGATGCACTGTGGCGCACATGCCAGGACGAGTTCCAGTCCTCAATCATATGCGACGTGAAGATGATCAAGGCGCTGCTGTGGCTCAGCCTGATGGAGGATGTGAAACCGCCCATAGAGAATTTACCCAATCTATGCAAGGCGCTCGGCATCAACGAGAACGATTCCACGTGGAACCTGGAGCACGAACTGGAGCGCCTGGAGCTAAATCGCAGCACCGTGGCAGCCAAGCAGAAGCAGCTGCTGGAGAAGACGCTCTATAAGTTCGAGCCTCTCGTGCAGCACTGCATTGAGACCTCCATGGTGACCACCAGGCGCGTGGCAGAGCTGCAGGTGAGATTTCTCGTTACGCTGGTTGATGAGCTTGCTTAACCACTAATTGTTTATAGAATGCGGAGCGCAAGCTTCTCATGTGCCACATGAAGTACTATGATGACACAAACACCTACACCAAATGGCTGGAGATAATACGTCGGATGACCCACGAGGGCGCGCCCTGGTACTCGAACGAGCGTGCTGAGTGGTAAGTGAATGGTCTCGCCTTGTATCTGAAACCCACTAATCTATATTACTGCAGTTCCTGGGAACTGGATGACACGGAGGGGCCATCGCGGGTTCACACACGTTTGCGGCGCTGCCATTTGGATATAGATCGGCGATTCTTTATGAACGACTACTGTCCCGGGCAGGGTCAGCGCGAGGAGAAGGATCAATATGTGCGTCCGCTGGACTATTTGATAGCCAGCTACGATCAGCAATTGAATATATCACTCAATTCGCAAATACTCTATAATTTTGCGGCAAAATTTTTGCCCGTTGATGGTGAGATCGATGGCGAGATAATTATAACCGATCTGAAGCTCTATTTTCTGGCCACATATCGTTGTAAATACTTCAATGTGAACTGTGATATATCGAACATAACTGAAATTTGGCTGAAGCGCTACCAGCACCAGGAGAAGGCCTTTGAGATATTGCTGGACAGCAACAAGTCGCTGTTCTTTTCGCTGCAAAACGCCGACGACTGGAAGATAATGCGCGAGGTATTCTGTGATAAAATAGTAACCATGCCGGACAACTCAAAAGTGCTGGCCATAACGCAGCAGTGGCGCGAGGGCCTGCTAACCAATTGGGAGTATCTGATGACGCTCAATCAGATAGCTGGACGCACCTACAACGATCTCATGCAGTACCCAGTCTTTCCCTGGGTGCTGGCCAATTACAGCTCCGAGTGCCTAGATCTGCGCCTAGCGCAAAATTTTCGACGTCTCTCGCGACCCATTGCGGTGCAGCTGGAGAAGAACGAGCAGCATTACATAAACAACTACGCGGTAAGTAGAGCAGATTAGGAAAATAGCGATGATATGCTAATTTATATATATTTGCATATATCAGTACATCGAAAGCACGACTACGAACATGGGCTCGTTGATCTTAAAGCCGTATCACTATAGCTCCCACTACTCGAACTCTGGCACCGTGCTGCACTTTCTGGTGCGTGTGCCGCCTTTCACCAGCTATTTTCTGCGCTATCAAGGTAATTTGAATTGCCCCAGTAATCGCATTTGGATTAATCAAACTCTGCTCCATAATAGACAATAACTTTGACCTGCCGGATCGCACTTTCCATGCACTGCACACCACATATTGCTTGGCCAGCCAGGATAGCTCCACGGATGTGAAGGAACTTATTCCGGAGTTCTTTTGCCTGCCTGAAATGTTTGAGAACTTTGAGCGCTTCAATTTTGGCTGTCGTCAAAATGGCGAAAGGGTGGAAGATGTCACGCTGCCCGTCTGGTGTCAGCGAGATCCGCGTCTCTTTGTGCTCATCCATCGACAGGCTCTGGAATCGGAACTGGTTCGCAATGAGCTGCATCACTGGATCGATCTAATTTTTGGCTATAAGCAAACAGGAGAGAGCGCTGTTGAGGCCATCAATGTGTTCCATCCAGCAGTAAGTTGGCTGCTTACCGTTTCCATATTCCGATTATCACATTGCTCATTTACAGACTTATGCCGTTTTCCTCGACTCAGAGATTAGCGATCCCATTGAACGCGAGGCAGTCAAGACTATGGTGAAGACCTATGGGCAGATGCCACGCCAGCTGTTCAAGACGCCTCATCCCTCCACCAAAGCGCTGGACTATGCTCTAGTGGACACGCCCATTGTGCCCAGTGTGAAGGGATTGCGTTGGGGCGTCTACGTGGGCTCGCCGCAGCTGAAGGTGCCATCGTGGGCCATTATACACAAAATACCAGGCACCGAGCATCTCGTCAGCTTCAGCAACACGAATGTGGTCTATGCCTTGCCGGCGCGAGCAGGAGTTATGCAGGGCGCCGAGCCCGACACCTATAATGTGATTTCCTGGGGTTACGACGACCGCATTGTGCGCATTCAGCCGCTGAACAAACCACAAGCGAAGCCCAAGAATCTTCTATATAATGACAGCTTCGATGACATCAGCGCTTGTGGCTGCGATGTGAACTCGAATCAGCTCTGGTTTGGCCACAAATCGGGCCGCATTAGCGTCTACAAGTGCGCCAGCGGCATGGATGGGCAACAGCGCGCGACCACCAAGAGTCGCCAGAGCTATGTGCGTGGATTGCGTCTATCGTACAATTCAGCATTTCGCAAGATGACCACCAAGAGCACAGGCTCTGGGTCTGGTGCTGAGGCATCCGATGACTCGGGCAATCTGCATGCCACAAACTCGTCTGCCTCTATGTCCTCATCTGGAGTCCCCTGCAACGGCGATGCACTGCAGCGCGATGGTGCTGACCTAACCTGGCTGGGTCCCACGTTTCTGGTGCGGCACACAGATGAGATCACTTGCATTGCACTGTCCGTGGAGTTTAAAATTGCTGTGACCGCTGGACGTGACGGCATTGCCGTCATTTGGGATCTCAATGAGTGAGTTAAACTCGATAGCTCAACAGTTTCATTTACTAATCGTTTGACCTTAGCTGGAGCTATGTTCGCACTATTGCACGTCCTGCGGAGATTCATCAGTCGCCCATCACGCATGTGGCCATCAGTCCTACCCTGGGCGACATAGTCACCGTGCACACAATGCCCCAGCAGCCAACAAATGCGAATGCAGCTGCATCGCTGGCCAAGCAGAGTGCAGCAGACGAATGCTTCGAGGTGACGGAGGAGAGCCTGGATGATTTTGTCAACGTCAACATCAACCCCAATGGCAAATCCATACTCCGTCTGCACTCGGTCAACGCACGCTACGTTCAGCATCTGGTGCACGAGGACCGCATCCAGGCCGTGTGCTATTCCTACATCAAGGAAGGCGTCGGCGTCAATGTCATAGCCACCGCTGTGGAGGGCGGCTTCGTACGCTTCTGGTCCAGTTGGAATCTGAGTTTCGTCAGCGAACTAACAACAGGCACGGCGCCCATTCACAGGTGAGTTGCACCCTCATCTCAAATAGTTAACATATTAAAAGTTTATTTTGCTTGCAGCATCATTTACTCCACGCATCAGCACTTGGTGGTGTTAACAAAGGACTCCCACATCCAGGTTTGGGAATCGGAAGGTCTCTACGGCAATGCGCCGAAGTTTCCCCAAATTGTTTATAAGTAAAAAGTCGTAAACTTAACATACGATTAAACTCAAAGCATATCAATGACAGACACATAAACCAGAGTAGCTGAAGAATCAAAATGATATCGAGCCCAAGTCACGTGGAATTCCATTCTGTACCGGCTTCAATGAAATACATATACACACACATATTAGTTATATAGGCATAGGTACATAAAGCTATTGAAATACATTTTTCTACCAAACAACTTTTATAAGTTATAAAATTTTGGTTTGTTTTTTTTTTTTATGGCAAATTCATTGGCAGCTTATAAAGATTGCTGCGCTGCCTTAAATTGTTGCAATTATGAATAAGCAATAAATTTGTTTCGCAAATATAAAACAATTTACTTTCACAACTTCTAAGTAAAGTGGTTTACGAAAATATGTCACATACATGTGGCTACATTAAAGATCAGACTATCAAACTATTTAATACAAATGAGTTACACATATTAATCATTATCAGGACTTCCAGGGCGGCGGCTTGGAGCCGGTGTTGGAGCTTCGCTTCTGTGGTTTGGCGTTTTGTTTGGCGTTCATGGAGAGAATCTTATCGAGCTTATCAAGATCACTTGGCGATTTGCTCAACAGCAGCTCAATGTATGATTGCAGCTTGTCCACGGGTGATGGTGGATCCTTCTTGGCCGCCGTATCCAGATTATTCTTCTCGGTGTTGTTGCTGGCGTGAGTTTTGCTTGATTTGGGCGTGTCGGGATAGTGACGAGCGTTGTTCAGATCCGGTGACTCGCTCTCCGTCGTTTCGCCACTAGGCAACTGAAACGTCTGATTGGGCGAGGTAAGTATGGCCAACGCCTGTTGCCACTGTGCCTCCATAACACCATGCAGCTTTTCCGCAATATCCGCACTGAAAGCACAAAGTGATCAATAAATATTTATATAATTGTCTTCGTATATCATATTTATAATCTGGCTTACCGCTTAGTCTTGTAGCAGCTAAGTTGGAGTTCCAGCTCGTCTATTTTCTTGGATGCATTTGCCAGCTGCAGACGGTAAAGTTCCACCTCCTCATTGTGCTTCTCCTGTATGAGATTCAACTCCTGGTTGTTCTTCTCGTTGATCATCTCCATCTGCTTGACTGCTCGATCGGCTATCAGACGTTCACGCTCGCGTGCCTCTGCCTTCAGGTTCTCCTCCGATTTGTCTAGCTGTACTTGAAACTCTTGCAGCTTCTTGGCCACCACATTCTCCATTTGCTGCTGATAATGTTGTTTCAACGATTTCTGCTGAATTTCCAACTTTTTCTTGAGATTTATCTGAAAGAAAGTTGGAATTAAACATGGTAGTCCCCAAAATGAATTGTTTGAAAGCCACCTCGGTGTCGGTAAGATTTGACAGCGCCTCTTGCATGGATTTGCGCTGCAATTCCAGATTGTCAGCGCGCGTCTTTTGCTTCTGATGATATTCCTGCAGCATTTCCTTTTGGTGTTGCAGCGTGGACTTCTCCTTTTCTAGTTCTTCGATGCGCAATTTGAGCTGTGGGAACAAAAAAAGAAACTTCTTTAGAGATGTGAGGAGAGGGAGGAGATTGCGATGCGCGTATACCTTCTCCAGCTGATAGTCAGCCTTGGCGAACTTATCACGCAGCTTGTTCTGCTCGGCATGCGACAGCTCTTCGGAACGCTTGCTGTTCTGCAACTGCATTTCAACTTGCTCGAGTTTCTGCGCTGTCTCGCTTGCCTGACGCTTGGCCCGCTCCAGCTCAGTCTCCAGTTTGTCTATCTTCTCCTGAAACTTGGTAGCCAAGCCCACAGCCTGGGACAACTCATGCTGCAACGACTCGCATTTGCTGTGAGCGTCGTTCCGCTCCGTCTCCAGTCTGTGCACCGAGTCACGCATGTTTTGAACCTCAAAGTTGAGGGTCTTCAGTTGCTGCTCCGCCTGCTGCAGGGCGCAGTCCTTGGATCGATCCACCTCGATGGCCACCGAGATGCGCTGTTGGTACTCCAGCATCTGGGCCTGGAGTGATTGTACCATCTTCTCCAGGTGCTGGCGGCGCAGCTGCTCTTCCTTGAGCGCGGGTATGCCCTGTTGTCCAGACATATTGTTTGCTATGACAGTGCCTGCCAGATGGCTTTTGCCCCACAGCTCACTTAGACTAATGAGTTTTTCGTTGGCTGATGAAGGTGAGGCGCCCAGTCGAATGCTAGGCAACGACGTGGCCGTTGGCTGCGACTCATGCGCCGGCGTCGAATAGCCACGCACGCGCAAATGATCATCGCTGTAATGCTGCTGCATCTGTTGATACTGCTGCTGATGCAGGTGTTGCTGCTGGTACTGATGCTGGTGTTGGTGTTGGTGTTGGTGCTGGTGCTGGTGCCAGGCATTGTTGTCGTCCAGATAATTATCGATTTCCTGCAGTATGTTCTCCTCCAGCCGATTACCGCCCTTGGGCGTCGAGTGTGCCATGCCGTGCAGCTCTCGTTGCGGACGACTGCCCACGGCAGTGCGCACTGTACTCGACGAAATTGTGGATAAATCGGAGGGCGCATCAAAACGTCGCTGCTCCTCCTGGCGCTCCAGCTCCAGGTTTTGCAAGCGCGCATTTATCTGATTCAATTCCGACTTTTTGTCAGGCATCAGAAACTGATACGCTGCTGTTGTAGACGCTGGCGGCGGCATAGCAAGTGCATCTGCTTCGGCAGCTGCACTCATCTTGTCCAGCCGAGGTGTATAGTAATTAGGAGGTATTAGCAGCAACAGATCTGTATCATCTGTATCGGTATCACTCATTACAACATGATGATTGAATCAAATTTAATAGAAAAGTGAAAAAAGTGACAATTTCAACATTTAAATGCCAAATTGAAGCGTGCCCAGCGCTGGTTGCTATAGCTGCGCGTAAACAATGGCGTTGCCACATCGCCGAATTATGCACAGCAGCGCTGCCACATACCTAAAACGAATTCATATAACCGACAGTGTTGCATAATCGATGCATTTTGAACGCTTCAACAAATTGGCGCCTGTCCATTTTATTTAATTAGTGCATTGCGTTATTATTATATATAATGTATGTATGTATGTACACTAGCGTTTTACATTAATTTTTTAGCGACCCAACCACCTATTAGGGCAGCGACCACAACAGCAACTGTCGCCATGAATATCCAGAAACCATTGCCCTTTTGCTTCTGCAGCTTCATAGCTAATAGCTCGCGCTCCTCGTCCTTCTGCTTGGTGATGGTCTCGACCTGTTGTATCAAATGTAGGCGATCCTCTTCCAGCACATTCACCTTATCCTTTAGATGTGTGATTGAGTCCGTTTTATCCCTTCCTTGATGCTCCCCATTACCCACAGAATTATCGGAATACATCTTTTGCAGGCCATCCATCTGGCTATCGATCAATTTGACTTTGAGTTTGGTATCCCAGATGGTAGATGGACTGATGTTCTTCCAGAACTCGTGCAAATCCCCAATCGGATCACTGGCTTCGGCGGCCTGCATCATGAACTTATGGCGGTGCGCATAAATATCATTGGAAATCGGATGGACAAAGATATCAATGGCGATCCTCTCCTCGGGCTTAACCAGACCCACATTGGGGCGCACGAAGAACAAGCGTGGCGTTGTTGTTTTCAATTTAAACGCAATGCGCTTCTGCTTGCTCGGATTGAACACCATAATTTTCTTGGTAACGGCACGATTAAATGGTCCCTCGAGGACTAATTCGTCAGATGGTTCGACGATCAACATGGCAGTGAATTTTTATGATATCCTGCCTACTCCAAAATCCACAGCTCCTATAAAAATGAAAAAAAAAAATGTAGGTCTAATTTCTTGTTTCCAACAAAATGTATTTCAACGTTACGAAATATTGGCTTCGACTAAAGAACTGAGTATAAATATGTACATATATCTCAGACAGAAAGCTGAACGCAAAGCCTACTTACGTTGTCAATGCGAAATTCTAATAGCTAGAGATGGACTAATTGGGTATATCGGTTGTAGAGACAGAGACAAAAGTGGACATAAAGAATCGAAGCTCATAATAAGGATGATATGCTGAGCAGGCGTATGTGTGTATGTATGTATGTATGTACATATGTATGTATGCAAGTCTCTCAGTCTGTTTTTGTTTTTATGCACTCGGTTAAATGAAGAAGAGTATTACAATTCCATACTTATAGGAGCTATAGGTCACACCAATACTTTAGTATTCAGTTCTACGACTGAGGAGAGTATGACAATGCGTCTGAGGTTGAGGTTGGGCAAGGTTGCGGTTGGTTGCCTTGTGGAAGCATCGTCATACCTGTGGCCTGTATACTCCGGTAGTGTTAAATTACTCTACTATCCTCCTCTATCCCTCTGAACAGCAGCAAAAATTAAACACTTGAATCTTAGAATATGCATATATTCTTTTAATCATTGTTGATTAGTTTAGAATTAAATATTATATGCCTCAGATCATCATTGATCAGTCTAGAATTATTAAAGCAGCGAGTCTTAGATATACATACATATGTACATATGTATTTATTTTAAAATAATTTTTACTTCCATGATTTTCGTTTTTCGAGTACATTCATAGATAATCGTCGAGTACTTCAATTTGTTTAACATGTTTCGAATAATTCGTAAAACTACCAAAATATCATGCGACCAGCATTTGGAGATGTTGCCTTGGACAGGATTATATCGGAGAGTTCAGTGTCCTCCAGTTCGTTGCTATAATATATGTAGTTCAGAGTAATTGTAATATATACATTAAAAACAGTTAGTTAGTCTGTTTTGTGTACATATATACATATACACATTTATTGATTATTGATTTTGTAATAAATAACAATGAATGTTTTTTTTTTGTTTGTTTTTTTTTTTTTTTTTGGTTGGTGGCAACAGCTGGACGACGAATCACCCTGTGATGCGTTGACAGTTTCTTGGATGTGTAGAATGATGAGTTCTTGAGTTCTTGGATTCGAATCGGATATGTGCAGGGGCGGGGGCACAGCCACAACAATAACAACATGTACAACAAATTGCGCTTTTATGGTCTACAAAAAGAAAACAAACGAAAAAAATAGAAAAATATAAAATAAAAGAGAAAAATATGGATGAAACCCATTAAAAATTAGAATTCAATTTAATTGAATGACAAAACAACGATTATTAGACAAGAACACGAACAAGAACACAAAGAAAACATAAAGACATCCACATATAGTTACTATATATGTATATGTATGTATATAGAACAGAAAATGAACATGCATATGATATAGTTTTTGGGATTGGCTGTTAAAGAAGGTCGCATACATATATCACATGAGATTTGGGGCATTTGGACAATAAGACACAATAACGCTTTGAATGATTCACATTTTATTTAAGACTAATCCAATGTTTAGGCACTATTTCGTATGTATTAAGTATGTATAATTATATATATTGCAAAAATCAATAAAAATTATGCCTTAAGTCTCTTTTGCTAAAAATTATAAAATATTGTACAGCATTTTATTTCGGCTTGGATTTATTTTAATTTTTTTTTTTTTTTTTCAATCATTTATCACTTAAATATTTTTTGTTTTATATTATTATTATTATTATTTTTTTTTTTTTTTGTATTTTTTTTCGGACGGTTATAAGCACAAAATGTATTTTGAATAGAAATTTTACAATTTTGGATAATAAATATTAGACGTAACTAAAATTAATAGATTTTTTTTTGTATTTTAAAATTAGTTTAGTTCTTGTTTTGTATTTTTTGATATAAATTATGTTTTAATGTATGTGCGCAGTCGTTAAGAGTATTTTATAAATTAGCTTTTTTTTTTGCTATTTAAATTCGTTTCTTTTTTTTTTTTTTTTTTTTTTTTGTATTTTTTTAACTAATCACAAGGCAAATAGATTTAGACTTTCATTTTTGTTGGAGTCAAAGAGGGGGCGTTCAAGAAGTTTTGTAACGAGGGCAACGCAGGCAAGTTTTTAGTGGATGGTAAGCTTAACGAGTCTTAAAACCAACGAGCTACGAGAGATAAGTAAATATAGCGAGCGAATACCAACACCACTGAGAGAGAGAGAAAGACATACAAAAGATATAGAGAGATAGAGCGAGGGGTAGTGTAACTGGGCCCGGGTAGGTAGAGCGTGTAAGGCGTGTATTTAAGGTAAGTATGATGCATGAGATTCGTTTGCTTTAGAAAGATGGCACAAATGTAACGAGCAGCGAGTAGCGAGAAGCGAGTAAAGAAGTTTAGTGTGAAGTTGTGTGAAAGACGTTATCAGACAGTTTGTGGCATGTGCATTAGAATGTGTATTAGGAAGTAACGAATGGAAGTAGCGAGCGAATAACTAGTCGAACTAGCGAATCATCTTTCGCATTTCACAATTGCTTTTGCGTTTGCGTTTGTTCTTACTTTTTGATCAGCGAGCGCACTTTTTTCATCGTACGATTAAAGATCGTCTTATTGCTGGCGCTATTGTTCGATCCGAGGGATGAGTTGGACGTCTTATTGCTATTCTGGCTGCCACCGCGATGCACATGCGCCGACGCCCGCTGCTGATTGCCATGCTGCCCCGATGCCTGCGACCTCACCGACTGCGCATCCTCGCGCTCACTCTCCGTGGAGCTGACTCCGTCCGGGCTCTGGCGATTGGAGGCGGATGTGCTGCGGATGGGCCGCTCTGGCGTCGGCGACTTGGAGGAGCTGCTCGCATCGCGTCGCTGCGGCTGCGGCGTCGGAGGCAGCGCCAGATTCTGCATGCTCTGGGTCTCGTCGGTGGGCTCGCCGCTGGGCGGCAGCAGCTCGGCCAGCGTTTGCTTGGACAGGATGTGGTCCAGGCTGCGCGACTTGCGATGCTGCTGCACATTGGGCGGGGCCAGGCTCTGCTTCTCCCGTCGCGTCACCGGGCACACTTCCTCCTCCGGTTGCGACTCGTCCTCCGGCTGCAGCGTGCACGTCGAGCTGGCATTGGTCAGCGCCGTGCTGCCGGCGGCCACCATCGCCGCGGCCTTCGCTATGCGCTGCTCGGGCGTGCTCAAGCTATCCTGACTGCTGCTGGCCGCCTCGGCCGCTGCCTGATCCAGCAGCCCGTCCACGCTGTGCGACCGATAGCCGTTGGCCACGCTCGCATTGTGCACCAATCCGGCCGCAGAGCTGCGCCGCGGCGGCGCGTACGGCTGCGGCATGATGTTCTGCATCGAGGCGGAGCCGGCGCCGGACTTGTGCAGCAGCGCCGCCTGCTGTGTGCGATACGGCGGCAGGATGTTGGACCGTTTCGCCTGGCCACGCCCATAGCTCAAGAGGGAGGTGCTGCCGCGCTGGCGAGCCGGTGAGGGGGATTGCCGGTATCTATTTGCCTGGTGATTAGCTGCTCGTGAATTATCGAGTTTCGCGTTTGCAATCAAAATTAAATTGATTAATAATTAAGTTGGTTTGCTTAGATTAGAGTAGAGTAGAGTAGATAGAGAGTTATGTAGGTATGTGTGTGAGTGATTGAGTATGTGTGTGTGTGTGTGTATACTAAAGATAGAGAGAGTGAGAGTGAGAGAGAGGGAGACAGTCCCGCCTGAGGTTGTTTCCATATTTTAGGATTCATCTTCATCATCATCATCATCATCATCATCATCATCTTCCTCTCTGTCTGGCTTAAACATATGCTGGATGCTGCTGTATATTCGAGGCTAGCCTAAGTGGTCTCGATGGCCTAGTCTACGCTGTAGCTGGGTCTGATTGGTATTCGAATTCGGATTTGAATTGGCATTCGAACTCGCGTTCGCATTCGCATTCGCATTCGAACCCGCACTCTGACTCTGATTTGCAGCTGTTGCTGTACTCGTTGGCCCACCTTGTCCACTGCCATTGGCCGTCATTAGGCCATCCACCACACTGCCTGCGCCGCCACCACCGCCGCTGCCGCCGCCGCTGCCGCTGCCGCCGACACTGCCACCTCCAACGCCTCCTCCGCCTGCACCACTCTGCTGATAGTCGGAATCATTGCTGTGCATTCTTTGGTAAGACGCCACGCCGGGCGTACCAGGCGCCATCGCCGCAATGCGATCGACATTCTTTTCGCCGCGCAAAAATCTGCCGCAACGGAAAATTAAGTTTGGGAATGTATTGAGATTTAGATTGAGATTAGGGATCGAGTTTAACGAAATAAATAAATTGCACTTAAACTAATCGAATGCTTCATTAAATTATCTAACTAAGATAGGTAGAGAGAGAGAGGGGAATAGGGTTTGCGGCACTATTTGGTCAGCATTCCTTTCGTCCGAATGGCGCCGGTTATATACCTTTCGAGCTTGTCGATGCAAGCGTCCTGGTAGTCGTGTATCCAGCTGACCCCATTGAAGTGGGCCACGCTGCGCATGTCGTTGGGCAGATTGTCCGGGAACGTGAACTGCTGATCCATAATGGGTATGATGTTGCAGTTCGACTCCAAAGCAGCCACAATTTCCTGATCCAGAAAAGCAATAGATATATCAGTATCGGAAAGAGAAAGAGAGAGGGAGAGAGAGTGGGGTACTTACGCGATGCACCCAGTCCTTGCAGTCGACATCGTTGATGCAGCGATGCAGTGCGTCAGGCGTTAATACTAAGACAAAGTTCTTTGCCTGGCGAATACTGTTGAGTAGACCATTATCAAATTTGCCTGCCTCCAGACGTTCCACGTCAATGAACACGGAGAAGCCTCGCAGCTGAAGATGAACCTGCAAAGTTGGGAGGGAGAGAGAGAGAGAGAGAGAGAGAGAGAGAGAGAGCAGCATTAGGCAAATCCTTTCGCTCGCTGGCCAAGTCCACAACGTACCTTTAGCAAACTGGCCAGCTGAGAGCCGGTGGAGCGCCTGTAGCTGACGAAAACGTCCAGCGTTTTGGCCATATTCTCCTCGGATGAGCTTGGCAGCGAGTTCTCCAGATTCTTGACCGCACTGAGGATCTGCAGGCGATGTATGCCATTCTTGATGTTGCACTCGGTCATTAGCATATCCTCGTTGATGTGGGGCAGGGTGTTCTTGTCGATGCCGGCGTTCAGCATAGCGTACGTGTAGGTGCAGTAGTCGGGCCCGATCTCGGCCAGAAACTGATGCATTTTCGCCGTGTCCTTGGACGAATAGTCGGCCATCCGCTTGAGACTTTGCAGCTCGCGCTCGAAGCGCTTGAGCAGGATGCCATTGGAAATGCCAATATCGTTGCGCAGATTGTCGGGATTGAGCTTCAGCAGGAGATCGCCGTCGACCTGCGACTCCTCGAACTGGCGCAAATAGGCATGGAAGCCGATCTGCTTCACCCACTCCTGCACGTCCTCGACGGACCACAGGGGCACCTGCTGCGACAGCTTGTGCGGCACCGTCTCGCCAATCAGGCGCAGCGCCTGCGCCGCAAACTTCGAGGCGATCGCATTGGGGCAGCTGGCCACAGTCTTGAGTGCCTCGATGGCGCCAATCTTCTGAAAGATGTCCGTGTTGTTCTGCTTGCGCTTGATGCCCGCCTCCATGCAGAAGTGGAAGGCGGCCAGGTTGCGTGCCTCCTCGCGATTCGAGCTGAGCACCGGCACCAGCCGCTCCAGCCAATGTTTGCTCTGGCCGTGGGCATGGGACAGATTCGACTTGGCAAACTGATATGGGTCGTGGGTGGTGACGAACGGCTCGACCAGATCCAGGCAGCCGGACTTGAGCACCTCCGCCTCGATCTCCTTGTTGGCCACGAGCACCGCGATGGCCAGGCAGGCGTAGTACTTGATGTTATCGTCGTAGTGGAAGGCCAACGGGAATAGCCACATGGGCACATTGCGCATGATCATCGCCTCCTGGTTCTCGGCGCCGCCGTAGAGCGACAGATTGACCAGGGCACTCGCGCAGTGCCGCAGCGTTTCCACATCGTTGGTGCGACACTTGAAGAGCAGCGCGTCCAGTCCGCCCAGGCGGATGACATCGGAGCAGGTGCCCTCGGAATGCTTGAATAGATGCTCCAGGATGCCAGTGCCGACGCGCGAGTACTCCATGTTCTTGGTCTCCTTGGTGCAGACGCAGGCCACATTGACCACCTTGTCGAGGCCATTGTCGACGACATGCGAGCGATTCTCTGTGGTCAGGCACTGCTCGAGCAGCTGGGCGGAGAAGAACTGCAGCTCGTTGTGCTGCACACAGTTCTTCATGAGCAGATCGAGTCCGCCGCTGAGGCGCAGCGAATTGCACAGGGAGTAGCCCAGCTCGTGGCCGTGGGTGGGCACCTCCCAGGCGCGCTTGATCACCTCGTTGATCTTTTGCAGGTAGACGGACTTCTCGGCGCCGCCGGCGCCAGTGGAGTCATCGTCGTCCTGCAGGGAGCTGACGAACGAGGTCAGCACATTCGAATACTTGTTGATGGCCTGCTCGATCTCCTGTTGGCCACTGCCGGCTGTCAGGGACTTCAGGTCGTCCAGCTTGAGATCCTTCAGCTTGATCAGCTGGCCATTCGTGGCAGACATTTGCGAGGAGGAAGAGATCATGCTGCTGCCCGTGCTGGACACGCCCTTGTGCGTCATGGAGTAGTTGGCCTGCGAGGCCGACGACACGTGCTTCTCCTGGCTAATGATGCCATTCGAAGTCATCGTCTGCGATTGCTGCGACTGCGAGATGGCCTGCTTGTCGGCGGAGAAGTTGTCGCTCTGCACTTTAATACTGGCGGCGGCCACCTTGTTGCTCGCCTGCTGTGTGATGTCGCCGGTGCGCAGCGAGAGTGCCTCCTACACAGGGTGATGCGAGAGTAGAGCAGTTAGAGAGTGATATACACACATACATATACATAAATTAGCTAGAAAGGAAGGTTATTATAACAGTTGTTATACAAATGCTTGTTGGCGTTGCTAATTACATGCTCCTGACAGTGGCAAAAGCTGTTATACAACGAGTACAACTGTTGCTAAAGTAACTCTCTTATACAAGTCTTATACTGTTTGTTTGATTTCTGTGCTACGATTATTGAACCTGGACTGGGCCAGCTGTTATACCTTGCTTTGTTCTACCTCAATGGGTATTTCGCGTATATTTTTGTTGTTTGTTGTGTGGCTGTTGTTGTTGCTGCTGCTGTTGCTGCTGCTGTTGGGCGTTGTTGTGGTTGTGTGTGGTGGCGAAAGGGCGCGAACGGTGGTGACTGGCTGCAAAGGGGGATTAGAACTTTTACGTACTCTTGTATGAGACTGGGAACTCGAACTCGAACTCGAGCTAGACGAAGACGATGATGACGAGGCGCTGGCAGCCGAGGCAGAGCAACTGGAGGCAGCCGACGACATTCGGGCAGCGGACGCTGTGGACATGCCGCCGCCCACCACTTGTATGGGTTGCGGCGGTGGCGACAGCGGGCTATTATTGTGGCCAGCGAAGCGGCCAACGGGCGAGCCGACGGGCGGCGGCGACAATGGCATCTCCACGATGGGACTGGGCGAACGCGTTGGCACGAACTCCGACTGGCCGCTCGAACGGAATATGCCCTTGCGCACGGGCCAAGGCGGCTGATTCGGTTGATTCGACATGGCGAGTGAAGAGTGGTCAGTGGGAGAGTAGAGAGTAGAGAGTAGAGACTGGGGCGTGGCAGACGTAGTGAAACACGTATTCCAATGTCAGGCGGCAGAGGCGAACTGACTCAGTGGCCGATCGAACAATTTGATGTTCTTGTTTTCGAAATATTTTCAGTGTAGCAAAATTATGTTCTCACTGTTATACGAATTTATATACGATTAAATACAGTTTGTTATTTATTTTGATTCACATAAAAATAGCGCAGAAATCGGCTGGCGCTTTCGCTCTGTCTGTGTGTGAGAGAGAGATAGAGGGGGAAAGTGTGAGTGTGTGTGTGCGTGTGTCTGTCTGTCGAGTGAATATTACTCGAGGAATCGTCGTATTAATATTTACATATATGTACATTGTATGTACATGTGTATGTCTGTCTGTGACACTGACCGACAATTTAAGTTTACGATAATTTACAACACTGTTAAATATATGTTACTGTATTACAGTTAAGTCTAACAGCAATTAACGAGGCTTGACGAACGCGTGAGTAATATATGCATGATATGTATAGTCACATACAGATATAACAGAAATATTATATGTATTCAACGCGTATTAAATACACAAGATTTAACGAACGTTTAGCATATACATATATATCTCACATATTTTCTCATACGATAGCCCATTGTTGATGTTCGTTGAATATGCGTAAGCTTCGAGATTCGTTAAATTTGCACTTTAGCTAACTTTCGTCAAATGTTGGAAGACTTTAAATAGCATAAAAGTTTCATTAAACTGAAGCTTTGCAAAATTTTGGAACTATTTTTGATGGTATGTCTTGAAGTTTCGTTAAGTTTTCGTATAGTTGATTGTTCGTTCAGTTGAAGAACTTCAAATCACATTATATATAGTTTCGTTGAGTTTGCAGTGCAATTTATTTAAAGAGCATAACTTTATATTTCATTTTTAACTGTTTCGTTTCGCATATTTTGCTGCTTTTCATCGAGTTATTATCGTAGCACACATTTCCCTTTCAGTCAGAGAATTTCATCACAGCACCCGTGAAATTTTCGAAACTTGTTGCTTCTTCGTTCAGTCGACACAAGTGTTATACGACATAGACTATTTTATTTTGTAAATTTTATAAATATGTCGCAGCGAAGGTCAGATTCTAAACAGTTAGTTGAGCACTTGATTTCCCTTCGACTTCTGCTTCCTCTTGCTACTTTGATTATTTTGCCATTTGTCTATGCGACTCATTCAAGTGTGTTTTCTTATTATAATTAGGAAGTCGTCGCCAATATACAAATCACTTTGCATAGCTCTTGTCTATATAGTTTAGCTTATATGTAGGCACACTCATATATATTTATATATTTCGAAATATGTACATATATGTATTTCGTATTTATATGTGTGTATTTAAAATCGTCTCGCCTATATAGCGTAACGCTCGCGTCGATCGCTTGTCTGATACTGAGAGCTGAGCGGCACTCAGTGCCATTTTATTTAAGAAAGAAAAATGCTCGAAAATAAAATACAACTTTTGGCCCCAACAGCAAGCGAAATTCTATAGAAATTCTTAGAGAGCAAATAGCGTCGAAATAAATCACAAACAGAAAAACTAAATATTGTAAATTTCTTGATTTTTACATGCAATTTATCGAAATTGTACAAACTTTTAATCGTCGTACAGCTCAAATTGTCATAAAAAGGATTTCGCAGCGAATATCGAGAAATTATGCTAGGTTCTTGGGATTAGCCCACATGGAGCGTATCGGCAATTGGCCAAATGCCAGCGAGTTCATTATGGACTCTTGCTGGATGTGTGAAGAGGAGAACTTTTTTCTTTTGGATAACTTTCATTTGATTTGACTAACAAGAAATATATTTTGTAAAATATATTATTTATAGGGGTTTCAATTACTTGGAATGTAAATTGGAAATCTTTGGAATTTCGTATGGAATGTGTTTCGAATCTTTGTCTTATGAATAAATCAGTTTTTCTACTACACGCAGTTAAATTTGACCATAATCCTATCTTTCGGGTTGATCTCAGTTGTAGTTAGCTGCAATAAATATTACATAAAATATTACTTGATCCTAAGTCTGACTAAGACTATTCAAATTATATTGCATAAATCAAGACTGGATCTAAAATCCAGCTAATAATATTTATCTACACAAATATCTATAGAAAGATAAGGTATGACTACATCAAAAAAGCAAGAGTTGATCTGATTAAAAAATATAAACTAAACTCTTGGCTGAATCAAATCCAGCATTGATAAACCTTAAAAAAATTGACTTAATCCAAGCTTAAACTCGACTCACAGAAATTAAACATTAAGTATACGCAATGTGATTTAATGCACAAGTTATTCAAATCCCTTAAAGCGAAATCCTCAACAATTGCTATTCAATTCCAGCTAACCCATGGCATTTAACATATTTAATAACTCATTTTATATACCCTATATATTGGCTGGCCATTAACGTGTGCCCTTTACCTGAACATTATTCAATGCAATCGATGCAATAAAATTTCATCAGCCAGCGGGAATTGCGCTGTTGACAACGTTTAATGAGTCGCATCATAAAATCATCTATGCTAATTTGCAATCCTGCCCCGGCTGGTTATTCCCCGCCCTACCTCGCATTGATTAGATAAGCTGACGTTGCCCGTGGTAACGTTGCCTGGCACAACTTGCAGCTGGTTAAGTTCGTACCTGAATTTTTCTTAGCATCGAGACCTTGCCGTTGTCCTTGGCGGAGCACAAGTGTCGCACCAGATGCGGACTCCACGGGCGCTGGCACTTGTAGAGAAACATATTACGTATACGCGATGTTATTTCACAGCAGACTGTTGCCTACTTTTTGGCGCCGCGCAAACATATAGCAAACAAAATCGATTTTTAGTTTTTGGGGGGTGGTCTCTTAAGCAACTGAACCAAACTTTCACTGGATATTTTACTATTTTTCAGCCGTTAACAGCTCCCGCTTTGGCGCTTGTGCCTTATACGACTCTAACATGCACGCGACGAACTTCAACTGAAAGGAGTGGCCCGGTCTAGCGGCTGGGCACGCTCGAGCTTTGCCCCAGGGGTTGCGCCACACTGTCTAGACCGGGGGCTGTGGGGCTGTGCTCGACTGCGAGCGCTGCGTCACTAGCCCATAGAAAGCTTTTGCAGAGCTTTGCCGTCAGCTAGACGCAGATTTAATAACACAGTTAGATGGCTATACTAAAGCATGTAATTAGCATTGTCAAATTGATTGATTGATTGATTGACTGGTTGATTGATTGATTAGTTGGTCTGCTCACCTGCATTACGGCTGCATTCTCCTCTGTTTTGACGCCATCCATTTCCATGCGGCTTCGCACCGCCGACGCAGCCTTAGCCTCTTTGTAGTCGATGTCGCCGGTCTGCAGACGCTTCATTTCCGCCGAATTGCTGGTCGCCTGCTCGGAACTGAAGCCGTCGGCCACCACTTTGGTGGTGGCCATCGATTTGGAGCGCTTCTCCTCGAACTTGATGGTGTCGATGGTTTTATTCGAGCCACTTAAGCCACTGCTGGCGCTCAGCTGCGCGGCCGTTGGATGCGTCAGCTCCAGCCCGCTGCCAAAGTGGGGATGTGTGCAGTCGTCATCGCCGTCGGGAGTCGTGACAATGCCATGGCAGCTGCCATCATCATTGCCATCCACCAGATTCTCGAACGAGGCGCGAATTCTGCAAGAAATAAAATGACATTGAGATTGGTCTCTCTCTCTCTATCTCTCGCTCACTCTCCCAGTGGTACTCACTTGTTTTTCAGCTTCTCTATGGTATATTCGCTATTGCGACCCTTGAGGTCATCAATCGATGGATGATTTCGCGTCGGCGCTGACTTTGGCGCCGCTGTCAGCTTCTCGATTTCCGACATGGAGACTTTGATATCAGTGAGATCCCGCTTAACGGCGGCGGCCTTCATTTCCGAAGACGTGGATGATGAGGAAGACGACGAGGATGATGATGATGACGCCTGTGTTGTCGATGATGATGATGTTATGTGATGCAAGCGCTGGGATTTCTTTTCCACGCGCGTCGTTGTGCTGCTGCTGCTGCTATTGACAACCTAAAATGAGACAGAGAGAGAGAGAGAGAGAGAGAGAGCATAGTGTAAGTGAGAGGCAGATAGAGCGCATGCTAATAATCACAGACATATTTCGACTATGAATTCGCTTTGAATCAACTTAGAAATATGCTAAAAATGCGAATGAGCCGCTTGCATGCATATATACATATATGCATATGTATGTATGTGATATATTTTATATGTATATATTTATAAAATTTGGCGCTATCTGAGCGAGCTCTTTTATGGCAGGCGCTTAGTGACGCCTCCCTTTATAAATCACAAGTTTTGTTTTGGTTTTTTTTTCGGAATGAAATGGCACCGTATATAACTATATTTGCCAAACTGTTGATAGATGGCTTTACTTTAGCACTGTGTCTTCCCTGATAAGCAAATAATTTGATAAATGTCCAATGATTAATGGCCTGGCCACAGTTACAAAAATAAGAAGACATGGGCAAGTGTTCTTTAATAATCATTGGATGACTGGATAATGCTCTCAATTCCTTTGAGAGTCTCGAAAAACCGTAAAGCTGCTAAGCTTCTGTTGCATCTATTAAATTTATTTTCATTTGTTTGTTTTATTCTTTAGACTGACTCTTCATCTAATGTAGCATGAGCGATTCTGCTTATTAATGACAAATACCAACATTAGTTTGGGATAGTGCAATACTTTTTCTGCACATGTGAGACATACTGTAGCTGCAAAGCGATATACCCTTTATGGGTATTGCTCATGTGTTGAGAGTATAAATCTTAGAGTATTTGTAGCAATGTAGATAAGGAGTCATAAAACACAGAACTATTCTATCTATATGTGAACAAATATATGTATGTATATTTATAGATACACATCAGCCGCTGAGCACTTCACGTCTAATATCAGACGTGTCGCTTGATATTTAAAAGTAAACTACTTGAGCGAAAACAACTGCTTGGAGTGAACTGGAGATGGAAGATAAGGATATACAGAAACCGAACACAAATATGAAAACCAGAAGGCGACGGAAGGAATAAGAGGCCCAACAGATCGATTTTAATGAGAGTATACAAAAATGTACGCCAAATATAACATAATCGTCAAAAAAGAGAAAAAAAAGAGAATAGCCCGAGCAGTGAAGAGTGTAGGATGCAATAAACCGTCGTAAAATATGAAACCTACAAGGAGAGTTGCTATGAGAGTTGAGAGAACAAACTTTCGTGAAATGTGAAGAGAAGGCGAGAGCGTGAAAGAGATAGGTTGAATGAGAGCCTGTTCGTGCATGGATTTAAACTGCATTATAATACTAATAATACTACAATATTATTCCAATAAACTATTTGCTTAAGAAGAATTCTTGCAATACATATATTGTTTAATTTTCACAATCTTTTACGTAAAAGTTCTTTAACGAGCCACTTATTTCGAACAGCAATCGAAATACGTTTTCAGATTTTTCTCAGAAAACCAATTATTTATTTATATTGTTTTCTATTCAAACAGCATCACAATGCGAGCCAGACGAAAACAATTGAATGGCATGTAAAATCTTTTTTGGCACTTAACCATTTGTGCAGATTGTCAGAAACGAGGAAAAAGAATGAGACGCCAACCCACAGACGCGAGCAAAACGTTTATTTATTTCATTTATATATATATATGTATATATTTTTTTTGGTTTTCTCAGTTTTTTTTGGTCACATTACGAATCGAATCTAATTTTAGGCAGTTCTCATTTTTGGCGAAAAGACTCGAGCAGAAATTATTGCGTGGGCGTCTCTTAACTTTTAACTATTCACAATTTCTATAAGGCTTGACACGTTGATTAAGACAACAATCAAGAGATCGCTCAAACAATTGAAGAGTTTTTGCATATATCACATACGAAAAACATAGACCGAAACGTGTTGTGATTCGTAACACTTAATCAATGAGCTATATGAGCTGCTCTATGGCATAATACGAGTTATATACGAACTGACTTATCGCAATTGCCTGAGGTAAAAAATAAAAAAAAAAATTCCCAAGTGCCAAGTGAGCGACGTTCACTTTTTTTATTTTCTACACATTTCTTATGTATATATTGTTGTCGGCGTTGTGTTAGTAAATATTGTATAGTGTGGGGAGCAAGTGCTTGGGCCTAACATTACTTGGACATGAAGTCAATTGATTAGATATGATAAACCTTAACGCTTTAACACTGCGTCATTTACTAATTTATCATTATTATGTCTATGTGGTCTATACAATGTATATATGTATGTATAAATATATATATACTAACCCTCAACTTTGGTTGTTTCTGGAAACTCTTCTTGAAATAACTACAATAGTAGCTCTTATTACGTATACGCCTACGTAGCGTAAGGCATTCGTATGTACTTTAAACTGAATATATTGCCTGCGGGGGGCTTATCAGCACACACACATACACAAATACACTTACACAGATGGACAGACAATTTGTTAAAGAACATATATATATATATTATGTATATATGTATATAATATAGCTGCCTCTGTTTTGCACGCGCACTATTCAAAGATTGATGTGCAAATATTTTTAATATTTATATGTAATATTTATATTTTCGTGTATTTCGTTTCGTCGTTGGCTTTAGACCCACTTTATTTTTTAAGTAGAGCGACGCAGATTCTTTTTTTGTGTACGGTTCACACGCTGCCAAGACGCTTCATAGACTGAACTGAGCTTTCGAGTTAATATTTTTCACGCTTGCCGCAAATCATTCAAACAGCACCAAAATGAAAGAAGAACAAAAAGTAATCGTTGGCTGTTTTTTTTTTTTTTCTTCCTCTTTTTGTCGTCTTATTGTTACTGTGTTCTTCGTAGTTGTTTTTTCTTTGTCGTTTGTATAGAAAATACTGATAACGCGGAGAGTTCGTTTAATTGTTCGTTTTTATTTGTCGTTCGAAATTCGTGGGCAAATTAATTTGCAAATTATGCTTAAAAATATTTATTATGTATGAGGCGCTGCCGTCACACGAAAAAAATCATTGCACGCTTGGCTAAAATTCAATAAAAAAAGGATTTTGCGACGTTTTTTCTGTTCCTGCGATGTTTTTTTGCGCGCGACGCTCGCTTCTCGTTCGTTTCGTTAACTAAAGTAAAATGAGCAAGAATTTCTTGGCGAGGGCGCTTTGGCTCGGGCTAGAGCTTTTAACGCTGTCGGCGCTGACGCTGGCGTCGATTGTCATTTTAAAATGTGTGTGATCACTGGGCTGTGGGTGCAAGCGGGATGGCTAGACTGCGAATAGCACAAAGTTGTCGTTGACGTGAGCTCAGCGCGCCGAGAATTCTAGGAAATCAAATTGTAAATACATTCGCGCCGGCAACTGTGTAAAAGCAACAACACAAACGAGTATAACCACTAGAAGAACGCGTCGCTTATGTATATTTTTCTATTATCTAATTTATGCAGTGTATATGTGCATTTCCATAATTCTGCCTGTGCGCCTCACGTTTCCAATACCGAATACCAAACGGTTTTCTAATTAACGCGTTCAGCTTGAGGGTTTTATTAAGTTTTTATGAAGCCTGCTTTCAGATTGTATCTGTATCCCTTTCCCACTCACTTAACAGCATCTAAATGCGCTGTTGACTTATTTGATTAGTGTTGCTCTTTTGCATTAGCACCAGCTGAGCGATGAGCACAGAGAGGAGAGAGAGTGTGTGTGACGTGTGTTGTATGTGTGTGTGTAAGTCTGCTGTGATTTGTGGTTTGTTTTATTTTGTGTTTATATTAATAATTACTTTGTGGATCTTTGTTAGTGTTAATCAGTTGACTGATTATGCACACATACAAACACACACACGTATAGTTACACGTATTTGTATGCTAATTCTTATACAATTACTAAACAATTGGTTTCTGTTCAAATTTGCATAATCCTAACTAGATTTTACTGCCTTTGTATAATTATTTTAAAATTCTAAAGCTCGAAATTCCCAAATGACTAATAAAATATGGGCCATATATCATTTACTGCTCATAAATAAAGTTCATTTGCTTCTGACAATTTGATATCAAAGCTGTCAGAGTTATTATTAAATAAAATCTAAAAATGGTCTTCAGGTGGTTTTATTTCTTGAAATTATTAATCCCCAATTTTAACCATCTTTTTGTTGACTTATTCACACACTACGCAATTGATAATTTTTTCTACATACTCCTACGCAATACATATGTACGTATACATATTCTATAATTGATCAATAAATCATATAAATATGTATGCATATGTATTAATTATTACCTAACTAATTTTCCAAGTTTATATTTTATATATTTTTCAATTTTACTACCACATTCATTATATTTTCTGCGAAACTAATAATTTGTAATCTTTGGCTCAATCTGAAATAAATACAATTTCTTTAGAATTTCACTTGTCAAGCATTGGCCGACAGCTAATAGACTACGAATATTGTTTCGCAGAAACCACTTAGTAAGGGAGCTTGCGCACACAAATTGATGTTTGCTTTTGTATACAGTACATAAATCAAAGCTCAGCCAATGAAAAGCTTAAGCTGCGCTTATCTCTTGTAAGGAACACGGCAAACAAACGCTGAGCGGGCGCACACTCAAGATTTCTCTTTGGCTCTTCCTCGTTGCCTCTCTCCCCCTTTCGAAAGAGAGCTACAGCACGAGCCATTGGCGCGCGTGACGATCCGAAGACATCACGACATCAAGAGTCGACGTCGACGTCGCTGGCAGCGACATCTACCGGTAAATGAGTCATTGACAGAGGCTGAGCAGACAGTGGAAATAAAATTCTACTCGGTGGGGGGGAGACGATTACAAATACAAACACACTTGTTCTCAAATGAACGGTAAATTGAAGGCACGTTGAGCTTTGTACGCATGCCCAATGATTACACAAGCAACTATTTAAAAGCTCGCAGCATTTGTCACCCACTTTGATAACCCAACACATTAGATGGACGCATTAATTAATACAAAAAAACTTGACCAAAGCAGCGTCAAAATACGCCCTGTAAGCGACTATTTTAGAGGCAAGTGATTCAATGCGAAATGTCAATGAATTGATAAACCGAATATTAAGTGATAGCTTAAGCAGAGACGACTTGTGGATACTCTATAATACATACATATATTTTCTGGACAGATAATTAACATTGTTTTTAATACCTTCAAATAATATTGCTAACGGGTATAAGAACACATTGTCAAAGTTCTTGATGGCTCTGCCTATCATATGACGGAAATTGTGAATAGATAAAAATTATAAACTCCAAACGGAACTGTTGTATGTGAATGCCGCTAAAGCAATCTTATCTGAACAAAAACAAAACTCTGTTTTTATGGTGGGAAATTTATGTTTAAACAAAAGCTGTGGCAAGCGGCCCGTTTTATAGAAAATACATCAACAGCAATAATAGGTAAATGTTTATATACTGGCTACGGACAATTAATTTTATGGCTTTTGCTCAATCCATAGGGCAACAAATAGCAAATCGAATATGCCAAATATAGCAAGCACGGTATTCACTATTCGTCGTAATTGATTTTTGTACAGCAGCCGCTGCGACGCCAATTAGAATTGCAATAATCTAATCAGAGCGCGTTTCATATCGAACTGGTTTAACCTTTGCGAGTGGACAAACAAACTTGAAACGTGTTGTGGCCAAGGGAATGATTGTTATCAGCTCAGTTAGGGCCTAGGAATTTATATAGCTATGTAGGTCTTACATTCTCTAAGCTCAAGTAATTGTTTAAAAATAGACGCGACTGCATAGAAAATATGCCCTACCTCAGGGTTTTATATAAATAATTATATATCTCATATGTCATTATATCAATTATTAAGAAATTGACTACGCTGCGTATACGTAATGTTCTTAAAATACATTTAGTAGATCTGACTACTGCTACTAGAGCTCTTTCATATTAGTAGTTGAATGTTTCTTTGCTGTATACAAGTAGCTGTTTTATCTCGTTATTTTTAACCAATTGGCATTTTTTCGCGTGATTAATGTACCGTAAATCAAAATTTATTTGTCTGCCTTACCTGCTGCGACGTGGATGTGGATTGATGTGAGGTTTCCTTAAGACTACTGCAAGAGCTGGAGCTCGTATTGATCTGTCGTCCGCCCAGGCTGGCAACTGTGGTGCTGCCAGCACTCAGCGGCCCCCCACCATTCACCGTTGCCACTCCATTCAGCGTGGCCGGGTTGCACAGCATATTGCTGGCCGAGGCCGAGGCGGACGCTGAGGCTGAGGCTGAGGAGGAGCTGGGCAACGGCGTCGTTGAGGCTGAGCCGCTCTTCTTGTTGAAACTTTCAATGAGCGTCGTCGCCGGACTCAACATGCCGCTCTGTGAGCTATCCGAGAAGTCTGTCATCTGCAAGCAAAGGCAAATGGAATGTTATCAGTAAATTATTCAGATATTTATAGAGTAGTAAAGCTAATGGGCTGCATCTGCCATCTGCTGCTCTTATCTACTGCACAGCCTTTGGCTAACTTTGCCTTATATGGCCAACAGATCTGCTGCGAGATGAGTCAAATGCCACTTGAATGCTTCGCTATGGGCAAACATTTAATCAAATCTGTTTTATGTTCACATAAATGAGCTGGAAGCGTGTGGACAAAGAGATTCAAAAGCAAACGTGATTTATATTTTTCATTTTTTATTTATTGAACAAAATTGGCATTCAAATTGATAAATTGTTTATGTGCGAGCAGCACAAACTGTAACGTACTCTGTACTGTCTTTGGCAGTGCTTGTCAAACTGTGGCGCCGTGCGGCCTGCCTGGTAATGCAATGTGCTTTAGATAAAACAGAGCACGCAGCTAAAACATACGTCGAACCCACAACAGCAACAATAACAACAAGAGTATGTACATATATATATTTTTTTTAATTCAAGCATTGATTTATATCTCTTTTGTTATTATAATTACTAAATCTTTGCTTACACAAAAACAAAAAGAAAGAACAAAACATTTTGCTTAGATTTGGTATCTGGGTATATATGATATATAAATTATACGCTGCCAGTTGCTGCTCTTTATGTACATAATTAATATTGTTTTGATTTAGCGTTTCGATTAAAATTCCATTTACGCGTGGGCGTTCGTCCCACAGTCCTATTACGAACTACCTGGCACCTCGTTTCTCTCTAGGTGTGTTTGTTTGTGTGTGTGGGCGCCCTCGACCTGTTTTGCAATTTGCGTTCTTAAATCAATATTCGCAATGTTATAATGTGACACGTTGCGATTTTATTTCATTTTTAATTTCTTGCTTTTTTTATTATTGTTATTATTATTCGTTAACTACTATTAAACAACTCGCCATAGCACGCAAAGCAAGCACGTTAACTGTCTGCACAGTTACGCCAGCCGCCTGCCAGAGCTTTTCGCTTTAATGTGTGCTTTTGCCCAACGTAAGCTTCAAATTTTAACGTACATTGCCGCGACGGTCGTTTACAGCACTGGCGCAGAGTGGCGCAACCAACGAAACAGCTGTTTACAGTATATACATTGGTATTTTTTCTATCGCCTTTTCTTTCGTTAGTTAAGCGTCGCGCGTTGGCCACACTGGTTGCTGGAGCCCTTCACAAGTTCTTTACAAAAAATGTATTAATTTATGCAAATTGGCTGAAAAAAGTGCACAAAACTGGCAACAATCTAATTTCAATCAGTTTGTTAACGCCTTCGAACAACGAAATGAAATACTCGGGCTATGAACAACGTGGCTGGGTTTGCTGTTGGCTGTGGCTGTGTCTCTGCATGGCGTCAGCAGCATACGCGTCAGCCGACGTCATGACGGCCGCAGCTGGCGGAGTGGGGGCTGCTGGCACAACAACAACCCAAAATGCGCTGCTCGCTGCTGCTGTTGCGGGCAAGGAGGAGCTGGCTGCGAACAGTAAACAGTTGCCCATCTGCTCACGCATGCTGCGCCATGTTTTCGAGAATGCGACACCGCGGGACGAGCAGCAGGCTGGCGTCTTTGAGGAATACAAGCCAGAGGTGGGCCAGGTGCTGGACGAAGAGACGTACCTGTGGAGCTGCCTGGAGGCGTGCTGCGAAAAGTCTCAGATCCAAAACCAGACCCAACGCAACACCTGCAACGTGGTCCTGGTCTTCAAGCGCAAATGCTACCACATTCATTGCATTAGCAACGAGGCCTGCATGCCAAAGGCTCTGGCACGGGAGCGGGAAAACGAAAAGGTGCAGATGGTACTGGTGAATCCGGTGGGCGATTTGCCAGAGACCTGGACACAGCTGCTGAAGGCCACCAAACAGAATGCCGAAATCTTGCCCTACGAATCGGAGCTGAACTTTTGGAAACAGCCGCGTCGCCTGCAGTTTCAGGTGAGCCGCGCCAGAGTCCACTTGAGCAAACATAAATCCAACTAATCTCCAATCTCTTACAGGACAGCAACGCCTATGACGAAGATGAGTTTCCCATGGCAGAGAAGCGCGTCAAGCAATTGCTGCTGCAGCAGCAGCCCGACGAGAACGACGACGATCTCAGTTACTACGGCGCCGCCGAGCTGCCCAACAATGCCAAGTTCATGACCTGCGACCTGGACACGCCCTGTCCGCCCCAGGAGCAGTGCGTGCCGCTGCAGGCGAACGCCGTCACCGGGCTGTGCAACTGCAAGCACGGCTTCATGCGCAACAAGCAGCACAAGTGCGTGATGCCCGCAGTGCCCTACAGCGCCTATCTGCCCAGTGAAGCGTCTGCGCGAATGGCCCAAGAAGTGGCCGCAGCGGCTAGCGAGATTGCGCCCGAGGTTGTGGCGCCGTCGCCCATGAAGCAGCAAATCAACAAGATCACGGTCTCTGTCGTGTCCAAGGAGGTGCAGCTGCCGGAGCAGGAGGTAACGCTGGCCGCCTTCACCGTGCCCGACGAGCAGACGACCGGCTCGAAATACAAATACCTGTGGACACTCATATCGCAGCCCAAGGGACCGATGAACGGCACCATTTCGGATCAGAGCAAATCGAAGGTGAAGCTATCGAATCTATCCGAGGGTCTGTACACCTTCAAGGTGACCGTCACCGATGAGGGCGGCGCCTTTGGCGAGGCGACTGCCAATGTGACCGTATTGCCGGAGCGACGCATCAACCAGGCGCCACAGGTAATCATCTCGCCGCCAGAGCAAATCATTCGCCAGCCCACGTCCAATGCGGTGCTCGATGGCAGCACCAGCACCGACGACGACAAGATCATCAACTGGCACTGGGAGGTCATCTCGGGACCCATTGGCTATCAGCCGCAGCTGCCGGAGGTGAACACGCTGCAGCTGGATCTCACCTCGCCGGGCAACTACACCTTCAAGCTGACCGTGACGGACTCCAATAACGTCACCAACTCCACGACGGCCACCATAGCGGTGCTCAAAGAGACGGACTATGCGCCGGTGGCCAATGCCGGACATGCAGTCATCTTGTATTTGCCCAACAACAATGTTACCCTCAATGGCACCGCCAGTTCCGATGATCACGAAATCGTTGAGTGGGAGTGGACAAAGGATGCCAGCGACGAGGCAAAGGCCGTGGACATGCAGAACACAAGAACGCCCTACGTGCAGCTCTCCAATCTGGAGGAGGGCATGTACACGTTCGTCCTGAAGGTCACCGACAGCAGCAAGCAGTCGAGCACCGCCAAGGTGCACGTCTTTGTCAAGCCGCCCACCAACTCCCCGCCCACAGCCAAAGCGGGCGCCAATGTGGTAAGCTTCGAATCACTCTTATCTCTTGAAATACATTGATAACATGTCCTTCCATAAACCTGATCTTAGACGACCAGCCTGCCCGTCAATTGGGCCATTCTAAATGGTTCCGAGTCGAAAGACGACATTGGCATCAAGAGCTATCAGTGGAAGCAGCTCAGCGGACCCAACAACGCAGTCATACTCAAGTCGAACACCTCAGTAAGTATATATATAGAGCACCTAATCTAATCTAATCTCTCCTAAACATCTCTTGGCACTTCACTAGATTGCCAATGCGACCAGCCTAACGCTTGGGCTTTATGAGTTCGAGCTAAGCGTAGCGGATGAGAACAACAACACAGCCACGGACAGCACCTGGGTGAAGATTGTGCAGGGTATGCGACTCATCACAGATTCAATTAAATCTAGACTAATCTTAAATTCCATTCATAGAACGCAATGCAGCGCCCATTGCCAATGCTGGCGGAGATCGCACCATAACTCTGCCCATCACAGCGATTTACTTGAATGGCTCGCAATCGTCGGATGATTTGGCTGTGGTCAAGTATGTGTGGACGCGTGAGGATACGAGCCAAGCAGCCGGCGTCATCATTGACAACACGGACAAGCAGCCAGTAATGATTGTAAGACCAAAACACAGATGAGCTAAATGTGAGATCAGTTGCTATTGACGTACCCATTATACTCTTGCAGCTCACCAATGTGGTGCAGGGGCGCTACGTCTTCAAGCTGACGGTGAGCGATGATCAGGGCTTGACCAGCACGGACACGGTCAGCATTAATGTCCATGCGGATCCTATGCTAATGTACCTGGTGCAAATGACGCTACCCATGAGCTTATCCGTGCTGACCAAGAGCGAGCTGGACTCCACTGTGCAGAAGCTGCAACTGCTATTGGGCGACGATAATAAGATACACATCAGGGAGCTGAAGCAGGACCTGCACACTGAGGCGGCGGTGCTGGTCTTCTATGTGATGGCCAGCGATGCGAAAGGTGGACAATCAACGCCTATGAATGGTCTGCACGTGGAGCAAATGCTGCGCGCCAAGCTCCAAAAGGATGCCTCCATTCTGGGCGCACTCTACGTGGACATACGCACCACAGTCTGTCAGAACAATTGCTCGAGCCATGGACGATGCAATCCCTCGACGAGAGCGTGTGTTTGCGAAGCCTTCTGGATGCCCTCGGCGGGCTTCTTCTTTGGCAACGATGAGGCCAACTGCGGTAGCTAAACAAATAACCCTTATACTCTCTTAAATGTGAGCCAAGTCAATCGTTGCTTTTTCAGATTGGTCCATTCTGTATGTGTTTGTGGGCGTAATTTCGAGCTGCCTGTTGCTCTCGGGCATCTTCTGGGGCATCGCCTGCGCCTGTCGCCAAACCAAGAAGCCGCGCAGCATGCGCCAAAAGGTGCAAAAGTATGCGCTAATAGGCGCGCAGGACGAAGAGGCGGCCAATTGTAAGTGACAGCAAGACATATTGTCAAGAGAGAGAGAGAGAGAGATATATACATATATAAACTAATCCCACATTGCAGATTCACGCAATACATCGCTCACCGAATCGGAAACGGATTCGGATGTGCTCTTCGAGACCCGCTCCAAGAGCAACGGCATTGGCAAGCGCAACAAGGCACATCATAGCAGCTCCCAGGGCAGCGGCTCCGGCAGTCGAGAGAGCAACAAATATGCGGTTACCAAACTGGGTCGCAAGATCAAAACATAGAGAGACAACTGTATATGTATGTGTTTGCGTGTGTGTGTTTTAGTTCATATAGAGTGTGTGTGATATATACGTATATATATATACATATATATATTTGTATTTCTATATAGTCCTATATACAAGCGTCATTATGTACTTGGCTATTTTCTGCTGCAGACTTGTTTTTATTTATATATTTTATATGCGTATATTTGTATGTTTGTAACTATGTATATGTGTGTGCGTGTGTCTCGTTCCTTTTTACTTATGTGATATATGCACAACCTCTTTGTTAATTACCTCTTATAATTATTTATTATTATTATTATTATTACAATTGACAAATGATTATTTGTGTTTTATATATATATATATTTGTATTTTATATATTCCGTTGATATATGTATATAGCGATAGGACAACACAATCAATGTAATAAATTACATGTAATTGCTTTAAACAGAGCATATGCATTTCATTGGCACATTGCAGAGAGCATTGAATGGGCCGCCAGTGCTTGTCAAACAGTAAGCGAGCGCAGTTTGACAGTTATATGGTATTTTCTTGTTGAGTTTGTAGTTGTGTGGGAGCGTGAAGAGAGCATTGAATAAGTCGTCAGTGCTTGTCAAACAGTAAGCGCGCGCAGTTTGACAGTTATTCGCCATCTTGTTGATTTTGTAACGTTTATTTAAATACATTTAAGCAAATATCTGGTGCAAGTGGCCAGCTCCATATATACATATATACTCTATATATAAAATCTTTAAAATCCGCCAGTGATTCATTTTTAAATTGTTTTTTTTTTTTTTTTTTTATTTGGCCATGTCTGAGCATGGCTTAAGTGCTTGCGCTTTTTATTGATTTTGGCCGGATTTGTGCTACTGACGGCGGGCGGTCGCAGCGTCATGCAGCCGGTTGGCTTTTTACATTCCTCCTTAGCTTCTGATGGTGGCATGCCACGCGCGCTCCATATTTCACGGGACACACAGCCAGTATGTGTGGGTTTGTGCTGGGTGCGGCAGTTTGGCTTAACTGCGACACGCGATTCGCTCATAGCCCATGGCGCCTGCTTGGAGCAGCACCTGAAAGTTAATTAAGCTAACCTTCGTCCCTTGGCTGGGCGCACTTTGCATGCCAAACTAATGAAAAGTTTCTTGAACCTTTGTCATTTCACACGTGACACAAATTTGCAGTCAGCTTTTATTTACTTTTTTTCTTTTGGTATTTTTATGCGCTTTTTAATTGTTTGTTTTGACTGCCATCCGCCCAGCTGCCTCCCGCTGCTGTTGACTTAACTGTTCATTATGCATGCATAAATTTCATTCGATTCCGATTCGAGTTCGAATTCCACGAAATCGTTGAACAACATTTTTCTGTTTGAAGATCTCTCGACTAATTCGTTTGCTCAGCTTTGCTGACAGTTTACAAACTTCTTAAGAGTTATTAATTTGCTTATACAACAAAAAAAAGGTTAATTATTCGTTCCACTCAGTTTATTTTTGCCGCGGCTACTGGTATTATCAGCATTATTATTATTTCGTTTGACAAATCAGCTAAAAACAAAATTAATAACAAAATTCCGCTGTCGCTTCAAGTTAAAAATAATTTGCATAAATTTAATTAAATGAGATCTTTATTAACAAAATTCCATTAAATTGCCATAAGCGGTTTAAACTCTTATACTCTTACACTCTTATACATCGCTTTCCCTTTTCATAAATTTCATTACAAATTATTTTAAAATTAAAAAAAAAAAAAATCCAAAATTTCAAGGCTTTACTGTCAATTTGCGCTTAGAATTTCATTTAAAAAGCTTAAAAAATTATAATAAAATGTTTATCAATTAACATAAAAAACGTGACACAAAAAATAGCTAAAGATTTTGATGTGTTTTTTATGCGAATTTAATGAAATGCGATGGGAGTTGAGCTGAGGGGCGGAACGGGGCGTGCTGCCCGCATTTTTGCAAAGCAGCAAGCAAAATAAAAGACATAAATTAAATGACAACACAAAAATTCAAATAGAATTAAGCAGAAAACAAACAAAAAATGGCACACGAGACAACGCTTGAGTGATTTTTAATGTATGCGTGACAATTGTTTGTTTTAATTCGCTTTTGGGCAGAGGCATAAAATGTTTTAATGTTTTATTTGCGTTTTATTATTGTTTAATTAGCCAAGCCAGGCGGCCAGGCAACACCACGCCCCATCCTCACCTCTAGCCGCCCACCAGCATGAATGCGAGCGCATTGTCTGTTGGCCAGGCGTATGAGCCACGTTTATTGTTCTAGACACCATTTCAGTTGCCAATGCAAAACGCGTGGGCGGAGTTAAAGCAAATATAACAACAAAATGCAGCAGCCCTAGTTGGGGCTCAAATGAGATGTGTGTGTGTGTGTGTGTGGGCAGCGGCAGGTGACAGTAGCTGACAAAAGTGGGCGTCTGTGCGAAAATATTAAGCAAACTTGCGAAATACAACGATTTTAAAACTATATATGGAAGTCATTAGCTGTTTGGCTTGAAAACAGACTTTATATAAGATTTAAATAAAATAAGAAGTGTCTAGAATTGCTTAACTGAAGGTAGAGATAAAGCTGAATTAGTATGTGGAATTGGAGCAAGAGCGGAATTTAGCTAGAAGTAACACTAAAACATAAACTACAGCAATTATACATAGTTCCAGCTCTAAGCACACTCGACTTGGCTTACTTCTTCAGTTAATTAACTCTCTTAATAACAACGACTCGTTACATTGTCTCAAAAAAAACTTAGCAGACGTTAATTTGCCTGAATGGAATGCTAAAAGCCTGCTTTAGGAAATAATCCAAAAAAAAGGTACAGATTTTTGTTCACATCGTAAACTAAGCCACAGAATCGCCTTATGGGCTTAAGGCAAAATCTTAGACATTGACTCGGAAGAAAATCCTTAACTATTTGTTGAACATTCTCAAGTTCTCAAGCAGGCAGCTGTTGCTAACTGTTGCTAATACACATTCAAATTACTCGCACTATGCACCTCGAGCTATTCATAAAAATCTGTTAAAATACTAACATTGCGCATACGCCCCGTTTTACGTATGTGTGCGTGTGTGTGTTAGCTAGCTGAACAGTGATGGCAAATCGCATGTGCACAGGTTCAAGGTCATTGCCATTGTCATCGCTGAGGCAGCCCAAGTGCAGCAAACAGCTGCAGTCTATCTATGTTGGCTATCTGTGCCAATTAGCAGCCACAACTGCCATCAAATTGTGTCTCATTAGCCGTAGATTAATTTTGAATGCACTCGCAATTAGACATTGCATTTAGCTAAGCCAAGGCGTGGGTGTTTGCCAAAAATGAAAACCAAGAAACATATGTACATACATATGCTGCCATAATTTATGCTAGAACGACTATGGCTAGAGGGTTGTTAGGTGAAAGCAACCCTTAAGCCAAATGACGCAGTTAGGAACTTGAGATGGATTCTGGCGGGGTCAACTGCAGATCAATGTGTGTGTGTGTGTAAGAGATAAGAATTCAATAAATATGGGGGGAAAAACAATGTCGGTTAAACAGTTGCCGTGCATCTCTGTCTGTCTCTTTAGTTAATTCGAACAACAAAGTAAATATTAATAAAATAGCATAAAACCGGTTCAGCAATCAACTGAGACGTCAGCGTGTTTGGCAGCATGCCAGCGGGTTCGGTTAGTACAAGAGATAAAAGTGCCAAATAGTATATAAATCTAATGACTCTCACAATTGTGTGTGCGTATGTGTGTGTGTATAAGTGTGAGTGTGCAATCAAAGCATAGTCGAAGCAATCGAGCATGAAGCACAAACACACGAAAAAAGTATCTGCGAGATACATTTGTGTTTTGCCAATGGCAAGGCATTTCCTACACACACATACACACACACACACACACACACACACACACACACACACACACGCATACACACGCTAATCAGAGACAGCACAGCTCGATCTAACAGGCAACAAGAACAAACGTCAGCGATTTCTTACTGTAAACAACAACAACGCGTGCGTCTTAATGTCTTTCCTTTATAGTTTTTAACATATTTTAATGTTTCGTTTCTTTTATTACCTTAGCTCATATATTATATGTGTTTATGTTAATTTCTGTTTTTATTTTTGCAGTCTACTCGTTTCACAGTTATCAAGAAAATATCATTTTATAAACGACGCACAAATTTTCACACTTTCATCGGGGGAAAAAAAATAAGAGCAGCGTTTAAAGCCGCACAGAAATCGCGTGTGTTTTGTTATGCGCGCGTGTTTTGTTTTAGTTTTTTATTTTTGTTACCCTCGCTCAGTTTCTTAGCTTTTGCACGCGCGGAAGCAACGAACACAACTGAAACGAAAATTGAATGAAAAGCACAAATATCGCACAGGGTGTGAGCAGCAACAAAGCAAGAGAGAGCGAGCGGAAGAGACAGTGAGCGTGAGAGCGCAGCAGACAAACCAAACTTGTTTGTGTTAGGGCTTTGGCTGCCTACCTCAAACAACAATAAAACTAAAAAAACAAAAAACACACACAACAGACTGCTAGAGCTGCGCAGCACTTTCGAACACTGCTGCTGGCGTTGCCAGCGTGCGTAGCCAGCTATTGGCCAGAGAGCTTTTCGAACTTGTTGCTCTCATGCTCTCACACTCAAGAGCTCTCAGACTAATAACTGCATTATGAAATTGCTGCGTTTCGTTGGCGCCTTCAATTGTCGTCTCACTCCGTCTCTCTCTTGCTCAGTGCACTCGACGTCGGTTTATCGCACATTTTTGTTCGACTTTTTCGTTTTCCGTTGCATTTTGAATGGGCGCTTTTAATTAAAATGAGCTGTCATTTAGTGGAACAAGTCGCACTGTAACGGGTTTGCCATCCAGTTTCTGTTCGTATTTATCTTAATTGATTTCATTCATAAATTATAGCCTAGCCAAATGTCAGGTTGCTGATATACTGGGTGATCTTTTAATCTTGTTAATGCTTACATAACTCTTTAAATATTTGCTAGTTATTAGCTGAGGATAAGAGAACCTATTGTTTCAGTCGACTTTTTCAGCTGTAAAGTTGTTTAGCACATGTTAAATTTAGCGCCAAGGCTACGAACAATTCTTCAAATAGCTTCGTTTGGCTCCCCCAATATCCAGAGACTCGACAACGATTCCCTCGCCACAGACAGCGACGCGTCGCCTCCCCATTGACGTCAACGGCGCCGTCGGCCAGCCGCCAGTGGGGCAGGCACGTTCTGGAAATCAAATTATATATGTATGTGGTACATAGAGATAGATAGACAAAGCCCGGCAGGGGCTGAAGAAACAGAAATAAAACAGCCGGATCACTTAGCTACACAAAACACTCAAAACCAAACAGAAAAGAAAAGACAAGAAAAGAAAATTGCGCTGACGAATCTCATTGAAAGAGACGCAAAAACACATTCTTATATGGCTAAAAGCCTTACCCCAACTCAAACGCATATTTTAGAGAGTTGAAACAGCAAAGGGGAACTACTCAGTGAGCGAAAGAGAGAGGGCGCCCAAAGAGAGAGAGGCAGCTGCAGTTGACGCAGCCTCCACAGCGCTTCGTTGGGGCCAAGAAAAGAACCAAATCCCCTGATATTGATTATAAACAGAATAACATTAACAATTTATTGGATGCCGGCTATTTTAATGGCTTTGCTTCTATGCAAATTAAAGACTCGGACAATCGAAAAGCCAAAACTTTACGTAAATTGTGTGAATCAGGTTAGCAGAAGCGAAACTTCTGAACACATTCTCTATATACTATAAGCGAATTAAAATGCGTTTCAGTTAAATAATTAAGCTATAATGATTGACATTCGGTGCACGCGCTATTAAGAAACGCTGAAAGCGTTTGGCAGCAGCTGCAGCTGCAACTGCACAGCCAAATTTGATTGTTAATATTTTAACTGCAGGATAAACCTTGCAATAATTGTAATTTGATGGCATATATAAGTGTATAGTCTAGGGAAAATAGCAATGATCATGTACAGCGATCGTAATAATGCAAAGTACAATGTGAAAAATTTGTGCAATTTCTAGTTTAACTCTCTTAAGTCTAAGCAAACAATAATAATTCCCTTTGATGGGTGGAAATTGCGTCCATTTAAGAGCTGAGACTGCAAATACTGAAAATTTAACAGCTTTACAATCTACACACAAAATATTAGCTCAAATGCATGATCTAGGCACTTGTTGGCGGCAATTGTTGTTGTTGTTGTTGTTGTTGTTGTTGTTGTTGTCAGCAGAGTTTATTAGCTGTTGCGTCTGGCCAAGGGTCAAAACGTCGCACGCACACAATTGGACCTCGTAACAATCATAAAGAACACATGCATGAAACATATACATAGTATACAAATAAGTATGTATGTATGTATGTATGTCTGTTTATGTGAGATATTTTATATGGTCTGCCTTTCACTCGCACTAGACTGGACAGAGCTGGAACCATTAGGCGACGTCGCCGTCTGCTTTGGTCATTTACAGCGGCGCCTCGGGGTTAATGAACGATGTTTTATTTGATTTGCTTTCGAGCAGCACGCTGAGCCCCCTTAGCGCTCCTCTAATCTCTCAATTCCTTTATAGATACACTACGTACGTACATATACGATATAGTATGCGTGGTTGAAGTTTACCTGATAATGTTGCCTGGGAAATATTAAACGGGAACGCATTGCGGCTGTATGACTGCTGCCATTTGTGGCCGAACCTTTGGGCTGCGTCTGCGTGAGCAGCGGACTGCGCGTTGTCGTCACGACCATAATTGGCTTTTGAGTATGTAGTTTTGGAGCACTGGTTAACACCTTTTGGAGCACTGGAACTGTGCACAGTTCGCCTGTTTCGATTATGTCAGATTTTCAAATTCTATTCTTTTGCTCTATTTTGAATCACTTTGTTTCTGGGTTCGTTAACATTTTTGCATTTTCTACGCCAAAAATAGAGAGAGAGAGAGAGAGAGAGAAAACAACAAAAACAAAAAATTTCATTTGCATTAATTAATAAACAGAACAATTGGCAATTTCCCCAGAATTCATTGATAATGCGAAGCTTTTGTGTATGCCAAAAGTTATTGTTATAAACAATTATGGCTGGCATCTGGTTTTATTCATCTTCTTCCTCACTCTCTCTTCAGGCTGCTCCACAACAGAACCGTTAACCGAAAAAATGTGTGTGCGCAAAACAATGAGAACGAGGGAGCGAGAGATTGAGAGAGAGAGAGAGGGAGATGCAAACAATGAGAAAGGCCCAGATAACTGGTTTTTGCATTTCAGCTGCTGTCAGTTGACAAATGTCTCTGCCAGCAGCAGCAGCGGCAGCAGCGGCAGCAGCAACAACACAGTGCCATAAAAAACTAGCTCTGATTATGACATCTAGATGCTGCCTTGACACCGCAATCACCCAAGCCAAGTCAAGCCATATGTGGGCTCAAGTTCAGTTGACACGCCCACACAAACACAGCCCACGTGTGTGTTGCTGTTGTTGTTGTCTGTGTTGCTCACTTCCGTTTGCATTTTCGTCGCGCAGTGCAAGCTTCAAGCTGGCTAATTGAATTTCCGCTTGGCCAAATGCAACGCATTAACCGTTAAGCACACACACCGCCCCCTCTTCGACTACGCTGTTGCCTTTCTGTGTATCTTTGGGTTAGCCAATAAACGCGTTTTACAACTTCAACTTGGGCGTCCTCTGATTGATTTCAACAACCTACGCAATTGGATTTTCCGTTCAAATTTAGTTTTTGTTGTTTTATCTAATAAACTGGTTTTTCATTCTCTAGAAACATCGAATTTTGTATTATGTAAATTTAGACTAAATACAAAAAAAAAGATTTTGGTATTTTTAAATTTCATTCGCAGATTTTCTGTGCACGTTACAGCAAACAAAATAAAACGAGATATTTCTCGGAAATTTGTGAGTTTTATTTATAAATTCGAAATTTATTTTCGTTTTGTCGCTTGATTTATGTTCGCTTTATCATTGAAATATTTCACTTGACTTTACGCACTTTTACACTTGAATTTTGATTTAAGTGCGCGCTTGGGCGCATTCTTAACATTTCACAATAATGTTAAATACTTTCAGCTATACTACTAAATATATAAACTCTTTTTGATTTAATATTTATGATTATTTATTAAACCGCGTCGTTGTCTTCGATTTGCGCGTTCGCGTACTGAACTGTTGCGTGGTCGACACAAGACTGAAACCTCGAAAGATTGATACTCTCGCGACTCGCAAGTCGCGACGACTGCAAGCCAGCAGCGCAGCCATGCAGAGAGACGCACTGAGCGTGCGTGCGAGCGAAACGGCTTGAGCTGTGGTGAGTGCGCACCAAATATTGCTCGCTCACTTGCGCTAGGCAGCTTCTCTGCTCTGCTCTTTGAATTCTCACTGCACTTTTGTGTGGTGAATACTCATTATGCGTTTAGTGTTGAGTTTGTAATTTGAAAATTCAAATTGCATTTCATTAAAAGAAAACATTACCTTTGCTTGTCTGAATCATTTGTAATCCGAAAATGAGACATTAATATAAACAATATTCGTTCATTAGTTTACCTTGCGTCTTTGGCTAACATTATTTGATTTGTATTTGCGCCAAGCAAATAAACAAATGCGTGGACTGCTGTTGACGGCCAAATGGACGTTCGCTCAGGTTGAAGCAGATGATTGAAAACAATTGAATTAAATTGAAATGAATTGAATTGAAATGAATTTGTGAACGCACACGTGCGCCAAAATTGTTTTTCTTTCTTTCGATTTTGTTCTTCTCCTTTTTTCCTTGCTTTTAATTAGTTAGACGAAATCTGCGAGTTTTGTTGGTTTTTGTTTATGAAAGATTTCAGTGCGCAGTTTTTGGCAGCTGAAAGAGCTGAAAGAACTTTAATGTTTCCAGGAAATACCAAAGTATGCAAAAACAACAAATGTCTATGTTAGTTAAACCATTTCAAATTTGTATTTTGTATTTTGCTTTTTTGTTTATGCGTCTGGCTTTGATTACAAAAAGGCAGCACTGCCATGAACTGGCGCCACCCACAGCACAAAGTATCTGTATCTGTCAGATACATTTGTGCGCAACTGGCAACTGGCTGTTGAACCGAGCGAGTGGAGAAGGTCAGTTGAATCAGTTGGCGTGGCTAATGCGCTGCATTTAATTGAGCTATAGGAAGCAGATTTATTCATAATCAAACCTAATTCAACAATTTGCTATGCAATTAGCCAAAGAGCTGAAAAATTATAAAACAAATGAAAATAAAAATAAAAATAAAAATAAAAATACCTGTGCTAATTTATCATAATCTGTCAGATACTTTCATTTTCTTTTCATTCGTATTTTTCAGCCGAAATCAGGCCAACAGCAGCATCCGCCTTGCAGAGCTGCCAAATTAGTCACAAATGTGTCAGCGGCAGCAGCTCTTCGGCCACTTGCCACTAGCCCAGTTTTCGACAAGCGATTAGCATAAACAAATGGTTCGCCTGATGCTCCACAATTAAGGCCCCAACATAAGCAGATCCAGCTGCTGATTCATCTAGCAGCCGCTGCAGCTGCCCCCTCTGCTGCTGCTTGTCTTCAATTACAAATTGTATCTGTCTCTGTTGTAGCTTCTATGGGCATGAATGACTGACTTTCGACTAACTCCAAGTTGGCTCCCATTGCCGGCTGAGTCATCGCCACGCGCGTCTCTATCAAGCCCCGATCACAGCACATGTGTTGCATTCAATGCGCGGCTCGAGGCGAGCGAAAGGCTTGCGCGCTGACTCACAGGGGCTTTCCACGCTCCTCTAACAGCGCCGAGCCGGCAGTCGCATTGGCGTCGTCTTCGAGCCTAGCTTCGGGTCAGTTCACATAATTTTGGCTGCGCGAGTCGTGCGAGCCAGCATAAGACGCGCCCATTGGCTCCATCATTGGTATTTCGAGTGCATTCCTCTTCCCCATCCTCATCCTCCTCTGCTTCGTTATATTCGCTCCTCATTTTTCGTTGAATTTCCTGCTGCTGCCTGCGCGAATCTTACCAACTTTTATATGCGAAGCGTGCTTAACACGTTTCGTTTTTTACCCAGTTTGATTTATGCGTTCGAGTTGAAATTTGGGTCATGAGTTGGAATTCCAGAAATACAATTTGACAGAAGAAACGTGTAGAAAATTTGAAGATAAGATTCGATACGATATTGATAAGGCGTAATTAATTGATACGACTTAATTGGGGAGTTGTGTGCAGCAGACGGATTGAAATGAATATTTATAATGCGAGAGATCATATTTTTAAGGTTCAACTTCAACAAATCAAGCTAACAAATGCATTAAAATTTAATATACAAAATCAGCATCTATGATTAATACTAGTTCTTAACTACTTTAACTATTTCCTATTTTTCCACATATTTTTCGCGCATATTTTATAGATGATTTATAATCCCTAGTCGATTAGTGCTCTTTGACACACACAACTAAATTACAATATCTATTTATTGTCATTTGCCATTAATCTTCAGCTCTAAGCCCAGCTCAATGACTAAGCTTGGGCTCTTAATGAATGTAGTTTCACGCCTGATACCTAGAGCTTCATAACAGCAATTGTTAATAAGCATCCGCCTTTACAGCAAGTCACATTTCCGACTCTATGTCATGCTAATGACATAGACCCAAACACCTAGACCCCCCCTCTCTCTCCCTCCCACAAACCAAACGATCTTCACAAATAAACAAAAAATGACCCTGAACCTGAACTACGTCACGAGAGAAACATGCAATCGAATAACAGATTATTGTTTTAGTATTACTAAGAAAGAGATGGAGGGAGAGAGAGAGAGAGAGAGAGAGAGAGAAGCCCACAAACCAGAAGCAACAGCAAATGACATAATTGTTGTTACTTGGATTGTTTTTATTGCTGTCTCAATACCCTTCTAGAGAGTACTACAAGTTTTTTCCTGCTACGACGTATATAATCCATGTGTAATATATACATACTTATATATTACTTCGATATATTACTTTCTGCTAAAACCAAGCGACATTAGCAAAGCTTTATGCATATATGCACAATATCTGTTCTAAGTCGAGTAAAAATATTAAACAATTTTATAAACTGATCCAGACTTACCGTAAGTTTCACACGAGAATACTTTCGGGTTTCAAGGTATATTGAAATTCGGTACTTTTGTTCTATCGATATCATTTTATGGAATTATTTAGATGTACATATATGTAAAATTCTATATGACAACTAGCACTAGGCATAAGTTGTTTTTTGAGCTATTTCAAGTGAATTCAAGTGCTATTAATATCTATAGAAAAATTATATCCAAAACTATAAACTCGATTAACAAAATTACGTTTTCTTTGCAAAAGATTTTTCTCTGATGAGATCTCCAAAACAAGCTCAACATTTGTAAACGCTACTCGCCAATTTGTCTACTATATCTATATATGTGTATGTTCTCCACTCGTAAGGGTATACAAACTTCGTCATATCACATTCCAGCTCTAGCAATAATTATGCATGTACTTTTGGGGCGCAACGAATTGTAAATTTAGCCTAGCGCCTGTGTGTGTGTGTGTGTGGGGGGGGGGGGGGGGGGGGGCAGTGCTTGGCCATGTTGCCGATTCGGGTTGGAATTGTGGTTGAACTCACCTTGACAGTGGGCAATTGAGCATTAACCTTCATGGCGGCAGTCTGAACGGACTTGGACTCGGCCCGAGACTCGACGGGCTGTGAAGCTGAATTGTTTTGCAGCAGCTCTTGATATTGTTGTTCGACCGTTGATATTTGGGGGTTTGCTGTTGCCCTGTGCGCTGACTTTTTATCTTTGGAGACGCAGCTAGTTAGCGATAAACGACGTGCGCTGCCAAAGCGAAAGGTGCCAGCACCTGCACCTGCACCTGCACCTACACCGCTAACGTCGCCGACACCGACACCAGCAGCAGCAGCACCACTCGATTTCTTTCGATTTGATTTGTTGTTCTTAGCAATGCTATTATCACCAACTATTTCACTTTGTTGTTGTTGCGGTTGTTGTTGTTGTTGTTTGGTCTCGTTGTTGATATGTAATGTCGCTGTCTTTTTACACCACAAACCACTCAAACGGTTGCCCATGCTACAGGCTTATACCGGCACAACGAATCGACTGATAAGCTCAACAAAGCGCAGAGAATCGACACATAGAATTGGCTGAATACTGAATAGAGTTACATGGATACGATTGTAACAATATATATGTAGGTATATATAAGCACACACACATATATATACATATATCTATATATGTATTTTTAATTATACTGAACAGAGGCAACCAGCGCGCATCTCAATTCGGCAAATACTGAAAATGGAATTCTTTCAAAAACCACAAAATGCTACACGAAAACGTCTCGCTCTCTCTGTCTCTCTCTTTTTTATATCTGCGTGTGTATGTTTGTTTATTTGTATGGTATGCGCGCTTTATAATGCCCAAAAAGAAAACAAAAAACATATATATATAAGACTCGGCGTCATCGACAGCGACAGCGCAACTTTGTTTGGATTTCTACAGCGAAAACTTCCTTTTGCCCGAACATTTGTTCGCGTACTAATCGATTTTTTTCCTCTCACTTGCTCCATACCGGTTGAAGCTCGTACACCTCGTATACCTCGATAGCCAGCTAGCCAGCGCTGGCTATATACTCTATGCACGGTGTACTACCCGTAGGTACCTGTGGCTATACACTACACGCCTAGCTTTGGCCAAAACGGCAAGAGTCACTCACGCTCACGTTTCGCGTCAGGTGAAGAGCTTGTCAAATAGTTTTCAAAGAACACAAAAACAACACACAACAAGGTGCTAAAAAGCTTATTAATGAAAAGGCTAGAGCGAACACCGAATGCTCTACAGAGCAGAGCCTAAGAGTAGAAAAAAATATGTAAATACATATAAGAGTAAACTATATACATGGAAACTTAACAAGATCCAAAACAATTAAATGTAGTACACTTAATTGTATAATTTCCCATTAGCACATTCGACTTATACTTTTCGTATATGGGTCATCATGGGCATGACTTTTAATTAAAATGTTGCCGTCTTGTACGTACTATCAGCAATTATTTCTAATCTAGAGTCTAAGGTACACTCACGCTGCTGACTGATTCACACTCGAGCACTAATCTATATATGAAGTGCAGGTGCATCTTCAGAATCAATAGCACCCCAAAGTGTAGGGCACACTGGGGCGGCTATGACAGCGACGCACGAGCCATACTAAAAAATCAAAATCCAAGTCTAACGAATGCCGATTATTCATTTAGCCATAACGTTTGCATACGCTGAATACATACATATATACACAGGCACAAATGTATATGTATATGTGTATACATATATGTATATATAAACAACTAATAACTGCCCAAGCAGCAGCAAATCTGGCCAACTCATCGTTAGGCGTTTCTCTTCCCGATTCTCTGTTTAAGTTTCTTTACCGTGCTCCTCTCCCATTTCAAACGTGCTAAATATTATTTATTAATTAAGTTGACGCTATTTTCTGCCTATTTACCTCGACAGCCGGTTTCACGAACTCAACTGGGAGTGTCATCAACCACTCTCCTCCCACCTCTCTCTCTTCCTCATTCTTTCTGTCGCCTTAAGCTCCGCGCCTCTTTTCTGGTGTAGTCGCGTGAGGTGTGAGCTTTATAAATGGGACGAAATGACGATTGGACTGCTGTTTGTGTTTGTGTGCAAAGCTTTTTTCGAGCTGTGGGTCAAATGCAAAATCAAGCAATGTGCGTGCCAAACGAGAAGAGTGAGCAAAAGAGAATGTACTTTGACTGACCTTTGGGCAGTGTCTATTAATAGTAATTAGGCGTGGTGAGTTTTGCTTATTACAGCTGTAAATGAGTTGAGCGACGCTCATATGGGAATGGCAGCTTGAGATTAGGAACTAAAGCTTTCTCTCTTATAATTAAGCTATAATTTATTGCATGCTTACTCTTCTTTTACTAATATTTTTATATACAATCTCTTACACTTATTAATTTACTTATACCTTCATAGACTTAAACTTGTACTTCTACTTACATTTCCGTAACTTCTCATACTGGAAGGACTCAGGCTGAAGAGTCTGCCCAGCTGATGATGTGTGGGAGAACCATTGGTATTCGCTGGCGATATGGCAGTGGTTATATCCGTGAACATAGGTGAGTGAGAGTGCGCATGATCTGTGGAGTAACAGTCTTAATACAGATCCAACATATTTTATAAGAGCAGGACTTACCGCTGAGCTCCAATGCCGGCGACATATCCTTGGCAAAGGCAAACAAATCATTATTGTTGCGTATGTCCGATGAGTTGAGCGTTAGACTTGGTTTACGTACACCCAGGAAATTGGAGTTGCTGGCGATGGAGGAGGCGCTGCCACTGCCACCGGTCCCATTGTATATAAGCGGGCTGGAAGTGCAAGTGGGCGTGACATTTGGCAGCTTGTGCGACTCCAGCGGCGATGCGGATTTGGGAATAAAACTGTTATTGCTCCCACTGCTGCAATTGCCAGCTGCCGTCACAGATGTGTGACGCTTGAGCAGTGGCGCTGGCGGCAGATGCGATGGGGAGTGCCGATAAATATTGCTCGTCTGGGCATGGGGCAGTGTGACTGAATCACCCTGTTGCTTGGGTATGGCCAGGCGCAGAGTCTGACGGGCTGCTAGCCTACGTGCAGGCGCAAATTTATTTGCGGACGCAGTTTGTGTTGGACTGTTGTTGTTGTTGCTGCTGCCACTGCTGGCGCTGCTGTGGTGAGCTTGCGTAGCCGTATTGACGAGCTGTGGTGAGTTCATTTTGTTTACGATCGAGAGCGAGAGTAAGATTCAGAGAGCGCAACTACGAGAGAGCGCGAGTGGGTGTTGCGGGAGAGCGCGGCGTATGCGCGATATTTTTCGTATTTATCAATGAATTCGTGTTGAATTTGTATTGTTATTGTTTTACGAGCTGTTATTGTTATTACTGCTGCGGGCTTTTCATTCAGCGCCCCACTGCAGCCGTTGCATAATTACACAAACAATAACAACAAAATCACTGAATTATGTATAAACAATATATGTATGTGGATAAACAATAACAAGCTACGCGAATCGCTTACAGCTCACCACGCAATTTGTCGAATTTTCTTGAATTACAAAGAGACTGATGCATGCTGCCTTGGGACGTGCCCCTTGCTATCTGCGGCGTCTTCGATGGCTCTGCCAGAGTCCCACTGTCCGCCCGTCCGACCGTCTCGCTGTCTGACCCACTTTGTGTGGCAGCCAACGAAGGCGACAACAAAATGCAGCCAACACCTTTTTTGTTGATTTGTTATTGTTGCTGTCTGTGTTGCTTTGTTGTTTCTGTTAGCACACGCTTAATTTATTGTTGCTGTTGACTTGTTTGCTGGTATTTTAATGTTCTTTAGTTTTTATAGTTTCGATTGCCGTCGGCTTGAACTTGAGCTTTACGTGGTCGGCTTTAATTTGGACGCGAATTGCTTGGGGGAGACGGAGACAGAGACGAAGACGAAGAGATACTGTCTCAGATTCTGGCACTGAGAAATCGCGTCGCGTTGCTCAATTTTCGTGACTTGCGTGGGAGCTGCCATAATAGTCCATATGGCATTAAACGGCGTGTTTAATCTGTAATATATATGTATACGTACATATATATAAAATAGAGAGAGAAAACCATTTTAGTTTTAATTGTAGAAATACTGAGAATCGTAAATGAATCTTATTGCCTGTGCTTATATGTAAAAGTGCGTCGGTCGACCACAGAGAACTGACTCAACTAGCCTCGAAAAATCTAGATTTAAAGGTATCGTAGGAACTCATGAGGAATGTGTGTGTGTGCGTGTGCATGTGTGGGATTATTAAATAACTTGGTTTACATAAAGACCAGCTCTCACCATGAAGTTATCCTTCCGTTTTCAACGGCTCCCACCCAATCGCTTCCGATCAATCTCTGCAATAGCAATTAGTCGTTATAAATTGAAGACATTTCTATGAAAGGTTCCTCTCGCCGTCTATGCAGCTACATCTCTATCAGTCCATTTCAAATTTATAGCTAGTTTTCCTATAACCCTTCCAGTCCAATTCTTCAACTTTCTCGAGTTTCAATTAGATATACAATTCAATTAGTTTTGCTTGTCAATCAGAGTTGCATTGCATAGCAACGATATCAATCGATGCGAACTGACATCTAATTAGCAACGATGTCAGCTGGCTGCACTGATTGAATGTCAAGCGATTGCCACAGATGATGGATAGTGTCTGAGTCGATTGTCAAGTGTGACAGAGACATGGCCTGTGCGACACTTCGCCCACAGAATTATACAGAATAGACACTAGATAGACGGACGATATTTAATGAGTTTGCAAATCTTTTGCATATGCAACTGAAATGTGATTTGTGAAAAGCCGTCGGCCTTTGGCGGCTCAAACATTGCCTTACACAGCGTCTTAGCTGAAAATTTCTGGCATATTTGCACACGGATTTACAATAAATTGCAATTATGCAAATGAGGCGAGCAGCGAGAAACGCGAGAACGCTGAGAAGTCTGAGAACCGGTACATTTAAGTCTTCAAATAAAACGAACAACAAAATAGAATTCAAAACGCAAACATTAATCACTGAGATTAGCTGGGCACACAGTTTAGCAATTATGGATATTGACGGGGCGTGTCAATTGGGCAGTTGATAAATGATTAAGCGCGAATCCATTCAATTTCGTTGCCAATTTGCCATTTGCCATTTGCCATTCGCAATTTATCAGCAACGATTCGCGCTGTGGGTCAAGTTCAGGTTCGCAGTCGGAGCACATATGTAAGTAATACCCTTTGCTTTGTAAATATGTACATTAAGTAATTCAGATTATAGCAAGCAGTTCGAGCTTTGTCGAAATCTAAGTTGTTTATGTTTATTTTTGGTCGTAGCATTGCCTGCATGTGATAATTATAGCCATGGCTACAGAACGTATTCAGTTGAAAAATATTCAATCATTTATGGAACTGACGGCGGAGGATCAGGAGCGCTGCAATACTTTGTTTAAGAACGAGCCGCTCGAGAGCAAGCACATCATGAACAAATATGTGAAGCGCACCGCACAGATAATGAAACGGGCCCAGCCGGATCCTGTGGACAACGAATGCTTCCTCTCCTTCGATATCTATCCGTTGAATTTCAAGTACAGCACCGTCCTGTGCTGCCTGTGCGGCGTCATGCATCAGTTCTACTATGTGTTGTACATGAATGTGATTGAGGATACCAAAATGGAGCATCTGAGCCAGTTCATGTGCGATCTGTTGGCCAATCTGATATCGGCGGAGATCCCGCTGCTGACCAGTTTCAAGCTCAAGTTTGTTCTGTGCCGCGACAATCCCATCAACAAAAACGTACTCAAACTCTTCTCCGAGTCGGAGACCACGTCCAAGATATACACCACTTATCCATTTATACGCGAGACCAATGTGCTGCGACAGTCACAGATACACAATCCGTACGTTCAGCTGGCCTGGCTCGAGATTATGCAGGGCAACATCCAGCAGTCCAACATCAACGAAATTTTTCAAAAACATCGAGACGTGGCCAATGCCAAGGAGGATCCTGTGCTGAAGCTCTTCGTTGAAGACTTTCACAACTTGGCCAAGGATCTGCTGCAGTCGCGGTTTCTGGTCAACCTACGCCTCTGCACCATGGAGCGTTTAGATCTGTTCGAGCAGGTGATACGGGCCCACCTGAAGACCTACAAAGATCGTGCAACCACCCGTTTATTTCTGTTCGAGCTGCTGAGAGCTCTGCTGCACATCTACGATCTCTAACCATTGGCAGTCGGACACTGATTTTGTTAACATTCGGCGATTTAAATTGTTTGTAAAAAGAAACACACAATAAATAATAAATATTCATTGATATGGAAATGAAATGTTCAACTGTCCGATAACAGTGGCGGCCACAGCTGCTATGTATTCTGCTTTTGTCAGCGAAGCGACAACAGTCAGGATGGCCGAGTGGTCTAAGGCGCTGCGTTCAGGTCGCAGTCTACTCTGTAGGCGTGGGTTCGAATCCCACTTCTGACAAGATCTTTTTTATTTAATTTTTTTATTTTTTAAATTGCACTATTAAATTTTATTTTATATTTTATGCGCATTTTATGGGTCATGTTTTGCCATTGGTATGGACAACAGTTGAATAACCTGCTATAAAAAAAATCCAAGCACTTTACTAAGGCTATTAAAGCCATAGAAATCTTATCTTATTTTTATTTACGTTGCGAACGTCTAATAGAGGAAAATTGTCATTGACATCGCATTAAAATGCATTCGACGTGCTTGGCAGGGGCTTTATGGTACTTCTAGCGAACTCTATGTGAAAAAGTGATATAATACGACACACGTAGAGCTGAGGAAACAACTACAATTAAAATGGTATATAAATATTTGTTATATTTATTTATAGCCCTTTTCACCTGTTTTTTAAGCAGCCCAGATAAAAATATTATCGATAACATCAAAAACAGTTCAGACCTTGTACACCAAATGCTTTGATTCTGTTGACGCAGTTGCTTTGCGCGTTGTAAAAAAAAAATCAAACTCTGCAAAATAATATGGTATATATGCATGTACATACGTATATACATATATGTATATGTAGGTATATGTTGACAGCAGAACTGACCCAACGAAAATGGCATTGAGCTCGTGCCCTGAAATTCAGTCTCAACTATGTCAACTGGCATATCGCCACGCTTTGTTTATAAACAAATGCAACTTTTTTTTTCTTCTTTTCTTTCAATACTTCGCCTGATGCATACATATATTGAGATAATTGTGTCAGTTTTATATTTCCCATATTTAATATTTGAAAATAGAACTAATTTTGTTGGGATAATTGCGTTGTTAGATCTCAAAACTGTTGACCTATATAAAAAATTTGCTATATAATTATGAATCTTACTTATCAAGCACGCAAGACTCATGGGTTGAACATCTCTCTCTTCCCCTCTTTCTCGCTCTTTATATATAAAGTACTGATTAATTTTGTTTGTATGGTATACAAAATCTTCGATTGAGGCAAAAGTTCAATGGTAATGCGGAAAATTATTCGCGGCATGTCAAAACATTCGATGCCATTTGGTTTTTTCCCTCAGATAAACAAACAATTAGCTTGAAATGCGCATGCATAGACATACGTACGCATATACACACATATATACATATATACATACATATATGTAAGTAGATCTACATCTATAAATAGCTAAATCAAATAGTTGTCGGCATTAAGTCAAAGCGTTTTTCTTTTCAAATCTTATAAACAATGCGCTGCTATTCTTCAGTTATAGCTAGAGCTGCAACGAGTATATATATACGTACATACGTACATATGCCATATATACGTATCACAAGTCGGAACAGAAATTGAAAGCGATCCAATTATAATTTATGCATAAGTGACAAAAATAACAACTGAATGAATGAACTTTTCTACACATAAATCAAATGAAAATGTCAAGAAACGTATTTAAATATCTTTGAGAAGAGCAAAAGCCTCTATATACATATCATAAATAATATTCATATACATACATACATATATACGTGTTTATGTATTTAAGAAAGAAAAGCGAACAACAAAAGCAGCCGCCGCCTTTAATGAGAGAGGATTGTAAAGAGAAATGGAAACGCCTGCAAGATTTAGGTACAAGAATGCGGGTTAACCCAATTTCTGAGACTGGTCCCGAAATTTCGAAATTCGGCAGGCTTAGTAGGCGAAAGTTAACAAATAAATCGGTTAATGTTCTTTAATGACTAATCTCAGCTCTTTGGCTTGTTATTTTGTCGTTGTTTTTTTTTTTTTTTTTTTTTTTTGCTGACTTAATGCGTTTGTCTCCGGGCCCAGCCCACAAATATAACTCAGCGATAAGATTTATCTACAGCAAAATATAAAACGCCGTCATTGCTTTGTCGGCTTTTATTTTTATTTATTTTTGCTCACAAATAGCAGATCGAATCAGTTTAATTTGCAATTATTTTACCATAACACCGTATTTAAATCATATATTTAATAAATTTAACCAGCCTAGCGAATAGCTTAACAGTCTCTGAGCTATTTAAAATTCCAATAAATTAACAGCTGAGAGAAAATTACACAGTAAAAGTTCCCATACAGCTATTTATAGCACTGTATAGCTAACAGTGTGTGCATTAACAGCGCACACTCGAGCAGTATGAAATCAGCTTTAACTCATCTTGTGCTAACAGTCAGGATGGCCGAGTGGTCTAAGGCGCTGCGTTCAGGTCGCAGTCTACTCTGTAGGCGTGGGTTCGAATCCCACTTCTGACAAGATTTTTTTCTTTAATTTTTTTAAATAAATAATTTTATTTTTGTATAAACATTTTTTTTTTCAAATTTACCTTTAGCCACGAATTTTAAATTATATTTACCATATATATATAAAGCATTTTTCCTAAAATCAAATTTGTTCGCAATATGTTTTTCTGTGGTTTGTTTTCGCTTTTATTTCTGCTGATTGTGAGTGGGTGTCATCTGTATGGCTGATGGAAAACAGCAGCTAGCACCACCACCATCACCACACAGCACTGCTGGAACCATTCATTAGTGCGCATTGCCTGTCGTCTGCACAGTTGTTTTTGTTTTGGTTTTCTTTTTATTAAACTAAACTTTGTTTGGCAAAGCCATTTAAAGTGCCAAAATCAATTAGTAGTTGTTTTTGACTGCCGTGTTTAACAATTTAATTACGCTTTTTATTTATGCTCAATCATTTATCAATGCCTCGGATCTGTCTGCCCTTATTCACGCTAGAAGTTTTATGTTGATTTTTATGCGCATCCTATTGATTTGCAATTAAACAAAAGCCAGACAGCTTTTCCGACTTGTATACAATTCACTTTTGCTTTGTATTTATGATTATTATCATGCGCCTCTGTGTGTGTGTGTTATAAATATTTGAGGATTGGATTCGTGAATACGCTCGCTATAATCATAAACTCAATGTGCAACTTACAGAAAACGCAAATCATGCGCCTGCCCATCCCAATGGCACAGGGGGGTTCGGACAGGCGGTCCGAGCCGTCAGAATCTCGTGCGGCAGATAAGCAACGGAAGCTGCGGTTAGTTGCCGCTGAAGGCGAGGCTATGTGGATGTGGATGTGGATATGGGATGTTGGATCTTGGATGCTGACGACTGTAGCTGTTGGGCTGTTGGATGGCGTCGGAGGCGACGGCGGCCGTTGGTGTCTCAAATTCCTGCAAGTCAATCAACCCGTCAGTTTCTCTTGTTGTTTTGTTATTTCAGTGTGTGTTATTTTTGTTTTTTTGCTTCTTTTGACCAGGCGACCGACCGACCGACCGACCGACCGACCGACCGAATGTTCCGTACAATTTATTTTGGCGCTGGCGTTGTTGTATTTATAGCCACATGGAGCACACATAAAATTTCAACGTAAGATTTCGTAATTGCAAAGCACGCAACAAAATATATAGGAAATGCGCTTTGGAAATTGTGGCGACAACAGGCACGACGGCTGCGGAAACACTTGGCTGGCTTAACTACGACGACTGGAGGATTCACTCGCGATTTGCTATAGTTTAGCAGCGATAAGACGCTCAAGCGCTGCAACACAATAACACAGCACGTAACTCACTGAACACAGCTGTAATTTTCCGTTAAAACAAATTTCGAACCGACGCGTTGCGCTTTGCGCTGTTGACTGCAGCAGCAGCAGCAGCAAAGCAAGCAACAAACAACCTCAAAAGTAAGCCGATGGCAAGGCGTCACAGAGAGTGCAGATTCTGCAGAGCAGCGAGCCTCAGTCACTCTTACTCTCGCACTCTCTCACTCGCTAGTGACGTCACAGAAGTCAGCTTTTGAGCGGGTGCAATGTGTTTCCCGGCATACACACGTAGTTGTGACGTCGCTATCTGCGCTGCGCATCACCTTCTTAGCACTCGGCACCATGTAATGATCACCACAGAGAGAGAGAGGGAGAGAGAACGAAAGCACAGCGCGCATATATACACATGCGAGAGAGAGGAAGAGCAAAAGAGAGGGGGCGCGTGAGAGTGAGTAAACAGCATTTGCTTGCTGTGTGGTGCGCCATAAAGTTTTGTTTTTATTTCGTGTCTTTTTATTTGGCTTGGCTTCTTCACTTCACACACCAATGTACTGAAACAGTGATACACTGACATAAGGCAGCGTCAATCTCGCATGCGTGGGCAGCACTCACAGACAGACACACGCATACATACATAAACGGCGCTCATATGTCAAAGCTTTGGCTGCACGTGCAGTGCGAACTTTCAAAGCGCAAAAACCATAAGCAAAACTACAATCAACAAAAAAAATAAACAACGAAAAAAGTGCCAGGAGAAAAAAAAAGAAAAAATGCTAAATTGCATGGCTAATTAAATTTCTATTAGCCAAGCGGCAGAAACCAAAGCAAAAACAAAAACAACCGTTTAAACATGTTTTCAAATTGATTTCAGCTCGCTTTCTTTGTGCCCGAGAGCTCGCGCTTAAACATTACGTATACGCCCCCATAATCGCCCAGATGATGAGTGTGTGTGTGTGTGTGTGTGTGAGTGTGTCTGTTTGTTATGAAAAGAGCACAGAACAGGCAAAACAGCTGAAACAATGAAACCTGTTAATTAACTTTGCTCAAATTTGGCAAAAAATGTCGCGACTCTGCGCTAAGAGAAAACGAACTTAGAATATTTATAGTCCGTATATATGTATGTATGTTTATTCCAGTCTGTATTCATATACATTGCTCCAAAACAATTGATTAATGTTCCCAGCGCTTGAAGTGCTCTTTTAATTGTTTGTCTGCCAGCTTCAGCTCTGTTTTTGCCTACTATTCCCAACTTTGAACTTGAAAGAGTCTGTTTACTTTTGCTCTTTGACTGCTAGGCGGGTGCTGTCTGAGCGAATAACTCATAAATCTTTGCAAATATTCAACAAAAACGCGATGCTATGATTAGATAAGAGATCTGTGAGTTCCGAACATATTGTTTATCAGTAATAAATAAAGTAAAGTAAGAGAAGAATATGTTAAAATTGTGTATAAAAAACATAAATAAATATGTATATGAGTCAATATTATTATTATATGTATATTATAAGAAAACATGATGAGTAGAATTTGACTATAGTTTGTCTGTCAGTTTAATATAAGGCAAAGTGCCATTTGACATATTTTCTTACATGGCTAGCATACTCCAACAACTTTGAAGCCAATCGAAGATTCTTTCAATGTGCATACTGATATATTGGATTGAGCCAAGTTATCAAAGAGTTAAACAACTTTGCAAGTTAGCCAGGAAAGTGCTGGTAAGCCCTTCAATGTCTTCTTTGAATGCTGATGCTTAAGAACTTTTGCCGTTAAGATATTGTACAATTGTTATTGTTATGGTTGTTGACCCAGTTAAGTGGCCATTGTAATGCTAATTTACAAGCAGCAGCCGTGTTTGGCTGCACCCACTGCCACTGCCTGGTGCCTGGTGCCTGATGCCTGCTGCAATTGGAAGTGGGGCAGGCAGCAGTTACTGCCACTGCAACTGCAGCTGCCGCGCCCCGTTGCGCTTTGTATGTGTGTATAATATTTATGCTTTTTATATACATATTGTGTCAAGCTGACAGTAGCATAAATTTTGATTGATGACTTTTGATTGACATTCGGGCAATTTGCTAATTTTATTTCAACTGCTTTTGCCTTTGCTATTGCGTTCTATTAGACGATGCCACAAAGGCATAGGAAATAGGTCAGTTGTCTAAGAACTTTGTCTATCATTAATCACAATGAATTTATGCTCATACACATGCATATACATACGTATGTATGTATGTACTATGTAGGTTTGCCTGTGGACATAACATGATGGCTCTGCAAAGTAATCATGCGAATTAATGGATATTATGACTTGTAGAGTAGAGTAGGATAGAGTAGTTACTTGGCAAGCATTGAATTTATGGTTTCTGAAAGCGTAAACTTTAATTAACTTTAGCTGTCAGGTCAGCCAACTGATTAACATATATAAATGCCTATCAAATGTCTACAATCAAGCTATAAAAATGAAAATATCACTCGAGGCCCCCAGCTCGACGCTCAAAGTCAAAGTGGAGCAGCAGCAGCAGCAGCACAGTCGAAGCTAATTGAAATGCATTGAAAGTGCGTGCGACCGGTACTAGCAACAAGTGGCAGCAACAACAAGTCGCCGCTGCTGCTGCAGCTGCGTGTGAAATGTCAGCAGCATTGGCCAGGGCGCGCGAAAAACATTGGCCATTGGCCACTGGCCAGCGTTGACATTTTCTTATAACTTAATTATTTTGCATAACTCATTGCATATGCTACGACAACAGCAGCGGCAACAGTTTCCACACCAGCAGTGGGTGGTTGCATAATAAATGAAAATAAATATAAAATGTGACAGTTGCCAATCGGCGAACTTATTCAATGTGATGAATGCCTCTGACCTGATTTCGGCTGAAGTTACTTTTCATTATTATTATTATTATTATTTTCGTTGTCGTTGTTGCTATCAATTGCATCGCCGCATTTATCACGCTCGAAATATAATTACTGTTGCATTTTGTTGCACGTCGCCAGTGTGTACACACCTTTCAATGACGCGACCCGACGAGTGCAATTTGTCTTTGCCTCCGGGCGCCACATGCAATTTTTCATTCGCTTTGCGTAGGCAGCCCAAGTTCAAAGAGCCAACTCTGATTGGTCAGCAATCACACTCACATACACAAAAACACACGCGCACGTGTAATGGCATACGCTAAAAACCTAAAAATAGAGAAGCCACGAAGCCAGCGTCGAGCCACTGACAATGGCTGCCAGTCGCGGAGAATGCCGATGGTTCTTTCGCACGAGCAACAGCACAGTCAGGATGGCCGAGTGGTCTAAGGCGCTGCGTTCAGGTCGCAGTCTACTCTGTAGGCGTGGGTTCGAATCCCACTTCTGACAAGAAAATTATTTTCTTATATTTTTTAATTTTTTTTCTATTTAAAAAAAAAAAAATTGTATTTAAAGTAGTTTATCATTTGTATCTAAGTGCTGTGTGCTCTGTGTACAATGCGCAGCACTTGTTTCAATTTGACTCATAAGTGGCCATTAAAAATTACAAGTAAATCAATTTATGTGCGCTTAATTGTCAATATTCTAATCACATAATCAGCGGGCTGTGGCAAACGCTTTGCCTTCGAGCAGTACTCGTTGGCTGACTGACTGACTGGCCAACAGAAAAGACCACACACACTCAAAGCCAGGCAGGCAGCCAGCCAACTAGCTGATGATTATTATCATCGTCTGGCATCGCCACGAGACGCCGTCAATGGCAAACACTTTCAAGTCGGCAACACATCATTCAATCAAACTAGAGAAACGCTGACTGAACTGAAATGCAGTTCATGCCATTTTTTGTAAATTTGTTATTTGTTTGTATATTTCAGACAATTGTTTCTCGTGTATAATGGCTTAGGCATTGGGAAGGCTGAAAAAACGACTTAAAGCCCTATTTGTAATTATGATCGTAAAATGCAATCAGCCGCTTAGAACTGCGAATTAGTCGGCGCGAATTCCAACATGTTTTTTAATAGCACAATTTACGACTATATTATCTGGCATCCATAAAAAAGCCCCGCCAACTATTAAAGTTGTTCAACGGTCCACAAGGCGCGAAGCATTGAGGCTGGTCATAAAGAGGCTGCCGAACAATTGACAAGCCGCAAAAATTGTTTACACAATTTTAATTGACAACTTTGTGGAGAGGGAAAAACTGAATATGAATGATGGCCCAAGCCGACGCGCTTATCTGCCATTTTTCAAGAGTTTTTCTATATATTTATTTATAATTACTGCTCAGTGAACAGCTATTGAAATTTATGGTCAATTGATTGGCTTTTGAATGGCGTAGAAGCGTGCTTCCAGCAAATTATTATTAATGCACAAAAATTGATTGGGCCAAAGCTGCATCTAACACCTGTCGTTTAACGAATGTTGTTTATGAAAAGCTTTTAGCACTTTTAATTAACATTTTTGGAATGCTCACTGTAATTTATGGCCGTCCATTATGATAAGATAAATTAATATTTAAATGTAAAGTTGAATTTGTATTTAACATACAAATCATCTCTTATACCACACTCAATTAATAGCTTTTTTGAAAGCTCTATGAGCCTTATTCATATTTTATTAAGCTTTTGTACATAGTACACGTTTACGATCTCGTACCACAATTTCAAAGCTTTCACCTTGTAGGCTACCCTCTAAATATATTGTATATCGCTCTCAGAGCTGAGCGAAAGCTTTCCACTCAACTGAGCGACAATGGAAACCAAGCTTACGAAAAGAAAGAAAAAAGAACAACAATCCGTGAGCTTTGAAAGAGCGACAAAAGCGCTACCCCGATAGCTTTCAATACGTTTTACATTATACTTGAAATGACGCAGGCAAAACTTTCGGCAGTCTTTGAGATACCATGACGTAGCTTGGACAGAACGCAATCACTATCAAGCGGAGCTACCTGAGAGGCATACCTTTATTGTGGCTGCACAAGTAAAACGCCTTACATTCGAAAAGCTTTTGTGAAGAATTCAACAAAACGAGCCATAAAGAGCTCTAGCTCTAATCGTGTCAGGCAAAAGCACGCCACACACACACAATCACAACGCACACTGTGGCGTGCAGGAAGGTTATTCAACTCAACAGGTACGTGGAGATAAATAACGAAAAAATATCACTAACTCTCTAGTTATACAGCATAAGTTAGGCAACAGCAACAACAACAGCAATTCGAGAATTACTGCAACATCAGCAACAATTGGAGGAAGGCAGCAACTGCCAACTTTCAACGGCGTAAGCGCTGTTCTAGCACACAAAAAGCTCTTTTTAAATTACAATACAAACAAGATGAAACTGCAGCGGCATATTATTGTTGCTGAAAGCTGCACAAGAGAGCGCTAAAAGCTTTAACTTTTATTTGTGTGCGAGTATGTGTTATGTCTTTCTTTATTGCTCTCTGCTTATTGAGCTTGAGTATTATGCTCGAGTTAAGTAAATGTGTTTAGTCAATTAGTACACACATTATAATCGCTGTCATTAAATTATGAATTTCTTTTAGATTTCACCACACACCATGAGCAATCTACGCATTTGCAAAGCCATGTCGCTGCATCCCAGCGCGAATCTCTCGAATAATCATATGAGCTCTAGAATGTGTCTAATGCCAGGCTGCAAGGCGAGCCCTGCGGAGCTGCGTCGCTTTCCAGTGCACGACATTGATCGGTAAGTGATTACTTGAAGCTTTACTTTATTTATAACCTTTTGCCGATCTACATACATATGTACATATGTATGTACATTAAAACCTGTTTATGGAGTTGTTGTTGTGGATTGCACCGAAGCTTGATGCGCATCTCAAATTCTCTTCTGTATACACATGTATGTATGTACGTACATACATATGTACATATGTAAATTTGTATGTACATATGTGTGTATGTCATCAATGCATACAAATAATATTCCCGGCAAGCTTAGCAAACTGAGAGTGAGCTTTTGCATTGGCATCGCTCCTCCCGCCAAGTCAAAGGTGGTTGAACTTTCGGCGGCCGCATCAACTTCATAGAAAAAATTTCAATGCCATGGCAAAAACAAAACACAACACCAAGTACACGCCATGCCATGCATTTGTATTGCAATTATGCACATTGTGGGTGTGAGGGAAACAACGACAGCAGCATAAGAAGCTGCGTCCCACACACACTCACACTTAGGTTGACGAGACAAACGCATAGAAATATTCCCCATCGGTTTATTTTTAGTTCTCTCGTTCTCTCGTTCTCTCGCTCTCTTGTAATGCGTACAAAACGCGCTCTGTTGGCCGTGAAGTTTGTGCAGCAAAAAACAGTTCTGTGCACTGAAGTTATTGCCATCAACATGGCGTTTAGAGTGAACACAAAATGTAGGATGAAATTGAGCATTGAAAAGCAGTAAACAATCGAACAGAAATTTAGTAAAGAAATTAAAAAAATTAATGAGTTCTCATACCTTCAAAATTCGAATTGCAATAATTAAAATGAAGCGTAGCAAATCTCTTAATTGATACAATTGAGGTAAAACCAGGCCCACCCCAAATCGGCTCAGCTGTGTCTGGGCCTATCCATAACGCAAATAAGCGGCAGCAATTCTTGTTATTGTTGCAATGGTTGAGGGAGGGCGGGCGTCGGCAAGTGGATGCAGCAGTTGAACGCCGGCACAAGACGCGCAACAAACTTCCGCTCTTTGACGAGGAAGAGAGCGAGAGCGAGAGCGGCGAAAGCACTACACATGCAAAAACGTGCACACACGAGCACGCATATACACTCGCACACACACAGCTGCACAAAGAGTAACAGTGCAATGAGCATAAAAGCGCTTTTTCAGCGACAACCTTTGGTGGCCATGGCAGAACTTTTCACCAGCTTGTGCAAACTTCACGGGTGTGTGCGTGCAAGAGAGCGAGATGGGATCTAATTTTAAAGCTGCACAGGAAAAGCACCGCCAAAAGAACGAAACTTCAATGCAGTTCTTTACAGTAAACAAAGAACTTCCGAGGCGATCGCAACGCTGAGCAGAGCTCGAGTGTAGTTAGAGTTCGGGTAAATTCCATAGAAGAAAAGTTTGCTATCAGAAAAGAGAGTTAGTACAACGTATGTTGTGCTGTGCTGTGTTGTGCTGCTTATTTGTTGTTTGATGCGAAAGCTTTCTCTGTAAAGAACTGTGCACAATTCGTGTATAAATTGCGTTGTTGACCCAAGCTGAGCTTGCAGTGAGACTGACAAGAGAATCGTGCTGCACAACCAATACACACACATACACTGTGCATATACATATGTATGTATGCTTTTAATGCCTGCACTTGTGTCTACTGCACAACTGAACAATCAACAATTGTAATTCCTGCAGCTGCAACTATTGGCTGCGCCAATTCGGATTGAACGACCAACTGGTGCAGGAACTTGGCGGTGTGAAAAGGCTGCGCATCTGCCTGTGGCATTTCAGCCAGCGCAACGCAATGGCTAAGACGCGCATCAAGACGACGCCACTGCGCTTAAACAAGCCAAACAAAATAACAACAACAACAGGACCAACAACAACAGCAGCAGTAGCGACATCTGCCAAACCGATGGCAGACAGCACAACAACAATTGAGCTGGTCGATGTGAGTAACACAAATGCAACAAATTCCGATTTAAATTCCGATCTCTTATGTTGTTTATTTTGATCTTTAGAGCTCCAGTGGGAACTCAGTGAAGCAGTCCATGCAGGAGAAGTCCGTGACCACAATAACACCTGTGCCGCAACGCTCCCACTCGATATGCTCCTCTTCGTCCGTCTCCAGCGATGTGCAGTCCATCAGCTCGGACTACGAGGCCAGCATGCCGTTGTCTGCTTTAGTAGATGCACATGCTCAGAATGGCAATGGGCTGGCGAAGAAGCGCAAACTCTATTTGATAACTGAGAAGTCGGATGAGAAGAATGGGAATACTTTGCCCAATGGTCAGAAGAGGAAAATGTTTGTGGTTGTGGAGCAAGAGAAGGATACGGCTGCCAAAAAGCTGATGATTGTCACAGACAAGCCGCAGGCAAATCTCACACAGCATCTCGAGAAGTTTTTGCCAGAGATACTCAGCTGCATCCAGGGCAAGGAGCAGGCACAGGCGAAGGTCAAGTTGCCGACGATCAAGCATCAGGCGACAATCAAGCAGGAGCCGCTGCCCACAAAGCCAGCTCCCATTGCGAACAAGCCGCACATAACGCTGCCGCCTAAGAAGAATCCCACCAACTTTGTTAAATTGGAAGGCTCGCCTGGCATTAATCTACCGGCCAGCATGTCCATTATGCCCGTGGAGCCTGTCAAAGAGTCGCCGGCCCTACCAGAGACTGAGACCAACATTAATCTGTCGCCCGACTTTCGGTTTCTTATGAAGATTTTACCCAAGCTGGAGCAGCTGCCCGAGCCTCACAAACAGCACGTGAAGCGCTCGATACAGATCTTCGTGGAGGAGAGCTACAGCCACTATGGCAAGAAGGAGTAGCAACACCTAGTTATAGAAATTATCATTTTAATTATGTATTTCCTTTAAGGTTCCATTGAGGACTATTTTATAAGAAACCCTTTTGAATATTCGTTGTTTAAGACTGATGCAAAACGAAACATTTATACATCTATATGTACACACACATATATGTATATGTTGTAAGTACTGCAATGGAAGTGCAGACCCTAAAGTTAGTGTGAAGTAAATTTTGTAGTGCCCAAATTGCATGAGACTCACTGGGCTTAGTTTTATACTTTTGGCCATAAACTTGAATTCGAAAAAGAAGAGAATACAAAACTAGTTTAAGCACTGAATACATGAGAGCTTTTAAGCCAAGAACTGAATGTATACAAATTGTGCATTTTCTTTTCGTTTTGTTTCCTTAAAGAGCTGATAACATATATTTACGAGTGTTATGTGGCGCCACCTATCAGACAGCAGCGATACTACAGTTAGCAGGCTGCCGTAAGTTGCAGTCTTGAAATACATTAGCTGTTAACTAGCGCTGTTATTAACATTTGAATGTTCACGCAGTCAAGCAGTGCAAGCAGTTGGAATATTAATTTGATTTGGTTGGACATTTTAGGTTTTATAATAAGCTAATTTTACAATTTTCCCAATAAATAATGCCAATTTGTTTTAGTTTTCGTATCTTTTGTTTTGCATTGTAATTCCAAAGAACTTTATTTAGTTTGAAAGCATTTTTTACTGTTTTTCTTTTATGTTTTTTCTTTTTTTTTCAGTTTTACGTTATAATATTAGTAAGTCTAATTATTTCATGTTAGTTAATACAATGGGGTTAGTGTTTATTATGGTATCAATGTTAAGTATTTATGTTTTTATGTAATTCTTGAAAAGTACTCTTTTTTCTCCCTTTTTTGCTCGCTTTGAATATAATTTACAAGTTGTGTCAATTTAGTTAAAAGTGTGTGTGTTTATGTCTGTGTGTGTGTGTGAATAGGTATACATATTATAATTACATATATACAATTATCGATCTGTTTATCGATCGCGTGCAAATTGTAGTGAGAGCTTCTAATTGAAATGGATGTTTTCATATATATTTTTTAGCTTTTCAAAGTGTACTACGATTTTATGTTTACTTTAAATATTTGCACATATACATACACATTCATAGAGCATATAGGTTTTCTTGTTCTTTTTACAACATTTATAATGAATATATATATATGTTTATATATATTGTATATGACATTGTTAACTACTCGTGCATTGGTTTGTGCTCTACATCAAATTTATCTGAGAATGTTGTTAGGGAGTGGGTACTGGGGCAGAGGTAGGGGTACGGATAGGGGCAGGGGCGTTAACGAGTTAGAATCGCGTTTATATATCGAGTGCTTTATACATGTTTTCTTTTTCTTTTCTTTTTATATTATTATAAGAATGGCTATGCATTGGAAAGAGTTTGCACTCGCCGGCTTACATCAGACATCTACTCGATTTGGTATCATCAATGAGAAGCAATCACAAAGTTTACTATATATATGTATATATATATATAGATTCAGATAGATATATGCTATATACGCTTTATATATTATTATTGTATGTGTATTTACACGATTTCTCGCTGGTTGAGTTTCTCTTTAGCAGTGCACATAGAAGCGATCCTACGTAGGACCCGCTACAAGTAGGCTCTATTGGGCTAAGCAACTACGAGTACATTCACAATCAGAACTTTAAATTGGGTTTACAATCACTACATTATCTCTGTCTTTTATATAAGCATGTTCTCTACTCACATTTACATCAAACGTTTTGCATTTTAATTATTATTTTGTTTCCTTGTTTCATTTTGGGGTTAAAAAACTGTGTCACAATTTCTACAAACAGCCTTTTGTTAAACATTTATGTATTTCTGTATGCAATATTTATGTTAATTATTTGTTATTTTAATTTCATTTCATATGGAATTCAGAATCTTGTTTTTACACGTCTTTATGTTTTTTCTTTCTTTTTTATAACCTGAGCGCATTTTTTTCTGTTAAGAAAACTTTTTTTGTCATGCCAAATGTTTTTTTTTTTTTTGGCATAAATTTAATTTTTACTTGATTAATTTAGTGGTTTTTATTTCTTCCAATCGTTTGTATTTTTTTTATATTTTTCTTCAATTCAGTTTTTTTTTTCGTTTGGCAAAAACTGAAAATATTTGTTACCTGTAATTTGAATATATATATATATATATATACATATATATATATATATATATATATATATATATATATATATATATATATATATATATATATTTTTTTTTATTTTTTTTTTTTTTTTTTTTTTTTTTTTGTCTATTCAGAGTGAGAGTTGTTGCTATAAAGTTTCAGTTTATTTGCAAATATTGTCCATACATACACACATATGTATATATTATATCATCATTTATCGTATATCGTTTATAGTAGTGCTATTGCTATATATATCTATATATCCTTGGAAAGAAATGCATATACGTACTTTATAGCTATAAATTCTAATTGCAAATGCATTCGGTTTTACAAGTGCACCCTAATACCTGCATTAGGGTGTGCCACGACGAGAAAATCAAAAGAAAAGTAAGGGTCAGAAATTCTATGTTAAATTCAAATAAAACAAAAATATAGCTTCGTTTTTTTCTTCTTTTTTTTATACAAACAGTTTTACACGATTTTTATTTCATTCTCTGCAGCCAACGTAAACTCATCGCATTATATTAGGTAGTTTATACGTAGGTTCTACTGTATAATTAGCACATACATATATATATTTATATTGTATTTTGTATATCTATGTAGGTCAAATACTCAGCTTTTAGTTAGTTTGTTTTCTTTTTTCAGTTTACTTAGATTAACTAACAATTAGACATTGTTGAAACTTAAGCGCCAAGAATTTATAGACAAATTTTAGCATAATTATTGTATTGTATTGTATATATATATATAGATTTATATATATGTAATGTGTGTGTTTTATTTTGTTGAAAATTGTGCAAAAAAAATGTACATGTATATGATTAACTATATAGTTGTTATATATCTATATATATTTGTTTGTTTCTTTAACTAAAAAAAAAATGAAAACTAGATTTCATTTGGATTATATATAATGTATATATATATATATATATATATTAATATATAAGTATTGGTGGGGCTTTAATGTTATGTACATGGTGCTTACATCAAGTCAAAACGAAATTACATATATATATAAATTGTATGTATGTATGAAAGTGTGTAAAATGTGCTTAGCTGCTAATGTAGTTGATAAATTGTTTTGCATTGCATTCGTTTTTTATTGAACATTTATTACAATTACATTTAGTAAACTAAAAGTATGTTTATAAACGTGTGTGTGCCTTAGCATTCGAGTATGAGTGTGTGTGTGTGTGTGAGTGTGACCAAAATATTGTTGCCTACATATATGTATGTATATATATATATATATAAGAAAAAACTGATTATTTATAAACAAAAGTTTCGTTTTAAGAAATCAAAAATATGGAAAATCGTTGGCAACATCTAACGGTATTCCGCCATATGGCTAAATACAATATATATATGCATATCGTATATTTCGTATAGCTCTAACGATTCTCCACTTTTCGCCTTTCATCAAGTTTTTCGTTTTCATTTTGTTTGCTTTTGCTATGAGATCTCCGTGAAAGTTTGAATTCATATTTCGTTTCCTTCATATTATATATCGTCTTTAGGCGTACGCTAAATTAGTTGTATCATATATATATATATATATGTGCGCATATATATATAATTAAAAACTACATACATAAGAAAGCAGCACAGTTTAGAGTCGAAGAAATTTGTTTGTTGTTTGTTTTTCTATATAGAGAAATTGGCTTCTAGTTAAGCGCCTACAATTTTCGAGAAAGTTTACGATTTACATATGGTCGAAAAGACTTCAAAAATTACGAATACACGTACACATACATACATATAATATAATACATACATATATATATGTTTTTATCTTTCTTTTTTTGTTTCATATATAGTTTTGCTACATTTAAATACATAATTCAAGCATTATAAATGGGGTTTCGCTACGTTTTCTTTTGCTTTGTTATACCAAAAACAATTTTCCTGACATTTCAATTCATTTTCACTTCATTATCATTTTCATTTTGCTGATATACTTTCTTTATATACATATACATATATATATGTATATATATATTTTGCATATAAGCGCGCTTGTCAACCATCTCTTTTGTAAGGAAATGAGAGAACTCAGTCTTAAACATATACAGATATCAGTGTGAGATAGTATATATGGGACAGGCTAGGGATACTAAACAGTTCTATTTATAGCATTTTGTTGGCAATGAGCATTGAGTTGCTAGTTGAAAAGGTCAAGGGGCAGGGGGGTCAATTAAACTATATTACAGTTAAACTAATTCCGATTTAAAAACTAACTTTGAAATGGCCCAGCGTTCAGCGGACAGAGGCAAGCGAGCGAGCGAGAGTGTCCACTTTAGTGAGTGCTGACTGTGCTTGAAACGTCTGGGCACATTCACTGGGGGGCAGTGTGTCGTCCACTTGTTGGTTTTGCTTTTGCAACACGCACACATATACTACTGTCTGTGTCTGTGTGTGTGTAAGTGTGTGTGTGCGCGCTACGAACTAAACGAATTTGCCAGCAAAAGGCAAAACAAATTGAATAATAATTAATAAAAATGTTAAAACTAATGCGAATACATATATGCATATAAATTGTCATAAACTAAGCGTTAAGTAGATTAGAGTAATAAAAAATTAAAATTTATTTAATTATTTAATTGCATAGTTGTTTGGCATTTATGCAATTTAATCAGTCAACGGTTAAAAATATTTCATGTGTGTTTCCAAAAGATTTTCATGTTCTGCTATATATATATATATATATATGTATATGCATATAAATATATATATGACATACACAGAGTTACAGTTATACATATACAAACACACATTTAATACATACATATATATATGTAGAGTTGCATATATATATATATATGTATATATATATATATATTTTTTTTTTTTTTAGTGATTTTAAGAGCTTTCTCTATAGAGCCTTTTTCTTCTTCTTTTTCTACATATAATTAGAAACCAGTTTCAAAATTGAAGCGCAAATATGTGGAAAATAAATAGTTGTTGTTATGTTTTTTTTTTAATTAGTTTTTAGAAAATATTCATCTTCTCTTTGTTTTGTTTTTAGCTGCTACACATTTATATATAGAGAGAGAGAGAGAGGGAGAGAGTTCTATAGTTTTTTATATAGTTATACACAGAAAAAAAGGTTTGCGTGTGTGTGTGTGTGTATGTGTGAGGTAAATTTGGCAAACAAATTTCTTGTTGTGTGTGAGAGTGTGTGTGTGTATATATATTTAATTTTTAGTACACACACACATATATATATGTGTGTTTATATAATTTGTGTTTTGCACTAATTGCTAATTAATTTACATCGAATTTTTGTTTTGTTTTTTTGTTTTTTAAAGCGCTTAAAATAAAAAACATTTTGCAACTTGTTTATTAGACCCAAAAATGTTTGCTTTGCTTGTGTTGTTTGTTGTTTTTTTTTTTTAATATTTAATTTTTAGTGTTTTTCGTATTCTTTTTTTCTACCAATTTTGTCAAGCGCAACAAATTAAGTTTTTGTTGCTTTAGATAGTTTTAATTTAATTTGTTTATAATGAATTTGTTTTTTTGTTTTCTCGAATTTGTTGTGTTTATTGTTTGTGCCGCAAACAATTTCGATTGTTGTTTGCTTTGCTTTACTTTACTCTTGTTTCTTTCTATCTTCTTTCTTTTTTTTTTTAGACTAGTTTCAGTTGAGTTACGTTACATTTTGTTTATTTGTTGTTTGTTTGTTTGTTTGTTTGTCGTTTTAGTTTCGGTGGTGGAATGCTTTAACTTTGAAACAGACAGCGCTGAGCAAAACTGTTCTTTTGGCGCTTTAAAATTGTAGTCGTTGTTATCCATTTGCTGTCCCGAAGGCTTTGTAGCGGAGCTGCCAGTCGCAAGGCTCCTTGTCCATATTCGATATAGCTATATACATATACAATATATATATATACATAGCTAGCTATTGTTGTTGTTCAAGTTGTTGTTGTTGTTGTTGTTCGCTGAGTGTTGCTTTTGATATTTTAGGCAGCAATCGCCTCATTTTGCCGTCATTCCCATTGATGTGGCGAAGGCGGCAGCTCCGAAGGATGTGCCACAGTGGAGCTAATTTTGAAAATATTACGAGAAAAAAAAGGAGAAGAGAAAATGCAAAAATTAGTCAAGTCTCAGATCAGAAAAGTTGTCACTTCAAATACATTTAGATAGAGCGTAGAGCACATGCAACAAACTACCAAAAAAAAAAAAAACAAAAACAAAAACAAAAACATTACAACATAAAAAGCCAGAGTAAAACCCGCAGTGGAAGCACAATAAACAATAAACAATAAACAACAAACCAGCATAAACTAAAAGTCATAAATAAATGAAATACATGAAGGAGAATTATATGTATATTCAAATAAACTACATTTAAATAGATTTCGATATATACAACCAACAAAACAAAACATAATGAAATCAAAAGTCAAGGAATTTATATAAAAAACGTAAAGAATTTTATGTTAATTATTTAATTATTATTTTTTGAAGACTTGAAGTGAAAGAAAGCTTTTCAAGCGGTTTTATTCTACTTTTGTTTTGACCATTGTCACTGCTGCTCAACTGCACTGATTTATATACGTATATACATATACATATATATACATATATACATGTATACATATACATATATGTATATAGATATATTTCTAATTTTTCAATATGCATTTTGCTGTTTGTTGTTGCTGGCAGCGTATTAAATGTAGTTGTAAATGTTTTCTTGGCCAAATTCATGATATATAGAGTTAAGGGGGCCGGATGGGGGGGGCGGGGCGGTTGCTAGTAGGGGCTGTGACATAGACTCTCATATGGCTAATTGCATAATGTACAAGCTAACTGTGTGCGTGAGTTTTGCTCATGATTTGATTAGAGAAAGAAAACAAAGGAAAGTACATATTTATGATTTCGGCATAGCCGAAGCTGAAATACTCTACTCTTGCAGTTAAATATAATTTTTAGTTAGAATTCAACCAATTTTCAAGTATTAAAGAAGTCTTCTACAGAGCACTTAGAATTTATTCTGCATACCATTTCATTCTATTATAATGTGGTAGCAATATATGATATAGCAGTATTATAATTTGATTGATTCTAAGGTATATGATATATATGATATATATATATACATATACAAAATTTCAAGAGAAAAGTTTGAGAGGAAGCTTAGTTCAGATAGTAATAAATAAAAGATAGATAGTACAGACTTGGCTTATAAAGGTGCTTTCATTTAAATGGAACAAAAAGCAGCTGCTCCAAGTTTCACCTGAAAAGCTTCACAGGAAGCTGAGTTCAGATAGATATAGATAGGAAGTAGGAAGATATATACAGTTGCTGTTATATTTAAGAGTTCTCTTTTTATAGTTTCTAGCTATGTTCTATAAAGTTCCATTCAAGTTTTAACTGCAAGGATGGAATATATGTATATTGTTACATTTATATGCTAATGGGCGTGTCTCTGTGTATATATATGTGTGTATTCGTGTGATTGATTAGAGTTTTGATATATTAAATGCTTTACACAGTATGCGAATATATATATATATATATATATATATATTTGGTTTATATGATATATGAGTTGCAATTGGCTATGGGTTGAGAGATATATGTATGTATATTTGTATATATATGGGGTTTAGAATACATTTGATGCTTTGCAAGGTATTTTTTATATGCTTTGCTCGAAATGTCTATGAAAAGTGGTGCGTATTTTTATAGTATTTTTTCAGGATTCCAAGATTTCTTGATTTTCATAAGCCAATTGTTTTCAAATATTTTGGTTGATTGTTATATATAAATATTTTCTTTTTTTGCCGACCAATTTTTGCGTTTGACACTTGACGAGAGTTAGAAATTTGCCAGTTTTGGTATTTTGTTCTTGTAAATAACATTTATGTACACAAATAACCCATTTAATAATAAATGTAATGAAAACTAAAAAAATATATATGAGTTAAGTCATCTTTCACAACTTAGGAGTATTATAAATGATTTTTATACACATTTGCATTAAACAAATAGAAAAAAGTAGAAGATATATATATTATAAAAAAGGAAGAGAATATACATATGTATATTTTTATATATATGGTGAACATAGGTATTAAATCATATTTATACAAATTATAGAAAAAAAAATTATAAATGATATATTTTTTGTTTTTTTTGTTTTAGCAAATGTATTAGAGCAATAAATGTATTTGCTTGATCAACAGACCTAAAGATTCAAGAGTTGCTGCTGCCGAGGTACCCACAATAGTGTAGTAAGGATATCGATATCGATATCGATATATATCGCTGCAATGCGATGCTTGGTAACTTGCTCGCTTTCTCGCCCGCTTTCTTGATCTTGCTTGCTTGTCTTTGTCTTTCTCTTTATTCTGGTTTGTTTGCTTTCTTTCTTTCTCTGGCGGCTTTGCTATTATTTGTTTGCTTTTTTCTTTCTTTCTGTTTTGTGACCTTCTGCTGGGATCTGCTTTCTGTGTTTTTCTTTGACTTGATTGGTTAAGATGGGTATATCGGTACGCGCCTAGTATATATACTTGGTCTTTGTCTTGGTATTTAGCCTGCGCAGCGGCGGCGGCGGCGGCGGCAACAGCAGCAGCAGCAGCGGCAGCGGCAGCGGCAGCGGCAGCAGCAGCGACAGGAGCAGCAGTGCAAGTTGTGGTAGTAGTAGTAGATATTCTCATTCTCATTGGCTTAACAACGCAAATATGTAAATTAAATTTGATAGAATTGATTCAGTATTAATGCATATCGATATTGATGTATAATCGATATATTTGTATACAAAAAAAAAAAAAGTAAAAAAAAAACGATAGAAAAAAAGAAGAGAAAACAAAAATTAAAATCGTTTTAAAATTTATATTATATATAAAGATAAATCAACAATAGATAGAGAGAGAGGGAGAAAGATGGGGAGTTGGAGATAGATAGAGAGAGACGGACTTAAAGCATTTGACGAAGTAAAAACAAAACTTAGTTTCCTTTTAGAAAGAGAGAGAGAGAGAGACAGACAACAATGTGCGGGAAAGAGAGAATTTTATTTGTCAACTGAAAAGCAAATTACGAATACAATTTTTTTGGAACAACAAAAAAGAAAGAGATAGATATAGATAGGTAAATAGAGAGAGAGAGACAGAGATAGTTTTGAAAGAGTGGGTCGAGTTTTGGTTGGGATTCGTACGCAGCGTGCAGCGTGTTGTATGGCTGGATTGCAACTCACCTGGCAAAGCTCTTGAAGGCCGCACTCTGCGGATTAATGCAGAGCGGCACACGGCCCGTCTGCAGCTGCTCGGCAATGAATTTGTGCATTTCCTCTGTGAGAAGATGGGTGGAGAGGGGAAATTCTTCATTTGTAAAATGCTCTTACAACTTTTCGCTCGCGTTCGTTTATTTGACTTACCCTTCACCTGCTGCACTGAGGTGAGCTTGCGCTCCCATAAATCATCGAAGGGCTGCCCGGCGGAGGGCTCAAAGTCCGCCGTATACTGACGCATTCCAGCTGAGGTAGTGAAACAGCATTTGCACATGCACGAATGATAGCGCAGACGACCCTCATCCAGATACGGATGCGCCAGAGCATCTGTCACCGAAATGCGCTTGTCCTACAGGGAGCAGAAGGAAGGAGGAGCGTGAGGGGGGGGGGAAGAGAATCGTGTGTTACAGCCGAAAGATTGAGTGTCACTTAAGCCAGTCTGTCTTACCGGATCAAAGACAAGCATCTGGCAGAGCAGATGCACCGCCTCGTGCGTGGCATGTGAGCTGAGCGTGTAGAGCACCGAGAACGACGGCGGCTTGGGCGCCCGCCGCAGCATGTGTGTGCGTGCCCCCTCGCACGCATGACGCATGTCCTCCATGGTGGGCGTGCCGAGCAGCTCGGTGATGAGCTCCAGCTGCTGCACCGGATTCTGCGCCTGGAACAGTATGCGCCGGCCGAGCAGCTCACCAAAGATGCAGCCCACCGACCACACATCCACAGCCGACGAATAGTGGCGAGCGCCCATGAGTATTTCGGGCGCCCGATAGTATTGAGTGACCACCTCCTGGGTCATGTGCTTGGCCTGGTCGGGCTCCTCGACGCGTGCCAGCCCAAAGTCGCATATCTTCAGCACACAGTTGGAGTTGACCAGGAGATTGCCCGGCTTGATGTCCCGATGCAGTATCCGGGCCGAGTGCAAATACTTCAGGCCGCGCAGTATCTGATAGAGAAAGACCTTGATGTGATCCGCCGACAGATGCTGCGGCGACACGATGATCTTGTGCAGATCCGATTGCAGCAGTTCAGTTATCACATAGCTAGAGTTGGATAGTGTTTAGGAAATAACCAATTGCCACGTGGCAGCTGAATGTTGTTTGTCGCCCATTTTGGGCCACTCGCTAAAGTTTTTTTTGGGGCTTGTTTGTTAGCTTTAAACTTTTTCAATTAAGTAGTTGCACGCTTCAGCTTCAGCTTTGGCTTTGGCTTTCGCTCTGCCCACAACTTTTACGCGCTGAAAATAGATATTCTCGCTTTTTATTTTCACAGTTTGCCCTCAATCAGCAAATAAAACCTGTGACCCCAACGAAGGATGCGGATGCGGATGCAGTTTCAACTCGAGCTTTTTGGATTTGCCAAATTGTTAAGCTACTTCGCTGAAGTAGGCGAGAGTGTCTGTGTGGGTGTGTTTAGCTGTAGTTGAAGGTGTGTGGGTGTGGGTGTGGGTGTGTATGGGTATGTGTGTTTAAAGGTGCGTGTGTAGGTGTTTGTTCTTGGCAAATATATTTAATTTGTAGAAAAGACTCGTATGATTGCTGTTTCAAATAAATCTCAAAGACAACTATTAATAACTTTGATCAATTAAATATATACGCGAATTCCTCTTACTAAAACTAAACTAAGGCTATCCTTTACATTACTTCATCAACTTATACCTTTACAGCATTGAAATAGAGTGAAGCCTCCTATGGCTGGGTTGCCAGTAATTCGCTTCTCTCTCCCATCAAACTGTTCCGGCGTACCTTAAGCTCTTCAGCAATATATTATATTTTCTCTTCAAGTGAATCGCCTGCCCGTGCTATGCCTCTCAATTGCGTACTATATTTGCATACTCCTCATTTCCTATTCAACTGTATGCTCTGTGCGAGATTTTCTCTGCTTGTCAATAATCTCTTGCTCATGGCCTCTACTCCACATAGACTTCGACAAGCAGGTAACTTACACTCAGTTTAGTTTGCTCTTCTTCTTAGCATCTTTGCTTTTCGTAGAGGCTTCTCTCAATTTCGCTTCCACTGCCTACTCTGCCTAGAATTTTCTCTGCAATCTCTTACGGCTTCTCATCTACTAATCAAATGAACACTTTGCTTATGATTTATCAAATTTTTAGCTAGATGTGGAAGCTACTTAGCTAGTTACTTAGGCATGTCTTCTATGTCTCAGTCAGTTGCAAAAGTTCTTCAGCATATATCTTAGACTCTGATTTTCTATTGCTCGGCTCTCATATATTTTTCTCTTAATCATGTCGACGCTGCTTTTATAAACTCTTTCACACATTGCTTACTTCAAATCTTCTATTTAATAGTCGCTCTATCATTATTCAAAATGTTTTTCCCTTTAATGCCTGCCTATTCGTAGTCTCTTAAGTCATATCTGTATATTTGCTGTTAGAATTCACACTAAATTCGCTCTTTAGCAGTTGTTGAAAAGTTTTCCAAGTTATCAATTTCACTTAAGTCTGACTTCAACTAATTTCATCTAAAATTACAGTGGAAAGCTGCTCTTTTACTAACTACTCAATTGAATTGTACAATTCCCAAAGGTTTGCTATAAAACTTAATAAACTCTTACAGAATTGTAGAATTTTTAAGAACTATAGACAACTAAAAGCTTGGCTTTAAGCTGTCTAAAATTGAATTCATTTCAATTTTCAGTGAGTCAAAAATCATAAGAAACTATTTAATTTATAGTTTCTTTCTATTGTTTGTTGTAAAAAGGATACATTTCCTGAAAGAAGTCCAAATGTGGTGGCTGTAAAATGTCCAAAGCTGACAGCACCTGCAATGAGAGATAAAGGGAGAGAGAGAGAGAGAGAGTGAGATAGGTAGAGAATGAGAAAATTGTTATAGCCGTGTTTCGTTAATAAATCTCGACACACACACACACACACACAATGTTGTTGTTAATATAGACGCGTGTGTTTATTGGTTGTGGCATTAGCCACATAAATCTGAAAACAATGCTGCAGCATTACACCTAGAACAACAGCAACAACAAAGATGCAACGACGCCCATTTGAGTGGCTGACTGGCTCGATCATAAATTATGCACTCCAATAAAATATAAATAAAAATCAAAAGCATCAAATGCGCCATTTAGTTGCATGTTAAGTGTCGCTGCCAGGCACTAAAATGCCACAAAGTTCAGCGGCAGCGGCAGCGGCAGCAACTGGCAACAACTTGCAACGCTGACCCGTTGATGATGTTTAGCGGCAGATACAAGACACGCCACTGTCTGTCTGTGGCAGCTACGCTTCGGGGGAGTTCTGTCCGCCTGTCTGTCTGTCTGTCCGTCTGCCCATCCGATTGTCTGCAGCAGAGGCAACGGCTCTATAAGACAGAAAGGAGTACAACAACAAAAAAGAGCCAAACCAGCACAAAATAATAAATAAAAACGGGACGAGCCGGCAAGAACTTGATGGACAGCAGCAGCACAACAAAGAGCAATCAGCAACAACAACAACAACAACAACAACTGGCAACCGAGTTGGACAAGCGTCGACAGAGCCAAAGCCCTGAGCTGCGGTCCGCTCTGCCGTCGCTCTGCCGTCGCTCTACCTTTCAGCCGGAGCTGCAGACAAGCGCTGATTTATTTAGCTTGCGGCCAAAATGATGAAGGAACTTGCCACAAAGCCCGAATGGCAAATCTAACGGGGTGAGGCAGCCACAAGACGTGCAGAGGCGCATGTGTTGCAACAATGCTGTGCGCGTGTGTGTGTGTGTGTGTGTGCGACACATGCGTGGCTGAAAATCAATTTTCAATATCATTCAAGCAGCTCAAATCGCTCGCATTTCAAGCCCAAAAAAAAAACATTCAACATGCGAAATTGTTGCGTGCGGCAACAACAACAACAACAACAACAGCCACAGCAATCGCAGCTTAAACAATCTATATGTGTGCGCATATTTGTTGCACAACTCACACACATTGTTGCCGCTGCCGCTGCTGCTGCTGCTGCTGCTGCTGTTCGACTGTCTTCCCCCAGCTGCTGCCTGGATTTGTCTGTTGGCCACAAAAATTGTTGCAAAGTGCTTTAGCAGCAGCAACAACAACAATAGCAACACAAAAAGTGCCGCCGCGTTGCTAAGCCGCCGACTTCGACTTGTGTGTGTGTGTGTTTTTTTTTTAAGTGGCAACAATTTTTAGCCTTTTTTGTTGTCGTTGTTGTTGTTGTTGTGTTCATTTACAAACGCTAAAGCTAAAGCTGCCGCTGGGTCTGGGTCTTTTGAGGGTTTCGCTGCGTCGTCATCGTCTTTGGCTTTGTTTTTTGGCTCAGTTAAGTTCGTTTGTAATATTTCGCGCTGCTTGCAACTAATAAACTGCATTTGTTGCGCTTGCGGTTTCACAAGCAACAACAACAACAACAACAAAAGAACAGCTTTAGGCACAAATTAAGCTAGCTGACACAAAGCGAAGCTTAAATATTTTGGCTTTAAAATTTACTCAAAATGCTCGAGGTGATGTAAGAGACAAAGAGTTTTAGAAGGAATACCCCTACTGCTATATGTTATATATTTAGTATTAAGTATATTTATATATGTTTACATACTGCATACGATATTCCACATCATTTTGCTCTAAGAACTTTATTATGGAACTCAACGGATTTTAAATTGCTTTATAGAGGGAATACCACTGCTGCTGTAACAAAAGCTTGATATAGTTTATATTATAAAGGGTAAGTACTAGCTCTGCTATGTCGGTCTTCTCTCATATTTATAGATGCCATAGAAAGTAGCTTACAAACTTTAGCTTGAGGAGATTTGAGACAAAGAGTTATAGAAGAGGGAGTACCCCCCTTATGGCTGCATGTGTAATACATATAAAATATATTACAATATCCTCTCTCTCTCTGCCCTCTCACTCCATAATCTTCTCAAGTTCTGCCCCCCCCTTTTTCGTGCAGTGCATCATGTCAGCCCTCGAGTAACGCTTTGCTTTCGCTGCCTTCCGCTTGCTTCGCACATAATTTGTTGCAAGTTGCCGTTGTTGTTGTTGCGTGTAGCTACCACTAGCTGCACTCTTGCCCTCACACGTGCAACGCCGCTTTGCAGCTAATTAACATTTTGCGCTGTGGCAATCAGCAACCAAATTTATGCAGTTCATATTGGCAGTTATTTTCTTTGTTTTTTTTCGGATTTCTGTCCTTGAAGCGCATGCAGCGCTTGCAGCAGAGATGCCCAAATAAAAAAACAATCATAAAACAGCAACTAAGTGCGAGAGTGCTCTCATTGGATGTGCATGACTAGCAGATGCCGGATATTATAAAGTTGTTGCTGGCAATGCCTGAAGTTTGGATTTGAACTGCCCTTAGTTGTTCAGATTTGACAGAATTTCTTAGATTATTTATTTAGTTTTTTTTTTTTTGTTCACAGTTCTTAGCTATATGTATATAACTTTTTATCATTATGATGTTATTTCCTGCATCAAAATTTATTCCCATATTTAAACACTTTAAAATCTAGTTTAGTTATCAAAATTTGTGTACAAAGTAGGGAGTGTTTATACAGCATAGCATAGCAAATATTATTGAAATCTGGAAATCATAAACCTTAACTGAATTCTGAACCTGAAAGGTTTCTCAATAAAACCTTATTCTGCTTCTTTCAGCCTTTAATGTGCCATGAATCGTGCCCCAAAAATTGCTTAAAAAATCTGTTCTTTTAAGTATTATTTTCAATGTTGCATTTGTTAAATTACATCAAAAACATTTAAATATCCTGTTTACGCACTCTCAATGCAGCTTCAGCTCATGCGGAGGGCAAACAAATGCTCTAAAGCTAAACTAGGCGTGTAATAATAATAAACACAAACAGCAACAGCAACAACAACAACAACAACATTTAACGAGCTGTGCAAGCAACTTAGACAACAACTTTTGCTGAACTGCAACTACACGAGTTGCAAGTTGCAAGTTGCTAGTTGCAAGTGGCAACAGCTGTGGCAGCACATGTCAAACACAGAAAGAGAGAGGGAGAGTATGTGAGAGAGAGAGCGAGAAAAGTTAAAGTAGAAGAATAAAAAAACAACTTGAAGTATGTTAAAGCTAACATAATCAAGAGCAGCATCTCTGCTTCTAGCTCTTTGTCGTCTTCGTTCGTCATCTTCTGCTTCTGCTTCTTCTTCTTATTATTCTGCTTCTGCTTCTGTTGGCCCCTTTTTAAACGATTTCAAGCGAATTCTCTTCAAGTCGCTAGCGTCTCTAAACAAAAGCAAAAGTGTTGTTTGCTAGCGACATTTTCATTTCAAGCCAAAATTCTAGCTAAATAATTGTTACAGCAGCTGCTGACAACATTTCCAGTTGTTGTAATTGCTGTTGCTGTTGCTATTGTTGTTGTTGTTATTCTTGTTGTTGACTAATTAAAACGCCACAGATTTTTGTAAAACAATTTCATCAGCTGCTTTGCTTTGTGCCTGTTTCAACCTTGAGTCAAGCAAATGTTGACGCTGCGCTGTAAAGCTCTTCCAGCTAAAAAGATCTAGCGTGGGATTTGTGCCACAAAGTCATGTGTATGCTATGGTATATATAATCATATATGTATGTATCTATAAGGTTCAATTGCAGCAAATGAAATTCGACATTTCAATTGCAATTCGTGTAGCGCCTCTCGAAATGATAGCAACAACAGAAATTTGCATGCAATTGATGCCAGGCATCAAAAACTTCAAGTCAAACTCAATCATTTGCAGCAGCTGCAAGGGCGTAAAGGGGTGTGGCAGGCATACACTTTATCGCCGCCGTCGCCGTCGTCGCCGTCGTCATCGTCTTTGGCTGCTGCATTTGAGAAATGCTTTTGAAATGTGCGCCACGTACGTTGCAAAATCTTTTATTGAAATTCGCAATTGAAATAAGCAACAATGCATAATGGGGCAAACATTTTGCAGCGATTTGTTAAAATGTATATGGCACACACACTCACACACATACACACATACACAATGCACTGCAGAGCAAACAGACACACACATACATATATTTGGTATTCTGCGCCATATAATGCCAAAGCAATTGAGACGATTGCCAGTGCCTTGCGCTGTCACTCAAAGAGCTGTTACTTTCTGTGTGTGTGTGTGTGTGTGTGTGTGTGCGTTGCCAGATTGTTGGCAATTGGCAGGAAGCAAGCACAAAACTGAAAGGCAGGACTTATGCAGCCAAAATCTCAGAATCGCACACAGCAACTTCTATGAAAAAGCGCCAAGGCAAAAGCAAAAGCGTGCAAATATTTATGTAGAATCTATAGAGAAAGGAAACCCATTAAACTTGAACAAATTCTGGCAAAAACTAAGCTAAGCATGGCTTTAAGCATGCTAAAAAGGTTTGCCAGCTCTTTGGGAATTCTACATGAGAGCAGATTCAAATTTGTCAAGTATTTGATTTTAGTTAACATAGGTTTAACATTAAAGTTGATTGAATTGAAGTCAGAGAAAAATAGAAGTTCAAGTATAATTCGTTACATGATTATTATATAAAATATATTTCATTTCTTTTCTGGCCACATCTATTACCATATGTAAATACAAGTTTCAAGCGCTCTTTTACTTTGCTATATATCTGCCCACATCCCAAATGGCTTGACGCATTCACCTATTGAATACAGCATTGTCGTCTCTAGCTTATTTCAGGTTGATTGCACTTGCTTTTAGATATGCAACGCGTCGCAGCGTTGCAAGTAGGAAATGAATATGCGATTGCGACAGGAAACCAACAATAGACATAGCACGAGACGCTCCTCTTTTATATTTTTCTTTCCAGTAAGTCTTCTTCTCTCTCACTCTCTGTGTGTCTCCCCTCTCTTGTCTCTTCTTTTCCTTCAAAGCACTTTGCATATTAAGACAACATTTGCATAGGTGTTGCCAGGTGTTGACATGTGTGTGGGCAGAGCGCGCTTCATTAGGGCAACTCTTCATCGAATCGAATGCATTGCATAAGTTTTGGATAAGCTAACTAAATTAGCAGAGTCTGACTTGAATATTACAATAATAATCAACTTTGGCTCGCTGCGCACCCACGTTCGATTCGTTTGCCTAATTGAGCAGCTCGAATGCACAGTGTTGGCAAACGCTGAAAGTTGCAGTTGACATTTGCAGTCAAGGTTCGAATCATGTGTGTCGAATGAGTTTTGTTTGAGAAAAATAAGTTGAGCGCGTTTCTAGCCAAACATCAAGCTGACATTTTAGCCATGGCAAATGTCAATCGATTATGATATGATATTCTTTGAAAGTGAAACTGCAAGGAATGAATATATATGGGAATCATCTATCAAAATGCTTTACTTTCAAGTTTGACAAGTTTCTGAGATAAACTATTATAGCTTGTCTTAGAAAACTTGGAATCTATAGAAACGTATTCTTGATTAAAGATCCCAAAACTGAATCTATATCAACCTTAATTCTAATTTCTTGCGTTCTTCGTATTTCTACTTGAATATATTCATTAACAATATATAGGAAATATACTTCTTTATACTTTAATTTATTCAACATATAGGAAGTATATGTTTCGTAATACTTTACTCTAGTCAATATATAGGAAGTATATGTTGCTAGAAAAAAAAAAAAATTGCATGACATTAATTCTAAAGCTAGTTACCATAAACTAAACTAAACAGCGAACACTTATTATCAGTATATATACGTTATCTATACAAATATATCTGCCAGGCGTTACACATTTCGTGTCAGTTCGCTAAAAAAAATAGAATCAGAGATCGCTCAGTGCACGTGCTCGAAACACAAGTGAGCTGAAATATATGCAGATAAATAAATTAAAGCAAATCGCCGCAAAGTCACATAAAATTGGCCATAAAATCGCAGCACAATGCAGCTGTGGAGCTCTCCGTCCCACCACACTATTTAAGTGTTAAGTTTTTCTTTTTATTAATAATTCTAAATGTTATATGAACAATAATAATTCTTTTTTTTACGTTTTGCTGCATGCTCTCTGGTTCCCTCTCTCCGTCTCTCTCTCTTGCTCTGTTGTGTTAACAAATTTGCATGCAACAAAATGTTTGTAGTCTCAGCTTTTATTTTTCTGCTTTTCTTTACAATTTGTTGTGCATAAAATTTATTTGTCATAAATTTTTTTTGGTGCACCGCAGCCTTTTGTGGCTCACAAACTGGAAAACTGGCAGCAGTCAGAGCAGTGGGCATGGCCTGTTTGTGGGCGTTACTTAACAATATATTTATATGTGCATTTTGTTGTTGCAGCAGCAGCAACTGCAATGAATATGAATGAGTTAATTAATGCCATGATAAATGATTGATTTATAACTGTCTGACAAACAATAGCCAAAGCATATAGATCCAAATCGAATTTTGTATATTCCAGAGAACTTGTGAAACATGATATATGACTGACAAATTGAATGTGTTTGAAGAGCATGATTAAACATGATATATTGTGTATGTATATAACAGTGAAGTGTGTGTTAGTCCTGAGTTGTTCAGCAGAAAAAGTTGTATTTATATGTTACGTAATATTATGAATTGAAGAGAGAATGCTGCTTAGAGCTCTCTAATTCTGGCTCTATTTTGTGTCTTAGTTTAAGGATGTATATGTAAAATCGAATAAATTAGCGCTTCCCATATCATACTCTTGAAGAGAGAGAGAGAGAGAGAGAGAGACAAAGATAGCTGCAGCCGAACGTAACTTCAGCGCTTCCCATTCCATACTCTAGAAGAGAGAGAGGGAGAGAGAGAGAAAGCTAGGTTACCGAACGCAGCTTCGGCTATTGCCGAACATAACTTCGGCTGTAGCTTAGAGAGAGAGCGAGATGGCTGCTTGGGCAGGGTCGTAATTAATTCGCACTTTAATTGTATTATTATTTTTTCTAACTAAAATAATTTGTATTTAATATACCTCTTTAATCTGCCCACATAGATATATATGTATTATTATAAATATATATATTTCGCTTGTTAACCGAGTTTTCATAGTTATATCATTGCTACTCATCTGCAACGTTTAATTAATGACAATAATTACACAGCCAATAAACGACACTTGCTTGACAATCAAACAGACAACAATAATAACAACAACAACCAACATCCAGCAATAATAACTTCAATTTTTGAGCTGAAGTTCAACTGGAAAGGCGGCAGTTAAAACGAATTTCTCGCCAACGAAAGCCTTCGCCAGGGTAAAAATAATATAATTATTAATAAATGCACACATAACATGAGAGCAGCGGCTCAATGTGAATGCCTAACTAAGAGATACCCTGTAGATGAAGTCAGGGCTGCTTCCTGCTGCTGTTGTATGCAGGCAGGCAGGCAACACCGCCTGCTCCTTGACATTACAGGCTATTATTAGCCAGCAGGCAGCCACTGCGTATACGCAATATTCCACACGGAGTGGGCGAGAGCATGAATAAAAAAAAATATACGGAAAATATTTGCATTGTGTGGCAGTCGCAGCACAAATAATCGAATTGCTTTTTTTAATTAAATTTCGTGTCATAAACGCGACGCGTAATTAAATGCAGGGCAATTTTTGTATTTTTTCGTTCACTTCCCCTTTGTAATATCACAATGGATTTTACTATATATGTATGCATATATATAAGTATGAATATAGTTGATGTATGATAAAATAAAGTTGTTCAAGTACTTACGTTTTCATGCTTGAAAAAGCACAGCATTTTGAGCTCACGAAAAACACGCTTGGATGAGACCAGAGATTGGAACACATTCGGCAACTTTTTCAGTGCGACGCGACGGCCATCGCGTGGATCTGTGACGGCCCTGTAAGCCGATAGAGAGAGGGAGAGAGAAGCAAAAAGATAAGTTTGAGTTAGTAAAAAGTAAAGCAGCATTGAATACACTCTGTCTGTGAGAGACATGAAAAAAAAATAGATACAGAAACCATTTATTGAGATAAGTTTTGCCAGCCACAAAAAGCAGACAGCAGAGCAACTTGCAAGAGCAAAGAGAAGTAAGTCTAGGTAAATAACGGTGAATTTTCATGTATTTGCGACCACTCAGGCAGCATTAGTGAAGCGACCGAGTGGTGGAGCGTAATGGGAACTAAACTTTGCATTAATATCGTCGAAACAATAGACCCCTCACAAAAAGCTGCGAGCTGCGAGGCCACTCGAGAGACAAACAAACAAGGCTACTCACACACACACACACTAAAATATAAATAACAAATGTCGATTGTTTTTGTCTAGCAACAAATAAAAGGGAGGGAGTTCACTGAACTTGGGTAAGAGGCCTATGAACGCCTAGAAGTATGCAGGCACTGCGGCTTCTTCCTACACTCTCTCGCTCGCTCTCTCACTGTCTCTGTCGCTCTCTTAAATTGATGAACATTGCAAATTAGCTACGCTAAAAAGGTCAAACAACAGACGAGACGCACACACACGCACGTACTCGCTCTCTCTCTCTCTCTCTCTCGCTCTCGCCATCTCATTTGTGGCAAGTGCGTGTGTCGTGCAACGTGTTCGGCTGCCGCCGCAGCGGCGGCGTCTATTTGAGACAAAAACAACAGCAATACGCTGCTGGCTTTGCCTGGCTTGGCTTGGCTTGGCTTTTAGCAGTCAGAGTTCTATGGAGTTTTTATGATGCCATTGGCCATGGCCAAAAAGTGCGAATGTCTGGGCCAAAGAGCCAGGGCGACGACGTCTTTTGTCGCCGTCTGTCTGACTCACTCTGCAGTTATTTACACACACACACCCAGTCTCTCTCTCTCTCTCTCTCTCTCTCTGTCTATCTCCATCTCGCTCTTTGTCTGTTGCAGCCGAAAAATATTTTTGTTATGATTATTCTAGTGCTTCTTCTTCTTCTTCTTCCACTCTATATATTTTTTTTGTTTGCTTCTTTTGGTTGCCTTGGCCAGCAAGTGAGAAATATTACGCAGCATCTTATTTTTACCAGACTTGTCAACCGTTTCCAAGCCTTCCTCTCCTATTACCCCCCTTGCTCTCTCACTCTATCGCTCCTTATCCCTTGCCGTTTCATCTGTGAAAAGTTGTTCGCCGTAAATCTTTGGAATCGTCGTTAAGCGTTGAAATTATGGCAGATTGCTGTAAATTGGATTGAATTGCTCAGCGTGCAGATGAGTCATCGCTTAGCTCCCATCCCCAACCAAGGACTCCAGCTCACAGCACGTGCGTCTTTTTTTTTTTTCGCTAGTCTACATTTGGGCGCTTTGGCCCGCCCGGCCATTTGCATGTCTAATAGCCAAAACGGGCCCAACTGTCGGCCGCCTAATGATAATGAGTTGATTATACAAAGCGAAGCAACATTGTGTACGCTATATATAGGGTATTATGCTAAAATGTGCCCAGACGACGCTTAAGCATTCAAGTGCTTAAAGCAGAACCATAATCACGTCTTAAGAAATTTTGTTATTTTGTAGCCTTCAATTTAAGTTGGAAAGCGGCTGAGTTGAAGAAGGTTCAGCGCACTGTGATTGATTGATGTGATTGATTGATTATGCTCTTATGAAAATACTACAGGAATGCCCCTAAAAATAAGTAAACGAAAATAACTGAGGCTATAAAATGGAGCTTGGCATTAAGTTACAGAGAAGTTTTCAAGCAACCTCATGAAAGATGAGAAAACTTTTCATGTTTAAGGAAAATGCAGAATTATATGAAGAACATCTTCTATATGCAAATGAAGACTCAAGAGATTTTGATTTAATATCAACTTATTAGATAATAATAATTGACAACAAATTTCAGAATGTAGATAAATTTATGATATACATAAATATATAATATTTTTTATTTTCTGTTTAGTGGTTTTAAATTCTATTTTTTCTACTCATCAATTTGCATTTGATATTCCCTCAAAAACTGCGCCATTTAGTGGTTGATTCTCAATGGGAAGACCTTGACGTCAAAGTCAAATCAAAAGAGGAAATCGAGCATCAACACACACACAAACACACACACACACAAACAGTCGCATTTATGGTCGGCACATTAATATTTTATGGTCATCTATCAAATTTTAGAGAGAGACAGAGAGAGAGAGAGAGAGAGGGGGGGGGGAAATCAAACATCGCTCGTCTGTTCCAGTTTGTCTTCTATTATTATTTGTGGCAGCTTCAATTTACAAAAGGCAAGCGAGTCGCTGGCTTAATTTTCTTTTAAAGTAAATTCAGTTTCAAATTGGGTTAAATAAATTTTTTGTTTTTTTTTTTGCCCTTACTCTATGTGAAAGAAAAGAACACACAAGAAAAATTGTAGAAAAATCGTTGAAAAACTAAGACAAATAATGCTGATGTAGACAGTTGATAAAACAAAGAGCGAGAGAGAGAGAGAGAGAGAGACAGGCAGAGAGTGAGCTAGAGAATGCCGTTGCCTTCTTTGATGATGGATGACAAATGCAAGCACATTGCAGCACACAAACACACAAACACACACACAGATAGAGACACATATGGCACACACATACACATACACACTCGCACAGCATGTGCTCGAGTTGTGTTTTCTATGGTTTTTGGCTTTATCCTGCGCTCTGCACGCCGCTCAACGCCCTTGCTTATATTTTCTCTTGCTTTTCAATGGCAGTTAATGGAAAATCATTTATCATGTGCGTGTCGCAGTTGCTCTGCCGGCACTCGTATAGCCAGCAGCAGCAGCCAGCATCAACTTGAAGTGGATTCTTAAGAGTTGCAGTGAAACAAAAAGTGCCATAACTAAATGATAATTACCCAGGCAACAAGAGCAGAGACAATCGTCAGACAGACAGACAGACCGACAAAAGATGAAATCCTACACTGAAAGATTGTTGCTGTACTCTGCTTTGTTCGCTCGCTGTTGAAGGGGAACCGAAGGCCCTTTTTGGTTGATGGCCTGAATGTGTAGACCCCTATAGGCCTCTAGGCATCTAGGCCTCTAGGCCTCTAGCTGTAGGGCTCATCAATTTGTGCTGGACAATTTGTGCACGCAATGTGAAAAGTGTAGCAAATCGTTGCTAGTCTTTAGATTGATTTCAGAAAATAAGCAGGAGTGAGAGAGATGCGAATGCTGGATTCAAAGATGCCCTGTAAACGTTTATTATATACAGATCTAGATTTGCCGAGAGAATTAAGAATTCCATAATGATTTCAGCTGATTGTTAAGATTGTTAGACTGCGTTCAATCAAAGCAGATGTTCTTAGAGTAGCAAACTATGAAATACTTTAAGATCGCTAAAAAATATATATAAAGTATAAAGAATAAGTACATAGTCCTATACAAATTTGCATATTGAATCCTATTTCTAATCAGCCTAATAGTATCCCACTTTCCAAAGATCATAAAGCTATCAAGAGTAGCTGAATCATATGCATATATCCTATGCCTATAAATCGTAGCTTTTCTTTTCACTTTGCCTTTAGATATACCCCATTCTAACACATTTACAGGGTATGCACATAATAGTCATGTACGCTCTTGTTACAAACAATTGTAAATTACATTTTTTTCGGTCTCATTGCCGCACAGTATTTTTTTTTTTTTCTTTCAGGTGGCTGCAACGCGCACGTTTCGTGCTCAAGTGTTGACTGGGGCATAGGCGAGGCGCAGGGGCGTGGCTATGGCCCAAATCTAATCAGACACCAATGTCCGCTTGAGTCAAAAAAACGCCAGCTGCCAAAATGAAAACGAACGAAAAGTTCAAATTGCGATTTCTCTGAGCATTCTCGTTTCTCGTTTCTCGTTTTTCGTTTCTCGCTTTTCGTTTGTATTTTAACTTTATTTTTGGCATTTGCTAAGTTCTCAACTTGGCTTCGCATTTGAACGGTTGCCCGGTCCTTGCCGGGGGCCAAACTAACGGTCACAGCTGCCCCTTATTTGCCATCCATTGCAAACATTTGTGCTTTTAGCCCTTTTCAAGCCATCGCCATCGCCATCGCCATCGCCACCGCCCACGTCCCGCCCACTTCACATCAACTGTCTGTTGGTCGTTTGCTCGTTTTCGTCTCATTCCATTTTATCATATTATATTTTGCATTTTTTAATCTCATTTGATTTCTTCTGACATTTTGCACATGCTTTTTGAATAACTCATCACCTTGGCTCCGGTTTATTCAATTCATAAACTGTTCCATCACATTCCACAAACGAGCATTCGTTGCCTGCGGCCTTCCTCGACTTGCTACGTCTGCCTTCGTCACGCCGCGCCTCCCATCTGTCTCTCTTTCTCTCTCTCTCTCTCTTAGTCAACCACTTGAAACTCCTTTGGCAGCTCCTGTTGCCCGTTCATTGAACTTTGTCGTCGTCAGTTTCAGATTTCTTGAAAATCATTTTTACGAACAGCTTTCGAGGCGCGGCCTTAAATTGAATTTGCATCGAGATTTTTGCCTTTGCTGCTGCCTCTTCTACTTACCCCCCCATCTCTTCTGCTATTAGGCAATCAAAATATATATGCATGATTCAATTACTAATTGCACTTTGGCCATAATCATAGCTCATTACGTTTGCATATCACAACAACTCAATGTCGTCTGCTAATTCCCAGGAAATAGCCGCGGCGTGCCAGAGGGAGGCGTGGCTGCTGCATTGTGTTTCGCGTGTAAATTTCTAATTTGTATTGTATTGCTACTCCAAAGTGGCATCATTCTGATTGCATCTATCACATTCGCCTAGCTCTCCGTCCGGCTAAGCCGCTGCCCGTGTTTGTTGGCGCTTGTTCAACTGTTTGCCACAGACTTCTGCTTCTGACCCCGTGATGCAGCCGAGTCCAGAGCCAGGCGACAAATATGACAGATTACCAGAGAGTTGACAGATGCCCAGAGATTCTCAAGCGGACATTAGACAGAGATGAACGCAGAGAGTTGGAAAGAAAACACCTTAATGAAAAAATATGAGGTGTTAGTTTGAGAGAGGCACGTAAAGCGAGAGAGAGGGAGAGGGATAGAGAGAGAGAGAGAGAGGGATAGAGAGAGAAAACGAGATAAAGACAAGCAAAGAGAAATACAGATATAAGAAAGGAAGCAATTGAATGGTTGATTCAAAAGAGAGTTCATAGAATGAAGAAGTGTGTGAGTGATGCATAATATATATAGATTATATTTGAATAAGCTTCATGTATACTATATCAATCTGTCAAATATGAAACACAATTTAAAAAGGCAATGCCATGAATAGGAATAGCAAACTGCAAAGAAATTTAATACTATTTATGAGAAATTTTGCAAGGCATAGCTCAGAACTTTACCTCGAGCTCTTAGGAAAATATAGAACTCATCAAATATATATTCAAGGCAAGGTAAATGATGCCTGAGAGTAAGTAAATCAACTCTTTGCTTAATCCGTCATCTCGCTCACACTTCGTGCTGCTCTCTTCACTCCATCTTCAATACCAATTCCATTTCATTTCCGTCACATTTGTCGCCTGTGTAGCCACCCTGCATGCGCCTGCATGTTGCCGCATGCTGCAAACGGGGCGCCGCCTAATTCGCATGTTTCGGGCACTTCAAGCGCTGCCGACGACGCCCGTTATAATTATGGCTATGTATGGCAAGAGCAGCGGGATGCTCGAATAGCCCAGCCATGTGAGCGTTGCACTTATTCTATACAAACATAATTACATGTGTGTGTGTGTGTGTGTGTGTGTGCGTGCATGCGGGTGTGTGCGTGTGTTTGGCACATAATGCGCCACATTGATTGCAACATTTCGCTGTTGTTAATTGACAAATAGCTTGCGAGGCGCAGCTAAATGCGCGAGCCAATGCAATTAAAGCAAATTCAATTTGATTACATAAATTTTGTATGTATATATACATGTATTTATTCAAATATGTGCGTGTGTGTGTGAGTCAAATTCAATTTGAAACTAGCCCAAAAAATTATGCTACTACCTAACCCAGCCCCGCCCCGCCCCGTCCCGCCCCGTCCCGTAGTCTGTTTGGGCCACCCTCTCGGCCTGTGGCAACATTTTGATATCGTCGCTCGTCTGCTTCAATTTATGCGCGTAATCAATTTTACAAATGGCCTGCAGGCCGATGGGCGTGGCGCTGCGAGAGGGCGGACAGCGAGACGTTGGCAAACGAGCAAGAAATAAATTTATGCAATTTAGAATTTTCCAAGTGAGCCGTGCCATAGACTGTCTATGAGTTGACAAGTGTGAGTGTGAGAGTGAGTGAGGTGTGTGTATGTGTGTGTGTTTGTGTGTGTGTGTTGTGCCCAGGCAGCAGTCATTGACTTTGGAGCACGAGCAGCAGCGACGCGACGACTAAAAATCAATTAAAACCATTTTGATTGCATACTTCTAGGCAAATTTTGTGCGCCTGCCTAAGCCAAGGCACTAAACACAGACACACACAAACACACAGACACACACATGCTTGAGTGCAACCAAACAATTCGACAGAAACTTGAAGTATTTGCCAGCTATGCAATATTAAAGTCAAGCTTGCAGTATAAGTATAAGTATAAGAGTAAATTATAAGACTTTTCGTATAAGTGAAAGCTTTGCCTCATTACTCTTGCAGGCATCTAGTAATACATATGTATAGTAAGCACGAGTGTCAGTGGATTTAGTTTATAGCATGGCAAAAGTCGCTGCTCTATTATTTATAGAGTTTTGGCCAAAGCTTAAAGTTGGCCAAGCGCATGTTGCTCAGAACTTTGTCACATCAAACTAATGACCAGGCTGGCTGGAAGCAAACATAACAAGTCATAAGCCAGAGAGCATTTCAACAGGCAACTGCTGCTGCTGCTGCTACTCCTGCTGCTTTGCATAAGGCCAAGAGAACGATAAAGATGTTGCCATTTTGGAATGGAATGGCGCTTTGGCCTGGGCAAACAATATTTCATTTTAATTTCTCACCTTTGGTAGCGACGCAATGAAAAATGACAACAGCGCCAAATTGCAAAGGCATTACATGAAATATTTAAAAACTGGGCGGCCGCGGTGGGCGTGGCTATGCTTTGTCAACGCGCGCCAGGCAGCAGCTGCCCGAACCCAAAGAATAAAGGCAGCGCGCTGGCTTTTCATTTGCCTTTTGTATAAACAGGGAAAGAGGGAGAGAGCGAGTGAGTAAGAGAGGGACAGCGAGTGGTTTTCTTCGCTCAATTTTTAATTGTTTAAAAGAGAAATTGACATAAATTTATGCATCATTTGGCAGCCGCACAAAATGACCAACGGCCCGAGAGGGGAATGGCAGGGGGGGGGGAAGGCGATTGCTGCTTCTTTTGTGTTTGGCCAACAAGCATTTTGGGGCGGCATAATAAATGAGGCTATTCTCGACCTAATTGCATAGTCTCGGCCCAGCACAAAAGTAGGCAATGCAAATATTTGTATTTATACGCTACACTGAGCGAAAAAAGAAATGTTTTGAAAAAAAAAAACTAAAAAACAAAAAATACCGAAATTGGAATTTGCAAAAGATTTAAAGAGCTATCTAATTGAAATTTTGTAAAATTCTTTTTAAGCTGCTTTGTGTGTACTTAGCCCATAAATCACTTTACGCTAGCGCCGTCTCTTTCGCTTGTTTCTGCTGTCTCTTTCAGACTGATATAATCCGTGAGGCTTACCTGAAAAGAAAACAAAAGGGTTAGTCGAATGTTAAACGAATGTTTTTTTTTTTATTTCAGTATAAATTTATATAAATATATTAAATTTATGTTTTTTGTTTGCTTTATATTTAAGGTCGCGACAAGGTGAAAGCACAAAATTTCAATTTAATTGAATTCCTGCTCGAATAATTACGAGAGGCGCCGCAGCGACGCTTGAATTAAATTTAAATACATTGCTGTCAAGTCAATAGAAAGCATGTGTGTGTGTGTGTGTGTGTGTGTGTGTGTGTGTGTGTGTGTGTGTGTGTGTGTGTGTGTGTGTGTGTGTGTGTGTAGGTGTAGTTGTGCATGGCCTGGCGCTGATTGATTATGACACACACTTCACACACGTGGCTAGGCTGCGCTGGGCTGCTGTGACGCAAATGCAACATGGGAGCAAACAAAGAGCATCAACTACTTTGTGCTTTTGTTACTTATGTAATGAAAAGTCATCTGCAAAAGAGCAGACAAAAGTCAGGCTGAAATGCGAAAGGAAAAGAATACGAAACGCTGCAGGCGCTCGAGGATAAGCAACGCCAACATACGCTGTTCAGAGTGCAGACTGTGGCCAGGAGGACTCTGACAGTGAGTGCTAAAACTGCTCTGCCACTAATAAATGAGATGATAGATAATGCCAAGAACAGCAAAAACTGTGAATAGCTCTTACGTTACATGCCAATTCGTATACTTCAGTGAATTCACAAACTTTACCTGAAAAAGTTGATTAAGCACTGCCAACAAAAAAAAACTCTACTTTTACATAACAATAGCAACTCTATATAAAATTATATAATCTCCAAATATTACGATTATAATTTCTAGTCAAACTTAATATACCCCTTCAAAAAGCAAGCCGCAGCAACAGCAAATGAGAAAGCAAATCAAAAACGGAAACAGAGAGGCAGCCCGAGCACAGTTGGCAGCTGCAAAAGGGCTTGAAAGGAAGTGAAACGCAGAGACATGGGCTAAAATATCTGGTCATGCATTTGGCATATGAAAAAGAGATGAAGAAAGAAAGCAGAAAAAGTTTTGCTGGAGATACAAATGATGGCGGCCTTGAAAGCGGGCAGGAGGCGGCAGCAGGCAGCAGGCAGCGGGAGGCTGATAGAAAATGGAGCCTGTGCGAATGCTGTACGCTTTTTCATGTGGGCGTCAGCGTCATTTTGTGGCCAACTAATTTACGTTATGTGTGTGTGTGCGCCACACTGGAATTTGACTGTGGTAACAAAAATAGCCACGCCCACGCATATGCGAAACGCACTGGCGCTGCTCACTTAAGAGCCAACATCATCTCATGAAATTGTTACAGCTCCCTCTCTCTCTCTTTTACTCTCTCTTTGAGCACCGCTCGGCGCATTTTGCACGGCCCAACGATTTGCTGTTGGCCTGTGTTTGGCATGCTTAATTTAGCCTGGCCCTAAAGGGAGGCAGCCTAGAATGACTGAGTGACTGAGCGAGTGGCTAGCACAGAGGATAACCGCAATTTGTGCCCGCTGGCCACGCCTGAGACTTGGCTTTGCTGGCTCGGGTTACTTTTTAAATTAATTATGCGTTAATTATGTAATTATTAACCGCACAACTTGCCATAACTAATGGTACAACAGTGACTATCTACATCTCTGCTTTTCGCGCTCTCACTCTGCCTCTCCATGCGCTTCTCAAGTGGCTTAGCCAACTTTCCACTTCCTTGGCTTTCCAATTCAATGCCAAAGCATCTTTTGTCAATGCCAGTCACATAACGGCAACTTCTATTGTCATTCCATTTTGCTTTTTTCCTTCTTTATTGTCGTTTCGGAGTAATCTTTATATTTTATACAGCTGGCTAAGCTCTTTGGCCATTTTCCTACTGTTGTTGATGTTGCGCGGAAAAGTTGAGCGCGCTTATTTCAGCGTGTGTTTCTCATTAAAAATGCGTCAGGTGAACAACAACAACAACAACAACAAAACTGAAATAATTTATTAAAATTCAAGTCAAGTTTGTGCGAATACGCGCGCGCATAAGAAAACAGAGAAACAGTCAACAATCTGATTAAAATAAACTGGTTGCTCTCCTCTGCCAGGGACTATAAATGTAAAGCGCCAACACATTTCTCATATGCCAGTGACAATGACAAAAAAGCGGGCCAAAAGGAAGCCAAGGTGTGGGTGTGTGCAGTGTGTGTGTGTGAGTGTGTGCTGTGTGTGTGTGTGGCACAAGGCTGCTGTGCTCACTCAGTCAAACAAAGGAGAGAAGCGAGCGAACGCGCGCGTTTGCATAAAGCGCAAAAAAAAATGAAATTGTAGTCGACTTTTGAGCGTTGTGCGCTGTGTGTATGTGTGTGTGTGTGTGTGTGTGTGTGTGTGTGTGAGTCAGCTATAAACATGACAAGCTGTCATTGTTTAATTTGTGTTTGTGTGTGTGTCTGTGTGGCACAACTTTAACAACATAGCAGCGGCACAGCTGCGGCACTTGGTAACCAAGTTGCGCATACGCCACGTAGTACTAATAAGTTAATAGCACTTGCCTTTCGCCTACCCAACCCCATATGGCCATACGGCCAAGGCCAAATCATTTTCTATATATCTTACTTTCGACTTCTACGCGCTGTCAGCTTAAGGCTCTCGCCGCACTTTGCTGACAAATTGAAAATAAAATGGGATTTGAACAGCAAAGTGGCAACGCCCAAATCCGTGCCACATTTTAGCCCACGGCCCGCTAGCAAATTTATGGGCTAGACACGTGCGTGTGTGTGTGCGTGCGAGTGTGTGTGTGTGTGTGTCGCAAAAGTGGCTTAAACAATTCCACAGGCAATTAATAAACCAATTTTCTTAGCATACAAAAATTGTAGAGAAAAATTCAATTTTTGGCTGGAGTTGATTTAAAGCGAAGCTAGCGCTGGCGTTGCCAGACTGTTTAATGGAATTTAATGCCATACTATTGAGCTGTTATAGAGACCAGAGCTGCTCAGCTGCCGAGCTGCTGAGCTCGTTAGTGCATTGAATTGGTGCGTCAAACAATGGCTAAAGGATTTCAATGGAGTCGCATGCAACAGACATGGGGCACGCGGCAAGGCAGCTCGCTCGTCACTCTCTCACTCTCTCTCTCTCTCTGCGTGCCTCTGACGTGCAACAAAATTACTTGTAACAATGCGCCGCAGCAGCTGATGATAAGCCACGTAAACGGCAGTCGGATGGTGAAGCGGGGTGGGGGCGTGGCAGCCAAACAACGACGACTCACATGGCCTAAGCGCACACAATCCTTCAGATGCCCTCAATAATTTATAAGGTTCGCCTGGCTCGGTTGGTCGCCCGTTCGTTCGTCCGTCCGTCCGTCTGTTTATTTATGAGTGCCACGCGTGACGCAGCAAAGGCAAACAGTTTTCATTGTGAAATAATGCTTATGCTATATATTTATATATATACTACATATAGAGAAGTTTGTATGTTGCATAATTTATAGATATATCATAGCCATAGCGATAACTGATAAATCAGCCCCGTATAAATTGGCGTGCAAACAAATTGCTTAATCAATCAACACCAAAATCTTATTTGAAAGTTCAATTATGACTAGAGGAGCCAAGCTAGTTGCTTTGGTTGGCTATCAAAGGATTAGCCCAAGCAGCACACAGCAGGGAGCTCAATTTTATGTAAGACAACAGGAATTTAGGGCAACTTTCAGATATGTTAAATATGGGAAATTTATGGCAAATGATGTAGGTATATATACATATATAAATATAAATAGATACGGTTTTAATTTGTTTCAGTAGAAGAGTACTTTGCAGCCTTTATGCTAAGCATTGATGTAGTCACACATACATTTAAGAAAACTGTAGAATGAGGAAAAGTATGGAAGACATATCTCCAGCTTCATTCTTTTACTTTCTCTGTAAGTCTTCTTAGAACTCTTGTTGGGCTTTTTCTTCAACTTTTCATCCATTTTTCTTGCCACCTTTTTTTCCAAATGATGCTCTTATGCTTACTGCAAATCGCCTTTATTTTGCTAGCACATTTTCTTTCTCTTAAACTGGACATTAATTTTTTGCTCTGCCTTCTATTTTTATTCCTAGTTCTTTTTTCATTTTGATATTAATACTCTACTCTTTCCTCTTTCCTTTTCTACGCCTACGTTTCGCTTTTTTCTCCTACAGTTTTAGTTTTTTACATATTTCATTTTATACTTTCTCATCAGCTAATCTCTCATGCTCACCCTGGTGCGTATCCTTTTGCTTTTTCCTTTTGAATTTATATTTCCTCACAGTTTAATCATCTAATACTCCTTTTTCACATTGCTCATCCTCTTTTCACTTCTTACATTTTTCATGCATACTCCGCCTTGCTTTTACTTTCTCTTGAATTTATGAGAATTGCCTAGAAAGGCACCATCGATTCGTGCTACGATGTAAGCTCAATTTTTTTTTTGGTTTTTATAAAATTTAGGAATTTATTATCCATGTTTTTAAAGCTTTAATTTGATCGAAGGATTAAAGCTTATATATATTATATATTTTAATTTGATTTCCTCATATTTTATGCTTCAAATGGAGCATATATTGAAATTCTTATGCAGCTGCTGCAAAATTTAAATTTATTCATAGGCAAAGTTAAACTTTATTGTGAATTAAATAGTGATTCAAAAACAGAGAGTACGTGCATTTAAATGGGATTTTTTATATGTATTATATAGAAATGTTATGTATGTATATATATATATACATATGTATTTATGCATATATGTATATGTATATCTGAACAAAATTGCGTTTGCTGTTTAATATGCAGACCATAGAAATGTCAAATGGTCATTTGTCAACATGCAGCGCGTCATAGTTTTCGCATTAGGCAATGAGGATGAAGGACGAAGGACAGCATGTGAAATTATTTTATGAGCGCATTTTCTCATTTTCAATTCTTTTTTCATTTGTTCTGTTTTTGTGAAACGTATTTGTAAATTCAACACGCACATGAATGCTAATCGCAAGTGATAATGACAGCCATTAGAGCACCACCAAGCCAAGCGATACTCTAACAATTGCAGCTATATTAAGCTGTCGGCATTAGCTAATATGCCAGCTTCACGCAGTGTACAGGGTGTATATTAATAATCAAACTTCCCCCCCGGCCATACGTGGTATTTAAATATGCATAAAACATTCACCCAGCGGCAGAGCTTTGATATCGTTTTTATTTTGTTTTTGTTTTTTCTGCATTGTTATTGCTGGAAAATTATGTTAATTCTTATAAATTATCATAATATTTCAGTACTTTTGATGGGCTTTTTTGTCTCGTATTATTTATTTTTGCCAATGGTAATAAAATGCAATCAAAATGTAAATCTGTTGCAGATTTTGCTGACTCGTGTCATTATCCAACAATTTACGCTCGAATTTGTTTATGTTAACTGAGAGAATATAGAGAGGAGAGAATATAGTAAGCAGCATATATATAGCTATGTAAATATATTTGAAGTAAGGTTTATTTTTACTATAGCCAGAGTGACCTTATAGTTCCATGTATTTTGTATATATCTAGGTATTTCAATATGTGTTATCTATCTATATATGTCTAAATGTATCTATATCTATTATAAGACATGCATCCACATGCCCACTCGTCTACATGTATCTATATATCTATCTATATACCCATATATATATATATACATTTCATAAATGACTTAATGTCGTGCTGTTAAAAATTAGCAAACAGCTGCGAAAATGTAAAAGAATACCCATTAAAGATGAGAAGTAAGGGTATAATGGATTATTATGAATTATGTGAAATTAAGTCTATGTCGTTTATATCTCTATGTATAAACTAAACCTTTAAGCAAGATCATATAACATGTGCTATTTCATTTTGTTTACTCTGACTGAGCTCAGGGTATCTCAGAGTCGTGTCCACCCAACTAAGCCCCGCATGCAGACTCACTTTTTATGATGTGTGCACATATTTAGCAGTATTTGGCTATATTTAAGTTTACTTAGCTTGCTTTTAGAGCCAATTATGTTGATTGATGAGTGATAGCAAAGCAGAGCAGGGCAAAGTATAATATAAAGACCCAAAAAGCGAAAGAGAAAGAGGGAGAGAGAGGGGAGAAAGGCCGCGTCAAAGTAAATGAAAAGAAATTAAATTAACGACAGCTCACAAATTGTAATTGCGTAAGCACCAGCATAATAAAAAGCTTGGACTACGTGAATATATAAATTTAGAAACATATACTATATAATGTATATATTTTGAGAACATTTCGACTAAATAGCTCAGCTCCAATTTATTTGTGGCCACTTTTCACGCTTGCAAACAATTTCCCGTGAAAGGTAAAAGCTGAGAGTCTACCCAGAATGCCTGGAAATGGCCAACAGGGCCATCAAGTGTAATCAAAACGGAAATGGCAACGCGTTTCCGCCGCTAACCCCCCCATCCACCCCTACAAACTCTAACTGTTGGAAAACTAGCTTTTTACTTTAGAGAAATAATAGAGTTTTTATATTTCAGTTTAGTTATATGATTAAGTTTATTTTATCAGATTAATTTCACAGCACCAATACCACGTCTATACACTTGAGAATATTTAAAGAAAGAGAACAGATCATAATTCAGTGTGACCAAATATCCTTATATGATAAATCACTTAAATACTATATAATAATGTTATTATTGAATCTGGTATTTCAACACGCCCTGTTGCTAGAATTTCACTTATGATTTCATCAAATTTTATAAAAAAAACAGATAGTTCCATTTCACTAGTTAATTGAAGTGCAGTTAGACGCTTACGAGCAGTTAACTGACTTGTAAGACTTCTGCGTTCATAAATTGAATCTAATTGTTCAAAAATTTCTCGTGCAGAGACATTGTTTTTTGCAAAGTTTAAATATGTGTCACTCAAATGTTGGACTATTATGCTTTTCGCGCATCTCTCCGCCTTTTTCCACGAATCGTCAATTTCGTGTGGAATAGCTTCATCGACAACTTTTAGCACATCTAATTCGGCAAGTGCTTCCCTGATTCGAAATTTCCATACAGAATATTTTTGACCTCCAAATGGAATAATATTATATTTGTTCTTATCCATTTTAAAATTGGAATGCAAATACTGTTCAAAAATAAAGCCAAAAATATATATGCGAAAAAAAAGCACGCGAATTAATTTCACAAGAACTAATATGAATATATTTTCTCTAAAATGGCATGGACTGGGCCCATAACCTGTTGGAAAACTAGCTTTTTACTTTAGAGAAATAATAGAGTTTTTATATTTCAGTTTAGTTATATGATTAAGTTTATTTTATCAGATTAATTTCACAGCACCAATACCACGTCTATACACTTGAGAATATTTAAAGAAAGAGAACAGATCATAATTCAGTGTGACCAAATATCCTTATATGATAAATCACTTAAATACTATATAATAATGTTATTATTGAATCTGGTATTTCAACACTAACCTTTTGGCTAAGGGTGGTTGTTTTGTAGTTAAGCCGCGCGAGTTTGACCCGATTCTCAATGGCATTGTGACGTATTTAGTGACTTGATTGCATCACAAACAAAAAACACGCGACATTAATTAGCATCACAGCCTACCCACACGCCAACACGCCCACTTGCCAGCCCGGCTATCAGTTAAACAAAGAAAAGGTTTTTCTGATAATGAAAAGCGAATAAAAAATAAAAAAACAAAAACCAGACAGCTGAATACCGTACGACAACAGCTGACTACAGTCAACGACAAACAACGCGCACAAAAGTTGTCAGGCGATAACAACAATAGCAACAACTGCATGAATATGGCCAACAGCTCGTGGGTAAACAATCTGAAAAATGTGAAAAAATCGCTAGCGAAATCTGTGCAAACGTGTCTGCATTTGAAGTTTTCCTTATACTATTTCACGTCTGTTGTTTTTTCTCATTGCAGGTTCAGTCAATTTACACGCCACTTAATTGACAATGGACAGCAGCGGCAGCAGCAACTGCGGCAGCTGTTTGGGTACTACTGTGCGTATGCGTAATGCGAAACCAAAGAGACAACAAAACTGGCCACAAATCTCAAATGTCAGCAATTGAGTGACATTTGTATTGATTAGTAATGCGATTAATCACGTGAGTTGTCACTGCGTACGTGTTGGTGTATTTGTGTGTGTGTGTTGGTATGTGGCATGTGGCACATTATTTAACGATATTACGCATACGCCAAGTATGTAGGCCAAAAAGAGTTTTTCGTTATATAAGGTGAGCCATAAATTATCAAAGCCACAAGCCAAACTGCTTGTAGCATCAAGCCCCTTAACCACCTACCTACCCCTACATATCCCCCTCCCTCACCTGCTCACACACAAATGTTGCTAATGAAGCAGAAGTTTTAGCACAGGGTTTTTGGTTTTTTTTTTTTTTCTTGTGTGTGACGGAAATTGGTTGTCCAGCTGGCCAGCTCGATTAATATAAGAGTTTCAGCTTTGCGGAATGCAGCTGTTGCAATAATTTACTACTGATAAAGCAAAGAGAGAGAGAGAGACAGAGCGAGAGAGATAGCGATAGAGAGTGAACGAAACAAAAGCCGTTGCATATAAATCAAACAGCTGCTGCGGTTATCCCAGACCGCAGAGCCACCTACTTATGAATTTCTCGAAATACTTTTTAAATTAGCCGCCTGCTGTTCGCTATAGAAATTTCATGTTAATAATAAGGCAGAGGCGAGGCGATGCTCTGACGTCACAGGATGGCCAAGACGACTGGCAACTGTGACCCAAATCGTTGCCAATTTAGAAGCAAGCCCAAAAGCAACAGAGATAAAAAGAAAACTAAAACGCATATTGAAAGTAAATGGGCAACAGCTGCTGCTGCTATTGATGCCGCTGCTACTGTTGCTGCTGCTGCTGCTGCTGCTGCTGCAATTCTACTAGCAACTGACAGATAGCAACAACAAACACGTTCGACACGTTGTTCATCATCATAATTATCAACAGCGTGTTGTGACCTAATTTTGCAACTGATATTAAGAGACAACAACTAGAGAGAGAGAGAGGCAGAGAGAGAGGCAGAGAGAGAGGGAGAGAGGGAGCTCGCGTGAGATTGGCTAGCTTTGCCTACAATTACAGCTACACTCGCGCTCTCACACTCTCTATCGGCCGCTCTGTTTATATTTAATCAGCAATAACAGCGCTGCTAATTAGCAGTAATTGAGCACGACAACAAAGTAGCCACTACACTCAACATACTCCTCTCTCCTTCTTACACACACACAGACACACGTGAACATAAAGCATAAATTTGCAAATTACATGACCAATTAATAAGCAAATTATAAGCAGCTGCTGGCTTTAAGGAAACATTATTACTGTACTATATCGCAAGCCAAAGAGTGACTGCGTGTGAGAAGAGAGAGCGCGCGAGCCAAAAATAAAGTTTCGAAACTGTTAATAGCCAAGGCATATGTAAAGTGGGTGGGAACGGCATAGCAGCAATACCATCGATCGAAAATTATTGGTTTCGCTCTCGCTCTCACTCTCACTCTCACTCTAGCTGCGTCTTATGCTCTGCGATAGCTGTGATTTTCGTTATGTGCTGTAAATGCGCCCACATAGCCACAAGGGGATGTAGCTCAGATGGTAGAGCGCTCGCTTAGCATGTGAGAGGTACGGGGATCGATGCCCCGCATCTCCAATTGGTAATTTATATTTTTTTAATTTTTATACAACATTTTTGGGCAATTTCAATTCGAAAATAGTTAATTTAAAGCCACAAAGTCGAGTGGAACAGAAGATGGGCAAAATAAAATTGAGAGAAACCACAGCGCTGTCAACACTTGAAGCAAGGACAAAAGGCCTTAAAATAAAATGGACGCAGTGCAGCATTAAATAAAAAATATATATGTATTTATATAAAGCAGAAAAAGAAATCACGAATGCGTCATAAAAACTTTGCACATCAATGCGCAGCCAGAGGGGACCAGAGAAGGAGGAGAAAGAAAGCTGAGGGTAGAGCAGAGACAGAAAAGCGCGGCCACTTTGAGAGCGCAGCGTAGCTAAGTCCTGGCTGAAAAAAAAAAAATAAATAAATAAAAGAGAGAGGAGAAGTAAAAAATTGTATATGTATGTGTATAAAATGAGCTGCCAGTGCTCTGCTCAGCTAAGAGCACTTGAGAGAATGCAGCAAAAAGTGCCAAATGGATGGTTGGCTGACGGGGGGGGAGAGTAAGCTGGGGTGGAGGGCAACAGAATTGAAGGGTCAGCGTGAACAACGCTTTTATTGCACTTTTTTCTGGCTTGCAACTGGGTGAGTACGCAACCCCCAATGGCAGTTGCCTCATTTGCTGATGGATTAGTCAAAGTGCAGCAGAGGAAGGCAGGCAGGCAGCCAGCGTGACCACAAGGATGGGAGTCTCAGGGTCAAGAGACTGTTTGCCAGTGGCTGCCCCTGGGCTGGCAATTTGCAGCATTGCAGTTACGTTTCTCTCTTTGTTGTTGTTGTTGTTGCATCATTAAAGCCGCCACAAGTTGCCTTCGCACGCACAGCACAAAATTTTGATTGATGATTGAATGCAACAGCAGCAGCAACGGCAGCAGCAGCAACTGATGAGCAACAGCTGCTTAATGATCAGCGCAATTGGCAAAAACGGAAATAATTTCAAGTTTTGCATTAACGCCTTTTGCCAGTTGCCAATTTCTCGCTCTTGAGGTTCCACGCAATGGGTACCCTGTAAAATGTCTATTAATATATACTCTGCCTTAGCTTTAATTATATTTAAGTTTGTTTCAGTAAAGTATTTGAATCGTAACGTGTTTGCTCTAGCGCTGCACTTTCCCACACTTTTTACATTAATTGCAATCGGAACGGACGGAGGTTTGTGTATTTTATTTTTAGCAAGCCTTTTGCATGTTGCTCATTAAGCGCGCTCTTCCTTCCTGCTCTCGCCCTCTTCCCTTCTATTTTTTGCTCCCACTCGCTTATTTATTTACTCTGAAGCCAGTTGTTTGCCCAGTTGCTGTTTTGTGTGATTCGTTTGAAGCTTGGAAAATCGCAATTGAATTGGATCAAAAAATCTGTCAATTTGTATATGCGCTGTGGAAGCTGCGCCTCCGTCCAAACAACAAATATTTGTTACCAAATTAGCAGCAGCTGCTGCTGGTTTGAAGCATTCAAAAGCTCGCTCACTTGTCCAGTTATTTGCATTTCGTTCGTCCGTCTCTCGTTTCTTTCATGTTAATATGCATAACTCAGCCCCAGTGCTCGAGTTTGTTTTTAACAGCTGTTATTAAGTCTGCTCGTTAACAGCCATTTGGCAACTTCAATGTTATAGTCAAGAAAAACGAATGATGACTAACGAAAAACTTAATTAGCGACTTTGGCCAGCAAAATGTAGTAACTGGATATTTGTTTTTTCATGTGCATTTTGTTTATACGCTTGCTAGTTAGTTGCTCGCATTTAAATATTTAATTAAGTTTTTCGTTTTTCAAAAATAAAGCGAAAGAAACTTCAAGCATTTGCATAACACAAGAAATTGAAACAGCATTTTGCAACAACAGCTGCCGCACAACAAGTTGTCGAGCGTTAAGATATTCAGCAAACATCATTTTACACCAAAGCAGCGCAGCAACAGCAGCAGAAGCAGAAATAACTGTTCTTATCAGCAGCGCCCTGAAATCAGTTACAAAGCTTTTCGTCGCATGCCCGCATACTTGCGGGCAACAGCTGCTGCCGCTGCGCTGCGCTGCTCTGCTCTGCTGCTGCTCAAGTTCTGCAATCTTTTGGTTACTTATATCAAGTGTCAAATTATCTAAGTCGCTCACTCTTCTTCTCCGCTATCTCGCTATCTCGCTCTCTCTCCCTCTTGGGCAGCCAAGAGCTTTGGCTTTGGTTTCGTTGCCCACTTTAAGCTCACACCGAAACTTACGCATTGTTTGTCTAATTAATTAGCGAACTTATTCAGGCGCTGTAATTGTTGTCATTATTTTTTTTTTGTTTCTTTCTGCTGAGAGGCGGCAGCTGCGGCCAAAGAAATTCCTTGTTTAGAGAGGAAGAGAGAGAGAGCGCAGTGTTAACAGTTATGCAAATGCATTACATTACGAAAAGGCAGCGTTGCCAGAGTTCTCTTTTCTTCATTTCTTTTTGCTGCTGCTTTATGAGCTCATCTGCAATTCGCAGTATTAATCAATAAATAAAGCCAAGCGACATTGCCAGGGCCATTCTATATACGACATACAGAAATATGGGTATTTCTTTATGTTTGTATATCGAACATGCAAGAGACTTGTCGCTTCTGCAGCAATATTTTCCCACAGCTGCCCACACTCTCTCACAGCTTTCAAAGGGAGGAGAGGAGAGGAGCGCATCATCGTCATTGTGTATAAATATATTTGAAGCATGTTTAAAAATGCATAAATTAAACGCAGCTTAGCTCGCCTAAGCAAAGTCAAATGCAAATTAGTTAACGCTGATTCTGTGGGCGTCCCAGGTAGAGGCGTGTGTGTGTGTTTGCTTAAATATATGTATATGGGCTTTAGTTATAAATGCCGCATTACAATTTCCAAATGTATTTCCACTGCTGAAAATGCAGCGCAAGCGGAAATAAAAGCAAAACAAATGCAGACGGCACCAGCAGCAGTAACAACAACAACATACATCATCATCAACAACAACAACAAACACAAGCAATAACAAACAGCTGAGCAAGCAGCTAAGGCACTGGCAAAACGTTGATAATGACAACGGGGCGTCGCTGCCGCCGTCGACGTCGCTGCGGTTTTTTTTTTTCTACTTTTGTGTGGTTTAATGACCTTGCCCAAGTTGCGCCTCTCTCGTATACGCTTGCACATACCCTCACTCACTCACACACACACATACATTTACACTCTCCCATTACTGCTGCTCCCCTGCCAAGCTTTCTGCCGACGCCAGCGTCAGCAGCGCCGCGCCATGTGGTCGAACGAGCGAGGCGCTGTCGATGTTCGTGCCCAAATTTAATTTTATGCGCGCTTCGCACGTTTTCGTCGCTGCCTGCCCCCGCCCCCTTCGTTCTAAAGCTTACACTGCTAACAGTTGATTGGCCGTCGTCGTCGTCGTCGTTGTCAACGTAGTCCAATTTTATTTTTAAACTATTTTGAGAAGTGTTTCGAGAATTGTGTCAAGTGTACGACGCCCAAAAATAAAAAAATATATAAAAAAAAGTTCATGCTGCTGCCGTCGCCGGCGCAGCTGATGATGAAATCTTTGCGTGTGGGCGTCTCTCGTCCCTAACCTATTCAATCTGTTTCGTGCATTAAAAGCTCATAAAAAGTGACAATCAAAATTGTCGTTAAGCTCCATAAAATACAGAGAACATCGAGATGCAGCGCGACCGACCACAAAGAACAATCGAATTAGGGCCTAAAACAAACAAAACTTGCCATATCTATGCTATATATGTATGTATATGTAGATATATATGTACATATATACATAATTTCATGTTCCAATGCGTGAGAGCATATAAAATTTTATGTTTTATACTTAAAAATAGTCGCATGTTGGCCTTTCTTTATGGCTGTGTTTAAATTTATGGCACCCAGCACAAAGTCAATGACATGTGGGTGGGGCAGGGCAAGAGTGGGGGCCCAGATCAATTGGCTGGGGGTATTCTCTTGACAGCTGGACATGTGACGCATTGGGGGGCTAGCACACAGTTGACCTTAGCAACAAAAACAAGTAAAGAGGTACAAATATAATACTCAAAGATGACTAATTAGATGAGCGGATTATTAAGGGGGGGAATTTCGACAAGTATTTTTAGAGCTATTCAAAGCGAGCACAGAACTTGTTTGAGAGGAGTATTAATGAAATAGAAGTCTTAGAAAAATATAATTTCTATAAAATAAAATTTTTGTTGTATTTTTTTCTAAAATACATAATTAATATATTTGCTATCAATCGGGTAACTAAGTTCGAGATTTCTCACGCTACTCTTGCATAAAATTTGTAATCGAATTGTTTAAATGATATTTCTAGTTTCTATAATATATTCTTATTTCGTACTCTGTCTCTTGAGTCGAACATCACGCCGCAAATTAGCAGTGAACCAGTTTTATGAACTGAATCAGATATGGAACTACTTTATTAGTTTCTTAGTCTTATGAAAGTCACCAAATGATATTTTTTATAGTTTTACTGCAGCTGCCTTAAGCTAGATATCACGGCCCATCTAAAAACTAATCTTTACCAAAAACTTGAAACTTTTATGAACTACACAATCTCCGCTGGCTGTATAAAAGTAACTGTAATCAAGTTGTTTAGGTAGTTCTATATACATATATACATATATTATATCACTTAATTTTTTGGGGGCAATTGCAAAAGTTATCCTCGCCCCCAATTCATTCACTCGTTCGCTTCGTTCGTTCATTTGCAGTTGTTGTCACGTTTTGTTGCCTGCCCCTGTTTTGGGGCAATGTCTCTGCGGTGCAGCATTGTCGTCATCGCCTGCTTGTGGCATGCCACAAGCTCAGCGTTCCAATTGCCTGCAGTTGCAGTTTCTATGTCGACTTGGCTGCTGCTCGCTGTCAGCCAAACAAAACACAAACAAAAACAGAAAAAAGCACAAAAGGGAAAACGAAAAGTAAAAGAAAATCATAAATAAATACTTACAAAACTCATATCAAAGTGTAGGTAACAACAACAACAACAACAACATGAACAGCTATGCGAGTGCACTCTTTTGTGGCATGTCTGGGCAGTAGATTATGTTGTTGTTGTTGTTGTTGCTTTGGCTGCTGCCGCTGATGACAACACGTTGACAACCAGCAGCAGCAGCAACAGCAGCCACAAGCGAAGCACACAAAAGTAAAGCAAATAATAACACCAAGTATGTGGGCTATAAGTGAGCCAGCATGACTCTGAGATACCCCGTAATTTGCTTAGTTGTCAAACGATAGCCAGTTTGTTTAGACTAGCTCTTTAACATGGCATTCAATAGACTTCTTTATATGTAACTTACTATATTTTTTACTAACTGCTAATTCATGAGAAGCGCAAAGAAGAGCAGTGCTTATTCTTTCTCAGACTTTCTCGTTGAACAAATAATACTTCTACATAGCACTAGACTCGATTAAAATGGACTATGAAGTACTTTATGCTTCTCTAGATTTAAGTCTATATCGTTCACTCTTCACTCTGCATTCTTTTGCTAATAATTTCAACTAGTTCCCTTTGTCTTCTTCTTATTTATATCACTTATACTCATGCTCGCATATTTACTAATTATTGAACTTATATACAAAAGCTTCAAGTTTTTTCTTCCATTTTTGCTCACATAATCAGCATACCCCATGCGCGTCTTCTAAAATGTACAGAGCATATAAATGCATAGAGTAATAAAAGGGAAAAACTCTCGGCAATGACAACAAACAAGTTGATGTTGTAATTTGGCGCGTGGTTTTTCTCTTTTATATATATTTTTTTCTTATTTGTCAAGGTTGCATTTTCATTTGCAATTTGCTGAAGTATGTGTGTGTGCGTGTGTGTGTGCTGCTGCTTGTCAAGCTGCCTGCCAACGCCAACGCCGCCCCTTGCACACCCACTCCACTGCCAGCCAACACGCCGCATGCCCCACAAAGCATGCGTCAGAAGCCGTGAGCAATTTGTATGCCCTGTTTGCAGAAAATTCTCTAAATGGGGTATGCCTGACTCAAGCAAAGGTGGGCAGCATTAGCATAGTTATTTAATTTGATTTGCTCAATAAAAGAGTTTACAGCAAATTAAGTTACGCTCTCCTTTTATAAATTGCCAAATATTTGTACAGGGTATCTATGCATTTATCATTCTTTTCTCTCTTCATTTATCTGATTTTGCGCTGCTTTGCTAATTTAAGTTAGCTTATTTTATATTCATTGTCAAGTTGCACAATTTGTATAAACAAATTTGTATTAGTTAGTTCCCAGGCCAAAAGGGAATTTTACAGAGAATATTTATAGAATTCCAATTGGACTTGGAAGCATTCTCAAGCAATCTCGAATTTCTCACGCTGTTTGCGAGTCTATTAGGAATTTATTGTAATCATTTTTTTTTTACGACAATCATATATCAAATTTCCATTTCATTCGATTTCCAGCTGATTTATGATCATTTGCGTGGGAGATTACCAAATAGGGTCTGATGGACTGCAACCCCTTTTAAATGGCTTGCTTTTCAGTTGAATGAGAGAGAGAGAGAGAGAGAGAGAGAGAGGAGAGTGAATGTGTGAGATAAACTAAGTTCAATGCACTCGCAGCGCACACGTTCAAAGTAAATAATCAAATACGAATTAGTCATTTGATGCCCCAAAAAGAGAAAAAACATATATATATGTATATTTATTTCTATATCTGTACGTTTGTGTATGTATAAACAGGCAGCAGTGAGTGCAAAGCCGATGGGTCGTGGATAAGATAAGGAATGACAACGAACCCGAAAAAAAAAAGAAGAACAAAATGGAATGACAAACATCGCAATTGCACGTTTGTAGAGCGCGCAGCAAGAATTCGGTCTGGAGTTATATTCATTTCTCATGATAAATCAAGGCAAATCACTCAATCGAGCAAGTCATGTAAATGCCATTATAAGACTGCGCAAATCCAAAGACTTTTCGAAAAGTAATTTCTCTGCAGTTTCTCTTTGGATAAATGGGCTCAAGACATAGAGAAATATTTTATGTCGACTTTTGTCTCTTAACATTTTGAATAAATATACAATTCGAATATTTTAATGGAAATTGTTTATACACGAAAATTACACAGATTTCTTTCTTGGTTTTTAGTTTCAAAATTACCCTCATTTATTCCAGCTAAACTTCTTCGTTCCACTTGTGCTTCTTTGACTTTGCTCTCCACAACTCTTAAACATAACCGTAATATTATATAACACATAAAGCATTTCGTTTGCGAATTTCACACAATTTTTCAGGTAGTTTAATGTGCCCGCCTACCTGTGCACGACCAACACAACTCTCCAACCATATATTATAATCAAGTATTGCGCTTACCTGCAAATAGACAGAGGGAAATAAAAAACACATTTTAATTAATCTATAAACTGTTTTATGCGCTGCAAAATCTCATAAATATTAGGTTAAGAGCGAAAAAAAAAAAAAAAAACATTAAAACAACAACAAACATCAGTTTTATGTGTATTAGCCGGCAAATCATGTGGCAAGTGTCATAAATAACGATTAAAGAGCCTGCAAATCGACTCGGCGGTGTGGCTAAAGATCGCAAATCTTAAATCGTTTCGCCATGTCGGCGCTTTTGGCCAAATCCAAATCATGCAGCAAACATTTATGTATGCGACTTTTTTGTCTTTATTATTATTATTATTATTATTATTATTATTATTTTTTTCTTCTTTTTGGTCGTCATAATTTATGTTGTTGCTAAGTAACTCGGAGAGCGAAACCAGTTCGAATGCAGATGAAAACTGAAAGTTAGTGTTAGAAAACATTTATGAAAGAGCTACGAACTAGTTCTGTGAACTGAAACAAAAAGCAACCTATATAAAATGAAATGAACTGAAATGAATCTGAATGCTGGAGCCATGAACTAAATGTGAACTGAACTAGTTCCGTGAACTAAATCACAAGGAAAATCAAAAGTAATTTGTATTTGGCTCACAAACTTTAAGGAATTGTTTAATGAACTAGTTCCATGAACTGAAGGCTGTCTAATTAGGAAATATCTAGTTCCATGAACTGAAAAGTAATTATTTAATTATCTCTTTTACCAAAACAGTTGCCAAATTAGTGAACGTCAACAAAATGTCTGCTGGATTTTAATGAATTAAATCCTTCTATTTATATAAAATGCTAAAAATGTGAGAAATGGCAATACAATGGCTGCATAATTGTCACTACATGTGACAGCAAGCAACACACACTTAACACACACTTCAACCACACACATACACACTCGACTCATAAATTAAACACGCTCCAGAGCTAAGTGGCAGCATACAAACAAAATGCATTTACAAATCAACTTTTTGAGTTGTCGTCACAATACAAAATCGATAAAAGTTGTTCTTGTTGTTGTTGCTGCTGCTGTTGTTGTGGTTGTTGCTTAGTTGTAGTTGTTCTCGATTGCTGTTGCTGTTGTTGTTATTGGTTGTTCATTGTGGGCGTTTCTTTTTGATTGAATGAAATGCTGCTCTTAATGATTAATTGCAGCCTGAGCGCGGAAAGCAGCTAAGTACAGTCATCAGTCAGTTTTTGGCCAATATGCAATCAACGTTCAATTCGATTCGATACGTTTCGATGCGATTCGAGCCGCATCATCAGGCTGCTCCCATGCACTTTGAATGCCCAACTAATTAGCTAGGCCAGCGTGTTGTTGTTGTTGCTGTTCTAGTTTTTGTTGTAGCTGTCATTAAGAGCCTTTCAGAACTTGCATAGAAAGCAGAAGAGAGGTTATTCTGCAGCTAGAATACCCTATGATTATGCTATAGAGTTGCATGTTATTAAGAATAATGTAGCATATCGTGCCTTTCTGGCTTTTATATCATAAATAAATATTTCAATTGATATTTATTTTGTAGCTACCATATAAAGCAACAACTCTACCAATTTACAGCTTAATAACTCCACTAACAACTCAGTTCGCATAGTTCAGTTGGAGGTTTTATGTGCTATAAGCCTGCACAGCTGGCGCTCTTTGCAAATTGAAATTCATATGCATATATCTAGGCTAGCACACATCAAGGTGCACAGTTATACCTCAGGCCCAGTTACGCCCACTAGCCAACCCTCTCACCCCCCACCCCCGCCTCTTTCACTATCATCATCGCGCACTTCATTTGACTGTTTGTTTTTCTAGCCATGCGCTGATGGCTGATTAGTTTTGATGGAGGTTTATGTCCGTACTGCCACGCCTCCTCCTCTTCTGGCATTCCCATGCGCTGTAAGTCAGCTGTGCAATTATAACTGTTTACAATTGCAGCTCAACGTATCAAATCTCTGTGTGAACGCCGTTAAAGCAGACGCCAACGAAATCAAAGCGAAACAAAATGCACAAAAACGAAAAAAGAAAATGCAACAACAACAACAACAAGAAGAACAAGAGAAGAGCTGGCAACAACAGTTAGAAATGCAAATCCTTAACTAGGTGGAGTAAGTGAGTGAGAGAGAGAGAGAGAGAGAGAGAGAGAGAGAGAGGCAAAGCGTGAGCTCAATGTGGAAAATGCAAAATAAATAAATAGTTAAATAAATGAATGCCAAACAGCTAAGAACCGGTATTCTAGCCAGTTCTAGGCCTTAGGCTCAGCCTCGCTGCCCCTCTCGACAGCTATACCTCTCTCTCTCTCTCTCTTTCCCTTTCCCCCTCTCTAATCGCTCATTGCGTTTTGTCGCCTGTCTGCCAAGTTTATTTTCAACGCCTTTTCCTGTCTTAGTTGTTGTTACAGTTGGCATTGTTTGTTGTTGTTGTTGTTGTTGCTGCTGCTGTGCGTGTTTGTGCTTGTGCTTGGGCCCTTGGGCCAAACGAGGCTCGAAGCCATTATACGTCGTATACGTAATATCTATAATTATGCATTTTGTGCATATCCGCAAGCTGTCAAAGCAAAGCGCTGGCTGCATTTGAAAATGCCACAAATTAAACAATTTTCAAACAAAGTTTAACTAAAAACAGCTAGTGGCTATACAAAAAGAAGAAGAAGAAGCAGACGCTGCAACTGAAGCTGAAGCTGAAACTGTGGATAATGTTGCAAGATTTTTAATTACCATTTGAGCTGTCGACATGTTGTGCATATATATTCGGAATGCAGCTAAGCAAAGCGGAAACGGATGTCGACTCTGCCACATGCCACATGACAACAAAGCCAAGGACTGAGGACTGAGCACTGAGCACTGGAGGAGTGAGCACTGGAGGAGGCGTGTTCTGTCACAATTAGACGATAAGGCAACATAATTGAGCTGCAAGCATACACGCCCCTGATTCTCCTGCCTCCCTCTTTTCTTTTGCAGCAGCAGGAAATGAAGTATTTCTTTTTGTTTCTTTGTAAAATGAACTAAACGGAAAGTTGCTTAAATATAATTAAAAGTGGAAGTGCTTAAATGCAGCAAATAGAATCTAAACTGCTAGCCATCGTAGGGAATCAGTGAGAAACTTGAGAGAACAACTTAAGAGTTGTTAGCTATTAGCAAACTGAAAGAAAATACTAAATAGGTATTTCATACATATTTACATATAATATATGTGATATTCCGGTATAGGGTATATCTGTAGTCAAATCTCTAGATATACATGTATGTATATGCTTATATACTGTAAGCGCTAATCCTATTATGTCTAGACACTATTTTATATAGTCAGTTAAAGTTTTAGTTTTCTCAGAGTTTTCTTGCATGACTTAATGAGCTCTCACATTAATTAGCGGAATTACAAGAAATGCTTTAGCAGAATTTATGTTAATGTAAATATATAAGTATTAAAATTTAAAAAAAAAAAAAAAAAAAACTGTTGTAAATTTTAATCATATTATTCATAGATTATTTTCAGAATTTATATACATTTACATATTTAGCAGCAAATAGTCCTAATTAAAATATCAATACTTTGCTTAAACTAGCTGGGAATTATATCTGTCTTGAATTGCTAATAGTCTAGGCTAGTCTAGTCTAGTCTATCATATCAAAACTTTGCTTTCAAATGCTTGTGAATAAAAAACGTCCAAGATTAGTTCCTTAAAAAGATTTGATTTCCGCATAGAGCCAATGCTGATCGCGCTAATTGTAAATTACAATAAAATGCTTACATAAATATCCATTTGTTTGGCTTTTTAATCTTTTACATTCATCTAAAATAACCACAGTCGAAGCTCTAGCTCTCATGCTCAATCTAGTAAATACCCTAAAATATATATATGTATTACAAATATGTACCTCATTGGGTTCATTTATCTATTATTTATTTATCTACAGATTTCAATCAATTTCTCCATCTACAATTCGTTCAAATTACTTCGATTTGAGTTACCCACCTTTAAAATGAAATGCTCTTCTTTTATCTAATCCAAAAAATAAAAATAAAGGAGAAATATCAGAAAAAACGTGCTACCTGTGCATTATTGTGACTGGCTTTGGCTAGCTGATTTTCCATTTACATAAGTAAGTAGTTTGGGCACAGGAAGTCAACTGCTTCGATTGCTGCTGCTTATACAAATTCTATTCGTGTCTGGCATTCAAAATTGTCGTAGAAAGAGTTATAGTCCAAGGGCTGTCAGGCAGAACTGAACTGAAGAGCGAGTGAGAGACAGAGAGAGATGGAGAGGGAGTGAGCTAGATAGACAGTCAGTCAACTGGACTGCAACTATGTAACTTTGTCTGACACGCAATAGTTAGACAAAACTCGTATCGTCTCTCGAGACAAACTGTCTGTCTGCATGTCTGTCTGTGTCTTGTCTACCTGCTGTTGCAGTTGCAACTCTGCATGTGTGTGTGTGTGTGTGGCATGTAATTATGCTGTTTAACAGCGAGAAGTTTAGTTAACAAATAAGACACACTGAGGTAGCCCGAGCTGCCAGCACATGTAATTATGCCTTGGAGTCGTACTCCTGCCTCAAGTACCGACTCAAGTATTTTACTTATGTTTAGTTTGGTTTCGTTTCGTTCTTCTTTCTTTCTTTTTTTTTTAGTCTGAGCACATGAAATTGCTTTTGCTTGTGTAAAATGGAGTCTCAAGCCCCAAATTGAAAAGAAAATCTGTAATAAAAGCAACAAACGACAACAACAACAACAATAAATACTGCAAAAGGTTAAAGGTTACAACGCGCTGCTCTCAGGTAACCCAAAACTTATAAATGTGGCAATATTTTGATAAATGTTGCCCAGAAATATATAAATATATATGTATGATAATAAAATGTAATGTTGAGGCCAGACTAAATTCCAGCAAGCTGCCGCACAACATTTCTTTTTTAATGTGCGACCTTAAATCAGATATGATATATATATAAATATATATACATATCCGTTACATGTGCGTCAAGGGTGCGAAAGAGCACATATGGATAAATTATGTGGCAGCATTACATGGGGGTGTACGAGGGGGCAGACTCGCTGCATTGGCTGGGGTACTACATATATGTAACAGCGTCTAAAATTAGTTATTGATTGCGGGTAGACAATATCTCATATGCCACATGTGCTTTCAATTGTATTAAAAAAAAAAAAAAAGGAGGAAACACACAAACAGCCCTAAATCAATTGAGAGGCAAAAACAAGTTAAAAGATAGCACGAATAATATATACCCTATCGAAAATATATATACAAATATAGATTTGTGATGTCTAACTGGCGTATACTTAATATAGCTATAACATTTCACATGCAATCCTAAAAGTATTTGATAGATGAAATTTGTGATATTAAACAAGGGCAAGCGTGCCTTTGCTCTAAATCAATTAATAGGAAAGTAGAAAAGTAAGGTGAGAGAACCATTAGATCATATAGGATATTCTGGCAATTACTGTCATATGATACGATATTCTGATACTAGAATATGTTTTAGGCATATAGAAATGTATCCATATTTTATCTATAATACAAAAAGGTCATCAATCTCAATTAAAACTGGGCAAGTCGAAGAACGTATACCCTGCACTTATTGAAAATGTGAATGAGGAATGGGCATGATTTTGTGATATATTAAGCAGATCTATATCCATCTACGCTCTACAACATATATGTCTTATATATTAGTTATGTATTTCAATTAAACTATCAACTATATAGCTGCTATTTCAATGATTAATTAGAAATACCCTATAGTAGCCAGACAAACTCAAGTGGTGTTTGGTTTTTCTAGTGTCTGGCAGGCAAAACAGGGGGTTCGTTCGCTCTGGCAGGGCGTGTCATGCATTGGGGAGCAGCTAAACAAGTGAACGCCAAGTGATGTCAGGTTGAATGTACTCGTAGAGCAAAGAGAGCTAAATAACAAAAAGCAACAGCAACAGCAACAAAAACAACAACGACAACCACTAACTACAACACCATAGAGAACAACGTTCTACGACGACGTGGTCAACGCCTTTGTTGTTGTTTCACGATCGCCAACCGGACAGGCGGCAAAGTTGATAACCTTGAGAGCATTTTCATGCGAAAGTTCAATGAATTTAGTTTTACTTCCATGTCTCAAAATGAAAAAGCACAGAAGAGTAGCGAGAGAGAGAGAGAGAGAGAGGAGAGAAAAATAAAAATAAATAAACTCAAGATGCGACGCAGTAGAACTCTCTGAAGCGCAGACAAAGTCGCAGGCGAGCTCTAAAAAAAAAAAAATAAGCAAAGAAACCAGCACATGTGAAGAAAAGAAGAAGCAGAGCAAAAAGAAAAAAAAAGTAGTTATAACTACTGAGAAAAGTGAAACAAAACCAGACTAAACATTCGCAGCAGCAGCCGCAGCAGCAGCAGCTGAGAACCAGTTCAGCAAATGTACAAACTGTTGCAGTTGTTGCTCGAAGATCTGCAAAGGCTGCTAAAGTAGCTAAGCAGACGCTAAGACAGCGAAAGAGACAGAGCGACAGAGTAGAGTGAGAGAGAGTGGGAGCGGGGGGCGTGAAATCGATGCGTTGTCTTCGTTTTCGAAGCTCATGAAATGCGCAGGAAATCAATGATTCGGTTCGCTTCGGTTTCGATTACACGCACACGAAGACGATTGGCGACGACAACTGCTGCAGCAGCAGCAGCAGCAGCAGCAGCAGCCGACAGCAACAACAACATGTTGCTGCAACATGCCAGCCTAGCTTAGCTGCATGTTGCTGAAAGCATTTGCAATAAATTAACTAAAATTATAGACAATTATTAGCATTGAGCGAGTGAGCGATGAGTTGAGCAACTTGCAACTGGCAACGTGCTACGTGCCACAGTGCAATTGCATATTTATTGGGGCGTTTGCGCATTTTAATTAAGCGATTTGTCATTACAAAAGGGTCCAACAGGCATCTTGCCTTGTCTTGCCTTGCCTCGGCCTGCTTGCTTTGGGCCAAACAGCAAGAGGCTGAAGAAAAAAGAACACAGCGCTTTTCTTATTGATTACACACGTTTAAACAGGTAAAGCTGCGTCCAGGGGGCAGATCAGATAAATATGTGGCATATACGCGTATTTAGATAGCCACTACCGTGAACAACAACAACAACAATAAACAACACTAAATATAGGGGGCGCAACGATCATTATTCAATTACAGCGTTGGATTTTGCACTCAACTTTTGTGCATTGAAATTGAAATGGGAATGGGAATGTTGAACCATGAAATTGTAGGCTAAACGGCAATGGAATTGCTATTGACAATGGAATTGAAATTGGAATTGCCCTCTGTGATGGGAAATATAATATATTGAAGAGGGTCTCTTTCAAGTGGAATATGAGCGAAAGAAATTTGATTGAAGAGAGTTTCATGCATGTTGAATGCAAATTAAATTGAAAAGAATTGAACTAGAAAGACAAGTGATGCTTAAAACAATTGAAAATGCATATAATTGATGTTGAAAATAGTTTAAATTTAATATTGAAAGTTATTAAAGTTCAATTGAAAAAGTTCAATTGTAGTTGAAACTAAGAAGCAAAGCGTAAAAGGCATTTGAATGGAAATTTTATAGTTAAATAAATTAACTTTAGAAAATGGAGCAATATTGAAGACTTCATTGAAGTTACAATTAAATTCCAATATTCAATTCAAGTCTCTCTCTCTCTCTCTCTCTCTCTAATTGAATCGACATCAATGAATGAAAGCAAATATTGAGTTAGTTAACTGAATTGAATTGAATACAATTAGCTTCAATGTTGACAACGGTTCGATTTATATAAGCAAATGCTTAAAGTTGACTAAAAGAAAAAGATTAGCGACTAAAAGTTGAAAGAAATCTGTTTAAATGGCAGACTTTGAAACCAAGAAATTTAAATAATAAATCACATATAAAGCTGACTTCACGCTCTGTTAACAATCAATAACCAAATCTAAATGCTAAACGTCTTCGAGCTTACTTCCTTGTGGCAACACAGTGAAGTTAAAGCCAATTTTTGGCAGATTGAACAGCTCAAATTTCAGTTAAGGAAGCAGTTAATAAAAAACAGCTGTTTGCTTTAAGAACTGATGTAACATATACACTTTTATACATGTATATGTATGTATGTATGTATATGCATATAATGAAGTGAACATTTTCAGTAGCGCCTCGAACAGTTCGGAGCAACAGCAACAGACCCAAAGAAGACCCAGAAACGAGGTCGTGAAGTAGAGCCCCCAAGCTTTGGACATTCGTGTGTAATTTGAGTGGCGTGTAAGCTGCCAGACATAAAGCCCGCAGCGTGCATAATTTAATATGAATATTATAAGTGTATATATATAAAAGGTTACCTCCCCCTTCACCCCTCCCCCTCCGCAGAAGCACCATAGCCTTTGCTTAATGACGAGAGCTGAAGTGCAGCACTTTCAACACTTTTAGTGGCAATTTACAGGAGCTGACCACAAAGACAAAAAGGCAGCAGCTACAATAATGACCACGTCCACGCTGATTGCTGATTATGACATGGCCAAGGAGGAGGAGGAGCCGGAGGAGCAGGAGGAGTATGAGAAACTGAGGGAGCTCAAAGAGCTGGAAGCTCGGGGCAATCTGGTCAGCCTGGTCAGCCGCCAGAGGGCTCCAATGCCTGTGGCTGGGCAAAAAAAAAAAAAAAAAAAGGGTGAGAAAAAGAGCCAAGTTAGATTGTCGTCGGGGCACATGCAGGTGATGTGAAGTGCAAATAATTATGACAGCCAAGAGCAGAGGGCAGTCAAACGGAAGCGGCTGCAACAACAACAACAACAACAACAACAAATCATTGCACACCTGCAAGAGAACAGCTAAGAAAAAATAAAATAAATTGCGTGGTGCAAGCAAGAAAAAACAACAACAAACACAGCAACGTCTACTGTGAGCTGTGCAACACTTGAACTTTGCTGCAGCTGCAACAAACATAAGCAGGAAAGCCAACGGCCAACTGCCAACGGCCAGCGGCAGGCATTGAGTCAGCGAAAAAGTCTCAACCTTAGCCACACCTTCGGCAACGCCAACAAAACTGTGGCAGCCAACATAACGATGATTATGAAAGACAATCAGCTGTGCCACCATTGTTGCAGTTGCAATTGTTGTTGCTGCTGCTGCTGCTGCTGCCTGCCTGCCTGCTGTTGAGGTTTGTAGGGTAATTGACAACGGCTGGTGCAATGCCGCGCAGCCGAGCGAGCCAAAGCCACTCAATGAGCCACCCAGCCGGCCAGCCAAGCGGCAAGGCAATAGCAAATGCCTCAGTTATTGGCCCAAAACGAACAACAACAAGAAGGCTGCAGAAGAAACAAGTAAAAGTGGTCTAGTGCGGAGTAGACGACTGCCAAATACCTAGAACTATGTGAATAGCAAGCAAGGATTTGATGAAATGCATCATTATGATTAGTGTGGAACAAGGAAATATTATCTGATGTATATTAGGTACTAAACTATTGCTTATTCTGAATGAAGCCTGATCTATGCGTTACATAACTACCAACAAAATCATTATACCCCGTTAACCCACTTTCAGGCCGTATAACAAAAACTTAAACAAAAGCGCAAAGAGGCGCAAGGGAAGAGCTATAGAACTATAGAAACGCCAGCCCAGCTGTCTGTCTGTCCCTGACAAATGGCAAAGCTCTGCGCGAATTGCTGATAAATGTGCTGAAAAGCCAGCACAGAAATTCCAACGAAAAAGAAAACACTGAATCTCGTCAAGTAAACTAATATACATATATTTGCCTTACATAATCCAACTGGCAAGATGCTAAATTCCCAAAGTCTACAACTTAAGTTTAAATACCTTAAATGGCCACTCAACTGACAGCGTTGGGCTGCTTTGTTTGTTGTCATTAAGTCGCAGCTTGTCAAGTTCAAAAACTTTAAGATTGATAATAAAAGCGCAACTGCGTATAAAGCCCCTATATACATTATATATATATATAGATAGCCATTATACAACTAGGGGGGCATTCGACATTATTATCATAATATGCCGCTAATTATGATGGCCCTTCAGAAAAGTTTAGCATTAACTGATTGACCTTTAAGGGCATGAGAGCGACCGTTCAAGTTGAAGTTGAAGTTCAAGACGTCGACTTGAAGTCAAAAGTTCAAGCAATACAAATTGTAAAACATAAAAGAACCGCATTCAAATGAAACAAAAATCAATTAGCAATTAATTATGCTCGAAACGGGTTTTCCGTTGCGGGCATCCTTAAACGAGCCAAACACGAAACTCACCGCAGGGCGTCGCATAAATTGTTAGATCAGATAATATTCATTGGTTCCGATATTAGTTATTGGAGTGGGCCAAAATGTTTACGCTTTTAATTAGCAGTTAAAAATGATGACACCCTCCTCTTGCCCACCGTCGCTATTCATGTATTTAAATAAGCTTTACACCTGAGGCCAATTGCGTGTCGTTAGCTTATAAAAAAGACTATAATTGTTAACAGCTCGAATGCGTAAGACTTTGACTCTTCAACTAGCTTTGATGGGTGGCAAACGAGCTGCTGCCCTGTGTCCTCCTGATGCCCCTGTTTCATGAACTTCTTCTACGTCTACGTCTACCTCTACCTCATCATCTACCTCTACCTTTATCCCTGCCTCTACCTTTATCCCCGCCTCTACCTTTACCTCTACCTCTACCTCTACCTCTACCTCTACATCATCATCTCTCCTCACCTAGTCTTCTGTTCTCTTCCTTCCTTGACCATTTCCTTCAGGTCCTCGCTTCACCTTTTACATCCCTATCCCTCCCTTGTTCTATGCCTCTACCTTACGCTCCGTCCCTACTTCTGCTCATGCCAATACCTCGACCAGTCCATTTGTCCCTCTAGCCTTTCTTTGGCCTCTACCCGACTCTACCCTCTACCTCTACCCTATCCGACCATCCTCTCACTCTCTCTGGTTCTGCTCTTTATTGGCACGCAATGCGCCATGACACTGGCTGACGCTGATGCTGACGACGACAAGTGTCATTATATCAAATGATTTTACTTTTGGCCACAGCCACTGGCGCAGGCAGGCATCAGGCTCACTTAACTACTCGTCCTCTTTATCTGCGCTCCGCTCCAGCCATGCCCACTCCACTCTCTGTCATTCACATTGGCATTGGCTGCCAACTTTTGAGTGGCTTATGAGTGCCATCTCTCTCGTTCACTCCATCGTGCTCCCTATCTCTTTCGGTCTATCTCCCTCTCACTCTCTGCTTCCTTTGTTTGACAGTTTTGAAGTGTTATGCGATTTTACATTATTGGCTCTGCTTGTGCGCTCGTCTATTGCTGCCCTCTTCTATTCTATTCTCTTGACTCCTCACAGCTATCTCTACTCTCTCCCTCTCCCTCTCTATCTTCCTTCCTCTGAATCTCTTGTTAGCAGAAATAGTTTTGACGTAGTTTTGCATATGTTGGCTGAAAGTTTTGTGCATCGCTGACGTGTCTGGCCTCTAAATAGATTTGCGCTTGGCGGCTTTGCAGGTTGTCGCCTAAGATAACACCGCAAGAGCGAAAGGGCGATAGAGAGAGTGAAAGAGATAGACAGCCAAGTCTTTGCTTGATAAGTTTTCGGTGTTTTGCATTGCCTTTCTGCACGTGCCTGTTTTCCATTTGGACTAACAAACTTTAATAACTTTTATGTGCTTGCTGTGATTCCAATTGTTATTGCTAATGCTAATAAAGTTGACTTGAGCCCGACCTTTGCCGTTGCAGACCTTTGAGCTTTAACTAGAAATGATTGACTTGAAATCACGTTGCAATTCAGATTTTATTACACAAATATTATAACTGAGTTAATAGGAGTCGGCTGAAATGACAGTTCATTTCGTGAATGCCTGAGCTGTGGCTATAAGCATAATGGGATCAGAGCATGATTGGATTCGTTCAAGCTTAAGCAAAGCTAAGTTTTATATGGAATACAAAGCAAAGTTTAGATTCAAGTTGCACTTATATTATTTAGGTTATACGAAATGTATTTAAGATAGAGAATGAAGAAGAGTGAGAGAGCATTTAGCACTCATTTCTAATATATATAACAAAACGGCTTAATTTCCGGTAATATACTATTATTTTCTTGTAATTTAAATATTTTATTATAAAGAGTAAAATAAATGAAATCATAATACATAATATATATATATATATATATATATATATATATATATATATATATCATTATCATATATATATTTTTAGTATATTTAACTCCTAGTTCGTTCCCCCAAATAATTAAATGTATTTCCTCTTGCATTACATTTCATTTTACATTATTTTTGCTTTGCTGAAATGGCTTTAAGGCAAACACACATACCTATATGTATATTTCTGTATATATTTTCCACTTATTTATTACTGCAAAAACAATGTATAGTATATTTCAAATATAATTGTTTGTATTTTTAAAGCCAATTAAAAAATTGAGCCAACTTTTGCTGCAGCACTTCAAATGCTGCACACACAATTACTCAATCTCTTTCTCTCTCTCTCTTTCTCTACTATATCTTGCCCTGTCTACTCCAATTTGCTTTTTGCATATCTCAGAAACAACATCTTCAAACGCAGCCAAATATCAAACACTTAACAATTTGTTGCTGCTGCCTTCAATGCTATTCAATACATTTGTATATATGTATGTATGTGTGTGCATGTGTATATACATATTAATCTATATACACATGTAGCTACATTTATCTATAGAGAGCGTATAGGAAATGTCAAGCTGGCCGCACATTTTGCTCGATTCTGTTGCGACTGCCATAAGTTTTGTTTGCAATTTATGCACATGACATGAAAACGTGCGCAACAGAGAATCACGCACACAAACACACACACACAGAGAAGCAGTTGCTGTTGCTGTCTTTATTTACGAGCTGTATTTTACGTATGACATTTCTTATAATATTTTATTGTATTCCACTTCTAGCTGTCGATTGATATTCAATTTTTACGCTCCAACATTTTCACGTGACGAATTTTTTTTTATTTCAATTTTCTTTATTTTGGTTTTCCTGAGGCTCTCTTTAAGCATAGACCACTTTATACAAGAGCTAAGCAAAAGCCCAGCAGCAATTGCTAGAACAACAACAACTACAACAACAGCAACAACGACGGCATAAGCCTCTCGACTCGCTGGCTGGCATAAAAAACTGGGTCAAAAGTTGGAAAAATTATAAAGTAAAAAGAAAAGTGTGGAAAACTTGCGAGCTAAAAAGAAAAACAACAACAGCAACGGCGACTGCGAGGCGAATGTTTACACACACGCACACACCCATACATATGCATGTGTGCTTATACATACAAATATGGAAGACAGTGCACTTTTGAAGCGCACGCAGCCCCAAAGCATTGCACTTTTAAGCCCTCCCCCGCCCTTCGCAGCCAGCTCCCCTGCCGTACTTTGTTTATTATTTTGCTTAGTATTTTCTTTTTATTTACTGTTTGTTTATGTTACTTTTATTGCAACGCCGCAACGGCGAGGCAGCCAAAATGTTGCACTGCCACAAGAGCCTTTTTCGTTTGATGATGCCTTAAGGTAAGACCAGAGAGGGAGGGACGTAAAGAGAGAGAGAGATAGATATGGCATGGGATGAGTAAGTGTGGCGGTGTAATGATGCTGCATTATTCCAGCAATCGAGTCAATTAAGTGCAAATAAAGGAATAGTTTTTAAGGCATTTGATATATGTTTATGATGATAAATGAGTGCATAAATTAATACATAAATTATTATTATATATATATATTGAAGTTTAATATTATTGTAATATGTCTGAATAAAATACATAACAAATTTTTCGTATTTTCTTTTTTTTTTTAACATATATCAAATATATTTTAACATAGTTTTTTCTCTCAACTGTTTCACTGTTATTAATGAATATTCTTATTTCTTCATTAATAATAAATATTTCTCTTTTTATATATATGTTTGCATTCTCTCGGAATACACAGGCACAGCTCTCTGTCTCTATAATGCACTCATGCCTAGAAGCCAAACCCAATTTGGCAGCAATCTTGTATTAATTTGCCTTGATCTCGGCGTCGTTTTGGAGGTGTTAACCACAATTTTATGCAAATTACTGAACAAAGCTGATGCATATCCCCGATGGCTTACGAAAGAACAGAGCTAATTGCATAGAAACTCAACTTGTTTTCGCTAAAAATTAATTAACAAAAAAAATGTTACTTTAATTTAACTTTTTTATTTATTTTTTTTTTTTGCAACAAGCTAAAGCCGCACCTAGGCAAACGCTACAAAGTATAGCTTGAAGAATATTGTATTATTGTCTAATAACACCTTCAATCTGCCTGCCATGCAAATGGAAATTCAAATACCCGGAGCAATCAATATTGGCTAATTATAACAAAAAAGCAAACAGAAATAAAAAACCTGGCCTTGAGCCAAACAATTGAATAGCAAAAAAATAAATAAAAGAGCACAAAAATGATAAAATGTCAAAGCTAACAAAATTTGCTGTTAGATTTTTACTCGTTTGTTGTCAGCTGCAGCTAAATGTTAAAAAAAAAAAAAATATTTTATTTACGGTGCAGCTTGACTGACTGCATAATGCTCTTGGAGAGTTATAGAGGCTATAGAAACAACTGGAAACGTCTGAATGAGCAAAGACAAAGACTATGGATTATATAGAGATCGATGATTATTAGCTTGAAATTGTGGCTCAACTCTCCCTCCCTCTCTCTCTCTCTCTCTCTACTCAATATTATTGATAAGTACTCATTGCATTAAAACCAATATGCTCACTTCACTTAGTAAACGAGCATAAAGAGTAAGAAAATAAAATACAACTGCACACGAATGTAAATAAATTACATGCAACAAATGCAGCAACAGTCGACGCTGACGTCGCAGTCACGTTGAATGCGACTGCTGTTGGCTGCGACGGTTGCTGTCGCTGCTGCTGTTGCCGCTGTCTGTGCCACTAACCCACTTCAAGACAACTCAATGCTGTCTCTTTCTAGCACACAAGCCGACTCTCTCTCTCTCGCTGCAACGTGAAACGTTGACAACACTAACAACAACATCAACAACAACAAGAACAGCAGCAGCAAATCAACTGCCTTCGCTTTTTGCATTTTATTACGAAAATTCTTTGCATTCAAAAAACAAGAACCTAAAAGCATTCAATTAATCAGCTCAGCTTAAAGGGTAAACAGAGGATTGGGGGCAGGGGGCTAGGGGCTGGAGCTTGTTGCCCGCTTGAAACAAATTAGCGGCTTAAAGTGCGCCAACCTGCCCACCCCCCACAAAAGGCGTTGATTGATACGAAGGGCTTGCAATAGGCACAGGCAGGGGCGTGGCTCTGGTCGCTTTGGTTATAGTCCATTTGGATCATTTGCTCAATGGCAGCTGTCAAGAGTTTCCGAAAGTTTTGGGTGGCTGGGGCGGGGGAAACGGCTCAATTGAAAGCTTATTTATAGGCCCCATCACACTCGACAGCCGTCGACAGTTGTGACCCAAAAATCGTTGCTGTTGCTGCTGTTGTTGCTGTTGTTGTTGAAAAACCACAAAACCACTTTTGACCACACAATCTTCGAAAAGCCACAAAGTGCTCAAGCTGCTAACAGAGATAAAGATAATGACATGGAGCACTATGGACACTATCACACATGGCGAGGCTAAGCAAAAGACCAAATCCATTGTTTGGCCTGCTCTGATTCATCAGTGAACAGCACCCCTTGCCCCCTCGCTCGCTGCTTGCCTGCCCATAGGCATAAACATAATTTTCTATTGCTCGATTCAACGCTTTGTCACAACAGCTGCAGCACAAGTTGCGTTGCATTTGCGCTTTTCAAATGTTGCACAACTTTTTTCTATATTTATTTTTTTATATCTATGTATATCTCCTTTTTGTTTTGCAGTTGTTAAATGTTGCTGATTTTAGCAAAGCTGCAGAGCGGGCGTATTGAGCTGTTGCAAATGCATTGAGAATGTTTTAAATCAATATCAATCATCAATTTATAAAGAGAAATATTAAATAAAAAGACAAAAATATCATAAAAAAAAAGTTTAAATAAAAAGTTCAAATAAAAAAATTTCAATAAAAAAGTTTAAATACAAAAGTTTAAATAATAACAGTTTAAATAACAACAGTTTAAATAATAACAATTTAAATAAAAATAAGTTTAAATAAAAAAAATTTAAATAAAAATAAGTTTAAATAAAAAAAGTTTAAATAAAAACAAGAGTTTTAATAAAAAAAAAATGTTAATACAAAAATTTGTATTAATAAAAAAAAGTTTAAATAAAAACAAGTGTTTAAAAAAAAACAAGAGTCTTTAAATAACAAAAAACAAAATTAATAAAAAAATTTGTATTAAAAAAAAAATTTGTATTAAAAAAACAAAATTTAGATAAAAAAAATTGAAATAAAAGCAAAAAAAAAAAAAAATTCATTAAAACAATAAAAAAAAAAAAAAAAAAAAAAACACTACTGCCTTCCTCTTTACGTACGACTGACCCCACCGGGTCTGGACGACTGAATAAATGCGGCAGCTGCTGCCCTTTATATAGGGCGACTTCCACTCAAAGCCCGAGTGGCACTCAAATTTTGAGCAGGGTGCCAGGTAGAGATCAATACGAACATTCTCTGCTGCTGCTCCTGCAATAATCTGACTTACTTTCAGCTTACAAATTTTATCTAACTTTTCTTAATGTAAAAGATTTGAAGTTTAATTTATTATATGACATCTTATGCTTATATAAATAAATACTCATATATATATACTCAATTTAAAATTCCCATTGAGTTTAGACATATATCGCAAGACAACTCATATCAGGCTTCTCTTTACAAGTAGCTCAATTGAATGCGACTTCTCTTCTCTTGAATTTCCTTAACATTTCAAGCTTTAATTTATAATTCATAAAGCGTTTCAGCATAACTGTCTATAGCTGCTGCTCACTACATCACGCATAATCAAAACCAAAATTTAATTTAAATTCTGCTTCAGCCGGCCTTCAACTATATTTACAGGGTATGCTGCTAGCTTCATACTCTACACTTTAAAACATTTTTAGGTTTTCATTTGATATGTCTTCTGGTTGTTGTTGTCGCATGTTTATACTTTTTGTGGGCTTCTCGCTTAGCTGCTCAACTTTGTTTTTTGTTTTTGCATATAAAGACGCGAGTAATTGCAGTGTTAAGTATACGCCGAGTGGCGCACAAGTTATGCTGAACAAATGCGCGCACCCCCGCACACAATTACACCTATAGACACACAACAAGAGCAACAACAACAACAACAAACAGCAGCAGCAGCAAGTCAACAACCAGCTGCTAGTTCAATGAACTGCATTTAGCCAAAGCCATTTGAGCTGAACTGAAATGTTAATTAATTAAATTTGCTTATATCAATAACGATAATAATGATGACAATAATAATGATAATAGAAAATATTAGACCACTGGGGGTTCATTGACGCACACACTGCACAAATTACACAATTTTTAATATGCCATAAATGTCATTGAAGCGCATTGCACGCACTTAGGGGCTTGGCCAGAGGTTTTACTGTACCATCATCAAGCAGGGCTGGGCTTCACTGTAGAGGAAGTGAGGGAGTTGGTTAGAAGTTTTACTGTTTGGCATTAATTAAAAACCTGTTGACTCATTCCTAAAAGCAGCCACGCTTCAATTATTTGCTGCAGTTGGAGATGAGCGCGCGCGCGCGCGTTTTACGCGCGTTTTGCAGGCGTTTTTTATCGCGCAACTTCGAGAAAAGTTTGCGGAATTAACATAAGTAAAACAGCTGACAAAGTGCAATGCCTACAAGGGGCATTAGACCGTTAAGCCTTGGCGTGTAAGGCAGTGGGCGTGGCAGAGCTATAGCATTATTATGTTTTCTTTGCTTTTTATCTGCATTGTAATTACGATATAAATTCACAACGGATTTGGCGGATGCGAACGATGCGAACGCTTTTTTGCATAGATAAAGCTGGCCAAATGAGTCTAGGCTAAAAGTTATTGTTGCTCTATGTAGTTGCTTAATTGTTGTTGTTGTTATTCTTATTGTTATTGTTGCTGGCGGTTCAGTGCCGCCAAGCAGCAGCGCGTAAAAGTCAACGACAGCAAAATGTGGCGCTCAAATTAATTTTTGTTTTCCACTTTTATTGCGGTTACAACAGAGAAGCCGCAAGTGCTGCCCCCATATCAAAATAATATATATATGTATATGTATATAGTATATAGTATATAGTATATCTGGCTATACAATTTTAATTAAACACATACAAGTCAAGTGCTTTTTGGTTAGTAAGATCTGGAATTTGCCATCTTTGCGGTTTTGTGAGTGTGCTCAACTTTGACTTACGATCTCTTCTCTCTTTTCATTCATTTTTTTGGCCAACGATCCATGACACATTGTCTAGAACTTTGAGCTGTGTCTCGCCAATGCCGTTATAATTGTGAACACTTTGTTGTGAACTTACCTGTAAGAGAAGAAAAAGGCAAATTGAAACATGAGTCAAGCTAATAATACATTGAAAGCAATTACTTAGAACTAGAGTGGGTCTGGGAAATCAAAGATCTATAAATATCAGAAGTATACAAATTCTTTGGAAATTATATAGCCCCCACTCAGCACAGTAGTACCTCCCAGCTGCAGATGCTTATCGGCTGTCGAATGCTCATTGACTGTGCTCAAAACTTGATAAGCATCAAACACTGTGGGAATTCTACCCCTAAATATGCATATAGATGAACAGAGAAACAATCCCCAGTGCAGAAAAAAAAAAATGAAAGGAATGAAACTCACTCTCAAGTGACTGCAGCAGCATATGAAATACAAATTTTAGATCTTTGTTGTTTTTCTCTCTCTTTCTTTTTTTTGGAATGAGGCAAAATGTCAAAAACAAATATAGCAAACACTTAAAATGGTCTCAAGTGAGCCGAAAACAAAAAGTCAGACCAGAAAATATAAAGAGAGAGTGGGTAGCGTGGGAGTGAGAGAGAGTGAGAGAGCAGCAGATGCACAGTCTGAGAAAAACTTCCGAACTGCAAACAAATGAGTGTAAGAAAATAGACACTGATAGACTAACTGATACTCTATAAACTGTGCCAAGCTACAGCGGCTACTGCTGTTTCTCTGATAAACTAACAGATACTCTGTAAACTGTGCCAAGCTACAGCTGAATAACTTAAAACTTAAATAAATTGTCGCATACTCTTTGTCACAGCTTCTACTCTTGCTTAAACCTGAATACCAAATATATTTCGAATTTAAATTTCAAGCTCTTTATGTATGTAACAAAATTCACAAACGCAATCAAAAGAGTCAACTGGCAGACATACGTAAGTAACTCTATACGCTCAAAGCATCTAGATCAGTCTAGCTTCTCGTTCATTCTGCGATATAATATATTCTACAGCTCATTTCTCACACGTACAAGCACACAGTACACCCGCTCGTCCAATTTCCTAGACGCTCAGGGTATAAACAATAAACACAACACAAACAAAATAAATAAACAACAACAGCGCATCGGCCCAGAGCGAAAGAAGTAAAAACTCAACTGGCGGCTAAAAAGCTATGGCAAAAAATGTCAAGCAAATATATGTGTGTGTGTGTGTGTGTGTGTGTGTGGAACGGTAGATGAGCAGGGGACGGCATGTGGGATGAGGTCAGTTGAATGCCTGTAGAATATGCTGAGCTGAAATTTATGCACATACAGAGAGAAATGGGAGAGAGATAGAGAGCGACTTATGTAGCTAGGGAGCTATTGCTAGTCCCCGAAGGCTACACCGTTTTGGGGGCGTGGCCAGCTGGCCCATTGGGCTGCCCTGCAGCGTGGACTCTGTGCAAAATATGCACAAGCACGACTAGAAATTTAGCTGAAGGACGCGCACAACAAACAGACAGACAGACAGACAGACCTACAGAGAAACGGAGAGGTAGAGGGAGAGAGAGAGAGAGAGAGTAGCACCAACTGACGGACTGACTGACAAACTGCTGATTTTTATTTGAACAGCGAGTGCTTTATGAGCTTCTAGCTGCATTTACATCAGCTATCACAGTTGGTTGAAAAACTTGCACAATTTTTTAGATTGCAATTTTTTTTTTTTAGTTTTTTTTCTTTGTTAGAGAGGAATGGACTGTGGCTTTGCGGCTGGGAGTTAGTTAGGCTAGCAAACACAACTGTCAAGGCTGCTTACAGTTGAAAAACAGACATGAGAGAGATTACAAATTGATACTAAATAATGCGAGAGATCGCAGTTGAATGCACTTGAGCTAGGTTCGTTCATAGAAAGCTGACAAGTGAATTAAACGCAGAGTCGAGTAGTTATAAACTAATTGAACTTGATTATATAATTATGGTTATTAAAGACTGACGTGAGTATGTACTAAATGAACATACATATATATAGTAGAGGACAGATGTGAACAATTATAAAAAAACAATAATAATAATAGAAATATATTATTATTATTATTATTATTTGATAGGAAAAGTATATTTTTGAAATTTTTCAAATATTTTATTGTATATCCCCATTTAATTTTAACTACTTTTTCTTTCATTTAAACTTTCATGATGTAACTGTATTTATTTATTAATTTTTTTCCAATTTTATTTTTCATGAATTTATTTATTTTCCATTTAAAAATGCCTGATATTTACTTTATTTCAATTTATTTTATTACTTTACTTTTTCAAAAATTATTTTTTATGTCATTTTCTTTTCCGTTATTTCATTTTCATTTTATCAATTTCATTTTATTCGTTTTCATTTTATAATTCATTTGCAATGATTTGTTTTATTAATTTTCTATGATTCGTTTATATATTCTTTTTATTATTATTTGTTCAACATTTTTTTTTTTCTTTCAATTATTTCATTTGCATTTTTTCAATTTCATAAAAGTTCCATGAGCTGTAAATATTTGCAATTAAATTTGCAACTTTTTCATTTGGTTTACTTGAATTGATTTGATAACATCTATAGTTTTAATTTCTTTGGTAGGAATTTCATCAATTATATAAATTTATATTTCACTATCTGCTTTTGGCCCCGTTTTGCTCCGCCTACTTTCAGTTTGGTAAGAAAGCGATAATCTTATATTTGATTTAATTTGATTTTCGCTCAAGCTGGCCAATGCCATTAAAATTTGGATAGCAAATCGAATAATATTTTCTATCGTGCCAAAGAAGAAAATACAACTAAAAATATAATAAATATTACTCGCTCTCTCTCTATCGCACTCTCACTATAGAGGCTGGCAGCCAAAAATTCATCAAGCAAATACATAAATACAAACACAACTAGTCACTCAGATAAGAGAGAAAGAGAGAGTGAGAGATATAGAGAAAAGCAATGCGAGAATGTGCCACAAAACACGTACAATAGCTAAAATAATACAATAACAAATCGCCACAGTGAATGCTGAATGCTGACGGAAAATCGAAGAAGGAAAATCGCTGTAACTTGGCAAATGGTTTTGGGCAGAGGAAAAACAGCTTTGAAGTGAAGCTGAAGCTGAGGCTGAGGCTGAGGCTGCCTTGGCTTTTGTCTGCGGGGCCCGTGTGCCCGGGCATTTGCTACGTCCAGGGGCACACGCACACACACATACGCATCAAGTTTTACTAACGCACACACACACACACATACACAGAGAAACATGAAAATCTACTCAGCTGCTGCACAAGTATGTGTGAGTCCCTGTGTGTGTGAGCGAAGCGAGGGTGTTATAAGCGGTTAAATTTCGAACATGCTCTGGCTGCCTCTGGCCCAGCTACTTGCCTTTTCTGCTCCCACACACCCACACACCCACACACACACACACACACAGTGAGAGACACACTTTTACCTACGTCTCAGCTTCGTTTCCCCTTTGGCCCTGCCTGTCTCTAGCTGTGTGTGCACGCGCCGTTGGCGCCGTCCTTACCGCCAATTTCCCATCGTCATGCTCGGGTCTGCTCTGCTCTGCGCCCCGCTTAAGCCTCAACCCTCTGCCGCCTGCTGTTTGTCCTTTGCGCGACCCCCAGACCAATGCCACGCCCCCTGCCCTTACACACCACCCACACACCCCGTCTGTCCACAGTTTACTCCACGTGCGTTTCGTTTCATTTTTGTTTTTTTTTTCCTTTTTTTTTGTCTTTTTTTTGGCGTTTTCCCTTCTGCTGTGTTGGCTAATTTTACGTTACGCATACGCCACGTGTATGTGTAGGTGTGTGTGAGCCTTGTTGTTATTGTGTGGCTGAACGTAACAGAAACTAAAATTCGGTTGCCTAGTTTTAAGCGCTTTATGGCTCAACACTTTGGGGCGGCTATGCAACATGCAGTTAAAATTTAATGTGAAATAAATACGTAAAATAAAAATATGAAACAACATTTATGATATAACATATATCTAAAATAATTACAAATGTTTTTTAGTTTTATCCACTTTTTTTCAATTTTCTCATCTCTTTTTTAAATATTTTTATTTATTTCCATTCCTTTTGTGGGTCCGGTTTTCCGTCTCGTTTATCTGCTGCCACACGAAATTAAACACAAACAAAAAGTGAAATAAAACAAAATACGAAAAAAAGTTAATAATCGTCTACCCCATGTTGGAAAAAAATAAAACTTTTGCCGGCGCTTTGCATATTTTCGTTTCGTTGTTTTTTTGTTTTTATTTTTGGTTTACAACGTAAAATGTCGTTTAAAATTAAACAAACCAGCAGCAGCAGCTGGCAATTGTGGGTCCGGACTGGAATCTCGGCTAAAGTCAGGCACCCGGAAGCAGCCACGCCCCATATTACCCCCCTTTACCTTTGGCGAACTTTAGGCAAGCGCCCCCATCATGCCCCATCTTGGCTGCGTAATCTAGCAACTACTCGAGCGGCATAAATTTTAGCAACAAGAGCAACGAAGACGACGACGACTGCAATGTGGAGCCATAAAAGTTACAACACAACAATAAGCAGCAGCAGGGGAAGAGAGTGAGAGAGAGAGAGAGCGACAGACTGGGAGCAGGGACTGTGAGTGGGTTTAAGACCTGACCAAAGATACACACACACACACACACACACCGAACTTGGTGACTCGCTCTGCATAAGTAATAAAAATAGTAATTTGCTCGTAAAATAGTTGCGCTCAAGTAATTTTAACGATTATGATCTTAATCAACTTGCCAACAAGGAGGGGGGGGGGGGGGGCAAGTGGGGACCTGCATCCCTATCATTGCAGTGCTTTTTAAAGTTTTACAAGGCATTTGCCAACAATAACAAAAACAAAAGATTTCAGATTTGAAATATTTTCATAAATACAGATAAAGTCTGGGCAGCTGTGCTACATAAATTTTACATATTATTTATATAATAAAACTTAATTAAACTCTAAGCAGTGAATATATTCAAAGAAGCTGCTCTGTGTCTCCATTGACATAGAAAATGTCAAATACGTGACCCCTACCCTAACGAGCTTTTATTAAATTAAATTCACAAAAGCAAAATCAAAAGCAAAAACATTCATCAATCTTATTCTCAATCAAAGTTTAGCTATAGCTAAAGTGCTAAATCTTTTAGAGTAGCTAGATTCATAGAAGATAGCACTTTAAAGTTTATGATTCAGCCATCAATCAAAACACTAATTTGAGTTTCGAATTTAAGAGTTCTCCCTCTTTTTATGTGCTTCTCCCTTCGGCTCCATCTCTTTTCTCTTCTTTTATCGCTATCCAGCTTTCTCTCCTTTCCTTTTACTCCCCTTTCTTTGCCATTATCTGTCTTTCTTACCGTAGCATTTGCTGTCAGTTCATCTATCTTCCTTTCTCTTTCTTCAAGTTTTTCTCTCTCTGCTTCCTCTGTCTTCTCTCTCTCTCTCTCTCTCTCTCCTCTGCCTCTTCTCTCTCTCTCTCTCTCTCTCTCTCTCTCTCTCTCCTCAGTCTGTTCACTCTATCATCTAGGCCTGTTCTCTCGTTTGGCCTTATTTCATAACATATTCGAAATAATCCCAAATAAACAAAACTCTTGTATTTGTTTAATCAAAATGCTCAAACTGCTTTACTTTATTTATTGTATTTAATAAATTATTCAAGCACTCTTCTGATTAACCGCACAAAGTTTTCTTACAAGAAGCAAAAACAAAAAAAAAAAAAACCCCCCGAATCCAATTAAAAGTTAAAGTTTCAACAGTTTTTCCCGCACAAAAGCCACAGCATTTTCCCACACATGAGGAAAGTAATCAGCCCACAAATTGCAAAACATTTCTACATAATTTGCATGCATAGAAAACATGTAGTATATATAGTATATATAGTATATATAGTATATATAGTATATATACTATATATATGTTTTCTATGTTTTTCTATACTTTTTTCATATTTCACTCAGTCAGAAATAAATTATAATTTTCCATTTTACAAAACTTAATAATGAACATAGAGCCAAGCCCGAGATGTGTTTAGAATGCTTTACAAAGCTGAGGTAAATTATTTTAGCAAATTTTTTAAGCATATACAAAGTTATGAAATATATATATTTATACATATATATAGAAGGTTGATGAACAAAACATGACTGGGCCAACGAAGGCGTTTCAAATGCCAAGCAATGAGTAAGCAAAATGGAGCTGAGCAAAACAAAAGAAAAACTAAGGAAAACTCTCTAAAAAATATATAAGGGAAAAAGCATAGAGAAAAACTGAAAAATATGAAATTTACGGGCACGGAACAGCAACGCTTGAATTTATGTGCATAATTTTTTAGATCAGCGACAGGCGATAGAAAATACCAGTGCCAGTCAGTGGGCGTGGCAATTACACAGAACGAGGGCGTCATATGAAGAGCGAGCGTGGCGAGGCAAAAGTTTTTCGATTTGCTTAAATGTTAGAGAAGTATTGCTAGGAGTTCGCCGAAAGGTAATTGAGAAATGGTACAGGCAAGCCTAGCTACAACGGACTGCAGCAGCAGTGGGCGTGGCTCACAGCCAGCATGTGTGAGTTATGCGGAAAAGTTTTGTGTATGCCAGCACCTACAGGGTATCACTTTAAGTGAACAAGCACAAACAACCAACACATGCAACAAAGGAAGCTGCAGCTCGCTCGCTCGCCCGCCAGCGCTGAAAAGCGTGCTACATTTTTTTTTTGATAAAGACTAAAGCCGCGCAAGTGCAGCTTAGTGTGCATGTAAGCATAGGTGTGTGTGTGTGTGCATGTGTGCTTTGCTAAGCACTTTTAGTTATGCAAATTTCATTTCAAACATATTTGCTAGAGCATAAACAAAACAAGCAGCAGCAACAGCAGGAAGAAGCAAAAAAAGAAAGAGAAGAAAACTGGTGTGAAAACAAAACAAAGCCAAGTCAAGAGCTCAAAGTTTCTGGCATTATAACAGTAATAAGTATGGAGTGTATGAGTCAGACAGGTGGTAGAGAGAGGGGGGGCTACTGGGAGCTGAGAGAGTGAGAGAGAGAGAGAGCGAAGGCCATCAACAGTGACTTTGGCGTTTGGCGCTGAAGTGTGTACTTTGTTTAATGAGTTTTCAAGATGAGTTTTTGTTGCCCGGTCGCAAAAGGCAGCTGCGAAACAATAGCCGCAACTGCCACGCCTATACGCCCAAAAGTTATCTGTGCCTGTGTGTGTGTGTGTGTGTGTGTGTGTGTGTGTGTGTGTAACGAGGCCAGGTCAGATACATATAAAATATATATATATATATATATATACAGTAAATACTATATACATTTTTGATTGAAATGCGCGCTGGCAGGCCAAAAAAGTTGCCGAGTCAAAAGTTCTCCAGAGAATGAATGAGCGGAAAACAAAATGCAAGTTGAAGTGGAAAAAGCGCAGAATTGAAATACACAAAAACAATCAAAAGCAGCAGCTCGAGAGAGTGCCAAGGAATGCGCGACTGTAAGACATCGTACAGAATTGAGAAGGAAAGAAAGCTACAGTTCTAGTTAGTTTGATTCTATATAAGTAGATAAGCATGGATAGATATTCAATAGAGATTAAATTCCTAGTTCCAATACATATACCAACAATCTATATACCAAATGGTACAGCTCTATCTGCTAGAAACTTCGAGAAATGCTTCCAAGATGAAATAAAAATACGAATATATCGAATTCATGTATCGAATGCATTCACAGCTAAATCAACACGATCATTAATCTCTAACCACATTGCATATACTTTCACTGCAATGCCACGCCCACTATCTATATTTGTAACAGTAACATAATACCCTGCACTCACATTTTCAATGGGTATATCAAACAAAAGTTAACTCCCAAAGAGAACGCTGTGCAAATTGGGTGGAAAAAAAAAAGGCGCTCAAGAGCGCTGTGGGACGACATGCCCATGGCATACCACGCGGCCACGCCCCTCAAACGCCCGCAACAATTTTAAAGAATTCTACCGCTGCAGCCACAACGAAGTTACAATTTATATATGCACAAAGGAGGCCAGAGAAAATGTTAAAAATTTAGCGCACGGCAGGTAAAACACAGCAGGAAGGAAAAAAAAAAAAAAAAGGAAACAGAGAGATTATGTTTGCTTTTGCTTTTGCTTTTGTCGTTGCCTTTGCCTCTGCCTTTGCGCCGTTGCCCTTTCCAGGGATAATGAGAAGAATGTTGAACAACAAAATCAATTGATCAATTTTACACAGAATTTTCCCCGAGATGTTTATCGGAAAGGAAACGAAACGGCAGCTAAAAACAAATTTCATTAAACCAAAGCGAGACAAAATCTTTTGTTTACACAACAGCGCCAGAGAGAAAAGGAGGCAGAGAAAGCAGTGAGAGTGTGTGAGAGCGAGAGAGATGGAGAGTTTCTAGTGTACCCCCAGAGTTCCACACAGTTTTCATCGTGAAGGTCAATAAACTAAGAGCAGGCAGATCGGAGATCTATGCACATATGGTCGCATATAGATATTTATTTATATATCTATAGGAATAGTTCAAATTTGATTCGAAAATTGAAAATTAACAGCTGGATAAATATGTGCCTGAGAAAAGTCAGCAAAGTCGGCGACAACATGGATCATAATGATCTATCCATGATGATAATCACGTTCTCAGGCAATTACTGCAGCTTTGGTCGTGCGTGCCTTCTTAAGGTGCTGACAAATCAATGATGAGAGAGATAGGGAGACACGGAGAGGGAGCAACAGAGAGAGAGAGGAGGGCAGATCCATTTAAATTTAGCAAATAGCCAAAGAAACTGGAAAAACTATGACAACGACACGAACAGCATGTGCAGCACTGAAGCGCAAAGCAGAAGAAAAACAACAAATATCGAGAAAATCTTTAGCATCGAGGAAAATGCTGCCTCCCCTTTCACACATGACGCTGTCAACGTTGTCAGTGAAGCTGAAAGCGAATTAATGTTAATCCGATAATCAAATGGTAAGCTATGGCTGTGTGCCTGTGTGTTTGTGTGTGAAAATCGAGGAAAAGCAAATAGTTATCATCAGATTCGAAAATGTTGTCGCACGGAAAACAAAGTCAAAGATGAGATTGAGCAACTTGTGAAGATGTTGCTGAAGTAAATTTAAAGCGAAATTGAAAAGAGATTGGAATTTATCTATATATATACAGATAGATCTGTGTATGTATGTATATATACATATATATATATATATATATATATATGTATATACCGAACAACAAGGATAATTCATTCAAGTTTGCTCATATATGTAAGTTTGCCTTAGGACCGTACGAACGCTATAAGCGGAGTCGCTATAACCCGATTTTACTGCATATCAATTTGAACCTCTGTCGCGCTCTCTCTCTCTCTGTCTGTCTCTCTCTCTCTGTCTGTCTGTCTTTCTCTCTCTCTCTCCCTGTGCTTTGTTAATTTTTATTGCAACATTTTATGCACATTAATTAAGGCCAAACATGTGGGCAATGGCTGAGTCCAGAACTTCTGAAGCCTACATAACGGTCGCACCAACAGGCGCTCCGCCTGCTGCCTCGCCTAAAAATAGTTACCCTTGCCACGCCCCTCTTGCGCTCGCTCATGGATTCGCCTCGCCTTTGGCCAATATTGTTTTATGGCCCATACAATATTACCATTAGATAAATTGCCTTTTGGCCTGGACATGAACTGGACAAAACGCTGAGAGCTGAGTTACCCGCTGAAGTCCCCGTTTCTATGAGTTGCTGCCAGTGCTGCTGCTGCTTCTTCTTCTTCTGCTTCTTCTTCTACTTGCCACGTCGCGTTGCTTGCCACGTTTCAAATTACTTTCTTTATTGATTTCCCGATGACTCGCATTGTTTGCTATTTTTACTGCACTTCTACATGCATTCCAGCGACCAAGCAACTACTCCATGGCATTATTAGTCGTCTCTCTATATGTGAGTGTGTGTTGTGCGTTGTGTGTGTGTGTGTGTGTACATATGTTGGCATTCACTTTGCCAACCCCTAACCCTATGCTCTTTGCCCACACACACGCACACACTCTCACATTTCACATGTGCGTGTCAATTTGATGCGTGTGGCTGCTGCATTTTTTGACCCTTGGAACTTTTCGTGCCCCGCGTTGCTTCAATAGCCAAGAGCCAAAGCACTTTGTCGACACTTTGCTCTGCCATCATAAAAAGATGTTCCAGCTATCCACGCGTTTCACTCTTATCAGACGCTGCGACCCGCTCACTCTCTATCCCCCCTCTCTGACTCTTTCTGTGTGCATTTTCTACATTTATTTTATGACGCATTTTTATTGAAAATTTAATGCATTTTCTGGCTGTTGATGTTTTTCGACTGCATTTTATATGCCAAGCCATTGATTCGAATGCTGTCGACGTCCTCTAAATTAATCATTTGCGTTTCTTTTGTGGGTGTTTTGTTCACTTTACTTACGTCACACTCAAAGCCAACAGAAGGCATCAATCAAACTTACCTGCAAGACAAAGAAGAAGAAAATTATGAATAAATGAAAATAAGAGGAATGAGGTTGCACCACCACCACTTTGGCCACATTGAAGGCTTAAAGTCGAATAGTGCAGCGAAAACTTTATTAAAATTATTAAAAGTTATAAAAACTTTAATGGGTTTCTGATTATATTGCATTATTTCTGTGCCTCGTTAAACTTTTCATTAATTGCAAAATGATTTTCGCTTGAAATATTTACTCAGAGCATTTCCATTCCACTTTCAGCATTCTTTCATATCCAATACATTTCCAAATGATTTCTGTACTATATATATACTATATAAATCATATCAAACTATTTTTTTCTAACACTCGATTCAATTGCAGCATTCAGCAGCTATAATTAGTCATTGGTTCATTGAGCAGCTCATTAAAACACCTACAAGCACCAGCATAGCCGCTCGCCTCTCATTCTCTAAGCGTAATTAGCTCAACTCAATTCAGCTCAGCTCTGCTCAGCTCAGCTCAGCTCTGCTCAAATGTGAATCATCTAACAAGCAAATCATAAGCCCAAATTTGTAGCATATATCATTTTTAGCTTGTTTCTTTTGCTGATATATATCTAATCAATAACCACAGAGAGCAAGCCACAGCACTTGCAGGCACCCGAAGCCCCCTTTTGCGGTTTTCGACAAAGTTAAGGCAAATAATTGTTGTTGTTGTTGTTGCTGTTCTTTGTCTCTTTGTGCATGTCTGGAGGCAAAAGTTCAATTAAAAATATTTAAACTGCGCCTGCCGCACACTCCAGTGCGAGCCAATGCCTGGGCTGATGCGTGTCAAAACTCAACTTGGGATAGGTTGGAGAGCTCCCGCAAGGCAACAACATCAGCAACAGCAACAACAACTTGCAACAACAGGCAACAAAATGTGTACAACGAACGCCTCGCAATGGCCATAAGCCGCAACGGTCAGCGTCTGACGACCCCGATTGGCCGCCCCGCTCCCTGGCCATAGCTGCCGGTACCTGACCTCCTCTCCCCAGCTCCACTCAGCAACCGTCAGATGCCCCAAACCTCCATGCCTTCACTTCTCTCATTCTCCACAACCAATGCGGACTGTCAGACCATCCGGTTCTCAGTCGTTGTCGTAAAAACACAACAACAACAACAATAAAACCCCAACGAAAATTTCATTCTTCTTTTTGTTCTTTTTTATATATTTTTGTTGTATTTTTTTAGAGTTTTTTTTCTGTTTTGGGTGCAATGAACGTTGCGTCGTTGCTGCGCATGCGTGCCAGCAGCAGCAGCAGCAGCAACAACAACAACAACAACAACATTGTTGCTCGGTCGTCTGCCCGGTTCGTTGAAAAATTCGTTAATAAATTGGCTACCCGAACTGCAAAGGCAGCTGAGCTGAGGCAGCTCCGAGCTCCAAGCTCCACCTTGCGTCAATATTAACATGCATGCTCATCCTTTCTCGCATTTTGTTGTTGTTGTTGTTGTAGCGACTGCTACCCCTCAGGGTCAACGGCCCACTTGTGTCGTAGTCGCTATTATCAGAGACCATCTGCCGTTGCCCGATCCCAGATCCCAGATCTTCAGACACGCATAACTCCAGTGCGCTACCACAAGAGCGAAGAGCAAATGCTGGCAAAGAGAGCAGCGGAGAGCAAGAACGAGAGATTTCGATAGACCCTAATCGATTTGTGACATGTGAGAAAAATCAATAAGCGAGCCAAAACCGCTCACAGGCCCCGTCTGCAGCTGCTCGCAAGTGTCCTGGCGCACAAGGACACAGGTACTTGAGCTGTGCCCATATCCTGTTCACGATCGTTGAGCAACCCCTATTACTGCTTGCTGTCGGTAATTTGAGCATACTCTCCATTATACTCCACACTCACAGTTCTGCTAAATCTTAAGGTTTCTCTGGCAGGATCTGTTACCTGTGCGCAAAATAGTTTTTTGTTTTTTTGTTGCACCTGCCTGCCACAGTCTGTGCTCAATTCTTATCGTTCGAGTGAATGTTGAGCAACCCACAGCTAATTGGAGTGTAGCAGAAGAGGAAGAAGAAGAAGAGCGAAGCAAACACAATCGATTGGGCAGATCATTTAGATGGAGCTGTAGTTTCAAGGGTAGTTTGCTTCAGAGATCAGCCATTGAGCGATAGACTTGGATTAAGAGAAATGATTTGAGCTGACAGCGAGGATTACAATTGGATTAGCAGCATTAACGAAACGAATGTAAAAACTTATTGTATCCGCAATTTCCCAGATGTGGTGATAAGTGAGGGCAGCATAATAGAAGAATCGAATGTCTATAGAGCATATATGTAGGTTTAAAGACAACTGCTTACGTCAAATTTGTAGTACTCTCTCTGCTGCTATATAAGAAGAGAATATAAAATTTTATATAATCCTTCGTCTAGTTCTTCTACAGTCTTCACTAAAAAATAAATATTACAAAATTTAGCAAGTATATAAACTTCTGCCTCTATTGTTAATAAATTATAAAGAAATTCAATATAATTATTTGTAATTCTTTCTTTACCAGTTTTCAATAACCAATCCGCACTAGCCTCGTTAACTGAAACTTTGGCCGCTTTACACTTGCCACGGCGCCACCCTGCAGCCCCCTCTCTCTACATTGTTGCCACATTACAATACGCAACGATATTTTCTCTGGCATTTGGCATCATGTATGTGTGTGTGTGTGTAAACTTTTCGTAACAATAAGCTGGAAAAAAAGGCTACTGCAAGTAATTCTTGGCAACAATAATTGTTGTCAGCAATGCGCAGCAGCTGAAGCTTATTGAAAATTGGCAACAAAGCGACAGTCAGCAGCTGCTGCAGCCGCCTCCACATCCCACACACATCACGCATACAACAACAACAACATCAACAGCAACAGCAACAATCGCAGCGCATTCACATTGCAAATCTCCAACTGACGCAGTTGATGGAGGCGCCAATGCCAGCAGCAGCAGCAGCAGCAACAACAATAACAACAACAAGCATTAACGTAGCAGGAGTTACAGGGGCGCAGGGGCGTGCCGAGGCAGCAATCTTTTGTCATAAAACATGCGTTGTACATTTTGTGCGGAAATCAAGATCATACATCAATAACGAACAGACCTGACAATGAGAAGCTGACTCAAAATGCAAAAAAGGAAGCGAAAATAAATAATAATAAAAAAAAACGCAATGATGGAAATGGAAATTATTTTTAAATGTAATAAGAATGCAAACATGTCAAGCAGCAACAGCAACAGCAACAGCAACAACAACGAGGCGTGCTGCAGGTGCCGCACAGCACTCCACGACTGTTGGCTGGCTGGGTGTGGCCCAATCCAGATCAGAGCAAAGCCAAAGCCAAAAGCTTTAGCCATAGCTGCCGGCTAGACAAATGTCAGCGGCTTAAAATGCAACAGCAGCCTGACAACGGCCGAGCAACGACACCAAAATGAGTAAAACTGACAAAGCAGATGGCAACAGCAGCAGAGAGAGTGAGTGAGTGAGAGGGAGAGGGAGAAGCAGCAGGCAGGAGGGTGGGGGGAGACTATATCTAGGAGCTGTGTGGCAGGCGCTGCGACTGCTCATTTGTCAAAAGACATTAGCAAAAGCAGCAGCGCAGGCAAACACGGATAAACAGAAATCATATATACATATACGCGTATACATATTTACATATGCATATACAATATTTGTATATTTGCATATCATGCTGGCATCTTTATATGTCACATTTGAGGCGTGGCAGCTGCCTGCTGACTCAAACTGCCTCAGCAGGCTGTGTGTTAGCATTTGAAAGTGCCACAATTAACGCGTCTGTCTAATTATCTAGCTCATGCTCTCTCCCCACTCCCCACTCCCTCTCTCTCTCTCTCTCTCTCTCTCTCACTCTCTCTGTCTCGCCCGTTGACAAGTGCGAAAGATGTAAGCAGCAGAACTCGCTTTAAATGGGCCCAGCAAATGGACAGAAAGTGGCGCCAGCTCAAGCATTTTAAAATACATTTCAACCATATGTAGCGCCAGTGGGGCGGTGATGGACTTGTAAATACCCTGCAGTCAGCCAAAAACTAAATTTAATATGAACAAAAAAATACCCAATGTTTTCAAATTGCGCAATGATTTTGTTTTAAATATATTTTAATTGCAAACAATTATATATTTTTTTTATTAATTTATTAATCAATTAAATTGTAATTAAATACAATTTGATGTAGAGAGATAAGTGAGGCTACATATGTATGTAAATCTAGCAACAAAAAGGTCGTAATCAATTGATACACATGCACATTACAAATATAGAAAAAATAAATATGTGTTTTCAAAAGTTATTAATGAATCTTTGCATTTATATAAATAATTAAAAATTCTTTAAATTATATCAGAAAATCAATGCTTTATATATAAAATTAAGTACTTTTTGCTCTGCCTTCTCCTTCACAAACTCCCTAGAGCATTTCACACTTTCACCAAGAGTGCAATACTTTACAGGGTATAACAATGACGTTGCCATGGAGTCGCAACTGCAATTACCGCATCGCAATAGACGAGACTTTGTAGAATTTTAATTGAAATGTCAAAAGCGTTTAGTGCGGCAAGCGCAATGATGCAGCAGCCTGGCTGGCAGGGCGGCAAGCAAGGAGATGCACCAGCAGCAGCAGCAGCAGCAGACAAAACGCAACTGGCGAGCGGCCAGGTATTGGAATTTTAATCGGCAATGCGGCAGAATTTGATTGTGGCATTATTGAGGTTAAGAAAATATGTTAAGAGCAGCAGCAGCTCAGTTGAGAGTGCGCACTCGCTCCGCACAGATGATGCGGGCATTGGTTAAGTCACAAATAGGCTTTTGGGGTCTCTGTGGCCAGCCGCTGCACTCACTGTTGCCAAACTGCAAAGTGTGGCAAGCACTGTTGCCGCACTTCACAATTATGTGTGGCATAATGCAAGTTTCAATTGGAAATTCAACGAGCTGTTGCCAAATTTTGCAAAACAGCGTTGCCAGACTTTGAAGTGTGGCAAGCAGCGTTGCCAAACTTCTGCATTATATGGAATTGAAGTGCCTGAAGTGTTGTCAATGTGATTATAAATCACTAAATACTTTTCAGCATGCACTGTTGCCGAACTTCACTATTATAAGAACTGTTGCTGTTAACAGTTTTAACGAAAGGGTTCAAACTTAAAAATCTTCTCTATATTGAATTATAAGAATGTGCGCATTAAACATATTAATTTTATTTTTAAAATTCATAATTCCATTAAATATCATAAATTAAATAAATTCCTGATTACTGATTTAATTTATGATTTATTTATGGAGTTTGTATGATTTTTAAAAAATAAAATTAATTTCTTTGAAATTTTCTTTTAATTTTTTGATACAAAACTAAATTTCTCAATTCTGTATACTCATTAAATATTCATTTATTTTCAGCTTAAACTTAACTACAGCCTAATTATCGAAGTTTTCATGCAATTTATCGATAACAAATATCGGCTTACATATAATATTTGCTGCACTTGCTGCTGCGCTTCCTTTCCTTCAGATTTTCCACAACCCTAAAATAATGCCAGAGCAGGAGACGTGCTAATTAAGCGCCGCAGCTTCGTCATTTGCCGCTGCTGCTGCTGCTTGGGGACAGGATTCGCCAAGGCTTTCAACAGCTGCACTGTGGCTCCATTCAGCTTCTCTTATATTTAGCACAATGCATCAATTTTTTTTTTTCGGCTTTTATTTTATATTTGTGGTGTTTTTTATACCCTGAACCCATTGAAAATGGGAAATCAGGGTATAATGGTTTTGTTAAAAGTATGTAACAGGGAGAAGGAGGCGTGGCAGACCCCACAAAGTATATATATTCTTGATCAGGGCGACAAACTGAATCGATTTAGCCATGTCCGTCTGTCCGTCTGTCCGTCTGTCCGTCTGTCCGTCTGTCCGTCTGTCCGTCTGTCCGTCTGTCCGTCTGTCCGTATGTATGAACGCGTCGATTTCTGAAGATATAGAAGCTAGAGACTTCAACTTTTTTTTAAAATGCTCGTATATAGCGCGCGCATATCGAGTTTATCACTAAAAATCGATAACTCATCCCGTTATTTTTTTATCGATCAAAAACCTTATCGAAAACCAGTTATAAAATTATATCTCCTACACCTTTAGAGCTAAAGTCTCCAAATTTTAAATGTAGACTCGACTGCACGTGATAGAATTTCGGTTTTTGTTATAATTCACCCCCCACCCCTATATCCACCCCCTTACCCTCATCTCTGTAAAAGGCGTATTTCAAATACTAGAGACTTGAGCTTTGGCAAATATACGCATAGTAATGATAAAACCACATTCTGAAAGTTTCATGAAGAACGTACGTCCAGAAAAAAAGTTATTGAACAATTAAGTTCCCATAGTAAGCCCACACTGCAGCCCATGCCTGTTAATGCGTGCGTGCCTATGGGTGTCTATGTATATGTTTGCGTGTGTGTGTGTGTTTGTTTAAGCTGAATGACACTAAAAATTATTGAAATGGCTGTTGCTCGGAGGGTTCAGGGTATCTCGTAGTCGAGCAGTCTCGACTAGAGCTTTCTTACTTGTTTTGTTTCTTCATTTTTGTTTAAGAGCCGCTGGCACGACGGCACAAGTCAGTCAGCCGCAACGAGAAAATCGTGCGAGCGTTTAATACTGGCTACTCTCCACCAGCTGTGTCTCCAGTTGGAGTTCGAAAAGTTGAAGTTGAAGTTGTGGCTGCTACAGCAACAACAACAGCAACAACAGCAGCTGCTGCTGCTGCCATTGTCTGGCTGAGCTCTTCTGCTTGCTGTTTATGCTAAATGAGGGTTAACAAAAAATGAACGGCAATGAGCCAAGCTTCTGCCTCATCTGCGGCTCTCTAGCTGCAGCTGTAAATGTCTGCGGGCTGCTGCTTCTTGTCTCACTGTCTCATTGTCTGTCTGTCTGTCCCTCTATAAAGTGACAGCGGTGTTCGTTCGGCCTAGCCCGTGCTCTGCATGCAGATACCCTAATGCCCTATCTGCAATCGGTTGTTGTGCCTAGTTTTGACAACATTTGCCACCCTCTTCGTCGGTTGCAACTTGCAACGAGGAGGGTCAGGCAGGAGGCGAGGTGAGGGGAGGGGAGGCTCAATTTGTAGCCACAATTTGTGCAGATTTTGTTGCCTGCGGCAGTGTTAATTAACAATTGTCTGTTGGCTCCGTCTGGACGTTAATCGATTTCGATTGACAGACGTTTCATGTGCCACTTGGCTAAACTTGCCACAATTTTGCGGCAAAGACAAGTTTCCCTCTAGCTTTATGTGTGCATGTCTCTGATTTATAAGCAAATAGCCAAGTTGCTTGTGGCTTATGCTTAATCACTGTAATCAAAACAAGATAGCTGGATAATACCCTGTATTCATTGCAAGTGTGTATAATAGATGGTTTTAAAATCATATAATTATTATCATTATAAAATGTATTATCATATATGATCATCTATTATGCACGAGCATAATCAGACGTCAAAGACGTTAGTCGAATCTCTCTGTAAACATTTAACATATAAAATGATCTATTATTGATATTTTGATATGTTATTCGGGAAAACATTTACACATGTTTACACTTCCTCTCTCTTTCTCTTTGATTATCATAATCTCATTCTCTGTATCTGTTTCTCTCTTGCAGAACTCTTTTTACTTTCTTTCTCTCACCCTTTCTTTCTCTATGTTTCTTTTCATTTATATTTATGTTTGCTCCTTCTTTCTCTAACTTTCTTGCTCCTAATTTTCATATCATTTTTCATTCCTTTGCACAGTGTCTCATAAAAATCGGTGTACAACCGCTTAACAGTGGCATCAAATGCTCTTCAAGTCGCGCGACAAGCGAATCATGAGCTTATGATTTAAGAGAAATGTATTTCCGTACACACACACACACACACACACACTCATACATATATGTGCATAAATTTCCACAAACATTTTTCCAGTTATTTGGTGTCGAGAAAATAGTTTGACGCAAAACTTAATTAGTTTCTGGCTTGGCCCGAGGCTAGAGGGACGTGTACACGCCCTGAAGGCAGCTTAACGCCTGCCTCTCCCCTCTCACCCTCTTCTACACTTTGGCACCTAACCCCCTCTCCCTCACTCTTCCTCTCGCTCTCTCTCTCTCACACTCTTTCGGCTTTCTTGTTACCAGGCGGCTTGGTAGTTCGTCGAGTGGCTTCATTAAGTTTGGGTTAAAGCAGTTGCCCGCCGGCTGCCAGTGCAACTGTCCAGCTGTCTAACTGCAGCTGGCCACGCCTCCCGCCTTCTCTATCGTGCAGTGCAACTCTACGAATTGTCTATTTCAGTTTTCCAATGTACTTTACGATCCGTACTGTGGCAAAGAGGAGTTTGGTTCATCGCTCGTCGTTTCGTTCTGTTGTCCGACACACACGATGATTTATTTGGCACACACACACGCACGCACGCATGCACACACACACATATACATAGACAGCTACCTGCGCGTGTAAATGCATTTTGCTGTAGGTGAACACAAACTAAGGGCAAAGCGCGCCGAAGCGGGGCAAAGTTGTGGGCGAGCGCAGAGGCATGCGGCATGGGGCATGGGGCAGCTGAGGTCTCGCTGGGCTAAAGCTTTTTCGTTGGTGCCACTTTGTTGACTATTATTTTTCATTTTGAGCACACGCAGCGCCAGAGAGCAAGCAACTTGGGAGTCGAAGCGAAACAAAACGAGTTGACTGATTGCAAGCATACACTGCAAGCGTTACAGAGATAGAGCTGATGTTGGATGTACCTTAATTTACCTTAAAATTAAGTATATGTATGTGAGGAGGAAATGTAATTGTAGTTGAGCAAACCAAAGTGTTCCATAAATAAGGCTCTTCTATGCGATTCTCAATTTATCGTTGCTAGAACTCCAATATACAGAAATGGATTTACCTTTTAGCTCTAACTCATAAAATGCAATTTAAAAAGAAATAGTCTTTGTAATACAGCAAACAGACTTATTCAATGAGTAATTGTGACGCTCCTCTGCGATTCTCAACACAATGCAATTTTCAGCTGCTCAACTAACGACTTGAAAACCTAACATATTCTTTTTAAATTCGTGTACAGGGTATAATAATTTCATGATACACACAGACACACACACACACACGCCTGAACACTTGCATACATAGACGCCTAGTTACAGAATGTTTGCTGTGACTGTTACATGATACCTAAAGCCGCAACTGCAGGCAAGAGATAGAGATAGAACAAGATAGAAAGAGATAGAGAGAGAGAGAGTGAGATAGTGCTGGCAAGCAAAGAAGAGATAGAAAATATAAACCTCAAAGATACATTTGCGCTTCACTTGAACCGTAGAACGTAATTCAAGTGAACTAAGCTGGCCGGAGCAAGTGACTCACATGTGCGTGTAGAAGTGTGTGCGTGAGTGTTTTCGTGTGTGTGTGTGTGTGTGTGTGGGCGCAATGAAGCTGTAGACAAAATTGCGTGCGTAATTCTTTGGCAAACGTTTGGTAAAAATGGAAAAAGAAAATACAAAGAGAAGCGAGGCGAAAATAGTTTTGGCACGACAAGAGCTAAAGGACAAGCCCAGACCCAGGCCGAGCCACAATATCCTGGCTATCCAGGACATGCGAGTACAGCCGGTTAAGAAGCGTGGATGGAAATGGCACTTTGTTATTTCGGCTAGCATTTCGCAGCTACCTAAGCCCTGGCACTTGAGCTGTTTTTATGGCTAAAATTGCATTTACACTAGAGCCGAGCCGAGTCGAGTCGACTCGAGTCGAGCCGTGTTGTATTCCTTTATTTCAAGTAAAAATTGTGCTAAGCGACGTTGCCGCACTGCACAGACAATAAGCGGGATTAGCAGGAGGCGGGGAAGGAGCAACAGTGGAAGCAGCTCTTTTGGGAAATGCGTGCCAGCAGAACACACAATTTCATTCACAGCACAAAATGAAGTGCGGCGTTGCGAAATTTCACTTTATATATGTATACATATTCTATTTACATAAATATGAAATAAAGTTGTAATTTTAATTGAAATATTTGGCGTGTTATTAAAAAAGTTGTTAATTAACAAAACTATTTGACTAGCAAATGTGTGGTAAAAGCTAAAATTATATACAAATTGCATGCATAAAATGGCGTGCGCTGTTGCCAAAGTTCAGCTTGCACTGCAATTTACATGCATTCGAGCTCACTTCAATGCAAACTCTAACTTCAACACATTCTCAAAATTTATGCAGGGATTTTAAACTAAAAACCCCAAACTATAAGCCAACCACTCGACCCCATTCAAGCCGCAGGAAAAGTTAAAAAAAAAAAGAAAAACGATTGAAAAATATGAAAAATGGCTAAAGCCAATTTATGTCCGATAATAAAATGAAATAGCATGAAATTCAATCAGGGAGAGAGAGAGAGAAAGAGAGAGGAACTGTGCAAAAATCTAATGAAGAGAGCAAGATGAATGCAGTGGAGAAAACGGTATAATTATTCAAACAGTTTCAAAGTCAAACAGGGAAAATCTAGATGGGAAAACTTCATCATTCGAAAATTACAGCCCAAAAGGGATGGACACGGGGTAGTTTCTACGGCCATTGAAGCGAATACGTTGTCCATGAGACGAGACGAAATGTTGGATGCAGACGAGAGCTAAAAATGTGGTAGCAGACGATAAGCATATGCGGGACTCTACCCTAACTCAGACATACTATATCCTGTAAGCGGGCCTGTCTGCACAATCCACACTCTGTATGTGTGTGTGTGTGAGTGTGTGTGACAGACAAAATATCTAAAAACTGTCGAAGGTTGTTCAACCAACCACCAGCAGCAGCAGCAGCAGCAGCAGAGCCCAGCATCAAGCATTGAGCTCTAAAGCCACGGCCCGAGCAGCTGTTCTGGCTGCTGTGAGAAGTGCAAGACTGCTCGACTAAGAGATGCCCTATAGCCAAGAAACTTGATATATATTTATTTATATATTAAAAATTTATTCTTTATATATATTTTATCTGTTTTTAAATTATTTATATTTATTTTATGTATTTATATATCAAAATCAAAATGATATCTGTAAAATATATGATCTAACTTTGATGCTCTACTATACCTCCTAAACCCAATCAAAATTCGATTATCAAAAACCCACTATAACCTATTTTCCATTAGGACAGGGTATACAAACCCAAACAAAATAAAACAGATGAGAATAGTGGAGGAAAAAATAAAAACTACGTGTCCCGGTACTTCTCAATGCCTGCATTGCCTTTGCATTTGTTTTGTTTTGTTTGCTTTTTCGGTGGTGCAGCAGCAGCAAGAGCAGCAGAAGAAGAGGCTGCGCGGCAGTGAGGAATCACTTAACAGGCAACAGCGGGGACACGACGATTAATGCCAGCGAATCGCAACGAATCGCGCGTCAGCGATGCGGGCCTAAGACCTGAGACCTGAGCGAGCAATGCCAGCTGGAAGCTGGGCAGGGCCATTGGACTCGAGATTAGCGCAGGATTTGCGCCTGATCAAAAAGACTGAAAGCCTAGAGAAACAAGTAAAAACGAAACAGAAAAGAGAAACAATGTTCTAAATGCAATACTGAAGATTTGATACTCTTGCCAGGTAAGGAGAGTTGGGAATTAGTAAGTGCTAAAGGGGACCTCTAGTTATAAGAGATCTATAGCTATAAGAGATTTCCTGTTTAAAGAAATCTATAGCCAAAAGAGATGCCTAGCTATAGGAGATCTCAAGATCTATAGCTGCTACAGGCACACAGAGTTCTCTTCCCTCTTCAGTTATGATATGAACTTCTGATTGATTAGCTGATTTATTAAAGCAAGCCAAATTGAATTCAGTAATCTCTATTAACCTATTATCAGTTGCTGTTCGCAACTCTAACCCAACTTGTAATAACAATAACAATCAAATGAGCCACTCTTAGTGCTCTACTCTCGTTAGACTCTCCTATTTGCTAGGGTATAGAAAATAACAGGAACACAAGTTAAGCCAGGCCAAGCCAATCCAGGCTAAGGCTATAGCCATGGCTAGCCTGAGCTGGGCAACAGATAACGACAACGACGACGGCGACGACACCTTGCGAAGCAGAGTCAAAGTCAGAGCCATAGCCAGAGCCAGAGCCGGAGGCTGCATGGCTTAGGCTAAGGCTAATGCTAAGGCCCAGAAGAGCAGGCCACAAGTCGTGCAGCAGGAAGCGAGTTTTTATGCAGGCAAAAGGTTTACACAAGTCTCTCTCGCTCTCTTTGTCTTGCCGTCTCTGTCCGTTCGTTTGTCCTACTGTCCATTTGGTCCGTTCTCGGACTTGTCGTCTGCGTCTGCCTGCCTGCCTCCTGTTGATGCTGCTGCTGCTGTTGCTGCTCTAAAACCAGTTGCAGGTAGTTTAAAGTAAGCCCAAGCCGTTTGGTTCGCTCATGCCTTGCTGCCTCTTCTTCTTCTCGATCTTCCTCTGCTGCGACTGTTGCTGCCTGTGCTGCCTGTGCAACAGGCCAAAAAGACTGGACTCTACGAACTCTGTGTCCAATATTTTGTGTTTTGTGGCCGAAACGAGCGTTTTTCATTGCCCATTTGGCCCTCCTCTCTCTACTGCTGCTCCTACTCATCTCTCTCTCTCTCTCTCTCTCTCTCACACACTCTCTTATTCCCCTGCTGCTGCTGCCCGCGTTTCTTTATGTTTGTCTTGGCCACAATGCAGTGAGAAAAATTCGTAGAACTTTGCCTAGGATTAATTGGTTAATCTTCTTGTGTATTTAAGTGCATAAATGGTTTCCGATTTCCACGAAATAAATTATGAACTGATTAATCTGGCGTTCAGTCGATTCTTTGCCTCATTTTTTATTGATAAACATTTACATTTTTATGGTGAATGATAAGCTGCTTTGCTTTATGATATAATTAACACGCAACATGCGTAGGCGTTGGTTGTAGTCAAGCATTTATTGCTCCATTAACTAATGTTAAATGACTGCATTGTTGCCAAACTTCTGTTATATGGCATTAGCATTATAATAATTCTTCGAATATGATTTCAAATTTAAGTAATGCAATCTCTTCTTGCTAGAAAGAGTTAAGCATTGTTGACATTGCTCATTAACAGTAGTGAAACATGTTGCCAAATTTCACTAATGTCTATAAATAGCTATATCTATACTGTGTAAGGCTCATGCTATATTGCCAAACTTCTGGGACAGACTCTAAACATCTCCACACAATTATAAATAGTACTACATTAATCTCATATTATATTTTACTCTGCACTGTTGTCAAATGTGAGTTGTTCCAAATTTATATAAGCTCCCAATTTCATGATAATGCTAACAAGCGTCACATAAGCCTCTGCATATCTCCATATGCCTAAACAAAGAGTTTAAAGCCATTTGAAAGTCACATTTTCGAAATGTTTGGCTTTGAGCTATTACAAGACAAACTTGAAAAGCTGACGCAATTCAAGTCGCTCCGAAAAGTTTACAAAACTACACATCAAATCAAACAGAAACTCCAAAATCCCGAAACCATGTTCATTAATAGCCAAGTGAAATTCCAATTGGAATTCCAATTTGAAGCACTTTGACCGATGTTGCCAAACTGCATTAACTATGACACTTGCTCGCTTTGCTATTCGACTTCCTGCCAAAGTAATAGACTACACCTTCTCTCACCTGCTGCTGCTGGCTATTTGCTGCCTGCCCGCTGCTAACCAACGGCACATAAACAAAACTAGCCTCGGCATCTGGCCACACGGGCATCTAACAGCAAGTTCGACATTTGGCACTTAAATTTAACGCTTGATTGCATTTACAGTGCGGAGTGCCGAGTGGCCCAGGCTATATATTAATATAGTTTTTCGCTGAGCCAGTGCAGCTGACTGCGACGACCCAGGCCACGGAGACCAGGCGACCAAGAGACAGACAGACCAGACCAGACCCGACCAGAGCATGATGATTGCTTTTGAAAAGCCAATCCAACGTCAACGACTCTATTCTGCGGGTTTCTGCTTTAAGCCAGAAGGCCGATGCCAAGCCGGCTTCTTTCTCCTTTTAAACAGCTTTTCACGTTTTGCCCCATTCTTCTAGGGCTTGGGGTTGCCAGAGAGGGCGGGCAGCGGCGTTACGGACGACAACGATGCTGCTTACTCTCCTCCACTTGTGGCACATTTCGTTGTCGTCTTTATGCGCTGCACAACTTCCTTGTGCCTACTTTTAAGCACTTCTACTCTATGCCTAACCCGACCCTCAACGCCCCTCCTCCTGCTCATTCCGCTCCTCCTGCTAGGCGTCACTTAGCGTGTGCCAGTTTTTTTTTCTCTTTATCGCTAGCTTCTTTTGGTGTTTACCCAACACTTTTGCTCTCCCTCTCTCTCTTTCTCTCTTTCTGTCCCGCTGGGCGTGCAGAGCCGGAAATGCCGTTTTACACGTGAATGAAATTTATATAAAATTGAAACGTAATGCGCAGCGTTGCCAAATTTCAGTTCAGCTGTCAGAAACAAGTCAAAGAATCAACCGTTACAAGCGTTGCACAACTCGTTTAGCAACAATTAATGTAAAAATTGTAAAAATGCAAATCAAAGAAGGTTGGGATAAACTTTTGCCCGGCGAACGGCAGCGAGCCAAAATAGAAAAGAACAAAAAGACACAGACAGGAGAAAGGGGACAGGCAAGCAAGCTTGTTTAGAATGGGTGGGTAGCGGGGCATATTTAGAGAGAGAAAAACCACCCTAACTAGGCACAAAGGACGAAGGACGACGCGCGACGCCTGATGTTAATGTTGACGCTGCGACGACAGACCGCATACAAAAAAATGTATGTATATACATCGAAAGCGGCTAAAGAGTGCATAGAAGAAGAGTATAATAATAACAAAACAGAGGCCCATGTCTAAAGGACTGCACAGAGGGAAAGGTCGCCGCCAGGCGCAAGAGGCATTGAACCCCAGAGTTACATGACAGGACTCTTTAGTCTAGCATGAAGAGCTAACTGCAGATGTGAAAACAACTTGGATTTTCTACAATATATGAAATGTGATTTAAAGAAGGAGGCAACAAATATATATATATATACATATATATGTAGGTATATATAATATAGCAAAAGTTGGGAAGGATAGAGATAATGCAATCTTGGGATATTTTCATATGTTATTGCTGTTATAACTCATTTGCCAGATTGTAATATCCCCCATCATATAGATAATCTATATAAATATCAAAGCATATCATCAAATAAAATTTTTCTAATCTATTTAAAAACCACAAACTTATGATATATTCAATAAATTATCACTTATTTTATTATTGTTTATCATAGTTTATATTAGAATTTTCCCATATACATATACTACATTAGTTTCTGATTACTTGACTTACCAGACAACTCCGAATGCACCGTAGCCAATTGGACGATCCGGCTGGACATCCTGTGGCACCGCTGGCGGTTGATAATATGGAGCCGCTGCGGCTAATATTGCGCTGGCGCCCTGTGGCGCACCACCGGCAGCACCACCCTGTACCAGTGACATCGAAACGCTCATCGAGCTACGCGGCGCAGCAGCTGAAGAATTTGGGCAGCTGTTGATGCTGCTGCTGTTGCTCTTCTTAGTGGTGGTGGCGACGGCGGCGACGGCGGCTACGGCAGCGGTGGCAGTGGCGATGTTGGTGGTGGTGTTGGTAGTGGTGGAGTAACTTTGTGCTGTGTGCTGGGGATTAGCTGGCGTTTGATAGCTATCAAGTTGTTGCTTGCTGTTGTTGTTAGTGCTGGTGTTGGTGGTTGTGATGCTGGCGGTGGTGCTGCTGCTGCTGTTCGAGGCGATGGTGGTGGTGGTAGTTGGATGGGAGAAATGGTGTTGACTGCTCAATGGATGCCGCTTGGGGCCACTAATGGCCGCCATTCAATAGTTGCCCATTACAAGTTTGTAATTTTGGATTTCTGTTATTATTGTTGTTGTTGTGCACACTTTGCTGTTGTTGTTGTTGTTGTTATTTGAATTTGATTTAACACATTAAAAATTAATTGATGGAATTTAATTTAAATTCTGCATTTTACACACGCTTTTCTTTGATTTTTATTATGCTGTTGTTGTTGCTGGCGACTGCAAGAGAGTGAGAGAGAGAAGGAAAAATAAAGTAGAAATAGAAGAATTTGAGATTTCGATTTTTAGGCGCATTTTTTTGGCAGGCAAAGAGAAAAACGCAAACCGAAAAAAAGAAGAAAAAGTGCCGTTAGCTGCGGCCGGGGCGCGTCTTTGTAGTGTGCGCGCATGTATATGTATGCGTGAGTCAGTGAGCTAGCGCAAGAGTCAGAGAGAAAGAGAGAGAGAGAGCAGCCCGAAGTAGGCAAACAGAAAATAAAAAACTAAAAGTGGACTATGGAGTTTTTTGCAAAATTTTTTTTTTTTTTTTTTGAGTCAAATGTTTACATGGCATCGCAGACAAAAATATGACGAACAAATTTCTTATTTAATATGTGCACATGTTTTGCAATAGCAACAAAAAGAAAGAGCGAGACAGCGTGCGCTCTCACAGCGTGTTTAGCGTCAGCGTCGCGCACTTGACACTTTTTGCTGTCGTTACGGCTCGACACCGATGCCGATGCCGCTGCCGACTGAGACGCTGACGCTGACACCAAGGCAACGCTCATGGAAAACAATGCACAGAGCAATAGCAATAGCAATAGCAATAAAAAGAAAGAGTGCAATGAAATGCACAAAATGTGCGGCTTTTTGGCAGTTTTTCCCAGCTTGGAGCTTACCTTTAAACAAAATGCACAATTATTGAGCGACGACTGCGGCGGCGACAGAGGCAACGGCCGAGAATTATTGTTGATGGCAACGGTGGGGAGCTAAATATGCCGACTGCGGCGACTCTTCCGCATTTGTATGTATGAATTTGTGTGTGTGTTTGGTTTTGCGTGCGGCTTGCGTATGTGTGTGTGCGTGCAGCGTCGTTGGCGGCGGCGGCGGCGGTGTGAGAGAGAGACGATGTGAAATGTACAAATACAAATTCAAAGCGCGGCGCGAGCTGAGACGGCAACACAGTGGTTCACAGCGGAACTGCAACAGCGACCAAAATGCAGCAAGTCTCACGAATTTGTTATTATTTGTGTTTTATTAACGCTTACACACATTCATTAAAAGATACAGCCACACACACAGAGAGAAAGAGCGAGGCGAACGAGCGAGCGACAGAGAGAGCGCGAACGAGACCGACGGCAATCAATTGAATATATTTTGTATTTGTTGTAATTTTTTATTTGTGCATTTGGTCACGTTTGTTTGGGGAACACAGAATATTTATTGCATTATCTTTCTATCACACTAGCTGAAGTTTGATAGGCAGTAACGAAATTGCTTTTGCAATACATATGTGTGTATGTATTAAAATTTTCCTCTGCCTTTTGCATCAAACACACGCGGCGTCTTTTTACCGATTTTATGCGTGTCGTTTATGCGAAAGTCGTGATAGGACTGACAACAACAAAAATTTCTGGCAATGTGACCGGGCTGTTTGGTCTGGTCGCTGTGTGACCGAGTCAATTCGCTTTTGGTATTTACTCAAACAGCTGAGTCTTAGCAACATGTTGCGCCAGTAGAGCAGTCTGCTGTTATACTGGCAGCGTACTGTAAATATGAGAAAAATTAGATGAATATGCTGTTTGCTTATATTATTATTAATTTATATGTTAATTGGAATATTTTAATGTGCAGCTCTAATTCATTTTTATGATTTGAATACATAGTGTGCTTGTTGTATAATGTTGCAGCAACAAATGTGTGACCTTAAAATATTATTGCACTTGCTGTCTGTTGTTGAATAGACCTATGTTAAGCCAACATAAACAGCTGTTGGTCTCGATAGTTCTTATCGGTTTATAAAATGTGCGCTATATGCTAAGAATTTTGTAAACAAATAAAATTGACCAAAATGGAGAGAGAAACAGAAAGCTTGAAGGAGTTTCTAACGGATCTCGTTGTCCCGCATCACCGCTGCAATGTGAACATCATACCAGATCACATTACTATGCTGCACGGCACGAAGTCAAAGAAGCAACACACACGCAAACGTCGCGCTCACAAATCGAACAGCCTAACGAGGCGCGAATATGCAGAGCTCGGACTCAATGCTCTGCCCACACGTCAAATGCGTTACGAGCAGGCGCTACCCCTGCACAAGCTCTGGCGTGGCTACATACGCGAGCATCTGGGTCTAAGAGAGGGCGAAGAGGTGCCGCAGTTGCATGAGAAACGGTACGACGAATTCAGCCGGCAATTGGTCAAAATGGATTTGCATGGAGCCAAGCTGCGAGTGCACCAATCCAAGTGCCCCACCCTGGTGGGCCTCAGTGGAATCTGCATCATGGACACCAAGAATGTGCTGAAGCTGCTAGGCGAGGATCATCGCGTGCGCACAATACCCAAGAGCGAATGCGTCTTCAGCCTCCACGTGGACAGCATGGATTTCATCATCTTCGGACAGCATTTGAATATGCGGCCAGCAGAGCGAAGTGTGAAGAAGATTAAAAACTATGTGGAGCCATTCATGTAGCACAAATTGTAAAACATTTAATTTAAGCTTTTCCTTTGCTTTATATAAAATCGTACGCCCGAAATATCGCGACATATTTATTATATTATATAGATATATATATATATATGTATAGTTAGTTCAAGATGCTGTTGCGGTTGTTTGTGAGAGAGCATTTACGCAGCCGGCTTGGTCATGATGATCACAGCGGAGGGCACAAGGCCCAGCACATCGAGCGGCTTCTCATAGTCCTCGTCGGCAAAGATCTTGCGCGGAAATGTTGTCATCAGTGCGAATGGAGTCTCAATGCCAGTCTTCACCTGGATGAACACACGCACAGCGGACAGCGGTTCCTTCACATTGAATTCGGAAGCCAGTGTGGAGCCGTCCTGCAATCTCACTTGGATGCGTGTCTCCGTGTACTCACGCGGTGGCGACTTGACGCCAGTGGGCGTGGTAGCTGTCGTAGTGGAGCTAACAGAGGGCACGGCGTCCGACAACTGGGCAGCGGGACTGTTCTGTACTTCCCTATAAAAATTATGGAGATTAGCCAAAAGTTTTACATTAGTTAAAGTGGGGTTCCCACCTGGCTTTGCGTGCTGCTTTGTCCGCTTCGATCTGTGCACGAACACGATCGCGTGCCGCCTTCTCTTCCTCCTTTTCTCGCTTGCGCTGATCCACGATTTTCTTCATCTCGATTTCCTCCATGCGACGGCGTGCCTCTGTCATGTCTTTGCCGGAGCGTATACGATTACGTTCACGCTCCAAGGCATCAGCCTTCTCGCGCTCTTCTCGCTCCACGCGCTTCTGCTTGAGCTTCTCCTCGATCATAGCTAACTGTGCCTTCTTCTCTTCCTCGGTGAGCGCCTTCTTCTCCTCGGTGGATTCGGAGAAGTTGCTGTGACCTGTCTTGGCCGCATGGTATTCCACCTCAGTCTGATCCTTGAGCACCTTGCCACAGTCATCGCATTTCAGAGATTTGGCTACGGGTCCGCCGTCGGCAGCACCGCTGCTGCTGGGCGCTGTGTCTTCGCCGGCTGCAGCTGGAGCTGCGTCGCTTGCCGCCGCGGCGGGTATCTCTTCGTCGCCATGGGCCAACAGCCATTCCATGGCCATTTCGACGCCCTTGTTGCTAGTTACTTTTAAGGCATATTCACTAAAAACAACCAAATAAAAAAAATGTTTAAATTGCCGGCGAAAAAAATGTAACTTAAGACTCACACTCGATCTCTGGGGAAACCCATGTCCATTAAGGTTTGTATGTCGCTCATGTTTGCTGTTTAATATTTGAGTGTATGCTTTTTTAATAAACACGTAACTTTGTGCAAATGTTCAATTTTCTCTCAATATTTACCCCTGCAATAATGACACACAAAAATAATGCCCCGTAGCTAGTGTTGCACAACGTTGAAAAATGTGTGCTATTACTTGAGATAAATGATATATTTTATTCAAATTTAGAAGTAATAAGAGCAAAATGTACATCAAATAATGAGATAGATTTAATACAAAATATTAAAATCAACGAAAAGTCAATTTGAAAATTAATCAGTTCAGTCGTAAACTATTTTCGATAAATCTATCGCTATCGATATCAGAGCAGCTGGTTCCAATTGTCAGCTGCGTCGTTGCAGCTCTCATTCCGATTAGCGTCGTAATTTATACATTTTCTGAGAGTTCATGATTACCAAGATGTCGCCACAAAATAAATTGAAAAAGATGATCGTTAAACTACCACGCCATCCACTTATTATGGCAAACAGTGATTTCGTTTATCAGGAATGCATGCAAATACGAAAATGTCGCGTCAACTTGGAACGCATCAAAGGACAAACAGCAGCTGCAGCAGCAGGACACCCGTTTCCTTTGAAATCTAAGCCGAAGCGTTGCTGTGTACGTGTAGCACGATTGCCCGATGTGGAACGCAGCGAGATATCCGTGACACCAGCCAGCTCCATAGTATGCTCGGACTTTGATGATGGTAGATTTGTATAAACTTTGCTACTAAAAAAATTAAGCTAATTATGGATTAAATATTTCCAGATTCTTCTACTGAATAGATAGGAATCATGTAAGAGACTCGACAAACGGTAATTTTAAAATATCCGGGACCTCACACTGACATTTTGTAATTCATTAATTCAAACATTTCTATAAATACATTTGTAACGAAATAAAAATATACATATTGTTGTTTTTGTTGCTTGAGAGCAAAAACGATAACACAACAAAGGGCAGTATCGATAAACGTCTAACAAAAGTTTCATCACTATCCCATAGATGTCAGGCAGAAAGAAAAAATATTTGTGAAACAGCCAAATTATTCGGTAACAAAACAACATTCCAGGCAGCAAACAATTATGAATTGGCACACGGGCAATATAGCTGAAGCTGTGGCTGAATCCAAAGCCAAAGATGCCATCTTCGTTGTGTACATTCAAGGTAAATGGATCGACTTTTGTATTGGCAATTTAAATTTCACCACGTCATGTTTGCTAATTGAATTTTGTATTTGTTAAATGAAGGCCAGAATGAGATGACAGCCAATCTGGATAGATATCTGGATGATCCACGAGTCGCCGAAAAGCTGCAGACACAAGATTTTGTGGCTGTTAAAATTCAAGGTGATAGTGCAAGCTACGCACAGTTTATATCGCTCTGTAAGTACAGTGAAACCTCTTTATTCTGAACCAATTGTGACTCATAGTACTTGTATACTCATAGACAAAGTGGTACCTGTGCCATCGATCTTCTTCATTGGTAAATCTGGCACCCCACTGGACATTGCCACGGGAATCGTTAGCGGTGTCGATGAGCTGTTGATAAAAATCAATAAGGTGCTTCTCCTGTCCGGCAAACAAAAGGTGAATGCCCCAACTACCAGTGCAATAGCTAACGATGCTCAGGGGGAGCAGTCGCGACGAAAAATCGCCGGCGATGATAGCGATCCCAGTGACAATACTCTAGTGGCCCCAGTTCCATTGGCTCAGAAGTCTGTACTTGCAGCGGATGCTGTGGAGCCTGTGCCTGAGCCGGCTGCAGAAGAGGAGTCAGAGACGACAGATAAATCAACTAAGACATCAGAGGCAGCTAAGCAAGCTGAGGAGCTTAAAAACGATCCCGGGGCAGCGATGAGCAGCCAACCGGCTTCAGCTAAACAAAAATCTGACACAGAAATGAAAGTGACTCAACCACTGAAACATGCGCCCGCTGCGCACAAAGAAGCCCAGGAAGAGCCGCAAACAAAGAAATCTGTTGCAGGCCTGTCCAAATCCGCGCCGGCAAAGAAAGCTGCAGCTGACCAGCAAACAGCCAAGGAATCGGTACCTGAGCCCTCAGCTGCTGCAGAGCCAAGTGGTCAGGTGGAAGCAACACCCTCTTCCCCCAAGCCAGCTGAGCCAACGGCAGCGGCGTTGTCAGCGGCAGCGGCAGCGGCAGCCGAAAAGCGTGCAGCAGCTGCTGCAGCCGCAGCGGAAGTAGAAGCAGCCACCTCAGCGGCTGCCGGCACAATGGCCGCAGAGATTACATCTACAGCGGTGCCCGGCCCTGGCTCGCCACTGACGCCCACCGAGGAAACGGCGTTGCGTGCGACGATGAACGTGCAGCAGCAGGTGGAGAAGCGTAAGAAAGAGCGCTCGGACGAGAAGAAGCGACGCGATAAGGATGGCGAATCGCGACGCCGTCGTGAAGGACGTGAAGCTCAGGAACAACAACAAGCTGCCCGGGAACAGGAGCTCAAGTCCATGCAAGTGAGTGCCCAGAAATTGTCCACTGGATGCCAATAGCAACTTGAACTAATCATTCTATATGTTTTTTAAGGAACGCATTCGACGCGAACGCCAACAGGAGCAGGCGACACGTGAACGTATCCTGGCTCAAATTGCCGCCGATCGTGCCGAGCTGGCCAATCGAGCAGCCATGACTGCGGCGGAAGTTCCTGTGACTGCTGCGGCAACCGCAGCCGTAACGTCAACAGCATCGGCCACACCCGAGCAGTCGCATCATTCCGCTGTGGAGGAGACACGCCTGCAGATCCGCTTGCCCGGCGGACTGATTCGGATCAAAGATTTCCCAGCCATCGAGCCATTGGCTACCGTGCGTAACTACGTGCGCGAGGAGCTGCTCGCCAGCAGCAACATACGCGAATTCACACTGGCCACCAGCTATCCGAGGCGTGAGTTCAAGACGGAGGATGAGCTGAAGTCTTTGAACGATTTGAATCTGGTGCCCAATGCAGTGCTATTGGTGCTCGGCAGCAGCCAGGTCAACGTTGTGGTGCGCAGCCGGAATAATATGATGAACATTATAACCAGCGTCCTCTGGGCAATCCTGACACCGGCTGCCGTGGCCTTTGACTACATCAATAAGTATGGCTTTCAACGGCTGCGCGTGAATTTCATGCAGATGATTTCCAATATCGGCTGGCGTCGGCGAGAAGAAGTCCAGGCTCCGCCCGCTGCCCAGGTCGGAGAGTAAGTGCCAATAAGTGCAATATAAATTGGAATAAAAGTTTAATTTCTGTCTTCTTTAGTATCGCCTCTCGTCGCAACATGGATATGTTTATGCTGCGCACAACCAGTGCACCAGGCCTGCAGCGTGCCCATCCCCAGAATGCGGTCGGAGGACCCGAAAATCAGATTAAGCCAACGGAACTTTCTAATAGTGGATCGGCTCAGGCGCAGGACTTGGCACAGCAACGTTCGGGCATCTTTAAGCCAACACGTTTTGGCCAGACCAATATACGCCGTTTGGCCGACACAGCCAAGGACGATGACGAGGATAAGGCCACCTACAACGGCAACTCGACACAACAGCAATAAGCGCGAAGCAATTTATACACATATATATATATATATATATAAATATATATATACACCTATATACTTATACAAAACTAGTTAAAAATGTTCTCTTTATCCACATTCACAGCTTCAAAATATGCAGCCTTAAATTATATAAATAACTAAATACAAAAGTAATGGAAATTTAGAATATTCAAATTAAATTTGCTTGCTGTTTCAGTGTGTGTTCATGTGTCGGTGTCCTTTATTGAAACAATCGAGTAAATTATTAACAAACACAATTTCGTGATTAGGTATCAAAGAATTAGATAAAAGTATACAATATTTTGTTTTAAATACATAATTTGTTCTAAACTACGGTGATGCGTAGTTGCTTAAATGTGATTGTGAGTGCTATAAAATATATTAATAAAAATGGTTCATGTATTTTCTATTTATATTTTGATATTGATAATCACAAACAGTTGCATACACAAAAACGTCTTTTTGATATAAAGAGATATACATATAGTTGTGGTATGGTTTACACAATATATAGGTATTATTTTAATACAATTTACCCTCAAGTCCTGATATACATAGTTCTTATATGGGGGCTACACGATCCATGCAACTTGGGCTGATAAAATCGTGATATGATTTATATGATTAGTCATCTTTTTGTTTACAATTTAGCCTCAAGCCCGATATATAGCGAAATATTACATGATTTGCTTATCATGATATATATATATATACTTTCTGTGATATGGTCTGCACGATTCATTAAAATTTAGCCTCAAGTCCAGGTTGCTTTTTGCTTCTAATACGGTTTTAGTATATATATAAAATAAAAATAGTGTAATAGGATCTCATATGTTTTTTGTTTTTTTGTTGTGGATTATAACAAATGATGCAAACAAAGGAAATACTCGAAAAGAGCGATGGATGGTTAGTTTTTTACAGTGTAAACCACATGAGGAACTGCAACAGTTTGTAGACATTGACCAAGGGGAATTTCCACTCGCCCTTGCGTTGCAGTGGCGGCACCAGGCTGGGATAGTGGACAGGATTGCTGATGTGGCAATTGGTGTTCACGGTGCCACCTGGATACCTGACGGCCATCACATCGCCCAGCTTGATGCCATCGCAATCGATCAGCTCCAGGGACTTGTTGAAGCATATGCGTATCTCCGATAGGTAGCTAATGCCGTGCTTGCCATCGTATAAGCAGTGGATGGATGGATTCTTGCCCAGGCCGCGCACCAAAGCGTTGTTCAAAGCGATCACCGTATTGTTCGAGTCGGGATGTATGCCAGAGGCATCCAGGATCTTGGACATAACGTACTGTTCGCGCCAATTCAAGCCCTGTCCGAAGTACTTCAGCTCGTTGTTTAGCGCCTCAAGGGCAGCAGCGCAGGTGCCATGCTTCAGCCATTCATGCTTCCAGAGATAATCCTGCGACGCTTCTCCTTCCAGATCCAGCCAGTAGGTATTCAAGCGATCCATAATCGCTTCCAATTGTGCCGGATCGAATTCGGCGGACCTGTTGCAGAAGTTCGGTCCGATTTGGCCCATTTTGGTCGGCCAGATGCCGTGGATGGTCCAGAATTCCTTTTTCTGTGGCAGGGTGCACTCGTGCGATGGATCCTCCTCCCTCCAATGATAGCACGTAGTCACCGGCCATTGCTGCGTAAAGACGAGCACGTCCCAGCTGTGCGGATCCCTGCCAACAAGATTTGTGTACAGCGGATAATCCTCGTTGTCCTCTTCATCTTCGTCCGAGAAATCCGCAGCGCTGGGTCGCTTCAGAGGTTGCTCAACGGAGCTGCTTGACTCATCCGATGCGTTGGCCAGAGCGACACCCGAATCGGATATTTCATGAAGGGCGCTGAAAAACGAAGCAAAACGGAGAAAAAAAAAACAACGCCAGCTGTGAGTAATTTGTGGAGGTTGTAGTGCAGGCGGCTCAAGATGGGGGCAACCTTGAACTTGATGCCTGCATGCGGCATATCGAAATATCGATTCGTAGTTTCCCCTTTTGCTATAACTGTTTCTATTTTTGCTTACGTTTACGCAAATCTTGCGTAGCAGGAGCAATGAATAACTTTGCTTACCTTTGCTTATTTTCACAAATATTGTGGGTAATAACTCACCTAAAAGGACTCGTATTTGTCACAGCAAGGCTGCATGATAAAATCGCCAAGGAAAGCAAATAGTTTTGCAGCTTCTTCATAATTGACTTTTGTTTCAAAATAACGCAGCTAAATTATAATTATTCACTACAGATATGACGCATTTTACGCAATCTGCGGGCTCAGCACTTATTTGCCTCTTCTTTAAAATATTCCGTATGATTTGTGTAGCTTTCTATTCGCAATTGTACGAAAAAATAATTTGTAAGTTGTTTTTATGCACTTCTTTTGTTTTTGTTTTTTACCTTTTTCTTTTGCGCTGCTATTGAGTTAATAACAGCTGTAAAGGGACTCTGTAAAGTATAATAGCAGTGCTGTAAAAGGCGGAACAAGTTGAAGTTTCGCTGCAGTGATGCAAAAATTGATATCGATAAATTGAAACTATCGCTCAAGGCGGTTTAAATTGAATTTCAAATTTAGACGACAGCCTGTTTATTATGTATTGACTTTTTAATGAGTAATACCATTGTAAATAATATTAAATTAATACAGCCAATAAGAAATTTGACAGATTATTAGCGTTGCTTACTATTTAATTATTTTTATCATATATAGAAATAGTATGCAGTAGATGTAACGAATTTATCACTATAGCTGCACTAATTAAACTTTTTTCTGATTACCCGTAGACTGGATTTGTGAAATACGACACTTTGTCTGCGCAAATCGCTCAAAATCCCACTAATGAAACTAAAAATATCCCTGAGAAGTTTCTTTTGTTTTCGAGAGATAAGATGCAATTTCGAGTCCACATACACGCACACTCTACCGCTTTAATTAGTGACAACGATAATTACACATATTCTGGGCTGGCACAATTGCGAGCTATTTTATCTATGAAATACAAACATGACATGTAGCCAAACACTAAACGACTTCTGTTGAAAGCTCAATGACTACACAAGTCTACAACAACAACAGCAACAACAACATTGACAAGAGGAACAACATAAGCAAGAACAACAAAACGATTTTTGCTACTGAAAATTACGACAAGCAATGTTAAGCAATTGATTATTGCTTAACTGTACTTTGGACTTTACACTGATGATCCAACCAAGGTTAACCAATTAGGAGGGGGAAAACTAGATAAAAATATGTTATATATATATATATATATATATATATATATATATATATATATATATATATATATATATATTAAAGCCCCAGACCAGACCCATGCTAGTCGGGGAGCTCTTAAAGGGAATTTGTCAGCACTTAGTTTCAGGCACTTTTATCACACTCAATTAGTTCGAGTCGAATGATAAAACTTATTCAAATGCGTTATCTATACCCTTGTCATGAGCTTTATCAAAACATTTGTGATTATTTCTGTGTCATGTTTCTAACTAAAATCTACATGATTCAATTTTTTTTCAGCCATTTGGGGGTTGCTTTTATGCAGATTTGGTTGGGCAAATGAAACGTTTTTATGCTTTGTTTGATGACAAATTAATTTAATAATAACAGCTGCAAAACATTTTGTAATCAATTTAGCTTGTCGTCTCAAATTATCGTTTATGTACAAATCAATTAATGTTTGACGTTGTTGTTGTTGTTGTTTTTTTTTACTGGCATACTTTTTGTGTGTGCATTGACTAAGTGTGGGGGATTTGTTAACATATTGTTGGAGCTACTGAACTTTAGATAAAGTTATACAATTAACAGCTCAAAAGTTCACTTCTCTGCACTCAAATTGAGAAAAATTATCATTATTTGGCGCACATAGTCGAAAAAATCGTCAAGGCAGCATAGAAAAAAGTTGAGACATTCATTTTAAAATGCGCCCATTAGAAGTCGTCGCTGCCGCAGTCAACTTCACATAATGAACGCCATTATCATGGGCATCATCTGTACGCCGCCATGCTGCTGCTGCTGCTGCTGTCGACGTCGACGTCGGCGCCGACATCCGCAACGCATGCGTGGAGCGTATGCCAGTGAGAGCGAAAGAGAAAGCGTGCAGCTGTGAGAGCGCATCGTCTTGTGGGTGGAGTCACAGCATTGCATGTATATATGTATGTATATGTATATAGAGCACGCACACACACCCACACACAGGCAGCCTGAGAGTGAGAAGAGCCGGTAATTGCCTCAATTTGCCATACATATGCGCAACCCGCAGCCAGTCACTTGACGTGCTGCCCTTTTTTGTTGCTTTCTTTACGACATCGTCGTCACCGTCGCCGTCGCCGTCGTCGTCGTTGTCGTTGTCGTCTCTGCTGCCGTCGTCGTCGACGCTTTGTTGTTGTTGTTTTTGTGCAATTGCTGTGTAAATGGCATGAGAATGATAATTGTAGCAATTATAATATTAAATTGGGAGATCATGGCTCACAGGGTTTTCCTTTTCCTTTTCGTTTTCATTTTCGTTCTCTCCTACCATCAGCCCAACGTTTTTATATAGCATACTTTTTTGCTGCCTCGACGTTGCCATCTCTTTCGCCATCTCTTTCGCTCCCCTGGGCAACTGCCGCTGTGTATTTTGTCGGATTTGTTTGTTAATTAGAATTCTAGCGTTGAAATTAAAATGCTCACTCCATTGCCGTCGCTGCGCTGCTGTCACTCCTCTTCTTCTCTTTTTTGAATATATATGTATATATTTTTTATAGTTCCTCTTTGGGGCGTTTGCCGTGGGTGGAGCCACGTTTGAGTTTTTTCTTTTCCTTTTTTTGGCTGCCTTCTCTTAATTACTGCAGTTTATTTTCTAAGTGAGACTAATTAACAGGCTATTCGTAGCATTGCGGCACAATCTCGTTTAGTTTCGAGAGAAAAAGAGAGAGAGAGAGAGACACTCGACTCGACGCTGGACTGGACTGGATGCAGCGTCTCTCTATTTGAGTGGTCAACATTTTGGGTCCACTTACATAGTTTGGACATGCAGAAAAATGGCATATGGAGAGGCTATTAAAAAGTTTCGCTTTTGTTACCAAACAACTTTGCTGTGCCCAATTTGTTACTCAAGATCTGGCCAAAAGTTTTAATAATCAAAAAAATGCCACTAAAGCAATTTAAGTTTTTATGAAACTAATGCAAATTTATAGTAAGAAAAGTTAAAGAGTTTTGTATTTGATAACTTTTTAATGAATTATGATTTTGACTTGAAGGCAACCGATTAGGAAACTTTTTAGAGTTATTTATTAAATAAATTATATTATAATACTAGATCATTATATAATTATATCATGTTACTATGAAAGAGAAGCTCTAAATTAATATTTATTATTTTCATTAAACAAAAACAAGCAAGAAAGTTCTAGTCGAGACTGCTCGACTACGCAATCCCCTGAACCCTACGAAGAACCAATATATCAATAATTCTAACTAACTTCGTAAGACTTTCAGATCGTGATTATAACATTGAAATACGCCTTTTACAAATTTAATAGTGAGGGGGTGGGGGTGAATCACAATAAATACCGAAATTCTATAAAGTACATATAAATCCACAAAGATGTAAGTAAGACAGCTGCCTGACAAAAGCTGACTGCTACGACACTCGATGGAAGCTGCATAATAAAATTGTGGACTCGATGGAAGGTGCTTATTAAAACTTGTGGAATATTGATCATAATTTGCTCGTTCTGAAAAAAACATAGCCACATGAATTCCTCTGAAACTGAAGGCCAACTCTTTTCTAATGAATGAAACTAGAGTGAAGGCAGCTGCCTGACAAAAGCTGACAGCTACAACACTCGGTGGAAAGTGCATAATAAAATTATGGACTCGATAGAAGGTCCTTATTAAAACTTGTGGAAATATTGATAATAATTTGCTCGTTCTGAAAAAAAACATAGCCACATGAATTCCTCTGAAACTGAAGGCCAACTCTTTTCTAATGAATGAAACTAGAGTGAAGGCAGCTGCCTGACAAAAGCTGAATGATACGACACTCGATGGAAGGTGCATATTTAAATTGTGGACTCGATGGAAGGTGCTTATTAAAACTTGTGGAAATATTGATCATAATTTGCTCGTTCGGAAAGAAAAACATAACCCCTTCAATGCTTCTGAACTCTTCTAGACTGCCTGACAAAAGCTGACTGCTACGAGACTATATAGAAGGTGCATCAACAAAACTTGTGGACGCGATGGAAGGTCCTTATTAAAACTTGTGGAAATATTGATAATAATTTGCTCGTTCTGAAAAAAACATAGCCACATGAATTCCTCTGAAACTGAAGGCCAACTCTTTTCTAATGAATGAAACTAGAGTGAAGGCAGCTGCCTGACAAAAGCTGACAGCTACAACACTCGGTGGAAAGTGCATAATAAAATTATGGACTCGATAGAAGGTCCTTATTAAAACTTGTGGAAATATTGATAATAATTTGCTCGTTCTGAAAAAAAACATAGCCACATGAATTCCTCTGAAACTGAAGGCCAACTCTTTTCTAATGAATGAAACTAGAGTGAAGGCAGCTGCCTGACAAAAGCTGAATGATACGACACTCGATGGAAGGTGCATATTTAAATTGTGGACTCGATGGAAGGTGCTTATTAAAACTTGTGGAATATTGATCATAATTTGCTCGTTCTGAAGAAAACATAGCCACATGAATGCCTCTGAAACTTTTCTAATGAGTGAAACTAGGGTGAAGGCAGCAGCCTGACAAAAGCTGAATGATACGACACTCGATGGAAGGTGCATATTTAAATTGTGGACTCGATGGAAGGTGCTTATTAAAACTTGTGGAATATTGATCATAATTTGCTCGTTCTGAAGAAAACATAGCCACATGAATTCCTCTGAAACTGAAGGCCAACTCTTTTCTAATGAGTGAAGCTAGAGTGAAGGCAGCTGCCTGACAAAAGCTGAATGCTACAAGACTCGATGGACGGTGCTTAAGAAAATTGTGGACTCGATGGAAGGTACTTTTGACAAAACCATTATACCCTGATTTCCCATAGATCAAATAGATCATTTTAAGTTTAATAATTCAAGCATTAAATACTATTCTTTAGCTTAACATTCTTTTGTGCAAACCTTTTCAACTGATATATTTAGCTGCCCAACCGTTTAATCAAATGTTCGCCATGTTTACTTTTATGCTAGAGCTCACCTCTCTCACTCTCTCGCTCTCTCGCTCTCTCTTGCTCTCTTTCGCTCGCTTAGTGCGTTAACCACTTCAATTCTAGTGTTCAGCTGCTGCTCCACTAAGCCACAAATTTACGTTATTAGGGCAACATTAGACGCACTGCTAATTATCAACACTGTCTGGCAAAGTGAATGCCAACACACACACACACACACATGCACACACACTACTGTACATAATATGTATCTATATATAGTTGAGCCCTTGTTGTTTGGGGTTGGAGCACAACCCTCGCACGTTAATGAACGTAAAATTCACTTAATTCCAACTTTAGCCATGAATTAAGCACGACAAATGGTTGGGCGAGTCGAGTGCTTCGACTGCTCTCTGACTGGCTGTTTGGCTGGGGCATAAATAAAAGCGTAAAAGACGTGCCACAGCGGCCAGTTTGCAGCTCGAACTGGAGCTGGTGCTCCTCCTACTCCTGCTGCCGCTGCTGCTGCTGCTGCTGCTGTAGCTCAGTCACAATAAGTAAATGTGCTTTTATGGCTCTTAATTAAGGCAATGATGGGGTGTTTTAATACGTTTGCCAAATGTTAAATGACAAATGTGGCAGTTGAATGTGGCACGTTCTCAGTCGGGTTGCAAGGCAGCCAATGCTGCTGCTGCTGCTGCCTCTGCTGCTGCCTCTGCTGCTGCTCTGGCTGGCGTTAATGAAGCCGCGTTTTTATGCTCCTTTGTAAAGAGAGTGAGCTTATACAGCTGGAGACTCAGCTGATTAAGAATATGTATAACTTATATCTTATATCTATCTTGTCTGCCACGCCCACCTGCTACATACATTTCAATAAAAGCATTATACCGTGACTCTCCATTCTTTAGTTCAATGGGCTCTGGCTATAAGAATATACATATGTACTTGAACGCGTATCATGCAGTCGCTTACAGCCGTTTACAATTTCTCTACTCATTTAATTCTTGCTCGCGGCTTTTCTTTCATTCCTGTTTACATTGAAGTGTGCAGCCCTTGCCTTGACTAATTAGCTGCAGAGCGAGAGCGAAGAGTTTCAAGTCTGACGGCCTTTTCTCCCCTCTTTTTTATCAGCACTATTATTGTGCTCTCTGTGCTTTTTTATGGCCGATTGATTTGATGGGTCCATAGCGAAAAGCGCTTTGAGCTGCTCCTGCTGTCGGCCTGCACGGTTTTTATGATTTGTCAACGTTTGTCTTGGCAACTTTATGGCTACATTTGCTCAACAACTAAATGGCGCCATTTGTGGCTTTTTCTATAGACTGACCAAACACACACACGCACGCACGCAGCTACATATGTATTATGTTTGTTTGTCTGCTGCGTAAATCTGTGTCACATAAAAATCACAAATGCGACATTTGCAGCGCTGGCAGAAATAACATTTTCAACACTTTGCGTTTGATTAATCAAACGAAACGTTTTACAGCCTCGTTTCCCAGCCACAAGCTAAGACCCTCCATATATATGTGAATACCCTACATTTATATATATATATATATACATATATATATAAGCTCTATATATTATATACAATATGTAACTTGTATCCATTTAGTCCAAATTAGTATGCCACGCACGTTTCGCTCGAGAGCAAAAAAATATCCAAATACCGAAAACCAAACAAAGCAAAAAGAGAAAACAGAAAAAAAAGCGGAAACGGAAAACAACAACAAAAAATGGCTGCCTATTGTTCTTGTTGCTCTCTTCTTTTTTTTATGTTTATTTATATATTCAAAACAAATGCAATTGGTTTATTACACATCAATAAACGCGACCAAATAGTCAAATTTGCGCTGCGGCTTAAAAAAAGAAGAGAGACAAAAAAAAAGACAAAAATAAATAGAGGCATCTGATATGTAAATATATGGGTATATATCCATATCTGGCATAAACGTGATCAAATTATGATTTGATTGAGTTTTGGCTACTGAGTGAAAATATACGTAATTATACATATGTATACAAATGTCTATTGAGAGAGAGAGAGAGAGGGAGCAACATAGATTGACTGTCTTTTTGCAGTTAAATACTAACCAATTGGATTTTCAAATTGTTTCTAATAAGACATATTTTACTCTCAGTATACGGAGATATACATATATTGAGAAAGAGACAGAGAGCTTGAGAACGAGAGAGAGAGAGAGTCATAGAGTGATTTTCTGCTAGCTTGCAGTTAGAGAGAAACTTATTGGATTGTGAAATGAATTCCATTATACTCTCATAGTATTCCATATTATACTCGCACTAGATTTCACTTCAGTCATATTATTTTCTCAGTAGATTCTCTCTTCTCTCAGTTGATATACAAAATGCTATCGATCGAGTATAGAAACTCAACTGCTATGTATCTGAAAATTCAGTTTACGTAATATTTATTAATTTGCAATGAAATTGCGTTCGGGAAGACGTCTTATATATATACAAAATTGCAATTGTAATTGTAGTTGCTTAGGTCTATATTTATAGAGGATAAGAGGATTCCATTTTATATCTTCAGTTTTTTTTCAAGATAGAGATTTATCGAATTTCGTTTTGTTTTCGTTTAACATTTAGCGCCCTGTACTATTTTTATGACCGCTGCTGTGCATATACATACATAGATCCATTAAAAACTCCTTCCATTACTAATATACTTAATTAACTCTTTCTATCATACAACATTATCCATAGGCAGCCTTTCCTCAACAGGTTCCCTTATGATATAAATAGCCTTCTCCATTGACCCAGGCAAATAGCCTGCAGTTGCAATTGATTGTTTACCGAATGGGCTGCCCCCATTTAACTGGCCCCAAACTTGAAGTCAGTCACGTGCGCGTGTGTGTAATGCCTTGGCCAAACAGCACTTAAGCCCCGCACTCGCCCTGCCCCATGCCTAACCCCCACTCTATGATGGAGACAATTAAAATTATGAACTGAAGTCGTGAGTATCTGTGACTGGAGCCTAACTTGGCTTGGGTGATTAAAAGACAACAATTGCAACGATGCTGACAGCCTCACAAGTAGACAAACTCCAGGCTAACACACACACACACACACACACACACACACACACACAGAGGCACTCACATAACTTGGCCAGATTGCAATTTATCTGCACGCAAATTTGCCCAGACCCCAGAAACGCAGCCGCTGGCTGTTGAATGTGTGCGTATGTGCTGGTGTGTGTGAGTGTGCGTGTGTGCGTGTGTTTTGTGAGTGTGAAAAGTCAAGTTGTCTGTTTTGGCTGGGCAAACAATTGGCAGCTATTGCCATGATCTTGGTTTGCACTTTTGGTGCTCTGTCTGGAGCTCAACTCTGATTTGTGAGCAGCGTCGGCTGGGCCAAGTTAGGAATGGGAATGGGAATGGGAATGAGAATGAGAATGGAGAGGGGAATGGCAATGGCATGGAATGCCTCGCTTTTGTTTGGCTCTGTCATGGAGTCAATTTGTGCACAATTTCGTTATTGGCTAGCGAATTCCCTCAGCTGTGCGCCCAACTCAATTTGCCAGTTAGCCAAGTGCGGCCAAGTCGTGCGTGAACTTACCAAACATATACATACATATATCCATACATATCCAACTCCGATTCCACTTGGCCACAAAACTTTTCAGTTATGAAGAGCATTTGCGTATGTGTTTAACGAAGCGTTGCTAGCCACAAAATTTGTATATGATTTTTGTTATACGATTGCCCAAAAAAGAATATATGAAAAGAACATGAAAATCATTTCGGGCAAACTGTACCAGAAAAGTGTTGGCCACGTTTAGCTCAAGGATCTGGCCATTTTGGCCATTTGTCTTTGTCCTGCTCTCTCTTTAAATATAATAATAAAGGACACACCCAATTTACGTAAAATCCACAAATAAATACAAGAATTTTTAGGCACTGCCACGCCCAGCCGTGCAACAAAAGCCCACGCCCATTGGCGCCAAAGAAATGGCCGGCCGCAAAGCCAGTCAACTGAAAATTGCCCAATTTTTGTTTACACAATTTTATTGTCGTCCCGCCAGGCAGCCAGCCAGGCAAATTGTCATGCAAGGCAGCAAAAGCAACAGCAACAACAACAACTGACCCTCAGCTTAATTTTCAATGGCTAAAACCACAACAACAACAACAACAACAACAACAACAATGTATAGCCAGACTTTCCATTTAATTTTTGGTTATTTTGCAATTTTTCACTTCATTAAACATTTTTTTACGGATTTGTCATATCAATTTACTGAAAGGGTTAAGATCATTTAGCCAGCCAGCTCAAGGGTTGATTGAGACGTTTGCCCAAACAAAAAAACAAGTTAAACAAACAAATTTGTTATGCCAGCCAGTTACAAGATTACGGCCTGTTCTCCTCTCCGTTGCTCTTACAGGACTCTGCGTTCTGTCCTCAAGTCAAATCAATGTCAGCAGCGTCTTGGCTACTTACGCAATTTGCTTACATGATGTCAGCATCCCCTTTGCCTCTCATAAACAACTTGAGTTTTTAAGTGCTAAGCACATCTACATACATGCATAACATAAGCGAAACATTTGTTTTTATATATGTATGTATGTATGTTATGGGCCCCAGAGACAATAATACGTATACGTTTCTGCCTTGCCTAAATTCTGACAAATCTGTAAAAATTTGTTCGCTGTCATCAACACACACACACACACACACACACACACACATACAAACACACTCACATACACTTGGCACATGTTTAGCATACTTATCAGAGAGTGTGTGAGAGAGAGAGAGAGCGAGATGGGGGCTGCTCTTGTATCATGTGCTCGTTAAGCGTCAAGTACAACAAATCATAATCTTCAAGACGTCAGACATCGAGTGCTCTGAAATATGACAACGCGTGCCATTTGCTCTGTTTGCATTTGTTGTACGCCTCTTTGCGGTCCTTGAAGGACCCCCCAACAGCCATCAGCCAACAGCAGAGCTCACATGTGCTAGGCAGGGATTTGCTCGTGTTTGTCTCTGCTATTTGCACAAGCGACTGGGCAGCATCAATCTTGAGTGAGTTTGTCATTTGATTCGATCTCGAATGTGGCAAACTAAAACGAAAGGAAATATAAATATAGAAAGAACTGGGCAAATTCCTGCCTATATATATACTATGTATATAGCTAAGAGAATTTGAATTGATTTTTAGGCAAGGAGCAAAAAACTATATTTTAACATTATATCTTATAACAATATGTTAGAAGTCTGAAGTGAAGAATTTAATTTTAATTAATAACATTTAAAATATATTTTATATAAATTTACTTGAATTTAAATTTCTTTTGTTGCTGCTTCTCACATTCTTTATGTTTGAATCATTTACCTCCTCCAGCTCCTCTAGCTCGGATGGTTTAGCTATGAGTCGAGTGTCTTAGTCTCCCTCTGTAGCCAAGTCTATAAACAGAATTATCAATCAATGCCCGCACAGCAGCTGCCTGAGCCCAGCTATACCCTCCCCCTAGCACCTACACACACACAAGCATACACACACACACACACACACGTGTTGGCAACTTGAACTTCGCACCAAACAGTTGCACACTTCATACCATACACACACACACACACACCTAGCCATAAATATCCAATGTGATATCTTATCAGTATTTGAAAGCACTTTACTAATAATTAAAATGTCATCATTAAGAAATATGAAAAAGTCAACAAAAGGCGCAAAGCAAAGCAGTTGACAGCTCCCAGAGAATTCGAGCAGAGCAAAACACGCGGCTAGAGATGAGCGCGTGCTGCAATGCGATGAGTGTGTTGCGGACTTAACACGAGAAATATTAAATATAAATAGAGTAGTATAATTCTTTTAATAAAAAAAATTGTTAATAAAAAAAATGTAGATCATAAAAATGTTAAATAATAAACCAAAATTTATATAAAAAAAAAAACAAAAAATTAATTGAGAAATAAAAAATAATTAAAAAATAAAACACTTCACTGCTCGTACGACTGAGCCCACCGGGTCTGGACGACTGAATAAATGCCGCAGCTGCTGCCCTTTATATAGGGCGACTTTCACTCAAACTTTGAGCAGTAGAGATCGTTGCAGTCGATCCAATGGGAGCATTCTCTGCTGCTGCAGGCCTTTTCTAAATGATCTACTGGAGTTCTTCTGCATCTCTTGCGTTTCTTAGGCAGATGTACAGAGAGAGACAGACTGTGACATAATAGTGCAGTCAGGCTTGCCCGGGAGGGGGAGGGGGGATCGAGAGAGAGACCGATATACCAACAGACATGCGAACAGATACATATGTGTACAGGCAAACATACACACATAGTGAAATTACCTCATTCAACTGCTTAAGAATATATATGCTTGCATATTGTATAAAGAGAGCGCTCTTATATATGTATATAAAATATTTATAAAACTCAATACAACTTTAACAATTTTCCATATTTTCATATTTTTCTTTTAGTGTAATTTTGCACATTTATCTATAATTTAAAAAGAGTTTATAAAACGCAATACACCTTTAACTATTTTCCATATTTTCAGTTTACCATCTGCGCTCAGCTTGAATCATTTTTCGTGTCACGACACGCGCTCAGCCCAAGCCGAAACAGCTCACAATTTCAGCTGCATTTGATGAGCTAGAGAAAATTTATTGTTTTGCTATTGACTATTTAAACTTGAAGTGAAGTGAGAGCTGAGCGTGAGAGTGAGAGCGAGAGAGAGAGAGAGATGTAGACTATCTGCCTATCTAGCTATCTACCTGCCTATTGGAGTACAACTGCCCATTTTTCTTTTATCGAATCAGCATTTACGTGAGCTGGACACACAGTTGCCTCCACTGCTTCTGCTTCTGCTTCTGCTGCGTCTTCTTCTTCGTCTGTTGACACTAATGACAACGATTGGCGTCAATTTTCGTGTCACATTTGTGACTCGACTCTGTGGCTCTTGCTCTGACTGTGTCTGTGGCTCTGGCTGATAGACGGGCCTGAGAAACGACAGTAGCTGCATTTTCAATTAGAAACAGATGTAAAGGCCCGATAAAGTTGGGTGCGAGGTGCGGCTGGCTTATCAGGCTGGCCGTGCCCGGCCTGGTACTTGAGCTGTAATGAGTCGTGTTGTGTGTAGCAGCAGTCGTTGCAACTGCAAAGTTGCCTTGCACCAAGCACTGTTTGCACAGATGAGTTTTTAATTAAATGCTATCGTTGCGCTTAAATAAATTGAAATAATCAATTTATATTACGTATACGCAACGTTCGCTTCGGCTACAGCCGCAGCTCCAGCTACGGCTACGGCTACGGCTCCGGCTCCGGCTCCTACTCCTCGTCCATGGCGCTCTGTCAACAAATTTAATTGAAAATCTAAACAGCAAGTCAACAACGGATGGCAAGTCAAAATGGTTACCCTATCGAGCCGTGGTGACGGACACGTATCGAGCAGCTCCCTAGCAGCTTTAGCAAACAGTAGCAGCAGTGGGAGCAGCGGGAGCAGTGGGAGCAACCGACCCAACAATGCTGACAACATTTCATACTTTTGTTTGTGCGCATAATTTTAAAATCAATAGAAATATATCCAGTATCATCATCATCATCATCATCGTTGTCATCATCATCGACTTCATTCTCGTTGGCTCTGGGCAAACATTCAAATAAATGGCAATCAATGGTTACCAACAGTCAGCCAACTGACTACCGTATAATCCATGCCCACACCCACAATATGCCCAGCCTTATCTCTCCCTCTCTCCCTCTCTCTCTCTCTCTCTCTCTCACTCACTGTTTTTTTGGCTTTTCGTTGATTGAAAATTATACGCTTTGCTTTCAATTAAAGCTGTCTGGCATGAGATATGCGGCAGAGCTCATAAATCTTAACAGCAAGTGTCGCTACCGTCGCCGTCGTCGTTTTCCTCTATTTATATATATCCCTATCGATATCTTTATGATGGCCCGGTAGCCTTATCGACTTCATTAACTAAACAAATGTGTTTATTGTTGGCTTAGGCTATAAACCAGCTCAGCTAGATAAATAAACAAATTAAACGAAATTATTGTGCTAAAAGTATTAAAAATAATATTAGCCTCTGGATAATACTAATAAGCGCAATCAGCCGCGCGCATTGAGCATGTAGCGCTTAGATCAGACCCTGTATTAATAAATAACGTTCGTTTATGGCCATTAACATAATTATTTGCCATAAGCCTGATCGGATAAAGCTATAATGCGGGAGCAGGTGCGTCGGCTTAGCTGTGAGCAAAGGGGTTAGGCAATGGGGTTCATATACATATATATATATATATCGAAAGTAATATCATGGGAATATTTTGTGGGGTATTATATATGAAATGAAACTGAACGAATTCAGAGATTGATAAGGCATCGAAATACAATATAGAAAATTAACCAAAAAATATTATTTTATTTATTATTTGTTTTGATATTTTTTTTAATCATACTTTGTTTATATTTTGTACATTATTATAAACAGTTTAAAACATCCCCAGAGACTATGGAAAAATCGACTGCGCTTAGGCTTATCAGTACTAAATATATCTTATGGGACTTATGTATATTTATTATATAATATTATTATATTATATATATATTATTATATTATATATATATATAATTATAATTGAAATATGATATTTCAAATATGATTTTGTTCGAATTTCCCACTTTTATGGGCCTTAGTTTTTAAGATTTTTCTAATAATTTCATATATGAGAGTTAGATTATATCATATACTTTCAACTAAACTGATATTATTATTAACTTGGGGCTTGGCTAATTCTATACTTTTCGCATTTTATACATAAATCGTATATATTTAAACTCTCTATTGCTTGGCTATTTAATTAGCCTCAATAGCACCTGCTCAAATAGCCCCCCTCGCGCCTATAACCTGAACGGCTTCACTGTCCATTTGGGAGCTATTTATATGCATGGCCCAAAATGCAAAAGGCATCGCCATTTGCACGCAATTAGTGACACAAATTGCCGCCCGCCTAAAAGAGAGAGAGAGAGGGAGAGAGAGAGAGAGAGAGCGGGGGCGTGGCAGAGGCATAGACAAAGTCATTTGGCTACTGTTTAGGATTAGCGCTGGCGTTTATCTCTATCCTCATTTATGTAACTGTATCTACGCAGCGTCGTTTGCATAATTATTTGAAATTTATTGTGCGCTAATTGTGACGCCAAGGCTTCAACGGTATTTAGTAGGTGCTGCCAAATAATCCATTTCCAATACCATATCGAGAGCCAATCGCAATGTGCCTCGCCCCGGCATTTGCATAATCGCAATCAATCAAGGGCGGCAAGCGTAAAAACCATTTGAAAAATTACGCTGCACTTGTTCAAAACAATTTGCAGCCCTTTTTATGTACAAAGAACTTGTACAAAATGGGGATTTTTATGTGCTCCCCTTGGTGGCGGAGGGGCGAGGCAGGATGTGGGAGAGGAACGAAATGATAAATGCTAATTTGAGGCAAGATCACGCATAAACCAACAATAAATAAATCAAATGGCAGGTCACAACAAAAGCTTCCCCTCACATAAAAGCGAGAAAGAGACATTGGCGAGGGGGGGGGGGGGGGAGAGTGAGTAGAGAGTAGATACATGTACATAAGTGGGCTGCTCTCATACGAATGCGATTTAGGGCCACTTATGCGTACACATGTAAAAATCCAAAATCAAGAAACCTTAGCACGATTTGCACTTGCCTTACCGTACAGAATTTTGCAAATTGTTAAGTGATTTACGAGACAAGACAGGCCATTTGTTACACTAAGATTAAGTAAAGGGAGCATGAAGCTGCAAGCGGGCACACAGACAGACAGACAGAGCAGCAGCAGGAGCAGCAGCTGGAGTCGGAGCACAAGTTCACAAAGTTTGCCATTTTCTTTTCTCTTCTCTGTTTTTGGCTAAAATTCAAATAAAAGTTTTCTGCTCAATACAAATTGCAGCAACATTATGTGAGATTATATTGCCATAGAGTTGGATGGGTTTTCAGCTGTGCTGCATATAATACATTCTAAGAGAAGAGCAAGCTTAGTCTTTTATTTAATCTATGCATGTAATCTATTTAGTCTGTGCTCTAAATCAAAATCTACTTGCATTAGCTAAAGTTTTTCTCTTGTTGCAGCTAAGCTCTTTCAATTCTTATTTACTATTCATGCCAGCTCCTTTATATTCCCTTCATATTTCATATTATTCCATTTAATTTGAGATCGAAGCAAATTAATATTGATTAAAAATCCATCATTCAGCTCTTTCCTCATATTCCATTCCAATCTATCTGCTCTTCTCTTCTCAGTTGTATTCTAAGTTTTACTTAAATTTCATTCGTTTCATTTTCAGTTTTTATTCCACCAAGAAATACCTAAAAAAATCTCACACTCCCACTACCCAAATCTCAAACACTCACTGCACACATTACATAATATGAGCTCGCAAAAGAAGAAGAAGAAGAAGAGATTCAGCTTCTATGTTCTTTTTTTTTGCACGATAATGGCTATAAAAGATGATAATGTTCCAAATCCTTCAGCCAGATTCGCAAAATCAGCCCCACACGAAGGCAGCAAAAATAATTTTCAAAATAAAAAAACTTAAAATATAAAAGCAGCACAAGAAAAACAGCAACAAACTACAACAACAACAACAACAACAGCAACAATGGCCGTAAAAGCTATTAACATATTAAAGCAATAAAAGAAATGGCATATAAAACGCTGCCACAGACACAAAACGTGGGGCGGCAAGCCTGACTGTGGCACCACCCCCCTGCTTAGTGGCAAATGGCATTTGCCCCGGGCCCGACTGGGACGCACTTGCCTCGCTGTCTGCCATCATCAACATCAACGCCGTCGCCATCAGCAGCAGCAGCAGGAGTAGCAGACGCTGGAGCAACCCTGACGCAGTCGCAGCCAAAGCTCTTCGAGTCGAGCAGAAGTGTGGGGCGTGGCTGGGGCGGACGGCAAGGAAGGGCTGTTGATAATCATACTAAATGCTGCCATTTGCCATTTGTGAGGTTTTGCCACTTGCCCTACACACACACACACACACACACTGACGCACGCACACACTGACTGCGTGGGTGGTTGAGTTAAAAGAGGGCGTGCTTTTTGGCAGTGCTCGCAGGGAAATTGTGAAAAGTTCGCCTGGAAAGTACTTCTAAGCTTTGTGTAAACACCCACTAAAATCAATTTGCTGGATTTTCTACCACCAGAAAATGTGTATTTTACGGGTTACGCTGAGAGTCCGTGCGGCGACAACTCGGAGCGATACACTCCTCGAGTTTGACTGTTGGCAATGTGAGCGAAACTGGCTAAGATTGGCATAAAATGGCGCATTATATGGGTTAGCAAACGATAAATACAAGATAAATACAACGATTATATAGAATAGGGATTTGGTTGGGTATTCTATTGAACTGGCATATAATGGATTGGGCGAGTAGTTAAAGGAATTCAATGGAATAGTCTAAGAAAAGTCTAACGAAAGTCGAGATTATATATTAATAGAAGTGAGTAGAATGGATAATAAGCTGATGTGGTATGAATAGAGTGGAATAGAGAGAATATAATCATGTGGAATGGAACAGCATATAGATAAAATCAGTGTGAATATGCAGCTGTATAAAAATGAAAGAGATTTCGAATGTAACCGAGAGACAATGGAAGAGAATTCAAATGGAACAGAGTGAGACAGAGTGAGAATATAATATAGTGAAATGGTGGAATGAAACAAAATGTGGACTACATCAGCGAGGATATGTGGAATTGAATTGAAATTGAAGAGATTTCGAATGTAACCGAGAGAATTAAAGTGAAACAGAGTGGGAATGGAGCGAAATGGAAATTGAGAGGCGTGTGGCAAATCGAAACTTGAAATTCGGAATCTATACTAGGTAGGAGTAGGTCATAGTAACTCCCATATACATTTATATATGCTCTAGTTAGCAGCGTGAATCAGGAAATAAACTATTTCTGGCAGAGTCTACAAAACTTCCGCTTGAGATTTATTATTAACAAAGTATACTCAACATAACTACGTCTTATTATTATTATTATTATTATTATATTGCATAGGGACTTATTCAGAGTAGGTTTGAACAGAGCTCAGGTAATATGCCGCAATTCCAAATTCCTGTTTCACACTTCAGCGGCTGCTTTGCCTGTCAAAAAAAGAAAAAAACTACACTACAACTTGATGGCAAAGTTTTGGGAGCAAAACAAATAGAAAATCAACCAAAATCCGTCCGTAACTCCCACACACACACACACACACACCTATGCAGCCCTTACCCTTAAAGCTAAACGCCCTCAGGTATTTCAGCCAATTAGTGGCAATAAAATAAATTCAATTTTACGCACACGATGATGCGGTTGGACCCAGTTTTTGGCTGTGGCTTTCGGGCCGGAGGGGGAGCGGACCAAAGACGGGCCGCGAGCCCTAGGGAACGTGGGGAGGCGGAGAGCCGTGCTCGCGTTCATTTAAGCGTATGTGTGAATAATGCGACCCTGCGGCATACGCAGACGTAGCGCCTCGCAAATTAACGCCGGCTTTTTAGGGGTTGATTAGGCACGCCCCGATTCGCTCGCAATGCGTTAACTTCTCGCTGTGTCTCGGTCCGCACTTGTCGGAAAACGGCCTTAAAATCTAGCCAAGCGTACGGCGGACCGGCATTAATTATGCTAAACATTTTTAAATATTGTCCTCACGTGCAATGCCCGGCGAGCAGGCCCTTGAGGGCAGCCGGGGCTCACTTTTGATTGGATTTCATTTGCCTTTGCCGTTGCCGTTGCCTTTGCCTTGAAACCGTAAAAGTTTTTCCTTCCGCTTCGCCCATAGACCCCGTTGTCCCCGTTGCCGTCCCCGAGGGGTTGGCTGATTTCGTCGCTCGCGCGTTTTCAAGAATTATGCAAATGCGTTTTAATGCCTTTTACTCATTTAAGCGGATTACAATTTAATATTTTTGTTTGCTGTTCTCGCCGTTGTATCGTTGTTGTTGTTGTTGTTGTTGTTGTTGCAGTTGTTATTCAATGTTTGTTTAGAGTTTAGAGCACAATTCCAAAAAGGTAAGCACAATGCCAACACATGGCTTCATTTGCATACGCTGCGAGTTTTGTGGCAAAACATTTGTTTCTTAATTGTTGCAATTAACGTGGCACAAGGCAGCGACAGGGCTGAGAAAGGGCTACCAATTGGCAATTTGTCACCAGTTGATGGATGCGAGAAGGCTGAAAGCTGCCTTGGCCATAAGCATTATAAATGACTGAGCTGGAGCGCGGAGAGTGGCTTGAAAAAGCTCTTAAGATTTGATATAGATGCAGCAGAAGTTGGCTTCGCATTGGAGCATGAGAGACTGCAAGCTCGATGCGGATGAAACCAAGGTAAAATTTCATAGAATCTTACTAAAATATTTAATAAATATTAAAATATAACTTTTGACATATATAAAAAGCAGATTTATGCCTGCTTTATAAATCTGCCGTGTAAGTAGTTTACTTACCTTTTCTATACCCCTTCTATGCTCTTGCCCATTTCCTGACTTTCATTTCATTTACAAGCACTTTGCTGCCTCTGCAGCTTTTCCTCACTTTCTCCTTAATAGCCTCGCCAGCAAACTCCACACAATGCCCTCAAATTTGCTAATTAACTGAACATAAGGTTTTCTAATTTCATTTAACGTGCAGCTCTATAGAGCAAGAGGGAGTGTGAGAGAGTGTGTGAGAGAGTGAGAGCGAGCGATAGCAATACACCCGCAGCAATCTGACAATTGCACCCTCAGCCTCAGCCTCCGCCCCAGACTCTGACTCTGCCCTTGGCAAGTGTTTTGCTCCTTGCCAAGTGGAACTGCAGCTCGTCTCAGCGAGTCAGTTAGCTCGCTCGTCCGTATCATTAGCCTCCGGGGATGATTTGTTGTTTGGCAGCACTTGATCAACGGCAATGAATTCAATTAGCACCAAAACACCAGCTAGCACAGTTAGAGTCAGGCATTAGTGTGACCGAGCAGGGCGATTCACTGCCTCAGGGTGGGTAGCACTTGATGCAGTCAAAGGGGGCAGCGAGGGAGAGAGAGAGGGAGAGTCAGCAGAGTCAGAGTGCAGACACACCCCCTCCATTAGATGTCAGTGCTTCGTCTGGTCAATTGTTTGGATTACTTTTCTGGTGAATTATTGCGTGTTGACGCATATGGTGACAATTTGCACTAACTCAATGGGATCTGCCTCTATCTCTATCTCTTTCACACACACACACACACGCTCTACGCTCTCTGGGGATCTAATGCGCTTTGGGCTGCGGACTGAGGGCCCTGGGCATACACGACTGCACCATTGGCAATTAGCGTTGATATTCGTGAATTTTGATTGCAAAATTTCCCGGCGATTAAATCGAAATCATTTGACAAATTCTATGCCATTGTCCAGCCATCTCTCTCTCCCTCTCTCTCTCTATCTGTGTTTAGTAAACTAATGGCCTTTGTGCCAGCCTGATGAGCATTGGCCCCGACTCCTGCTACGGCTTTCGATTTGGCTTCGGCTTCGTTTCTCGCTTGCATTTCTGTTTACTTTGGCGCGCACGCACGGATTTTCTTTTATGGATTGATGGCAGCGACTACAGCTTGAACTGCTGATTGTAGCCGGACATGGGCATCTGTGTGTGTGTGTGTATTGAAAATATAGCCAGATGGATTGTGTAAACAAGTTGGAAATTATGGCATTAAGCAGCAATATGCGTTGTAGTTTTTGTCAGCGTGCGCTATAAATCAATAAATTATTTGATAAGCTGACAAAAATTGAGAATACCCAAAGAACTGGCTAAAAATATTTAGCATACAAATGGTAAATTCGGGTCGAGATAAAATATAGAATGCAGAAAATTAGAAAATGTATTCTATGATAAGAATATATAAGCAGTAAAAATCTGTAAATTTATTAACAAACACACATCAATTTGTTAAGAAACTACGAAAAAAATATTTAAAAATATTTTTATATTTATTTTTTAATAATTAATAATAAACAAATTTAGGTGTGCAATTTTTTTTAGTGAAATTCAAAAACTTTCTATATATTATTAATAAAGATTTTAGTTCTCTCCTCTGCCCTCACTTTGTTTTTATTCTCATATTCAAATCAAGTATTTGATTTATAATTAGCTCATAAAGCACAGCTAAAAATTTCAAAAAAAAAAAAAAAAACTGTTACATAAATTGTCAAATCAATTTCAGTCAAATTGATGCCAAGCCGCCCTCAACCCCTCAACCCCTATCTATCCACCTATTAGACAACTAACTAACGAGCCATATCAGAGTTATGTTCATTGTTGTTCGTCCGAATGCAAATTTGACAATAATAAAATGCAGCATATGACAAATAATCGCACATATTTGGCAATAAAATCGAATGGAAATGGCGGAAAATGTGGAAAATGCATTTGGCCAAAGCCGTTTGAATATTAGCAGAAATTCAATGAATGCTCAAATCACAAAAGTAAACACAGTAAACAACACACACACACGCACACACACGCACACAAATTAAGCATAAAATGTGATCATCTGTGTTGACACGAAGATCAACAACGACGTGGCAGACACCCCTAGGGTAACCAAATTGTAACACCAGCAACAACTGCTGACAAAGTCATAAGAGACGAGGCGGGGGGCGCTGCACGCTGACGACCCTCAATTCAAATGGCAATTTACTGGGTGTGCACACACACTCACACACACACACACCGAGTCGTTCTCTTTTTGGTTTATTGTCTGATGCGGCCCGTGTTTATAGAAAATTATAACTGAAATTTAATTTGCAACAGATGCGAGAGCATCAGAAAAAAGAAAAAAATCCATCCGACAATTAAGCAATTGCCGAAACTCAAACTCAAACTGAAGCTGAATGGCCAGACTCCGGTTTTCGGGGTTTGAACTCTGTCACCCTTTGGCTGCCTGTTGATAAAAGGAAATTTCTGCCCTTGCAATTGTTACAAATTACCCGCTAATAGCTCATGAATTGAATTAGACAGTTGCCATTCCACACAATATAGCTAGAAATCCTTTGTGCTCCTGCTGCTGCTGCTGATGCTGCTGCTCCTGCTATTGCTGATGTTGCTTCAATTCTGGTTCAACCTCAACACTTGGCCACTTCAAGGCATCTGAACTGAATAGCGCAGCATCAGCAACCACAGCGCACCGCAGGCCACTGCACAGTGGTTCCAGCTACATTTGATTGGCTTACTCGAGTCTCGATCTTATATGGTTCATAGCATGTTGTTGAACTGGGAACTGGGAACTGGGAACAATTAATTAAGGCAAGTCCCTTTTCGGTCTGACTTTTGATTATTCAATTTCAATTTGTGTCAGAGTTTGTTAAGGATGTGCTGGAAGCTTATGAATAAAGAGCAGAGCAGATTTTTATAGAAATTTCTATGCAACTTTTGCAACGGAAGAGAGGTATTCAAAGGGCAATATATTATATAATTATATATTAACTATACCTTTCTGTAATTTAATTGAATTCTATACAAATGATTTTTGTTTATTTTTAAATTAAATCAACCACTGTATAATACATTAAACGTACGACAAATATCAACCAAAATTCATTCATTCATTGAAATGTCTTGCCTACGTCTTCCTCACGCTTTCTCTATCTCTCTCTCTCTCTCTCTCTTTCAGTCTGCCCTCTCCTGCTCATGTTGACGTAGTGCGTTGCGTTGTTTTGTATGAAGTGTGAAGTGTGTGCGAGTGCCTGACGGATAACGAAATGAATTTTTATTAGCCCATCAGACGCATAATCAGCTAGCAAGAAGAACTGCTGCATAACAATAACAACAGCAACAACAACAGCGACAACAACAATACGAGCATATCAAACAACCAACAATAACAACAATATAAAGCATACTTCAAGGCATGCTGTCTCTGCCTCTATTACTCTCCCTCTCCCTCTCACCCTCGCTCACTCATTAACCATTCTCCTGTCTATTTATGAGCTGAGGTCGCGCTCTGAGCATTACGTGATGAAGTGGCCTCGTCTTGTTCCAATCACAATCTCCTTTCATTTCCCATTTACCCATTTCAATTATAATCTTATATAGCTAATTGTATGAGCTGTTTGCTAAGGATTGTTGGAGGGAGCGATAGACGATTACGAATTGTTATTTTTGAAATTCATATACCACATTTAATCAAAAGTACACCTCATGCCAAACTGAGCTAACTGAAAACTTTGTTCCAATTAACACTGATTGCTGGCCGATTAGTCGATTGGGGTATTACGCCCTATATATGTATACATACATAGGTATGTACATATGTGGGTCTAAACAATTTCGTGATTATTAGCTTCATTAGCTACGATTAAGGCACGTATAACTGAAAACCTAATACATACACTCCCAGCACTCTGATAAGATGGCATATACTTTATATATTTCTCAAACAATTTATTAGTTTATTTATTCTCAAAGAATTCTGATTGCGGAAATGGAAGCTCACCATGATTTTGGATTTTATTTTATATAAGTGGGCTCGGTTGTTGTTGTTGTTGTTGTTGTTGTTGTTGTTATTGTTATTGCTGTTGCTGCTAGCACCAGGCAACATTTTAATTAGCAAAATAATTTTTAAGTGACATTATAAATTTAGACATAATTATTGTCTGAACAATTAAATTGATTATCTACGAGCATTTGATTTATTTGCCTCGATAAGTGATATCAGCCATGAAATTAAAAACTTTTGTACCTGATTGGCTTTTTATATGGCTTTTATAAATACACCTTTAATAGTTATTTCTTTCGTTTCTTTCTTTTTCTGACACATATATAGATAGCTCTAAATGCTAACCAAGTGATTAGATACTTTAGTTTCGAGAGCTAAAGCACCCACTGAGTGTCTTGTTTTTTTTTTTTTTTTTTTTTTTTTTTGAGAGTTCTGAACTGAAAGAGCACGCAGATTCGAACTTTCAGCACAACTCGTGTTCTAGAAAAAATAAATAACAGATTCTAATCTTTTTCATATGGAATGAAATTGTTATAATCTCTCGAAGAAGAGATGAGCTGAAAGAACTTTTATTTCTAAACTTTTTGGGCTTTCTGTTATTCATTTCTATAAATCATACTTTTAATAGAATATTGAATTTTATAGAATTTTTAATGTTAAGAATTCTTCTAGCAAAACATTATAATAATGCATATTTCAAACTCTCAAGATATTTGTAAAATGAAAGAGAGAGAGAGAGCCAGAGATATTCCAAAGCTTCTAGAGCTCAATGTCTTCAAAGCCTCCATTGCACCTCTTCAGCAATAATAATAAATATTAATAAAATTCAACTTGACATTTTTAAAGCACATTTTATTTTTATCGATTCGATTTTTCAAAATAAATGTAATGAAATTTGCTAGAGCCGTTTCGCAATTTGCGACAATGTTTGTTGTTTAAAATTACATAATTACAAATATTTACACACAATTACATAAGAAACAAGATCGTGACCATATACAAACTAAACTAAACTAAACTAATCTCATTTAATGTATATGTATTTGTATATATGTATGTATTATTTTTAAGGTAATTTAAATTAATTGATAGACTGTTTATTTTGTGTATGTACAGTGAGCAGGAGGAGCAGGAGGGGGTGGGCTGTCAAATACTTTTATGTAGCAGTGTTGAATTTATATATATATTTATAGATATATATATATATATATTTCTGGTTTACATATATCACACAGTGCGTTTTGTTGTTGTTGTTGTCGTTGTTAATTCCCACAGCAGAAATCAATGCAACAACAACAACAACAATGACCAAAATAATTTCAACTAATTGCGTAGCTAATTTTGCGCAATCTCATGAAATGTGTTTGTATTTTTCCGTTTTGGTGTTGCATGTTGTTTGTTGTTTGTTGGGTTGTTCGCATACAGGGTGCCTCACCAGGTGGACCAGGTTGCTCCAATGCCAATGACTAGAAATGCTTTTGCTCTGGCTCCAGGTGAAACTAGCTCGCGCTGCTCGCACTGGCTGAGCTCTGCTGCTGCTGTTGCTGCTGCTGCTGCTGCTGCGCCTTGGCTCGCTCCTTGGCCTCCTGCTGCGCCTTTTTGGAGCGTTTCCATTTCATGCGTCGATTCTGGAACCAGATCTTCACCTGTGTCTCGGACAGCATCAGGCCGCTGGCCACCTCGAAGCGCTTGGGCCGCGACAGGTATTTGTTTTGCTTGAACTGCTTCTCCAGCTCGAGCAGCTGCTGGGAGGTGAAGGCGGTTCGTGGGCGTCGCGTCTTGCCCAGTATCGCGTGATGCGGATAGGCGGCCAGCTCCGGAATGCGATGATGCAGCATGCCAGCGCGTGCCAGAAACTCGAACTGCAGCTGCGAAGGCATAAAGTTGTGGCCCATGGGTATCTGCGAGAGGAACAGAAGAAGAAGAAGCAACAGCAAAGTTGACTTAAAGTTAGCAAACATTTCAATATAGTTGCAGCTGTTAGCATGCTTACGGGTATGGGCTTGCCGGACGGATCGAGCGGTCGATGGAAGGCGGAGCCGCCAGGCGCCAGCAGCTGATACGGATGCCCGCCCGCATAGAGTGGAAAGTCCTGCGGCCTTATAGGACTGTGCGGCGGGATGGGCTTCTTGAACTCATCGTGCAGCTCGGACATACGCATGCCCAAGTGGTGTGAGTGGTGCGCGGGCTGGGGCTGCTGATCCTCGCAGCCGGGACTGATGGGCGGACTGGAGCGATGCGATGAGCTGGGAGATTCAGATCTGCAACGGTAAACGGTAGAGTTCAACGTTTAGACACCCTGTAAACGGCTGCACAATTATCAAAGCTCTTCAATAAACAAGTTACGCGACAATTAAAAAAATATAAATAAATTGTTTACTCTGCCGCACACATACACTCATGCACACAGACACCCGCACACGGCGTATACGTAATCGCAATCATAATGAAGCCAACGTGACCAGCTCGGTTTGGCTTTTCGGCCATGTTGTCGAGTGCTAACAAAGCCGCTTTAAAGCCCAAAAGTATTGCTGGCATTTGTTGGATTTGTCCGCCAGCTGCCAGAAATACCTGAACGGCCTTTTGGCTTAAAGGTGAATTTGATTGAGTCGGCAAATGATTTGAATAACATATTGATTAAAGGCAGAGTCAAAGGTAGAGATAGAGATAGAGAGTGAGACAGACGTAGAGCTAGAGGTGGAGATGGGCGTTGCTTAAGTACTGTACCAATTTAGATGAAAATTTGTAAGCCAAGAGGAATGTGAATCGATCGATGTTTATAGGACAATAATGCGCTATATATATGTATATGTATATGTATATCTATTGATCCATTCAACTGCTACAAGTCAAGAAGTTAAGGAAATATTAAAAGCGTTTGAATAATCCCTAATTCGTAATAAAAGAGATAAAGAGATATAAAGACATTTAAATTCTATAGTGTATAGCGCAATTCAACTTGAAGTCTACTCTATATTATCTCTTCGATAATATCTAATACAGTCACAATTTCCATTCAAGTATTTAACCCATTTAAATATTCAATACGAAATATAAACTTGAACGCACCTGGACATGCCGTCGGGACTGGGTGAATCATATTCCCGCGACTCGCGTATCCGCTGCAGCGCCTCCTGCTCGCTGATGCCGGCGGCAGCGGCTGCCGCAGCTGCATTCGATGCTGCCACAAAGGCATGATTCAGTTCCGCCTGATCCCGGGCATAGTGCAACGCCGCCAAACGATGCTCGTCCGCAATCATGTCAGCGGCTGTCGGAGGCGGTCGATCTGCACCTTGGTGCTGATTCTTGGCGAGCAACGCATCGATGCAGAAGGACTTCTTGGGCTGAGCCTGCTGCAGTGCCGTAGTTGCGGGCGGAGAGCAGCTGGCTATGGGAATGGGCGGTGCCGGCGGCAATTGTGTAGCGGCTGGCGCTGGTGCATTCGCGGGCATCATAACTGCAGCCAGGGGCAGACGGGGCAGCGGATAGGCGCCGTTGACCAAGGCGGGATGTGGCACATGATGTGGTGGGAAGCCGCCTTCGACATAGAGACGCGGATGTGGTGCATGTGCGTGCGGATGATGTGTCGGAGGTGGTCCAATGCCCTGGCAGGCCATAGGAATAGGTGCCACTAGCAACGGCATGGCGGGTGCAGCAGCAGGAAGCTGGGATTGCTGCTGCTGATGTTGCTGTTGTTGTTGCTGTTCCGCTGCGCTGTCTTGTGCCGCCGCTGGACTATGTGTGGGTGCGTAGGCGCTGTGAGGGCTATCTGTCGTGGCCGAGGAGTGCGTGGGGCTGGATGCAGCTGCCGCGGTCGCCGGACTGTGGCTGCCGCTGGATCTGGGCGACGAATTGTTGCTGCACTGATCGTAATCAACGACGACGGCAGCGGCGGCGGGTGGTGTAGTGGCTGCACGTTGCTGTGCGGCGGCTATGTGGCTAATAAGCAGCTGGCTAATGTGAGGCGTCTGCTGCTGCTGCTGCGGCTGCTGCTGAGGCGACGGCTGCTGCGTGGTGGGCGGCGGCGGCGGCTGTGACACTTGGGCGCTGGACATGCTTTGTCTGCGCGCGCGACTAACTAACACTTATGCTACTAGCTTCTATTTGATTATAGCTGTTATTGGATTCGCTTAATATTTGTTCTTCTTTGTATTTTGCCAACGAAACACAGATTACAACACTTTGACGTAATGCGTACGATTCGCTTCCGATGGAGCGTCAAAGCGCGCGTTCGATATGCTCTGACTCTGACTGCGACTGCCAACTCGACGCGACGAGCGCTGATCAACGACTGTGCTCAACGCCGGCCCGTGCCCGTGTCATATAGAGTCGCATAACGCAATGATTGGGCTGTGCCGAAACCCGAAACGTACATACGACTGCGTGAGTGTGTGCATGAAAGAGAGAGAGAGAGAGAGAGTGAGAGAGTGAGTGGAGCTGAACCGAAGGGTGGGTTGGCAGCAACGCAATGAGAGAAGAGCCTTGCGGCACTCAGTTCTACACTGAGCGCAATTGCTGTTTACCAGCACATATATATATTTGTCTAATATAATATTCAGTTAAAATAGAAAATAAAAGAAATATATAAATAAATGTTTATTATATTACCTGCGGAATAATATATGTAAATAAATACAATATATTATAAGCTTATTAAAAATTTAATTTATTAAATATTATTTAATTATTTTAATATTCATTATTATTAATCTTATAGAAAACTATACCTCAAATCAACAAATGGTTATTATTATTTATTCAAAATTTATATATAATGTACAGTTTATCAAATTATTCATTATAGTACATACATATCCAGCTTGACTTTTTCTTCCAGTGCATCGTCACAGAGCTTGACAATTGCCCACCACCAAATACTATAGTTAGCACCTACTTCGCTCGCTGGCGTGCGCTCTCTCCACCTTGCGCTTTCTCACTCTCACTCGCGCAGCGTTCGCTCTCTTTTCGTAGCACGCTTTCAAGATGGAGGCGCTCAGCGTATGCCAACTCGCTCACACTTGTGCGAGTGTAAGCGAGCTGGCAATATGCGCTGGGCGTTGCCATTTGCTGGCACCGGAAAAAATGTCGTGTGCGATGTGTGTGCGTGTGTGTCTCAGCTGGTGGGCGTGGCCAGCTGATTTGCCGCTCCTGGCTGCAAAATTTCATATAAATTGTTGGAAAAACGAGCTATAATTGCCATCATTATGGAGTGTTGAGCCAGTTCTGCAGCAGACTGGGTCTGCGTCAGGGTCTGGGTGTGGGTGTGGGTCTAGGTCTGGGTCTGGGGACTGGGGTCTGGGGTCTGGGTTCTGGGCTGCGTCGACTTCATAATCAACTTGGGCGGCGGCTCTGTCTTTGTCTGCTCCGGTTAGCCTGGCACATCATTAGAGCAGCAATTAAGGAGGCAGTTAGTTGACTCGCCTTGACTGACATTCATGATTCAGAGGCTTGAAATTCGAGTTAAATCCACGCTTTAAGTCCATGAAAATCGATAATGTCCCCTCGGCTTTGGCTCATTGATATTCAATTGTTATGGCCACTAAAATCGGTGGTCGCACAATAAGTGATATAAATGATTCCCATCATCGTTTCGCATTGACTTTTTATAACTTGCTTGCCCGACTTTTTCCGCACAACAGTTAATGCGCACGTAATGCATTTTTTATTAAAGCTACTAGTATGGGATAAAAGTAAATTGCTTATCGGGTTTCACATTTCCTATATTTATAGGTTTTGGTCTTTGATTGATGGATGCGAACGTGTGAGAGCTTTTTAAGATGATATAATGAAACGATTGTGGAGCAGTACAAGTTTATGTTTAAAATACGTTTTATTCATAAATGTTCCTTGAGATACTTTCTCTATCCTTATTTCTCTATTCCTCTCCATTCCTCACACATCTTCCATGCCCTTATTACACATTGTTTAGAAGCAGTTACAATTCACCAAATACAATCCAACTTCTCATCTCTCTTAACTGCCATCAAACCCATTTTTCCCCAACTCATCCTCAACTCATCCTATCCCCCACTTTTGTTGCTCATCTAATGTCTGCGCCTTAATTTGAACTATTCACCTATGCCAAAATAAACAACGAACGATGCAGCTGCCACAAGAGCCAAAGGAACTCCAGTTGAAAACAATTCACATACATCTATACAAATTTATTGTATTGCAAGAGTTGTTATGTGTGTGTGTGTGTGTGTGTGGGTAAGAACTATATCATACCAATGTATGAGGGGCAGCTAGAGAACTGTTGGCTAACAAGAAACGTGCTAAAGTGTATTTTCTTTGGCCACGTACTTGGCCAACACGATTCCGAAATGGAACCCAAAAACTAGCTCCAAATTAGTGCGATGACTGCAACGTGGATTGCGACTGATTGCTGTTGTTCTAGCTGCGCTTGTTTTTCTCCACTCCGGCTGCCATTGTTGTTGTTAGCCCTTTCCCTATTTTATTTTCATTATACGATATTTATCTACTCATCCACGTGCATTTAGCTAACATTTACGGGCAGCAAACGGGGAGTTGGCTGCTGGCCAGCACTATGATTGCTGTTGTTCCACAATAGTTGATGTTATATAACAAACAAGAGAGAGAGAGAGGGAGAATGAGAGAGCGAGGGAGAGTACATACCATATAAGACATATATAAGACTCAGTCTTTGTTTTAGCGCTTGATTTATTTCCAATATGAAAAGAAATGCCAATTTGAGCGACATTTTTCTAGCTCAAGGCGTAATTTCTCTCTCTCGTAAGACCCATTGAAACTGAAGTAAATGTTCAGTACCATTTACACATCTCTAATCAGGCATTATATAGCAAATATCAAGAAAATTGTCGCATATGCTGCAGTAATTTAGCTTGTGGTCGTTGAGTTGAGCAGAGCAGGGCCAGAGCGAAAAGATAGGTAATGGGGAGGGGGAGGGGAAGGGGAGGCGTATTATGGACCACCCCCTGGGCCAAGCTTCACAGCCAACGCTTGTCAATCGTATCACTGCACAATTGACAAAAAACTTTGTAGATCATTAGTGTAGCCGGGAGTTGTTCGATCCTTTAAGGGTTGGCCTATATTTAAGGGTTACATAAGCGCTGTGGGGGTTGGCCCTCTTTGAAAGTCACTTTAAAGCCAAACGATTTGTTTGGCCAACAAATTTGACAAGTTTTTGTAAACATTTTCGAAAACAATGCGCAGTACCGCGATGTCGATTAATCACGCGCCTCATTGATGATGCCCCACCCACAGCCCACCACCCACCACCCATTGCCCAGAGTCAACGCCCACATCAATTGAGCGCAACATGCAATTGATAATTAAACAAATATTTATGTACAAATAATTGGCATTAAATTGCGTTATCAATAAATAATTTTTACAACTCAGCGCTGATATAAGCTGTCACCGCTGAGATACAGACACAGACACAGTTGCAATTGCAATTGCAGTTGCAGTTGCAGAGACAGATACACATTGCAGCTACATTTGCTGCATATTTAAGCATTGGCTAATTATGTTGACCGAGTTGCGTTCACTCACAGTCCATCTATATGCAGATAAAATAAAAAATAATTATCTGTCTGCAGTTCATTTTTTCTTTTTTTATTTATTTATTTATTTTCTTTCCCCCGTCTTTTTTTATTTAACCATTTACAATGCAAACTGAGGCGCAACTTTGATTAATGGAATTTTATTGAGTGTAGAGATAAACAAAGTTGTATCGAAGTTACATGGGGTTTTTTTTTTTTCTTATAGAACATCGGTTTTAAATTGACTTTAGAATATTGGCTTCTTCAATTTATAACTTAAATTTGTTGTATGTGGGTAATTTAAATCTTTATATCAAATCTGAAGTTGCCTATTCGAACTGTCAGCTTGAACCATTAATATACCTTATTACATTAGCAATACTGTAAGTTATAGAACATAGTATATATTAAATCTTTTGCCATTTATGGCCTTCCGGTTTTCTTCAGATTTTGATTAACTAACTCTTTAAAGATTACCCAGATATCTGATATATCAGCTATACCACATTGCCCTTCCGCTGCTCGCATATCACTATCAATATACATATATACACTCCGCTTATATACAATATATTATCTTTAGCAATACATATTATATCAATATAGACTTTGGAAGTGTGTATATCTCAACATAAAAAATAAGTGGAGGAACCATGACAAAAATAAAGTAAATTTCATTTATTGACATTAAATTTTAATTCACTTTCAACATTGAAAAATACCTTTAACGTATGGGCATTTGTCTGCTGTTTTCGTTTATTTTTTTTCCAACTTCCCCTTCCCAAAACATTCTCGATAAAGTTTATAATTGAGTTGTGTTGTTTTTTATTAAGTGAGCGAATTGATTTGCTTGTTGTTGTTGCTGGGGTTTTTATACCGAGCAAACTTATTAAAAACTGATAAATGAGTTTTATTGAATATTATTTATTTATGAATATGTATATATTATATATGATTGTGTACATCGCACAGGACAGTTGCCCGCGGGTATTACGAAATTATGAGATTTATTTCATTTGAGTTCATTGATAATAAAGCCAAAGCCAAAGCCAAACAAAATTTGGGCGTGAATTAAAGCGCGAGAATGATAAGCCATTCGACGTAAAGAAACGGCTGATTTACAGAGGAAATCGAAAGGGTAAGTGGTAAGCGGTATGAGATGGCTAAGCGGTTGCAAATTAATGCCAATCTACCTAGGGGCCTGCCAGAAACAGTTAAACGATATGAGATTTTAGGGTATAAATGTATGAATGAAAAGGTATATGAATGAGCTGGAATGTATCAATGAATAAACATGAATTTCTAATGAATTGAATGTATGAATGAGTGTGAAAGAAGGTATACATAGCTCATATGAAGCTATGAATTCATGGATATATATGAATATATAAAAGTATAGCTGAATGGAAGTATGAATCAGTATGAATGCATGAATGCAGGTGTATGAATGAGTTAAAATGTACGAATGAATAAGTTTATGAATGAATATATGAATAAGTATGTATTTTTGAATGAGTATGATTGATTGATTGATTGATGTCGCATACATTCCGACAATCAATATATGAATTAATTGATATACAAGTGAATGGGTGGGTATACAGCTTTATGAATATATCAAATTTCAGTCTCTGGGACAACTTTAACTTTTCATTCATCTGAACTACTCAACGCAGTTTAAGTACCTCTGGTTACGTTTTATCTGCAATATGTGTGCGCATGCATATTGAAAAGGTTGAAGTGTATCTGTATCTTTATCTTGAGCTGCAGATATCTTGGGCAACTCGAAGAGCTGCGGTCGCGTCTTGCTGCGCTGCACAAATAAAGTTGGCTCATTAGGCGCAGCGTAAACAAATTCGATGCCATTGAAAACCATCAGCCGTCAGGCAGTGAGTGAACCAATGAACCAAGCCAGCCAGTCAGACAGTCAGACAGCCAGTCAACAACTACATACATATACAAGCACACTGAGCAACCACTCAACCACTGCGGATAGTGGAAGAAAATGTGTAGCAATGCACGGCAGTTTGTTTGCTCAGATACATTTTGCTGCCGGTTAACGTCGATGTTGTTGTTGTTGCTGTTGTCATTGTTGTTGCAGCAAGAGTTTTTTAACCTTTCGTCGCACACTTCCTTAAAGCGCCAGGTCGCAGCTCGAACTCGAGCTCGAGTCGAGTTGAATCGATTCGAACGCGGCAGTCGCTAAGGTATATATAAACAGTTTACAGATAAGGCCACCTTTTGGCTGCTTGAAAATCGCATTTTGATTTGTATTCCGTATTTGATCAGATACACAACATGTGAGCTGTACGAGGTTGCGACTCGAGTCACATATTTTCCTCATATATTTGTACTGCATTTCTGTAATTATTTGTTTTGTAAATTCAATTGCCAGATAATGATGACGGCTCTGCTGTTGCTGCTGCTGTGTCAGTTGGCCGTGTCCTGGCTAGCTGCATGTGCCTGAAATTTAAGATATCATAATATTTAATATTTTTTCGGTTAGATCTTGTTTACCTTGCCGACTGTGCTCATAATTTATTATCTGTTTTTATACCCATTGAAAAGGTGGAAAAGAGGTATATTAGAGTTATGAAATGATATGTAATAAATTTAATGAAATTTACATTGAATATGGCAAACATATAAGCAGAAACAGCTAGAGATGGAAAACTTGAATTATTTACTTTATGAATATTTTAGCTAGTATAAACTAAATATTTTTTCTTGATATCTGAGTCCATTTGCGTAATATTGATGAGAATCTATATATACCACGGTTCCCATTATGAATACCTTTTCCCTGATAAGTATTAATTTTCTTTAAGACTTTAGTCTTAGGCTTTGTCTGTTTCATTGCGGAGTATTTTCTAGTCCTTCACTGCCTACCAAATTCTCGATTCCTTCTTGTTTTCTCTATAGTTCTCCTCTTGCTTATCATTGTTGAGTTGTTGGTCAATCAGCTAAATCGTCTTTGGCGTCTATTATGATGGATTAAATTTCAATTATTGAAACCCCGTTTGGCCGGCTGCTTATCGATTTAACCTATTCGGCAGGCAGTCGAGCAGCCAGCTAGCCCATTCGCTTATCGTCATTTCCTCTGGCAATAATCAATTTTCAATTAATTCAAAGCACTAGCTGCCGATCCCACGCGCATAATCAGAAGCAGATAGCATTACGGAGTATTGAGAATGAAAATTATAGAAATTTGTTTAAAGTCGTCTAAATTGCACTTTAAGCGTCGTTGTGTCACTCGAGCTGTAATCTAATCAGAGTCTGCGATTTAATTTATATAATCAACATGTTTGCCTAATTAAAAAATATTAAAATTGTTTACTGATACAAACGAAAAGTTGAAAGAGCTCATTGGAAATATATATTTATAAGTATATAGACCGAATATGTTTTATGGTCAGTTTGATTGGGTAGAGACGTTATCGCTCTCTACTTTGTGGCACTCTAATTGAAATTGCATTGAAATTGATTGATTTGCCCATAAATGTGAAATAGAACTCATATAACCGAGCTATATTTGTTTGTTAATCGTTTTATTTTGGAAGCGAGCTGGCTATATATATGTATATGTATATAATATATATGTATGTATATATAATATATATGAGGGGGATATAGGTGTAGTGCTGTAAAGCGCTAGTAGAACTATAAGTTCTTCAGGTTCTATTAGTTCTAAGCGTCTCTCTAACATAATTATAGCTAACTTCTCAACTGAAGATTGTTATTAACAACTTTTTACTTTTTATAAATAAAAAATCCATCAATTGTATATTCATTTATTAATAAAATTTATATAAATAATATTAGTAATACATTCTCTAATCTATTGTCATTGCCTATGTCACATTACGCATACGCCACGTAGTCAGCCAGCGCCAGCTCTTTCCCACGTTCCTAATTAGCCGACTGTCATAGAAAGACCAGGCAAAATAACAATAAAGACAAAAACTGAATAAATACATAGGAGCATAAGTAGTTTTTTGTTTTCGAAAAACATTTAGCAATGTAAACAGCAAGGGGGGCGCCGCTCGCCGCATTAATCTCCATTAAAAGAGAATCTCAATGAATTTCTGCGGGTGGGACAGTGTGGCGCCAATGGCAAGCCTCCAGTCACCAGCCGCCAGCCCCAAGCGCCTGTGGTTAGCTTTCAAGCTCCACAATCACATTGTCCACACTGGCAGCTACCGCACTTACGCGACTCCGCGCCGCACTTACATTTGCAATAATTCAAAGGTAAATAAAGTGCCAAAAATGCTTAGAGAAAATGATTTTATGCTGCGCACCGACAGCGACGCTCGACTCGGGCCCCGCCCCCCGCAGGCAGACACTCACGAAGGCGACGCCGCAGCGCAAACATTTTAGTCGCCCAAAACGCTAATGGGTAAACATCTGCGTGAATGCGGTGAAGATCCAAAAAGCTGGGAACCTGCAGCTTGACAACTTCAAAAGTTTGGCAGTTGAGCGCGTTTTGGGCGCGTTTAAAAACGCGCACGGAAATACCCACTCGATAGATTCGATTAGCGTACGATTTCATGTAGATTGCCAAATTGGTTTTCCCTTGATAAGACCGATGCCCGATGTTATAGTAAAAATATTTGATTTATCAATTTGCCGTTGCCGTTGCCGTTGCCGTTGCCACCTATCAAGATGGTATTAAGCCCTAATCATAGACGTTGATTTATCAACCAAAACCAGGCCAGCCTTCTAAATACCTTGTTATAAATAAGCCAAGCCAGGCAAAAGCCATATATAATCATTGCTATATATGTATATATATTATATATATAGCATGTACAATATTATTAACAATAATTATTGCCTTCCATATCTGCCAGAGGGTTCAGGAGAGTTCCACTCCTCCAGAGAGGGCCGCATGACAAATCTGTTTGCCTAGCCGACTTGACTTGAATTTCAGTTTCCAATTAACGTGCGTACAATGTTATTATAAAGATAGATATAGATAACTGATCGATTTCTAGAAATTCGTATCGCTTGCAAAGTGATTCAATTATAATGAAATGATATTTTGTTTCCTTATAGACATTGTGTCACCTGGCTATAATGATGAATGCCGAATAATGATATATATATATGTGTATTACTAAGGCCACTCTTTGACGTCAAGCAAAGTCCAGGTATTGCAGCTGTAGCCTCTTCCGGTTAATCATGCTTTAGGTGGAGCACCAGGAAGTACTGAGAAAACTGTTGTATGGGTCAGGGTTTAATAATAGTAGGGACTGATATATGGGTAGGTGCAGTTGCGACAGCTAATTGTGAGATCATAAGTAAAAAATATTTCTTTACAAATTTATTAAAGTGAGTCTAATAGACTACAGATAGTCAACAGATATATAAACAGTACTTATCTCTTCTTCTCTCTGCTTACTTACATACTCTTCTTATAAATGTAGGCTTTTATAGATGAAATATATATTCATAGATTACTTTAATAATAATAATAATAATAATAGCAGTATAAATAAATACAATCATTAGAAGAGTTAACTAAATAATTACTTACATACATATATCTTACAGATTATATACTTACATATGTATGTATATCAATGTGGTCACTGCGCCAAGGAGATCTAACAAAAATCCATGGAAACTTATCTCTAAAACGAGTTAGTTATTATAGGACAATACTCACATTTAATAATAAAAACCTATTTAAAATTATCTTTGTTCGACGTTGTCACAATCGTAAAATTGAATCAATATTAGTTTTAATGACACCCTACGCAGTGGAAGTAGGGTGAGTCACGCAAATTCGGCATATCGCAATGTTCGGTCAATGAGCTTGCGTCAATAAGTTTGGTCATTAATGAGCATTATCATGCGATTCGAATCGTCATTCATTTGCCGAACAAAGCGACAATTTTAAATGCCAATCGACCCACTCCAAAAAAGAAAAGGTTCCATCAAGAGATTGGTTTTGTTTTTAGTGTATTGACTCAAAACGGTAGCCGCTCAACAGTGGCTAATGCTCATAATTAAACTCGGCCCTATTTGCATAAGTCGAGTGTACGGCGAGCCGAGGCGAAACTCAGACCAAGCAACAACTAACTGCAAAGCGGGCCGACTTACAGCAATGGCTGCTGGCTGCTCTCTAAAGTGTTCACAATGTGAGAAGAGTATATTGGCATTGTGCATATCAAGCTTTGCGGCGCCTTTGAAGTGAACAAATGGAAAATGCAGTCTGAGGGAAACTGCGGCAGTTGCCTAAACTATTTTGCTCTTCGGCCCCTCTGGTGTATTAGTAATTCCTCTTTAAGCTCTGTTATGAAGTAAAAAGATTATGTGGCTGTTTTGTTAGCTCTAAGAACTTCAATCGGGAGTGCCCAGCTGCGAAGAGCATATTTGCAGTCGTTCAGACTCGCCTCTAGCTTCGTTAAGCTTTCGCGAATACCTGCCTATGCTCAGGTCTTTTCGCTTTGTACTCACACTTGAGCATATTGGCTTCATGAAATGCCGCTCTTGCAGTCGTTCTGTCTGTCTGACTCTCTATTGCTTGCCCTCTCAATACATTTAACTATCCAGCTCTCGAGTATTTCTTAAAGAGGCAAATCGCCAGCCTCTTCATAAATATATTAAATTTCAATCTTTTTGTCCGGTGAGCGAGTATGGCGCAGTTACTAACACTCACACCCCCAACTAATTTCAGCCTTGCGCAACTATTATTAAGTATACCTGAACGCGACTTATTTCTTTGCACTTGCTCGTGGACTTAATTTACAACTAATTGTCATATGACCGACTATCAATGGCGGTAATTTATATAGTAGCGACAGATATCTACATATATTCACACATATTGACGTGTATACATATATCAAAGAAATCTCAGGGATTTGCTCGCCTTGGACAGTTGGAAGACCCTGTCTAATTGCTAGCTAACTGTACTTAAATATCTTTATAATTGACGCCAGTGGGTGTCATAAAATGCATCGTCGCGTAATACTAGTAGTAAGTACACCCAAGTCTATGGAACGAAAGCGTAAAGCCCCCACCCCAATCAGCCGCAACCACAGGCCCAACTGAACCACCCGCAATAAAAAGCATTTATGTTATTTGTCAAGTTTATCGTGGGTAACTCCACGTATGTAGAGTCGACTGTGTACGATGGGGCAGATGCAGCAGATTGTGCTCAAAAATGCCGAAAATTACTGAGTATTAAACAAATAAGAAGAAGAGAAAGAGGCAGACACTCTGAGCAAAACAACATTTTTAGTTTATTTCAATTGTGAAATATACCAAAGTTTGTAAACCTATCAAAATGCTTATCCAAAATATAGGCCTCACGACCCACAGTGCAGAGCGTGCACCTAATTAAACTCGGATGGTGGTGGTGTTACTTTATCGAGTTGTAACGATCGATTGAATGTTGCGTTTATGGTTTTCAAATACCAGTAGCCGAAGCCCGGCTGCACGCTCTCCTCGTATGATACGATATCATATAGTATATTATTATTTATTTGATTTGTTCGATTCTGATAGGTGGAGAGAGGAGCGGAGCACAGTAATTGTTGTGGCTTTTCAAATTTATGAGCCAAGAAGACAGTTCGTGGTTTACGATGTCATTGCATTTCCAATTGATTATGATTGAGATTGTGTTTGAGATTGTGAGTGTGATTGTGATTGCAATGAATGCACGGTAAACAACCTATTCGAAAAGCACAAACATCCGATAGTGAATGGACCCACGGGCAAACAGAAGCCAAATGAGCTTGTCTACGGCCTGTGGGGCCGGAAATACGACAGGTGAGAAGATCTCTGCAGAGTCGGCTTCGATGTCCACTAATCAAAGCCAAGTGGCAGACGCTTGAGCTGCAACTGTAGGGTCTGTGACGAAGCCGATCAAAAGCAACCGCTTCGCATTCTGTGGGTCAAACAAACGTCGAGACGTTTGGATGCCTTAATCCAAAGTGGCTACTGAGTTGCCTAGTTGCAGGTACTCATCTCTCATCTTCTGCATGGACAAACACTTCTTATGGCATTTGGTCAACAACACTTTGGCTACTGATCTATCTCCTTCTCTCTCTCTCTCTCTATTGAGTACTGTCTCTCTCATGATCTCATGATGTGAGGCATCAAACTCGCATTGCTGTCAATCTCCTGTGGCAAATAAACTCGAGTGCCTCATATGCAAATATTTAAATATTTACTCTCCGCTTATTAAGTGAGTAACAGCGGTCAGCGACTACAGCAACAGCAGCAGCACCAGCAACATCCACAGCTACAACAACATTAAAGTTCTTTCCTTCGCTCACGCTCTCACCTTTACTGACTCACCTGTGCATTGGCAATTGTTTGTTTTGGCTGTTTAATCGCTTTAATGGCTAGGCAATTAACATTTTTCAACCTAAGTAGGCAGCCGCCAAAAACTTTCCAGTTAACAAGTTTAAAAAGTTGCACAAAAATACGAAAATATTATAATTCCATGTAATTCCAAATTTGAACTGCTAACGGCTTTGCAGCGCCCTCTACAGCTCATTTTACAATTGTCGGTAACAAAGATGAATCGATAACTGAATAATAAACATATTTTTCTTATAAAAACACCATTTAATTTGTTTAAAGCATTTCATGGAAATGTGGACTAATTCAATATGTCACTATAGTGTATCTAACTGCACACATTTACATTACAATAAATACAAAAGTATTATAAATTTAAAAAAGCACCGGAACCCTTATTCTTCGGCTGGCTGCTGTGCACAGAGCTAACATTTATAACAATGTTATTTAAACAGTAAACTACTCTTGTTACCACATCGAAGCCTGCCGCGGTCCAGTACGCTTATAAACTAAACAAGTGTAGGATGAAACACACAGCAAACGGTTCAGCTAAAACCAACAGCAAGTAGTCTATAATGTTGTTGTTGTTTCATTTGATCCAAATTGCTGCCGTGGCCAATTTGTTGCTTTAGCTACTCCTTGGACGCCATATGACCAACGAGATTGCTTGTGATTTTCTCAATTTTCTTCAAATCGGGCATGTTTTCCGCTTTATACTGCACACACTGAAAACAATCACACATATGTTAGCTACAATTTATTTATTTCTCAGCAATTTCTAATACCTTCACATTGTCGGTCATTTTGAGCAGTAAGTGTCCCTTGTTGTGCACGTATTTCATGGTGTATCGGCAGTTTTGTGGGTTCGCCATATACATGTTCTCCGCGGCGATTTCAAAGTCTTCCCAATTTTTCACAAACACCATGTTGATATTTTATTTGTTAAATGCAAATGCAAAAAATAAAATGAAATCGAAATCCAGCAACAACACAAACGTCAAAAGACAGCGTGTCAAAAACGTCATCGATATATCGATAGTTGCTACGTGCAATAGCTATAAATATTATTTTTGTTATGCGGCCACTTTGAGTCCCTTTTGACATTTGCCAACACTACAGTCATTTCTCATTCATCACGAAAATCGGTTGGCTCGGATGATGTTCCAACATATTTTATTGATAAAATGCGCTGAAAACAGCGTGTTTTACTGATAAAAGTGTTTCAAATTATAGTCCAGCTATGTAGCTAAGTGGTTCTTATAAAAATTGAATGCGACACTAAACTAAAATGTGCGAAAAACGTACGCGAAAAAATGAAAAGTAATCAAAAATACGTCGCAAATGGAGGGGGCAAGAGGCTGATGGCCAAACATAGCCACAGCGAAAAACGCAAATAAGTGACACGCAGAACAAATAGAGAATGCAATTATATTAAAAATAATCAAGCTACATTTATAATATATACAAAACACAAAAACACAACTCAGTGAGCACTACGAAAACAAATAAAACGACCACTGCACCTGTATTGGTGTGTATATGTATGCAAGTGTGGGTGCAGCACACACAGTAGCTGGATAGTGTCCGTTGTTGTTGTTTGGGGTGGAAAGCTGCATAACGCGTGACGTGTGACACCCCATACACACACACTCACCCGTTCACCCACACTCAAATGCGTAATTAGGAAGAAATTCAAAATTGTCAGAGAGAGTGTCAAAGACCAACAACAAACATCAGCATGATGGACAACGATGACACAATGCTCAACAACTGTGGACCGCAGTCGGGTGCCGAAACGGTCTACGGCACCGAGGACAACAATATGGTCATGTCCGAAAAGGTATGCTCCACAATAAATGATTCATGCGGGCAACGCTTATGCGATAAGACCACATTCATATCTCGGCAACAGTTTATAAGTAGTAGATAATTTGGCATGCTTCACAGGAAGTGCCACGCACAATCAGTGTTACATATGCCTGCTATTTATCTATAACTCTGCCCTTCTCTCTTACTCCCACTCTATCTCTCTTGCACTCGATGGCTCCGGCGTGTTTATTATGCATCAGCTGACCAGAGTCGCGGCGAGTCATTGACATTCACAAGTGCTGCCCGAAAAAGGAGTGCAAAGAGTGTCTGCAAAAAAGAGGGAGAGAGAGGGAGTGAGCGAGAGAGCGCGTGGAAGTAGAGAATAGAAATCAATAAACCGCTCGTTTGCCTAATTTAATGTCCCCTCACGCAATTTGCTCAGCAGTTTATTTTCATGTTTCTTACTGCCCAACCCGTCTCTTTCTCTCCTTCGTGCACTAACTGATGGTCCTTTTATATGCTTTATACTCTTTAAAGAAGGAAAGCTTTTTCTAGGGCATATTAGAGTATTATTTTGTATACCGTATATTAAGTAGTTGCTTACAGGGTAGCAGCTAGTCGAGCAGCACTCGCCTGCCTGTAATTTTTCTGGCAATCAAAGCAGCGTCATTGATTTTTGCATTTTATCAGCTTCGCAAGGGATTTAATCGGGCTGCCCTCAATGCAAATGCTTTAGGCATGAGCTCATCGAGCTTCCTCTCATGCTAAAGGCTCTTTAGGCAGCTGTCACTTGAACTACCTGTTAATTGAGTTAATATTGAGTTAGGTAATTTGACTCACTCAGCCGACTCCGTCACAGCTGTGAGACATATACATACATATGTATGTATGTATTTACTTTCCAAAGCAACTGCTGCTGAATAATAAAACTGGTTGTACTTCAATCAACATGAGAGCAGAAAAAGCTCTATGCTAGCTAGTCTTATAGGTAACCAAATATATATTTATATACATATGTATATGTATATAGCTTGACCTCGAAGTTAAAGATTGTTTTAGGCTGGTTTTAAATGCGGAAAGGCCAATCTTAATTTAACGACCATATAAATCATTTTTATTGATTTTTAGATACTATTTTACTATTACTTATTTTATTTTGACCTCATTTTTATGTAGTCATATTACATTGAAAAAAAAAAAAATTAGTTTATTATTTATTTTACACATTTTTATAATATGAATGAACCTTATTTCTAATAATAATATAAAATAATAATAAAACATAAATAAAATCAATCACTTCCATTTTAAACAGAAAATTGAAGTATTGATCGACTTTTAAAAAAAAGTTTCAAAAAGAAAAATAATTGAATTTATACTCTAAACTCTTTTTCATGGCTATAAATATTTATCCATAATATTTATATTTATTTACCCATAATTGACATGTAATTTTAACTCGAATTCAAATATAATTTTTCAAGCTCATATTATATCATTTATATATATTCGCACTTGCATTTCTCATTGGCCTTCGCACTTTGTGGGTTTCTCGATTTGTTTATTTATTTACCTTTATGTGTTAACTTTAATTTTGTTAAACCTGAGTATTTTATATGTGCCCATTTCTCTTCTTTTTCTTTTTCTCTTTCAGAATGGAGAGGTTGGCAGCATCGTGAGTTTGAAAATTTGTTGGTTCTTTTTTGTTTGTTTAATATTTTGTTGTCTCACTTAAAATGTTCAACTAAACGCACGATTTTTAATTTGTTTATATTATATTTTCCTATCTCTCTTTTAATTTGTTACGCTTTGCACTTAGTTTAAGGTTTTTTTATTGGGGTTTTTATTTTACTAACCAAACGGCATGGGAAGTTTTAAACTTTGACCTTTCAAGCTTTCCCACTGCCTGCTCTTACCTAACCATCGTGTGGGTCTGGCAACGCTTAACCATGCCTTTTCATTGGGCTTTCATTCGCGTTTTCAAGTGCTCCATTCATAAAACAAAGCAGCCGCAAACCGCAATTATGATAGGTTTTAATTAAGCCATTTCAAGTGCGCCCATCGCTCATTCCATCTCTGCCTATATCTATATCTATATCTATCTTACTCGCACTAACTTCGTCTTGCTCTTGTTGTTTATGCTGCATTGGCATTTGAAATTGATGCACTCTCTCTTCATTTCACAGGTGCAGCAGCTGGCTGGCAGCATTTATCAGGAGTTCGAGCGAATGATCAATCGCTATGACGAGGATGTGGTTAAGAACTTGATGCCTTTGCTGGTGAACGTGCTGGAGTGCCTAGATGCCTCGTATCGCATCAATCAGGAACAGGATGTGGAGTTGGAGCTGCTGCGCGAGGACAATGAACAGCTGGTTACACAATACGAGCGCGAGAAGAGCGCACGGAAACAGTCTGAGCAAAAGGTGAGCGTCTGAGCGCTCAATTGTAATCAACATTTAATTAAACCATTCAAACAGCTCTTGGAAGCAGAGGACCTGGCCGAGCAAGAGAACAAAGAGCTAGCCAGCCGTCTGGAGTCTCTGGAGAGCATTGTGCGCATGCTGGAGCTAAAGCACAAGAACAGTGTAGAGCATGCCAGTCGTCTAGAGGAGCGCGAGGGGGACCTCAAAAAGGTGAGTAGACTAGAAGCCATCATAAACCAGTTGCTGACCCTTACATCCAACTCACAGGAATATGCCAGGCTACACGAGCGCTACACGGAGCTGTTCAAGAACCACGTGGACTATATGGAACGCACCAAAATGCTAATGGGCTCAACGCACTCACAAATGAGCACTGCCTCCGATCGTATGGAGGTGAGTCGGGCGCGACTCAACCCAGTGGCGCGCAGCTCGGGGCCTGTCTCATATGGCTTTGCCTCGTTGGAGAACTCTGTGATGCTGGACACGGAGACGATTTGCAGCGTGGGCAGCCAGTCGGATGACTCCGGGCCGCCCTCATTGCAGAACGAACTAGATAATTTGGCTGGTACCGTGGAGCGAGGTGCCGTAACAGATGCGCTGCAGCAACAACATCAGGCCACCTCGCCGCAGAGTCCCGACATAAGTCCCGTTGTGCCAAATGTGCCCGCAAATGGTAGGTGGAGGCGTCTACCAAATGGCTGAACCTTTAGCTAACCTGCAACTGTACTAATTTTCCAATATTCTATTTTTTCTTTTGTGTTTGTGTTTGTGTTAACTTCACTAAAAACCGAATCCATTTATAAAACAAAACCCAACCCCAACCCAGTTGGTCGTTCGACCACCAAGAAGGAGCAGCGCTCGGACAACAATCTGTACCAAGAGTTGTCCTTCCAGGATAACGAAGAGAGCGAAGAGAATGAGATTGTTACGGGTAAGCAGTGGATACCTGAGATTAAAGTTAAAGCACGTCAAAACGTATTCTTTTCTCTTTTTCTTACTGTCTGGGTGCACACATACACACACGCACACAACTGAAACAATTGCACACACACACACGCACTCACTCCCTGGGACTCAATGGTCACTTGTCTCATGCTGATTCCGTGTCTCTCTTTTCTGTAACAGGCAGCTGGGTACATCCCGGAGAATATGCATCCTCAGGTAGGTACCACACACAAGACCAACTCCAAGAACAACAACAAACTCCACCACCAACACCATATAATTCCTACATATATGGATTCATCTATATAACCTGTAAATACATCAAATATCATACGATAATCGACTGATACGAAAGAACAACGATAAGTTATAGAAATGAGCATTTAGCATACAATGGATACTCTAGCGAAACGTGTTTTGTGATATGTGTTGGAATTGATGTGCTCGAGATACTGTTGTCACTATATTGCAAAGCTTAATAAAAATATATCATATTTATTGACCTCTAATGAAATTTCAAATTTCTCTTTTTATGCCAAAACCAATTTACTTATTCCAAACATTCCTTTTCCCTATTACCCATAAAAAAATTTAAAAAATCTTTTTGTATAAATATCAAACACTCAAACACCGACACCTACAACAACAACAATAAACTATCAAAGCTAACGACAACTATTTCGGTAAGTTTTCTCGTGCGTTACGATATACCTATACACATAGTTCCTATCTATTGTAGAGTCTCTTGCGATGTAAGTAGTGTTCCTAGTCTGCCTCTCTTTTCAAACATCAGTTTTACTTTCATTGTTGGTGTTAGAGGATGATCTCTGGGCTAAAGGGTGTTATCAGAGTTTTTAGTTATAAAGTTTTCCTATTTTAATACCTTTTTTGTGGGTAGCTTCATTTTTGGTTCAGGTTTTGACAATATTTTAAATATTTTTATTATCATTATTTATTTTTTGTATCACTTAATTCATGTTTTTCGTTTATTCATTAAGAGCATGCATGATATTTGATCCACACGATCCTCATATGTTATTTATTTGTTTTAATACTGTTTTTCAACATTTGCTCTTACATTTCACATAAAATCCACATGCGTTCCATATATCATTTATTTTATTTGCGCTAATAATAGTTCTATGAATACCTTTGCAGGAATGGGCAAAGAAGTGGAAAATCTCATAATGGAAAATAATGAGCTGCTAGCAACCAAGTAAGCTTTAACTACCCACAAATCAAAGCAATCACCTTATTAACCAATTCCCATACAGAAATGCACTCAATATTGTCAAGGATGATTTGATTGTCAAAGTGGATGAGCTGACGGGTGAAATAGAAATCGTACGGGAAGAGCTGAATGCTATGCAACAGTCGCGTACGAAGCTAAGGCAGCGCATTAGCGAGCTGGAAGAGGAGCTCAAGAAGACCAAGGAACAGGTGAAACAACAGAGTAAGTTATTCCAGTCCCATTAAAATAGACGCAGCTAATTCTAAATCTGAAATCATTCTCACAGACACCGAGCAGGAGGAGAATGATGTGCCGCTGGCGCAGCGCAAGCGTTTCACACGTGTCGAGATGGCCATGGTGCTCATGGAGCGCAACCAGTACAAGGAGCGGCTTATGGAGCTGCAGGAAGCGGTGCGCCTAACGGAGATACTGCGCGCCTCGCGCACCATCGACAATTTGGATAAGAAGCCGAACAAGGGCATTTGGAAGTACTTTAGTAATCTTTTTAAGTAAGTCACTTGTATCCTTCACTGCTTATTGTGGAGTATTATTAATTGATTATTTACTCTCTCAACAGCCCCTCCAACCGTCCGACGGAACGCGTCGCCGACGGTCTTGGAGGGGGCCGATGTTTCGTCACACAGGCGGAGGAAGTCCTGCCCACAGCCATGGATCCCCCAACCGTGGAGGAAGCGACAATCGCCTTACCCTAGCTGGCTCACAGCCGCCGCCGCATCCGGCCAGCGCCGGTCTTGCCAACGCACTAATCATGGCCAAGGACTATGCAGAGGAGGGCACCTCAGAGCGCATCAGCGCCAGGCGGCGTGAGCAATACAGACAGCTGCGTGCTCATGTGCAAAAGGAGGACGGACGCCTGCATGCCTATGGCTGGAGCTTGCCCATCAACAAGACCAATCAGGATGCCAATCCAAATCGCCATTCAGGCGGTGTACCCGTGCCCGTCTACTGTAATCCCCTAGCGGAGGCATCGCCGCACATGAAGGTGTTTTGTGCGGCAGGGGTCAATCTGCAAGGTGGATTCACAAAGGATGGCCAATCGCTCATACCCGCCGATTCGCCCTATGCGCCGCGCTCGACGCTCAAAATAGCAGAGATAACCAGCCCAACAGCCGAGCAGAGCGCCGAGGCACTGGATCGCCAAATGGCACGTGCCAGCCTTGAGACCCTGGAGCCCGAGACGCAGCTCAGTTCGTTTGTATGGATCTGCACCAGCACGCACGCCGCAAGCACGGTCAGTGTGGTGGATGCCAATCAGTCGGCCACTGTGCTGGATGCTTTTCCCATATGTGCATCGCATCTGCTATGCATTGCCTCAGTGCAGGGCGCCATGGAGAGCGACTATGCGTTGCTGGAGCAATCGGAAGTGGTCAAGGCTGGTGAGATGCTGCAGCGGCCAGGCGAGGGACCCGAGCTGTGTGGCAAGGTGGAGTTTGTGCGTGTGCGACCCAAATCGGATCAGAACAGCAACAGCAAGCAGAGCTCACAGGAGGGTGAGGAAGTGCCCGCGACAATTACAGTCGTTGGCGTGGCAGAGGCCAAAGAGGCTACAGAGAAATCGAATGAGCAGCTGCCCGCCGTCGATGCAACCGAGCCGCTGGGCAATGTGGAGGCCATCAAGATACGCCAAGCGTTGCCAGGTGCACCGCAGCGACTCTCCACCAGCAACGCGGACAACAGCAACAATCATGTCAACAATAACAACAGTAGCAGCAGCAATAATGTGCAATTCAGCATAAAATCATTGAATCCCATACTGGGCACCAAAGACCGCGATGAGCCGTTGATGAGCTCGATGGGACCCACCATGTGGATGGGCGCCCAGGACGGTTGGCTGTATGTGCACAGCAGTGTGGGCCGTTGGCATGAGTGTCTGCACAAGGTGCTCCTGCCCGATGCTGTGCTGGCGATTGTGCATGTGGAGTCGCGTGTTGTTGTTGCGCTGGCCAATGCTCAGTTAGCCGTGTTCCGCCGCCAAACAGACGGCCAATGGGATCTGAATAGTTATCACCTGGTTACGGTCGGTGATCGCAATCATTCGATACGTTGCCTCTGTGTGGCCGGCGAGCGCATTTGGGCTGCGCATCGCAACAAGATCTTCATTATTGATCCCATATCGCTAAACATTGTGCACTCGCTGGACGCGCATCCCCGCAAGGAGAGCCAGGTGCGTCAAATGGCGGCAACAGGTGCTGGCGTTTGGGTGTCCATACGGTGAGGTCAAGATCATTGAAATCCATGTCCACTTAATCTAATTGATTTGTTCTTGCTACAGCTTGGATTCCACACTGCGCCTATATAATACACACACATTTGAGCACAAACAGGATGTGGATATTGAGCCTTACGTGTCCAAGATGCTGGGCACTGGCAAGCTAGGCTTTAGTTTTGTGCGCATTACAGCGCTGATGGTGTCCTGCAATCGCCTCTGGATAGGCACCAGCAATGGCGTCATCATATCTGTGCCGCTCGCCGAGGTGCAGCAAAAGTCATGTGAGTTGAGCTCCTATTCGATCTTTATGCGAAGAAGTTTAAGCTGATTTATCCTCATTGCTTGCAGCTGATCCCCATGGCCACATGCCCTTGTGCTGCATGGCCAATGCTCAACTGTCCTTCCATGGCCACCGCGATGCGGTCAAGTTCTTTGTATCGGTGCCCATGCTCCAGCCGCCGAATGGCACGCTCACCTTTAGCAACAAACGGCCCGACATGTTGGTCATGTGCGGAGGCGAGGGCTATATTGATTTTCGCATAAGTAAGTGGAGTCAGCGGCCATCCAAGCTCTAGCTAAACAATTGGCCAATCCTGACAAATCAGCGATCCCATATCTAACTAAACATCTACATATAAATGCAGTATAATCGTATAATCGTTCCGTATTCCTCTGCAGGACATGAAAAATACGATGCTAGTGATAATGCAGCGCATTTGATAGTTTGGAAAGTCGATACGTAAGCTTTGCTTTTAATTTTGATTTTGAGTTTAACAAGTTTTTGATTTGCGCCCTTTACGTAATTATACTTTTTGTTGTTTAAATAATATTTTTAATTTCTCTTTTTGCTTAGTTTTGCATTATTGTTGTCTATTTGTTGACTTAATTGCATTTTCTTTTTGTTTAACCTTTGCCGTGACCGTGTAGTACCTTCAATTTGTAGTGCTCCGAACAGCGACGTGCCCATAGGCCGGCAATCTAATTGGAATGCAGCATTTTTCTAAAGGTTTATCCATATATGTATTTATGTTCAATATTTTGTTACATTTTTGATTTATTTCTGTTTATCACGTTTTACAACCTTCAACAAATTTGTCTCTGCACTTTTTGTCACAATGTTCCAAAGAAATCCACAATCCAAATTCAAGTATGTGGACTATTCTGTAACTGTTCTCTTTGGTGTCCTTGTGAATTGTCCCTCTGAGTTGCTATATAAAACAGATAAGAGCAGCAATTGTATTAAGAAATAACGAAACAAAAGAAAAACCTGCTACAGGGTATAAAATATCTATGATTTTGTATATATGATTTTTTATCTAACTTTTCGTTGCGGTTCTCGAACTTTCGGTTGTAGTTTGCTGTTTCAATTTATTTAATGCCTTTTAATATTTATTGTAAATTTTCCTTTGCTTAATATTTTTTAATTTAACTTATACTTTTGATATATATATATATATTTTATTTTAACATTTAATTTCGCTTCATATTCTTACAAAATTGCTGGCTATTTTACAAACTACCAAATAAAACGCGCACTCTCACTGAAATATTATAATTAAAATGAAAATAATTATTAATCAAAGACCAAATAATATTTGAAATCTTGATCAAGCTATGCATAGTATGTATATCTAATGATGATATGAATGCTGCATAGTAGCTCAATACTTTTCAATGCTTTTGTAAATTATCTAAAATCAATTAAAAATCTCTTGTAGTTCTGTCGCAGCTGCACTAAGTGTACATTATGTATTTATATATATATTCCTGATTTGCTAATTTGAATTCCTTAACTCTTGCAGATGATAATGACATGGAAAACAGTATTCAACTGGAACCAAATCAAACAATCGAAAATCGAGGCGATAAAAGCTATTTGATTGTGTGGCACGTTAGTCAGCGTTAAGCGGTGTATCCACAGTCGAATTTGTTGCACGAACATGAACATGGTGTGTTCGTCAAATATTCGAACGCATGTTCGTGAAAATGTTCGCATAGTTAGTAGGCAAACGCGGCGAACATAATCGTGTAAGAAATTCGTCTTTGGATATTCCCCTTTAAAACTAAATTGTTTTTAAGAAAATTACAAGTTATGCATATATATAATATATATATACAAATCCGACCCAATCAGCTACAAGTTTTTGCAGGCTAGAAAAAAAACAAATATCTTTACCTTAATTTACTTTTTAAAGCTCCCAACTTATTTACAGTACAATGCGTCCGAGCATTGCCAAGAGCATAAGATAGATATATATATACATACATATATATAATTGGATAACAACCGATTTTGGTTAGGCAAACAGACTTGTGCTAATACTTATGCTTCACATACTAGCTTCATAAATAAATATTAATATTAAAAAGGAAAAAATTAACCTAAATGTTATTTAACACAGTGATAGCTCGCTATATAACTCAATGATATATAATTTATATATAAATTAAAATTTGTACATTTTATGCGCTCTTGAAACAGAGAAAGTTATGTTTTTACATATATATAGATATTCAATAGAAATGTCCAAATAACTTAAACAAAACTAAAGATCCCGTTTAAAGCAATTTGTGCGTGATTTTTTGTATCCAAATAATTAGTTAAATTTGTATTTTAAGTTCAAAGTTTCAAAAAGCAATTTCTAATTTAGTTATTTGTTAAATAATTTTAATTTTTAGTTGAACCGATGAGGTCTAATTGTTATTAATTTGTTTAATAATACGTAATAAACGAAAACAAGACCAACATTTCGAATATTATTTTTCATTTTTATTCTTAGAGGCAAAAAGTGATATTTATAATTTCGAAATTTTGGGATTCTTTAAGCACGGATTTTAATATGGCATAACAAGGCGAACTTACGCATTAGCTTTGGCTTGAATCGAGCAACTATATAATGGATAAATACACAAATACATATACATATATATATGTAACACCAGATTATGTACTGTAAATAAAGCCACAATTTATAAAATATAGCAGTTTATGTGAAATAAATTATGAATAACAATTGAATTTATTGGATTGGAATTAACTATCTAGGATTATGTACAGAGCTGGACTATTATGCAGCTTTGGTAGTTATAGAATTGTCATACTTAAAACTGAATGATAGAACGCAGACTCAAGAACGATAGATATTTATTCACCTATTGATTTACATAGATCTGTTGAGCCTCTTTGCTTTTGACTATTTGCTTAGATTAGATAAATGCATCCCAACATTGACTCAGCTTTGATTTTTATCTAAAACATTTTTTATTTATCTTATTTAGATCTTATATATGTAGTTCATTCATTAAAAACTCCATTCTATATCCTCGCGGCATTCCTGCGCATGACCATCGAGTGATGCGATTATGCCGACATCATCATCATCATTATCATCCATTACGGAATTGGTGTCCAGTTCGGATCGACATTTCTTAATGTAATCCGTGATGGAGGCGTGTCTGCATTGCTTGAAGAAGGCGTGAGTCATCAGCTTCTTGGCGCTCCAGCGATTCTCGGCATTGCGATTCAGACAAATCTCCACAAACTGGTGGAAATCGTCGGAGAGCACACGTTGGCTGTAGATATCATAGGTTCGGCGCGTCGTCGCATTCTCAAATGGAATTTTGCCCTGATCGTCCAGGAGCATGGTATACGTCGATCTATCTAATAAGGAGGGCACGTTTCCACGGATTTTCTCTGTGTACATTAGCGTGGGTTGTGTCTCGAAATAGGGTTGGATACCGTTAGCCAGCTCACATGCCGTTATACCCACGGAATATATATCTGATTTCTCCGTATATCCATGAATATTTTGATCCAAAACTTCCGGAGCAGCCCAGTTCAGATGCTTCTCGTGAGAGATGCCATGCAAGACGGGTTTCTTTTTGCCATGCTTTATGAAACTGCGACTCTCGTGAAAATTAGATAATACTGCCTTATTTCCGTCCAATAAGATGTGCAGAGCCCTCACAGACCCATGAACAAAGTCATTTGAGTGTATATACAAAAGGGCGGCGAGGACATCCTTGAATATCAATGCTATCAAAGTCTCTGGAAAGCCGTTGCAGAACGTAGTTTTTAGCAGAAGTTCACATGTGCCAAAGCACATATACGGGTGCAGCACATAGACATCGCTATCCACAATAAAACTATTTAAAATCTTATTGATATTGGGATGATTGAATTGTCGACAACACTGAATCTCGGCGAAAAGTCGCTTTAGTTCGGCATCATCGTCCACTTCTAGTGAATATTTTTTAACAACTATCACACGATTGTTCACAGTACAATTTGCTTTGTAAACCGAACAGAATTTGCCATGCTTAAATGCTTTTGTGAATTCATAGTCTGTTAAGCTATTGCTACACATTATTATTTTAATTTGTAGAAAAAATTTTGTGTTCGAATTTCGAACAGCTGACTTTGACAGCTGTGACCTAATGCACGGCGTTGTTTTTGCAACTTGGCGGCTTGGTCTTGCCCGCAAAAATTTAAAGGAATTCGGTTTATTTATTTGTTGTCAGTTAATAATTAATTTAAATATATATATTGTTTTCTTTGTTTGATATACGGTATTAAATTTATGCTATACAATGAATGTTTTTGTGTATATTCATTTATAGTTTCTGACGTTTTTTCTGGTTGTTCTGCGAACAGCTGATTTTACCAACTGCGACCTAAAGTACGGCGTTCATTTTGCTAATTGGCAGCCTATGAGTGCGCACAATCGCAAAGGCGAATGTACGAACACAGCATTAATGCTGTTTATTTATATTTCAAATGAATTGACTTAAAAATTGAACATGGCCACGATAAGCGACACTTTCCGAACCAACTGGCTAATCGCTACCTTTGGCCTGGGCCTGTTTATCGCCGGCTCCAGTGTGCTCTACTGGAACGAAGGGCGAGCGGTGCACACGATGTTGGCTCTGGATGAGGCTTACGCAGACATCTACTCAATGCAGTTCACCGAGGAGGAGCAAGAGATGAATTTCGAAAATCGCATTGTACATTTATCGGGGCCCATCATATGTGGAGAGCCGCTGACCGAGCCCGACTACAATATACAACTGATGGCAGTGAAACTAAGGCGTCGCGTACAAATGTATCAATGGGTGGAAGAGACAGTGGAGCACAATTTTGGTGAGAGCGTGGGCACAGAGGCTGACTCACGCAGCTATTACTATACACGCGAATGGCGTGACAAGATCGTGGACTCGCGACACTTCTACAATCCCCATGGCCATACGAATCCACAACGTTTCCCCATCGAGAGCGGTGTCCAAGTGGCCGATGCGGTTTACATAGGCAAATATGAGCTGGGGTCGGCTGTGAAGAACAAGTTCAACAACTACCACGAACTGACCTCGGACATAAGGCCGGATGACAGCGGAATCAAACTGCATCTGGGTCTCTACTATCACACCAGCGATGTGTTCAATCCGGAAGTCGGAGATCTGCGCCTGCTCTTCACCTATGCGGGACTGGAGGGCGAACTGTACAGCGTCGTCGGTCGCTTGCAGGGCAACAAAGTGGAGCCGTATGTCACCAGTCGCGGAGTGCACGTGCTGCTCGTCTACCCGGGCGAGATAAGCGCACTGGAGGTATTCCGATTGGAGTATAGGACTCAGGTGTTGCACACCTGGTGGTGGCGCTTCATAGGCTGGCTCCTAATCTTCTTTGGCGTCACCTGCAACACGAAACTGCTGAGGGTTGTATGTGAGTGCATAACTAAAGACTTCTATACTATATATATTTATATATATTTGCTAGCATAAGGATATTTAACTCTATATATATATATTTCTATAAATATATCCCATCTACTCTCCCCTTGCAGTGCTCCGTGTGCCTTTGTTGATTGGCCTGGCGCCCGATTCGCATTATCCGGTAACTGGGAACTTCCTGATCGCCTTCTCACTGTCGCTGACCATTGCCGCGGTGGCCTGGATACTGCATCGACCTGTGATTGGCGCCTGCCTGTTCCTGGCGGGTGCCTCGCCCTACGTCTGGCTCACACGCAATCTCGTGGACTATCAGCGAGTAGATTAGTCCGTTATGTTCTCGTAGCTATTTACATATATATACCTTATTTGTTTTTCGTGCCATCAATGTCAATAAAAAACTGAATAACACTTAAAAGCTAATCGTATTGCTATCCTAGAACTATTACTAATCCTAGAACTCTCGTATGCCCGGATTCGTTGGCTCGCTCATCTTCGACTTAGGCGTCGACTCAGTGGAGGTGTGCACACTGGGACTCTGCGACTTGTCCTGCTCCTCGTGGCACGCGGCCGGCTCCTCGAAGCGCACGTAGGGCTCGAAGCTATTGTTGATCTGTACAGAGCCGCGATGCAGATTGTTGGACTCCGCCTCAAAGAGTATCTCGTTGATGAACCTCTCGGCAAGTAGGCGCTGCTCGCGGGGCAAGCGCTTTAGCTTGTATGTCCAAGTGCGCGCAATGGACTCCTCCTCCGGGTAGGTGCCCGCCAGATACTCGCAGGCTATGTTCAGCAGCTCGTCCGTGTTGTGCGTGCTCACTGTAGTTGTGGTGGCGGAGGAGGAGTTGTTCCCGTTGCTGCTGCAGGGCGGGGTCTGCCTGGCTCGCTTTGCTGCATTGGAATAGTCGGGCTGCTGGTGCATTAATCCCGATCCCGCTGCTGGTGGCGGCGGTGGCGGTGGCAGCGGATCTACCTTTTGTACATGTCCAAACGATTTGTGAAACATCTCCGAGATGTTCGGCGTCTGACCCACTCCACTGCGATAGGAATAATGCAGGGAGGAAGCGCTGCTGCCACTGCTGTGCTCCATGAAGGATGCCGTCGAGCTGGAGTTTTCGTTGAAGGAGAAGCTGGGCTCATTCTTGAACGTAGGATTCACCGCGAGGAACTTCTCTGTATTCCTCAAAAAGTCTAGCTCCTGAAAGGTCCAACAGCGTGGCGTATGCAAGCTGCCCGTGCGCATGGCGCTCTCCACGACCTTCAGCTCCTTGCGATAATTCGTGCGCAGAGTGTTGATCTTCTTCTTCACGTCCTCGACGGTCGCATCTCGCTTCAGATAGTGGTAAATGGGCACCAATCGCTGATATGCCTCAGCCCGCTTCTCTCGATTCGTGTAATCCCGCAGAGAAGTGTCCCACAGGACGGGCATATCCCGATACGTCTGTATGAAGGCACGCAGATAATGACGATTCTCCTCGGCTCCGGACATTATTTTAATGCTATGCGACGGCTGCTGCGGCGGCGGCGGCGGCGGTTGGTGAAGCATTCTCTTTTATTCAAAATCCCCTTTCAAATGTTCCCTGTGAAAGGGCGGTAAAAATTTACCAAAATAAAAACAAAGCGAAAAACGATCGAAATTGATTTACTTCTGCGTGCAAGTGAAAAAATGACGAATTTATGTATGGACCTATTGACGAAATGTCAGATTGTTGTTGTTGTATTTGCGATAGTGGTGGTGGTTTGTTTGACAGATTGCTGGGCATATTGCTGCATTGACGTAACTGCGCTTGTGTGTGTGACGTCACAGCAACAAGTGTTGTCCGCGCTTAAGTTTTTAATTTACTGCGTGTGGTAACACTGCTTCGGCTATCGAATATGAACACTTATCGAGTATGTGTTTTATTTGAACAGAGTACCATTTTGAGTATAACATTCTCTCTGTATGTTAACGTGGCGGTGTAACAGTGCCTTGTGAGTAGAAGAACAGACAGCAGTAACATTTATGTAAAATAAAGCGAGACGAACAGCCGTGCGACCGGACGTGTTTGACCGTTGATTTTAATTTTTAATTCCGACGCGCTGCAAAGAAAGTATAAACTGAAACACGTACAAGGCGCAGTGTAATTATTTGTATACGAATTACAATCTACATTTGTGCAATTAAACACGTGTATGCAAACAAGAAAAATTATAAACAGGATTGCAAAAATCGCTAAATTAAAGTGACGCCGACCGCTGCTTCTGTTTCTGCTGCATTTAGTGGAATTCGATTGTGTGCGTGTACGCTACGCGTAAGTGTGTGAGTGAATTGTGACTGCTGGCGCTTGGCAGCGATATTTGCGCGCCGCTTTTTAATTAACCAAAGCGCTGTTCAATTTAATTGTGCAAAAACAAAGATGCTTTGGCATTGGGCATTATTCAAGCTATGAGTAAATCAAAGCAAACAACCCAACATTAAATAATAAAACAAAACAAAAATCAAACACGAAAGCTGTTTTAAAAGTGTATGTGTGTGTGTGATCGTGTGTCCAAAATTTAATGCAATTCAAAGGAAATGGAGACCATCGAGGAGCAATCAAAAACAGGTGAGTTCGCGAATCGTAGAATAGAAGAGTGGGCATCAGCAGCTGTTTCGCCTCACATCCGCTGTTTATCTTTTTTTCTATATAAATATAGCAATATATATTTTTTCAATTTTTAATTTTTCAATGTCGCAGGCGTTAAGCACACATAAAAAATGTCACAGCCAGCAAATAAATATCTTGGCTAGTACTTTCTTGTTGTAGTCAGGGAATTTTAAGCTACTTTTTTCATTTTTTTGAAATTTATTTCGGTGTGAAACATATGTATTTATGTATCGTTGTGAATGATTTGCACGTATATAATATGTATGTGTGTGTGTTAAATGTAGTTACACCCCTTGCCCCGCTGCGCACTCGACAAACCGGCACTGTACCCAGCAACAACAATAACCAAAAGCGCAGCCGCCGCGGCGAAGTTCCTGGCTGCCTGTGTGCCTAACTGTAGGTAGATCAACCAACAAATTGCGTGCGCTCACCCTCTGTTCTGTCCCTCCCTTTCTCTCTCTCTCTCTCTCTCTTTCTTTGTATTTCTCCGTTTCTCATGCTAGTTTTGTTATTGTTACTAGACCTAGTGATTTACCTACCACACGTTTGCATGTCTGCTTTCCCCTGCCTGTCCTTATTCCCGCTTTCCGGGTATACATACTTAACAGAGCCCGCGCACATGCCAATGTTTTCGGCTGTCGGCTCAATGTTAATGGCATTCTTACATACACACAAGCGCATCTGCATATATGTATAGGTGTGTGTGTGTGTGTATGTTTGTGCGAAGGTCTCTGCGTAGTCGCAATGTACTGAGCCAAGGCTCTGCCAGATGACAACGTAATTTTATTACAAGATTCCACTTTGATGAGTCTGTTGCAGAAAAAACCTTTAGCGAAATATCAAAACTAGAGTCCCCACGATGATCAGCATGCAAATGCCACTCAATTAGTTTTTCGTCATGTCTCTTTGGCAAGGGGCCAAAGCAAGCGAAGAAGAGACAGCAGAGAGAAAAGAGTGACCAGCGCAGGCAGCGGCAAAGGGAATTTCCCAAAATGAAAAAAAGGAAGAGAAGTAAATACTTGCCATTATTATTTCCCTCTGTCAGCCACCACCTGTGAGGGTCGTTTCGCACTCTGGCCAGAGTGTCGTGTATTTGCATTGGGTTTTCTGCTTCGACGGGGGCGCACACCTGTGGCTTCCGCCTGACTGCGTTGTCAGGTGATCTTTTAGTTGCAATTCAGAGTTTGATCCTTAAACATCAGCAGCAGCAGCAGCAGCAGGTTCAGCATGTTGCACTTGCCAGTGGCAACAACAACTCAATATTCTCAGCTCAACTTTGGGCACGCCTGCAACAAGCAGCGAAATATCGTCACGGTTCGTCGTCAAGCCTGGTCCTATTTCACATACGCAGCCCAGGAGGAAGTCAAACAGACGCATCTCAAACAGGCCGCACTATGTCAAGTGTATGAGGACTTTACAGGTATTTCGTTACACAGGCCAGGCATTCGCCACCAGCCCAGTTAACGGTGGAAGTGTCTCACGGGGTTGCTCTCACATAAATTTACAAACAGCAAACACATTTTAGAACGAACGACATCACTTTGGGCATTTTGTGGTACGCAATTTAATTGAAATTCAGAACGTGTTTTCGCACTTTAAGGAATTTGGCGCAAACAAACTCAAACAGACCAGAGAACGAAACTCTGAATTCAAGCAGAAAGTGTTATATTTTGTATATGTATACATTTATATAATATATTTATATACAATTTAAATTTAATCAAAGTGAATAATAGCTAGAATAAGTTCTCTTCAAAGACGAAGAACGTTCTTTTTAATATATAATACTTTACTTACTTTTCCTTAGTATTTACCTTACACTGATTATACAAGAAAAAATATGTTTTTGGCTCAATTTCTTGGTAACGTAATTGAAACATTTAATAGCTGTTGCAATCGCATATTGTTTACTGTGCGTATACGATAAATAAATTTAACACTATATAGCATGTACTATACCTATGATTATATGATGTACCTCTATATGATGTACTCACATATTTGTTATCGCAGTTGTTTGGCTTGCTTCAAGTGTTTCATTTGATATTATACGCATTACTGCGCTGAAGACTAATGATTTTCCTGTATTGCAGTGCCAAAAGGTGTTTGCTTTTTGTAAACACAACAAATTATATAGTTTACTTTTATAGAGAGACCATAAATTTCCATTGTAAAACTTAGTTATTCTAAAAATTTCATGCGTCATGCGACGACAACAAAAAAATCAGCAAAAGCAACAACTCCTGTTCATTACCCACTGTGAAAGCAGATGCTGTATGGACCCGAGAGAAAGAGAGGGACAAAGAGAGAGAGAGGGAGAGGGGAGTGTGTAGTCTGGACTTTGTTCAATTGCCCAAGTGGCGACGCGTCTGCCTCGATAGAGAGATACAAAAGCGCAATTGGCATCAGTTACAGCTGCACAATTCTGGATAAAATTAATGCACAACTGCATGTGCAATCAATTCTGGGGTAGGCAGCAGTAGGGGTAGCCGGGGCGGGGCCGGGAGGCTGGGCGGCTGTTGGAAAATTTGTATGCACTTGAACAGCTTGTGTAGAGCTCATCATGTGGGCGGGTGGACGGATGGGCGGATTGGTTGTGTTGGGTGCATTTCTTTCTCTTTGCTTTGGCTTGTCAAAACTACGATGGCAATGAGCTGAAGGTCACAGAGGGGGGTCGGATGGGTTGGTAGGTAGCCATAGACAACAAACAATAATATTAATGGCAGCAATCAGCACTTGGCGATCACAATTAAAATTGATGTCAACAGCTCACAAAATTGCGTCTAAATAATCGACACTGCCCTTCGTTCAGCTGTGGACGGATGCTGTGCTGACCCAGAGATGAAAATATTCAGAGAGATCCTCTTGGTTCTATTTTGTCTTGCATTTTGTTTGTTTTCTTTTTGCGCAACAGTTCGCAATTTGCATAAACAAACGAATAGACAACAGCAACAACAACACACACTGTGATGGCCATAAATCATAGCGCCAAAAACTTTGAATATGTTCGCCTCCGCCCCCTCCTGCTGCTGCTGCTGCCGCTGCCGCTGCTACTCTGCACTTGAACAAAGAGTACTTAACAATTTTTAGTGCGCTACTCAAGAGGGCGTGTGCGAGGGTTGAAGGCAACCAAGCAAGCGAACTCATCAATTATAAACAAATCACATGTTTATCTATTATATATTCACAATATATCAAATGTTAGCTTCAAGTTAGAGTCATTAAATCCAAAGTGTAGTTAGCTGCCATTGAAAATGGGAAATCTGTGTATAATGGGCTTGCTTATATTCGAACTATATTAAACTAGAATATGTAGAGAGTATGGACTAGTTTTTAGCTTATAAATTTGTGGACCCTGAATCCATTAAATGGGAATTTCTTAATATATATTAGATATCGGAATTTGTCGCTTCTATGAGAACGAGAATGTCTTATACATATATGATGAATAGCTTTTACTGTAATATCGTAGCAGTTTAAAGCGACATAGCAAAGATCATATAAAAATAAAATAAAAGATCTTTGTATACATATAAAGTAATATTCTAAAGCTCTTTTAGATTCATTAGTTTGCATACCAAGTTTTGAATATCGTATTTGAAGAAATGCTGATAAACTGAGCAACATTCTTAGGCTATGTCGCGCAACTCGTGCCCTCTTTGTACAGTTAAGCATTATAAGCTGCGAGCTATATATAGAACATCGTACTAATGCCTTGTGTGTCGTATCCCATTCGGAATTTTGCAGAAATGTCCATTATGTCAAAGCTGCCCACACGCATCTGCCTGGTGGGCGAGGCTGGTAGAGATGCGGAGACGCTGCAGGCAGCCGAGAGTTTTGGCATGCCCGTCGTACAATCGGAGACGGGGCTGGACATCATCAACGATACGGAGTGGCGCACATTCTATGTGCTGCAGGACTTTGAGAACGAGATCTTTGATGCCATACACAAGCAAAAGGAATGGTAAGTGTTGCCCTCTCGCTCATCCCACTTCGCACGCTCTTTATTATTTTTGTATGGCTTGCTTTAGCCAGATCTTTGTCATCTATAAATACATATTTGAGCATAATGTCAGCAAATTGAATGAGACGCGTCTTGGCGTCACGGAGTGCCACGAGTGGAGCACCAACGGCAGCCAAATTTGAAATTGAGACACACGCATGTGCGCTCTGCTCTACACCACACTCCCAAACGCCCCGCCCTACTGGGCAGAGGGTTGAGATTGACAGCGCCAAAACCAAAATCCGTTGACAATTCACGCCTTTCAAAATGCTCTAGTATACCCAGTAAAAGTTGATATGCATGGGCGGAAGGTGTATTAAAATGAGAGTCGACAAATGTGAGAAGACTTGAAATGAAGTTTTCCTCGGGAAAACTTACTTTATAGAGAAGCTTAAATAGCTTATCAATAAATTGAGCACAGCTTTGATAAGAATCCCGAGCGTTTTCTTGTCAATTCATTCATTTGCTGCCCATTACAGGGCACGTTGCCGTCGAGCATACTCGGTTTCGCATCTATTTTTGGTTTTCTGCAAATTTCCTACAAATTGTTGTCAAATTTGAGGCTTGTGCGACAGTTTCTACCACGCTTGATTAATTTGCCCGCTGCGCAGTAATAGCCACATTTAAATCAAGCAAGACAGCAACAAAAACATTGACAGCAAAAACTAGAAGGGCAGTGCACGACTAGAAGATACCCTAAGAGACAGTTGAATTATTCTGATCTCCTTTCCGCTGACACACATAAACATTGGCAAATCTTAACTGGATTCGATCAAAGGCATTTTTAGTTTCCAAAATCTATTTATATTGTAGTCTATTCGCCCCCTTGGCCATATTCAATCATTGGCAGGGTATAAAAACACAAAAAACATGCACGATCTCTGCCTCATTAGAGATTAACAATAATAATAATTTTTTGTTTTATTTATTTACGATCATATTCAAGGTCAACAAATGCGTTTGTTGTGGGTTTGCAAATTGTGGCATATGGAAGATGGAAGATGATGAGGGGGAAAGATAAAAGCTGGGGCATTGGGGCATGCCAAGGGGAACATCTCTATTGCCTGTTTTGCTATGCTTTCGTGTTAAACATCAGTTCTGTTCCTTTTATTTTGTTTAATATTATGTAAAAAAGCACTACAGAAGAAACGGAAGCCAGCGGGGGGCGTTACGTGTATTATTTATTTGCCAAATTTCATTCATCTTTCGTTTGTTTGTGTTTAGTTTTTGTTGTTGATTATTTTCTGATTTTCTTTGCTTTTCTTTTTTTTTTGCCATTAAACTGTTTTTAGTTTGTGAAGCATATATAAGTGGATGCTTTTTTATGGCATTTTGCACAAAAATAAGTTCATCACAATTCTTATAAATAGTTGCCAATTAGTTGAGAATTATATTCGAAATATATTTGTTGTCAGTCAGCGGAAGAGTGGAGCCTACTCATTCACGTTTTTGTAAACAGATTCCGAATGCAAATTAGTAATATTTTATGAGGCACAGCCGGCTTTAATGTTGAAATTAAATGGTTTTACTATTGACTGATAAATTATTGCATACGCAGATAAAAGACTTAATAGACTAGCTCTCTATGTTCTCACATATACTAATGCACACAAATGAAAAGAGTATATTGGCTCTGAACTGTTTATCCGTTCGTTCGCCTCTTTGCATAATTACAAATAATGTTGCCCCTATTAGATTTATAGAGGGACATATGCGTACCTTACTTACATACATATGTACACATACGCCCACTAAGGGCGTGGCCAATCAACAGTATTCTCCACAGTTTCATAGCTAATAACTCAGATATACGATATTTAGTTTTCTTTACCAACTTCTGTTGACTTAGTCGAAGTTTACTGCCTCTTACGGGCGTGGCAAACATAGACAACATTAACTCTTTTTCTAGTCTGTCTAAATCTAAATTCCCTTCCTCCTTCACAAGTAGACTTAGAAATTGTTTAACAATCCCTCTGGAAATATCGGTTAAATTATTGTTGTTTATTATCAAGCTATTATATCACAACTACTACGGCAATATACATACATACATATGTATATGTAATGCACATGCAAATGTAACCTCTCCCACTCCCCCTCTCTATCTCTAATGCCAATTAAAGCGAAGCCTTTCTATAGAAGTCTGTGTTAATTGCTACGTAACATATGGACTCTTTTGTCTGTGCACGGAATTCAGTATAACTTTTTGGTGCTTCCCGCGAAAATGCATGCATTGGGGGCAGACAGCTGTTGAGAAAAATTCCCTCAATGGGTTTTCAGAATTGCACACACACACACGCGCACACACACTCACACACGTAGTAGCCACTTAAACTCACACAAATTGATGGCAAAAAGATCTTGTTAATTGTGACACAGCAGCATGGGCTATAATTATACGATCTACGATCTATCGTATGCACTTAAAAGTACCCAGAGTTATATGTATTTAAATAGAAACTGAATCATAAGAATACGTTAGCATACTGTCGTTCCCATTGGGGGCATTGCCTATTTTGGGGCCGCACTCATTCAGCGACTAAAACACAAATAGTACAAAATTCTTAATGAAAATTTGCTCAACGAAAATTGATGACAAAATGCTCATTTTCTTATTGTCTAAGGAATTCGTTAAGCCGAAAACTTTGCGTACTTCCACTGAAATCGAAATGAATCGCTAGCGTGTTCACATGATTGCAGAGGTGGTTGTCTATATACATATATATACATATGATATATAGAAGAGGGTGGGAGTAGCGACTACTGCGGGGGTACGTCATATTGCAGCAATCTATTGGCGCCACGATTCTATAAAAAATGTTTTATATGTGGAACACGATGGCAAAGTGTGAAAAGCGTCGCCAACAAGTCGGAAATTCTTGACAAAAAAAAAACCAGAACAACAACAACAACAAATCAGAAAAATCCTCAAATCGCAGAAAATAAAAATACATATACATATGTATGTATGTATATAAACTATACATATTTTTTATAATAATATATTTCGATATATGTATGCATACACAGACAAGCTGTGCGTCCATATAATTTATAAGTTTTCAGCATGGCTAATTAATTGTGCGAGAGGGTGGGGTTGGCCAGGAGGGGGTGGTGCAACGCTTTGCTGTCATTGACTGCTCTATAGTTTTGACCCTCGCAAAGTTCGAGTGTTATGTTTGTATATACGAAGGATGAAAGGGTGGGCGGGTGTATGTTTGGGTGCTAAAGATCAGCGCACTTTATAAGCAACAAGTTCTTCATGGATTCTCCATAATCCATAAACACATACTATATATGCATATATAAATGTATATATGTATATATAAATATATATAGTATATGCTCCAATTGGAGGTCAGCTTTTAGCGCTCGTCTTTCATCTTTCAGCTGAGCAGCACGCGCTGCGCATTTTTTTGCATTGAGTAAGCATTGCGCCTGGGTTTTCCTTCAGCTCACTCATATGGTGAGTCTATGAAATTCCATTGATATATAATATATATTATAGATATATATTTTATTTGTCAAATGTTTTTTTGCATACATTCAAATGTCACACCTGGTTGGCAAGCTTATTTGTTTATCATTTTGTCATTTGGGTTTCCTCGAATGTTTGCGCAGCTTACAGTAATAATAATTTTCTCTCATTCTTTATCTATCTCTGTGCGTGTGTGTGTGTGTGTGTTTGGCATTTGGCACTTGAGTGTGTGCCATCAAGTGGCATTTTCTATTTCCACAATTTTTCGTTCCATTGCGTTTCGCAGCTGCCGTCGTCGTCGCAGCCGCCGACGCTCGGCATTTGGCTCAATCATTTTCCACAGTTCACAGCGCGGCAACAGTTGTGTTTTTGTTTAGTTTCAGCTGTGCCGTTAGAATCAGCAAAACGTTTTTACCAATAAACGTATAATAATATATATAAATATCTATATCGTTCTGTGCCACTCTGTGAACAATATAAACTCAACGTTTGTCTAAACATTTCTGTGCGTGCTGCTTCTTCCACATAGATGGAAGCCTATTTGTGGTAAGCGCCAGGTGGAACAGGTGTATGTTTGTGTGCAGCCAGACTCTGTGTGAAAGCTGTGAGAAGTCTCGCCTTATCGAAGTGAAATTGAAGTGCGTGTTAGCTGTGCTCTATGAAACAAGTCTTAAGTTTCCAAATCTGTTTGCTATTCGTAATGCCAACAGACTGAAACGAAACGCATTGTGCAATCGACTGTGTGAGAAGCAACAAATCAAAAGGAGTTGCAACTAATTGAGATTGAGTATATATGCAATATAGAATGCAGTTAACTAATGTGCTTAAAATCGAAAATTCAGTTCAGCAGTAAAAGAAAATTTAGTTTGAGTGAGTTAAGACACTCCATTGCTTCAAATACTTTCTTTAACTTGACTTTAAAAGCATCAGCATCCATATATTTCTACTTCCCAACGAATTCTTCTCATTTCTTCAAAATAATAGTTTCTTTTGAATATTCCTTCTGGTTTTCCTCTCCTCTATACAATATTTTATTTTGAATTTCGCTAGATATTTTCTATATTTATTTGAAATATTCATACTTGAAACATGCACACCTCCTTAACCTAGTTTAGATTGTCTTTTGAATATCTCTAGATTCTTCCTCTTCGAATCGATTATTTACTATATGCCAGCCAGTTGCTATGTCTACATATATCACTTTCATATAATAAATGTATTTATTTTTATGAAAAATATTTCAAATATTTCGAGCTTTTCGCGAGCTTTCACTGACGAACTGAAGAAAGCTTTTTGCTCGTTGATTTATGCAAGGGAAAAGCAAGAAAATTTTATTCAACTATTAATAATGTTTTATACGAGTATTTACATTTGATCCATCTTACTGAAACTCAAATTGCTCTCAAGAGATTCATCTTCTACCTTAAGTGTGTTTCATATCAATCTCTCGCTCATCCCATTCAATCAATAATTTTTGCCAAAAAATGATTTCCTGGAACTTTGGAATATTTATACAAATTTTTGCGGCTGACCAAGCCCATTTTGATTGGGCGACTGGACGGAGTGCAGCGTATGTCCTAGCCGCAACGCATGAATGAATGATGAATGTACATAAATTAATTTCAATATTAAAAATATCATAAATACATAAGGCGAGCCACACAAACACACGCACGGACAGACAGTGGGAGAGGCAGAGCAGCATCCGCCCACTTCCGCTCGATTGATTTGTTTATAAAAACTTCCGGTACGTGGCCAGTTGTACGCCCCGTATAGTACAGCCTGTACAGTCAGCCCGGCTGGCATGTGCTTCGTCATAAACAAAAAGCCCTTAAACAAATTGATTGCTGCATGAGATGTGGTTGGGGTTGTGGCTGGGGCTGGGGCTGCTTGTTCCAGTCAAAGTTCAGTGGGAATTCGTCTGGCTTTTGATTGTTGTTTACATACCCCAGCCCCAATTGCCACCTGGTGTCGCGTGTGTACATCTATCTAGCTATCTGTCGCTGTCTTTGTGTGTGGGAAAGACGCGACGCATCACATCGTATCGCATCGCATCGCAACAGAGCAACTGTTCTCGAACCGGATGAATTGTTAAGTTGCAGTCATTCGTGGATTGCCTGATCGCACGGCAGTGCTTTCGACTGAGTCTGTGTCTCTCTGTCTCGTGTTTGTGCAATTGAAGGCGCCTATAACCGATTTATAGTCTTGAGTGATTCGAATAATTGATATATGGCTACTGCAAGAGCGCCGCAACGGCCAAGGTCAATTGGGGCATTACAAAAATCGCCTTGCATAACTCAAAAGTGTGCCACATAAATATTTAACGATCTCTCTTTCTCAACAACTCTCTCTATCTCTATCTCTCTTCAGCATTTTGGGTCCACCCGCTTTGAAGTATGCGGCCGAGATGAAACAGACGCTGGGCCAGAACACCAGGCCCATTTATAACTATGCGATGCGCGGAGTAGTCACTTGCTTCACGGGCATACGCAAAAAGGATGAGCTGGTGAGTGTAACGGAATAATTAATCCCCATCTGATGAATGTGCAATAATGGAGAATATTTTTTTGACTTCAGACAAAGCTGGTGAATCTCATACACTCCATGGGCGGTTGCATCAAGAAGGATTTGAATACAAAGACCACGCACTTGATATGCAATCACAGTGGCGGCGAAAAGTATCAGTAAGTATATAGAGTTTGAGATTGTGTTCAAGCTGGAAGCAAAGGAACAAATTACTATCGAGAAAAGTTTATAACTTGTGCGTAACAAAGAGACAACTTTGCAGAAGTAACCCAGTGCATTTATTTTGCTTGTGTATTTAAAAAAAAAAAAGTGTATTTACTAATTGTTTGTCAACTTACAGATACGCCAAAACGTTTCGTCTGACCGTGGTGCGTCCCGCTTGGGTCTATGCCGCTTGGTCCGCTCGCGATTCGCTGGGCTTTGAGGCCACGCAGGATAACTTCACCAAGGCGCACAGACTAAAGGCATTCGAGGGACAGAAGATTTGCTTCTTTGGCTTTCCCGCCGAGGAGCATCAACACATGGTCGATGTGCTGCTGGAGAATGGTGGCGTCTGTGCCGAGTTGGACGATCCCGAGTGCTCGCATGTCGTGAGTTCTGTGCCCCGAAATAAAACTGCGGCACTTTTTTACTTAAATTGTTTTTTATTTTTATTTTTTCACTCGCTCTATTTTGCATGCAACTCACCTCTTTGGCATTTGGCTTAAACGTTTTGTTTGTTTGTGTGTCTTATGGCTGACTCTTGTGTATATATCTTGCAGGTGATGCCCAATACGGGCGCTGTCCTTACAAGCACTAGCTCTAGCTCTACTAGCACTAGCACTGATACTAACCACACCACTAACACTAAACCCCAAACATGCAGCAGCCCCAAGTCCCCCAAAACCGAAGCAGATTCAACAGATGAGGCAGACCAACGGCAGCAGCAGCAGCAGCAGCAGCAGCTGGCGCACGAACTGGATGAGCAGCAACAGCAGCCAGTGTCGGATAAGGAGAATCATTCTGGAGAGCTCGATGACATACATTTCGATGAGCGTCTGTTTGTGGAGTCGGGCGACATGCAGCAGCCGGAGGAGCTGCCGCTGCCCGACTCGGCGGACGAGGAGGATGTGCAGGCGAGCACGCCGAAGAGCAACAGGCAGTCGAATGTTATTATTGCCACCGGCACGCCCACCAGCTGCAATGGCAGCCCACTGGCCGCTGAGGACTTTCAAGACAATGAGGAGCGGCTATCACCGATTCTGATTGCGCCCGCCAAGCTGCTGACCATCGACACAATCAACGAATGCGACATGGAAACGGATGACTTGACTGCCGCAGCAGCCGACAATGACTTGAAGCGCAAACGCGACAGCTTCGACAGCGTCTCGCTGATGTCGGTGGACTCGTTTGCCTTGCCCGCGAGCACCAAGAAACCGAAGCTTATACGCACGGGCTCCATAACGCGCACGCTGAAGCGTTCCATGAGCTTTGTGGCTGATCGCACGCCCATCATCAAGACGCTGCGCACGCGTCGCAGCTCCATTGCCGTGGCCGATGCATCCACGTTCCTGGGCAGCGAGACCATCGAGGCAGATGATTCAGTGTGCTCGCTGGCCAGCATCAACAGCACGCTGAACGAGTCCATACGGAAGCCGGTGAAGGCGCTGCGCAGCATTTGCGATCGCATCACGCGCAGCAGCAGTCGCCGTGCCGAGCGAGAGGCCACACCAGATGGCGGGCCCTTGGACAGCGGCTTCAAGACGCCCAAGGCGCCGCTGCAGCGCTTTGGTGTCGGCGGCAGTGCGTCATCTTCGAAGAAAACAGCAAAGCGTCTCTTTGGACCGGCGGGTGGAGGCACAACTGCTGCCAGCTGCTCCCTAACATTAACAACTAACAATGCCAATGTCCCCACCAAAGATACGGTCAACGCTTGCTCGGCAACGACTGTTACTGCCTCTGCCTCGGTCCTGTTGCACTCGAAAATCAGCTCATCCATAACAGCAATCACATCAACATCATCATCATCATCAATAACCGCATCATCATTGATCGCTCTGCCCGTGGACTCTGCCAAGCTGCCCACGTCGACGTCCGCTGGCGATGAGCAAATGGTACTTAAATGGATTCAAATCCGCAAACCTAAAAAACAAAAAACAAAAAACTGGAAACACTTTGAAACGGCACAGCATAAACATTTTCTAGGACATTGTTAAGCTAAACAATTAAAGCTAATTCAACAATTTGTTAATGGCTTTTTAAAGAAACTGCTCGCTGTAACTTAGCATCCATTTGAGCCCAAGCAGTTTCTTCACTTTCCATTCGCCTTCATTTCACGAATTTCGTGTGAGAACTTCTCATCCATTTCGTACGCTTCTCGCTGTGCCTTTTGCATTGAAACATTTTGTGCTATTTTTGTTCGATTCGTCGCGCATTTTCAACATTTTTTCAGCTGTTTAACGAGCTGCGGATCACGTCTCTTGTTCTTAACCATTTTCAGGCCAAATTCAACAAATTTTTATTAAATTACATGTTAATTGTTTATGGTTATGTTTTGTAGTTTTTTAAGCCATAATTTGGGTGCGGTGTTTGATCATAATTTTTCTTCACTATTAATCTCTCTCACTCTATCTCTATCTATCTCTCTGGCTCTGTCTCTATATCTCAATCTCTAATGCTACTGTCTCTATTTTTCAACTGTTTTCCGAGCACACACGCAACAACCACAACAACAACAACAGCACAATAAATATTAATCAATAGCACACGTTTCGCTTGAATAAATGTTAAAAATGCCTTCAAGAATGCCCAAAAAAAAAAAAACAAAAAAAATAGGCAACAAAAAAATTATAATAATAACAAATAAACATAATGTACATAAAGGCTGGGCGTTTGGTATAGACTAACAAATATTTGCACAAATGTTTCAGTACATTCGATGGCAGGAATTTTCGAGATAAACAATTCCATATATATATATACATATATATGTATTTGATTTGCTTTTTCTATACTTTTCTACTCTATTGTTTTATGATCTTTGTTTTGCTTGCGATTTTTATGCCCGTTTCAAAGTGTTTGCCAAAAATGTGCATTAAAAATGTTTTGTTTGCTCATATTTTGTTGAAATTATTGAAATCAAAATCAAACTCATAATCAGTTTCGTATAAAGATACAGATACAGATTCCATAATGTATATAATTTATTGTGCTGCTCTGCTCTGCTGCTGGTGCTGCGTTTGTGAACTGTACAATAGATTTAAATTAGTTAGACGCTTGATTTAAGATTGTATTGAATGCATTTGGCAACAAACAAAACATTTTTATTTCTATCACATTGCTCACATTGCACATTTCCACATGGTTCATAACTTTCATTGATTTGCAATCAAATGGTTGAGCCGCATTACTGATCTATATCTATCTATCGCCCGCCCATCAGGTTGTGGACGAGCACACGACTGTGTCGAAACCGGAGCCCAAGAATCACAATACTCACATTCTGAAATCGGACTGGTTCTGGTATACCATACAGAATGGCTACGCCAACGAGATGGATTATCTATTTGGCGATGTAAGTGCAAACGAGTACCCACTGTAAATCGATTATTAATGTTTCTTAAATTTTTCTTCAGTACTTGGATAGCATTACGAATACGCCCAGCACGGATCGTCGGGACTCGCTGCCCATTAGCTTTAACAAGCGGAAACGGAAGCGTTTCTCACAGCGCATTCAATTGGAGGGCACGCCCTTGGGCTCCGGCAAGCGACGGTCATCGGTGTCGGATGCTGGCCTCTTGTCCGTTTCGAATAGCTTCTTTGACTGCACCACCAGTCCTGATAAACTGGAGAATGATAAGCTGCTGCATGTGGAGCCAGAGGCTAGCGAGGCCACGCCCACCAAAAAATCCATGCGCTTCAATCACTTCATGGACTTCTTCACCACAGAGTCCAACTATGTGGGCATCCTAGATACCATACTGAATGTAAGAGTGATCGCAATTAATCCTTGCAACACAGTACTCAAATCTTTCTCCCCCTTCTCGTGCAGCTGTTCAAAAACAAACTGGAGGAGCTGGCCGAAACGAATGATTCGTTGCTTAATAAATCGGAGATCAAATCAATCTTTGGCAACTTTCTGCCCATTCACGAGGTGCATCAGAGCATGCTGGAGCATCTGCGCAAGCTGCATGCTAATTGGCGCGAGGATTGCCTCATCGGGGACATCATTATACAGCATCGCGATGACCTGATCAAGGCCTACCCACCCTATGTGAATTTCTACGAGCAGATGAAGGAACAGCTGCAGTACTGTGATCGCGAATATCCACGCTTCCACGCCTTCCTCAAGATTAATCAAACGAAGCCGGAGTGTGGGCGGCAGAGCCTGCAGGATCTTATGATCCGGCCCGTGCAGCGGCTGCCCAGCATCAGTCTGCTGCTGAATGATATATTGAAGCACACGGCCAGCAGTAATGCGGATCATGCGCGTCTCGAGGAGGCGCTGAAGGCCATCAAGCAGGTAACGCTGCACATCAACGAGGACAAGCGGCGCACGGAGTCGCGCATGGCCATCTTTGACATATTCAACGATATCGATGGCTGCCCTGCACACCTGGTCAGCTCCAATCGCAGTTTCATCTCCAAGTGTGAGGTCAACGAGCTGTCCGATTCGCTGAGTGGGCGTGGCGACATTCTATTGCTCTACCTGTTCTCTGATTCCATAGAGCTGTGCAAGCGGCGCTCGCGGGGTTTCAATACGGCCAAATCGCCCAGCACGGCCAAAACGCATAAGCACATAAAATTGATATCGCTGAATACGATACGCTTTGTCATCGATGTTACGGACAGTCCGCGTGCTTTTGGTCTGCTGCAGCGCGGCGAGAAGGAGAAGCTCTACACCTTCAGCATCATTGACGAGGAAACGGATAAGCTGGTCTATCTCAAAAAGTTGTGCATGCAAATTGCAGCGCACACGTGTCGTACAGATGCCGTGAGTGTTTCCAAAGCTAATCAATTATATAAGCTGACTAATGTCTATGTTCTTTGCAGGACAAAATGCTGCTGAGTCGCACTTCACTGGAACTGGAGGTGGACATCAGCGATGTAAATGTCAGCACATTGAGCAAGGCTTTCAAATTGGCTGCCAAGACGCGTCTAAAGGTGCATTAAATAACTAACTAAGATAGTCGCATCAAACTAAATTCGATTTGGTATTTTTGCAGGTGGGACGCGCCTTTTCCTTTAACAAAACCCCCAACAAGCTGAAACGTGCGGTGTCCACAATGATGACTTCGCCTTTCGGCAGCACCAACTCGTTGACGCCCGCCTCGCAGCTGGCGCAGATGCGTCTGGCCAGCTGTACCAACATTAATGTAAGCTCGAGTGGTATATAGAAATATATATATTTACTACATATATCCAATGTCTGTTAACAGGAAGTAGATGATGAGGATTGCGCCAGCATGCGCAGCAATTCGCCATCCACGCAGTCGGAGCTGCTGGTTGTGCCCCCTCTATCGGTGCAGCCCACGCGCAAAAACAAGGCCGTCGTGGGCCGAATTTAGCCGGCGAAGCTTGAGCCTGGCCCTGGCTAATGCTCAACTCTCTCCAATAAGCGTATTCCATATGAAGTTTTTGTGTAGGCTTTTAAGTATGTCTCGCTGCAAACACACTCGCTCGTACACATGCGTAATCATAATTCATACTTTCGAAGTTCGTAATCTCCAAAAAAAAAAAAAAAAAAAAAATTAGATGAAAACAGAAAATCACGCGTCCAATCAGTATAAGGTCGTAATTTTAGAATTTTGTATAAGATTTCTTTGTCGCGCGCGATTGTTGAAGCGTTTGCGTTATTGTAGGCGTTCTCAATGAATTTGTATTTGTAGCGCTCAAGTCTATGGATAATTGTAAATAGTTCTTACTTATTCGCACATATATAAATATATATATATATATATATATGTTAATATATATAGTAATCTATCTATATGTTCAATGTAATCGTATAATGTAACTAATCGTATTAGTGTCTTGAAATCGCATTCACGCACTGAAAAACAAAATCGGTTCGATTTCATCTTTGTTCGGCATTGCAAAAGCTGTGAATGTTTACTGAGTAAATTTTTTTAAAAAACAAAAAGTACATAACGATTAATGTTTAAAGTCATTCAATTTATTTGAGACGGGCATATACAGCCAAAAACGTTGTATTGTAAGAGAGCATGATGATGTTTAAGATATAATATACGACACAATGATATAAAACCTAAAAACAAATACAAATCGAATTTATTGTGTATTCTATATGTATGAAATGTGGGTAAAGGGAAAGTATTAAGTTTCCTTTTAATAATCTGCAGCGAACAATCATTTTTATTATCAATTGTCAATAAGTTTAGGTAATTTTTTGTTATATAGGCTAGCTGAATTTCTTGCTGGAATTTCAAAATACAATTTGGGTCAAAAATATATCCAATTAGGTTCTTATACTAATGAGCACTTATACTACGCTAGTCTTATATGCTGAACATACGTAATTATATAATTTATAATCGTTATAGACTATATACAGATCTGACCCCAGAATTTATTTTTGACATCGCATCCGAGTGCAGCTGGTATTGCAAGTTGTGCGATTGTAGGTGTAATAAGGTTTTCAACTTAAAACCAATTTCTAGGACGGCCAGCTCGTTGGTGCCATTGGCCGTCCAAACAGCTGCAAAAATAATAAATTTAACTGGTTTAACGAGAGATATACACTATACTTACATATCTTATTGCTTTTCGCACGTATATTAACTACAGCACCACAAATTTCACTAGCATATTCAAAGGACTCGCCCACCATCATCAACAGTATGTCCAACCAGATGCGATCCAAGGCATACTTCGAACTTTTGCCGACAGTAAAGAGCCAGCGTCCGCCCTTTATGTTAGCTTCATCCTCCCACATTGGCCTACAGATCAGAGATAGTGCTAAGATCTTAGAGTTTAACAAAAACTGAGCTGTACTTACTGAATGCCATGTTTGAACATATAATAATCGCTGCCAATCTTAAGTTCTGATGGTGTTTTGATAGTATAGTATAATCTGAAGGATTTACATTTCTTATAATCTATATAGAGTTATTAAAACTGTCAGATGAAGAGCGACGTACCCCCAAAATGTTTCAATGCTATCTATTTGTGTGATTTCATTAAGCATGTCCTTCCAGTGCTTGGTGCGATCGTTCTCTAAGTACCATAGCGTCCAGACATGCTCTAGCGGATGTTTGTATTCGATTTTATACGTCTGTTCACTCTGCTCCCCGGGCATATTTTCCAGCTCATGGTCTTTTTCCTTTAGCAGCTCCTGTTTCTCGTTAAGGATTGATTGTTCCAAGCGACTCTGCAGAAATTTATTTGGCTCAAAGACCGATGGTTCAAACGGTTGCATTTGGGCGCTGGCCATCCTAATTGATATTGTTTTTAGATAACACCCCTCTACCCCGTTGAAAGAGTAGCAAATAATCAACGATATATTATTATATATTAGCGATGAGTGCGGTTGCCGGAATATTGCGGAAATACCGAAAGTTTTGAGCGAAACGTAACGTGCCGAAACGAGGAATTCTAACGATTAGAAAGAATGCAGATTGAAACCAAATAGTTGACAACAAATGCCAAGCAAATGTCACAGCTACTCAACCTGAAGTCAAAGCCTGCTGCTTTATTGTCCAGTGTTCACTTGCATATAATTAAGAATTTACAAATTTCAATTAGAACAAAATAATCTCAAGAGCTTGTCAAATGTAAAAACCTATTATAAAATCTCCCTGTGCTTTACTTTACTTTCTTCTACTACTAGACATTGCCATTGCCTTTGTCTAGTGTTGAGCAGCGTGACTTCGAAGAAGTGGGACAGAACGAGATGACACTATTACTGCTGCAGCTGCAGCAGAGTGTGGCTGCCTTTTATAAGCTGGAACTGCAAGTGAGCAGAATAGGTAGTTAAAGAGAGAACGAAAGAGTCTGTTATTCATTCATGTTATTCATTTGATTGGCTTAACATAGTAACCGATTTTCGCCGCGCTGTTGAGCAGAGTCTTTTACATTCTCTTACTTTACAGAGAAGACTTTTGCTTCTCTTGTACATTTCAAACACTGTTGTAGCCTTACTTTTATGTTTATTTTTAGCTGCAATTTATATAAATACTGCAAGACTTAAGTTAAAACTTTACAAAAATATTAAATTTAAAAATGCGAAGTTTGTAATGATAAGAAACTGAAACTAAATACATGTTTAAAACATTAACATTACTTGAATAAAGTACACAAATTTTAAACATTAAGGAACGGCTACAAACTAAACGAGAGGCACTAGCGAAAGGGAAAAACAATAACTAAAACTTAATTTTATGTGGGGTTACGAAATGCGTGTAGCCTAGACCCAGAGCACAGCGGCTGCATCCTCGTTGGAGAGCGTGGAGAAGCGCTGATATCGATTCGCATTACGATAGGTCTTAGCGGGCGATTGGCAGTTCAAGGTGCTGCTGCTGCTGCTGCTGCTAGGCGAGTGTTGGGGCTGCAGCGGCACGCCCACCCCATTCAGCGCCGACTTCAGCGTCGAGTTGCGGCTCTCTGTGGAGAGCGAGAGACGGCAGCTGTTGCCACCTATCAAGGTGGAGCTGAGTGGCAGACCCACATCATGGAACGAGCTAATCGAACTGAAGCCGCTCTCATCCTCTGTGCTGGAGCCATTGTGCTGATTGCTGGTGACAGTCGTGGGGCTCTGCTTGCTGTTGCCGCTGGCTGTGTGGTTCTCTTCATCGGTTTCTATTTTCGATGAGGACGAGGCCGTCGAGGAGATGGTGGAATGCACAGAGCTATCGGTGGAGCTGCGCAGCGATAGACGAGAATCTCGCATCGTATTGGCGCGCAAGAAGAGCAGCTCAGGGCTAACACCAGAGGATGTGGTGCTGCTGGTGGGGCTGTTGTTGTTATTGGTGGCGGTGGTGGTGTTGTTTGTCGTGATGTTGCTGTTGTTGTTGTTGTTGTCAGCTGGTTGGTTGAGCGTTGCATCCAGGCTAGTTGAGTTGTGCAACGGCGCCGCCATCAGCGTCTTCTGGTTCTGGTTTCTGAGCCTCTGGCCCGCTGCAGCGCCGTGTGGCAGCATCGTGAGATCCGGCTGCTGCTGCGATGTGTGCAACAGATTGCGTATGGTGCGCGCCAGACGAAATGCCTCCTGGTTGAGCTTCTGCTCGGCCGCCTCGGGCGATGACAAACGCGACTTGCAGCCGCCCAGCTTCTTGGGTGAGCGTCGCCTGTTGGAGAAGCCGGTTTAATTTATGAATATTCAACTTAGTCAAGTCAGATTCGCTCTCTTACCAGGTAAAGTCCTTGAAGGCATTGTAGCTGCCGGCGGGCGCAATGCTCTCGTAGCCGTGCTCCTCGTTCATCGTCAGCATCGATTTGTTTAGCATCAAATTTGTGCTGCTGCGCGCGCGCATATACGAGGCAGAGTGCGTGGCCGAGACAGCGGAGCCGTTGCAGTTGCTGCCGCCAGTTGCATCCACATGGCAGCCACTCGCATCGCTCTGCACGCCCTGCACATGATGCAGACTCTTTGAGCGCGAGATTTGCTCCCCCAAACCGCCCAAACTATGACGATTCGCTTGCTGTTGACGTTGCTGTTGTTGTTGTTGCTGCTGCTGCTGCTGTTGTTGTTGTTGTTGCAGCTGCTGATAGCGCTCAAAGAAGCGAGCAACCTCCTCCATGACAGCACGATACATTTCACAATTGGTTTCGGTCTGAAAAGGGAAGAGAGCAGATTAGTTAGTATGATTATATTTCAGCAGGTATAAATTGAATAGATGTTTCTCTTATATATAAATATCAGTTATCAGGAATTATAGTAGATAATTGACGGACCTAAATGAGATATTCATTGTTGAAGATCGAACTTCACTATACGATAGATCAATAGAGATAATCCATAGAAGTTCTAATACAAACATTCATTCTAATTTCTTCAAACACTTAAACACAACTCTATAATTTCGAAAAGAAAGGTAGTAAAGAATGATATCATATTCAGTATCAGACATCATTTGAAAGATTTACATATTATTGAGTGTAAATTTGCTTGATTCCCAAATTGGATAGCTTATAAGATAGAAAATGATGTGCGCTCTCATAAATTATACCTTTCATTTCTACAAATCTCATTCAAATCAACGAGACGAGCCAATTCCCAACCCGAAATCTGTCAACTCTAAAGACATTTTAAAATGTTATTGATAATAATCAAATATTTAGTGTGGGCTGTTTGCATGGTGAACAACAGACAATACATACATATATAAATCTGTAAAGATATATTTAATGTATTCACATTTAAGAATATGTATTCACTTATTTTGCGATTTAGGAACTTTTAATTTCATTACGTAACTCCCAGACACTTAAAATTCTATTATTGTTAATATAACTCTGACTCTTTATACCCATTATTGGCATGCCTCACTTACTCAACATTCTGAGAATCGCATAGGACAGCAGTATTTATCATAAATTTAAGTAAATGCAACTAGTTATTAAGTCAATTTGGCTACGGTATTACCTATAATTCGCAGCATGAATAATCGCTGGATGATGCAATGATACCATCGAGCTCTAAACGTTTTAGCCATTGTCTTTGCCATGGTATAAACGACGCCCTGTCTGGCATTCTTAAGTCGTACAGCTCTGCTGTTCCATTCCAGTCGTCTCTTTGTCTCTCTTCTATACATTTAATTTTACGCTTCGTCTGCTCCTATTTGAAATTCATTTGCAGCAATTTGTTATGTTAATTATCTTAAGTAACTTTGCATGCAAATTTGAATAGACATGGTTTTTTTTTTTTTTTTTTTTTTGTAACTTTTCTTCTTCCACTTTGGCTTTGTTTCTAGAGTTCGAAATTCTGTTAATGATCATTTAAAGCGCGCTCTCTGAATTGAAATTTCGTTTCATTTGTTTGCTTTGCTTTTCTTTCTAACTGTTTCCACCATGCACCCATAACTCTTCGGATTGGAGTTTTTCACTTTTTCATTCACCTCTGTGGCCGGGACAAGGTCGTTGCCACAGTAAACTCTCTATTTAATGAATTTATGATATTCGATATTTATCTATAAGCAATTTATAGATTATGTTAATTTACCATCTATCAGAGATCGTTGCATTTGTCGAGCAATCCCCTTCCACCTCTGGCATTCCGCCCGTTTCACAACTTTCACTCGTACGAAAATCTGACTTCAATTTCAACTCAACTCGGTTTCTGCTGTTTCTGTGTTTCTGTTTCTTTTTTTTTTTTTTTCCTGCAGCTTTGCGGTCTTTAGGCCAGTTGGTTGGCCAAGAAATTTGCCTAGCCTAATTAAGAGGCAGGCACACAGCTGCCAAATTGGCAACACTCAAAGTGTCAAAGATGCCACCTGATCAGAAAAGGCAGCTGCTGCAGCTCGACCACACCCACTTGCTGCATGCCACATGGCCAAAAAGAGTTTCACACGACGCCCAAATGAGGCGAAACCCCAAAAAAAAGAAGCCAAAACTAAAAACAAATGTTGGCTATGCAATTTGGCAGCAAGCGATTTTGGCCAATGTTTTGTTTTTGGTTTTTTTGCTTTTGGCCAGCCTGCTGATTACGTAAGCTACAAAATGCTACTACTACTGTTGCGGTTGTTGATAATGCTGCTGTTGTTGTTGTTGCAGTAGTTGTTGTCCGTTTGGCAGTAGCAATTGCCGTTTAGCGTTTTCCTGCTGCGTGTTTATTGGTTTGAAGATGGGAATTACAAGTGCCAAAAGCCCGCACATACACACTGAAGCACATCTAATAGCACACACACACACACACACACTCACACCTAGCTTTGTGCAAGATTTATGCAATTGCGCAAAACAACAGGTTTAAGTGCGCCATTTAGGATTCCAACTGTTTTTTATTAAGTAGATTAATTATGTTGTACTTATAGCATATATGCATATACATACATACATATATACATATATCAAATAGCTGATCCGCCAAACATTGCTTTGCCCTATCCATTATTTCTAGGGATTATTTTGTACTTAAATACAAAATAACTAATTTAATATAAGTGTCTGGTGTAGCGCAGTTCTAGTCGAAAGCGTTGTAAAGTTTTAGTTTAGTTTTAGATGAGCAACAAATCCCGATTAGCAGTGCGGGCATTCCTTCTCCAAAGTACCAACAACCACTTTAGAATGAGCGTAATGCTCAACATCAGGCTCATACTGAAATGCCAGATGAAGAAATCAATGTGATGTGAATGCTGTTGACGTTGTCGATCAATTCGTCTACGTCTGTTGACTACGCTTCTCTTCGTTCTAATTGTCTTTGCTGGTTTCGCTCATCTCGTGCCTCTTGCAATTTTGATGCACCTAACTGGATGCAGAAGAACTCCAGGAGATCAATTAGAAAATGCCTGCAAGTGGCAGAGAATGTTCCCATTGGATCGACTGCAACGATCTCTACTGCTCAAAATTTGAGTGCCACTCAGGCTTTGAGTGGAAGTCGTCCTATATAAAGGGCAACAGCTGTGGCATTTATTCAGTCGTCCAGACCCGATGGGGTCAGTCGTACGTGCTGTGAAGTGTTTTTTTTTTGTTTTTTTTTTTTACTTTTTTTATTTATTTTTTTTTTTTATTATTATTTTTTTTTTTATTTATTTTTTTAATTTTTTTTTATTTATTTTTTTATATAAAATTTTTTTTTACAAATTTAAAAAAATAAATGAAAAAGAATGAATGAATAAAAAAATTAAATAAAAAAATAAATAAAAAAAAATAAATAAAAAGTAAATCAATTAAAAAAAAAAAAAAACAAAACAAAACAAAAAAATATATAAACAAAAAAAAAAAAAAAATTATATAAAAAAAAAAAAAAATACTTCACTGCACGTACGACTGACCCCACCGGGTCTGGACGACTGAATAAATGGTGCAGCTGCTGCCCTTTATATAGGACGACTTCCACTCAAAGCCTGAGTGGCACTCAAATTTTGAGCAGTAGAGATCGTTGCAGTCGATCCAATGGGAGCATTCTCTGCTGCTGCAGGGCTTTTCTAAATCTCCTGGAGTTCTTCTGCATCCCTAGCTCTTCTTAGGCAGACGGACAGAGAGACAGACATGCAGATATATATATATATATATATATATATATATGTTTCTTCTGTTATGTTCTTCTTATGAGGTTCTCATACTCAAATGTAATACAATTTCATTTCTATACTTGCTCACAAAGTTGAGAGAGTATATTGATTCACTGCAAATTAGCCTGAATTGCCGATTATGCATAACGATATAGATCTTTGTTTATAATGTGGCCACATATACATTCAAATTTATGCATATATGTATATGTTCGCCTTTATCGTGATATTCTATTGCTCTTTGCCGTTCCGTTTCTAAGTACCTGGCACCGCTCTCAGCTCTGTTGAAGTGAGAGAAGTGCAGTACTTGAGTAATAATTGAGTGGCGCTTGGAAGCCGAGTGTGTGTTTGTATGTTGATAAAAGCACGATCACAATTCAACACATTCAAAGTCAGGGACAAGATGCTATTAGAATTAGATCGTGGTGTAAATTCCAATGCCATGCTTAGCTCATGAAGAGTTCATAGCAAATACAGAAAATATAGAATTTGATATGAATAATATATAATATGTATACATACATACATATGTACATATATTAAACAAATAACTTTTTCAAGTTTTGCTTTTATTTGACCGAGCAAATTATGATCAATATTTCCACAAGTTTTAATAAGCACCTTCCATCGAGTCCACAATTTTCTTAAGCACCGTCCATCGAGTCTTGTAGCATTCAGCTTTTGTCAGGCAGCTGCCTTTACTCTAGTTTCATTCATTAGAAAAGAGTTGGCCTTCAGTTTCAGAGGAATTCATGTGGCTATGTTTTTTTAGAACGGGCAAATTATGATCAATATTTCCACAAGTTTTAATAAGGACCTTCCATCGAGTCCACAATTTGATTATGCACCTTCCATCGAGTGTCGTAGCAGTCAGCTTTTGTCAGGCAGCTGCTTTCACTCTAGTTTCATTCATTAGAAAAGTTTCAGAGCCATTAATGTGGCTATGTTTTATCAGAACGAGCAAATTATTATCAATATTTCCACAAGTTTTAATAAGGACCTTCCATCGAGTCCACAATTTTATTATGCACCTTCCATCGAGTGTTGTAGCTGTCAGCTTTTGTCAGGCAGCTGGCTTCACTCTAGTTTCATTCATTAGAAAAGAGTTGGCCTTCAGTTTCAGAGGAATTCATGTGGCTATGTTTTTTCAGAACGAGCAAATTATGATCAATATTTCCACAAGTTTTAATAAGCACCTTCCATCGAGTCCACCAGTTTTGTTGATGCACCTTCTATATAGTCTCGTAGCAGTCAGCTTTTGTCAGGCAGACTAGAAGAGTTCAGAAGCATTGAAGGGGTTATGTTTTTCTTTCCGAACGAGCAAATTATGATCAATATTTCCACAAGTTTTAATAAGCACCTTCCATCGAGTCCAGTATTTTATTATGCACCTTCCATTGAGTGTCGTAGCATTCAGCTTTTGTCAGGCTGCTACCTTCACTCTAGTTTCACTCATTAGAAAAGTTTCAGAGGCTATGTGGCTATGTTTTCTTCAGAATGAGCAAATTATGATCAATATTTCCACAAGTTTGAATAAGCACCTTCCATCGAGTCCAGTATTTTATTATGCACCTTCCATTGAGTGTCGTAGCATTCAGCTTTTGTCAGGCTGCTACCTTCACTCTAGAAAAGTTTCAGAGGCTATGTGGCTATGTTTTCTTCAGAACGAGCAAATTATGATCAATATTCCACAAGTTTTAATAAGGACCTTCTACCGAGTCCACAATTTTATTATGCACCTTCCATCGAGTGTCGTATCATTCAGCTTTTGTCAGGCTGCTGCCTTCACTATAGTTTCATTCATTAGAAAAGAGTTGGCCTTCAGTATCAGAGGAATTCATGTGGCTATGTTTTCTTTAGAACGAGCAAATTATGATCAATATTCCACAAGTTTTAATAAGCACCTTCCATCGAGTCCACAATTTTATTATGCAGCTTCCATCGAGTGTCGTAGCAGTCAGCTTTTGTCAGGCAGCTGCCTTACTTACATCTTTGTGGATTTATATGTACTTTATAGAATTTCGGTTTTTATTATGATTCACCCCCCACCCCCTCACTATTAAATTTGTAAAAGGCGTATTTCAAAGTTATAATCACGATCTGAAAGTCTTACGAAGTTAGTTAGAATTATTGATATATCGGTTCTTCGTAGGGTTCAGGGGATTTCGTAGTCGAGCAGTCTCGACTAGAACTTTCTTGCTTGTTATATGATAAGTATTTTATAATTTATATGACAATTTTTATATATTTTTTATGATATTTTTTGCACATTTAATACAGACATCATCGCAAAACCCGCCCCTGCAATAAGATGTCCTAGATGCTGAACTCTCACTAAGCTCAACAACTCAAGAAATGCAAAAGAATTTTTCATTTGAGTGGGCCATTTTCCATCTATGGCATTGGTGCAGCAATAGAAAAGAATTTGCAGCATGTGGCAGCTATTTAGCAGCAGCAATAACTCAGTTAGTTCGCCATAACCAGTCAAGGCAGTCAAGGCAGAGACCGCTGCAAGATTGTGAAAGTGTTATTGTTGTTGTTGTTGCTGTTAGACAGCGCTTATGGCTTGTTTAAAGCACATTTGACAGGCTTAACGAATTGAGTTCGGCATACATCATTGTGGTTCTTCTCGCTACTCGGTCTTTGTTGGTCACTTCCTGCCCACAATTTGGTTCATTAAAAACCCATCTGGAGCTCAGCCAGCATCCGTTCGCACACAGACACACGCACAGAGTGAGTGAGAGTGAGGGAAAACTGTGCGCATAAATTAAAGTTCCTGCCTTCAATCAATCGATGCCATCAATCACAGCGGCTCAGGGATTGAGACTCGTTGTCTGTGCGCCTCTCGCAGCTCGAGCAGCGGCCCACGCTTCATTTCCCTGATTTGTTTGCTGTTTAATGAAGTTGTAGCCGATGTTGTTGTTGTAATTTTTTGCCGGTCGCTGCTGACCGCCTTTGGCTGCAGCATAGCCCAGTTTTGCCTCGTTTTATTTTATTTCATTTTTTTTTTTGCGTCTTGTCTTCAGTTTTCCGGCGGCATTCCAAGCGCCTTCGAGAGAAGTGTGGAAAATATTTATCACTGATTAGATTGCAATTTGCTGCTGCTGCTGCTGCTGCTGCTGGCGGCTTTCCAAGCGCATTAAATCAAAATGAAAGCGTAAATATTGTTGTAAGTTGATGAATTAAAAAGAATCTGAAATCAGTTTGTCGACCGCAAGTGTTGCGATGTGTGTAAACAGCGCGCGCCATCTGCCATATATGTGGAAAGCTGAAGGTCAGCTTGGTTCAAATATGGCTTGGAAATTCAATTGAAGCAACAGCAGAAGAAGAAGAAGAAGAAGAAGAAGACAATGATCATGATGAAAAAGAAGAAGAAGAAGCAGCAGCAGCAGCAGCAATAACTGAGTATTGAGCACAAGCTACGCTTAACTATTAACCAGGTTAGTCTGAAATGCGACCCAAATACTTGGGAGTTCTTGTCTCTCAAATACGAAGCGGTTCAATTAGTTACGCACAAGTTGGGTGGGCAAGAAAAGCAACACTTATTAAATGGATGGATGGTTAATTGCTATGGATTTTATGCGATATACATACATATATAACTAGGTTTTTGTATATTTATTTATATGAAACGACAGAGTAAATATATAATATATGATCTTTAAGTAATCATAAATTAATCACAAATTGCTCTTATTAGCCGTGTTTTAAGTTTTTGACAGAGCAGGAATATGCATACTTATAATATTATAATAAATGAAAAATAATCCATTATCTATGTGTATAGAAAGATTTAATATTTATTAGTATTTAAACATAGATATAATACTATGGAATAATTCATTATCTATGATATAAGAGTAGAAAAGGATTATTTATATTTATTAGTATTATAAGATACCATAGAGTTATACATATATTTTATTAGTTATATTAAATATAATACTATGGAAAGAAGAATATAAAAGAAGAGATCAAAGATTATTGATCTCTTATTTATATATTATTTTAAGGCATTCGACTGACTTTTTCCACATAATCTACAAACAGATTAAAAGAACTGTAAGATAGAAACCAGAGGCAATTGGTCATATGCTCCCAGAGAGAGCTACGAATAATAGGTTAGATTTTATTTCACTCTCTTCTCGCTTCTGCTTTTCAGCCTAGGCAAGGCCGTTCAATTAGTTAATCTAACTTTAAAGAAATACAAATATATAATTACTTTAATAAGTAAACCTCTTTAACTCCGTTGATATTTCTTCATACCAAATTTCTAGTCTACATCCCAAAGACATTCTCTTTTAGAGATTCTTCACATATTTCGTAATTTCGACTAAACTTTTTCAGTTTTCCCCATTATCAGCTCCGCTTTAGGCATATTTTTACCAGTGGCAGCTGCGCTCTTTGCGTCTTTTACAACTATTTTTCCTCAATAATTTTAAGTTGAAATCTTTGTTAGAAAATCTTGAACATTTTTATCTGATTGGCAGCACAGTAGGCTGGCATTTAAATGCTATACTTGTCCATCAGCGGTCAATAAAAGTAGTAAAGTAAAGTAGCCATCTCTCTCTCTCCCTCTTTCTCTTTCTCTCTAGAATCTTTTGTTTGAGGAAATATAAAATTAATGCCGCAAGTTTTCAGCCATTGAGGAAATGGCCAAAAGACAATGAGACGCCAAACAGAATGGAAATAAAGAGACGAGCAGCAAAGAGCAGAGCTGGAGAATATAGAATCGAGTGGTGCTGGCGACCACCAGGTCGGCCGGTCTATAATTAAGCGTTAAAAAGAATCTGCCGCCTAATTGTGTATGTGGCTGGACGTGGCCCTAACACGCAGCCGAAGTCGGACAGAAGAAGCATAAAAAAAAAAAAAAAAATAACAGAAATCAAGGAAATGCGACGATGAGATACAAAGAAAAACGAACAAAGGCCACTTAGCATGAGTAGAAGGGGAAGCAGACAGAGAGAGAGAGAGAGGGGGAGAGGGGTAGAGGCAGGGGGAGTTGTGTTTATTAAGTGTGGCCCCAGACAAAGTCTCTATTTCTATTTCTCTCTCCCTCTCTCTATCTATAATTATAAGCGTGAGAATATATTGTAAGCAGTGTGTGTGACATAGGGAGAGGGAGAGGGAGGGGGGCGCACACATGTCTTAAAAGTCAAGGGAAACAGGTTGAAGTCCAAGTTATGTAGAGCAGCAGCCGCATGGGGGGGGGGGGGGAGTAAGGAGCAGGGGCGGTGGCCGGGGCGGCGGGGCGGCGAGGGAGTAGGGCTATGAACAAGCCAAAGTGAGCGCTGAAGTCACGTTTTCTGTGTCGCCGCGTCTAGCCTCTTAGAGCGCTTCGATTCTAATGTGAAGTTTGTGTCTTAAGTCTTTTGTTATGCTCACTCACCTGCTTCAATTGCCATTGCAATGTGTCCACCTGATTTTGCAATATGACAGCCTCGACATTTAACGCTGGCTCAGCTGCTGCCGTCACTGTTGCTGCTGCTTGCTGTGGCAAGCTGATGCTGTTGCTGTTGTTGCCGTTGTTGTTGGGTGCGGCAACATGACTGGCATCCTGCAAATGTTGTCAACAGAGAGAAAAAAAAAATCAAATGAGTAAATGGAAAAATGAGTGCAAAAAAGGCAACTGAAATACGCGTTAAATTAGTTAAAGCTTTTGCCATCTCAAAAATGTTGTCGCGCCGTTTGGCAATTTCAGCGACGCGACGCGACGCGACGACGCAGGCGGCGTCTGGGTGGGCTGGCAGCCGTGCCACATGTGGCAGCCAGTTTCGCATTCGCCAAACCAAAAGCGGAAAATGTGCAATAAAATAGCAGCAGCAGCAACAACAACAACAACAACAAATACAAACAACTGTTTGTACAATTAATTAGAGAAATTGTTTCACAATGTTTTTTCCACAATTTTCCTTTTTATGTTTACTTTGCTGCATTATACATTTATATATTTATTTTCACACCAAATTATAAAAACAAAAACAAAAAGCGAGAAATTGTACGCTATAAATTTCTGGTATACTTAACATTTTTTACATTTAGTCAAGCGAGGCTTTTTTATTCGATTTGTTGTAGTAGTAGTTGTTGTTGTTGTTATCTGTCTGCCAGAACTCGTTTGTCAGTTATGCACCATGTTTTTCAGTTTTTCATATAACCACATTTTTCTATATATATATACATATATTATATATAGTTTTTGGCTTTATTTTTTATGCTTTATTTTTTATGCATCTGGTTTACTTTTTCTTTTTATTTTTATAACGTCATTTTTTCAAAGACTTTGACCCAAAAAACAAACAGAAAACAAATTAGAAAATAAAAACTGAGTGATTCAAACTAGGACTAGTTCGGCTGAGCTGAAAACACAATAATATATAGATAGATACTTCTATATATTTTATCCAATTTCCCATATCTATTTAATCTATAAAACTTGTACATCTCTTATGGAAAGTAAACTTTAATTTGCGAATTGAATTCACGTTGTTAAATTTGCCTTATGCAATCTGCATTGATTGCTGCAAATGCTACAATGCTGCGGTTAGCATTTGTGGTCTATACGCCACGCCCAGCGCCCACACACTCTCTCTCTCTCCCTCTGCAAACAAACCACAAGTTGAACGCTTATTAATTAAGATTTTAATATAAATTATCTGTTTGCGGCTTTTGCTATGGTCAGCATTTGCATAAACTAATAAAACGATATATATATATATAATATTATCAAATATATATAAAATGCTTATTTATGGCTTGGCAGGCGGCACATGAAAGAGAAAGAGAGAGAGAGCACCAAAGAGAGGCGCTAAAGACTAAAAAGCAAATTTAAAGATAGCTCAAAGGCGACCATCGACTCTTTAATGTGTTCCATTTAAGCACAAATTCTTAAACAAATGATTTACTAATTGAAACATAAATTCTTAAAGTTATAAGAAATCGATTAAGCCTTAAGGCTCTATTATCTATTATTTGTGGAACATTTTCTTAACTTTTAAATATGAGAAACTTTAAAATATATTGAAACCTTGTATATAAGAGAGAGCATCCACAAACTGCATGACAAAGCCTCTTTAAGTCAACTCTAGGTAAAGTTTATATAAAACGTTCATTATGCAAACTTTTGCAAGTTTAATAAGAGGAGTTTTGCTAATATTGCTCAACTCCAAAAATGTGAGCAAAAAACTGGTTAGACTACTTAAAGCCAAAGCATAATTTTGTATAAACAATTTTGAAAGATTTTTAAAGCATTTATATTTATATATGTTTAATTCCTGCAAAACTTCAACTATTTCCTTATGCATATTTCATTTATATAATGCATTATTCTGCCTTTTTTTATAAATATATATATATTTTTTTTTTTAAATTTTTTTTTATAGTTCTGCTTGATTTTCCATTAAAAATGCATTATTCTGCCTTATTGTTATTTTTATAAATATATATATATATATTTATTTATTTTTTTTTAATTTTTTTAGTTCTGCTTAATTTTCCATTCTGCCTTATTGTTATTTTTATAAATATATATATATATATTTATTTATTTTTTTTTATTTTTTTTAGTTCTGCTTTATTTTCCATTAAAAAATTTGCATGCATTTGCAGTTGCATTATTATTATGCTAATCGAGCAGCTATTAACGAGTTGTTGCGCATTATATGAATTCAATTTGGCTGCGGCTCGTGTGACGCTTTTAAAAGTACATTTACCAACGTTGATTCCTTTTTCATTTTTTGCAGACACATTTCAATCATGAGATTAAATTGCTGCTGCAGCTGCAAACTAATCTGCATATAGTTGAGTTACTTCCCCGGATTCTAACTACCTCATCTCATTACTCTTTTGCTCTATGTCTCTCTCTCTCTCTCTCTCCCCCTCTCTGTCTGTCCTTCCATCCAGCTCGCATCAAAATCTAATTAAAATGCGCGTTACAATTCGCATAAATAGAAGTCGACCTCATTGCAAATGGCTTTGGCATGCAAATTTGCCAACAAATGTCAATTGCTGCTGCTGCTGCTGCTGCTGCTGCCAACAACAACAGCAACAACAGCGAAATAACAGAGAGTTAGTGGCAAGTGGCTGTTGCAGTTGCACTGGCTGCCGCATCAATGTGCTGCTGTGCAATGAAACCTCAGCAAGGCAGCTACCAAAGAAATCTACATTTTAAATCAGCGCCAAACAACAACAGCAACAACAACAACAACAATAAACAATTCCATGCTCCAGTAATTTTTTGTTGCCTGGCCAACAACAACAACAGCAACAACAAGGGTTTACCCACATGTGGCACAGTTAAGATTCCCAGGCACAGATGCGGCTCCATTACCAACTTGTTATTTAAATTGTTTTGCACTAAAATCTGCCATATAGAGAAGAAGAGTGTGTATGAGAGAGAGCGAGAGAGAGAGAGAGCGAGTCAGCGGGGGTGCTAAAACAGTCAAGTAGCTCAAATGAGAGAAAAAGGGCCAGACAACAACAACAACAAGAAAAGTTTAGAGCGAAAAGCTGTTTAGCTGCTGAGGCAGGTTGGGTTCTGCCTGTTGTTGTTATATCGTGATGATGAAGTTAAATGATGTTGATTAAACATCTGTGAGCACAATGAAGTTGTCGTTGTTGTTGTTGTTGTTGATGGGCCAGGCCAAACAGGAAGTTGTCTGCAGCAACAGCAACAGCAGCAGCAGCAGTTGGCAAAGGGAAAAATGTAGAGTTTTTATTTTAATTTAAATTAACTGAAACTGGAGCAGCTAGACATGTACATAATCTATAAACGAGCATATGTGTGCATATATATGTATATATTTATATATAACTGTGTGAGCCAACTGAATAATTGACAAACTGACAGACAGACTGACGACATATAGCTGACGCAAAGATGGATGGAGTGGAAGTAGAAGAGTAAGAGTATTGGGAGTAGAAAAAGGAGAAATAGACGGCCGAATGGAAGTAGAAAAAGTATTAGGAGTAGAGAGAGGAGGAGCAGAAGACCGACCAGAACTATAAGAAGAAGTAGAAAGAGAGATGAAGGCGAATAAAATGAGTCTGCTCCAGCTCCTAATTAGGAGTCGAAGGAACTGTAGAACAGTAGAATGAGCAGAAGAAGAAGGGAAGGAAGTAGTAATAGATAAATGAGTAAAAGTAGAAGAAGGAAGAGGAGTAGGAATTGTATTAAGAGTATAATGAGTGGAGGATGTGGGAGAACAAGTAGAGTGAAGAAATAAGAGTAGAATATTGAATAAACATGTAAATTGAAGACGAACGGGAAGTAAGAGTATAATCTGAAAGAGAAAGTGACAATAAAATAGGAAGAAGGAAGAAGATATATGAGTAGAATAGTAAAGAGAAGGAAGCAGCAGAGAATCGGGAAAAACAAACAGAGATCAATGAAGGAGTTGAGACAAGAAGAACAAGAGAAGAACAAGTAGAAACATAATAGATTCGATTAGCATCAAAAGAGAAAACTAAGAGTAACAGAGGGAGTAAAACTAACATTTTACAGAGAAATAACATTTTCTATACCTCCAACATATACAGACGCAACTCCTACATTAACAGCGATCACTTGGACATGCCAATTCGCTTCGTTTGCAACACATTTCAAGCAGAGCTACAAATGATGGGGCTTGCACAATGCGCATAGGCTTAAATATAGAGTGTAGCATATCGTATATGGCATATCTAAAGCCATGGTTAAATACGCATTGTTTCAGCAACTTGAAAACTTAAAGGCCACAAAAGACTTGACCAACAGCTGGGCAGCAATTCAAATTGATGTCATTACAATTATGCACACTCTAAAATGAACGAAAAAAAAAAATATATATAACAAAATGTACTACTAAATGCCGCCCACACTGACAAACCGAACTATAAAGTTTTGAAATTTTGCAGTTGTGGGGGGAAGAGCTCAAAAGAGATGTGGTTACATTATCATTTGAGTAAAATCTGCATTTGGCACAACTTTCTCACATGAGTGACCACAACAGCAACAGCAACAACAACAACAACAACAACAATAGCATTGACAACTAACTTGAAACTTCAATTGTTTGTCCGGCATTTGTTTTCGCAATCAACTCGTACAATCTCGTAAAAACTGATTGCTGTTTATTATTGAGCATAATTGCATAGCATTATTATTATTATTATTATTATTATTGCTATTGCTATTAGTATTATTATTATTACTTTTACTATTATTATAATTGTCGCTCTTATAATCGCTGCCATGCGTAGACATTTCATATCGGATGTGATGAATGGCAAACTTGTCTTTGAGTCAGAAATTAGGTTACGCATACGCCGCGTTGTCTGCGCATAATTATTATTGCCATTAGCACTTCATTTCATTTGACATCGTGTGTGTGAGTGTGTGTGTGTGTGTGCAGCAAAGACACAAACTGCTGCACAGCTAAAATGCACGCGCTGCGAAGCGGAACGCATTTCGATATCCGTCAGAGAGCAGCTACTATATAGTTATATATATATATGTATATGAATATATCGGTATATAAGCAATTGACAACAGCTTCTTGCCTCTTCGTTTTGTTAACACATTGGCTGACCTTCAGTAGGCAACGCTTTGCTGATTAACTAGCCAGCTTCAGTCACTCAATCTGTCAATCTGTCTCTCTAGCAAAAGCATCTCAAATACACCTGCCAGCTCTATCGCCTTCCCTTTTTCATGGGCAATCGTATTGACAGTTAGTTGTCCGCTTTGTTAAGCAGGAAGTGCAGAAGCAGACAGAGAGCGACCGAGAGAGAGAGGGAGAGAGAGAGGGAGAGAGGGTGTGAGAGAGGGCGTGAGTAGCTTGGGGCATAAATGTCATTTGGCGCCCTAATGGCTGTCCAACGGTTTATTGTGCATTATTGTTGGGGGTGCGGCTGCTGCCTGTCGGCCTTTTGTTGTGTTCGACTTTACGCACAATCAATTTCAATTGTTGTTCACTTGTTTAATTAAATGTAAAACACGCTCACCAATCGTTCGTAAATACACTAACTAGTGGTTAGATGATATAGAGTACGAGACTTGTATATGAAGGGCTTTTAACAGTTTTCTGTTATTGACTGACAGCAACTGTTAGTGTTGCTGTTGTTAACAGCTTGCTGTTAAGTTGATCTCCTAAATTATTTAACTAGTCTAAAGTTAACAAGTCAGAAAGCTCTAGTCGAGACTGCTCGACTACGAGATACCCTGAACCCTCCGAGCAACAGCCATTTCAATAATTTTTAGTGTCATTCAGCTTAAACAAACACACACACACACGCAAACATATACATAGACACCCATAGGCACGCACGCATTAACAGGCATGGGCTTCAGTGTGGGCTTACTATGGGAACTTAATTGTTCAATAACTTTTTTTGTGGACGTACGTTCTTCATGAAACTGAATGTGGTTTTATCATTACTATGCGTATATTTGCCAAAGCTCAAGTCTCTAGTATTTGAAATACGCCTTTTACAGAGATGAGGGTAAGGGGGTGGATATAGGGGTGGGGGGTGAATTATAACAAAAACCGAAATTCTATCACGTGCTGTCGAGTCTACATTTAAAATTTGGAGACTTTAGCTCTAAAGGTGTAGGAGATATAATTTTATAACTGGTTTTCGATAAGGTTTTTGATCGATAAAAAAATAACGGGATGAGTTATCGATTTTTAGTGATAAACTCGATATGCGCGCGCTATATACGAGCATTTTAAAAAAAAAGTTGAAGTCTCTAGCTTCTATATCTTCAGAAATCGACGCGTTCATACATACGGACAGACGGACAGACGGACAGACGGACAGACGGACATGGCTAAATCGATTCAGTTTGTCGCCCTGATCAAGAATATATATACTTTGTGGGGTCTGCCACGCCTCCTTCTCCCTGTTACATACTTTTAACAAAACCATTATACCCTGATTTCCCATTTTCAATGGGTTCAGGGTATAACAAATATGTATATAAGCACTTATTATTTTAGACTTGAATATACATATATAATATATGTTATATAATTCTATAATGAATTCATATTATATTTCTTTTTTTTTCTTACCCTACATTTCTTATAATTATACCTTGATTGTATTTCACATTATATAACAATCTTCTATACATTTTCTATCTACTATTTATCTTTTGCTGTTGCTCTTAGTGATTGAGCAAATTTTGTTGTCTTTTGATATTATTTTGTTTCTTCGACAATTGCATGCTCTTAAGATTTTTTCCCCCTTTTTGGTCTGTCCCAATTGAAATTTATTTTCTTTTTTTTATGTTTCTCGAGATTCAAGTAGCTTCAATTTGAATAGCGCCTGCGGCCAAAGACAACACTTCAAAAATGTTCGCAAGTTGTTTTTTATACCCTGAACCCATTGAAAATGGGAAATCAGGGTATAATGGTTTTGTTAAAAGTATGTAACAGGGAGAAGGAGGCGTGGCAGACCCCACAAAGTATATATATTCTTGATCAGGGCGACGAACTGAGTCGATTTAGCCCTGTCCGTCTGTCTGTCCGTCCGTCCGTCCGTCCGTCCGTATGTATGAACGCGTCGATTTCAGAAGATATAGAAGCTAGAGACTTGAACTTTTTTTTAAAATGACCGTAAATACAGCGCGCATATCGAGTTTATCACCAAACATCGATAACTCGTCTTGTTTTTTTTTTATCGATCAAAAACCTTATCGAAAACCAGTTATAAAATTATATCTCCTACACCTTTAGAGCTAAAGTCTCCAAATTTTAAATGTAGACTCAACTGCACGTGATAGAATTTCGATTTTTGTTATAATTCACCCCCCACCCCTATATCCACCCCCTTACCCTCATCTCTGTAAAAGGCGTATTTCAAATACTAGAGACTTGAGCTTTGGCAATTATACGCATAGTAATGATAAAACCACAATCTGAAAGTTTCATGGAGAACGTACGTCCAGAAAAAAAAGTTATTAAACAATTAAGTTCCCATAGTAAGCCCACACTGCAGCCCATGCGTGCGTGCCTATGGGTGTCTATGTAAATGTTTGCGTGTGTGTGTGTGTTTGTTTAAGCTGAATGACACTAAAAATTATTGAAATGGCTGTTGCTTGAAGGGTTCAGGGGATCTCGTAGTCGAGCAGTCTCGACTAGAGCTTTCTTACTTGTTTATCTATATATATGTGCATATCTTTTTGCAACTCACGCAGCAAATGCCTTGATTACGCTCTAAATTGATTAATTTCGGTTGCTTTTTTTTTCAGTTTTTATGTCAGCGCAGAAAACTTTCAAAAAAATTGTTCTGTGAATTTGTAATTTGAAAGCAGCGGCATTTAATTGAATTAATAGTTGCGAAATGCTTTAGCCATAGCCGGTTCTCGAGCGCACGTATTCGACTCGATGCTGGCATAGCCCGTGGCCAGGTTCTGGGACAGGGTTTTCGGGTCCACCCCGGTTTGCCGCGTCATGGCAATGCCAGCGAATCGCTTTGATGTTGATGTTCTTGTTTTCGCTTATGCTTCAATTACGCCAAAATGAAATCAAAATGTATTTTATGCCAGGCATCGGACCTTTCCAAATTCAATTTGGAAAACGCTACGTAATTTCGGAGCAATTTAACCCGATTTGAACTGTTTCTTGTTTTGCCTTTTCACAGCTGCTCAACAGAACTGCACAGCTCTCTCGGTGATTGGCATATTCTGTCAGCCACTGGCAGGTGGGCAGGCAGCGTTTACCTGTTAAGCTGTTGGCTTTTCCAAAGCCAATGGCCTTCGCTGACCAAGCGAAGCGGACAGACAGACGTGTGGGGAGTGCCTGTCATGCACGCAGAACGGAAATGCAAAGCACAAGAGACAAAGCGCTGAACGGAACTTGAAAATTGTTTAGTAACAATTACATATACATAAATGTGCATATATACATGCGCACATGCATAAATATGTTGCTATCTTACTCTATCAAATGCCAACATAAAGAGACGCATAAAAGCTTCCGAGTGACTCTGATCAGAAATGCGCTCAATATCCGCTCAATTTGCCTCTCCCTTCATTACTTTACAGTTAGCTGCAGAGTTCAGTTCTAATTGGCTCAGATCTTATGCTCACTTTGACTTGCTCTCTCTGCCCATCTTTACATCAAATGTTAGTTAGCAGCAGCTGCTGCTGCTATTCAATTCGCCGTGCTCTCTCTCTTTCGCTCAGTCTTCCACTCTCAAAATGAAGCCAATATGCGTTCAGTCAATGCGCTTTCAAGGTGAAAGTTTTCCAATGCACAAACAAAAATCGTTATGGATGAGACAATGTTCTTTTTGTAATTGTTATGTAACTTTCGAGTGCTTCTTGCTGCGGTCGCTTGTCGTCTTTTATGCTCTCTTATAAAGCCATTAAATGCAAATTGAAATCAATAGTTATGCGACGTTTGGCGTCGTAAAACGTGCCAAGCGAGCGCACAGTAACTGTAACTGTAACTGAGTGACTGTGGAGTAGAGTGGAGTGGGTAGGTAGCTGCTGCTGTTGTTATGTACGCACACTGTTACAAGTTTCAGCTTTAAAGCGAAACAGAGTGCAAGAGTGGACGAGGGAGGCGAAGAGAGTGTTGAGTGTTGCTCGTGCTGCCCGAGGCTCATTGGCTTTAGCATTTGAGCCTTATTCTCATAAATTTATTTCACTTACTGCAAAGCACAGTTAGAATCGCACGACTGCGCGTCGCCTAGCTTTACCTCAGCTCAAATCGCAGTGCCCCGCCCCGCCCCGCAGCACGTCGACCCCTTGGCGCACGTTCTTTTTAATTTTCTGATAACTACAAATAGGTTCGACACTCGTGCAGCAAATTTTTACCGCTGCTTTGCTTTGAGCGGTGAGCGACAGCAAGAGGGAGACAGGGAGACTATGTGTGTGTTTGTGTGTGTTTGTGAGAGGTGGCATGAAAAATCCAAACACAAAGCGCGCCCTGCATACAAGATGAGCTCAGCGCCCCAGCACCGATGTCTGCTACCGATGACGACGCGAACAAAAGTTCTTTTTCTCTTGTTATATTTTGCTCACTCACATTTTTAGATGGTTTCCTTTATGAGCAGGGGTATTACGACTTTGTTGCATAATTGGTAATTGAAGAAGACGTCCTAAGAGCCGTGAATTATACGAGTTATAAGGTGTAGATGAGTGTGTAAACTTATACATATATAAGAGTGGCTTTATAAAGAGCTGAGATTAACTAGCCTCATCGAACTTGACTTGAGGTAACTTGATGAAACTTAACACAACTGCCATGTTTTTGAGATGACCCTATTATAGGTTGAATTTGAAACAGTCATAATCATTTCGTATATCTGATATATACTTATACTTTATACTTATAACTATAACTCTTATTTAATTTAAATAATATTTTTATCTCTGCTGATTTTTAATCCCCTACTCTGACTTATACTCATTCATTGTAATATTTATACCCATAGTTATGTTTATAACTGTTCTTATATGTACACTTTTTCTTCCAGTTTTTCTAATATTTGTACTTATACTGACTCTAAAGTGCCTTTACTTCTACTTTTGCATATACTTGCTCTTATGGTCATGTTTCGACTTATATTCATTCTTATACCTACATATGTATGAATGTATATTTATACCTAAAGTTAGTCTTATACTTCCCTTTTTACGTATACTGATTCTTCATACTTTTACTTACTCATTCTTTTACTCCCAAATCCACTTTTACTCATCCCGTAATGTTTCTACTTAAACTTCTTATACTACTTCTACTTTTACTTATACTTATATACTTCTACTTATACTTTTCCGTTTCATCTATATTCATGATTCATTCTATTTTCAGTTAGAGCATTCCCTCTTCGTCTCATCTATTTTCGCTCACGTATGTTTTACATTTTTGCCATTTTTTTTCGCATTCACTTTATTTTTCTTTTTTCATTTTTTCTTCTTCTATTTTTTTTTTTTTTATTTTTTGCACCTTTGCCGGCTTGCGTTTTGATTCTTCTGGATCGTGGCGGCGTTGAGTTCGGTAGACTGATTTTATTTATGCGCCGCTTGTGGCAACCCCTCATAATTCAGTGTGTGAAGTAACATTAATTTGCCACGGACGCTGCAACCGACACCGACGTCGACGTCGACGTCAGCTGCAGCTGAGTTTCTCTCTCGCCTGCAACTTGCAATTTAATTGGTTCACTTGGCTGACTACATATACATACATATAAAGCCATTGTATAGAATATCATCTAGTGGGTGGCTCTCTCTCCCTCTCTAGTCTGTGCATCCATTTAGACTAATGTCAAGGATGTTGGAAAATTTGTTTACAAAAACTATAAACATTTTGCTAGAGCTATATTCCCATGCTACATATAAATTATATGCATTCTCCTTTACAGCCCCGTTAGCATAAATTTTGTGAAATAAATCGCACATAAAGTCGAATGGCTGTGGAAATTGCTTTTAAAATGCTGAACGCGTCGTCGATTTGGTATCTTACATTTTATTTATAAAGCACACGCGATTTTATGTACATATACATTAACATTATGTAGCCATGTATGTAGGTGTATATACATACATACATATATACATACATATGTATATCGCTTGCGATTTTCGACAGAATTCGCTTTGAAGACGCAGCGGTTCAACGAACCCATCCTAATCAAAAATTCATTTACCAAAAGCAGAAAAAAAAAAACAGTGAAGAAGAGCTGGGCACAGCATTTTGATCGGTTTTTAGTTTGGCATCTTCTCAAAATACAAACAATGCCAGAGAGCTGAGAAATTGTTTCGTTTCGTTTCGTTTTTTTGGATTTTATGACACTTAAAAAGTCGCTAGAAGAAAGCCAATTTCAGTTTTCATATGTTACGGCCAAGCCCAGTTTTATCTTGCGAAATTTGGTAATACGCTTGCATCGTAGATGCTAAAAGTTATGGAAATTTCTTTTTTCTGTTGTCTAAATCGGAGCTTTGTTCACTGGCTTTGTGAGAACGGATTCCCTATCTGAAATTTTGTGAAATTTTGAAATTATGACAGCTTAGTGGGTGAAAATATTAGTTTTGTATACCCTGAAACCCCTTAAAATATAATCACTGAGCTTCGGGTATATCCCAGTCATTTACTATCGAATTGTTTGCCTGTCTATCTGTCTCCCTCTCTCTTTCTCTCTGTCTCTATACATTCTGTTACCTCTTATATTTCATCATCATTTTACTGCCTTTTCCACTTTACATTTGAGTTTTCCGTTCTTTTACCAAGACATTCTCTTTTCTTTTACTTCCTTTTCCTATTTTGCGTATTAATTTATAAATTGATTTTGAATTGTTGTTCAAAGCAGGTAAAAAGCAGCCCATTGTATCTCTCAAGCATATAAAGTAATTTTTTATTTATTTTTTTTTTATTAAGTAATGTTCTGGCTTGGTGTTAGGTCATTGCTCCCAATTTCACGATCTCCCTTTTCCTTTCTGTTTCTCTTACTTTCACTTAGTCTGTTTCTCATTATCATATTGCTTATACAATCACAATTCGGAATTCTTAAGAGCATAGCGAGTCGGTCCAAGTATATTATTTTTCAAGGTTTTTAACCTTCTTCCACATTATCCTCAGACTATATTTTTCTCAAAATCTCACAGTGGCATATGTATGTAGATTACCCCATTTAAGCTATACTAAAAACCCACCTCTCTCTCTCTCTCTGTCTCTCTACCCCATATTAAATAAGTTTCTTAGCTCATCTCTTGACTCATCTCTTCCTACCTACTTCATAGTCCGTTGATTTCCATCTCAAGCATGCAAAACTTTTGCTATTACGTCTATTCCAAACAAGCAACATTATGTTCTATTACTTTTGACTATCTCCTTCTATTTCACAACTATCCCATATTTCACAACTGATCCCATCTCGAGTCAAAATTCTTTAGCCTTTGTCCGTGGGTCATATGACCAAAGTTTCTTACACTCGTACACCATCTCATAATAACTAATGAGCATGCCGATGATCATTAAGCTGATGCTCATTAACCAAATGCCTATTACTATATGCGATGATGGTTGGGCTGGCAAAAAGCAAGCACTATCATGCCGCAACAAAAACAAAAACACACACTTGCATAATAATTCTTTTTTATGTCTTTGCTCGCTCTTTTGTTGATTGCAAAATAAAATATTATTGTTTTTATTATATATATATTTTTTTATTTTTTTATTTGTTATGTTTAGGTATATTTAAGCAGCTAAAAGAGCTCTCTCTCTCTCTCTCTACCTCTCTGTCTCTCTGATTCTCTATTTGTAGCGCTCGTCAGTTTTTATGCTTGAAAAATTGGGACAGCAATTTGCACGCTTTAAAGTTGAAACTGAGAATAGAAAAACGAAGTGAGAATCTGACCATAGGGCATAACTGACCAAGTAATACTCTGACTGAACAATGCTCTGAAGAAATTCTTATTGATTGTAAATTATGGATCTATGGCACGAAGTACTTGTAAAGTTACTTAATAAAACCAGTGATGCTAGAGTATTATTTAAGTTTAAGTATTTAAGTTTCTCACAAACCTATATACTCCATTTCAACTGGTGTAAGCAGTGTAGCTAAAGCGACTATAAAACTGAATTAACAGTCAAAACAAATTCATGAAAAACACGGCGCACACAATTTTCAAAAATGTTTTTTTTTTTTCCCCCGCCGATTCTAACGGAAGTCGTTGCTAATGTCTGTGAGTTGTTGTTGTAGTTGTTGTTGTTGCTGCTGCTGCAACTCTTGGCCAGCTCTTGGGCGACTGGCTGCTGGCGCTGATGACCCATGCTAATTGGCTAATTGCGTTTAATTGCCTTTTAACACATATTTTCAAGTCATTTCGACTGTGTATGTGTGTGTGTGTCGGTGTCTGCTTTAGTCGCTTTGCCTTGCAGCTACACAATTTTTTTTATGATTTTTATTTAAATATTTATTTAATGCGTCCAGGCAGCGGCGGCGGCGGCGGCTCATTAGCGCCAAGTTAAGACACCCACAACGCGATTTGTTGAGCATTAAGCCATAAGGCAGCAGCTGAGAGTCTTTTTGCAAGGGGAGCTGCTTTCGTGTTATGAGTCAGCTTCTTGCAGAAGAAAAAATTTAAATTTATGTGGAACAAAGCTTAGGAGAACAATTTGCATAAGCGATTGCCTGGAACAAGGCGGATGGGTGAAAAAATGGATTCCGATTTAAAATCTCTTGTTAATTGGCATTTTATAAAGTACAATTTGGCTTGCATTAAATATTTATAGATAAATCAAAACATATTTTAAAGCATGAAAGCATTAAATAAAAGCTGGATTCATGAGATTTTTGATAGCAGTCAGATTTTGATAGGAAAATCTGTTTGTTTATATACATACATTTCCTACATTCTGTTAAACCCATAACATAACAATAACATTCAGCTGCCTTTCTAATCGCTTCTCATGAATCTCCCGAGCTATATCTTACCAATAAACATCGCTTAGCTATAGCGAACCTGTTCAGCTATATTCTCGCTTATACGAACTTTTACTCATCTACTTTCTTTGAGAGTCTTACATAAACCCCACTTGAAATAATGCATTTCTTACACTTTAGCGTAATTGCTTAACCAAATCTAGATCTGCTTAGCCATAACTCAAAGCTTAAATCGTCTCACGTCTAACGGAAGTTAGCCAATCTAATTGTTGACACTCCCTTTAAAAGCTAGCAAGAGCAAAAAATAGTAAATATCTTAAAAAAAAATTCAAATTACAAAGCTCATGAAACGAAGTGCAAAAGAAAACTAATTAAAATATGTGAGTGTAAACAGAAACTGAGGCAAAGGCAGCTGATTTATGGGCCACTAAGAGGATAACCGATCCAGCAGCAGCAGCAGCAGCAGCAGATGCTGATATAGATAGAAATATATGTATATATATGTACATATATAGTAACAGCAACAACATTTAAGTGTGGGGAGTGCGCGACTTGGAGATACCTCGCAAGCCCAAGTTAAGTCATTTAATCAGATAAAAGCTAACAAAGAATTTTTATTTATTTGTACTTTAGCTGAAATGCAATATGAAATGAAAATTTTGGATTAACTGAAGCGATAGATCAGATAATTGTGAGCTGTACTCAATTAAGTGACATTTGTTAAAAGTGATTGATGATTTGATGCCCACTAGGGGGACTACCTAAATGAGGAGTATTCAAAATTGGAACTAGCGTAGGCCACACTTGAATAACAAAGGCGATGTCTGTGGTTTTTATCATAACCAAAACCGAATCGAGTCTAATGGATCTATCGATCAGCTATTGAAAAATGCGATCAACTGCTACTGCATACAATATAATACTATATACATACATATATACAACATATTATATACAATATATACATCTTATATAATATGTGCATATGAAATTACCCTCTTATACTCTTTCTCTCAAAGAACTTTTCAATCGTTTGTTCTTAAAAGAAATTTATATACTTTAGAGCTTAATCACGCCCCCTTTATATCGATGTATATAAGCAACATCAAGATGTATCATACCCTGTATTTTTAATAAATTCTGGCTATAATACGCAGCAGTGGCAAGTCTAAATTTAAAGAGCTGCTCTGCAATTACCTTGCCACAAGGCGCTGGCGCCCTGCTCTCTCCCTCTCCCTCTCCCTCTCTTTACTCCACTGTTGCCAGCTGCCTCTATCTATCTCTGTCCCGCTTGTGCTGCTGTATGAGTGTAATTTATGTCGCAGCCAAAAAGGCTACATAAATTGCCAGCAAGTGCCGCCGAGTGTGGCACATGGGGCACAATTGGGTGGCAGGCAACGAATTGAGTTATAAATGTAACAGCGCAAAAGCTGGCGAAATGCGATACCGCATGATTAATTTGATGGGGCGGCCCACTGTTTTGTCTCCGCAGCAACAGCAACTGTGGCAGCAACTGTGGCAGCAACTGTGGCAGCTAGCTTATTAGTTTGTCTCACATTTTAGCTGTAGCAAGTGCAACACGTTGCATGTCAATGGCCATAATTAAGCATGCGAAAACGGAGCAGTTTTTACAAATGAAAACAATGCGGCCAGCAACTGCAACCAGTCCCCCGATCTGCTCGGCCCTCAACCCCTCACCCACACCTCCGCCACCACGCTGACTGTTGCATGTTGGCCATTTTCATTAATGGCCATCCACACAGCACAAATATGCGTACCCCTTGGCACACACGCCCCCAATCCACGGTGACGCCCCCTTCCACAGCCTACTCTTTGCCATTGTCTTGCGGCGCGTTGCACTTTTTTGTTTTGTTTTTGTATTTTGTATTTTGTCTGTTGCATTGTTTTGCAGCCGTGTTTTGATTTCAGCATCAGCCACAGCCACAGTTGTCAGCGCACTGCCCGCCTCCCCTATCTCTCTCTTACTCTCCCTTCCTTGCCCTCTGTCTCTATCGCTCATTCAGCACTCCCCAAAATGTGCAGAAGAAGAAGCAGCAGCAGCAGCAGCAGTTGAAATAAAAGCAGCCCCCCTCCTGGGGCTGTCATTATTTCAACGTATTTCTCTGGCATTGTTTTGTTTTCAGTTATTTTGTACCCTGTAGCCGAGCTGCAAATGCAACGGAAGTAGGCAGATCTAACTAAGATTTATGCATTATATTTAACAGATGAAATATAGTATGGCTCTAGTTAGGCTCTATGTAACAGCAGTGAAAGGTGCTAAATTTTCAGTGAGAGAGATGTAAGATGTAGACAGAGAGAGAGAGAGAGAGAGAGAGAGAGAGATGGAGATGTGGAGTACATTCCAAAAACTGAACTGATCTAAATTGAAGTCTGCATTTAAATTATTTTACAATATTGAAAATTGACAAAAAAATAAATTATATTCTAAAATATATATAATTTTTATATTTAATATATATGTACATATATGCAAATTTTAATTCTAATAAATTTTAATGTCAAATAATAATATATTATATTATGTATATAGATTAATTCGATTAATTATACTTAATTAATTATATAGACTTCCAACTACCTTCAGCTTCATCAATTTCTAACTTTGATACTTTTTTCACAATTGAATAAAGGGTATTCCTTAGTCAATCACTGCCCCACTACTACCCCCCCCCCCCCCCTCCCACACACACACACACCTTGCAGCACTTTGTTTGCATTTTCGTTTTGTTTCGTTTGCGGAAAGGACTGCGACGACAAAGTCGTCGTCGTTGGCGAGGTCTCGGTCTCTCGGTCTACTCCGCCTCTCTCCCTCTCCATCCGCCCCTAGCCCCTAGCCCATGCACATTCCCAACATTTCGTCGCTTTTGGCCGCTTGGGGCGCCACTTTTTTTGTTCATTGTTTGTATTGCATTGCATTCAAATTGAGAGGCGGGCCACCCACCGCCAGATAGCGACGCAGTGCAACGACGTTTCCGTGACCTTTTTTGAGGCAACACATTTGACCTTATTACGAGCATTTCAATTTGTTGGCTTTTATTGTAGTTGAGCTTTACACTAAAGCCATGAAATTAGTTTTGAGCATTCGGCCATAAAAGTGTAATGGCAAATTGTTCGAGGTTTGAGATTTTATTTTCGAGGGTATCACAGAAATCCCCCCCAATCATCGTCATCTTCGTCTGCCTCCTCTTCTTCATTTCAGCGTGCAGATATTTTCTGAAGATTGCTTTGACCTAGGAAATGCTTTGTTTTTATGATTATTATGTTTTGTTTATTTATCTCAGCTGCTCGTGCTCATGCTCATGGCGCTGGCTGGAGCTTAGACAAATGCTGGAACAGCGCTTCAAGCGAATGCGAAATTGCAGATTAACGAGTAATTGAAATTGTGATAACAATAAAACCTTCAGTTCAAGCCGCCAAGGTGTGACTCTTAAGGAAGTATTATTGAAAAATTTTCAAGTTTTATATTGCTTAATAGCAAAATAAAAAGCATATGCTAAATATATGAAAAAAATTTAAATTTTAACATTGACTGTTAAAGCATTGCATGTGACTGTTAATGCGCTGTTAGATTTTGATGTTAAGCATTTCTATTAACATTGATATCCTTTGTGCTCTTTACATACACTCAGCTTGACTACACTATCTATCCTTTTCTAACTCATCCTGACTCCGCCATCTAGCGAGCACTTGCTTTTTACAAGTGAAGCTCTCGCTCGCTCGCTCTCACTCTCTTCTTGCTCTCACTGCGCTTGCTGCATTTGCCAGCCAGAGTTCATCAAGTGTAAAACAAAATAACAAAAATAAAAGCAACAACGAAAAAACTAGAAAAAAGCTCAACAGAGCAGCAAATTTCAAAAGGCGGAATTGCGCCGATAACAGCAGCAAAAACAACAACAATAAGAGCAGAAACAACAACAACAACAACAAGTACAAGGTAGACCAAATTAAAGTAAAGCAGCCCACAGTGAACGCGTTTCGCTGCGTTTCGCCGCGTTCCTCTTCAGCGGCCACCCTCGGCGTCAGCGGCAGCAGCAGCTACAGCGTTGACGTTGGCGTTACGCATGCGTACCTGTTGCTCTGCCGGTGCTGCTGTTGTTATTGCTGTTATTGCTGCTGCTGCGCTGCCAGCGCATATGACTCAATGGAACATCGCTGGCCTGTCAACTCTTTTTTCTGTCTGTCTGTTAGCTTCTCCTTTTTTTCGTCGTCCAACATGTTGGCGGAAATAATAAATTCTAGCTCGACAAGAGAAACGTTGTTGTTGTTGTTGTCGTTGGTGTTGTTGTTGTAGCATGACTTAATACATGCAATTGAAGACAGCAGCAGAAATCAGAAATCAAAAGGATTGCTGTTATCGTTACCCCTCTCCAACTGTCTCTCTCACTCTTTTTCTCACATTTTGGTTTCATTTCTTAGTGAAAATATTTGCTCATGTAACTTGAACAAAAAGAGTAAAAGCTTTTTAATGTCTCTCTATATGTATGTTATCAAGATTCGCTTTGATCCGTCTTTTTTTTTTTTTTTTTTGTCTGCCTCTTCTTCAAGTTTGTCTCAAGCGTAACAACTAAATTAACAGCATTTAAGTTAAAACGCATTATAACAAGAGGAAGAAGCGTACAGTAGAGTAGAGTAGAGTAGAGTTTAATAATAATATTGTGGGAAATTTTGTATTTGTATTTTATTTAGTTTTCGGTTTTCTGTCTCTGTGTTTTTCTTATATTTGGATTTGTGAGTCATACTGAGGGTGACTTCTGGACAAAAGCGTGTGAAACACGTTTGAATTGGGGAAAACAAGGCAAGAAGAAGAAAAACAAGCAATGCGCAATTTCAGTTAACTGCGCAGCATGAAAACTCAACGAACCAAATACTGTAGACAAATAATGGGAATATGCTAATGAATAGAGAAATTCTTAGATTAAACAACAGGAATTATTTAAAGAGTTGAGTTGAAGAGTTGATAATATACATATATGATATACATAAATACAATAAGTATATTATGTATCATTAGGTTCAAGGTGTAATCTTACATCAACCTCTTAGCCTTAGCTTATTTTATGTCTATCAACTTACATTTTCAGTATACTGTCATATCACTATCATAACCAAATTTAATGCCTTTTAACTTTTCAATATTGTAAGCCCAATAAAATTAGCTTCCAGTTCCAATCAAATCAAATACTCAAATAAATTGTAATCTTTATTAACGAAATTGTAGCATATAGCAAAAGCAAATGATATGAATAATGAAATAATGATGATGATATAATTTAGTTTTAATATCAGTTATATATATACATATAAACATATCTGCAGGCTTGGCTAGTGTGAGCACTCGAATATGGTTTGGCTTTCAACAATTTGCTGCATGTTTCGCACAGAGCCAAAGAATGCACTTTAAAGTCCAAAAGAAAGCCGTTAACAACTCAACTAACTAAGTGACTGGCATGTCTGCCTTATAGATAGCACCTGGCCTGGCCTCGATCGTATCGCTGGCATTTGGGTGCAACTCGTTATACAATGTTTTTTTTTGTCTGGGCTTTTGCTGCGACTCATTAGCCATTTGCCTTACCGGAAACTATTTGGCCATAATATTTGGTCATTTTTCCTGCCGCTGCTGTTGCCATTTCCATGGCATCTCCATACGGCAATCTGTCAGCATCGCAGCCAGCATTGATTGACACATTGATACAGTTTGCTCTGCCTTTGCATGGGCTGGCGTGGCTTGACTTTGGCCAAGACGGCTGGCAGGTTGCCTATGCATTTAGGCCCACAATTCAAATGCCAGTTAAAGCAGTCTCTCAGCCAATGGCCAAAACAATTAGCTTGCCATTGAAAGCGTTTTAAACTTCTTTTTGCTTTTTGGATCGAGCCAAGTGGCCAGCCAAGTGCCTTGCCCAACAGCCATGAAATCTACTCCAAAGGTGGAGATAGCGAGTGAGTGAGTGAGAGAGAGAGAGAGATGGCAAAGGGAGGGAATGGGTAGAGCGAACCGCACAATTGAAACTGCTGGAGTGGGCATAATTACCATAAGTATGGATAGCAAACATACATATGTAGGTATATCAATTGCTAAAGAGTTTACTTTGGGCATCTAAGTGAAGAAGATTGATAGAATAATTATTGCACTGAAAGAAACTAGAGTATTGAATGATTTTCAATTGCAAATTTTTCGACTTAGCGACTCGAAAGCCTTTCATTTTAGATACAAATATATATACATATCTTATTTTCGACTATCTGAATTAATAGAATCATTATTATAAACAGATGAAAGATTATATATATATATAGTTCACAAAACTAAAGGCTATTTCAATTTTCGTTAGTTTAGTTTTTCCCAGATGATATCCATCACATGGATAGTGTTGCAATTTGAATGCTTTCGACACATGAGCTGCGTGCTATAAAAAATCGACAGCTGTACCAAAAGTTTCATCGAGATAACTTCAAAAGCGAACAGCAGCAGCAGAGTCAAAGAAAGAAAGACAGAGCGAGAGAAAGAGAGCGAGGGAGATGGATAGAGGTATTGAAAATACCACTGAAAATAAATTCAAGCAATTAAATTGCGGAATTTGTATGTTTTGCGTTTTTAATTACATACGTCTATCCCAGACACGCACCAAATTGCTAATGGTTTGTGTATTGGCTGCATTTTCTTTGGCATTTCGAAGCGAACCGTTGCACAAATTGCCTTGACAGTTGCACAGTTGCACTGTTCGCAGAACTTGCAACAGAATCTGAATTGTTTTGATAGACAGAGGCACTATCTATTCCTTTCCCCCTCTCTGCCTCTCTCCTCCTCACTTTGCTTCTACTCTGCCTCAATTTGATTCATTCAGTGCATTTGCAAACTTATGAATAAAACATTTGCGCAAACGTTTGTGTGCGAGGCCTTTTTAACCCATTTTTCCATTCATCTTGCATTTTCCTTCAAATTTTCCTACGTGCATATATACATATGTATACATATAGCAATATAGACATACATAAATCTGTCTCGCCAGACGACTTTGACTATAAATAAATATATATAGCACTTGCCGCAGCTGAGGCTCAGCGCAGCAATGCTCTTCGATAAATTTATGTGGGACCTGTCTGATTCTCCACACTTATCCACCCACCACTCCACTCTGCCCCTCTAGCTCTACTTTTCGTGTGCTGCAAGAAGCCGTGCAGCCAAAAATGTGCAAAAATCAACAGTCACATTTTATTTCACTTCGCTTCGCTTCGCTTCTAGAACCTGCCTTGGGGGCACAATTGCCACGCCCACAAAACGCCTGACGATTGACGAGCTGAAGTGGAAAACAACATAACTCACAGCTCCCAGCTATATATATGTATATACATATATATGTATATATATACATCAGATATATATAGAGAGAGCCAGCCATAATGATGCAGGGATTTCGATGTGCGCTCTTAACGAACTGCGAGGCGTTTTTTCTCTCTTCTTCTTCTTCTTCTATTTTTTTTTTCACTTTAGCATTCCAAAGTGAATTTCCGTGCAAAATAAGAAAAATGGAGAGCAACATGCACAAGTGTGAATAGATCCGAGTAAAAATATTGATATAGGTGTTCGGTTTTTGAAAAGTTGCCGAAAGATTTTCTTGCATAATTGACCCAGGAGATAAATTTAGATTTATTACTGTAATTAGTCAGGAAAGGAAATTTCTTTTCGCTGGAAATAAAATGAGAATTTTCTACGATTCTCATGTTTAATTAAGTGATTTATCTACATAAAATAAAAGTATTCATTTTCTTCGCCATCATATGAAAATAATATTTCTACATTTTGTATTTTGTATTTCACAGTCAGATCTAAGAATTTAATATAAAAATTTTCCCAAAATACAACACAAAATTTGCCAAACTCATAAATAAGAAAATCATAAAATTTCGCTTCGCAGTTTTTCCGTTTTTCCGCTAATTTATAGCTAATAGATTTAAAGGCGTAATCCGCCGAAATTTGCTGCAATGAAATCTTAAATTTTTTATGAGCTTTATACATCAATAATTTTAGGAATTATGAAACGAAATTCTGGAGAGCTATAAACCGTTTACCATGCAATGCTCTGAGGGAACTCACATAAACATTTCCCAATCAGCTCTTGACCTTTCGCTGTCTGAGTTGGCTCATTATATGGCCTATGCAGCTTTTTGGCTATTTCCTCCTGCTGTTTTCTTGGCCATGAAAACCGAGCAATAAACACGAATGTGCCCCGGCAGCTAACTTTTCCAAGACCAAACAAATTCTTCAATAATTGAGGTCGATTCTCTGTTTATAAACTCGATTAGCTTGGGGAACTGGAGACTGTATTGGCCACATTTATTTCTGATTAGACTAAGCCATTAGCCAATTGAATGTTGTTGTGTTTGTTGTTTATTTGGCATTCAGAGGTGTTAACGCCTTTCGGCAATCATTAAGACGGCTGGCAAGGCAAAGGTCAAATATCGAATTAATGTAATAATATCTAAACTAAGCGAGAAAAATTGAAGCAGTAACAAAATTTGTGTAATTACTTTGTTCTCGTTCTGTCTCTTTCTATTTACGTGTGTGTCTTACCTTTGCAGAAAGATATCTTTGCATATACATGGATCTTGCGATTTCTCTATTTATATACTTGATTCTACATATTCCATTTAAACTAATTTGTATATAGTTTTCTCCCTTTCTTTCTCTCTCTCTCTCTCTTCCATATCTCCCAGGCACATTGTGCAAAAACGTCTCTCTCTCTCTCTTTCTCTCCCCTTGCATATGTTTCCCTATCTCTATCTTTCACATTTCTCTCTCTCGCTCTCTGTCTTTCTCTCTCTCTCTCTCTATCTGTCTTCCCCTCTCTATCTCTCTCTCTATCCGTCTTCCCCTCTCTATCTCTCTCTCTCTATTTGTCTTCCCCTCTCTATCTCTCTGTCTTTCTCTCTCTCTGTCTCTCTCTCTCTCACTCTCTGTCTTTCTCTCTCTCACTGTCTCTCTCACTCTCAGCTAATATCTGTAGCTATATCACTCTTACTCTTCTCTACATCTACAGTCGCTCTCTCTCTCTCTATATATATATATATGTATATATAAAATTATGTTACATTATATACATACTTATACATATGTAGATATATTAACAATAGCAATCTGCAGCACAATTACGTATGGCCTTTGGTTTACCTATCATCCCTCCCTCCCACTGTCTTTCTAACTCTCTCTCTCTCTCTCTCTCTCTCTCTCTCTCTCTCTCTCTTTGTCTACTTGTAATGCGATATGCCACTGGCAGCTTGCTGCCTCATTACGAAATGTCGCCAAGATTTGCGGCTTTAATAGACGCCGTTAAAAACGTAATGGGGAAAAGCAGCAGCAACTACAGCAGAGGCAACAGCAACAGCAGCAGCAGCAACAACAATAACAACAACAGCACTTGCATTTTATTATTTGTATTTTTCTTTATGATTGTCACTCGATACTCGAGGCTTTGTCTTTGTTGTTGCTGCTGGCCTCTTGGCCACACTTGAATGGCGCATAATTTGAATTTTTCTAACAGCAGCTGCTCGCTCAGTCGCTCGTTCGCAGCTTTCGCCAAACACCAATGAAAATCCCCGCGCCTCCCTGTCTGCTTCTCCTGCTCCTCCTCCAGCGCTGCGATCCAATACTCTAGGTGTAGGAGTTGTTTTTATTTTTATTGTTTTTCTTTTTTGCCTAAGAGTTCATTGCATTTGCTATTTGATTTTCACTTTCAATTGGCAAAACCGCAAATGTTGTTGCAACATTGCAACGCGTTGCAACAGCTGCTGTCACAACAAGCCGCAAGCGGCAAGCGACCAAGTTCAAATGCGTAGACAGCTGGCGCCATCTACCGTTGAGCTCGGAGATAATCGGTCTGTGCGTTCAGCTTAAAGATTGTCATATCAAAATGTCTTTATTTTTGCGTGTTTTAGACCATGACAAAAAAAAAAAAAAACATACAAGTATTACGACATACATCTATGGACAATTTATACATATGTATATCTTCTAATATATCTATGTATATAAATGTATTTAAGCTGTATTTGCGTCTTCTTCGCTTTTCTTGACATTTAGGCTAATTGACGTAATTTGTTTCAGGCCTAAATGCTAAACTTTTCTGACATTAGCCATTTGTCTGTAGAACAAGTGGAACACGCGACACATAATAATACCCATTTATAAGGTCGAAAGAATAAAACATAAATCATATAATTACGAATCACGAAAACTTTCAACATGCTAACCAAATATAAACAGTCCAATTATGCCTAATGATAATGTGTTTTTAAATAATAAGAGATCTCAAATTTAATGTCAAATAATTGCTTATGAGAAACGATGTTTGAGCTCAGTTTTTGGGTGGTCCAAGAAATAAATGAAAGACTTTATAGCAAACATTCTGTTTCTTTCATTATATGTATATATTAGAATTCTTTGATTATATTTTGAACTTTGCTTAAAATTTGGGGAAAAGAGTTAATGGGAAATCTTCTTCTTTTCATAAGTTTAAACACATTTCATTTTTCATACTTAACTTAAAATTAGTCTTGGTCTGTTAAGACAAAAGACTAGATAAACCTAATTCTCTAACTAAAACATAAAATTTACTGCCTGCTAATCATTTGCGAATTCAACGTAAAGTCGAATCGTAAAATATGGCAAATAAAAATCTCTCTCAAGTGCCTAAGCACCCGCTGAGTATTTTCTCCATTCATAACCCCCTGCCCCCAATCAAATATGCTTTATTGCTGCTGTCAACTGCCTATGGACCCCATCTGACAGCCAAGCTCCCACACACGCACGCACCACAACTATCATCCATAAAATGTTCGCACATAAATAATGTTGACCTTAAAAAACAAAGTAAAATAAAAAGAGTGAAAGAAAAACAAATAAAGGTTGTCATATCACGGCCAGCGTGACGAAGCTGGGCCAGAGATGCTCAATGCACGGACGTGCGTCCTGCCGTACGGAGCGAAAGACGCGTCCGATAGGCTGTCAAGGCTATAAGGCGGACAGCGGGACAAAGCAACAAGGTGACATAAATATCAACTTGCTCCAAAAAAGGAAACTCAACTTTTTTCTCTCGCCAAGGAAACGGCAAACAAACGAAAGAAAAACAGGAGCAGTGGCAACTTACAGCTACCCTGTAATATATTTGCTCTACTATATTAAACAAAAAAAAAAACGACTATTTATAGAAGTATAATAAGCCAACTATATATATAAAGCTTATGTATTACATTCCACAGACTTTACAGGCTTAATCAGACATTGATATTCATATAACATTTAACATTTTATGTAAACTCTTATGCACATACGCTTCACTCTGATTAACGCTCATTTAATGGGTAAAAGAGCAAGCAGCATGTGCAGAAAAAACAACAACAGCAATGGTACACACGCATACACACGCGTATACATATGAGAGTCACAGCAGAGAGCGCGAGCGCGAGCGCGGTGTTGGTGAAAAGGAGAGCAGAGTGGACAATAAGATTCAATGAAAGCTTACCTGCAAAGACCAACTGAGGGCAAGATTCAGATTCCGCTTGAATTGTTGTTGCTGTTGTTGATGTTTATTTTGTTGTTGCTGCTGCTGCTGCTGCTGTTGTTGTTGTTGTGTTGGCAGCTGATTAGCCGGCGCTGCTGGGAAATGTGTCAAGATGCTGCTGCTGCTTGTCGTGTGGCGTCGTGCAGGCAGCGCTGGTGGCGGCGTCAAGCAGAGCAACTCCTGTTGCGGCTCCTGCTCCAGTTGCTGCTGCTGCTTGGCCTCAATTTGCGGCGAGTTCTTAGGCAATGCCAATGCGCTGCCGCTGTTGTTGTTGTTGTTGTTATTGTTGCTGTTGTTCAGCGAAAGCGAACGCGCAAAAGAACTTTTGAAATAGCGACACGGCATCTGGAAATCAAAGTCAGGCGGCGACGCAGACGACGCATCCGTAGCGGCGGCGGCTGCTGGAAAAGTTTGCATTGTATTTTGCATGTTTTTGCACGAACCGGAATTTCAATTAGCTTTTCTTTTAGAAATTTATTGATTGTATTATTTTTTGCGTTCGATTTGTGTTGCCTTAATTTGGCATATTTGTTGCTGTTGTTGTTTTTCTAATTTGCTTTAATTTCTTGTTTAGTGCATTTTTTCACGCACCCTGACAGCACACACATATACAAACACAGTCACACACACGGAAGCTCATGTATTGGTTTTTGACAGCTGTTATTTCTGGCCAATTTCACACGCATTCAATCTCGATTTCAATTATTTATTTGGCTGCCACTTTTTAATCAAAATCAATTTCCATTAAAAATATTTTAAAGCGCGCGCACGACAACAAAATTTCACACAAACGCGCAAGGAGTCAAAAACCACATCAACTGCGATCGACCACCAGTGAACGAATGAGCAGCGAAATAAACAAGCAGAGAGCAAGAGCAAAGCTGCGCACAAAAGAGCAGAGCAACGCTGCGCAACAAGCTACTCAAACTGTATGTTAAATTAGCATAGATGGTGGTGGTGAATCGCCGCTCAACTGTTTCGAGTGTTGTGGAGCCATGTATCGACTTTACTTGCTCTTTTCTGGGCTGAATCAGAATCTCATTTCTATAGTCCGCAGCTAAGCACAAGTGCTGGCTTTGCCTACATTTTTAAAGAGCGCAAAAGCTTTACAGTGAGCGGTTACATTTGAATCCATCAGTGTTATTGCTCATTAGGCACTGTTGAGCAGTTCTTGATGTGCTGAAATGCTCTGTTATCGTTAACAGAAATGACATTATAAGTATGCTACAAAAGATGAACCGTTTTTATTTATAATATTCTATAAGTGTGCTATAAAAATATCAGCTGTTAAATGCTTAATCTTTTCTGTACCTAAAAGTATACAGCACGAATTCGAAATTTTTTAAATTAAATAATTTAAATTGGGAATAGTTGTATTGTATCCACTACAGCGTAAATGTATGTCTGAAAGGTATTTTAAGTTCACTGAGCTTAGTGACATCTTCTTCTTTACAGTCTTGCAGCTGTTAAAAATGTCATCTCTATCCGTTAGAATTAGGAAATAAAGAAGAATTGTATAAATAAAACACCTTCAAATTATTCAGTCTATAACTGTCAAGTGGAGAATTTGAAGGGTATGGGCATTAATAGTGCTTTATCACATATTCGAAAAGTAATCCCCGTGCCCCGGTTGCCGGTGCACAAACATAATCCCACACACAAATCCTGTGGACTTAATGCCACATCTAGATAGGCGGACAGCTTGCCAATCAAATTGATTGTGCGGCGTTGAGTAATTGTTATTTGTTTTTAAATGACGAAACTAAGAAACTAACTGAGTTCCAATTGGAAACTATTACTCTACAACTTTTAGCAAACAAGAAATAGGGAGAACAAGCATTTTTGCCATTCCTCTCATCCTGCTGCAACTTGAGCTGGTGCTAAAAAGTCATTAGTCGACGGGCCATAACCAAAAATAGCCAGATCGAGCGTCAAGATTAGTCATATATGTATAAAAATATATACACACACAAATCCCATCAAAAATCTCATTTGCGTGGCTATTTTTGTGGCCCACTGTGGCCCCGTGCGCATGCCTTGTCGTTTCTCAGTTACATAAGCCTTATATAATGCAGCAATGGTGTGAGCGAGACGACAGCTGTGTGCCGTGCGCTGCCGAGCATTCCGGTCAGAGTTGATATTGGACCTGTATATCGCCGGCCGCTCTCTCAATCTATCTCTATCTCTCTTTGTTTGTGTTTCGTTTCGTTCGTTAGAGTTACTGCTGCAGGCTCTATCTCCCCGGCTGTTGTTGGGGCAGCAAAAACAAATAAAAACACTCTCCCGATCTCACCAAGGCGACCACGTGACCAATCCACCCCGTCGCGACGGAGCAGCAGCAGCAACAGCAGCAGCGCTGCTCTCTTGCGTGATCTTTGCGCTCATAATTTGTTATTCATTTTACAAGTGTTTCGGTTTTGATTTGTGTTACAAGTGCCTGTTGCTACGCAGTTGTTGTTGCTCTTGGAGCGAAACAGTTTCGTTTTTATTTTTGCGCGCTAATATTCATAATGTCTGCCGAGAGTAGCAGCCGTAGTAGCAGTCGCAGTAGCAGCGCGGAGAGAGAGCGTGAGAACATTATGGATTTATCAATAAGAGGTGAGTTCTGCTGCCTCCTACAACCAAACAAAACTCAACTCATTCAGCCTGCTGCTGCTTGCCAATTTATTTCATTCTTCCCCCCACACACTAAACACGTGCAGCGTGCTGCTGAATGTGTGTGTGTGTGTGTTCCCGCTTTGTTTACATACACGACTATTGCGTGAATAGATTTCAGTTTGTTTGTGTATGCGTGTGTCTACGAGAGCGGGCGTTCTCAGAGCTGTGTGTGTGTGTGTGTGTGTCTGTCTGTCTGTGAGTTAAGCCTCCAATCGCCATACCATGTGACAAATTATTTGACTTTGCCTTCTTTTTTTCCAATTGATATCGCCTAGGCGAATTGAACAAATAACAGTGAATAAATAATGATATGGATGGGATATTAAAATAGAACAGTAGATAAAACGAGAGACAGGGGGTGACAAAAAGACAGCAGTTGTCTATATTAATTGCAAAATAAAGAATAATTGTAAAAGTACAGTAAACTTTCGCTATGACTCTCAATAAGTGTCAAGGCGAATTCGAAATAACGCGCAGTGACGCAAAAATAATTCACAAGTGTTAATCAGGTATTAATGTAAATAGATCCCCGAAACGTGTTTTTACTGTAGCTCGTAACGAGTTTAACTAGTTCAGGGAAAATGATTAAATACATATTTTTTTACAATACAAATATTAATTAGCTTAGACCAGATGCCGTTTAATTGGGCCCCATTTTAACACGAACGGCCCCTCTCTAATGCCGTACTATAAAACTTAGATGGATACACCTGTTGATTGATATGCGGACGGTATTTATTGCCTTTGATATCAGACTAATTATGGAAAGACGCCCGAAAACTCGATAAACTTTATAAACTGTTGGGCAGTAGTTATTAACCGTTGGACTTTTGATGAAATAGGCGACACTGTCGCCACAATTAAAGTCTGTAGAAAAAATTAGAAAAAAAACCAAAATAAAAATAAAAAATAAATATAAGGCAAGAGTCACGATTTGTTATCACGGCCTAGCGACGAGGTTACCACGCGACTATAAATATTTACCCTCATGATTATTTAGTAGTTTTTTTTTTTTATTATTATGAATTTTGAGCAATGGATGATGAAAAGTGTCGCTGTGCAATCGAAACGAGTCGAATGGACATCACATTTTAATTATATACCTGTGTGGATACACAAAGCACGCCATTCATCATTCTGTAGTACAATTTCATCTATAGGCTGCTTGGTCACGCCTCCTTATCAACTGATATCAGCTCAAAGTGCAAAAAGCATGCGCAGCGCATTCAGCAAATCATCCAAGCCGATGCAAAAGCTCATAGATAAAGTACAGAAAAAAGCTTGCTAGCTAAGTCACGCTCTTGCTTTGCCGATCTCACACTCTCACACTGCTGTGCAGTCTGCGCTCTCTTCTGCTGCCTCTCACTTTTGCCAATCAGATCACATGGTCCGCCGTATTGGAATATCTGTGACGTGACCGAAACGAGTCGTTCACTTGCTCTGATAACATCTAGCTAGACGGGGCACTCGTTCGTCTGTCCCACTTTAACATGAAAAAGTTGTCAATTGTCGTTTGTTTTTATTTTTAATTTTTTTTCGTAAATCTTTCGGCTGCAAGCTGCCTGCAGCTGAACGTGGGTCAAAGATCAAGCTCGCAGCTTTTATTAGAATTTAATCGCAAGAAGCGTGCCATTAATTCGGCTTCATGTTGGGGTCTTCGTTTAATCTGCACCACAAATCGTGCCATTAAATTTTTGAAACCGTGGCACGCGTCTGGCCACATTTTGGAAAATTTTAGATTCAATTGGCGCTGGCCAGGCGCTGGGGTCAGCGTGGACAGTGAATGGGCCTGGTGGCGTGATAAAAACACATGCACACACACAGACACACACTCACATTTCATTCAGCTGCTGGCGTCGTACAGTTGCCATTGAGCAGCTAAAGTATAGATGACAGCTATGAAATGATATTTATTTGATTAATAGTCAACAAATAAGCATAATCTCAGTATTTTACCTAATCCCTCTGCGAAATTGGCTTCTTAGCAATTGCTTCGTCAGTAATTTGCAAATTCAGCAGAAAGAGAGAAAAAATAAACAGTTAGAGCTTAGCTGTACTTGAAATTTTTTGCCGATTCTCGAATTAAATGGGAGCTGAGGGGTAGCCCCAGCATTTGTCCAGTTTCAGCTCGCTTCTAGCCGATATTACGTCAATGTGCAATAACAAACGACAACAATAACAAAGCAACAGAACAACAAAAAAATGCAGCGGCATCAAGTGCTGTAATTTGCTGTCTATCTCGCTCGCACCAACTATATGTATGCAAATTTGCCTGTAATAAAAGCAACCACAGAACTGCACAGAAAACAGCAACAAAACTGAGCTGAAATGAGAATGCGATTGTGAATGCGAAAGCGGGACGTGGGGAAGCTTTAATGGAAAAAGCGACGCGACGCGTCGCCCGGCGCCGTGTACAGCAACAACAACAGAATGAAAACATCAACAACGACAACGGCATAATTATTATTATTATTATGTCATACACATGTATTCTGTGGTCTGTACGCCATTGCATATGTATGTGTGTGTGTAATTAGTGCAATGGTTACGCTACATGGGCTGCGCTTTGAGGCTGTTGAAGCACAGCTTTGATTTGATCAACACGTGCTGCGGCTGCTTTATGATCGTTCATTGCCACGCAACAGGGGCACAAGACAGAATGGCAAAATAAGAGAGCGGTGAGTTAAAGAGAGCAAGCTGTCAGACAGGCCCTTCGCGGGTGAAACCCCACATAAACATAAATACACACAAATGTACGTATGTATGTATGTATTTACATACATGCTTGAATGTGTTTATGATTGTATCTACATAGTTTAGCTCGCTGAAATTATAATGAGCTATGAACGGTACATTTCGTCTAGCAGCCACGCATATAAATTGCTAGCAATCAATTTGCCAAATTAAGATACATATGTATGTACGTATGGGTGTCTGTATGCACATGTAATACATACACACATACAAAATAAATGCATACATAAATATTGTATTTGCAATGCAAGACATCTTTTATTTATTAAAGACGTCACGGCGTATGCATACGTTTGTATTTACCCACAGATTCAAGCCCACACATATGCATATAAGTTTGTATGGGTTAAGATTGTAAGTTCTTCTTTGGCATTACATTCGCATTCAATAAAGTAAACAGAAAAGAACTGTGCGCAGAGAGCCGGTGCTTGAGAGCGGCAGCGAAACAGAGAGAGAGAGAGAGAGAGAGTGTGTGCGAGTGAGAGAGGGTGGAGTACGAGCTGATATACATATGTACATATGTACCGAAAACATGCATGCTTACAAACATATATACATACATACATAATTAGCACGCAGCAAATCAAAAGAGAAGGCCAAGCTAGAGTGAGTGAGCGAGAGAGTCATAAAACACGATTGACAGCAAAACGAGTTACCGTGGTAGAGTGTTATTTGAAAATGTGTTTATTATTTGCTGGCTATAAAATTTCAGCATATTAAATATGCAATATTAAATATATAACTCGAATTTTTTTTATATTAAAGGCAGACACATAATTATATAAGCATTGATGCTGATAGCTTAACAGCAAAGGTCTATTTTTGGGTACAATATGTTTCAACACCAACTTGGCATATTTTTAACCACTGTGCCGTATAATAAAGCGCCGGCAAAAGTTTAATTGAAAAACCAACTTTAATAACCACGTGGTGCGTTGTTTTTATTGTTCATTGTTCTTGTTGTTGTTGCCTACGCTAGACTGTGCTGGCTGCTGGCTAGCTATTGTTTTGTTGTTGTTGTTTTTGCTTATGCGCTGCACTCTCAATTGTTTCTTGAGCACTTGCACTTACATACTAACATACATACATATGTTCTACGCGCAACGGTAACGACGTCGACGTCGGCGTCGCCGCTGACAGCGAAGCCCGCTATCGTTGTTGTTGTAGCTGCTCCAAGTGTCAGCAGCTGATGAAAAATGTGCCACTGGAGAGACCCGCATGGTTGGTTGGATTTTTTTCCTCTTTCTTTTTTGATGTATTGACATCGGCAGTTGCTTGGGGTGGGGGGTGGCTGGGCGCTGCAGGAGCCACTAGGACTCAATTTCACATGTGTCTGCATCGATGTGTGTGTGTGTGTGTGTTTGTGTGTGGTGTTTGTTCGTGTGAAAGGTGAGCAGAGTGTCAACGCTGACAGTTTCTGGGTAGGACCATGCGATACATTTTCCGTGTTGAAAATTCTCACTATTTTTTCTGTTTTTTTTTGCTCCCACCCCCGCATGCAATATGTTTAAAATTTGGTTTGTTTTTTTTTTCGCTTTGAACTCTTGTAACTGACACTTTGCGGCGTCTCTGTTTGAATTGCTATGCCATTGTGATCCATCAAACGGTTAAGCCCCAATATCGTGTTCTCTACCTTTAAAAGCAGCACACATCCCGCACCCGCCCACTGTGCCGGCCCCTCTCGCATTTGCCTTGTAATCTGGACACGTTAATTGACAGTTTTTGGCGCTTCCTTCGTCATTGTCGATTTGACAGTAAATTGAAAAATTGTTGAGATTTTTCGACACGTAGCCAAATGAAATTTCTAAGTACAAAAAAATTAAAACGGCCGCAACAAAATCGCCGAGTGTGACTAATAGTTACCCTATAGCTTAGATAAACTCTAAGATATGAATGAAAATTAGATAATTGTTATCGACTCTGGCAGAATTATTGATAATTTTAAATGCTATAGCTTTTATGTATATATAGAACACATATCGCACATACAATTATATAGGGTACCAAAATAACAAGCCGTTCCTGCCCTAATTTTCGTATTATAGGGTGTCTACCCATTCGAGCGCCTTAGCACACGCAGAATAAACTGTCACACGCAAGATATTAATTGAATTTACATTTCACACACACAGAAAGGCACAGACACGCGTGCATACAGTTAAGACAGAAATATTCAATAGATATGAGTTCTGTTTGCCGTTTGATAAAGACACAAAAAAAAAAAAATTAATTCAATTAACGGACTGGCAATAAAAAAAGAAGGCAGCCAAAGCTATGGCCCATTAAGTAGGCAAAGGGGTGGGGCATTGGGTGGCAGGTAGGTGGAACTAAAAGCTCAATCAAATTCGCGTGTTTTTCTATTGTTTCTTTCGTTTTTTCATTTTTCATTTTACCCTCAACTTGGAGGTCAATAAAAACGCAGCCAAGGCGGCGGCCAGTGAGTGTATCAGTGGGAGTGAGCGAGAAAGAGAGGAGTGTGTGCGTGCCTTGTTTAGCGGCATTTCCTGTGCACTGCAAACGCTTTAAGCAGCGGGCTGTCCTTGCGGCTGACAGCCCAAAACAGACATGCTGAAGTTTATAAATGATCGCAAGTGGGAGTGAATAAGCTAGAGGTGACAGTGTACGAAGAGAGCCGAGTAGTAGAGCAGCGCAAAGAGTACAGTGAAGAGAGGACGAACGGGATGTCGTTGTGTTGGTGTAATTTATAGGAGTTGATTCTGCCTGGCTTTCTTTCTCTGCCTCTGCCCTCTTACTGCGTTGCCTTTGCTAATGCTTTTGCCTCTGTTTCTTCTGCTGCATCTGTTGCTGCCTCTGTCACTGCCTCTGCCTCTGTCACTGCCTCTGCCTCTGCCTCTGCCTTTGCCTTTGCCTTTGCTTTATTTGACAGCCTAAGTCGTGCGTGTTTTTGTTTGTCTTTCACTAGAAGCGTTTTTTAGTGCACGTGACGTGCTCTACAGGGTGTGCATATGTGTACATGTGTGTCTCTGTGTGTGTGTGTGTCTTTGTTTGTGTTTGTATTTGTAGTGCAACTAGTTTTATAAATGTTGCTCAAACTTTTATGCTTTTGGCATTTTCCTTTAGGAAATTGAAAATCGCTTTTGTTTGCCTTACAATTAGGGCGTATTTTGTGTGTAAAAGGCGTGGCCCGAAACAGGAAAGACATATAGATAGAGCTTCTAGCATTAATAATTGATTTGAGTTATGCATTCAAAGGTTACGCCCCTAGTCGAAACATGTAATTATTTCTCATCAGAAATAACATTAAGTTGAGTTTGCATTATCTTCTATTATTATATTATTATATTATATTTAGTATTTCATTATATCGCTAAGCTATTTTAATCCATAAAAAATTGTTCGATTCACACACGTTTTTTTCGCTCAGTGTATATTGCTTTGTACTTTAAGCATTAGGAAATCATTTCGTTTCCATATTAAATAATCATAAAATACAAAAATTACTTTCGATCCCTAATGAAGAAACAATTGAACAGCAATAAAATGTCGAAACGAGATACTTTGAACAGCACTCAAGTGCTATAGATTCGATTCTAAAAGCTGATGCAATGTCATTGGAAATATGTATGCTTTAAAAACCGAATGTGCTAAAAAATGGGAAAGCTATGAACAAAACGCGTTTCTCGTAGTTTGGTGTTATTAATTCATTAGAGCTGCGCTAATGAATTAGACCAATACAAAACTGGACTGTGAAGATCTAAAGCGGGTATATAAACTGATTGATCTAATAAGCGCAACATCAAGTCAACTGCTCCCTTTAAGATCTCTTTCCGTCTGTGTGTGTGTGTGTGTGTGTGTGTGTGTGTGTATCGAGGGGGCCTTCTCTATAGACCCCTATAGATAGAGAGCACGTACTAATTCCGTCATTCATTTGTACGTTAATTTGTAGTTGCCTTCATCGTCTACAAATTGTTGTTGCTTTTACGTATAAATGTGCGAGATTTCAAATCGAGCAAAATGTAGTTCAGATTTATATATACACGTACATATACATATATAAGTATATACATAGGTAGAGCTGATAATAGGCCACTCGGAGCGAACGAACGTTTGTAATCTCAGTGGCAAATTAGAGAAGCAAACAGAGAGACCAACAAATGCATCAGATATGTGACTCTGTGTGTGTGTGTGTGTGTGTGTTTATATAGGAAAGGAGTTTAGCTAACCTGACAGCTTTGTGTTAATTTCTTTGCCCATTCGAAACTTGGTTTTAACACAAATAGATAACATTTTGTGGTATTCAAATGATGTACAGCAAGGAAGTAAATGAAAAGTAGAGTTAATTGATCACAAATTGAGTTGTGTGTTGGAAAATTTTCATGATATATGCATATCACTTATGGATCTTAAGTGATACGATTTGTAAATCTTTATAGCTCAAGGATTTTATGGTTGAAGCAAGAGAGTTGCAGGGACTAGAAATATATGCAGAACTACTTGAAAACGGAATGCAATACAAAGTACTTGCAGTCAAGCTTATAAACGGAACATATCACGATGACGCAACAAAAAGAGTCTTGTTCAAACGGTGTTCCATTTCCAACTGCTACTGCATACACATTTAATGTCTAGACGTTTAAAGCTAACAACAACAGGAGTTCTCAATGTGATCCTAACTACATCGCATTTGAACTTTGTTCTATTTCTAAATGTTCCTTCATCTATATATAGCGAAATATTTTTTTGTAAGATTGTGAGACGGGAAGAGCAACTGTGCAAGGCTTGCCCAAATGCCCGTAGTCAAGGCAATTTTTTATTATTTGTTTCCCTCACTTTTTTTTTTTATTCTTTTGATGATTTTGATAAGAAGCCAGACCGAAAAAACGCATGATGTGCGTTTTAAAGGTAAACTCAACAAAAAACTAAATTAAATAAAAAAAAACACGTTTTTATTTTATATTTTCTTTTTCTTTTTTTTTTTTTTTTTTTTTTTAGTATTTGTTGTTTTTTTTGGGTTGTTGTGTTCAGCGCATGTTTATTTAGTGATATGCAAGCGAGTTGGTCTGATAAGAGGCACAATATTTGCTAAAAAAAGAAAAGAGCTTAGCCTAACCGAATGAAGAATTTTGTTGTTGTCCAAATACATTTTCTTTTGGCTGCGACATACCAAATGCCAAAGCAAATAAGTTCCAACCGTATATATATATATGTGTGTGTGTGTGTATGTGTGTGGGTGTATCTATAGCGGACTGAATAGTTCCTTGACAAGAGCTACATTGTTGACGAGCGTTCATCTCCCACAATGCTAAGCTAGTACATGCAAAGATATAGATACAAAGATACAAGTATACAAATATACAAATATATATGTATATGTAGCTGTAGATGTTTGTACCTTACATTGCTCAAGTATTTTTTTGGCTTGTTCTTCTATGTAATATCTTGTCAAGATATATACAAATATAGATCCATAAATACAAATACATATATATGTTTTGTAGGCAGTACTATAGTATAGCTATCGATACAAAGTTACATATATATGTACATAGTTGTGTACTGCACTAGTCGTTTGTCTCTTCTTGCTTCTGTATAAGATCTTGTCAAGAAATAGATTCAAGGATACAAAGATATTGATTGTACTGTATATAGTAAATGTATATCTTTACTATGTATCATATCAAACATAACAAGATACTACGATACAAAGACACATAGATACATAGATATATAGATACATAGATACATAGATACATAGATACATAGATACATAGATGCATAGATACATAGATACATAGATACATAGATACATAGATACATAGATACATAGATACATAGATACATAGATACATAGATACATAGATACATAGATACATAGATACATAGATTCATAGGTACATAGATACATAGATACATAGATACATAGATACATAGATACATAGATGCATAGATACATAGATACATAGATACATAGATACATAGATACATAGATACATAGATACATAGATACATAGATACATAGATACATAGATACATAGATACATAGATACATAGATACATAGATACATAGATACATAGATACATAGATACATAGATACATAGATACATAGATACATAGATACATAGATACATAGATACATAGATACATAGATACATACATACATAGGTACATATAAATCTCATAGATGCATATGAATCTCATAGATGCATATGAATCTCATAGATACATTTATATCTCATAGATACATTTGTATCTTATAGATACATTTGTATCTTATAGATACATTTGTATCTCATAGATACATTTGTATTTCATGGGTACATATCTCATATATACATATATATATAAATACTTAGCTATATAGATAAAAAGATGCAAAAATCCATAGATATATAGATAAACACATGCAAAAATACTTAGATAAATAGATGGAAATTTTCATAGCTGCAAAACTACATATACATTCATACATATATGAGAGATACAAAGATACAATGCTTTTAGGATACACAATTACAAAGTAATAAAGATACAGAGTGACATAGATACAAAGATACGATATAAAGATACGAAGATACAGATATACAAGTCTTCAAAGTTATAAAGATACGAAGCTAGAAGTTTGTAGGAACAAAGATACACAGTTTTCTAGACACATAGTTACAAAGATACACAGCAACAATCAAACATAGATACATAGATACAACGAATTCTAAAATATGCACAGACATAGATATGCTTGTACTATGTATAGTTCATGTATCTTTCTATATAATATCTTGTCAAGCAATGCTGTTGCTGGTTCCAACAGACACTCACACACACTCAGATAGAGATGTCATTCTTTTGTTGGATCTTCTTGAGAAGGTGGCAAAAGGCAAAGGCGCAGGCAGGGGTTGCCACGAGGCTATGGGGCACAGTCGAAAGTTGCGTCGCTTCGAGGCTCATTTATAATTTATTGCGCTTGAACACGTTTTGGCCGTACGACTATATAGTAGATATGTATATGTATGTGTATATGTACATATATATATAGTATATATAACTTGTCTCTATGTCTGATATATTGAAAGCGACCTCCTTTGCCTCCTGTTGCTGCCATTTTCAATTCCATTTCCTAGTTGCCTTCATTCACAGAGAATGTCACATGATGACAGGCGGACAGCCGGACAGTTCTATATATTCTTCTCTCTCAACATTTTGGGTATTAAGTTGTGCATATTTCGGGCTGTGCGTGTGTGTGTGTGTGTGTGTGTGTGTGGAATGAGTCAGCGGCAGAAACCAAAATAGCTAAAAATCATACGAATAGATAATTTCGAGCAAATACGTATTATATTTAGTGCGCTTTGTAGTTGCTGAGCGAGTTGAAGGTTGAATTCTCATCTAACTGAACGATCAGTTCGCATTAATTTAAATATTTTGGAATGCTCATTAACAAGGGTTGCTTAATTAGATAAAAAAAACAGATATGAAACAGTAGATTAAATATATTAATAAATTAAATTGTATGATCTATGCGCTGATAATACTGGATTAATTATGCTGTCCTGCCTACAATATATTATTTAATAAACAACAAATGAAATTTATACCCCAAATTTGTAATCTCTTGGGAATATAAAAACCTTAATTTATTTCCATTATATATTTTTTACAAATTTATTTCAATTACATATTTTTTGCACAAGTTCTTTAAGAACTTCTACATTATCGAAGCCCTAGAAATATTTTGATCAGACAATTATTTAATAGTTAATTGCTGCATATGTACATATATCTGTTCACATTATCAAAGCACTACATACATACATATGTATGTATGTCTATGTACTTAAGCACCTGCTCTACTTACCGTTACTCACCCACACTTGAAATTTTGGTTAATTTGTAATATACTGGGCATATCTTTCATCTATTGTGCTTATCTGCAATGACGTCCTAGCCTCACTTGCTTTATAACTAGCCATGACGAAGCTAAGGCTATCAGATCTATCTATTTATACATATGTATATAGAGATAGCAGCAAATATTCCTTGGCTTGATATGCCACTGCGCCCCACCTAATTTCTATCCTCCCTTCATCTGCTCATTAGCGGCTTAACAAAAGCTGATGTGTTCAGCCACGCCCACTCGCACAGCAACAGCTCTAATTGCACGCGTTTGTCAATTCGTGAATTGCAAATTCAATTACAGCTGGCAAATTGCACAAAACATATTTAAATGGTCGATATATGAGGGGTGTGAGCGTTGAGGGCGGGAGGTGGTAGATCAGGGGGTGAATGGATAGGGCTGCTGCTGCTGCTGGCAATCGTACTGCGTTGCTGTTGTATATTTATTTATACAAAATTACAACAAAATGTAAACGAAATAATACAAATTAAAAAAAAATAATAATAAAACAAAAAAAAAAAACAAAAATTTCCACACTTTTAAAGTTTTGTAGCTATGAAAACGACTCACGTGAGCTCTGCTACAGCGACGTCAGCGTCGCAGTCGCTAAGCAGCAGCCACACATATACAAATATTAGAAATAATAACAACAAAAACCAGGCAGAAAAAAAAAACTATACCGCGTGTATGGCAGATAAATCAGAGAAAAACCTAAAAACATTGAAATGAACAGCAAATGCCGCTTGCCGCAGTGCCTAAAACACACACAGATACTACTCATACAGTTACAAATACACTCGCGCACGCACACACATTCAGATGGAAAGACAAACGTCAGCGCCGCCGTCGCATTGACGTAATAGCAAAACTATAGTACGGGTAGAGTAAATTAAAATAACACAAATAAATAAAATGCCAGGCAGAACGAGTGCCGGCTGCGATCTCAAAGAGAGACAACACACACACCCATACATACACATGGAACGAGCGAGCGATAGACAGAGAGAGAGTGTGAGAGAGAGAGGGCGAGCATTTGAGAGCGGCGCACAAATACCATATAAATATCAAATTGAACTTTGAGACAGTGGAAAATGCCCAAAGCCCAAAGAGCACATAGAACCAATTAGAAACAACAACAAGAGCATTTAATCGGAGAGCTGCCGAAGTACGACTCTCCTTCAAGTCGTACTTCGGCAGCTAAGCTAAGCTTTTGCTTCGGTTGCCAGCCGCTTGGTCGGTCCGGTCGTCGTATATTGAGTTGCGCGCGCGACGAAACGACGAGAAAACAAAAATGGTTGCCAAAAATAAAAGTTCAAAATGTGCACAACACGCGGCGCCACTACACACAGTGCTCGTGAGAGGCGAGAGCGTGAGTAAATGCCATAGCAGCCGTAGCAGCAGCAGCAGCGCGAGAGCATAAGAAATTGAAAGAGAGGGAGCATGCGAGGCAGCCACATGTCACAGCGTCAGCATGGTTCTAAGTTGTAGCGTATCTGTGTCTGTATCGTTTCTGAGTGAGTGTGCGAGCGTGTGCCTCTGCTTGCCCTTAGCCGCTGGGCGCTCTCTTTCACACACAATCACACATCCACAACAGCGCCGCTCTCTGGCTCTGCTACCATTGCTGGCAGCGAGCGGATTTTTGTACACTTTGCAACGAGCGCGTGTGCCCAGTCAGAGTCAGATGAACAGCCAAAGCCGTGTGGACGCAAATTAAATACAAACAACAAAAATTGGCAAAGAATATTCAATGCAAAAAAAAAAAAAAATTAAAACTAAAAGTATGTGCAAAAATTAACCGTATTCATTAATAATTGATTGCTCACGACAATTCAAAACATGTTTCTATATTAGTTATATGCGCTCAGCAAAAAAAAATTAAATAAAGTAAATCAAATAAAGTTCCACTAACGAAGCACGTGTGTCCAATAAGAACATTTAGTAACAAAAGCAAAAGGCGAGAAAAAAGGTTTTTTTTGGCCTGACAACCAAAGCAAACGGCAACAGCAACGGCAACGGCAACAGCAGCAGCAACGACGACAACAGTGCTTGTCTCTGCGGGTGTGTGTGCGTAAGCTTCTCATATGTGTATTTGTGCGGGCGCTCATAGTGCAAAAATCCACAGCAAGCAGCACTAGTAACAGCAACAATAAGCATTGGCAGGCGAATAAAAAAAAAAACAACGAAAACGCAAAAAGGAAACACAACAGTCTCACACACATATAAATACAGTAAATCAGCTGACTCGTGCGCACTCTCTGCCCACTCTCTCACCACGCGCTCTCACTCTCACTCTCCGGAGTGCATCCTAGCTGCAGCGGAAGCTATAGCCAAAGCGACGCTCATTTGTGTAGAGATTTAACGGCTTCCGCATCCTACGCGACCCAACAAACTTCGAAACCGCTAGCCAAGTGCACTTATATTTGTCGAATTGCGTGCGTGTGTGTGAGTGCGCGAGTGTGCGTCTCGCTCTTGTCACATGCGCGCTCAGTCAGCATAGGCAGCGGGCAGCGGCAGCGCGACAGCGGCAGAACGACAGCGACAGCGGCTACGTCGACGACACCCACAACGCCCGAAGACCGCACAAAACGAACAGTCGTCGTCAGGCAGCGGCAGCAGCAGCGTCAGCAGCAGCAGCAATAACCAAAAGAACAAAAAACAAATACACGCCACGCGCTCTAACAACAGCACCAATCGAAGCAGCTACACCAAATTATTTGACCACAACAAGGACAAAACAAAACAGCTAGCGAGTCGCGAAAGAAACGCGCGCGTTTTCCAACGCTTTAATCAATTCGTGCAAAAAAAAAAAAAAAAAACAACAGCACATACAGCGTATTTTTGCTAGCCTGTGTGTGCGTGTTTTAGTGTGTGTGCGTCGGTGAGCTGTCAACATTTCTCATCGATTTTCGGCTCGTCGTGTGTGCGTCCTGTCGTGTGCCTGCGTGTGTGTGTGTGCGCGCGCGCGTGTGTTGGAGTGTAAGAGCCAAAGTGCTAAAGCTAGTGTGCGCGCGTGTGTGTGAGTGTAGGTATACTACACCCACCGGCCACCAGCGACCGACTGCCACCGCCAGCTCGATCAGGCAAAGCTCAAACAGAATATTTGCTGTCCTTGTCGCACGCCGGGCGCCGATTTCCGCGAAGGCCCACAACCCTAACTGTTTATTAAGTTTGTTAACTATGCCATACTAGTGCTTTATAACTGTACAATAAATACCAACTACAACAACAACAGCAACACGAGCGAACGCATCTCTAGAAAATAATAAAAAATAAATACTACAAAAATAAAGAAGAGCCAAAAGCAATTGATTTTATTTTTAGTGCCACAGCAAAACAAAAAACAAAAACAAAAAAAAATAATAGTAAAAGAGCTAAATAAAATATAGCTAAAATAAAACAAGAAAAGCCTACAGCAACGTTAAACGTTCTACAACAACAAAGCCATGAGAAACTGTCAACGGGAAAAATAAAAATAAAAAAGGAAAACTGCAAGAAAACAAAATTCAAACGCAACGGCATTTGAAAGAACGCAAGCTACAAATAAAAAAAAAAATATATATAAAATAAATACATATATAATAAAACACAAAAAAAGCGCAATTAGCAAATGCAACAAATTACAACTAAAACGCTTAACATATATAAATAAAAAATTAATTACAAATTTCACATCAACTAGATTTCAAGAAACTTATTTTGTTTCGTGTTGTATTTTTTTAATATTGAAAAAATGGACATTATTTAATTGTTATTTGCCAAACGCCTGTTATTGTTAACAACAACACAAAAAAAAAAAAAAAGAGGGAGGAGGAGAAGAAAAAAGTCATAAATAAAAAAAGAAAAGAATAACGCAAACAAATTGTTGAATGAATTCGCGGTGCCTTTATTTATAGCGAGCAGCATAAATAATTATATATATACACACATTAAAAACAAAAAAAATAGAAATTTAAAGATACAAAAAAAATATTATATATATCTACATAGTAATATATATATATATACATAAAAAACAACAAGAACAACAAACATATTTAGCCAAGCAATAAAGAAACGTTAACGTGCAATATTTAACATTTACATTGAATTTAGCATATAAAAATAAATATAATTAAAAATAAAAAAAGAGAAACATTCATTTTTTCTACATTGTGATTTCAACTACAAACATAACAAAAATCCAGTTAAACAAACAAATAAAGCAAATAAATCAAAATCAAATAAAGTAAAAAACAATAGTTTTTTACACTAAGCAATTATTATTATTATTATTATTATTGTTGTGAGTCGTATTAAGAAGCATCTATAAAAAGTTACACAAAAAATAATACGCAAAAGTTACCAAAAATACTAAAAAACAAAACTTGTTTTTGCAAAAATTCGTGTATAATCACAAAATTGACAAATTTTTTATGAAAAAATGAGCGACAGGGAGCGATCGTCCCCAACTCTGATCGAAACTGGCTTAAAAAACTTAATCGGCGGCCGTGATGGTAATTATCCACTGATCAGCGGCATTAATGGTAAGTCTTAGACTCACGAAAAAAAAAACACACACACACACACACAAACACACAATTATATCTGACAGATGCAATTTGTTTGAATTGGTATCTATGAGATACTTTTGTTTTGTAGCACAGCTAATTTAAGGCAGTTGAAACTTGAAATTTGTCGCTGAAATGCCACAATGAATGCCAAAAGCTCTCAGCAAATATAGAGCAGAGGCTGTGTGGTCGACTGGGAGATACCCTGTATAGTAATATATAGGGAGTATGCTATAAACAATTTGATAATCGTGCTAAATAAATGACCATTAGGTATTCGAAAAATTTGATAAGTAACATACTCCAGTTTTTACAGATCGACTAGCACATACCCTAAATTTTTTGCCAAAATTAATTAAAAATGAAAAAATTACAGGGTATTTATGCATTCGATTCATCATGCCACCATTTTGAGCAGTCTGTTACAAGCTGATCTTCAAACCCAGCCTGCCCACCACTGCTCACACTTTCCAGAGTATTCGAAAATATGCCCTGCTTATCTAGCCAATCTATTATAATAAATCCATATTAATGCGCTTAAAAATGTCTATAAAATATACTTATAATGCTCGAGCATAAAGAGAATTTTTGTGCTGTGACATTTTCATGTCGTAAATCAAAGCGCGACAGAAAATGGGGAAAACTCTTGAGCATGACAACTCAACGAAATTGAGTTTGGCCAAGAAAATAATAATAAAAAAAAAATAATAATAATAAAAGAGGCAAGAAAATAAAAAACAAAAATAAAGGAAATCAAAAATATATATTGATTGCGGCACTGAGTTCGACATTTTGCTGATTAGAATTGTCGTGGAATCGCAGGAGCACCAAAGTACCTGCACCATAGAGCAAAGTTCGAGGTGACATCGCCGGCCATAAGCCTGATAAGCGCACTCTATGTATGAGTGTGTGTGTGTGTGTGTGTGTGTGTGTGTGTGTGTGTGTGTGTGTATTGAAACATTTGACAACAGCGTCAAGGGCATTTTTAGTTTCATTTACAATTAATGGAACTGTTTTTTTTTTTTTTTTTTTTTCGTAAATTAAGTGATTCGATGAATTAGAAAAGCGTGCGTCGGTCGAATGACAACTGAAGGTAGTTGGAGGAAAACAGTCAAGGGAGGTCGAACACATGTGGGGTGAGAGGGCGGAAGAGAAAGCGAGAGGAAGTGAGCAAAATAAGATTATGAAGGGAGAGAGAGAGAGATATAGAGAAAGGGAAACTGAGAGATAAAGAGAAATGGAGTGAGAGATATAGATAGATAGAGAAAGGGAAACTGAGAGATAAAGAGATATGGAGTGAGAGAGAGAGATAGATAGAGATAGATAGATAGAGATAGATAGATAGATAGAGAGAGAAAGATGGAGAGAGAGAGAGAGAGTGCTATAGATTGAGTGAGATAACTGTGGATATAAATAGAGAGATAGGGAGATAGAGAAGCATAAACAGGGAAGAGAGAGAGAGAGAGAGCGAGAGGAAGAAGTAAAGTGGGAGTTAGACAGAAGGTTGGAGAAAGTGAGAGCAACAGAGAGGGGAAAAGAAAGAGAGACAAGTGAGAGTGTGTGAGCGAGAGATACACATAGGCAGAGACACAAACAGCGGCAGAGAAAAAGTATATATTAAGAAATTTGATATGTAAGATCAATAACAGATACCTCCATCATGATTTTCTAATTTTCTCCAATGCTAAGACAGTTTTCACTCCTGCTCTGCTTTATTCTTTAACCCTTATCTTTTAAATGTGTTTCCAACATGGTTGTTATCTTCAATCAATTTCTTAACTTCCCACAGCTTCGCTTATCTGCTTCAGCTCAAGTGCAGGCCAAAGTGTGAAAATCTGTGAAAATATGTTAATAAAAAATCCTCTTATTGGGAATGTGAAGCTTTTGGCTTGTGGCCAAGTAAAGTTTTTGGCAACTTCGTAGCTGTCGCTTGACTTTAACTGCATTCTCACAGTTTTCTACACTCTCGCGCGATTCGCCTTGTGAGCAGAAGTTTTGCAGCGCAGAATATCAATAATTTAAATAAAACTTTACCGCTTTTCCACGCAATTTAATCACAATTTGAGCATATTGCTGCAATAATTGCTATTTAATGTATATATATATATATATATATATATATATGTATATACTATAATGTATATATATGTATTTTGTTACAAACTGTACCCCTGTCCCAGTGTTTAGGGCATTCGCAACGGGCTGACTAATCGATAGCATAAAAAAGGCAAAAGGCAAAACGAGAAAATGCCATTAAAAAGTGTCATAATCGGTCAGCATAATGAAGAGTAGCTGTATGTAAGGGTAGGGGGTTGTGGGTGGCTGTGGGGGTGGCTAGAGAATTGCCTTGCTTTGTGCATTTTTAGTTTTTGCTTTTTGACTGTGGCCAAGTCGATTCGACAACGTCTGCGTCTCGTTCCATAAATCAATAAGCGGAAACCCGGCAATCGAACTGGGCATACTCTATGGTACCATACGGCCCCCCCACACCCCCACCTCGTCTTCGTCTCGCCCGCTCTGCCGGCACTCACGGCCCGGTGAAATTTATTGTAGCATAATATCTGGTTTTTTTTTTCTTCTTTTAACTTGGCTAGCGCTTATCGTGAAACGTTGCGCATACGCCGCGTGTGTTAACAAGCGCTTGATTACCGCATTAAAAACTTGTACAAAGCACACGCTAGTTATATACAAATACAACAACAACAACAGCAGCAACTAATACTCGCAGATAAGCCAGTCTACAGATACAGATACGTTAGCAGGCGAACAGACGTGCGACGGGGGGTGCTCTGGATGCAAGCGGTCAGCGCGGCAAATTGTGATAGCTGCGAGCTGGTAAATCTTACATGAACATACAGATAAGATTGTAATTGAACCAGAGGCAGGGCGCGTTAAGTGCCAGCGGCAACTAGATTATGATAGTTTAATAATCTGCTGACAGACTGAGCTGTAAACTGTGTGTAATAGAGAGCGGGAGGGGGGGAGGCGGGGGGGACTGAGAGGAGCAGTGTTAGAACATTAAATGTGATAGAGCATAGATTTTCAAGGCATATAACGAACTGTGACGGATTCAATGAATGGCATATAGTGGCATATGATTGCTTTGATAGCTCTGAAAGGAACGGCGTGAATCTTTTGAAATGTTGGAATATTGTGGAACAAAGTGAGAGAGAAACATGAATTGTGGATGTGGGCTATAAGACATGAGATTGAGTTGTGGGTATGTAGTGAGATGAGGGAGGAGAACCCAGGAATATACTGGAATTGCCGTAAAGAGATATTGAGCAGCAGATGAAATCATTTGAAGTGCATCAGCAGCGATAAGCATGGATTGAGTCTGAATGGAATGCAGTGGGATAAAGCGGAACAACTTAGATCATAGATGGAGGTTGTTCAACTAAACGAGAGGCATTTATGGATTCCAGATTAGTTGAATGACTTGCATGATAAAATCTATATAAAGTTATGAGAAAAGCTTTATAAAAACTATTAATATGAATTTCTCATTTCATGAAGATGTTCAAGTATTTACTAGACATAGTCAAATTCCATTAAAATCTCTTTACGTACATTCAACAAATCTTTTATAGTGTTCAAACAAACTGAAGTCTAGCGCCTGACGTGGAAGTGCTGTAAAATGTTGCTCTGAGCGATATCATATCTTGACTGACACAGAGTTGATATACCATCTATACATACATACATCATATATGTAGATATTAGCTCTGTGAGCAGTTGTATGCATATAAGCAGCATTTATAGGACATTTTCAAACGAATCTATGTTATTTCCATTGCTATAAGCAGAAATTGCATTTAAAGCAAACTTTTCGCGTGTTCCCTTCAGTTGTTTTGGCATGTTCGAAAGGCATTCGATGTGCATGTTAATAATGCATAAGGCACTGCAATTGGCAGGCAAAATATCAAGTATATATGTATTTATATATATGTATATAGGTATATCTGGTTAGATATATGCAAAGTTTGTTTGCTATCATCATAAAAAAAAATTGTTTGGCTGCCAATCAAAATCGTTGGCTTTGGCCACTTCAGCTGCCAATTAGGAGTTGTTGTTATTGTTGTTATTGTTATTGTCGTTGTTGTTATTGTTGTTGTTGTATTGATATTGATTGCAAATTAGCAGCTAATCACAAATGTGACAGATACACCCATATGCCATTTATATAGCTCACTTGCTGTGACATAATCGTGTTTGTATGTATGCATGTATGTATGTGTGTGTGTGTGTTTCTTTTTTTATTTTTTTTATAGTCCATCACATTGATAAGCCTCGCATTCCGCAATTGCAACACTTGCGCACAGACAGCTTGACAAATGGCGCAAGTGGCGCACTCGAAAGTTGCAGCATGATACGAAGTATCTATAGCTTGAGTGGGCCATGCGGCATGTGGCATGTGGCAAGCTGCAAGCGGTGCAGTTGCAGGCAAATTTACCTGCGAACTGTTGTTGTTGTTGTTGTTGTTGTTGCCGTTGCCATTGTTGCTGTAATCCAAATCGAAACTGCGAACTTGGTAAAGTTCTGCAGCCTCTTTGGCAATTAAAAGTTTTAATTGAAAATTTTACAATGTTCACACGGCTAAGTGGACAATAAAGAGAGGAAATTGATGCTAAAACGAATTGCAAATACTCTAGAGAAGTTTTAGAGATTGAGAAAATGATATATGTAAATATACTCTAGTCCCTAGTCTCTAGTCTCTAGTCTCTAGTCTCTAGTCTCTAGTCTCTAGTCTCTAGTCTCTAGTCTCTAGTCTCTAGTCTCTAGTCTCTAGTCTCTAGTCTCTAGTCCCTAGTCTCTAGTCTCTAGTCTCTAGTCTCTAGTCTCTAGTCTCTAGTCTCTAGTCTCTAGTCTCTAGTCTCTAGTCTCTAGTCTCTAGTCTCTAGTCTCTAGTCTCTAGTCTCTAGTCTCTAGTCTCTAGTCTCTAGTCTCTAGTCTCTAGTCTCTAGTCTCTAGTCTCTCTAGTCTCTAGTCTCTAGTCTCTAGTCTCTAGTCTCTAGTCTCTAGTCTCTAGTCTCTAGTCTCTAGTCTCTAGTCTCTAGTCTCTAGTCTCTAGTCTCTAGTCTCTAGTCTCTAGTCTCTAGTCTCTAGTCTCTAGTCTCTAGTCTCTAGTCTCTAGTCTCTAGTCTCTAGTCTCTAGTCTCTAGTCTCTAGTCTCTAGTCTCTAGTCTCTAGTCTCAAGTCTCTAGTCTCTAGCTCTAGTCTCTAGTCTCTAGTCTCTAGTCTCTAGTCTCCCTCTCTCTTTCGCTCTCTCTCTTTCTCCTGTTTCACTCACATGAGTTACACATTCCATCACAAAATTTATATTACCCTTAAGTAGAGTATACAATGCTAAGCAAACACTTGAATGGAATTTTGTATTTTGAAGTCTTGGGAAATTCTGAGGCGTTTCACATGAGAACGTGCTGAAAGTTGGGCGCGTTGCCTTTACATTGTGCAAATATTTGTAAAATATGCAAATTATTTATATACCCCTATGTATATATGTATATATATCTCGTACATATATGTATATATCTATAATAGACAGCTTTTTGTTTGTTTTCATATTTGAAAACTTATTTAACAAGTAAACTGCATTAAGAATTATGCCATAAAAAGAGAACCATAAAAAGTTTTGCCTTTCGACATAAAAACTAAACTTAAAAACAAATAAAACAACAGTTATTTTTTACAGCAAAGACGGTTATAGAGGGCCTAAAGGCAAACTGAAGCAAAGCAAAGCAAAGCAAAGTAAATCAATGCTCATAAAATATATTTTTATAATATTTGTTAGTTTAACGAAATTTTAAATAATTATTGGAGCATCCAATTCCAAAACGAATCAGTATTTATTTTATTAAAATATACATTAGTTATTTATGTCAAATTAATGAATTTCCCATTGAATTTTCTATTTCTATGATTTTAAAAGCTTTTCGCCTATTACTTTTTAACAATTATTAACGCAAACATATTTCATTCTTAATGTGCACAAAATTTAATTGAATCAAAAATATTCGCATATAAATTTTGCGTTTCACGCTGCGTATACGCAATATTTTCATCTAAAAGAAAAAAAATGAAATAAAACAAAAGCACAACAAAATCTAATTTGACAAAGTGTGAAAAATATTTTCATGAACTAAATGCTACATGCGTGGCACAGGAACGAGCTCTGAGGGGTGGCTGGGGCGGGGGCGTGTCACTTGCATGCTGTGCGTTTGTCAAGCAGAGCAGCTGATGCTCATTTGTTGTTGGGCATCGTTTTGTTGTCACAAAATGCGGTCAAACAATTTGTTTATGCGGCTATTTTAAAAGCAACAACGGCCAACAACAACAACAACAAGAAGAGGTTAGCAGCTGGTTAGACATTTTCTATTGCATTTTTTTGGCCTAGCAGCAAATTGTTTAATCAATGCCGCAACTCAAACTCTTTAAAAAGCCAGAACAGCAACGCAAAGGCTAAAAAGGAAGCCAACAAGGAATAAGGCATGCCAGGGCACTTACACACACGCGCCGGGCAAGGACGCGCTACCTGTAAAAGCCAGCAACAACAACAACAACAACAAGCATAACGAAACGTAAGCAAAAAAAAAAAAAAGAAAAAATCAAATTAAGGTTAAATACCACAAAGCGAGCAGCAGGCAGACATACATATATATTCTATATGTATGTGTGTGTGTGTGTGTGAGTGTGTGTATATGGTTATGCCTTAAATCCAAACCAAGCCAAAAGCTGGCAGTGAGACACACACACACGTACATACACAGGCACACACACGTGCGCTGCTGGCGACGGCGCCTGAAAGCAGGCAATACGATTTTGGCATTTGTGCCGTTGGTGTTGTTGCCGCTGTTGTTGTTGTTGTTGTTGTTGTTTTAGGCACCGTAGGCGTTGCCGCCGGAATTGTGTTGGCAAAATGATGAACAACAACTGGAATAGCGGCAACAACAACAGCAAGCAGCTGAGGCAGGAAGTTGAAAACAGTCACGAAAGCCTTTGAGCAGTTAGCAAAAAGGGCACTAAAAATACGCAAACAACAATAATAGCAACAACAACAACAACAACAACGACAACAACAACAACATCAAATCAACATTAATAATAAAATCCATAAATGAAATAATGTTGACTTCATTTGTTTGCGCATGACGTCAAAAACAAGAAGCAGCATAAAAGCCGAGCACGTAAAAATCAGACAAAAAAAAAAAATAAATATATATGTATATATATAAAAATAAGGACATGCCTGCAAAAATCGAAATACAATGGACGAAAATACAACAACAAAAAAAAAAAGAAACTCAGAAAGAGGAACGAAAAGAAATACTTTTGTTGAACTTTGCGTCCGTCATACAATACATGCAGCACACAGTCTCCCCTGCTCCTGCCTCCCCCCTCCCCCTTGCGCACTCACACCCGTCCACCCACAATCGACACTCTTAATGGCTGTGTTGGCCCGGCACGAAAGGACAACGCTAAAGCGAACGACACACAGACCCACATAGCCAAATCGGGCCCCAACATGTGTTGGTTGTAAACAGGAAGCAGCAGCCGAAGCAGCAGCAGCGGCAGCGGCAGTGGCAGCGGCAGCTACGGAATGTTTTTGCCTGGCATGTCCGCGCTCTTTCGCACTCACGCACTCACACACAGCGCGCGCTCTCTTTGGCGGTGCTCATTCGCGCGCTCTCTCTCTCTCTCTCTCTCTCTCTCTCTCTCTCTGTCTCTCTCTCTCCTGGCAGCATGTTGCAAATGTCAAAGTAGCAAAACCCGGAAATTCGAAGGACATGTTCGAAAAGCCAGGCAGTACGCCCACACACAGTGCCACACACACACATACACTTACAGAGAGTGTGTGTGTGAGAGAGAGAGAGGCACTCACACAGTTGACTAACTCTACAAGGCGTGTAGAGTTCTGCGCAGTTTAAGCGCTCTCGAGCCGCTCTCTATCTCTCTCGCAGTTTTACTCTCTCTGCAGCGCCTTTGCGTTTGCTTTTGTCTTTGATTTTGTGTTTGCTTTTGTTTTAGTAGCTTCGTTTGCTTGTCTTTGCCTGCTGCTGTAATTGTTATTGTCTTGTTGGGTGCCGGCACTACACACATACACACACACTTTTACTCACACTTCCACTCTGTAACTGTGTGTGCAAATGTAAGTCAACTTGAAGCGTCTTAAGCCAAGTTAGCGTTCTACGTGTGCGACACACACTCACACACACACACATGCATATGTACCCACACACACACTAACACTCATTGCCCATCACACGCCTGTGCTTTGACTTGCTTGACTTGACAATATGTATTACCCTCCCCATTTCCCCCCGCTAGTTGCCTTTTACTCTGCATTAAGTAAATTTTGCTTGATTTGCAGCGCGTGTTTAAATTATTAACCAACTTGGCAGTCCGTTAAAATATCCTTGCTGTGCGGGCATTTTAGATGGGGCGTGGAGTTGATGAGGCGTAGAATAGGTTACAATATATTTATCTATGTATACATACATATATATGTATATATTGATGGAATTTTAAAACTTTTTCTACCGTTGCTCATTGTTCTAGTTTAGCTTTAGGTTTTAGCTATTCCTTTAGCTACTAACTATGTGCTTATCCTCGTCAACTTCCTCTATTCTTTGGCAGAAATTGTAGCTATTATCTAGAATATTATTGTCTAACATACGAAGTAATATTGATTTCTATTTAAGGCAGCTCATTTCTGACCACAACCAGCCCAAAAACAACTCAAAAATGCTAAGTTTGATTTTATTATCTCTTCTCTCATCTTTCAAGTTTCATAGCTCTCACTCTCTGCACTTTCTTCGAGTAATTGAAAATTGTGTATGTATGTGTGCCTTGCCGCGTCACGAGCTTCAGTTGAACAGCCATGAAAGATTTGCAAATTCTCAAATTTGTTTTCGCAGTGCTCTGCGCGTGTTTGCCTTCGCGTTTGCTCAACTTGTTTGTTGTGCAAATTTTGTATTTAGCAAGTGTGGCGTTTTATTAGTGCACAACAAGGAAAAGATGATGAAATAAGCTGCGAGTTGCAAATACGTAACAGATTTCGTAACATTTAATAGCCCTAACGAACGAGCACGAGATTAACTGTGTGTACGCCATGTACCACAGTGCGTATGAATATGTTTAAATATTACACATACGCAACGTGTGCTTGTGTGGTCTAAGGATACAAAGCACTTAATCTTAACAAAAGCTGCTGCTGCTGCCGCTGCTGCTGCCGCTGCTTTTACGGCTGCTGCTGTTGCTATCTGTGTACTATCTAACGTTTTCGCAGTCGCATTTCCCCATGCTCAAGGCTGAGTGAGCATTAAGTATACGCACCGTTGTCTGGCTAATATTTGCTCACGTTGAGGCCGCAACAAAAGGCCGCAAATCAAAAACAAATTTGTTTGGTTTGCTCATGCTTCAATTACGGAGCATTAAATATGCATACGGAAATTGGCGCTGTGTGTGATTATCGATAAATACAGTAATCGGATATCGATATCGGCTATTTGCATATGAGAATGGGAAATTTGTATAATTTGATTGAGAAATATGTTGAGGTCATATCGACTAAGGATCTGTAGGATATTATCGATCAAATAATAACGGGAATGTTAAGCTGTTTTGCTAATATTGTTGAAACAATAGTCTGCTATGTAGATAAGATATGTGTAATATTGTTTTAAATTATCGATAAATAATAGATCATTTATTATCGCTCATCGATAATTGAGGAATGTATTATTATCTATATACAATATATATACTTAATAGTTGTTTTGTTAAGCTCAACAATTTATGTTTTGCCATCTCAGAGACCTCCTCTCCGCTTCCCTATGCGCTTCTTATCCCTGCTACCACTACGTACAGGCTATACCCATACACACATATGTATAAATCCGTTTGGCGCCTTAACGTAATCAAGCTGGCGACCTTTAGGTCTAATGTGAATACAAAAAGCGAAGCAAAAACATATACACACGAGTCGAATGACGTCAGTCGCTGCTCTTGATAATGATAATGATAATGATGATGTTGATAGTCAGCCTGATGATAATGATAATGCTAAGATTGTGTGTGTTTCAGCAAAAGAATGCAAATAAACAAATATTGAAAAATTGTTGTAAAATTTTCTATATTCAAAATGCAAATTCTAAAAATGAATTTTTAGCTATTTAAATGCAGCGATTACAACAGTTGCAGCAAACATGCTAAATGCAATTTGGAACAAATGCAACCCCCCTCCAAATATGTAAAAATTCCCACACGCCTCCCCCTACCCTCCATCCGTTATCTCTGCTGCTGCTGCTGCTGCTGTGTGTCTGTTGTTCATGTTCCACGCCCACACAGCAAATTTACCTTAAAATTCATTTTCATTTCAATTTTCATGCTGGCTTCTGATTTTCTTCTTCTTCTTCTTGTTGTTGTTGTTGTTGTTCATCTTCTTCTTCCTCTTCTCTTTGTGTCTTTTGCTTGCTTTTTGGCTTTTTTTAATTGCCAAATATTTTTGTGTACAATAGCATTTTGAGTCGGTACATGAAATATTTTGATGTGCACATAACTGTATAGATAGATATATTTATATATGTTTACGCATACATATGTATGTATATAGGTATTTCTTTTCTGCATACACATATGTATATATAATTTGCTTCTTAATTTGAGGCATTTACGTTTGCTTTTCTGCTGACGCAATAATCGATTGTTTTAAAATAGTTTTCGCTTAGCTAGAACGCCTCAATTGAAAGCGAGTTCTATATACCCTAGAAGACAACTGGGATGGTCTGCCCATCGATATAGACTCGCTGAGCTAAGAAATGACGGTAGATAGATAGGGGTGTGGCTGTTGTGAGATAAACCCTAAAAATATTGAGAAATAGAAATGGAAATTGAATAGAATCATAAAATACTCCCTTGCTGGATATCTCTATAGTCTCGCATGCTCAGCCGCAATATATAAATATAAATATAAATATATATCATTATTTTTTTGGCATTCCTTTGGTGGTTTCGCAAAGAAGAAAGGCAGCCTTTAATGAAATGAAAATTGTTGCGTTAAGCGCCGGAAATCGATTGATATAGCGGCTCAATTAATGCTGATAGTGCATGGCCAGAGGCGTAGGCAGTGCAGCTCGCGGAGGGTTTCGTCGTTGGCTGCAATAAGAGATCACGCGAATTGGCCTTTCGCGATTAGAGTTTCGTGGAATTGTGTGCGAGTGAGATAGCCAGCTAAGGATATCATATAACTAATGACATAATAATAATAAACATTTCATAGCAAATTTTCTGCAGTTTATTTGTGCGCTCATTTGTGACAGCGGATCTCTTAAACAAAACAATTAAGTCGACGAAATTTGTATATATATGTGGTTGGTTATGAATATATATATATATTTATACATATATATATATATGTATATATATACTATATGTATCTGTAGCTTATAGGCTAGTGTTTACGATTTCAGTGCGCATAAATCAATTGCGACTGCCTACAGAAATTGCAAGCATTGCGAATTCAGTTTTTTTATATACTGCCCTTTTGTTTTTCTAAATATTTTACTTTCGAGTAATTGTGTGTGTGTGTTTTCTGGGGGGCGTGGCGCTAGAGTTTATTGAGAGCTGACGATTTGTATATTATGGCTGGCTGTAAACAAACGATTATGCTGTTAGCCCAAAGCAAAACAAAGCAATTTTTTTTTTCGTTGTTTAAATGAAATATGAGCATGTACCCCAAACGGCTGAGTGTGCATGTGTGTGTATGTGTGTGGGCAACAGGAAATCTATGAAGCGATATTAAAGTGGAGTGCGAGAGATCGATGGAGCGATATTTGTATAAGGGCAGATGGCTTTAGATGGCATCATGGCTATAAGAACTTAATAGAGATTGATGTAGATATGCCTTGGTATAAAGGGAAATTAGCAGTACAAGCGAAAGATAACGGTAAATAGACGAACAATAGACAAAACTAAACAGATGATCTATATGCATTGACTGATAATATATAACGGTAGTTACAGTTATTTACAGTTCTCTGAGGTTTGTTAAGTGGAATATACTCGCAGTACGCTCTTTTGATTACATTTATATACAATATAAATATATTATTATTATTTATTATAATATTTCATATATAGGATAAATTTTGTTCTTTTATGCATTTCAAAAACTGTAGCAAAAAGTTCAATAAACAAGTTAAATAAAATGGCTTAAATAAAATTTAAATTTATATTTGATGCATTAGAAAACAAAAGGGAACATTCTAAATTTTCTATATATATATAGATATTAACAAGTTTATATTTTCTTTATATGCATTTGCACACACAAGAATTTTAACACTTGTCTCTTAAGTACTTGAACTGCCTACAATTTGTTATGCCTACGCTCAAGCTAAACCATTTAGTAATTTGTTTATAATTTGCAAGCAGTTGCTGTGATTTACAGCTTTCGTTTTGTTTTTATCGATTTCCGGCAGCTTCATTTATACAGATCCATTCACATAGCTCCACATTGTGAGCGTGCCCAGCTCAAAGCTCATTTGTGTCAAGTATCTGGCGCTGTCAAATTGTCATTGGCTCGAGCAAAAGGCACACATGAGTAGCTACATCTACATCTACATCTACATCTACATCTACATCTACATCTACATCTACATCTACATCTACATCTACATCTACATCTACATCTACATCTACATCTACATCTACATCTACATCTACATCTACATCTACATCTACATCTACATCTACATCTACATCTACATCTACATCTACATCTACATCTACATCTACATCTACATCTACATCTACATCTACATCTACATCTACATCTACATCTACATCTACATCTACATCTACATCTACATCTACATCTACATCTACATCTACATCTACATCTACATCTACATCTACATCTACATCTACATCTACATCTACATCTACATCTACATCTACATCTACATCTACATCTACATCTACATCTACATCTACATCTACATCTACATCTACATCTACATCTACATCTACATCTACATCTACATCTACATCTACATCTACATCTACATCTACATCTACATCTACATCTACATCTACATCTACATCTACATCTACATCTACATCTACATCTACATCTACATCTACATCTACATCTACATCTACATCTACATCTACATCTACATCTACATCTACATCTACATCTACATCTACATCTACATCTACATCTACATCTACATCTACATCTACATCTACATCTACATCTACATCTACATCTACATCTACATCTACATCTACATCTACATCTACATCTACATCTACATCTACATCTACATCTACATCTACATCTACATCTACATCTACATCTACATCTACATCTACATCTACATCTACATCTACATCTACATCTACATCTACATCTACATCTACATCTACATCTACATCTACATCTACATCTACATCTACATCTACATCTACATCTACATCTACATCTACATATACATCTACATCTACATCTATCTATCTGTCTATCTTTGAATGAGCAGCTCGGCTGTATCAAATATGCATTAGCTTATGGCCACTAATTTGCTGCTGTTGGCCAGTGGCAATGCTGGCTATAACCTGGGCCCATATCCTCTCAAAGCTCTAGACGTTCGTTGTCTAACCTGCATAATTGATGAGTCTGACAGGCAGACAGACAGACGGAGAGTACAGGTGGGCAGGCGCACACATTTATGAGCGTATTCATAAAATATGCAATGAATGTTCTTCCCCTGCTGTTGCCTATGTTTTTTTTTTTCCTTTGCACATACAGAGTTTATCCAGTGCTGTAAATTCCTGCAGAGGGCCGCATGGACTGTTGTCGGCGAGGGGCAAGCGGGCGGTTCATTAAGTTAGTTGGATTTTCATTTGCTTTTAGCCGCTTGGCAATTAGTTTGCGGCTGCATTTGCTTGACATTTTGGCAACGTAGCTTGTTGTTGTTGTTGTTGCTGTTGTTGCTGTTGTTGTTGGTTTCTCGTGCTCGTTTTGTCAAATGACATTTCTATTTCTTCAAGTAAAACACACTCACACATGGCCAAAACGGATTTGTTGGCTGCTGTTGCTGCTGCTGACTGTCCCTGTGTGTGTGCGTGTGTGTGTGTGTGTGTGTGTGTGTCTGTATTTGTATTGGCAGCAGCGAAAACCTAACCACCTCACCCACTACGCCTCCCATGCCCCCGCCCACGTCATTCCGTCCGTCTTTGTCGCCGTTGTCGTCTGCCACTAATGTGGCGTACATTTTTTGGCTAACACTTTATCAAGATGGCAGACGCCTTGGCAGCGGGCCAAAACCAATGCACAAAACTATAAAATGCTACCTAGCCATCAGCTGTGCGGCGATAGGGTGAGCTGGCCGCCGCCCAACCCTCACCCCACAGAGGGGCTCACTGCAATTCAGAGTTTGCCAGGCAAAATAGCGAGTCGATAGCTAAAGTTGACCAGCAGTCGGCCAATGAAGTTAGCTGGCCTAATTGCACGGCAGGAGTTGGCCGAAATTGCAATAGCATTTCGGGCGAATTATGACTCAGCCGAAGTGGGCGTGGCAAAGTGTCATAGTCATATACATATTGAAAGCGAACAGAGAGAAAAACTTTGAGTTGAACCAAAATAATTAAATAAATAAATTCAGCTTGGCAATTTCGCTGACTCTAGTGAAGTCTTCAAGCCACCCTCGCATATTAAGTATACAGTAAAATTGAATAATACATTTGCTTATTTATATGCACATTTTTCTCAGTGTAGTCTCCGTGTTTTTTTAAAATATGAAAAAATACGCATTAAAGTGAACAAAAAATAATATTAAAAATTTTTGTTATTGTTTTTTCTTGTCAAAAATTAAAGGAAAATAATATGTAAATATTTTATAAAAATATTTTTATTACTTCATAATTAGCTTTGTTTTTAACTTTATAAAATATGCATAAAAATTATATTTATTTTTATCAAAGTTTATCACATCTTTTATTTAAAAAATTATATATAAATGCCCCTTTATTACTCACTTTTTCGCTCAGTGTAGCCGTCTACCTGAATGGGCTGTGCACAAATTTAACTTTTTGTCTGCTGACTAAAGTTTCTTCGGCTGCGCTTCCCCTCCTTCTAATCGCTCATAGCCCAACAGTTTATAGCCTGCCACGCCCCTACTACTACACACACACAGACCCCTCTTCCCGCCCCTCGCTGTTTAAGCTAATGTCAACGTGCGCCATTTGTCTTAACCTTCAAGAACATTTAGACGTCATTCATCTCTCATAATTTTTGTGCGAATTTCAAACGATTTGTTTTTCTTTTGGCATTTCGCTTTCACGCTGCTTCTTTTTCGACTGCTTCTTCTTCTACATTTTATGCTATTTTTTTTTTCTTGTTGGTATTTTTCCACAGCATCGCCTGTTCGCTTTACAAATTAAATTTAGCCACATTTTTGGCTTTATTTTCTTTACATTTTCTTCTCGTTTCGTTTGGCTCATTGACATTTGCCTCAGCCGCCGTTGCAGTTGCAGTCGGATTCACAGTTGCCATTTCTGTCGCATTCGCCAATCTGTGGTCGCTCTGCATGTTTGTGGCATGCCACAATAATCTACGCTCAGACCATGGCCAAAAAGGCACAAGCTGCTGCTGCTGCTGCTCAAGGCCGTTTGATTAGATAGCAGCAGACAAAATGAATGGCCACGGAAATAGTAGCAGCTGCAGCAGCATCCACAGCATCCACAGCAGAGTATAACAAATGGCATTTCATTTATTAATGTGCGCAAACTTTAAACAGAAGCTGCCGGGGCAGCCAAGAGAAAGAAAAAGCTTACCACATCATCATATTTTCTTCTATTTTCATTTTGGCTATTCAACATCGCCTTGAACTGTAATTGGGTTGGCATTCAGTGTGCGCGACTTAAACACGAATAAAAGCTTATTTATTATGCTCTTTGAATTTTAAATATATTTTTTTTAAACTAAGCTAAGCTAAATGCCGCGCATTTGCTTGATAATATGTTACATTTGGCACTTGTTGTATTTAATATTCCTTTAAGCTAACATTAATGGCTCTGTTAAGGCTTATTTGCTCATTACGTGCAATCTTTTATACAATTATGTTAAGAGCTTTCATGTTAAGTGTTGCTTTTACATATTGATGTTAACTATAGCAAACTATTCTATGTTAAGTTTTACATATTCTGTATGCAGAGTAAAGTGCTCACTGCTAAGACTTGCTGTTAGCTCTCCCTCTTTGTGTCTTGTTCGGTCTGTTGGCTGACTGTAGCTCTGTTATACTGCGCTCTTCTGCAGGAGTTCTATTAAGTCTGTCGCTCTCTCGCTCACTCACTTCAATATGCTTGCTCAATGAAAAGCTTTCTCAGTTGCTGCAATTCTATTATATCTACTTCTTTATTTTTTGAGTCATTCTAACAGAGCCACTGTCAATCACCTCTGTCTCTCGCGCTCTCGCGCTCTTCACTTGCAGCTCTGTCAAATGTCATCTTTTAAATATTATTGATGCCATCTATTGTGCAAACAGCTTGTTAGTGACCATTAAATCAGGGTATTTGCTCTGATTGTTATTCATATAATAAATTAGGCGGCAGGTCATAAATTTTAAAAACAACCCAGTTTGATCCATTCACGGCTAACAGTTGTCGCTCAAACAGTATTTATGTATTTGTTGTTTGTGGTTCACTCTTTTGGTTGTATGTCCTAATCCACACACACACAGAGAGGGAGAAATATATGTGGGATAATAACTATGCCATTAAAATTAAGAATGGCAACAACAAACTTGAAATGTTATTTAAATTTACGAGCAAAAATTTCAAAAATTTAACAACAGAAATAAAAAATCAAACCAAAATGATATACCACAAACATAAAAAAAAAAAAATACTATTTAAAAATATACCAAATACTAAACCAAAAATTTAGCGTTAAATATGAAGCGGAATTTACAGCAATAAAATATTATGTAGTATTTATTTTTATTGTCTTGATTAAAGCAATATACACAGCTATATATGTACGTATGTATATGTTTCGATATATATTTATATGTATGCCATATACATTATTTCTGACTGCGATATGAATATTATACAATAGGTGGAGATTGCTTGGCGGGATGCCAATAAATGCGACTGCAAATGAAAACGAAACAGAATTCGTCTATAAAATGAAAACACGGACGGCCAAACCAGCCAACCAGCTAGTCAGCCGGTCGTGTTATTATAGAAAGTAGAAGTGCCAACAATAATAATAACAACAATAACAACAACAACAACAACAATAACAACAACAAACATTTATGAATATGACAACATATTTGCTCAGAAATTTGATGAAAATAAAACAAATCATCAAATTAAATGCACTTCATAAATTTAGCTGCGCACACTTTTTGTACAGTTGCAACAGTTGACTTAAATATATCACAAATAAATTGCTTTGTGGCCCAAAGCAGCCGAGATGCTAATATTAGCCTATGAGAACTCAGCTTTGAGTGGGTGAAAATCGTTGCAACTTTGTATGGTTGTTAGAATTGACTATATATGAAACATAAACAAGAATCATCTTGATCAAGCAACTTTGCTATAAAGCCGTCTATAAGAACTCAGCTTTGAGTGTGTAGAAATTGCTGAAATTTGGTATAGTTATATTTGCCTGTCAAATAGATGACAAATATAAAGTTTGCCTCAACTACCTCTATATTTATCTATATAATTTGATCAATTCCAAATTCTTGTTTACCCCAAAAGACTCTACCGTGCCGTTTTTATTTGTACTTGAAATTGATTGTGATTCATTCGTTGTTTTTTGTAGCAATTTTTTTCGTATTTGCAGTCAGTGTCCAGGCGAGACAACAATCTGTCCAACTGACCCGTTCGTACCTCTCAGCTACAATGTTTTACCTCATTTTTTTCGCACGTTTATAGAGTTAGCTTTAGCTGGTTAGCAGGAGGCGTGGGAGGAGGCGGGGCAGGCGGTGAAGTGGTAGGGTTTCGTGGAACTCGTGTGTTGTGTAATTTATTGGGGCCATTTGTAGTTGGCATGCTATTCACACCATTTGCGGATAGTTTACTCAGGCCGAGGTTGTAAATAACGCTACCTGCCCCAAGTAGCGCCTGCTATTGGTAGAGGGTAAGAAAAATGACGCTGTCGTCTTGCTGATAAGCAAAGACCTTTCGATTGCTCGGAATGTTATTTATTGTAGCTGTGGAGTTATGGAAAGTATTGAGCTAGATCTGAAAATGTGAAGGTAATAAATTGATTAAATACCAGATGTGACGATAATTAATAGAGGATATACATATTAGAAAAAGTATATGGAAAGGGTTATCAACTGTAATAAATATTATATTGTATATGTATTTGATATAGAAAAGCCCTAATTCTGGCTAATATGCGCTACTCTTAATGGTAAATGCAGTACTGTTAAGTCTCTGTTATGTCGCTGTTAACAAGCTTCAAGAAACTCTGTTGAAAGGTTTTTGCTGACTAACTCTACTCTAAGCCTCATTCAAATTTGAATTGCTTAAAGTACATGTATATAAAATAGATTTTACCTGTTCTTTGTACTTTGTAGTATTTAATTTTTTAATATTTTTATTACCTATTATATATGTATGTATATATATAAATGTAGTACCAATCCATCATGACTTGCAAGTCGAAGTAAACTGAACAAATAATGAGCACAAAGTTCGTATAAATATTGTGACACCTTTTTGTTGGAAATGATTTGCTGCATTAGGCTGAGGCTTAGGTCATAGCCGCAACTAACGTCAGTCATTGCTTGTTTAATAGCTGCAACAACAACAATAGCTACAACAACAATAACATTGTAACTAACATCTGAAGCTCGCTGTGTATTTTGTGATCTAATGCGCTACTTTGTCTATTTACCTTATCCGGCAGATTAAAGTGTCACGAGCTGCCAGCTGCCCTGCTCTGGCCACTTCTCTCTCTCTATACTATCTCTCTCTCTCTCTTTCTATCTCCCTCGAGCTAGTCAATTTGCGTTTATTAGATATACACACACACACACACACACACACACGAAGGGGAGATACGAAGATACAGCTAGATGCTGCAGTAGCTACAAGTGTTGCTTTAAGATATACAGCTGCGTGCTCTGCACTGCTCTGCACTGCTCTGCTTGTTGTTGTTGTTGTAGCTAGGGCAGCTGGCAACAGCAACGACAACAACAACAACAACAACAGTGACAACAACAACGTGCTGCTGCCTAGCCACTTGAGTGGCAAAAGCGTGCGCTCTCAACTATTTTCATAGCTTGCACTTCTGCTCCAAGTTTTTCTTTTACACCTATCGTGCGCTACCTCTCCGCTGCCGCTGCTGCTGCACATGCAACACTTTTTATTCAATTAACACGCTGGCTAGGCCAGTCTAGTCTAGTCAAGGCAAGAGCCAAGTGCCTTTGGCTGGCAAGGCGAATGAGACATGCATTAATTCGCAGCAACAACAAGCAGCAACAATTTTGTAGCAGCTGCCAAAATTGACTTAATTTGTTAGTTCTACCATCAAAATATAAAAGCAACTAACAACAACAACAACAACAACAACAACTATACTAAGAGCATAATAGATAAAGCGAACATCGCGTAGTTTCCCAAGGTATTTCGCCTGTCAATAATTAGTCGTGCATAGCTGAAATTGAGGTGCGTTTAACCCATGTGAGAGACCCCTTAACCCATCTCTCTCGCTCGCTCTCTGCCTCTTCTTGTCCCGCTCACACTTGCTGGCGCGCTGCCCCTCTCTCTCTCTCTCTCTCTCTCTCTCTCTTTAAAAACAAAAGTGTGGCAAATGCAATGAGCATGCATCTTGCAGTCATCAGAAGGCAAATGGCAAAAGCTAAAGGCAGGAAATGCTGCTGATGGACAAGCGGAATACCCTGTAAAATATAGGGAAATAGGGTAGAGAGATGGTGGATGATGGAGGGAAAAGCAGCATGGAAATGAAGGAAACGCTAAAGAGTCGAGCAGAGCTTAGACTTGTTCAAGGAGAGAAGCTGAGAGGGAGGGAGAGGGATGGTGGGAGAGAGATAGAAGAAAGTCAGAGAGAGGGAGAGATAGAGAGCAGGAGAGACAGAAAGAATGAGAGAGAGAAAGGACGAGGTAGAGAGAGGTAGAGAGAGAGGGAGAGAGAGAGAGAGAGAGGGGACGAGGTAGAGAGAGGTAGAGAGAGAGGGAGAGAGAGAGAGAGAGGGGACGAGGTAGAGACACAGACACGAGGTAGCGAGAGGTAGAGACAGAGAGAGAGAGAGAACGAGATAGAGAGAGGTAGAGAGAGAGACACAGACACGAGGTAGAGAGAGGTAGAGACAGAGAGAGAGAGAACGAGGTAGAGAGAGGTAGAGAGAGAGAGAGACAGAGAGAGAGGACGAGAGGTAGAGAGAGAGACAGAGAGAGAGGACGAGAGGTAGAGACAGAGAGAGAGGACGAGAGGTAGAGACAGAGAGAGAGAGAGAGTGAGAGAGAGAGAGGGCGAGAGGTAGAGCGAGAGAAAGATTTAGCAGAGTGAATGAAAGTAAGAGAGGGATGCCCTAACCTAGCAAGAATGAAATGAATGAGCGACGGGTGAGAGGATAAAGAAACACACATCTAGAGTAAGGGAGAAAGGCTATATCAGCGGGAGAGAAAGTAACAGAACAAATGTGAGCAATGCAGAGAACAATGCTGGTAGAATCTGCCGAGGGAGTTTGGCAAATAGATAGAGCATAAGATGAAGATCGAGAAGGAGAGAAAAGGTTTACTTAGTGAGATGTTTCTAAGTAGTTCAATGTAGCTCAGTTATAAATATATTGTATCAGTGTACAATGTATTGGCTGGGAGAGTGAGATAGAGATACACACAAAGAGTGGGGAAGGGAGAGAGTTACAGAGAAGAGCCAACTAAATAACTGTTCGTATACCAGTTCTAAGTGTCGCCAATTACCACAAATACATAAAAGCCGTGCGCTCAGTCCACTATATTCGCTGCGCTCTCAAATTACAGGGTATGCGCGCAAAGTGCAAATTGAAACGTATAAATATATAAAGTGTACAAAAGTGTGCGCAAGGCAACAAGAAATTGTGAATGCTTAGCATTTGATGAAAGCGTCGAGCGGCAGTTGTCGATTCACGGCTGTGGGTGAAGGAGGAGAGTGAGAGGAGGGGGAGAGCGGGAGAGCGGGAGAGCGGGAGAGATGAGGCGCAGCCACAGTCATTTCATTGAAATAAAAAACACTTAAGCAGCGACTGCAGCGGCCACAATGTAGCAAAGAGTACAAAAAAATATAAAAACACAAATAAAGTGCCAATAGAGCAAAAAGAAAATTGACAAAAAAAAAGAAGGAAGAAGAGATAGACAGAGAGAGAGAGAGAGAGAGAGAGATAAATAGATGCAGAATGAAGATAAAGAACGCGCAGCAGCCGCGGCAAATGAAAATGCGATGGCAGCTTCATTAAAATTTTTTGGTTTTCGTTTCAATTAAGTTGCGGTTAGTGGCCGGAAAATGCGGGCGAAAAGGAAAGCCGAGTAGAGACAAAGAGAGAGAGGGTGAGAGAGAGAGGGGGTGGTGGAGCAGCGCGAATTGTAAGTGGACGGCGAAATTGTTATTGTTGTCAATTAAACGTGAAATGAAAATGAATATCAACTCGGCTATGATTAAGCTAATGCAGGCAAGAGCAACTCGAATGTGTAGTTAGCCAAAAGCGCATGCCAATCAATTAAAGTTGACAGCGAAGTTGACTAAATATATAGAGTTGAATATGCTTATATATATATATACATACATATATATGTATATAGATTATGCTCGACTTGAAACAGCTTCAAGTACTTGCATGGAGAAGCCTAACTCTTACTGTTCAAATGGTCATTGATGGGCTTGGCAAATATACTATACGATATATATATTAAATTTCACTAAATATATCAAATAATGTTTGGTAAAATATTCATAAATAATTGCCAAAAATATATAAAATTATATATAATAAGTACAAAGCAGTTGTTATTATAAATTAGATATAAAATGGAAATATTAAATTATCGAGCAGGTCAAAAAAAAAAACATTCGTTGAAACTGAAGTAGGAGAATAGAACGCTCCACACTTTATGATGCTTAAGCATAAATACCTTAACTAACTGTACTTCCCGCTAATACGCGCCTATTTCCATAAGTTCCAGGGTATTTGAAAATGTTACTAAAGCACATGCCATTTGATCTCTGGCTAGTCAAAGGTATCAACTTGCCTGAAGCCTCAATAATACGCTTGTAGCCTGCACCGGATCCCAAAAACCTGTAATAAATACAGAAATAAATAGATTTAAGCAAAACAATGAAAGTTGTTTACAGTTGCGTATAGGAAACAAATTAAGAAACGATATCGAAACGATATCTGTGGCATATACAAATAATATTAATAAGCTAATATCATATATACATATATATCATATATCATATATCTTTGTGGAATAACGGCAACGGCTGTGAGCCAATATTGTTTGGCTTTGATCATTTCAATGGAATCCATCAAATTTGTATGGCTAAGGTGCCAACATGTAAAAGGCGAGCAAATGGGGCGTATGCGTAATGCGAAATAGACAGCTGGCTGAGGGAAGCTAGAGAGTGAGAGGGAGATAGAGACAGAGAGAGAGAGAGAGCGTGGCAGATAGGTGAACTGGCCAAATGTTTGCATACTTAATGAGCCGACTTTTATGTTTATATATATACATACATACATATGCACACACATATACACATCCACGTCTAACTGTATATCTTGCGCTTTAACTGCAGCTAAATCAATAAAAACTGCAGCTGGCTTTGGCCTTTTGTGTGTGTGGGTGTCAGGGTAACCCAAGACATTTTGGCCATTAAAACAAGTAGCTAAAGTGGCAAAAAAAAAAAAATCACAAAAAATAAAAAAAGAATTGAAGCAAAACTGGCGACAATTTTCTAAATGAAAATTTCACTCGCTGCACTTTGCTGTTTGAATTTTCCTTTTTCTTTTTTTTTTTTTTTTTTGGCACACAATTTTATATATGATTGTGAGGCAGGGACTCTCTCTCTCTCTCTATCTAGCTAGCTGACATGCTGACTTTTGTGTTTTTCCTTAATGAATTTTGTCACCTGCTTGCTCTGCCTACGTGTACCTACCTCCCTTTTACACCTGCCGCTCTATGGGCATTTTTGTGTGTATTCTGCTTATTAGATTTGTACTTTTAATTGCCCAAATAGTCGAAAAAAAAAAGGAAAAAGAGAAGCGGAAATGTTTGCACGACTGTCGAATACTCATTCGTCTTGCAGGAAAAGTAAAAATTCATAGACTAATTTGGAAGCGTTCCAATTTGTGGTTCAAGTTGAATGCATTTTAGCAATTCTCAAATGTTTTACTGCAGAGATTTATTGAGAATATATTATTATTGCTGAAGATTTCTTAATTTATGCAAATATGGTTATTTTATGGGTATTTACAAGTCAAGGTCAAACTTAATATTATTAACTTTATGCCACTACCTCAAAAAAACTAACAAAAATTTACTTTGAAATTCAAGTAACTGAAAACCAATATACTCGTTTTTGTTTTGCCCCCACATAATGACGAAACACTTGTATCTTTAGCATATTCTATAAATTTCGCATTTAATTGAATTTCTATTTGTTTTGCTCTCTTTGCAGGTGAGTGTGAAATTCCTTTTGCTTCTCCTACGAATTCTCAACACGTGGGTGAGTAGAGCTCGTCGCTCAATCTAGCCTAGTCTATGCCAAAAATTTGAAAATTCTATTCAATTTGTGTCTTAATTTCATTAATTAAGTGTAAGTGCAAGATGTGCACAAATATTTTCGACAACAACAACAACAATTTTCTGTTATTTTTCAACTAATTTGATAAGTGTGCCAGAGCAAAAGAGTTTTGCAAACACGCTTATCCCCAAGGGGTGGCCGGGGGGGAAAACTCTTGGAAAAAGTTTTGAGTGAATTTAAATGTAGAAATTTATTTGAGCTGCAAAAGTGAACAAAAGTCGAAAGCTTAAAAGTCAAAATAAATCAAGCAAGTCTTTCGCTTATTAAAAAAAAAAATTATATTTTTATAATAAAAAATAAATTACATTTTTTTAGATTTATTGATTGCGCTCAAGAACTTTTTTTAATGTATTAAAAAAATATATTAAATTAAAATATATATTAAATATGAAAAAAGTCAAAATTAATAAGGAAAGGCCTTAGCATAATAAATAAAAAAAAAAATAAATAAATAAAAATTAATATAAATATTTTTACTATTTAAATGTAAATTACATTCCTTAATATTTATTTACCGCACCCAAGGATTTTTAAATTTTTTCAATAAAATTAAATTGGAAAAAATTATTTATTTAAATATTGATAATTATGTTTAAGCTTTATTTAAAAATTCCTAAAATTAGGAAAATATGCATATATGAAATGATATCAATCATTAAAATAGCTTAAAATTTAATATTTTATATATTTAATCTTTAAATGCTGTCATATAATTATATTTTCTTTACGAATTTGTTGTTAATTAAAATTGCATAGAGTTCGCTGGAAAAAATGTAAAAAAGTCAAGTGAATTATTTTATTGCACTGGGGGTTTTTTTTTTCGGCTGAGCTTAGCAAATATCTCATGCTCAATTAACACGGGCAGAGCAGTGAGAAAAAAGAAAACAACAATAATAATTCTAGCAGCCATAAAAAAAACAGCAGACAATTCACAATAATAATAACAATAAGCAGCTCAATTAACGCCCGTCAAAACGAACCGAACTGATGGAAAAATGCAGAGCTGTCGGCTATTCTAGCTGAAAAGGGGGTTGCAATTGTTGTTGTTGTTGTTGTTGTTGGGCTATTGGGAAAGGGGGTGGGGCCAGCTCGAAGTAGTTTCACATGCGAGCTGTGCTCGACGGCAATTAGAAAACGCGGTTACATCATTTCGGGCAACAGCTCGACTTAATTTCCATTTCGAACGGAAACAACAAAAAAAAACAGGGTATAAAAAAACGAAATACGGAATGCACAGCTAGAAAATACCCTAAGCTAATATAGACAAGTGATAAATGCTAAAAATTAAGGCAAATCTTTCTCTATTTTACGCTCTATTTGATCTTTCTAAATAAATAAATAATACTCCGTCATATTAAGTATACGTCACATTGTTAAACAACTTTGACTGGCTAAACTCAACTCATCATTCTGAACAGCTATGAATATACTTGCATATCAGATCCGATCAGACTACTCCGATTTCTCAGTAACCCAATATACCCACTTTAACATTCAGAGCTGTGCTAAAAGGCATTTGTCACTCGTTAAGCATCTCAACGTAATTTTCATAGATTTTAGTTTAGCTTTTGAAATAGTTGCAACATTCTGAGCAACATGAAAATTTGAAATTTAACACGCGCCTTTGATTTTATTTGTTTCTTTTTTTTTTTTTTTTTTTGCTGCTGTTAACACATTTTTAGAACTGTCAAAGGAAAAAAAAAGGCAAAAAAGTGTCGCAAATATTTTTCTTGAAATGTTCGAGGAATTAGTTGAGACAACGGTTCTTTTCCTGTGTGTACTTAGCGACAACAAATTGGAAATATTTCTGTAGTTCTATTCGAAAACTCATCAATATATATATATATATATATATACACATATATCTGAAATATATGTTCAACTAAATAAATCACTAGAAACTGTAGCTAAAATGAAAGACACCGCCAAATTGTTGGCGAAGTTTTTTAGTTTATAATACTGATGTAAAAACAACAAAAAAAATGCCAACGTTTACGAATGACGCACAAAGCGTAAGGCTGAAAATGTTGCCCGTGCTTATATTTTCTTTTTTTACTCAAACTATATATATTTAAATAGTTGATATTATACGTCAATGCGGAAATAAATAGAAAAGAAAAAAACTTTTTAATAGCAGGAGAAACGAAAAGCAAATAACGAAAATCCAAAAACTGAGAAAAGAAGAAGAAACTTAGAAAGAAGAAGTAAAGAAAACTTTAGCATGGAAAAAGAAAACTTTTAGCGCTAAGTTTTCTATGCAAAGTTTTGCCTTTATTTTTTTTTACACGCATTGTCAATCATGAGTTCTGGGACATAAACTTCTAAAATTAAGCAAACAAATTAGTATCATTCAATCTCTCTCAAGCATCCTAGCGATAATTAATCATGGACTTCAATGATTAATGCGCTGTACAATCAATCAAATTCTCCTTAAGTCAAACAATCAAACGATCAATCAATCTGACTAGCAGTCAATCATTCCGTTCATATGCCTTTCAATTTCAGTCAAGTAGTTTTTAGTATTTCAATCAGTAATCTATTAGTTTGCTAATCGGCCAAGCAGTCAATCATTTAGTCAATATGCTATTTAATTTTTATCAGTCAACGAGTCAGTCAGTCCGCACCTAAATCAGTCAATCAATCTCTCACTAATCATTTTTTATTTTTTTCATCAATAAGTCAATCAACAAATTGATCAACCATTTATTCACCCACTCAATCAAATACTCAAATCAATCAAGCTGTCAGTCTATTTTCCTATCAGTCTGTCAATCATGCAGCCAATCATTATTTGGTCAGTATGTGACTTCTGTCAATCAGTCAGCCCACCACTCTGTCAATTAGTGCATCTGTCAATCATCCATGCCTTGCCCTAAACACGACAACAACAACAACAATAAATGGCAAAAGTTTTCGCTCTGAGGTACAACAAAAGCTTTGCAGTCTTTGCTGATTGAAGGCAATTGTTTCGGCTTTGTGTGGCTCGACCAGACAATCCCCCGGCTAGCATGCGCAAGCCAATTATTTTGATATAATCTCCACTGGAAGCTGCCGGCTGTCAGCTAGAGCATAAATAATGTCGTTAATACCGGTTTGTGTAGGATCTAACTCAAGTAAACTGACAAACCGACTGGACAACAGAATGGCGTATGTGTGGCGCCATCTAACGGCGACAATTGGCAGCAGTGGGCTGTGCTCCGTCTCGTTCGCACTTTTGTCGTTTTTTTGTGAATGAAACGCAAATGTTTGAGCACGATTTATTTATAACATTTCACAGAGATGAAAAGATTGAGAAAGAGAAAGAGATCGCGAGAGTGAGGGAGAAAGGGAGAACACACGCACAATTAAGAGCAAAAAATGTTTTCACTCCAATTCCAATTTGAATGAAATTTCTGTGTGCGCTTGTTGATTATTTGTCTTTAATTTATTTGATATATTTGCTTAATTAAGCTGGCAGCCATTGTGTATCAATCAATCAATTGGACATATTCGTTTAATTAAATCACTGTCTGATAAGAAATTGTTTATCGATTGTGCTGCAAGCATCGATAAATGTTTTTTTTTTTTTATAAATAAACAAATTTGTATGGCTACTACTATTTTGTATGCTACTTTTTTATGTGTGCACACCAGCAACACTGGCAGCAGCAGTAAAGCTTTCTTCGAATTGCAGCGCCCTCTGTTGGCATTTTGGCGTATCAACTGTAAAAGCTGACGCTCTAAAGCTTTGCTGTCTATCTTGTTAGTGTGCGCGCATCGCTCTTCCGCTCTGCTGCTTCTGTCGCTGCTCTGCTGATGTGTTTTTTTTTTCTCATGCTGTAGGCAACTTGTCTGGCGCATCCCACAGCCGCTCTCTTTCCCTCCGCACACAACATTGAGAACGCGCGCAGCAACACGTGTGTAGCGCCCCCTGTCGACCAATTGCAATTAATTACAGTTCTTTTTGCACTTATTGTTTGTTTTTTTTTTCTTTCCGCGCTGTGTTGCCTACGACAACAAATTGCAATGAAATTTCGTGTTTTGCTCTGCGTCTGCCGCTGCTTCTTCCGCTGCCTCTGTTTCTCCTTCTCCGTCTGGCTCACACACAGTGTCACATGTTGGCGCAGCGTGTCGATGCGCTGTCAACGACGTCAGCAGCGCTGCCATTTGTGGTTTCCTTTTCCTTTGCCTTCTTTTCCTTTCAGTTAGCGCGCTTCAAATTAAAGCTCAAATTTTCTACAGGTTAATCAGCCAGGGGGTGTATTGCTTATCGCTGACTTGGCCAAGTTTTATTTCAATTACTTATTTTATTTTTATTTTTATTAAATTACTTAAGTCGATTTCCGTTCCGATTACAAATTGACTTCAACTTTGCACCGGCTTATGTTATCATATCTCTTCGCATGTTTTGCTATGTTTTCTGTCACTCTTTCATTTTGGCTCTTTGTGTGTGTGTGTGTGTGTGTGTGTGTGAGTAGACCGGAACCGGTTGGCTGATAAGATTTAACATTTACTTTGATCATATATTTTCGATTCTCATCAGACATCTCAATTGATTACCATATGAATGCGCGTATTTCAATTGCTATTTATATGACTACTTTTATACGATTCTAACGGTGATTTGATAGATTCTAGTTTTGTTATTCTAGTGACTAAATCATTTAGCATTTGTGTATGCTAAATTGTGGAATATACATTTGTTAATAGATAAGTTAAGAACAGCTAATACAGAAATTTCAAAATAAAGAGAGCTTAAGATAAAGGATGCGTAGAGTGTTTGTTATAAAACATATTGTAATAATTTTACATATAATATTTCTACTAACAAGCTGAAAAGCCTATTCAAATTGCCCATTAAAAATACTTGAATACTCCTCTATATCGAGTTGCTACATATGATATATAGTCTCTATAACTATCTAGTATATATTTCAACTGGGTCAACTGATTATTGGTACTCAAAATTTATGGCGCCATAAAAATTAAACAAAAAAAACATTTAAGCACATCTCAAATAATTGTTCGAGTGCTGCAAGTTGAGAGCACTCGAATGGCTGTACAGTAAAGCACGTGTATAACGACTGACAGCAACTATTAATAGTTGTCAGATGCAAATGCAACTGTGTGTGTCTGTTTGTCTCTCTCCCACTGTGTGTGTATGTTCAATTAAGCTATGAACAAAAAATGTAAATTATAATAAATAAACAACAATGGGCAGCGGGCAAACAAGCGCTAACTGCCTAGCCCTCCCCTTAATTGACACGCCCCCATTTGTAATTGTTACAATTATTTTGTTTACTTTGTCAAGAAATTGCTAAGTGCTCAAAGGCGGGGAGTGGGAGTGTGAGAGAGCGAGTCAAATGGAGTGAACTATTATGCTCTCTTTTGTCTCACTCAACTCAACTCTCTAGTTATTTTTGCAAGTCAAACTTTTAGTATGTGTGTGTGTGTGTGAGTCATTGATGCGGCTGCTTCTGCTGTGTATTTGCATATCTGTATGTGTGTGTGTGCCATGCATTACTTTAGCCTGCGAGAAAATAATAACGGCAACAACAACAACTCTGCACTCGTCTAGCGTATTGTTTGTGCATTGCTTATTCTTCGTGTTTCTCGTATTGTCGTAGCGTCTAGGCTGCGGCGCTCTTCCTCTTTGCTATTTTGAGCGTTTGTTTTGTTCTCGCGCTCGCTGATTCTCTCACTCTGCTCGCTCACTGTGCTTGACTACGCTCATTCATTGCGGCACTGCAGGCAAGTATTTATGTGTGTGTGTGTGCTTTTGATTAAACACACACACACATACGCACATATATATACACAGTTGCCCGCTCGCATTTACACACATGTGCAAAACGGAGGCCGGCGCACGTGGTAGCTAAACGTGATAGTACAACAACACAACAACTGACAGCAAAACAAATAGAAAACCTGACAACGACGCGGCGACGACAAACGACGTCGCAGCAGCTGTTTGTCGCTTCGCTTGCGTCGCAGCCGCTGCTGATGTCGCTGTCGGCACCGTCGACGCTGGCGTTGACAGCAACGCATCGTTTGGCAACTGTTGCCAGCGCCTGTTGCTCTGATTGGCGAACGACGCACACGAAGCAGCTGCGCCAATGGCAGCGCACGCTGTGGGAATCCTTTACGCTTGGCTGCGCGCTATTGGCAGACGCACGACCCACAGCCAGGAGATTCGGCAAACAACGAACATATGCGACTTGTTGCTGTGCACTCAAAAATAAACGGATCATGGGGTGTATGCTTGATTTGTTTGCCAGATGCGTGCCGTTCGGATTTGATTGACTGAGAGGAAGGGAGAGAGGCAAAGTGAGAGAGGGATGGGCTGTTCACATGTGAAGCAGTTAAGCTGCTTGACGAATCTTAAGCTCAGCTCAGCGTGAACGAGTGCAAGGGTTCACAATTTGTTTAAAAATAGTTGTTAATCTATTTATGGCATAAGCAAACATATATTTATATATGCGAGCTTTTAAATTTACATCATATTTAATTGATAAGTACTATTTTTAGTTTAATTAATAAGAAAAAAAAAAAACAGTTTTTATTTGCGATTTATATAATTTAATTACCGTATAATACACAATATATTGCTAATAGATTTTCTATATTTAAATTTGTTTTCAATTAATCATGCTTTGTAAATTTTCCATTTGATCATATTGAGACTATTTCATTTTCATTTGTTCATATTATTAAGTAAGTACTTTTCTGTTTTTACATATTTACTCTTTTCGTTCCCGTGTTCTCATTATTTGTATATATTTGGATTCCCCCTTTTCCTATTTTCTAATGGTCTTTCAGTTTCTTAATAATAATTTCATTTTCTTTGTTTCATATACATTGTTTCATTTTGATTGTTCCACTTTGAGAGTTTTGTTTGTCGTGTTCCTTATCATAGTTTTTCTTAAGGTTTCTCTTTTTTGTTTCGAGGAGCTTTACGTAGCACATACGCCTAGATAATTCTACGCTTTTACATCATTGATAGACAATCGAAGTTTCTCGAATCGAGTGCTTGCACAAAGCCCTAATGATTTCGCCATAAAAGTAGATAAATTGGCAAATTAACTGGAAATTTAATTGATTGCAACAACAAAAAATCACATTTTTTATGTTCAGCGCTTAATTAATATAATTTCTAATAATAATGATGGAAATAATGGAAATGATTTCCCTTAGAATCACGCTGCACCTGGGGCTTATAAAGGTCGTCAAGGCAACCCGAGCAGATGCAAACGAATCTTTCTATTACATTACGCATACGTCACGTGTTGCAAGCCAATTAATTTGTTTGTGCGCGTGCCGCACTCAAAGCTCGAAGCTCGCTATCGTCATCGATACTTTAATCACTTTTGTGGCACAAACACACAGAGAGATACAGAGCGTGAGAGAGGGAGAGAAAAGCAATTAGAACAGGAAACGGAAGACTTGCAGCGGTCAGCTTTTGTCTATGAGGTGGCCGCTGCCGCTGCTAACTGGAGAGTAAGACAGAGAGAGGGAGAGAGAAAAGCTTGCATATATGTATGTAATTTTAGCAGTGTGTGTGCGTGTGTGCTTAGCTACTTTAACTATGCCAAATGCAACGAAACGTTCAACGTGCGCGCCAACGAGTGCCTGTGTGTGCATATGCATGTGCCTCTGCCTGTGCATGTGTATGTGTATGTGTGTGTGTGCGCTCAACTGACTCTCAGTCTCAGTTGCCCTGTGTGTGCATGTGTGTGTGTGTGTGTGTGTGTGTCCCGGTGTGTTCACAACACGTGCTTAGAACTTTGCTAGACGTTGGGCTTTGGGTCATATTGGAATCCGCGTGACTTTGTCGCCGCAGCCGCTGCCGCTGTCGCTGCTGGCAGCGCTGCTCGCTCGCTGTCGCTCACTGCATTTTCATCAGCTACAAAGCTGCGCGCCGCGCTGCGCTGCGCTGCTAATGTTTGTATTTATTTATATAGAAATTATTTATTATTACTTTTTTACGAATTAGCTTTTTGCGCTATTTATCATTTGGCTTAGAGGGAGATATATAGATATAAATATGTGCATATATGTATGTATGTATGTATGTATGTATATATTTCTATATATATTTTTATTAACGTTAAGGGCCTCCCTTCACTATTTACGTAAGTTGCAGTTTGGGCTTAATTTTTCAACTTACTTGCAGAAAATTGCAATTTACACTGCGGCACTTTTGTTATTATTTTTTCTCTCCTCTGCTTTTTTTTTTTTTTTGCCTCTTGTAGGCGTTTTGCGACAAACAGCGCTGCCAGCGTGTGCAGTGACTGCACTGGCAGCGCTGCTAGCTAGGGCAGCGACTGAGACCGAGATTGTGACTGTGACTGCGACTGCGGCTCGGCCATGGCTACGGCTGTGGCCCGGCATTCGTTCGCATCGCGTTCTCATGTCCAAATCGTTCTCGTTCAACTGCGCGTGCGACTCTAACGTGAAAAACTGTGAAGAAATTTCCAAATAAAGGAAAAATATAAATATAAAAATAATACTAAAATACAAACAAACTAAATTAAATACACAATGCTAATCAAAATAAAGATTTATTCAAAAACTGTAAAATTCCTTGAGAAATCAACAACTGCGCATTGAGTTGAAAGAAAGGCTTTTCAGAGGTGCAAAGTTCTAGAAAGCAAGTGCAACGCAAATAGAAAAACAAATCAAACTAAATCTACAACTGATATATCGTATACTATATATGCTTACATACATTGTATATACAAATATATAGTAAAAAGAACAAAAGTGAACAGTGACTGTGCTCTAGTGTCAAATATCATTATATACATATGTATATAAAACATATAAATAGTTATAGATATTTCTATCTGTAGCATATGCAAGCAGCAGCGCTAAAGTTACGGATCCAATTTCAAACAGTTTAATATTAATTTTAATTATTGCAACAACAGCAAAGCACACGCAGCAAACAGAAATTCATAAAACAGATCAATAAATTAGAAAAGGTATTAAAAAAAAAAAAAAAAAAAAAAAAAACAAATTAAAAACAAAATAATAATAATAAAATAAAATGAAAATTAAAAAATGTAATGTAAAAATAATTTGTAGTATTATTTACAATCAATTATTTTAAATTTATAAACTAAAATAAATTTAAAAATATTATTAGAACTAAAAATTATAAAATTTTAATATGCATATATTATTTACATAAATCTAAATTTTTAGAGTTTTAAAATTTAAAACCTAAACTTTTAATTTAAATTGTAACAAGAAAAATAAAAACTAAATTCAAATTAAACTTTTAAATTAAAAAAATAATCTAATTTCAAATCTTAAACTACAGTTCGTAAAACAATATCTATATTATATTCAAAAAAAAAAAAAAATTTACTTTTTTGCGTCAAGATTGTCAGCTTAAATATTTATATATAAAAAAAAAACATATATATACAAATATACATAAATATTATTATATACGTATATATATTCATATAAAGAATGCCTTTTCTTATTTCTTATCGCCGTAACCACCAATGAAAATAGCTTGACACAGCTCATTCAGACTAAAGCTCAGCTCATCAAAGCGAAACACATCACACAAACACTGCTCATTATGCATGCTCATTAGCATTGTCATTAGCTTCATCATTACATTAAATTTATTAGCCAACAGGAAAAATACTAATAATCGCCTTTCCTTACGAAAGCAAATATGTTTGCCATATTCTAGATATTACATTTAAGCTAAAGAAAGGGAAAAGCAGTGTTGATAAACAGTGAAAAATGCGCACAACTTTAGGCAGTTGGCCAGAGTTTTCATTGCTGTGCAGCAAATACAATCACGCCAATCACAAAGACGTCGCCACTTAAACGATAATCAAGCAAAATCAAGTGCAACTCAAACAAAGCCAGTGTTAAGAAAACAGTGTTGAACAATGTCTTCGGATACAAATTCGTGCGCCGGCTTCTTTGTCCAGGAGCATGCAAATGCAACGCTCTCGCAATACTTTCAGCAGCTCAACTCGCAGGTGGCTGCAGTTGTAGCCGGCAACAGCAGCAGCGGCAGCAGCAATAAGGGTGCCAGCAACAACAACAGTAGCAGCAGCAGCAGCACCAGCAGCAGCAACAACAACAACAACAACAACGGCAGCAGCAGCAGCAGCGGCGGCAACAGCGACAGCGGCAACGATGGCAGCCTGTCGGGCGCGACGGCAGCAGCCATGGACAACCATCGCAGCAGCGTCAGCAGCAATGATTCCGGCAAAAGCAGCAACAGCAACAGCTCTTCAACAACAGCAGCAGCAGCTGCAGCCGCCGCAGCAGCAGCAGCAAATGCCTGGAACTTGCAGCATCAGCAAACAGCAGTGCTGCATCATCATCATCATCAGCAACAGCAGCAGCAGCAGCAACAGCAGCAGCAGCAACAGCTGCAGCAACATCATGTACAGCAGCAACATGCTGCTGCCGTGGCTGCAGCTCAACAGCAATTGCAGCAGCAGCAACACTCACATCACGCGCAGCAGCAACATGCACATCAGCAACATCAGCAGCAACAGCAGCAACAGCAACAGCAACAGCAGCATCAACTGCAGCATCAGCAGCAGCATTCCCAGCAACATCATCCACATGCACACAATCCGCACTTGCATCCACATCATCCGCACCAGCAACAGCTACACCAGCAACACCAACATCAGCAGCAACAGCAGCAACAACAACAACAACAACAGCAGCAGCAGCAACAACACCATGCTGCTCAGCTGGCACACACACTCTCATCCGCAGCAGCTGTTGCCGCTGCAGCATCCAACACCAACACCCACTCGATCTTTGGCACCGGCAATTTCCACTATAAAACGAACAATTCGTGGACGCTGCCAACGCTCAGCTATCAGCGCATCTATCAGGAGAACTCGCATTATCATCAGCGCAGCAACAGCTTTATGGAAGCCCAAAGCTCGTCGAACGAGGCGGCGGCAGCGGCAGCGGCAGCAGCAGCTGCTGCAGCAACGGCGGCTGCTGCTGCTGCGGCGGCGGCAACAGCAACAGGCAATGGCAACAACAGCAGCAACAACTCAGCTGATAACCACAGCACCAGCAACAACAACAACAATAACAACAACTCCAGCAGCAACACCAACACCAGCAGCAGCAACAGCAACAACAACAACAACAATGCCTCAGCAGTGCAACACGTGGCAAGTGCTGTGGCAGCTGCAGTCATTGCCAACGAGCATCAAAACCATTTGAACAGCCTGAAGGCTCGCTTTCAGCCATCCAGCTCAGGTGGGTCCTCGCAGTCAAAGCCGCAAATACTAGACAAATATAGTATTTAAGTAAATTTATTGTTAACAAATGCAAAATACAAAACAAAAAAATATTTATTCAGCTGTAGCCAAGTTCGCACAGACCTGAATATTGTTTAATAATGGGTTTTTCCATTACAACGTCTATGCGATTACAAATGGAGCAAATACTGTTAACAGCAAATGTTAAAGTGCCGCTCAGATGCGTCAGTTAACATTGATCGACAGCTGCTGTTAGCAGAGCGAAGGGGGATTCTTTGTAGCTGGCAAGCTAACGAATGGTCTAAGCAGATATTCCTGAATTCGACTAGCAATCTAGCAATCTTACTAACAGCTGTTAACTTAAGCTGATAAAATGTTCGTAACAGTTACTTCTTCACATTTACTGTAAGGCTTACTAGCAAGTCTTGTGCTTAGTGAGCTGTTAACTTCATGTGTTCTCAAGATATAGAGTAAATATCTCTCAATCAGAAAACTGAAATTCAGTTCCCACTCCCAGTCAACTCTTCTTCTTCACTGTGGCGTTTCGGTTATATAGATTCAAGTTTTAGTTGCAAATTGAAATTCAGCTAAGCTATGTTTTATGGCCATAAGAAAAATTGAAATTCTCAATTCGATCGCACTTAGAAAGCAATAATAACATAAACACAAAGAAAAAACTCACAGAAAAAGAAGAATAAAAATATTTTATATTTTATTATGTTTACTCATTTTTTTTTTATTTCCATAGAATTAATTCTATTTTACGCAAATTTCAAATTGCTTGTCCCAGTAATTTCTTACTATTCTCATATACATTATGTTACTATGTTAACAGCTGCCTAACATAAAATGTTATTCGCATAATGTAAACACATTTAACTGAACTGCCAGCTTCAATTGATAATATAAACTCGCGTTCTAAATGGAATTGCACTAATGTTGTCATACTTAAATATATATCTATTCATATATATGTATATATAATTTGAATGAGCTGTGCCTAGTCACAATTTATGACAAAATATTTATGATAAATGAATGATTATTATTAAATGCATTTACATAAATTGTTTAGCTCAGCCTCACTCTAATTACTCAAATCACCTGCTCTGCTTGCTGTAATCTAGCCATCTCCTTCTTACACTCTCCCTCTCTCTCGCTCTCTCTTACTCTCGTTAACTGTCTCTCTCTCTCTCTTTCTCTCGTTCATCTTTTATCTGTTTGCTGTTGAATCTTGAATGTCAAAAAAGCTTGCAGCGCACACGTGAGCTGCTTGTATATGTGTGTGTGCATATGTGTGGGGCTTGCGATCTCCCTCTCTCGCTCTCTCCTTTGCTTCGCTGCCTCCGCTGTCTGCGTCATTCACTGCCTATCGCAATAAAAACTTAATTAATATGCGCACAAAACTTTGCTATTGCGCTTCGTTTGCATTTTGCAGCTCGATTTTTACGCTGTTTCGTTGTTGTTGTGGTTAGGGGTGTTGTTGTTGCTGTTGTTGTGATATTTGACTTATCATTTGATAAGTTACGACCTACGGCAAGCAATCGCAATACCCTATGACAATTAGAAACGGGTTGAAGTGAGGTATATGAGACAACCATAGAAATTGAATGAAATCGAAAATTACAATAAAATGACGTAGAGCAACATAAAAGTTGTAACAGATTTGTGTAGAGTAGGCAGATCTAATAATCTAGAATAAGTATAGCTATACTAACTCTGAGAGTCTATAACTCAATCTCTCTCGCTCTTCGTTCTACACATTCCAATCTTTGCTCAAGCTACTTACATATGTATCTATATGAGTACTACAGCTCCTCTCACTCTCTCACTCTCTCTCTCTCTCTCACTCTCTCTCTCTCTCTGTCTCTCTCTCTCTCTGTCTCTCTCTCTCTCTCTCTCTCTCTCTGTCTCTTTCTATAGCCAAATGTATTCATAGATCTACGTATCTATTTGTGTCTACTTCACGCTAAATCAAAAAATGTTGTATACATGCATATATAGGGTATTTTCCAGTCGTGGCTTAATTTATTTTTATTTACAACTTCCGTCTGCCCTTACCGCTCTCTCTCTCTCTCTCTCTCTCTCTCTGTCTCTTTTTCACTCCACCCGCTAATGAGATAATAATTCCCATGTATGCCCCTATCAGTGCATGCCCTTATTCTTCTCTCTCTCTCTCTGCCTCTCTCTCCCTCCCTCTCCCTTTCTCTCCCACACACATTCATTTCACACTCGCTTCGCATGCAAATTATCATTTCACACTTGCATTTTGTGCTGGAAAATTGTTTGACAAGTTGTGAAATTTACGATTTGCAATAAATCAAGTGGAAATTAGCACAGATTTTCGCAATGGCTGCTTAGCGGCTCTACTGTATGCTGCATTTGGAGTCTGGGCTGGACCGCGAATGGGGTCAAATAATGAGCTGTCTGTGCAGCGCATCAGCTGATTAGCCACAACAACGACAACGTGAAGGAAAAGCGGAGGAAGGAGCACGGCTAGCTGCAATTCAATTGACAAATGGCATCAAATGTTTTCCATCACTCAAACACACACACACACACACACACACACACATGCACACATCGCGCGCTTTTCTTTGACCAGTGCGCGGTTCCATTTTCCCTTTTTCTCATTTTGTTAGCGAGGTCAACCTTTGAGCCTTCTCTCCTCTCTTGTTGGCCAAAATCCATTCGCTTTGATTAGATTCTGAACTAAAAAAAAAAAAAGAGCCAAAATTGAAAATGCCCTCAAATGCGCTTTTCCATATGCCAAAGCTGATTAAATGGAAATAAATTATGGAAAATTACGATTATGAAATGTTTATTGAATATGTTTTTTGCCATGCCAAAGGCCGCAAATAAAAAGTTTTGTGAAATACCCTGCAAAAGCTGCAAATTTGAGAACTTTACGATATTTTTTAGACATTATCAAAATAGAAAAATGTTACGAAATTTTTCAGACAGAAATGTCTGGACAAATATTTGTCATGTAAATACCAAAGTATTTTTATGATTATCAGATTAAATTTGATATTAGTTGTATTCATATTAGTTTAAGTATTAGATAATTAGCATTTACTATGAAATTAAATACTAGATAAGGCGAGTAAGAGATGAGATTCTTCTTCTTCTCAGCTAACGACTAGGCTAGCAGTAGATCTATAGCTAATATATGTATATTATATTGACCAGAGTGCATTCAGCTATATACTAGACACAAATTATATGGGTGTTACACCTCTCTCGCTCTCTTTCGCCCGCTCTCTCTCTTTCTGTCTTTGCTCAGTCAATAACTATAATTGAGTTGCATTTCCCATCAAATTCATTAAGTTTTGTGCATTCCCGCTGCCCACATAGTGCAACGCTTGCACCCTTGTGGCTCACCCTCTAAACAGCATTTCAGTAAAACATTTGCATTTGCATTCGCATTTGCGACCCATCCCGAAGCCGTCCTCCAACTGTCTATCATCATCATTAATGCATTGCTCACTCGAATACGATCGGAAACGTAAGCTGAAGAGAAGCTACAAGCCCATACGATATAATACAATACGATATTCATACGATACATACGATAAATGATATGATACGGTTTTTGCGCTCGGTTTCGGCTTTGGCTTCCATTTCCATTTCGATTTCGATTTCAGCTTCAGTTTTTCAGTTTTTTGTTTCGCGCTGCTCGGGTGAAATTTTTTCAAGTTTATTGAAAACAATCGAATTCGTTTTATTTTATTTATGTTTTGTTTGCAGTTGTTGTTGTACTTCTGTCTTAAATACTCTAGATGCTAGTGCTAATGGGGTATATGGATGACATGCAGTTCGAAATGCACTGCATTACGCTTAAACGTGATATACATAGTTTTGCTGTCACTGCTAAGTAAAGCAGTTACAGTTTGTGAGTTACTATGTGGATGGACTTAGAGACACAGTTTGAGAGTCACCAGCGCTGATGCACATACAACTTTAGAGTAGAAAGAGAGAGAGAGCGAGAGCAGAGAGCACAGCTTTTGATACCTGCAGCTTTACAGTCATAGGCTAGCAACACATCAGCTTAAGAGCAATAGCTCCATATAGTTTGAAAGCCACTGAGCAACTTTAAGCTCTTCCTTTTGTTCCACTTCCACACAGAGCATCATGCAGTCGTAGCAACTCATTTGGATTCGTTGTTTCAGTGAGAATTACAACAACAAATGACCTTTTAAAGACAGGCAGTTGCAATGTTGTTGTTGTTGTTGATGATGCAGTTACTGCTGCTGTGTGGGCACAGGCAGCGCTGCAACTGAGACAAATTTCGAATGCGACTGCGACTGCGAAATGTGAAATGCGCCATGGAAGTGGGAAAGAGAGAGAGAGAGAGAGCGAAGGAGCGTGATGGGAAGGCGGAGGGTAGACTGCCCACTGTCAATGCCAATGCCAGAAAATGGGAAAATGGGCTGGCTGCGGGTGCTGTAAATGGCAATGGGAGCGGCAGGCTTTTTTAGTCGCCGTGGGTGGCCTTTGAGTGAAATTACCCCTATGCACATTTCATTTCAGCATTCTGTGTTGCTGTCAACTTTTCATATTTATTAATTTGAAACAATTTTTTATTGCTCTCATTGCAGGTAAGCATCAAATTGTGGCATGGCTTTGTGTTGAATGTAGCGATTGGGTCCCAAACGTGACTGAGGACTGCATTTAGCTTAAGCTCGTTCATCGTTTACCGCATTTTGTAGAGTCGAGTGTTTATTGTCATGGGTAAGCTTGTTATTGTTATCACATTGTTGTATTAAATGGTCGTGTGTGTGATGTGTGCTCTGTGCTGTGGCCAGAGGCACACACATCGCACTCAAAGCGCACTCAAAGCATTTGCAGGCGAAAAAGCTTTTAAGTCACTCAAACTAAAAGCAGCTAGCAGCGCAGTCGACGCTGGCGTTGCTCTGCTGTCGCTCTGCCTCTCTGCCGCGTGTATTTGTGTAAGTGTGGAAAATGTAAAACAAGCATCGCTTCCGCATGCAGTCGATGGCGACAGCGCAGCTCATGCGAAGCGTAGCGACAGCTTTTTACGAACTTTGGCGCAGGCTGCGCGAAAGAAAGTAAACAGTGGAATGCGCAAAATACGTTGAAATGTAAAATAGTCAGCGAGAGCGAGCGTGCGCCCCAGCCAGCGAGCGAGCGAAAGACAGAGAGAGAAAGAGGCAATGAGTGAGTGTGTGTGAGTGTAAGTAAATGAGTGAGGGCAGCAGACGTCGCTGTGGCTGAGACTGTCGCTTATATTTGCTTTCGGTTTCAAGTTTGGCTTCGACGTTGGCCGCGCAGTCGCCGTTAACATTTGGCTTTGGCGCTTGCTGCGTGGGGCACTTTTTCGTTGTGCTTTTGTTTTGTTGTGTTTTTTGGAGCCGATCTGAGCTGCGTTGCAAGAGGCGCACATCGCGCGCGTTCACTCAACGTTTGCAGTCCGGCGGCACCGGTTCGGTTCACGGCTTCATACAGCACAGCGCAGCAGGCAGACTAGCCGACTAGCAGACAGACGACAAACAAAAAAACAAAAAAAGCGAGTCTTAATAGTTCCCCCCAAAAAAAAGCCCCTACACTTCCCCTTCCTCGACGACGACGACGACAACTGCGACGCGCGTGTCAACGTCTCTGCGTCTCTGCGGCTGCTTTCGAATTCGTGCGAACTTGTGAACTTTCGTTTTTTCGGCAACGGCAACGGCAACAGCAACAGCAACGGCCAAAGGATTGGATATATATCATTCAAAAATATAATGTATAAATATGTATAAAAAAGGAAAATATGTGTAAAGAAAAATGCACAAGAAAATGCAGTGAAAATGGGAAAACTATGCCTTGTAGTGCAGTGTTAATTAAAAAATCTACCTAATAAACTTTGCAGCTAATGCAAAAATAAATAAATAAATACATGCATATATGTATATATATTTAAATAAAAATAAAGCTAGTTACACAGTGATACCAAGTGCATTAGAATAAAAATAAATATAAATGAATGCAAAATAAATATGTATAAACAATATATTAGAATTAATATTTATTAAAAATATAATAATAAATAAAGCCTGCACCACAACCCCCACAGTCCACAAAGAAATAAATAGCAAAAAGCGCATAGCAACATTTGTTGTTATTTTTTTTTTTTTTTGCGCTACTCATTCAAGGTCAAACTTTTCTCATACAAACGGCGACTGCGACGGCAACGACGACGACGGCTGCGAGAACCCCTTTAAACGGCAGCCAAAGCCCAAAGCCCAGTCGCAGCGCCAATAAGTACGCGAAATAGTTGACAACAACAACAACAAAGCGAGCACACACACACACATCATAATAGTAGAAAGAAAAAAGGCAAAGCACAAAGCGACAAAAAAAATAACAAACAAAACAGCAGCAATAGAAATAGCAATAGGAATAGCGTAGGCAAAGGCAGCGCCGCGCTGCGGCAGAAGCGTCTACAATTGAGCATGCACAAAAGCGAATTGAGAAGAGTTTTTGCTGTTGTATTTTTAGCGTGACGCGCTCAGAAATTCTGTAAGCTCTCTCAAAGCTGAGCTTGCTGTCGCAGTTAGAACAGCTAGCTACTGCGACTGCGACTGCGACGCGCGTGCGATAAAAAGCTTTAATATTGTTTGTTTTATTTTTTGTATATATATATTTATAAATATATATTATTTTTTGTTTTCAAGCGTGTCCGCTTTGAAATTTAGTTCCAATTACAATTTTCCACCTTTTATTTTTTTTTTATTTTTTTTTTTGCTTTGTGCAATAAAAACAATTTAAACAGCGCAGCAGCAGCATTGCTAACAACAATGTTGCAGCACGCCTTTAGCTTATGAAACGCAAACAATAGCAACATAGCAATAGACAATAGCTATAAAAAAAATCAAAAATAAAAAAAAATAAATTAATTAAAAAATAATAATAATAATAAAACCGTTGAGCTGGCAACAATGAGAATGGACTATCAAATGCCGCCGCCACCCTTGGCGCTGCAGCAGCAACAACAACAACAACAACAGCATCAGCAGCAACAACAAACACATAATGTTTTGCAGCATCAGCAGAATCAGCTGCAGCTATTGCAGCAGCAGCAACAGCAACAACAGCAGCAACAGCAACAAATGCTTGGCAACATGTCACAAGGAACAACATTGCCACCGTTGAGCAGCTTGCCGCTGCAGGTGGTCCACAATTTGCCCCATTTGCTGGCTGGTAACTCGAACAACAACAACAACAACAACAATGCAAATCTCACTGGCAGCAATGTACCCTGCAACAACAACAACAACAATAACAACGTCAGCCAGCCTGGCAACAATTTGCTGCGCAACAGCATGCAACATCAGCAGCTGCTCAACAATCTCAGCAATAGCGGCAGCAACAACAACAACGCTGGCAACACTGGCAACTCGGGCAATGTTGCCAACGGTGCATTGCCGCCGCCCACACAGCTGTTGCAGCATCACTTGCAACATTTGGCACATGTCAATGTGAATGCAGCGGCTGCTGTTGTTGCCGTTGCCGCTAACAATCTCAGCAACAATCTTCAACATGTTGCCAGCAACAACAGTAGCAACAACAACAACACTATACTCAACCACAACAATCTCAATATCATCATCAATAATCACACCTCCAACAACAACAACAACAACAATCCAGCAACACCAAATGCAAATCTTGCAACGGCCACGCCCACTGTGAACACCGCCGCCGCTGTGGCACAGCAGCAACAGGCGCATGAGAATAGCTTGGTCAACAGCCTCGTGGGCGTCATCAATGGCAACAGCAACAACAGCAACAACAACAATACCAGCAATAACAACAACAATACCAGCAACAATAACAACAACAATAACAACAACAACAATGGCGACGAGAACAATCGCTGGACACAATTTCAGGTGCAACAGCTGTGGAAGCAACACGCAAACTATTTGAATGGTATGATTCGAGCAACATCTTAAATATAAGATAGATAAACATTTAAGCACAATAGCAACTTGTTGCTTTTAGTGCAATATTCCTGCTTAGGTACATGCTGCCGAGCTGTACAAGCAACATGAGCAAATGCTTACAGAATGTTGCTAGGGCTCGCTTAGTCACATGCTGCAGCAATTTGCATTCTAAGTGAATGTTGGAGTTGTATATGGAAAATTCGTCGAGCAATTACCCAAGGATATTTAAGTGTATTGAAAAAGCTGCCAATGCAAAGCAACATGCTGCAGCTAGAATACGGTTCAGCTACATGTTGCTGCTATAAGCTAGCTTACAATTCTTGCAGCATTTGCTTAGGCTAAGCTCTGGGGGCTAAGCGCTCGGGGCTATTTTAGCTGAGTTCCAAAACACAAGAAATTAAACTGTGCATTCTTTAGTCACCTGTAGCAGCATGTTGTGAAGAGATTGTTGACATACATGTGCGCGTTAGCTATTCTCTTAGATTCTCAATTAAGCAAGCAAGCAGGCAACATGTTGCTAATAGAGAGAAATAAAAGAGCTTTGTTTCCCAAGTTCTCTTGGTCTTTATAAACATGTTGCCCACTATCAGTAGAGCAACTGCTTTTAGCTCTAGCTTACTTATTGCCTCATTTCGTAACCTTGTTTTGTTTTTGGCCTCTTCCTGCTCCGGCCACATTTGATAGCATGCTCGACTAATTATCGCCCACTAATGACCCTGATTAGGTGTCAAAGTCAGCTTAAATCGATTGTCTGACGGGTGTACATATTTCCTTCATGCTGCTCTATGGGTTCATTGCTGTGCGCTATTTTCCCATTTTCCAGCGATTTCCGCATTTGCTGCCACTGGGGCGGTGAGCTTTGAGTCAAGAGTCTCAACTTTCAACTAAACCTTTTGACACTCTCCACACACACACACACACACACACACACACAGAGTCACTTGAGTTCCACAATCACTTTTGCTTTCAGTTTTTGGCCCCCGCAAGGGCCGCAACATGTTGCGCCGCAATAACAGACAACTTTCGTTTCATATACATACATACATACATGTGATATCTGTTTATCTGTCCAAAAAGTCAACTTTTGTTTTATTTGGCTTAGCAAAAGTCCAGTCGATCGGCAGCTGCGGCCTTTTGTTATCGCCGCTTTATGGCCAAGATAGAAGTCCGGCTTTTGCGGCCCAGACAATCGCAACAAATGAGCAACTCGCCTGACCTCTGTCTTCCTCTTTCTCTTTCGCTCTCTGCAACATTGTCGCATAATTAATAAATGTCCAGCAATATTTATTTAACTCTAGTTGTTTTATTTTTGACTGCCCAAAATGCGTTTTTACTTTCATTGAGTCGACGACGGCGACGACGAAGTCAAAGTCGTCGTCGCTGTTAGCGTCAGCGGCAGCTGCTCGGCGACTGCGACTGCGTCGCCGCCTGAGCAACATCACAAAAATGAACTTTCACTTTTTTTCGGCAGTTTTTAAATTCATTTCTTTCTTTCGTCTTCGTTTTTGATATTTTTTCTTGGCATTTTATTTAATTTTTTTCGTTTTTAGTTATTTCTTATATATATATATATATATATATATATATATATATATATATATATATATTTATTTATTTTTTTATTTCTTGTCTCTTGGCAACAAAATTTTGTGTGGCGCTTCTGCTTTTTGGGGAACATCAAATGTCACTACATCATTTTATCCATACCAAAAATGTATAAAATGTTTCGAAAGTTTTTCATTTTTTTTTTTTTGAATGATTCCAAATTTTTAAGCTGTCTTAAGATATACATAAATTAAAATTGTGGTATACCAAATATAATATAAAATATAGTTTTTTTTTTTTTTATTATTTTATAAATGTTTTATTTTATTTGTTTATTTTTTATTTTTTAAATGTGTAAAACGTTTTATAGATATTTATTAATTTTTTTTTTTATATTTGTCAATTATATATTGAAATACATTTAGTTTTATCTATTAAATAAATATTTTCACATTTTTAAGTTTTTTAAAATTTAAATCAACATCAATAATATTTTTTGTGCTGTAAATCTAGTTTTTCCTAAATTTAGATTTTCTTTTAATTATTAATTTTTGGGAAGTTCACGAAAATTTTGAACATTTCTCAATTTTGTTTAATTGTCTAGATTTTCTAGATTTTTAAATATGTTAAAATAATTAAAATATATATATATATTTTTAAAAACATTTTTATCAAAATGTTTATATAAATATATGGATATATATATATATATAAAAAATATATATCTTCCTACAATGCTGGTCTTACGTCCAACTTTGTTAGCCTAAACCCACAATGAATTATTTTGCTGCCTTTCATAAGTTTCTGGCTGAAACACGTTCAGAGTTCTATCGCGCTCTTCTTCTTCTTCGTCTTCTTCTAGAATTTCCAGCCGTTATCGCAACGGTGTTAGCCAATTGACTCATCGAGCTATTATTTTGCTGTTGGCCCAATCACGCGGAGCTCGAGCTTGGGCTTGAGTCGGGGCTGGTCGACAGGTTCCTTTGCGTGCTGTTGGCCACGAAACGAAGCGTTTATCCAACAAAACAATTTGAAATGCATTTTGCGCATGTGCCAGCAGACATGACAAATTCGCAAATTGGTCGAGCAGAGCGACGCCGGCGTCGACGGCGCAGTCGCTGCTGTCACACACTCACCCAGATACCGACACTGGCGACGTTTATTACAGTTACTTCAATCAAAAAGGCAAAACACGGGCTACTCGTCTTGCAGCCAGGCAAACTGATTGCTGCCAGCAATTGTTGCTGCCGTGCAGTGGCAACAATTGCTGCTACTGCTGCTGCTGCTGCTGCTGTTGCGCAATCGTGCGGTCAGCGGATCAACTGTAAAAACGTGCAGCGTTTAGTGTTTAGGTGAGAAACGAGCGCAGTAAATGAAGAAGACGACGACGACGAAGACGGCGAACGAAATATCAGTGAAAGTGCGAGCAACACACGCGGCGTATGAGCAATATTTTAATTGCCACTGTTTCACACGTCGTCGCGCCTGTCTTCGTGTTTGTCTTCTTCTACTTCTCCTTCACCTTCGTCGTCTTTATTGTTGTCTTTGCTAAAAAAGACCAGAAGCACTTTTTTGTTAAGGCTCTCGCGCTGATTGAATTTCGTTTGCTTCTGTTGTTGTTGTCGTTGTTGTTGTTGTTTTTCTTCTGTTTCTTTTGATTACGTTTTAATTTACAGCTGGCACGCCCCTTCGCCGCATACCTGTAGCCAATTTTGTTAGCTATTTGGGTTTCGGTGTCTGTTTTATATATTTTTTATGGCATCTCTATATACATAGATATTTTTTATAGCTCGCTCGCGATATGAACCGCTATGATTAACATTATTGTCTGCTTCCTTATTTTAGCTAATTAACTGCACGACGGCTTTCTTTCAACAAATTGCGGCTAATGTGGGGGGAAAGACAGACAGAGAGAGGGATAGCGATATGCATCTCTCTTTCTTGCTAAGCCTATCTCGGTGTCTCTGTTGGAAATATGTTACCAAGTCGACGGGCGTGGCGTGAAGTGTTTTCAGCGATATTTTCACTTTCGCGGCGTTACAGTTTTTCCAGTTTTCCAATTAAACTATTGCGAAATAGGCTTTAGCTACGCTTTTGGCGTTTATCAACACTAATTTGGCATTTATAATAGAGGAAATAAGTCTTGAACAGGCAAAGAGGTACTCTAATAGAGTAAACGTTAAATGGTTCAGAGAGTTAGGGAAAAGTTACTTTTAGGTAAAGCCTTTCTATGTAATTCTCAAACAATGGAAAGTGATAGATGAATTTATGAAGACAAATGTATATTGATAGAGCTGTAAAATATGGAATGTTTTAGCAGGAGGATAAATTTGAAAAGCTTCCAGCTATGACAAAATTATAGTTTTTATAACTAAACCTTTATATATTCAAGACTTTTGCAGTCATTAAAAAAAAAACAACAACAATGAAATTTGGCATTTGTAAAAGCAAAAGAAAGCGTTGATTAATCGAAAAACCGTTACAAAAATTACACTTAGCCACGAAAATTTCACAGTTCATCTCTGCAAAAATAAAAGCAGACAAATCTTGGCCAAAAACCAATTAAAAACTCAACCAAAGAGTGACAAACCAACTCGTAGGCCGACTAAGCTTAACTTTTCATGCTAACGAAACCCGGAAACCAAATGGAAAAAAAATGGCCAACACATTTTCCCACACATAATTAATTTGATACACCGTAAAAATAAAAGAAGGTAAATTAAAGCAAGCAAAAATACAACACAAATTAAACATAAAAAGTGCTACATAAAAAAAAAAGCCAGCGCTATGCAAATGAGCGCGAATGCGGAATGAATGCAATGCACAACTCAGACAGCAGCAACAACAATCACAGTTACAATAACAACAACAACAACTAGAGACGGCACAACAATCGAAAGTGTTACACTTTCTGCACTTCAGCAAAAGGCAGTCAAACAAAACAAGAGCCACCGGAGCCATAAACGAGTGCCATGTAATATACGAAAGCAACAACAACAAGAAAAAGAGCAGAAAAAAGCAACAACAACATTGCAGTAAAAATTACCGCAATTGCGCCATCGACGCAACGCATGCGCCAACAGCAAAGTCGACGGCGACGCCGACAGCGCCGCCGAAACAGGTGAAAGGGGCGTGCATGCAGCAGCAGCAGCGACTGCGACTGCGACAGCAACAACATACATACATACATACATACAGACACATACGTGCCGAATGAGCTGCCTCAATTGTTGAGCTGGACTCGAAGCAAAACGGCAAACGGCAAAAACAAAACAAAAATCGCTTGCATTGCATAACATTTGCGAGATAGCTACAAAACTAGCTGTAAAATAAAAAATAAAAAAAAACAACAAAGCTCAGCCGTAAACATTGTATTCTACAAGCCATTTCAGCTGATCTAGCTGAAAAACTGCTATTACTGCCAAACATGCTTCTATTCGCACTATGTTACTTCACTTGGATGTCAATGTCAGGGGTCTTCGGTGTCTCGCTTTTGTTCTACTTTTTCGTTCAGAATGCCGTTGCGTATACGTATGTATGTATGTGTATTGCTCGCTAGCAGGCAGCTACTGTCGTCACTTCGCTCGCTCGCTCGCTCTCTTTCTTGCTTTCTTTGCTGTTGTTGTTGGTGAGAACTGGTTTTCATTCAATTTGGTTGGGCTTTTCGGGCTTTTTTTTTATACCCTGAACCCATTGAAAATGGGAAATCAGGGTATAATGGTTTTGTTAAAAGTATGTAACAGGGAGAAGGAGGCGTGGCAGACCCCACAAAGTATATATATTCTTGATCAGGGCGACAAACTGAATCGATTTAGCCATGTCCGTCTGTCCGTCTGTCCGTCTGTCCGTCTGTCCGTCTGTCCGTATGTATGAACGCGTCGATTTCTGAAGATATAGAAGCTAGAGACTTCAACTTTTTTTTAAAATGCTCGTATATAGCGCGCGCATATCGAGTTTATCACTAAAAATCGATAACTCATCCCGTTATTTTTTTATCGATCAAAAACCTTATCGAAAACCAGTTATAAAATTATATCTCCTACACCTTTAGAGCTAAAGTCTCCAAATTTTAAATGTAGAATCGACTGCACGTGATAGAATTTCGGTTTTTGTTATAATTCACCCCCCACCCCTATATCCACCCCCTTACCCTCATCTCTGTAAAAGGCGTATTTCAAATACTAGAGACTTGAGCTTTGGCAAATATACGCATAGTAATGATAAAACCACATTCTGAAAGTTTCATGAAGAACGTACGTCCACAAAAAAAGTTATTGAACAATTAAGTTCCCATAGTAAGCCCACACTGCAGCCCATGCCTGTTAATGCGTGCGTGCCTATGGGTGTCTATGTATATGTTTGCGTGTGTGTGTGTGTTTGTTTAAGCTGAATGACACTAAAAATTATTGAAATGGCTGTTGCTCGGAGGGTTCAGGGTATCTCGTAGTCGAGCAGTCTCGACTAGAGCTTTCTTACTTGTTATTTTATTATTTTTATCTTTGCTGTTCATCCGCTAAGTTGACTTGTTTGCACTGTCGTTATTGTTGTTGTTGCTGCTGCTTGCAGGAGGTTTTACTCTCACTTTCATTTTAATGCGCACCATGCTTAAAATGCAGTTCAGCTGGAGGGGGAACGGGCCGAGGGCCGGCTGCTAGGGCAGAGGCTTTTATTGCCTCGAAACGGATGCGCGATCGATATCAAGTTAGAGCTAACTGAACGTTAAATTTATAGCTGGGGATTTTTGTTTTTTGAAACAGGACTTTGGCTGGAATTTCAGTTGCTTAAAGTGAACAAACTTAAACTTAAGCTATGCTCAATAAGCTTGGCAAATCATAGAAGTATCTTCTTTTATCAATGCATGTAAGAGTATTTTTTGGGGTATTTTATATAATATGTGATAACTGCAAAAAGAGTCGTAAATATAAAACTCTATTATGGCCATTTGTGCTCAACTGACGTCCAACCTTCCTTTTAAAAAACTTCCATTTTGTCAAAGCTCCACTTAAAAATACGCAAATATGAACATAAAAAACTCAGCTTCATACTAAATGGAAACAGCAAAAGTGAAAGTTTAAAGTGCCATTAAAATAATAATAAAAAAAATAAATAAATAAATAAAAACCTACATCAAAGTCCACTAAAAATTGTGACCAACTCGTCCATTAGCACAACAAAGACCCAGACCATAGGCTAACAATTTATAGAGATAATATTAATAATAATAATAGTAACAGAAAACGACGCACACAAAAGACCAACAAACTAGGCCCAAAAAGCGCTTTATTTTCACCTTAAAAAAAAAAACGCTATAAATTTTGTTGTCGTAGGCCTGGACGCGCGTTTCTAATGAAAGTGATACCAAAAAAAAAAAAAAAAAAAAAAACAAAAAAAAAATAAATAATAAAATAATCACAGCGGAAACCAAATGCAAAAAAGAGTCACGAAAATTATGCAAATTATTTTAATTACAAACGAGAAACTACAACAAAAAATGCCCATAAAAAGGGCTACAAAAAATAGCTCGTTTTGTGGCTGGGCCACCAATAATACCAAAAAAAAAAAAAAAAAAAAAAAAAAAGAGAGAGAGAAGAGAAACAACAACAATGGCGACAACAATAATAACAACAGCAACAGAAGCAGCGCGGCGACGCACAGTTGACCCACTTAAATTGGCAAGAGAAACTGTAAACGAAACGGAGCCAATGCCAAAGCCGAACGAACGATCAAAGCCGACGCTCAGCCGAATGCGTTGGCTGTGCTAAAAATAAACCGTGCGCCAGATTCTGATGCTCCTGCTCTGTCTGCCCTGACTCCCTTTCTCTCTCTCTCTCTCTTTGCCCTTGCCCAGCTCCTTCGGCGCTTTATCAACTCCAGCAGTGAAAGTGACGGCGCGATACACGCATACACACATATGTACATATGTACATATATTGTCATGCCCGAGCTTTTGTTTTATTCATTTCAATGCGTTTCGTTAGGCCGTGCGCCAATTTCTGCAACTCCTGCGCTATCTCCCTTCCTCTCTCGTCGGCTCGTGCTCCTTCTGCTGCTGCAACAGTGAAAGTGACAGGGAGACACTTAACATATCTCTCACCCATACATACACATACATACATATGTATTTCTGCTCTTATTCGTAGCTCAAAGTGTTGTTTCATTGTTTCACTGTTTCATTTAGTATTTCATTATGTTTGTGTTTCATTTCGTTCCGTTTCACTTTAGTTGTATATTATGTATTTTGCACTTCTTTCTATCTTTCATTCTTCTTCTGTTTTTACAGGCAGGAAATCTCCATTTTTGGGTTTTATTTGCAAAGCAAACGGTAATTTTTGTTCAGTTCTTTTTTTATTCGTTTTATGTTTTTCTTTCTGTCTTTTGCTTACAGCACGCAAATGTTGTCATATATTATATTTTGTTTTGTTTTGTTTCTTTTGTATTCTTTCGTTTTCTATGACTTGCGAAAGTTGTGAATGTATCAGTTTTTAGCTTGTCTTGTTTGCCTTGCTTTACGTTCTCTGTTTTATGTCATTTGCCCATAAATGCCATAATATGTATGTATATGTATATTTTCTCACATGCATGCCAATACCCGTTAAACCTTTCAGGCAACTTCATTTATCATCTGTTGATTTTCTTTTTGCTCGCTTAATAAAAAAGCCCGCATCAGTTAAGCAAAACTAACAGCGAACCAGCAAATTTCCCAACAATAAATCCTAGAGCTAACAGCGCAAAGCAAACAACAGAGGCCAACAAATAAAATCAAATACAAATGCCTAATTAAAAAGCCAAATACGCCATGTTGCCAGCCCGCAAGTCCTAATTTTGACAGTGTGTGCGTCAGTGTGTATGTATATGTTTGCATTTGTTGCTATTACTTCACAATTCACATGCAACAAACAAACATTGGCGCACTTTTCACTTACATACGCTTCGCTGCCAGCGGCAAACGTAAAGAAAAGCAATGGAAAGAAAAAGAAAAGAAAATATTACTTCACTGCCACAGACCAGAAATGTGGTCGCCGTCGCAGCCGTCGTCGTCGTCGTCGTCGCATGAAATTTCGCAATAGTTGGTAATTCGCCTAAAAAAGCAACAGTTACAACAACAGTAAAAACATCGCAAATGAAAGTGAGAGTGAATAAGAAAGCGGAAACTAATGCAAGCGAAACCAAAAAACGAAAACGAACAACAACAACAACAAAAATAACGACGACGACGGCGACGATGGCAACTGGTTTCTGCCGACGGCATCGGCGCAGACTTTGCTTAAAACTCGTTTGGCTGTAAAATGTGCAAGAAATCAATGAGCGCGTCGCCGTTTAACAGTGACAGTAGCAGCGCAGCTGGCTGCGCAGTAGCGGCAAAAGCACGCTCAGTTGCGCCTGCGCAGCGTCAATTGAGCGAAGCTTTTTGTTTGAGTGCGTCGCTGGCTGAGTGAGGCGGCGATAAAAATCAGTTGAAAGCTGAAATTTCACTTTCGCTTTTTGCTGCCGCTGGCTGCGCAGTCGGCGCTGTTGGCTTTAGTCTGCGCTGCTTCAGCTGCTTCCTCTGTTGTTTGCTTTGTTTGTCCCGCTCTAGCGCCTTGCTCTTTGGCAATTTCTTTGCGTTTTGTTTGCCGTTAGCCAAAGCGAATGCGGAAATTGATTTTGTATTTGTTTGCCAAAAGAATTGCCCGGTTTTATATGTACATACATATTCATATCTATTATACGTTTCTTTTGAAATCATATAATATCACGCATTTAGTATACGCCATGTTGACCCACTTTACAGCCTGACAGCCTGACAGCTGCCCAAGTAGTGCTCAGGCCCTTATCAATTTGCTCTATGCACTTGACAATTGCGAAAATAAAAATAATAAAAACTACTCTAGAAATTAGTGGAAAAACAAAAAATACCTAAGCACCTAAGCCTTATCAGTGCCATTCGCCATTTGCCGTTGTAGTTGTCTGTCTATGATTAATAATAGTTTGTAATAATGTGCAATTTGTCCTTGGTTAGCATTGAAGAACTTAGCTATATTCTCCATACTGAGCTCAATATTATAATGGACTTTCTTGTTGCAGGCAAATCCACATCGAATAGCAAAGAAATCATCTGTCCGGATGACAAATACAAAGAGGAGGGCGACATCTGGAATGTTGAGGCGCAAACCGCATTTCTCGGGCCCAATCTGTGGGACAAAACATTGCCCTACGATGCGGACCTCAAGGTAACACAAGTTAGTATCATTAGCATCGCTGCGTAGTGGCTGCGTCTGTTTTACTACACCCCAAACCCAACTTCCTCGAAACACACAAAAACTTGCAACCGAAACAGTACACACACACACACACACACACAGATTAACCCGAGTCTTGGTGCTTAACGTAGTGCGAGAATTGCATTCTCATCATTTTGTATATACATATATATATGTATTTATGGTATTTATTAAATACTGTACAGTTTATGTCCTCCATAGCAACTATTGACTAATACAAAATACACTACTCAACACAATTGCTGTAGCTATTACAAGCAATTCTTAATTACTTTTCAATTACCAATGCAATTACTTTTGATAACTAGAAAATTGTGACTGAAGTACGATTATTATTCGTTTTATTTTATTTAATTACTTCATTACATTTCGATTTGACTACTAAAGTAGTTTTACATTACAATGTATAGTTACTTGAGTAATTATACCAAAAATAGAGTAATTACTCGGTAATTATGTATAGCTAGGAGCACTTTTATAGTAATTACATAATATACATGCAAGTAATGCATATAAAACTTCATTTAATCAAAGTAATTAACTAGTGCAAAAAGTAATTGACTTGGCAATTGGTAATTAAACACCACACAATCAAACAAATATCGTGCAGTGTTGTTCAATTTGATTATTACTGTTTCGACTGCTGTGTGAGCGATGAGAGACAATCATTGTAAACAATTCTTTTTCGTATGCAGTATGCGGACTTGGACGAGTTCTTGTCGGAGAACAATATACCCGACGGCCTGCCGGGCACCCATTTGGGCCATGCCGGCGGCCTCGGCCATCGATCCGATTCCCTGAGCCATGCAGCTGGCCTGTCCCTGGGTCTGGGGCACATAACCACAAAGCGCGAGCGATCGCCGTCGCCATCGGATTGCATTAGTCCCGATACGCTAAATCCGCCATCGCCGGCCGAATCAAGTGAGTATTACGTACACACACAGTGGGAGTAACAGAGAGCGAGAGAGAATGAGTGTGTGCAAGTGAGAGAATGATTATCTTAATTAATTACTGTTACTCAAAAAATTAAAAAAATAAATAAAAAATAAAAACACAAATGGAATGGACATTGCGCCTCTTTAACTATTGAATCTATCTATTTAATATATAACTATATATGTAATTTTGCTAAATATATAAATATACCACATATATCTCTAAATATACCACATATAAGTTATGCATTTAAGAAAATATGAAATAGAAAATGTTTTTGCTCATGTCTTATCAAATGCTAAATGTTAAAGGCTGATTTCATTCCAATTTGTGCGAATTTCAAGGCAAATTGTTGTTGTCAATTTGAGTTTTCGTGATTTTTTTTTTTTTTTTTGTTATAAATCGTTCAATTGCGTTCGTTCGTTTCCTTCTTTGGTTTTTCATTTACTGTTTCGTTTTCGATCTGAAAGTGAGTCCATTTTGTATTTGATTTAATTAAGAATATAGCACGAACAGTCTGTGAAAAACATTGTTAACATTTAGTATTTGATATTCCAGCATTTTCATTCGCATCGTCGGGGCGGGACTTTGATCCGCGCACCAGAGCATTCTCCGACGAAGAGCTCAAACCGCAGCCGATGATTAAAAAGTCACGCAAACAATTTGTTCCAGATGAGCTCAAGGACGACAAATACTGGGCCCGACGACGAAAGAACAACATCGCTGCCAAACGGTCAAGAGATGCGCGTCGCCAGAAGGAGAACCAGATTGCGATGCGTGCACGCTACTTGGAGAAGGAGGTGAGTAGCCCGACAAATCGATGAATCAATCGACAATCGACCAATCGATTTCTCTCGCTTGCAGAATGCCACGTTACATCAGGAGGTCGAGCAGCTAAAACAGGAGAACATGGACTTGCGTGCACGTCTATCGAAATTCCAGGATGTGTAATGAAAATTATATAACAAATAAAATATAAAATATATAAAAGAAAAATGTGACTTTGAGCGATACGAAAACCACATCAACAATTACATTATAATGAATAATAATAATAATAATACTAAACCTGTCTATCGATAACTGATAAAAACGATAAAAAAAATTATGCTATAATAATTTTAAGTACAGAGACAAAATGAGAAAAACCTAAACTAAACAAGAGAAAATACAATTTATACATGCATTAACATGTATATATTATATAACATGTTATATAAATATATATATATTAATATATATATATATATATATATATATATATATATACATATATTATATTAAGTAAACACATCTACACACACCTACACACACACACATTTGTAAGCAGCGGATATTTATTTTAAACTTAACGTAAAACTAATTGCAAAAATAACTAAAAACAAAAAAAGAAAGAGAAACAACAAATGTAACTTAAATTTTTAGTGTAGCAAAAGAAAAACAAAAGAAAAGTCTCTTGATAACAAAACTATCGATAACCTGTTAATGCGTACCGTTAGCCGAAACCAATATGGAAGCCCTTATTAACTAAATTTGTTAATTTTTAATACAAAGGAAAAAATGAAGAACATCTTTTGTTATTAGTTTTTAGCGAGCAGATAGAACCCGATATACATAGATACATATATACATATATCTATCGATAACACATCAATATCTAGTTTTCTTTTATACTTTGTTAAGTTTTGTTAGTTAATTAATTTTGTTTTGCTTTCCTAAAGAGAGACAGAGAAAAAAAAAACAAAAACACATAAATCGTGCATATGTAAATAATTTCGTTGCCTATTCTACAAATTGACTCAAGTAAAAAACAAAAAATCTAAAACCCCCAAAAAAATCTAAAAATATATATATATAATGTTATTAAATAAAGAAGATGAAGAAGCAGAACCATTTAGAAATGAGCAAAAGAACTTCCCTCCTCAGTTGCCTCGTGGCAACTGTTAGACTAAGCGATCTATGATTTTTCTTATATATATATATACACACACACACACACATACTTATATATACATATATGAACTATATATCATAAATTTGATTATGGTAAACCTATTATTTGATAGTTTTTCTTTGTTATTTGTTGAGATAATGCAACTAGACGAAGTAGCAGAAGAAGCAGCAGCAAAATTGAATAACTCAGCGCGCATATAGTCAGAGCTGCGAGATGTGCTTTATAAGTTTTCTAACCGCCCTCGAACCGCTTTCTAACATTTGGCATTGACAACATTCAAGTGTTTCTATATATGCATATACATACATATAGAATTCTTTCTTAGCATATAGTCAGTTGACACGATATGCTATACAACTCTTCTGGCCACCCTCGTCATTTATTCGACATCAAAATACTAGACATTTGGTCCTCTATGAAATTCTGTATTTAATAATACATATATATATCTTGTATAAAGCTAAATGTCAGCTATGCTTGACAACTTTTCAAACCACCCTCTATCCATGTATCTCAAATTAGCATCGTCATCGCCATGCATTATGTATATGCATATATATTTCTGTTTTTCTATCATTTAATGAATTCATATGCTTGACAACTTGTCTAGCTGCCCTCGCACTACGCTAGCTTCAAAAGCTTTCACAGTTTTGCAATGCTATTTAAATATATATATATATATAATTTTTTTTCTTGTTGGATATAGACAATTGCTGAGCATATGCTTAACAACTTATCGAACCAACCTCTAGCCCTTAGCCCTATTTTCTACCTAAAAACCTTTCACAATTCAACATATATATATATGCAATATTATATATATTTTTTGTTTTTTTAATTAATTAATAACTTGTTTGGTGTGATTTTGCAAAGATCTTAAATCTGAATACAATTATATATTATCATTATTATTATTATGATTATGATTATGATTATTATGATTATTACTGTTTACAGTTTTTAAGTTAAGTTTTATTTTTATTTGTTAAACATTGAGTTACATTTACCTGCAAACCTAGCTAAACTAAGCCTAACAAATAAACAAACAAACAAAAAAAAAAACAAGAAAAACGAGAAAAACCCAAAAAAGAAAAACAACAACTGAAAATCTAAGAAAAATCAAATAAAATTTTATAAAAAAAGCAAAAAAGAAAAAAAAAACAGACGAAATATTCATTTGAAAATTCTATTTTTTATGCAATTTAATTTTAAGACGTTTTATTTATTTTTTAAAAATGAACAAGCAAAGCAAAAGAGAAAGCAAAATAGAGAGAGAGAGAGATGAAAATGATAATAAAAATGCTTACAAAAATAATTTCAACATTTTTATTTTTGTTTATGTTTTCTGTTTTTACCTAAAATTATCTATATATGTATCTATATATATATATATATATAAAGATATAAAGATATATACATATATAAAGCAAGGATCTCAAGAGGAAATACCGAACCTAACCCTAACGACAGGCCGCATAACATTTGATAGATGAACGCGTTTATCTCACATGTTTATCTAGCTAACAATTAATAGAGATAATTCTAGAGCGAGTTGCACCCAGCGTTTAGTCCAGACAAACTTCCAACAATCGAGTCCTAAAACACCCACTAATAAGACGATTTAACCTAACCTTAAACAAATAAAGCCTTTTGCACCGCTAAGAAACCACCTAGAGAGACAAAGAAAGAGAAAGAGAAAACAAAAGAAAACAGAAAAAAACCTAAAATACATTGTAGAACATTTGTATCGTGGCAAATAATGATAAAGTTGAGTCAAAGTTTTGAGCTTCGGTTGTTTTGTAAAGTTACACAGATATTATACGATAACGATAACGATAACGATAAACTATAGTAGTGTACTTCGATTAACTTCACAAACTAAGCAATTGCTACATATATTTGTACTATACATATATATCTATATATATACAGCTATATATACATATATATATAGTTTAAACAAAAATCGTGTTATATTTATATAAAAATATTTATGTCTAAGATATAAAATGCGCATAGAGGTGAAAAACATAGAACAAAAACATAATAATAATAATAATAAATAGTGCGATTAAAGTGTGACCAGCCCAGTTCAATTCGAATCCATTTCTAGAGCAGCCTCGAGCTAAAGCTTTGGCAGCTAAATTCTGTATTTAAATTTGTAGCATACTTTTGGGCGCTACATAAAATTTTTTAAACCATTTTGCCATTTATTTAATTTAATATATAGCAAGCATTTGGGCAGTCAAAAAAATATCAAAATTTAATTTTTATTTATTTTTTTTTTTAATTTATTTATTTTTTATATATTTATTAAAGCCATATGGCGTACCCTAGTAAATAATTTAGTTATGCAAATTATTTCTAGTACAGTGCATTGATTAATAACTTTAATTTATTTTTCTTATGAACAATTCGAGCTTTTTTTTTTTTAAATTATATTTTAAACCACTGTTAGCGTATTTATTTGAATAGCTAGGCTCACAGTCGCAGTCGCAGCGGAGGCTCAGTAAATGAACTAAGGCAATTAAAAAAAAAAAAAAAATAATTAAAAATAGAAGAAGACGAAACGATAAAAATGATGATAATTATACACAAAGTTTTTATGCAACGAGTTTGTTGTAGGCTCCAAAATTTATTTTGTTAGTGATTGAAACATTAGGTTTTTAAATGAAAAACGAAAATGATGCAGGAAGCGGAAGCAGAGAAAGAGAAGAAGTTGAAGATGATGAATATGTATTAATATTTCTGATAAGAATGTTCCGTAACAAATTGTAGACTTTAGCAGCAAACACAAGACGATAAAACTGAAAGTAAATGAAAAATACTAAAAAATGAAAACGAAATTAAGTTTAATTTATATATATATATATATATATATGTATGGAGCAGCATGTTATTATATAATTATAATTAGTTGAAACTTTTTGTAGATAAATTCAATATTGTAGCAGATGATTTTTTATATATACATACATATATATATATATACTTACAATACTTATATATATATATGATCATATACATATATAGTACATAAATTATAGAGCAATGAGGCCATTGCATAATCGTAATCGTAGGCAGGGTTAAAAATAGTAACTAAAGACACAAATTGTTGCAGTGCAAAGCAAAAGAGAAACAGCTAAAAAATAAAAAAAAAATACATTCTCTAGATAGATGTAATACCCATTCACATATATATGTACATATGTATATATATTTGTGAGTAGATATTAAATCCATCTAATGCCTACGAGCGAGAGAGTCGAGCATATTAAACCGCTATATACATACATATATTATATTATATATACATTATATAATATATATATATATACATATATACACATAAATACTTATATATATATATATTCTTACATAAAAAAACAAAACGTTGTTGAATTTTAAAGATCAATAAGCATAAAATACCATAAATAAAAAAGTAGTAAAAAATACTTTAAAAAAAAATTGTTAGTTGTTGCAAAAATAAAAGAAACTAAAAACTGGCTTAAATTAAAGAAGAGTTAAAAAATACACAGACACACACACACACACACACACACACACAGACACATAGATAAAGCAGAGTTTTGTAGAGCCTTTAATTTTGAGAATTTTTGGGCGAATGCAAATAATTTTTATAAGCGAAAGTGAGCTGAAGGAACAGAATAAGCAAAACATAAATAAAAGGCATAAAGGTAAACGGCTAAAAGTAATCTAGAACTAACAATTTGTAAAGCGTTTGTATTAGTAACAAAAACTAAAACTAAAAACTAAAAAACATATATAGAGAGCAATGCAAAAGTAAATTAAAAAACAAAATAGAAATAAAACTAAAATATAAAAATTCTAAAAAAAAAACTGCGCCTAGTTGTTGTTGCCAGCGAAACTAAAAAATAAATGAAGTAAAAGTAAAAACTAAAAAAAAAAAAACAGCCTATGCAAGGACACTAACATGTACCTAGATATACATACAAAAAAAAGAAGAAAGCAAAGTAAAAGAGAGAGAGAGAAAATACCAAAAAAAAAGCTAACAAACTAAACACAAGTGCTCGAAAATAAAAAGTATATAAAAAAAAAACTGCAGATATATTAGTTTAATTTGTAATTTAAAAACAAAAACCAAATAGAGAAAAAGTATTTAATTTTGTTAACTTTTTATACTCGTCTCAAAAATGTAATATATATTTATTTGTTTTCAAATATTTTTCAATAATTTCTCGAATAGTTTCCAATAGTTTGACAATATTTCAAGAATGTTGAATTAGTTGATGGATATTAATTTTGAAGGCGTGACATATATGTTTTTAATTTAAAAACTGCAAAAAAAATGATAAAAAAAAAAAACAATAAAGGTTTAGATACAAATTTTGAAACGATAAATGCAAAAAAAAAAAAAAAAATCAAAGGTGTTTTTATTTATAAAAATAAGACATAAATTAAGTGTGCATTTTTAAAGTATTTATATTGATTTTTAATATATATTTTAATTTTTTGCTTTTTTTTTATTAAATCTTTTTCTGTTGCCTGCTTTTTAGCTTGCGCCTTTTATCAACCAAATAAAGCTCTGCGCTGTTAAAATTGCTGCATTTCTTCTGGCACTGTTAAGTCTAAATTAAGAGCTTATTAACTGCTGTCATTTAACAGCCAATCATCGCGTTTCTTTGTTCAACTTCATTTTCTTTGCTCTGCTAAGTGCGATCTCTTTCTGCTGTCTGCTTGGGAGCTGCTTGCTGCCTTTGTACTCGCTGTTAACAGCGTCCCAAAGGCATATGTTAACTTAACAGAATGCCGTCAACTTTTCAAGGTTAGCCTTGACAGCGTTTCTGCTTAAGTTAATTTATGGTTTTTGGTTTTGTTTTTCTGTCGTGTTGTTTTGTGCATTGTTGTTGGGGTCAGCTCGGTGTTGCATAACGGGCAGCTGCAAACGCGCGGGCCTCTGTTGCCAAGACCTTGACGCGTGCAGCAATGTTGCCAAGCTGCTCGTCACTGAAATTCATTTAAACGAGAGCAACAACAAAAATACAAATTACCAAATATGAACAGCGACACGCCTACCAATCGCCATTAACTTATTCAAAACGCTTACAAATTTCCTCATGTTTTTTGTATTTCACAAATTCCCAAACAATTTCCGTTGATTATCGGTAACAACAGCAACATGGGGAGTCGCATAACTGTTGTTCGATTACTTCCTATGATGAAACGTGCGTGGCAAATGTTGCAAACAAATGCGAGCAATGCTAACACATGGAGTCCATATGTTGTTATGTACATATATACATATATCGACATTCACACACACACACACACACACATTTATACACATTATCAAATTACGAAAAAAAGTGTAATGCAATAACAACATAAAACAGGCACTTAAAATGTTAATAGCAACATCAAACGTTAAACTGGTAATATGCAGCAAGTTGACGCCGCAGTTAGCGTGCGCGCCAGCGTCTACGTCAACGTTGGACAACGTTGAACTTGAGCTTGAAATGAATGTGAGTGAATGTAGAGGCTCTGCTTGACTGCGCTGCAAATGCTGCAGTTTAACATAGCTGTTGTTGTTATTGCTGTAACTGTCGCTATTGCTGCCTGCCTCTGCTGTTCGTTTGGGGTCTCTCTTTATGATCGGCAAATGAGGTCAAAGCGTCGCATACGTAATGTGCGTTAAATGACAAAACTTATGAAACAAACAGCAGCAATTTTATACATTTTTCTTGTTTGCCATTTTCTTGTCTCTCTTTCGTTGAGTGGCGCCGGAAGCACAGTACATGCGATATAAATGATGAACTTGTGTGGGCGTTAACATAACACCAACCGGCAATCCAACGTCCCTCCACACATCATACTCTCTTTCACTATCTTTCAGCGACTGCCTAAGTTTGGCGTCGTCTCGTTTGACAGTTGACGTTTTGCCGGCAAATTTCAAGCAGCAGCAGCAGCAAATAACAACAACGAAAATAACATTTGGGCTATGCTCACTTGAAGAGAGCTCCCAAGTGATGACGTAACAGCGCTGCTGAATGCCTAAGAGAGCTGTGACATAATCGCATGACAACGTATATGTTTATGTGTGTGTGCCAGAGAGCAAACACGAAAGAGACACTGCTGCCTCTGCTGTTGGCGCTGCTGCTGTTATGTTGTGCGCTGGGGCTCGCTCACTCGGTTGCTACGTTTGATTGCGGTTAGCACTCAATGCCTTCATTTGCTGTCGAACAGCGGCCGTGGCAAGTACAGCAAAAAGTAGTTAGCGCTCGCGCGCTTACGAGCAGCATTCGAACACGTTGCCCTACACACACACACACAGCTGGCGCCCTCTCCGCTCGTCGCGTAATCGTAACCGTAACCGTAACGTAAGCGCATTACAAAACAACATCAACGCGTCGTTATTTTGTCAACGTAACCAGCAGTGCTTTTATCGTTATTATATGCAACTGTGTGCGTGTACGAGTACGTGTATGTGTGTGTCTATGCTCAATTCGCTAAGCATAAATTTTGAAATCAGCTAATCCCAAGCAACAAGAAAAAGAAGAGGAAAAAATAAAACGTATTTGTTTGCTCCGCGCGTTATGTGTAAAACCCGTCTGCGGGTTACGTAAAGCCGAGTTGTTGGGTTCTTACAAAACAAAAAGGCAAAGAAAAAACGCAAAGGCAGAAGTTACGCGCACGCCTCGGCCAATGGCACAACCAAATCACTAATAAAAAAGGAAAAATATAGAAAAATTAAAAAAAAAAAGAAAATAAAGAAATTTAGAAATTGAGCAAAGAATTTTTTTGCACTGTTTTGTTGTTGTCTCGCGTGTGGCAATAAATTTTGACACAAAAGAATTTATTGTGTGTGCGTACGTGCGTGTGAGTGACTGTGCGTGTGTGTGTCTGCTCGGACAGGAGGCGCGGTCGTGCAGTACAAGTAAAAAGGTGAAGAAGAAGAAGCAACCGCAGTAGCAGCAGCCGCCGCAACAGCAGAATCAGCAGTTGTCAGTGCGACAGGTAAATTAAAATATCAAAGAGAGTTCAAGAGAGAGAGAGCACGCGTGCACAGCAGCCGCAATGCTTGCACGCGCACTTAGTGGTCTCTCTTTCTCTCTTCTGTCTGTGTTACGACATCAGGCCACACGCCGTCTGCTCTGTGTGCGTGTGTCACTCTGTGTGTGTGTGCAATGTGAATGAACGCGCGCTCAACTTAGTTGCATTTGCTCTTTGAACAACAGTAGCAGCAGCAGCAGCAGCAGCAGGAATAGAGGCAACGCCAGCAGCAGCTGTAAGCAGCAGAAGAAAAACGGTTTTTCACTTGCGTTGTTGTTGTCGTTGTCGTTGCTGTTTCTGCGAATTGATTGTGAAAACAAAATGCGCTGCAGCGCGCTGTTAGAGTGAGGAAGAGAGCGTAAGAGAGTCTTGGGGGTGGCGGGCGAGTCCCATTTTGCGCCGCTTACGTGTTGCCATATTTTTAAAGGCATTACTAAGCGGTTTTCTGTTTTTGTTTGCGCCAATTGTTGTTATTCTACGTGCTGTTGTTGACGTTCTGGCAAATCAAATTGGCCGCACTTGATAATAATTTATATTTAATTTGTGATAAAAAGCAAAGTCTGAATAATATTTCGTGATAAAAATATAAATATATACATATACATATATGAATTTGGTTATATATTTAAATCAAATGATGTAATTTTGTTGCAACATTATAAAATGCCAATTTACAATAGATCAAAATGAGAAACGTGCTATAAAACATGTTTATAATATGAAACTAATAAAAAGAGAATGAAATATTGAATATATAATAATTGACGTAAATTAAATGAAGTTATTTTTTTTTTGTATTCATTTATTATAACTAGTTTAAAGAATTTTAGAAGCTTGCTCTCTTTAGCAAATTAAAATAATTATTATAATTAAAATTTAGGGCAATTAGGTACTATTTCCGTAAACTATTTTATGGCGCACTCTAAACGGTTATTAAAATTTGTAATTATATTATTTTACCGCTTTTGTGCTTGCTTCGTTGTTTTTTTACGCTCCACAGTTGATGGAAATGCAACAAATTGCTGCAGCAGCAACCTTAGCAACAACAACAACAACAGCAACATTTGCAACAGCAGCGAAACGCTTGTCAAATTAACGGACCCATTAGCTTTTGCCTCCACCCCCAAGCCGTCGCTCACTCTCTCAACTCATATGGGGGCAACGTTTGCCGGCTGCAGTTTACGTGACGCGAGCAGCGTTTGTCGCCCCAATGCGTCGTTTGACGCTGACGTCGTTGTCGTCGCTGACGCTGACGCTGCCGTTACGACACGCGACGCATTATGCGACCGAACAACAGCAACAACTACAGCTGAAACAAACGACGAAAGGGCTCTAACAAACTGTAAACTGTTAAGCCGTAAAACCTTTAACTGAACATTGCAAACCAAATATTTCCTTCGATATTATGCAAAAAGGCCAAACGCAAAGAGCCAGAAAGTGGGGGAAAAACAGCAGAAAGGCAAAAGGCGAATGAGTCACAAGTGGCCAATTGGCCCTTATATAAATGCAAATGGCTTACGACAATTAGTCAGAATTTCAAGTAAATTTCATTATGCAATCGTGTGACAAATGTGGAGAGAAACAAAAAAAAAAAAAAAAGGAAAACGAAATGGAAATGGAAAATAGAATGTTTCTCCCCCCAAGTCAATAATTATTTTCGCCCTCTTCTGTCTCTTTTCATCTGCTGTGCGATGGCGTTTATTGTGGCCATAAAACGCGCCGTAAAAAACCAAATGAAAAGCCAATAAAACAAATATCAAAGCAGAAATCACACACAGCAACAAGCAGCAACAGCAATACCAACAGCAACAACAACAGCAACAACAACAACGCAGCTAGGAAAAATGCTTATGAAAATTGTATAATAAGTTCGAAGGCGATTTCATAACACTTGGAATTGTGCGCAGCTCGCAGCTCGTGTTTATTGAATGGCAATCACAGCAATTATGTAATTTCATTAGGCCCAAAACTTTATGCCTTTCAAACACACACACACACACACTTGTGGAGCTAGCTGCGTGTGTGTGGGCGTGGGTCAACCTTTCGCATTTGCATTTGACATTGCATTTCAGGGCAAATTTCTTGCCGCCACCCGCAACAATTGACTTAAGTAATAATAAGTGCAAGCAAATGGTTTAGTTCATATGCGTAGAACAGGACTAGTGAATACCCTGGAAATATAAAATTGCTGAAGAATCTAAATATATATTTACATCTGTCTTGGCATTATATTTCATATAATACACTGATCCCTGATAAAGCTATGTATATTTGTATGCACTTGTGAGAAAGTCTAATCAATTTCAGTCAGTCTAGCCACCTTTGTTATCTTTCTCTAAAGCAAAACTGATCAGGAATCAAATTCATTCATTTTCATTTCATTTAGCTTTGTTACAAAATTCTTCATAAAGGGCATATAGGTTAATAGCAGAGCTTACCTAAATTACTATTGATTATAGAATGGGATTTTTAATTCAGAATTCTATTCATTATAGTCTATCATATAATATAATCATTTAATATAATCGCATATAAAGGCATTTAGCTCAACTCTACTATAATACCCTCTTAGAATATGCGCTCAATTCCAGGGTATACTTAACAAAAGCTGTTGACGTCGTCATTGTAATTGGTTTTTGTCTCGCTTGCTGTCGCCGGCCATGCAGCTGCCTTTGTCTCTCTCTTTCTCTCTCTCTTTTATTGTGTCGCGACTCTCAGTTCCAGTCTAGCGTTCCAGTCCCCGTTCCAGTCTTTGTCACCAATTGCTCTGTCAACGCGGCGACAACAGGCGACGACGATAAATGCAATCGCAAAAACATGATTGACATTGCATAAGACAGAACTCAGATGATATAATATATGTATAATTATATATATATATATATAGTCCCGCTATATATAATAGCTGTATGTTTGCATATATCAGCTCATATGCCCATACGGCAACAACAACAATCAGTTAATTAAGAAATGTTTATCAGCACTGTTAGTTATGCAACACTAAAAGCGAAGCAATCTGAGAGTGAGAGTGGCAGAGAGAAGGAGATATAGAGGGCGAAGCTAGCGATTGCATCTAGATACACGTGCGCCTATTACGAGTCGTATACATAATTTGTTGTTAACTTACGCAAAAGGCTTTAATCTTAAGAGTCAAAGGCGCGAGCTGTTTGCCAACTTTTACTAGCAGCAAGTGCGACACATATTGAGTATTGGCCTAATAGATGTTACGGAGTGCCAGTTGCTCTAATATATATGTACATATGTATATAGGTATTGAGCTATAAATATATATACTAAAATATATGTACATATATGAAGCGTTTCCTTAAGTATTTGCTAAATGGCCAGACCCACAGTCTGAAGTATTTGAAGGTCGTTTGTAAGTAACTGAGAGATAAAGCTGCATATACATATGGCAAATAAATATATATAATATATACATACATATATTGATAATAATAGCGAAAATAGATATTCCGCAATGGGAATTCATTGAAGCACAGCTGTTGCGGCGTGCTGAATGAGTCTGAAGCCGACTGAACTTTAACCTAATAGGAATTGCATGCAGACAACGGGCAAACAAACAGTGTTGGTTAACGCTTTCTGTCTAATGAGCAACATGTTTAGAAGAAGGCAACTTTATATCACATTTGAATATTCGTAAATCGCTCATTAAAGCCATTGTAAAGACAAAAGTAGTGTTGGTAAACGTTTTGGTTTGATATATAATAATTTGAATAAATTTGATATAAAGAATTATAAAAAAATGATATAGAAACATTATTCTCGTTTGTTTTTGTATCTAATATAAGGTAAATAAAAGACTGTCTCGTTATGTAATCCACTTCAATTATTCATTTATTAAGTATTTCAGTATCTAGTTGAAAAGTCTTCTGGCACAGCCCAGCAAATTTCACAAATTTTCATTTCGAAAAGCCTTCTTTATTATTTTGATACATTTGTGAAACATTGTTCTCATCTAAAAATCATTCAATTTCATTGTTGTTTCTATTGTTGGCGCAGCGGAATCAAATTGATATAAATAAAAATATGTATAAGAACCTTCGTGGCAGGCCGCAAGTATATACTATGTTCCTATCGGGTTGTTGTTGTTGCTTATATCTTGATTCTTGGCTAACTACCAATATAGCATAGACAATATTTTTCAGCATTACTTAACAACAACATGTATGCAAAAGAACCAGAACCAGAACCAGAAAAAAGGAATACATATAATATTTGTTGGCTAAAGCAACTGGGCCAACAACTGGGCATACATAATCATACGATTCACGAAAAAATACGAAAATGAAATGAAAAAAAGCCAAATTTGAGACTAGAAATCAACATTTTTATTCGCACGCAATTTTCTTTTTGGCACACTTTGATTTCGCTCTGTGCTGAAAATGTATCTCTGGCTGTTTATCTACGCCTGATTATACATAAATGTGTGTGTGTGAGATGTAAACAAATTATAACACAAAAAAGCAAAAAAATAAAAAGAAATAAGTATATTGTTTACATAACAAAACCAAAAACATTCGAGCGTTGCCAATGGCCACGACGCGCAGCTCACAGATAGCGTATACATGTATGTGTGTGTTTGTATTGGTGTGTTGTGCCGGCATTGTTTATCTTCAAGATACAAATACTGAACGTTCTCAAGAAAAAAACGTGCGCACATAACACAGGCAGCAGCAAACCACAACACAAGCACACGCACACATCTACCACAGCACACATAGCCGCTCTTATGCCCTGCGAACAGTTCTGAAGAGCGTAAGAGAGTGTGGGAGAGCACGTGAGAACAGCAGCAGCTGTTTGCCTGCTAAGAGCGCGTTTAACACTGTTGCTGTTGTTGTTCCCCATACTGCGAGAACGTTCTACTTTGTTTTTGTGTACGTGCGTATGCTGGTGTGCGTGCGTGTGTGTCTGTCGACGTTTCTGATTTTGATTTCGTTACTTGCGCCAGCGTCCGCGTCAGTTTGCTTTGTGATTCAGTGTTAATTTTCATAATATTATGTAACAACATGTGCGCTGGCTGACTGACTGGCCCATTGGCCCGCAGGCAATTGAAATTAAGTACTGTATCAGAGAAAATAATCGTAGCAACATTAATCATACGCACAAACATTCACACACTATGCATGAGTTCTTAGTTCCAGCTGCCAACTGCTGCTCTTTGCGGCAAGTTCGTTGACCGTTTATGTAACGCGCCAAAGTCTTAAAAAGTGGGCTGCAAAGCTCAGAATTTTAGGCCAGTCAATTAACAGCATACGCGACAAATGTCACGTCACTGCACCAAGAGAGGGTGATAGACACTGAGAGAATGCGAGAGAGTGCGCAAGTAATAGAGAGATGCAAGTAATGGCAGTTAGCATGAGCTGTGCACTGGTTGAGTAATAGATACGGTAATTCTTTATTCTTCTCCTGTTGTTTCTGTTGTAGTTGTTATCGCCGTCATGAAATGGGCAGGCAATAAAACGAAAATTGAATCGAAGAGAAAGAGTTTAGATGCCAGAGAGCGAGAGCGCGAGTGAACAAGTGTGAGTGTGTATGGCTGGTGCTCTTTAGCTGCGCGCTCTTTACGTATGCTTGTGCATGTGTGTGTGTTTGAATTATAAAACAGAATCAAAAGCTGGCGATGTCGGCAGAATCAGGCAAAACGGCCTTTTATATACGTTACGTAAAATTCCTACACTCACACACTCAGCGTCGATTTGATTTCTCGTCTCGTCTTCTGCTTTCAGATGCTCAATCGAGCGCGTCGTCGCTTCCGCTGACCTAACACCAACAGCAGCAGCAGCAGCAGCAACAAATCAGCAACTCCAGTGACTGCCAAACTGCGAAGGGCAACGCACGCGTCTTCGCTCTCAAACAAAAAATACAAATAAATATAAATAAAATTATAAATTATTATATATGTACATGGCATATATAAAAATATACATACAAAATATAAATAAATTGAGTGATATTTTTGGAGCTGATACGAAGAGCTCAAAAGTCGCTGCCATCGATCAGCAGCTAATGTGAAGTGCATAAAAAAGAAACAAAAAACGCATATTCAATTTTAAAATAAAACTGTGCAAAAACAAGAGCAAAAGCAAAATAACAAAAATAAGTAAAAACTGTTGAAACGCAACGCCAACGCCAACGTCGCGTTGACGCCGACGTCGTTGAATACGTGACAACGCTCACCTACGAGTAGCAGTGCAGCAGCAGCACCCACAACAACAATAGCCGCAGCAGTAGCAACAGCTGTCAGGATGCCGCTCTCACAGGGCTACTGCATGAATCCCTCGTTGTCCAACAAACGCGCGCTGAAGGCAATGCGCAAGGAGAATCAACAACAGCAACAGCAGCAGCAGCAACAACAACAGCTGCAGCAGCAGCAACATCTGCAGCAGCAGCCTTTGTCCAGCTCTATGCAGGCGCTGCTCCACAACAACAGCAACAACAACAGCAGCAATGGCAAGTCGAGCTCACTGGAGCTATCCTATTTGATTGGCGAGTCCTTTGCACAGTCGGGCAATCTGCCACAGGCTTTGAATGTCTACGAACTGATAGCGAGTGGGCAGCAGGACGGCCATGTGCCGTTGGACAAGCTGTCCTCGTTGGCCAGCGCCTTGACGGCGCACATCAGGCAGCTGGGCAGCTCGGCCACGCGTGAGTCGCGCCTGAAGGCTCAGTATCAGGAGCTGCTGCAGTGGACGGCGCTGGGCTTGGGCCTGGACTTGGAGGCGGAACAGGATCTGCTGGACACGCGGGAGTTGCGTGTGCCGAGTCCGGCCTTGGGCGAGGATTACGATCCGTTGCTCTGTCCGCTCTGCTCGGATCTGCTGCGCAGTCCGGTGACCACGAACTGCGGCCACACGTTTTGTGGCCAGTGCTGCGAGACGATCACCCAGTGCAACATTTGCCACATCAAGTTTCCGCGCAGCGCCGAGCGCATGCCGCAGGGCGTGGCACTCACCAGCACCACCAGCACCAGCGCCACTGCGAGTGGCGGCGCCATCAGCAGCATCAGCGCTCACTCGCCCAGCTCTTCGCTGCGTTTCATGACGGGTTTGCCTCCTGCTCCAAGTGGAGTTAGCTTTCAGCATGGCCTCGGATTGCGTCTGTCCACGCCGGCGCCCACCACAGTGACCACCACCACGGTGGCGTCCACCACAGCCACAGCCACCACAACAATGGCCTCGAGCAGCTCGGCCTCGGCGCTGGTCGCCGGCATGGGCGGCGGCTATGCGCTGGGCGTGACCACGGCCATGAAGTTCATGCCGGATGTCCTCATCAGGCACCTGGTGGAGAAGTGGTGGGGACCCGAGCTGCAGGCCAAGAAGATCATCGAGAAGGCGACCAGCTGCATGCATCTCAACCGACTCGACGATGCGCTCAAGTTCTGCAATGCCAGCCTAGAGAAAGGTGAGTTCTATTCAAATGTTTTCCTTTATTTCAAGGATTTCATTTGATTCCGATATCATATTTGAGTGAGAACTGTCTCCATCATTGAAATATCTGAAATAGTGTATATATTTGTTGTCCTTTATTATGAGGTCAAGGCGGAGGCCAAACATAAAAAATCGCAATCAGGTCAGGTCAATGTCAATTTTTTTTAGCATTAGCTTTGCCGTACACTGAGAGATTTTTAATCAAATTTAAGGAATTTTCTTTCTTTTTATACTCATTCACGAAAGTGAAATGAGTAATGGGTTTTATGCATACAAACAAAAACAAAAAATCTAATTTTTCCACAAAATTGAACATTGTAAAAAATCGAAGATAAAGATAAAGTCCAAAATAGAAATTTAGGGCCTACGTTTTTATATAACACTGTGAAATAACAGCTGTGAAAAGGTTAAAAAAATATATATGTATATATTATATACATATTAGATAACGGTAGAGACAAGCTGTTTGTATAGCATATATGTATATGGCTTATCTTCTTGTATATAGGTATATACAATATATAGCTGATATGTCACCGAATCTATACCTTTGTTAAATTATTTGACTGTCGCATCTGGTTTTTTCCAGCTCTCTAAATGTCTTTCAACAATACTAAATCGAGCCTCAACTACAATAAACATTGATTCATATATAATTAGTAAGTTTTGTTCTCCAAAACTTTTGTTAAGTGCAGCACATAAATAGCATTAGCTAATAAATTATGAATATATTATTGATTGGTCATATGCTGGGCCTAAAGAGTTGAAAGACAAAAGTTTCGCTCAGTGTAGCGTCAAATTGATATCCTTTGATGATTTACTCGAAAAAATCAATATAAGGATATAAACACACGCACAGAGAGCGGGAGAGAGAGTGGGAGAGAGAGAGAGAGAGCTGCAGCTGAATGCTGTTGCTGACGTCAGCAGCAAAACTACGCAACAGGTTTTTCAAAGTTAAAGCCACACACACACACACGCACACACACAGAAATGGCTACCACCCCGTGTTGTGCAGTGCAGCAAGGCCCTGGTCTGGCCCAGCCCTGCCAACAGTTCGTATGCGTGATGAGCGCTCGAGTTGCTGGCATCATTTGTCAACTGTTATTGTTGCTGTTGCTTGCGGTTGCTCTAATTGTGTTGTTGACTTTATGGCTACACCACTCGTCTCTTTCGCTCTCTCCCTCTGCCGTTCTCTCTCTGTTTCCCTCGCTCGCTCTGCCTTCGTTCTGTATGCCAAGGACTCGCTTATTAAATATTTACCAGGCAAATTCCAAGCAAAAACGTTGGGACATTTGCCAAGCGTAAAAGCCAAATACGACATACCAAATTAAATTCTGCACTTAAGGGCCAACAGCAGCAACAACAACAACAACATCTTTAATAAACTCTTAAACTTTTGAATTGCTTTGACAACACTCGATTTTGGAGATTATATTGCAGACAGATACTGCTGCCTGGCACTGTGCTTGAATAATTGACGCGTTGAGTCAACGCGTTTGCGAGGATTTTCCCAGTCACACGTAGACAACAGCAGCAACAACAACAACAACAACAACGAGAACAACAACGAGAACAACTGAAACAACAACAACAAATAGCTAATTAATCATTGGCGACACTTTTGGCCCCCTCCGCAGCAGCTCCACAAATAGTTGGCCCACAGATTTTTTATGTTTTTGTTTTTTTTTCTACCTAATTTTCTGCTCATTTCTTTTTCAATTTCTGTTTGCTTTTAAATTTATACTATTTTCAAGTTTTTTTTCTGTGTTTTTCTGAAAAATCACGTCGATCCACGCACTTAGAAATCCATCAAACAAGTTTGAGCAGAGAAAGAAACCAAACGGCGAGCCACTTGACTGGATGGCAGATGCCAGATGAAACGTTTAACATTGCCAGCGGTACAGTGGGGCAGTGGTGTAGTGGTGCAGTGGCGGCGAAGGCGGTGGGGCGTGTCTGTGTGTCTGTGTGTCGGTAGAATATGAAAGGAAATCGCAGCGATGTGGCAGGCAACAGCTGATGGGCAATTTTCACACAATTGAACCAAAAATTAGGCAGATCAATTAAATTGGAAGAAGAAGCGCCAGAAGAGGGGAGGCAAATCTGAAATGTAAATGAAAATAGATTTCCGAGCAGATGGGGAAACAGATAAAAAGCAGAAGAGCTAAACAAAAGTACAAGTTAATAATAGATAAAGTCAAATAGATTTGGCACATATAATATTTTTAGATCACAGCAAAAGAAAATTGATTAGATAATGAATAATTCATCATTCATGATAAGCAAGCAATATTTTGGAACGCAATAGATGAACAGAAATAAATCAAATAAAATAAACAGAAGGAGAATTAGTAAATTTTATAAATGTTTTATAATTTAGCAATTACGAGTGCTTTAGTTGGTAATGCTCAGCTAGGAAATACGCTCAACCCTAGCCAGATTTACTCTTTTCTTGATTATTGGACAGAGAGACAGATATCTATATATTGCCTTAATTGCTCACCTGAATCGAATCACATTTACTTTATGTTCTGAATGGCCAAATGCCTTTTCTTGAATTCGCATTACTGATCTTTTTTTTCAAATATTTTGAGCTTAAGTAAATATTTGCCTTGATCTTTACGAAGAATACGTTTTTCTTTACTTTTGACCAATTCAATATTCAATATTCAATATTTGAGTGTTTAATCAATTTGAGTTCGAGTTGTTTGTAGAATGAGAATGAGAGCGAAAAGGTGAAATACAGTTCAGAACTTCAAATATGAATAGCATAATGATAAACATATAACACTTAAACCTGATGTTGACTATATAGAAGTGATGTATGTATATAACTGTGATATATACATTATATATATAGTCATATATACTGTCTAGTATAAGTCTACAATCGAAAAGTTCTTATTCTTAAGAACTCAACTGTTAGTTTGATATGCGACCTATCATATATGATTACCAACCTCACAATTATATAAGCACTATAAGCCACCTGCACTACATCATATATGTATATATGTATATATTCCAATTATAATGCCTATGCCCCCATACTCCAATATGTATTTATTTAAGTGATTGCCTTTTCCCCATGTCGAATGCCTATTGCCTAGTAGCAATGTCTAAATATTAAGTGGGTGTTTCCATAATCAAGATACAGGATTCACAAATGCCAGCTGCAGGTGTTGCGCACAGGTGAGCGCCAAGCTAGGGGCGTGGGCGGTGCTGAGGGTTGTTGCGTGACTTTTACGGTTTGTCGCCCGCGCAACTAACAAAAAACCGCAACCAAAAAAAAACCAAAAAAAAAACTCAACTGATATCAGAGTGAGTGTTGTTCTAGTTCTAGCTATTGTTGTTGTTGTTGTTGTTGTTGTTGTTGTTGTTGTTGTTGCCATTGCTGGGCAAGTCAACAGCAGCGATTCAAATGCGACTCCAATGCTGACGCATCGTCGCACGAGCCATACAAATGTTCTGTTTAACTGAACCAAAATGCAAGCAGCGTGAAATATAATTAATAGCAAAACGTTGCTAAACACACGTAAAATACACACACCGGTATACACATACATATATGTACATAAATTTTGTTATTTTTAAGCATTGTTTATATGTATTTATTTCTTGAGCTCCCCTCACTATCAGTTATTGACTTTTGCGCTGATAAAAATTAGTCAAAGAGCGAAACGCACAAAATATACAAGAAATTTAATACAAGCTAACAAACGTTGTTGTTGATAAACAGCAGAAGCCGAGTGGAAAACATTCACAAAATGCTTGGTCATTGCGTTTAGTCGAAGCCAAAAGTCAAAGTCAATTAGCTGCAAATCAAACTACAAATCACACAAAAACAAACCAAGCAGCGTTGCCAGATCGCTGTGGCAGCTCCACTTGCCACAGCGGCAACAGCAAGAAGTGTTTGCTTTCTGCCTTTTGAATGAGCCACTTAACATTCAGGCACTAAATGAGCCACAACACGTGCCAGACATGAAGAAGATTACCAACACCCTACACCCACACGCACACACACACACACACACACATACACATAGTAGATACTAGCTGAGCTGGCTAATATAGTCGTCGACCTCATGCAACATGCTCGTGTGCCACATGTGGCATGGTGAATTTGCAATTACAACCACGACTGAGCACACAACAAAAAAGCAATTCAAGTGTTTTAAGTTTAGAAAAGTGAACGACTAAGAGATATGCTAGAAAATGAGAGATTTGAAGCGGATTATATGAGTACTGAAGAATGCATAGGGAGAAGAAGGCCATAAAATTGGTGTGATTATGCCCTGAACTCATTCAAAATGAGCAATCCGAGTTTAATTGTTTTGTTTTTATCAATCAAAAGCTTTTTCCAAACCACACAACATGCCCTGCTTTCAAGTAACTACAGGGCATGACTCTAGCTTTTGACTGCCTCACTTGTGCTGAGTGGAAAGAGTTGTTTAACAGCCGCAAGGACTCGTCTGTGACTCCAGTGCGACTCGACTCCTGCGCTGTCCACTGTGGTGTGCTGCTGCAGCTGGCTGTGGAAATGCCCACATATCATGCAACGCGGTGGCATGTTTGGGCTTTTAGTGGTTTCTGCACGCAGCCCCCTGGTAATTTATGCACACACACCAGATATATACGGTGTACATATATATCATATATAAAGATATATATCGCAGATCGTATAATTTGATGGCGTGTGCTGTGGACTGACCGAAATGTGCATTAAATGTGAAATGTGAAAATGTCCGAAAGAATTTAGCACGTGCCGTGCAATCATAGGCAAACGAGCCCTCTGCTGTGGCACCTGACCATGGTGTTTCTTTTTTTTATGGATTTAATGTGGGCCGCATTTAATTAGCGGCTAAACTCAAATGATATTCGTACTCGCCGTGGCACTCATTTGAGCTAATGAGGTCACACGAATTCTGAGGAAAAACCGAATGATGACGCATTCATTAGGCAAATGTCTGCTAATTACTGAGTCGATTCGATACACATTGAATATTCGACATAATTGTGAGTGGTTCTAGGAAACATTGTACAAATATGGAAAAACTAAACCCGCATGAATGCGTTACGTGCGAATGAGAAGTGGAGGAATAATCGTAGAGTGAAGAATAAACTAAGCGTATGCTCCGTTCTTTGCGATTCTCATAAGAATACTCCGAAGCGTATGCTATATTAACTCACATTTACTGTCAGCTGAAAGGCCTCCTCTCTTAAAGTCAGCTAGATAGAGATTCAGAATTCCACCTCTCACTGCGCTTCTCATAAACAAATTTACTACAGCTAATATATATATGTATGTATGTATATGCTGATAATAAGATTGTTGACCTGAGCTTGTGCACCTCGCGCTCTGCAATTCTTCGAATGATATTTATAGCATATTTATAGAGATCAGGACACCAGCAGTAACATGCTTACTCACCTGAATCAATGGCGATAAACTCTTAACCCTGGACCTGAGCACCTCTCTATGCGCTTTTCATAAAGATGACTCAATCGCAATTTGTTTATCAATTGTATTCAAAAATAATTCACCTGCACAACTCTGTACGAATTCTCAGCTGATAAGCAGCGCAGCCCTGAACTTGACCGCCTCTCTCTGCGCTTCTCACTCACCTACTCACTCGCTCAAGCTTGATAAGCCGGTGACAAAAACAATGAAACGAAAAGCAAACAATATCATTGCACTTTCAATTGTGTCTGGCTAATTGCGCACCCAATTGCACGAACATCTCAAGGGCGTACTCTGAACTCGTGTGTGTTTGTGCTTTTGGTTATCGTTGTGGTGATATAGCCATAACCCAAATACATGTCATGCCCGATAATCGTGGCGCTATCAGCTATAGTATGTGACTCTCTGGCTGTCGTCAGCCGAACTAACAGCTGATTTTCGGATATATGTATGTAATACTCGAAAGGTTTCTAAACCTTCCAAAAACCAATTGACGGAGTGCACTAATTATAAACAGTTGTTTTTGTTTTTTTGGCTTTTGCTTTTAATTAGTAACACAGACGAAGGCGGCCTATTAAAGGGGGCGTGGCAGCTGATTTTTCGGATTTTTGCTTACTTAATGCGCAGTTGAGTTCTATGTATAAAAAAAGTCTTTGTGAAAGCGAACAAAGGCCTGCTAAGTGAAAGATAGACAGAGAAAGAGGGGGAGGGAGAGAGAGAGAGACGTGGTGAGAGTCAAGAGACTTGGCGAAAGTTTAACGACCCACAAATTGACTTGGCCTTGAAGCAAAGCCAGTTGCCTGCACTCTTCAAAGGCTATGCCATATATCTCTCGCTATATATGTATATACATATACATATATCTTATATATGGATATATATCTTAGTATTCATATCTGCTAGCGCATCTAGTATAAAGCTGTGTTAATTTTGTTCTTCGAATTGATTTATTTGATGTGCGCATCGTGCGCGGGTTTCGCATCTTGCATTGCCGGCATTCCCGGCGTCTATTTCGCAGATACTTGCGCTGTGGCATGCGGCGCCTTTTGGCTTTCAGTTTCTATGTTAGCCTCACCCTCTCACCCTCGGCACCGCTCCTGCTCCACCTCCCCCTCCTGCTTGCTGCATTGTTCGCGTCTGGTGCACATTGTTGAAATGCCAGCGCGCATTTTTCTGTACTTTCTTTCAATGCATAGAACAAATTCGTTTTTATTTTTCTCTATTCAAATGAAACTTGTGGCCCAGAAATAGTTTAGCTGATATATTTATGCGTTTTGTTCGTTATAGAAGTGGGCGTGGCTGCGATTTGAGTTAGAAAAGGAAAGTAAAAAAGTATTCTCTAATAAATGTAGCACTATTCTCAACAAATACCATTAATTTCTATCACCTATTTATCATTCTCCCTTTATAAATTGATAGACCCTGTACGTTCCGCCTTGCGGGGCAATCGCCTTGGCATTATACAAGATTCTTGATACGGAAAAGTCATTTTGTTTCGTAACGCGCGGCCTGTTATGCACATCAGATAATGCCAGCGGGAAGTCGTAACCAGCGGGCAATGCATAATGATAATAATAATAATAATACGAACAATAATAGTAATAAAAGAAACGCCATGATAAACAGGCCATAACTCATCGACACCGAAATAAGCCATAAAAATCAGCAGAATTTGCCATCGGCAGCATATTAAAGGCAAAATGTGATGTAAGAGGGAGAGGGCGGGAGAGAGGGGGAGAGATGAAATAAGAGAGCCTGTATATACACATCATATCGGTTATATCCAGTTCTTAAAACAAATAGCATTTACCATGACTGCATAATGAGGCATGCGGCATGTCTTAATTGAAACTAAATGGCAGCCACATTATGAAAATGCCGTCAAATATTTGTTTATTGCATAATGAGCGAGGCAAGTGGCTGAAGTTGCTGCAGCTGCAACAACAACAGCCATTGCAGCAGCTAATGTTGTCCTCATTCGCCAAAAAAAAAAAACAAAAATAAAGAGCTGAAGGAGTGGCCACAAGCCACAAGCATTGCGACAGTCTGGCAACGCTCACGCTGTGACTCACTTGTTATTAAGTTTATTAAGTAATATTCTACTGTGAATTGTGAATTGCAATTGAAAATTCACTTTCAACATTTGTAAACAAAACACGACAGCAACAACAACATTGGATTATTCAATTGCAGCAACGGCAACGTCAACGGCAAACGGCAGCAGACAAAAAAAAAAAAAAAAATCAAAAGTAAGTCGCTCGCTCACACAGACTGTGCGCGCTCTACCTCTCGGTCTCTTACACACACACACACACACACACACAATGTTGCTCTGTGGCTGTTGGTCGCTCTCTTTGGCCGTTCACTGTGCTTGGCTCTCGCGAGTTTGAATCACAGTTATGTCATAGAACGTAGCTCGCAAAGCAAATGGCGGGCCGCATGCAGCTGCTTGTTATTGTTGTTGTTGCTGCTCATGTTCGCTTTATCGCTGCTGTAACTGTAAGCGATTTAACGGCAATCAGCGACGATTGCAATTTGCCTCTTACATACACACACAAATATACAGATATATGTATGTGTATGTCTATTATTGAGTAATAGACACGAGCCAGCCAAATGCTTAACTCAGATCTGGCTTAAGGCATTATTAGACCTGGTTCGCTGCCCTATCAATCTGTTGGGCAATCGCAAAGCTTTTGGCATTTGCATTCCCATTTCCATTTTCCCAGCTTAACAAACAAAACGCGCCCAGCCAAAGGCGAGTTCAAAGTGCAGCTTGGTCAGCACTGGCAAAGTTCAGTTATATAAAAAAAAATCAAAAACAAAACGAAGGCGTAGCATTTCAATTTGCCACACAAAATGAGCTACTCTTTGATAGCACACACGCATACGCACACACACACACACACACATACGCCGCAAGTTATGCAACAGTTGCCGCTAGAATATCAGGTGGTTGCTAGAAGAAGAAGAGGAAGGTAGGCCAGGCAAGGCAAGCACTCAATGCCGCAAATTAAATGAAAAGAAGCTTTTAGCTTGACAGAAAAAGGGGGGCTGACCTAGCGCGTTACGTATTCATTGAGAACAAGCAGCAATAACTTCCATAAGCACACACACACACACACACATGCACATACATATATGTATATATATGCATATACATATGTATGCATGTCTTATTACATCACAGCTCTGCTAAAAGGCGCTGACTATAGCGAAAAGCTAATTAGTTCAGCTCTGCAAAAACAACTTCGCATAAAGAACTCTGTAGCAGCGGCAGCAGCAGCAGCAGCAGCAACAGTAACTGAAACGTCGCAATAAACGCCAATTATACAACACTGGAGAATGACACAAGATATCAACAATCACTTTTCAGCCCCATTCGCCTGTTGCCGCGTTGCCACATTGTTGATTATTTAATCGCCACACAGACGAAAGAAAAAAAACTTATTACAAAATTGCCAAATTCACTGCTGTTGTTGCTGACCCCCGCCCGACGCCCCCGGCTGCTGCTGCTCTCAAAAGGCAAGCGAGACGAAAAATCGAGCGCATTTACAAATCACGATTTAATTTTCAGTCGCCGCCGACGCAAAAGTCAAGCGTTGAAATTGGCAACAAACAAATGAGCTAAAACGGGACAGCTGCGGCGGACTGAAAAAACAACGGTGTGAAAAAGACAAAAGGCTAAGGCATGAACGCGAGGAGAGCGGGAGCTGGCAAGCGGACGGGCTTAGGCTTATGCTTAACGTAACGAATGAGCAAGAAATGAAAAAAAAAAAACTGACGACGGCAACGGCGACGATGGCCAACAGTTGGCTGCTGTCTGCTGTCTGCTGCTTGCTGCTGGGCTTACATAACCAGAGCTCCACTTACCAAACAAACATAATAAAAATGACGTCGGCAGCAGCAGCAGCAAACAAAAGCAACAACAACGGCAATGTTTAGTAACGCAACGTCAGCGCTGACTGCGATGCCGGCGCCAGCTGCGACAGCGGCGTTTGACTTTGACATACTTTTTTTGGCCGCAGTAACAAAGAGCGCCAGCAGAGCAACTGTCAAATTTTGACATAAGCCAAGCTTGCGCCACTTCACTCGAAGCTCATTCGTTCGCTCTCCCGCTCTTCGTATTATGCGCTCTCTTTTAGCACTCGCGCTCTTTGGCCCTGTTGCTGTGTTGCTTTGGCAGATATTTCGTCCCAGTTGCACTCTTCGTGCGCCTCTGTCGCTCGCACACTGGCCACTGTTGCTGTGTTGCTCTAGCACACATCTCAATTCGGCTGCACTCTTTGCTTGGCTCTATCGCTCTCACAGCAGTGGTAGCTGTTGTTGCACAAGCTTTCGCTCACGCAATGCCTTTGCCTAACTTCCCTACCCTCGTTGACTCGCTATTTCTTTTTTTTTCTCGTTTTTTTTTCGTTTTTGGCAGCTTTGCATAAAAAGCCGGTTTGGTATCACTGCTATTGCTGCTGTTGTGTTGTCGATTTTCGTTGAGTCTCTTTTGGCTTATGTTAGGGGCTGTTCGCGTCTCTGTAGAGTGTTACATAAGCGAGCACAAGAGCGTTGCTCGCGTTCTCTTGAGCTGTCGTTTAAGTCTGGGCAGCTGCCCAAAAATAATTCAACATTAAAAATAGACAGAATCAAAGAACCTTCGCCGTCTCCTCTCCCCTTCTGCTGTTGCTATTGGTAGTTTAAGTGGATTATTGCGCATATGTGTCGACAGTTTTTTGCTGTTCGACTGGGGGTCTCAGAAATCAATTAACTGCGCGTCAAAAATGCCTGACCACGGTCCGGAAGTGGAAACGTAGCTGTGTCTCGCTCTCAGTGTGTGTGTGTATGTGTGTGTGTCGGCAACACACGCACATAGAACATTTATCAAATGTCAACGGCAACATATGGCAAATGCCTGCGCAAAGTCAATATACAACATATGGCATAACACTCGAGCGAGGGGGGCTTGGGGGCCTGGGGAAATTGTGGCTTGTGGTAGAAGTTACTGCGGCTAGCACGGCCATATCTCAGCGCACCAGACTAATGCGCTGCGCCAGTGTGTTGCCCACAACAAAGCCGCCGCAATGCAAACAACATGCGATAAGACGAATGCAAATACTCTACTTAAAAGGAAATTAGAAGTATGAAAATGTAACATGTTAAAAAATGAATTTATTTTTAGAGTGTGCTATAGCTTTAATAAATACATGCATACATATATGTGGCCATTGTGGGCGTGGCCTGTTTTATTGCTAATCAGCGAAGTCCACTTGAAATGTTGTTGTTGCTGTTTCTAGTTGTTTGTTGCGCGTGTGGGCTTTGCAGTTGTCGACTTGCTGGTCTTTTGCCGGTTGTTGTCTCAACTGCATAAGCTGCTAGATTTTAGCAACAACAACAACAACAACAAGAACACTCGACTGCACACAATGTTGAAGCTTTTACAACTATCTAGAAGGAGGCAGCAGAACAGCAACAACAAAACAACATGCAATAAAAATGCCCATAAAAACAACTGAACTCTATCTAATGCCTCGCACAAGTTGCACAAGAAAATAAAATAAATATATATGTATATATATTTATATTTATTTAAAAAGGAAGCCAACGCAATAGAGAAACAAATGACCAAAACTAACGGCTGGCTACACTGACAGAAAAAGGGGGGGCTAAGCAAGTCGAGGCTAAGTAAGATTTGAGACAAATTTGAAAAGTGCGAAAATAAAATTTAAATTAAAATTTAATGTAAAGTAAGTCAAGCTTAAGCTTGTTGCTAAAAACGAACATATTTAATAAAAAATAATTAATTACTAATTAGCAAAATAACAGTTGCAATTACACAGTTAAACTTGATATAGTTTGTTAACATATCTTATGCCTAAAGCAATATTTAGCAACTATAAAAGTCAATAAAAACTCAAGCAAATATTATATAAAATTTCCTAAATATATTATTTAAATTTTTCTCTGCTTGCCTTTTATACGTTTTCATTAAAATTTATATAAAATTGTAAAATACACTACAAATTTAGATTTTTCTATATTTTTAGTTTAAATTTAAAAAAAAAAAATGTTTTCTCAACTTGAATTTGATTCAGCAGCAAGTCAACTCCGTTTTCTTTGCGTGTAACTCTGCCGCAGCTCTTTTGCTCAGCCGGCTTGACCTTGAACACAGTTCGCTGCTGCTGCGTTGTCGACGTCGCTGCTCATTGAAGCAATTTTCTGTTGCTTTTGCACGCTCATTTTCCAGCTGAAAGTTTGTGCTTTGCGCCTCATAAAGAGCGAGTTATTTGTTTAATGCTAGCATTTTACAGTTAGTTGCAAATTTGAACAGTTTGTAACAAAATTTATTTGCAAATTTTGTTGTGGGTTTCTGTTTTTTTTTTTTTTTTTTTTTTGGATTTCGATGGCAATTTACAATTTGTGTTTACATGCAAAGAAATCTGAATTCATAATTTTAATTTGCGTGTGTAAATTGTTGTCGGTTATTGTTGCTGTTGTTGTTGCTGTTGTTAACGCTCTGAATTGCTTGAAGGTTGCGGCTGGCTGAGCAACAGCTCGCTTATATAACATTTATTGGGAGATTGCTTCAATACCACGCAACTGAAGGTAAACTGAGTGAATTTTGGGCATATTGCCTGTGTGGGAATGTATGTTAGCCAGGCATTATAGCCAAGGCCAAGAGCGGCACTCGGATAATAAATTAGGCATTATTGATAATGTTAATCATCTTAATGCTGCCAATAATAATGCCAATCATAATAATATTTGCAGACAATGTTCATGTTCATAATTATAATGCTAATTTGACTACGCACAACTTATTAATTAAGAAGAAATGCTAAGCTATAAATCAAATCATTTTGTTGATGAATGATATTTGTGCTAATTAGTCTAATTGGACTTCTGGTGTATATTATCAACTCCGTGATGCATATGCAATTGCCAATTGTATTGTGGCATGCCAGCAGGGCATCGCTTAGTCGGCTACTGCCCACTGGAGCAGTGCTACTTGTTTGTTTTGTTGCTGTTGCTGCTGTTGTTGTTGTTGTTGTCTCTTATGGCTTATTTGTTTGGCTTACCTTGAAATGATTTTTAGCTCAGCTTGGAGTTTAACTGTGCTGCTGTGAGGCTGTGTGTGTGTGTGTGTGTGTGTGTGTGTGTGCCTGCTCGTATGTCTATTTGCTTTTGCCTGTAGCTGCTGTGGTCGTTGCCAAATGACGTATACGCAATGTTGCAGCCCCCGCTACCAGTTGTTGTTGTTGTTGAATAAAATTGCGTCGCAAAACCAAATGGAAATTCCTGAAAAACAGCCGACAGTTGGCGCCGCCCGGGTGTGGGTCGGTCAATCACCTGTGGAAAACGCAGACGCAAATCAGATTCAGCTTCCCCAGTTCCGTCTCGCCCCTATTGAGCAGCGCCTGGAGCAACTGCTCGCATTTCCAGGCGAGCTGCCGCCTGCTGACCTTGGCTTGAACCCGCAGGCGTTAAATTGACATTTGGCCGCAGCTAGAATCGTTACGCTTCGATAAAGCTAAACGAGAGCATTGCCGCTGCGATAAAAGCAGCAGTTGAACGAAGTTTAAATGCGCTAAAAGTAAATAAAGAAATAGAAATATAACAAAAAAGGGAAAGATGAAGAATCCTAAATGCTGCTGATGATGGGAAGTGGTAATAATTCGAATAAAAATGAAAATGAAAGAGAGAATAAAATGAAAATAAGCAATAATAATAATAATAATATACATATATTATAAAAATTATTATTACAAGTCTATAGCAAAGTCTTAGCTGCCCTGGGATATTTGAGCTGGAATCACTGTATTTTCTATTTATTTATTTATTTTTTTCTTTTTTTTTTCTTATTCTTTTTCATTTTCTGCTCGCTTTGACATTTGAGCCGGCTGTTTGTGGGCGTTGGCCACGCCCGCATAGCCGAAAAAATGACGCAAATGATGGTAGAAAAATGTGCTCAAAGATGACTTCTTTTTTTTTTTTTTTTGTGTATTTCATCATGGAAAATGTGTGCTCGGAAAATGTCTTAAAAATCGAGCAGTGAAGCAAGAAAATGCATTGTCATTTGATGTTGCTATATAGACAGAAAATATGTAATGCATTTCCTCCTGGCCAATGTCAGGTGAGATGTGTGTAATGCATAGATAAGAGTGTCTAAATGTAGTATATTATAGACTTACATGCATATTATATAATAGATATATGAATTACGCATACGCCGCATGTGCCATGCGAATTGCATTTCAAGTGCAATCGCAGTCGCAATCGCCAGCGCCATCGCCTGTCAGTGAAATAATTAAAATGTTGTTGCATTTTAACAATTTCACAATGTTCGCCCTCTCTCTCTCTTGAGAGAGAGAGAGAGAGTGAGTGAGTGAGTGAAAAGCAAAGACAGGCATAATTAATGAACTCTTGCAATTCTGTGGCAAATGAAACGTTTAATAGCCGAGCCGAGCCGAGTCGAGCAGCGTTTTGCTTCCTGCCTTTAGTACAATGCCAATGCCAATGCCAAAACGGCATTAAAGCGTAACTCTCCCTCTCTCTCTCACTTACTCTGTATGCCTTGTTCTTTCACTCTCACTCTTTCTGTAGAGATTAGCATTGGCATGGCTGCATTCGTATTTATTATTTATTGTGCGCTTTAATCAGCACAGGATTGAGCAGGAAACGGCATTTGGCAAGCATTTGTATTTAGATTGATGTGCTAATCTATTAGCTAGCTATTTAGTTTATATATAGTTAGCCATAGTTGACGTCTAAAGTGAAAAGCAGGGTATATTGGCTTGGTTTATTATTATTAAATTACGTTCGACTTTTAAGCTGTGGAGTAAGCTTTAGCTAGGCATATATGTAGTATGTATTCTTTACTATATTTGATTACACAGCAAACCAAACACAGCAAGCAGCAGTAGCTGCAACAACAACAACAACAACAGCAGCAGCAACAAGAATTGTAATTTGAATACCCTGCAGCTGCTTTGTCTTTTGTCTGTTTGCTGTTGCTCGCAGCATAAAGTTAGCGCCCTTAACAAGCAGCACCCTCAAAGCACACACACACTCACACACACTCACACACACACTCACACATTTATATTTGCGGCGCAATTTAATGGGCATTCAGTTTTTTTTTTTTGTTGGTATTTGGGTCAGTTTGGCTCCAGCTTTGCGCGTTTTATTTCCTTCGCTGGGGTTTACATAATGAACCCACTGTGCGTGTGTGTGTGTGTCTAGTCTTCCTCTCCATAGATGTGTGTGTGTGTGTGTGTGCGTGCGTGTATTTGCATTGTGTGTATTTGCACAGAGCATAATCAAAGCTTGTGCCCAGCAGTCCGACAGTCAGTGGCGGCGGGAGCATGCGGCGTATACGCAACATTTATTTTTAGCAAATTGTTTAACGACGCTTTTTTCCCATTTTGTATGTGCTCGTTGCTGTTTCTTTTTTTCGCATTGCACACAATTAAGTTTGAGACATATAGCGCATATAGTACGCTGATCTGGGCAAACAATTGTGGACAAGTTTCTAAGCACACTTGAGCCAACGGAGCAAAGTAGCAGCCAAAGCGGAAGTCGAGAATGGGCGGAGATGAGCAGAACAACGAAGCAGCTTTGTTGCAACTGTTTAATTTGTTATAAAATTTAATTAAAACAACTTATTGTTGTTGCTGCCGCTGTTGTTGTTGCTGCTGCTGCGCTACTTATGCAATCAGCGAGAATAAAGCGAAATTCGCAATTCGCAAAATCATTTTTAATGTACGTGACGAAATCTGATTTCAATGCGGCCAAGAGAACACACACACACACACACACATGAATATATATATACATGTATATATGTATATGAGTGTGTATATACATACATACATATATATGTATATTATTTATATATATAGCTCGACTATCTTGCAGCCAAATGCAATTTATCAACAGTTGGGCTTAAATTGTCTGCAGCGTTACGGAAAAATGATCAAGCGTAGGATGCGAGGGAGTCGCCATGGCCTTCCTCTCTCTCTCACTCTCTCTCTCTCTCTCTCTCTATACTATGCGCTTGGCTAGCGTTAAATTCTCTAATAAGTGCAAATTGACAACAACAACAATAGCAACAACAACAATAGCAACAACAACAACAACAACAACAACAGCAAGAGCAACAAGAGGCGCAATGCTGCCTTTTGCATTTTAATTGAATTTTTGCTCGAGTTGTTTTGTTGTTGTTGTTGTTGTTGTTGCAGGCAATTACGTTTAGCATGCTGACTATATCGAACGGGAAGTCGGCAGCTTTAGCAATGAGATATATATGTATATATACATAAATATATGTATATATGCATAAATATATGTATATATATATGTATTTATATCTATATACATATATTGCATGTTGACTGCATTCACTTGTTATAGAACTGTATTTGTTTGCGTTTCATTTAGCTGAAAAACGATTTTACTTCATACTTCAGATATGTTCTTGGGGCTATTCTGATAGCATAATTCTTATTATATAATAAGTCAATTAGTTTTTCAATTACCTAAATCTTTAACAAAGATGAGCTTATCCTTTTTAAGTTTACAAATTCCGTGACGATTGATCAATTAAGGTGAGGAATCGTTTACATTCAGCTAATATAAAACTTCTAACTGAAAAACAAAAGCTTTAAAATTAATTGAAAGTGAATATTGTTAGCTAACTGTTATGCTGGCCACATTCTATATATATACATTATCATAGATAGCTAAACAATTCTTGATCGTCATATATACATAAATTTATAAGCGTTATCTAATTGGTTGTCAACGTAGGCCAAATTGCTTTTTGCATAATTCGCATAGCGCAAGCACACTTAGCCCCAGCTCACATCCTCAATTTACCTGGTCTTATCTAGCTAGCTATTATCAGCTAAGAGTGTAAGAAAGCGAGAGGGAGGGAGAGAGAGAGAGAGAGACAAGCACTTGACATCAATTTGGGGCAGCAAAAAAAAAAAAAGAGTAAAAATATTGACAAACATTTCGAATGCGTGTTTTACATAATCAACAACATGAATAACACTTGGACAACAACAACAACAACAACAAGCAACAAAGTATGAACAACATTCAATGTTGCAACAACATCAAAATGCAAATCTTTGCTGAAGCTGATGATGAGCTGCAGCCTGCATTTTGGATATTGCTTGATATGTAATCACTTTTTTTTTTGCAACATTTTGTAAAACAACTACAACAACAGCAAGTAGAGGGCTAACACACACACACACACTCGCAAATATATTGATATCTACGTAGCGCTTGTTTTTATGTTGCGTAATGTTAGGCTACATAATCGCGTTTTTTAACAGATGCCTCAGCCTTGTGGCTCTTAACAGTTAACAGCACAAGAGCGCGCAGCCGTTGGTTGAAGAGCGCCAACATTAATTTACTCTTACAATGTTAGCGCGCTGTTTGCGTGTGTGGGAGCACGATTGAGTGATTGTGTCTTTTAACAGTGGTGTGGGAGCAGTGCGCCTTTCTAGAGCGCTGTTAAATGCGGGCGCAACATGTTGCTGGCATTGCTAAAATGAACTGCTGCCGGCAACATGTTAAGCTAACAGTAGCGCAGCTAGCAACATTTCATGTGCTAACAATGCTGGCAACATGCTAAGGCAGTGTAATAGTGTAACTAATGTTAGTTAACAGGCGCGTGCCGTGCTTTGACGGCAACAGCGCTGTGCACGTCCACGTCAACGTCAGCGGCGACAGAGAACTAATTGTAAAATTTGCTATTTCGGCTCGTTGGGTGGCAGAGTGGGTGTCTTTGCTTGGTTTCTTTTGGCTGCTATAGATATAGATGAGTGTGTGTGTGTATGTAGAAATATATATGTACATATATTTGCATTCGCTTGGCAAGCGATCGTCTCCAAAATCGTTGTCAGATTTTGACATTTTCATTTTCGTTTTAATTTTCTAGCCGTATGACATTAAGTGCGCGATTTCGTTTGAATTTTCATTAGTTGGCGCCCATTAAGCAACAATTAGCATACAAGTTTTTGTTTATCATATTTTCTAATAGTTTCGTTCTCTTCTTCTTTCTAGTGCCGAGCAATTTCAAGTGTCTCTGTTTGCGCGCTGAGGTCCTACTGAAGCTGAGCCACTATCAGAGCTCCCTGGCGGACATTGAGAATGCCCTCAGAACGCGCTGCACTTCAGCCAAGGTAAGACCGGCCACTACAGTGAGCACTCGCTACAGTTACTTATCTTCAACTCTCCCTTGCAGGCTCACTATCTGCGTGCCTTGGCTCTGAGCGGCTTGGGTCGCTTGGAGGAGGCGTTGCTCAATGGCTTCTTGGCCATTTGCCTGGACAAAAACACAAATCTCAGCAATTCGGAAATCTTTCAACATGATCTCGCCAAGGTGAGTGGGCCGGCACTCTATTCTGCTAACAGTTAATTAATTGCTGTTAATCCTTGCAGATTCTGCAGCGTCTTTTGGCTCAAACGCCCAAGAGTTGTGATTCTCTGCCGTCGCTGGCTGCGCAGCAGCAGCAGCGCAGCAAAGCGCCGTACACTCTGCTCTGGGAGCAGCTGCGACGCCGCAGGAAACAGCATCATCATCACGTGCATCTGGACGATGTGGAGGACGACTTCAGCCTGAGCTGCGAGCAGCAGCACTACGACAACTACATCATGGACGACGAGGAGGAGGTGGTGGAGGCAGCGGCCATGGACGGCGACTTTCTGTTTCCCAGCGCGCTCGACTACATCGATCCGTGCCACGTGTACGATCAGCTGCACAGCGCCAAGCAGTTCGAGCTGCAGGCGCGTCGTCGTGCCAGTCGCAAGCATTGCCGCAGAAAATGGGCAGCGGCGCAGGCAGCGCAGTTGACGCCAGCAGCGACAGTCGAGACGGGACGCTGCAGCCGTTTGGTCAGCGGCGTCCTTGAGCGCACGCAGCAGGAGCTGCAGCGACTGAGAAGTGAGTTATTTACCAAGAAAATACTGAAAATACCAAAAAATACCAAAAAAATACCAAAAAAATACCAAAAAGTATATAACTGAAAATAGGTTGATAACTAAGTATTAATATTTCGTGTTTTTAATACTTACTAAATTATTTTACGCATTATTAAAATACTATTAAATAGAAAATATAGTACGATTAGGTGCAGCGACTGAGAAGTGAGTTATTTACCAAAAAAATACCGAAAATACCAAAAAAATACCAAAAAGTATATAACTGAAAATAGGTTGATAACTAAGTATTAATATTTCGTGTTTTTAATACTTACTAAATTATTTTACGCATTATTAAAATACTATTAAATAGAAAATATATAGTACGATTAGGTGCAGCGACTGAGAAGTGAGTTATTTACCAAAAAAATACCGAAAATACCAAAAAAATACCAAAAAGTATATAACTGAAAATAGGTTGATAACTAAGTATTAATATTTCGTTTTTTTAATACTTACTAAATTATTTTACGCATTTTTAAAATACTATTAAATAGAAAATATAGTACGATTAGGTGCAGCGACTGAGAAGTGAGTTATTTACCAAAAAAATACTGAAAATACCAAAAAAATACCAAAAAGTATATTAATGAAAATAGGTAGATAACAAAGTATTAATATATGTTTTTTTTTAATACTACATAAATTATTTACTTATTGAAATGCTATTAAACAGAAAATATAATACGATTAGGTGCTGCAGCGACTGAGAAGTTAGTTATTTACCCAAAAAATACTGAAAATACCCAAAAATACCAAAAAAATACCAAAAAGTATATAACTGAAAATAGTTTGATAACTAAGTATTAATATTTCGTTTTTTTTAAATACTAACTTATTTTACGCATTATTAAAATACTATTAAGTAGCAAATATAGTACGATTAAGTGCAGCGACTGAGAAGTGAGTTATTTACCAAAAAAATACTGAAAATACCAAAAAAATACCAAAAAATACCAAAAAGTATATAACTGAAAATAGGTTGATAACTAAGTATTAATATTTCTTTTTTTTTTTTTTTAAATACTAACTATATTATTTTACGCATTATTAAAATACTATTAAACAGAAAATTTAGTACGATTAGGTGCAGCGACTGAGAATTGAGTTATTTACCAAAAAATACTGAAAATACCAAAAAATACCAAAAAGTATATAAATGAAAATAGGTAGAAAACTAAGTCCTAATATTTCGTTTTTGAATACTACATAAATTATTTACGCATTATTAAAATACTATTATGTAGAAAATATAATACTAATATGTGTACTACGCATTTGTGTTAAAATGCGATTCATATCAAGTTTCATTTCTAATCAAAATGCTCTCTTTCTATTTCTTTCTCTCTCTCTCTCTCTCTCTCTCTCTCTCTGTCTCTGTCTCTGTCTCTCCCTACAGAATTGGATAGCTCGGAGCAGCGACAGGTGTCGGTGGGCAGTCAGCTGATTGATGCCAGCGATTTCGACTGCGTGCTCTGCTGTCGCACGCTGTGGAAGCCGGTGGTGACGCCGTGTGGACACACCTACTGTCTGGTATGCTTGGATCGTTGCATGGATTACAACTCCTCGTGTCCATTGTGCATGTCACCACTTGTGGAACTAAATGTCAATAATCTGTATCAGGGCTCATCCTCGCCAGTACCCTTTGCGCTGGCCAAGCGGCCAGTTACGAAATTCCTAGAAGCCGCAATGAAACGATTCATTCCAGACCACTACGAAACCAGATTTCGGCAGGAGATCGACCAGGAGCCGTCGGTGCCCGTATTCATATGCACCGCCGCCTTCCCCTCGGTGCCCTGTCCGCTGTTCGTCTGCGATCCGCGCTATCGCTTGATGGTGCGACGGGCCCTCGAGTCCGGCGACAAGACGTTCGGCATCGTCCAGCCGCACAACGGCAAGTCGCGCTACTATGACGTGGGCACCATCCTGGACATCAGGGACTGTGTGCTGCTGGGCGACGGCTGCTCCATACTGAGCACCATTGGCTGCAAGCGCTTCAAGATCTTGGCGCGCAGCGAAAAGGATGGCTATGAGACGGCCAAGGTGGAGTACATCTACGACGAGCCGATTGCCATCGATCAGGTGCAGTCGCTGGCCACGCTCCAGTCCCTGGTGCTGGCCAAGGCCATTGTCTGGTTCGAGAGTCTGAGCAGCGAGCAGAAGCACGAGATCTTCCAGAGCTATGGCCAAATGCCGCCGCTCGAGCACAGCTGGGAGCTGATCACTGACGGGCCCGCCTGGGCCTGGTGGATCATCGCGCTGCTGCCGCTCTCCCAGCAGCTGAAGGTGAGTGCAAATTGGCAAGCATTTCAATTCTTCTTCTCCCCCAACTAACTCCCATTCTCTCTCGCCTATCAGGTGGACATCTTGGCCACCACGTCGCTGATGAAACGCCTGCGTGCCATTGACAAGACGCTCGACTGGCTGCGCGAGCTCAGGCAGCGGCAGCCGCAGCAGCAGCAGCAGACGCCGCAGTCGCAGTCGCAGCTGCAGCCGCACGATGATCTCAGCCTGGACTGCGAGGAGCAGGTGGCCGTCGATGAGGGGTCAGCCAACGGCGACGAGTGCTGCCTGTACGCCGAGCCACACACAGACGAGGAGCTGCTCGTGTAGTGCAGCTGCCTCTCAAATCAAAGATCTAGCTTTAGTTATATATAGATGATATATGTATATGTATATGTATGTGAATAGCGCTAGGTTGTAGCCGTAGTCGGGTGTCTAACGCGTTTCTCAATGTGTAAAAGCAAATTCTGTGTCTAAAAGCCATTCGTATTACACTTTAACTGTTATCCTAGGGGCCAAAACGAAAAGGTATATATATAGATCTATATATATATATTTAACTTAGCAGAACCAAATTATCAGTAGCAACTGTAACTGTAACTGTAACTGTAACTGTAACTGTTAGCTATTAGCTGTTAGCTGTTAACTTTAACTATAACTGTAACTGTTAACTAGCTATGTTAAGCAACTGTAGCTATAAAAACTGTAAACTAAATGTGTGTAAACGTTGAACTCGATGTGTGTAGCAAATGAGAGAGATTTACAATATACATATATATATATATAGTACTATATAACTATCCATATATCTGTATATATATAAGTATATATATATACTACACATACAATCAAAAGTCGCGCCCCTAACAATCTAGAGAGCCACCCCATATATAACTAGTTGAACCGTTGTAAAAAAAAACACATTCCAAAATCAAGTAAAAACTACCAACTATATTGAAATCTCTGCAGCAAAAAAGTAACTTTAACAACAACAACAACAACAACTCATGGTTTCTACTACAACAAAATGAAAATACACAAATTTTTAAAGGGAAATACCAAAACTATGTAAAGGCCAAGACAACTTTTTTGACGTGAATGAAGAGGAGGCAAAAAGCAGAGCAAACTCTTTGAGAGTTATTTTTTCTTAAATTCTATGTTTTTCTTTGTTTTCTTAGACTAAGCGGCTGGAACTATAAGACAATCTGCAAACCAATTTTTTCTTTGTCATATACTCTATATATATAAATGAAAAAACTAAAAAACGATATAAATATAAAATAATAATAAGCAGCAGAAGAAGAGGAAGAGCGTGTAGTTAGAATTACATGATTTTCCTTTAGCAAACGATTTGGCTTTAGCTTTCATTTACTTATAACTCTATAGCTGTCTCTCTCACACACACTCTGTCACTCTCTCACTCTCTCTCTCTCTCTCTCTTTGTTAAACTATATTCAAGTTATATATTCTTATAAATGCTTCTATATATATATAAATGCACAGGATTAAATCTAGCTCGTTTTTCTGTATTCTTAACGGTATATATATATGTATATGTATATATACTATATCTATATCTGTATCTGTATCCGCATTCCTATAAACAGAACACCCAAACACACACACACACACACGCGACAAACTTTAAATAGCAATTAAACTAATTTAATTAGCTTTAAGCCAATGCCTCATGCCTCATTTGAATTGTTTTTTTGTTTTGTTGCTCTTCTGTTTTTGTATTTGTAAAGCAAATGAATTTTAAAAACAACAATTTGCTTTGCCAGTCAGCTCATTTAACTACAAATATATGTACACATTTAATAGACATATATATATATATGTATGTATACAACCACATATAACGGTACTTGTATATAGTTAGGACTTTGTTAAATTTACGCCTTATAAACGAGCATAAACAAGCATCTTCTTATACGATCACGAATTTAATTTTAATACACACACACACACACACACATTTAGCACCTAGCTATGTAATTTTATACAATCTATAATTAAAAAAGAAAGAAGGAAAAAAAAAAACAAAAAAAAAGCAAAACGAAAAAGAAATTTCAAACATAATTTGTAAACGTTTTTTGTGTCTAATTTATAAACGAAAAAAATGAGAAAATAACAACAAAAATACAAATAAAAAGAATATCTTCGATATATAAATGATAAAAAATTCAATTGTTTTTTTCCATTTGCATTTCTTTCGTCTTTTTTGAGAAATAAACTGAAAATGAGAACAAAACTTTTTACATGCGCCAAGTCTGAAAATTGTACAGTTTTTCTTCAACTTTTGCTTTCATGCCCGTTAGACGAAGTGGGCGGGGTATATTGGCTTTATGCAATCGCTGTTGTTGTTATTGAGGTTGCCATCTTGAAATGTGGATTAAAGGCTGGAAAGGGTATATTGGTTTCGCACTGCTAGAAATTCAAATAGATTCATTACAATGAGTTAGAATTAGAAATAAACTAAAATTGGAGTTACATGGGGTAGTGCTTACATGTGAGTCTTACAACACTGGAAGATAAGTACAGTTATTCGAGCTTCGTTAATCCTACAACTGCTCTACAAATATCTAATTGTATAATTCCTCTCTACAAACAAATATCCCATAAATAGATCCATAAAATACCCAAAGTCGGAGAATCAATTAAGTTTCTTATCAATTTCTATTGTCTTAGCGCCGTGAGCGAGTGTTATGCTGTCAGTTACGCCCCGTTGCACAATTCAGGCTTGTTTTTGTTATTCTTTTCGGGTTTAATGATATTGCAATGCATTCGCCTATGTAGCACTTAGCATCTGGCATCTAGCCTTCGACTTTGGAGTTCAACGCTACGAGAAAATGGAAAAGCCAGCTAGTAGTAGCATTGATAGAGCTGAAATGCAAGGCATACGATTTGCCGGGCTACGCTCCATAAATATTTAACACTTGCACATATATATATATATACATACATATATATACATATATATATACATATACATACATATATATACATATATATACATACATATATATACATATATATATACATATACATACATATATATACATATATATATATATATATATATGGGCACTGCACTATATACAATCACAATATATCCTGTCTTGCATAAACCCCAATAGTACTCGATAAACCAAATTCCGCTGTGCAATATGCAAATCGCAACTATTACTTCAGCATATTATAAATACGAAATATATAGAGTCCAATTCTGATCAATATGCTAATTGATGAAACTTTCGAGTTTTCATTTGCATCGATCATTTGATATGGCAAAAACAAACGTTTACAGAGTTCGCCTATCTATCCGAAGTTACAAATCCGTTTTTAAGGTTATTTCAATGTTTCTTCTTCGGATTTTGGATGTTTTTTCTCTTTTACTGCTTCTATGTCTGTGGCAGTTTCGCAGCTTCGTTTATGAAATATTCATCGCGCTCATTTGCATAGGCAAAAGATAACGGAATGAAGATGCTGCGTGGGTCCAGTGAATGACTTATGGATGCTCTTAGAGAGCATAAATATGATCGGGAGCATTTCACTCGCAAAGGTGGAGCAATCACGTTGTGTTTCAGTTCCTTTGGGCTATTTGAGTTTCATAATATTCCGAAATTGCGCATAAAAGATTATTGCCTTAAATAATTGATTTATGAATGAATTGTATAAATGTATTCATTAAATGCTGTTTAGTTGTTTCTTTGAGTTCCTCCCCTGTCTCTTTCTGTCTCATTAGAATTGTGTCTCTCGATCTCTTGTCTGCGCTTGCTCTGTCGCTCTCTTTCTTCAATATTTCTCTGTCTCTCTCTCTCTCTCTTTCTGCTTCTTCGTCTTTTGTATTATTCTCTATCCTTTCTTCTCTTTTGTAGCTTATCTACCAATTCCTCTCTTTCTCTTCGTTGTCTGGGATTTTCTTAGAAATTCTTTCTCTCTGTTTTTCTCTCGCTTTCCCTTGCTCTCTGTCTCCCATTTGCCCTCTGTTGTTATCTCCCTCTTTCTCTTTCTCTGTCTCTCATTTGCACTCTGTTTTCCTCTCTACTTTTCATGCTCTCTGTCTCTCTTTTTTTATTTTCTTTCTCTCTCTTTCTCTCTCTTTCTCTGGATTTCTTTCTTATTTAACTGCACTCGCTTCCTTTACTTTCTAATGCACTCCCTTATCTGCTTGCTCTTCAGCTGCATAATCTGACTGTTTAGTAATTTTTATTGTATAGCTTTACTTAGCTTTTGTTTTATAAATAGAATTATATGCATACATGTATAATAATTAATTTACAATTAAACTGGAATCAATTCCGTTGCACGTTTACTGAATAACTATGCTGGCCGTCTGACTCGAAGGCAAAGGGTATGATTACTCGCATGATAATTAGAGACTTCCGTCTGCCTTAACCTACGCCAAGAGCGGCAACAAGACCCGATGGACCTTGAACTGAGCCAGAAGATGAGCGGCGGGTAGAAAGAGAGGGAGAGAGAGAGAGAGACAGAGAGCGGGAAAGAGAGAGAGCGTGCAAGCCGCATGGCATGCGTCCTTGCGCCAAGCATTTGCATGTGAGACCGACTGATAACTGTTAATGCAGCTGTAAATGTCAGAGATAAAGCTAAAGGCAGTCAGGCAGCGCTGTCGACGATCGTGTGAGAGGGAGAGGGAGAGTGGGGAGAGAGAGAGAGCGGTTGTAATATTAAATAATAGCCGGGCCGACACGCTCATCAGCGCTAAGGCAGAGAGCGTGCGCGCATATCGCGTATACGCGCCGTGCGCCAGCCGCGAGTGCCGGCTAAAGCGCCCTGTGTGTGTGTGTGTGCGAGAGAGAGTGCCTGTGTGTGTGTGTGATGAGAACGTTTTGCTGTTGCTGTCGCTCGCTTGGCCAGCGCTCGCAATTTGGTTGCATTTCGTTGCATTTTGTGCTCGCTCGACGCTTATCCACACACACACACACACACACACACTCAGCTAGTTTTTATTGTTGTTGTTGTTTTTTTCATTTGTGAGCGCGTCGCAGCTTAGAAATTGCAATTCTCGTGTCGGCAGCGGTTTTTGGGGCCTTTTTCTTTCAGTTAGATTTTGACACGCGCAGCGACAACGAGCCCCAACAACGCGTCTCTCTCTCTCGCTGCATTCGTTCACATACAGTTCAGAGGCGCCACGGCAAGGGCCCAAACGTAATACTTGGCTCTATTTATATATACATATATACATGTGTGTGTGTGTGTGTGTGTGTGTGGATATATATCTGCATTATAACTCGTTTAGCAATGCATTCGCTCTATTCTAATCGTAGTGTCTAACGGACTACTAAACAGCTGTAACTCGATCGTAAATACGTTTTCAGCTCGCCTGATCAGCGTGTGTGTGTGTGTGTGTGTCGCTGTTTTGGTTTGCTTCCTGCGCGACTTTTGGTGTTTGCTCGAATTTCCAAATACAAAAAAAAAGTGCTTAAAAACATAAAAGATATATGATAAAAAAAATATATATAATTTGTTTGCTAAAAAAAAAAATAAAATTAATTGAAATATAAAATTAATCAATTTATAATAAAAGGAAAAAATATTAAAGTTTGCTAAAATATATAAAAAATAATGTTTTAAATAATAAATACTATAAACTTGGCTGTTAAATTTTAAGCAAAGTAAACAAATAAAATTTTATATTATGTAATCTTAAAATATTTTAAACAAAAATGCTGAATCAAGAAAATATTCAATTGAAAATGTAAAGTTTTTTAACAATAGTAAATACAAATATATATTATTTAAAATTAACAATAAATATGCATACAATAAAAAGTGCCGAAACAAAAAAAGAAAATCTAAAAAAAAAATCAAAAATAGAAACATTAAAAAAGAAAAACTTATAATAAAAATAGTTTCTATCAAATGAGTAAGTTAACTGTTTGATGATAAATTGACTCAAGGTGGGGGAGGCACGCGAACAAACAGAGGAATAGCGAAATTAGTGAGAATTCAATGAGAGCTAATCAAGAGTGCATTCAACCAAAAGTGTTTGACGTACGCCGTGCCCAAAGGCGAGAGCGTGCTAAATGGCGGCTTAAAACGAGCGGCGAAAAAACTGCGACTGGACAAACAAATATTGCGAAAAATACTAATAGAACGTTATGCAACACTGGCCGCAGGCATGCACTTAGAGAAAACCTGCAAATTAATACTCTACTCTTGGGCTTGAGCTTAAAATATATACGGAAATTAAAAATTGGTTAAAGCTGCTATATACTTTTATTTTTGTTTTTAATAATTTTAATTTAAATAATTTGATTTTTTTAATTTTGCAAACTTTACAAAAATAAAAAACAAATGTGCACTTGAATATTTTTTATAAATTTCAATCATTTTGAGTTTATATGACTAAATAGACTAAATAGAATTTTCATTTAATAATTTTTTTTTAGTAATTTTCACAAGAAATATCGAAAGTTATGCCTGAGTTTTTATATATGTATTATTAATGTTCTGTTTGTTTATTATTTCAACTTCTATCAGACATTAAATTCACTGTCAAAGTCGTTTAGTTTGATGCGATGGAGCCGCTGCGTTTGCGGTTTTTGGAGACTCGCTTTTATTTGTGTTTTATTTAGTTTGTTGTTATTTTACTTTTATTATTTTGAAACGTCATCGTCAGCGTTTGAGTCGACTGTCTCACTGAGTGAATGTCAGCTTGTGTGTGTGTGTGTGTGTCTTACCTCGTGCACTTCGCGGTGTGAGTGCGCGTGTGCATTTTGCACTAGTGTGTCTGAGTGTGTGTGTGTGTGTGTGTGTGTGTACGATCATGCACCAGGCAGCTAAAATGCCAGCGTAAAATCATTTTAATTGACAACTCGCAAATAATAAACAAATATGTTACAACTATTCAGTTAACAAGTGGGAGCGAGAGAGCAAGCAAGCAGCTCTTCTCTTTCTCTTCGTGTATATACATATGTATGTATATATAATTAACTATGTTCATTACATAGCATTAAAATGCAATTTGTCTGCAGTGATCAATCAAGCTTCAAGCATGCGGATAGCTCTCAATCAATATTGATCAATATCTAATAGGATATATTTTAAAAGCTGTTTTAAAGTAGTTAACCATGTATATACATGTATTGGCATGCATGCATATATATATATATATATATATATATTTTTTTTTTTTTAAGTAAAAATAAACATTCGACCGGCTTTTAATAATTTTTAGCTAATGGCCAACTGGCTGAATGCGTCATAAAGCTACAACAAAAATTCGTTAGAAAATATTTAGTAATTATTATGGCGAAAATGAGTAATATATATAAAATTAAAGTTTATATATATTTAAAAAATATATATATGTGAAATTTTCTATATATATTTAATAAATTAATGGAATTTGATTTAAATTTAATTTTGATATATTTTAACAAATAATTAAATAAAAATAATACATCAAACAATTAATAAAAAAATAAAAGTTTAATTAAATTTAAAAATCTCTGTTCATATTAAAGTTTTCTATTTAATGTTTTACATTTTAGAGAAAAATACTCCAAAGTTGAATAAATAAATATTATTCTTAAAAGTCATTGTGAAACTATATTAATGATGACTTGAGACAAAGTAAAGTTAAAAAAAAAAAAACGATATAAAGTGAATGCCTTTTAGGCCAAAAGTACTCGACTGCATTCGCATCAAAGTGTCTAACTAAAGATCGATTAACTATGAGAAACACGCCGACTCATTACAATAGATATTAATAATAAAATATCGTATAGTATATATCTAGACTTGTCTATAAACAGCGGTAAAGCAGCTTCACATGGAAATTATCTGAGCGAGCAGAGATCAGCGCGTGCATGAAATGAAAAAGGCCTTAGCTATTATGTCTAGGCCTAACTGAGTGTCTTAGAATCAACGCGTAAAAGGAAAAGAAAACAAATAAAATATATACATATATTGTATATGTATGTATATATGGAAAGCTGGCAAATCAATGAATGACATACAATTGGCAAAAGATAAAAATAAAAATAATAGGAAAAATTTAATTAAGTCAAGTTTAAAACAACAACAGCAACAAGCAGAAGAGCGTCCACAATTGAGATGTCGAGTGAGAGAGAGAGAGAGAGAGGAAGAGAGAAAGGCAGCTTGTAATTGAATATGTGTATGTGTGCGAGTGAAACAAAAAATATTACAAAAGTCGCAAAGCTTTGGCAGAAAAAAGGCGGAACGCAGCAAAACAAAACACTGCAAAAGTGCTGTGGGTGCTGGCAGGGCGGCATTATCATCCACGACATATACAAACACAGGCATTCACACTGACACACAGACACACCGACACACACACACACATACAGTGACACTATGCTGTAATCGCAATGCAATTAGCGCAGCCAGCAAAAGCTCAAGTTCACTGACAAAGAAATCAAACACTGTCACAAGCAAACACACACAGGCACACTCACACACTAATACAGTGGTAAAACAACTATGCGATAATTTGCGCACTGAGCGAAGCTTTAGAAATGCAATCAAATGACGTTCGCTGCCAGCGTGTGAGCGAGTGAGATACGTAGGCAGACGTAGCACACGTGCTAGAGCGAGCAACAAACGGTGAGTGAGAGCACGCGTTCTAATGCAAGCGTGTGAGAGAGCAGAGAGCGCAGAGTAGAGAGCGTAGAGCGTAGGGAGCGCGGCTCGGTCAAACATAAAGCTTTCTGGCATGAGTAGGTCAGTCAACGATCTTGCGGCTGTAGTTGACAACCGGCTTTGCAAGCTCTCTTCTTCCGCATTGCAAAAGAGGCAAAGGCACAACTACATCAAAAACAACTGAGCATAGAATAATAGCAACAACAAAATGTTGTCCAATGGGGGTGGGAACGGGAGACACTCAGCTGTCGCAAGCTCTGCTAACTATTTATTTGTTTAGCTTAAGCTGTAGCATTTGCCTAGATTTATTATGCAATTTTCTTGTTAAGGTGAAGACGAATGAAATGTGAATAGCTACTGTATTGGATTTACTCTATTTATAGGAAAGTTTTAAATGTATGCCTCATTGAGTAGATGTAACATTTATATGGCTGTTCGGTTTCAGATGCTGGCATTCAATTTGAGTTGACTGTTTTGTTTTTATATGTATATTTTAAGTTCAAATCGTTTCTTCTCGTTTTTCATTGGTTATCTCTCTTTCTCACTCAGTCTGTTCCACAAACTAGATCAGTAAGTCATGTTTATCATTTGCCCATATAGTTGTCTAGTTTGAGTTTTAGCAACCTTGACCTATGCACGACTCTCACCCCCTTTCTTTGTAATCTGCAACTCCTCCCTCTGTCGCAGTCTCAGTCTCAGTCTCAGTCTTCTCGTAGTCTATGGGCCATTGGCAGGCAACAAACCGCACTAATTGCAATTCGAGCCATTAAACAACACGATGGCAATTATCAGCGGTAACAATTTTGTGAGTGTGTGTGTGTGTGTGTGTGTGATTTTTTTTAAAGCTGGGCAAAACCACATAGCACGTAAGCTGAACCCAACCAGTTGCTAGAGCCGCAACAACAACAAACGCAGCAACGATTGCTACTTAGGGTTAACCAGCCAACACTTGCAACAACAAGAACTTGCCTGTCGCCCAGGTGGAGCTGAAGGTGGAGGTGGAGGTGGGCAAAAGCTGTCGGCGTTGTTGGCTTTGATGTGTATTTAAAATGTTTGTTGTGCTGCAACTGTTGAATACATGTGGGAAATTATGATTCGTTAAATGCTTGGCCGGACAAATGGCTAAACGGATTAATTAAACAGCAGCAGCCAACACACACACCCACACAGACGTTTGCATGTGTGTGAGTGCGTTTTAAGCCGCTTGTTTTCAGCATGTTTAAAGCCGTTTGCCGGCAACGCTTTTAATTAAGGCAACAACTTGGCCAGCTGCAAAGCCTGGCAAATGCAAAAACGACTTCGCAACAGCAACACCTTTTCTTTGACATTTTCTTTTGGCCAACACACACACACACACACTGAAAGCAGTGAAAGTTTTACTCAGCTCGAAGCCCCAGCAATATTTTGCAATTAAGCAAGCGATTGTTATGCTGCAGATGCTAAAAAGCGCGAGCAGTTGACTTAAGCCATTAGCATTCAATATACATGATGTATATATACATATATATATATATCACCTGGTGGCAAATGTAGTGTCACACACACACACACACATGGAGATACACACGCGCACTCATACACACGCATAATTATGCAATATGTGTGTAAGGCAAGGGCAAACGCAGCCAATTGGTTGGCATTTGGTTAGCAGCTGCTACACCCACACACACACACGCACACACACACACTCACATAGTCTGTCTCTGCACTCACACAACAACAGTTCATATAAAAGGTTGTTATGGCATTCGCTGTCGCATTTAGTAACAGGCGCAAAATAGCGTAGCATACTTTTTAGGGGTTGCAAAGTGCAGCATCTGCCACGGCTGCAATGATTGGCGCTCGGCCGCTGCCCATTGGGCACAGGGCACTAACTGCTGAACATATGCGCAGGCGCAGCAGAGAGTTACGTAATTGCAGCAGCAGCGACAGCAGCAGCAGCAGCAGCAGCAAAGGAAATTTCTTGATGAAGGATGATGCGGCTGCTGCCAACAGCATAAAGCTTTGAACAATGCCCCCAATGTATGAGTGTGTGTGTGAGTGCGTGTATGACTGTGTGTGTGTGCGCGCATTGTCGAGAGCTAATATTCATTGAAAGGCCAGCAGTAGATGTTCAACTGCACTTGTTGCTGACGGTACGCGAAATTCAGCGCATTAAAAATAATAATAAATATCAAATATTAAAAATATTTAAAAAATATTAAACAATTATTCAAAATTAACAACAAAATTGTTTTGAATTTCCAACAGCTGAAAACGAAGTGAAAAATAAGGAATACTTACAAAATGTGTGAAATATTTAAACAAATGGAACTCAGCTGCCATGTGAATATCACCTAAACAGAAAATTCAAATTCAATCAAGAAATTTCAAGAAATTAAAAAAAAAGAACTATGTAAATTTTCAATTGTGGACTGAACAAACTTTTAGTGCAAAGGTGTTTTTTTTTTGTTTTTGTTCCTTCTATTTGTTAATTAAATTAAAAAATACATAACAATATTTATCAACAATCTGGAAGTGGATTATCTAATAAATACGAAAATGGACGACGAAAGCGATGATAAGGATGACACGAAAAGGTGGGTAATAAATATATATTATAAAAATCATACACATACATACATAGATATATGCATTCATGTGAACCACATCACACAACTGCTGTGGGTGGGCCGCACTGCAATTGACAGTTAGGATTTAAAGACGTAGACAAAACAGCAACAACTGAGAGGAAAAACCAACAACGTGAAATAGAAACAAGTGGGCATAATTATCTGTGTGAATACTCTGTAGAAAAAGCTTTGAGTAAAAAGCTTTAAGCGAAAGCTTCAATTTGTAAGTTTCTCTGCTTGTGAGTTAGTTTTTAAGGCACTTTCAATACATTTTAGTTCCGATATTTTAAAAAGTAAATATAATCGAAAAAAGTGCTATTCTATTTATAGTTATAGAGAGGTTACACAAGATTTGAGATCTTCCCTGTAGGTATACGAGTATATTGATTTTTTTTAGGATACGCTGAATTGTTCAAGATATTTCGAGAAAGAAGCAAATGTTATACATAAAAATCAAGTAATCAGTGCTGCTAGAGCGGATATTAAATATGAATCAAGCCTAAGAGAGAATAATCTCTATAGAGAATCTCTATGCTAAGCAACTTTTTGCAGCTGTCTTATATTATATTATATATAATTCTTATATACGGTGTTTGCTGTATTTTTATATAATACATAATATATGTATATGTATAATATGAAATAATATAAAACAGCGCAAAAAATAAAATAAAATAGTTTTGTTTCACGCATTATGAATGAAATTTAGCTTCAAAACTTTAGGTTTTTGTTGTAATAAAAATAGATTTAAAGGAAAGTGTTTAAAAGGAAAAGAAATGAAACTTATGTGATATACATATGGGATATATAAATATATTTTTAGAACGAATGGGGACGTTTTCATTGCCATTCAGGGAGCATTTCAAAATATTGCCCAAATATTTCATTTGTTTGCTAGCTGAATTATAATTATTATATATTATTTTCACAATTTCCAGTATTTCCAAACACGCTCAGATCCAAATGAAATTTTGCATAAGTTGTGAAGCTAAAAATGTGTGTTAATTCATTTTGTTTCGCTTCTGATTATATGTTTGCTATGTCATAATCGACAAGGGCTGCCTTTTCCCACCCCTCTGGCCCCGTTCCACGGCAAAAGACGAAAAACTGGCTTAGTTGGCAAATATTGTGCACACTTTGTCCAGGTAATAGACACCTTTAATCGAAAGCGAAGTGAAGTCCAATTCCGAACTTTAATTAACTGAAATTTGAGCGTTATTTGTTTTTTGGACATTCACCGAATTCGTTGTGTGTCGTTCTTTATATAAAACAATATGGGTATATATATGTTATATATAAATATTGTAATTATGTTTGATAATAATTGTCTTTTCGTCTTGGGTATTGCATAATACCATGTAAGCGCGCTGAGCTCGCCTTGCAATCAGATAAATATCAAATTAGTAACTCTAGAGCAACCCGAAGAGCAAGGGGTAGAGGGAGGCCGAGGCAGACAGCCAAGAACTAGGTGATATGAATATAAATATGTAGGGAAAGGCAAAAAAAAGAGTATATACATAATACATACAAAACTTACATATTGCCTCGCTCGCTCTCCTTCTCCCTCTCTACGTGTTTCGCTCTCCCTCTCTTTCAATGCAGGGCAGCTCTCTCGCCTGAGCTGTGCTAAATGGAAATTACTTTGAGAGTTCGAATTTTGCAAAATTTTTGTTGAACTGCAAATTATGAAAGAAATTGCTTGATAAACAAATATATAAAATAAAAATACAAATTAAATGTTATACACAAATATTTATAAATATTGTATATATGTGGATATACATACATAAAGAGCTAAGCAAAATATTATAAATGTTAATCATATATACGTGTTTGTTGAGGATAGGTAATGGATGGACATATAGAAGTTGTAAATAAAGAACATTTTATATGTTGAAGATGAATAATTAACTGTGAATTATATATGTTAGGTAAACATATACATATTTCTAATACATATCAAATAATAGCAGTATATCTTGAACAGCATCAAGGCGAGGCTTAAGCGGAAAACTGAAATTTTCGCTTCCCTGATTGGCTAGCACGGTGAATTCCGTCTGGTTTAAAAAAGAAAACGGAACAGAGAAGTAAATTGTATCTAAATCCGTTTAATAGACTAACCGATTGAATAAGAACTGACTAAGCCAAGGTAACTGGTATCCTGTTTCCTTTCGCTTGTCCTCTTCTGCTCAATGGGTTCCAATTCCAGGAATTGACATAAACAACTAGATAGCTAGCTTTCTCAGCCTCCCACTCTCTCTCACTCTCTCACTCTCTCATTCCCATTGCATTGCTCTGTATGCGTTTCATTTTATTGACACGCAAATGTCAAATGCAAAACTCGCAGCCCAAAAATGTTTGCTCTAGCGCAACGAATGCAAAGCGACAATAGAACTGACAAAAAATAAAACTGAGCAAGAGTAACCCCGCCCACAGCCCCAGACACAGCCGCAGTCAGAGTCGCAGACACAGTTACAGCTACGCAACCAAATACAGCCCACTCCAACGCCAACCCACGCCACCCACTCATATCAATTGCCTAAGCATGTGTGTGTGTGTGAGCATGTGGGCGGATTTGTCTAATAAACGCCAGACAAAGCATCCAGCGCACCACACACGTGGGCCAAAGGTGAGCAGCTGTTCCATGTGTGTGGGGGTTGGCTACTCATGGCAATCCTTTTACAGTTGGGCTAATCTCGATATGCCTGTCTCTCCCCTCTCTTTTGATTTGCCGTTATACAGTTAATCTTAACATCGTTCTCTTTGGTTAACCCGAAGTCTTCTTTGCAGAAAGTCCCGCAATTTGAGCGAGAAGAAGCGCCGGGATCAGTTCAATTCGCTGGTGAACGACTTGAGCGCATTGATAACCACATCGAATCGCAAAATGGACAAATCCACAGTGCTCAAATCCACAATAGCATTCCTCAAGAATCACAATGGTAAGCAGTTGGCAAGGAAACGGAAAATCCAACTGCAAATCAATTGAAAATTTGTCTTTCTTCTCTCACGCAGAGGCAACGGACAGATCGAAGGTGTTTGAGATCCAGCCGGAATGGAAGCCCACGTTTCTCACCAATGACGAGTTCACGCACCTGATGCTGGAGTCTCTGGACGGCTTTATGATGGTGTTTAGCAGTATGGGCTCCATATTCTATGCGTCGGAGAGTATTACCTCGCAGCTGGGCTACCTGCCGGTAGGTGGCGCCACCTAAGCAAAGAGAAAACCAGAATTCACTTACATTTTGTTCTGTCTCTTCAGCATGATCTGTACAGCATGAGCATCTATGATCTGGCCTATGAAATGGACCACGAGGCCCTGCTGAACATCTTCTTGAATCCGACGCCCGTCATCGAGCCCCGCCAGACGGATATTAGCGCCAGCAACCAGATTACCTTCTACACGCACCTGAAGCGCGGCGGCCTGGAGCAAGTCGATGCCAACTCCTATGAGCTGGTCAAATTCGTGGGCTACTTTCGTAGGTAGTCGAGCAGTCGCACTCGAGCCGAGTTACTTAAGCTAAGCTCTTCTCCATAGGCAACGACACCAGCGCCCACTCGGACAGCCAGAGCAGCAGCAATCAGCTGGCGTTGCCGCGCATCTTCCAGCAGCATCCGGGCGTTGAGCTGGACAGGAAGTTGGTCTTTGTGGGCACGGGACGCATTCAGACGCCGCAGCTGATACGCGAGATGAGCATCATCGATCCGACCAGCAACGAGTTCACCTCGAAGCACAGCATGGAGTGGAAGTTCCTCTTCCTCGACCATCGGGCCCCGCCCATTATCGGGTACATGCCCTTCGAGGTGCTGGGCACCTCGGGCTACGACTACTACCACTTCGACGACCTGGACAGCATTGTGGCCTGCCACGAAGAGCGTAAGCAGAGCCAACACACAACACAGCCTTCAAGCATTTACCTCTAACCAACCAACTCTCCCTCTCTCAGTGCGCCAGACGGGCGAGGGCAAGTCCTGCTACTACCGCTTCCTGACCAAGGGCCAGCAGTGGATTTGGCTGCAGACGGACTACTACGTGAGCTACCACCAGTACAACTCGAAGCCGGACTACGTGGTGTGCACGCACAAGGTGGTCAGCCATGCGGAGGTCATCAAGCAGAGCCACAAGGAGCGACAGAAGCCGGCCAAGGCACTCACCTCCTCCAGCAGCAGCAAGTGCGCCTCGGCGACGACAACGCTGCGCGACTTTGAGCTGGGCAACCAGAACCTGGACAGCGCGCTGCTCGGCAACACGCTGGCCAATCTGAGCAGCGAGGTGGCCGCCGCCACGTCGCCCACTGTCGACTCGTCGCCCATGTGGTCGACGGGCGCGGCTCCTGCTGCCAGCACCTGCCAGCTGAACTCGGTGAAGACCTCGCGGCCCGCTTCCAGCTACGGCAACATCAGCTCCACGGGCATCTCGCCGAAGGCCAAGCGCAAGTGCTACTTCTACAACCGAGGCAACGAGTCCGACTCCACCTCCATGTCCGCAGATTCTGTGATCAGTCGCCAGTCGCTGATGACGCATGTCAGCTCGGTAAGCTCATCGCATTCACCTGGTTATGGCTCTATCTCTATCTCTGTTTCTCTAACTGTAGCAAAGTCAGCGCCATCGTTCGCATCATCAGCAGCAACGGCAGCAGCAGCAGCAACAACAGCAGCAGCATCAGCAGCAGCATCAGCAGCAGCAACATCAGCAGCATCCACAGCAGCAGCAGCAGCAACAACAACAGCAGCAGCAAAACTCTCACTCACAGCAGCAGCAGCAGCAACAGCAACAGCAACAGCTGCAGCATCAACAGCTCGCCCAGCATCATCTGCAACAGCAACAGTTGCAGCTGCAGCAGGGCACCGGCGCACCCAAAATCCTGCCCATGCCCTTGGCAACCACCCAGATTGTCACGAGCAACGCCTGCCAGTTTTCCCAGTCCAGCTATCCGCTGACCAGTCCCCAGCTGGTGGCGCCCAGCTTCCTGGAGCCCCCGCAGTACCTCGCAGCCATACCCATGCAGCCGGTGATGGCGCCGTTTCCTGTGGCGCCAGTGCTGTCGCCGTTGCCCATGCAGACGCAATCGGAGCTGCTGCCGGGCGCCGTTGTCATGACCTCCACGCAGAGCCAGCTGCAGGATCAGCTGCAGCGCAAGCACGACGAGCTGCAGAAGCTGATCCTGCAGCAGCAGAACGAGCTGCGCATTGTCTCCGAGCAACTGTTGCTGGCGCGCTACACCTATCTGCAGCCCATGATGCCCATGGGCTTTGCCGCCGGCAACATGGCCGTTGCTGCTGCCGCCGTCGAGGGCAACTCTGCCGGCAACCATGTGCAGCGCAACTTCAACTTCAGCGGCAGCAATGCTGTCGAGCCGCAGTTCAATCAGTATGGCTTCGCCTTGAACTCGGAGCAGATGCTCAATCAGCAGGACCAGCAGATGATGATGCAGCAGCAGCAGAATCTGCACAATCAGCAGCAACACAATCACAGTCTGCAGCAGCAGCAGCAGCCGCAGCAGACTCAGCAATCACAACTGCAGCTGCAACAGAGCCAGACTCAACAGCAACAGCAACAGCAGCAGCAACAGTTGCAGCTGCAGCACCAGCAGCAACAACAGCACGCCCAGAGCAACATATTGTCGCGGGAGGATATTGAAGATATTGATGCCTTCCTCAATCTGTCGCCGCTGCAGTCGCTGAATCAGCTCAACAGCAGCAATGCCAACAGCAATGCCAACGCCAGCGGCAACAACAACAACAGCAATGCCAACAATGCGAGCAACAGCAACAGCAACAACAATGCCAACCGCAGCAACAGCAACACTAACAACAACAGCAACAACAACCACAACTCGAATGCTCCGGAGAACACAAATGAAGACTCGCTGCTCTCCTACATGCAAATGGCCACCGAGTCGGGCGCCTCGCTCAACTTTCACATGGGCATCAGCGACGACGGCTCCGAGACGCACAGCGAGGACAATAAGTTGATGCGCAGCACCAGCAGCAATCAGCAGCAGCAACAGCAGCAACAACAGCAGCAGCAGCAGCAACTGTTGCAGCCACAGCCTGTGGTGCCGCAGCAACTGTTGCAGACGCAACAGCAACAACAGCAGCAGCAACAGCAACAGCAACAGCAACAGCAGCAAAGCAACTTCTTTGCTGCAAATCCCTTTGGCAGCTCGAGTCAGAGTCAGCTGACGAATGATCTGGAGATACTGCCATATCCCATTGGGCAGGAGGCAACACAAAGTCTGTTCAGCTCGCCGCACACTGCGAACAGTAGTCAATAGGGCAGGTGGGCGTGGCCTGGCTGAGCTGACCAACTGAAATTCCTTAACACTTAGCCATAGAGAAAGACATATATATATATAAATATATGTACATATATAGATATAGCCAACAGATATATGATATATAGTTATTTAGGCAGCTGTATTATATAAATCGTCTCTAAGTCCTACGGCACACGGCTCTCTCTTTAGCGTACATAGACAATAGCCACAACTAGTTGTAGATCTCAACAGACTGAGTATTGCGCTAATCCTTAATTCACTCTAAATATATATATACATATATGTATATTCTCTATATAAGCGATATATTATTCGTACTCTAAGCTCAAGTTCTGAAACATTGAGTTTTAGTTTTAGTTTAGTCAAAGATCGTTATAGTAAAAAAAAAAAACCCAGCCCAACGTTTGCAATTAAACCAGTAAGTGCCAATGTGGCGCACACAAGGGATCTCTCAGATGATATATACACACACACACACACACACACACACACATGCATTTCCATGTACATATAGTCAAAAGCAACTAAAACAAAAGAAAACTTACCAATATCATATCATTCCGTTATACATCTGGAATATATACATATACATACATGTATGTATACATATATTATTTTTAAAGACTGCGTCTCGTTTTAAGCTAACGATATACATACATACATACATATGTATCTAGTTGATAAGTCGAAAAACTCAGGTTGAGATTGCAACTGAATTATTTGCTGTGAACATATTCAAATATTAAACAAAAAACAACAACAACAACAATTATTATTTTGTTCTTATTATTTGAGAACTCGAAGTTCTGTTATATAATATCTATAGATAATCTATAGATAAGCAGAGATATATCTGTATTAAAATCTGTTTCAGTTATGTTTCTTTTTTCTGTATTGAATATGTACTCTTTAACCTATTCACATTCGCATCCTATGAAAGCTGATGTAGAGCCAACTGCAAAGAGCTGAAATCATAAATAAATATACTTATATAGCATATGTGTATATTTATCCATATAAATTGGCTTTTAATTAGCTGTAATTACTACCTGTACATGCCTATACAAACTAGTTAAAAACTCGGCTTAAGCCTGTATATAAATGTATTCCATAACTCTTGAAGATAAATGAAGTATATGTATATAGCATAGATCAATAATTGAAACACACGTGTTGTAATAAACAAGAGGTGAAAAAGAAGAGTATATTATACGTTTTCATATACAGTTATAGAGTAGCAGAGGTACATGTATATAAAGAGAGAGAGAGAGAGAGAGTGGGAGAGTGAGTGGGGATTTCTTATAATAAAATGTCGCCATCTAAACGCGCAGCTTGACAATCGCATTCTGAAGTATTTGGAACTCCGCATTGATGTTGTTCATCAGATTGGAGATCTGATGCTTGGAATCGAGCACCTCCACGCTCTGTGTGTAGGCATTGTAGCGCACGCCGAAGGGGCGGGGAATGGAGTTGGCGAATTTACTGCAAGTAAATTGAAATTCGAGATAGAAATCGAAGCGAAACACCGTTAATAATAAGCCCGGCTCACATGGTCTTCTCTTTGGCATTCTCGAAGCTGTCGGCCACATAGTAAAGCGGCTGGAATTGTGTAATGGGATATTTGGTAACGCCCGTCACCTCCGGCTCAAAGTCCTTCAGCTGCGGCTTGTCCGTCAGGCAATACTCCAGCTCGCCGTAGGAGGAGAGCAGACCAGCGCCAAAGGCCTTCAGCTCGCCCTCCTGACGGCACAGGCCGTACTCCACAGTAAACCAGAAGATCTGCATGAGCAACGGTTAATGAGAGAGCGAGAGAGGGCGGGGGAGTAAGAGAGCCAACTTACCGTGGATAGCTTCTCAATGTAGTCATCGGGCGCGCCTAGAGAGGCCAAGCCAATCTCCTGGCAGAACTGCGCAAAGGCCGGATCAGCGAAGAGCGGCACATGACCCAACAGCTCGTGACAGACATCCGGCTCGGGTGTGTACATGGGCTTGCTGGGATGCCGAATATACTGGGTGGAGTGGAAGACGCGGAAGGCCAGGCCCGCCAGGAAATCCCGAGAGCTGAGCAAACCAGCCACAGGACGCAGAGTGAAGCCCGTGCAGTCTGGCAAAGAGTAAGCATAGTTTAATAAAAAGCTAGAGGAGATCGTCAAAGATACCTTAGTTATAGAAAGAGAGGCAGAGAGACAGACAGAGAGAGGGAGAGAGTGATCTAAATATGTATATCTGAATAATATTGAGAGCTGAATCAGAACAGTCATAGGCGGAAAGCTGAATATAGCTCGATCCATAGCTCGATCCGTATATGCAGTGCTCGACTTACCCCTCAAGAAGTTGGACACATCCTCCAGCTGGGGTATGTTATCCTCGCGAAAGCCGCAATTGTCGACGAGCAGGGGAAAGACGTGATTGTATTCGCGGCAGGCGTGCGTCTTGTAGAGCTTGGTCAGGTTGCGAAAGATGATGCCCCAGGTCTCGATCTCCTCCTTGGTGTAGTCCACGTGGGGCAGCTGCTCGCCGTGCTTGTAGTTGTAGGCGATGTCCGCAAAGTATTTGCGGCGCTTGCGGTACTCGGGATCTGTGAAGCCGGGATGATCGGCGTCCAGCTCGGCGCCGTAGCTCAGGATCTGATTGGCGAAGCGATCCAGATCGCGTATACGCCGTGGAAACCAAGGCACTGCCGTCGCATTGTCCTTGTAGTCGCGCGAGATGATGTTGAAGTAGCTGCACTGCTCCTTCACATCCTCAATGGCCTTGCCCAGGGCGCCGGACTTGCCGTCGCACTCCACAAAGAACTCGTAGCCGGGCACACGGAGCGACGAGCGCGACTCGATGTGCAGCAAGTTGATGTCGTGCTTCTTGAAAATGGCCAGGATGTTGGCCAGGGCGCCGCTGGAAAGGGACGAGTCCTTGGGCGAGAAGAGCAGGCAGGTGTTCTTCGCCTCGCGCATTTCCACGCCCTCCGCTATGTACGCGGAGTCCTCAATGCGCGTTGGCTACAACAACAACAACAACAACAACAACAGCAATAATAATAGTAACAATAAGCGAAGCTGTTAATACGAGTTCTTATCAATTCCTAGACTAATCCATTTGCATAACAGTCTGACTAGGCTATCAGTTAGGCATCAGCAGAAGTGTCCATCAATCATGTGTATATATGTATCTGTACATGTATATGTGAGATGCTAAATGGTTTTGCGTCTTGGGCATTGCAAACAGATATTAACGTCAGGGAAATTTTATGGCATTGTTTTGCATTTTGTATTTCGTATTCGCTCGGGTTACAAAGGTTAACATCAGACCAAGATCTAGCTTGATGCATATCGAAGGTTTCCATTCTAACCGCAATGCTCGACTGCAGGGCCAAAACTGCAGCCTAAAACTCGCTTTTTATTGAGAACATCAATATGCAAATAGATATTCTCTATGTAGCTAAGTTAAGCCGAGACTTGATTCTTGATGAGTATTACAATGTAAGAATCTAGTCTTCATTTTAGAGATTTGCTCAGACTGTACTCTGAGTGGGAACTTAGGTTAGGTCTTTATCTACATTATCTTCCTTTTATCTATTTAAGCAATCAAGAATCTGCTCGCAAAACTTAATCAAATTAAAATTCATTTATTTGTTATTATTTATTCATTTATTTATTTACTCAAATAATAATTCATTTATTTATTATTATTATTCATTCATTATTCAATTAATATAAATAAATAAACAAAAACAAATTCGCTTTATCTGCTCTATTATTTATTTCAGTTGCTAAAATTTATAATTTTCTAAATATAACATATCAGCTCGATTAATTCAAATCAAGTTGAATTTTAGATTGTTAAATTCACTATAGAAATTTTACAAACAAATCTTTATTTATGCTTGTGCATATATACATATATTCATTAAAAAACAATTTGTTTTTCTAATTTTAATATTCTATAGAAACTAGTTCTATAATATTCATTATTATTCTCTCTCAAATATTCATAAATATTCATTAAAATTTTGTTCAGAACTTAAAGTTCTTTAAAAGCTGGTCTAGAAACTCTTCAAATATAGAAGATTATATAAATATACCTGTAAGCCTGTTAAATTACTCGCATTTAGCTGTACTAAAAATCGATTAAATCTATTTCATTTTAGCACTAATATTAATAATTTTAGCACTAATAACTGAAGCCTTTGTCTAAGGCAAGCATTTGAACCCAGATTATCAACTCTAAATTGTTATATTATTAATTAATAATTACAATTCCTTGTGTTTGTTCAGAGATTAGCTTGATCTATAAAATTTCAATTGTTTTGACTAATTTGAACTTTGATTCGATTCAAATGAATACTCTGCTTTTTGTTGTTGTCCTATATTTTGAACACTTTGCATCAACTAATTATTTACGATTTAATTTGAAATGAATTTCACTTTTTATATTGTGTCTATATTTAGTATAGGAATTGCGTAGTGTACGAACCTTATCGAAGGAAACTTGTCGTTGGTACATTTTGCACGACTCGATTGACCAAAAAACTTTAGTTTACTAGCGAAACGGAACGGAACGATGCGGCACGGAACGAAACGAAACGAAACGAAACTGAGGCAAACGCACCGCAAAACACACGATTTAAAACTGATTTAGCTATTGAGTTATTCAGGCGCTTTTATAGACTCGCACAGTAGCCAGAGTAGCTAATCTCTGTCCACAATAATATCAACAATAACAACCAAAACTGAGTACGGAGAGGGCGATCGGAGATCAGAGCAGAGCAGAGCAGAGCATCCACATCGTAGGGTTATCAGCTGAGCTGGCGTCTTCACATTGTACATACATAGATCATTAAGTTGTCTATATGAGCGCGTGAGTACTATGTGCTAGTGGAACATAATTCTTATCTGGGAATATGCGCTGCTGGGGGTTCAAATTTCGCAAAAAAATAAACTTTAATATGGACTATAAAAAAATATACATATTATGAAAAAAAAAAACAAAAACAATATTTAAGCAAAAATAATCAATATTCTAATGACAAGTTCTAACCAAACGGGTTCAACGGCATTTCTGCTCAATTATTGGAGGTAAATAAAGTTTTAAATGCGCGCGAAGCTTTCGAAAAACACAGCTCTAGTTTGAGTTCCACAATAATATTTTGATTAGCTCGGCAACCTGCCTTAGGCTTGTCAGCAACTGGCACACGTACACACACACACGCACACGCACACACACTTGCTTATCAAGTGAGCAGCAACAACAACGATTGCTGACCCGCCCAACTGCCCCAACAAACTGGCAAAGTGTGCAAAATCAGCTCTCATTCAATCACCGAGGCCGCCTTTTCGATTTGTGTGTGTGTGGAACGTGTTTTGTGGAATGCATCTGCAGCACTCAGCTTTGGCGCCGCACTTGAGTGTGCTTGTACCAGAATCCAATAAGAAAATGTAAAGCTTTGCCTGTTGACTGGAAATTCAATTTAATTGTTATCAATAACTATAAATACTAATTAAAAAATAAATAAAAATATTTTAAAATAAACAAAATTAAATATAAAAAATAAAAATAATAATAAATTAAATAAAAACAAATTATAAAATAATAATAAAAAATGTTTATCGTATTTGAATATTATTATTGATTGCTTACTCAACAAATATTTAATTTAAGAATTCATGTATATGTTTAAAAAATAAAAACTTATTTAAATAACAAAATAAAGTACCTATGCTTACCACAAATTGAAGTACCTATAGCACAAATGTACCATGATGAGAGCCATCAAATTTTTGGGTACTTTTCTGCCTCTATCTCTATCTCTATCTCGCCCTCTGTGTTAGATTATGCAGCAATGCATTCCGCGGCGTCACAAGGTCAACATTTAAGAGTTTTTTATGGTCCGCTTCCATCTCCAGAAATCTGATGCAATATGCCATCAAATTTACACAAACCGAATTTTTGAGCTATCAGCACATTTGGAGAACGGGGCTTTTGGGGAGCTTAAAGCTTCGTGATGTAGAGCGAAGAACGCACATTACAAGAGATTAAGAGAGATGTGATTCTTTTCGATCTGCTGTTTATCTTCTGATAAATCGAAAACTTAAATATTCCCATTTATTTAAAACAAAGAAAAGTACATATTATAAAAGTATTTATTTAAATTACGCATAAAAGGCATACAAAAATAAATTGCATCAACAAAATAGCCATTAAAGAAATGCATGTAATTTTACAAATGTTCATTATAATATTTAAAAGAATAAATAAATAAAAAAAATTAATTTAAAATAAATATATTAGAAATGATTATATCGACGCCAGAGCGAGGTGAGGATGCCGCGTTTCAGATGCGTCTTGCCTGACGTTTGCGGGCGCACGTTCTTGAGGGTGCAGCCCACGGGCAGATCGACCTAGATAAAAAATAGGAATAGAGAGAGAAAGAGAGAGAGAGAGAGAGAATGTGAGAAATCGATTGAAGGTTAAGATAGATACAATTAGGTACAGCTGCAACAAGAGATTGAGCATGGAGATGTAAATAGAGATGCCGATTGAGATAGATACATAGATACATACATATACATATATGTATATACCAAGATGCAGATTCAGCTATAGATAAAGACAGAGATACAAACTTGGCAATAGATGCGCATAGAGAAACCCAAGAAGGTGTTGGCATTGGCAGCCAGCCAAACCTTCAGTTGCTCTCTCGCATTACAGTTAGTAGAAGCTCTGGCAGCGGGCGTGATCTTGGATGCAGTTGCTCGCAGTTGAACTTACGGATTGGCTGGAGGTCACTTTGACGGGCTCCTTGCCGGGGCAGACTACAAAGGACTCGTGGCCGGCAAAGAGGCTGCTGTGCGAGGGCTGGGTGAGGGCAGCGGGAGCTGGGGATAGGTCCGCATCGGGGTAGCTAATCTCGACGTGGGCGGGCGGGGGAGTTGCTGCAGCGGCTAGAGACACAAATTATATCTATCCGCTTGCACTTGACTGCGATTAGCTTACCTTTCACGCGTATCTGGAAACTGCACTGCTGCGTACGGCCATCCGTGGTGGTGGCCTCGTAGCGGATCTCGTGATCGCCCCTGCCGAAGAGAGCGCCAGGGAACTGTGAAAGGAGTCGAGTCGGATGAGCTTACTCTACAATCGAGTTGAATTCATTTCATGCTCACGGATGACTTGTAGATCTTCAGTAGCTTGCCCTCGAAGCGCGGCTCCTCCCAGACAACGGAGCGCAGATTCTGGTTCTCCTTCAGATGCACTTCAAAGGAAGGCGGACAGAAGCGGGACGAGGAGGAGCCCAGATCGATGCGAGTGCTCTCTGCTGATGAAACTGGCGTCGCCTCTGCTGGTGGCTGGGCAATCAGGCTCTCGGAGCGAGCGTAAGGTCTCGCAGGAAGCGAGCCGGATGCAAAGTCGGGCAAGGGCGCGGGTCGATAGGCATCTGACCTGAAGCTGGGAAACTGCGAGGGCAACGCATTGGGAGCCGATGCCCGCTTGACGGTGATGATGGTCTGGCAGGCCACGCTCAGTGCTGTGGCCGGATCGTGCGCCCTGTAGACGATCTTGTGCGTGCCGGCGGGCAGATGGGCCTCCAGCTGCTTGGCCCAGGCCGGAAAGGCGACCACATGGCGGTAGTCCAGATTCGTGGCCGGACGCTGGAGTATGACGTGAGCTCTGCTCTGCAGTGGTCCGAGCAGGATGACCACGTTCTCGGGGCACTTGATGTAGGGTCTGGGGGGCAGCCGCTGAATCGATTGGGGCTGCCTGAATGCCGGATGCTGCGGCAGATTAAAGGACCTCTGCTGCCAGGGCGCTTGCATCTGCGTGCTCAACTGGCCGCCAAAGAAGTTCGAGTCCAGGGGCTTGCACTCCAGCGGGCCCAGCGACCAGCCGTTGAAGCAAGTGGTGGACATTGGGCCAACCTGCACGTAGCCCATGTTGCAGCGCAGCAGGCAGATGGAGCCGAATCTGGAGGGGCCCAGGGTGCAGCTGGCGGGCGAGATGACGCCGTTGCGTGGCGTTGGCAGCGCTGGGCAGCTAGACTGGGCGCGGGACGTGGCAATGGAAGGCCAGAGACGTGGTTGCGAGAAAGCTGCAGGACGAGAGAGAGACAGAGAGAGAGAGAGAGAGAGAGAGGGAGATTAGGAGACAGCTGAAAGTGTTGATGTCCGATGTTAGATACTCACGCACGCACTTGTTCTCCTCCCCCTCCCAGTTGCCGGATTCGCCGCAGCTGCGAATCTCGGAGCCAATCAGCTGGTAGCCCGGATTGCAGCGCACCTTGCAGCGCGTGTTGTAGAAGAGCTTGCGCTTGTGGCGATATCGATTGCAGTGCGCCTGGCCATTGGCCGGCGCCTGGAAGCGCTGGCACTGATCTCTCACCTGGAAGCTGGGTAAGGGCTGAGCGGGCTGCGGGGCACTGCCGACAGCTGGTGTGACGCTGGGCTCCAAGAATGTGACCGGACGCAGCGTGGGCAGCGGACGCACAGGCATCACAGGCGGTGCAGGTGGTGCACGTGGTGCAGCAGGAGCAGCAGGCGCTCTGGGAGCCAGGGGAAATGGCGCTACTCTCGGCTCGATAGCGGGCACCTCGTAGCAGCTGCGCTCGTCGAAGGACAAACGCTTGCCCGGCTCACACTCGCAGCGGAAGCTGCCTGGCTCATTGATGCAGCTGCCCTCGCAGCCGCCGTTGGCCCGGGCGCACTCATCCACGTCCTGGCAGTCGCGCGCATTGGCCGCCAGCTGGTAGCCAGCCGGGCAGCCGCACTGGTAGGAGCCCTGGGTGTTGCGGCAGTCGTGGGAGCAGCCGCCGTTGTTCAGGCGGCACTCGTCGATGTCCACGCAGCTGCCATCGGCGCCCAGCAGGAGGCCAGTGGCGCATTCGATCGGCTGGCAGCCCTGCTCCGTCTGGCGGGATCCGGGCGGACAGCCCACTAAGGCAGGCCGGCAGCTGCGCTCGTCCTCCTGCAGCAGGTAGCCCAGCGGACAGCCGCACTCGTAGCTGCCCGGCTTGTTGATGCACTCGTGGGTGCAGCCGCCGGAGAGCAGGCCGGCGCACTCGTCCACATCCTGGCAGCTCTGTCCGTCGGGCTGCAGCTCGTAGCCCCGCTCGCAGGCGCAGGCGTGCCCACCTAGAATATTAATGCAAATGCTGCTGCAATTACCAAAGTCCACAGCGCACTCGTCGATGTCCAGGCAGGCGAAGCCATCGGGCGCCAGCCGAAAGCCGGGCTGGCAGGCGCAAGCGAAGCCCCCCGGCTGATTCAAGCAGAGCTGCGAGCACTGCCCATTCCCCAGCTGGCACTCGTCGTCGTCCTGGCAGCGGCGGCCATCCGCCGCCAGGCTGAAGCCCAGCGGACAGGCGCACTGAAAGCTGCCCGGCAGATTGATGCAGAAATGCGAGCAGTTGGCATTGGACATGGAGCACTCGTCAATGTCCAAGCAAGCGGGCAAAGCAATGGATGAAGATGATGAAGATGATGATGCAGTTGTTAACGATGATTGAGCTGCGATGCCCAAGGCATAGCCTGGCGCGCAGAGGCAGGTGTAGGAGCCATTGAGGTTCTCGCAGCGCATGCTCGAGTCGCAGCTGTGCGTGTTGCTGGCGCATTCGTCAATGTCGAAGCAGTAGCCATCGAGGCCCTCCGCCTGGAGCGGCTCGTAGCCGGCGGCACACACACACTCATACGCACCTGGCAGGTTGCGGCAGAGCTGCTGGCAGTTGCCATTGTTCACGGCGCACTCGTCCACGTCCTGGCAGCTCTTCTGGTCGGCGCTGAGCACGTAGCCCTTGCTGCAGGTGCAGGCGCCGCCGTCGGCGCTCAGGCAGAGCTGCTCGCAGCCGTTGTTGTCGAAGGCGCAGGGGTCGGGCGCCACGCAGGTGTGTCCCTCCGGCTCCTGCAGCGACATGCCGCGCGGGCACAGGCACTGATAGCCGCCGGCCGTGTTGAAGCAGTCGTGGCTGCACTTGTGCGTGCCCAGGGCACACTCGTCCAGATCCTGGCAGCTGTACACGTCGCTGGCATAGCCCGGCGGGCAGAGGCAGCTGAAGGTGCCGTTGGCCTCGTTGGCCACGCAGCTGCCCGGCCGGCAGCGCTCGTGCCCCTGCTCCCGGCTGCAGACCGTCTCCAGCAGCTCGCAGCTGTGCAGATCATCGGCCAGCCTATAGCCATCGGGGCAGCGGCAAGCGTAGCCGCCACTGGCCAGATCCTCGCACTCATGGGCGCAGCGCCGGCGATTGTCCAAGTCGTCGCAGCCATCGGGCACGCAGCTGCTGCCATCCTGCTGCAGGTGGAAGCCCTCGCGGCAGCTGCAGCGATAGGAGCCGATCGTATTCTCGCACAGCTGCTGGCAGATGCGATGCGGCACATGATCCGCATTCTCGTTGTCCTCCACGACGATCTCGCACTCATTGATGTCCTGGCACTCCTTGCCATCCTGCGAGAGCACGAATCCTGCATTGCAGCTGGGCTTCTGCACAGCTGGCTCCTCCACCACCTTCGGCTCCTCGACAGGCTCGCCAGCAAGCTCATTGTCCAGCTCCTCCACAGCCTCCTGCTTGGTGTTCAGGGGTATGACGCAGCGATAGGAGCCCGGCGTATTCTCACACGCATTGCTGCATTCCGCCAGCACCTCCGGCTGTGCGCACTCGTCAATATCTGAGGAGAACAAATGCTGAGACTCTGCAAGTCAAGGCAAGCGCTGCCTTGGTATCCACTCACCCTCGCAGCTGCCGTCGGCCTCTCTGAGCCGGTAGCCCTTCCGGCAGGCGCACTCATGCGTGCCGGGCAGATTATTGCAGATCTCGGCACAGCCGCCATTCGACTCCAGGCACTCATCGATGTCTGCAAGGCAGAAGTATGCAATGTAGACAAAGGGGAGGAGAGGGCGAGAGAGATAGTGACTCACCATGACAGCTGGCATAGTCCAGGGGATCCAGCGTGTAGCCCTCGTTGCAGCTGCACTTCAGCCTTGGCTCGTTCTCGCCAGGGAAGAGCAGCCGCTCGCACTTGTGGGCACAGCCTCCGCGATCCTCGCCGCAGTTCTCGTCCAGGAGACGTGGTGTGAACGGATCCTCCGTGGGCTCTACAACAATATTGATGTCCGTAACAGGCGCAGCAGCTGCGGCAGCAGGTTGAACTTCTGCTTTTGGTTCTGCCTCCAGCTCTGGCTCTGGTTGCTCCGCTTCTTCATCCACGTGCACCACAATCGTTGGCTCGACTCCAGCCGGGGCTTGAGCAGGAGCCGTTGACTCAGCAAACGTCTCCGTTTCAGCCAACGGCTGAGACTGTTGTTGCTCCTTCAATGATGGCTCCTCGTCCTCCTCCTCGTATTCCTCTTGGTCCTCCAGCTCCTCCAGCTGCTCCTGCTCCTCCTTCTCTGCAGGTGGCGGTGGTGGGGGCGGCGCCACGGGATCCTCACCCTCAGCTGACAGTGAATAGTTTTCCAGATCCTTCTCATCGAGCGTTTCGTACTCATCGGAATATTCGTCATCGTGGAAGATTGGCGAGCAGCTGGGCGGATCAGCCTGCCACTCCTCCGTTGTCACATTGCAGATCAGCACACTGGGGCCCTCTATCAAAAACCCCCTCGCACAGCTGTAGACGGCCGTGTTGATGTCCTTGTTCTCGAACAGCTCTGCCCGAGCATGATTCACCGGCGGCGGCGTCTTGCAGTCCTCATAGACAGCGTGCGCAACTGTCGATGCATGAAGTCAAACTATTATTTCTGATGGTTCTATAGATTTCTTATGGAAATTATTATTAAATTATATGAGTTTAATATTATTATGAAGTCGAACTATTATTATCTCTGATAGTTCTCTAGACTTCATATGGAAATTATATGATTTTCATATTAATATGAAGTCAAACTATTAGCTCAACGATCGCTCTGATAGTTCTACAAATTTCTTTATAGAGCATTACGAAGAGCTCTGCCCAAGCTTTGGTAAAACAATTTTTATCATGCCTCTGTTTATTTTTATCTCCAGAGAAATTTACGATGCGCATTTATGTTTATAGTTTGTAAATTCCGGCCGGTAATTAAGTGGAGAGACCTATTTGTTGGGCTAAGGGGACTCTCATAACGCTAAAGACGTATGGGCCAGCGACAAGCTGGCCATGAATCATCAATATGTTGAACTAGATCTCTCACCTATATGTATCGCGATATCATAAAAAAGGTGAACAAGATATCTAAATATATATAGATGTATAGTATATATAAAGTATATATATCTGTATAGCCCCGGGCGGGGTAAGAACAATTTACGACTTTATAGTAGAGAACCTATGGCATAATAAAATATAGTTCGGACATCTTCTGTGACTAACCTCGTGTATCTGGTTCTCACTCATGGATATTATAGCAAATGGTTTTTATGGGCACATGCGGATATCTTTATGAGCCATTAGGAGAAGGTTACAAGTTTCCCTGGCCACACTTGCATATGGATTTCAAAATATACCCAAATTATTTATCACTTTGCGAACAAATGTGCAGCGGAAAGGCTTTCGGGCTGTCATATTTGAGATCTTTATGATGGATATTTGCCTAGGCCTACGCCCACTTACCTCCAGAGAGTGCAATGCAGCCGAGCAGACATAAAGCAAAATGTGCTCGCGGCATTTCGACGCCTCGGACTATAATCTAGTATTATATATGTATGTAGATATGTTCGATTGAAACTATTTTGTTTTCCACCTTTGCACACTCGAAACTTGATTTCTCAGCTTTTCCTTTCTTCCTTTTTTTTTTTGTCTTTTAAAAATAACAAGCCATTAATTAATTTTTAGTTTTCTTTCAGAACATTTTGGAAGGCGAGCGCAGGCTGAAAATATAGATGTGTATAGGTAGACGGTATAAAAATCCATTAAGATTAAGGCGGCTTTATAAATAGCACAGCATCACTTCATCTGCATATATGTAGATTGGATTTGTAGAGCGGTACAGCAGTATAGGGGAAACAAAAACTTTTTTTCCACATTTGTCAACGCGGTAAGAACACTCCACATCATTCACCAAACTATATGATAACTATAAATCAATCGCCGACATCTGTCAACAGACTCGATAAGAACTTCAAATAACAGCACTAGGAACTATACATATGTATAGATAGATCCAGAGATCTATAGGTTGGATATTGCACTGGATGATATCGGCTAGTTGAACTATATCCAAGGACTTGCTGAAAGAGGAGACAACGCACCGTTCCCCACAAGCGCCAAGGCAAGACTGACGACTCGTCGCAAGGGAAGCCAAGAAATTTGTCTCCAAAAAGATATATTTATGCTGATCTTTCATGTCTATCATAAAGCAAATTAGCGCGAGAGCTCTGCACAAGTGCCGTGGTCGTCCACAGGGAGAACGACGCGACGTCGCGACGTCGTCTTCCTATTTTTAAGAACATCTTCATCATCATGATCATCGGCTGAAAGCGATCACAATGATCATTGCGAATGCTTGACAAAATTGATGAGTTCTCTCTGTGGCCCGCTGCCAAGGAGGCGGGTCAAAGATGCTCGCAATGAACTTGATGGCAATGCAACGCACTAAATGCAATTAATATATTGGGAAATTGGGAAAATGGTGGAAAAGCAACAACTGTCATTAATGAGTTACCTGTGCAGCTACAATGGAGACATTTAGTATAGCTGTATAGGTATCTAGTCTCTCATTAAATGCAGGGAATTTGTAGATGGCAGCACATGCTTAAGGATTAGCTTAAATCGACGCGATAATCCTCAAAGTTGTTGATGAAATACATAAGTTAACTAACATAAAGACTAATCTAAAAATCTTATTTAAGCATCTTGCTCTTGGCAAAGTTAATGCGGTTGACAATTGGAAAACATTTGAGTGAGATAATGAATAATGAATAATGAATGAATGAATGAATGAATGAATAATTTGAAATACATAGTCAAGTCAATTTTGTTGAGGTTAAATTTGCATTTTTATTCTACGATTCACAATCAATTTTAATGTTATACAAAGTGAAAAGTACAAAAAAAAAGAAAAATAAGAAAATAAAATTGAAAAATTAATTATATATTATAAAATGTATATGTAGATGTATTTGTGGAATATAAATGAAACAAACAAGGGGATGAAACAAAATTCTTCTGGTATTTGTGTTGTATATGTTTCTTACGAAATTTTGTTATTCGATTTTCATAATTAAGGGAATCTCCAATAAAATAGAAAAAAGCTAAAGTGAATGCTACAGAAAGCAAGAGGATAAACTTGATTACTCATGGTAAATGATTTTTATTGATTGGCAAAGAGTTGTGTTAGATTTTTTAATGTATTCTATAGTCATACGTAATAAGAGCAATACCTGAATACCCTTTGGAGTTGCAATGCCGTTCATTCTGCCTATGCCCCCTCTATCTACAGTAGTTCTACTTGCACTCCTTCAACGAATGATCGCTTTCGATCTACAAATGCTCACTCTCCCTATACTGGTTCTTCCAGTACTCGCTTATCCGGTACCCTGTGCTCTCTCTAGCTGTACTCGCTTTACCAGAGTTCTCTCTCTCTCTCTCTCCCTCTCTCCCTCTCTGTCTTTGCTAAGTAAACTTTAAAAAAAAACCCAAGAGTTTTGCGAATCTACAAATAAACAAATTATGTATGCATTCTTAACTTAAATGTTGATTCCTAATGTTAAGCCTTTGCTAAATGTATGATTTATCCCCAAAATAAAAAGAATTAGCTGATAATTAAGACTAGAAGACACGCTTCATGGCGCACGATAAGCCCAAGCTGCTAATTAGTTTGACAAATATTTAAAAGCAATCAAAGACCACATATCATTCCATTCTACTCACTGACTACTTTGGCACCCGGAAAGAACTGAAAAGCCAATCGAAATGGAATCTCATCTTCGATTTTAATAAAATGAAATAAAAGCTGATGCGATTATCATATTAACAGTTTGTACGGCTAATCTCGCAACAAGAGCTGATTTGTTGGGGTCATCAGACGTAAACTGAAACACGCATACGATTTTGTTTAATTTGATTGTATTTTTTGAGCTATATTTAAATGTAAGAGTTGTGACGGTGTGTGGAGCAGATGATTTATAACAGGTGAGACGATCTAGAAGCTATGCGAGAGCTAACAGTAGATATTGGCGGGTTACTACACGGTATTATCAGCCTTCTTCAGAATGATTACGCCGTACGACGTGTTTCACAGTGTTGGGGCCTTCGGGCTGCCATCCTCGTTGTGGGTGCGTATGTACTCCAGGGCGCGCAGAATGTAGATGGGCGTGGGGGGCGGCCGGGGCAGGTGCTTGCCCACCACATGGAAGCCGAGCTCGTCGGCTATGTAGCGCGTCTCGATGGGCACGCCCTCCGGCGAGGTGTAGCTAAAGATGCCAATGGTCTCCAGGGCACTGCCCGCTGTCTGCACATCGATGCCGTTGCTGGTCTTGAAGGCGAACTTGAAGACGCCCTGCTCGTCCAGGGGCGAGACCCGATAGTCCGTTATCTGGGCGTAGCGTTCGCTCTGGCCCACCAGACGGCGTATGCGACGCACTCGCACCAGTCTGGCGTCCAGCTGGCTCCCGAGCAGCGCCAGGCACAGCCCAGTGATCAACAGCTGCGAGGAGGCACAGAGAGGGGAAAGAGAGGGATCAGCAAAGTGCTTCGAATGGGATCGCGTGGCTGGCACAAGGTCATGTTGGGGCTTACAAAATTTCGCATATCTGCTGAGTGTGGCGCACAGTGGACAAACACTTGTACAGATTTGATAAATTATAATATATAATTATGTTTAGTTAATCCAAATATATGTTCGTTCGTTCGTTCGTTATTCGTTTGCACACAGCGCGACGATCGACGCGATCCGAGCTCTGCGAGGTTCAAAGTTAGCCAACGTACTGCGGCCTCTGCGAGCGCGTCTTGCCCACTTTATACGTAGTCGTATATCGATGAGCGAACAAGCTGAAAAATCAATAAATATAAACAAACACAGCACGACTCTATTGTTGCCCCGTCGTGGCTCGGCTCGGCTTGGCTTGGATTGCCTCCGATTGGCTTCGAGTCGTGTCGTCCACGATGGCCATTCATCCATTTCCGCGCTAATAGCCAACACTCCGTTTGTTTAGCTAACCACATTAATTTATGGCTGCACTTCATGCTAGTTCCAGTTCTCCGATTCTTAGTTCCGAAACGAATATGAATATACGTATATCCGAAAAAATGCCATTTCATTTGCATTATTACTGTTTAGGCCAATCAACTCCGACATATCTATGATCAGGCCAACCAGTTTGGGTAATAAACAATATGAATTCATAGTGTTGGTCATATTTTTATATGCTTCAGATGCTGTAAAAGACGTTCTTTATTGAAGAAGAAGGTTATCAAGCCCTAAGAGCTATCTCCTATCTCTTATCTCTTATCCAAACGCGGAAGGAGTCTTTCAGCTAAAATATTTACACCAGTCAAGTTTTACAGAAACAACTCACCAAGAGCATGCCAAATCTCTCAACTCTCCTTTCAGACTGGCATAAGAGAAGAGTTAAAGCACTTTCATTGCATTCTAGACTGCCTGAGTATGTGTATTCCACATACATACATACATATGTAGTTAAGTCATAAATCGATTATAGTTCTTTGCACATCCTGTACCTCAGCTCGCTTGAGGCCTCACATTAATTACCGTTGGTCACGCCAAAGGCCACGCCTTGTTCTCGCCTTTTGCCGCTTAATCCAATTAACAAGTGTTTATTAATTAATAAATAACTTTTGGACAAATGTGACGCGGCAATACGGAAGCTGTCGCTGATCGCCCACTTTTATGATTAAACCCATAAAAAATCATCTTCTGGCAGACGTCAGATGGCATTTTTGAATGCCAATCCGATGCAGAACCGATATTAAAGCGATAAAACTATAAAATCTGATCAAAAATCACACACACACACAGCACACAGCAAGAGATAACACGTATAATAACATATACATAGACAATAGAAATGAAATCTTGAATGCGTTATTTCGTTAGTTCCGCATAGACCCGTTAATGGGCCCACCAGCTGAGTTCTAAACGGCTGCAAAGCCAATCAACGACTGATTCTGGAAATGATGTGAAGAACTTTGGGCTGAATCACAATCGATCGATTGATCGATCGTTTGGGCTGACTTGCCAGTTATGCTAATTGAGTCACTCTAAATGAAACCGAAAGCTACGCAATAAATATATGTTTAAATATGTGTATAAATATGTGTGCTTAGATATACTAAATACCTGCAGATCAGCTGCTTGATTAATATTTCGCCTAAGCTCTGCTGCCTGCAGTAGCAGCAGCAGCTCAGCTCGCATCGAGTTTTATATTAATTATATATATACTATATTGAGCTATGAGTCTCATGAGATTCTCTCAGCCTGCGCTAATGCTATTAATGAGAATGCCCATGAAGCAACGCCTCTTTTCGACACCTCTTTTTTAGCACGATTCCCCTGATAATTTGTTTGTAGTTTTTTAAAATATTTTTGAATTTTACTTTTAAATATTTTATTTATTTTTTATATATAAGTATATATTTTTGTAATATTTTAAATATTTTTGAATTTTACTTTAACATATTTTATTTATTTTTTATATATAAGTATATATTTTTGTAATATTTTAAATATTTTTATTATTTTTTATATATAAGTATATATTTTTGTAATATTTAAAATATTTTGAAATTTTACTTTAATATATTTTATTTATTTTTTATATATAAGTATATATTTTTGTAATATTTTAAATATTTTGGAATTTTACTTTAAAATATTTTATTTAATTTTTATATATAAGTATATATTTTTTTAAATATTTTAAAAATATCTTTATTGATAATTGACTTTATTTCCTTTCATTTCCTTTGGTATTAATGCCAAATATTTTTAATTTTTCCATTCATTTCATATCATTTTGTGCCATCGCAATGTATTCCAATTTGACAGCGAATCATTTATTTTCACATCTTCATTTGGTGTCTTGCATATCAATGGCAAATGTCGCAGAGGTCTTCATAATTAATGGATTGATGCGCTGATTGATTTTTAACACCTTGAGCGATGCGGTTGAGCTGTGTGTGGGAACTGTTATGCATATGGAATGGATTGATTTCTCTGCCTCTGTTTGTGCTTGTGTGTGATTGGCTGGGTGTGGTCAGGTCGTGCAAGGTCTAGGTCGAGCTGCATACCTTGAGCTGGACGCTGCACATTGAAGCCAGCTTTCTGAAATGCATCGGAGTTCAAAGTGTTTGCCGCGCTGAATGTGGCTGCGGAACCAGTTTAAGGTTCATTGAATGTGTCAATTATTTTCGAGTCGGCTCTATGTGGCCATAATTTAAGTTCATTAGTCCAAGCCAAAGATATTCGTGTTAGGCATGTGAACAGGCGGCATTTCTCGAATGCCACAAAGCAGATATTTTCTATTCGATAAGGCGAGCACGAAATATATCTCAGTAGCAAGTACGACAGTAAATATATCTACCTTTAACATTTAACGTGCATGTTCTTTAATTGCATTTCAGATTTATATCGAAGTACGAGCAGCTGTGATGGACCAGTTCTCTCATTTTCTTGTCAAATTAGCACTTTTATACCCTAATTTTTTGATGGCCTTGTGGCTAATGACAGAGTTTCTCAATTAAATATATATATATTTTCAAGATCACTTATAATTATATTAAAATTGATTATATTTAATTGCGACACTTTACAAACTGGTTTGCCCCACTGTGCGGCACACCTACCGATTTTCAGAGATCCACATGCGCCCAGCAAATACTATGTCAACGGACCCAAGTGTTTGCCAGCTATACGCACAAATATTGAACGCTTTGTCATCGTAAATATTCAGCTATGTATTATATAAACTCAATGCTTATAATTTGATTTGGAATATTATTCAATTATCAAGCGCTGTATCATCCATAACTGAGGGGAGTCGCTGACTTGATATTATACTCTCTCTGCTGCAGTCAGTATGTATACGAATGAGAATTAATCAGAGCGTATGTGTATCAATTAGCTATCTCTGAGAGATACCCGATGCGATAATCATTAATCACTTTCAGTCATTCAATTCCGAAACTTCATCATGATCTATCGAATGCTACAGCTATCAATGCACTTTATTGAATGTTCAAATATAAATTCGAAGATCGATTACGATCTTTGGGGCTATCGATCACAGCTCTTTGTTGTATTATCCAAAGTAGATTTATCTGAGAGTATATGCGCAGTTCGTCAGGTCTGGGTTGCACTGTAGCGCGCTTCATTTCTAGAGCTGCTAATAATGAGTTAGAACTGAATGCTTGAAGTTCCGCTATGACTCTGCGCGCTCAGAGAATTTCGGTTGAATTAAAATTCAGCGAAAGCTTCTTGAAACAGTTGCCAGATGTGTTTATCACAGTTTCAAATTAACTTTCGTATCACACGGATCGCGCAACGCAATCGCATCTGAGATCACATTCAGATCGACGACCGTACACAGCTATATATACGTATATATTTACAGTTATTTGTCGCGTTCAATAATGTATTCCAGTTACCAAAATCGACGCCAGTTTGTCAAGGTTTGTGCGTTGCTTTGATCCGCTCTTTAGATCACTCTGCTCAACCAAATTCCTGCCACAGTCACGGCTGCTGCAGCTGCTCCTGCTCCAGCTGCTGCTCTTCTTCTTCCTCTTTGCCACGTGTGCCGCACGCCCTGCCACGCCCCTTACCATCTACTACAACAATCAGCCGCCAGACGCGAATGGCAACTACCAATTCGAGTTCCAGACCTCCAATGGCATCACCACCAAGGGGGCGGGCAACGAGGCTGGCGCCGTGGGCGTGGTCCAGTACGTATCCAAGGAGGGCCTGCCCATAACCTTCACCTATGTGGCCGACGAGAACGGCTACCAGCCGAGCGGAGATCATGCCATCAAGCACCTGGACCGTCAGCTGGAGTACATACGCACGCATCCATCGGTGGACGAGGTGCAATCGAGGCGTTGGTAGTGCATCCCGAGCATATTGAATGTATATAATAGATTTATACATAGCAGATCTAGATAAATTGCACGACTGTCAGCGAGTGAGATAAGAAGGCGTTATTGTTAAAATTATTATTATAATATCTGTAGCGACCAGACGATTGAAATGTGAAATTGATGTTTATGGATATTAAATGCAAATCGGGAATTACGTTTTGAGAGAAACAGAAAAATAAATATATGTACATATATATGTATATGTCTTTTGTGTATATAGAACTCCAAAAATAAATATGTATAGATGACAAATTCTTTATGAATTCCATCAGCGGTCAACTTATCCTTGTCTCTTAAGCCGAAGACCTCTGTTATTGAAAATGAAAGTGCTGCCAGGAGGAATATAAAGGCTTACATACATATGTATATGTTGTAATTTGACATTAACATTTTCAACTGACGTCAATATTTAATTGACATGTATTTGCAATATATTTGAAGGTTTACAAAGTCACATATATTTATTTCTTCTCTTCACTAAACGAAGTCAAATATTGAAAATAATTTTTTATATATATTTTTATACTTTATTTAAATGCATCAGACTTTTTTATGGGTATAGGGAACTGAAACCTGTTGCCTAGCAGCTGCAGACTATCAAAAATGTTATAATGACGATAAATTGAAAAAGAAAAAAAAATATATATATATATAATTAAAAAGAGAGCAACATAACTTTTAGATATAATTCTCTAGAAGACAAATGTACTGAATAGAAACATCTAGGGTATATAGGTTGGTGTTTCCCCTGGAATCATCGACTAGAGCATGCAGCCTCTTTTGCTCAACTTGCATATGTACTTATAAATATATCTCGACTTTGATAAATATCACTTTAGCTAATAATCCAAAAGACTTTTAATTGAATGGCTTCATTTAGCAACTGATTTATGTGCACATTAAAAACATCAATTAATAACATTCATTTAACATACATTAGATAAATAGCTGACACATTTACATCTACGATTTCAATGTTTTACCAAAAATGGCAAGTCGAACAACCTTTAGAACGACTTTCGATTCGTAACGCCAAACAGAAGAGGCAGAAAATATATATGTATATGTATATGTATATGTATATGTATGTATATATATTGATGGCACTCATTTGCATGGCGATTTGGGCTAATTGAGGCCGTTGCATAATATTGACCGACTCTTGAAGCTAGAGATTATGTAAGAGCACAAATAAACCAAGCACAGCTAACACATCGAGCTTTTCATCTCAAGCCGACCTACAACAACAACAGCAACAACAACAAGATGTTACTGTTGCAACGGTGTAATCCCACTCAGGGCACGTCCTTGACTGAAAATGTTTGAAATGGATTTAAGCAAGTCGGTGAGTGGTCCAAATGATGATTCTGTTTGGTTGCTCATAAATCAAAAGGCAGCTAAATTTAAACAGAGATAAAACATTACGTGAAGTGATTTTTGGAAATAATAATAAATAAAATATTAATATAAATCATTCATGAGTTCTCTCTGTAGATATTTTTATAGTTCAACACGTTTGGATGGAAATTAAAACGGCACGGAGACAGCTCACAGACCATCATCGGCTGGTGTTCTGTTGGGGTATGCCTGACTAGTGGACTCCTCGTGATTTATATATTTTAGAAATTTACATTCGCATATTCTTACGAATCGGGTATACTAGCTACCGGATGGACATGATAAGCTTTCAGTAAGGTATGCCCGACTTGTCAATACCACGCGTATACTACAAAATATCGAATGACTTGATTTTCAGGGTAGATTAAGAACTCTTCTTTCTTTCAACCATCCATATGAGCATAATTCCATCATTCCCCTTCAATATCCAGCCAGGGTATCAAGGTGTGCACGAGCCAAGCCGGTTGCAATATTCGACATTCAAACTTTAGTGCCAACAATCTGAAGATTTATTGCCCCGAGCACAGCAATAAAAGTGACCTAAACAGCGGGCGGAGCTACTGCAAATCAAATTTCAATGTCAACTACAACCTTATCAGCGCTTCAAAAAACAAAGCCAAAAAAACGGTGTTCAATTTACAAGCACTAAATATGCTGTCGCCTATTCGCATTGATCGAAACAAAAGACTCGATCGTGGCTCGCTATGCATATACGAACCCCAATCAAGTCCAAGTCGAGTTGGGTTCAATGCACGTTACACTTTGATTGAATTTCAAACTTAGGCTCTATCAACATCTACTCTATATGAATGATACCAATTATATATTTATATGGCTTCGCGCATGCTTGATCTGCATCCACATGCAAATTAAATGCCAAACACTTGAAAGCGAAATGCGAAACATATATATATATATATATATATATAAAACAAGCTTTTTCTGTGTTGTTCTGTTGTTGTTTTCTCATACACAATCGGATATCTTTACATTTGTCATAAAATACATGCACATATAGATGTGTGTGTGTGTGTGTGTGCCTGTGTGCTTATCATTCATGAGCCGATCTATCAGCCAGCTTTGCTTGCTTTGCATTAGCTAATGTACAGCTATTTGCATTATGAACTACATTAGGACAGCTTTTGTTGTATAATTTGTTTTCTTTCTTTTTATTTAATGTTTATGTTTTATAATCGCTTTCTTGATTTTGTATATTAATTATAGTTCAAGCTTCTGTTCTAATAATCTATGAACAAATATTTTTTTTTTGTTTTTTTTTTTACATTTTTTAGTTTTATGTGTTGTTGTTGTTGTTGTGGTTGTCTATGCTAAAACTAAGCCTAGCACGTTCTCAGCCAAATCCAGCCAAAAACCAATTGCCGATTTTAGTTACCGGGGCCAATTCTCGAGCTTCGATTGCAATAATAATCTGAATCGATTGTTGTTGTTGTTGTTGTTGTATTCAACTGGAGTGTTAATACATAAGCTAAGTGTATAAATGTGTAAGTGTGTGTGTTTGTGTATGCGTATTTAAAATGCGGATGTATTGTGTTGTGTGTGTGTGTGTGTGTATTTCCAAGAGTTTTGTCAGACCTCGATTTAGCAATTGTTTTGGTTTTATCGCTCAAAACCTAAAAGCAAAGAAATCCTCATTAGCAAAACCAATTTCAATTGGATATGGGGGATAAGGTCGCCACTTACCAGTCCTCATCGCTAGCCAGGATTGGATAGCGTTGGCGGCCCCGCTCCTAGAGCCAATCCTAGTCCGCTTTCGTTTCGGCGAACTCTTCCAGCGCAAAGAAGCCAGCGGTGCCACCGGTGCTACTGCTGGCCGTGCTAGTGGTCACTGCGGCAGCCGAGGTGGTCACAGTGACCGATTCGCTTGTCTGCGCCTCCTCGCCAGCCTCCTCCTGGCCTGCGGCTGCGGCTTCCTTTTCTTCGGCGCTCGCTTGCGCTGCCTCCAGCACCTGCTGCTGCACCTGGACAATGGGCTGGCCATCCTCAGTGTAGGAGACGGAGACGGGTATGCGTGTGCCATCCTCGCTGATGACGTGAGGACCCTCCTCACCGTCCTGGCCTTGCTGTATGATAATCTGGCCCTCGGAATTCAGGAGCGAGGCATCGATCAGCTGCTGCTCGTTGTTGTCGCCATGCACGAGCACCATCTGGCCACTGCCGTCGGTCATCATCTGCAGCGTCTCGCCCTCAAGCCCCTCGCCCGATTGCAGGACGCCCACGCTTTGGAGCAGCTGCTGGATTTGCTCCGGGTCTTGTACTATGATCTGATTACCATCCGCATCGGTCAATATGTGGTTGTCAAGCTGCAGTAGGTGTCCGTTCTCATTGACAATGAACTTGATCTGGCCGCCGTCCACCTGGGCTTGCATGGCCTCATCCAGCTCCATGGCCACCTGTTGTTCGCCGCCGGCTGCTTCGGCCGCCTCACCCTCCGCTGAGGCAGCCGCCTCTGCCTCGGCAGCTGCGTTGGCCGCTGCCTCCGATTCGGCTGCCTGCTCGGCCGTTGTCGCCTCGGTGGACTCTCGCTTACCAGCGTCGCCCTCCGCGTCGCCAGATTGTTCGGCCTCCTTGGACTTCTCCTTAGCTGCTGATTGGTCAGCCTTCTTCTCGCTCGCCTTTCCGCTGCTGGCCGCATTCCCGTCAGTAGTGTCCGCTGCCCCGGCGGCCGCTGCCTCGTTGTCATCGTCCAGGCTGGGCATCGAGACGGGCGCTGCATTCGATTTGCCGCCGTCAGCTGCTTTGTTGTCGTTGCTGCTTTGGGACTGTGACTCCTCCTCCTCGGCCTGGTCCAGCACGGGCATGTCGATGCTCACCGAGACGGGCGCCTGCGAGTTTGGCGAATGCTTCTCGGCCTGCTCGCCACTGGCATCCACCTGCGGTATGGTTATGTTGAACGTGATGCCGCCGCTGCCCTCCTGCGAGGTGATGACCATCTCATTCTTGCCGGTCTTCTCGCTATCGTTCTTATCCGAATGCAGTTTCTCGAACAGACTCTCAATGTCCGCCTCGGCATTCTGCTCGTTGAGCTCCTCCTTGGCGCCAGAGCCCGAATCGCCCGGCTCATCGCTGAGCAGCGCTGTGGCTGCCGAGTTGAGGGCGGTGGTGCCGCCGCCGGCAGTCGAGCCCTTCTTGTCGCGCCTATGCGTCTCCATGTGGTGATTGTAGTACGTCTCCTGGATGAAGGTCAGCGAGCAGATGCTGCACGAGAAGAATCGAATATTATTCTCAGCCTCACCGCCGCTGGCCACAACAGTGCCGCCACCCTGGGCCGGCACGCTATCGCTGAGCGCCTCATCAATTGTCTCCTGCAGCAGCTTCTGTGTGTTCATGTTCTGGCTGCCGGCGCTTGCGGCATTCAGCTTCTCAGCCTGATGCAGCTCGACGTGCTTGACCAGCAGCTCGCGCTTGGGGAACGTCATGGCGCACTGGCCACACTTGAAGTAGTTCGTCTGATGCTGCTTGGCATGAATGGTGGCCGCTTCGCGAGTCTCGAATCGCTGCGAGCAGAGGCGGCACTTGAACGGCTTCGGCTTGCCGCTGATGTGTTTGCGCATGTGCTCATCGAAGACGCCCTTGTCGGTCGACTTGAACTGACAGTGATTGCATGTATATAGTGCTGAGCCGGAGGCGCCAATGGACTCGGTGACGCCAGCCGCAGCCGCAGCAGCAGCAGCTGCCGCTGTCACAGGCGCCGCCGCTGCCGGTATGGTTGTGGTGCTGGTGACCAGAACATTTGTGGCATGATTGGTTTCCATGTGCTTGCGCAGGCTGGCCTCGTTCACGAAATTGATGTGACACATCGCGCACGTGTTGTCCATGGCCGTATTATGATCCCGGACCATGTGCTGCTTCATGGCACCGAAGTGTGGGAAGATCTTGCGGCAGGTCTTGCATTGGAACGTCTGCTGTTTGCAGGTCTCGTAGTGGGTGTTAAACAGACGCATGTCCGAGGTCTTGTAATCGCACGACGTGCACTTGTAGATCTTTGTCGCCTTACGCTGCACTGGCGGATTTGTGCTGGCTACAGCGCCACCTTGACCACCTGCGGCCAGCTTCAGTTGCTGCGAGGCTGCAAGAGAGAATTTGTTAATAGCACCGACTAGTATGTGACCAGGCGCTCAGTTGCTCACCTGGCGCCGACTGCTGCACTAGTTTGCGTTGGCGCAGCATGTCCCCACCTCCAGTCTCCTCCAAGGAGCGATTACCTGCGCCACTGCCCATCTTTTGCATCTTGAGCGGAGGACTGGCGGCGTCTGCATGGCTGCCGCCGCTATCCTCATTGATGCCATACTTTTTGTTTAGCAAGTTTAACAGATTCGCCTTTACTCGCTCCACATCGTTCTCCAGCCGATCAAAGTAATTGACCAGATTGGTGCAGCGCGTGCAAACGAAATCCTCATTGCACACAATCACCAAGAAGCCCTCGCCCACCAGCTGGGCCAGCTTATTCGGAAATTTGGTGGAGGTGTGCGTGGTGCACATGTCCGTAACAGCCGTCTGCGTTTGGCTGGCCAGCAGCGGATCGTCACAGATGTAACAGCGTGCTGCTCCATCCGAATCCATCATGCTTTGCTGCTGCTGCGAAACTGCGTTCGATGCGGGCGTCGCCAGGCGCGTCGTCTTCAATATGCGTGGCTGGCCGGGACCGGTGACGGTGACTGCGCCGCTGCTCAGCAAATTATTGAATTTGCGGTAGGTGGCCGGGTTTAGTTGATTGTTCATTATATACGCCGCGTGTGTGCAATGTGTCTGTGTCCCGCGTGTGTGTCTGTCGTTGTGTGTGGATCTCAGTGGCTATTATTCTAGTATATATTTGTTAACTTCTTACTTTTTTTCTTTTACTCTTCTTTTTTCTTTTTAAAAACCGCCGCATTCACTAGCACATTTACTTTCGGAGGCGAGCACTGTTTGAAGCAGTTCACAATATGCACTTTAGACAATTGCTATATTTTCTTTTTCCTGTCTTGTGTTTTGTTGTTCAGCGAGCGGACAACAATTTGTTTAGGTTTTCATTAAAGTTTGTATACCGCGGCGTCACTTTCGACTGTACCTAAGTCTAGATAGACTAGAGTATTATTTAGGGTTAAATGCTGATGAGCTGCACCGCGCAATGCTGTTGTCTCGCTTCGACGCACGCAGGCGGCCTGTTTCTTGCCGATGCGATAGTCGGCCGTCTCTATTACACAAAGAGGAAATGGCGGTCGTGTTGGTGGGCATACACGCTCCGACACGAACGTACAACAACTATGGACGTGTACTGCGCATCAGGCAAGTTTGTAAAACATATTTACATAACGTTTGAGGGTAAGATATGATGAATATTCTTTGAATTTCAATAAAATATTTATTTTACCAATTAAATTAATGTTTCAACATTATTTGTATGGCTGAGTAAGTTGTGTGTGTGTTAAAGAAACCCTCATTGGAGTTGTCGTACGACTTTTAATACTGCCAGCTAACTGTAGATGGCGCTAAATACGCGCGATATTCAAAACCATTTCGACTATGCTGCAATTTAAAATTTATGGCTGACAAATATCTTTACAATATGAACATTCCTAATGGGCCGATAAGATTCCACAACGATTTGTTATACATATATGTTCAGCACGATTTTGCGCGCCCGAACAATAGTTTATGCGGATGGCAAATGTGGTAAATGCGGGTGCAAGAGATACGGGGTTTGGCAATATTGAGGCTCGCGTTATCAGTAACCTCCGTTCACCGATAATAATAATAATGGTATACACGTATATATATAGTATATATATAATTTGGTAACGGTGCCCGTGGCCAAAAAGACGCATTTTCAGTTGGCAAACGATACGAAAAGCGAACGCATTTCAGCGTATAAAGTCGAACATTTGAAAATAAAAGTGTGCTCAGACAGTTCTTGATTGGCCAGTTCAGATTGTTGCTGCTGCTGTTGTTATTGTTGCATTGTGCTGTTGTTGGTGTTGTTATTCAAAGTGTTATCGAAAACTAAGCGAGCTGCAAAAACAAATTGAAAAGCGCTAAAATTAATTGGCCCATGTTACGGGCTCGCAACGATTTCCATTCAACGCGTCCGGCTAATTTAGTTGTGTAAAGCACCTCGCTAACGTCGATTGTGCGAATAATTATTGTGCGGACATTTATTATAGGCAGTCAATCACGATGTACGGCCGTCCAGCCACGGGCATTAAGAACTTTGGTTCCCTGAAAACCTGGGCCAACTGGGCAGGTGCTCTCGGTGTGGTGAGTAACTGATGCAACATGAACGTTTTTATCTCGGTTTGACCTCATTCCAGCACTCGATAAGAGAGACATCTACGGGCCAGCTGCTGCACTCACAGCAACAGCTTTCACAGTTTCAATTTTGTACGTGAATTGAGGAGCCATCAAGCAGGAAGCACATATTTTCCAATTGATCAGCTGCGGCTAATCAATCACTGGCTTTATCGCAAACTGATTCACTTAACTGCACACAAAAATAAGCTACATAATGCCCCATTGACGTGTGTCAACAAACAAGCGGCTCTCCCCTCTCATTCTCTCACTGTCTCACCTGCTCATTACAGGTGCAAGCTGTCATATGGATAGGCCTGACGATAACGGCAATCATTGCATATAGCTGCAACATTTACATCGCGGAGCGCATGAACTATGGCAACTTCGTGAAGGTCATCTTCTTCGATGTCTACTTCCATGGCAGCTGCAAGATGTCCCTGGAAGCCTACCAGAACTACAATCGTACCTTGATCAACAGCGTTGATACCGTCTTCGATCCCACACAGCTGCTCGTCTGGGACTGCGTGTACCTTGGCCTGTCCGCCTGCTGGTTCATTGTGTCCGTTCTGCTTTTGACAGGTGAGTTACGCCCGCCTCTTTCGAACATATCTATATACAATATATGAAATAGTATATATATCACATTTGTATCTCTTCATCTTTTGATATTGATTTAAATTAAATCATCGCTGACGGAAATTGCAATTGCGTTATTTCGGGTGATTCACGTGGCGCGGCATTTCAATAAAGTTGAATTTACTTTTATCACTATCTAGCGTCATTTCAATAACATTTTTATGTTCAGGCAGCTTAGCCCAAAGATAAAATCAAAAGCCCCGTTACTAACAAATATGCCTGCTACAGCTTAGAGAGAGCATGACTAAGAGTTACCCTTCATCTCCGAGTCGACAAAAGTTTACAAGTTTCTCACTCTTAACGAGTCCAAGTTCCCCTTTAAAGTGAGCAATTTATTCTGTATTCTTTATATTTATCTACTCTGATTTTGTTTTTTACTCTGAGTTAACTAAGGAATATATATTAATTTCGAAATTTTATTTGATTTTACAGTCAAATCTCAAAATAATCATATATGAGATATTAGAAAAGTCCGAAAGATATGAATGAGATATGAGACTCCAAGGCTCACTTCGGACTGATAGTGTACAATCTACGCATATATCTTGTTATACGAGAGTGATATGCCCTCTTCGTTAGCACCATTTGTACAGGGTATACTGGAACGTATGAAGGTAAACGATTGGTCGGTTTGTCGTTTTATTTCGTTGCTTTTTTTTAATATTTGTGTGGTTGTGTAATAAACGATGAGGCTTCTTCTTCACACTTTCCTGATTAGGTATAAAAACAAACACGCACTCACACTGCCAGAATATATTCCTTGTCAAAGTCAAGTATTTGATGCCACCCATCAGTGATTACTGTACTAATTGTCCACTTGATAGATGAGCTCAGCACTGGTTCGCTCAATTATAATATCATTTCTTCATTTCCCCCCGCTTTCAGCGCTGAACAAAGACAGTGTGCAGCAGACGTTGAGCGTGATCTACAGCTGGGCATTCATTGTGGGCTCGATCTGTGCCATGGACCTGGTGGCCGGCGTCATCTTCGGCGTTGACTTCAGTCGCTTCCATGCGCGGGCGTCCGAGTTCAACGCGAACAGCATCAATGCCGGTTACGTGGATCCCAATGCGCCGCAGCTCGTAGCTGGGGGCGTGGCAGCCATGTCAATGATGCTGATCGCGTTCAAGGGCTTCATCATGTGGCTGATCAACCTGTATTTGCTCAGCTATCTGCTGGCACGAGCTGTGCAAATTTCCCAAGATAAGGACGGTTCGGTAAGTGACATCATCTGACTCAGTGGCGCATGGGCCTTGTAATTGGGCTGCCATAAATCACGCCAAACCCAATTGTCAGCCCGCCCACCTAGCTACTAAGATCAATGAGCAATGCAGACATGAGAGCCTCTTGTGTGGTATGTAAGCGACAAATTCTATTTCGATACCTTCGATGACTACGCCGTGCGCCTACGACACGTCTATTGTTAGAGTTCTGTGCATATACTACGTACCCAGCCGCTTATCAGTCGGCAGCGTCCAGTAGTCGATAAATTGGCTTACCCACAGACGCTGATAAATAATTGGAATTTTCTTGTCGCTGAGCCTTTTTAAAGCAAGTGCCCTGTAATCATGTAATTCTCTTGAGAGCGCTCTCACACCATCTCTGTAATTTTAATAGGAGCGTGCGACTAAGGCTGAGAGTTACAAGACTCCCTGTATACCTGTACGTATGTCTGTGCCTCTCCCTTGCGACTCTCTTCCAGTCTGTCGCTCTGCCTAACAAAAGCAAGAGACGAAGAGAAGCTTTAGAAGATCATTCAAGTTGTCTGTGTGCATTCACCAATATTCATTTGGTATTTATAGTCAAGTAAAACGAAGCTAGAGTGCTTAAAGCAGCAGAGAGGGCTGCCATTGGTCACTTGAGGCTCGACTGCAACGAGCTCTACCTGTCGTCAGCCTCAACATTTGAGAGCGACTCGGTGATTGAGTGATGGTCGCCCTATATAAAGGGCAGCAGCTGCAGCATTTCTTCAGTCGCCCAGGCCTGGCCGTGCAGTGCAGTCAAGTGAATTGATGTGAAGTGTGTGTAAATATTTAATTAACGCCAAACGAAGCATTAAAGACTTGGAGGAAATACTTGGAGGAAATACTTAGACGAAATACTTGGAGGAAATACTTAGACGAAATACTTGGAGGAAATACTTAGACGAAATACTTAGAGCAAATGCTTTGTGGAAATACAGGAGATTTAAGGGAAATACTTAGAAGAATACCAGACCAAATACTTATAATATTTATAAATAATTTATTGCAAATTTGAAATGCAAATTTATGTTCTACATATCTCTGTATATTTTTCTCCGATTATGTTCTCTTCCCATCTTTTCCATAGTCCCACAAGAGAGTAGAAAATTCAAATTTGTAATTTTATAATTTTATTTGAATTACTTACAGGACACGCTCTTTATGCCACGCAAAGACTCCAACGATATACTCAGCAGCAGACCACCAATTCGCGCCTACGAAGAAGAGAAGTAAGTTAGCCTTTTGATTCCATGCCCTCTTTCTCTAAGTTTACTCTTTATTTCAACAGATTGGAGGTGCAGGCATATACCAATGATGCCTACATACCGGAGACTCGCTCCACGGCGGAGACCATTGAGGTGAACGAGGAGGCCATAGTTCGTGCTGCTCATATGTCCCGTGATGCGAATCTGATGGACCGCCGCTTCCGCAGCATTGATGCCTTCCAGCAGTATCCGGCGCCCAACCCGAACAACCGACCTCTGCGACAGTCCTCGCAGGGTCCTGTCCAGGAGACAATAGTTATGGCCTCCACCGGTTTCCCCATGCCCGACTATTCGCCGCAGCCTAGTCCCAATCCCAATGGCATACTGCGTCGCAATCAGTACTAAATGTGTGCCAAGGCATTTCCACCTAAAGTAATCCATATAATTCTCAAATATTTAACGCCCCCGCCGCCAAAGCCAACGCCCTCGTTACACAAGTAGAGCCAACAAAAAAGAAGTCAATCAGCTAAAATTAAGTAATACAAAATGTTCTTGGCGCCAATTGTAGTTTTTATCAGAGTATTATGTTCTATTTATTTACGTTCAACTAACAATAGATGTATATATATCATTATCTGTGAATACAATATTTACAATATATACATATTTATACTTATTTGCACACACAGTATAATTAAATGTGTTTGATTTTTATTCCACTGCTGATAAGAGGACGAACTAATGTTGAAAATGTCCGGTCTATTGAATCATGCACCCCAGCAACGATTTTGTAGAGATTATTCAATGTGCAACGTCATTAAATAATTTCTTGATCTATTTTTGCAATTTTGAATTTAGCGCAAAATGCAAAATGGTTTCGATTATCCTAGTTTCACTGTCAATATACAAAATATTCTTAGGCCACACAAAATATTAATACCCTTGGCTTTACATAGATCATGTTGCTTAATTTAAGAGATATTTTTTAATTCTAAACAAAAATTGAACACATATTTATTAAAATTTAAATGTTGCGCCTCAATTGAAAACCTATCGATTAGTTTAACAGCGTTGCTTAGATGCTAAATGCTCATAAAATAATGAGCATTGTGCGTTTACGTCGCTCATTTATGCGCTTACGTTCCGCAGTTCGAGCACATCCATCGCACGCAGGTCAATCGAAAGTTCATAAAAATAATTCATAATATTGATAAGCCGGTCGAATTTGATGACAGATTTTGACTTAAAGCGTTGTTGTTAAGCGTAAAACGTAGTACGCTGCCTGAATACAGCTCATTTCATTTTGAAACGTGCTCGGGGCCATATCGTGCCGGTGAAAATCGTAGAGCAAATACAATTATATATATATATATATTCACATTTAATAATTTTCAAACGAAAATGGTTTTTATAACAAAATTCGCTCGTGTTGGTGTGCAGATGGCTCGTCAGGTGCGTGCCATTCCTCTTGCGGCAGCACAGTGGCGCAGTTTCCATGTTAGCTGCATCCTCGACAATGGTAAGAAAATATATTTATGCAATCACATGAAAGAAACAACAACGGTTTGAGAGTCACTGGTAGCGAGTCAGCTGTAAATACAACAGGTATTAATAGGTATTCTATCTTGCAGAGCGACGCTTCACAGACAAGCACGAATGGGTTGAGATGATAGATGATAACAAAGCCATTGTGGGCATCTCCAGTTATGCACAGGAGGCATTGGGAGATGTTGTGTTTGCCCAGTTGCCCGAACCGGGCACCGAACTGAAGAAGGACGATGAATGTGGTGCTCTGGAGAGCGTTAAGGCAGCCAGCGAGGTTTACTCGCCCGTCAGCGGCAAGGTGACAGAAAAGAATGGCGATGTCGAGAATACACCAGCACTGGTCAATAGCAGTTGCTACGAGAAAGGTGAGATGTTCATCATATTTCCGGCTACGATATTCCCTACTAATAAATTCAATCTTTCTCAGGTTGGCTGTTCAAGGTGGAGATCAAAGATGCCGCGGAAATAAAGAAACTCATGACAGAGGAGCAGTACAAAGACTTTCTTAGCAACAGTGCCGATCACTAGTCAATTATGGGATAACTGCACTCAGATAAAACATACGCTGTAAACACATACATAATTCACAATCTGCCTGAAACTCACAACTCTCATCATCCACATAGTCACCAAATACACAAATATCCACAAATTGGATTTCGTTACGCTCTAAGAATAAACTGAAAAGCCAAATATTACACTTGAAACAATCACAATCGCAATAACAAAATGACCCACGGGTGGCACCTCAACATCGCTACTCCCCAACATCGCAGTTCCCCCCCATGGAATCACTACGGCTGCGACTGATAAGACAGTCGCGCCGAGAGCAACAAAGTGAGTGAGAGCGAGAGTGACGGTGTGCGCTCTTGGCGTGTGAGTGGGCTCTTATCAAAGAACCACTCAAAATCCACTCAATGTTAGATCATTGCCAAACGGCGTGGCGTTGGCTCAGCGGAAATGGCCGCTGCAGCGGCAGCATGTAACAAGATCTGTTGCTGAGGCTGCGATTATCACCTGATTACGTTCGGCGGCGGACGACGCACTAGATCAGCAAAGGCAAAACACACACCCTTAAGCCCGGCGTGGAAATGTACGTACGTACCAAAGTACGTACCGTTATGCGGTGATATGGAGCTGATGGGCAGGTCGAGCGTTTGTCATTGTCAGCCGAGAAACACAGATGCTGATAAGCTTGCCTATTTTGAACTTGACGGCGCGAGAAAGGTTCTCGTGCGCGCGCTAAAAGCTCACCGGGCGAAAGCTCTCGGCATGGCAAAAAGCTTGATATCGGGCGAGCGCTGTGCTCAGTGCTCAAATTGAACTCGGACCGTGCGGTACAAGAAGTCGTGCGCTGCGGGTTGTAGTGGAACCAACTCTCTCACACACACACACAAACATATAAACATATATATAAACATATATACAAGCTGAGACACGGGCACACGCACACACTGTTAGTCAAGGGCCAAACAAAGTGACAGTAAATACAAGGGGCACAGTGACAAGTTGCATGAGCAAAGGATAATTGTCATAGATTCGCAGAGCCTACCAAGTGGAGCCAAAGATACAACAGACGCAAAATGCCAACGGAAAAATCAATATTCAATCCGAATCCGGCGATTAGCCGTAATGCCTACATATCCAGCTTTGACGAGTACACCAAGTTCTACAAGGAGTCCTTGGACAATCCCGCTGAGTTTTGGTCTCGCGTAGCGAAACAATTTCACTGGGAAACGCCAGCGGATCCCTCCAAATTCATGCAATACAATTTCAATATCTCCAAAGGACCCATATCCATCAAATGGATGGAGGGCGCCTCGACCAATATTTGCTACAATCTGCTCGATCGAAATGTTCGCAACGGGCTGGGCGATCAAATAGCCTACTATTGGTAAGTTTTGAAAACAAATGTTGGCCCATTGGCCATGTCGCATGAAAACAAAAGTAAGCGTAAAGGATAATTACGTATTGATTTTTTTTTATTCATGCTTTTGCTATTACGAAACGCGCTCGTGACGTAGGCCAAGTGCCAGTCGCCTTTTGCCCTTACCTACCCTTGATTCGCTTGCAGTGCGCAGGCACCACACGAAATGAACAGATGTTCGCCGTTTACTTAGGTAGAGGCAGCGGCAGAGCAGCGACGAAGTAACCGTAACTTTGCCTCAGGACGCCTCCTGCTCTCTCACTCACTCAGTTTCTCTTTCAACGACATTGCACTCCAGCTCTTTACGACTGACAGCTGACTGAATATGACAAATTCATTAGTTAAAGCTACTCAGAGCCAACTTCTCGGGAAGGTCAATGTCAGAGCTCTGCGCGCAGATACATAGTATATCGATATTGTATTTATATAATATAATATTTGAGTTGTAAATTGCAAAGTTTATTAGTTTTCTTTTCCATGTTTACTTAGTTCTGTTCAAATATTTAACACTCTTGCCTCGCCTATTGGCAAACAAACGAGTGTACATAAATACTTCAAAAAATTCAATTGAAATACAATCTAGACGTAATATGAAAGTTTCCCATCGTTTCGATTTGTAATCAAATTGATTTATTTTGTATTTTATCAATGCCTAATTACTGAATCAGGTGCTACAATTTATTCGAGTGTTCGTCAAAACTCACTAGTGCCCTCAGATCGTAATCGATTACGTATTATTGCGTCTTTTCCGTTTGTTATTCTTTTTCATATTTTTGTGTGGAATATTTTATGTCTTGCAGGTTATCGTTCACAAAGTTCAAATCACTCCCGACATAAGAAAAAAATCAAAAAATCTTTTAACTAATGTTAATTTTTTTTAATCTCGGGTTATCAATGAGTTCAACGTAGTTCCGCAGACGCGTGCGAAAAGAAATGCAAATCGTAATATATATATTTATAGAGCATAGGAAATCAGGTACATATAGATAGACATACAGACATTGGTGGAGCAGAGCTTGGCAAGGTCAAATTGGGAATGTTTCTGAAAACATAAGGCTCAAATCCCAAATACATACGCTCATCGTTGAGATAAGATAGGGCACGTAATAACCAACAATTAACAACAACAAAAAAGAGGAAAAAAATATAGATAATACTCAGACGAAGCAATAAAGTTAAAAACCAAAGCAAAATCTCTTGTTGTTTCTTTCAACATTTACTGTGCCATAAAATATATAATATTAGGTTTCAATACATGCACACGTGCGACCATTGGTATTGTCAGTTTTATATAAGCGAGCGATTAGCACAAGGCGCTCAAATTGTTTATTCAAATTGAATTCGATGCGAACGCAACAAAACAATACAATATCGAATCAACTCAAATCAAATATTTCGCGCCTTAATGTGTGTCACAACGTCTGGCAATGGACAAGTGGCGACACGCAGAACGAGGAGGTAAACGAAGAGCGAAAAACAATGCCAGTGTCAAAAGTCTAAAGATACAGGGCGAACTTCAAAGCGCAGCCTCCGCTCGGCAGGTCACAACGCTTCCTACGACACAGTTTTGGCAGCACTGTGCGGCCCACAAAAATCACGCGATCACATCGTCCGATTACTCACAGCCAATCACAATCACATAGAGAGAATTCGTAGGCATTCACACATGCGCTAAACCGGCTAAAAAATGTGCGTGTGTGAGTGTGTGCGTGTGTAAAAGAAACGAAAATGTTGTGTTAGTGCTGACATAAACTAAATCGCAAGCGAAAGGGCAAGCACAACAGCAACAACAACAACAACTTTAATTGGGCAATCGTACACACACATGTGCATGTACATGTGTATGTATGATGTCTGTGTTTGTTTGTTTGCTTTTGTCCCCTTTCGCCCACGTTTTGTTATCACTTTTCGCAACAGTGCGCATTTGTAATTGGTATCAAATCGTTGATGTGCCCCCATTTATAGTAGAAAACCCACTGTATACTTCACTCTCCACACTCCACACTCCACACTCCACACTCTACGCTCTTTTTATCACATAAACAAAATGCTTGGACATTAAAAACAGTTTGCATAATTTAGCATCTGATAACTACATACATACATATGTATGTATGTATGTATGTATGTACGTTGTCTTGCCAAAAATCATACGATGTTACTAACAAACTTTATGGCAGACCGGCTAACCGTTCATTCACAAGCAAAACCGAATTGAATCCAAGCGAGCAGAAGCTAACTTGAAATTCTTCACGCCAACAACAAATGAAAACATTCGATGCGATTTGTTTTATGCCTCTTTAGTGTTTTGCTATTGTTTAGATTTCAGACACGCGAATCAACAGCTGCTTACGCTAAGATTACTTTTATATTGTTGTTGTTGTTGTTGTTGCTATTGCCGGCTGCCGCAGCTCCTCACATGATTCTATTTGCCTGCATGCGATTCTTCCCAATACAAAATATGCGAGTTTTTTTTTTATTATTTACTTTTTTTTTTTTTTTTATTAAATTTTGAATTTGCGATAAGCGAGGTGGGCCACGCGTCTGTCTGCTGCCAATGAATGGCCCCGACGTCGGTCAAGATCATGAGCTGTTGCCGTCTTTCAATTGGTTTCCAGGCAACATGCATGACTAGCTAGTAATTGATTAGCAGAAAGATAGTCTAGCGACAAGGGGAGCGCAACAGTTGCTTATGAAAAATGGAAAGCACTACGGCGCAAACATTGAAAATATCGCGCCATAGAGCGACGGGCTAGCACTCACAATTAGTCATTTGCAGAGAATGCTCACAACAGTTTGACAAGGGTGGAAGTATGTGATGTATTAAGAGTGAGCAGTGCTTGCCAAACTACACAGAGAGAGAGTGAGCATAGGGTAGAGGGAGAGAGCATGGCCTTGATTTAAGCACAGGCCAACTTAACAGCGCTGTTAGCTTTAACAGTCACTGTTATTAATCATACCTGCTGTTGTTGTTGCTGCTCGCAGTTTATCAAGCAGATTTGGTTGGTTTTGTTCTCGATACATACATATATGTATTTTTAACATCTTACTAATTCGATACCATTTCACATGCGTTGAAAATTATTTCGCTAGCATTCAGTAGCGGCTATCGGGCCTCCACCTACACACATACATATATAGGCCAAGTCATTGCAGTGTACTTTGTACCGTACTGCCGATGATAGCTGTGCTAAAATAGCTTTTTATACGTCATGATTGCGATCAACTGACTTATTTATTTCCTGAACGGCAGGCATCCGACTCTTATCGTTCGATATGACAAAGCGATGGGATAGCACCTCCCCCACCTCCTCCAGTATTAATATTTAGTCATTGATTTACAGCTTTTGTATGACATTTGAGTCATTTAAACGGTTATTTTGTTTGGGCTTTGTGTTCTACTGCACGTCGCGACGTCTAGCACTGACAGCTGACCTAGACCAAGACCCGTAACCGTAGAGGTTCGAGTAGCTTTCTCTATTGCCGCTTGTCCTTGAGTAAATGTACAATAAAGTGGATATATACATACATATGTATATATGTATATATATGTATAAGTCACGATTTTATAATCGATTGTGCATTGCGTTTCGTTGTTAAATTTATGCATTTGGGTGCAATTAATTCTAGTCAGGCAATTGAAAGTATATTAATTAACGACGGGTTTTGGGCTAGAAATTTGTTTAAAATTATACTTATTTATATTTTGTAGATAGGTTGTCTTCATAAAGTTCAATGTTGCAACTCTATTAAAGAGAATTTAAAAAATTTAAAATATTTTACAAATATATTATCTAAACAAAACTTTATATATTCTAGTATTAGTAATGATAAATAGATAGTCAATTCTAAGGGTCGATAAAACATAAACTTAGATAAGTTCAATATTTATACAATGTGAAATTTATTTTAAGCCAAAATTATCTTGTGACTAAAATTTATTTCCCTTTCATTGTTTTCGCAAATGAAAATGTATTTCTTTGAAAAAAAAATGGGAAATATTTGTTAGTCATATTCTCTTTTGGATACACTTTCCTGTTTCGTTTTGTTGTTGCTTTGCAATATAGTTTCTAGATATCTAGATTTCATAATTATTTATAATCGTATATGTATAGAGTATTATCTCTTTGCAGTCAAGATTTTAGTCCCGTAGGTATACTTAAAGTGCAGACTGTTGAATATTATGGACACATACAGACATTTATACACATGCAGTGTGTAAGTAGGCTATGCAGCTGTCTCTTTTTGTGGTCGGTTATTGGCTTTTGTTGCCAAGTTGAGAATCAAAGAAATAAAACGAAGGCGCAGCTCGGCTAGCAACTGGGGGCGTGGCGAGGGCAGCGGAGACAGGCAGCTTATCAAATCATCAAATTATGTTGCAAATTCAAATGAAATAGCCAGCGACAATTAGGAAGCATCAAATTGCAGTAAGTGATCCAATTGAGGTGCTGCGTGGGTGTTTAAATAGGTATCCACTTAGCTCTAGAGAGGCAGCATCTCTCTCTCTCTCTCTCTCTCTCTCTCCCTTCATCTTCGCTTTCTCTTCTGCCTGGGCAGATTGCCAAAATGGATGTATTATTAATTTCCGCATTTATTTCTCATTATATTGCAGGGAGGGCAATCACCCGGATGACTATTCGCGTGGTCTCACCTACCGCAAGCTGCTGGAGGAGGTCTGCCGCTTCGCCAATGTGCTGAAGGATCATGGCATTCAGAAGGGTGATCGGGTCTCCATTTATATGCCGATGATTCTGGAGCTGCCCATTGCGATGTTGGCTTGTGCTCGCATCGGTGCCGTGCACTCGATTGTCTTTGCCGGATTCTCGTCGGATTCGTTGGCGGAACGCATGTTCGATTGCAAGGCCAAGATGCTGATCACGGCCGATGGGGCTTGGCGTGGCGAAAAGCCGCTCTACCTGAAGGCTTTGTGCGACACGGCGCTGGAGAAGGTGGAGGAGATGGGCCATTCCGTGGAGAAGTGCATCGTGGTGTCGCATCTGAAGCGCGTGACGCCCTGCCAGGACAATCATGTGGACCAGGATATACCCTGGACCGATGATCGCGACTACTGGTGGCACGAGGAGATGGAGGATAAGGAGCCCGCCTGCTATCCAGAGTGGATGGATGCCGAGGACCCTTTGTTCATGCTCTACACGAGCGGCTCCACGGGCAAGCCCAAGGGCGTGCTCCATACCACGGCTGGCTATCTGCTCTATGCGGCCACCACGTTCAAGATCGTCTTTGACTACAAGCCCGGCGACATCTACTGGTGCACTGCCGACGTGGGCTGGATCACTGGACACACCTATGTGGTTTACGGACCACTGGCCAATGGCGCCACCTCCATTATCGTGCGTACTGCAATTAGCTCATCAATGCTTCTTCAATTTACTAACTTTATTTGTGCTTTGCTTGCAGTTCGAGGGCACGCCCTTCTTCCCGGGCAACGATCGCTACTGGAGCGTCATTGACAAGTACAAGGTCACCCAGTTCTATACGGCGCCCACGGCCATACGGGCGCTCATGAAGTTCGGCGAGGCGCCAGTGCTCAAGCACAATCTGAGCGGACTCAAGTAGGTCTAACTAGCTAATCCAAGTCGAATTTAAAGCTAATGCGTCTCTCTTTCTCTCTCTCTCTCTTTAGGGTCTTGGGCAGCGTTGGTGAGCCCATCAATCCAGAGGCTTGGCTTTGGTACTATCGCTACATTGGCAAGGAACAGTGCTCCATTGTGGATACATTCTGGCAGACGGAAACTGGCGGACATGTCATCACGCCTCTACCTGGAGCCACGCCCATGAAGCCAGGCTCTGCAGTAAGCGAATCAGTAGGAGTGAATCAATGGGCCATTTCCTAATACGATTTCATTTTCGCAGTCTTTCCCGTTCTTTGGCGTCAAGCCGACTCTGCTGGATGAATGCGGCGTGGAGATCAAGGGCGAGGGCGAGGGCTACCTGGTATTCTCGCAGCCCTGGCCGGGCATGATGCGCACGCTGTACAACAATCATGAGCGTTTCGAGGACACCTACTTCTCCAAGTTCCCAGGCTACTATTGCACTGGCGATGGTGTGTTTGGCTATTCCTTCTATCCATATCTATATAGCTAACTAGCATTCTCTTTGCAGGCGCCCGTCGCGATGCCGATGGCTATTTGTGGATCACTGGTCGCGTGGACGACATGTTGAACGTCTCTGGCCATCTGATGTCCACGGCCGAGGTGGAGTCTGTGCTCACCGAGCATCCGCGTGTTGCCGAATCGGCTGTGGTGTCTCGTCCGCATCCGGTCAAGGGCGAATGCCTCTATTGCTTTATCACGCCCAATGAGAACGAGACGTTCGACCAAAAACTGATCGCTGATCTGAAGAAGATGGTGCGCGACCGGATCGGACCCTTTGCCATGCCAGATGTTATACAAAATGCGCCAGGCTTGCCCAAGACACGTTCCGGCAAGATAATGCGCCGTGTGCTGCGCAAGATCGCCGTCAACGATCGCAACGTGGGCGACACGTCCACGCTGGCCGACGAGCAGATTGTGGAGCAGCTGTTCGCCAATCGGCCCGTAGAGGCCAAGTAGACGGACCCATTGATGCAGTTACTCTTCGCTTATCGAATGACCTTGCTGCCCTGTAAACCTTTACCTAGTTATAGGCTAGCAGTTGATCAGCTTCTAACCACATGAATCTTGTAAATCTCCTCCCCCATATTATCTATGTTTAACGTTTAACTGTTGGCCCCCGCCCGCCCCCTGCAAGCCGGGCTTACAGATTCCACTTAGTTCGTAAGCTGTGTGCGTAAGTAATGGTTCATCATGCACTTGGATACAAATGCGAAATGCACTCGTTATTATCTATATACATATATATTTCTATACATATATATGGATTTTTGATTCAATATCGTATGTGTCCTTATATTCTGTAGTTAATATTACACACTGAGCACGCACATTTTTCCAGTTCTTTTGTTTCTTTGTTGTAGTCTTAGATTAAGTTTTTGCTAAATTCGTTGTGATACAAATTTAATTATATATTGATTATGTATGTATTTTTAGTAGAATTGATATAACAAAATATATACACGATTCCAGTAATATCCATTATCAAAAAAAAAAAAAAAAAAAAACAACACACAATTACACAATTTTGATTTGGTCTTGTAGCTTTTCACAGTATTCTATATATATATTTTAAGTTGAGTTCGATCTCCAGTCGCTTACAGCGCCAGCCTAGCTCAGTAAGGAACACGTAAGTCCGGATCATAGATATATATATATATATATATATATATATATATATATATATATATAACTAGATATACATACATATATTTGTGTTGATATTTACTAGACGTTCGAAACGTTTTTTAGCTTTTAAGATTGGGAACGAAACATATCAGTGTTGCATAAAGCTTATCAGCATTCCTATATACATATATATATTTATTTGATATACATATTTACATATAAATATCGTCTACGCTATATAGTCCAAAGCAGACTAACCGCAACAGAAACATATCATTGAACGAAACTGCTGCTAAACTCAAAATTTATATAAAATATTTCAATTACTTATACATAGATATATATATACTTATATATATACATATATGCCATTGTTAGTCGCGTTTGCCCCGATGCTCAGAGTTATCTATTCGCAACTGAAGAATCAGGCAAACAGACCATAGTAAGTATTTGTTATTTATAGTTATCAACGTTGGGCGAGAGAGTCGAAAGAGATTTGAATGGAACGTAGTGCTTCTTAATCTAAATGGAGGGTCGTCCCAGCAGCGGCCCTCTCCGATTGTATAAAGTTGATTAGCTTTAGAGCGTGTGTCGATGCGAAAAGAACTCACATTATCTAACCCTGATATATATGATGTACATACATATTTAATACAATATATACATATATATATATATTTATCGAATCATATATACATGTATGTATGTGTATAATAAAGTTTATTGTTTCAATGTGTTTCAATGCAATTCTGAGCTCTCTAATCTAAGTAAACAAGAGACCTCGCTCGAGGTCCTTCAGAGCGTTGCGCAGTGAGAATCGGAGCTGAAATCGGGGCTGGTCAGAAAGAGTGCCTGGATTCAAACTTCTATGTTAGAAATCGATTCTAACTACTATCTAAATTAGCCAAAGTTCTCTCAATTCTCCATTGACCCATTGATGAAATGCAAGCCCTTCTAAGAACTGTGCACCATCCTAGCTTTAGCAGGCAATTCTCTCAGCTAGACGTCGATCTGGCGTGCAGACTAGTCTCGGAGCTGACCAAGGAAGCTGGCAAGGTAGAGTAGCTCACTGGAATAGCCATGCCATGGCATTGTTATCCATGCGATATAACTGCAGATAATGATCCGGGCTCAAGAGCAGAAGCCGGAGTACACGACCAAGGCCCATGAGCGGGATCTGGTCACTAAGTCGGACCGGGATGTAGAGCGTGTGCTGGTGCGAGGCATCAGAGAGGTGTTTCCCGACCACGAGATCATTGCCGAGGAGGGCACAAAGGGCACGGCCAAGAGCTGGGTGCTCACGGATGCGCCCACCTGGATCATTGATCCAATCGATGGCACAACTAACTTTGTGCACGGGTTTCCCAATTTCTGCACCTCGATTGCTCTGTATGTGGAGAAGAAGAGCGTGCTAGGTTGGATAGAGAATCCGATGCTGAGACAGAGGTACGTCACACAACTCGGCAAGGGGGTTTACTTCAATGGGCAGCCGATGCGAGTGAGTGGGCAGCGGGAGCTGAAGAATTCTCTCGTCTATATGGAGTGCTCCATCAAGACCCACGAGGATGTTGATAATGTGAGCTTGCAGAATATCTTTAGGCTGGGGCCCACGGCGCACGGGTGAGTCGATCATTTTGAGGGTTTTCAGAGCCGAAGTCTGTTGATGCGAATGGGCTCATCCTTAGCATACGCACCATGGGCTCCACGGCGCTCAATTTGGCCCAGGTGGCTGTGGGAGCCTGTGACGCCTATCTCCACTGCGGCTCCCACGTCTGGGATTGGGCCGCAGGCGTGCCGATGGTGCAGGAGGCGGGCGGCATTGTCATCGATCCCTGCGGCGGGCCCTTCGACATTTATGCGCGCCGCATGCTGGCAGCTGCCACGCCCGAGTTAGCCCACCAAATAGTGCCCCTGATAAAGCAACTGTTTCCCACTCCCCGAGACGATGAGACGCAGTAGACTGGAAAATGTAATAATTTGCCTGAGTAGGCTTCAGATCAGATTGGGACCAGTTCGGCATTTGGAGTAAACATTTTCATTTCAAATTTTGAAGTGTATTAAAACAGGCAGATGCAGAGCATTAGTAGGAGAGTTTCGGCAATCAGCAGCAGTCGTGGTCTGCTTGCCACTGTCGCCAACCATATTCCTCACTTAATGAACAAGCTCAATGCTATTGCATCTGACAAATGCCGCTTACCACTGAAAAGGCCAATCAATCAGGGAACATGGCATCTGAGGGCGATGCACAGCCACGCGAGCTTGACGTCGATGAGTTCAGATCGGAAGCGCAGACTGGTTGAGAACATATCGAAGCCATATCCATTGAATAAGTGAGTAGTAGGTGCTCCTGTGGAGGCCAATGCTAATCGATAGCTCATGTTCGTTCAGCTTTAGGAGCGAACTAAACCGGAATTTTTTTAAGGCTGCAGCAACTCCAAGTTTCGGGTCGACTCGTAACCAGCTTCCAGGCGACTGGGGCAATTCATTGGGAGTGCTGACAAACCTATTCCAGCATGAAGTCGCTTCGGACTCGAGCACACAAAGCAATGGCATAGATGTACAAAATACGAAGGACTTAAGCGCCGAGGAGCTCCAATCTATCGACGAGGTGATGAAAAATGCCCAAGAGTAAGTCTTCGAGTGGATTTGAACCTGAATTTGATTGAGAGAGCAAGCAAAAGTAAAAGTCATTGCTCAATTCCCAATTCCTGATTACTAGATTGCGTAGGCTGGGCAGAAAGTATTTGATCAGATGTAAGAAGCCATGGGAGATTAAGTCGGGCCTATATGAGCTTGGCTGCCAAGCTTGGCACGTGGGCACGGCAATTCTGTTTTTGAACCAGGACCACAAGGCACATATGCTGCTGTCCTATTCGATGAGGAGGTGGACAGATCAGCTTTTAGCATTACTTAAACAGATGCACCCTGAGCTGCAGATCGTGGAGCGCAGGGGCTCTATCAAAGTAACGAGTCGTGAGCCATATTCCGACCAACCAAGTACTGTAAAAAAGAATGAGAGACGTGCTGAGAAGTCACCGAAAACTGCTAAACACAAATGGGCAGCTGCTGATCCGCGCTTACCAGGTCAGCACTACTGACGACATGGATATGACGGGGGCCGAAAATGGATTTGCCAAACTTCCTACTTGTAGCAGGCATATTAATTTAAATCAGTAAACGGTTTTTATTTTACAAATTTTTCACAATACAGACTTTTGCTTAAATACATACATATGTGGAGATTTGCATGGCAACAGCTGTTGCGGCGGGGCAATGGATCTATTAAATATTGCTCCACTGACAGCTGTAAGGTTAGGTTTAACGTGGATGTCGACAAATGTGCCGAAGCGAGCTGTGCGCTGGTCGACCAGGCGGCAGAGGTAAGAGCGAGTGGGAGAGGGAGAATTGGGAGTATATACATATGTGTGTAGGCAGAGAGGGGCCATTTATCTGCGACTCCTTCTGCTAGCTACTGAACGAGGCCAACAAGGAGATTCGCGTCTTTGAAACCAAAGCGAGTAATCAGGATCTGGTCACAGTCACGGACCGTCAGATTGAGGATTTGCTGGTGAGCGGCTTGAGGCGAGAGTTTCCCGCTCACGTGTACATTGGGGAGGAGGGCACCTCTGGCCCCGCGACCGGACGTCAGCTGACCAATCAGCCCACCTGGATCATAGATCCCATTGATGGCACCGTGAACTTTGTGCACGGCTGCCCCTACAACTGCATCTCCGTGGGCTTCTGGCTCAACAGGCGGCCAGAGCTCGCGATATGCTACTGCCCCGCACTGAAACTCAAGCTGACAGCTCGCCGGAAGTGCGGCTGCTACTTGAATGGCCGGCGGATACGCACAAGCGGGCAGAAGGAGTTGCGGCGATCAATGGTCCTGCACGAGATGCACGCCTCCAATATGGGAGCCGACCACAGGGACACGCTCTGGGCCATCACCGTCGACCTTTTTTGCAGGGCGCAAACGTAAATAATCGATCAATATCTCCCTGCCAGCTGCACTCTCATCCGATCTCCGTCCGCAGATTACGCAGCACAGGCTCCGCTGTCATGGATCTGTGCCTGGTGGCCATGGGCGCTGCCGATGCCTACGTCGAGTTCTTGCCTCATTGCTGGGATGTGGCAGCGGGCGCACTGCTCGTGCGCGAAGCCGGCGGCGTAGTCATGGATCCAAGTGGAGGCGAGCTCGATATCATGTCCAGGCGTGTCCTGGCCACTGCCACGCCCGAGCTGGGCAGCCAAATGGTCCAGCTGCTGGCCGACAGCCAGATATATCATAAACGAGACGATGAGCCTTAGATGGCATGGGGTCACATATCAAAGTGTGAATTTGTTGTTTGAGTTTGGCAGCTCTGTTTAGTTATTGTCACACATATATATACATATATGTATGTATATTAGTTTTATATATATATACATATACATATAAATACGTACTGCAATCCGGGCCTGGCTGAGCACTTGTTGACGAGCATGCAACTCCTTAGAGGCAGTTGGTAGATCAATTAATTGCCATGGCCGATGACAAGAAGAACGACCCGAATGACCAGTCCAAGCCATTGAATAAAGCGGAGAATGCCAAATCGAGCACACACGAAAAGCCAGAGAATGCTGCCACAAGCTATGGGCTCGAGGGTCATGAGGCGACCGCCTGGGATCCGCGGGTGACCGAGCTAAAGAACCAACGCTCCCAGCATAGGCGTGTGTCAATGCCACCAGCCAAAACAACCACCCCAAAGACGGTCTCTGCAAGCCCGAGCATGCATAAATCGGAACGAGTTCAACAATTCCATAACAATGGATCAGCGACGCCCAAAAAACATTCAGTGGATGATGTGGAGCGAGTTCAGCAAATCTCCGTCTATAATATTCCCACGCCGGAAAAGTCTACGGCGGAGACGGGTGAAGTCCCTGTCGCGCCTGTCAAGCCGGCTGAAGAGCCGGTAGGAAAGATGTCTCCAACGCGACTACAAGAGGAAGCATCTCGAGTCGAAGCAGCCCACGAGACGCCTCAAACGATCACCGTTTACAATCCACCACCAATCCAAGCTGTGGCGCACAAAACCCACAAAGAAAAGGGCGAGGGAGTAACCAAGAATATCAATACGGATATTACTTTCGATCCATCGAAACAGTATGCATCAAAGACAACAAACACCTCGGGCTTGCTCTACGGGAATACACCATCCCCACCAGCACCAGCACCAGCACCAACACCAGCACCAGCACTAGCATCACCAGCACCAGTTCCAATACCGATTCCAGCAGTAGTTCCAACTCGGAAGAAGTCCAAGCAGGAAATAGATGAAATGTATGAATTTGCTGTCTCGTTAGTCAGGAAGGCGGGTGCCATTGCCTTGTCGGCCAGTAAGGCGCGACCTGGGGGTGCCAATAGGGAAAATGAAAGAGATACCAGCGCGCAGACATTCAGCGATATTGAGGAAAAGATGACCAGAGGAATCAAAGATACTTATCCAGAGCACAAGTAAGAGGGAGTATTACGATTTTCATTTCTACATAATTGCCCCCATCTATTCTGCCATTTTTCCCATACAGGATTATCGGTGCGGGAGCGGTGGCTAGGTCGACTCTTCAGAAAGTGATGCTCACCAATGAGCTGACGTGGGTCATCAACCCGATTGACGGTGTCACGAACTATGCTCATGGCTTTCCCTACTATTGCATCAGTATTGCGCTGATTATGAACAAGGAAACAGCCTTCGGCATTGTATTTAATCCGGCCGTAGGCGAGTTTTATGCGGCACGCCATGGCGAAGGTGCTCAACTCAATGACATGCCAATCCGAGTCAGCGGCCAGGATAAACTCAACAATGCGCTGGTGCTCCAGGAGTACAACTCCGATATGAGTGAAAACCGAACCTCAGGGGCCATGGAGAATGCCAAGCGGCTTATCAGGAAGGCACAAGCGTAAGTCCAACTGTCAAATTCCACGTTTAGCGATCTTATATTTATTTGAGTGCATTTTCTTGAAGGTTGCGCACCGTTGGCTCTGCGGGCTTGGGCATGGCAATGGTCGCTTCTGGTGTCTCAGATGCCTTTTACTTTTTTGGCCTTCACGTCTGGGATATGGTTGCTGGAAATATCTTGATCACAGAGGCAGGTGGCTCGGTAATTGATCCGGCTGGCGGTTCAATTGATATTATGTCACGTCGCGTTCTAGGAGCTGCCAGCAAGCCACTTGCACTGACACTGTCTGGTGAACTAGTACAGGATTATCCGATACCAAGAGACGATGAGTCACCGGCTTCGCAGCCCCTAACAAAGGACTTCAGCGCACAGACAGAATTTTCCGACTCAAGTGATGAGTTAGAATCAGATCCTTCAAGGGCCACAGCATACCATAATGCTCAGTAATCGAAATTCTCAATAATTTATTTCATCAAAATTCATGTAATCAAGTAAATATTGCAGAACGAAAAACTCGTTAATTTTAATTGTTTTCATTTGAACTAAGAATCGATTGCATTCGATGTCAGTTTCGCTGCACCACAACCTCATTTGTGCTGGTGTGTCTGTATTATTATTGCGAGCGTAAAGCCAGTTGGTTTTCAGCTCAGCTAAATTGGCAATTAATTTGCAGATGATATTTGTGTCATTTGAATTTTACACATTTAATGAATAATCGATTGTCGACAATAGCGATTGATAACTGTTCTTCGCCGCACCACAGCCTCTAATGTTGTCTCTACAAGCAAATTACATTTTTTTGCAATCATCTGGCAGCCCTGTTCAATTCTTTGCTAATAACATTTTTTGCAATAATTTGGCAGCCCTGGTCAAACAGCTGTTCGCTGTAAGCATTTTGAAACTTTTCACATTCGCTGAGCGCAATTATAATTTAATTAAGCAGACTCATTCGTTAAGTACACGTAAAAAGCAGGCGTAGAATGGCGGACAGCGTAGACTTGGGTAAATGCTTTGAAATTATAAATAATCTGGTAACGGAGGCCGGTCGGGTAAGTCCTTTGCTACGCCTTGATTGGAAAATAATTTAAGGAGTTTTCATTTACATAGTTGATTGCGCGAAACAATGAGACGCGACAGGAGTTTGTGTGCAAGTCCGGTGATATTGATTTGGTCACGGAAACCGACCGGGCTGTGGAGAAGCTAATCATGGACGGTATTAGCCAGCATTTTCCGAATCACAAGTCGGCGCCTTCATTTCGAATTTAAATGCCAATACCTAACAAGAAATTCGCATTGCAGATTCATTGGCGAGGAGGAGAGCAGCTCCGGTGGCGCAGTCAACAAGCTGACCGATGAGCCAACCTGGATTATCGATCCCGTCGACGGTACCATGAACTTTGTGCACGCCTTTCCGCACTCCTGCATTTCCGTGGGCCTCAAGGTGAATAAGGTCACGGAAATTGGCATTATCTACAATCCGATGCTAGAGCAGCGCTTCACCGCGCGCCGTGGGCAAGGCGCCTACTACAATGGACGCCGCATCCAGGCCAGTGGCCAGCGGGAGCTAAGCAAGGCGCTCGTCACCAGCGAATTCGGCACCTCGCGCGATGAAGAGAAGATGAAAGTGGTCAATGAGAACTTTGCCAAAATGGCCAAACAAGTGCATGGGTTAGTTGACAGCTTCTAAATGCTAGCTCAACGAGCTGATTGATTCCTCTGTCCATTTAGCTTGCGAGCGTTAGGCTCTGCTGCTCTGAACATGGCCATGGTGGCTCTTGGGGCTGCTGATGCCAACTACGAGTTCGGCATTCACGCCTGGGACGTCTGCGCCGGTGACTTGATTGTGCGCGAGGCAGGCGGCGTTGTCATCGATCCAGCTGGCGGGGACTTTGATATCATGTCACGCCGTGTTCTGGCCGCTGCCACACCGCAGTTGGCACAAGATCTGGCCAAGGTGCTGACACAATACCAGCCCCTACCAAGAGATGATTAGACCGACGCTGCAGTCAATGGGAGAACTAATCAAGATATCTGCTCCTGAAGCCTAACCAAATAGCATTTGATTACTTTTAAAAAAGTACCTTAGGGCAATTGCATTGTTAATCGAAACAAAACCTGTCGATCTACAGTTATATACTTAAGTCCGGCTGTCAGTCAATCCATTTTCTATAAAATAAAATAAATATATAAGCAGCTAATTTAAAGGAACAATTAGAACTCATTACCTCAATACCAATGTGATGCATACATACTATGTATATAATGATATGGTGAGGGCGAGTCAGTCATTTCATCTAATCTATATATATATATATATATACATATGAAAGTCTGTATATAATTGTATAACTATCTGTTTATTCAAAGACGTTTGTTTGTTTGCTTTTCAAGTACTTTTTTTTTCTGTAATTTTATTACATTTTGCGGCGCTAGTTTTGCTTTTTCCGTGTTATTATTTATATATCATTTTGCTATGACGTACTCTTATCTACTTACTGTTGCCTATTGCTATGCACACTGTGGCTTCCATGTCATATATATGTAGATATATGTATAATGGAGCAACAGCATGCATAACAATATACATATAGTATGTGATTTTGCATATGCTTTAGCTGATAGCAGTTTGTTTTGTATGGCGTGTAGTCAGAATAGATGTGGCTTATTATAACTATTGTTAGATCAGATATATCAGATATAGAAGTTTAACATATTGCGCTGACATATATATATTTTTATATATATGTTTCGCTTTACAGATCTTGTTAGGCTTGAATTGCTAATCGTCAAATAGTTTGTAGCAAAGCAATATAGATATATGATATGATCATATATGAATATATATTTAAATATCCGAATTAACTTTCCTTTCGGTACTTACACTAGCTAGCAAGAGGGAAAGAGACGGGAATAGGAAGTTGACATTTTGTTCTTGAGTTTATATTTCATATTTTACTTTGTATTATTTATATTTTTGTAGTGGAGTAATTGATGTAATGAATGTAGTTGCTAATCGTAAATATCATTTAAAATTTGACACATTATTCAAAAATGTAATCAAAGCTACAGTAGGTAAAAAATTGCATCTATCTTTTATACATACATGTATTTATATATGTATATGTATGTATATTTATATCATTAATTAATTATGTATTTTATTTAAATCAAGTATTAGTGCTACATTCACAGGGGTATTTCACTGAACTTCTAGGATCTGCAGCTAGAACAATTTAGTTTAGTTAAGAACTTTCGATACATACAGACACAAACACATACACATACATATAGCATATAGATTTATAGATATTCTAGTTCAATAAGCGAAAGGTACACATGGAGCATTAAACTGGTTGCCACGCCCTTAGATCTGTTGCGTAGCTCCCGCTATATTAAGTTTTTCCTTTTTTAACTTTTACAAAAATCTTTTCTATATAAATTCAACAATTAAAGAAAAACTTTAAAGTTTTAAAGTCATGTTTTAACACACATACATACATATGTACATACATATGTATGTAGTCGATTTTGAAACGTAATACAGAGAGAGGAAAAATTTAGCACCAATCTATTCGAAAAATTCATCAAATCATTTTGATTGTTCCAAGTTATACAAATGAAGCACTTAAGATTAGGCGATATATATGTAAATCTGTTTTCTTTAAAATCAATATGAACACGTTTCCAATGATCGATAATCGATGATCACTGATCGCTGATCGCTAATCGATCATCGATTATTGCCATCGCTTCTCACACAATCCAAGCTGGAGCTTCATGTAGCTTAACTTAAAGAAATAATAATGAAATTGTTAAAAATTAATTTAAAATTTATTTACAATACAAATAAAAACGAGCAAAGAAAATGTTTTGGGTCTTTTTGCTTGAACTACGCTAGATACCGCTAGGTTTACATAGTATATATAGATTGTATATATCTGATATATATGTATATATTTATAAGTAGTTGTTTAATTATACAATACGTATTATTATTAATTAATTAAATAAAAAGATGAAAACAGTACTTTTCGAACTTCAGTCGAGATTTTCTTAAATTTTTTCAGTTTTGTTTTTGCTTTTTGAAAAGATAAATTGCGTCGAGGAGTGGAGTTTCGGGATTACCTAGGATAATTGTGCATGATTTGATGAGCTTGATCAATGAAATAAATAAAACTTGATGTTTCGCATGGGATATGTACGGCTAAGAGCTCAAGCAGGAGTAACAAAAGAAACCAAAAGTATCTCCAAGCTGTGTGTGGGTGTGTGTGCATCTGTGTGGATGTCTGGCGAAAAATGTTTGCGAACGTCTTTAATATTGCTAGATATTTAATGCATAACTTTGTAGTTGTAGTCGTAGTTGTAGTTGTAGTTAACTATGTATCTTGTATCTGGTAAATTGTATCTTGTATCTGTTAGAATGGTTTATGTTTGTCCTTTCATATTATGAATTCTTGCAGAGTTGCTTGCATCCTCCATGTTCTTCTTCTTCTTTTCTCTAATCATCGTCGTTTAACGCCTATATTATATAACCTAAACGTACAGTTCACAGAGCTGTCGCTCCAACTTCTACAGCTCGTCGTCCGCCTTGGGTATGTCGAAGATTTCGGCAAAGAGCGGCGGCAGTCGCAGCTTGGTCCAGTTCATTCGCAGCCAGTCTAAGTGTGAGAAGTGCTTGGCGCCCAGCGAGCGCAGCTCCGGTATTTTAGCCTCCAGCGCCGGCATCAGCTGCAGCGCCTGCGTCGATCCGGCCCTCGATCTGAGTATCTGCACACGCAGCGCCTCGGCCACCAGCTCGCGCGCCCGTGCGATTACCTTTGGCTCGCTGAGGCCAGTCCGATCCGATGCCAGCAGCACCATGGCCGAGAAGAGGCCAATCTCTGTGTCGCTCAGCCCATAGGCGTTCAGTGTGTTGGCAAAGTTCAGCAGGGCGTTCACAAAGTCCGACTGCAAAGGTGAGAAAGATATGCTCAATTGGAGAAGTGGCAAGGTAAGGGGAGTATAAATTCAGAAAGGCAGTTGCACAGTCTTTGGCGCATCTCTTGCCAGTTGCACTCACATCGTAGAGTATCTCGAGCTGTTGTCGTGTCAGATAGGCGCCGTCGTCCAGCGTCAGCGTCGTATCGTTGATCAAGCGCGCGACATGGGTTAGCCACACCTCGAAGAAGCCCAGCTTGATGAGTATCAGTTGGTCGTCCTGGGTGAAATCACAGAAGCCAGGTACGCGTTTAGCGAACTCCACAATGCGCTGCACGCCGGGCGTCACGCGCGCCGAGAACTGCTGCCACAGCCAAATCTTTTGGAACTCCAGACTCTCGGCCACGGTGGTGACAATCTGCAAGGCAATGGATAAACATACATTCGATTAGTTGTGACTTTTGTCGTGGATTACCAGATCTCGCATGCTTACGCCGTTCTGGGGCACTGTGACGGGTCGCCGCATCAGTTCACGTGTCAGCTCCTCGGTGTAGGAGCAGTTGAGTCGATGCGCCTGCGAGACGCACATGATCACATCGTAGACAGTCAGCTCGTTGGCTGTGCCGGCGAGGCCGTCGTGATGATCGATCGAGGGATGGCACATGCCCACGCCCACCTGGGTCATGGCCATGTCGCTGCTGCTGCCCATGTTAACCAATTGCTGATGATGGCTGCCCACAACTACAGCTGTTGCATTACTGCTGCTGTTGTTGTTGCTGCTGTTGTTGTTATTGTTGTTGTTGTTGTTGTTGGCACTACTATTGCAACCGCCCAGCTCCGATGGCGACGAGGCTATCGAACACATTTGTGGCGTTTGTGGTGTACTTGGTGTATTTACGCGCACGCTGCTCGCATGCGGCTGTTGTTGTTGTTGTTGTTGTTGTTGATGATGCTGCTGCTGCTGTTGTATTAGATTTGTATGCAAATTATTGGCACTGGTTTCATCCACATTTAGGGGCGCGCCGCTGGCTGCTGAGGCAGTTGCGGCGACTGCTGCTGCTGCTGCACCGTTCAGCTCACGTGAACGCTTCGGTACGCGACCATAACGCACAGCTGCAAGAATGAGAGAGAGCGAGAGGGAGAGAGTTGTCGGTTACGTTTGCAATTCAAATGGAATATTAATCAAAGCAGCCGCCAAGTATGCAGCACAAATGTAATTCGCATACGTGCAAAAGTATGCAACATTAAATTTCAACAGAGAGCAACGGCCAATATATGCGGCGTTATAAAATTGTAGCATACTTTTGAGCGCCCACTTTAAAAATAATCATTTTATTTATACAACTTTTCCACCCACGAGCATAATTAGCTGATAAACAAATATTAGTGTAATTTGTTATTTGGCGAGCATGGCAACCGACTTGGTTGTTTTGCGTCAGAAAACATATCAACCTATTTATTAGTTTCTAAAAGCAATTTAAATTTAAATCTTAGCCAGAAATGTCACACAATAAAACTGGCACACGCATAAATCTTAGGCAAACACACACACACACACACACACTGTAGCTAATGGGCTACGAAATTCTTGTGCCATCTCAACTAGAAAATGTGTACTACAAATACAATTTGGCAGCGAGCAAAATAAAATGATTGTTGCTGCAAGTGAAATATCTTAATATGAAAATGTTCATTAGCTCAGTTTTCAGCACAGCGAACGAAACAAATTGCACAAAATATTTACAACGTGAAATTTCTTTTGTGCAACCAGAGATACACAGCATATTTTATTAATTAAAATCGCATTTGCCTTTTGGCAAGCGACGTCGCAGCTGCCACCGGCAGCAACTGGAGCAGCAGCAGCAGCAGCAGCAGCAGCAGCAACTGGCGTTCACTTTATCAGTGGGACATTGACCCACTGTGCTCAATATATATATTTATAAAAAACTGTCGGCAACTGATTTTTGTTGTTGGTTTTCGCTTTGTCTTGTGGCTGCGTTCGTGGTATTCGCAGCAAGAGCCAGCGGCGTCAGTTTCAGCAACATCAACAGCAACAGCCGCAGACAGTCCACGAGATACTTTTGTATCTTGTAGATAGTCGTATTTATGTGTGTGCACTCATGACGAAATGGCGTGCGAGTTGTGCAAATTGGACAGAGCGCAGAGTGGGCCGCAGAGCTAGCTCAAGCTGAGCTGATCGAAAATTGCGCATACGCAGCGTGCGCCCGGAAAAGTTGCGAACGCTTGGAAAAAGCTCGATCGTACGCTCCAAGCTGGCCAACACATTGACCCACATCTGTTGCCTGTTTGGCTATTCAACTGGCCTTGTCACTGTGCATCAGCCGCTCATCTCGTTAATTGTCACAGCTCGTAAATTAATTATGACATAATAACAACACGCGGCCAGCTGCACATTGTGGAGGCCCACCTTCAACTCTGCTAATTGCCAGTGGCGGGCCCTGTCCTACTCAGCTCTGCTCTGCTCTGCTATGCTCTGTTTATTGTTGATGATTTCTAAGGTGTCTTCAATTAGCAGCTCATTTTGGCATCTGCACGATTTGTTTGCCCAGCGCTCGTCAATTGCTGTTGCTGTTGTTGTTGTTGTTGCAGATATTTTGTGTACATCTTTTTATTGACTCTATCTCAAGGGTAAGCGGAGCCACTCTGTAGCCGCCAATGAGTGGAACAGCTGAATGGACTGGAGTGTGCAGCAGCCAAGTATCGCAGCATATTTATAATTAATTTGCAAATAAACTCGACTAAATGGGCAATTGAACTCGTGCAGAAGATTCGGGTTAAGTTTCAGCAGATAAACAAATTTGAGGGGAATTAGAAATCAAATCTTTTATATGAATATAGAAGTAAAGTAAAGTAAAGATTTGTTTCGTAGTAAAAATTCAATTTAAATTGGAAGGCTTTTAGCTATATTAAAAACTTAAAATAAAAATATATTTATATTACTCTGGCCTATCCTCAATTTAATTTTTAAATGAAATATAAATTTATATAAATATATTTCTTTAAAATATGTTTTTTAATATATTTATAAATATATTAAATTAAATAAAATAAACCAAAAATGGATTGCAAAATAATATAGCAATTCAAAGAAAACATTTTGCCCTTTTCATATCAATTTAGTATATAACTTAAATTGAAATCGAGCTTAGGTAAACAACCTCAATCATGAAATTGTAACTAAACGTAATGCCGCACTCAAATATAGCTCAGGTAAATAATTTGTTGTTGTATTTGGCGCAGCGATAATCTACAGAATTGGCCATTGAATCGTGGCCAACGTAGACAGGTTGCTCCACATTTTTACTGTTGTTGTTGTTGTTGTGTTGCCGGCCACCTGCCACCCACTTGGCCTCTTCAAGCGCCCACTCGCTGGCAGCTCGACAACTGTGCAGGTCAACATCATCCATTATGCACCGAGCGAGACAGAAATAGAGAGAGAGAGAGAGAGAGAGAGAGAGGGAGCTGGAGCAGGGAGCGAGGCCAAAGTGGAGTCACATAAATAAGACTAAGCCTAAACTTCTTTTCCTGCTAAAAGCATCTTAAGTGATTTAGAGCAGCCAAATGACCCAACAGAGCGTGAGAGAAAGAGAGCGAGAGAGGGAGGTGGGGAGGTGGGAAGGTAGGCAGAGGCAGAGGCAGTGTGTAGGCTAAACTTGTTTCACAGCCTCCTCCATTTGGCCATCCATTTGCCTGCTCAGGATTTGGGTCAACCAAATGTGGGGCCGCTCTCGGCGCTGCCTCTGCCTCTGCCGCTGCTGCTGCTGCTGCTGCTGTTGACCGGCTGTTCACTCTACGGCTATTAGCATGCGAAGCTCGAGCTGTAACCAAAGCCAACTGCCAGCCAAGCAGCCATCAACTGCTCAACAACAACAACAACAACAGCAACGTCGCATTCACATAATCATACTGCATATAGTTGATTTTTCCTCTACTTTTGGGTTTATTGTGCGCATGAATGGGCTCCAGCCCCAACGTTTCCGGGCCCTCGACTCGCTGCCCGCTGCCCGCTGCCCCACTCTACAATCCGCCGGCATAATTTGGCCCACAGTTGTTGCTGACCTCGTTTGAGGTCGTTCATTCACCTGTCGCTGCTGTCGCCGTGCTGCACTTTATGCACTCTACATTTGCAAGCACATTTATAGGTAGGTACGTGTGTGTGTGTGTGAGTGAGTGAGTGTGTATGTGTGTCTGTTTACCCAGTTACGAAATTGTCCAAAATGCTGCGGCTTGGGTGAAAGTTTGTTATATTTTATTATTGCTGTTGCTGCTGCTGCTGCTGCTGCTGCTGCTGCTCTTCTCTATGCATGTTGCTGCGAGCAGTTGGAACTTCTAATTGAAATCTAGTTCATTTCTCGGTATCAAAAGCTAGTCGAAGATTTTGTAGCTTTGTATTGATAGCTGAGGTGGAACTATTTTGAGCCAAAAATCTCTTGCATGAAACGTTTTAATTATATGAATCAAAATTGTGATGCAAAACTATTTGTATATTTGGGTATAAAATCTGAATTATATATAGATATGCAAGTCTAAAAGCAGTAGTTGATGATAAACTTTGCAACATATATGTATATACTCTAGATATATATATATAAAATGTAAACATTTTAGGCCTTAGAGCAAATATTCAGCTAAGTGTTCCATTTGGGAAATTATTCTCAAAAGTTAGGGTATTTCAAATTTCATCACTTCTGTAACATTTCTCTTTTCTTTTGCCTCAGGGTGTGTCTTTGTGTGTATTGCTGTTGTTGTTTCTGGAGCAGCTAAAATTGTTAGTTGCTCGCTAAATTTGCAGCAACAGCAGCAGCGACAACACCAACAGTGAGTAGCAATAGTGGCAGACAAATGCAAAATTAAAACTGAAAACAATAAAAAAGCAACAAACAGCAGCCGCCACGCCCACCAACGCCCAGCACCCACTGGCAACCCAAAATTGTGTCAAGCAATTTGCGTATATTAACGCATTGTTGTTGTTGTTGTTGTCGTTGCAGTTGTTGCTGTTGCTGTTAAAGTTGTTCATGTCGATGAAGTTGTTGCTGCGATTGCTGCTGTCGTTGTTGTTGCTGTTGTTGCTGTCGTTGTTGTTGCTGTTGTTGTTGTTGCTGTTGCTGCTGTTTGTGTTACTGTTGTTGTTGTTGCTGCTGCTGCTGTTTGAGTTGCTGTTGCTGTTGTTGTTGCTGCGGTTGCTTCTATTGCTGCTATTGCTGTTGTTGTTACTCTTGTTATTGTTATTGTTGTCTCAGCTGTTGCTATTGCTGTTGCTGCAATTGCCGCCAGTGTTGCCGCTGCAATTGCCGTTTCAGTCCCTGCCCACGGGACAGTTTTGGACATTGCTGGGAAAGTCACAGACGAATTTCTCTCGGTCGAACCACTTGCCCAGCTCACAGAAGCCCAGCACTGGGCAGTCCTCCACGCAGGTCCAGAAGAAGCGGCAATGCTCGGCATGCGGAAGAATTTGGCCATGGAAGCTGCACGCCACCTCCTGCTGCAGGCAGTTGGTGGGCGGTGAAGGAGCAGGAGGCGGCGGAGCAGGTCTAGGTGTAGTAGTCACATTTGGATTGGCGCACTCGCCGTCCGAGCGTGGACACTTGCCAGGCAGACAGGCCAGCTGCTGGACATCGAAGATGAGCGCAGGTGGGCAGAGCTCGTGCTTGATGCTGTCGACGCCGCACCTGTAGTAGGCTCTGCAATCTGTGCAATCCGGCACCAGGTCACCCTCCTGATGGCCAGCGCAGAAGCAAAAGCCATCCGAGCTGCAGCCGAGCTCGCCAAGAGCCTGGCCAGAGCCCAGCTGGAGCAGGAGCAGCAGCAGCAGCAGAAGGCACAGCAGAGGAACTTTGAAGGGAAAAACTCTGTCAGAGGGAACTTAGGTGGGAGTCGAGCACTTTACCTGTCTGCATTGTCAGCACACGAAAGAATCTTAACTGTTGCCTGATCGCGCACTGCCTGGGGCATTTTATAGGAGTTTAGCTATAGCTGAACTCATAGATTAGATAGACAGATAGGCGATAGGGCTTGTGGACTCAGCTCTTGACCTGCTAAGACCCCGTTTCAAATAGTTTAAAGTGCTTAAAGTGTATTTGTATAGCTGAGTTCGTGCAGGCAGACAGAGACGCGCTGACTGGGTTTGGGTAAGTTCAACAATCGATAAGTTGGTCGATAGATCGATAGACATTTATCAGTTATTGAGATCAATCAATGGTTGATATATAAAATTGAAATATTCTTCAAGCTAACAGATTAACAGAAATCGAAGATTGTATTTAGATTGGTCTTCTTTATGCCATATCAGCTAATACCCATCTCGCTCTGTCTCTCTTTCTCTCTCCCTCTACTCTTTTATATTTTGTTAAATACATTTATTAAGCCATTAATTTGCTGTCTATTAATGTTATACGATCCCATTTAATAAGCCAATATCTGATTAAGCTTTCATCTATTATAGATTGCTTAAAATATTTATTGGCTCTGAGCTCTACTTTCATCAGCTTTAAGAGCTGAATACGCTGAAAAACTGATTCGCTTTCATGTACAACAAATGTGAAGGCGATCTCTTTGCATAAACGTATTGCGAGTGTCAAAAGGTGAGTCCCACGCACTCTGGCCAAAAAGAAAACGAAAGAAAAATGCAAAAATTTGGCAACAAAAGCCAATACAAATTGCCGTCGGGTTGAAAGATAATCGCCTTAGTTGCGTCGCAAGGCACGTGCGGGGTGGCGGCAGAGGCAGAGGCAGAGGCAGAGGTTGCCCAAATCAGGCAATAAATGCAACTGGGCGTGGCAGCCAAAGTCAAAGCGGGACGCGTAACGAAACGAAACGAAACGAATATGAATAAAAAATCAGCAAGAAATCAAAAACAAAAATCAGTCAAGGCATATGCAAATTTTGAACTGACCTACTCCCATATGAAAAGCAAATGAAACGACGAACCAAAAGAGTTAGAGACAGAGCATAGCGAGCGAGACAGAGACAGAGAGAGAGAGAGACAGAGAGAGAGAAGTCTCAAATTGAATATAAATCGAAAAGTTGTATATATGTATATGTAAAGTGCGTGCGATGTTTGATGATGATGGCGTTAATGATGATGATGATGATGATGATGATATCAAAGCTAGATTTTGGGGGCGTTGTACGATCTTTCTGCAGTTGCTCCAAGCACTCTATCAATCAGTGAGTCAGTCAGTCAGTCAGTCAGCCATTCAGTCAGTCAATCGCTCAGTTAGTCAATCATATTTAAATGCTTAAATAAACGCTCAAATTGTCAGCAATTAACGTGCTTTCATTATGTTCTCATGCCTCGCTGCTGGCATGCAAAACCCCCAAAGAATCGAAAAAAGCTAAGCCGCTTAGCTGCCATGGAGAAAGGCTTTCACCCAAAATAGATATGGGTTGAGTGGCGTTTTCTATAGAAAAGCTGAGCTGACTGACGGTGGGACGGATGGACGGACGGATGGATGGATGGATGGATAGATGTCCCCACTTTAATGCCCCATTCACAAGTTGGCGACACATCACATAACTATTGCACGGCTAACCTATGTATGCCTCTCCATATGTCTATCTATCTATGTATCTTTCAGTTACACACACACACACACACAAACATAGACGCATACGCACACATATATAATTCACTTAAGCGCGTTCAACGAAGCGGGATGAATGACCTCAATTTGAATAGTTGTCCATCTCCTCTCTGTCTCTGCTCCACTCTTCCCCGCTCCGTCTGCCGTTCTCTCTCTCCCTCTTTCGCTGTCTTGCTGTCTGTTTGCCCTCTCATTTCGTTGCTGACTTTTTGGGTGCCATTTAAATCAACGCCGCCTACTTTGTACACTGGCTTTTAGCCGCTTTACTCTCCCTGCCTCTCTCTCTCTCTGTCTCTGTCTCACTCGTTTCATTTACTTCTTTTTGTGTTGCTTTATTGCATTCTTGTTAAAAATTATTCAAATGCTCGACAATTTTCGGGCCAGTTTTCTCCTAGAATTGAGGTTATAATCATAACTGCCTGCCGTCTCCTCAACCTCCCCACCTCCCCCTCTCCATACCTCTACCAACCCATCAAAAAGAGGGCGTGGCTCGTCCCACTCGCTTCCGTCTCATCTCCACTCAAAGTTTTTATCTGTTTGACACAATTTTCTGGGCTGAGCAGCGGCTGCTGACTGCCTCTTCCCTTCTCTCCTCTCAGCCGTGCTCGCATTTTATTTGTTGTTTAGTGACACAGTTTAGATTACACACACACACACACACACACACACACACACACACACACACACACACACACACACACACACACACACACACACACACACACACACACATGCACACACACGCTCGCTAGCCTAAGCATTAAGCTGTCTCTCTTTTTGTGTGTATATTTTGACTACCTAATTAGATAAAAAATACAGTTGGCTGACGTTGGAGCGCTCGCCTACTGCCCCCCGCCCCACGACCTGCCTCTGTCCCACAGCCAGCTCCCTGGGGAGGTGTTTAAAAAGTTGCATTCACTTTGGCTCCAATGCGGAGGCGTGTTGCCATCAAGCAACTTAGCTGCAACAACTGCAACAGCAGCGTGTGTCAAGTTGTCTCTGTCTCTGTCCCCCTTGCTCCCGCCTCCTGCTGGCCTCTTTGCCACATTAGAGACTGTGTGTGCCCCACTTTGGCGCTGTAGACAGGAATGTTCCATAGATACAAGCATTGAGGGCAGCTTACGGTTGCCATTTTATATGTTTTGAGCTTGTCTAAGGGACGCTTACCTGAACAACAGTTAGCGAGCTCTACCTGGATATCGGGCAGGAACTACCGAGTGCATACAAATTTTACTACTAAAGTTTGCGAATCGAATTCATTTCGAGTGAAGAGAGAGTGCATATATTGGTTGGCTGTCCAGCCATCTGTGCTTCCCTTCATCTATCCTCCATCCAAATATTCTCTAGTTTTATTTAAAGGAATACCCAGAAAACTAACTTGTTTTGTCTATATTATTATCGGATTCTCAATTATTACCTAATACAGATAAGGCTTAACCGCTTATCTGCAAAAAAAATTTCCAAACAACCTTGCTCAGTGCAAAGTTCAATTAAAAAGTAAAAACTCGAAATGATTTTTGAGCAACGCCTACACAATGCCTCATTAAGCGTTTATTGAACTCAGTTTGATATTTTAAGCTCGCATTCAAATTAAATTTTAGCCAAAAACAATAAAAATCAAATCAAACAAAAACGAAAAGCGAATAACGTCAAATAAATTAGCCATGAATGTTGATTAGATATAAAGATATATCGCTGAAACTGTATTGCAAATAATTAGAAAAGCATTTTGGCTGAGCGGAAGCGCGGCTAACGGGGCGCATGAGTAATGCCGAAAGTTACGCAAATTGCCGACGTGATGCGCCTCGCCTCACCTTACCCCGCATCACCTTGCACCGTCTGCTTATCAAATATTTGAACTAAAATGTGTAGCTAAATTAAAACAAACAACGCGAGTTCTAAGACATCAGACAGTAGCCAAAAAAAAAAAAAGAAAGAAAGAAAAAGAAAAGAAAAAGAAATAAATAGCGAAGCGATGCTCCAATTTGATAAGCGCTGGGCGCATTGGCAATTAGCGAATTAAATGCTGACCAAGAGGTGAGTGTGAGAGAGAGAGGAGACTGTTGCTTGTTCTATAAATGTTTCCATGGGCCCACATCCCGCTTTAATGAAAAGGCAAACAATTAAATTAGCCAAGACGAAATGCGAATCAACCAAGAATCAACAAGAATTCGCATCGACAGCGAGAAACTAGAACGCGCCGCATTTGTGAAATGCCAATCGTTCGAGAGTATGACCGAGACGAGCCGATATACATATGTATATACATACACATAAATAGATATAGGTATAGGTATAGCTATGTATGCGAGATCAATGCTCGCTGGCAGCTGCTGTCGATCCATGTTGCGATTGGTTCGTTGTTAGGGTGCGTTCGGGCTGTGATTGATTGAATTAATAATACAAATTAGCAGAGCCAAGTAGGTAAGATCAATGATCTTGTCGAGGCAGTAGCTGCCCGATCGCTTGCCAGGGCGTGGGTGTAGCTCGCTGACTGCACAGATCACAACAAGAGGAAAAGACGAGTAGCTCTATGATCGATCAGCGATCTAGCGCACTTTTTATTACACATTCGCGAGACACGAGAACCGTTTACGATCAGCTGTGATTGCTGTGCTTCAAGATTAAATGGCTGAGATCAGTCTAGTTTATCTCAGTTGCGATCAGCAACACGAGTAGCCAACCAAAGCACTGGCAACTGATCATTTAGCGGCGATCAAGCGAAGTTTTATTACAAATGCACGAAAGCGTTTTATGATCCGTTGAGTTTTGGGATCAGTCTAGTTATCAGAGTACTGGCTAAGAATAGTTTTCAGACCAAGCTACTTTTTATTGCTTGAGCTGAATGCCAAAGTCCTCTTTCTTAACTTTCAGATCATTAACTAATTTGTTGAATATCATTAAATGCCCAGGGCGAGAGCTTTGCCTAGATCGATGAATAAGAAGCTGAGTTCATTATAGAAAGTTTTTGTTTATTAAGTTAATATTAATGATTGTGTCTCCAACTCGCCTGATCTTCCATTCCTAATCATTGTGTCACCATAGAATGATCACTAAATTGTCTGAGTAATACATCAAATGCTGATTAATGCCTTCGGCTAAGTTAAGATTTATGAACCAGCAGAGCAAGCCGAGCTAGAGATCTTTATGATTTATGATTGCGTATGCTTCTCTCGCTTTCTCTGTCTCTCTCATTCTATTTACTTCTCTGTCTGTCACCATAATAAGATCACAACATGATCAGGTCGTGTAGTTAATGGAAGAGTCAACGAGAGTCGTTGGCTTCATTATGAACACGCACGATCAATGACCGACAATGGAAGAATTGCAGCAGCAGCAGCAGCAGCAGCAAACAGCAGCAGCAGCAAACAGCAGCAGCGGCGGCGACTGAGTGATTTCTTCCTCTGCAAGGAGACCCCCAAAGACAAGCGCAGCGCCTCTGGGGCACTGGCCAATGGCTAACGATGCCAGCAGGGAGCACGCCCAGACGGAGCGTTGAACTATAAACGTCGTCGTTGATCGTCGTCTCGTCGTCAGTGATCTTTGTTGTTGTTGTTGCTGTTCGCATTTCATTCTGGACTTTATTTTGTTTTTTTGCTGGGCGCTTTCGCTGTTTGGCAACGTCATCGTGGGGCAAACAAACATTATGAACCAGCTCATAATGAGCGACTCGTTTTGCAATCTCATAATCAGCTACCGGCTCCAGCTCAAAGCTTCGCAAACAAAAACAAAAACTCTTGATGTTGTTGTTGCTGTGCACAGTGCAACGATCGCCAGTTTTTGGGCATGCCCTCTCCCTTTTGCATCTCCCTCACACCCTTTGGCCAAGCTCTCCCTGTGTCTGCCTCTGCCTTTGTCTCTGTCTCTGTCGCTCGCCCTGCCTGATCAGCTGTGTGTGTGCTCCGATCCCTTCTCACATCTCGTTCTGTTCTTGTTTCTTCTTTTGCATATTTACAGCGCTCTGCTATCAAAATGCAGCGCTGCCAGCGTTGTCGCACTGGTGCTTCACCCTTTGCAGGCGTCGCGTCGCGTCGTCATCGCTATAAAGTGTCAATGCACTTGTTCTTGTTTCAGTCGTGTACGTGTGTGTGTGTGCGTGTGCGTGTGCTTGTGCGTGTGCTTTGCTGCGTCTTCACGTGCGTCGCCATTACCTCCTGCTGTTTTGACTGCACCCGCCTCTGCCTCACTCTCACTGCCTCTCGCTCACACTCTCGTTGTTCAATCCTTTTTGCTTTCCGCTTTCAAAGCACTGGCTCTGGCTCTGGCTCTGGCTCAGCAAGCGTCGACGTCGTCTGCTGCGTCGAGTGCTTTGCCGTTTTTGTTGCCCCTCTCTCTTCGCCTCATTCGCTCGTTCGTTCGGTCGTTGGTCGCTTGCTCTCTGCCTTTGCACTTTGGTGCATCCTTGTCTGGCGTTTGAACTTTTTTTGTTCGTTTTGTTGCTTTTGCTGCTGCTGCTGCTGCTGCTGCTGCTGCTGTTTCTGTTGTTGTTGCTGCTGTGTGTGCAATCTTTGTTCTGCAGACGTCTGGCCTCTGCTCGGCTCCTCGCCTCTTCCTCCTTTCCCTTTTCCTGTGTGTGTGTGCGTGTGCGTGTGTGTATTGGCATTTGACTCCATTTAAAGTTTGTTTCGCTTTATTTTGCAAATAAAATTAACTCAACTGCCGGCAGCAAAGTGCAAGTGAAAATTGCAGATGCAGTCGCAGTTGCAGCCGTAGCCGCAGCTCTAGAAAGCTGCAGTTGCCAAGTGCTTCGGCCCCCCCCTCCCCTCCCCTCCTCTCTCCTACCCGCACTCAGCTTCCTTTGTTAACCCACCTTCTGTGCCCCCTCGCGTCTGGCGTTTGCTAATGAGCTGAGGCGTGGCATAAGCGCAGTTACGCATAAATGCAAAATGGGCACACATTAGCTTAAGGGCTTGCCACTTCGCACTGCCAGCAGAAGCAGCGACCGAAGCGCAGCAGGACTTTAGAAATTTATATAGTGTGGAGGTAACGATGTAATATATGAAGTTGAGTTAAGCGTAGAAGTTACTTTGTATAGGTAGCAGAGATCTTTGAGACACTAAGATATATGATGATGAGAATTGCAGAGAGAGGCGATGTGTATGAGAAATTGAGTCTGTCATTGGTGCTTAGCACAGCAGTAGATATTGTGGCAGAGAGGGCGAGAGAGAGAGAGAGAGAGAGAGAAAGGAAGCTCAACTGTGAATGAGTTTAATAACAGCTTAGTGATAAGGTCTCTCTGTCTAGAGGATATTTCACATATACCTGCCCTGAAGTTCGCTCAACTCTATTACAGAGTCTCGACTCACATCCATTTCTTTGTGCATTACAACTGGTGTTTGACAATGGCTTTTGTTGTCTCTCAGTTTTTACGGTGCCTCCGTTTATATTTGTGTTGAATTTTCTCAAGTTGAAAAGCACGAAAGCAACTTTCCGCTAGCTAACAGACAGCATTTAACCTACTTTAAACTTGTCTTCTGCATTTTTGGGCACAGTCATTAGCCAAGCAGCAGCAGCAGCCTCAGCCCCAACAACACCAAAGCTAAATTCAGTTTTATCGCATGTCTCATCAACAACAGCAACAGCTGCAACAACAACAGCAACAGCAACAGCAACGGCCATCAACAGCATTTAACAGGCCCATCAACGGGCCGTCGTTGGCCTCAGCTACCTGTCCACTTAAACTTCGCTTATGGCCCCAACTGCCCGCCCCACCCGTGCCACTTACTAATTCACTCCAATCACCACCTGTGTCACATTTTAATATATTTTGCAATAAAATGCGCATTAAAACAAAAGAGCGGAGAGCGCCTGAAGTCAAGGTAACATCAATACCTTGTTTTCTTCTTCTTCTCCTTCTTTTCGGGCAGTTGCAGTTACTTTTAAGGCTCTACCTCATGGCTGACCTTACTGTACGTCCCTTGCTGCAGTCGACTCTCCCCAGCTCTCCCCTGCTCTCCCCTGCCCTGCTCTGTTCTGTTCTGTTTGGCACTTTGAATGGTTTGTCGGCGCTCGTCTATGACAGCCACAACACAAAGCTTTCCACACACACACACACACACACACACACATGTATAGCTCTTGCACTTCTTAAACACACACATTTTGAGCTGCACTCATGAGCTCTGTTACTTAATCATCGTCATTATCAGCAATGATCATCAGGTCGATTGTAATTATCATTCGAGCTGCGGTCGCTGTGGTTATGCTCGCCTGCACCTTGCCACACATTCTAGAGGGTTGGAGGTGTCTTCCCACCTCCCTCTCTCTCTCACTCTCCCTCTCGCTCTCTCTCTCTCTCTCTCTGTCTCTCTATATGTATGTATATGTCTCACTCCCTCACCTTTAGTTCAACTCACTGGCATTTTGATTCTATTCAATTTGGAGGTCATTCTTGGCTAACTGCATCTGTATCTGTGTATCTGTATCTATAGCTGTTTTCTTTGTATCTGCAGCCGAGCATGACAAGAAGAAGAAACAAAGCATCGTGAAGCCAAAACTGAAACAGTTTGCGGTATATTCTTGGCCCAAAAATGTCAATTATAATGAGTAGCTGGTGCGGGCCACGACTCTAATACGCTTCACAAATTTTTAAGAATGTTTTTCGTTGTCGTTGTTGTTGTATATATATAAATATATATGGTTTATTATGGACTACTTACTAATGGCCAAGAAATTATAAACTTGAAAGCTTTTTGTTACTCTGCTATTGTTATAGGAGATGTTAGAACAATAAAAGAATACTAACTTATTGTTTAAATATGTCATAACAAGATGTTAAATGGAGAATGATATTCCAGAAATATTTTAGATAGTGGCACTTAGAGTAATATTATGTTAACTAGATAATGTTATATGGAGAATGATAGCTACAAAATATATATATGTACATGGATATGTATTACATTATTAGCATACCTTTGCTGCTATATGTTATTAGTCTGAACATAATGTTATTAAAGGTATTATGATAATCTAGTACATTTACTGATAAGGCAGTATAAACCCCTTTCATATTCAATTGTTTAACATGAGAGCTATTGAATGTCATATACGGATGAATTTTACAAACTAACATTATGTAAGCTACTAAGAACTGTTTAGATGTCTAACAGAATGTTAAATGAATGCTAAGATATTTTATTAGAAATATGTTGCATTAGCTGAAAGTATTTTTTCGTATTTGGTCGTTTAATGATGTTTGCCAATTAATTGCCACACCCTTTACCAACACTGACACATAATCAATACAATTATGCGAGACACACACACACACACATACATACACACGCTCGTCTGTTGACACATCAAATCTAAATTGTTCAGCCCATATTAGTTCATTAATGTCACGAAATGAAACACACTTCAACAGTTTTTGTTTTTGTCGAATTTTTTGTTTTTGTTGTATTTTTTTGCCATGTGAACCGAAAGAAAACTGGGCAACAAAGCAAAGACAGCGAAAACTGGCGATTAAAGCGAACGAGCAGACACAAATGTGAGCCAACAAAAATAAAACTAAAACTAAAACAATAATGAAAATAATAATAATAACAATAATAATGAATAAATAACACACAGAAAGTAGCTGTATAATGGCCAGTCGCGCGAAATATACATACATATATGTGTGTGTGTGTGTGTGTGCAGTAAACAAAAACAAATATGTGGGTCAATTTTGTAATAAAGTATATGTGTGTGTGTGTGTGTGTGTGTGTGTGAGAGGTAGAAGAAGCAGACAGCACAGCAACAGAGCGGAGCCAGGCCAGTCAAGCAGCCATAGAACTGCGGCACGCTGGGGCATTTCATCCCCAATCGAAGAACAGCTGATTGACAAGCTGCAATCATTGGCTGGAGCAACGATCCCATGCCATATACCCCCCCCCCCCTCTCACTCTCTCTCTCTCTCTATCTCTCAGGTAATTATGCTGGGACTGGGTAATTGGCCCGCTTAACTGTTAATGGGCCAACTTGAGTTGAGTTTAACGGTAAGTTTTTAAGACAGTCTTTAGATGGGAGTAGATTGTAGACTGTCGAGTGGAGAGCGTGGAGACTGTGGAGACTGTGGAGACTGGAGCAATGACTGTTTTGGTCACTGCGCTTGGAGCGCTAGCTAGAAGTATCTCATGGATACATTAACTACAGCTCGACTTTGTGCTAGATTTTGTATCTCTATTCCATGTTTCTTCGTGCTTTTTTTTTCGCTTTGTTAGTCTTTAGCGCTCAGGCAGATGATTTCATGCCTTTTGTGAGATTTAATTGTTATTCATTTGGCTGTGGCGCGCGCGCCCGTCGTTCGCTGCGCTGTGTTTGCTTTGTTTGTTGCTATTGTTGGCGTTGTTGTTGCTGTTGCTTTAGTTTCGTTTTGGCTTTGGCCAAACCTTGAACCGCACCGCATTCAGTTTATTGGCCGCGTTTTTACAACGAATACCGTTGCGAGCTAAACGTTTGGCTCGACTGGCTGCCGTCTCTGCTCTATGATGATTACGCGATGATCATCATGACGACAATGATGTTGATTATTTATGAGCAGTTTTAGCTCAGTTGCTTTCTGGCATATTCGCAGATACACACAGCCAGCCAGCCATTGGGGGCAGGGCAGCGCAGGTGAGGCGTTTGACTTTGTCGATAAAACAAAAAAAACGATAGATAAAGAATCAGTTGCAGCTATGCATATATGTATATAGATACATTCATATATTTATATGCATAGGTAATAAAGATACATCTACAGCTACTAAAAGATAGATACTTTGTTGCAGATTTATATCTAAACAGATGTAGATATCTACTGCTGCAGCTCCAGTTACACACGAAGCTACTCTGATACAGAGATAAAGATACACCGATGCACCGATTCACATTTTGGGCTATTAATAGATGGCTAACAACACACATGAAGATACAGATACTAATATAATATATATACTTGTATTAATGCTCCGTTTTCTGTCTGCAGCTCCGACTACAGGGCTACCTAGACACACACACACACACACACACACATTCATTTTCGTCAGATTTGCTAGAGGCACGTGTCGCTGGATATCCTTGGGTCACATTCCAAGCTCCACCGCGCCCTAACTGCGGCTGCCCCTTTTTGCCATTTTTTGTTGTTGTTGTTGCAAATAAATTATTTATTTATTTACTTATTTATTTATGTTTGCAATTTGCTTTGGCTCGCATTTTGTTGTTGCTGCCTTTTCTGCTGTTTGCTGTGTTGACTCGGCCGTACAAGGACGAATTTAGATGTTAATGAACTGAGCAAACAAACTTTTTGACGGCAAGTGCGGCATTGCGTGTATGTGTGTGTGTGTGTGTGTGTGTGTGTGTGTATTTGCAATTTTTGTTGCCAATTTGTCAACTATTTAATGTGAGTATTCGTTGGTTAAACGATCTACATGTGTAGAACATAATGGAGGCTAATTTATGCATAGCTCTTCGGCTAGATACCCTGGAAAACTAGCAGCAAACGGTGGATTATATTGCTTGGACTGATGATTAAGATACACTAGACAGGGAAGTATTTTTTTTTAAATAGGAAAATAAGCTTATTTAAACTATAAATTAAATATAAAATAAATGATTTTTATATATATTAATTTACCAATTTATTTAATTCCACAGTCGAGTATTTCTCTTTGTCTCTCCCTCCCTCTCTCTCTCTCTCTCTCGCTGATTCTAATTTGATTTCTAGTTCTACTACATTTCTACATTCTACAGAGTATCTAGTGGTCGTGTTTACCTCAGCAGCTATTCATAATGTGATTTGCTGCACAGGGATTACGAAGCGCGGCTGCAGCAGCAGCAGCTGCAACTAGTCGCCTGGCTATCCTTCTATGATTGCAACTGATTGTCTCGGCTGTCGCTGCTGCCGCTGCTGTTGCACCTGTTGGCCAGGTAGTTAGCAATTTTCATAGCTTGGACATTTGAAGAAGGCAGCAGGCAGCAGGCAGCGAGCAGCGGGCAGGAGACTGGCAATTTTTATGTTTCCGGTTCTGATTAGTGCTCAAGATGCGCCCTAAACCGGAATGCAAATGCCAAGCGGCTCTAACTGGGCACAAATCAATTGGCCAGCAAACCAGCAGCAACAACAGCAGCAGCAGCAAAATCAAAGCAACAGCAGCAGCAGCATCATCAATAATTGCAACCAGTTTTGCAATAGTCGCGGAGTGTTGAACTAAACCAGTTTTTTATTTACTCTTTTTTTTTTGTATTTTCAATATTTCTCTTACTTTTTTTTTTAGGTACGGAAAATGTAGGAAGTAAAATGCAGCAGCAGCAACAACAATAACAAAGCAACAGACAGGAAGTTGCAGGCCTTTTTGTTGTTGCTGCTGTAAGTGAATGAACCTGCGCGAGTGTGTGTGAGTGTGAGAGAGTGAAGGAGTTGTAGCTGTGTGTGTGTCTGTGTGTGTTTCTTGATTTTTTGATGATTATATTAATATTAAGCATACGCTCGGGAAGACTGAATTATTTATGCCGCAAGTGAGAGCGGGAGGCAGCGCTGGGAGAGTGGAGAGAGCGAGGGCGAGAAAGAGAGAGTGCGTGGCGTGGAGAGTGTAGAAAGGAAATGCGAAAGAAGAATTCAATTTACCATTCAATTGGGAGCAGCTCCTGCCGCAAGCTTCATGCGGCTGCTATCCAAAAATAGGCGCTGCCAATTCGCCTCACTTTTGTTGCTGTTGTTGTTGTTGTTGTTGTTGTTTTTGAAGCTGCGTTCGTTGGCTTTTTTTGTTAATTTTTTTTTATTGTTTGTTGTTGTCTCGTGTGTTGATTTCAGAAACTTCACTTAAAGGCAACAGTTTGCGCCGCTCAGCTGCTTTAATTTCACTCTGCTCTGCTTTTGGATTTTGATTTTTTCATTGTATTTTTTGTATTTTCTTATATATCTTTTCCTTTTTACCTCTTGTGACGTTTCTTTTTTCACTGTCACTTCGCAGCTGGAATTGGGGAACTCTTGCTGGCTCTTCCTCCACGCACACACAGGCACACACACAGAAGTAGAGTGCTGCTGCAGCAGCGGCAACAGCGGCGGGTGGCCGCAACTTCAACTTGATTTTGAAATTCAAATCACAATGCCCGCGAGCAATTTATGCAACACACTGTGGCCAGGCTCTGGGACGACGCATCAATTGCTGCAAGTGTGTGCGTGAATTCGTGCGTGTGTGTGTGTATTGAACGCTTTAACGCACTTTATAAGTTACAATTTTTGCTACTACTGCTGCTTCTTCTACTCCTTCTTCTTCGTCTTGTTTTTTGATAAATACACAAAACGAACACGAATTCGAGCTGCGAGCAGCGTTGGTTATGTTCGCTTTTCGGGGAGCGTTCGCGTGCCGCGCGCTTGAAGCAACGAGAGACAACTGTAAACGAGCTAACGAACGACAGCCAAGCGACGCGAACGAAAAGCGGCCGCTGCTGCGCGGCGAGCGTCGACGCAAAGCTTTTACACCAGCAGCAGCAGCAACAGCCGCAGCGAGCGTCGCAGCAGCGGCAGCTACAAGAATATGAGAAGCAAAACAAAGAAGTGCAAACAGCAGCATGGGAGCGAGAGAGCGTCTGGCAGGCAGTCAAAGCTGCTGTGCATGGCACCCATTGAGAGCGAGCGAGCGAGCGAGAGAGAAAGCGACTCGGAGAGCGAGCTTTTCTGCTTGCAGAACTTTCGAATGCAGCAGGAAGCACTGCAGTTGGCCGCGCCGCCGATGTCGACGTCACCGTCGACTTCGACAGCGACTGCAAACCAATTGAAATTGACTAACGAGATTTGTGTGTGTTGCATCCGTGTGATTGCAACAAAAAGCTGCACAACCGGTGTTAGATGCATTTGCATTTACATTTTGAAGCTGCGACTGCCTGTGACTGCGACTGCTGCACATTTGGCAACGTGGCCAGCGGCACGTTTTACAATTTGCAATACCAGCAGAAGGCAAAAAAGGTACAAAAAACTTAACATGGCGACTGCTAGGCAGTTACATAAGCCTTGATTTAGATGACGGCTTAGATACGTCTCTTTCTCCTTCTCTGCCTCTGCGTGTGTGTGAGTGTGTGTGTGTGTGTGGGTATTGGCAATAAGGAAGTAACTTTTCATGCCAGCTTTGTACGCTTTGAATGCATTTCTTTGATCAAGTTGCTGCCTCAAGGAAACAGGATAAATCGCTTGACAATTTTCCGCTGCCAATTTTTTTTTGTTTTCGAACAACAGAAACAAAAAGGAAAAACTTTTACTATTTCCGCCAGTCATGAAACAGATGAAGTGGAAAATTGAAAGAAATTTTAATTGCGCTGATAAAATAACGGCGAAAACTTATGTAAGCCATGTGGAATTAGTTATGTAGCTGCAGGCTGAAAGCAGTATCTGATTTTCTGATGGGGAATTAGCGATGTATCTACAAATGATATGTGCAAGATATAGGATGATGTGTATCTAGCAAGGAAAGAGAGAGGGAGAGAGAAAGAAACACAGAGAGTGAGAGTGAGGGAAAGAGATAGAGAGAGGGATGTCTATGAGGTACAGCTGAAGAACTGAGCTATGTATATGCTGAAAAAGTATCTGGAGATATATAAGCTAGATTTTCTCTTTAACTATAGGACGTAGTAGATTCATTTAGCAAAAGTACAGTTGCTGTAAAACATAACAGTTTTGATGTATTTCATTGAAATTGAAATTGTAGCATTTGAATGCAGTTTTGCAACGAATGGTGCCAAGGCACCACGCCTCACGCCCCATGACCCATGACCCATGCCGCAAGCCCTGCAGGTCCAGCCACGCCCATTGATTTCGAATCTAATTGCTGGTTGAAATTGTTGCTAAACATGGTCACCCGACCGTTATTCGATGCACAAGCCCCAGCAACTAATTTGCAGCACGCACAACATGCAACACCAAAAAGGGGCAACTGTAGTGTTGAAGGGGAGGGGCACGGCCAGCAGGAGGCAGGGGCGGTCAGGTTGCAGCTGGGGAATGAGTCTCAAGTGTTGATTTCCTTAGCGCTGCGGCATGTCAGGCACGTTTAAGCACGCTGCCAGCTCTGATTTAATTTAGTAGCAACTTGCAACACTTGCAACGAAGCAGCAGCAGCAGCAGGAAAAGAGTCATCGATCACGACCGCAAATGATCTGCATCATCGTGGGGTGCTGTGTGTTTATGACACAGCTGCCAGCAGTTCGAGCAGCAATTTAACATGCAACATCATCAGCTTCAACATCAACTTCAGCTTCAGCTTCAGCTTCAGCTTCGGCTTCAGCTTCACTTGATTAAGCAGTTAAATCAAAACGTTCAATGCTGGGGCATGCCGCATGCCGCCTGTGGCCAGAGCCGTTGCGACGTCTCGAAGGTGTTTTCAACGAGCGCCTGTCAAAGTTGCCGCCGCGGCCACACTTGAGAGCGCACGCAAAAGGTCAACGCATTCTCTATCTCTCTCTCTCTCTCTCTCTCTGCCTCTGCTGTCAAAGGGAAATGCCACACAACAGCAACGGCAACAGCAACAGCCTCACTTAACGAAGCGGCGTGTTAATTGAAGACAGGCAGGCAACTGGCCAAAGCTGAGGTTGAGGCTGTTAGCCAGCGACAACAACAACTACAACAACAACTACAGCAACAACAACAGCAACAGCAGCAATTGTTGCTAGCGTAGCTGCTTGTTGGGCGTTTTATTCGTATTTCTGGTAATCAAACGCTTCACTGATTCATGCGTTGGCCGACAACAACAACTGCAGCAGCAACAACAACTCTAGCAGCAATTGCAATTGTTGCTGTTGCAATCAGCGCTGACTGCTCTGCTGCCGTTGCAGTTGCAGTTGGCAGTTTGCTTCCTCATTTTTGTTGCATGTGCAACCGCATAACTTAAATGCTCCGTTTGCCTTTCAGCTCTTCTGGCTCTGCTGCATTCGCTCGCACTTTGATCTGTGTGCAAATCTTTTGATTTGTCCGTCCGTCTGTCTGTATGTCCGTCCGTCTGTCTGTATGTTTGTTTGCCTGCCTGTTGTCTCTGTCTTTGGCTTTGTTGCACTCAGACGCTCGTAAATTTGTTGCAATTAAACAGACACCCAAAGTGCAGCTCAAGTGCTTTGCACTGCATTGAATACGACTCGCGGCAGTTCAGCTAATGCATGCTGCGCTGCAATTTTGAGACCCAAATAAAATTGCAATAAAGTAGATGAATTATTTGTAAAACATGTGCATGAATTGCAAGTTCATTACATTGTGTGTATACTGTGACTACTTTGTTTTCTTAGGGCAATCCAGCTCGAGTCTTTGATAGTTTCTTGAGGAACTCTCTTAAAAGAGTTTGAACATCTGCCTAACGAATGAAACAGAAGCTGAAGAACAAGAATTCTAATTATCTCTCTCTCTCTCTCTCTCTCTCTCTCTCTCATTCATCTGCTCGCTCGACTCAGCAGCAACTCTCATTAGCATTGTCTGCAATTTGCGTCTCTAATCAAAATAAAACGCTGAAGCATTTAACAACTTTGGCTAACAACAGCTACTTAAAGCCAGCTAACGTATTTATAGAAGTTTTTCACTTAAACTTTGCACGGCAAGAAGCTGTCGCCAGCAATAACAGCTGCTGATTGCTGCAGCCCGGCAGCAACAGCAACAGCAGCAGCAGCAGCTGCAACTCGCTTTGGTCAATTTATGATTTCGCATAATGTTGCAATCACTTTTGGCTGCATAATGCAAATGCGTAATGTTTTCCGGATGGCGTCTTCAGCGACAGCAAACGACGCGTGAAGTGGCAGCAACAGCAACAGCAGCAGCAGCAGCAGCAGCAGCAACTGTTGCAATTGGCAGCTTTATCAAAGCTGATAAAAGTCCAGCAGAATCGCGGAAGCGTCAAGAAAAATGCGTGCAACGTCCGTCACGTTGCTAAAGTGCAGTTCAATGAACCTAGCCAAGCGGGTGCAATTGTCAATGTACTTTATGTTGTTGTTGCTGCTGTTGTTGCTGCTGCTGCTGCTGCTGCTCCTACGATGAGTCGTCAACTATTAAGTATACGCAACAGCATATATTTATATGTGCGCGGCGAATGGCAGCGCATCATAATCATTTATTTTTGCACTAGACGCGACAACAATGACTGCAACAACAGCAACAATTGCAGCAACAACAGCAACAACAACTCACTCAAGTGCCTTGGCTAATTTTATAAACTTATTTTATTCATTCTCCGCTTTTAGCAGTGATTTGTTGTTTGTTGTGTTTGCTGCATTTAGTTGAAGTGCCTCACATTTTCCTCCTCTGCTTCTTCTTCTTCTTCTCTTACTCTTCCTCTTCGCTTTATAATATTTACTAAGCACATTTAGTATGCAACGCGCGTTGACAGCGCCACCGAGCGGGGCTCTCGCTGCTTAGTTTACTCTGATTGACATTTAGAAGTCAACGCTCGCCCATTGCAATTGCAGCTGTCTTTGTCTTACTGCCAGCAACAGCAGCAGCAGCAGCAGCAGCAACAACTCTGTATGGGTGCAAAGTCAAACTGCAATCATCTGCAGCAGTCGACTCGAGTGCGTGTGTGTGTGTGTGTGTGTGTGCGTGGGCGATATTTTGTTGTTGCTTGACTTTTTGCCATTAATTGGCATTAGATAGTTGCATTTGCAATTTGTGCAGGTGCGAAAGACGTTGAGACGAGTGGAAGTTGCCAAATGTGGGGCGAAGGGAAAGAGGAGAAGAAGTTTAACTGCTGCTTGAATAGCTCTCTCTCTCTCTCTCTCTCTCTCTCTCTCTATCACTCTGGCTCTCTCTCTCTCTCTCTCTGCTGTTCCCCTCTCCCTCTCTCTCTCTTTCGCTGTCTCTATTCCATTTCCATCTCAGATCGCCCGCTCAAAGCATTCACATTCTGTACACACCCACCGCCCCGCAACCCCCCCAAGGCCATGCCACGTTTCAGGTGTGAAAGCCACTCATTTATCAAACAATGACAATTGCTGCGCCACAATTTGAACACAATTTCCAAACAGTTCTGTGGCATTTATTTTTTGTTATATTTTTATTTGTATTTTTATTTTTTGGCATTTTGACTATTCAAGCCAAAAATTACGCATACGCCGCGTGGAAAGTTACAGCCGAAAGGCAAATGCAAACGACCTGCCTTGAATGCCACCTGCTGACTCATTTCTCTCTCTGCTGCTTCTTGGGCAAATAAATTTGCAATTGATGCAGAAATGTGCAAATTTTACAGCAGCAGCAGCAGCAGCAGCAGCAGCAGCAGCAGATAACAAGAATTTATTTTTTTGGCCAGCCAGTAAATGCGATTAGTCATTGAACAACAACAGCAGCTCGAGCAGCAGCAACTGTTGCTGCTGCCACAAATTTTTGTGCATTGAACTTTTGTGCTGCAGTTCACAATTGTTATTATTATAATTTGTATTTTTTTTGCATTTAATTCTTATGTGCTGCGAGCTCTTTTGTCAGCCCCTCAATCAAAAAAAAAAAAAAAAAAAAAAAAAAAAAAAAAACTCTGTTGTTGACGTCGCTCGTTTGTTTATTCTGGCACTTTTCTTGCGAATTTGTTTTGCGCCGCGACAATGTGTTAATTCAACAACAAATAGCCAACAACAGCAACAACAATTGCTGGCAAAGTGCAGCAAACGAGCGCGTCTAATTGCGATGTTGCTGCCAGACGCGCGCATGCGTAACAACAGCAGCAACAGGTGAGAGGCGAGAGGCGAGAGACGAGAGGCGACAGACGTTAGCAACAGCCAACAATGACAAAGTGTTGCACATGTAGATTGCATAAACTAGCAACAGCAATTAAGCAGCTAGAATGTTGCAACAACTGCAACAGTTGCTGCTGTTGCTGCTGTTGCTGGTGTTGCTGGTGTTGCTGCTGCTGCTGCTGCTGCTGTTGTTTGCTGTGTTGACTGAACTTTTGCACATTTCATGCCAAATTGTCAACAGCGATTAATCGCGCATTTATTTGATATGCTAAATGTTTATAAATAAAGCACACACCAGCAACAACAACAACAACAGCAACAACAACAACAACAGCAACAACAGCAACAGCAACACATTTTAAATACATAATTAAAATTTAAATGATATTTCGGCAGCAACACACGAAATATTTATACGTATATTTACTCGTTCGTCTTTGTTGCTCTTTGCAGTTCGTTTTGTGCCGAAAGCTCATAAAAACTCAAAATTGCGTGCATTGGACTTTGCTGCTGCTGCTGACTCGACGATGACAGAACAACAGCAACAGCAACAGCAGCAGCAGCAGCAGCAGCAGCGGAAGTGAGTGCAACTGAAAGTGAAAGGCGCTGGAAGAATGTAAAGGAAGTGCAAAGCAGAAGCATTAATTTTGTAATCTGCTCAATGGAGTCATTGAACACGGCAACACACCTGAGCGAGCGGCCAGGTAGAGCTGGGAGCAGAAGCTAACGGCCAGCCAGATTAGGTGTGAAGTAAAACCGGATGGAGGGCGGCAATTCAAAGTACTTTGCATGGTAAGTACTACTAATATATCGATAAATATCGACCAGATATCGCATTGAATATATCTCAGAACTAACGAAATATCGATAAATATTGATCAAATATCACATTGAATATATATCTCAGAACTACCGAAATATCGATAAATATTGAGCAGATATCGCATTGAATACATATCTCAGAACTACCGAAATATTGATAAATATTGATCAAATATCACATTGAATATATATCTCAGAACTACCGAAATGTCGATAACTATCGATAAATATCGATAAAATATCACATTGAATATATATCTCAATCCGATATGATAAACTAGTTAGGCTAAGTTAATGCTTAAGTTAACGTTTATACTTATTAACTGCGACTAGCCCGACTGGCAGATACCCTGTATATGTATAAAACGAAGTTAAATACGAAATGCATCAAAACTTTTTACTATCCCAATACACAAGGCAGAAATATTTATATCTTGAAGTGATAATTATACGCTTGTACTTTATATATCAAAAATAAGAATTTATATTCAAGTTTTTACTTTTTAGTATAACTCGACAACTCCGAAAGCAAGGAACATAAAATTTGCAACTCAGTTTCATGATAAGTTCTTAATGGTAAAAACAAATACTTTTTTTTTGCACAAGCTGCCCAGCTAGCAGTTACTCTGTAGCAACTCAACATCTGCATGGTTTGCTTCATTCTCTTCTAAGTGTAACATATTCTAAATGAATCAATAGAAACCTAATGCCTATCCATTCCACAACTGATTCCTATTGAGTACATATATCGTACATTCGCTGTACTCTACATAAGTTTTGCACTTGGACTGACATTAAGGAGCATATTAATCCATTTTATGGACAGCTTGGCAATCACTTTGCCATAATTCCATCATAAAAGCCATACAAATAACGCCCCAAAAACGCTCAAAATAGACTGAATGATTTGCTTTTTGCTTTTTGCTTCAGTTTCAGCCCGTCCCTCTCTCTCGTTCTTTCTCTCCTCTCTCTCTCCTCTCTCTTTCATTTTCAATTGGCAAATGGTAGTAGTAGAAAAAGTTCAAACAATTGGATTTGGCTGAAAACAATGGCCAAAGGTGTTTGCTGTTGCGCTTTAATGTAGCCAGGCAAACAAAGCACAGCAATTGTCGGCCAGCAAAAACACGAGTGCACAACAACAATGGGCCAACACACCACAGCAACAACAACAACAACAGCAGCAATGACAATTCGCATTCGTCTAGAACTGGCAGCTGACCCAGTTTAAAGCCACAATTACAATTTCGTCTCTGAAAAGCTTCGCTGTTTGTCTTGAGCTGCGCAGACGCAGCAGCAGCAGCAACAGCAGCAGCAGCAGCAACAACAAGAGCAGCAGCAGCTGCTCAAAGAGTCAGCCAACAAGCGCGACAGAGCAGATCTCTCCGTGTGCTGCTGACATTTGATAGTTTGCTTTCAAATTGACTACAATTGGAGTCAGAGTCGATGTTGTCGAGCTGTTCTATGTTACTATGTCGCCTTGGCTGTTGCTGTTGTTGTTGTTGTTGCCGCGGGCGACAACTTTGTACCCATTCCCAAGCCAAGACACTTGGCACTGTGGGCCTAGTTGCTGCTCAAAATTTGGCATTTCAATTGCCTTTCGATTGACAGCGCTGAGAAAACACGCATACGCCACGTATGACAGTCGTTGCTGCCTGCAGTCCTGCAGCACTTTTTGCAATTAGCCCAAACAAAGTACGCAAAATTAAATTAGCGCAGAGTTCACATTGCGGCAGCTGCCACACAAAATGGGGCAAACTTTTGTGGCCTGTGAGCTCTGCTGACCCCATTTCGAGGCAGCTGCAAAATTAAATCTCTATTGACACTTGCTGAAATTAAATGCTGGCAAATAAGAGCGCAAGAGCAGAGAGTTGGGAGTTGCTACTGAAAGCGGCTAGCTGACTTATTTATAATAGTTAGATTTATAAAGAGCTTTAAGCTCATGCAAAAGCTTTGCAGAGTTTAATCTAAGTATAAGCTGTTTATGGCTTTAATAAAGTCTTAGCAAACTGTGCTTGAATTATTAATAGAGCAAACGATTATTGATTATATTTATTAAATATGGATAATATATGTTAAATAATTAAATTATTGATTATATATATGAAGTATATGGGATTCGTACAAGCAGTAAATTAAGTTTTACTCATTCATCATTCACCATTCATACTAAAAGTTACTTTTTAGCAACAATTTGTCTTCACACTTCCAGCTTTGCTCAATTTCAAAGAAGCACATCACCTAAAGCGCAAAGAATGAATGCATCCAACTCACATAAGTAAAACCCCTATTAAAGCTCTCTAGATCTATATGAATAGCTCGATGCAAATGCAGATCGAGATCTGTTGTTAGCTTACATAATGCCTGGCATTGCCCCATGGCAGCTTTGTGCATCAAAAACCTGCTCCACTTTCAGCCCATGTCATTGCACTTGGAGCGTGGCAGCTCCGGCAGCAAGCGTGCCACGCCCGCTACGAGCATAATTGCATTTAGTTGCAGCTTTGCATGACCCAAAGAACGAGAAAAAACACAAAGCGAACCAAAAATTTCCTGCTAAATAATTTGAGAGTTTTACGTTTTCCATTTGCCATTTTTGTGGATCGTAATGAAAATTGCAAAGTTAATTGGAAATTCTCTCACGGCGTAGCCAGGCCAAGAGCTTAATTAAACAACGGGCCAAACGAATCAAAACGCCCAGCAACAAATGCAGCAACAGCAACTGTTGCAGCTACAGCAATCACAAGCTGCCACAAAAGCAATTTGAGTGAATTATTGAAACGTTTTCATATGCAGCGGCTGCAGCGCGTTGCAAGGATTGAGGAAGCTGCCACAATTTGGAAAAAGCAAACACGAATATATCTCGCTCGCTCGCTCTCTCTCTCTCTCTCTCTCTCTCTATCTCTTTCTCTGTGTATGTGTGTGTGTGTGGGCTGGCTTTGACTGCTTGGCGTGGGCAAAATTGAAGAAAATCTTTGCTCAGCGAACGCGAGCCATAAAAAATTGGCAACAAATGTTGCAGGGCGACTAATAAATGTTGCTAGCAACAACAGCAACAGCGATTCGCAGTGACAATAGCAACAACAGCAGCATGTGGCAGCAACAACAATTGTCTCTTCGCACACCCACTGAGCATGCAACAAAGTCGCAATTCCAGCTACTGCCCCCGCCCTTGCCGCACTCCCACCTCTTTTTTTTAGGCAATTAATTGTGCAACATCAAATAAATTGCATTTAAGCACAACAGCAACGACAACGACAACTGCAACCATTGCAGCTAGCAGCAACATTTCACTCTGACAAGCTTCATAAAAACAAATTTGCTTTTTTTCCAGGCTCCTTTCATAGCGATTGCTCTGTGTGTGTGTGTGTGTGTGTGTGTGTGTGTGTGAGTTAACCAGGAAGTACACCCACCTATGCCACAATATGTCTATGTTGTTGCTGCTGGCCGTGTAGCTTGTTAGCCAAGTCAACGACGATCATCGCATTGAGCGAATGAGATTTTCGGGCTTAGATTAAAGTTTTATTAGCAAAGACAAGCCAGGAAATGCTGTGGATTATGTTTTTGTTGTTGTTGTTGAGAGTTGGTGTGTTAACAGCAAGCAATTTGTTGTTTGCGCCTTGCTATGCGATTCTCAAGCGATGAGAAATGTTGAATTGAAGAGCTAGGAGTTAAGAGGGGGGAAGATAGCGAGAGGGAGAGCAAGAGAGAGAGAGAGAGAGAAACAGATAGACAGAGAAAGAGTGAGAGAGAGAGAGAGAGAGAGAGAAACAGATAGACAGAGAAAGAGTGAGAGAGAGAGAGAAACAGATGGACACAGAAAGAGTGAGAGAGAGAGAGAGAAACAGATGGACACAGAAAGAGTGAGGCAGAGAGACAGAGAAAGTGAAACAAGAGAGTTGGAAAGGAAGAGAGAGAGAAAAAGAAAATAATGGCAGAGAGGGAGAAGAAGAGAGAGACAAAATGAAGTGAGTCAAAGAAGGACAGAGAGAGAGAGATAGGAATAGAGAGAGAGAGAGAGAGAGCAGCAGCAGCAAGCTGGAGCAGAAAGTTGTCTATGAATCGTATCAACTATTCATAATTTTGGTATTCATTAATCAAAGCTCTTGTGGAAATGGAAAGAGGAGTTCCTAAAAGACTAAATGTTCCCTAAGATCAAAAATAATTCGATTAAGTGAGATTAGCTTAACAAAATTCCTAGTCAAAAAAGAAATATATATGTATTATAATACATGTATTATAATACATATACATATATATATAATAAATATATAATTAATATACATTTAATTTTCTATCTACAAATATATATAAGCATTATTACATTCTCATGCTTGGCTAAGACATTTTGCTTAATGTATTCACATACAACTAAATGCGAATCGAATAAAAATGCATTTTATAGATCTATAAATTGAAATAGACATACAATATATCGCTGTATCGCTATATCGCTATCTCTATATCAGTTTCTCACTCAATTTACAGCTCAATTAAGTCACTATATATTATGATAAAGTGCATCGTACACATAGTCGACTTTTGCCCAACAACATTTAGCGCGACAATCTGGCCAAAGCCCCCACTGAGTTGTTGGCCAAGTCGCCATCGACTGCTTTATCTGAGCCGCCAGATCGCTTGGGGCAGACATTATCAGTGATCGCAGCACAGTTGGCTAATACAGCCGTTCAGGTTGACATTCACTTTCGGCTAATCTACGGCTACATTTAGTATGGCTGGGGTACTCACAGTCGCGGCTCATGCCAGCCGAGAGGCATTTCTTGAAGCGGCAGTACTGACAGCGATTCCGATTGAGCCGTATCACGAGGCACTTGCCGTCCCTCAAGCAGCGGTACTCAATCTGCTTTTGTATGCTGCGACGAAAGAAGCCCTGCAATATGAGAGACAAAGAGAGAGAAAGAGAGAGAGAGAGTTTTAATGGGGTCTCTTGGCTGCAAACGCACAACTCACCTTGCAACCCTCGCAGGAGGTTACACCGTAATGATAGCCCGAAGCCTTGTCGCCACAAACTTTGCACGGCACAAACGACTTTGAGGAGACGTTGCCGTTGCCGTTGCCGCTGTTGTTGTTGCTGTTGTTGCTGTTGTTGTGATTGCTGTTGCTGCTGCCGTTGCTCGAGTCAACAATGCCAAATTGCTGCGCGTGCTGCTGCTGCTGCTGCTGTTGCAACTGTTGTTGTTGCGAGTGTTGCTGCTGGTGCTGCTGCTGTTGCTGTTGCTGCTGTTGCTGCTGTTGCTGTGAGTGTTGCTCTGCAATGACAAAGTGCATTTGCTGTTAGCTCCTTGCCACATTACTCATACGCCACTTGGCCAAATGAGCGGCCGTCAATCGGCTATCGCCTGCTCCATATCTCTCGCCCCACTCTCGCCCCATTTGTCAGTGACAAACGCTGACAGCCTGCGCGCTGCTGCTGTCAATCGAGTGGCCCAGCTCCAATGCCGCCTGTGGGTGGCTATCTGCTCTAACGCCATTTCAATTCAGGTGCAAACAAATTATATTAATGGACAGCCCGATTGGGGCAATATTGAGTTGGCTGTTGCCACACAAACTGAAGGACTGAAGGAAGGAATTGACTGTGCCACATACATACATATGTGAATCAAGTAAATATATATATGTATATATTTTTAATTCGAGTATATTTTATATTCATTTTGAGTTTATTAATTTCATATTCATTTAAGTTGTTTCATTGTTCATAAAGCATTTTTATATATAAATATATATTTATTAATTTGTAGCAAAATAATTTCATGTATATAATTCAACAATTTCTTTTATTTTTTTTTTTTATTACTATTTATTTTTGTATATTCATTAATTTTTAATTAAAATAATTTCACATATATTTTTATACATTTATTTTTAATAAACTTATTGCATGAATATGTGAGAAAAATTATTTTAATTTTTTAAATAATTTTTTAATGGAATAATTTTGTATATTTTTATATATTTATATATATTTTAAATAATTAAAAAAATTGAAATATTATCTTATGTTTTTTGATTTTTCATAAATTTAATTATTATAATATAAATTTATTTTATGTATTTATTTATTTCATTTAGTTTTAATAAGTTGATTTATTTTATAAATTTTAAATAAATTTATTTTATATATGTATATATTTATTTATTTATTTTTTATATTGATTAATAATGAGTCAATTAATTTGATATATTTATATATTTCACTATCTTCGAGTCTTTATTCTCAATTCCAAGTTTGAGGACACTTTAGATGAAAAGTTACTCTAGAGTTACTACATGTGTGTGTGTGTGTTGGTGTACTTCTATGTGTGCATGTCTATGCAAGAGTAGTTGAGAATGAAACCAAGAGCTGCTCTGCGCAGAGTTCAGGGTATTTGCTAGTCGTGTATTTCTCTCTTGTTTGTAGTTACACTTACAACTTTTCAAGGCGCCTTTCGGCCAAATTCTTGTTAGTTTTGCGCGCTGCAACAACAGCCTCTGAAATGCATTTAGTGAACGCAATTACAGCAGGCAGACAGGCAGCAATCAAACTAAAACTCAAACTCAAATTCAAATTCAAATTCAAATGCGAGCAGCAGCTACAAAAGTGCATTCAACTTCAACTTCAGCAGCTTCAGCAGCTACGGCAACAACAATGCTGATGTCTGCTTGAGTGTGCGATAAGCAAAAATGCCAAAAAAATCACGTATACGCCACAGACAGAGCCACCTACACAAGAGTAGCAGCAGCAGCCGCAGCAGCAACTGCAGCAGCAGCAGGAGGAAAACTCTTCAACAAGCCGCACACAAATTTCCACTGCAAGCGCCGAAAATTTGCAATGCAAATTGCACAGGAAAAATTGAGGCAGACAAGAGGCAACAACAACAACAACAACAACTCGAGAAACTCTGCTTCGGCTTCTTGGCATTTCATTTCATTTCAATTTGCCTTTTTCTAATGCAAAAAAAAAGGCAAATGAACTAAGCGCGCAGTTTGAACTGCGAATTGCAGTTGCTGCTGCTGTTGCTGTTGTTGTTGCTGTTGTTGCAGCAATCGGCATTGCCACACCTCAAAATGCGAAGCGAAATGAAATGAAATTAATGTGCAGCTTGCACGCGCCAACGAGCGACGCACTGCCAACTGGACGCAAGAGCAGGGGCAGGAGCAGGGGCAGGGGCAGGAGCAGGGCAGGGGTTGGGCAAGGGGCTGGTGTGGGGCATGTGCCCCAGTGTTACGGGCTTGTGCAATTGCAAATTGAATTTTCAGTTAAGAGTGGCAGAGCGGCGGGCCGAGACGGGGGCTGACTGGAAAATGTCAACGGCAAAGGAAATTCAAGTGGCAATGGTTGCTGTTGCTGCCACAAATGCTGCAACTGCAACTGCTGCTGCTTATGTTGTTGTTGTTGTTGTTGTTGTTGTTGTTGTTGTTGTTGCTGCTGCTGCTGCTGCTGCTGCTGCTGTTGCTGTTGTTGCTGCTGCTGTTGTTGTCACAAATGCTGCAACGGCAATTGCTTGTGTTGTTGTTGTTGCCACTACGTGTGTTGCTGTTGTTGTTGCTGTTGCTGCTGCTGCTGCTGCTGCTGTTGTTGCTGCTGCTGCTGCTGTTGTTGTTGCTACTGCTTGTGTTGCTGCTATTGCTGCTGTTGCTGTTGCTGCTGCTGTCGCTTCATTTTCGCGCTGCGTTCAAATGCAAATCACTTGGCCGCCTTTGTGAGTTGACAATTTAGATGCCATTGTTGCTGGGCCGGGCGGAAGGGCAAAGAGAAGGGCGCATGTTGTAGGCAGCGGCAGGCCCAGGGGCAGGGCCAGTGGCAGCTGTCGCTTGGCGTTTCCGCGTCTGCCAGACAGTGGCAAGCGATAGACAGCGCGCAGTTCATAATTTTGTATTTATTTTCCCCATTTTTCGTCTGCTTTGCATGCAGCGATAAAAGACGCAAAGTGTAAGGCAAACTGATTGAATACTTGGAAACAGAGGGGAGGGGGTGGTGGGGGGATAGGGGGTGTGTGTGCACAGTTGAATAATGCCAAACGACAAGAGCAACGAGTTTTGACAGGGCCACTTCAACTGCAATCGAGTTTCTTTTGCCGCCTTGCTAATTGCGGCAATTAAATGCTGCAAATAAATCCTGGCAATTGCTCAAATGCAAGTGCAACAGCAACAGCAACAGCAACAGCAACAACTGCGGTCAATTAGAAAGCGCACACAAGTTTCCTTTGGCAAACTGAGCTAGCTCCTTTGGAGTCGAAAGATTCCATTGCAATAATGCAGCTATATAAAGTTATGATAGAGAAATATACGTATAGTTACTAGATGTTGGGCTTTATGATGATATTCCTTATGGCTGGAATCCTAGAAATATGCTGAAACTGTTTAAAGTTCTACATGTTAATCGTTTGAATGAAAGTAGAATATAATTATTAAATTTATTTAAATTATATGCCACCTGAAAACTTTGCACAGCATTCCAAAGAGAATGAGAAAGAGAGAGAGAGAGGGCGAGATCTAGAGAGAGAGTCATTCTATTTAATCCTTTTCTATGCCTTTCTATCAGAATATTTTTAGACATTTTGCCAAGATATTGCAGAAATCTAGATATATTTCGATTTAATTAAAAATTTCTACTAGCAAAGTCTCCCAGTCAACTCTGCTTACACATAATAATAAAGTATTATTCAATAGTTTTGCTGCCTCAAAATCATTTCACTACCTGCAACTCGTTTAGTTCCGTAAAATTGATTTGGTGCGAATTTGATTTGTTTGCGGCAATCAAATTAATTGCAACTGAGCAATTGGCAAATGCAATTTGAAAGTCATTTATGAAAATGAAAACCATTTGGCTCTGGCTTTCAATTGCAGCAACAGCATTGACATGAAAGCCAATTTTCCTGGCTGCGAAAACAACAGCAACAACAACAACAACCAGATGAAAAAGCAAATGAAGAAGCAGAAGAGAAGCGAATTACATTCATTTTCACATTTTCCATGCTGCACTTTAATAGTTTCCGCAACGCCAAGATGGAAAGAGGAAAGAAAACAGATAAACACGAGCCGAGGCAGCAATTGTTGCTGGTTGCAACCAGGAAGAGAGACGTGACACGCTGTCTGGCTGTGGCATACCTGTGTGTCCTTTGCTCAAATGCGCAACAGTTGCCGACGTGGAGCTGATCGCTGGCGAGGATGTTGCTGCTGAATGGCCGTTGTGTTGCTGCTGTAGCTGTGGGTGCTGCTGCTGTTGCTGTTGCTGTGGCTGATGTTGCTGATGGCTGGCATTGAGTAGGATTGAACGATTGTAGTGTTCACCACTGGATGCCGACGATGAGGATGAGGATGAGGATGAGACGTTGGCCGAGCTGGAGCTGGAGCTGCAGCCGCTGCTGCGTCCGCTGTCTGGCGAGGAATGCGCCCCGGCCGAGCTGCAACTGTTGCTGGCGGGACCGAACTGATGCACACTGCTGATGGCGTACAGAGCACCTCCACCATTGCTCAAAGCCGTGCAGCTCAGGTGTGCTGCTGTTGCTGCTGCTGCTGCTGCTGCAGCTGTTGCCGGTGCTGCGGCAGCAACTGTTGCTGGCGTTGCACTATAGAAGCTGTCGCACTGCAGCAATTGCAGCGGATCTGCTTCGATGGCACTCAAACAATGCTGTAGCTCCTGTGCCGGGCCAGCTACGGCTGCTGCTCCCGCTGCTCCTGCTGCTGATGTTAGCTGTTGCTGCTGCGACTGCTCTAGCTGCAACAGTTGCTGCTCCTGCTCGTCCTCTGGCTCGGTATCTAGGCTGCCCGCTTCACTGAAGCCGCCTTGCGTCGACGAATCCTCGGGCGTGTCAAAGAAATGCAAATTGAAATCTGAATTTGCATCGAAGCCGACTTCTGGCAATGCTTCGTTGTCTTCCTCCAATTCGTCCTCCTCCTGCTCGTCGTCATCTACCTCGTCGTCCTCCTGCTGTTGCAGCTCCTCTTCGGCTTCTCTGTCCGCCTCCGCCTCCTCCTGCTCCTCCTCCTCCTCCTCCTCGTCTTCGTCCTCGTCGTCGTCCGCCTGCTGCAGTTCTTGCTCTGCCTCCAAATCAGCAATATTGCTGGTGTCCTGCTGCAATTGCTGTTGCTGCTGCTGTTGCTGCTGGTGTGGGCGTGTCACTGGCTGCCCCAGATTCTTGACCGCAGTATCGATCAGCAGTTGGGAGCGTAATTGTGCCTGTGCCTCCAGCTCTATTTGGTATACATCCATGTTGCTGGCGTCGCTGCATTCGCATTGGCATCCATTATCATCAACAACATCATCACGCAAATTGAATTCGATTCAAGCAACATTTGCATTTTCTTTTTTCACTTGATAAACAGTTCAACAATATTTTGATATGATCTTAATTATATTCAGATATATGACACTTTTAGTCCAAAACTTTGTATATTCCTAAAAGATATTGTAAAAATCTAAAACTTTTACTTTTAAAATTATTATTAATTTTTTTTTTTAATATTTCACAAATTTAATAAACCAACTCTTCTTTGCGATTCTCAAAATAATTTTTAGAATATTTTTGTCATCAAATATTAGAACAGCCTAAGCCCTATTTTTAGCTATCTATTATTTCATATTATAAAACAAAATTCCTTTGCATTTTCTCTATTATTTTCAATTTGAAACATCTCTAGAAATGTTAATATATTTCTACATATATCTTGCACTTATTTATTAAACATATGCCTAAGAGCTAAACAATTTTCACACTTCACTTTCACACAAGCTTAAAATTGATTTTCAATTTTCATCAATATAATTTTCGAATCACTTCCATGTTTGTTAAACCCGTTGTTGGAACTGTTCGATAAGTATCCATAGATCTCGACAGTTGGATAAGCAGGACGCGTTCACTAATTAAACAAATTGAAAAAGAGAAACTGAGTAAGAAAGATAGAGAGAGAGAGAGAGAGAGATAAAGAGAGACAGAGTGTGTTATGAGTGAGGGGGAGAGAGCGCGACGACGGTGGCGACGACGACGAAGACGTAACAGCGCTTAGGAAAATGCCAAATGGAAATTGTGAAAATGTGCGATCGCGCGTACAAAACTCTCGTCTCGACGAGATCCAAGCGCCAACTTCGCAGCGCTCCAAATGCGCAACAGAAATTCAAACCAAACTGCAGAACTGCAGAACCTACGACAACGACAACGGCAACAACGACGACGGCGACGGCGACGGCGACGACGACGGCAGCGACGGAGCACAAGAAAAGAACAAGAATAAGAAGAAGGCGCGTGCGTATGTGTGTGTGTGAAAAGAGTAGGAAAATAGCATGTATGTGTGAGTGTGTGTGTGTGTGTGTGTGGTTGCATGGAGTAGGAAAAACTTTTCTAGCGCCGTTTGAGCGACCGCCGCACTGGGCACCAGGCTGACTCAGAAGCAGAGGAGCGGCAGAGGAGCATCGGCAGATGGAGCAGGAGGAGTGGGAGCTGGGAGCTGCTTCTATCTTTCTAATCTGCAACAACAACAACAACAACAACGGCAACACGCATTGGCACTCTCGCTGTTTGTTGTTGTTGCACTTTTCCATTTGCTGGGGCCACTCGGTTCCTGGTTGCTATTTTCAATTTCTATTGCCCGTGGGCAGCAGAAGCAACAGCGCAACCACGACAGTGACAACGCCAACGCCAACGCCGACGTCAGCGTCGCCGTCGATGTTGACGTTCGCTTCAAGTGCACACACTTCTTTCTCTCAAGATCAATTTCACACACACAGCGAACGGCAACGGGCCTAGAGAAGAGAACCGTTACAAAGTTTGCAATATCGCGTGAGAGCATAACAGAGAGAGGCACACAGACAGAGATGCAGAGGCAGAGCGAGCAAAATGGCAGGAGAGAGCAGCAGAGTCAAAGAACCTTTTGCGTCTTTTGAGCGTGCCAGAGTGGGAGAGCAAGAGCGCAACGAACGAGCGGGAGTTCTACAATGCGGAAGTGAACAAATATTGCACTCGACGTACAGAGCTGTTGTTGCTTCTCTTGCTATGCAGTAGAAAGTGCAAAACAAGTTTTGGTGCCAACAGATTTTGAGCAGCGCGCGGACGCCCGCAACATAGCGGAAAGAACTTTTTAGAGGTAACAGATAGAGAGAGAAGAAGAGCAAAGGAAACAGTTGCAAATGAGTGAGAATTTGAATCTAATTACTGGAAGTTCAAAGAAGACAAAAACTACATACACAGTTTATGTTGAATATAAATATGTATGTATGTGTCTACATACATATATAATTAGAAAATTCTAATTAGAACAACTATCTAACTGCAGCACTATGTTAAAATAAATAAATAATTCAAAATATTATTCTTTCTGCCACTTAACTTTACTATTTACCTCCTTCACGCACCCATCAAAACGACAAAGGAAACACAAAACAAAAATAAATAAATAGGGGAAAAAAAGTCCGCCAAGTGTTGTGCGCGCAGAGTTTTCCAAATTTCGCAACGGTCGCCATGGCGCAACCGCCTCACACATTTTCCATGACGAATGCCTGGCACAAAAGAGAAGCAACGAAAGTCAATGATCAGCGTGTGGCAAAACGGCGTCGGCCGCAACTGCGGCTAGTTTTGCTATTTTTCCAACGGCAGCGAAAGCAGCAGAAACTGTAAATAACAAGAAACAGCAAAGGCAGCGAGGATCGAAAGCGAAAAGTCAACGAGGCGAAGAACGCGCGCAGACGGGCGCAACGGGAATGCATCGTGCTAGAGCCGAAGCTAACGCCCGACGCTTTGCCCGACCGCCGACCGCCCCCAACAATCGTAACATGTTCGATTGCATTTGCCTGATAAAACCTGATCTTTGCAAACACACACACACGACGACCACGACGACGACGACGACGCCATAAGACACGCGACGTCAACGTCGACGCCAACGAACCAGGAAGAGAAAAATGAAAATGCCGCTCGTTGGCGCAGCTGCTGCTGCTGCTGGCTGCAGGCGAAGATTGTGTAATCGCTGTGAGTGTAACTGCGAGAGAGTGCGAAACGGCGTGTGAGAGAGTGTGTGCGTGCTCGCGTGTTTGTGTTTATGTGTGTGTGTGCATTGAGTGAGAGTTATTTGAAGCGGGTCGCCCTCTTCGCCGCAACCACGTGGCCTGCTGTTGTAGTTGTTTGTTGTTGTTGCTGCTGTGCCCATTGCCTATGCCAATATGACCATGCCCATTTGCTGGCATGCGCCCATTGCATTTCACTTATCAACGCGACGTCGACTGCTGCTGCTGCTGCTGTTGCTCCTGCTCATTTTTTTTATTTTTGCGTTTTTATTCGCTTGTCTCTAAGTTCAATGACTTGAGCAACGTCACGGGCAGCAGCAACAACAGCAATAACAACAACAACAGCAGCAACAAAGTGGCGCAAATGCGTTTAGTTTTATTTATTTGCTCATTATTATGCCCCTGCTGCTAGATTCTTAAATTCTTGTTTACTTTGCACATATTTTTCCATAGCTTCTGTATTTGTTGTCGCTGTTGTCGTTGCTGTTGTTGTTGACTAGATGGCGCTTGTTCTTGTTGCTGCTTGGAGCTGCGCTGATATGATAGCTTAAAAAGCTGTAAACAACTTCTCGAGTAGGCGCAGTAAATTAACACTTGAAGCATGAATTAATTGGTTTTTAGTTGAGCTAAGATGTAGGAAGAGCCACTTTGATCTGTGTTGGTTTTATCAGCGGAATTTGAGGTAATTAAGAACGTAGTGCTCGTCGTACGGCATTATATTTTGGCATTGCTGCCGAACTTCTTTTAATAGAATATATAGTCAATAGATAAATACATTTTCAAATAGAATTTATATAGAAAAAAAAGAAAGTCTATAAATATAGAAAATCTACAAAAGCTAAAAATAAATATTATATTACTCATATCTCACTTAAATATGTATTTTCATGTTTGTTATTTATTTTATTTTTGTAATTTAAAAAAGTATATATATTTATTAAAACATACGAGGTACTCCAGAAAGCCCTCTTTAATTTTAGTTTATATTTTTATTCTGTCCATTTGTGCGCGTCGTCTAATTTAAGTTAACTGTAACAGTTGACTATTTGTCATGTTTTTCCTCTATTTTTCTAAACAATTAGAGAGCTATTATTATAGCATACTTTTGGGCAAATCACTTTGAGACATGTTTCTTTTTGATTCTTTTTGATTTATGTGCACATCGCAGCTGAATTTAAGCAAATAATTATTTTTCAAGTGAAGACAAATCTATAAAATATATTTTGCCTTTGAGGCAGTTATCACAGCTACTGGCAGGCCATTTACGTGGCTGCAACATGCCTGGCAGCAGCATCCTCAAAGGGATAGCCATCTAAAACAGCAACAGCAGCAGCAGCAGGAGTAGAGACAACCGCCCGCAGTTCGTGCCACAATTCACCGTCACATGGCATGGCATACGAAATCCATATAAATGTCACACACATAGAGGCAAACAGCATCAGCAGCAGCTGCCACACTTGGGCCTTGTGGCACACACTCCGGCTGCTGCAGCGGCTGTTTATCTGGCGTTGGCAGCGCAGCCGAAACCGAAAACGAAGCCCAAACTGAAGCCCCCAAAAACCCAAAAGCGCAGCACACAAAAGACATTTTGGAGCGCAGTTGGCAGGAGGCTGCACAGGGGCGTGGCTGGGGTTGGGACTGGGCGGGTGGCATGTGTAGAGGCATGTGCAATGGTTGCCTGAATGTCAGCAACCTCAATAAAATGTTGCGATTTCATGTGTTGTTGCTGTGGTTGTTGTTGCTGCTGTTGTTGGCGTTCCTTTCCTGGGTCATGATCTGTTTCGTGAGAGAAAACCGGGCAGCTATAAATAACAGAACCAAAGCGCACAGGAAAAAAAAACAGCCAAAGAAAAATAAGAGGATTTGCAAGCAAAGTGTAACAAACGTTAGTAATACCCTAGCATAAAATGTGTTTGCTAAGCAGGGTATATAGGGTGGGTAAATGAATATTTTTAATTGGAGAGAATATGTAGTTTTAACTGTTTCTGCTCCCTGTTCTTTTGGCTTACACTCATTCATCTTTCCTTTTAGTCTCTCTCTCTCTCTCTCTCTCTCCATCTTTATCTTTAACACTTTTTGTCACTTTCTGTTCTTCTCTCCCACTCCCTGACTCTCTCTCTCTCTTTCTCTCTCTTGCTCTACATATGTAGAGATAAGCAGACACTAATAGAAAAGTTAATTTATATATACCTAAGAGAAAAGAGAGTGGGGGAGGCCAAATTTTTATAAATTTATAGAAATGGTATTGTTTTTTTAGCATTACAACAATATCTATAAATCAATAGACTTTATGCACATTAGAAATCGTTATGAATGCTGTGCATATCCCACACAGTCCCCCTTACTCACATCATATAGCGTTACCATATAAAGTTAAGCCAGAGTATTTCTTAAGTTTCACTATGGCAATAGGCACATTAATTGAAATAATACGGGACTTACCCAACAAGATGTCACTGGAAGCTGAATGCGAGCTCAGCGAAGAGGTTTGACCATCCGAGGGGCTCTGGGGCGGCTCTCGGAAGGGACTGCTGGGCGTTGTGGGCGGTGTATTGGGGCAACGTTGACTCTGGCCAGGTGCAGTTGCTGTTGCGCTTTCCGCCGTTGCCTTAACTGCTGGGAAATAGCCGTTGAGCAAGGGTAGCCTGAAAGAGAGAGAGAGAGAGAGAGAGACCGAGTGAGAGATAGAGTTAAAGCTTTTATGCAAAAATAAAAACATACTCAATGTCAAATGGAATGGAATGCCGTCGCTTAAGCGCAATCAACTGACCTATGGAGCCAACGCGAAATTGTTATCGTTTTGTCAATTGCCTCGCAGCAAATGCCCCACCACACGTAATTGATTGGAAAAGTGGCCAGTCAGTGTTGCTGTTGTTGCTGTTGTTATCGAAGGGTTAGTTATCAAGCACAGTTCCCTAACCCAACCCACCCCATCTCTGCATGGAGTGGCATACTTTAGCTGGCTCCTCTTCCAGTTGGCTCGTTATGCCACGTAATTGGCCATTTTCCATTTGCCATTTCCCTCGAAGGAGAGAGAATTTATTGAATATCAGCCACAGCCAGAGCCACATTGCACCACACTTGAGGCACCACTTTGATCGATAGTTTCTGTCGAGCTCGAGCAGCAAAATAAATGGCCAAAGAGAGCATTTAAATAGAACTTGAAAGTTGGCTGTGGAAAGTTGAATTCTTGTGCAACTTTAGCTTAAGGCTCTTAAAGTTGAGCTGTTTTCTCTTATAGTTTCACAAGTTGTTGAGGAATTTTAATCTACTAATTATGTCTAGGCTTAGTCAAAGTCATATTTAAGCTCCACAGACTTAATAACGTTTTTAGTAAATTGTTGCCTCCCTCTATGCGAACTCCCACATTACGTATACGCTATGCTAGCCCCGCGCAACTGTCTTGCCCTTAGCTTTCCATTGTGCATCAGTTCTGAATAAAAAGCCTGTAATTGCGTATATACATGCTAATCTTTTCTCATGTATATCTATTTAATATTTCATATGCAATTACTTCGTTTTAATATTCAGAACTCTTCCATTGCGTATACGCAGTGCAGTCCCTGCATAACTTATAGTAATTAGCAAGGCAAGGGTGTAAATTGTTTTGCAATTCCAATTGAATGCCTTTGTCAAACGTTTACTAATCAATATCTACCTATTCAATTTACCGCGGCAAACACTCTATATTTTGACTGCATGAGATGAATAGATAAATCCCTTAGCAAAGTAGGTGCCTCTATGCAACATTAGCTATTGTAAATTTGATATAGGTCTGCGTTCCTTGCATTGTGGCAATAACTTAGGTCAATAGTTGTCTCTATCTTATATGTACAATACATGCATCCATATATCTATCTATCCATAAGCAACTCCTCGCACATGACGTATACGCACAGTATGTTGCCTTTTAGGCTTCCTCGCCCTTAGCTTACTTTTGTGCGCAGTGCAGTTGTGGCCACAGCCGCACGTTGGCAACTCTAGTCAAACGGGCAGCCGCAAGCCAACTCGCTTTGTGGCATCCTTTGCATTTGACAGCAGCCAAAACCAAGAACAGAAAGTTGTTTAGGGCTGACTACGAAAATACCCTGTAGCTGTTATTCAAATGAAAACTAGAGCAAACAAATCAATGGAATATTTTCTTATTATTTCTAATTAATTAAATTTCAATTCCTAAAAATCGTTGATGTTCTAGCTTCTCGACCAATGCTTATGCCTCTTGATCTACTCATCGCACTTCGAAAATCAATATGCATACTGTTTGCATGGTCAGCTCGGCAGGATGTGAAACTGCGGCAGCTGCAGCATGCCCCATGTTGCATGTAGCACGTTTGATGTGTTCTATGCCGTCGCTGAGCTTTATTGCATTTTGCTTTGCAGCCCAAGCATTTGGCATTGCCTGCTGTCCCCAACATGGCCCTCTCTCTATCTATCGCTGTCCCTGTGTATCTGTCTCCCTCTCTCTCTCTCTCTCTCTCTCTCTTTCCTTCTCTGCCTCTGACTGTCGTGTCGTTTGCTTTTACAATATTTCCACGTTGTTATGCACTTCACACAAGTGCAGCATCCCAACCAGCACTCAAACTAGAGATTTTTCTTGTTCTTGTTGTTGTTGTTGCTGCACTTGTTGTTGTTGTTGTTGCTGATGTTGTCACAATATTTTCGCTTTTCGATGCGCTGCTCGAAAGCAGAAGTGAAATATTTGCCCATGTGGCGTTTTAGTTGCTGCCAAGGAGCCTATCCATCTCTGTCTGTGTGTGTGTGTGTGTGTGTGTGTTTTCTCTTTGCTCTGCTGCTGAAATGTGCAAAATTGAACTTTTGATTTATGCATAGAGATGGGGCAAACGGCTTTAGCAACGAATCGGCACAATCTCATCATTTGTTATGCGACGGCCTGGCAACGTTTATTTCGAGGCATCTCGTTCTCGGATGATGCTGCTGCTGCTGCTGCCACTTTTCACATTTTCTCGCTTATCAACACCCGCACAACTGGCATTGTGCAAGTGGGCGTGGCATGCCGGCCAACAACAATAGCAGCGCCTTGTTGTGCGGCAGGATGTAGGTTAGTGGCTCACTCGTCAGCCAAATGAATGATGATGAGGAGCAACTGCAGCAGCAGCCACATCAGCTCCTGGTTGTTGAAAAGTTTTCAAAATTATGTGACTGCGACACAAAGGACTTGCCACATGCCACACTCGTGCCCGGGCAATTGTTTGGTTAATTAAAAAAAAAAAAATACAAAACTATAGAACATAAAAACTGTGCCCAGCTCAGGTGTGGCCATTAAAATGGGGCACATGCAGCACACATATGCATAAGACCATATATAAATATAAATATATATATATAAATATAAATTACACTTGCCTGCTTTGCTGTTCGCTTTGCTGCTGCTGCTGCTGTGGCTGCTCTTGTATTGGTTCGTTGTGATTCAAACATTTAGAGTTTGAATACTCCATGGATTGCCGGCCCTCAAGGGGGCTGGCCGCTGTTGGTTGCAAGCACTCAAATACATTTAAACAGCTGCTGTGGGAGGTGGGCGTCCAGCAACAACAACAACTGAAACGACCGCAAGTATCGGGAGCGAATCTTTTATGCGCTACGCCTAAAAGATGCCATCAATATTTTTCAGTTTTTTTTTTTCACTTTCACTGCGGCGATTTCGTTTAGCTTGCGGCTGCAGCGAAATTCGGTTTTCTTTTCTAAAGCACAGTTATTCCCTTTTTTACTGTTAATTATTGTATTTGGCTAAATTGGAGTGATTCACTGCGTTTGGTTTTTGTGCACACATTCGCCATTGCGGAAATGCGGTCGCTGTTTGTTGGTTGCACTCATAACTGGCATATAAAACTGTAAATCGGCTTTTGGACACTGCAGCGTTGTTGCCCGCTGCCGTTTGGAGACCGAGCGACCAGCCTCTGGGCCGAAAAGCACGACGACAGCGACAGCGACGATGATGATGGCAACGACGACAACAAAATGCAGCAAAAGTTTTTAAAGCTGCAGCGGCACACACACATACACATGTATGCACGCACACATGCGGGCACAGGATATGCCGTTGAACGAAGAGCGAGCTAGCAAAACAATCACATGGTTTAAGCTCGCCGTTACAACAACAACAAAAACAGCAGCCGCTTAAGCACAGCAGCAACATCAAGTATATAACGGTGCCCGAAAAACATAAACAGAGAGACCTACAGCCAAGCCGACAGGGCGAACCGGTGAAAAGAGAGCGGCGAAAATGGCTGTAAAGCCGCCGAGCCAACCCTAACACCAAGTGTTCCCATTTGTTTGCTATTAGTAAATTTGTATTAATATTTAATACATATCTGAATTTACTACAAGCTAATAACATTATTATTGTATAATCCCCCTGCTTGTACATAAAACTCAAAATGTTTTGCGCTCTCACAGCTGCGCGCTTACACCGGCTCTCAACTTTGCTCTCGCTCTCTTTTTATCGCTGCATTGCTCTGCTGCTGCGCTGCCCACGCGCTGCAGAATGGCGTGCACATAATAGAAATCAGGTCAGGGCCGTTTTGCTCACGCTCACTACACACCATACACATACACTCACACACAGCACACTCAGAGAAAGCTTTCGTTGTTTTGCATTTTAGCGGTAGAAGCTGTCGTGAGCTTTAAATTATCAACTCCAAAGAGAATAAAACAGCGTTTTTTTCAAATTCGTTTGTAGGTACACAAATTTCGTTTAATCATTAGTAACAAATATATATGCTGTATAAATACGTACGTTTAGAAGCTTAACTGTTAATTGTGTGTATGTATATGTCAACTTAAAACAAAATACAAAATCGAGCACCGTCCAAGCATTACCATCGAAATTCATAAGAACATAAAACGTGAGCAGCACGAACACACAAACTACTGCACACCGTGTGAAAGGGAAAGAGTAGAAAAAGGGAGACACATTGAACACAATAGAAAACTTAAAAGCTTCTTTTTACCTGTAGATATTTTCAAAATGGCGTAAATGTTCCGTAAGTTTTTAAGGCACTCGGTTAGATTCAGTTTAGTTTTGAGTAAATTAACAAAAAGTAGTTATTATAATTAGTTGGCAAACACATATCGGAAGCACATTCTATGGCTCCATTTTGTTATCCTTTTTTAGCTACACACACTTTTGTAAACAGGCACATTTTGGCTTTGTAATTTCGTGGGTTTTCCCTCTAAGCTTTGACCGCGCTGGAGTTCATCTTCTCTAGAATTGGCACAACCATATCGAACTTGGGTCGCTTGCCCGGATCCTCGTTCATACAAATCGATATAAGCTTCGCCATGTGCGACGAAGTACCTGGCGGAATTTTGACACGCAATCCTTCCAGTGCAATCTTCATGCCACACTCCATGGGCGACCATTCGGCGAAGGGCACCTCGCGAGTGGTCAGCTCCCATATAACCAGCGCAAAGCTCCACATATCGGACGCCTCCCAGTTGCGGTCAGCTGGCTTACGTTGCAGCGCCTCCGGCGACATCCAAGCGGGCTGATAGATTCGACCCTTCTCCTGGAACGAAAACTTTGCATCGCCCATATTAATACGGGCCGTCAAATCATCGTCGATCATCACGTGATGGCTGTTCAGATGATATGTGGGTATTATACGCTCCAGCGAGTGCAAATAGGCCATGCCACGTGCAATGTCCAAAGCGAATCTCACGGCCTGGCTGGTGTCCACGACAACGCCCGATGCGCCATGCAGCAAATTGAAAAGCGACGACCGTGGCATGAACTGAAAGGGAGAGTGGAATTATATGGGACTGAATATGGTACCCAATATGACCTACCTGACTGATTACCACCAACCTAGGTGGCGAGTTGCAGGCGCCAATGATGGGCAAAATATTGGGATGCGAGAAAATACGCAGCTTAGGAAACTCCTCATTAAAGTCACGCGAAATGCGTGAAGTGCATTGACGCAATGCGAGAATCTGTTAATCATGCAAATTTTAATTAAAGATCAATGCCATTCAAAATTTAGTTTCTACCCACCTTGGCTACAACATCGTTCTTTTGCCAACGACCACGCCAAGTTTCACCAGAGGGCGTCACCGCAATCTTGGTGTGCAAGTCCAAATCTCCCATGCTGATGCCCTTGAAACGCGATAGAGTAGCATCGCGTGAGCGCGTCTTCATGCCCATCCAGCTTTGCTCCTTGAAGCTGATGATCTTCAGCTCCTGGCCGCTCTTCTCGGCCAGATCCTGTATACGCTTGCCCAAACTGGGCTTGGCCTTGTCTATAGCTGTGTGACCGTCCTTGTTGGCAATGCTGACCAGAGCGCCCGCGTTCAACAGATCCTCGCAGATCATGTCATAGCCCCAGAAGCAGGCATAATGCAGCGGAGTATTTCCATGCTCGTTCACAGCATTGACGTCCGAGCGCTCGCGCAGCAACTACATCAGAATGAAAGTCAATGAATCAATTTAAATTATTATAGGGTATTTAAGAACTCACCATTTGCACCACTTCACGATGTCCGTGGGCGGCGGCCAGATGCAGGGGAATGTCATCGCCCATATTCGTGGCATTCACACGAGCGCCGCGCTGCAGCAGAGTCTCCACGAGCTTCGCATGCCCCTCCTTAGCGACCCAATGCAGCGGACTAAAGCCGTGATCATCGCTGCAAAAACAAATATGCAGGGAGAGATTGAGAGAAAGAGCAAGAGCGAGAGCGGCAAAGGCAGAGCGTGAGAGTGACGCACTTATATACACACACGCACAAATTTTCGTTTCATTGTGTGTGTGCAACTTGTTTACACAACACAAGAATAAATCATGACGTCACGCTCCAATTGGATGGCAACTATTGCCCAATATGGCAATTTGCAATCATTTATTACAATTTATGCACACGTTAGCATATTCTATGTTCAGTTTGTTCAATTTGCACTAATTTTAAACACTTTTAACTCGCTTTTACCCCAAATTCATGTCATTCTCTGTCTCATCCAGCCAGAGGCGCACTTGAATTGAGTTGCCCTCGCGGCACCAGTGAAAAATATCCTCCATAATTGCACTACAAATGTATATTATATGCTTTAATAATGTTTGGAACACAATTTGCACTTTATTTACATTTAGAAACGTTTAAAAAGCGTAAAATTGCAGCAGTTGTTGCTCTGGCTCTATTGTTATGCTGCTGGATGGTCACATTGTTTTCATGCTGCGATAACATTGTGGAAACAAACTATTTCTATCGATATTCTGTACAATGTGACCGGTAAGCGGCGAAAAATCAGCTGTTGTGCACGCGTCGCCCTGTGAATGCTTAAAACGTGCGTTTTTGTATATATTTAAATTATAAGCATTTATTGTTATATCTCACAAGTATTAAAACCACACTATGAAACTGAGCACATATAATTTTTTAACTTCGATGGCCATCAAGGGCGTCAAGGTGGGCTATCCCCTGAAGCTAACGGTGAGTTGTTGGATTACCTACTATTGATTGTTTCACGAGCTTTAATCTTTTGCGCAGATTAACAAAAAGGATGTGATTGAAAGCGAATTTAATCCGGTATTTATAGAACGGTTGCTACCTAAATTGGATTGGTCAGCGGTTTATAGCGCAGCGCAGGTGGTAAGTGCCGAATACACTAACAAGCTCTGGAGTGAAATTCCTTGACTAAGCTGCGAATTCTCTTCTAGGCAGAACTAGCAGACGACATTCCAGCAGCGCAGCCCGAGAATGTGGCAGAGGACGAACAGCTGTTACAGCGACTGCATCATCTACTCTTCGAAATTGATGTGCTAGAAGGACAGCTGGAATGCCCTGAAACGGGACGCGTGTTTCCAATAACCGATGGAATACCCAATATGCTGCTAAACGAGGATGAAGTTTAGCTCAATGAAAATAAATATAAATAAAAAATATACATAATAAAAGTCAATGTAATAAGTAATACAAAGTTTATATATAAATATAACAAGTAAATAAATAATTTTAAAAATATATTTACATATATTAATTATAAAATAAATATTAACAATAATAAAGCCATTTTAAGTTGGTTTTTAAATATAGTTTATAGTATATTGTAAGCTGCAAAAATGTTTTCAATACGAACACCAAAAAATAATCAATTGGATTTGTGGATGGAATTGTAAGTGCATGGAAAAGACATATGTATGTACGTATGATCTATATATATCTATATATAAATGGAATATGTATCGCGTATGTAGGGAACACATCGGGGGAGCAAATTGTAGTTGAAGTCAAGTTCGAGTGCTTCTTGGTTATTCTTTGGCACGTGAAGAATCTCTGCCAGGCTTATACTAATTGCATTTGATGTTGGCGCCCTTGCTGCGCGCATACATGCTCCCTTTGCTCAGCTCCTTATTGGGGCCCTTGCAGAGCTCCACATTTCGGCCAACTGCCTTGTAGCCACGTTCGCCGCCTATAAGGCCAGCATCTGGCCCCTGTGGTGTTTGCTTCTGACAGAGCGTTGTGTTTGGTCCATTCCAAGTGACGTAGTCGGCGCTGTTAAATCGAGAAATAATATTGAAAAAATTATATTTGATTTATATATTTCTGGAAGACTTACAGCAAGAGATTCTCATCGGCTCCCTTGGCTAGCTGTGGATTGGCTCCTAGCGTTGCCATTCGTTCAATTAGGGATTGAAATTCACCCGATTCCAAATGCTGTCCATTCTCCAGCTGGGAGGAATGCTGTCGTTGTCTGTGAGAGACAAAAAGCCAATTATATTTATGCTTAAAGTACAATTTTGATATAGATGAAAAATTAGCGAACTGACTAATAAGTTATATGAATTAAATTGTAAGTTCCAATCAATATAGATTTAATTAATATTATTATTTTTAAATAGTTATGAAATATATTTTTATAGTTTCATTTTTATTATATATTAAATACATTAAATAAGTATTAAATGTTGTCTTCTATATTATTGTTCTTTAATTTAATAGATTTATATAAGAAATTTTATTTGTTTTTAGTTTTATATTTTATTTTTTAGTCTTATATATTTTAATAGATTTATATATTATTTAAAACTTTCTAATATTAAAAAGATCTAATTTGAAAAAGAAAAGTTCTTTTAATTTAATTTTATTTAAAAAAACAAAAAAAAAACATGTATTTCTTTTAGTTTATGCGTTTTAGTTTTCCAATAAATTATCTATTAATTTCAACTTCAGTTCGCAAATTTTTCATACTACCCTCGCGTACACACATATGTATATTGGGTAAATGAATTCTAACATGCCAAAAAAAAAAAAAAAAAAAAAAAGCAAACAATCAAATTGAGTTGAATAAAAGTTAAATCAATAAACATGCAGCAAGGCTAGCTAATAATAAACATGCACAACTGTACAAAGTTAACGGCAAACGGTTAAACGGTTAAACGGGCAGGCATACTTCAGTGAATCGGTTTTGGTGCGCGCGTGACTTTCGAATGCCTTCACTATGGAGCTGGCCGAAACAGACGAGGATCCCATCGATGTGCTATACGAGGCATAGCTGCTGATGCTGTTGTTGTTGTTGTTGTTGTTGTTGTTGTAGCAACTGGAACGCGCCAGCATGCTCTTGGTGGTTAAACGTTCATAGTTGGGACGCGTGGGCGAGTGCGGAGGCGAGGCATATGAGTGCGTGGTTGCACTGGAAATGCTGGAAGCAGACATAGTCTGCGGCTGCTTCAGCTCCGGCTCCGGCTCCGGCTTCGGCTCCGGCTCCGGCTGGAAGGCTGCTTCGTTTGGCACCTGCTCCGGCGTTTGCTCATGGCTCAGGATGATCTGTGTGGTGGCCGTGGAGGGTGTGATGACATTGATGGATGGCAAATGGCGATGTTGCTTATGTGGCTTGCTGCTGCTCATTGATGATGATGCAGGCATTGACAATGAGAATGACGATAATGATGATGTTGATGGCGATGTGGTGGGGGCGTGGCAGCAAGCAAGCAAAGGTGTTTATTTGTTTGTTGTTGGTGGTTGAGGCAGCAACAAAGTTTTACAAAGAAAATGGGCAATCGATTAACAAAACGAATAAAGCAGCAGCAGCAGCAGCAGCAGCAGCAGCGGCAGTAAAGGCAGACCCAAGGGTTTGGATAGGTGTCTATATAGCTATATACATATATGTATATGTGTAAGTATAGCAACAGCTAGCTGTGACGCACCTGTGTGTGGCATCCACTTGGTCCACCTTCAGCTTCATTTCACTCGCAGCCGGCTGCGATTTGCTCAGCGTTTGCTTCTGGTTGCGTTGCTCATCCTCGTCCTGCACGATTTGCAGGATTTGCGTGGCTCGATCCTCTGCATAGTTCACCGACTCCAAGGCCATCAAAATGATGCGCTCAGCTATGTGTGGATACTTCTCCTTCAGCTGCGACTCCACTGGAGGGGGGACGGAATAGAGTGAGTTGAGTTGGAAGAGGGGAAACTCTAGCTGAAGCCACTCACTCTCTGCCTTCTGCTCGGCTGTGTACTCCTTGGGCCGCAGCGGTATATGCTGCACCGCCTGCTCCTGGCCCGCCTGCTGCTCCGACTCCAGCTGCGGCGGTCGATTGTTGGGTCTGTGTGGCTGCTGCATGTCCCGCTTGACATAGCCCAGCGAGATCAGCTTCTCGGAGGCGAACTGCACATTGTTGTCCGCATTGGCCAGGATGTCCAGCAGCAGCATCTCATCCGCCTTGGGGAATATGTTCTTCATGTATCTGAAGTGGGGGCAAATTTATATTATTTTAAGTTGAATTTAAATTTTGAGTAAATATTGTAAAATAATTAAAAGTTTAATTAAATTATAAGAGAACGAGCAATACGAAATAGAACTAAGAATTATAGAATATCAAGCTTTAATAAAGCTAAGTAATGCGGCAGAAAATATATATATATATTAAAATATAAACAAACTACAAAATACAGACAAATAAATATTAACTTAAATTTCAGATTCCCATTCAAAAAAACTTGATCCATTTTCCCTTGGCTAATTACAGCAGCTGAATAGACGGGGCTTCGTTGAGCTCCCTTTTGCCATTAGCTAATTGCATTTGGCATTGGCATGCAATTACGGCCCAATCTCTAGCCGAATCGCACCTCAATTTCATTTTGGGCGAGGAGTGGGGCTTCGGTGAGCTGCGCCACTGCGGCGAGCCATGCAGACCCACAGCCCCCAGTCCGACTCCAGCTCCGACTCCAACTCCAGCCGGTCCCGCTGCTCCTGTTGGCTGGTGTCCGCTTTGCATGCTCATGAGACTACCGAAGCGGCCGCCGGGCAGGGGACTGGCCGTGCGTGATGTAACCGTTGCCCGACTAGCGCCCATGTCCAGGCGGCGCGCCGGTGGTGTCATATAGAAAGCGGAATTGCTGTGGAACAAGTGACGCTGGGCGGGAGGCGTGACAAATGGACCAGGCATGGTAACGGGATGCTTTTCCACCTGCAAAGCGCTGATGACGACAGCCTCGCGATTATAATAGCTGGCGTTAGTAAGCGGGTGAATTCGAGAAAGAATGAAAGAGAGAGAGAGAGAGAAAGAGGGGGAAATAGGGTGTGTGTGGGTGCATTAAGCAGCAGCGTGTGAGAAGACATAAATACACATATAAATGCATAGATTAGCAAGGAATTACTTTGGCAACAATGATATAAATATATATAATATATAATATATATATATACCATATTCTCGACTTACCGCTTCAGCAATAGCCGTATGTGATTCTCATCGGCTGTGGGAAACATGTTCTGTATCTTGGTGACCACGGCCTGGGTATCGCTGAACGAGGTCTCCTGAATGGTGGAACGACGCGACATGTTGGAGGGCAAGCGGGCACGCTGCACAGGCAGAGGCGAAGAGAGCTCCTGTGGCAGAGACAAAAGACAAAACAGAAAGCTATAGAAAGTGCTCGCATTTAACTGTTCAGCTAACGCCCACCAGTTGTCCGCGCGAGGAGGCGGAGAGCAGCGGACTCGTCGACAGATTGTGTAAAGCGCGCTCCTGGAAGGCACGCACGGCGGTTAGATTGTTGCTGGGATGCACCACATGGAAGGGTGAGCTGTGATGGGAGTGCTGCGCCAGGGGCTACAAATGAAAAGATGAGAGGAGAAATGGAAAAACCAAATAATGCAAAGCAATACAAAATTGCATAAAACATTTCATGCGACACTTAAAAGTATGCAATGAATTTTACAACTTTTATGCAACGCACAAAAGTATGCTATAAAAACGTTATAGCTTTCGAATACACTCAAAATGCAATTGAATGAGCTCACCTGCAGCGCTATGGACTCTGTGGAGCAGCGTTCATTTTGCAACTGTTTGTAGCTGCTGCGTCCGGCGCGCGGATCCTCCAGCTGCATAGCCTTGGTCAGATAGTTTATGTAATAGCTGCAACGACATAAAAATGGCAAAAACTGCAAATCAAAGGCCATAAAATGCCAGCACACAGGGGTTGATTGCCGGCACTGGCACGGGGCCGGCCTCCGGTTCCGGCTGGTGCTGGTGGTGAATTTCTCAATGATGGTACATTTGGGGAAAATGCTCTGGGTAACGGCAAAGGTAAAAGTAAAGGTAAAGGTAAAGGGTACGACGAGACCTAAACAGCGACACGTGCCAAGTAGCTGCCAAATGGCAGCAGCAGCAACTCACATTTGACAGCTAATCGGGGGCTGTGATTGCGAGAGACGAGACGAGACGAAGCGAGACGAAATGAGATGAGATGACATGGGACTCCTGACAAGTGCACACTTGAATTTAACGTATGACAGTCGCTGCTTAATTGCACACAGAGCCAAGGCAAACAAATGTGAGAGCTGAGAGCTGAGAGCAAAGAGGAGCAAGTAGCTCGCAAGTTGGAGTGAAGCCCACATTAGGCGGAAGTGACACAGTTTATGCGCCAATGAGGCCAATTGACATCAAGTGTTGTGCTTGGCATAATGAATAGCACGTCAAGACAACGCTAGAGAACAACAGCAAAAGTTACTCGAGGAAGATTTCATGCGCTGTCTAAAAGTATGCAATGGAATTTTTACAGTGTGCCTTCAGCCAAGTAGACAATTGTAGACACGCCAACAGGCTTTTCACCCGCTGAGCCATTAAAAATGTATATAAAAATATAAATATACTTCACAGTCACTTGACATTTAATAAAATTCACAGCAATCAAGTTGCCCCAACGGCTGTCATGCTACACCCGAGCACAGCTTTAATAGGCGCCGCCTAAAAGCATGCAATGGAAATTTGCCGCCTACAGCCCTCAGCTCACATTTCAATGCAATTTCATTTCTCTTTTCTCTCTGTGTGCATGCATAAATATTTATGACGTTTGCTTTATGCATTTTCAGTTACTGTCGCTGTTGCTGTTGCTTACCAGTTGCCCGTCGTTTGATCATATTTGCAGTCCCAACCGGGCGGCATCTTTTGATAGCCATTCGGACCGCTTGCATCGCTCATATTTGAATTTTATGCTTTTTTCGATTTTATTTTTGTTGAATATTTATGGCTATTTAAACGGATATTCGCAGCTTGTTTGCCAACCGTCTGCAACCCCGAAAACTTTGCTGGATTTGCCCTTGCCACTACGAGCTTTGTAGTTGTTGTAGCTGCTCTAGCTGTTGTTGTTGTTCCTATCGTTGCTGGGGGTTGTTAACCACCACCGAAACGTCGCACACTAGCACGCTCCGTCGCTCGCACACAGACACAACAAGCACAGTTATTTTTGTTTACAAGGCGCAGCCGGGTAAAAAAAACCAAAACACGCACGCACACACACACACACGCACACACAGAGACAGACACGGCGTGCCGTTAGTGACAGGATTTTTCGTCCTCGCCGCTTTTCCAACGAACGAACCGCGCTTGGCCAGCTTTCAACGTCTACTGACTTGGCCCGCTCGCCGAGATGCTGCGCGGGAGCGAGCTTTTCACTTTGGCGCCAAGCTCCAGTCGCGCTGCAGTGTTGGCTAACGTTCCGAATGTAACGGCTGTCGCTGAGCTTTGCTTTGACTGCCACCTGAAGTGTGAGCTGACACCAAATTTTCAGTACATTATTAGACAGAGCACAATCAAATACTTGAAACTTCATTTACAACTTTTTTGGGCAAATTATATTTATTTGAAAGACCAACAAAATGTCGGTGTACGCGCCGGAAGTACGCATTACGCGTATCACAGACACGTATCTGCAGGATACGCTGGACGAAATGGCAGAGGAGCAGAAAAAGCCGAAGGGGCCAACCAAAGCGGAAAAGAAGCAGATGAAGAAAGAAGCAGCGCGCAAGAAGAAAATGGAAGAACAAATGTTGATTTTGCGCGTAAGTACAATTGAGCTGTAAGCCATTTCTCTCTCTCTCTCTCTCTCTCACTCTCTCTCTCTCTCTGTCTTTGATTCACTTTCTCTATCTGTCTCTTTATATATATACATCTCTCTTTCTGTCTTTCCTTGAGTTTCTTAGCTATATTCTTTCAATTACTTTTTTTTTTTTTCTTTTCCTCTCTCTCTCTCTCTCTCTCTCACCTAATTCCACTGTCTCAGCCTGTGTCTTCTTCTTATTGTTGCTCTCTCTTCAGTTACTCTTCTTATCTTCTTCCTCTCTCTCCTTCTTTCCCAACTTTGTTCTAGTCCATTTTCATTCTAGCCCACTTTCAGTCTATCCCACTTTCATTCCCTCTCACTTTTCTTCCCGCCCCCCCTCTCACTCTCTCTCTCTCTCACCTAACGAATCGAACTCCCCTGTAGCATGGCCTGCGCACTGAGCTGGAGATTGGCAAGCGCATGGATCTGCGCGGCATGGAGGAATGGAACGCCATAGCTGAGCAAATCAAGTTGATTGAGCTGCGGCAAGAGCTGCTTCAGTGGGGAGAGAACGCCGAGCGCATTCTTGAGAACAAGAACGATCGCATCAATATGCTGGTCGCCGATCTGACGCACACCAACGAGCAGCACGCGCGCAACTTTGGCCGCACCGTGGAGCTGATCGATCACATCGGCGAGTGCTACCATGCGATGCTGGAGGGCAACAAGCACATGTACGAGCAGCAGGCGGAGGATCTGCTCAAGGAGTTCTACGACGAGGTGCATCTGCGCACCGAGGAGGTGGAGGCGATGCACCAGAACAGCGAGAACATCATCCACGCCTCGAACCTCTTCACGCGCGATCAGCTCAAGGAGGACTACCAGATCTACCAGGAGCAGCGCGACGACTACGTGAACAAGAATATCGCACGCCGCTTCGAGATACGCGACCAGGTGGTCAACAAGATGAACCATATGCAGCGCCAGCTGAACGAGTTCGTCGATGCACTGCACAGCACCGATCTGGATGTGCACAAATACGAGCGCATTCGGATGCTGACCGAGCGCCAGCAGCAGTTCGTGGAGGACACCAAGAAGCTGAACCAGGACGAGGTGAAGTACATCGGAATGCTGCACGAGATACAGCAGGAGACGCTGCGCGTCGAGACGGAGAATAATGCGACGATCAACGATCTGCGCCTGGAGTTCGAGTACTTCTCGAATGTGCGCAAGAAGATCGAGGATCGCATGCATGCCGATCGCATTACCACGCACGAGAAGCTGCGCATTCTCAGCACCGAGTGCTACGAGTTGACCAAGGTACAGTCGCCACTCGGCATCACAGACTCTCAGCCTCATTCCGCGTCTCTGCCCCATAGAAATTCGAGAAGATCGTGAAGAGCGGCGAGCTGCTGCTCGCCCTGTCCATCACCTGCCGCAAGCTGCAAACGGAGTCCGAGAAAATCATTGTGGGCGGCGAGGTGGTCGAGCCCATCGATGTGGGCCCGGTCGATGACGACTTCACGCTGCAAACGCTGGACATTAAGAAGCACGTGGACCTGAACGAGGAGGATCTGGTCATGCTGAACAAGAGCCTGAAGAACTTCTGGCGCCAGCAGGCCATGGCCCAGGCCCAGAACATGCTGCTGCTGGAGGAGAAGCGCAAGCTGACCGAAGAGAATCAGCGCCACATCGACTTCATCAAGTCCATGAGCAAGACGGACAATGCCGAGGAGCTGCGCGCCGCCATGATCGTTAGTCCGTGCATGAAGAAGGTGCCGCTGCTCTTCGATACCCAGTGTCGTTTCCAGAAGCTGCGCATCAAGCGCGAGTCGGCCACAGCCGGACGGGATGCCCAGCGGGAGGCGATGAACACCATCAAGTACATCTTGCACACCAGCCAATGCAGTCTGCATAATCCAAAGTAAACTAGATCTAGCTGAAATATAATAACAGGAATGAATATCTAGAATATATGTACAGACATATATAGGCAGCTTAGCGATTCACATAAACAAGTGAAAGCAGAGTAGAAACTCGATTTGGTTAAAAGAATTTATTAGTTTTTGTTATGGTTTGTTATAATGAGTGATGATGTGGGACTGACAGATCAGTTAGATGAGTTAAAGTAGTTGTATATGGGTGCGAAATTCCATTAGGACATTAGGCATACATATATACTACATAAATGTGGAAGCAATTCACTTATTCTAGTGAATATTTCAGCTGAATTTATTTGGTGAAACAACAGTGAAAAGCTAGTAGAGTTAAAAGAGCCAAGTTTTTCCTTATCCTAAATATTTATAGCCATCAGTTTACTCATTCAAGTGCATATTTTGTTAGGTGCATAAAGAATGAATATGTAGAACAGGTAGTTCAGATATAAATTATTCGATTCTTAGGTATATATCAGCTATAACAATAAATTCACTTATTCAAGTGAGTTTCTGTAGTGGAATAGCAGTGAAAATCTAGTAGAGTTAGGTTAGTATTCTTCACTTCTGCAAGTGAATTTATATGGTGAAAATCTAGGACTAGTCAGATTAGTTATACACATATCATAATGATTTATATCCCCATCAATTCACTTCGTCAAGTGATTATTTCGTTAGCAGTAAAAACACAGTTATTTAGCTAACAGTTTACAGATAATTTATTGATATCATATGTGTGTGTGTGTGTGTGTGTAAGTGCGAGTGTATATCATAAGCATTAAGACAATATAACAATTCACTTATTCAGGCATGAACAATTCAATTCAATTTAGGCAGTTTTTAATTAGCTCTCAAGCAATCGATCAATAATATCGCATACCATCAGGAGGCTAGGCCTGATTTATAATATATGTATGTATGTATATAATGTGTATATCAAAAGTTAACTGTACTCGAAGAACTTAGGCACTAATCAAATCCTTTGGTCAAGACAAATGCAAAAGCAAATTTAATTCACGTCATATGTAAAAAGTGTTTTCTGATAAGGTTTGTGCTCGATATGATTTCTCGATTCAAATGAACCTCAGGGGCTGGATCTTGAGGCGTTCGGCCAGGGCGGCGCAGGTCTTGAGCTGATTCTCCAGATACTGAATGCCGCCGGCCTGGTCAACGGCCTTGATGTTCTTCTCCTCCTTGTCGCCGGCGAGCAGGACGGGCTTCTCAGGATTGGTCTGCGGAGAAGAAGGGGGATTTAGTTGCTCTCTAAGCTGAAAGGTGTTCCAGCTGCAGCTCTTACCGGTTTGGTGCTGCGCAGAATGGAGTTAAAGTCACTCATGCGCTCCTCGAACTGGGGCGCAAAGCTGCTCGGATCGACGGCAATGAAGACCTGGCCCAGATTGGCGGCCGAGTTGGCGCCCGTGTGGGTCCATTTGCGCACGTGCGTGGCGTAGTTGGCGCCGGCCATGACACCAGTCAGGATGTCCACCATGGCGCCCAGGCCGTAGCCCTTGTAGCCGGAGGTGAGCTCAGTGCCGCCCAGGGGGCAGAGGCAGCCCGTTTCGAAGGCCAGCTTGGCGTCGTTGGTGACCTTGCCCTCGGGATCCTGGGCCCAACCGTCGGGCAGGGCGGCGTCCTTGCGCATCTGGATCTCGATCTTGCCGACGGCCACGGCTGTGGTGGCCATGTCCAGCAGGAAGTGATCCTTGCCACAGCCATTGGCGCCCAGCGAGAGCGGATTGGTGCCCAGCGCAGCCTCCTTGGCATTGGTGGGCGCCATCAGCGGCGATGTATTGGTCATGGACATGCCCACCAGGCCGCTCTCCATGGCGCGCAGTGCATACCAGCCGGCCATGCCGTAATGGTTTGTGCCCTTGGCACAGACCCAGCCAACGCCCACATTCTTGGCCTTCTTGATGGCCAGATCCATGCAGAAGTTGCCAACGACGGCGCCCAGGCCGTTGCATCCGTCCACCCAAGCCGTGGCGGGCGTCTCCTTCAGCACCACGGGTGTGGCAGCACCGTCCGTGGAGTTGATGGCCAGATCATTGATGTACATCTCCAGCCGGTTCATGCCGTGACTGAAGTGACCTCGATGATCGGCGGCCACCAGCAGATCGGCCTGAGCCTTCGCGTGCTCCTCGGGCACATTGACGGCCTTGAAGCAGTCGATCATGAAGCGGCGCGACTCCTCCACCGCCACCAGTTTCTGGCACGTACTCGCCATCATGCGCGATAAGCCAAATAGCACTGTAAAATATTAGCAAATCGAAATGGAAAACGAAATTGAATTTGGCAATTTGACTTGGATTCACAGTCAAGTGACAAGCGCAAGGAGACGACGTGTTGCTTCCAGATGCGCGACAGGCGAGCGACTGATGGTTAACCCTAAGGCACCATAAGCAGCCAGTCGGGCTGATAATTAAGCTAGTGCTCACCAATACAACGATCGCTGGTGCGACAGAGAGAGGGAGAGCGCGAAAGTAAGAGTGCTTGTTGGTTAGAGAGAGAGAGAGAGAGAGAGAGGGGGGGGGCTATGCAAAGCGCTGCCTCTTTATCGTAGCTGCCTTTTGTTGTTGTTTATTTACTTTTTTTTGTATTTTGGCAAAGCCCGAAATTGCCAGAGAGGCGCGTGCATATACATATATGCATAGACTTATCAGTTGTGTAAGTATGTGCGTGTGTGTGTGTGTGTCTCGATATTCTGTATTGATATATGTATCATAAAGATATATGTATGTATGTATGTATGTATGTATGTTTGGCTAGTTGTTTATGCAGCACACGCACATTGTTTGCTTTTTATAAATTCTCATGAAGTTAGTGAAATATGTCACGAAATGTGTTACACATGAATGGACTATAGAGCTATGCAAAGAACATATTGAACTGTTGGCTATTACGATATAACATATATAATATAAAGTCTGAGCTAAGCTTACCGAATTTACATGTGCATATTTAGCGAATTTTATTTCAAAGTAAACAATTCTAATAAGCAACTAATCTATAGAGCAAACCTGCTTCAGAGTGTACCCATAACATATATATTCTATATATACACGTACTCTCAGGTTGGCAATCTCTTTTTAGAAGCGGACTTTGAGCCAGACATTAAACAAAGAAAATATATGGTATGTATATTAACATACATATACATATATGAAATTTAAATCATTTTGCAATTCGAAATCCAGAGAAAAAACTATAAACAATATAATAAATTATAGAGCAGAAAATCTATTAACTATACAAAGCCAGAAAATTGTTATATAGAAAATCTACAAATTTAAACTAGGAAGAGAACTTTCTACATAAATAATATAATACTACAACTAAAATATATATTATAATCTATTAACTATATAAAACCAGAGAACTGTTATATAGAAAATCTACAAATTTTAACTAGGAAGAGAACTTTCTACAGAAATAATATTATAATACTACAACTAAAATATATATTATAATCTATTAACTATACAAAGCCAGAAAATTGTTATATAGAAAATCTACAAATTTTAACTAGGAAGAGAACTTTCTACATAAATAATATAATACTACAACTAAAATATATATTATAATCTATTAACTATACAAAGCCAGAAAATTGTTATATAGAAAATCTACAAATTTTAACTAGGAAGAGAACTTTCTACAGAAATAATATTATAATACTACAAACTAAAATATATATAATAATCTATTAACTATATAAAACCAGAGAACTGTTATATAGAAAATCTCCAAATTTAAACTAGGATGAGCGCTGCCTACATTAATAACATTAATTAATCAATAAATTAATGATGCGAATCGACATATGGATAAACGATCTACAGCTAACTCTAGACTCATTCCAGAAGCAGTGAGTGTATTTGCTCTGTCGCCTTCGATTTGCGTCTAGCAACTTATTTCGCTGGGGGCTCGCAGCGCAGGCAGCAACAAGTACAACTACACTACTACAGCTACAAGCACATATACACATACATACATATATGTGCGTGTGTGTATGGCCAAATATTTATTATTAAGCTATGTGCTTGTATTTCCAGTTTTATTTTGAACTTGTCAAGTCTGTTGCTGCTGCTGCTGCTGCTGCTCGTGTCTAGTGTGGGCTGTTTGAGCATTTGTGTTTTGTTGTTAATGACCTTGAACTTCACTTGCTATCCATTTGAATAGGGCGCCCACACGGGCAGCCCATGGATGAATTAATTACGAGACAAACAACTGATGGATGTGCTGATAAATGTGTTCGATTCATTGATTACGGAATGACGGAACTTACGGTATTACAGTACTTAACAAAATATGTCACCTATTGTGTTGCTAAGCTCTTGACAACTGCCACGCCCCCGCCCAGCCTTTGAATATGCGATAATGAAAGCGAAATTTGATAAGTCGCTTGAGAACCATAAAGTCGGGCAGCTTAAGCAATACGAAATAAAGCAAACAAACATATACATACATACATACATACATACATACATACATACATATATGTATATGTATATATGTATATCTGTCCGATAACCTTACTAACCGATTCGGTATAGTGCCAAGCGTGTCGGCCTCCTTATCAGCGATATACGCTGCGCGTATTTTATAGCACTGGCTTTCGCACATCTCTCATTGTCGGGCTCCATTGCTGCGTGTTTACCAACACTGGCCGCACTTCTCACATTAATTCACTTCAAATTTTGCATTGCACATTTTAGCGTTAAATTTGAATAGAACAACAGAAATACGGAGAGAAATTTTTAATTATATAGATATATATATAAAATATAAATATACATATATTTATATAGAAATGAGATTAAATGTTTGCCATTTGTCAGCGCCTGTTTCGATTCGTATAGAACATTGTTTCCACTCTTAATTGGGGCTAAACGAGTTGTTTTTGCTCTTTTTTTTTTTTTTTTTTTTTGGGCTGCACAAAAAGTGTTTCGAGTGTTGAATGGGTTTTCAATTAGACAATCAATTTGCCATTAGTCAAGTGAGCGAAGTGGAACAATAATTGGAGCAATGAAAGAGTAGACAATTGAAGTGGAATAAATGAATATTGAATATTATATATTATATAGATATACATGTATAAGTGAAATATGATCCATTATTTGACATAATAAGCACTCGATTTTGTTATCGATCATAATTCGAATGCCTTGAGGAATAGATCTGATTTATGGAGCAGAAAATACTGTGAATCTATATACTTTAAATATTCGTGTACTATATAAACATTTTCAAACCGTTCTTACACATCTATAAACGATAGAATATAAAGTTCCACAGGGTAAACATTTATAACATTTGTTTTTCATACAAATTCTCTGGTTTTATGAGTAATAAACTAAATTTCATTGATTACACGTGGGTGGCATTGAATAACAACAGCTCAGGGGTATTATATCTCAAGCAGACTATCTAGAAGGAACAGCTGATTTCATGCACAAACAAAGCTAACGCGACTGTCAGCTGCCTGTCGTGAGCGTCAATTATAAAGTAAAGGGAAGCTAAAGATAGGCATATAAATCATAGCGCATAGGTAATAAACAATTGCACGCGTAATTAGAATAATAAATTAGAATAATATATTCCACTTACCGCCCAGATTTGCATTGGATTTAGGCGCTGCAGCTGCGCTGTAACGCCCACAATGCTGTTGTTGTTGTTGCTGCTGATGCTGCTGTTGTTGGCGCCTTTGAAGTGTTTGAATAGACCGCCGATTGACGCTGGCGTAGGCGTTGGCAGCGACCGCACGACGCGAGCAGCACAATGTCAACGATGTCATTGCAGCGAATATGGCAAAAACGAAACGAAAACGTTCTAAAGTGCTAAAAACAAATCAAGAATGGCAACAACAACACCAACGCGTCGAATACGTCGCCGCAACAACAACTAAAACCCAAAAGCACAAAACTAGTTGAGCGCTACGTAGAACGCAAAAAGAGAGACACGTAAAGCAACAATAACAAGTCGATACAAATCAGCGAATACGTAACGAGACCAAAACAGCTGACGTCGACGTCAACGCTAGCGTCTCTGCGGGCAACTCTGCTACTACTGCTGCTGCTGCTGCTGCTGCTGATTGTGTTGTTGCTCTCAAGTTTCGTTTTGGCTTTCGCCTTGCACTTTTTAGTTATTCTCTTAACTGCGTCTGTTTCAGAACGTTTCTTAAGCGCGTCTTCTTCAGTCGTTTCAATTCCTCTTGTTCGTTGGGAGATTAAACGTGATTAGCGGAGAATTGCCCAAGCAAACGGAAAGCTTCGAATGATTTTAGCACGACAATTAACTACACAAATACTACGTAAAGTATAATTATTTACAAACGAAATATTTACAACTGCACGCAAGCAGCTAGTTTTACGTAATTACTACTACAACAAATAAACGTTAACAAAAAGGTGCAATTTAACAACAACAACAGCGACAACAACAACAGCAAATCAGTGTCAAAATGCGAATCTTTAGAGAGATTCTATTTGATTTATATTTGTGCGCCTCGTCGTGTTCCGTCGGAGCGCCAAATTGAACTGCCATGAACTAAGTTGGAGACGTTCTCGTCGACGTCGACATCTATCGCCCGTTTCCACACGTTGCCCAAGCTCTGCCGCGATAAGCTCAATTGAATAAAAGTGAAATTTAAATAAAGAAAATCAGCTCGCGCCATGCGTAGAAATGCGTAGAAGCTGGCAAAAGAGCGAGAGAGTGCGAGAGTGATAGACCAAGTGTGAGCGCAAGCTAAATTTGTGGCCTTGGGCACAGCTGAGGAGACACATGTGCATGAACTAACAATTAACATTAAATATATTATATATATTAGCTACAGAAAAGCACACATAATACACTTAAAGTTAATTGCTTTAAGGTAAAGCACATTTCATTTGTTTACATTGCGCAGGCAGTGCTGTAAAAGGCGCGCTTAGCCAAGACACAAACCAGTACCGTAAGAGCTACGCGCCAAAAATAAAGTTTGAATCTGAAATCATTTCAACAAATTTGTTGTTGTTGTTGTTGCTGCCGATATTGTTGTTGTTGCCTCTTTAACTTAATATGGTAATTTGTATGCTTTGTGTGTTTCTCTGCCCAAGTGTGTGTATATGTTAATATTTGTTTTCACCAGCTATGCGCAAAAATTATTATAATTTAAGTCACATTTCGATTTAAGTATTCAAACAGCAACAGCAAATTGTGAACGTTATGTGAATTGATTTTATTTGTGATACCCTGTAAATTTAGAATAGGGTATAATAACTAAAAATTCCACACTCTCCATTTATACCGTAGTAAGGAACACCTAACTTTTCAATCTATTCAATATAGTGTGTCTCATTCCACTTAAAACAAAATGTAAATATGGAAAAGTATTTCAATTAGTAAAAACCTTCGTTTTCGCATATACAGATATACACTCTGATGTCATTACGGCTCTCTGGAATTTACATTAAGATATTGCATTCATAGCCGAAGTTATTCAATAACTAATTTCCCTGAGTGGGAGAGCTATTGAAAAAGTAATTAAAATAGTTGCACAAAATGCGCAATAGATGGCGCTTTCTATGTTTCGCTGCTAATTAGAATCTAATTCGAATGGCATTTCTGCGGTATTTTCTCAACTGCTGGGTATATAGCAGTCGCACACTTCCCACCACATTCCTCGTTTATTTACTATTTAATTACTCAACTGGCAGCGATTACCGTTGTAGGAGATTCGCCTACGCGGGCAGCGTACAGGTGCGCGCTATCAATATTCGGCTAGCTTGATTCAATGGGCCATAGGGCCAAAGATTTTCGACAAAGTTGATTTTTGTTTTTGTTGTTTTTTTTTCATATTTGGGCAATTGCCTGCGGCACATAAACAATAAATTAACAGCAAATGCTAACAAAACAAACAAACGATAACAAACACGCAGAGACATGCGCGCCTGCGTGTGTGTGTGTGTGTGTGTGTGTGTAATCATATGTCATCATCAGCAACATGATGGCATTTTGTAGAACCAACTGCTGAGTCAGAGTTGACATCCAAAAGCCACAAATTGGGGCCGACTCTGGGCGCTCCAAACTGGGCTTTAGCATTGCCTCCAGCTGCTCTATTGCTGTCTCTGTCTCGCCACATATTTATGCTTGTGCAAGCAGTCAGAAAAAGGGCATATTGGTTGTGTGGAATGTGTGTTTGATAATGTATGTACATATGTATGTGTGTGTGTGAAAGAGAGAGAGAGAGAGAAGAGATTTGCTACTTTTGTTCATGTGAAACTACGTCTACGTATTTGGTTTACGTATTACGTAACGGGTATTTACAGACATGTTACAGCCTTTGAAGGGCTTGAAGTGAAGCTTATTTAAGCAACTTGGAATTTATAAAATTTTTATTATAACATTTAACATTTTAACTTATAAAAGATAGACTTCATTTGTTGAAGACATTAATACTAAAAAACACCTAAATTTCCCATCGTCCTCTGGTTCTGGTAACTGATTCACATTGAATGCGGTGCACAAATGATTCAGAGCTCGATCTCAGCTGCACTTAAGGCAAAACAACTCATGAGCATGGGTCAAATTGAAGGCGTTTCGCGGTGAGCAGCCCAGGCCTCGCCCGCGCTGGGCGTGTATCGTGCAGTCGCTCAAGCTCGGCTGCAACGTTCTCTTGTTTTGGTGCCGCTGGCGTGTAGATTTCATTGAGCGCATTTCGCTGCAGAGCGCCGGTCGAGACAGACGCAAGCTGTGCGTCCAAATTGATAAATAATCAGCACGTTCCAGCTGTAGCAGAGAGAGAGAGAGAGGGAGAAAGAAGACAGAAGCAAAATAGAAACCGAAACATATTTGAAAACAAGCTACTAACTAACGGCTGCTAACTCTTTGCTCTAAACAAAACTCGCCGCTAATTGCTTTGTTGTTGTTTTTGTTGTTTCTTTCGGTTCGTTCAGCTTTCGTTGCCAAAAAAGAAAGAGAAAGAACGGTTAAAAGCGTAAAAAAGTTTTTCATTTGTGAATCGGGCATTCGATTTGGCCTTGCGAAACTTTCCGGGTGAGTACTTCAAATACTTCAAATACAATTTCAGTTGTTGTGCGTCGCTGTTTTGGCATTGAGCGGAAGCCAGCAGAAAACTAGAATAATTGCACTTAATTGCAGCTAAGCGAGATGGCCAACACGAACGTGAAAATCGTCGAATCGAAACTGGATCTGTTCCAGGCGCCGCAGCACTATGCCCTGGCCCATGCCGTCGACTCCTCTTTCGCCGCGGTCCGCGGCTCCCTCGCCTGGCAGTTCGCCCTCATCTACGGGGACGTGGAGGATCTCCGACGGCGTCGCGTCACCAGCGGCAACTGCGTCGTGCTCGAGCATAATGCACGATTCGTCTACTATTTGGTGACCAAGGCCAATCTCTATGCCGGCAGCAGCTACGACGATGTCCAAGCGGCGTTGATATGCATGAGAGAGCATATGGTAAGGCTGGCGAGTGCGAGTGGGAAGGGGAAAGGTCACTGTGTGTATGTGGGAGTGAAAGAGAGGCAGTGAGGTGAAGTGGAAGAGAGAGAGGTATTTAGTTCCAAGTTGAGTGCAGAGAGAGGGAATGCTACCGAATGATAATAGATAAGCTGACAATATGAACGAGAGAGAGAGAGAGACAGATATGAATATAGGTACATAGGTATTATTAGATTAGTTAGCTGATTAGAGAACAACATAGATATGTATGTAAATATGGGAATACATTCATTAAAAGGGCTTAGAGAAACATATGATAAGAATATGGAATATTGTTTTAAGAAGAGTGAGAATAATGGAGTATGAGAGAAATGGAGAAAGCCCCAAAAAAGATGTAGCAAAAGAGACAGAACGTTCCAGGGAGACAGAGAGAAAAGATGATGAGATATGAACCAGATATATGCATATTAAAAGAGAAACACGTATGTATATAGAAAGATATACCTATAAATATAGAACTTACAATCCAGAGTGAAATTTAAAGCCAAAGACAAAGTAAACACTATATCTATAGTATAATCTAACAGTAAACAACATGATAATATATGTATGTATGTATAATCATAGTAATTTGGGTATTTGCAATACTAATCATAAATAATATAGAATTCTTGTAGTTACGTTAGGGTATGCAAGCGTCGGCTATGCCCATGCCACAGAACTGTGTTTGTACAGCTTCTCGTTAATTTACAGTTAATTTGTTGGCATCATAAATATGTAAACAGAAGTACATATTTATCTAGCTATATAGAAAGAGAAAGAGAGAGGGAGAGAGAGAGAGAGAGAAGACCGAGGCGCGCATATGTTAATTAATCAAAGTCAATTAAATTTTGTCAATCACGCATCGCAGCGGAATCATGAAATCACCAAAGTGGCGATGCCGCGGATTTGCTGCGGCGACAGCGAAGGCCTCCAGTGGAAGCAAGTGAAGCGCATCATGCAGCAGATATTCGCTCACTGCGAGTATCCCATTGAGATCATGATATGCGAGCATGACGACATAACCAGAGAGGTGAGTGGAGAATGAATATAGAAGCACACACATACATATACATATTCGCTTTCCAGCTGGCCGCGCCCAAGTGTCAGATAACCGAGGCGAAGGGCAATTTGTTTAGCGCACCGGAAGACTTCGCTTTGGTGCACTCGGTGAGCGCGGACTTTGCCATGTGCGCCGGCATCAACTTGCAGTTCCGCTGCAAATTCGGCCAGGTGGACGAGCTGAAGCGACAGCAGCGGCACACGGGCAACGTGGCCGTGCTGGAGCAGGGCGGACGGTACATCTACAATCTGGTGACCAAGGAGCGGGCGCACGAGAAGTGCACCTACACGGCGCTCTACTATGCGCTGCTGGCCATGCGGGAACACATGGTAAACGAGTTGAGATCATCCTATGCATGAATGACTATTAGCCAAAACTGTAATTCCAATCCTCAGCGTGAGCATCTGGTCACTAAACTGGCCATTCCACGTCTGGGCTGTGGCATCGATCGCTTGGATTGGCTGCGCGTGCGCAGCCTGCTGGAGCTGGTCTTCGTCCGGGATGGCGTAGACATCATTGCATTCTTCTATCAGCCGCCCAGCATGGAGCGCGATACCATCAAGGTGATCTGTCCCACCTGCAGCCACATGAAGCTCATGCAGCTGCCGCGCAGCGTCAGCTCCTCGCGAAATTCCCTGCACAGAGAGAAGACGCCCTTCTGAGTGGCATATGGATAAATGGAATTTCTTTGTATATATACATATATGCTATATATAATTCATAATTTATAACATTCGAAATGGGTTTGCATGGGTTGCAACTTGCAAGGCACCAAATGCACCGTTACTTATGACTAGTTCTTAGCACAAGAAAATTACATTTATTTTACGAATATTTATATACAACACACACATATTGACAGCGAATAAAAAGACAACGCCTGAAGCTGGCTTTAAACGAAGAAAATGTGTTTTTCAGCATGATTAATAGTAGGCCATGATTCAACTGTTTCTACATGTACGTACTATATAAAAGGCTGTGCAATCGTTTGACTGTTCAGTTCTTGCTTGAAGCTCTGCTCGAGTCTTCACTCTGCAAAAGGAAAATAATTAAATACGAAAATGTCTCCTCTTAAACTTGCAGAGATTCGTATCGCGTTTCATCGCTCGTTTGTGCGGAGCATGACTGGCTTCAAGCTCGAAGAGCTGGATGGAGATCTCTTCTCGGCCCCGAAGACTCACTCGCTGGCCCATTGCGTGGGCGCTGACCTGGCCATGGGCGCGGGCATAGCTGTCAAATTCAAGCAGATCTACGGCAAAGTGGACGAGCTGGAGGCGCAGAAGGCGCACGCCGGGGAGCTGGCATTTCTGAAGGATGACGAGCGTTACATTTACTATTTGGTGACCAAGTCGCAGAGCTGGGCGCTGCCCACATACGAGACGTTGCAGTCATCGCTGGAGAAGATGCGTGATCACATGGTAAGCGAGTCCTGATTAATATTCATATGAGATATGTAATCTTTCATCTACTTGCCCGCAGGCCAAGAATGACGTTCATAAGCTGGCCATACCGCGCATCGGCTGCGGCATTGATGGCCTGCAGTGGGACAGAGTGAAAGCCATTATCAACGATGTCTTCCAGCGCGAGGATGTGGAAATTACGGTTTACAACTACGTGCCGCCACAGGAAACTCAATAGTTTAATGAATTCTGAAATTTATTGTTCACAAACAGTTGTTCCTCTATTTATTTGATGGTGGTGCATAATTATAGACTTTCAATTCAATAGAATCCGATTGAAATATCTCTACCAGCATATCTCGTGCTTTACTCCAGCTAAGACCGTCCAGGCCGCAGCCAATCCTTGGCAGAGCCAACTTGGTAACATTATGCTCAGCCTGTTGAAGACGAAAACAGTTATATTTGATATGAGCTATCAGAGCTCTTACCATATGCTGTTGCATGGCCCTTAGGGAGCTATAGAGCAGTTCATAGGTGGGTTTGCCCCAACTGCTCAGCTTGGTTATTAGATAGTAAATGTAGCGTCCATTATCTTTCAGGATGGCCACGCCGCCAGGTTTCACATTTTGCTTTTGCAATTCGGCAACTTTGCCAAATTTATTACTGTAAAAAAAAAAAAAAACTGATTGAAATTCAGAGCAATGCAAATTCGCTAAATAAACTTACCGAAACTTGACGGCAATGCCCTTGCCCATGCGCAGATCGGCGGCGACACAATGACACATGGAATACTCGGGACCTGCCGAGAATAAGTCACCATTGACTTCTATCAGTTTGAAATCTGACATATTCACACTCAGCTTTAATCCTCAATCAGAATACATAAATTCATTCAAGTCAATTTCCAAATATTGCCGCGCGGAAGCACGCGACGGCGTTGACATGCGAATGTCAAGAACGGTAGAATAAACGAAACAGCTGATGAATTGGTTTTGCAGAATGGGTAAGTGTTGAAAAGTACTAACAAGTAGCAGCTGGTAACTGTTCCAATTGAATGAATAATTGGCAGATTGCAGCTGAAGGCGGAAATATATAATATATATTATATAATTATAATAATTTGTGTAAAATTAAGTTATTCAAATGCATAATGCATATAAAATATACATTTCAATAACAAAATACAGAAAATACCTTGCGATACCGATAGTATTTAATTACACCTGTGCTATAATACCAAAAAATACCAGTGTTTGATAACAAAATTAAAGGTGCATTTTAGATAATGTAACTTAAAGTTTGTCTTTGGGTTGTTAAATGAGTTTTATTTTTAATTTTATTGCCGCTTTTGTACGCAAAATGCTGGAGCTGCTGCAAATCGGTGGCAAACTAACGCACACGCTGAGCATTTACGTGAAAACCAATACGGGTCGAACGCTGTCCGTGAACTTGGAGCCACAGTGGGACATCAAAAACGTCAAGGAGCTGGTGGCGCCGCAGCTGGGTCTGCAGCCAGACGAAGTGAAAATTATATTCGCTGGCAAAGAGCTAAGCGATGCCACAACCATTGAGGTAGGCGCGCGGGTAGACGTGCAATAGAATAACTGAATAATATGTATATTATGAATTTCAATTGTAGCAATGTGATCTTGGCCAGCAGAGCGTGCTGCACGCCATTCGTTTGCGCCCGTCTGTGCGTGAGCGCAAGGCCAGCGCCCTAATGGAGGAGGAGTCAAGTCCGGAGGAGCCGTCAAAGCCGTTAAATGAAACGTTGCTCGACTTGCAGCTGGAAAGCGAGGAGCGCTTGAACATCACCGACGAGGGTGAGCAACAGGTGCAATTAGCTAACTGAGCGCTGTTTACCTCTCACGCACCTTCGCAGAGCGGGCGCGTGCCAAGGCGCATTTCTTTGTCCACTGCGGCCAATGCAATAAACTCTGCAAGGGTAAACTGCGTGTGAGATGCTCCCTGTGCAAAGGCGGCGCCTTCACAGTGCATCGGGATCCCGAGTGCTGGGATGATGTGCTCAAGCCGCGTCGCATACCCGGCCACTGCGAGAGTCTTGAAATTGCGTGTGTGGACAACGAGGCGGGTGATCCGCCCTTTGCCGAGTTCTACTTCAAGTGCGCCGAGCATGTCTCGGGCGGTGAAAAGGATTTCGCTGTGCCCTTAAATCTAATTAAGAACAACATTAAAAATGTGCCGTGTCTAGCCTGCACGGAGGTCAGGTGAGTACTACATCAGCTCTTAGATGTCTCTCTTACCGACCTCTTTGCAGTGAAACCGTATTGGTCTTTCCCTGCGCCTCACAGCACGTCACCTGTATCGATTGCTTCCGCGACTATTGTCGCTCACGTCTCAGTGAACGCCAGTTTATGCCGCATCCGGACTTCGGCTACACTCTGCCCTGTCCGGCTGGCTGTGAGCATTCCTTCATTGAGGAGATTCATCACTTTAAGCTGCTGTCACGGGAGGAGTACGAACGCTACCAACGCTTTGCCACCGAAGAGTTTGTGCTGCAGGCCGGCGGCGTGCTCTGCCCGCAGCCAGGCTGTGGTATGGGCCTGCTTGTCGAGCCCGACTGCCGCAAGGTGACCTGCCAGAATGGCTGTGGCTATGTCTTCTGTCGCAATTGCCTGCAAGGCTATCACATTGGCGAATGTCTGCCAGAGGGAGCCAGCGGGGCCGCTTCCAATTCTTGTGAATACACTGTCGACCCGAATGTAAGTAGCTATTGCCTTACAGGTGCTTGCTTGTATAATCCTTGTATTGTATATATCACAGCGTGCTGCTGAAGCTCGTTGGGAGGAGGCCAGCAATGTAACAATCAAAGTGAGCACCAAACCCTGCCCGAAATGTCGCACGCCCACAGAGCGAGATGGTAGGTTACAGATTATGTTTTATACAACAGTATTCGATAAGCCTACCTTGCACTTCTTCCAGGTGGCTGCATGCACATGGTCTGCACACGAGCCGGCTGCGGCTTCGAATGGTGTTGGGTCTGTCAAACGGAATGGACGCGGGACTGCATGGGAGCCCACTGGTTTGGCTAAGAGTACGTTTTGTCTTAAGGACAAACTTTGTTATTTGTTTTTATTCATGTTCTACATCTGCTGGCTGTATTTTAAGACTGTTTAAAGTTATTTAAAAGAAAAGTGCATGTGCAGGTTAGCCTGCCGCCCTCCACCAAAAGGCAAATAAAATTGTAAAAGTTATATCTATAAAAACAATCATATCGTGATATATGTGTAAATCGAACTATGTAGAGTGTTATATATAGTATATTATAATTATATCCATATATCTATCATCTTTTTCATTCATTCATTTCAGTTACTTTGCCAGTCATCGCCTTTACCTTCACACCCTGTATGCCGTCTAGCGAATCAATAACAAAAACACCCTTGACTACATTCGTCTAACTGGGTATTTCACCATCCATCTGCAGCACCCTACCCCACTGTATTATGGCGTTGCGTGCGCACGCTTTGTTTACGTTTTTTTTGTTTTTTTCCTTTGCTGCTTAACCTCTGTAACGCTGTCGCCCACAATATTTTTGGTGGCTTTGCTGTTGACTGTAAAAACCGCAAAACAAAGCACGTGCATCTGGAGAGAGCGAGACTGCGAGAGTGCCTCGTACAGTTCGGCAGCAGTAAGTGCTCTCTCGAGCTCTCTCCCAGATTTAATCAATAATAATGGCGCGTATTCACTATATAAATGAATGTATGTATGTATGTGTGTGTGTATGTGCATGACTGAGTGCTTGAATTTCTCCGGCATTTAAATATGTAAATACATAAGCTGTTATTGGCTTAATGTTGTTATGCCGCCAGTACTGTATGCCCCCGAATATGCGCTATGGTTTTTATCTTCTCTGCTAACATCAATAAAGCAGCCGCATACATACCCATTGATAACATGACTAGCACTGAACCAGGGAAACCCCCCGGGCGCTAGATATTTGGCTGCGCACTCGCTCTCTTTCTACTCGGTCACCTTCTCGTGCGCATTTTGTTTGCATGTGTGTGTGTGGTGTTTCCTAGCTTTTGTTTTGGCTCGCTCTGTTTTTGTTCGGTTTCTGTTTTGTGCTCTAATTTCGTAAGCAAAGTAAGTGAATTTACAAATGACATTTGCGCGAGAGAGCGTTTTCGCCCCATTGCAATTGCCAAATGCGCGCTCTCTCGCACTCGCTCTTGCCCATTGCCCGTTGCCCGTTGCCCGTTGCCTCCTTCACTCTCTCCCGAATTCGGCATCAGCGAAAGCTCACTCGCTCGCCCGCCCCGCAAGCAACGCGTGTGTGTGGGCAGGTTGCCCATCGAATCGGGTCACACAGTTTGCGCTGGGTTCCCAGTGCAGCACAGCGGTTGGGCCGATTCTTGTAGTTGTTGCTGTTGCCTTTTCCTTGCTTCTTTTCGCTATTGCTATTGCTTCTTCCCCCTTTCGATGTTGGTGTCGTTTCGCTGCTTTTTCGCCGCCGTCTTTTGCCAGCTTTGCTTCTTTATATTTCGGGGGTACGATGGCAACACTGCTGAGGCTGGCTGCCAGTGTATAAATGGTAGCGCGCCAGCCGTATCGCATTTCAGTCTACGTTGGACTTTGGCGCGCGTCGTACACGCAGCGCATACGTAACGCATTTACGTTCAAGGGTTAAACAGTCGGCACCGCCACCGCCACTTGGCTATGCCCATGTGAATTCGAGTGTGTGTGTGCTTATACATGTGTACTTGTGAAGCTGAATACGAACGCGAATGTGTCTACGAGTGTTTACCGTTTGATCGTTTGCCTCTCTTCGATTTTTGTGCTGCGAGAGTGCGAAGAGTGCCAATGCATGAGAGAGCTCTTGAGTATTCACAATATATAAGTATTTTGAATACGTAGGCAACACTTCAAATATAACGGTATTTTGAATTGAAAAGATAAAAACTGACAATTCATAATTAGAAAAAAACAAAAACACAAAGAAAATCATTTTTGTTCAATAAATAAGCTTTCTGTGCAGCAATTAATTCCAAGTGAGTTTTTCGGTAAGTTTATATATACATATGTTTAAACTATGCTTTATTTTGTTTATTTTCATTTAAATTATATTTTCTATATTTACAAAAATAAGAAAATAACAACTTACATTTAGTATTTTCTATAACAGAATCCTCTTCCAGCTTTGCTGCCCCATATCCTATGCTGCATTATTTTTCACACATTCAAAGCTTGCGTTCGTTCACGCACTTGCCCCAATTATTGAAAAGCATGAATAACAACAACAAAATAGAAATGCATTAGCAACAGCCGATGCACGCACACACACACAGCCATACGCAGCTCTCAGTTAAAATTGCATTTGAAAAAAAAAAAAAAAAAAAAAACATACTGCAACATACATTCGGGCACTGTCAATATTTGCTAGCACAAGTGCGCTCGCATATTGTGACGTATACGCAGCGACGTCAACGTAACAATTACTACATATGCGTACGTTAGTGTGTGTGTGTATGTGTGAGTACATACTTGTACTTGCCTGTGTACACCACTAGCATCAGAGCTTGGCAACAACTGGGAAACTGTTAAAAAGTGGAGAGCATAGCAAAGCATTAATGAAGCTGCGCTGAGCAGGCAGGCAGGCGAACAGCTCGACTCGATTCGGCGTGGATGCTGCTGCTGCTGCCACTACTGCTGCTCCTCTGTTTGTTTTTATTGATTTATATGCGCTAGAACTGGGCGGCTGTTGCTGTTGTCCCAAAGCAGTACGCGGCCCACACAAACACACATACATTGGTATGTATGTATGTATATGCTTACAGGCACCATCTCATGCCATACAGCTTCCGTTTCCTGCTGTTCACTTGCAACGCATGAGCGTGGAGAGAGTGCGAGCGAGAGCGAGCTACTTGGCACCTAAGACCCCATTGCAGTTGCTCAACACATTTACGAGGCTCATTTCATTTACAGTTCTTTTCGTTTTTTTTTTTTTACAGTTTTACAGCTTGACACACGCACTTAACATAACCCGTTTCAATTGGCTCTCGCGCTCTCTGCCGGCTGTGTGCTCTCTCTTGCCTTGCTCTGCTCTCTCAGCTTTTAGCGGCGCTTGTTTACATTTACATTGATTATGTTATTCTGCATGGACGCGCGTGTGTGCATGTGTGTGAGTGTCTGCTAATAGAGTTGCTGCTCTGTTGCCCCCACTCCACTCCCTCCGTATCTACTTTGGCTGTTTGCTAATTTCTTTTTGCCGCCAGCCAGCAGGACATCTTCAAAGTCGCCGAATCAATAAGTTGACACACCCAATGCATCATAACACCGAAATAACTATTGTTTCAGTTATTGCTATTAGATATCCATACATACATATAAAAGAGAAGATATTGGACCTATTCAATAATTGGCATGAGTCAATCATTACAGACAGCTTCACAGTGCTGCTATTGCTGCAACCAACCAACCAACCAACCACCCGCTTCATATTCCCTATCGGTCTCTCTTTCACTCTGTCTCTCTTTCTCGGTCAGCCTGTATGCACTTTTGTGGCTCATTAACGGCTTGCGTGAGACCAAAATGCTTTGCGGTTTTCAGGCATTCATCTTAGTGCAGAAACACACATGCAGTCACTCTCTCCCTCTCTCTCACCCACACACACACACACAGTGCGTGGTTACATTGCTATGTTAAGTGGCCATTTGTTGTTATTGCCTTTGCTGGTGCACAGCAGCTGCCCAATCATCCTTAAGAGCTAAACAAGCATTCATCATCTATCTTCGTCTTCTTCTTCCCATTCATCAATGCAAGCCAAATACTTAAATTATACATTTTTAACTTGCATTTGGTTGCTTTAACTCTCCTAATGGCTATTTCCTCATCATAGTCAATATAAGATCTGTTTTATGATGCTTAAAACCTTTATTAGTATTAAAAACCTAGCTCGACAGATGCAAAAACTTAACATTCTGTTATCCACTAATGCAAAATGCAAACAAGTTATAGCAGTAGGACAACAGTGTTTTATTTCTAGGCAAATACCAAGGAAAAGTCCCTAATTAAAGAAAGATGTTCCTAAATATTCATTGCATACTTCAAGGCGCTCGCTCTTACAGCACATTTCCATAAACTTACTCGGCCATTGGCTTCATTTAATGCCAATTTGGCAGCAGCTTCTCATGCTAGAGCGCTGTCTCATTATGCCCTACACACATGGCATATCCTGCAGCTTTATTGTCTTGCGAAATGAACATTAAATGTTATTGTTTAACATTAATTGAATTGTGGACGCAAATTAACGACGGACGCCTAACCCCAACTCTGACTCCGACTCCTACTCCGACCAATGAAATATTCAAGCTTTAAGTGCGGGCTAACATTTTACACGTTTTATTCTTGCTTGCAGGCGCCTTTAAGGACTGGACAGCAAGGCAGACAGCTAAAGGACAGGCACACGTCAGTCGAGTATAAAATCAATAAGAGACACATGTAATTGGATAGCCCCGGCATTGGCAATATGGCCGGCCCAGCAACTGCTAAGGGAACGGGGCAGTCAACTTTGCCGTTGTTAGTGTTAGTGTGGCTGTTGCACGAGCGGCGCCACTAAGCTGCAAGGACACACATAGCTGGCCAACATGTCGGACAGATACGCCGCCGGCTACTACGAGCAACTGCACCCGGCTCAGGCTCAGATCCAGGCCCAAGCTCAGGCCATGTCTCACTATGCAGCACCTGGTTATCGCGGCGGCTATGGCAGCGCCTACAATCCCTATGGCTATGGCTATGGTGGCTCTAGTTCGGGACCAGCTCCCGGCCCCGCCTCCTATATGCCCAGCTATTATCGCTATGCGCCCTACGCCTCGCCCCACTACAGTCAGCCGTCGCCGCATCAGCATCATCATGCGAGCATGTTCACGCCCGCTGGCCAGCAGCTGATACCCTCCAGTGTGCTGCACTATCCGCCTCGCCCACATGGGCAACATGCCTATCAACAGCAGCAACAGCAGCAGCACCACCACCAGCACCATCAGCAGCAGCATCAGCTTCAGCAGCACCAGCAACACCAGCAACACCTGAGCAGCAGCAGCAGCTATGAGCAGCCAGCGCCTGCGCTTTACAGTGCTTCCGCCTTTGGCCAGGCACGCGGGTTTGCCGCCTATCAGCCAGCCACGCCCACGCACTATGCAACGCCCGGACGTTCAACGACGCCGGCACCGAATCGCACAGTCTTGCCGCCCAACTATTTGGAGCCATTACGCAACTACACAGAACAACATCAGCATCAGCAACAGCAACAGATGCAGCTACAACAGCAGCAACAGCAACAACCGAAGCTCGAGGAGCTGCAACCAGAGCAAATCAAGCTGGAGCATGAAGTGGAGGCCACTTCACCGAGCCATAGGCTAACCACATCGCCTCCACTGATCAGTGCCACCGGCACCGACAGCGGCATCAGCAATTGCAGCACGCGAGCTCGTAGCGACAGCAGCCAGAGCACGCCCGTCTACAGCGGCGAGTATCCAGTGAATATGTCCGTGGAGTCCGCGTCCTGTGTGTCCTATCATTGTCCAGCCGATGGCCGGGACTACGAAGAAGAACAGCAGCAGCAGCAGCAACAGCAACAGCAACAACAGCATCAGCAACAACAGCAACAGCAGCAGCATGTGGAGGCAGCAGCTGTTGTCGATATGCCCGGTAAGTTGTCAGCATTTGCAGTACGCTCCATTTAATGTACAATTATGCAGGGGGTGGCGTAATGGTTGAAAATTTATGCAAACATATGTCAGACTAGAATTTATAACAAGCATTTAAGCCCGCCCAAAGGCAGTTCAAGCAGCCGAAGCAGCACTGTAAATCACGCAACGTATTTTATGCACTGTGGTCTGCTCTTAAAATTAAATACATGCTGTTAAAGTAGGCATAGCGTAAGTTAACAGCAAAACTGTTAAGCCAGAGAGAGAGTCTGACGTGAATATAAGAGTGTGGCAGAATGTTAATGGCAGCGCTAACAGAATACGATCAAAGAGAGTTAGAGAGAGAGGGAGGGAGAAAAAAGGAGCTTACAGCTGCATGCTAAGTTACAGAATAAGTGTCTGTTAATGCTTGCATATATGAATGTAAACTTAGCAGAAAAGCCTAGCTTATATATATTAAAGAGGCATTTGAGCAGCATAACAGTTCATTTGAATATTTAACAGTCAATGACAGCTACAGCTAAAAGAACAAAGAGAGTGAGAGTGGGAGAGAGTGACCTTTAACATTTTTGAGTATTTAACAAAAGTTTTAATAACTCAATTAAGCAACTAAAACTTGCTTAATCAAACTGGAACTAAAAGCACATATAATACATAACTTTTCACATCACATTTTCTATTCAATTATAAATGACAAGCTGGGCAGAGTTTCCACTGTGCTGGCTGTCCACTGCTTGTAAGCCAAGCCACTGCGTATACTTGATTTTGCATGCAAATGAATGCAAAGAGCGTCCATTTGAGTCGCCATCAACGCTCTGCCGTCAGCCTCATCAGCAGCAGCAGCAACTGTCCGTCAGTCAGCCATTTGACACGACATGACGGTCAGTTGAGTAGTTGGGCAGACGAACGGAGAATTGAGCGCTGAGCAGAGGAGAGGAGGCGAGAGTAGAGCAGAGTCGACATTTTGCAAACACTCAACCAATCAGCGTTGGTTAACTGCTCAAATGCTTCCGCTTCCTGTCGCAACGACTTAGCACAAGGTGGCGTGGGCTCTGTCGGCTGTCGGCTGTCGGCTGTCGACTGTTCGCTGTTAACTGTGACGAGCCTACGTCATGTTGCTTTAAAGGACTTGAAAATTAGCTGTCTATTTAGGCACGCAAGGCGCTGGCAGTGGGGCTCATGGGGCTCTGGCTCTCCCCTTTGATGAGCTGATTCTGATTTGACTTTTTGGCGGAGGCGTGTTTGGCGAATCAATAAGTTAACTTGGCTGATGTCGCGTCACACACACAGTTGAACGATGGCAAGTGGAAGGAAGGTGTTAAGTGTGCAGGGGAGCATCACACTCACACACACACGCACTCCACAGTTTGGCAGCTTTTCTAAATATTTCCTAATGCAAACGAGACTTGTGGGCATAGCCATTGCTTATCAATGGGCGCTCAACTCTCTCACACACACACACACACACAAATATTATTTGAGGGTGTGTGCGTGAAATGTCATCACAGCGGAGCATGTAAATGAACTTTACAACGCAATGTGGTGGGTTATTTGTAGCTGCTTGCTGTTTGCCCAACACACACAGAGACAAACGCACAGACGCACACACATACATACACATAAAGAAGAGACACCCTGGAACATGGGGGCTGTTCATGCAATATTTGCTGTAGAGGTATCCAACATTGACGCAAAAATCAATGTCCGTTATGACAAGTCAACTGTAGTCCGAGAAGAAAAAAAAGCAGCAGCAGCAGCAGCTGCAAAGGATGCGCAATAAGCTGAAAGCTTATGCTAAGAGTAGTTTGGATAGAGATTATATAGCTTAGATACAGAGCAGAGAGACTGAGTGTTGCTTCAGCTACAAGAGCTCTAAGAAAATCTATAAAAATACCTGTTTATTTTAATTAAACATATATACCAAATAATTTATATAAAAATTATTTAAAATGAATTATGCTTATTAATATTCATTTATTAAATTTATTGATTTAATTATAATAATTCATTCAATTATTTTTCTGATCTTTGTGATAAGCGAAATACTGAAAACATTATCTTAATTGAAAGTCATAAATGTTCTTTAGACATGATCAATAGAACTTATTAAACTAAGTGAATAAAAATTAATTTTTTAAATTTCTTAGTATCTTCCATTATAAAACTATATATTTTATTATATATACAAATTTTTATAAAGCTTCAAATAAAATTTATTCGAAAGCTAATGATAATAAAAGATTAATAAAGTAATATAGTTATTCAATCAACTATTATTAAGCTAATATGCTCGCACCCACGTGCTATTAACACCCTTTAAATTGATTATAATTGATTTATTTGACGTGAATAGCATTACAATAACAACAACAATTCAAATCGAATATCGCGACTCGTCGCGCTGGCCACAACAGAAAATACGTAAACAATGCAAGCACAGTCGCATGCGCTGAAAAGTATGCTATAAATTTTTACACGCCAGCTAACAGACGAATGTGAGCGTGTGTGTGTGTGTGAGCCTGTGCGTGTGAGTTTGACACGTTCAACAAGTGCATGTTGATGTGTCGCTTACACACACACACACACACACACTCACTCTCTCGCTCTCTCTGACCGAGCCTTACTCTCTTAGCTACCCCCGGTAGAAAAAAAATATATAAATATAACAAATTTGATAAGCGAGTGCGAAAAGAAATCAACAGCAACAACCACGAAAGCTGCGGCTCTCTCGCGCTGGTCAACCTGACTGAACCTTTGTCTTTTTAACCCTTGATAGCCGCCAGCACGCATGACAAAATAATTACAAAACGCCTCACAAATAATATGCGAAAAAAAACATATATATAAAAAAATGTGGAAAGGCAATTTTTATTGATTTTTATTTAACACACGCTGCCTGCCTGGGCGGGCGTCTTTTTTTGCCAATTTTCCAGATGACATAAGCACGACAGCAGCGACGTCCACTCCCACGTCGACATCGACGCCAGCGTCAGCGTCAGCGTCAGCGTCGCCGCCTATTGTGAATGATACTGATAAGGCGGGCCATGCGGAGCAGCCGGATGTTGTCAACCGTGCGGAAATCAATTTGGCGAAGCCCAACAAGCAGACACCAACAACAGGAACAACAGGAACAACACCAACAGCAGCAACAAGAGCGCCCCAGGATATTGGGGAGCAGCAGTCGGCAGCTAATCAAATCAACGACGATGCAGTCGGGGTAAGTTGGCGCAAAATTACAAATTAAAACTGCAGTCGGAAGGGGATGCAACAGGGGGAGGCAGCCATAGCAGGGGGCATCTGACTTGTCTAATTAAGCAACAGACAGGTGACAGCGGCGCCAACAGCAGCAGCAGCAGCAGCAGCATCAGCAGCAGCAGCTCAATTAGGCAACGCAGCGTCACGCAGCTGCCATGACAAATTAGGGCAAAGCAACAAAAATGCAGAGGAAGAAGAAGCAGAAGCAATGTAACGACAGACTGATAATGACAGACTACAATGATGCCCCGTTACAACAACAGCAGCTGAAGCAGCGCAGCAGCAGCAGCCGCCGCAGCAGCCGACTCAAAAGAGAAGACCAAAAGCGAAATGCGTTTAGCTCCATCGACCGGCTTTCTAGGCAGAGAGCGACACCAGACAGACAACAGAGAGCGAGCGCACTAGCGAGCGAGAGTGCGCAAAAGTGAGCGTGCGCAAGCAATGAGAGCGGCACACAAGCCGAAAGCCTTCGAACAGGGTGACTCTGGTAAAGCGCAGCTACAGAGCTCCTTGAAAGAGCGTGCTCGCTAGCCGGAAGCCTTACTACAGGGTGCCTCTGCAGCAGCAGCAGCAGCAGCAGCAGCAGCAGCAGTAGCGGCAAAAGCGGGCGCCTATTGATTTTTGGGTGAACTTCAATGGGCTGCTGCTGTTGTGCTTGGCGGTGGGCTGGCTGGGCGGAGTTGCCTGGGTTGGGTTGCTTGACAACACAAGCTATGAGCACGCGCCTCGCAGGGCACCTTTGCTGGCAAATTTCAAGTGCCCGCCACTTGAGCGTAACAACTTTTTGTGCTGCAACTGCAAACTAAATCGATTTTTGTTTGTTTGCTTGTTGTTGTTACAGCAGCATCTGCCAGCAGCAGCAACAGCGGCGATAACGGCGGGAGCCACGCACAACTGGAGTCCAACATCGAGACGGTCACGCACGCCGCCCGCGCCGCAGAACTCGCCCGTCGGCTATGGGCTCTCAGCAGCTGTTGCAACGAACGCTGTGCCACCTGCGCTGGCGCCCCTGCTGCAGCAGCAGCAGCAGCAGCATCAACAACCGCTGAGCAGCAAGCGCAATGCCAAAAATCGCAACAGCAACATCAACAACAACAGCAACAACAACACAAACACCAACAGCAACAACCGCATAATCGAATGCGATCTCATACCGAGCAAGAAATCAAAACGCAAGGCGAGCAAACGGGAAACGGAAACGGAAACGGGGCATGTAGAAGCCATGGAGTCCACAGTGCGCGAACAAATAAGGGTGAGACCAAACACGCACACACACACACACACACACGCACTCAGAAGCAAAAGAAATGGCTTTTGAAAACCTTGAATACCCCCAACTAAAGCAGCAGCAACTTGCCTTAAAAATCTCGACAATTGTTTGACTAAATATTAGTAAACTAATAATATAATACGAATTTTGAAAAATATTTATTTGGTTTAGAAAATGTAACTTAAATGAATAGATGCACTAGAAGAGACCTTAAACTAGTTTTGGAGAATGCTTTACGCTTATTTCAAATGAGAGATTTTAATAACACCCCGTATAAAGCATAGTATAAGTAATAATAGAAAGTAAATAGGGTATAAGCATCGATTGATATATGTATGTTGCATTGTGTATAGGGTATATACTAGTCAAACATTTACAAAAATTACTAGCTGACATGAAACGTACATTTATACAGTTAAGTTCACACAGCAATTGATTCAATATTGTTTCCTCACAGGATATCAAGCCTTTGCCTGGCTTTCAGCAGGCGTTCGGCTCCACCGAAATCGGGCGCTTCTCGGAGCGATTTCTGCAAACGCCCGAGAGTCTAGTGGAGGGACTGGCCGAGGAATACGCAACGAGCTACAGCAGCAACAGCAGCAGCAACAACAACAGCAGCAGCTACAGCAGCAACATGGGCAACAGCTACTACGATGCCCCAATCGGTGGCAACATGCACGGCTACTGGCCATACGAGGAGCAGCATGGCTATGGCTATCCGAGTCCCGGTCACCACAGTCACAGTCAAGTGTCGCGCAATCGTATGCGTGGCCAGCTCTATCCCTACTATGCGGCGGACTATGCGGCGTATGAGCGATACGGCTATGCGGCCTACAGCGCGGCGAGCAGAGCGCGCTACAACGAGATACGCTGCAATGCCTACTGAAAGAGCTCACAAAAAGAAAAGAAAAAAGGAAAAGAAATAATATATATATCTATAAAGGATATATATATATACATACATATATATATATATATATATATATATATATATATATATATATATATATATATATATATAGATAACCTTGTCGTTTTGTCATTTAAAGAAAAGAAATTCTCTCTGTGTGTGCCTTTTTCGGTCAAAATACGGCAATGCCCCGCCTCGAAACAGATTGTAGAGTATTTTATTGTCGGGCATTGCTGGCGTTGATTGCGTGCAAAATTCATATAAAACAAAAAGAAAAGTAAAAAAAACAGTAAAAAAAAAAAAAAAATTAAAAACAAACAAACAAGGCCAAAATGTAAACTGATAAATAAGCGTTAAGTAGTTGAATGTTGATTAAAAACACATAAAGTTTGCCATTGGAGCAACCGAATTGTCCCACTGTACATACTCGTAGAGCAATGCATTTCGTTCTCTCGTTTCCGTTTCTAAGCGACTCTCTGCGTAGTTCATTATAATTATCATTAGTGAAAGATGTGCCATTGAAAAGAACTTTGATGCAACAACAATGAAACGACTTTGACGTTTTGTTAGTTATATAATATATATGGTATATATATACAACAATACATATTACAACGGTACTTAATTCAAGTTTTTAATTTTAATTTGTAATTAGTTAAAGCAAAGCACTAAATATTTTAACTTGATTTTCTGTTTGTACTTCTCCAATTTCAATTGCTAAACAATTTTTAATTTTATTTCGATTTAAGTGCCTTAATTTAGTTACATTATAGAAAAAAAACGATTTGAAATTTTTGACAAATTTTTATCAGTTTTAATGTATAAAAAACCAGTTCAGGTTTCAAAAGGGCCCAACAAAACGTAATGAATTAAAAACAAATCCAAATCCAAAAAAAGAAAAAAAAAACACATCGATAAAACATTCAAAAATGTTTTTTAGTCAAATCATTAAATAAAAAAAAAATATTAGTTGTTAATTAAAAAATTATTCACACAAAAAAAAAAAGAGAACAAAAACTTCGTAGTGTTGAAATTTTATGACAAATATTTTCAAAGTTTAAAAAAAGAAAACAAAAAAAAAATCAAAAAAACCAAAAATAATATATACATGTAGTTAATTTTAAGTCCTTGTGTAAATAAAACAAATATTTGAACGTTTAAATTTTATGAAAAAAAAAGACAAAAAACAAAATAAATCAAGAATCAAATTAGCATCAAAATAGAATTTTGTATTACTATAATAAAAGCCAAACGAATTGATTTATATATTTTGGGAGCGTTTTTTAATGTTTTTATTTTTTGTTTGTCTTGTTTTTATTTTTATTTTTTAACTGTTTAGTTTTTATTGATTTAATTAATTTATAAATATTATTACATAACCTAGAAGTGTGTTGTTTTTTTGTTGTTTTATTAAATAATTACAAAAATAGTTTTTCTTGTAAAAACAGCAGAAAATTATGTAAATTAGTTTTTGTTGTTGCTTTCTTCGAGTTGAGCGGAAATTAAGAAGAGGAAAGATATTTAGGATTTGCTTAAAGACTTAAGAACTAAAGGAAATCATATATGATTAAGTGACTCATTCTATATATATCTAAAAGAAATAGAAGAAAAGCTGCAAGAAAACTGGTTACACTGTACGTGTGTGTGTGTGTGTATATGTGAGTGTGTGTGTGTGTTGGGAGACTGTTACGAGTTGGCTACAAGTTTCTCAATTTAGTTTTCTTTGAAGTATATAAATAGTTTGTTCTGTTTTGTTTTCGTTTTCGTTTTAGTTGTTGTTTTTGTCTTTGCCTGTTTGTTTCTTGTTTTCGTTTTCTTTAATAGTAATAAACAATTACACAATTATTGAATTTGTTAGCATTATTGCCTTGATGCTGATGGCGATGTTGCTCATCCATCAGTAATAATTAGGTTTATAAATTATTTAGCGTGTGTTTTATATCGTTTTTCGTATATTTATATATATATCATCAATTGTGTTTTAGTTTATGTTTTTTTTTTAATCATTTTTTCTTTCTTTTTTCACTTTTTGCATAAGCTAAGAGACGACGTGTCTGTGTGTGTGGTGTTCGTGTGTGTGTGTGAGCTTTGGATGTTGGCTCGCAATCATGAGGACGATGCCGCCGAAGAGTTCTTGGTGGAGCCACCGGCCGAGTTGGAGTTGCGCTGCTTCTCAATGTACACGTTGAGTAGACGCACTTTGCTGGGATTCATCACCGCGAGCTTCGGCTTGAGCTTCTCCTCGCCGAGCACTAGATACAGCTTGACAATGCAGAAGACCGCCGCCTTGCGCACCATCGACTGCAGATCGTCGGCGGACCGGGCCAGATTCGGAAACACTGTGTCCAGGTGGGCGTCTGTTATCTCGGTGCCGTGCTGTTCGGTCACCTCGAGCAGAATTTTGATGGCGCACAGATTGGCTGGAAAGGCGCCCGTCGCAATCACCGGATTCACAATGTTAATGGTCAGATCCAGAGGCAGAGCCGGCGCTATCCGCGGTATCATCGTGTCTATTTCGCGCAGCGCCTCCTTGCTGTGCTGATAGCAGTTCATGATCTTCAGCAGGATCAGCTCGAGGAAGTTCAGCCAATTGTGCCGCATCTTGTCGCTGCGCACAATCTTGCTGAGCACGTGCAGGCCGGCGATGATCACATCCGTATGCTCCGCCTCGAGCATGTGCAGCAGCATTCGCATTATCGACTTGAAATGCTTGTTGGGCAGCTCGCAGTTGCCGCCCCGTATGCAGATGCCCAGGTTGGTCAGCGCCGTCTGCAGCTGCTCCACGGGCTGGTCCTTGTTGAGTGTCAGGGCGACGCGCATCACTTCGCTCTCGAGCAGATTGCCCGGCAGTATCAGCTCCCCGTTCTCCGCAACGAGCAGCGAAATCTTTGACGCTGGCTGTGCTGGCGGCGGTGCTGTGTCCAGCCGCATCGTAGCCGATTCCGGCGTATTCGACTGCGTGGTGTTGGCCGACGATTGGGTTTTCGAATTCGATGACAGCGAGTCCTGCTGCGCTGTCAGTTCTCGACCGGATTGCTGCTGATGCTGCTGCTGCTGATCGATGGCGAATTGCAGATGGTGTCCGTTGTAGCCATTGGGCGCGAGCGATTGGTATTGGCCGCCCGCGAAGCAGGAGCGTATCTCCTCGGAGGTCTTCTGTATATTGTGCTGCACCTCCAGCTCGGAGAAGCCATAGTTCACCTCCTGCTCCACAGACGATTGGCGTGAGCGCGGACTAGAATTCATGTGCATATTGAGCGAGGAGAAGGGCCCAACACTCGGACTTTGCAGCGGCTTCGGGCTGCTGCTGCTCAGCGGCGAGCTGCTCGGCGAGTTGGCGCCGCTGCTCTGACGCCGGATATTCGATTGGATGCACAGCCGTGCCGTATCCTGGTATCCCTTGGGCAGTGCCGCCAGCATCTTCGTCATTTGCGGCGTATTCAGATTGTAGAGCGCCACCAGGCATTGCCGCGCCTGGGAGCGCAGCTCCATCGACTTGTGATCGCCCGCCATTTGGGCGAGCTTCAGGATGGTGCGCTCACAGCTCTGGTTCTGATCGCTGGGAAAGTCGCTGCTCTTGCCGTACGTGTTGACCAGCTCGGCCAGGAAGCGCAGAATGGCGATGCGTGTCTTAGTCGTCGGCGTCTGTGTGTTGTCCGAAATGATGCGGAAGAGCTCCTTGAGCTGCAGCTGCGTCGGAAAGTATTCGTGGACCACCTGCAGAGTCTTCCAGATCTTGCTGTGCATCGAGTTGAGCAGATCGGTGCCCAGCTTATTGAACAGCCGCGTCAGCAGTATGAACAGCCAGTCGTGGAGCTCGGGTGCGTGCACCAGAATCAACTCAGTGACCGTATCTAAAAACAAAGAGTAGACTTTAGTGTGCGTGTCCATGAACATTTTGCGAAACATGTCCAGGACGCATTGCAGCTGCTGTGGCGTCAGCTCCTTGCCGTCGGCCAGATACTGGGTGAGACTGATCAGGCCGTCCTTGCGCTCGCCCCAGTGCGTGGAGGCGCAGTATTGGATAATTGTCTCAATATCGTCGAACGGCGCCCGCTGGGTGTTCCAATCCAGGCGATTCCGTGAGCCACTCAGCGAGTAGTTCGACATGGAGTTGTTGCCGCGCGTATAGCTCGAGTCAAAGGAACGCTCCGAGCACACTGAGCTCGCCTCCGAGTCAATATCGTCCGATTCATCGCGGCCCAGCAGCTTGCGTCCCATGCGGATGCCGCCGCTGCGCATAAAGTCGCCGGACACATAGTCGGGCATATCGCCATCTCCTGGATTGCTGGCGCTCCCTCCTCCCAGCGAGAGTTCTGCTTCGCGGGATTGGGCCAGCAGACGGGATGCAGCTGTGCTGCGCACGGGATTATTGCGTTCCGGTGTGCGTCGCGCACTGGAGCCGGTCGAGTAGATGCTGCGCTTCATCAGCCCGCCTCCGCTGCCCAAGCGACTGGGACTCGTCTCTCTGGAGCTGGCGGTACTGCGCGGTATGCCGGACGCCTTTTTGGGTATGGCCCCAGTGGCTCCGCCCCTGAAGTAGCCGCCCATGCCATAATGATCGCGCAGCTTGGTGCTCGGCGACGTGGACCGCGATCCGGGCTGGGATTGAGAGACGCCAGCCCGTGTGCGTCCGATGCGCGTGGTGGGCGTCACCGTGCCCGGCGACACGTTCTGGTGGCCGCTGTTGGAATTGAGGCGTGGCCGGGGCAACGAGCCACCGCTCGCTGAGCTCGATGTAGCCGATCCAGCATGCAGATTGCTGTTCGTGACAGCCACCGCGGGTTTCTTCTGTCGCGAGTAGAGCGTGTATTGGGCCCGTGCCTTGGCGCGCTGTGCCGCCGCCGTGTCCACGGCGGAGATGGAGCGCATGCTGGGCGTGGCCTTCTGCAGGGAGTTCGTGGTGCTGCGTCCAATGCGGGACGGTGCCACCGGGCGCTGCTGGATGCCACCGTTGGAGCTGTTGCTGCCACCGTCACGTTCCCGTTCCAGGGCACGCTGCGCAGCTATGTCCAGACTGCCATAGATCTGATCCGCCAGATCGGGAAAGTGGCGACGGAATGCCCAGTAGGCGAGTCGGGAATGGCGGCGCGCCTCGCTGTCCGCGTCGCCAATGGACTTCTTGAGCGTGTCGCGCAGGATGAGGGCGTGTCGTTCCAGGGATTTCGTCTGCCACTCCTCAAAGAGCAGCACCATCAGCTCACACAGCGTTGCGCGGATGTCCTTCGACTTGGACTGCTGCAACGTCTCAAAGTAGATCTTCAGCAGCTTCGGCGCGTGCGTATATTTGATGATATATTTGAGGGCCAGCGTGGAGGCCGATGCAATCACCTTGGCCGAGTTCTGGATCAGCTGTATCAGCTGCTCCAGTATGCTCCAGCAGAAGGAGTCCAGTTTATTGCGCAACGTCTTGGACATGTACGCAATGGTGATACATGCCTCCCTGATCACCTGCGAGCGCAGCTCCTCCTTCAGTACGTCCAGGAAGGCCAGAGATAAGTCCTTCAGCTGCACAGTCATAAATTGCTGCTGCGCCTGATAGTTGAGCATCAGTAGAGCGCGCACCTTCTTGAAGGCGTCCACGCGCTTCTCCCAGTCGGCATTCTTATCGCTTATAATAACTAGGATTTGCTTGTATATATCATCCATGTCCTTGGCATGGAATATGGTCAATTGCGGCACCTGCTCAAAGCTGGCCTCAAATATCTCCATGGTCACGGCGCCCGCATCGCCGGCCACATCGTTCGTGGTGGGCTTCTGGCGCTGCATCGACGAGGCCGAGTGTAGCTGTCGTTTTACAATCTTTGTGGGTCGCTCCCGCACAGAGATGTTGTCCGCCTCGTCCAGACCGCTGCCATTGGTGCCATTGCGCAGCGCCGAGGGCAGCAGCAGCCCCTCCAGCTTCACCTGATCGAACTTCTGCTCGAGCAGCGCCAGCTTCGAGGCAGGCATATCGTCAATGCGTCGCAGATCCGGTCGCAGGCGATCGCCCACATGCTTATAGATCTCCACGAGCGTCTGTATGGCCGCCTCCCGCACATTCACCGTCGGATCACCGAGCAGGGCACACACCGGCGCTATGTACACCCGCACGCTGAGCTGCTGGGTGCCGTACTCGTTGAGCGCATTCACAATTGTCTGCAGGAACTCCTCGCGCACTTTGGCATTCTTGTGCTTGAAGCAGGTGACGGCCAGTTTGTCAATTAGCGTCTGGGGCGACTGAACTTTGTGCTCCATGAGATCGCGCAGCAGCAGCTGCGCCTTCTCGCGCACCGTGTCTCGACTGTCGCCCAGGCGATCGATCACATGGGGCAGCACTGTGGCCGTATACGCATTGAAGTCGGAGCCCAAACGCTTGATCAGCTCCGAGAAGGCCTCGAGTGACTTTTGTGCGATCTTGAAGTGGCTGCCCGTCAGCCAGGGCATCAGGTTGTCAATGAGGAAGCCCATGTCTGTGCACACAATTGAATTGGTGTCGTCGCTGAGGAATGTCACCAGATCCTCGGCCAATTGGACCTTGACGCGCATATCCGCCTTGGGCATCTGTTGAATGAAGCCATCCAAATCGCTTGGCTTGCGGTACGCCATTCTCTCTCTCTCTCTCTCTCTCTCTCTCTTTAGAACAGTGTGAGTGTGTGTGTGTGTGCTGAGTGTTGCACCTGCAATAAAAGTGAATGGACATCAAATTGATTTTAGCTTTTGGCTTGAGCAAATTGTATTAAATATTTATGCCACACGACTCTGTGGCACGTTGCAATGCAGGTCAATGTAATTTGAGCAGATGAAATGCATAAGAAAACAAATGTCAATGGTTATATGGAAATAGATTGATTCACTTTTGTCTCGCCCTAAATAAAGCATCAAAATAATTGCAGACTGCTAATTTGTTCAGTTAGTTAATTAATAAAAGGTAAACACTAAATCAAACAACTATAAAAATCTGCAACAATTTTGACAAAGCTAAATAAAATAATATAATTTTCAAAAAACAATAACATAAAAATCTACTTGAATTTTGACAAACCCCAAAAATAGATTCTATTTACTCTTCAAATTATGGATTGAAATTCACTGGAGCGCAATAATAAGTATTATTATTGTTAATCAGTTTAATAAGAAATCAAATGCTAGTAAGACATGCTTTTTAAAAATTAAAACTAAAATAACATAACTCCACATGAAGCGCTCAATTCAAACTGTAAACTGCGCGCGCGCACATTAAATGCAGAAAAAGCAGAAGAAGAAGCAGCTGCTGCGACCGTAACACGAATAGTAAGAAGAAGAAGCACAAGCAACAGTCGCACAAACGTGCAAAATGGGCAACAATTTATGTGTTTATCCATGTGCCTGAGTATGCGTGAGTGTGCGTACATGTGCGCGTGTGTGTGTGAGAAATGAAGTCAGTGTTTGGTTTGGGCTGCGAAAAGTAGGTGAATGGCTGTGCGGGTGGGAGAATGAGCACGGGCACGGACACACTGGCAGATGGTAGTGTGCTGGAATGACAGTGCAGAGGAGGCGTGGGACGGGGGGTGGTGGGAGTAGTAGGTGTGAGCGGGGCGTTGTTACGTCGTCGTTGTGCACAAATATGAATCATCTCACCGCGTTGAGCGTGACGGACGAGGAGTGCTGCTTGATTTGTGGGTGGATGGGTGGGTAGTTGTAGTTATAGTTGGATAGGCAGTTAAATGTCCAAAAACTACAAAAATAAAAACTATAAACAATAATAACCCAAAAAGGTTGCGGCGCTGCCGCTGCTTCAGCTGTTACTGGCTCTGGTTACGGAAGCGACATAAACGGTAAATGACGAGCGTCGCTGTTAATAGCGGCAGCAGCAGCGACAGCGACAGCGACGTCGACGTCAAGCCGTCTATAGACAGTAAGACAGAGAGAGAGCGCAACAAAAACAACGACACAGCGTAACAAAAAGAAACAACATATTTATGGAAATAGCTAAATGAGATAATATGACAGCCAACAGCAAGTTGTAGAGGTAGAAGAGTGTGTCGACAATTACTAAGCAACAACAGCGACTTGTTTGCTCATGAGAAGTAGAGTGAGAGAGAGAGAGGTGGACACAGAGAGAGCTTTAAGCGAACAAGCAACAAATTAGCATTGCATACGCAATTTTCTATTTATAATAAAATAACAGCACCAGCAACTGAAATTATTATAAAGCGCTGGGCGTAGCTTTCGTAACGACCAACTTTTTTAGAACTTTTGCAACTCTAACTAGACGATAAGATAGGGCTAGTCGATTAAAGGCAGCGGCCACGCTGTTAGTTTTGAAAAACAAGCAGCAGCTGTTCCAATTGGACTGCCCGAGGGCGAATTTGTTAAATTTAAATGTCACATGAAAAGCGAAATAAAAAAAAAAAACGGAAGCGGAGGCGAGTGCGAGTGCGAATGCGAATGCGTGTCTTGGCCAAATAGTTGCATGATCTTTTTTTAACACGCTCACAGATACGCACACTCCTCTCACTCTCTCACACACATGCCTAAATAAATACTTACTTTATTTGCAAATCCGGCTGCTGGTGCTTCTTCTTCTGTTTCGGCTCCCTCTCTTCGTATTACGCTCAATTTTTTGTTTTGGGTTGGGTCTGACGCCAGCAACAGCAACAACAACAACTGCTGTTGCTGCTGGTGCTTGTTGGCCGCCTTGGGCAATGTTCAAAATTGATTTTCCAGTTGGAAATTGAACAAACAATTTGTAATGCACACAAATACGGGTATTAAATAAATTCTATATCGTTTCAAGCACAGCCAATTGAACAATTGCCAGATGAGAGATCACAGTTTTGCTCTTATTGTTGCCTCCGCTCACCCACTTTATTTCTTTATTTCTATTATTATTATTGTTGTTGTTGCGCGCAGTTTCACTTTAACATGTTAAAATGTCATTTGTTGTTGTTGCAATATCGCTGCTCTCTTTCTCGTTCGTCTACCGTTATTGCTGACTGCCAGAGGTGTTCGTCGCCGTCGCAGTCGCAGCGCCGTCGGGCTGCCGCGGGTTCAACACAAATTCCAACGTCTTCAAAGTCTCGTCTGCTGCTGCTGCTGCTGCTGTTGGCTGAATTCGTGAACTTTTTCAGTGACGCGCTGTTTGCCTGTGTGTGTTCTCTTACTCTCTTCCTCTCTCATTGCTCTTGGGTCAGATTTGCACTCGCAATTTGTCCGCGTTGCGGTTGCTCGATTTGACAAACATCACATTTTGTTGCACATTTTCAATGTTTGTTTGTTATTTAGCCTATTCATTGAATTCTTTTCACACTTTTTATATCAATTTAATACCGATTTTGTTGCGCGTTGCGAAAAATTGCCTCTTCTTGCTCATCGGTTGTTGCCATAAATCGATACGAGTTGTCCCATCGATATCATTTTCAGGGTTGCAACGTGCAACTACGACTGCATATCGATAGTAGACTGTAAGTATACCTATTTGTAGCAGTCTGGTAAATAGCGCACATATTTAATCTCATTGAAGTAATGTTTACCTATAGATAAATATACATATACCTTTATAAATGTTGAAACGAAGATATAGCTGTGTCAGCAGCAAATTAAATGTAAAACGATACACTGATAAAGCTTCACAGGGTCTGTATGATAATAAATAAATGTGAAAATGCAACGTTGTATTTTTGTCTCTTGTATTTATTTTTTTTATTCCTGAGCCTATTGTTTGTACAGATCAAATTACTTTTGCTTTAGCTGAAAACATAGGAATGTTTATGCAACTGAAGTATTGAGTCTCTTGTTACTTTGCACAATTCTGGTGAACCGCTTGTGCCCGTCCCGATGGATCTTCTGGGCAGCCCCAATCAAGGCGTGGCACCCATCGCACCACTGTCCGAGCTGCTGCATCTCCAGGAAACTGTTGCTCAAAGATGGTGCGATAGTAGTACGCTTCCTTTGTCGTTGGCGTGTTGTATGGATATCTCTCGGCAGCAGCTGCAAACTCCGCATCCTCCACGTGACTGGTGGCTACACGACGAATACTATTAATCCATTCATAGCCGACGCCGTCCGAGAACTGCTCCTTTTGGCGCCAGAGTACGGAATCCGGCAAATAGTCTTCGGCAAAGGCAGCGCGCAACACAAATTTCTCCAGCCTGGGCTTCTGCTCGTCCTTGAATTGGTTAAGGGGCCCAGGAATCTTATCCTGTGGCCGTACGTTCATCACATAGTTGACGAACTCTGTGTCTAAGAAGGGCACACGCAGCTCCACGCCCTTGGCCATGGACACTTTGTTGGCGCGCAAGCAGTCGGACAAATGCAGCTGCTGCACACGCTTCACCAGCTCCTCATGGAACTGCTCGTAGTTGGGCGCCTTGTGGAAATAGAGATACCCACCAAAGATCTCATCTGCACCTTCGCCAGAGAGGATCATCTTGATGCCGGTGCTCTTAATGTAACGAGCCAGCAGCAGCATAGGCAGGCTGCATCTGACAGTCGTTACGTCGTAGGTTTCCAGATGATAGACAATGTCCCGTATGCCGTCCAGTGCATCCTCAATCTCAAAGACGAGCTCCGTGTGGTCACTGTTTATGTACTTGGCCACTTGTCGAGCTGCCTCAAAGTCCGGGGCATCTCTGAGGCCCACCGAGAAGGTCTTCAATCTGTAGTCCGGATTGGTCTCACGCATAATCTTGGTAGCAATTGATGCTATCAGGCTGGAGTCGACGCCGCCAGAGAGCAGTGCACCAAAGTGAACATCGCACTGCAGATGGGTGCGCACGGCGGACTCCAAGCTGGACCTCAGCATCGACAGGTCGCAGGGCAAACTGGGAATCTGCTTCATCCAGGGCTGTTCGAAGTGTCGCCAGCGACGCATAGCGCCTACTCGTCCAAAGCGCGCCTCGCCCGGCGTAAATGTCTCTAACTTCTCACAGCAGGCAGTCAGGCATTTCATCTCGGAGGCCACCCATATGTTGCCGCTAGCATCCTCGCCAATGTACATGGGAATAATTCCAAAGGGATCACGTGCCACCAACACCTCCTTGGTGCTCTTGTCGTACAATGCAAACGCGAACATGCCCGTGATGTACTGCAGCAGCTCTATGCCGTAATCCTGATACAGTTCCAATATGACGTGGCAATCGCTCTTTGGCTTATAGCCGGCACGTCTTTTCGCTATCTGTGCAGATAGCTCGAGATAATTGTAGATCTCACCATTGGCAACCAGCAGTACATTGCCATCATCCGAGACAAATGGCTGGTCGCCAAACTCGACGCCCACAATGCGCAGCCGCTCGTGGACCATGGCCACTCCGTGTTCTGGTATAATCTGGACGCCTGTTGAATCGGGTCCACGATGCCGCTGTCTGCCACTCTGCCTGTAGGCCAACTCGCGAAGACTATGCCTGCAGCCATCCAGACACTGTGCTTCTATGGGCGCTCCATCGCTGGAGAATATTGCAAATATTCCACACATTCTCTAATTAATTTACCGTTACTCGGTGCCGTTATATGATAACCTTTGCAAAACGTCCGTTTACTAACGCTGCGCAAATTCAACTAACTAATTTCCTTCAATTCGTATTATTAATAGAGTTCGATGATTGCATCAGTTTGCTGTTTAAAGAGAACAATTGAGTTGCTCACTCACATTATCACTCAATTGTACCAGCACGTGGCTCCCTTGATTGTTAACTAACAGCACTAACCATGGTTAGTGCTAACAGCTCACGATTGAGTGATAGTAGGTTATACAAAGCGGTCAGCTGTTTTAACAGCGTGACGTCATTATTTCAGAAAATGGTGCGCGCGCGTTTAAATTTGTATGAAAATCAAGCAATTTCGACACTGTTATCTGTTTTAAAACTAGTAGACTAAATAAAACGAGCTGGGAGGCTAATCATAGGATCTATATAAATTCACGAATCGGACAATATAAAGGTTTTTGCTAATTTTTATATTCTAAGTCGTTTTCCAGGCAGTTATTGATCACCCAATCCCTTGACCACTTTAACTTTCGCGTAGAATGGCTTTAATTATATTATTTAAGGCTTTAATTTTGAAAACTAAATAGTTACGACTAAGTATTATGTGCATTACTCATCAATCCGCATCATAATATTCACTAATTTCATTTATTATAATACGAATCTAATGGCCATCGGTGATACACAGCATTGTTAGGTGCTGCGTAGCTTTTCACTGTACTATATTTGAATATGTAGATAGTTTGGCATAAATAAACCTTATTGATGGCGAAAACTCAGTTAACTATGTCCATCATATTGGCCATTGTAGCCATATCATTGCTGCTTTCGAGAGGCCTCCTAGTTTATTCCATTATATACTGAGTTTCTTTATTGTATGGTAATAAAATTAATGATTGACCATTTTTAAGGTATTTACTATTGAAAATTGCTTATATATACTTAATTTTACTTGTTTTGGACCACTTGGCCGATCTCTGCTGAAGCCTCCACCAAGCTCCAGCCGGGATAACATAGCAAAATCTGAAAATGTGACGTCACAAGAGATCTGTTAGTTAACATTAAAAGTAACGGGACTGGTCTTTGCGCAACCTACTGTGTCTTTTAACGTGGTTCCCTTGAATGTTAACTAACAGCTATGTCGTGCCGTCACATTTTCGGATTGTGCTCTGTTATCACAGCTGAATATTAATTTAAATTAGCAAATTTCAATAGTAAAAGTGCCATATGTAGCAGCTGCGATCAATAATGTTAATTTGTGTCCAACTTCTGAAATATTCAAAAGTAGAATACGTTGAAGGTGCACCAATATAGCAGCTATTACATCACATCACATCTAAATCGTGTGCTCTTTATTATAAATAGAAGCGGAAGTATGATGCTTAAGAAAGATATTTTATCAAGAGTACGTAATATGGGCCAGGATTGCGTGAGAAATCATCTCTCAATTGTGGCTCACTATTACATACATACATACATAGTACGTCAACCATTGAGTCAGGTGAGCACAATTCGAAAATAGCTAACATGAGAACTAACAGTGGTGTCTGTTAACCTACACGATTGAGTCTCTTTTAACAGTGGTTAACCCACTGAGTCTTTTAACAGTGATCGCTCTCCATCTCTTTTCTCTCTTTCCGCTTATCAAAACACTGACCCGCTTAATTTAATTATCTTAATGTATTGAATGCACGTGCAAATCAAAATGCAAAAGTGTAGAGGAAATTAAAAAATTGTTTTTAATTTGCATTCGTTTACCAATCAATTGATTCGGTTCAATCAGGTTCAAGAGCAATTGTTTTCTCGTGTGAAAGTTTATTATTAGTTATTATATGTAGATTATTCTGTTGGGAAAAATGATAAACATATTTATTGATGCTATTAAGAAATTGAAAATTAGTTTATACATATATTGCTATTATTGTAATTGTTATTTTTATTTTTAACAACTATTGAAAAATGGAAAACAATTAACATAAATATTCAACACTTGCCATAGGCCTGATTATGGGCCGCCTGTGCCCGCCCTGAAGGATCCTCTGGACAACCCCAGTCCTGACGTGGCGTCCACTTCGCCACAGTGTTGGCAGCTGCCTCACCAGGGAACTGCTCCTCGAAGATGCAGCGATAGTAGTAGGCCTCCTTGGTCTTGGGCGGATTGATGGGAAAACGTTGCTCTGCCGCTTGGAGCTGGACATCGGTCACATGACGAGCCGCAAACTCCGGCAGGGCGTCGATGAGGGCGTAGCCCACGCCATCCGAGAACTGTTCCTTCTGGCGCCAGAGGACAGCATCTGGCAGATAATCTCCAGCGAAGGCTTCGCGCAGCACAAACTTCTCCATGCGCCACTTTCGTTCCCCTGCGAACTCATTGAGAGCACCTGGAATCTTGTCCTGCGGACGTATGCTCATCACATGGTTCACCAGCTGGGTGTCCAGGAAAGGCACACGCAGCTCCAGTCCCTTGGACATGGTCACCTTGTTGGCTCGCAATATATCGGAAACATGCAGCCGCTCGCAGATCGTGACCATCTCCTCATGGAACTGCTCGTAGTTGGGCGCCTTGTGGAAGTAGAGATACCCGCCAAAGATCTCGTCAGCGCCCTCGCCCGAGAGGATCATCTTGATGCCGGTGCTCTTCACATGGCGGGACAGGTAGAACATGGGCAGGCTGCAGCGCACAGTGGCTATATCGTATGATTCTAGGTGATAGATCAGATCGCGCAGTCCATCCAGGCAATCCTCCACCGTGAAGCTGATCTCCGTGTGCTGGCTGCCAATGTGCTGGGCCACCAGGCGTGCATGCTCGAAATCTGGCGAGCCGGGCATGCCCACCGAGAAGGTGCGCAGCTTGTAGTCAGCGTCCCGTTCTCTCATGATCTTGGCAGCTATCGAAGCTATCAGGCTGGAGTCCACGCCACCTGAGAGCAGCGCACCAAAGGGCACGTCACACTGTAAATGCGAACGCACAGCCAGCTCCAGTTGGTGGCGCAGCTCTTGAAGATCCACCGGCCGCGTAGGCGTCAGCTGCCGCCAGCTGGGATTGTAGTAGCGCACGGGCTGGAGCTGCTGCTGCACTGTGCCCGCTGCCAGATGGGCGGGTGGGAAGATCTGCAATCGCTCGCACACGCCCATCAGGCACTTCATTTCCGAGGCGAACCACAAGTTGCCCTGCGCATCCTGGCCCATGTAGAGAGGAATAATGCCATAGGGATCACGGGCCACCAGCAACTGGCGTCTGCGGCGATCGTAGAGCACAAAGCTGAACATGCCCGTAATGTGCTGGAGCAGCTCCTGGCCGTGCTCCTCGTACAGCTCGATGATCACATCACAATCGCTCCTGGGCCGATAGCCGGGCAAGCGTTTGCCAATCTGCTTGGCCAGCTCCACATAGTTGTAGATCTCGCCGTTGGCAATCAGGGCAACGTTGCCGTCCTGCGACACCAGCGGCTGATGACCCGTTTCCACGCCAATAACCGCCAGCCGTTCATGCACCAAGGCCACGCCCTGCTCCTCTATAACCAGGACGCCCGTGTCGTCGGGTCCACGATGCCGTTGCTTCCCACTCTGCCGATAGGCCAACTCTCGCAAACTGTGCTCGCTGCCCTGAAAATTGGTCGCTCCAATCGCTTCTCCGTTCGCCGAGAATATGGCTAGGATGCCGCACATGTTGAGATCGTTCAGATTAGACTATTGGATCTGGCTATAATATATCTTACACCTGTAGCCAGATTCATCTGCTCGAGCAGCTGCATCGACTGCCGCTTTTATAACAAAATGGTTAGTGAGTTTCGCCCTTGTTTGTTGCTTTTTTGTTTTTGCCCAATTTAGTAATTTAACGACCAAAAACAATTGTTTAAAAAGCGTTAAATTTGTTTATCCGATTGAAAATCGAAATTGAGGCACTCAGAATGTAGGGTTAATAATACCCTATAATGCTTTCATCATCATCAATTATCTCAGCAGATGAGCTCAGTCTAGCCATGGCCGTTTGTTTGTCTGTCTATCTGTCCAACTCAGTTGCTGAAACTGAACAATAGATGGCACAAGTGATGATATTAGAAAATGTGTCTAGAAAGTTTCAGGATATCGTTTAGTCGGTGCCTCTTATTTTTCGAAAGACCTAAACACACTGCTCAAAAAACTAAGGCAAAAATAATTATTTCAGTTTTATTTCGGTTAGCTACCATATTTTGTTACTTAAATAGCTTTTCTATAGATTATAAAATAAAGTGTAAACAAAAAAGTTTTAATTACTTTCTACCAAACCTTTAAAAAAACAAAAAACAATATTTTGTTTATGAATGGAAATATCGTATGTGACATCTGATTTTCGCCAAGTGTAATTTGCGAATGAAACTAGAAATAAATAAACTGCTTAATCGCACGATAAATCTATATTATATTTAGTTAATTAACAAATTTGAATTCGGCTTGAAGTATTTAGAATTTGAGCTTAAAATCAATAACAAAATTTGAATATATAATAAGAGTTTATTTTTGCTTTTTTCCCATCAACCTGGGAAAGTAAAGGCAAGGTACGTCAATACTGAATCAAATTTGAATTTTAGCACGTTGAGTAAATAATTTTAATCAATAGCGCATAGAAAATAGCGCTACACTAATCAATTGCTGTCAAAAATGTATATTGACTTTGTACATATGTATGTATATCTGATTAATTTATTCTGTATATATATAGTAAACTCTATAGTTGGCAACAGTTCAGAGCAAAGTTGAAATTTAATCACAAGCTACGTAAACAAAACGTGAGGCCCACTATTGAGTAATAGTGAATTATGTTAAGTTAACAGTGGGACGTCTGTTTTGACAATATTATCTAACTAAAAAACAAAACACATTACTATTGGAATTATATACATACTTTGTATTTCTAGCAATCTTTTAAAAGCAGCGCCTATTTATCAGCTGTGAAAAATGATGACATTTAATTGCGATAACGATAACATTTGGCGATTCACAATTCTTACTAATAATATAAATATCATTTGTTGACTTTAGCATGAATATGTTTAACATATTTAACTTCGGATTTTTTTTTTAGCGGCATATGTTTACTGATTTCACAGGCATCGTCAATTGGCCTTCAAAGGATACCTTCGACAGAACGTGCGTGTGCACGACCTTTCCAGCATTCTGGGCGAATGGTTTTTGGTGAACATTTGAATAGTTTGGTTAGTGATAAAGCCCAATGCAATTCATATGCAATGGAGTCCTGTAAAGTTTTAGTATTAAAATGAATAGAATTTTACTCAAATTAATATACTTTTCATCGTAAATAAAATGAGGGTTTATTGTTAAGTTTGTTGGCGCTCTGTCATTTAAACAGCCAACGTCTGAGCTAGCGTCATCGATAAATGCTTGCAATCGTTTTACAGCACTGTCGCATTTGAAATATATATATACAGCGGTGCAAGAAAAATTGTATAAATTTTCAATCAAATAGAACCAAAATTATTCAATATATTTGTCAATAAAAATGTACACAGATGAGGTGAGTACGCCGCAAGCACTCAAGACGCGATGCTATGCCAGCTTAAATGAACTCAAATGCCGCGTAACAACGAGTGGCAGACGAAGCAGCAGCAATAGCGGCATCAGCAGCAGCAACCATTTTATAGCCGCGGCGTCTGCAACGCCTACGAATGGCGCCAAATCGAATAAATCAAAGTGTAGCCCCCAATTGCACGGCACGGTGTGCACACCGCCACCCAAACGACTACAGAAGGTGCGAAATCCTTTTGAGGGCGCTCTGGCAGAGCGCCTGCATTTACCATTGATAGCCAGGTGAGTGTGTGAGTGATCGAATTTATGCTCAGTTCTCAATAATTGGCTTGCTCTTCCTAGTCCATCACTCTTTCAGTGTCGCTCGCGCACTCCACAGCTCTCCTCCACTCAATTCGAGTGGGACATCGAAGAGGTGTCCCAGCTGAAGCCCGCGGATGTGGAGCCGCATGAGACTCAATTTCATGACTCGCCGGATCCCGAACAGGAATCGAAGGCACAATTGGCTATTAGCACCTTTTTCAAGGAATCGCATATAGTGCCCAGCCCCGTCGACTGTCCGCTACGCAAGCATCGCATCATACTTAACGAAATCAATGCGAATACGCCCATATCGAACAAAACCAAGCTACGTTCTCGGGACTGCGAGGTACAGACGGAACTCAGCTTGCCACCTGTGCTGCCCAAAGCATTGGAGGAGGCACTGCGTCCTTATTTGCAGCCCCACTTGGCGGGTGCCCAGCTGCGTAAGTCATCTAGCAGCGGTGACATCTTCAACAGCTCTATGCGTCGCAAGCTCTTCGATTTGCAGAATATCATTGTGTTAGGGGAGCGTGATCAGGAGCAGCCGGGAGATGAGCAACATGCCCAGATGGTCGGATCCAGTCCTCATGCCAAACAGACCATGTTTGCTGGCCGCCTCTCTGATTCCGCCGGCGAGGGTTCAAGCAGTTTTGGTTGCCTATCCCCTATTAGGAATCTCTGCGGTCTGCCACCTGGCACACCGGACGATGGCAACGGACAAAGTAGCGGGCGCAGGCGCAAACAGCTGCTGCAAGAGCTAGTGGAACTGCCCTCGCCCATTGCTCCATCGGAGCATTTGAGCCGGCGCCTATACAGGAGCAAAAGCAGCAACAGCAGCGAGCACGTGACCCTCTCTGAGCTGACGACCACTGCACGAACCGCTTGCAAATTTACGCCTGATCGCAGCTCCTCGCCGATGGCCCTAGAGTACTCCACAGACAGCAGCATCAATCAGCGTGTGAGCCGTTTGCATATGAATAGCATCAAGAAATTGCCCAATGCTTCAGTAGTGGAGCAGCCGAATCTGCTGGTGGAGCAGGATAATGATGAGACAACGGAGGTAGACTTCGATACAGATGAGGACGATGATGCAGACACAGATGGCATGCAATTGTCACAGCTGTCCACGCAGAGCTTCAATTGCAGCTCCAATTCTGATACGCCGCGACATCGTCGACGACGCTCTGCTAACAGAAAGAACTTATCGCAATCATTCGGTGCAAATCTACTGGACGATGTGGAGCCCGAGCAACAGGCGGATAAAGTCGAGGCACCAAAAGCTGAGAACATTGCAGACGCAGCACCTCGCACTGGCTTCTATCGCACAGACAGCGGATTCAATGAGACGAACAGCACCTCGAATTTTGCTTGTTCCCAGGAGCTGCCCTGTACTTCGATAGATGTATCCATGGTCTGTTGCTCAACGCCTTCGACACGTTCCTGACATTAATCGTATGAAGTCGGAATCGTTATGCAATAACCCTTGTCTTGATTTAGTTAAGGATCAGCCTGAACTGCAATGTAGCCCACCTTTCATGTCTATTGTTTAGCTCTTTTTTTATTACCTTTGTGTGTGAACTTATTTAGAAAATTTAATTAATTTTGTCCATGTAGTTGCCAAACTAGTTAAATAAGTTGTCATCGTTTGCAATTTCATATTAATTGTATTTTATAATCACATTTCTATTTCTTACAAATAAATACAAAGTAAAAAAAAAAAAAAGTATTTTATTTTAAATCGAAAATCACTGTAGGTAAATTGCTATTACAAAATTATAATTAATATAAAAACAGCTAACTCCGCCAAACATTTAAAATTACTTGTCAGTTAACAGTCGGCAGCAGATCATGTTAACTGTAACAGACCCCTTAACATAACATAACCAATGTGAGTTTAACAGTAGACAAAACGATAACAATTGTAGAGAGAGCACAATTCACAGTTTTCTTTCAAACATTTTGCAGAGATAATGCGAAAGAACAAATATTAATAAGTTAGTTGTTGTTTTGCCGCCGATCTGTTAACGTGTCGGTATGTAACGCGAGGAAGTGAGTGAAGATTCAAAAAGTTACCAACTGAATATATGTTTTGGCAACACAAATAAAAAATTGTAAGCGAAATATTGGAAACAACAAAATTAATAAATAAACCGAAAAATATTGAGTTCATGCGTGTTTGCATTTAATTTATACGCGTTTGCTGTTTAATGCATTTAATAGTGGTACGCATGCAAAAATACTGTAATATCAGCAAACAGCAGCAACAATAACAACAAGGGCGACTTTAGTTAAGACAAACCACGAAAAGTGCTGCACTAATTTTCACCTGTGTATTGTGTTCTTTTTGTTGTAGTTTGCTACGTTTGGCTGCTTTTTGGCTATTACGATGTGTGAGTGTCGGCGCCTATGTGTGTGAGTAGCGGCATCTATGCGCGCGCGTGTGTGTGTGTGGTATGCGTGAGTTGTTATAAATAGTCGAAAGAGCGAATGACAGACAGAGAGGAAAGGAGAGAAAGATCACTTCTTGCAAGCAAAGAAAGTGCAAAAAAAAAAACAACTTGACGAAATACACAAAAAATGTTTATTTTTATAGGCCACCAAATAAATTAGAACGCCGACAGCATGCGAAAGTATAAATGTGTCAGGTAAAAAAAAAATAAATAAAAAACATAACAAATGAAATTGTATAAATTACCGGATACAAATCCTTTAGTGTGCTATTTCTTTAATGAAATGATATGAAATGCAATAAAATGAAATGCCATATATTTGGCAACACTGCTCAAATTCCTGTTACAAGAAACCAGTTAGACTCTTAACAGCTCCCCCTCTCTACCGTCTCACGCTCACTCCCTGTTAAGTCAAATCCTATTGGAAGCCGCCTGCTGCATCCGTTTTTGAGCGAAAGTTTTTTATGGTCGTCTCGCTAAAGTGTGCAAAAAAAAAAAAGAAAAGAAAAGAAGAAGAAAAATAAATGTGTGCAGCCTGCCAGCTGTTGGTAGGCAAACTGCATACAGCAGAGAAGAAATAAAAAATCTAGTCAATTAATTGTTTTTTTGTGCGCCGTGAAAGTGCTCAACGTGTTCATATAATAAATACAATTTTCTACAATTGCAGCGTGATCTATGTACATATATGTGTGTGAGCGAATTGTTTATTATATATTTTGATTGAATGCAACATTGAATCTAACTGCAACAACAACAACAGCAGGCGTCAGCGTCAATGTCGCTTGTTGCTCTAACTTGTTATTGAGGTAAGCTTTTATATCAAATGCGCACTATGAGTATATAAATTACCTGTTTAATCTAGTTTATAAGCCTAGCCATAGAAACACTTTCCTAAATTATGCAAACTGCGTTCAGTGTTACGCGAATCCTTGATTTCAATTTCAATTTCAAGTAGACAAATCGTTAAAAACAGAATATAAATTTACTGAAAAATGCGAAAGCTTTAAAGGCCGACAAAAATCAGAAAACAAACAAAAGCCATATTACAGAGTTACTCTTATTGGAACTGTTGCACTTGGGAATATTTATAGCTATAACATTTGGCAAGCTAGAATCATTAACAGTTCTCGCAGGTTGATCACTGTTAAGCTCCTCAACAATTAGACCAATAAGAATATATGCTGATAGAGTATTGTGAACTTACTTATTAAAACAATCAAAAATATCAATATAATAAAACAAATTAATATAAATTTAAAAATAAATAACAGTACTTAAAATGGGAGTATCTTCCTCTTCTTCAGAAACTTTCCAGTTTCGAGAGAATTGAACGGTTTTGGCCTTAAACCTTAAACTCGTAACTGAACACATTTTGACCCTTTGAGCCGTGTTGCCTGTGTGTGACACACGCTTGTGGAAGCTTCTCAGCTCTGGCCAGGCCATATTATTTTGTCTTCTTTACTCCACTGTCTTTCATTCCTTTTATTATTTATTTATTTTTTTTTAGCCGGTCTCTCTTGCGGCTTTTGTACAACTTCCGCTATATGTGAAGTGGTTTCGTTGAAAAAAAAAAAACAGAAAAACAGAAATGAAAAAAATGTAATTAAACCAAGAGAATGAGCGGCAAAAGGGAGCGCAGTTAGATAGGCTGGCACGTAAGTAAGTAGGTAGCAAACAAAGAGTAAAGCACATATACAATAACAACAACAACAACAACGACGACACGAAGAATAATAGCAACAACAATAATAAACAACAAAACTGCTATAACAGCTATGTCTGTGTAAACAATGAACCCAAGTTGCAGCCGCAGCCGCAGCAGCAGCAGCAGCAAAGGCTGCTCTCATGGGAGTCGCAACTTGTTGTTGCTGTTGTACCCGAAAAACCGGTTACATGAAATCATGAAACTGAACAAGAGCAACAACAACAACAACAACAACAATAGCAGCTAGTAAAATTCTAAAGCGTTGCCATATGCACATTGTCCTCTGTCTCTGCCTCTCCCTCTCAGACTCTCTCTCACTTTGACTCTTTCACTCCGCCTCATTGTCTCGCTCTAGTGCGCATGCGTGCAACTTGTTGCCAGCTGCTGCTGCACTTTCATTAAACATTTGCTCCAGCCAGCTAGTTGAATATGTCCATAAATATGCATACGCTAGATTAAATGGGGTATATTGACTTGACATTTTAACTTATTAGAGTTCTGCTAAGTTTGTCTGCTCCAAATTTTAGTATATAACATTCCAATATCAGCAATCCAATTGGAGCATATGCAAGGCATGAATCCAAGCATGCTTAACATTTGTTTACTGCTGTCATTCTCGCTAATTGAGGCTAATGTTAATCAACATTGCTCGACAATGTTAGAAAACTTTAAAACATTACATTCCATGAATCCAATTAGTCTCTATAATGCTTAGCTTTCCAATTGAGGCAAGCTAATAGGAATACTGTTCATTTACATTTCTATTCGATAGTTCAACAAGACTCACTCTCTAATTGGAATACCTTATTCTTAACGAGATTCAACTAAGGTTAAATCAAGAGCATTTGCAATTCGTTTTGGCTGCTCAACACGCGATTTTCTACTTGATTTTCCTGTTTCTTGGCATATACATACATATATACAAATTCAATTTCTAATGTATAAAATCAAAACACGTTTTTGCATCCTTGTGGCACACTGACATCTTTCAACGTAAATTTGCTTAATTAATATCACAAAAGCTTTTGCTTTCAGTTTCTTCAGCTCCTCTCTCTTCCTTCCCTCTCACTCTCTCTCTCTCTCCGTTGTGTCTTCCTCTTCCACACATGTTGTTTGTCCAGTTGCTTGCATTGATTTGCAAATTTTTTGCTTCTCTTGACGTAATTTGCTTAAATATTTTATTTACCTGGCCGACATCGAACCGTTCACTAATCAAGCTGCCTTTTGTCTAAGTTAATCACGGCGACAGCTCAGTTACGATTTAATTGCCGGGCATTGACAGTCAAGGACTCGCCCCAAATACAGTGCTGGCCATATAAATGTGCCTACATTTCTATGACTCTCTCATTTTATTGGCTTTTCAGTTGAGTGAAACATAAAATTTCCTAATGAAAAGCATATTTGCTTTAGAGTCGCCAACTGTTGTTCATTTGCCTAGACATATTCGTGTATATTCGGGCATGTGCATGTGTATGCATAGTAATCTACACTACAAACATGTCGGGCATTCCGTTACGGGTCGCCTTTGTAATTCAATGCCGTGGAATGCCTCCAAGGAGGCGCCTTAGACAGCTGTTTAATTAGTCTGGCAGCAACAGCTGTGCTCGCCAGCCAAAAGTTGAACAGAGCAATGCTGAAAATATGGGGAGATATATGACATATGAAATATGATTATCGAATATTCAATGCACTTACAATGTCAATCAGGAGTTATTAGGTTGAACATTTCAGAAGATCCAGCTTCAGGCATATAGTTTTATCTAAATGTATAGAATAGAGAAAGAGCTAGTTATAGGGAGAACAAAATTAAGAGAGAGACAGAGAGAGAGAGAGAGAGAGAGAGAGAGTGAAATATATTTACGTAAATCATACAATTTTGTAGATTCTATATAGGGTAAACAATTGCAAGAATGCTTGACTGCATATATGGATAAAATTATATATACATAAGATCTATAGTCATGTTCCGGCATATGTATTTGCTATGATAGATATATGCATAGCTAAACGCGCTATGTAATGTATACCCATATTTCTATATGCTTAATGCAGACTACGAACAACCTTCACTCTACAAAGTTTCATGAAACAAAAGGTTAATTGGTTGAATCGTTACAAATCTGTTGACAATTCTCACAGAAATTGCAAACGAGAGCAAAGTGGGGAAGCCCTTTGCACTCTGACACCAACTGCAGACGTCTAACCAGACGAAACGGAAACAAGGTCTTGACTTTAGCTATTAATGAGCTAAAAAAAAAAAAAAAGGCAATACAAAAGTTTGAGCTGATTAAATAGAGCAAAAGTTAACTTAACTTGGCTAACTTATTTCGAGTACAACTTGTTAACTGTTCACTTTGCGTTATTTTGTAAGTTCATAGCGTGTAACGGTAAATTTTCCTTGACAGCAGCAGCATCAGCATTAGTGAGTGCAACAACAGCTGCTACATCATCATCACTAGCAGCATCATCTGCAGCAGCAGCAGCAGCAGCAGCAGCAGTAGCCGCAGCAACCTCAAAAGTCAGTCAACTAATTCAATTAGTGCCATGTGAATTATTTGCCCAAATCTGATGACGGGCATTTCGGGGCACGGGAAGGGGCGCCATAGGGCAAGGGGGGATCGCCAAGGGATGTCGGATGAAAGCTGATATAATGAAGCTGTTGTAAATTCACTTTGTGCTTGCCTTAGAGATGGAAAACAGTTTACACGACAAAGTACAGAAAATCTAATTTATTGTACATTGCACTTAACTTAAATTGAGTTAAATTTGATGTGAAGAAATTCAATTGAAATCAAGATATAGTTAGGATTTTATATTCATTTAAGTGATATACTATAGTATATAAATTAAATGATTATTATTATAAAACATTGAAAAGTTGCTTCATATATATTTAATTATATTATTATATATATATTATATGTTTCATATAACTCAAATCGCATTCAAGTTTCGCACTTTTTAAGTCTACTCCCTCATCTGACTCTCTCTTTCCTCTCTACAGCCTTTTCTGTGTGCGTCTCTCTCTCTCTGTGCATCCTTCGCTCTCTCTCTCTCTTTTCTCTCACTTCGTGTTCTCTGTCTCCCTATCATCATCCGGCATCAGCTAGACAAATCTAATTAAATTTTCCTCTTTCTTTCTGCATTTCATATTTCAATAATGGAATTCAAGTACATTAAAATCGCACATAATATCCATTTCGCTTCTACCCCTACCTCTCTCTCTCCTCCTCTGCCTCTGTTACCATTTCCAATTAGTCACGCTTTCATCTCTGCCAATCATTTGTCCATCGCTAACACCTTTGTAGTTACCACGACCTGGCTTAGAGTTTATAGAGTTTTATGGCGTTTTCTTTTAGAGCTTTTGGCATTATTTTTCTTTTTGTTTTTTGCTAACTGGACCGGCCTTTGGCTTGGCTTATTATCTTAACCAAAAACAGAAGAAGACGAAGCAAATCATTTTTTTTTTCTCATTTGTTTTGCGCCAGTTTCAGTTTTTAGTTCTCAGCTCGCATTGTTCTGCGTTGAAAATAATAGACAAAAAACAAAAAATTGTTGGGAAAACAAAAAGTTTTCTATTTGAACAATTTTGTGGGTGTCACATTGGCCACGCCCCCTTTTTACACGCTACACAATAACAATTGTGCTTTTGTTTACCAATTTGTGGCTAATTCTACGATTGCTTCTGCTGCTTCTTCTTCATTTTGTGTTTCCTTTTAGTTTGCTTCGCGTGTTTGTCTTTTTGCATTCAGTTTTGTTTGTTTACTTTCTTTGGCTTGGTTTAGTTTGAAATTTGTTTTGTGTTTGATTTTTTTTTTTCCCCCTCTATTTCACTTTTTATATTTTATTTCTTCCCAGTCGAGTTGAAAGTTCATTTGCCGTTTTAATTGCTAGCTAAATAGCTCGAAAGTTATTTGTTTTTTGGTTTGGAGCTTTGGGCGCTTTGTGGAAGCTAAAAAAAACTTCTGAAAGTTTTTTTGGGAATTATGTTTCGGGGGGCTTCAAAAGTGAGCTGCAAATGCAAGCCAAATAATTGAATGGCTAAAGCAATTGACAACAGATTTTGTAAAGTTTTTATTTTTATTTATTTTTTAATAATTGTGATTTAAATTTAATATAAGAATAAAGTTTTCAAATATAATTTTATTTTATATTTATTTCTTACAGCATGATAAATATTTATAATATGTTTTCATTTATCTTAACTCTTTACCTTTTGTTTTTATGTGTGTTTACTTAACTAAATAATTATTTATTTACTTTGACAGTTTGTAAGTACATAAGTCCACAAAAGCACAGATCAATTGTAATATTGTTGATATTTATTTAACTAACAGCCGTGATGAATAGTATATTTTATACATTTTCACTTTTGTATTTACACATAACGGTTTCTTGCGAAAAGTTACACAATAACAGTTCAATTATCAGCTGATATCTATTGAGTAAATATGTAGTTGATCAGGAAACTTTAGCAAAATTTAAGTTAATAGACTTGCATTTCGACCAGCATAAAGAATTCAAATAAACCCAATAAATATCAGTTTTTATAGAAAACAATTGAAATGATATGTTATAAAATTTGCATACAACAGAAAAGTATGATCAAATGACTTTTATATGAAAACAAATACTTATCGGCATTTTGTATGCAATTTTGTTCTTGTCAATGTAAATGTAATAAAAAAAGGTGTGACCATATGCAGCTAATGCTAAAATGTCAACTGATACACATGCCTATCGCTTTTATGCGCAACAGATAATTGATTGTTATCGATATCTAGTTTCAGTTTGCCTATGCAAACAAAACAAAAAGCATGACCAAATGGGATTTATAATAAAGCATTAATCATATCAAACTTAATGCTGCGACATTTTGAGTGTTTCTTCTTTCAAAAGAACAAATTCATTTGCACTAAGTCGAGTTCATTGAAACACACGCATAAAAAAGGCGTAACACGTGTTGCCAATGAAATATGTATGTATATAAATTGAGATCGGTGGCATTTATGTGACTAATTGGCTCAGAGGCAAACGACAACACGGAAAAACCAACAGCATTAAATTTATAACAATTTAATGGCCAATTAGTGGCAAACGTAAACTGTTTGCCTCTGCGTGTGTGTGTGTGTGCGTGTGTCTGTGTATTGCGGTCTAGGACAACCGAAATACAAACACTAATGCACAGCAGCACACACCAGCCAACACACACATACATACGCCCACATTCCACAGTTTTTGGGCAATCTGTGCGCTCGCATTGAAATCGAACGCGTTTCCTTTGCGAATTTCAAACCCAATTAACAATTTGCCTGGCTGCACAATTTCCACTCGCAGCCAATTTAGTTGTTGGCCATTAAATTGGCCGGCAAACTGTTGCAAATTTCTATATACACACATACATACAAATAATTTGGACCGCAAAAGAATTTCATTTCGTTTCAATGCTGCGAGCCTTTAATGCCATTAACAGCTAGCTAGCTAGCTACTCACCATCCCCATCCGAATTGTGGCCTATTGGACTGAGCCATGCAAAATGCGGTCCACAGGTACAAGTTGCTGACGTTCTTGAAAAGGTATATGTATATACATATATTTTTTATTTAACTAAGTGGAAGTACTCTTTTGAAACTAAGTTGACGAGCTGACGAAGTATATACCCTACGCAATTGGAGTAGACAACGTAAAGGCAGAGTATATACCCTGTAGTTAGCAGAAGTTCATTTAGATGTTGAAAATATATTACCGATAGATCTAGGATGACGATAGATCACAGAGAGAATCTGTTTAATAGGCTTAAATAAATGCAGAGGTATCATTTAGTTAATAAATATAAAAAAAAAATTAAATCTTTACTACAAAATTGTACATTTTTATTTAGAATGTTTTTTTTATTCAACTAATTTTTATTATTTTAATGTAGAAGAGAATAGGCACAAGCTACACACTTGTTGCATGCCTCCCTTTTACAGGGTATTTATACCCTGAACCCATTGAAAATGGGAAATCAGGGTATAATGGTTTTGTTAAAAGTATGTAACAGGGAGAAGGAGGCGTGGCAGACCCCACAAAGTATATATATTCTTGATCAGGGCGACGAGAGAAGTTGATTTAGCCCTGTCCGTCTGTCTGTCCGTCCGTCCGTCCGTCCGTCCGTCCGTCCGTCCGTCCGTATGTATGAACGCGTCGATTTCCGAAGATATACGAGCTAGAGACTTGAACTTTTTTTTAAAATGACCGTATATACAGCGCGCATATCAAGTTTATCACTAAAAATCGATAACTCATCCCGTTATTTTTTTATCGATCAAAAACCTTATCGAAATGCAGTTATAAAATTATATCTCTAACATCTTTAGAGCTAGAGTATCCAAATTTTAAATGTAGATTGATATGTACGTTATAGAATTTCGATTTTTGTTTAATTTCACCCCCCACCCTTATATCCACCCCCTCACCCATAAGTTTGTAAAAGGCGTATTTCAAATACTAGAGACTTGAGCTTTGGCAATTATACGCATAGTAATGATAAAACCACAATCTGAAAGTTTCATGGAGAACGTACGTCCAGAAAAAAAGTTATTAAACAATTAAGTTCCCATAGTAAGCCCACCCTGCAGCCCATGCGTGCGCGCCTATGGGTGTCTATGTATGTGTGTTTGCGTGTGTATGTGTGTGTTTGTGTAAGCAGAGAGACGCTAAAAATGATTGAAATGGCTGTTGCTTGAAGGGTTCAGGGGATCTCGTAGTCGAGCACTCTCGACTAGAGTTTTCTTACTTGTTTTATAATAATTTTCTTTTTAGCAAAGGAAAGTTTTTTGACAGCCTCTTGAAGTTTTGCCTTCCTCTTTTTTTATGAGTTTTTCCCGTTAACAATTCTTTTAACTAGCTTTACAAATGGAACACCACTCAGCACCGTCTCTCCCACTCTCCCACTCTCCCACTCTCCCACTCTCTCTCTCTCTCTCTCTCTCTCTCTCTCTCTCTCTCTCTCTCTCTTTGTGTGTGTGTGCAGCTGTGGCATATTATAGAGCAATACTTCTATTTAGAATTGCTTTTTGTTGTTATTGTTTTTTATTGTTGCCGTTCGGTTGCTCGTTTCTGTGCGCTGGCAGTCACGGGTCTATTTCAGTTAATTATCGCACCCGCAGCAGGTTAGCTTGACGCTGCCCGGTACGAGGCAACTGCCCCATAAGCTGGCCCCGTTTACACCGACCCCCTTTCCGCCTTCTGCTTTTCGCCTACGCCTCCTGCTCCGCTGCCACCTGCTTCATAACGGGCTTGACGCAACTTGACTGATATTTTTGCTCGAATGATCTAATCAGAAACAAGTTGATTTGAATTGTTGTTAGTTGTTGTTGTTGTAGTTGGCATTGCTTTTGTCAGTGGGTAACATTGACGTTGTGTGGGACACTCGATTGCGCTTGATTGTTGTTATTGTTATTGTTATTGTTTATGATTTCTAAATAGCAATACTATGCACTTTTATGAATTTACTCGAAGAACAAAGAAGTCCGAAGAAGTTAGTATTGAATGAATTATGAATTGCATTACTTATGATTTATTATATTATAGAACTTCGCTCTATTCATTTACTATACTTTAGAAGATCTGTAAAGCGTAGTTCAATATCATAAATAGTTTGTGAAACTCTGTCATATTGCATATGAGATAATCCATTATCAGGTTTTATTTAGTGCCTGATATCTATGCACGTAGCCCTTCGCAATTATTCTACAATTGTTAGACTCTACGAATTCTTCGTTTTATCTGTGGAACTATGTTACGATCATTTGCTGCCTTCCGGTATTTGTCGCATGAAGATTATGACATTTCCAGATAAAACGCTTTAGTTCTACGTGCCGGCTAAGGTATTTTATTTATTTATTTTTCGCTTTTCAATATTGCGTCAAATTGCGTTAAGCTATCCAATAATCGAGTGTTTCGCATGCTCAACAAAAAAACAAAAATAAAATAAAATAAATAAATAAAATAAAATAAAAGTCATGGAAAATATAGCAGACAGCTTTTTGTTTTAACTGACGTGACAGAGAATACAAGAAAAAAAGAGTTGTTAGAGTTAGAGAGGAGAAGAAGCAGAGCATACCCTATAAAAAATGTTTAAATATGCAAAGCTTGTTAAAAGTGTATTGAAAAAAATTGAATATATCATTAGTCTTAGTCTTTTTTGAATAGTCAAATGGCTCATATGCCACTTTTAATGGCTTAAACCGTTAAATGTTGAATTCGGGCAAAAGAAAATATAAAATTCTATTCAGCTGTATTAACTGCGGATGGTTTTTGTTGACAGTTTTTAGTTTGTTGTTTGTTTTTTTCTTTGCGTCATATCGCCAAATCACGAAGTGAAACAAAAAACGTTAACTGATATGCCAAGCGAAATATGCACAGCCAGCAATAGAGAGCATAAAAGAGAGAGAGAGAGAGAGAGAGAGAGAGAGGGGAAGAGAGGCGGGACACATGACTGGTCAAAAGAGGCATTGCGTGTGGGGTCATCAACTGGGCTTGCGGCCCTCGGGCCAAAAACTTTATGAGCGTAACAATAATAATAATAATAACAACAAACAACAAGAGCTGAAGATATAGAAAATAACAAAACGCGGAAAAGAAGGAATATTGAACAAAAGAGCAAAAGTTTGATTAATGAGCGGGCGAGCGGGCGGGCGGGTGGATGGATGGATGGTTTTAGCTAACAACTTGCAGCAGCAGCAACAGAAACAGAGGAACGTGCAACAAATGTTGCTAAGAAAAGTTCTACTTGAAGAGTCAGGCTAAAAGTTATTGGCCAGTTAGCCGGCCAGTTGTATCTGGTGCCACAAATTGTAGCTCAACCCGTTATTGAGGTCAGCTTCCAATAATGAGCACAATAATAATTGGATGAGTGCTTCAGAAATTCATACTTCAGCGCAAATTGAAGCATTTTCTGGGCAGCTGTGAAGATCGATTCATCAATTGTATTCTCCACTTTCTAGACGCTTTGTAGGTTGTGGGTGGAATGTGGGTCAATTGTTGCGGCTGGCTTTAAAGAAACCTTTTATTAACAATATGATATTTGTGATTTAAGCTATGTATGGCATGTGGATGATGTGTGGAACGTATGTGCAATCAATTTGTCTAGAAAGAGGCATGATTTGGTCTCTGGAATATGTATGAAAAGCATATACAAGTTGTGGAATCCATGTGGAACATATGTGGAACGTATGTTAACGTTTTAAAAAATACAAATGGGTCTATTTGGTATGTAATATGTATTGTATAAGCAGCGTAACGTATACATGCAGAGTGTGGGACATATGTGGAATGTATGTTATGTGAACTAACATTAAATGTGGATCATATTATATGAAAAGTGTGCCCAAGCCATGTGGAATTTATGTGTATAGAAGCTACATGTGGAATGTAAGCAAATTACCCATGATATATTCTGATCTTTATATAAAGATATACTCTGAAAGTGTCTCCATTTATCTCAAATACTTTTACTCGTTCCACATATTTAATAATTTAATTGAATTTGTTTTGGTTTATTTGTTTACTTAGGTTCCTTTTCATTTATGTCTTTGGTTTGCAAAGGTTTCCATTTCGAATTCCAACCGCAACTGGCGTATTAAAAAACGCAAGGTTTTTGCTCAATTCGAAGCCCTTTCAATGTCATTCAAATGTCAACAGTTGTCGTCCGTTCCAGTGGCTCCCGCTGTCGCATTTGTTGGTCCTTTTCCAGTGGCAGTCGTAAAGCACATAATTAAATATTTAGATTGAATCAACAATTTGCCGAGCGACTAACGAGAATTCTATTCTATTATTCATGCCGCAAAAAAAAAAAAAATAAATAAATAAAACAAACATTAAAAATGCAATTTCAATAAAAGCACCAACTGAAATTCAATTAAAAACGCATGTGACACGCTATACAAAAAAAACCGAAAATTAAAAAACAATTAAAGTTTTTTTCAACAAATATCTGTGCATATAAAACACGCACAATTATTTACTTAACTTCTTTAATAAACTCGCTTGTGGGAAAAATTGCTGTGGGCTATGCTCGCATACGTTAAGTCTGTGGCGTTCCACAAATCGCTTGGGATCCACAAAAAAATCATACGAAAAGTTGCCGAAAAATGCAATTAAAAATCCATCGCTGAGAGTTTGCTCAAAGTTCACAGAGCGAGTGTGCTGGGAGTTAGAAAACTTTTTGCTGCCCAACTAACTCAGTCACGCACACTAAGAAAAAAAAAGAAAAAAAAAAAAACGCTTGTAGAGCGATTTTCCAGCGCGTGCCACAACAAATTTTCCCCAACTATTCATAAGCGCAGACAAAGGGCGTGCTCTAGCAATGCCTTTATCATCATGATGGCCATCATTCCGAACATCATCATCAACGGCAGCATCGCCATCAGCGTCACCTGTTCATGTACTCAGCATATTTTTGCATATCCTGCGTGCACAAATATTTTCCCATCTAACTGCTTCACACTTTAGGACTTCGCATTCCACACGGCCTTTGGCAACCCCCTTAGACCCTCAGAGTCCGCGCACTGCTAACTGCCAACATTGTTGCCAAAAACGTAACGAAACTTGGCGCCAAAATAAACAATTTCAATTAAATGAGTTTGCCCAACAGCATGACGAAGAGGGAATACCCTTTCTCTTTAATCTTAAATAGAGTAAGAGAGTTTATATAAATATTAGATTATTGTGATTAGAAATGGAGTTGTCCTTAGTGGTATTATCATTATTTTTGTCATTATAGTTTTCATAGCTATTATCATTATCATTATTATTAAAATTGTCATTATTTGCATGCTTATTAATCATTGTAATTGTCATTATCATTGTCATTGCCATTGTCATATTCATTGTTATTATCATTGTCAGTTTCATTGTGATTGTCATTGTATTGTCATTGCCATTGTCATGTTCATTGTCATTGTCATTGTGATGGTCATTGTATTGTCATTGTGATAATCATTATCATTATTATTGTCATTGTCATTGTCATTGTCATTGTCATTATCATTATCATTATTATTGTCACTATCATTGTCATTGTCCTTTGTTATTTCATATAATCCTTATTATTGTCTACAATATTATTATCATTACCATTCAAATAAATATGCCATCTTTATTCTAATCGTTGTCCTTATCCTTTGCCTTATCATTGCTATCACCTCGCTTTACATTAGCATAAGCATTATGAGAACCCTTTTCATAAACATACCTCTCATTTATCATTAGCGAACATTGTCTGTTTTCGCACAGATTCCGCAGTAATTTGTTTGCACTCCAGCAAAGCCTTTGTCTGAGCGTATTATACCTTGCATTGATACCCTAACTGAATGGCGTTAGAGTCAAAGTTTTCTCCCCAGCTGGCAAATGACAAGAGACTGGGTTAGGTATAGAGAGAATGTTTGAGAAGTGTGGCTAAACTCTGGGCAGCGGGGTAACAACTAAAACCGCCGCTAAACAAAAGGAAAACAATGTAATGGTGGCAAAAAAACAAAAAACAATAAAAAAAAAAGAAGAAAAACATAAAAAGCCACGCACAACAGAGATGCTGCTACAACAACAACAACAACAACAACAACAACAAGAGCAACAAAGTTGCCCGTAGAGCAAACCACAGTGAAACGCCTCTCCTGGCAATGGCAGACGCCTTGATGGGCAGAGAGGGTGGGGGAGTGTGTGAGTGTGAGTGTGAGTGAGGGAGACAGCAACTGTAGCAGCAGCTACAAAGTGGAACAATGCGACATGTTGCGCTCCAAAGATTTTGGCTAGCAAATTTTGCAATCATACACACAGCATACACACACACACATACATACTCTCACTCACACATACACACACACACAACGCATACACCTTTAATGGGTTTCGCAATTTGATAAGCAATCTGTGTGTGTGAGTGTGTGTGTGTGTCTGCATCTGGCTAGGCGGAACAGGATGCGATTTATTAGTAGCCTGAACTAGGCGCAAATTAATCTTTGCCGCTTGTTTAACAGAATTGAGTATGCAGCAATTGGCATATGAGGCTGAAGTAAATCGATTCTTGGACAATTTGTGACTGACGCTGCAGTGCAATGAAATTGTGTGGTGCATGGGCAAAGTTGAAGGACCTCGAGCAATGCAGCTGAATGACAATTTAAGTGCTCTGCCAATATTGACTCTAGGGATTTGAGCCAAGGGTGATTTTCCTTAATTTGCGGAATTCATAACTCTCGCTGCCATTTTTGGCATTGAATTGAAGAAACTCTTTTAATTTTAACTGTAATTTTAATAAAAATGTTTAAGAATAATCAAACATCTATTTCAAATTCAACATTAGTTGACGTAGTTATTGACGTTATAATAGTAGTATCTACGAGTCGTAGTAGTAATAGTAGTAAAAATAGTAGTAGAAGTAGCAGTAGTTATAGCAGTAAAAATTCTTGCAGCAGTTTTAATAGTAGTAAAAATAGTAGTCAAATCTTTTGTAATAGTACTAAAATCTGTTGTAGACGTTTTAATAGTAGCCAAGTTAGTTGAAATAGTAGTAAAATTAGTAGTAGTAGAGTAAAAATGGTAGCAGTTGTTGTAATTGTCGTGCTCTACACTCAACCTACAATTTTCGGAAACTTTAATCGATTTGTATTTTTACTACTATATTTACTCCATGGGCAACTTCTAAGTTTTAATCAAATTTGTTTGTTATTTAGCTACATAAATTTTTATATCTAAATATACCAAATCTGTAATAGTTCTTATAAGTATTATAATGCATAAAATACTTACAGATGCTATACAAATTTCCCTAAAAAAAATTTCCACTCATATGATTCATGGAATTTGTACTTCAAATAAGTCTTTTAGATTAAACATAAGCACACAAATAAATATATAATAATAATATAAAATTCCAATGATAAGCGCGTGGGGCAAAAACTTAACGAATCATAAATAATATAAACAATTTGTAGATTATGCTTCATTGATAATGGCCAGGCAGTTGGCAATAGCAGTAGGAATAACCTTTACTTTAAAGTTCTTCTAAATAAGGTTTCCTCATAATACAATCATCAATTAGTTGCCATATTTACTCAGCTCTTCAACACATGTCTGAAATTGAAAGCCTTTGCATTATTTGTAACCTTTAGCTTTTGCCCGCTCCCTCAGGAAAATCCAATTACATTTGGAATATCCAACAGCTGCGCATGGCGAAAATTATGAACTATGAAATTCAGTCATTGCAATTTGCGCAGTCATTGAAGCACTTAAGACACGGATTTTGATAAAAAAAAAAAAAAAAAAAAAACCAAAAGCGAAAAGCGAAAAGAAAAGAAAATGAACATTTCCTTATCATCCGCCAGCCTGAAATGCACTCGTAAGACAATATCATAAAAAGGCGCTCAGCTGCACATAAACTTTGAAATACTCTTATAATTAAATTACACAATATCGCGACGAGGCTTATCACGAATCAAATGATTAAAGCAAAATGTGGGTAAACGGGGAAAACCCCCATTGCTATATAATAATAATAGATTGCAACCTTAAAGGCTAGATAAAAATAGAAATACATGTACAAGTCTATAGAAAACTGAAAAATCAATGCACTAGCTGATACCCTGTATTTTGGGTTACGATATAATTAGTTATTTGAGATATCATGAGTATAGCATAGAAACACTGTATAATTATATATATTTTTATAAATCACTCATTCTGAGTCACTCTCTCTCTTTCTTATTTCGCTCTTACTATCACCCTCTATCTTTCTGCTTCTCTGTCCTACTCACTTCAAAAATAACTCCATCGCTCGCTGTTTATATATGTATGTGTCTATCTCTCTTTCTCTCTCACTCTTTTTATATCTCCTAAAATCCTGTTTCTATGCGCTTCTCATCTACAGAAAATTTGCTTTTAAATATACATATATCTATTTCATTGTCACTCCTTATGCCCCTTCAATATTATTTTCGATTCGCATCATAATCGATATGTCGCCTATCTGATCGCATATGCCATCTCATATATTTTTCATGCGTTTCTCAGGCGTTGTTTATCAGAAACCACAAATTTGTTTAACAAAGCGCCATTCAACCCGCCATAAAAAATTCACCCCAGTCTAACAATGGAGCCGGCGGGAAGAAGGTGGAAGAGCAGCAGAAAGTAGAACCAGAGGGCAAATATCCGTTGGGAAAAGCAAATAAATAACGGAACCAAGCTAAATGTAAACAATGAAAACGATGCGCAGAATTTAGGTAAACTTTTGCCACAACTCTGCAGGCAGCTGGCAACTGGCAACTGGCAAATGGCAACAAGAGATGCAAAACTAGTTACCGTCTGCTCCGTGAACTAAATGCTGGCCAAACAGAGAAACAACAATGACAGGTGATAGCGCGCAAGGTAGAGTCAAGAAAAACAAGTAGAGGAAAGGCATGCAGGTTGTGCCCTTAACTACGCACATACATATATGTACATATATCTATATATGTATATGTATGTGCAGCAAACGGTAAATGATAAACAAAACACGACAAAGCAGAACAAAACAGACTGCAAATGGCACAGGGTGAAATGAAATGGAGCAAATCTTTTAGCGTGGGCGGCGGCAATTGATAATGCTGCCAGCCGGCGAACTGCGCTGCACAGACGACCGCCTCCCGCTGGGCGGGACTGGGTGGCATGGTATGGTGGGGCAGCGTTTTGGAAACAATTTGAAGGCCATAAAAGTTGATGTGGCGGCAGGCAGTTAAAGGAGGCGAACGAACAACAAGAGGGCGGCGGCCTGGGCTGGGCGGGGCACGCTAAGAACTATGACAGCAATTGAGTAGTGCAAGTCGAAGGCGAAGACAAGGCTTAGCTACTTGGATATAGACGGCGACGTAGACGTCTTGACAGTGACAGCGCAACGGTACAGCAAAGGCAAACAAGCAAACAAATAAACAATAAGCAGCTGTTTCTTGGCGCCTTCAAGAGCGAGAGAGTAAGAGAGCAAACAGTGTGTCCGCGTATATGTGTGTGTGTGTGTATGAGAGAGCGTGAGAGAGGCAGAGCGCAATTGCAAAGAGAGCAACGCATTTCGTCTGCCGGTTGCCCACGCAAAATATTCGCGACGTTATCAATCAGTGCAACGAATTGCATATATGTACGCACAGTGGTGCAAATTCACTAAGGAAGGCCGTAAATAATACCCAGCTATAAATGTTATAAAAAGTAAATTTATGAAGTATATAAATGGTATTAAGTATATTATAACTAATATAATAATAGCAGTTAATTAAAATGCAGTTAATTAACATAAATATTTGCTAACTCAAAAAAGCGCTCAACGAATTCAAGTTCTTTTTTCTGTTCCTGGCGACAGTGTCTGAGAACATAGAATATGCGATGTTTTCAACTTCGGCTATGTTCGTGGCGCTCTCTTCGTTTGCGGCTCTCTCTCATGCACTCGCTCACTCACTCACTCATTCTGGTATCTTCGCTCGCAGTCTGACACTTGCCGCCCACTTGTCAGTTGGCATTCACTCATTCATAGCTAGACTGGCGGCCAGCACGTCCTTCCCCGCGCCCACTCCACACCTCAAGCGAGTGCCATTGCCCATTGGCAACGAGACTTTGCCGCCGTCGCTGCTGCTGCCGCCGACGACTGCAAAACGACGCTGCGGCATTTTGGCCACGGCTTTGGCTGTTCAGCGCTTGGCCATGTTTCAAGTGCTTCGACTGCGTTCAGTTTCAGTTCTGTGGCTGCAGCGCTAGCTACAAAACGGACGCTTCCAATTGGACAAACGGCAGTCGACGCCGTTTCGCGCTCTCCGTCTCTGTCTCAGTCGATGTGCGTGTGTGAGTGTGTATGTGCGTGCATTACGTTGTGTGCGCCAGCGGCTACGTAAAAGTTAAGCGATTCGGGGTGAAGAATTATTCGAAGCGCGTTCTTTTTGGTGTGTGTTGTTGAGTCGCTTCAATTTGTATTACGTATACGCCGCGTGCCAGTCAATCGTCATTTGCCTTTTGCTACTATTTGCACATTTGTCATTTGCCATTTGTTTGGGCAATATTCAGTTGATTTGTGTCACAAGGCTGGCAAAATATATGAGACAAATATGAAAATATGAAAATGTAAATGCGAAGCGGGCGCAGAGCACAACAAATAGATAAAGCAACAACAGCGATAACAATAACAATAACAACAACAAATCAATGTCGATAAGGCGGCGCACGCGGCAAACAATTTGAAATTATTAGCAGAAAACAAAGACAGCAACAACAACAAAGTCGAAGAAAAAATAATAATAAAAAACCAAAGAAAAATACCGCAAAAAAAAAGTAGTAAAAATTCAATTGTAAATTTTTTCTGCGCTTTGTTCATTTCTACTTTGTTGTTATAGTTGTTATTGTTGTTGCTATTGCTGTTGCTCTTCACGTGATATACGCGACCGTCTAAGATAAGCAAAAACGGTAAAAAAAAAGAGTCAACAACAACAAATATACATATACATATAAGATAGATTGTTGAATCTTTGGACAGGCAAACGCGCAACATATGACTATATTTTATCAAAAATTAGTTTAGCAACTAAAGTGTTTTGATTACAGATAAAAAATGTACAAAATATGCCAACCAAAATAAAATCTGAAAATAAATTAGAGCTAACAAAGTTTAAAAAGTAAAATATTATCTACAGGTAAAATACAATTTCATGATGTCAATAATAATATTATTTTATAGTTGTTTAAATTTGCACATAAATATAATTGAAAAAAAAAATATGTTTTTCTAGCTAACCTAATAATGTGAAATAATAACAATTAATAAACACAATAACTTGATTTAAAATCCAGTTAGAACATTGCAGTCGGGCTTTACCGACTGCAGAGTACTTATTACCAGCTCAAACGCCATCAGAACCATTTTTGCTATCGTGGATGAGTATGAAAAAGCGACAGATTGTAATTATTTACTATTATTCGTAGCCGCTGCTCATATTTTAATTTTTTGTTGACATTTTAATTAACATTTTGATTTATTTAATGCATATTGCTGCGGCAATATATTAAGAGAGATATTTTTTGCAATCGACAAGATTAAAATTGAAATAACATTTCATTTATGAATATTCGCTGCAATTTGTACAGGGTATATTTAATATCATTTACAGTGCAGCGTATCCCTTAGGCAATCATTCTAGATTAACATAGGTTTAACTTAATTTAATTTAAACAATGTGTTTTCAACTGGTTTTGCTTCTTATCTACAAGAAATTCTTAAGTAGCACACTTAAGGCTATTAGAAATGTGTTTTATTTTTCTCGCGAGGCTAAAGTTTTTTTTATGCCTTTTATTTATATAGATAAATTTCGTCTGGTAAATAAGTTTAATTATTCATTGCTTAACTTTGGAATGTTTTGATTAGCTCGAAATAGTTGTTGTGCCCCACAGCTGTTTACAGGGTATCCTGTGAGCAGTCTAACACTGAATTATTTTATGAGTTTGGGTTCTTATCTTTAAAGTATTTTAAAGAAGAGATTTGTTGTTATTCTAGGAAAACGTATTTGGCATAACTTTGTGAGTATACCCTGTATTCTTAGGAAATTAGTTGGAGCTACTGAATGAATAAATTAATCTGTTAGGACTTGAAAAGCTAAAGCACATTCTCACATTTGACTCTCATACTCTCATATTCAATTGCTTTAGGAATCATTTAGCTCTGCCCCCATTTAGGGCATTTTCTAGTCGTTCATTCCTCACCAGTGCATTTTGCCTTCATTGATTTTATTTGTCTTTGATTTAGGCTTGTTCCGATGAAACTTTCTCATCAAAATTTCCTTAATTAATTTACGCATTGAAAGTTTTTGTTTTCGTTTTCATTTTCATTTTGGTTTTTATTTTTATAGTCTTCCATTTTGCTGGAACTTGGCTCAGCCGATTGCAAAGCTTTGAGTGTGTTTGCTTTTGTCGCAAAATGCCGGCCAAATGAAAAAGATATTGCAGTAACCAATTGGCCCCAACAACAATAAATAAAACGAGGCGAAATTGCCAAAACCCAAAACCAAACAAAAAACTAGCTTAAAATCAACAGAGCCAAAGGGCCCCGAGTTGATATCGTGATAAGAGTATATTGGTTTTCGGGTAAATGATTTCAAAAATTGGGTATATACTTGATGTAGGCTCTGCTGAGAGATATCCTCTTGACAGCTGTTGAGCCGAGAGCATAAGCTCTGCTGAGAGACTGCTTAGCTTTGTGCCCACTGGGGGCGTGGCCAATAGACATCAAATATAACTCTGTGACAGCTGTAGAGCCTGGAAGTTTAGCTTGGGCAAGTGTCTGTCTGTCTGTAATCAAAGAAGTTTGCGGTTTTTTACAGGGTATTTTGTGTGCTAGAATGCTGCTGCTGGCAGGCAATTCTGCCAGTTTAATATATTTTGAACTAATTTAATTTGAAGCATTATATATGCTGCTTAAACTTTAATCAAGCTTAAAGTTTTGAGAAATGTTTTTCATTTCTCTCTCTTGAGGTGAAAAAATTTGAATATTGCATTCAGTTTAAGCTAACCTTTGACAATGTGAGCGAGCATTGAGCAGTCAGTGTGATGTTGTTTTGTTAGTTTTCAATTGGCCATGCGTGTGGGCGTAGATTGGGCGTGCCTGTGTGTGTGTGTGTGTTGGTATTGGTGACTAGCTGTAAGTGCCAAGACACTCATCATTCACATGTGACCAATAACTAGCAGCAACAACAGCAGCAACAACAACAATGAAAACTTCTGCTGACAGCTAGCAAAATTTATGGGCCACTTATTGATTACGGGTCGCTTCAAGGCGTGCAGCAGGTAAATTTGCGAAGCAAAGCTTTAAGGATGTCTATCGACAGGATAAGCCGTTGGTCAAGGTGGGGATGTTGTGGGGGCCAGCAGACGCTGCTGTCACAATTTCCCCTAACAAACTTGGCGCGTTTTTTCGTGTTTTTCGTGCTTTGCGCTTTGCCTTGCTTTGGCTTGCTCTGTTGGCCAAGCGGAAACACATTGCGCGCTGTGACAGAGTTTCGGGGACAGTTTCCGGTTGTTGCAATTGGATGGCCACAAATGGGCACACAAATGGCGCTGCTGCTTTAGGTTTTTTCTCCTTTTTGGCTAATCTGTTGCCAATTTGTTGACCCCATTTTTGTTGGCCAGCTGTCAGCTTTAAAGGCTTTAAGCGATTGCTTATCCCTTTTTTATTGCGCTACGCTTAGGCAAATAAATATAAATTTATATATACATACATATGTATGTACGTATTTATATTTGATGAGTGCTGTCCATAGGCCTCTCTCTCTCTCTCCCTCTCTCCCTCTCTCTATCTTCTCTTGGTTGTTTTGCATTTTGCTGACTTTTTTGTTTGCTTTGGCTGGCATTATGCAAATGCTGCTCCTCCTTCGCCTTCTCCTTGGTCGATGGCCTCGCCTTGCTCAGATTCAAAGAGATTTCTACTTTTGCGTAGCGGCGTTATTTTTTGTGGGCTTCGCTAATTAGCTGCGTTAAATTTATGTAGATCAGCTTAGGCAGTGCTTTTAAGCCGACAGCGAACAGGCAACAGGCAAGAAGCAGGCCGCATGAGAATTTTATGTAGCATACTTTATGGCGCCACGTGCAATAAACTGGATTCCCGATGCGGATTTGCCAAATAACTGAAGCACATCCTTCAACCTGAGCAGAGCTAGGCGCCCAAATAATGTTATTTAAATGAAAGCCAGCTCTACATTCAAAATAAATGGCTTTGATAAAAGCAACACGTGTTCTCACAGTGAAGCTGAGAGCGGATTGAGAGCGGATTAATCTTGAATAATCCTCAATTCACACAGCTTGAACATTAATTGTATTGCTTAAGAGAAACTTTGAATTAAGTTTCACAATCAACTTGAAAGCTAAGCTTTAAGTAAGTTAAGTAGAACAATTCAGTGAACAGAGTTAAGCTTAAAGCTACTTTAATCAATTTGTTATACTCTCAGCAGTTAGCTTAAAGCTCAGTTAATGTGCTTACAACTGATCAAAGCTCAACGCAACTCGTCTAGCAAAGCAATGCATTCATAAACCTCAACTTAAAGCGTTCTAGCCAAATTGACACAATTAAGCCTAATTTATATTTGGCCAAACTCTGATAACACTAAATTTAGCCTCTCAGAAGTAGACAAATACAAATTCGAGCCCATTAATTAAGTTAGTTGAGGCTCGCAAACTATATCGAGGCATGAGACGCAACGAGGGACTCCTCAAGGGCAGCTTAAATGCATTCAGACGTAAAACTTAATTAATAACTCATGTGTGCGCCAGGCCTAAAGGATGCTCACAAGCATGTGACACTCTCTCTCTATCTATGTGTGTGTGTGTGTCAGATAATAGCCGAAATTATATAGAAATATATATGTATGTGTATATAGTACAAATGTCTGCCCATTAAGTCAAGTCAAATATGAGCCGAGCTACTTAACTTTTGCAATATATATAGCTATATATCTTGTATCGCTTATGAACGCTGCATATCAAGTGACAGCGCCAGCGATGATCAATAAGCCAATCTCGTATAACCAATTGACAGCCGATAAGGCCGGCCATAATGCAGGCAAGAAAACTTGGTAGCAAGACGAAAATCTTTTCATTTCAACTTTTATTTTACTCAATTTCACATTCAGATTTTTATGGTGCAAAACTTTTTGGCAAGAGCACATATTTACATAAACATACATATTTATGTATGTATATATTTAAGCAGACTGCAGCGGCAAGCTATTCAAGTGTAAAAGCACACACACACACACACGGGCAATCATTTTTGCGTAAAATGGCAAATTCTGCGCAAGGAAAACTCATTTATCAAGTGATGCCACAGCAGCCGCAACATCGCACAAACAACAGCAAAAATAACAGCAACAACAACAACAATAGCAGCAGTAAACAAATAAAACGCTTTAAATTAATCCACTTTAAGCCACTCAAAGGCCCACCGACCCACAAAATGTCTACGAGCAAAGACTTAAAAGTGTTTACATAGATATATACATATATATATATATTTCTATATATATTTATTTAAATATATTTATTTATAAGCAAATTCTAAGCTCTGAAGTATATGAAATATATTAAATAAGTGTCAGGAATTTGTGAATGTTTTTTTGTTTTTTTTTTTTTTTTTTTTCATTTTTATTTGCCAAACGGAATTTGCTCTGCATTTGCCAGCAAAATATTTTTCTGGCATTTATTGCAGTCGTCTACATAAGCGTAAAGGGCATATTAGTTGTGTGCATTAACTTGACCTTTGGTATAAATTATAGAGTGAGTTAAGCTAAGAGCTAAGACTCTGATAGATTACACTCTCTCCTGATCGCATTGTTGATGGCATTCTATTTCAGTATCGATAGATATCGATAGGTAACACTAGCTGCTATTGAGCGTGTATTAGGCCATCGCTTCTACTCGTGCACATTTTTACTACCTTTACACAACAATTAGTTTGTATTTATTGTTCTTTTATTTATTTATTCGATTTTTTGATTGGCATTTATAAATAATTTATTTTAAAGCATTATTGATGCGTCATTCCGGTGACACTTTTGCGTGTTACATATTTTGTAAATAGGTAAATAAATATGAATATGTTTTCTATATGCTCGCGTAAGCGGCTTTAGAATTCCAAGAATTTCAAATGAGAGCACACATTCAATTAAGCTTCAAAGGTCTTATGAGGCCTTAGGGCGACATAAATTAAGATTGTCGCGCGTTAATTAGTGTAAAGCTAAAAGTTACTTATTTATATAAAGCAAGGGAAGGATAATGGAGTTAGTTGCGTAAGAGAGGTATTATTAGAAGTAAAATGTAATGTATATATAGCATAATTAAGTGTAACTGAGATTTATAAGTGGATCTGTAGAACGTAACCCTTAAAGCTAAAAGAGTTTTGAGTTTTTCGTCTCATTGCTAATCAAATATATGTAGACTGAGTGTAGTAGCCAAAATTCGACTTATTTTATTATGCGCCATTCCGCTCAGATTTGAACAAATGCTGCTTAATTTACATAAAGTTCGGCCATTTTCCCCCAAAGTAGTGCCCAAATTTATGTTCGACACAGAGAAGTGTCTTAGGGCTTATGAATAAAAGTTTTGTTTTTTGCAAAACTTAGTTCCGCTAAATTTATTTGAGTTTCATAATCTCACTCAAACACTTTGCACTCGAATTGTGTGCGAAGCGAGCCTTTTCTGGAGTCGCCGCTCCCTCTCTCTCTCTCTCTTTCTCTCTCTCTTCTCATTGTTTTTGCCGGCTTATTGAAAACAGAGCAGAGTGAGGCAAACAAAATTTTTCAATTTCAATATAAAGGCTGAAGACATGCCATCGGTTGGCTATTGGGGGTGTTGGATTGGTAGGGGGTGCAGGGGGGCATAATGTAGCGGTGTAGGGGGCATGGCTCTAAGGGCTACACGACACGCCTCAAATGTGGGTCACACTACACCACAATTGTTGGGTGTTGTCAACGTAACGACCCGCTTTTGGCCAAGGCGCCGTTCAAGCGGGCTGCACATATGGCCAGCAGATTCATCCACCCAGCCCCAGCCCACTGAAGCAACCGCTGCCTGCTGCTGGTTGCCTGCGGTTGTCGTCAGCGTCAACGCTTAAATCGCCGCCATCGCTTCAGTGTTATATTTTTTCCCTTTTGCCGTTTCAACACCAACAACATTTTATTGCTGCATCCTTGCAGTTTTATAGACTCATCCGCTCTCCCGCTCTCTCTCACTCTCACTCTCACTCACACACATATGCTTTGGCTGTGGCGCTCTCGCTCCCTCTGCCGCTGCCGCTGGCTTAGGCTCTGTTTGTCTCCGTCTGGCACGCCTCAACAATTGAGCATGTGTTTCCTCTTTTGCACCCACTTGCAAATTGTTATTTACAGTTATTTTAGTGCATTGTACGAACGGAGGCGCTAACGGAACTCAAACTGGAACTGGAAGTCGTCGAAGTGTGCGTGAAGGCCTTTAAAGCAAAAGCAAAAGCACACACACACGCACACACACATGCTTACTCATGCCCATCAGCTTTTGTGTGTAGGCTCGTGTATCTAAGTATATTTAAGAGTTCAAAGCAGAAATGTTGACGACATGAATAACGGCAAAATGAGTGGAAAGAGTAGGAGGTGACAAAGGAAGAAAAATAAGAAGACGGGGTGTAGGAAATAGAAGCACAGGTTTGATAACAAGAAAAAAAAACGGAGGCAGGAAGGGAAATAAATCGAAAAACCAAGTAAAAAATGCAATGGCAAAGTATATGGACTAAGAGATACCCTACACATTTAATTTTTATATTCTAATTATGCTATTGTACTATAGATATGTTTTATAAGCACACAACAAATCATATACTAGTGGAAAATTAGAAAATAGTATTTTTTAAAGCAGTCTGATATCGATAAATCGATATATTTTCTATGCTGTACAACACATATCCATAGTAAACTCATATAACAATAGATGATTTATGATTTGCCATAGCATATTATCGATTAATCGATAGCACTGATAGATAACAAAAGCCAATCGAGCTGAACTCCTCTGCAGTTAGATTTTTATGCATAATAAATTAAAGGACATTTCGTAGCATCGACCGAAGTGGAATGTCGAGCAGCGGTTGCCGGCCTAGGTTGGACCAGAGCCCAGGTTTGGGTGGAGCACATGTGCTGCAGCGCCAAGTTTTTGTTGCTGGCCAAGTCGTTTTTGTTGCCGCCTGGTTGATAGCCATTCTTTATGTGGCCAAAAAAGAGCTCGTTAAGCCAAAATAGAAGGTAAGCGAATAAACGATTCAAAGGAATCCACTTTAAAAATACAGCAAATCCGGCGCACTCAACCAAGATATTGGACTCAGCGCATTTTGTGGAATATTTAATCGCACATAGTCATGCATAAATAAAGAGAAAGATAAGCGCGTTATGTACCGCAGATATATGCAAATAGTTATTGATGATAACAGAAATAAATATTGTTTATTGCATAAACACGGGGTAAACCCCACACAGAAATGGGCCGCAATTGAATGTAATTGCAGGCGTAGAAAAAAATAGAAATAATAATAGAAAAGTTGTATGGTAGGTCTTTTTCTTTTTAATGGAAACTTTTTGGGTGCAGATATAGGAAATATATTGTGTTATGAATGAATGAAGTTGTATTGGTGCTAGATATGTATGTACATATATTTTAGCTTAGATGGCACTACTACAAAGGGAGCTCGCCAAGAGTGCTAAGCGAACTCATATACCCTAATGACACGCCCCAAATGCCACTGAGCTTCGCTTAAGTTTCTTCCAGTCACGTCACACAATGTCAATAAACGAAATTTTTGACACTTTGTGCGAAGCTGCATTAAAAAATGAGAGCGACGTGTCAGTCGTACTTAAATAAATGCCTGCCTCTTTAATTTGATAAAAAAAAAGTGAATATATTCTAAGAATTCAAGCGACATTAGCTAAAATCTCTTGGAATCGAAAGTTCAAAGTGAAGAGGCCGAAGGGTGCTCAATGTCTTGAAATAAATAAAGTTGATTAGCAAAAAACTACTCTTAGGTCTATAATCATATCTCGTTACGTATCTATCAACAAATGCGTGTTATTAAAAATACCAAAATTGGGTTCTAAATCCCTGCTTTACCCTGTCCCTAATTGCTATATAAAAGTCTCGTGCTTCAAATGAGTTGAATGCGGATGGCAATATATTTTACATCTCAGCTAAAAATATATATCTTTTATTTTTTTGCAATTCCCGTTATCATAATGAGCTTTCCCTTAAAAACAGTAATTAAATAAATTTCCTTTAAAATGAAATGCCCCAACATAAGTTGAACTTTTTCAACTTCTGTTTCTGTTTGCTTTCGATTATTACTAAAAATATTAACACAGCATCCAATTATGGGCAGGCAAGTGGAGTTGAACGCCCCCGGAGCTGGTCTATGCCAATTGGGGCGTGTGCGGGGTGGGTACATTGATGCTGCCCTTGCCCACAGCTATGCGAGTCGAATGCCTGCCATTTATAGCATTCAGTCTGGGCGCTACGTGCCGTTGCGTTTCAAGCCTTGTCGCCTCGCAATTGGGCCCTTGGTCGGAGGCATTCCGGGTGCTGCTGCTGTACGTATTAAGCGCACATAAGCTGCCCGTAAACCCCTTTTTTGTGTGCGGGACTCACACACAGGAACTGACTCGCTCGCTCAGTACCTACATTTAATACAAATTTGTCCGTTCTGTGTACTCCCAAAAGCCAATTACGTGCTCAAATGGTTACCGGAAATGAGAAAGTGACGGAGGCAGCAGGCAAAAGAGAGGGAGAGAGAGAGAGAGAGGGGGGGGCAATGAAATGAGCGTATATATATATATATATGAAGAGTGCCGGATTATGCGAGGCCATAACATTTATAAGATCACGTGCTCAATTATTAAGCCACTAAATAAATAAATAGCGGCATTCGGACACGTGCCGTGTCCTGCTGCAGGAGTTCCGAAGGAAGAGGCACCGTATTTAATAATAATAAACTTCCTTGGCAAGCCCAGGGCCAAGGCGAGGTGCTTAAATTTAGTTGGGCTCATTACTCATACGCCGCGTGGAACATATATTACGTATACGCGGCGAGATGAATCGTGCGTTTTGCACAAAAGCAAATTAATTAATCAACGCCACCAAAGAACGAAACACCAAGCAAATAAAGCAGAAGAAACGAAAAAAATGATGCCAATTTATACCCTGTAATGGGAAAATATGGGCAGCAAATCGATTAACAGAAATGAATGTTTATTATGGCAATGGTAAATGTAAATATATAGCTTAAAAGAAAACTGATAGAGTGCAATCTATATATAATAATTACAGGGTATGTGTATGTAGCATGGCTATAAATAATTTCATATAAGCCTTAATAATGATACGCATTAATAAAGCAAAAGTGCTTAACAATGACAAAGTGATTTGTACATACGATAATTACAGGGTATTTTCAACAAAATCATGTTATTTATATTGATATGAAATTCATTTATATTTATATACAGAGATATTTATCTAAAATAGCTATACAAATTATAATAAAATTCAAAATATATCGTTTATTCTACACAATACAACAACTACAGGGTATTTATTAGTGCATACATACTTATAGCTCTAGGTTTTCGTTTCCTTTTTGTATGCATATATATACACATAGTACAAATATATGTGTAGCTCATTTGGCTAGTCATAATTCCTGGATATCTCCTGGGTATAGCATGCCCCCCGTTTCTGATTCTCGCTGATTTCATTTTGGGGCCAAGCGCACACGACCTCGTTTGTTGGGTGATAAAAATCGCGCAATTAGCTGGCGTTGATTTTCGCACAGGACATGCATATTTGATATATAGCGCACTGCTGTTTGTGGCTCGGGCTTTACGGATCGAGCCAATCTAGAGCAGTCTAATTTACTCGCTAGAAATAATTAGCTTTGCCTCTGCTATGGCTACGGCTACTGCTGTGTCCGTCCGTCCGAGCGTTTAAGCGAAGGTGCAAATTAAATCAACATGCATATCCGTTTGACACCGTTTCGCAAGTAACCCCAGAATAAGTAACTGTAGTGGTGGGCAGATATAGTTAGAGGGACGTAGAGCTCCATTAAATGGCGCGCATATTGCAAATGACCAAAAGCGAAAAAAAGTAGCAGCAACAGCAAAATTTTGTAACATAAATTTGGGTCCCCAAAGCATGTGTGTGTGTGTGTACGCTAACCTTGTTAAAAAGTGGAGCGCAGATATATATATATATGGGCAGCATGGGGCAGGGATTTCAGGTGGGCCACAGAAATATTTTCGGCGTACAGTGCAGCAATAACAAAATATATACAAAAGCGAAAACATTTTCACTCGCATATCACAATTTAAAGTGGCCCAAAACCAACTTGATGGGGATTCCCCGACAAGCAAACAGCATTAGCTGACATGATAAAAAGCGAAGCAGCGAAAAAGGAAGCAAATAGCATAAAGCTGAAAATACTCGAGTGGAAGCAATAAGTTCTTTGGCTTATTGTAAATGCAGCTGAGCAGATGGAAACTTGGCTAACACACATATTTTGCGTGGCATATATGCATGTATGTGAATCTAGCATTAAATGTAATGCAATGAAATTTTACATGGGCAAAAATGGAAAATTAAATTGGGCATTACGAATATAATGGAGCTGGCAAAGCGACGGCAATTGAGCAAAATGAAAAGTGATTGAAGTGAACTGAAGTGTCTGATGAAAAGTTAACTTAAGGTAAAGTTGAATACTTCGAATAGATGAGAAAAGGAAAGTAATAGAGAGAATATATAGTAGAGAAGAATATAAGAACTGTGAAATTTCTACTTTCAATATGTAAAAAAAAAAAAAAATACATAAAGAGCATAAATGTTCGAATAAAATTCTTGAATCAATTTGCACAGAAATGAAATATGTGTTTAAATATTTATAAATCACATAGCTCAATAAATTCCTGTATGTGAAATACTTAAATTTTTATTGCCAAAGCAATTTGCGTTTATATTTTTATAGGCTTTGTATTAAAATTTTCAAATATCTTTATAATCCGCTAAAAGCCAAAGATATATTTCGAATACGAAAACAATTCATTGCCCAACTACCTGACCTAAGCGAAGAGCACAAAAGTAATATATTAATAGCTGTATAAAAATAAAATGAAACAAAAGCAAGAAAAGAAAAGAAAAAAACAAACAATAAATTACTAACGGCAAATGTGAGACAAATAACTAAAACTAAAAGAAAATTAAATGAAAATTCGTTTTTTTTGGACGTCAACTGAAACAAATTCCAGACAAAATAAATAAAAATAAGTTTCTGATGTATGTAAAATAAGTAAAACTGTGGTATATATAGACATATATAATTTGAGGAAATATTTCAGCAAATTGCCTTTGGCACACAAAGTTTAATTTTCTGTGCTGCTTCAGAAATAGTTAATGCCACATAATCCAAAGCCAAATCTGAATGACAAAAGCAGAACGAAAGAGAGAGGGAGAGAGGTAGAGAGTGAGAGAGAGCGACTGAGTGAGAGAATATAATGCATTTGGCGTTGTCTGACAGACGCTTAAATAAAAGATTTTTTTTTAATTAAAAATATTTCACCTGCGAAAAGCGACGACACAATTTTCCTCTTTGCTTTCTGGTAAACATATAGCCATAGCCATGGCCAAGCAGTAGGTGTTGCCACTTGTCAGTGGGTCAAATGAAAATGAGCCGTGGGCGTGAATATAAATAAATGAGCAAGTAGCGCACGGCAAAGGAGAGAAAAAAGGGCGCAAGGCAATAATTAAACCGATACGCAAACAATTGAACGCTAGATGGCGCTGCAGGTGTTTGGCAAGCAAAGCGAACAGGCAAGCGGGCGCAAATTAGTGTGAGAGAGACAGGAAGATAGAGCAGGCACGGTTTGAATGAAAAGCTCACAGAAATTAACTCATGACTTAAAAAAAAACAAAAAACATTCGTTAAGCATATGAAAACAACAACGACAGCAACTTAAATGATGGACACAGCTTAAAGCAAGTGACACTGACAACACCAAAAGGAAGACAGCGATAACAACTACAACAACGACAACAATGGCAGCACACGCTGTGTGTGTGGGCGTTATTGTGGTGTGTGTGCGTGTGTCTGCCATCAGGCATCCTAACACGTTCTACTCAATTTTGAAGGGAAGATGACCAAAACTGCTGCTAAATTGTATGCCAACAGTTGTGGAACAGTTGACTTTTGGGGATGGCATGGGCATAAATGAACACATCGGCTACGTAAATACATTATCTGTGTCCGCAATGAACCGGAGAAGGTGCGGGAGGGGGTGAGCAGCCAGCCGAAATCAGCAACTGTAGCGATGGCAAATTTTTGAGGCATTGTTGTTGTTGCTGCCTGCCTAATATGAGCTTGGTGCGCGAGAGGGAGATAGCAAGTGGGTCGTATATATGTATGTAAGAGGCAAACGAAAGGGGCGCCATGAGTGTGAGTGTGAGTAGGCAGAATAGAGCGAGAGTGTGAAGCGTCATAAGCAAAAGGCACGCCAAATGCTTGCACAGTAGAGGAACAGAGAGAGGCAGAGAGCAGTGGAGGGAAGAGCCGCCGCATGTAAAAGGCAAGAAAGTGTGATTAATCTCTTAATGATAGGGTATCTTAAAGGGGTATGTACAATCAGCTGTTAACATGTAAACGATTAGCATATAAAAACATGTTAATTAATTCATTACTCTCCTCGTAGCAGAAGTTTGAGATTTACCTTCTGTCAAATGATTTTATAAATAGTTTAAAGCTAAAATAAAAATAAAAATATATAGAATTGTTAATAATAATTTGCATTGCCCACTCAGTGTGAAATAGCAAAATAAAATTGTTTATTCGGCAATAAACATAATTATAAATTGAGTGAGCATTATCTATGGCTGTATTCAGTGCTTTGCTCCCAAGGGGTTCCGCAATCTATTTTATCTCTTCTATAAACAAATCTACTTCAATGAGCTAAGCAGAATGCTTGAAATCTGTTATGACAGGCATTTATTGCATTTAATATGCTATGGCAATAACTTAAACCGCGTAATTACAGACATCTCGATAAGCCCTGGAATCTCGTCCGCTCGTGTGGCAGCTGGACGAAGGTCGATTGAACGTAATGGTAGTAGTTGTGCGAGGGTCCAGCAAGGATATTGTGATACAATTTCCATTTATGTGTGCAGCTTGCTGCATGTTTGTTGTCTATCAATACAAAGGGTGGGGGAGCACATACTCCTGCCACAAATTGTGGCGAGCAGCTGCAGCAGCTATCGAATGCCGAAAATATTCAAGGCAAGTCATTCTCGTACATCAGGGCGTATGCGTGTTTCCAGTTGGTCAGCCAACAGGCAGCTTCCTTGTTATGTGCTCCACCACCCCCGCAACTTGCTATGCGTGTGTATGTGTGTGTGTGTGTGTGTGACATGCCTGAGCGTGCGTTGGCTTCTTAAGTTATTAATATTGCTGCTGCCTGAGCTGTAGATTTATGCAACAGCCAAATAACGTAAGCCATAAGCAAATAACTCATGAAATGAAGACATTAAGATAAAACATAAAAAAACCGCCCCACAAAGAAGAAATGTCAGAAAAACTCTTCAAGCTTAATTCAAACTAAGTGGCCTCAACATCAAGGCAAGTGACGATGACGGCGCTCAGGATGACCTGCTCTAGGGCACGGACGGGCGGACGGACGGACCGGCGGGACGCATGAGCTGAATGCCTCTCGACAGGCGCAATGTGCAACATGAGTCCAGCCTCAGCAACAGCAACAGCTACAACAAAAACAATGGCAAGTGGGCACATCCACAACTAACGGTGAAAAAAAAAAACATACCAAATATCCTCAGGCGTCGCTATCGCAGCTCTAGATCAGATCTCCAGCGAAAGACCCTCTAATGAGTGCCCTTATAGCTGCGGCACAGTGGAAACAGCGAAAGGAAACAATATCAGCTTTATAGTGAAATATATTGAAATAAATGATTGAATAAAGCTGGCTATATAAATATTATATTTAACTAGATTTAGTAATTCAAATAAGATTTAGGATTAAAATATGAACAAGAAATATTAAATGTGATTATATATTCTTCCATTTCTCAGTCTTCTTCTATCCGCTGCTCCTATTCTCTTCGAGTTCTATTAAACTTCTCCCTACATCCACTTTATATTGAACTCTTCAAGCAAATGTATACTCGCATCTTATTCCTATCCCTCCCCTTCCTCATACCGCACGCTCAACTTGCCTTTCGTATTAGCTTTCTTCCTTATCAATTATATAGCTCTTCAATAACAAATCTAGCTCTAGATCTACTTAAACTCGCGTAATAATTTTATCCGTAATTTTCGCATTCTCCCATTTTACAGTTCATTTTCATTATAACTTAATATCAGTACCTAGCTTAGTCAGTGCAACGGCGAATGGGTTGTCGGTGGCTTGGCTTTGGCCAGCTCTTGGTGGCTTACAAGTGTTGCATGCCACTCAGCCTCTCCGCCGCTCGAGGACAGCGAATTATGTGCTTGCATTGAGTGCATTAGCACCCGTCTAGCATAAGGATGAGAAGCGCAATGAGAATGCAAATGAGAGCAGGAGGAAGCACGAAGCTGATGTGTTTGGCAAGCCGGCAGGAGGTGGGAAGTGGGAAGTGGCAAGTGGGGCTAAGGATGTTAGTTTTAAGCGTTGGCCCACGAGGCGACGACGTTGGCGAGGCCAAGCGTAGGTCTATTGTTATTGTTGCCTTCCTTAAAAGCAGAGGCGGCAGCATAAGCAGTAGCAGCAGGAGGAGGAGCTGGGAGGAGTCCAAAAACTGTGCCACAGCAATGCAGGGCAACGTAAATTATAGTTCATTGTTGTTGTTTGTTACTCAGGTTGCTGTTGTTGGTGTTGCTGCCTGCTGTGTGCCCCAAAAAATGAAATCAAAATCAAATAAAAGCGAGCGCACGTGAGTCAAGCTGAGTTGGAGCTCGCAAATGGAGCTGCCACAGGGACTCGCAGTGGCTGTAGCTGTAGCTCTGGCTGATGGCTGGCCATGCAAATTAAATTCGAGTGCTGATTGTCCGCCACGTTTCGACCCTCCCGCCCTGCACGCCTCCTGCGACACATCCATTTGCTACACACAAGCAAAACTACAACAACAACAACAACAACAGTAGCAGCAGAAAAGGGTCACAGGTGTTTTTTGTGCCAATTTCGAGTTTGTTTTGCGTTTAACGGGCAAACTTCAACGTGCTGGCTACAGTCCACACAATGCGGCAAAGGCAACAAAAAAAAAAACAAAAACAAAAAAGAAAAAGAAAGGTGCACGCGCCAAGGGAGTCTGCCACATGCGGCATACACAAACGAGACTCAAACGAGTCCCCAGAGACATAGCTGACTTTTAATGAGTTGAGCTCTAGATATCAATCAAACGGGCAAACGGTAGTTGTTCAGCTGCGCGAAAAACACGCTCATTTAGCATGCGATGGAAGCTGTGTGTTGTAATGAGAATCGCATAGAAGCACAATATAATTTACTTCTAATGACACACGTACTCCTGCAGCAGCAAGAGAACAAAAACTTTTTTTTTTTTTTTGGTCACATTCCAATGGAAGGAATGAAGAGAACAAGACTGTAATTCGATATGTTTGAGAAGCGCATAGAAGGACAGTTTCATTGAATGGAAAAGGCAGTTAGTCAGTCGGCGAGTACAAATTACTTATTGAACATTCCAAAACAGCAAAGCGAGACTCCTGTGAAGCCTACTTGAATACCATGAAAATCAAATAGAAGGGCATAGAAGGAAGGAAGTTGAATGAAATTCAAGCGACAAATGCTAAGCAGCAAGAGAAAAATATTCAATTACGATTTATTGAACAACAGACAACATGAGAGGCCTGTCTGAATTCATGAGAATCACATAGAAAAGCTTTAAATTTTAAATATATTTGAAAAACTTCAGTTACAATTTATATAGCATTCCATCAGGTAAATTAAAGCGCTTTTCTTGCATACTTGAGAAGCACATAGAAGAGCGCTATTTATGAAAAAGTTTATGCAAGTTTTGTGAAGCTTAGAGCTAAAACCCTATGCTAGTATTTTATTCAAATGTAGTACATAAAAAATGTATCAAAATGCTTATCAAGTTTGTAGCCTTTTTTTTCATGAAATCTTTTACGAGCAGATTATATCCGAGTAAAAAAATATTTGCTAGGACAACTGAATGTAAATGTTATTTACATTTGTGAAGTTTATGTAGTGCTGCAAGCAGCTATGCTTACAACTAATCCCTACTCACACATACACACTCACACAGAGGCAGAGGCAGACAAGACTCACACATACTCCTGACAGTTTATTTAAGGCCTTGAACAGGTATCCCCAATGAGAGGGCATAGCAAATGAGTGACTCAGTGTGCAGCATTGGAAGTTCTTTAAAAGGGCTTTGCAGCAGCTGTGTTCATTTAAAAATGCTCTTTGCAACGTGCAACATGAGGCGACGCGATGCGACGCGATGCGATGTGGCAACGATGCTAACGTCGCATCAGAGCTCATCTTCAACTCAAATGAACTCGACATGCCCCAGCGCCTGCTGCTCCTCCTGCTCCTCCTGCTGTTGCCAAAACTTCGTTTTGTTGGCTATTGAACCACTTCAGCTGGCAAGGACATGGAGACGAGGCACTCGCAGGACTAACTCACTGACATTATTCATACACTTCAGCGCATTCAGAAAAGCAAAAGCAAAAACAAAAAACTACAAAACACAAATATAAAGCGAAATGTGTCTGGTTTGTCAGTTTGTGCGCTAGTTGATAGCTTTTCCATTAGCACAATTGCCTCGGCTGTTGCTTCGGCTACTCCTCTGGCTCTCATTTCCACTCTCCCTCTCTCCCCCCCCCCCCTTCTTCAGCCCTGCTGTGTCTGCACTGCTGCCAGCATCAATTTATCTTGCTTTACTCTTCTGACCAACGAAACTTTATCATGCAATTGGATTTTGGCCTTACGCATTTTAGCCAGTTAACCCGAGCTACCAACTTCAACTATTTTGAAAGAAAACTACATGAAGCAAATGCAATTAAAGTGTTATGGCATAGGACGTATATATAAAGTATCCTTAACATAACTATAAGCATAGCTATTGTCATGATTATCTTCATCTTATTGCTCTGAAATCACTATCAATATCTTCATTATCCCTATTATTATTATAATAGTCCACTTTTCTTTGTATGCTGAGAATAGAACTAGAAACTAGAGGGAAATACTAGATTGCTAATTATATTGAAGACAAAAATCGTTATATTGTTGATATTCATTATTACGAATAAAATGATAATGATATTTTATTCGTAACAATGAATATCAACAATATTACGATTTTATCTTCAATATTATTTCCCTCTAGTTTCTAGTTCTATTCTCAGCATACACAGGAAAGTAGCTCTTTGCTCTGGTATATATCTATATATGTATATATAAAGATATACATATGTATGTCTTATTACCGTTTGATATTGTAAACATCATTGTAATCCACATTGAGTATAACTAAAATAATTTGTATAACTATTAAAATATTTACATATATTTTTCTTCTTCTTGCTATATTTATTGTCAAATATAACATTATTGTCAAATAGAACATTATTATAATAATATATTTCTTTAAAAAAAAACTCCAGATAACAAGCACAGGACGTCCGAACAGCAGCAGATCAGAAACACGACTAAAAGTTGCCCTGCTGCTGGCTCGACTTATATAGGCGTCGAGAGTCCACAAATTGCAGAAAAGTTCCAGAGCGGAATGAGTGGAATCATAACTCTTTGCTGGGGAGTACTATTCCCAAGTAAAGAGCTATGATCGCGCCTAAAATTCCACTCATTCCGCTCTTGAATTTTTCTGCATTTTGAGTGGAGTCTCGACGCCTATATAAGTCGAGCCAACAGCAGGGCCACTTTTAGTCGTGTTTCTGATCTGCTGCTGCTTGGACGTCCTGTGATTCTTATCTGGAGTTTTTTTTTTTTTTTTAAGAAATATTCTACTATTATAATAATTTTATATTATAGTAATATATTTGACAATAACTATAGTAAGAAGAAGAAAAATATATGTAAATATTTTAATAATTATACAAATTATTTTAGTTATACTCAATGTGGAACCGAACAGACAGAAGGAGAAACCTAGCTTATAGAAGTTTCTCACTCTGCATGGGAATATACATACATACATACATATGGAGCCTTATTATAACCTGTTTACTTACCTTTATTGTGCTGAGAGTCGAACAAACAATTGGCTCCTGTGGGCAATGGGTACAATTGGGAAATATGCTAGAGAGAACCTATTTTTAAGCCTCCTGTGGGAGTAATCAATTGCGTGACTTACTTTTTATGATTTGTGGCTTAACCTGGTTTTTCTCTAATTCTCTCTTTCTCTTTCTGTTTTTCTCTTGCAGGCAGAGGCAGCTGTAAAAGTTTGAAAAGCTCACACAAGTGCGGGGAAAACCCGAGCGCAGAGGTGCTGAGAAGTGAAATTGCAAGGTGCCAACAGTTGTGGACGCGCTGCTGCCATGAGAGCTGCCTCGGCTGCCTCGGCGTTGCAGCAACATCGACAACTGCAATCAACAGAATAATAACAATAATATTGTTATTAATAATAATAGATGCAGCAGCAGCAGCAACAACAGCTGCGCCAATGATAACAAACAAAATACCTAGCCACAGGCGACACTCTACAAACGAGAATTAAACTCAAAAATGCAAATTACAATTTACATGCAGACGACGCAGAAGACGAACAACAACAACAACAACAAGAACAGCAACAAGCACAATAGCAAGAGCAGCAACTACAACAACCCTTGGCCAGAGCTGCCAAGTGTGTGAATAACTAGGCAACACTAATACTATATTCTACAACATATCAACATCAGCTCAGCATCAGCAGGCGACGTCAAGATGATCAAAGGCATTCTGATACAGCGCAAAAGCCAGGAGGATGCCAGCTACACAAAGCAGCTCAAGATGGAGCACGCCGACCTGGTGGCCGAGATGCAGACGGTGGAGAGTCTGCCCACGCACGAGAGACTCCAGCTGGCCAGACTGTAAGTACAGAAATATACAAATAGAGACTCGGATTAAATTCAATTTAATAATTAATATTTGATATATACAAAGTAGAATTCATTAAAAAGCATCGATTTATATTTGATAAAAGAGATAATTTATTGAAAAGCTAATATAAATATAATATGCAATATAAAAGCACAGAAATCATTTAATAAAAAATTAGTAATATACAAAAAAATATATATATATAAGAACAAAAATGGTAAAAAATATAATTATTATATATATAATTTTTGCAAAATAATAATATATAAATGTAAAGTAAAGAATAAATATTTTATATTTATATATAAAGTTATAAAATTTTATAAAATATAAAAATTACAAAATTACAAATTCCTAAACAAAATTAACAAAGTTAATAAAAAATATAAAATTTAATTTAATTTAAAAAGAATAAAAAACAAACAAAATCAATCACAAAATTATTTAATAAAATAAAACAAAACGAAATCACAAAAAAAAAAGAAATAAATAAAGAAAATAACACGAAAAAATAAACAAGCTAATATTATAATAGATATTATATTATATATTATAATTATATATTAATCAAACGCATTCGATTTGGTATATTCATTCATCAAATTATTGCTGTGCTCTATAAGCAATTAAGAGCTCTATAATTAAACCTTTGTATACAATAAAGATGCGAAGTTTTCACTTTTGTTACGCTGTCAAATGAATGAATCGGCCTTGGCTAAATCACAGCTAAATAGATTAAATGTACTTGGCAATTTAGTTCGGAAGCTTGAAGAGCTGATTCATTAAGTACCAGAAAGTTTACCTCGCACCTGAAAGTTACGTAGCAATTAAATGATTAACAGCGGCAGAGGGAGCTTTATAGATTTCATGGAGAATGCCTTTAAAAGAGCCGAAATGGAACAGTCTAAAGAGTCTTGCGATTGAAGCAAGGTTCCCTGGAATCTGCTATCTAATAAACCAGAAGCTGAACTGAACTTTAACAAAGTTTGCTAATTGAACGATTTAAAACAGCTGATTAAACAGTTTTCTATTTGCGAATAGGAAGCATGTGAAGTTCGAAATTCGAAATTGCTATCAAGGGTGTTTCATGATCTCTCCAAGGCGAAAGCACCAAGTCACGCACGTTCGATGTAGTTAAAATCTGTTTAGGACAAATCTCACACTATTTGAACTTTGACTGCGAGCGGGGCGAGAGCAATGCGAACTTCCAAGTAAGAAATGAAAAGTTCTAGACCAAGTTTTGATTGCCTCTAGAGTGAGAGAGAGGGAGAGAGAACGAAATAGAGATGTGTGTAGCTGTAATCGCATTAGAGCAAATAAATATGAAACCAATTAAACATTTATAAGTCCACTTAAGCGTAGCCCATAAAAATAGTTTGCGCACTAATGCAGCTTCCACTTTGCAGGAGGCGCGCTCAGCAGCTGAAGCTGGCCAGGCAGAAGGAGAAGGAGTGGCTCAAGCTGCAGCGCGCCAAGGGCCAGACGGGCAGCGGAGGCAGCAGCGGCAGCAACAGCGCCGGCACCCTCCTGAACGGCGGCTCGGGCGATACCACACATCATTTTCGGCATGCCAATGGCTCGGGCACGGTCAGTGGCAGGCGGCACATATCGTTCGAGAACAGCGTGGTGCTATTGGAGGCGGCGTCGCGGAACGACATGCCCGAGGTGGCGGCACTGCTGCAGAATGGCATCACACCAGATGCGGCCAACGAGGATGGCCTGACGGCGCTGCATCAGTGCTGCATCGACAACAACGTGGACATGCTGCGGCTGCTGCTCGACTATGGCGCCAATGTGGATGCGCAGGACAGTGATAAATGGACGCCGCTGCATGCGGCGGCCACCTGCGGCCATTTGGAGCTGGTGCGCATACTCATACGGCACAATGCCAATCTGTTGGCCGTCAACACGGATGGCAATATGCCGTATGATCTGTGCGACGATGAGAACACCCTGGACTTCATCGAGGGCGAAATGGCGCAACGGGGCGTCACCCAGGAGCTCATCGACGAGACGCGCTCCTCCACGGAGCGTCTCATGCTCAAGGATCTAACGGAGCTGGCGCGCACCGGTGGCGATCTCGAGGAGCCAGACTATCAAGGCGCCACGCCGGTGAGTGAGGGCAGACAAACTTGATGAATACACAAAACACGAATGCTGACAATCCCCCCCTCTCTCTCTCTCTCTATCTCTCTCTCTCTTGCAGCTGCACATAGCTGCTGCCAATGGCTATGTGCGCGTCGTGGAGTTCTTGCTGGAGCAGCACGTCAATGTAGATGCCATGGACAAGGATCTGTGGACGCCTGTGCACGCAGCAGCATGTTGGGGACATGTAAGTGGAGAGCTTATGGAATATAGTATTCTTATCTATTTTTATCTCATTCTAATTCTTATTATCCTCACAGCTGGAAGTTCTGGAGATGCTGGCGCAATGTGGTGCTGATTTGAATGTGCGCAACAAAGATGATGAAACGCCTTCAGGTGAGCTGAAAGACCTCTTCCCAATAATATATACATATATGCTTATGCTATGTCAAACAACTCTTTTTAGATATCTGTGAGGATCCAGAGATTCGTGAACGCATCGAGCAGCTGAAGACAGAACAGGAGAGCAAACGACTGGCGGAGGCGCAACGAAGGCGCGTTCGGCGCTCGCAGAGCAACAATACCAGGTAGGCTATAGCTACATATCTAATATCTAAATATATGTATAATATCGTTTCTCTCTCCCCCTCTCTGCTCAGAGCCCAATCGGTGCGTCGCACCAGCCTGCGCGACAAAACGCTTACAACCAAAAAGGATGCTGTGGAGGAGGCTCGCCTGCGTCTGCAGGCACAGGAGGCGACCGATTCCGGCTCCACGACGGCCACGGCTGCCGCTGATCTGCCCAATGGCTATGCCTATCACGCGACCAATAACAACAACAACAACAACAATATCAACAGCGCTGAGAAACGGCCCTCGACGGCCAGCCTGTCGCACTCCAAGTCCGCGGATGCCGTGGACAACATAACGCTCACAACGACACATTCCTATCTGCCGCGTCGGCCGCCCGACGGACGCGAGAACGACGAGCAGCTGCTCAAGGCGGGCGATCCGGGCGCCAGCGGCGGCGAACTGCAGCGTGCCACCTCCGCCGCAGCGGTCATACTGACGGACCAGGGCACGGCGGCCAGTGCTGAGGCGTTGCAGATTCAGTCATCCAAGGCGGCGAACAATGGCAAGATCAACGTGCAGGTCACTGTGTTAGTGGGTGAGTAATAGAAACATTAGATATATAAAACACACACACACACACCCACACCCACACATACACATACAACACCTGCACACACACACACACACACAGTCACAGCTTGCTCCAATCAAGCAACGCCGCTTAAATGCTTCTCCCCTGTGTCAAATGTCGCTGTCTAATGTTTGTTTAACGACTCTACTTAAACGCAAGTCAAGGCAAAAATCACGCTAACTGTTAGGCTAACACGACTACGGCATGCTCTACAAAGTGTATATATTGTAGAAGAGTAACTAACTATAATGTATGTAAATATGTCATTTAGCTTTACATGGTTTTAGTGTATTGGTAATGCCTTGCAAAAAAAAAAAAAAATAATAATAATAATAATAAATCATAGACAACTCGACATTATCTTCTCTAGTCAATATATCATATAGTTATACAGGGTATTAGCGTAGTGGTAATGCTTGCAAGAAAATTCATATTTATTGTACTTTCACATTACACAGCTTGAGCTACTACTGTCTATAACAATTATAGGGTATACACAATTTGTTCTAAAAGCATTAGCTTTATATATAAAAGAAAATTGCGAAAAGTTAAATAACATTTGCTTGTGATTTTATGTTTTTTTTTTTTTGTTTTTGTGTTCTACTCGTTGCGCTCGTTTTGTGTCGTCTGCCTGCCTGCATCATCATCAACAAATAAACCAACCAACCAACCAACCAACCAAACCACCCACAACACAACCCAAACTCATGTAGACACAAACAGCACGCATCATCAGCAAGAACAGCATAGCCAGCAACATCCGCAGCAACATCCGCAGCAACATCTGCAGCAACATCAACAACAGCAACAGCAGCAGTTGCAGCAACATGCGCTGCTGCTGCAGCAACATCAGCAACAGCAGCTACATTGCCAGCAACATGCTCCTCAGCAATATGTTGCTATGGATGCGGGTGCCGTTACTTTGTCAAATTTGAAAAAGCAACGTTCGCTGTCGCGCACCGCCAATGTACTTAATAATTTTGAGCTTTCATCAACAAGTGCTGGTGCTAGTGCTACTAATGCAAGCACTGCTACATCAATAACAACAACAACAACTAATGGTTCTGTTTTAGGAGCCGCCACTACGGTTAATCACAACAACAACAACAATAACAACAACACAAGCAGCGCCAACAACAATAACAACATGGCCGCCGGTCCGATCGCTACGCAGCCACTGGGATTGGGCGCAATGAGTCCCAGCTTATTGGACTTTGAGTCAGCTGGGCCAGTGGCCACATCTGGTAACGCCAATTCGGTTAACAAGTTCTGTGGCAACACTGGCGACGTGGTCAGCGACAGCACCAGCTCCAGTCGCAAATGCTGTGTGCTAATGTAGGTGGCCAATGCAGCAGCGGATAACAGGGTATTATTACAATGAATTGCCAGCCGGTAAAGCTTACCAACAAACTGTAAAAGTTAAGAGAAAGAATGTGTGGTTTTTTGTATGTATGTATGTGTATCTGTGTAAATGGGGGGCGGGAACAGAGAGAAAAATCAAACAAACAAATTAGCAATTTTGAAATGCCTGGCAAAAAGTGTCTTTTATTAGCATTTTAGTAGAAAAACAAAAGAAACCACAAAAAATAAACAGTTCAAAACATTAAAATTGTAAATGGAAGCAGGGTGTTCAATTATATGAGCTCCTCCTGACTAAACTGAAAACAAGAAATCGACTCAAAGTCGTGGCATTTTCCTAAGCCAGCAAATATACGATATATGTAAAGTATATACATATATGTATGTTTGTATATATACACAATTTAGGTTCAGAAAATAAATAAAGCGCAAAATAAGAAAAAACACAAAGAAGCAAACAAACGAAATTGAACCGAAATTGAAAATAAACCCAAAACTTGATGTTAAGTAGTTATTAATGTTAAGAACTTTTGTTTTTTCTAGTTCTGTAACTTTTGCTTAAAAAATAAATAAAAAGTGGAGAAATAAATGGCAAGGCAAAGTATTATACAAAAGTATAAAAAACAATATACATATAAATATATAAATAAAGATAATAATGAAACATATTCTATTAGCGCAATTGTAGCTACATGAAATGGAAATAAAAAATAATAAAAAGCAATAGACAAATTGCCAACAAGCAATCTAATAATAAACAATTCAACATTTCATATATTATATAAATGTGTGTACATTATACATCTAAATGTTAAACTCAACTTCCAATTGAAAATAATTATAATAATAATAAAAAAAGATTAATTAAATTTGTTTATATAAATATAAATTGTTTGAACTAAATTAGATATTTGCAAAACTTTCTTTGCGCTGCGTGATTTGAATTTTAGTTTATTGTCAAATTGTATTATTTAAATAAATAATTTATACAATTTTTAACATATATACCTATATACATATGTATATTGAAGTATGTATGTATGTACGAAATTCCAGTTTAATAAGCAAACAACGCGCAATTTAGCAATGAGACTTTCTTTAATTAATTTAATCCAAGGCAAAATTTTGTAAAATAAACAATTGAAAACAGAAAAAAAAAAAAAACTGAAATACCAAAATAAAAAATACGTATTTGTGTCTTTCTTTTGTATATGTAGGTGTTTGCAATACAACACCAAACTCCCTTTTATTATTCTAGATTTATAATATATTTTACATCGAGTTAGTCTAGCAATAGAAGCTTCGCCTTCTGTGCCTGCTCCTCCTGGCGTTTAATCCTCTTGTCCACCACATGACGCAGACGACGATCGGGCTTGACCAGCTCACTCTCATCCATGGGCTCGATAACTTGACCCTTGCGCGTAATGACCGCTGGACGTGTGAGCATACGGAAAGCTGTTTCAGGCACAAACTCGCGTCCAATAGGCGCACGAATGCTGGCTTCATAATCGGCCAGAGATTTGAATGGAAATGGTATGCTGGAGACGCGATGGGCGCGCGCTTGTTTGTTGCTCTCCTCATTTATATAGACATTGTCCTTGTTGTCATCGCGACGCTTCTCGGGCTCTGCCAACTTGAGGAGCAGTCGCTTGTTGCGTTTTTCCAATACCTTTGGGGATACGCCATTGCCCGCCCAACAGCCCCAGCCTGGCATCGCCAACTGCAGTTCATTGTTCTTTACTTGCGAGTCGTCTTTCTTATCCTTATTAAAATCAGCTACAATATCATCATCCTCAAAGGCCTCACTAATAAGCAATTGGCGCTCGGCCATAGCATCGTCTGCATCGAATTCGGCTGCATCGTCGTCAGCCAAAGCATCGTTTATCACATTCGAGAGGCTCGTTTTTTGTTTCCAGGTTATGGGGATCATCTTATCGGGATCAATATCTGTCACTTGAACTGTTGATTTCTTTTCTTTTTTCGATTTTGGCAAATCGTTAGCAGCGTCTGCAGCTTCTACAGCTTTTACAGCTTGTTTAGGTGCCACTTCCTCTTGATTGAGTGGCTCATCGATTTCCACACGTTGCTTATTCTTCTTGAATGTTAAATCCTTTAAGTTTTTCAGTGCATCAACTTTCATTTTCGGCTTCTTCGATTTTATTGACTGCTCTTTCAGCTTTTCTGATAGTTGTTTTAGCTTATCTATCTTTTTGTCTATCTGATTGTATAAATGATCCTGTTGCTCATCGAAAATTTCATCCAATGTTTTACTTTTAGCTGTAGCTTCATCAGCTTCTTCAAGTTCCTCAACTTGCCAGCCATTTTCTATAAAAATCCTGGGTGTTTTCTTTTTTGGTGGCTCCTTTATGGTTTGGGTCTGCTTCCGCTTCTCAAGCTTGACCTTTTCCACTTGGACACTGTGATCAGTTAGCAGTTTTTCATTTTGATTACGCTCGGTCCAATACTGGCGCCAGCTGACCCCTCCTTCCTCAGCTTTGGGTTCATCATTTTCAGTTGGTTTCAATGTCATCCATGGATTGAATGGATCGTATGACTCTTCGACGTTTGTTTCTATTTTGGCTGTTGTCGTCTTGTTATCTTCTTCATCCTCGCTATCCGTTTGCACTTTCTTTTCAGTCAACTGGCGACTCATAGCCAATTGTTCAGCAAGATCTTTGCGAACTTCCTTATCGTATTTGGCGCGCATCTGTAGATTCTTTGCCCAAGTGCCCGTGTTTTTGTGTCGCAAACTTGCACGTTCCAGCAACCGACTCTTCTCTAAGGCGTTTAGTTTCTCCAGAGCAGCCTCCGGATTGGTCTTCTTCAGTATCTCAAATTGCTTTACTTGCTCTAATATCTTTTGGCGCTTCAGGAGCTTATGATATTTCTTAGATTTTATCTTATTTTGCATGCGAGCCTTAGCCGACTTTTGAGACTCGCGCATCCTTAAATATGCCAGCTCACGACGTCGTGCATGGAGCTCATCACGAGTTACTTTCTGAGCTAACAATTTCTCTTCCGCTTGTGCCAATTCCTGCTCATCAGTGTTGTCCCCGATCTGCGCCTTGCGTAAGTCATTGAGCTTCTTCATGCTCGCTTGCAGCTCTTTACCTAGCTCGGATCTAATGCTCGTCTTAATGGCCTTTGCATGGGCCGCTGTATTTACGTAAATTGTTTCCGATGGTATGGGAAATATCTGTAACAAATCGTCCGTCTTTAGATGTGTATCATATCTATATTATCACTCACCTGAGTCTCGGCAGAGCGCTGTTTAGCCACGACAGCATCCCAGCGTCCAAGTTTCTTCTTAACACCTTCGTAGCCAATTGTTCGCTTGATGCGATCAGCAACCGGCTTCTCCAGTGGCTTCTGAAGAACCTTTTTGGTGTTGTGCACATTTTTCAGCTTCTTGCCTGTTTCAATGTGCTTGGAAGTGCGCAAGATTTGAACCAAATCGTTCACACCCACGGCCTTAGCTGCGTGTTGTGTTGATTTGGCACTCTTGAACAACTGAAACTCATTCTGTTCTGGTTGACGCTCGTCGCGTGTAGATTTGCGAATATGCTGCACATTGCCTAGGTTACTAACGGCCTGCAGAAGCTTTTTATGTGCAATTGGATCATACTGTTCTTCATCGTCACTCATATTGGATAGGGAAGACAAAGTTATTATTTTCTTATTTAACAATTAAATTTAAACCGAGCTATTTTATGAAACACGCGGTGACAGGAACAGCTGTTTGTCATCAAGCATACATATTCACAATGGTAAGCTATCGATATCTCTCAATTTAAAAATATACTCATCGACTAAGCTGTCAAATTATATTGACACATTTCGCATGGTTTTTTTGATAATGTATATAACTGCAATTGTTTTGATTTAATGATATCCATCCTGTAATAGAGATATTATTTATAATATCCCATTTTTTGTTTATTATATCAGAATATCTTACATATTAATATCGATAACATCACTAACTCGATATCTCAAAATATTAAATAAATTACAAGAAATCGATTACCGGCACGATAACGGCTTACATACAGACGCGAAATTGTTAAACAAATTCGGGCGCATCGTTCCATGGCCGATACAAAATCCGGCCGTCATGCGAGCACCAGCGCTGCAACTCCACTTCTGGTGCAGAGCCCCGAGAACCTGGAGTGCAAGAACTTTCAGGAATATCTGCGCACCCGCCAGACACCTGAAACGTTGGAGAAGCTCTACAGTTATCCACCCATTTGCCTAGCTGTCTTCCGCGAGTTGCCCGAAATTGCTAGACAATTTGTGATTCGTATACTGTTCGTCGACCAACCTGTACCACAGGCCGTTGTCAGCTCATGGGGTGCCCAACGTGTGGCCAAGTAAGTAAAGAACCCAATCAATCGTTCACAATCAACTCAAAATATGCCCTCCTTTGCAGGGAACAACTGGAGGCAACCAACTGCTTGTCTGCATTATCTGTATGGCGTGTGACAGCCATACCAGGTGGACTAGCTGCCTGGGAGCTATCACCCACATTTAAGAAGAGCGTACGCCAAGTGCTGTTGGGTGGGGGAAAGCCTTGGGCGATTACCAATACGCTAGAAAGGGACTCCAAGCCACGCGATGTTGCATTCCTTGACTCGTATGCCATGTCCCGGTGGCGTTGTGTACTGCATTACATGGTGGGTACTGGCAATCGAAATAACACCGAAACTGAGGCCATCAGTCCAGATGCCGTACGCATTCTACTCCATGCAAATCTTATGAAGCGCGATGAGCGAGAGGGCATTACCATCACACGTCAAGGATTTCAGTTCTTGCTGCTAGACACACGAGCGCAGGTCTGGCATTTCATGCTGCAGTATTTAGATACGTGCCAGGAACGTGGTCTGGTCTTGGCCGATTGTCTGTCTATGCTCTTTCAATTGAGCTTCTCTACATTGGGGCGCGACTACAGCTCTGAGGGCATGAACAAGCAGATGCTGATGTTTCTCCAGCACCTGCGGGAGTTCGGCCTGGTATTTCAAAGGAAACGCAAAGAGCATCGGTTTTATCCCACGCGTCTAGCGTTAAATGTAACCAACAAGGAAGCAGCAGAAGCCTCCATTTCGGGGGACGAAGAGCGCATGCAGGAGCGGGGGTACATTGTGGTGGAGACCAACTATCGCGTATATGCCTACACAGACTCCCAGCTGCAGGTCGCTGTGTTGGGACTTTTCACCGAGCTGCTCTATCGGTTTCCCAATCTCGTGGTGGGCGTGCTCACCCGAGACTCTGTGCGTCAAGCGCTGCGCGGCGGTATTACGGCCGAGCAAATAGTCAGCTATTTGGAGCAGTATGCACATCCCAACATGAAATTGGTTGAGTCTGCAATTCAATCAAAATCCTGCCTGCCACCCACCGTCGTGGACCAAATCAAACTGTGGGAAATGGAACGCAATCGCTTCACCTACACCGAGGGCGTTGTCTACAATCAGTTCCTCTCTCAGAATGACTTCGTAACGCTGCGCGACTACGCCCAATCACTGAATGTGCTGGTCTGGCAAAACGAGCGCACCCGCACCATGGTCGTGCAAAAGAATGGCCACGACGATGTCAAGCGCTATTGGAAGAAGTACTCAAAGAGTGCCGGCTAGCGCCAAACTATTATACTTCGTATTTAAGCAACTCGTTTAATTTTACAAATAAGCTAAGTGTGCGTTTGCAAGCAGCTGACCTTTGTAACAAGCACAAACCCAAATTGTTATCCAGGACAGCTGCGGACACGTTCAATAATAAAATGGAATACCTCTATCTAAAGCTATATAAACATTAACAAAATTAAGCTGCAGGTCTGATTGGGCAAGCTTGAATTTAGATGGGAATTTATGTTTATGTATCTATTTATATAAATAAATACATATATGTATATAAATTGCACTAAATTCATTCAACATTACGAAACATTAAAGCTTGAGAAATATTCATTTTTTAAATGCAAAGTTGGAACGTTTAATATAAAATCGGACGCTGCGGCATACAGAGATTATAGTAGCTCTTCTTATCCCAAAAGTCCAAGCCCTTCCACCCACACCAGCCCTTAATCTGTATGGTGGCCAGATCATCGGGTCCAGTATAATGGGGATCGAGTATCAAGAACTTCGCCTGACCCGTCTGCACACAGTAATCCACGCCGATTATTGTGTGTGCGAGCACTCCGCCCCCGATCATAACCGGCGTGCCCTGCGTTTGGAAATGCATGGCCAGCTCTGAGGCGATTGTAGAGAGCTCGGCACCAGATGCCACGTGCAATATCTTCGAATCCACATTGAGGAATCCCTGCAAGCACATGCTCAGCTCTGTGGAACCAATCCACTGTGACGAGCCAACAAATGAGGCCGGCTTGTCGTTAATTTTGTGCAAATATTCCTGTATCTCCAGATGAGTGGGTATCGGACGTTCAGTGTAGCCCTGTAGCAGGAACCAGGAGCAAATCGTTTGCAACGAACGGTAGGCACAGCCCCAGCCCTTGTCCTGCACCTGCTGTTGCAAATAGTGATAGTAATGATAGTTCCCATTAACCAGGTATTCTTTGCCGTCAGTCACGCCACTTGGCCGTACTCCCAGGTGCGTATTAAGCAGTGGCGTCCAGGTCGCCGAATCGACAGCATCTATTTCATCTTGGAAGCGACACTGGTTAGCCCGCCTGAAGTAGGGTCGCGTGGCAGGCAATGCGAACTGGCGATGGAGTCGCTTGCGTTTCTCCTGCACACTAGGCTCATCATCGCCCAGCTGCTCTAGATAGGCACAGCTCAAAAAATGCCCAAATTCCTGGGGATAAAAATGATAGGTGCGTGGCGACAGCAGCTTAACCTCCGACGTTGTCTCCTGCTCGGTAAGTCGCTCTATAAGGCATTGCTCGAAAAGGCGCAACGACCGGCAAATGCTCTCTATAAGTACATCGTACAAGCGCAGCAGCTTTGTTTTCTTGCAGAGTATGGCCATTGCTTCCAGCTCCAAGGGCACCTCTTGCTTAACGGAATCCTCATTCGTGATGCAGACACTCAATGCTGGATATGGCAGGGAATCCCCAGCTCCAAAATCACGAGTGCGCGAGCGCAACACATCAATATTGATCACATCATAAGCACAGCCAACAGCGCCATAATACTTGGCGAGATCGGGTGCAGCAGCAGCTTTCTTTTTCTTGTCGCCGCTAGCAGCTTCTGTCGGAGTGGGAATCTCAGCGATTAACTGCTCAATGAGTGAATCGCAGTTGAAGCTCTGATGCTGTATGCCACTGTTGCTGCTCACATAGATCTTGGTTTGTGCCACGTTGAAGACCAGATTGCCATCGGCCACACGCTTCCGGAGCGCGTGCATCTCCTTGGCTATAGCCTCCGGCGTGGGCAATGTGTGCAAGAAGAAACCACACTTTAATCGTGTGAAACAGAAGTCGTTGTACAGCTGAGCGGCTTCCACGACTTCAAACGGCACATTCTCCAGTTTACCATGTATAAAAAAGGATGCGCGCAGTCCCACAAGTGTGCCCAGTTGACATTGAAGCAGGATCGGATTATCCGTTATATCCACCGATGAGATGATCTCGTTAAGGTGAGCTTCTGTATCAGTGCAGTCGCCAAATTTGACTAAACCACATAAATCCAGTTCGGCTGGGAATTTGTGCTGTATTTGTTCATAGTTCAGTTGACCCACACTTGACTCAACATTAAAGCTCAATAGCAGCAAAGTGCTCTCTCCATAAAATACGCCATATAAACAACCACTGCACTGCAGCTTAACGCGCTCCAGTCGCTTCAAAATACATTAACAAATCACACAGAGATCATGGGCATACATATAAATAGCTTACCTTGAGAAGAAAAGCAGATATCCTCAATTTGGGAAGCATTTTCCAGAAAACTAGGCGTGAATTTATAGTATTTACGTACAAACTGCACAGCTGGCAAATGTGTCATCGATAGACGTGTTATCGACTATGAACTGCATATAGACCATTTAATCGGCAGCAGTGTGACCGTACTGCGCAATTTAATGGCGCTCAACATTGACATTCAAATATTTGTTTTGAAGCATTTGAATACACACACATATAACATTTATTTAATACAATATATATATATATATATATATATATATATATATATATATATATATATATATATATTGATATAGGCAAAGATTATAGATTTGCAAAATTGGCTTGAATAATTTTAACCAAGCAAGCGATTTTTTGTTATTTACGCATTTTATCATTACTTTTTAGTAAGCCGTTACCAGCTCGAGCCGCTTTCTTGGGCTTTTCCTTTTTCCTTACAAGACATTAATTCTATCAATGTTATACATTTATATACAATTACAATATTGATCATTGCATGCTGCCGCCATTACATTCCTAGTACACTCGCCTTCTTCTAATTGGAATATTTTGCATGTTTTTTGTTTACTAATTTACAATTTGTATTTTGAATTTACGAGATACTACACACTACTATATTTTTCACAATTTTCTAATTTTTTCTCTTCTTATTTTTTTTTCTAATTTAAATATGTTTCTGTATTCGAGCTTGCCAACACAATACACAATCCAATAAATACATTTATCAATTCAATTTGCCACTAGTTATTGCTCGCTCCTCCTACGTTTCGTTAGTTTAGTTTTGTTAATATTTTAGGCTGAACATTTAGATAAGCTAAATATGAAAGTTAAAACAAAAACATCCAGTTCTGTGGCGCTACTTCTTTTGCTTGGCAGCCAAAGTTGCGTCTGTTGTTGTTGGCGAAGCTACAGATCCCTTGCCAGTTATTGATGATGTTGTTGTTGTTGCTGCTGTTGCTGACTCCTTGCGGAAATCACTGGCGCTTAATGGCCTAGTCGTTGTAATCGAAGATTTGTTAGATGTACTGATTTTGCCTAAAGTTTTAAATTAGAAATGAAATCAGTGATACATCAAGTCTATCTTCCTCATAGGCTAAACTTACCCAGTTCAGCTTTCCTGGCCTTGTCCAGATGACCGCTTTTTGATAATGGCTTTTCTAGCGTCTGGGACGGCGACGATGTCTCGCTCTCCCCATGCTCCTCAATGGCCGGCAAAAATATCTCCGATGCACTGCTACTGTCTTGTGTGCTAGTGGGCGAATCCTTCTCTTCGGCAATGCGTGGCAAGAGCTCACAGCTGTTGCTGCCTATGGCTACATTGTTCGTTGTTTGATTATCAACTGAAGCTGTGGCTGTGCCACCAGTTGCTGCTATTGCTGAGCTCGTTTGCCTTTGAAATTCCTCAGTGCTGCTGATGCTGCTCAACTGTTGTAGTTGTTGTTGTTGTTGAGGCTGCTGCTGTTGTTGCGGCTGCTGCTGCTGTTGCTGCTGTGGCTGCTGTGCTGCAGGTGCAACACCTGCGCCTCCAGCCGGTCGCCAAGTGGCCGCCACGACGCGCTGATGCTGATGGTGTTGCGTTTGCTGTTTAATGGGCGGTGAGCAGCAAAGCGGTGAAATTTTCGTCTCAGCGCTGCGTGGATGCAGTCGATCCGGTGACAAAGCGCGTCGCAACAACGGCGAACTGGGCTCAGCGGATTTAGTGCGTGCAAAGCCAGCCTTCTTGGTGGTAGCACTCACGGCCGCCTGCAGCGTGGGCAGTGTACTGCCTGGACTATACGACTGCGTGGTATTGGATGCGCCAGGCTGATGACCCACCAGAGGAAAGGCCAGCGGCGATGGCGAGCGAGTGGGCGACGACGGCAAAGGCGACGGAGACGGAGTTCGCGCTAAGGGCGACAGCGGTATGTGACCCACAGACTTGCGGCGATTGGGCAACGCATTGCTGCTCGAGGTGTGAAGAGTCTTTAGGCCGCTGCCAGCGGAGCCACTGGCAGTTGAGCCAGCTGCGCCGCTGGATGCAGCATGTAGCTTGTGCTTAAGACCATGCAGAGTAGAAGGGCGCTGATACAGCTGCGGTACAACGCCCGTGGGTGAAACTAAATAGGAAATTGATGTTTAATATCAGTTGATAATAGCGGTATTAGATAAGGACTAACCAGGCACATTGCCCACGGAAGTGGCGCTGTTGCCCACAACGGCGCCCACATGCGGCAGCAACACAACTGGACTGGCCGGCGGCAAAGGCAGCTGCACACTCAAAGCTGTTACGGGTAGTGCAGCAATGGACTTGGCTCCGTTGCCATTGCCTCCACTCGAACCGGTGGGCGTGTTGGGGGACGAGGATGAAGGCGAAGTGGACTGCGATGATGAGTTAGCCGCCGACTGACAGCAGCTACTGTGATACGACGAGTCCAACGGCGACAGATTGCGCGCAGATGGTGTGGTGGGTGAACTGGTGCCCGCCGAGTACTACGAACAGAATGAATAACATATGGAGTCAATAATCTGACAATCTCTCTCCCCATATTTCACTCACCTGTTGCATCTCGGCATTTGCTCGCTTGCTGCTTATGCGCCGGAACAGCGACGTCTTACGCTTCTTGTCGTGCTCGCGCTTCGTTTGCTTCTTCTGGCGGTTGACGCCCTTCTTGGCCAGCTTGCTCTGCATGAGGTCTCGCTTGCGACCACCGCTCTGTATGCTTGTGTGCTCCAGGGGCGTGGCACGCAGTGTCACATGCTCTCCGCCACTCAGCAATAGCTGCAGCACCTGCGTGTGGAAAAGGCCCTGGATGGGCTCGCCGTTGACATGCGTGATGAGATCGGCGGGTCGGAGTCCTGCCTCAAAGGCGGGACTGCCCTCGTCCACGGCCATGACCAAATGGTGCATGGTATAGAAATCGGTGTCGCCATAATAGACGCGTATAGTGTGTACAGTGAAGCCAAAGCCACGTGGCCCACGTCGTATTATGATGGGCGGTTTAAGATTCGTCACCAGCGGCGACAGCTCGCGACAAGGCGATGTGTCCCTTGAACTAGCAGTGCTCGAGCCATTGCCGCCACCACCAGCGCTGCCTGGCGACTGAATGCCACACAGCTGAGCCGCCAATTGCGTGTTGTCCAACGAGGACATTAGCGATAGCCCCAAAGCCGAAGCGGATTTCACAATCGAGCGTGAACGATGATGCTTGACCCCGTACGAATTGGGTCCACTGCTGCTGTCCATGGACTTGGGCTGGTGTTGTAGCGCCAGCGGCGATTGCTCGCGTAGATTCATGTTCTCCGTGGAGGAGCTGCCCGCGCTGATGGTCTCATCCTCAATGGAGATGGAGAATCGTGGCAGAATATCACGCGCACAAACTCCCTTACGTTTGCGGTTGATCTGCGGTGAGAAATCATCGCTATCCGTTTGCGAACTCTCCGGCGTACTGCGAGAAACGCTGCCCACGCTGGTTGGTTGCGGCGTCGCTGTGGACGACAGTGTTGATGGCGGCGGTGTGGCCGGAGTGCTTATGATGGTCGTTGTATTCGGTGGCATACTATGGCGCTGATTGAGACGCACAGCCGCCGGCGTTGGCTGCTGTAAATAATGCTTGAGCATGCGCAGCTCAGCATCGTTGCCAATGGTGACGTTATGCAACAGTTCCGGCAAAAATTCGCTATCCGGCGTGGAGGGTACCTTGAGACAACTGGATGAGAGCTGCAAATGAGAGACACATGTATATATTAATGGAACAAGAAGCAAATATTCCCTTTGAGCTACTCACATCCAGCTTACGCAACTGCGGCGTGTTCAAGAACTTATTGACCACGCCCTCCTGGCTTGCAGCTGAGGGCATCTGTTTGGGCATTGCTCCTGTTCCTGCCATAGTCGCAGTTGACGTCGCATTTTCCTGTGCACGCGACGGCAATGTTGTTGGCGTGGTTTTGGAGCTGTCCGATGTCGATGCCGTTGCATGGCGAGACCAGCTGTAGTGCTGCTTACGATACTGCGGCGTATAGGAATTGAAGCTACCAAACACTGGCGTATCGTCGGTGTCATCGGTATCGTCGCCGGCCAAGTCGTGATTGTAGCGATCCATGCGTGCTAATGAAGTGATGGCAAGCAATTAGTATTCTATGAAGGGAGCAAAGGTCTGGAATTCAGACGCAGTTAACTCACTATCAAAGTAGCTGGTATCATCCTCGTGCGACAGCTGCGGCACAAACTCTGCCTTTTGGCGGAGCAACGAGTTCCAATCCATGCCCTGGAAATAAACATGCTCCTTCACTTCCAGAGCACCAATCTGACTGCCCAAGCGATCCCGTGGATTCTGCTGCAGCAACTGTGATATTATATCCTTCGCCTCCGCCTGCACGGGCCAATCCTCGCTGTCCGGCCACTCGATGTCATCGTTGACGGTGTGCGCGAACAGCTCCTCGGCGGTCTCGCCGAAGAACGGCACACAGCCAATGAGAAACTCATACAATATGATGCCCATGGACCACCAGTCGACGGGCTTGCCATAGCCCTGTCGCAAGATTACCTCGGGTGCTATATACTCTGGAGTGCCATAGACCTGCATAGACCATAGACGGAAAATAATTTGAGAAATCTGTCAATGTATATATGAATCAGTATATACCTGCTTATCAGAAAATTGACGTGTCTCTGAATCAATATAGCCTTCATACAGATTGGTGGCCAACGACATAAGGCCCATTTTGGAGAGTCCGAAATCGGTGAGCTTAATGTGACCAAGGGCCGTGATTAATAGGTTGTCCGGCTTGAGATCTCGATGGACAATGCCATAGCTATGCAGATACTCCACGGCTAATACTGTTTCGGCGAAATAAAAGCGCGCCATGTCAGCGGGCAGCGGGCCAATGTTCTTGAGCAACGTGCCACAGTCGCCGCCCTCCACGTACTCCATGACCAGGCAGAGATGCTTCTTGGTCTCAAAGGAGCAGTACATGCTAACCACAAAAGGATTGTCGGCAAACGACAGTATGTCACGCTCGGCGAACACCTGCTCCACCTGATTGCGCAATATGAGATTATTCTTGTTGATCTTCTTCATTGCGAAGCGCTGGCGCGTTGTCTTGTGCTTAACCAGGTAGACGGCGCCATAGGCACCATTTGAGATCAGCTTGGCAATTTCGAAGTCGTTTTCATGCGGCAGCGGCTGTTGTTGTTGCTGCTGCTGCTGCTGCAGTTGTTGTTGTTGTTGTTGCTGCTGCTGTTGTGCAAGAGTTGTCTCTGCAGTAGTTGCTGGCGTGTTCAGCTGGCTAATGGACAATGCAAAACTGGGCGTCGGTTGGTTATCACAGCCCACCGGCGTCTGTGGCGGCTGTTGCGGTAGCTTCGGCTGTGGCGTACAGGTGCCACTGCCACCCGAATTACCTGTCTCCAATGTTACGCCGTCCAATGTGAGATTGCTCAGCTGCTTGGCCGCACAGGTCAAGGGTGAATTGAGCAGCAGTGCACCGGCAGCTGGCTGCGTATCGAGCAGCTTGTCTCCGCCAGCCGTCACCTGCTCCGAGCACATTTGCTGCGTCTCACGCAGCTCTTGCTGCAGCTCCGCGATGGGATCACGATTGAGGCCGAGCTTGTGTATAATGTATTGCGGTATATCCGCCTTAATGACAGGCATGGCCTTCGCATGGCCCTCGGCTGCCTCGAGCAGCTCGTAAAACTCTTGCGGATCGAATTCGAGACATTCCAGCAAACGCGCTGGCCGCGATATGATCAACAGCAACTTCTTGATAACGCCACTCAACTCGGCAGCCGCTTCCGGGGATTTCTCCTTGGTTTCCAGCAACAGACGCTCCAGATTCTCGCTCAATTCGTAAAAGTACTGTGACGTAATCAACTTGGCCTCCGATTTGTGCAGACAATCCCGCGCCATTTCCAACACTTGATGGTGTACAAAGCTGAAAGGATGCAGCAAATAATAATCCTGAATTTATTAATTTGTGAAATCAAATGAAAACCTACCGCACAATGGGCTGAGAGTCACGAAAACTATTGCACGCGAGGCTCTTGTTCTCATTGATGAAGTGCTTCAGGCGCTCCTCCATTTGCTGGGTGGCCTTGGGGAAGCGTTCCTTATACAGCGTATTCATCACAGCTATCTCATTGTCCACAATGGGTGAACGGGATGGACTGGACAGCGAACGTGAGCGTGGCCGAAAACAGGGCGACATGCGACCGCTCGGCATAGACGCCGTCGATGCATTAGCTGCATGAGCTGCATTAGCAGCATTAGCATTGGCATTAGCATTGCCGCTGCAGGCGACGCTCAAATCGGCGCAACAGTTAATGCATGCGATCGGTGGTTTCAATGGCTGTGGCTGCAGCTGTGCGAGCTTTGGTGCATGCTGCGGCTGCTGTTGTTGTTGTTGTGGCTTATGCGCAGCGAGCAACAATGCACAATGCTTAGGGCAATGCTGCTTCATGTGCTCCGCGCAGCAGGCACCAGCTGCCACTGCGGCTGCATCCTCGTGACCAGGCGGCAAATTGTGCGGCAAATGGTTTAACGCCTCCTGACTGGAGCATTGCGACTACACAGGAAAACGAATGGCATGAGAATATATAAATAATAACATGGAACTGGTTATTTACCGATAAATTAGAGCTGCCTGGTGTGGTGCCATAGCCGGAGGACGGCAACGATGCCACCGACCAACGTCTGCCATCGGCAACACCGCGACAAGAGGCGATGCGTTTGATGGGCGCAAATGCGAACGGCATGGGCGAATTGAGGCGCGGACTATCCGCCGGGCTAGCCGAATAAGGTGAATGAGCACGGGAGCTACCAGCCATGGCAGCAGCATTGGTGACCAGACTCAAGCGATGATGAGCCACACCGCTCGACCCACTGCTGCCAGCGCCCGAAGAGGAGCCGCGCATGACCACGCCATGCAAATGATGGTGCTTGGACAGGGCAATGCCACTGCCAGAGCGTGAGATATTTAGACCAGGAGCTGTTGAATTCATACCCCCCGCGCCTCCCGCGGCTGAGCACACTGCTCCAACACCTGGACCAACGCAGCTGAGTTCATGGCGAAAGTAATTGCCCGTCAGGCATGGCGCAGATTTGCCCAGCGAGGAATGGCGCATGCGCAACAAATTTGACGCTTCTGCAAAACCCAAATTATAATATTAATGAGCTATAGATGGGAAACTTGAGAATGGAGGAGACAACTCTTACCGCTGCTGGCAGCCCGAAGAGAGTTCGTATGCTGCTGATAGGAGATCTTGCGCAGCAGTGCCGTATAGCCGCGAGAGTGCAGCGAGCTGGAGCTGCCCGAGAGGCCGCCCGACGAGCTCTTGGTTAAATTGAGATTGCGTATTAGCGAGGAGCCATTATTGCTATTGCTGTTGCTATTGCTGTTGTTGTTGCTGTTGTTGTTGCTGTTGCTGTTGGTGGTGCTGTCGTTGCAATTGGCACCCAGCTTGGCCGGCGAGGCAGGCAGCAGCTCAACGCCGCTGCTGGCATCGGCGGTGCTGACCGACTGAGCGTGCGCAAAAGCACCAGCACCAGCACTCGCACTCGCCGCAGCAGCAGCAGCGGCTGCATCGTGATCCGAGTCCTCGAAGATGAGCACACGCGCCGAGTAGCTGGACTGCGGACGTATGCGCGATAAATTGGCAGAGTTTAGCTGCCGCTTGGCCACGGGACTGGCGTCACTGTAGCTGCTGTTGATGGACGAGTCGCATATCGCGCTAGCATCGTTTGCACCAATCTCACTGGCCAAGCTGCGATCAATGAACGCTTGTTGTTGCTCCTGCGTGGACTCATCTCGTTTTTGTGGTGTTGATGTTGATATTTTGATGCATGCTGTATTAGTTGTTGTCGTTGTTGTAGTTGCTGCTGCTGTTGATGTTGATGAGGTTGTTGATGTTGCTGTTGCTGTTGCTGTTGCTGTTGCTGCTGCTGTTGTTGCCGCTCCTGTTGACATCGACGACGTCTTGGAAGCCAAGCTCTCCTGGCGGCTCATGATGTTAACGCGTTGCTTGCTCAGCGCACTTATACGACTTTCATGTTGTTGGTGTTGATGTTGCTGCTGTTATTGCTATAATAGCTCTTGCTGTGGCTTGGCATGGCGGCTGCTGTTGCTGCTGCCGCTGATACAACTACTGCTGCTGCTGCTGCTACTTCTGTGGCTGCTGAAAATAACCAAAAAACAATAATTAGCATGGAGCTGACAACGTTGCCCCAGACACTGGCAATTGCTACAATAAACACATATACTCAAACATATACACACACGCGCGCAGGCAAACAAAAAAAATCGAAATAAATTTTGTTGAATTTTCATTTTCACACACGTCAATGAAAATTTCATTATAAATAAATACATATATATGTATATATACGTAAACATATTTGTATATGGTACATATAAAATAGTTCACCTGCTAAAAAAGTGATCATCAATATACATATACATACATATGTATGTACATATGTATGTAAATCTATACAGTATGCTAACAAAGTCTTCGTACATGTTGCTATTTTTGTCTTTATTGAATTAAAAAATTAACAAGTGCAACGCAAGAAATCGTGTTGCAAATTATTTATTCAATTCTTTAGTTTATCAGAAAAAAAACGGAAGCCGACTTTACTATATATATGTACATACATACATATATAAAGTAAGGCTCAAATTGAATGAAAAAACAGCATAAAAACTTTATAACAGACATATGCCATAAAAATATATGCATATGTATACATATATAATAAAAACAGACGCATATTATTATTTGATTAAGATTACAATAAAAAATCCAAAACTGTTTTTTTTTTTTTACTATCAAAATCTATATATATATACATATGTTTTATGTATTATTATCTGCAGTCTACTTGTTTGTGAAGGTTGTTATTTACGAGTGTACACTGTACTGTGATAAAAGTCAGCTTACAAATTAAATTGATGTACCTATTGTATTAATAAATATGGTTCTTAAAATCGAAAGCGCGACGTTTACCGTTGAAATTACAATTACAATGGGGTGGGGTTAACTGCTAGGCCTTGATGTAGGGGACCTCAAGTTGGGCATATGTACAATATATACAGACAGAGCGTGTAGCGCCGATCGTGCGTCGCTAGTTGTCGTAGTCACGACGTCGACGGCTGGCTCTGCGGTTATCAGTTAAGTGTTGGGGTTTGTTTTTTATTTATTTTTATATGTTTAGTGCCACTTATTTACACACACACATACATATACATATAAATATATATATGTGTATTTGCATAGGTTCCACTGTATATCTGTTTGAATTTTATTCGCATGATAATTTAATTTGTTTTACTATTTGTCAAGTGGTTGCTTAAACTGCCAAGGGCAGCTCTCGATGGGGGTTCTATTTAAAGGATTTGTACGCAAAAACGAAATACAAAAATCAACTTAATTGCGTTCAGAGGCCCCAACAGCAACAACAACAACAATAATAATGACACATACATTTGTCATTCAGCGGCGAGTGCTCCACACCTAGCTCAGTGCCATAGGCAAGGCAAATACATCCTTATTGTTGGCTGTGTGTGCGTGTGTGATGATAGGTGTAGACTCCTTATGGGCCGCCCACTGGCTGGCTTTTACGCACACAGGCAAACAAAACGCACAGACACGCACTCTTGGTCACACTCACACTCGTATACACCACGGGGAGAGTGGGGCAACAATTGATTGTTACACACGTTACATGCACTTTGTATAATTTTTGCACATTACATGATATACGCTGCAAGTATAGCGGATTCGCTCACTTACGTGCAGCGCACGCAAAGCAATAATAAACTATAAAATAGTTGCAGATTCTCTAATAAGCGACCAGAGCGACGAAAAATCGTTGTTACAATATCAATTGTCTTTTGTACGTTACGGTCACACTAGCCACACAAAGTTGGGGATGATAGACCAGAAAATTAAATCGATAAGCTGCATATCGATAAATCTCTTGAATTTTGTATCGGCCTTAAATACAGCTTCAAAGATGAATATGCTGGTTACATTTACTAATTTTATTTACTTTCCTTTTATCGAAGTGTTATTGTAAATTAACTCGCATTGCTTATTATCTTCATTATTTAAAATAATCTGAATAAAAAGCAAAAATTATAATTAATGAGAATATATGTATACATAAAGCAACAATCGTTAGCCATAATTCATATTTGTACTATGCGAAGTCTGGTAAGCGCTTGATATGTTCTTCTGGGACGTTGATTGCTGTGAGGGCTGTGTCTGATCTGTGGCAAGGTGGTTATTCTCCTGGCACCATTCGACGAAATCGTCAATTAGCACGGGCCAAGCACCCTCCGCGTCATAGTTGCTCATTCGATCATCGATGTTTGTGGCGAAATCCAGCAGCAAATTCCAAGTGTCCCTTGAAATTGCACGTTTGTGTTTCTCTTCGAGGAACTTGCACCAGATGCCCAAGAATTTGAAACGATCGCTGAGCACAATACACCAATACGCAATGGCCATGTCCAGATCAATGCCCTTTTGGCCCGGATCCTTTGCATAGTTGAAAGTGAAATGATAAAAATCCTTGAATTTGCCAGCATCATTCAATTCCTGTTCCAGCAATGGCAATTTTGACTTCAGCTTCTCTATGCTGTCTATGCCTAAGTCACACATGCCATTAATAAACTCATCCCGCGAGAATTCGCACTGCACCTCTGCGTGAAATTTCCAGGCAATGATGAGTACAAGTTTGGAGTCGGGACTTAATTCCAGATCCTCAAGAAATTTTATGACACCCGATGAGCTGATCTTCTGGGCATCGGCTGGGTCGCGATAGCGCATAAATAGCTGCTCGATACGCTTGCGATCGAGCTCACGATAATAGTATTCAGGATTCTGAAAATAGTTATCGCTGGCTAAATCCATTTTCCAATCATTCTGTTGCAGGCAGAAAATGGCTGTCTGCTCGCCTGTCTGTGTTAGTGAGATAAATTTCTTCACCTTGTCGCGATGCTGGCTTGACTTTAGCTTGTTCTGCAAAAATAAACAATATGAATATTGTTAGTCAACCACCACTACATTCACACAGATTTGATGTAAATGAGAATTGCATAAATACACCAACTACAAAAATTTGTGCGTGCGCTGGCGCTTCTCTGCTAGAAGAAGCAGCAGCAAACAAAAACAAACAACATTTGTCTGCACTCAAATGCACAAATAATGTAACTAAATTTATAGACATGCATTGTGATATGTACTTACCATGATTTATTATATATTGTATTTGTTATTATTTACTAGTTATTAGCAAAGTTTTCTCTGCGTTGTTGTTCCGAACGTCGAAACCCAGAGATGCCTTATGTATCGATTTATTCGTAAAGATTTGGCAGCACCGCAAGTGGCAACACTTTAATGTCTATCGATAATTTACATCTGACTCAGTATTGATTTTTAGAGACCAACAACAAACGATAATAAAAAAAAAACACAAAGCAGACACAAATCTTTAGTGTAAAATTAAGGGAAATCAACCAGATGCATTCCCAATGTCTGGTCCTGGTGCTGCTCTATGCAGTCGTAATCCACGCCAGCGATATCACAAATATTGTGTTTGGGAATGTTAAGGAAGGTGTTGTGGCAGCTTTTGGTGACTTTAATTCTGATGAACTGACTGACATATTCGTCATTCAAGATGACAGAAAAATTCTACAAATATTATATGGTGCGTATATGCTACACAATTTGAGAATGATGAAAGTAATACAAATCAGTTTTGAAAATGTGTAATTCTCAATGCCATAGACGATGCTCCTATAAATAAAATAATTCTAGAACTTAATGAAATTCTGATAATTATTATGCTTAACAGGAGCTGATACGGAACCACTATTACGCCTGGGTCCTTTCTGCAACTTTAATGACAACAGGATTGTAAGCGTTACACCTGGAGACTTTGATGGCGATGCCCTGATGGACGTAATGGTCAATGTGGAGAGAAGCAAGAATATCTATGACGTCTATATCAGTTGGGGCAACACCACAATGTTGAATTGTTCAAAAGAGCCCATCATCCAAACAAAGGGCGAGGCAATGGCTCTCGATTTCAATCACGATATGATCATTGATCTGTATGGACTAGATCCGAATGATAAGCGCAGTTTCTGGATTTTTAATAGCAAACGAGAGCCACCAAAGGTCGTGCATCAGGCCATGCCAACTGGGGGCACAGGTCAAACTCTGATCATCCCAAACGCGAATGCATATTTAGATTTGAATGGCGATTATCTGGCTGATCTGTTTCTACAAACGAAGACGTCCTATGAGATCTGGTATGGCATCAATGAGAAGGATGGTCAGGAGAACTTTAGCTATCAGCATTCCATCACCTACGAGCTGGTGGGCTCTAACGACTACGTTGTGGGCCAAGCGGTTTTCATGGACTTCGAACTACGGGGCGTGCAAAATATTGTCGTACCATTTTGCGTGCAGGAGAATTGCAAAAATTCGACAATATTTGTGCACGATGGACACATGTTCTACGATGTCCATGTGAATTTCAAGGATCCACATGGCGTAATCTGGGCATTTGTGCCGCCAGATCCGAATGATGTGTATTTGAAGACCATCACTGCCCGCAGTGGTGACTTCAATCTGGATGGCTATCCCGATTTGCTTGTCACCCTGCAACCGCTGAGTGTGGCAAAGCCTGTGATGCAAACGTTCCTCCTGGAGAATGTCGCCTGCAAGACGTGCAGCAAGAAATTCAAGCGCACCTTCGAAGTGCACTGGACAGCGTTGGCGCCCATGGGCAATAATACAGTAGCTGGTGCCTTCTACGACTTCTACCAGGATGGTGTGCTGGATGTGATACTCATGGAGAAGCAGCAGAATGGCAATTATCGTCCACTTGCGTTCCGCAATACCCTCGACTACGACGCCAACTTCGTAAAGGTGATTGTGTTGACTGGTTTGGTGAATGTCCTAAATCCCACACTGCGCACGCCGTTGGGTCGAAAGAAGCGCACGTATGGCAGCAATCTACCTGGTCCGATCATCACGTATAACACAACCACGCAAGATGGCGATCAGCAAAGTGGCAGCAGTGTCCAACTGCCCCAATCATCCTATTTTGCGCTCCAACTGCCCTACACGTGCTTCGGCCTTGGTCGCACGCCCAACTTTGTGGATCAGCTGGTGGTAGGTCTCTATGGCAAGTGGCACAGCTGGACCCAGCTCATACCCAACTCGCAGATCATAGTGGTGCCCAAGCCGCTCGATCAGCCACAGCACTGGAAGGCACTGCTCTTCGTCACGCCCAGCAAACTGATCCTGATGAGCGTTGTCGCATTAGGCGGCACTTGTCTCGTGATTGTGCTCATCATATTGGTTCTGTATGTTAAGGAGAAGCGCGAAGACAGGCAGGAGCGCTTGCAAGAGTCACATAGATTCCATTTTGATGCTATGTAAAAAGCAGTGCAAAAAAAAAAAAAAAAAAACAACAATATTAGCAATTCCGATTGAACCAATTGCAGTCGCTTTATTATTTTATGTATAATCTCTTTAATTTGTTAACATAACTTCACAAACCAAGAGTTGTTTTAATTATTACAAAACAAGTTACGCATAGACAGTTGGATCTATTTAAAACTGATTATGCATATAATTTATATGGTTTAAAAAATGTGATAAAATAAAAAAAATTTAATGAATATAACACATAGATTCCATTTATGTTTGAAAGTTATTTCATATGACAGATTCGTGGTTTCTTTTTAAACAAAATACATGGGATTAGTTTTCAGAAAAGCGGGCACTATCTGACGACGTTTATATTCCTCCTCTGGCGAGCGGACGAGACGAGATCTGTTATTAAATATAAATAAACAAACAGAACAATTAGTAATATGAACAAATCGAAGTAATATGAACAATAGATTGGGCTGCTAACCCATAGATGTAGACGCGTCCTCGTGCAGCAGCCAAGTGAGCCAAATAGGCTGGAGCTGGGTATGAGACGGAGCGATTGCAACGTGGAAACATGTGGCACAAATTGTAGGTCAATTGCTGCAATAGATCAATATCTAGGTTGCCCGTGTTCTCAATAACGTTGTAGCGTGTGGGCTTCGCAGTGCCCTGAATGGACTGATGGCTGACCATGAAGAATTGCATCTCGTTCGGGTGAACAATGGTGCGGTCGACCACAGTGCCGGGCTCAACGTTGTTGAATTTATTTCTTGGATGCGGCTGCCCCTTTGGGAAGAATCGAGTATGATGACGCTTCACCACAATAATGCAGCACATCTTTGGCTTAATGCCCAACTGGAAACCAAGAGAATAGCTTTAGCTTTGTCGACAACTTTAAACCAATATGAGCTTAACCTTGGTGCAGGCAATGTAAATGCCTTTCAGTTCAATGTTCTTGATCTTCATGAATTGGCCATCGCTAACGCCGTCACGATAATATATTATGTGCTCCGGATATCGCTTTTGATGCTCTTTGTACACACGTAAGTGTCCCGTTACAATGGACTCCATGTCTAATATTTCCTCGGCTGCTCTGCCGCCGGCTCCGCATTGCAATCTATATTGCATGTTGAATGAGCCGCCGTAAGCGTCGTGTGATGCGGCCACACCCACCACACTGGGTATATCGCGTTGATCCGGTGAAGGATGAGTAACATCTGCACCTAAATACATGACATTCGTGAGCTGCATACGTGGATCATCCTTGAGCTTGTGATTGATGCCGTTCAGCTTGGAATTGACTTTCAGAAGAATGTTTCCAACCAACTGTGGACTGAGACGACGGTCCACATTATTGTGCTTGATGCACTGCGTCAATATGCCATGTTGCAGCTCGGCTTTTTGCTTGATGACTTCATAGCTGGCTCCACGAGATGGTATGATAACAAAGACTAAATCACATTGATTGCTTTTCAGCTCTTTGAAATGATCATCCAAATTGCGTTCGTCTTTGAAAGTACGAATGTCTGCATTGGGCTCCAAGCTAACATTCACAGCGCGACATTGATTAAGAACCTATAGAATATACATATGATTATGATTCAGAATACTGCAGGCATTACTCCGAAACTACTCTTACCATTTTCTCGAATTCGCAAACTTTGTTATAGAGCAGACGTGCTCCCTCGCAGTGGAGTATGGCCCACTTGTGAGCCTTTGGCGTTGGCTTTAAGAATTGATATTGATCCATGCGCCATGCTCCATTTGACGGCATTGCGAATTTACTATTCCTGTACTCCAGCTGCGGCGCACTCAGCAGGCGACTATTCACCGTAATAAAATCAGAACTGATGCGTATACCAAATCGACTGATAGTCGGATCAATATTGTGATTAAAGTATTTCAATAGATCCATGATTTTTCTCTTGCGCTCGTCGGTTGATGTGGCTGCAAAGCGTATCATTTCTGAAACCTGATTTGCGCCATCCTTGCGCTGCATTGCCAATAGAGGTTAACGATATTTCGATTGGTGTCAAGGTGTGTTTTGATCATATTACTCACATTTAGGGCCTGTCCCTCCTCGATGCGGCACAGTTCAATGGGCAAGTAGATGTTCTTTGCCGGTGGGCCCACGTGGAGACACTGCAGCTTGGGATATTTCAAATTGTAATTACGCGAGCGAAAGTATTCGCCGACGGTAATCGTTTTGTCGTCCATTTTGAATTTTTGCTCGTTGGCTGGCTGTGGTGACAGTCCGTTCACTTTGTAGACACGCGGTGCAGCCGCAAAGCTGGCCGGTGCCTCGTACACGATATTAATGCCCTTTATGAATTGTATTAACTGATAAGTGTTACCCAGCATTGACTGTGGAGTTAATTTCGACCTAAGCGCGAAGCGCTCCAGGTACTCAATCATAGGCATAGCGATTGGAAAAGATTTGTGTGAGACATCGACATTCACAAATGGCCTATCGCCCAGCACAAAGCTCTGATACAGTCCAACCAAAGCCTCATAGCCGTCTCCAAGTTCGTAACGCTGGCCGTTGTCAGAGTTCTTGAAGAAAGAGCGACCCGCACGTATGGCAGTCGAATGGCATGGCGCGGCAAGCACCACCTCAAGACACTGCAGTGCACGCATCGGCTTGTCATAAATCTTATCATTCATATAGCTGCGGAGTGAGCTGAGCTCCACTTCCGAATTATCCGTCTCCTTAATGGTCAATGTATAGCGAACGGTGCGGCCATGACGATCTACAACCTGTACATAAACAACATGGGTTGTGAAATAAATGGATCAGATAAAACCTATAGTGTTCGCTTGCCTGCACTTCGCCGGTTGTATTTTGTAGCTTGTCCACGGTGTAGCACGACTTGCGTCCATCAAAGGCGGCAATGGCGTTATTCAAATGATTCTTGCGGAACTCTTCGAAGGCGTTGCGATAGAATTTCTTTGGACGTTCCGGTACAATGGAGACATCATAGTGATAGGCAATCTTTGGCATCTTCGAGATGTCCACATCCAAATAGTTGATGTCCACAAAGCCAGCGCGACCCAGAGTGCCACGTTTTATGTTGCCTGTTTGCGGCAGAGGCGGGCCCATGGCGCCAGCCTGTGATCGCTGGTCATAGCCCCCTTGTCGGCCCGGAGGACCACGCTGCTGTTGGCCACCTGGTGGGCCACGCTGCTGATATCCACCCTGCTGGCCACCTTGTTGACCGCTTGGCGGACCACGCTGCTGTTGGCCACCTGGTGGGCCACGCTGCTGATATCCACCCTGCTGGCCACCTTGTTGACCGCTTGGCGGACCACGCTGCTGTTGACCACCTTGAGGTCCACCTTGTTGGTCGCCTTGCGGGCCACGCTGCTGATATCCACCCTGCTGGCCGCCTTGCGGGCCACTTGGCGGACCACGCTGCTGTTGACCACCTTGAGGTCCACCTTGTTGGTCGCCTTGCGGGCCACGCTGCTGATATCCACCCTGCTGGCCGCCTTGCGGGCCACTTGGCGGACCACGCTGCTGTTGACCCCCTTGAGGTCCACCTTGTTGGCCACGCTGCTGATATCCACCCTGCTGGCCGCCATGCGCGCCACCTTGTTGACCGCTTGACGGCCCACGCTGCTGTTGACCACCTTGTTGGCCGCCTTGCTGACCACTTATCGGACCACTCTGCTGCTGGGCACCCGATGAGCCTTGCTGCTTTTGTTGCCCACTACCCTGTGCCTTACTCCATCCTTGCTGCTGGCCTGGCTGCTGCGGCCGATTTTGAGATGGTTGAGCGCTAGCAGGACGCTGTTGCCCACTACTCTGTGCCGGCTGAGTAGGGCGTTGTGGCCCTGTCCCTTTTTCATCACCAGCTTGCAGCCGAGATGTGCTCGCTGCAGATCCAGGTCCAGAATCAGGTGCAGCTAAAATTTCATACGATTATTGAATAAATTCAATTACTGATTTCGTGTTGGTCTTGTACAAGTCTTGTGATTCCCCCTTAAATAAAAATGTCCAGCCACATTCAGATAACACAAATAAAACAATATAACCATTAACAGGTCTGGTAGGCGCACAAGAGAAAAATATAATCGTGTTATTCCCCCACATATAAAAGAAAGTAATACGCAACTGCTAGACTTATCGCCATACATATGGATATTGAGAAATACAATTGCACAAACACACAAAGCCGATTCACAATGTATGTATCCCGCAAATTTGTACACGTACATGCACACATACGCGCATCGCAATGCATTTCACAATTTTCAATAACTTACCTTGTTGCTGTTGCGCTGGAGCTGGGTCTTCCTTCTTAAATTCTGAAAATTATAGATATATATATATCTTAATAGCACTTGAGTGTATTGCTATCAATACATAATCACAGTATTGAGGGTACGTACTATTTTTCTTTCCCATATTAAATGTTAAACAGTTGCGATGCTTTATTTTGTTGTGCTTCTCTGTGTTTGTGCTTAGTTTCGATTGTCTTTCTAATAACTTGCGTTATCGAGCACTACTCAAATGTTGCTGGCACAGTAAATGTTGCAGACCTAATAAGCAGTGCTTTCCATAATATATCGATAGCTCAGAACTGTTACTGAAGTATTGTCTATCGATTAATTCGTACGATACTTGAATTTAAAAGTAAGGCGGGAAATTTGATTTTCATTTTTATATCAGAAATTATAATTATCTAACATTGTTTGCAAAGATTACTCTGTTTTCTCATTTCCCCTTTATCGGTTGCTCCGTGGAGTAAACACAGTCATTTTGATGAGCCCATTTAAGTAAAATTATACAAGTTTTTGTTGTCGTTATGGTTGCATCAATTTTATTTGGAATTGCACTTTTACTTTGCCCAATTAAATGTTTTACAATTTTTTTATTATATTTTTTTCTCTTTTGTATGCGCTAAAAATGTTATAGACAAAAATAACGTATGGTCATATTTATATAAGTATACATTATATATAAATATACATGCATATATCATTTGTGTATACATATATTTGTATAAATATATTTTGCATTTATCAATTTGTTTTAACGCATTCGAATCAAATTTTTCCATTGCACAAGTGTAAACTTTTTTTCAAATTGTTAATTTTCTATAAATTTTGTTTTTCTCTTTAGTTGTTTTTTTTTTTTAATTTTTTTTTTTAATAAAAATTTTACTAGCAATTGCACAACTTCGTCCGCATGTGATTTATGTACATTAAAATAGCTAAAGTAATTATACAATATATACGATACGAATATTCTCTGATAAGAAATCAATAAAACGTGACAAAATTTCTGCTTAAGTAAACCTTCATCATTTTGATTTGTTTTGCCTTTCGTCGTATTCATGTGCTAAATTCAACTAATTTTAAAAACTAAAAATGACTCATACAAATATCTATAATATATATAATTAATTAATAATTGATTATTGGTTTTAGAACAGGAAATATTTAGGTTATGCCAAAAAATTGCACTATAAAATGTTTAAGTTCAAATTGTAAATCATAATAAATCAAACAAAAATCTTTGCTGCAAAGTAAATCATATTGTTGTCGTCGTCGTTGTAGTTGTTGTTGTAATGCACTTAAATTAAATTAAAACTTAACAAACAATATTTTCATTATCTTCATCTACTACTTTTTTATAATTGGCTCGGAAATATCGAAAGCATTTTTTCAATCTGGTAAACGAAAAAAAAGTATTCTTAAATGCTGCATAAAGACATAGTTCGTTAAATATTCACTACCAATATATATATGTATGTATATAGATAGTTATACATATATAAATGTACTACATAAAATTATAATTGATATATGGAATTGTTTGTCGTTCGAATAGATTTTCTATAAAACATTTTGCTTTAGCTTAGAATTTTTTTTTTTTTTTTTTTTTTGAGAAATATCGTATAAAGGAACAAAAGTCTTGCAAAATGAAATTCGAAAACTGTTTTACTATATTTTTTCCTCACTTTTTTTGGGAAACAGCTTTGAAAGTAGTTCGTACCACTCAAGCATTCATTATTAAAACATAATATACATGTGTCGCTCTTCAATCCAATCAAATCATATCATATGTTCCTTTAGAGCTCATGCAATATGCGATTTTCCTTTTTGGTTGTGTGTGTGTGTAATAGTTTTAGTTTTTATGTAGCTTCTATTTAGAGGCTAGTCTACATGTTTGAGCTTGTCTTGCCTACGTTCTATTTATCAAATATTAGTTTATATAACAGGAATGCATGACTAATCATAATAATATAGAATACAAACTATAAGTAGCTAATCATCGATAATTATCGATATACATATATATATATATATATATATATATATATATATATATATATATATATATATATATATATATATATATATTCTCAGTTATGGGCATTACGGACTGATAACTCCTAAGAGTCGCTGAGGTTGGGTTTTGAATTTTTCTTTCAAATTGGGGAATGTTTTTTGCGTTTGCTTTTGCTTTGTGCTAACCGAAAAAGCCAATAAACTGATAAATTCTTAATAAAAAACGAAAACAAAAACAAAAAAGAAACGAAATACACGTTAAAGTAAAATAAAATATCTCTCGGGCAGGCAGGCGAAACTTGAACCGCATTGCGATCCAGGCTTAGGACTTTTTCACATTGTGCTTGCTAACTAGGGCCTGCAGTTTGTGCAGCTGACTAAGTAGATTGGCATTGGTCTCCTCCAGTGACTCGAGGCGCTTCTTGTAATCGTGGTTCTCAGTAACCAGAATTTCTACACGCCGTTCCAGCTGATCCATATACTCCTTCTTCTTACGACGACTTTCCTGAGCAGATATCTAAAAGGGTGGCAAGATTTGTAACTATCGATCTATAGAGTATATTGGGATTTAGTGAAATCCCACCTTATTTTTAATTTTGCGTCGTATTTTCTTAAGCGATTTCTCTTCGGCTTTGGTTAGCGGCAGCTTCTGTGGTATGGGATAGCCCTCTGCCAGCAGCGTGCGCTTCTCCTCCTCCGTCAGCAACAGGGTGCCCGTAGAGCCTTTCTGTGAACGAGAGAGAGAGAGAGAAGAGATAGTTGTATAAGTATCCAAAAGTGGCCAAGTTGGTCGAATTATCTTACTGGCTGTGAGCTGATGAGGGGCGTGTGTATGGGCTGCCTCGTCGATGGCGCGGCATTGCTGGTGGCGCCTCCATTGCTGCTGTTGCTCGCCGCTCGTGTCATAGCCGCCGACGTTCGCCGCGCACTTGAGGTCTGTGCCACTTCGCTAGTGTTAGTCGTCGAGGCGTTTGGCGACAGTGGGGCAAACAAATGCTCTGGCGACAAATTGCCCTCGGAGTCATCGCTGGGCAGCGACGAGGGCGGCGTCAGGGGTATGCCATAGGCGTGCGATTTTCCCGAGCTGCTGCTGCTGCTGCTGCTGCTGTTGCTGTTGCTGCTGCTGGCATTGCTCTGCTTTTCGCTCTTGATGGCGATCTTGGGCAGCATGAGACTCTGGCTGCTCTGGCCAAGCAAGAGCTGCTGCTGCTGCTGCTGTTGCTGCTGTGATTTGATAAGGCTCTGGCTGCCGGCGGCCAACAAAAGGCCACCATGCTGAAAGGAAAGGAAAAGGGATTAGTTTTAGCTCGACCTGGGACTTTTTTCGTAATCTGTCTCACCTTTTGGTCGAAGAGCAGTTCTGTTTGTAAGTTGGCCAGATTGAGGCTCAGCTGCTGGGCGCTGCTGTTCTGTGAGTTTGGACTGGCGGGGCAGCTGGAGTCGGGCGACATGGGCTCATCCTTGATGATCGCCTCGTCGATTTCAATATCCGAGCAGATGTCCGGCGATATGCTGCCCTCTCTGGCCGAGGACACCGACGAGCTGCAATCGTTGTCATCGTACATATCCGCCAAGTGTTGAGGTAGTTGAAAGTGCTCCAGCGTCACGTGCATTCCATTGCTGCCGCTGCTGCTGCTCTGGCCGTGCTGGTGCTGCTGTTGCTGGTGGTGCTGGTGGAGTTGCTGCTGCTGCTGCTGCTGATGTTGCTGCTGGTGCTGGTGCTGGTGGTGCAGCTCAGTGGCTCGCGCCGTGCTCGCCGCCGCCAACTCTGTGATGGCTGTGCTCAATGCGGAGCTCGCACTGGCGATGGCTCCACTCGTGCTGCTCAGCATGGCGCTGCTGCGACTGTTTCTTGCGGGCGGGTGTAGTGTTAGGCATTTGGGATCGATGGTGATGCGACCGTTGCCAGAGTAGCATTCGTCATCCATATCTGCAAAGGAGAGAGCAGTACAAGCACTTAGCAATTTTCCACACGAATCAAAGGTCTGCCCCATTAAGGGAACTGCGGAAACTGGGGACCTGGGGAAAAACCATATTTTTCTCTATGCCAACTTGATAAAATAACATTTGTAAATATGTATGTCACAATTGCAATATTTAAATGCATCAGACTAAGACTGAAAACATATTTCCATGAGGCATGACTAACAGAACTTTTGCTTACAGCAATTAAAGATAAGGAAAAGCGGAAAACTACATTCAACATTTTGCCTTTGCACCGAGACAATTCTCCTACGTTTGTGCTTTGATCATAAGTCAAATCAAATAATATCTGAGCAAATATTTTGCTGAGCAACCTAAATTTGTTGAATTTCGCCTTTTGCCATGGCTTGGCCTAGTTGGCAAATATTATACAATCATTTGATATTGTTCTCTGTAACTGTGCAAACAGATCCAAACATTGGATCTACTTGGATCAGCGAGCTGAAGGCGTACGCGCGCGTCAGCAGGTGCTTGTGGCATGCCACTTGTGTTTGCATTTAATACTAGCTATGAATGTTCTATTGTTTTTTCAGTTACGTATTTCTCTTCTTTTTAATAAATTTTAATTTTATTTACACAGTTGTTGTACAGTTTCCATAAAATTACAAATAATAAAAATTAAGAGAAAAAAAAAAACAGGCCAGCAGCAATTATATATACCCTGCGCCCATATACAAGCATACATATATACGGGAATATTACCAACAACAATAACTGATATCGCGTCAAAGTACAAAACTTCATGCACGAGTACTGCGTTAAATTGCTAAATGCTACCGCTACAGTTAAAAAAAGAAAAAAAAAAAAGAGTAAAATAAAACACAGAAGCTGCTCAACTGTGTTTTTTGTTGTTGTCATGTTTTGTCGTTCACTATGTACATGGCCTAAATTCACAATGGAGCCACCAACTGGCAACTGTATTTGTCTTGGCTCTACAGCCACACAGCCAAAGCGTGAAAAGCTCAAGAAAACGTTAACTCAACCGTTATCCCAAATAATCGATAGCATCTGTCGGTTTATTGTTATTCTTTTCACACATTAATGCGATATCGATAACAAATACATACCATCGATTTTGGCCTGCAGGCTTTTTGGTGAATCGGGCAGGGAGTCACCATCGCTGTTGAGACTGTAGGAATGCTCCGTTTTGATTGGTCCCGTGCCATTGAGCAGCGCATCGGAGATGAGCTTGTCGTGCAGTATGACAGCTGGATCCTTGACATCACGATCGTAGAACCAATCGTGCATATCATGATCACTGCTAATTTTCAAGGATTCCGTCTGTAAAAAAAGCGCAGCAACAGCAGCAGAAAAAAGAAAAACAATAGCAAAGGTAATTAGTAAATGAATGAAAAACACGGCATGGGGAGTCGAAGTCGTGTTGCACGGCGATAGCGCGCACGCTTATATAACTTAGGAACAAACGTATAAATATATATGTATGTACAAATATACATTAATACATTTATTTGTGCAAACAAGAATACAACAACAAATACACTGCAAATAATTTAAAAAGCGAATCGCACGAAATGCTGGCACACGTAAAACCAAAAACGCAGCGATACAGATATACGACTCATGCAGATAGCTCAGTACAATATTTTTTAAAATATATACATACATACATATACACAAACATATATGTATAAAGATGGGCAGGCAGCCTTGCATACGTCTACGAAGTCTGTGTTTGAATTTTTGTTTGCCAATCTTATCAAAGGCGACAGCGGCACTATCGTACCCTTGAAATTTTCATAGATTCAAACAAAATCAAAATAAAAGTAATTTAAACTTTATCAATTCATAATAACTGAAGTGGACAGGGCATTGAAATTCTGTTTCGTTATTCTCTTAAATCTATGTCAACGTTGGCAAACTACTCAAAAAGTGCGCCTTCCTATCAGACATTTCGATAAGTTTTTAGATGTTATCTCTCTCTCTCTCTCTCTCTTTCTATTGCATGTCCTTTGGACAAAACCATCGATAACAAGCAAATTTTGTTCGCCGCTCATCGCCAATTTTGCGACACTTGCAAACAGCTAATTGAAAAAGTAAAATACAAAAAAAGTGTAACAGATTAATAAATTAAATTTAAATGGATCGCACTTTGTGGTGCCGTGAGTGCGATTAGTCGCAAAAAACCAAACAACCTTGAATAACAGCCATGTGCATGTCGAGAGCTGGATGCTCATCATCAAATGCGATTTGCAACAAGTGTTTGTTTGTTGTTTGCCGCTGGCCAGGAACAAGTTTGCTTCTTCTTCTACTCCCGAAATGTACATATGTATAAATATCCAGAATGCGAAATTGGCCGCGATGATGTAATCTCAATGTGCCAGTTTTTTGACAAAATCAGCGCTCTTATAGATATTTATGCATGTGTATGTGTATGTGTATGTGTGTATGTAGAATTAAAGCAAGACATTTTGAATTTACTTAATTGCTGTAAACAAATCTACGGCCATAAATTGTTGACCCATATAAATGCGACACTTTCTGCATGAGAGTAAGTGTATGTGTGTGTAAATTGTTTTTGTAACTATACATACATTCGTATGTATGTGTTTTTGTAGCATGATAAAAAGTGCATGTAATTACGCTTGGCTTTAAAAGCCCATTAGTATGTAAAATATATGTATATTTTTTTGCCTCGACAAAAAATGCTCACATTCTAAGCCACACTCAAATGGGAAATCCAGTTTTGGCCATAAGAAAAGGGAACGTCGTCGTCGCGGGCACCGCCATACATACGTGCATAACTGTGTGAGTGTGTGTGTGTGCGTGCGACTGTATGCGTGTGCTGGTGTGTCTGTGTGTCAGCCGGCTTGCGTGCCGCCACAGGTATGAATCTCTCTCTCTCTCCCACTCCTCTCTCACTCTTTCTCACTGCGCTGTCTGTCCGTCTGTCTGTGTGGGTCTTCTTTCAAGCTTACCACTTATTCGTACTCGGCATATAAACTTAAACATTGATTACCGTTTGCACGCGTGCATTGTATATGCCTTGTGTACGTAAATACATACATACATATGTACGTAGAAATGTATACTTATGCATATAAAGGCATTCACTGGTATGCACGAGGGTGGCTTTAAAAGTATTCGTACATTAACGACACTTGCGAACGTGACGTGCAATTGCGATGACATTTGGTGATCGTAAATGCGGCTCGTGATGAGACCTGCATCGATAACTCAATGTACGGGCGATGAGCTATGCAACGATAGTAATCGACTTGAACTACATAATTGCATTCCAATATAGAGAGACGCACTGGCATAGAGAAGAAAAGCCTCGGAATGTTTTCGCAAGCCACATTTTATGATCCACCCTCGTTGGCATGTACACACTACGTCTGTTTGTATATCCCTGCACAAGTGCTTTCTCCATATTTTAGCCGACTCTCTGCAGCGGCCAAGAATCGGCAAAGTAGCAGCGGCAGCAGAGAAGCGTAAATAAAGTGTACAACTGTGTTAGTGTGTGTGTGTGTGCTGTGCGTGTCTTTAGCGTATATATGCATGTATGTGTTGTGTATGTTTATGATGAGTTCAACGAACCTTGGAATTGTTGAGAATTAGCAATTCTTGAAAAATGTTACCAAAACGGGCAACATAAACACACACAGACAGAGGCACATATACAAAGAGATATTGTGGGGAGCTCGATGATGAAAGAAAGCCAAGAGACAGCAAAAAAATAAATGCTCACAGGCATTTCACGATGCCCCCTGCTTCCCAGCTGCTGCTGTTTCTGTTGCTGATGCTGTAGATCGTAGCAAAGCGGCGCTGGGGGCCAAGTTACGAACAAATCAAAGATGTGGAGCATCGGTGAGCAGTTCGTTTGCTGCAGGTCTCTGGTGATCTTTTCTTTGTCTCTGTTGCTGTCTTCAGGTTCGATGAAAGGTGAAGTCAAGTGCTACCTGCCCTCGAGTGTTCAGCGGACACTTAAGCCGCAAAAAGCGCTTAAGCAATAGCTTAAGCATCTAATGATCATCACACAGATACATAGATGTACATACATACATATATCGATTGTACGCTTGGCTATCGGTGGCTAACCGCTATCGATGCAAATGAGCACCTGTTGCACACACGTGCAACTCGACGTATGCATTTAATGAGAACGTTTTCCACATTTTCAGCGTTTCCAAATCTATTCAAATACAAAACTCCAAATGAGCCGCCGTAGGGTTTTTGGATTTAACACACACATACATACATACATACATATACATACATACTTATCTGGTAGACATTAGCATATCGCATTGGATCCATTATACAATTTTATTTAAATTTATATTTCTGACTTTGCTTCGTAGTTTCAGCCAAAGCAAGAAGGGTGTAAATGACAAAAAGAAATGAAAAAACCAAAGCAACAAAATACAATTTCATAAAATAATTAAACTGGTTATAGTTTTTTTTCTGCTTTTCTTCTTTTTAGTATCGTATTGTCTATATGTACGTATGTATGTATATGTATATATTTCGATTTTGCTTTTTTCGCTTGCTCCACAAATTGGATTGATTAAATAATGTTGCAGCAAGCGAAAACCTTTCACATTTATAAAAATGCACTTGTATGAGTGTATGCCTGTCTGTGTACATGTGTACTTATGTTTGTAGGCATACACACATACACACATACACAACTGACTTATGTATGTATCAGTTTGCTTTGTGTGTTATGCACAGCATTTTTAGCTGCTCTTTATTTCTTTTCAATTTTAATGCTTGTCTGTCTCACCGTCTTTCTGTTGCTACTACTACTGCTGCTTGCTACTTCGTCTTCTGCTTCTTCTTCTTCTTTCTCTTCTTCTTCTTCATCAACATCATCATGATGTTGATCATCGGTGTAAAGTGAAAGGTGCTCCCACAATTCAAAAATGCTTTTTAACTTGAAAAATTGCTACGCTTTGGCTTGCGCTTTGGTTTCGACTTTTGCCTGTTTCGCTGGCAGTCGAAAAGAGCGTGGTAAATGGTAATTGGTAAATGTAAAGTGGCCCAAAAAGAAAGTGGACGAATCAGTAGAAGAATGCTAAAAGGCAACCCTGGCCAACGTTTGTTGATTGCCTTTCAAATGCTATTGTTGGAAATTAATGTTGCAAAAAATAAATTTGGAAATTTATTTATTATTATATTTTTTTTTTTACATTTTGTTGCATGGTTTATTTTGGGCTATGTTAATTAACTAACGGCAAATGATCGATGCCTTTAAATTGTTTACGCTTACATAATGATCGATAAATATCATACGCACGTTTATTATCGGCAAGGGAACTGACCTTTTCTAGGACAGTTGACGTCGCATGGGTAACCCCTATGGGAGCTAAATTGGCAACAAATATCAGTCACATAAGCGACGATATTTTTTTTACCATATTCCATTTATAAATATAACCCAATTGTTATATTAATAGTAAATACAACAAGAACAACAACAAGCAGTGCGATATGGCGTGGGCGTGCGTCTTATGCGGGCTTAACCTTATCAAACGGCAAACACATACATGTGTGTGTGTGTGTGTGTGTGCGTCTGTTTGTAAAGAGAAATGTACGCAAGCAGCAAGGCGCCCCTGACGTAAAAGCCACCCGCCAGTTAACCAATTCCCCACAATTCCGACAACAAAAATATTCGCAAAACGGAAATGTTGTGAAAGTTGCGAATGGGCGCACAACCCACGCGTGAAGACTCCAGCCAGTAGCCATGGCCACCGCCAATTCGGAGGGGTCCTCCTAATCGCACGTTGCGGCATTGCGGTTGCTCTATGTATACTCTACACAAGTGGATAAAGCGGTTGACTTTGACGCCATTCACAAAACATAAAAATGACAGAGGCGAAATAGCAATAAATAATTAATTCAAACATCGATAGCCAATAAGACGGAAGCAAATTTATGTATGTAGATCAACGCCAAAACACCAATTGATCAAGTGAGCTTATTGTTAGCAAACACACAGGGTGACTCACTTAGGATCATCAATATTGCCGACTGACTGACTTCTACATACATATAAGCATTGTCGATTGGCTTGATGTTGTGGGAAAACGGTAAAATGTTGCGATAAGCTCAATTCCAGAAACTAATTACTAATTGCAAAGGGCTTAACATAATGATTCCATAAATAGTAACATTTTCGACTTCTTTCGCATGTAAATTAAATTTATTTTTATACTTTCTATAATATTTTTGCGAGAGAAAATATTTTATTTAAGTAATTAAATGAAATAAGAATATTAATTTTGAAATACAAAACTTCTAGCACTACCCGATAGCAATTTCCCTTGCTGGTTTAACTGTTCCCTTGAGTCCTCGCCAACTGGCTGACATAGCTAATGAACCCTTCATATCGCCTTACATGCCATTTTCACCCTGTAATAAGCGTCAACTGTTGCACAACTTGTTGCCATCGCTTGCTGTGTTACACTTATCGTATAACACTTCATTAACGCACATTGGAGACAAAACAATATGGTGCCGCCCACGACATAGTCAGACAGACCGCCACCTTCTCCAACACACAGCCCCTCGCACAAGCGCTCCTCCCACCAAGTCGAGCAGCTTGTATTGTAAATTCAATCTATGAATAATTCACACAGAGCCTGCCAACTCCTTGCTCTGCTCTGACATTGACGTCAAGAGTAAACCAAACAGCTGGTCGCCTGCCTGCCGGCCGCCCACATACGAAAATCGTAAGCATATGGATTTAAGAGCAGGCTGCTTTGTGCTCTTTGCACTCGGCGCTCGAAAAGAGAGCAGAAAACGAAAAACGAACAGCAGCAGCAACAATAACAACAAGAGCAACAACGGTAAATTGTGCAATGCGCATCCTGCACTGCGCAGCGCGTGTAAAATTCGCATGAATGGACGCGAAAGTTGACTCAATGAATGATGTGGGGGGAGTCCTCTCTCGCTCTCTTGCTGTGCACACTCTCTTTCTAACTGTAATACGATGATACTATAAATGTGCATGTGCCAGCATATGTGCCTGTGTGTGTGTATATGTGTATATACAAATTTAATTATGTGCGCTTTTGCCATATGTTTGAACTCTTTTCATAGAAATGTGCCGCAAAACAAGCCACAAAATTTGCATTGTTGCCATCATCGCATGTCTTTTGTTATTTTTGGCATTCGCTTTGGATTTTTTAACCTGTTTTTGCAGATTGCAACGCTCATTGGAAATGTCAAAGTTAAGCAATACACACGCACACACTGGCACAAACACACACACACATATTTATGCCATATTGAAAGTATCGTGCACACACTCACACTCAGGCACATACATATGTACATAGCTCGAACTAGTTATTCAAATATGCTGAACAAACCGTCTCTTGAGCCACTGTTGCCAAGCACGTTTTTCAGTTTTGTGGGTTCTCGTATGCATTTAAAATAGCGGCGCGCTGCACTAAGCCGTTAGAAAACTCAACATAACCTCAAACGCGCGCAGTCACACACACACATGCATCGTTATATGCATGCATTTGTTAACTGTTCTTGCTTGGCTCTTGTTGTTGCTGCTGCTGCTGCTGTTTCCGTTAAGGGTGTCAAATGAAATGGTTAATATTATTATATACGCTCCTAGAGCTAGCACAAATTTGTTACCATATTTTTGCTTATATCAGCGAAAGTTGTATCAAAAACACATACACACACACACACAACAATTATATATGTATGTATATAAATAATGGTAAGCTCTGTGTTTAAATAAACTTGCTGACTTATTAACTTGAACTTGTTTGTTAATGCTGCAATTTTCTTCTCGACTTGACTTTTGGTCTTACCAATTTTGCCCCGCTCAACGGTTTATGAAAAAAAAACTTCGCAGTCTTCGTCTGTGCTTCAACTTTTTTCTTTTTCTTTATACTACTTTTTTTTTTTTTGGTCAGCATTCTTTTGTGAAGGCGATTGCCTTTTTTTCTTTTGGCTGTAAGCTTTCGTCAAGCCAAGGTAATAAATTTTGAGTATTTCTTTAGTTTTTATTTCTGCATGTTACCAAAAAATAACGAAAACACAGCTAAGAAAATGAGGAAGAAATTGTAGACCAAGTCGGGTCTTGGCTAATTGAATGCTGAAACGTCTTAAGTTAGTTTTTTCTTCTACTTTGTTGATTTCGGCTGCAACTGTGCTTTCAGCTCGAAATTTCTTTCATTTCGTATTTGTTAAATGAGCTGAAACCTGACCTTAAGGGCATGTAAGTTCGGCCAAGTTAGAGAAATTGCTGACAATCGATAGTTTGTTAATAGTTTTACAAGCTTTAGTAAAGTGTATTATCGATAAGCAATAACGGCCAATTGTTTATGCCATATTCAACAATTTTCCTATATAGAACATAGTTTCCTAACCTATCCTAGAGGTAATCTAGTCCTACAGAACTCTTGCTTAGAAAACTGAAGCAGTAAATTTGATTCAATAGGCGCACTATCAGAATATGTTTATTTAAATATCTACAGTTAGTTTCGATTGGTTAATGTTATTCATAAGGTGAACGCTCGATAAATGAAAATATCTTAATGGCTTTACCGTTTTATAGAACAGACAGGCAATCAGTACGACTCACTAGACGAACAATGGATAACAAATCTTGAGCTATTCAATTATTTAATTATTTAAGTATTAAGTATTAACATTCGATAAACAATCTTTACAATCTTTATCTTGTCAGCATTATTTAACAGCAGACTCTATCTTAAATTACCCTAAAATAATAAATTATTGTATAATTGTATATAAGCTATAATACATGATATGATATATAGCACTTATGGCACTTATAGCACTTTCCATAGAAGTGAATAACCCTTTTGTAGCACTGTTCGTCTATGTCTAAAGAGTCTAGTACAAAGTATGTATGCATCTACATCTACGTCTACATCTACATCCACATATTCGTATATTCATATATACGATTAATTTGGAATGCTGTCTAGCGTAACGTTTTTGTTTCCAAGCAACACATGTACTGCCTTATCGTTGAACAAAATGTTAAAATAGAATTTCGTTTTAGCATCCAGCAGCAATATGTCTAAGTCCTTATCAATACCACTCACAATACAATGCAAGCAACAGTGGACCACTATAATGAATTACGGGCATGGGCATGGACATGGGCATTATGTGCTCCAAAGTTCTTGAAAGGAAACAACAACTTTCGTCTAACAATATCCAAAAAGTTGTTTAGTTAAATTGAAAACTATTTAAGAGTTCCGTTTGGGTTTAAAGATAAAGCGCACTATGAAATAATTAAATTAGATAGATATATTTTTAGACATATATTTATTATTTTTAATTATAAAAAATATTTTAGTTTTCTTTTTAAACTTTATTTTAATTTAAATTACTTTTTAAAATTGATTTAATAAATATAAATGTTTCTATTTCATTATATTATTTAAATTAAATTTGTAAATATTTTTTTTTTTTTTTACAAAAATTATTTTACACCTTTTATAGCTCTTTAGCAGTTTAATTTTAGATAACATTCAAAATAAAAAATTTTACTTTAAAAATAAAGTAAAAACTTGCTTCTGTTTTATCTCTAAAAATCACTTAAAAGTAATTTAGTATTTTCTAATATTGTTTCTATTTACTTTGAACTCTCGTAATTACTTAGAATGCTAATTATTTTTCAGAATATTTCTAATTATTCAATACTACTTGAAGTAATCTCTATGTGTGTCTATGCATATACATACATACATATGTATGTAGTCTAATACGATCAGTTACTGACAGCTCTGATAAGCGAGCTCCTCAATCAGGCAGCAATGATAATCCCCAAAGGGGGTTTTTCGCGCAGTCTATTGACAGATTGCGTCGTTGAACCCAAGTCGAGCGAATCTCATCAAAGTGTTAAGAGTAAAAACAAAACAAAATTGTTCTGGGATTTCATTGTTAATTTTTCTTGTTTTCACTTTTATTGCCAAGTAATTCCGACGAAGTGAATTATCTAGACTTCTTTTGTTGTTGTTGTTTTAGCCACTTAGCATGCGGAAAAGTCCCAATGCAGCTTTATTTACTATACAAATACAAGCATATATACATGTATATACATATACTATATATATATGTATATATATCTCATTTTTTTATTTATTGTATTCGCGTAATCAAAACTATTTCTAGCCTTATCTCACACTTGGCTCCTGCTTTTTTTTGGTTAGAAAATGGGCCTGTGATAAGATTTTTGATATGACATGGCCAAAAAGCTGGCAGCAGAAATTTCAACGTCAACTTGAGACGATGATAATTCATATTTTATAGAAATGTTTATAGAAATAATGCCAAAAGTGAAGTTCAAATGGGGGTCCCGTATGGGCCAATATATTATAAATATTTATTGTGCCTTACACATAGTACACAAACACACACACACACACAAACAGAAACACATGTGCGTGTGTGCCTATTGCAGTCTCTGACGTAATCGAGGGCGCACGCCCCGGGTCTTTACTACGGCGTTCTGCTTACGGCGGGAAAAAACTGCACGCGCGTTTTCCCCGGGAATTTGTTTGTGTTTTAGATTGTCTTTATGCTCTGCAAGCGTTGCGAATTCTTAATGGGGTATATTGGCTCTGTTCAAGTGAATGCAACAGGTGTACCTATCTATTGTGTATTTTCGTGATTGGGCGTCTCACCTTTTCTATCTTTTCGATCTAAAATGTCAATATGCCAGAGTGTATCAAGGTAGATCGTTTCATAGATTCTTCTGCACATCAATTCAATTTGTCACATCTCTCGTACATTGAAAGAGCAACAGTCATTCAATTTGGACCAGAGCACCCACTAAAATATGCTCTAATCAAGAATATTTCACTTTTTTGGAACGTTCTCCGATTTGGGCTAGGTCTGTATGGTCTTTAAGGTATTTGCTAGTCTTTCACTGTCCTCTACTTGCTTTTTTTTAGCATGAGCCTATTTCGGACTGTGCTGCATTATCTCTCGGCTTTAATGACACTCACGGTCGGACGTTTTTGTCAGTTTAAAGTGCAGTTGAATAGAAGCAGAAGAAATAACAGAAAAAAAGTCATTAGTTACTTTGCATTTGGGGCAGCTGATAGCAGCAGTTCGTCTTATCACTGCAGCGCCTCAGCTCCCGCCCGTTCGCACAAACGCTCTCTCGCTCTCTCCCGCTCTCTGTGTGTATGTATGCCGTAATAGATTCTTTTAGGTTTGGAGTCTTGTAGTCAGTCGTAGTACTCATAAATGTACGCTTCCTCGGCCGGCGACATGTATTCATTACTGTTTCCGCAGCGATAAGCAGGCCTCCACAAATGAGGCTCAACGAAGAGCAGAAGAATACACACACACACACACATACACACACACATTCACATATATATTTCATTATATTCGAACTACAAGTGGTAAGAAATGATATTTTTGCTCGCTCGCTAAATGATAAATTTCTTTAGACATTTTGTTTTTTAATTTCTTGGAAAACTTCAATTATCATTATCAGAGACACTTTCGTAAAAGCAGAAATAGTGCTACCTATGTACCTAGCCCCTTATCGCCCTTCCCCATGTAAATGATATTTGTTGTTGCTGATGTTATTGTTGTTATTGTTATTGCTTTTCGAACATAAGAAATCACTAAAGCATTATTTGTTTGCTCTGATGCTAAGGCAAGAGAGTAGCTGAGATATCTTGAGAAACCTTGGAGCGTTGCCTTGCCTAGCCTAGTATTTTCATGCTATATCATATCATATCATATCATGACATTCTTTTTGTTTCAGTTTTGGCACGTTCCCGTTCGAAATCAAATTCAAATAATAATAGTGTATCGCTGTCGTATATCATAGCTAGGGCCCGATATAGTGGGCTCGATTAGATTTGCCTTTAGCCAGGTGACTGTCCAAGACTCTGAACTCAGCACTTTAGAGAGACACACGGCCCGAGTGACAGACAGACAGACAGACAGTTTTATTAGGTTGTTTTATTAGACGGGTTTTTGTCTCTCTCTCTGTGTGTGTGTGTGTGTGTGTGTGTGTGTGTTTCGTCAAGTCTCTAAGAATAGAAACTGTTTAATATGCAGGCACCAAGATCGTTCTGTATTTGGAAAAGGCAAATCAAACTGGACGCAATTTTAATGTGACCTCTCTAAGTAAGCACGTTTTCTAGCTGCATAAGTTTTGAGTATTAGGCTAGCAAATCTAACGTAATGTTAATGAGCTCTCTATGCGATTCTCAGTATTGGTAGCACAGTTTCCAGCTGCTCAACACTTTTACACTAATTGATTAAGCGGAATGACGCTAAATACAATTTTAATTAATTTTCTCGAATTCCCTATCTATATAATTCTCGTAAATTGGTATCCAGTTTTCAGCTCAAACTTGAGCTGTTTTGTATATTTAGAGATCGATGCAAGTATATGCTATTTTTAATAATTTTCTCTAACTGACATCTCTCTCTGTGATTCTCATAAAGTGGTGGTATGTTTTCTGGCTGCATAACATTAAATAATTTAGCTTTTATCACTCAAAAAAGATTTGTTAATGCAATTTCATGACGATATAACATTTTTTTCACATGTCAGGAGGTTTACATTTTTATGACTACAGTTCAAAGTTATGTAAACAACTCAAGTAGTTCGTACATATACATGCATGTACATACATATGTTTGTATGTATACCTGACTATTATTTAAGATCGTTTGCTTATCGTATCTGATTATGAAACATAGTAAAGCTGATAAAGCTTTGGGCATTTCGCTTACCGGATCTAAATCGGAGTCCCATATATCTTTGAGGTCGCCATCGTAAAACGAATCCATATTGAGGTTTTGCTCTTTCGTCTCTTTTCTATTTCGCGCTCTAAGAACTTTTCAGGTTTTTTCTTTTATTTTATATGTATATATTTTTTGTTCGACTTTCGTTCCAACTGGTTGCAGTCACACAAATTCTTATTTTCTATTTTCCTCAATTTCTGCTTTGTATTTAACCACTGTACATGTGTGTATATCGGTGTATATTACTGATAAATTCATTAACTATGTTATTTATATATGTATATGCATGTGTGTTTGTGTTTATACATAGAAAGATTTCTGGCTAAAGTCGACAGCAATTCTGGACGCGCGTCTTTATAACACTTATTAGGGCGAAACCTGTTGCTTCCAAAGAATGTTTTCACTTGACATTGTTAGAGTCTATATGTGTTCGTGAGCGTGTGTGTGTGTGTATTCAGCGAGCGAGTATTTGTATATGCGTCTGTGTATGTGTGAGTTTAGTTCTAACTTGGTTTACAACTTGTAGCTGGATTTAACTTGTTGCACGCGTATTGCAGGGGATTTCTTTTGTTGGCTTTTATTTATTATATTTTTGTAATTTTATTGTAATTATAAATTGTATAGGATTTAATCAAAACACATTCGATTTTCACTAGATTTCCATAGCAAATTGTTATTAATGACGATTTGTAGTTGTGTTTATTTAGATTTAATGATTTCAATTTTTGTGTTTGGTACAGCAGCACATTTCCATTTCCATTTGCATTTCGATTTTGATTTTGATTTTGATTTCGTTTTCCATATGGCTGGCGTTGGCCATGTATAATAACATTTAAAATGTGTAGTTAATATCATTAACTGTTGCCGCTATTTTAATTGAATTGTATATGCTTCTATTCACATACATACATATACAATGCGCACATACACATATATGGAGTATATCTGTATGTATGATTGGTTAGCACAATTAGAATATTGTCCGTAGTGCGACTGCAGCCAAAAACGGTACTAAACTAAATGTCGGTGAAATTCTTGTGAATGCGAACGAACTGCCAGCAGCAGCCTCAGTCATCGTCGACGTTTTCGTCGCAGATACGCTCTCTCTCTCTCTCACAGACACACACACACAGTGAAGCAAAAGAGCGCATGTGAATGACTTAACGTACATTCGCTAGCTCCCTCAGCCGCACTCACATTGTTGGCGTTGACAATGCCGGTTGCCGGCTTGGTTGCCTGCTGCGCCGCTCTCTTAGTTAACTTTCACGCTCTTCGCTTTTTGTAAAGTGAATGTAAGCAAGCGTCGCTCGCCGCCGTCGCCGTCGCCGTCGTCATCGTCGTCGTAAGCCGGCTTTGACGTCAAGGCAAGACTTATAGGAAAAAACAAAACAAGTTTCTTCCGACGTTGACGTTAGCTGCCACTGGAGCTGCTGCTGCTGCTGCTGTTGTTGGCTGTTGCGGCAACATTTGTTAACCTGTTTTTTTTTATTATAGACTCTTTTTGTTGTTGTTGGTATTTGATTTGGTTTTCCCCCCTCATGCTCTAGCGCACTCTGCAGCTCTCTAGCACTGTGGCCGGCTTCGTCGCTGCCGCTTGGCAACACTTTGCGCTGTGGCTGTGGCTGCTGCGACGTCGACAGCGACTGCTGCAAATGCTGCTGCTGCTGCTGATCTTGTCAACTTGACCAAGTTATTTGAACTATGCGCATGTGCAGTCGACGTCTAGCTGGCCAAGCCAGCCAGCCAGTCAGTTAGCCAAGCCAAGTCAAGCCCAGCCAAGCCATAGCGAGTTGGCTAGCTTTTGTCATTTGAAGGCTGTTTGCCTGGGCCCGGCTGCAGCGACGTCAGCGTCAGCGCTAGCGGCAACAGCAGCAGCAGTGGCATAAAGTGAATGTACTTTCAAACCAAAGATCCGGTTTAAAGCCAGGCACAGATACAGCGATGAGGACGGCGGCGATGGCGACGACGTTTTCACAAATGCTTGTGTAATACATATGGAGAGGCAGAGCCTCAATACACATCCATGTATATAAATTTGTATGCACAAATACACACATATGTATGTATGCATATGCTCAGACGTACTTACGTACATGCATACATACATATGTATGTACATATGCACATATGTATGTATATACTTACATATTGAGAGCTTTGGCTACAAATTTCTGTTGTGTATTTGAACAAAGCTAAAACCCATATGTATATCGAATTGTTGGCCAGGCTTACAGGCTAAAACCGGTCGTCTGTTCGTGATTATCGCACGAGAAAATAACAAAAATTAAAAAGTCCCCCTCTCCCGGGTGCGGGAAAGTCTCAAATAGTGCCTGGTGCCTAGGCAGGCGCAGACCAGAGCAGAGCAAATCAGCACTGCGCAGCGCGCAAACTGAGCGTCGTCGTTAGCCCAGATCAATGAGCTTTGATAGCTCGGGCAAAACGCCAGCCGCCCCAGAGATCTTTTAATATTTAATGTGCACACACAAACACAAACACACACAGAGCTACATATGTAAGTACATGCAGACGCGAATCATTGAGAATGTGCATTGTATTCGTGTGTCTGTATAATTTCATTTTATAGCTGCAAATATGTATGCGTGAGTGTGTGTGGGTCTGTAATAATTCGTCATGCTGGCCGCATTTGAACCCGCATAGCTGCCAGGCCGAACCGAACCCGAACCCGGCCAGAGGCCCAACACCGCCCCTAAAAAAGCAACTCGAAAACCAAAAGCAACAACAAAAACACATCAAATTATTTTTTGCGCTCTTCGCACGCCTTTTCGTTTGCTAGTTCGCTCGTTCACTCGCTCGCTGATTACGCTCTCTCTACCAATCTAACTCTCTTTGTGCGCTCGCGCGCGTGCTCTCTTCTCAATTTGCTGATCGTGCGCTGGCGCTTCAAGTGGATTTTACAGTTATATAGTATAGACAGGCATGCATAAAAAAGAGAGGGCGTGTGTCTCTCCGTGCGTGTGCATGTGTGTGTCTGTGTGCGAGAGACACAGTCTTTGGCTGGCACAAATATTTTTCGCGCAGCACTCAAGTCTTTATTATTATTTTATATTATTTGATTTGTGAATCACAACAAAAAGCCGTAGATACATACATATGTATATGGGTGTGTATATAAGTGTTTGAGATTATACATATGTATGTATATGTGTGTGTCTGCCTTTGGGTTTCACTGGAAAACAAGATACATTACGTACATACTGTATCTGTTGTTGCTGTTGTTGTTGTTGTTGTTGTTGTTGTTGTTGCAATTTAGGTGTCGCCGCGGCCGTCGGTGTCTGTTGGTCTGCCGCTTACTGCGATTCGCATGTTGTTTATCTGCAGCAACATTTTAATCTGTACTTCACTTACTGAACAGCAACAAAATTAAATAAAAACAAAACTAAAATAAATATAATTTTTATTTAGATTAGATTTAAATGCCAAATTGAAGAAAAATGTGATAATTTAATGACTTCCTTGATGATAGTTAGAAAACAAATTTGTCGATCTATAAGAATTGTTATAGAAATTGCTTTTTCATTAATTGTTTTGTGCGCTGCTGATATGACTTCGCTTATAATTATATTTATTATATGAAATTATCATATCTCCCAAGTGAGCCGCAGCTAATGAGGCTCACAGAAAGGTTCGCAGGACAGCTGATTTACGAGCAGTGCCTTCATTAGCTATTCGCAGCGGGCGACAAATGTCAGTTCATGGGAAAAACCTCATTAGTTTGCCAAAAATTGTTGAGGAAGCTATAGATCAACCTGGCGCAAAGATAATGCCAGCGCCCACTTAGCTGATAAACCTATCTAGTTTTCATATTACCCGAGACTTCTCTTCGAGTTCTCGAACTGAAATCGAAATTAAAATGGAAAATTTATTTAAACAATACCTTTTGTTGTTCAATGCCTATAATTAGTTGCATTGAAACGCAGCTGTGTCTGCAGCTTTTTTCATTTTCTTTCTTCTTTTTTTTTTGTGTAATATTTGATGATACTAAAGAATAAAAACAAAAAAACAAAAAACATATGTCAAGCAGCTAAAAATATGTTTGTATCTACGCATATTTATCTGCCTTTAGATACACTTACGATCTCTAAGGAAATACCTACTGAAATACTAATAAAAGATATTGCTTTGGCCTACTAAGTATAACGATTCATACAAATTTGGAGACTTTATCTTCAACTTTTGCAAAAAAAAAAGAAAAACAACCAAATTTAAAAGCAAACAAAAATTAATAAACAAAATTTGGGCTTTATAAATTTGACATAGTTTTGTTATTGTCTGCAGAGAGCCTAATCTCTTGACTATGTATTTTTGGGTATCTTAGCTATATCTTTTAATTTGCACTAATATAAGAAATAAATTAGCATAGTCTCATATTCAAAGTTCCCTTAAGTTAGAATTCCCATTCCATTTACCTCACTCTATGAGTACTCTGTGTTAGTTTGCTCATTCTATATCGATTTATATATGTTCTCTTAGTTGAGTTCTTTTCCTTGACCCAGGCACATATTGTTCTTCATTTGACCAACTGACATGCTTTCAAAGAGCCTTCAAGCAGCCCTGAGTTGAGTAAAATATGCGGGCTAGAAGGTTGTACGGGCATCATTTATAGATAAACCTCATTATAGCATGTGGTAATCAGCTCTCCTTTTCTCTCTCTTCTTCTTCTTCGTATTGTGCCTTGTTTAGCAACTAATCTAAACTGTCTTCTGTATATGTACATTTGATCATCATCTGCTAGATTTAGGATCTGCCCTTATAGAACTTTTCGTTTATGATTCTCTTTACGTGATCGTTTGATAACAATATACAATTTAGTTTATTTTTTTTACATATATATAAATATATTATTTAGATTTTCTACTCTTTATTCCATGCTTTTTTTTAATTACCCACTCTGTTTGCCATTTTTATATATACTTATTAGCTTGTAGTCTTAGTCTAATCGTCCTTCGATTACTTTTTCCCGATAATTACCAGCTATTTATAGGTATCTTCTATTTAATTCATATTTAACATTTACTATTTATATGCCCTATCTATCATTTAGATAACACTATATTCAATCTACATTCATTTAACATTCCGATCAACTTTTACCGATCTTTTCTTTAAGAAATTCTAGCGAATTTGGTATGTTTTTGTTTTTTCTTGTAGTGCGTGTGTTAAATATAGTTAATCTATCTATTAGATAATAGGGTATTTAATCTTCGTCAACTGCTGCTCTGCTGTTCTCTAAATTGTCTTCTATTTCTTTGTTTGTTTCTTGATGCGTTTGCCATCTATACTCCAACCTGGCAGAGCATTTAATCTTCGTCTACTTGTCTCTCGATCTGTTCTGTTTCCCGATCTTTTGTTAAAACATTCCCTATAATAAGCCATGACTTCATTATGAACACAATGATATTTTTTATTCGGCTCCCTCAGGACTCGCTCTAAACGCATAGTCATTGTCAGCAGCTAGATATAGAATGATATATACATGGATATTTAATACACACACACATACGCTCGTTTTCAGTCTTAATATAAATGTCTTGTACAAGCTGTACAATGAAATTAACACATGCTTGTAAATAAATGTACATGTGTATTGTAAATTAAACATGCAGTTCACTGATCGATCCATCTATGGCACACACACACACACACACACACACACACACATATATATACCTGACTGTCTCTCTCTGTGTGTGTGTGTGTAAACATATAAACAGATCTCGGTAGACGTTTTGCCGACTTCGTCGACTTTTACAACTGAGTCCACAAAGCGCATGCATTGATCAGCCTTTTGTGTTGGCTCGATCGTGTCTTTTGTCCGATCTGTCAATGCATTTTATAAAAAGTAAATATATTTATGCATGTGTACATATCGTTGATCTATGAAACAAAATTGGTTACGTTCGCACTTGTTTAAACAAATATCACTACATGTGCAATACACATATAAAAGTCTCCCACCCCCCTTTCTCTCTCCCTCTCTCTCTCTCACTCTCTGTTGACTCCATTTTTTTAAATTTCTGTTTGCCTTACAGGTGCACACAGGTGATAAAGTCAGCTAACGGAGACGCAAGAGCCACCGATCAACTACCGCCCGGCTGGCAGCCAGGCAGGCAGGCAGACGCTCTTGTCTTATCGTATTGGCCAAATGCTTGACAATAAATTAGATTTTGTGCAAATTTAGAATGAAATCAAAAATAAAAGCAGCAGCAATGCACCAACTGGATGCGCTCGACTGGCCAATACCCTGCAACATAACGGTCTCTATTCACTTTGTTTTAATTTTGCTCTGGGTTTTAGTCTACAATAGATCTTAGCAGATCGCAATTCATTTCCAGATCTATATACAGCTATAGAAATTTTACTATAGTTTAAAGTTCTCTTACTTCTCTTTCTTTCTCTCTCTCTCGATCCTGCTCTCTCGCTATTCCTCTCACACACTCTCACTCTCTCTCTCTCTCTGGATTTCCCCCCCTTCTCTCTCTCCCTCTCTCGCTCTCTCCATTTACTCATTTGCATAACACACATATACCCCAATGGCTCTCTTGTAGGGTATTGAAAACAATATGCCATCCACTCGAATAGGTATTTGGCCTGCTCCCATGATGGTGCAAAAAAAAGCTATTCACATAATTGTGTGATTTATATCACAGCGAACAGCGGGAAGAGCGAGAAAGTTCCATCCAAACTGAACGAATTGTAGATGCTCTTTAGCTAGATGAAAGAGAAAAAAAAACAAGTTTATATTTGTATATATTTATGTATGTATATATATTTGTACCTACAAAATCTTGAAAAAGCTCTCTCTAGAGGGATCTGAACTGAAATCAGCTTCGAATCGTTTAAGCTTTTGGCACAAGTGTAAGCCGGACCGGTTCAAGTCATATGTATATGAAAATAATGAATCCTAATCAAATGAAGGAAATATAAATAAAGTAAATAAGCTCTTGGACACATTGAAACGCTGTAATGGGTAATTCCTGCAGACCATAAACCGAACCACTGATAAATATCTTAAGGGCTTAAAGCTCTCAAAGAAACGCAAAAGCCCTCGAGGCACCTGTACCGAAATAACTATATATATTTCATCATATATTACATACCTATATACATATATATGTATGTACATATATACAAGTTGGGGCACGTTTTGGTCTTCGGGCTACCGACATAAGCAAAATACGGCCAAAATGCTTCGCTGTGTTGAGGTCAATGATTTCTTTCATTTCACGCTTTTGGCATGGCCAGCGAAGACGAAAGAGAAGAAGAAGCAGAGGACTGACACTTGCTGAGCATATATTGAATATTAATTAAAAAAAGAAGATGGAGCAGAAGAAGCATAGCTTGGACTTATGTAAACAACGGAGAGTGTTTCGACTTGAAGAGTCTCTATGGACCAATCGCCACGCCTCCCCACCCCTCCCCTCTCCACAGATGTAATGTCAATCGATGACATAATATCATATAGATAGCGAGTGAATCATGCAAACTGATTTCTGATTTCAGATTCTGTGATTTTTTGAGGCCATGCTGATAAGCACAGCATTCAATTAGGCTAAAAAGAAATGCATGTTCGGGCCAAAATGTGTTTTGGCCATAAAATCGAGGCAATCGCTGCAAGCGGAGCTCAGTTAGCGTAACAGAGTTGAGATCGATCGATCAATCAAACGAGATGCATAGAACGTGCCTATATAGTATCGCCGTCGTGGTCCTCACCTGCCTGGGCTGCGTGTGGGGCGAAGTCTTTGAGGAGTGCGCCGATTCGGAGGCGGAGAGCTTCGTCGCCAGCTGGCAGAGCTGTCAGTCGTATGTCTACTGCAATGGCGACGATTCTATCATGGGTGAGTGTGAGGACGGACAGTACTTTGATCCGGAGTCGGGCACCTGTGACGATGCAGAGAATGTCAAGTGTTTTCTGGACGAAGTGGACGAGCCCTCCACGGAGGAGGAGGAGACCGATGAGCCGGAGTCACCGGCCGTAGACATAGACCCCACGCCGCCCACCATGGAAACGCCCACACAGGTGGAGGTGGTGCAGGCGGCGCCCGTCGTCAAGCCGAGCTGCCCGATCACCGACGATCCCACCCAGGTGATCTTCATGCCCAACAACGACTCCTGCACGGACTACTACCTCTGCTATCACGGCCACGCCATGCTGATGCAGTGCACCAACCAGCTGCACTTCAACGCCAAGACGGGGCAATGCGATCTGCCCGAGAACGCCCACTGTGCTGTGAGTCTCGGGGAGCTCTGGCTCCACCTGTTCGCGGCCTGACTAATCGCATCTCCATTGCAGCTGGACCAGTTTGCCACCCACAAGTGCCTGCCGCACATGACGGACTTCTTTCCGCATCCGGACAAGTGCAGCTACTTCTACTACTGCATCAAGGGCTTCCTGACGCTGCAGCAGTGCCCCTTCTACTACGGCTGGGACATTGAGCGGCGCAGCTGCGTCCAGTTGAACGTGGCCAAGTGCTACGGCAATGCCAGGCGTGCGTAGTGCCCTAGGAATCTTGGGCAACATTCGTACCGAGAACTTTATCTTGAAAGAAAGAAAAATAACACCAAAAGTTACACTGTTCAACAAGGCAAAACTTTTTTGACTGAACAAGTTTTGTGAACGATCGAGTTGAGGCCTCAGCTAATATGTCTAAGACATATTAATACCCTGTAATTAGACTTAAGTAAAAGCTTTTAGCTTAAGTTTTGTGAACCTTTAATAAAGTCTTAAGTTTCACTCAACATGATTGATATTATTTTAAATTTTTATTTATTTTTTTTTAAATTCTACATTAGCTTCAAGTCTTACGTCTGAAAATATCTTTAGCAAAAATCTTAAAACTTGTTGCACAGTGTAATATATGAAGACATGATGTAGTATACATGGATTTATTAAGGCGAAAGGAGGAATTCAATCTAAGAACTTGTATTCCTTTACACTTGTTAGCCTCTCAAACTGCAATTTTGTTGCATAGTGTAAGGTCTGAAGAGATCTATATATGAATGTAGGCTTACACGCCGAAACTTTCCAGTCGATAAGCGCTCACAATTTCATTGATAAGTTGCAGGAACATGAACCGTCTAATTAAATTCAACTAATTTAGCCGGCAATCTCTGATGGGGCAACATATAAAGGGCTAAGCACAGGTGGGGCATAGTCGCACACAATGGGCAAATCTTTAGGCATTGACATCCGAACGCTGATCGTGGCCCTGTGGCTGGGCAGAGTTTTGCTCATCGCAGCCGACGATTTCCCGGAATGCAATGGCATCGCGGCCGGCAGCTACATCAACAATCCGCGACCCAACTGCATTCACAGCCTGATCTACTGCGACGAGGACAGCTCCCAGTTCTGCGACAGCGAGAATCTGTGCGACTTGAGCTACACCTGTGATGGGGACGAAACGAGTACTGAGTACACTGACAACTACAGCAACAACAGCAACGGCAGCAACGGCAGCAGCAGCAGCAGCAGCAGCACCACCACCACGAGCAGCACTACCAGCACTACCACAACTGCAGCACCCGGCACCGATGTGCGTAGGCTGTGCCGGCGAGGTGTGACACAGAAGTACGCGTATCCGGGCAATTGCAATTACTACTACTACTGCGTGGATGGCTATCTGGTCGTGGAGCAGTGCCCCATTGGCTACGCCTACAGCGAGCAGCTCGGCACGTGCAGCGGACGCATTGCGGATCAGCTGCCGCGAGCATGTTTCAATTAAGACTCTCACTTGTTACCTGCGACAATTTCTCGTTGCTGCTGTTGTTCTCTTAATTGGCAATTATGACAGCAATTAATACAAAAAATAAAACTGTTAGCTAATCACCTTATCTAAGGCACTGGGGCTACTACTATAAAGCAGACGGTGCCAGCTCGGCTGGCTGACAGTTGCGAAACGCAATTCGTTTTATGTTGCAGCTTCTTTTGGCATTGAGCTGCCTGTGGCCCGTGGGGTGGGCGCAGGCGGTGTTCCTGCAGGAATGCGAGGGCGTCATCATACGGCGCATACCCAACCCCAATCTGGAGTGCAGCGAGTATGTCTACTGCAATGGCGATGACTCCTACTACTGCAATGGCGATTGCTCCGAGCCCGTCGTTTGCTATGACAACGTGGAGGAGCCGGAGCCGGAGACGGTGCAAACGACCGTGAGAACTACGACGCTGTTAACAGAGTCAACTGCGACCAGCAGCTGGACTACAGAGCTACCACCCAGCAGCAGCACCACTCGCACCACTAGCACCACTCGCACCACTAGCACCACTCGCACCACAACTGCAGGCAACCTTCAAGCGATCTGCAGGAGCAGCGCTCAAAATGGCGTCTATCCATATCCAGCGAACGACAACTATTACTATCAGTGCCTGGCCGGCTATCTGCTGCTGCAGCAGTGCCCGCAGCATTTCCATTTCAGCGAGGCCCAGCGGCAGTGCATTAGCTCAAAGTCTTATCAATTGTAAGAGTACTAATAAAAACGTTCAGTTTTTCGTTTTTCGCATGACAAGCGCAGAGCGTAAATGAGTTTCTGATAAGCCTCGATATTATGCTGGGGTTTCGCTTTAAATTTGTTTCCCCAGGCAGCTGCGGCATTTAGTCTACCCTTGACTAGCTCTCAGAGCGGAACAGCATCAGCGTGATGTCATATCTTATACTACTCCTGCTGGCTGCCCTTGGCCTGGCGGCGGCGGACGTCTTCGAGGAGTGCGATGAGAGCCTCCACAACACCTTCATTGGCTCCAACAAGAGCTGCACCCACTTCATCTACTGCAGCGGCGAGGATTCGTTCGAGGGCGAGTGCCCCGAGGAGAACGACTACTTCAATGCGCACCTGGCCATGTGTGAGCCCATGCAGGATGTGGACTGTCGCACGGGCCTGCCCCTGCAGACCAACGAGGTGCAGCAGATCGCAGTCACTGAGTTGCCAGTCCCGCAAACAGTGACCACAGCCTCGACTGCCCTCGATCTGAGCTCGGAAACTGTGACAGCCGCTGCGCCAGCGTCCACGGCGGCGAGCAGCGCCAGCAGCCAGCAGAAGGTCATCACCGTGCTGGCCAGCGAATGCCCACCGGCCGACAGCACCCACCAGATCGTGCTGCTGGCCCACGACAAATCCTGCACGGAGTACTTCATTTGCTATCACGGCAAGCCGCTGCCCATGACCTGTGCCGCCATGCTGCACTTCAATGTGCACACGGCCAAGTGCGACAAGGCCGAGGTGGTCAATTGCATGGTGAGTGTGTGGACATAGCTTATCTATATATCATATCAACGTCTTCTTCTTCTTAGCGCTCCACGATCAGCGTGCGGGAACAGTGCAAGCAGCACACCGTGGACATCTATCCGCATCCGGACAACTGCAACTACTTCTACTACTGCCGCAACGGATTCCTGATGCTGCAGCAGTGCCCCTTCTTCTATGGCTGGGACTACGAGAAGCGCTCCTGCGTGGCGATCGCCCAAGCCAAGTGCTTTGGACGTCAGCGTCTCCTGATCTAATTTATAGACTAAAATTCTAATTTAAGTTGTATAGAGAATTCTTTAAATATATCAATATTACTCTGAAAGATCGCTTGCTTTTCGTTGGACTAGGATCATGTCTTAGGGTTTGGCTAAGTGGAAATATCAATATATATATATTTAAAGATATTGGTAGTTAAAAATTTCCTTTCGAATACATATCTACATTTACGATTTCAATTGAAGGTCACTCACTTACTTTCCCTTTTAAGGTTCTCGAAAATAACCTCTAATGCATTATCTATGATGATTCACATGTACTTTCCGTTCTTTCGGTAATACCTTATTATACATAACATCACTTCCGTTCTCTAGTACTTACTACATGTAAAAAACATGATAAGATATCAGCAATATATTTAAGAGAACATTCCATTCTTATGGCAAAAATCTAATCTAATATTGTTTATGTTTACAAAGAACGCATAGAAAGATCAGTTTGCTTCTAAAAGAAAGTTCAAAAATCACATTATATTCTGGGCATGTGTTTGTAACATCAAATAGCTACAATTAATTTGAAGAAATTTGTTGTGAGCATGTTCTTTTATTGTTTTTTTAGGGCAAGATCAGTTTCTACCTTGAACACCTTGATCAGCTATGTTCAATTAGTTTACACGAATTTCCTCTGATAAATTCAATTAGATCAAGGGAAATTCCGAGCCACAGTTGCCCATATTTCTGCTTTGTAAAACATGTTATAGTGAGATTACTTTAAAACTATGGATCATTGCCAGCAACACGTGATAAAAAGTTGCCAGAAATCTTTGTTTAGCTTCAGGTAAGATCACCTGGTATTTCGCCATCCTAGAAGTTTTTCAGTTTATCACAGGTTCATTCAAGGTCGCACATCCGTATTTTTATCACATGCTAGTCACTGCGTGTAGGAAATTCAGATATTGGAAATGGGACAGCTATCTATATGTTTTTCGCTAGGGAAAGATAAAGCTCCGATTGACCGATATGAGACCTCTCTAACCCAAGGACAATCGTGTGTTGTTTCTCTTCCAGCAACAGCGGCAACAGCACATCAACATAATTAATTGAAGTTTTACTGTAGCAAGTCGCAATCTATTTCAGCTAATCTCTAGTTGATGTCTGTATTGGGTATTGTGTCTTCTCGGATCGACATTTGTAAAATTAATAACGTGCCGCGTCGCAATGTGCTTCATTTCGGGAATCAACATGTCGATCGATTGTGTGGCAAAAAATAGTGCAGAAATATTTTTGTGGCGGCAGCGAATGTTTTGGTTGAAGGCCTTATCGAAACTTTGACACGATATGGAAAAATTTTAATTTTCTGATATTGATGCTATGCGCACGCAATATATGCCAAGTTCTTGGAGCATTACGAAATTAGAATAAAATTGAGGTCTACTGAAGCCTGACACACATTAGATCAAAGCTATGGAGTATATACGCAAATTTTTAGGTTGATCCTGAAATTTCTCTCATAATTGCAATATCGATACCAAAACTTTCTTCCTTTCTTTTCTCTTAGACAAATTCTTGATGCTGTTGCTGCTTTCGTGTTTGACGGCAGCGAGAAGTCATTGGAGCATACGCAAACCCACCAATTCGGTGAGCATAAGGCAAAGTTCTTTGGGACTGTGCAGGAATCAGGCGAGTGGCAGCTTTGTGGCGCATCCGGATGACTGTCGGCTGTTTTATCTCTGCCAGGAAAATGGAGACGCTGTGCTCGCCTCGTGCCCGTCAAATATGTTCTACAATAAGCTGAACAAAATTTGCGACACGGCCGCCAATGCCGGATGTCAGAATAAGACGAACGAGGATATTGTCATTCCTCCCACAAATAATGAGACGAATCTCAATAGCATGATCACAGATGCGGCCAAGTATTGTGCTACCTTAACACCGCAGGCGAGCAATGATCACATCGTTTATGTGGGCAGTTCGTCTAGTTGTAGTAACTATTACATCTGTTACTACGGTCAGGCGATACTGCAGGAGTGCAGTGAGGAGTTGCATTGGAATGCCGTGACAGCCAAATGTGATCTGCCGGAGCGGGCGAAATGTACGTTGGAGCTGAATACATTGCCTGTGAGGCCACCCAGTGATATTACTAGCGAGCTATTGCATTGCCCTGCCTATGGACAGCATCTGTATCCGCATATGCAGCGCTGTGAATTTTTCATTTATTGTGTCAAAGGTCATGCAACCTTGCAGCAGTGCCCGTTTTACTACTTCTTCGATGTGATATCCAAAACTTGTCAATGGTCGCGAACGGCGCTGTGTGTGCGAGATTTGAATTTTCCGCGCCATTAGCTCATAAGTAAAGCAATATCGAACGCAAGAGTGACCGTATCGGTATTAATTAATCGATACTAAGTATCTGATCTGTCGAGTCGATTAATATTTGTCGTGATGTCATGCCATCCAAAATACCAGAACATTCGATAACCCGGTCACACTGTCTTTAACCTGACCACTGTTTACACGAATTTTTTGTTAAAAAAGAAAAATGTTAAATTGTGAAGCGCAGTAATATAAGAGCAAATAAATGAATAGTAAAACCAAGAAGTAACAAGTTAAATTTAATCGAAAAAGCATGGCATAAATATGTACTTACAAAAACTCAGCACACAATATTTACGGCAAGCAACACAGTAAACAGGAACAAAAGTAATTTTATTGAAAAATATCGCTACAAAGCCGAATCAATATTATAAAATTAAGTTGTTTACTTGGTAACAGCTAAAAAGCTTCAGGTAAATTCTTTCAGCAATTATTCTTGAACGAAATAAAATTTCCGAGTGCGATACCCAGATGCTGCTGGAAAGTTCTACAAACATCTTTTTAGCCATTGAATTGCAAGCAACAAATTAAATCAAAACAAAATCAATGTAAATTTTAGTTTTTTACTTGTTTGTCTATGTGTGCGTTCTTGTATGTGTGTTAGAGAATATGCTAGAGAATTTTTTAGGGATATTTCGAAAACGCCGTCGCTTCGATGAGCCGACGCTGGCCACCCAGCCGAATGGGAATTATGACACCGACGATAATAATGAAGATGAAAATGATGAGCAATATGCGCGCTCACCTGAATGGACAGGCGCATATATTAGCAACTTGCAAATCGATAGGTAATTGAAATTTACTTAATAAAAGTTATCTTTGTTCTCTTCTTGCAGCAGCTGGTGAGTGAATGTATATGCGTGCGTGCCAGTGCGTGAGTGCGTGTTTGTGTGTGTGGATATAGTATAAACAAGATTAGAAGACAAAACATCAGCAACAACAGCTACAACAAACCCACACACTTGAAAAAAGTTTAACACATTCCATAAAATAGCCAGAAGGCCGATCGTGTTGTGCTGAAAAGGCGCGAACTTTGAAACTGTAAGAACGTGATCAAGAGAGCGAGAGCGAAGGAGTGAAGTATCGTCGAACAGCTTTTAAGTGTGTTCCCCGTACAGTTCGCTCTGGCAGTGTAGCCGAGCGGCTAAAGCAGTTTTCAGTGGCACACTGGATCAGCCGCAGGAAATGGACATTGATGCTCCTATTGCACTTGGCATGCAGGAGCACGATCAAGACAACGATATCGATAATCATCTCAACAACAGCAACAGCAGCGCATTCCCATCACACGCTTACCATTCGGAGTCATCGATGAATTTTGATTATTTGCAAGGCTTGCATGCGGATGCAGCGGCTTCTACATCTTTGGGCGTTTCAGGCGGCTCCTATGGACCTATGGTCGACGACAGTAAAGCGCTGGACAGGTTGTTATTCCAAACTACATACAAAACAAAACAAATACACTTCTAGTCAACACAACAACAGAAACCCTCTATTTAAATTTAAACATTTTAATTTCATACTATTTGTCGTCTTATGTTGTTATCTATCGTAAATGTTCGCGGTGCTACTTTATGTTCATTCAGCTTACGTAGAACGTTAATAGTTATTTACTTATTTTATTTGATGCATATTTGGTAATGTCTTATGATAATATTATTAATATATATATATATATGTATATATATATGTGTATATATGTAAGAGCGGTGGTAGGCCAAATTTAAATTCGGCTGTCGCCCACACAATGCCCAAAAAGAGCTTTGTGTGAGTGCCTCGATAAGCATCATTAAGTTTCTCTATAAGCTGACAATCTAACATTTGACAATAACTTTGCTTCTCTCTTTTCATATAACCAACCTCAACAACATCAACATTTAATAACATTGGGCAGACCTTTCAATGCAAACGAGCGGTAAAACCATAAACATAATTATGTGTAGTTTGTGGATAATAATGTTAAATCTTCATTTATAGATTTGTTACAATACTAGATCAATTGGATATGCGCGTGGAGAAGTTTCGTAAGGATGCCTTGAATTTACAGGAGAAGAAGGACTATCTCCTGATGTCCATGGATCTCATCAAGAGCAATGAGTTGCTGCAAAACATGACCGAAGGTAAACAGTTAATTGAGAATTGAGTATTATAGCAAAGTAATACCAATCTATTTTCTGTTTACAGGAGAGCGTGAAGAGATTATTTTATATATTCAGCGCGTTAGTGCACGCCTAGCCACTGTGGATCTGAACGTGCGCACCGTGAGGGATGCCTCACAGGAGGACTCGCTCAGCCAGATTAATGCCTTAATTGACACAATGATCAAAATGGGTGACCCAGTTATCGGACGGCAACGTTGTCAGCTGTATTTAAATGCCTGCTGCAGCAGCTCAATGGATCCGAACGGTCGTATGGGAACTGTGTTTGAAGCGGATGTGGGGCCAATCGATAAGAAATTTGAAAGTGCTCTCCTCGGCTGCACTCTTGATGATCAGAAGAACATTAAGAAACGTTTGCAGGCTCTAATGGGCTATCTAAATAAGCAAACTGTTACCAATTAACTTATTACTAGCTACAAATATGCCGCCAATATAAATTATGTTAATAGGCAATAACGATATAAACCAAAACAAAATTTGCAAAAATATACATATATACAATATGCCGACACGCAAATAAATCGAATCCGAAATGGTTACGCATCTTATCGATGTTTATTGTCTGACCAGTCAGCAATCGATAATTATCACGTTCATATAAACATAAACAGCTGAGCAAATGCCGTTAGTTTCATTCACTTTATACTTATTTTAAAGATAACTTAATTTAATATGCCCGGATAACAAATATCCTGCGGCTTTAATACACGATCGCTTAGCACCCAGACGGAGCCTTCTATGCCAAAGAATATTTGTTGTATATTTTTGGAAGTTAGGTATATAATTTCATTGCCCTCGGCGGTTAAATTTGTCTGCTGAGCACAACGCACAACTGCGCCAAACTTGGGCATCACATAGAACAGCGCTCCGAAGTAGTCCACTATCATGCTTCGACTGGGACCCAACAAGTTGCCCAGTCGCGTTAGCTGTATGTGCAACGAGTTTGAGTTGGAGTCGTGTATGGAGCTCTCCAATTGAAGTCTTTTAATGGAGCTGTAAAGCACACCATCTTGATCGGAGACGAGCAGCTCGCCCTGCAGCCCGAAGGTAAAGTCAATTGGTTTGATGGGAAACGTTTGGCTCATATTTTCATATTTGTTGCTTTTCAGTTCGCGCCGATGCCAGGTTTGCTCCAGTATATCGTAGGCCACGATATGCGGCAGACCGTCCGATATGAAGAAGATATGACGTTCCAGTTCGCAGTTGCTTGCCTTGGGTCCCAGGTGCACGACTAGGCTATGAGATGCATTGCTGTCAATGTGCTGGCCACAATCAATGCGCAGCAACTCGGCATTGTTCCTGATCAAATCAAAGACGAACAGCTTGGGCGGGCACTCGCTGTTGGGCCAGCCCACGTCCATGACCCACAGACGACTGAGGCTATCCACCTGCGACCAATGCGCTTGCTGCAGACGCGTGCAATCCGTCTCGAGCTGTCCTCTGCTTGCATGGACTTCGCTGTTGGGATAGATGGCCGTGCGCATGGGCAAATATGAGACGGGCCACTGTGCCTCGATCAGTGTGGGGAAGTCATTGTGTTCCACGCTTACACTGAGAAAAACGCGCGCAAAGTGTGTGGACAAGTGACGCACATTATAGCTGGAGTCGTTGAGACCCGCCTCCGACATTGACCAGCCTGCAGAGCTGGCTGTCTTCAACAGCAAACTGAGTGTTAAGTAGAGACGGAGCCGCGCTTGTGTGTCCATTGCTTAGCGAGCGGACTGCAACTGGAACTATGCTAAGCAGGCCATTGCTTACGTTGTAAATGGAAATGAAAATGGCATGGAAATTGGCCAAGTCAAGGCAGTTTAAGAAATTCGTCAAATTTGTCTAGCTCAGCATTTGGCATATCGTGTGTCAGCCGACAAATTAAATAAGACGGCGCAACCGGCAATTTTTACCAACAGAAAACACAAAAAAAGTCAATATACCAATATGAAATTTGTAATAGCAGTATAAATAGATCAGGCTATATGTATTGACATGATATATTCAGTTAGGTATGAGACTATTTGCAGAGAACATGATCTGATAATGGAGCTTTAGCTTGATTAACTAATTGCCAAGGAAATGTTCAAAGTTTAATCAAATCTATAGCGAAATTCGATTGGAAGCCATGTATTGTTGGTGTAGAGTATTAAATCATCGGCGCACCAGTGATTTATAAAGCAATGTTGTTTACGTATTTTTAAGATACGGAAATTTTTCATCAATCGAAACTGACTCACTTCAAGTGGCATTATCATTCATTATTTTTGCAGGGTATCTATTAAATTATAAATTTATTGCAGAGATAAGCCACCTGTTATATGTTGATATTATATATAAATTGATTATTATATATTATAATTATTTTAAAATTGTAATGTCATATAGGGGAAGCGCTGTAGGCCATATGAGAGATTTTTTATATATTAAAAAACTTTATTAAAATTGAATGTATGAAGGAATTGTATATATTTCATATACATATATTATAAATAATATAAATATAGTTTTACTTTTAATTTTAATTGTATTTTCGTCTAATGCATGTTAAATGTTTGTTAAAATCTTAGATCCTTATCGAGTGAGCTATTCCCTTGGCTTGTGAATCACTTCTAGAAGCATCTATATAAGCTTTGATTTACTATTTATTCGATTTATTAATCAGCTATGTATGTAAAAATCCTGCTATCACAGCCGTATTTTCTATTATAATTTCAATATGTTGCTATCATAACTTAATTTCCTTTAAACCAATTCTTATCTCTTATGCATAATTGAAGCACGATCCCGAGTCTCTTGTATTTACTAAGCTAATGGCTGTTCTATTTTTACTATATACCAGACCTGATTTATGCGCCCCAGTAATGAGGCTCATATCTAATCGAAAGCAATTTGAATTACTCTTCAAACGTTTGGCGCAATCAAGCCAGTTGCCAGTGCGCTCTATTTACTATTGGCGATAAAAGTTTCCTGGGCTCATGTAGATCCCCGAATATGATATGTGTGTATAAAACAATTCTCTCTCTATGTCTCTCTCTCTATATATATATATATATTATGTATATAATTTTTCCATGCTGTACTCCATTGCAATCTTATCTGTGATGGCTTAAACCAATTAATCATCGCAATTCATTTGTTTATTTCCAGAGTTTTCCTAAGAACATCATGCAATGCCACATTAATCACATGAAAATTTTTGAATATGTAGGCTAAAAATTTATTGAATTTTTTTTTGTTTTTATACAGTTATTTCCCGAAACATAATTACTTTAACTGCGATGTGTTTGCGTTGTGTTCTGAACACATCGCATCTGCTATTGCGAAGTTTTTGTTTACTATTTCTGGGGTGAGCTGAACGCCGATTCGAGTATATTAATCATAATCTGATATCTACTTATATTCGCAGCATTTTTGAGCTGATAATTGTGCTGGCTATCAGTCGGGTGGTCTGGATATTGGTAGTGCTCTGTACTGCTGGGAGCTTGGCCATATTTGGTTTGACAAAGTTCCTGCGCGTGGCCTATAATCCACCTGAAGTGCAACAAGGCGACATTGCTGGGGCCAATCTAACGGCTCTCAATTATACCATCAGTAGTTCCAATTCTATGACTTCCACAACTCCATAGCGAGCTCTATCGCATTGGGAAGCTTTTTGCCGTTAGGCCGGGGCACTGATTAACCAATATCATCTTATCTGTGTGCGTGTGTGTTTTTATTGTGCCCCGATATGATTAAAGCTTTTCACGCCTAAATGCTACAACTTGACTTGTCGGCACCGTGCGTTTCAGTTGTTATTTTGTTTTGGCCCTCGACGGATCGTTAAAATCGGTGTATATATAAATATATACTATATACAGAGAACTATATATGTATATATAGATATAATTGTATATATCTTTTTTTGACGGGTTTACGTGAACGGAAAACAAATAGAAAATGTGCAACGCTCTGTGCGAATGCCTCAAGTGCCCCGGCAAAGTGGTTTGCTGGTAAGTTTTTCAAATGTATATAGTATACCTATGTAGGTATACATGTGTTTATATTTCACAATTGTGACTCAGGCGATCGCCAAAACAATCTACATATGTAGGCGGGAGTGGCAGCTGCATCCTTAGGTGACAAAAAGAACATAGATATGTTATATTCTGGACCTGCAATAATTAGATATTCGGAATATATGTATATATATCAGGATATACATATCTTGAACGTAGAAGGTTAACAGAAACCTAAACCTCTATGGCTACTACCTTCTGAAGGTCCATATACTTTGGATCTTCTCTTAAGTGCATTAAAATTTATAGAAAACTTTTAAAGTTTGGTAAGATTTGCATCTACTAGTTCAAATTACTTTCCTACTTTTATATACATTCTTTAATCTGTATAGGAAAGAAATTATGTATATATAATACATCAATACATAAAGTCGGAAGTTACAAAACTCCATAGTATTTAACTCTAATTACACATACTACCTCTATAGCTTAACCCATTCGATCATAAATTTCTAATCTTTTTCTTCCTCTTTGCTCTAGTTGCTGTTCGTGCGCTTGTAAAATGCTAATGAGCATCATCTGCTCGTTCATAGTGCTCCTGGTGATAATTGGATTGATCGTCTACTTCACTGTCTACTACAACAAGGACAGCAACGATGATAAACAGAAGCAGCTCCAGAAAATGCTGCCCATTGTGAAGAGAAGCATACGCGATTACTTTAGTAGGGAATACTAAAATTAATATTAGAGAAGAACCCAAAAACGCCCAAAGAATTTATAATATAAGTTAAATTAGTTGACGAATAAATAAAAACGACAAAAAAGATAACAACAACAACTTCTTTCATTTCACTCATGGACATAATCTAATCATTATTGGTTTCTGGCCTTATCAACAATATTGTTGCGCTTGTTTGAGCCAGAATGGTTGGTATAGCCCATATATATGGGGTTTTTTTCGCTAACGGGCTGGGCCTGTGATTGGCTCGCTTTGCATGTCAGATAAGCATTGCTATAGCACGCTAAGTGATTCATAGGAAGTGACATATTTTTTATTGGAAAAGCAATTAGACATTACCACAAATTAGCAAACTATACCAGACCTATGTAATACACTAATATAGAGTGCGGCAGATATCATGAATCGGAAATGGAAGTAAACTAGATTTTATATAGATAAGTTTTCGATACCGTTTTTATGATAAGATTTATACGTATATTGGTATGTATATAGTTTCTCTCAATCATAATTTATGGCAATGTGTCGAGATAGAGGGAATTCCTTGAGAGATCGATATTGTTTTGGATATTATGACAAATCATAGCTGCAATCTTATTTATGGGGGTATTCCTAGAGAGTGGGAGCTCAATGCAAACAAGATGTTGTATAGATCAGCTATTGTAGGATTCATGCGATTCATTTATAACACTTCTAAAATTGATAGACATTGCTGAAGTGCAACTTTTGCAAATCGCTAAAGCAATTAGGCAAATCCTCTAGAAGTAAGTTTATGTTCCAGAGGGAATATCTTGAGAGGGAAAAAGAAGAGAGAGTATATTTATGACGAGGAATAACCTCATTTATGAGGGTATTCCTAGAGGGTGGAATACAGAAAGAAAGAGAGAGGGACAGTCAAAGAGAGAGAAAGTGTAGACATCCCGCTGGTATAACCTCATTTGTAGACGGAAATACCTATGAGAGTGAGCGAGAGAGCATAAAAGACCCGCTGGCCTACCCTCATCTGTGAGCAGCTGTTAGGTATACAAATGTTGCCTTTGTCTAGGCTGAGCTGGTCAGGTAGTCGAAAAAAATAAAGAATCGAGGGTTGAGCGTGGATTTTTAGGTGCAACAACGTCTCGAAACTCGTCTCGGAATCAATCACAGTTCACTGTTTGCCAGCCAAGCGTCAGGTTCTTGCAGCCATGTCCAGTTCCAACGCCACCTTGTATTACACTGCCATAGACGATATGTTCAAGGATCTGGTGCTGGACACCAGCAAGGAGGAGCAAGCAACAGAGAATGAGGCGCCATTGACAGCCACACCGAAGCGCCTAGTGCGCATACGTAAACAGAATTTGTTTGCCACGGAAATGGAGGACGAGTTCGTCATCTATCGCCGTTTGCCCAAGGCGACGGATCTGTCGCCCAGCACGAAGGAGTTGCGCAAGGAGCGGCAGGGCGAGGAGCTGCTGCGTCTGCGTCGTCAGCGCTGGGAGGCCGGGCAGAGGAAGCCAACGCGACGCCTCACAATGAGAATTTGAGTGGGACGGCGAGTGGGAAATTCCATTGAATTACTGCTGATGTGATCGATAACAAGCAATCGATTTGGCAATCGATTGCAGTGCTTCCCTATTTTATGCTTTACCTTTTAAGATTTAGTCAAATAAGTTCTGCCAAGTATGCAATTGTTGATTTCAAATACAGTTAATACCAAAACCTACGAAAGAATTATAAAACCCAAAGCTTTCAAAAGCTTTTGAACTTATTTCTGTGCACTGAGAGAAAATAGGGGCAGATAAAAGCTGCTCGGAACGGCATGAAGAGATAAAGAAATGGTTGGCCTATGTTGTGTGAGGGCTTAATGGAAGCAGAGTGTTATGAGATTATATATATGTACATATATTAGGTATGTATATGTGTATACTTCTTATGTCTATAAATTCAAGTGCAACTACCTCTCGATGATAATTATGATATATGTACATATGTATGCATATATACGTATAGTATACTAGACTATTATACTTGATTATAATCATCATCCATCATCATATCACCATCATCATCTATTCTATCCTCAGCTCAATTGACAGCAATTTAAAGCAAATGCTCCCTCTGTTTGTTGATTAGCATTTCTTTCATCTAGCCTTAATAAACATGTGTGATAAGCATTGGCAAAAAATTCGTCAGCTTGTGGCCTTGTATGTTATTATAGTACATTTACCTGAATCTACACAGATCACAGAATCTCCCTGAGTCCCTAATTCCCTCGTTTATGACAGGATTTGGCAAAAGTCATGCTTAAGCGTTCATTTAGCTATTCTAAGTCACCAGATTAGCTTTCTTTAGTTTTATCTTTCGGTGGTTCCTTAGATTGGCTCCACTTGAAATCTTGATCTATCGGCTTTTATTTTTGGCAATCCTTGAGTCAGTTCACTGCTCCAATTCTAGATAACATTTTATCAGCTGCGTGACTTTCACAAATATTTTAATAGATTTTATTGGAGCGCTTATCAGTCAGTTCGTTCGATTTGTTTATGAACACAAATCAAACTTATATAAGAATCATATCACGCATTTAATGGAACTTTATGCAAATCATTTTGATTGCAGCTAAGACGGAAGCCCCGCTTGACCCCTATCAGCGACATGATTCGTCAAGTCTACAGGGCTGAGCTGTGCACTCTGCACAGATTCCCTACCATATAGCAATCTACAAGCTATGCCCACAATAGACAACAACTACGGCATATACATACATCTCGGGACGAGCCGGAACTCAGCTGAAAAGCTCATAACACAAATTTTTGTAAAAATCCCTGACGTCGAACCAGTGCTTCGATTTAGCTGAAATTTGGTATATAGCTACTATAGACCTTCAGCTACCATATATCCAAAATTTGTGCATCTGACTCTATTACAATTGCCTGAAATCGCAAAAGTTTATAGCTCGCCACTGCCTGCTCCGATTTTGTTGATTCTTTGAAAATCAGATACTTCGCAGCCAACTCTACGGCTCTGCCAAATTTGGGCTAAATCTTTGCGCCAGAACGTGCAGAAATCATTTAACAAAGTTCATTTTAAATCGTGCCATTCGCTGTAAACAAAAAACATTTCAGAGTTTCGCTGGGAATTCGCTTTTGACTTTATCATCATCAATGAGACACGCGGCCGGTTGACGCGCTAGACAGATCAATGTATAACGAACAAGAGAGCGCCATCTAGGGGGGAGGGTCAGCAAATCTACTGTGTCTGTGTGCGTGTGTGCGTGTGGTGAGAGCGTCGACTTGACACTCTCTTGCATGTGTGTGTATGTTACATGTGTGCAAGCTCTGCCTCTCTGTGTGGATACGTCTGTGTGTGCGGGGCGCGCAATGAGACGGCGTGTGTAGCGACTGTTTGATGAACTTGATCAATGGGTAATCGGTCTACACTTGTACATACATACATATGTATATGTATGTATGGCTAATATCTAGTATTATGCTGCTTTAGAGATATACTATTATATTTATATTATTTACATATTTCATTTTGTTTATATAGTAATACTTTGTACGGCTAATGATTGTATGCATTTGGAGGATATATATATCCTATATCTGTATGTGTATATGTATGTTGTTTTAAGTTCCATATACACCCCTTCATTAAAAACCTGTCCGCGTGGAATATCGTTATTTGCCAATGACGAACTTTTAATAGGTTATGTCTTATCTCTAAGGAACTGTACTAAATCTCTATCTAAGATATCTTAGTAGTATATTAAACCTCTAACTAAGATAACTGAGAGGTGTATTACTTTAAAGAGAAAAGTGGCAATATGTTTATCCATGCATATACATATATGTATATTTATATGAACCCAACTCTTCTTTATGGATTTAGTATATCAGTTTATGGATTCAGACGTCAATCATGGTTTATATTATGTAAAATGCATGTGTACTTGTAAATCGTAGATGGTTAATCAAGAGCTATATCTTAATGGTATATCATTTGATATATCCATGTAAAACTACCATAAAATCGGTTACGACTGAACTTTATGGATATGGTAAATATCCAGCTATGGCCTGGCATCTATATATTTAGCACAAGCCAAAAGTGCTCTACAAGTTGCATGCATAAAGCCCATAAACGGCGCCCTATAAAAGTTTACTAATCTAATTTCCGATGACTATTCAGATTTTATAGCATTTGATATATATTATATATCATAAAACGCTAGTCATTTGATTCACATTTATGAACGTGAATAGCAGATTTGTAAGTGGAACGTTTAGTACAAATCGATGAATAAGCATTTTCGCAAGATCTAGGCTATTGATATATTCCACTATTTCTATCAAATTACATTTATTTAATTAGTCCACCCCGAATTCACATATTGCGCCCGATATCATTTCACGATACTTCACCGAAAAAACTCCAAATATATACATATATTGAATTTCAACTGTAATATCAGATCTTCGCTCTATGTTGAGTAATCAAAGAAGGTGTATAAAATGATTTATATATATATGTATATTTATTATTATTATCAATAGGTTTTTCTAGGCACTAAGTAATACATGTTTTGCGCTACACAAAACTGGAAAACAGGATATTCAAGAACATTATTTAAAACAATTAGCAGATGAACCCCCTTAAGTATAAGATTTACGCTTAACATCTATGTAGCCCGGTCAGCAGTAGAGTCCCTGGCCCTCGTTCTGCTCAATATGGTAGTTGCAGTACTGTCGCTGAGTGGGCGTCAGTCCCATGGTGTCCACCTCCGATTTGAATTGCTCGATGCCGCCCACTCCGGCCAGATAGCCGTTCAGCTTGGTGGCCACGTAGCTGGTCTGCAGCAGTTCCGGATTAAGATTGAGCGATGCTGCCAGATCCTTGTGGCCTTGCAATCTATATTTCTGATGGTATCTATATGCACAAAAAAAAAAAAAAAAATTATATATATATATATTATTTATATTAATAGAGGATAGTTAAGTAAACTTACGCCTCGGCTGGGAAAAAGTTCAGCTTAGGCGCAATGTCCGTGGTGATGATCTCAGGCAGGCGACGCTCCTGCTCCTCCAGCTTGGAGGCTTCAGCGATCTGCTTCTGCTCATCATCGTGGTAGAGTATGAGCGAGGCATACTGCCGCTTCATCGGCTTGGTTAGGCCGTACTCATGGTTGTTCCAGAACAGATGCAGCAGTTCCTTGAAGCTAATCACTGATGGATCGTAGTCAATTTCCAGCACTTCCGTGTGATCACCCCTGCATAAAGTTGAGCGGTTAGTAAGCGATAGGCGTTATCAAGAGGCAAAGCACAGATAGTAGGGGATAGTAAGGGAGAGAGAAGGGAGAGAACGATAGATATTTGTTAGCCAAATTGATGCCCTATTTCACAGTGCTTACATTTTACGGTACGTTGGCAAGTCGGAGCTGCCGCCGGCATAGCCGACAGTGGTGCGCAGCACTCCACGCGTGGCTCCATACAGCGACTCGGCGCCCCAGAAGCAGCCCATGCCAAATGTCGCCGTGGCATAGCTCACATTCACACGATGGACGGGCGAAAGATTGAGCTCCTTTTGCTCATTGCGCACAGTGCTCTGTTGGAAAGAGATAGAAAGAAAGAAAGAAATTCAGTTGATGAGTTAAAGCCTCAAGAGTTCATTGCACTGCGAACAGCCAGCGCACCAGAAACAGGAAGGTGAGGCCGTAGCCCAAGCCAGTCACACAGCGCATCGTGCACAAAAGTCGAGATTTTGATGCACAAACTTTCAGCACGTCGCTTTTTGAAGTTCTTTAGCACAAACTGCGCTCTGCCGACAACTGAAATAACTGTGCTCACGCTCTTCACATTTTCACTGCTTTTTGATTTGTATTAGCGTCTCTCTCAGGCGCACGCCGCTCAGCTGTTTGAGAGAGGGCGGCAGTGACGGAGCAGAGAGCAGCTGTTTGCTGGCTGCTGCTGTGACGTCACAGATGCGTCGCTGCAGCGACGATTCAAGGTCAATGCCAATGTAGGCAGTGAAAATAGTTAAAGTGAATAAAATCGAAAGTTACGCGCAGCAATTTGTAGTAGTAGAATTCATATTCTATTTTCACAGCAAGGCATTCAATTTGAATACTAATTAATTTTTGCTTTGAATCACTTTATACTTGCTTTGAAATTACGAAAGAGGCGAGCAAACATTTTTTGGCTGTTGCTAATTCTTCGCTGGTCGTGCGGCAACTAAAGCTGGCCATAACAATGCGGCAATAGAAGCTCGAAAAATTGCTGTATTGGCCTTGGCAAAAGTTCAAAGCACTCGGAAATTAAATTGTATTTAAATTTAAATTTTTACGCGCCCTAACATAATATTTAGACTTATGACACTTGGAATAGCACTTTGTTCATCCCACTTGCTTACCAAATCCTTGAGTTCAGGAGTGGAAACATCTTTGGTGATGGTCAGCGACATGTTTTTTTATTAAGAAAATTTGTTGTGCTTTGCTTAAAGAAATGCGAGCAACTGTTGACTTTCAGCAAGAAGCCACTCAATTTATACGCAGGCGATGAGCGCATTTAATACTATCTTGATAACATGCCAACGGGAGTGAGTGTGAGTGAGAGCGGGAGAACTGGTAAAAGTGTTGCTGGCAACATTCGAGCATGCGGCTAAGCTAAACGAGCATGCGCTCAATACCAAAGCTTTCACATACTTGTAAAGCTCTAATAGTATAAGCTTGCAATAAAGAAAACTTTTACAGTGGTTTATAAATATTTAGCTACGCGTAATTTTATTCATATATAAAAATAGTATCTTGTCATTGGTATTAAGCCAATTAACGACTTTGGGGCAGTCTTGTATTTAATCAAGTTTGGGCTGTTTGTTATTTGTTCGGCTCGAATTTGAGCAGACTTAGGCGTAAAATGAAATCTAGTAGAAACATTTGAATTTTGATTTCCTTGGGATTCTGTGTGTTGTAAAAGCCAGGCACTCCTGCTTTTTGCAGCATAGATTGCTGGTCGAAAACCTAAATGATTAATGAAACAGGTTTAATTTGTGTTAAGGGAGTCAAATATTACTGCAACTAACCTTTTGATCTAGCACTTCGATTATTTTCTTGTCTGTTTCCAATAGTTTTTTCGTGTGCTTGATTTTCATAAGCCCCAGTATGTGCTGCAACTCCTCTGGATCTTTGATTTTGCTACGCCAATCAGCCACCTCGATTTCGTATTCATTCTCCACTTGTGCGCGCATCTGTATCAAGTGCTTCTCCGTTACATGTTGCAATTCCATTAGCGCTTTAACTATATCGAAAATACTTTCATTCAAAACACAATTCGCCAGTTCGGTGAGCAGGTCGTAGGATATTCGTGTCTGCAAGGTCCTGATTTAAAATCTTAATCTCTTTAAGGTTTTTAACAGTTGACAATTGCAGTTACTCACTCTGGCAACTCCGAATGCATTTCTTTAAGCTGATCCACTAAGATAATTCAATGAGTTGAAACATTTTATAATATGCGAAAATCAAACAAACATACATACTTAGAAAATAGATTTTGCGTTGCAAGAATTCTGGCGTAGGATGCTGTTGCTGATTTGCTGTCGCATTAGACGATTCGCTGCTGTTGGAGCTCGTTTCATTTTCCATTGGAACATCATCCATTTTTATTTTAGGTAATGCTAATTATTATTATAAATCTAGTTTTAAAGTTCACTTATTCAGCTAGCTGCAATATCAATTCAATTATTACAGTCAAACAGCTGTTTGCCAGGGCTGCATCAGCGCGTCAATTCCCACGTATATCGAAGAGGTTAACCAAATTTAAATTTAAATTATTTAGTTGTTCTTTTTATTGATATCGGCTAAAAATTTGACAGACTTAATAATACACAAAGTGTAGTTCATATTGAAATAAATCACAAATAATTAAAAAAAGCAATATATTTGTTTTAATTTAGTAAAAATATTGATTTATAATCAATTCTGATTAATTCTACTGATTACATCCATACTATTTGAATGTGTTAAAAATTAAGAGATTTGCGTGCTTTTACAAAATGCTCGTCGGTCTCATAGCTATAGACACGATTCAGCTTGACTTTTCGTCGCTTCTTCAGCTCCGTTAAAAATCCAACTGCGCCAGAACAGGGTGTAGCTGGCACATGCGACTTCTTTAAGTCCTCCGAGTAACATTCGCGTTTTCCGTTATCACCACGTTGCGCCTGCTTTGGCGTTTCGACAATTTTTAGGGTGCTCAGACGCTGTAGAATTAGATTTGTCTCAATGTTTGCCATGTTTGAACGTTAGTTTCGTCTGTGTTTATTTGCTGACTCTGTCTAAGCGATGTTGACGAATGCTGCTTTGCAACTAGATTTCCAAATATTTTATCCCGACTTTTATATTCGGTAGACGCTCACTCAAATTTGATATAGACTGTCATAAAGTTGTGCAAAATTTCAGAGAACTATCGATACAGCTGTCTGAGATTAGTGAAACAGGTAACAGTAATTGACACAAAGTATTATTTTATGCTTTCCGATGAAAGGCGCCTTCCTCGTTTAATGAGTTTAAAATGAAGCAGGTAGTAATTTTCAATCCACCATCTGGCGTGTACACACTGGCTCTGGCCGCACACCATATGTTTTCGAAATTCAAGTGCACGTGTGTGTGTGAGTGAGTGTGCGCGCCTCTGTGTTTGTGTGTCAGAGCACAGTGTGAACTGCCATTGCAGTGTGAGGGGATTCATTAGAATTCTGTTACGCGAACGGTGAAGGCAGTCGGTAACCCTTCAGCATTCAATTGGCAATAGTAATAATTCAGCATTGACAATTAATGCAAACAATTGATTTGGACAATAGTTAATCAATAGTAATAGCAGTAACGATAACAAAAACAGCAACAACTAGACGAATACATCGATTGATATAAAAATCAAAGCTAACTGTGAATATTGTGTAATTCCTTCAACGAGAAGATGAATTTGAAATAAGACATCAGAACGTAGAAAAACAAAAACAACTGAAAAGAGAACAACTTGTCAACAGTTGGATTTAAAAAAAAATTTTTTTTGTAATCATATGATTTTCTAGAAAGAAAGGAATATACTTGAATAAATAAACAAAAACGGCAAACAGCAACAGAGAATAATCATTGGCCAACAGAAAATCAAAATAAATAAAAATTAGTTTAATAAAATTGACATGTACACAGTAAACAAGGGACCTAGCAAAATTGTTGCTAAAACGCGACGCGGTAAGTAAATTTTACAAGAAATATATGTAAATGGTGTAAAAAGTACAATAAACCCTACGGGAAAGGCGACCGCCTGCAAAAAGTGTTGCTGTTATGTCACAACGTGCCGCCGCTGCCGACAGAGGCAGCACTGCTAAACTCTCCCGCAGCGCGCTCTCGCAGCGCTCGCGCTCTTTGTCTTTTGTTTTGTACTTTTTGCCGGTAAGCCCAATTTACATTCAAACAATAACAAACAAAACGAACGCCCACAGGTCTGCCACAAAACTTTGAAAAGTTCGAGAGCATCAAGGAGAGCGGCAAGAAACATGGGAGCATCAGCAACAACTTTGATCTCAACAGTCCCGAGAAGAACAAGAAGTAAGTGAGCGATGTTCGTGTGTTTTTGTGTGTGACTGTGTATGTGTGGCTTATGCAAACGATGTACGCTGCACTATGGCTTATCTCCAATCATTCGTTTTATCACAAAAAATGTCGAATAGGTCGACCTTTGTATATAACAGAAGCATGTTAATTGAGTAACCAGAGTAACCGGCTAGCCGACAACACGTGGGCCAGTTTCGGTTATTGCCAGCAGAGACACAGTGACTTTTGTCTGGCATTTTCTGCCCGTTACGTCACATTAAGTGCTTCGCCAAAAGATTTTCCATTACGAGATTTATTTTCGTTGTCACCATGTGCCTGACGTATGTTTGCATAAGTACTCAATTTAAGTGTATGTGTGTGTCGTTGCTTATTCTTATTTTAACTTGTGCACATGCACGTGTTGGTGCATCTTCTTTTTCTTATGTTAATGTAACGTATTTCTATTTGAATTTGTTTAGCATACCGCGTCCGGTATTTCAACAGAGCTTCGCTTCGAAACGCATTGCGCCCACAAAGCTGATTGAGGATGAGGTGATAACACCGCAACACGAGGAGATAATACGCTACATAAACGACTGTAAGCAACATAATTTAATTTTCTAGCTTATTCGTCAATTTCAATGTCTCTTCTGCTATTGCAGCGTGGAACATTCTGGTCGCACAAAACCCGTATGATTCCAGCACAGTGAAGCTCGATGGCAAGGCCGATGCTAACAATAATAGCGCCTCTACTTTGGCCACACCGAGTCCAGTGGATAGCATTATAGCCAATACACCCGTGTCGGCATCGGCAGCGCCGGCCGTTTGGGTAGAGCCTCCAAGTCCAGCCCTAAACGATTTCAAGCCATTCGATTTGGAGTCTTGGTGGGGACGTCGCTTGTTCCACAACATTACCAAAAGCCTATAGACTGATGATTGGCCGCTGGATTATGTTAATTTAGTAGTCGGTGCTTCCGTTTCTATTATTTTTACATCTAATTTCGACTGCAAATCAAATTCACATTAGACATAAAGATTTAAATAGCGGATAAGAGGTCATTTTTGCGATTCTGGATGAGCCGTTTGAAACGGCAATTTGATAAGTCCCGCAGTTTTTTTTGCCCCTTAAGTATATAAATATAAATTTAAAGATCCTTGTTGGCCGTGTAAATAATTCGATACAAAAGTCATTGTATGATTCTTTCATATATAAACGTAAGATTGATTCTTTAAGTTTTTGTTATACAACAGACATAGATACATACATATACATATACATATATATGAATAAGAGATAAACATGTTAATAGTCTTCTCTGGTCATTAAACAGCTTTCAATTTAAAAATCTACAGCATGTTCAACGAATAGCTTTTAGAATTTTAGAATTTCTTTATTTTGAGCTCACACCTGACACTTGCCGAGCAAAATATGTTTTACTTGTGGGTATATAAATATGAAAACCATCTAAATGTTTAATATACATATATCACACTAGTTACTACAATAGAAAACAAATTTTTCCTAGTATATTTAAATAAGGCAAATTGATATGGCGGAAATGAACTTGAACTTAAGAATGAGCACAATATATTTGTATATCTAAAATAGTTTATATTGACATGATTTATAAAAGTAGATGCATAAGTGCAATTTAAAAATCCGTTAAAAGTATTGGTTCTTAATTAACGTGGGGTCTTGTTCCCCTGTTTCCACTGTTTAATTTGAATTTTCAGTCTGTTAAATTCTGTGGGAGAATACGTTAGGCGTTACGTTAACAGTGCTGCTTCCATTACGCCACAGCGTTGCGCTACGATGAGCACATTGCGTTAACATTGAGCATTTTGTGTCATCATTAGCAGAACAGCTGAGCGGCACCGCACACATCTATTTCTAGATTACTGGAATTTAAAGAAAATGTCTTGCGAAGCAATTAGTGAATTGGAGGCTCGCCTGGGCGAGGCCACGCTAGAGGATGTGGCTAGTCGTCATCGTCGCGAGCGCAAGGAGCTGCAAGCCAAACTGCAGGCCATGAAGAAAAATGCACCAAAGAACAACAAAGGCAAACGCAAGGAGTTTCTTGAGGAGATGGCCCGCCTGGAAGGAGAGCTTGAGCAGCGCCAAAAGACGGAACTCCAAGACGCGACTGCAGCAGTAGCAACAGCTCCAGCTGCCAGCGAGCCAGCAGTTGAAAAAGTGCCAGCGGCGGACAGCGGCAACGAGGAGGAGGATGTTGTCCATCCAGCACAACAGCGCGTGTCCAAAGCACAAAAGCGTCGCAACAAAAAGGAGAAAGAGGCACGCGATCGTGCGCAGGAAATACACCAGGCAATGCAAGACGCCGCCAAAGTATTGTCGCCCAAGCAAATTGAACTGCAGCAAATCACAGCTAAGTTGCAAGGTCGCCAGCTGGCGCTCCACATGATACTCTCAGATGGCGACTGTCTCTACAATGCGATACGCCATCAGCTGCGGCAGCACGCGTTGCCCGAGCACAGTGTTCAGGAGCTGCGAGTCGAGACGGCCAACTATGTACGCGCCCACAAGGATGAACTCATTTGCTATATGACACATCCGGATACCGGAGATCTTCTCACTGACGAACAGTTCGAGGCCTACTGCCAGGACATAGCCAACACCCATGCTTGGGGCGGGCACATCGAGCTGAAGGCGCTCTCCTCGCTGCTGCGCGTGCCCATTGAAGTCATCCAAGCCGAGGGACCCTCGACGCAGCTGGGCCAGGAGGAGTTCGGCGGAGCGCCACTAGTCGTTTGCTATCATCGCCATATTTACCAACTAGGCGCCCATTACAACTCCACGATTCCAGAGAAGGAGGAGGAGTAGCACTAAATGTTAAGCATCCAAGATAAGCAAAATTTAAGTGATTTGCAACATGTTTACGGTTTATTGAATTAATATCTCGATATTACTATATATATACATATGTATATATATTGTATATACTATATATAAATATGCATTTGGAAGATTTGAATTATTGTCAAAATTTGCAAATAGTTTCATATGTTTTGTACAAATGTTATTTATTTAAAAATAACAATTAAATTATTTCACTTTACAAGAATATTAATAGGCATTTCCTATATCTTTCTCTCTATATATATGTGTGTAAATTTTGATCCAGTTATTTATAGCTTATAATCATAATACAAAATGTAATCAGAAATCGAATATGTACAACACTTGAATTTGTTGAATAGAAGCTTAGCTAATTATTATTATTAGATGGAACCCTGCCTGATTATTGCTTAGTCAAATTGTACTAGAAGCGTTTGATTTCAAAACTGGAATAATTAGTTAGATTGAAAATTCTCTATGATGTCAGGGACGCCAGTTGCCTTCCATGCCTTCCTTAATTCATTTAATTTAGGTACTTGTAGTTGAGTTATTTATTTCTCCTTCTTCTTCTCGGACTTGGCAGTGGGCTTCTTGGCAGGTGTGCTAGGGTAGATCATAAACATGACCAACTGGATGCCACCTAAGACCCACAGGAACAAATTCTGATACTACAAAATTAAAAAAAGCATGAATTTTAAAGGGAGATCTTTGGACTCCATTGAGTAGGTCGGGGCACTTACCACCATGACATGATTGCGTATGGACACTGCATACAAGGTCCAGGCAGTGGCAACCAGCTGTCCGGCAAAGATGATGGGAAAGGGCATGCCCTCCGTGCTCTTCTTCCTGATAATCTCTGGCAAATTGAGCAGCGGCGAGCCGACTAGCCAGACGAGTATCGATGTGATCAGCATGCCCAGACGGAACTCAATTTGCTTGGGATCCTCGAAGTTGGCATAGGCTATGCAGGCCATCAGGAACAGTGCGGCATAGCCAATCTTGATCCAGATCTTGGATTTGCTCTCGCTCGAGGCATAGTAATAAAAGCCAACCAGGAATATCGAGTTGATCGCGAAGCCAATGACATTCACATTGATCATGGGCTGATCGCCCATAATCTGACCCAGTTTTAAGCTGAGTACGGTTCTATGGGTGGAAGGATTAAAGAGGGAATGTCAGTATAGCAATCTATGTATACTATGAAAGTATGATAGCAATATTTAACAATCCAAATGGTTAAAACTACATAAGTACATGCATATATGTTTATATGTATAGTCATCGTTCAGTAGTCCCATTAGAATTTCACAATATTAATCTATGTTGTGCCTAGGTAATTATTGAAATGGAATGTGGTAGCTGATAGATAAGATTTTCCTTGGTCATCAATAATTAAAGCTATACGTGGCCAGTTTTCCTTAAATTTCTTTAAAAATACATATATAAATATTATTATTTCCAATCTCATAAATGAAAGAATGTCAAGTATAGAATATTTCGTCTAGTAATATGGGTGTATTCAGCTAAACTGTTCTACATTATTAATATTATAAAGGCATGTAATATTTGTATATAAGCTAAACCAACTACTTTATCAAAATAACTAAATCTTTATAGTCCCAATCTAGAAGGCTCAACACGTAGCTTTGCGAAAGGTACAAGTTAAAAGGGCACTTTGCATGCCCACCTAACCACCCCCTCAGGCAAAAAAACAACTCAGGTACACGCAACTGTTGCATCTAGCGGAAATTCTCGCGTGTCGCTTGGCACTTGGCCCCATTTCGCATTTGCATTTTCAATTTCATTAAGGAAAAGCCGCACGTGGTGTGGGCGAGGTCGACGTTTGCAGCCAACTAGGCTTGTCCAGCTCACTGATTAGCTAAGCTGGAAGCTTTAGACAATCAGAGACGACTCTCCCAAGTGCCGTCTATCGCATATTAAGAAGCGCCTATGTATTACACTTATGTATTTGTAGATAAGATGTACGTGGTGTAGCCGTAAGGCGATAAGAACTTTAAATGTGTCCAACTAGAATTGTTTCAAAATGCCAAGAAATTCTAATTGGGAAATTAGAGGGGAGAGTTTATTTTATGTAACCGTCAATTGTCATTGACCGATCAATCGAGCTACATACAAGCAGCCTTTCGATTTAGCCTTGAACTAGGCTACTCCCACCTCTCACACATGGCACTCGTTCTCTAACCCATTTGGCAAAGTCATGACGACAATTCAAAAAATTTAATCAATTACACACAGCTGCAATTGCTACTTTTTTCTATCCATTTCAGTGTTATAGTGTTAGTTTCTGTTTGTGTGCAGTTGAGCGTGTAATTGCACTACTTTGTTTATGGTTTGTTGAGAATTATAGCACTTACAGCACTATACCGCCTAGAAATGGTCCAATCGGATAAATATCGCTGCTGCCCTTTTTGCGTATATCATTTAAAAGCGCTATGCCGGATAGAAATTGTAGTGTAGTTACTGTGCCGGCTATTTTACCGATGGTTTCACTGTGCGGTGCCAATAAGTCGCTAAGTGCATCCATTTTGCTTCATGCAGCTGTGTGTTTATGTTCTAAGGAAAACTTGTTCTACGCGCAGGCACTGGCTGGGACAGGTTTATAAACAAATATGCGAAATAATCAAAACAAAACCAAAATCTAACGACCAAACAAAACGAACTGCCGCTGCCGTAACAACTGACTCCCTAAGCTGGAGATGGCCACCTTTTATAAACAGAAATGAGCTAAATAATCGTATGTTGATATCGGTATCGCTGGCACCAGAAGCATTTATCGATATGTGTAGCAATTTGAATTGTATTTTTATATATTGTACGGTAAAACTAAAATATCTTAAATTATTAAACATCCTCGCGAAGGACATGCTTCTTCTTCTCGCTGACAAAAGGCACCTTGCCCTTCTTCGAGTGTTTGCGTATATTGGCCTCCTTGACCAACTCCTTGTCCTTGACCGCACGCATCTTCCGCTGCGCATTCATCACATGACGCGGCACCTGTCGATGACGTGCAATCCGTTTGATTTGTGGATGAGCTGCATACTTCTCCTTGAGTGCCTCCTGATAGTTGAAGTTGGCACGCTCGCGAGGACGTATCACGCCCAGTTTCTCTGACGCATTCGCTTTCCACATGCGTACATTCATTTCATCCGAGCCGGAGAAAATGTAGCGATTGTCCAGCGACCAGGCAACACAGACCACATGCTGCATTCGCTTGGTGTGATAAATGTCACGAGAGTGGCTATGATGTGCATTATAGAGGCGTACAGTCTTATCGTAACTACCCGAGACAAACTCCTTGCCCGTGGGCGCGTAGTCCACATCCGTGACAGCCGAAACATGATCGAAGTGCACCTTAAGAGGCGACTGCAGTTTGCGCGTATCAAAACTGTAGAGACTGAAAAAGAGGTTGTTAGTTGCAAATTCCTACCTATTAATTGAGTCAGCTTACTTGCAATCCTCGTTGGCCACGGTAAAGTTGAAGGCCTCCATGGGATTCCAGGCCAGTTTGTTGCTCTTCATGGTCAAGACAACTTTGCGCAGCGGCTGCGCCTCACGCTGATCGTACAAAATGATGCTGCGATCGCTGGCACAGCACGCAAGCACATTTGTCTCCACCGGATTGTAGGAAATGGTGTGCAGCGTGTCGACGCCCCATTTCAGAGTCTTGATGGGATCGTTGTGCTGTTCATCCCAAATGGCGCAGACCTCGCCGCAGGTGGCGAAGCTGTTGTCTTTGCGATTGTGCGAAATGCCATGCAATATGTGACGACTCAATATTGTATTAACCGGCTCCTCCTCCTCGCCTACATCCGGTGCCTCGGTACTCCATACCTTGATTGTCTTGTCATCGCCCACAGTGAATATACGTTCGCCATTCCGTGAATATGCAATGCCACGAACAAAGCCATCGTGGGCCACAAAGCTGCGCTGGCTGGTGCGATTGGCCAGGTCCCAAATGCGAACCTCGCCGTCGTAGGCGCCGGTGGCCAACGTGGACAGCAGCTTGGGGTGCTTGCCAAAGCAGGCGACGCCATCGCGGTGACCGCTCAAGTTGCAAAGGAACGGCTTGGCAAATACACGCTCCAGTTTGGTGGCATTCAGGGCGCGCACATATTCCCGAGGACCCTCCATAGGATGCAGAGCCGGATCGTAATTTCGTGGAACTGCAATTTGTTAGCTGTTAGCTGTAGTCAACAATTGTCTAATATCTTACTTTTATGTTGCTGCAGTTTGGTTTCCCGGACATAGTTGTCCGGGTTGCGACTTATCATTTTCACCTTCATTCTGTACTCAGCATCAATAGGATACAATCAATTAATGCTTTATTTATTTAAAATATAGCAATAAAACACCAAAGCATGTGCGCACTCTTTTTAATTAGATATGGTCATAAAATGAAACGATATATCGATAAGCATGGTAGCCAATTCACAGCTGTTAGGCTGTTGGCCTGGGCACCGTATATCGATATTTTTGGTACAGCTGTTATTCCGCGCGCAGGAAAATAAATTTGAATGATGCAACAGGTGTTAATGCATGTAACTAATTTAATTCAATACTGATAACACCCAAATACGGAGACAATGCAAATGAAGGAGCCTAAATCAATGGACATACTAATATAATCATCGGAAAGCGTATCCCATACTGCACGAAAGCCATAGAAGAAACCAGCACCTGTCTGCTGATATAAGCAGACATTAACCACGTGCTTGTAACGGTGTTGCAGACAGAAGCCTTTCATTTTCAAATTCACGCTATCAGCTACATCGCGCGTCAATTTAGCGGCAGTGTCGATTTGATAGACTTTACCTGGCAGAGTATTTAAAGTAAAATTGAATTAGGTTTGCTTTAAATAGATGCCTTCACTCCAACCTTTTAGTTTTTCACTCATCACACGCTCAACCATAAATCGTATGAATGGCACTGGAAACTTGCAACCGAAAGCAGGTCCCATATCGTATGCATTATAAATAGTAACATCTGTGGCCGGCTGTGCTTCCGAATGCTTCTCAGAATCGGATTCCGACTCATTCAGCAATGACGGCGGCAGTGTTGATACTTCTGAGTTAGCGCCATCGGCCTTTTTATCTCCCACTGACCCGCGATTGGTCGAACGAGATTTTTCCCCAGCTGTTGCCCGAATAGTGGACCCCTTTTCGGATTTTTTATTGATTGACGACATTTCTCCTTCGATAATAAAATAACTCCCAAAGATTTGCTGCCTTCTTTTTTTCTGTGGTGATCCTTTCTGATGGGCAACACAACGATCACTGAGCTCACTTCTCAGTTTCTATGTGAAATGAATTTGATTTATCAACTTAATTTTTAATTTTTCTGAAAACATTTTAAAAATTAAAAATACCCGCTGAAATATTCTGCGTTTACGTTAACAATTTTATAGATTTTTATTATTTTTCAGTTTCTTGTTAAACTTAAATATTGAATATATATATTTTTTTAAATATTTCTAGAAGGTTTCCTAAAACTTTTAAGATAAACATGAAAAGTAAGAAACTAACTGCGAAATTTCTAAACATTTTCAATGCTTTTCTCGTTTTCGATGGCTTCGACGCTTTTTCTTTGGCTGTTCCAACTGCGATTGGCAATTGGTGTTGGTCTCTTGGTTGGACAGCTCCTGTTCCTGCTCTTGCTGCTGTTGCCGTTCCTGGTCTTGCTGCAGCTTCTCCAATTGGACTCCCTGCTCCTCTTGCAGCTCCAGCAAGCGGCGACGACAGCAACAGCTGCGCAGCGAACGCATAAAGAACTCAAAATTCTGATTGAAATGATGCAAACTCTGCGGATCTATTCGAAATCCTCTAGAGCAGCCATCAATGGTCTGTTGAGCGTACAGAATACATTCACTGGCATAGCCCAACGTCTCCTTGAGTATGAACACCTGCTGCTTCTTCTTCTGATGCAGGTGCAAATAGCGTGTGTAGAGAGCATCCAAACGTCGATGCTCGTTGCGATAATCCGCGCATATGGAATCGTATTTGCCGCGCAACACCTCCAAATCGCACCTGAGCATCTTAATAGCTTTATCCTTCTTGGCCAGCAGCCGATGGGCTTGACGATGCGACGAATGCAGCTCATCGTAGCTGCAAAGGGATCAAGTGGAGAAGGGATATATATCTATATAGATGAGCTACCATTATAGTGAATGAGAGGTGTTCCTTACCGCTGTTGCATTAGTATTGGACTGATGGAGCCATAGAGTTCGCCCTTGGAGTCAAACCGTATGCCGCTCAGCAGCTGCGACTCTGGCTCACTTTCGCTGCAGGAGTCACTGTCGACGCCGCGCAGCAGCTGCACGAGCCGCTCATTGCGGTGCTTTTCGGTGTCCAGCGAGAAGTTGAGCTCGTGTATGCGCTCCGTCTGACGCTCCAAGGCCATGCGCAGCTTGAACTCCTGCTGCTGATCCTCATACAATGTGTGCTCCAACTCGCTCACCTTATCGAGTATTAGCTCAACTGTTTCCCTATACGGCTGTCGCCTCTCATTGAGCTGAGCGACGGTCTGACTGAGATGTTCCCTTTTCAGTTGTTCCTCTTCTTTGGAATCTGTTGAGCTGCTTGTGCTCACTGACGGCGTCGACACCTCGGAGACGTCGTTCTCTGTGGGCGCCTTGCTGAGCTGCTTCTTAGAGCCCAGACTGAGTCTTAGACTGTGGCTAAGACTTCTTGCCAATGCACCAAAGTTCATTCTTGCTATGTGAAGTGTTCTAGTGTTTGTCGTGTGTGCAAATTTGTTGTTGTTGTTGTTGCTGTTGGTATATTTAGTCGACTTGTTTAGTAGTTGTTGTTGTTGATGTTGTGTTGTGCTGTTAGCATTGACTGCGTTGTCGCCGCTTGCTTTTCTGTTTTTGTTGTTGTTGTTGGCATTGCTAACCAAGGCTTCGTTTCTCTCTGCCCCACTCTGCCTCTCTTTGGCTCTCTCTCCATATGGTTAGGCCAACTTTTTAAATTGGTTTCAGTTTTTAGCACCTCTCACTCAACAAACAGTTCCCTTTGGCACTCAATCAAAGTTTTGCTGCAGTCGCTTGTTAGTCGTGCGTGAATTGCCGTTAGCACAAGGCAAAGGCAAAGGGAAAGTCATAGGCAGAATAGAGTAGACTGTTCTGGTACAGTTAGTAAGTACACTTATTGCATTTTTATGGTTAAAAGTTTTTTGTGTGTGTCCTTGATCGAAATGGCAAAGGCAAAAGCCGACACGCTGATTGATGAAGTTTCTGATAAAAGGAAGCCGATTTGTATGGGAGCTAAGGTATTGCATTATATATATAAAACTATTTAATCTTAATTAAAGGTTAATTAATTTCATATATCTCATAATCTTTAATATTGAACTTATACTCTCCACACCTGCAACTTTTATAATAAATTTCTTTGGCATAATTATTATAATTTACATCTCTTTCTCTTATTTTCTATGTAACTTTTCTAAATTGGTTCTATTCTTACGATCTTCAGCTAATACTTTTGCTAAAAAGAACGAATTGGTAGACTTTTAGTAGATAATTATCTTAGGCCTCCCGTAATAATATTTACTCTTATCTGGCTTATCTCTTGTTCAGGTGTTTCCCATTTATACACTTCTGTTGCCATATGAGCAACCATTTAGTTTAATGAACACTCTTCATAAATAAATGACAGTATTAATGAACAAATCTTATCTCTTGTGGAAACATTTGCACAGATAGTAAAATATTTGCTCGCCCTGCAACTATTATTTTATAGCTGCAGTAAAAAAGTGAGCTTAATGTGTAAATATCAATTTTCGCCAAATTTAATTTTTTATTTATTGATCTATGTACACATACATACATATATTTAATATAGTTCATATATGCTGCAGTTGTAGCGCACAAATAAAGCTTATCAAACACAACCGGAAAATCGTATATTCAATGTGCGCTCTCTCGCGCTCAGTTGCTCTCACGTCATTATGCTGATAAGCCGAGCTAAGTTGATGCGCTCTCTTCATTTGGCACAGCTTTTGTAACAGCTGAGCCGCAGCAGCGAGCTTCATTCGGTTGCGAAGCTTTGACGGCGCTGGCAGCTGTCTCTCTTGCAAGGGCAAGGCACACACAATTGTAATTGTTAATTAAATATATATAAATCAAAACTTGAACTTGTTGTTGTTGTTGCTGTGGTGCTTCCATTATTTGTCCAGACAATGTCACGCCTCATTGCCAGCGCCCGAAGCGCATTCAAACGCCATCCCTTCGTAACCAACAGCGCCATCTATGGCAGTCTCTACGTGGCTGCCGAGTTCTCACAGCAATATGTCTCCAAGCGCTGGCTGGCGGTAAGTGGCAATGAATATGTATGTATGTGTGTGCATATGAATAAGTGCAATTAATTGCAGTAGCAGGGGCTAATTTGATTTACGTGTTTATGTGTCTTGCAGCGGCCGGAGCAGCGTGAGGATATCGATTATGCAACTGTAGGACGCTATGCTGTGATGGGTACCACACTCTACGCCCCATCGTTATACGCTTGGTTCGTGCGCCACACTCCACAAATAAATATACATACATATAGAACTAAACACACACTCGCATAGCATAATAATATTAACACATGTGTATGGGTGCTAGGCATCTTAATTGACACACACACGCATACTAATGTATATATTCATTCATTCTAGCAACGGTAAATGTCGCATGTTTTTGTTTTGTCGCTTCTTTCAATTCTTTTATCAATTTGTTTACAATTAACATTTCGTCAAGCACGTGTATGGACGTCGAAGAACGCACACATATACGCCTTTCTCTCACAGTTGCTCTCTCTGTGTTCTTTTTGTATCACTCTCATTCTTTCTCTCTTAAGCAGCACCGGCAAGAGCGCAAAGCTCTTGTGCATAAAGCTCCAAGCAAGCACGCTACGCACCATCAAACGAGGCATATGTGCACGTTAATCCACCAGATATGTAAGTGTTGGATAAAAGCCACGCACACACAGACATACTACAAACAAAATGAAACACAAAGCGCCGAAGTTCACGAATATATGTATATGTATACAATATATGTATATATGGTACAAAGTAACACTTAAACAGAGCACTCTATTAACATAATTGCTTGTCATTTCACACTGTATATAATATTCTGTCTGTGTATCGTTTGTGTTTTAATAATTATTATTATCTTAGGTACAAATGGCTAGATGGCACCTTTCCAGGTACCCTGAAAACAACTATTATCAAAAAATTGGTACTGGACCAGTTTGTATTGGCACCCTATTGTCTGACATTATTTTATACGGGTAAGGATGAGAGCTCTTATAGCAATGTAGTTGAGTTGACATACCTATCTCTCCCTCTCTCTTTCTATTCTCTCTCTCTAGGCATGTCTCTGATGGAAGGTGCCGAGGACCCTTTTGCGGAGTTGCGTGAAAAATTTGTGCCTACATTTGTTCGATCCTGTATATTCTGGCTGCCGGCTCAAGCTTTGAATTTTATGTTTATAGCGCCACGATTTCGTATTATCTATATGGGCATATGCGGAATGATTTGGGTAAACATACTGTGCTACATAAAGCGACAGAATCTGACAACAACAGCAACAGCAACAACAGCGACAACAATCAAGCAACAGTAACAAGAGCAGAGTCTAGGCGTGATTGGATTAGATAGTAGCCTAACACACATGCAGAAGCATAGAAATATATGTATGTATATGGTTATATTTTGATATATGTATATATATGTATATTTGATATAGTGCAAAGATGCTTTGCCAAATAAATACATTCCAAATGCTATATACACACACGTTCACACGCACACACACATTCTTATGCAGATATACAATCGTACAAATGTATTATTTGACCTGGGCAGCACAGTGCGTATGATTGATGTTGTTATAAAAGGAAACCCATCAATTACTACTTATGTGTGTATGTATGTATACATTTCTATCGGTCTGCGTGTATGTGTGTGCTCATCACTCTCTCTATGCATGTGCATGTGTGTGTGTGTGTGTGTGCTGCGTGAGTAAACGTGTTTAATTGTGTGCGTATGTGCGTAAATGTTTCATCAATATTTGGTACACAAACAACAACAGCAAGGGAAACGATGCCAGGTCTGGCCTCTGCTAGCATCGAATAGAATAGAAGGGAATAGAGAATGGAATAGAATATAACATAAAATATACATGTAAGCAAGTTAGCCACAAAAATAATGTCCTAATGCATTTATCTGCTAGTGATGACACTTTAAAACTATCGCATGGTGGGCTGGGCAAGTGAAGAGGCAACTCGGAAGTGATGAATGGATGTCAATAATGGCATTGTGGAATTATAAAGTAAAAAAAATATAAGTAAAAAAAAATATATAAATAAATTGATATTTCTAATATACATTATTTTATTATTATTTTTGGTTTATACATATACATATATTAAATATATTTTTAAATATTTAAATATTTATATGCATATAAATTGATATATATCTTATCTTAATATATATGTACATAATTTAAATACTGCACAAATCGTCTCAGAAGGCTCGTCATTACACATTCCAAAATTTGCAGTCTCTTCTCTTTTTTTCACACATACATACATACATGCTATTTTATTTACGAACTATTGTTCATCCGCTCTCTCTCGCTCACTTAATTGACCAATCGATAGTCAAACTATCGTCCATCTCTATAAGCGCTGTATCCTCATCTATCGCCTGAGCAGCTAAACTAATTAGACGTTGCGTGCTTTATGCCTGTCTCATATATTCCTCCCATTGTTCTTTGTCCATGTGCGTCTGTTTAACTTATTGCTGTCTATTTAAATTGCAATTTGTCAATAGGCATTTGTCTCTCGGTGTGTGTGTGTGTGTGTGTCTGCTCACTATTCCCTCTACTCTCGCTCACCCTCTTACTCTCTCACTCTCTTACTCTCTCACTCACTCAACCACACGCCTTTCTTCAGCCTTGTCGCCCCCACTCCTGCTCTCGCGCCTATCTGTATCGCCCCATCTTTCTACTCGCTCGGCTTAAGGCTGGGCATACAATTAAACTTCTTGTACAGTCATTAACAGCACATAACTTGGGCCAGCCTCTCGCCGTGGACCAAAACTTGGCAGACGCGCGCGCCTAAACAGCTTCACGAAAAACAAAAACAAAAACAAAAACACCAGCAGCAGCAGCTGTAGGAGGGGGGGGGGGGGGCGGTGTGGCAGTGGGCGGTAAGGTATGTCTAAGCCATTGCGGCTGCCCGTCTACTTTGGTCTCCTTTGGGTGCGCTTCCTGCTCTCCTCGCCCGCCCCCTGCGCTTTCACTTTGACGCAGAAAACGTTCGCTGGTTCGCTTTTTATTTACATCCGCTTGTTTGTTCAAAGCGGAAAATTAATTCCATCTTGGCTTGTTTCCGTTTATCTTGGAAAACGTATTCCTTCTCTCTATGTCCTCTGCTGCCCGTTGCGCTTTGTGCTGTGTTGCGTTACTTTTCCCTTCGCTTGCTGTCTCTTTCTCTCTCATTTTCTTTTTACTTCTGTTTTTTTTTTTTGGGCTTCGCGAGCCAGCGAAAATCTGCTGACCAACTGAAATTGCCTGCCTGCCTGCCACGCCCCCTCTAGCCACCAAATTCGTCGTCTATTTATGTACTTCATATACTTTTAAGTCCCAGCATAGACCAGCATTAGGGTATTACATTGTCATAAGGTTTATTAGACGTAATAATAGCTAAATGAATATCTTAAAAAAAAAGAAATTCTGTTTTGTGTCTTTTGTTTTTTTAAGATTTTCAAATTAGGCTTAAGTCGACATAATATTTTATTTTTAGCTAGCTAAGTGTCTGCTGTATAATTTACATTAGTTTCTGAATAAGTATATATGTATATACATATGTATATATATTTCTGTTGAGGCATAACAAAGTTTTGCTCAGGTTTTACAAACTTTTTGCTTGATTATATTAATGAAGTCCGTTAAACAATTATAATAAAAAGAAATGTTTTTACTCAGAGCTAAGTCAACGTTAATTTAGCAAGCTTTTGTCTAGAGAACTTTTACAAAAAAAAATATATATATTTTTCGAATACCCTGTAAATATGCTGAGTGTGTGTGTGAAGAGTAGAAACTGCTAAAGAGCAGTATGTAGAATTATAGAGAATTTGAGTAAGCAGAGCATCTCTTAGCCAAGCATGCCTTGTATGAAATAAAGCTGCTTAGATATTTCCTATGCTCGACTGCTAATATCCTATATAGATAGGCATATATGCAAGGTATAGCTATATAAGCTATATAGCTATTTCGGGACTATTGAATAAATTCTATATTTTTTTTAGCTTTAACTATATAATAATAGAGAATCTCTGAGCTGAGCATGCCATGCTTAAACTGAAGCTGCTTATGCTCTTCTACTAATACCCTGTATAGAGAGGTATATATAATCTATTTAGCTGCCATCTAATTAATGTTTTCTATAAGATTTTTGTACTACTTTTGAATCATTAAATAAATACTATATTTTGTCAATTTTCCCCTCACATTTACAGAGCATCTGTGAGTCAAGCAAACCCTATGACATGGTATATTTATTATATACACACACTCAATTCTTTTGCCGTACCGCCCCCTGGCGTCCGCTGCGGGTAAACTAGCTCTCGCGTCGAGCTCCGTATCGCAGTCTGGCCGGCGCGCTCTAAACACGTTTATTAAATTAAAAATTAATTTGGAAAAAAACAAACAGAGTTATGCAATGTGTAGCGGCGGCTGGCTGCATAAGAAGCTAATACTTACTAATGCTGCTTCATTTGATTCAATTACCGGAAGCATTCACCCAGCTGCGAATCACTTTGCGCCGGGCAGCCGCTGTTGGCCGTTGGCTCCGGCAGATGTTACTGATGCTGCCACGGATGCTGCTTCAGATGCTGTGTTTATCTTGTGCGAGGGAACTTGTTGTAATTACCAAGACCAAGACAAATAGAAAATGGCGCAAAAACGAGAAATTAATCAGCGACGCGCTCACGATGGAGGCGTTGAATGGCGTGGGCGTGTCCGCACTGATTTGATGGAACTGGACGTAATGTGAAGCGCTTGGTAAATATATGTGTATGTGTGCGTGTGTGTGTGTGTGTGTATGGAGAGGACTGGCTTGGACTGCTGTCCAGTGTGTTTGCCCAGTTTGATGATGGCCATGACGGCATTTTCACACGCGCACACGTTGCCGCATTATAATTTTAAAAAATACCCAGTGGCAGGCAGGCAGGCCACCTTACCACCCCCGCCATCCCCGCCATCCTTGCCAGAGCTGGAGTCGCAGTCAGGGCCGTTGGGCCGCCCGTTGCGGCACATTTGTTCGCCGGCATGTGAAAATTGATTGCTGTTGTTCATAGCTGCGGGATATGGCCAAAGTTTTTAAGTTCCTCAAGCCGCGCCGCATCCCGCGCTGCGCTGTGCCTTGCCGCCTCCTGCTCCCTGCTCCCTGCTCCCAGTTGCCCAGTTCCGTTCTGAATTTACCCACTTGTTGTTGTTGTTGCGGTTGTTGTTGTTTTTGGCTGCCGAAAAGCTGAAAACAATGCGCATTCCGCTTGCGGCTCTGCTGCGCCTTGAATGAACGTATATTTTTTTGTTATTTGTATTTTTGTATTATTAAGAAAGTTTTATATAGTATAAGTATTTCTTTTTTTTTTTCATGCCATGCTGCTGGTCTTTACTTGGGGTTGGAGTATATTTACATTTGGCAGTTGGTTGCGTTAAGCGGCTTGCGTTGCCATAGAGCCAGTCCCACCCCGCCCCGCTCTCTCTTTCTCTCTCTCTCTCTCTCTCTCTCTCTCTCTCTCTCTCTCTCTCTCTTTGGGCTGGTCAAAAAACTGCTGCCGCTGAAAAATTCTTAATACTCTGTTACCTTGCAGACAATTTGATGGGCCAATGGGCATAACAAGTGTGAGTGTCTGTGTATGTGTGTGTGTGGGACTGTGTATTCATAATTAAAGAAAAGACACCGAAATGTGAAAACAAAAGAATGAACAGCAAATAAAAGCGGATAACTGTTGGCATGACACCTATTAAAGCAACGAGCGTGAGAGTTGGCAACGCCAATTCGAAATGCATTCGAGTGGGCGCGTTACAAATTATGAAAAGAAAACAACAAATAAAATAATATTTGGAAATATAAATTAATTGGATGGACATTTAATGGAAATGCGTAAAGCTATGAGAATAGAAGAGAATAGAAGAGGAACTGATACTGCAAAGAAGAGGAAAGAGAGAGAAAGAGAGAATGCATTTGAAATAAATATATGATAGTTTAAGTGGGAGAGAGAGAGTGATAGAGAAACAGAGAGAAAGAAAGGGAAAAGGGCAGATAAGGCTAGAGAACTACAAACAGAAATTGAGCCAGAGCAGAGAAAGAAAGTGAGAGCCACAATGAGAGAGACAGAGAGAGAGTGATAAGGAACGAAAGTGATAGAGAACGAAAGATAGAAACAGAAATTGAGCCAGAGCAGATAAAGAAAGTGAGAGCCACAATGAGAGAGAGAGAGAGAGAGAGTGATAGGCAACGAGAGTGATAGAGAACGAAAGATAGTAACAGAAATTGAGCCAGAGCAGATAAAGAAAGTTAGAGCCACAATAAGAGAGAGAGAGAGAGTGAGAGAGAGAGAGATAGAGAGCGAGAGATGAAGAGAGAGACATAAGACATTAGAGATTGAGAAATAAATATGTACATATATATAGAGGGAGTTAGAAAGATAAGAAATGAAAGCCTAGAAAGAAAGATACTGACAGAGAGTGAGAAGGAGAAAGAGAGAGAGAGAGAGTATGACATAAGAAATAACAGCCAGAGAGAGAAATATATATAGAGAGATAAAGAGTTAGAGAGTTAGGAAATGAAAGACTGGAAAAAAAGATAGAGTGATGTACATATATGTATGTATATACATATATGTAGAAAGATATAGAGTGGCAGAGACAGGAATATAGGAAAACACATACATACATATATCTTGAGTGGGCTTGAAGGCTTGAATCGGGAGATAAAAGTATAAACATATGTGATGATACAGGGACTGGTACTAGTTAATCATATATGACGGGGAACTAGCAGAATGAGAAGGCGCTCTTGACTGCCCTCCTCCCTCTGCCTTAAGCGCCACTAAATATGATTGGGTTTGCATACAATTGAAAGCCTTGAAGATTGCATGACACGAGCGACTCATACATATTATGTGCTGCAAATGAACTGCCGAAAGAAGCAAGACAGACGCTGGAGCGAGTGCTGGATGCGATGGGGGCTGGGCGGCACGCAAGCTCCCAGGTTCGCATTATTTTTATGGCACGGCTGGGGCAGGGGCAGGGGCAGGGGCTAGCTTGGTCGGCAGTTTTTGAGCTGATCTGCAATGGCATAAAATGCCATCAAATTTGTTCACGCACACACGCACGCACACATACAGAGCAAACACCTGCTGTCAAGCCCATCAAAAGCGCACGTAAATAAATAAAAAATAAAAATAATGATAATAAAAAAAGGTAGCCAAAGCGAACGGCTGCTGTTTGCTTGTTGTTTGCTGTTGGTCTGGCGAGGAAGTTTGTCTCCTGTTTGACTTTTGCCTTTATGTGCATGCAAACGCATAATCAGGCGTAAGCAAATGGCAACACACACACACACACACACACACACACGCAAGCGCCAAGACACGCACATCCTTCGTATATCCTGCGCTGCTTACATTTAATTTCACCTTCAGCTCTGGCTCAGGCTCCGCTCTGTGGCCCGGTTGGCTTCTTTTTTGGCGAGTTTCCCGCCAAGACGCCGTTGTCGCCGTCGCCGTCGCCATCGCCTTTTGCCTTTTTTGTTGTCGTCTGTGCAGTTGACAGGAAAAAATTAGTTGGCTACGAAAACTTTTGGCCTCGACCAAACGACACAACAGACGACCATTCTCTGTCTCTCTCTCCCTCTCTCTCTCTCTCTCTCTTTGTGTGTGTGCGTGTGTGTGTTTGTGAGCATCCTTCTCCTGGCCTGGCAGTTGTAAAATGCTGCGCCGAAAAACCATAAACAGGTGTTGCTACCTATGTATGTTATTGCTATACCCAGCAAGTAGCACCAAGGTCAAAGGGGTATAATAAAGCTGTGCAGCAAAAAGACGGAGAGCTGAATGCGGATGCCGTAAAATGAATCATCGTGTTTACCCGAAGATGTTATCGGTTTAGCCCCTAAATTGCATAAGCAGTTTATAATGTAGTTTTTGCTGTGGAGAATAGATTGAAAGTTGAGTGAGAAAGAGAAGAAACATAGAAAAAACATAGATATAGAGAGCCAAGTAGAGACCGAGAGAGAGTGAGTGAGTGAGAGAGAGAGAGAAAAAGAGATAGAGATAGACACAGAGACAGAGACAGATGTGGATGTTACAGAAAGCGAAACACATGAAAAGATAGAAACAAAGAGAAGAGGTAGATCGAGAGAGATCGAGAAAGATCGAATGCGAAAATAGATATAGAGATAAAGATAAAGATAAAGATAAAGAAGTAGAATCTAAGCTGAAGAGAGAAAAGTCTGGAGTGAGATGGAGATAGTGGCAGAAAAGAACAACAGGAATTGAAAGAAAGAAAGAGCGTGATAGTGAGCAAGGGAGAGAAGCAGAGGACCTGCTTCTGAGACACAAATGTTGGAGCAGATCGAAAGAGAGTGTGAAAAAGAAAAACAGAGAGCGAATAAAAGAATCAGGTTCTCTAAGCCTCCCTCTCCGACTTTTTAATCCGCTCTAAACAAGGGAGGAAAAACGAGCCGGAGAAACTTAACAATTTATAAGGGAATATTTTCTTGAGCTGCTTTTAAAGACTCTTACATACACATATGTATATAAATAGAGATCCTATACATCAACTTACCTAACACAGGGTATCTCTGTAGCCGTGCATGCACCGTCTAACTGCTTGTTATTGTTGCTGTTGACGCTGCGTGTGGCCAGCCGCACAATATGTTGCGTTCTACTCGTAGCGTGTTCTCCCTTTTTTGTGAACCCCTATGTCTGTTTTGTACATAATCCGCTGGCCAAAAGCCTTTTGCCTTCGTTTTAATATGGTCGGTGGCTGGGCTGGACTGGAATGGGTTGGCTCTGCAGATACATGGTAACAGTTTGCCAGTACGTTCGAACGAAACGTTCATTCGGTCGTTCGTTCGTTTGCACAAAAGTTATTAAACTTAATGCAGTTTAATTGACCTTTTTCGCAAAAGTTTGCGACGCCTGCCGTTGGCAGCAACAGCTGAAGCAGCAAGGGGCAATTCTCGCCGGTCCTGGCTGGCTGGCTGCCTGCTCGGCATCCTGCCAGCAGGTACTGAAGTCGACCGAACGCTTTCTTCGTATTGCTGTGCACATTATTACTTTTAATTACGGCTTAAACTTATTGACTGGAAATTTTAATATGTTATTTATTTACAATTAACGCCCCAAGTAGCCAAGTAGCCAAGTATCCAAGTATCCGAGTATCCTTCGTGTACAACTGGGCGTATGATTTATGCGATTTGCCAACACACACACACACAGGCACACTCTAAATACTATTTGCGGCAGTTCGTGCCCCGGGTGTGAAAAGTGCGCATTTTGCAACAGTTGCCACTACCAAATTGGCCAAGAGGGTGTTCGCTGAGGCATAACTCCAACACTCTGTCAAATGTGACGCCGGCATTTAGCTGGAAATTGAATTGCGAACGAAATTATTTATGGGGCTTTTGTTGATGCGACAGCTTTTTGGCCAGTCGCTTCGGCTTTGACATTGCCCGAATTGGCCAGAAACTATTATAAACTAGCAGCTGTCGCTAAACGTGTGTAAATTACGCCATTTTCATGGAAATGTTTTGAGTATTTCCTCGCTAAATTGTTGACTTTTCTATGGATAAAATGTCGTGAATAATGGATGATGTTCGATTAGTTTTATATAATTAATCGAATATTATGTTAATTGCTATCGAATGATGTAATAATAACTTATTTTTATTAATTGCTTATACAAAACTCTTTTTTTGATCATTTTACGTTGACTTTGTTATCGAGTATGTATCGATAATTCATTAAAAAATTATCGAATGTGGCAACTTTTATTGAGTTTTATTGTTCTGCCTACATTTCATTAAAATTAGCAAATATTTATGAATTCCTGATTGATTTTCATATTTATCGAATTGTAATCGATTGAGGTTGCTTGAAGTTAAATGATTACTAATGACTGATTACATATAACTGACAGCATATCACCTCATCATCAGGGTAGTATAGCTAAAATGCAATATATAGACAAGCTAGGCAAGTCACTTTTTGAAATGAATACCACAAATTCAAATACATAATCTAAATGCAACTATATATATATATATATATATATATATATATATATATATATATATATATATATCTTGTCTGCCCATGACATACACTATCTTTGGCTCATTTTCTTCATTAAAGATCACAGTGCGTATACGTAACATTGTTAATGGGCACGCTAAGCTGAAATGCTTTCAAGTCTTCGGTGCTGCTTTATGCAAGTGCTGCCTTTAGTCTTCACCCTTCACCCTTGTCAGCGAGCTGCAGCGCTGCCCGGAACAGAGTCGAGAGCTGAGAATATTCCTCTATCGCATGCATATTTTAATTTGTTAATTACTTAAGCTGGTGCGCTGCAGCAAGCGGCAGTAAATTCATATACCAAATAGCTACAGCTGCAAAGTAATCAGCATATAGAGCCCAAGACTCAACCGAGCAGACTGAGCAGCTACCGAGACTATGAAGTAAAAGTAAAAAAAAAAAAAAACAACAAAAACACACACACACACACACAAACTGTTGCCTACGCTAAGGCGCACGCAGTTTCCCCTGCTGGAAGACATCAGAAACATATTAGCAGGCAAGTCGAGTTAAGCAGAAGAGCGGGCAGACTGAGAGTGAGACAGAGAGTGAGACAAAGAGAGAGAGAGAGAGAGAGAGAGAAAAAAATACGCATACGCATCGCATCGCTTCGCCGTTCAACAGGGACGTACGCCATATGGCGAGGGGCCCTAACTCATTGATGTAGCGGCCATTTATTTTCTGCCTATAACTAAATACATAATAAATGGTATTTTTTGTTATATTAATATTTGTATATTATATTCATTTATTTATAATATGAAAAAAAAGAAAAAAATTAATTCTTATATATTAATTATTATATATTGTATTATAGTTTAAGCAACTTAAAAATAAAATATTGATGTGATAAATGTGTGGAATTTCTTTAGTTTGAAATTTGTCTCTTTTTAACTCTTCCTTACCTCTTAACTCATAGCTCTTTTCTCTTACATCCTACTATATCTCTTCGTTTTCCCTATTTAATCTCATCTCTTTGATCTTAACGATGTCTGAATCTTTTGCTTTGCAGAAACTTTAGCTATTAAGCTTCACATAAACTCGTTTCGCTTTCTTATATCTTATGCCCTTTTCTCTAACTGCTTTATGAACTATTCTATAAGTATTTCACAGCTTCCTCTCCTCTCAATCTTATGCTTTCTGAGTCTCATATATGTATGTATATACACCCGCTGTCATGCTCATCCTCTCCTGTGCACTCAGTTCTTCTTATATGCGCTTTGCACATAAGCGCTTAATGAGTATAAATGAGCTTGATTGCATATTTCAAGGCATGTGCGTGTGCGTGTGCGTGTGCGTGTGTGTGTGAGTCCGTGTCTGTGTGTGAGCTGTTATTTAATAGCCTGCATATGGCGTTGTAAAAGTTTTCATTACACAAACAGCAACAGCAGCAGCAACAACAACAAGTCAACGAGATGAGGCAATTTACAAGCTGCAACTTATTGGCCTGACTTTTAAGCGCAGTTAACACGCGGCGTATGCGTAATGCAGGCAGTCAGGCAGTCAGGCTGGCAGCTGCAGTTCCCAATTGAATACAGTTGCTCGTAAAATGCTTAAGCACCTGTACAGGTAAAATGAACGACAGCCACGTCAAGAGCCAAACTCTGAGGCGACGCAACACTTAACGCTAATTTTTCGCTTAACTGTCGAATGATTTTTGGAGTGCAGCCGGAAAAAGCTGAAGGAAAAACCTGGCTCAAATACCCTTAGCACAAAGCTAATGCCATTGCGTAGCAAACTGATGAATATATGTGTATGTCGATAAAGTCTAGAGTCGTCCAATTGAGTTCGGCTCACTTTAAACTGTTGCAAATGGCATTGCGGCCAAGATCAGCTTAGTGTAATCGGCTTCGTTTATCTCGCTAGTGTATTTAATCTTCGTCGGGCATATGGGCACAGTTATGGAGCGCCGCAAACGCAGTTCAAACTCACGCCCCTTTTTGCCTAGCAATTTTTGGGGAAAATTTCATCTGCGGTTGATTTTGATTGTGAAAGGATTTGCCAAATTGCTGTTTGCAACGGTGCGGCAAAAAATCAAAGGGATTTTACAATACTCAATACATTGCTAGCCATGTGTGAGTACGAGTGTTTCAGTGCATGTGTGTGTGTGTGTGCATGTGTGTGTGTGTGCATGTGTGTGTGTGTGTGTGTGGCTGTTGTGGCCTGAGTGCTGCGTTGTGGGTGTGCGGCTTGTGGTTCCTGTGCCGGCGTCGTCTCACAATGGGCCACAAAACTCCTCCAATTTGCAGTTGCCCTCACTCTGCGCCCCTCTACCCATATCCTGCCCCACCCCTACCGCCTCCCCACTGGCAATGCGTTTAAACAACAGTTTAACAGCAGTTTGCCTGCCTTTTGTTATTGGTGAGGCTTTCGCCTCTGCATTTTGCCTTTGCTCATCGATAAAAAGAGTTTTTTCTCTTTTCCTTCTCTCTCTCGCGCGCACTCCCTCGCTCGCTCTCTTTCGCCCTTTGCGATTTATGGAAATTGTGCAATATTTTTGAATGGGGCTGTGGACTGAGCGCTCACTTGGAATGCTTTCTTTCTGTTTTTTTTTATTCTGCTCTCTGCTTTGTTTTCTGTTTCTGTTTATTTGGTACTAGCTTTGAATGTCTTTTTGCGCCCGAATATTCGGGCTTAAATATTTGCAATTTATTTAATAACTTTTAAGGCGAAATATTGCATATCATCAAATTAAGAGATAATGTTTCATTGCAATCGTTTGAGGTGAAGCAAGAGAGAGAGAGAGAGAGAGAGAGAGATTAAATTGAAAGAGCGGCGGGAAAAGACAGAAAATATATGTGAGAGGAGACAGTAAAGTGAGGAGGGAGATGAGTGAAAAGTGAATATAGATGAGAACAGAAAGATAGGAGAAGAGAGGTGAGAGGTGAGAGAGCGCAGCAGAGAGAAGAGAGGTGAGAGAATAGAGAAGACAGATGAGAGTCGAAAGACGAGAGAAAACAGATGAGAGTAAGCTGATCAAACTTGAGTGAATTGAGTAAAGAGGAAAGAAGAGGTAAGAAAAAGGAGAGGGAAAAAGAGTGGATTGAGGAAGGAAGAAGAAGAAAAAGCAAAATCGTACTAGAAATAGGAAAAGAGAGCAGCGGGTTAAGAAAGAAAGAAGAGGCAATAGTATAGAGTGGTGAAAGAAATTGAAGTAGCGAGACGAGAGACTACCTATCAAGCAAGATAGAACAGATAGGATAGAAGAGAGCAGGATGCACGCAACAGAGATGTAAGATCAGCAGCAAAAAAGATACAACATTAAAGAGAAGGGATGTAGTTAAAGATAGAAGGACGCACTAAAGAGAATACAAGATAGTAATTAAAACGCATTGAGCATTTAAAGTTCTCTTTCGAACACTTAAGCTTTCATTAATAATAATTATATATATATATATATATTACTCATTTAAATGTGTCTGCATATTTTTGATCAATTAAAATTTTTCATAATCTGCGATTAAAATTTCAATATGTATGCGCCATTATTTGTCTGTCTGTCTGTCTGTCTGTCCGTGCCACGGCGTATACTTAATAAGTCGCTTTTGTTGCCTCTTTTCATTTCATACACTTTATTAAATCTGCGCCTCGTTTCCTTCGTTCTTTTTGCTTTTGCTTTTGCTTTTGCTTTTGTTGTTTTATTGATATTTGTTTGTTCGCCACTCCCACAGCATTGTGGGCGCAGCGGCAGTTAGTTATTAATTTTTAATGCGTGCACATTTCCATGTAATTACGAGCAGCAAATACTTTTGCTCCACTCAACGCTCAAGCTATTTGTTTGGCCTTTGGCAATGAATTGTGTAAGAGAGAAAAAAAAAAATAAAATACAAAAATAATGGAAACGATAACGTTATTGGCTGCATTCCTTTTGTCCTTCCTCCTGCTGTGCTCAAGGACAAAGGCACTTTTTAATAAATATGTATGCACAGAGCTCTTTACCAGGAGGCAAAAAACGGAGATACTATGAAATTCCATTTAGCTTCAAGTTCTTTGAAAATGCGATTCTTCTTGAGTAAGTCATAAAGGACAATGTTAAAGATACTTACAGTTTTTTTTACGTTCATATTCTATAAATTTACAGTTAAGTATGCGGGGAATTGGTACATGAAGTTTAACGTGGCTATGCAACACATTTATCGAAAGTTTCAGTTGGAGTATATTTTGTTATCGATTGGTTTTTTATTCCTTAAGAATAGTAAGTAGAATGAGTGAATAAGTGGAAATGAACTAATGAATATATATATGATCTTTGTTATCGATGATCGATAAATTGTTTGCTTATTTTAATAGAATGGTATAGTTCATTACAATAAATTATAATAATTTATTAGTAATATTCCTTACATTTATTTATATATAACCTAGTAGGTTGGAGCTTTGACCATATATTGAAATATTAACTTTGTTATCGATTAATCGATTTTTGCAAAATCAGGTCAATTAGAAAGTATTGATGAATGCATATTATATAACTATTTAAAATTTGAAGTTAGCAGAAGAATTTAATAAAACTCATTTGTTATCGATTAATCCATTTGCGAAGCTTTTAAGTAGTAAGAACTAGTTTTTGTAAATCATATCGATTTGATTTGATTTTACTTTTTATCGGTTTATATTTATTCTTAACTAAATACTCTAACTAACAAATGTATAAATATAAATAGGTTTTATAAGGCAATATATAAGTCATACTTATATATTTCTTAAGCATTTAATTATATAAAAATAGAAAGCGTGTGATCGATAACGCTTTCCTTATGCTTTCAGCTAGTTCTCTGTCACAGTTTGCTGCAAAGCATATTTATAATGTATTCATGAAAATGATTGCAACACTTTTGCTGAAAGTTAAGGAAAGAGAAGAAGTGAGGCGAGATAGAGAGATGGAGAGTGAGAGAGAGAGAGAGAGAGTTGCTTTCATTTGAAGTTTTAAGCTACTTTAGTGTGGTTCCTCTAGTTGGCCAACTAACGCCATTAGCTGGGCCATTGAGCGCTTTGTTGGCTTTCAATAAAAATTTCCATTAAAATGACCCCATTCTCCACTCTCTGCTGCGACGTCGCGTCGTTTGCTGCATCGCATAAAATGCGTATGCATATTGCCAACTTGCAACTTGCTGCCGCTGCCCCTGCCTTTGCTCTTGCTGTTTGGTAACTGGGCAGTAAATTTTAACTATTGCCAGGCCGATGACTATCCGCTGCTGGCTCCGCAGCCCGCCTAGTTGGACAGATAAATGGCGGCTAGTTTTGCGTTTGCATGGCTAATGGAAATTTGCATCCAGTCGGTGGCGTTCGCAAAATGCGCTAAGCGTTCCATTTCTCCTAGCTGAGATACCCTGTACTTGATTAAGCTGAGCTGTCTGCTATTCAGGTACATGCAGACAAGCAGCCTTTGTTTATCGATAAATATCGATAGCAGCAGCGTATATCAATCTTTTATTTGAAGTAGATGAGATAAAATGGCTCTGCTTTTTTATAATCTGATTACGAATATATTCTTATATTTGAGTTTCATTTGCTTCTATAAGTTAGGCAGGTGAGTTGAGGTGAAGTATATTCAAATTTAATTTTATGATAATATTTATATATGTCTATGCATATATATCTATGATTACATTACACATTAATGTGTATTACCAACTATATACCGCTTATTTATATACATACATATTCGCATGCCCTGCAGGGGCTTTTGCATTTCAATGTGGCCAGACCGAAAATACTATCTGGTCACTTTGCTATGCAGATATACGAATACTGTTCGCATTGACTGTTGTTCAATGTGTGTATAAATCTTAATTATGTACAATGCACATTTTCTAATTGACTACACACACACACACACACACTCATACACACACACATACAGACTCACTCATAGGCTGCGCGCCCAGGCGGTTGCATATTACGTATACGTTATGTCAATTATGTAAGAAAAGTAGCCGAATGGCCATTTGGCATGGGATTTTTGCTTTGCCTTCGGTTTGAGAGCTGTGCTGAGGCCTTGGGCAAGGGACGGTGGGCGGTGGGCGGTGGGCGATGGGCTGGCGCGTAATTTGTTTACCAGTTGTGCGACCTGCTGACTATTGAGCACCGAGCTCCTGCAGTGGAAAATGGCTGAAGCAAGCCAACTGTTAAATTTACTATTATACGGGCTATTATCCTGCTAGCGAATGCTTCTGGCTTTCATTATAATGCGTTCGTCCGTGGGCTATAGGCAAATTCTCGGTTTGGGCCTGTCTGTCTGGCTCTCTGTCTGTCCCTGCGTCCGCGTCTGTCGACGTCTGTTTGGGCTGCCTGGCGTAAAGTTTATGTGCACATATGAGCTTTTAATTGCAATTTAATGGCCGGTCATTTATTATCTAGCGGCGACAACAGCAACAGCTACGACACAGGCGACATTGTTTCGGCCCGTATGCAGCGCAGCCTTGCAACTTTTTCTGCACATAAGTATGTATATGTATAACAATATATTACACTGCATATGCATATTTATATATGTATATGCATATATATGCCTACAAAGTATGCCTTAAGTTGACTTATATTTCCAAATTTATATAAGATAACAGAGATCAGCAGCAGTTGGGCTAAATTTTGTAGCTCTGCATCAGGCTTAATTTTACAAAAGTTCTCGATTTGCTGCAAAATATTTTAGTTATTTAAAGAGCGATTTGAAGCACCTCTTGTTCTAACTTAATGGAAGTTATATGCATGTTTGACTGGGCGACAACGACTGCATAATACTCGTTCTTGGTAAAGCAACAGTTGAGGCTCTTTTTATAGATCTCAAGCGAAAGCCAATAGTCACTGCAGTTTATAATGGTTTAGGTTTAGCTGAAAAGCTCTAGAAGCTATATATAAAATATTCCTTATTGCCATATCCCGAATAAACGAATGGAAATATGCCTTCATTATTGCTTGTTAATAAAATATATATATATAGTATATTCCGACTAGCCGCGCACCAAATGCACGTAGATATTTCTATATCTTTATACACATATGTATACATATATCTTGGGTAGTCTATGCTCTTGCATATGCTGAATTTCAATTCCCCAATTAAATAAGCTTCATTCATTGCTAGACTAGAATATAATATTCAAGTTAGGTAAATAATAGAACGAGATTAAAGAGCAGTCATCGAAGCTGTTAGCTCAAGTCTCTCTGCATTGCTTACTCAAAGTCTTGCTCAATATACACAAATATATACATGTATGTATGTATATAGAAATGTATAATAGTAGCCGCACTCGCTCACCAGAGCGGAAGAAGTAAGAAAGGAACAAGAATAAGAATAAGAATACGAAAGCTCGTATATCGAAAGCTCGTCCACTGTGTTGTGCCACGGAGCTTTCTGTGTGTTGATCGCCTTCCATAGAAAGCTCTCTTGGCCATAGAAAGCTCTCTTGGCACGAGTCTCCACATGTATCTTTGCTTATTCAGTGTCTTGCGCTTTCCCAGTTTCATTTCTCATTATACTCCCACATACATATGTATGTATATATAAATCAAAATATGTTTATTTGCTGTCACATTGCACTAAACACTTTAAAACTACAAATTGCTCTAACACTCGCATGCAAACTGTTTCACAGCCGAGTGAAAAAAGTGCAAATATTTAACATTATTAGGCCTGGTCTCATTTCAAATTCATTATGCCAGCCCGGGGAGGGCAGCAGAGCCATAAACACATTGATATGTTTATGCATAATGTGGCCTATGTTGGCCAGTGCTTAAACATTTTTGAGCCATTCGCATATTCATTTGACTTTTTGACGCAATTAAAATGCGCTAACATGTGAAAAAACAAAACACTTGTATTTACGCGTGTGTGTGTGTGTGTGTGTGTGTAAATGCTATTTAAAATGGACAATTTATTGGGGGTCGCTTTCGCTGCTCGTTAACTGTGGGCTGGATCCATTGTTTGGCACATTAAAATGTCGCTTTACTCATTTGAGTCGCGTGCGGCATTCAGTTTACATTTCAATTAAAGTTACATAACCCCAAAACAACAATGTTTGGGGTTTCGCCAGCTCCCCTCTCCCGCCAGCAGAGGCGGCTTTTGGCCCGTCTATGCAGATGCCGTGATTTTAGCTTGGCATAAAAGTCAATTTCATGCATATTTCATCATTCGTGTGCGCCGCGTGACACGCACACACACACACACACACACACACACCCCTACACTTACGCCTGTTGCCGTGGCCACGCCCACATGGTGAAACATACCTGCCCCGGACCCGCAGCTTTTCAATATTTCATGAGTATTGGCTCTATAGCTGGCATAATCAAACGCTCCCTTAAATATTACACTAGACAACATAATAAATGCATAGACTGCAGAGCTGCAGTTTGGAAATGTTTGCAAAGGATTGACATGCATGCATGCCTACATGTGTATGCCTATATGCGTTTATGCAGTTATATATACATATATGGAAATCTAGTTTAAATGTGTGTATATACAAATACATACACACATACATGCACAAATGCATGCCGACATGCATACTTACATACCTTAAGACATGCAGGCATGCGTGTTAAGCTAAAAGGATACATATGCATGCAAACCTAGAAGCATACATACTTGCATGCTAAAATACATATAAATTATGCATACATGTTTGTATATTCTATGTTTTTCTTTATCATATATCAAGGCACACATATCTATCGGTAATAATTGAAGTAGCTTACTTTCTATAGATTAAAGATATATAAAATTCTGTCAGATTTCGCTAAAGATCAGCTAACCTTCTATATATTATAGATATAAAAGATACTGTCTATAATTTTTGGCAGATTTCGCATCACATCTAGCTATAGCAGCTAACCTTCTATATATTATAGATATAAAAGATTCTGTTTATGATTTTTGGCAGACTTTGCCCAAAGAATTTCCCGAGTTGAGCCACATGCTGTCTAGTGTTTTTATCCATAAGCGAGGCACACGCATATATGTATGTACATATATGCAAATACACAGACAGCGCCACACACGCTGAAGTTATTTTTGCATATATGTATATGTGTACATAATGCGTGTGTGTGCGCGTGTGTGTGTGTGCACATATAACTCTACATATATGTGAATGCAGTATTCGGTTTATTAGATTCGTACAAAGGCACACAATATGTTGGCGTGTCTATTTGTCTCTCTGTCTATTTGCCAGAGTGTACAATTGTCTATGTGTGAGTGTCTGTAAGTTTCACTCTGTCTGTGTGCGTGTGTGTGTGTTGCTGCGGGCTTTGGCCCACGCGTTGTTTTACTGTGGGTAAATTCAATTATTTGCCGCTGATATCGTCGTTTGTTTTCTTTTTTTTTTTCGTTTTTGTTCTGTGCGACGCTTTTGTATTCATATTTATTGTACGGCATTTTAAATTGGTATATTTACATTGCTAATTTACACACACAGACACACACACAGACAGGCATGCATACATGTGCAGTGCATTTGGTGGGCTGGAAATTCGCATTTTAATATTGGGCATTCGATAGCAAAGCTGAACAATTAATTGACAAAGTTCATTTTTGGCAACTCTTTTGGCCAAAAGCAGATAACGAGAGAGAGAGAGAGACAGATATAGAGTATGTTAGCCAGATAGATCTAAATGAATTGCAATATTTTAACAATGCTCGCATGAAGCAATTTTTATTTTTTTGTCGATGCAGCTGTGGTTAGCCGCGTTTTCGTCTCAGTTTTAGCCATAATGCGTGCGTGTGTGCGTTTAGCTGGTTTTGTTTGTGGCATGTGACTGTCAATTGGTTGTGTAATGAAAGCCCATTTAAAACTGCCAAACAGCCAGCCGGCCAGTCAGCCAGGCACTCGCTGCATTAAGCGTTCGTTCGTTCCTCTTTTCCGACTAATTTTCAATTTGTGCTTGGCAACGCATCTGTTTTGATTTTACAGCCACTCTCTCTCTCTCTCTCCCGCTCTCTCTGTGTGTGTTTGTGTGGGTGTGTTTATGTGTATTGACATTGTTATTGTTTTCCAAATATGTCGAACTCTCGTATTCGTATTCCATTGAGCGACACATCGAGGCAAATATTGAAAATGCCGAAATAAACACAGCTGCTGTAAAGTCAAAATATGAAAATGAATTTGATCTGCATCGGCTTTACATATATTTATTATTATTATTATTTATATGCGAATAAATATGTGGGATTTCGCATAAAGCACACGCACACACGTACATATGGATCAAATTATATATATGTATGTGTGTACATGAATATATTTATTTGTATTTATACAGGTGAAAGTTTTTCTAAGAAGCAGGAGAACTGACTTTTTATACAAATACAAGCTGAGCCGGCAAACGTTCCATTATTTCTAGGGAATATCGTGTACTTAAATACAAAATAACTAATTTACTATAAGAGTGTAGGGATGTAGTTCTAGTCGAAAGCGTTGTAAACAACCGAAGTATGGAAGCCGTGCAATAGTTCCGACGGTGCTTCAATTTCTGGGAGTTTTAGTTTTCCTGATGAGCAACAAATCCCGATCGGCTCGTTTTTAAATTTAAGGGCATGGCAGTGCGGGCCTTGCTTCTCCAATATACCAACAACCACTTTGGAATGAGCGTAATATTCAACATCTGGCTCATACTGAAATGCTTGGTGAAGAAATTAATGTGATGTAAATGCTCGAAGTACTTGTTGACGTTGTCGGTCAATTACTCTACGTCTGTTGACTACGAATCTGCGCGCTTCTCTTCGTTCTAATTGTCTTTGCTGGTTACGCTCATCTCGTGTCTCATACAATTTTGATGCACCTAACTGGATGCAGAAGAACTCCAGGAGATCATTTAGCAAATGCCTGCAGCAGCAGAGAATGTTCCCATTGGATCGACTGCAACGATCTCTGCCTGGCGCTCTGCTCAAAATTTGAGTGCCACTCAGGCCCTATATAAAGGGCAGCAGCTGCGGCATTTATTCAGTCGTGCAGACCCGCTGGGGTCAGTCGCACTGCACAAAAAAAAAAAAAAAAATAAATAAAATAAAATAAAAAAAAAATAAATAAAAAAAAAATAAAAAAAAAAATAAAAAAAATAAAAAAAAAATAAAAAAAAATAAAAAAAAAATAAAAAAAAATATAAAAAAATATATAAAAAAAATATAAAAAAAAATATAAATAACAAAAAAAAAATTTAAGAAAAAAAAATATTAAGAAAAATAAAAAAAAATTAATAAAAAAAATTGAAGAAAAACAATTTTAATAATACAAAAAAATTAATTAAAAAAAATAAATAATTAAAAAACAAAACACTTGACTGCACTGCGCTGCACGTACGACTGACCCCACCGACTCTGAACGACTGAATAAGTGCCGCAGCTGCTGCCCTTTATATAGGGCGACTTCCACTCAAAGCTTGAGTGGCACTCAAATTTTGAGCAGAGCGCCAGGCAGAGATCGTTGCAGTCGATCCAATGGGAACATTCTCTGCTGCTGCAGGCATTTGCTAAATGATCTCCTGGAGCTCTTCTGAGAGAGAGAGAGAGAGAGAGACAGTTATAAATATATACATATATATATATTGTCAGAAAGAGAAGGAGCGAATGCAGCTAAAGAAATTGACAAGAAATTGAAGTAGGAGACTAAGAGAGATAAGCAAAGAAAGGGAAAGAGAGACTCCAACAGAGAGTAGCCGATAAAGAGAATAAAGTTAACCTTAGAATTTGTAATTTCTTTTCCACTTGTTAATCAAACAAAGAGTAAGAGTCTAAAAAGCTCAAATTGAATTCGTGGGAATCCCATCAAATTGTCCATTTCTAGCTAGCTAATACGTAATTTGCCCTTCATTTGATATTGGAGTCTGCAGGCCCTTGTACACACGGCTCTCTCACCTGCTCCTTCGCCTGCGCTCTTACCTAATGTTGATTATTTGCCAAAAACGTATTCAGGGAATTTTGTATTTGCATAAAGAGTCGAATGCTTTCCAATTGATTGCCTTGCCGTGCCATGGCATGCCACAAGCCATGCCATTCTATATCATTTATCTATTAATTATCCGGACATGCAGAGCCAGCGATAAGTCCAATATTAGCACGCTCCCAGTTCCTGAAATCGTTTAGTCAACCCAATGTCTGGCTGCGTTTTTTCTTATTTTTTTTTTAGTGTTGTTGTTGCTGCTTCGTTTCTTGCTCGTCGTTAATTACCCTATAATTTTTGCACATGACGCGACTTTGTGGAATTTTTGCAAGCATTTTTTTGCGTGTGGCTTTTAGCTGGCACGCCCTTTAAATAAGGCTGAGCAGGGAAACAAGACATTTTGTCGATGCGCTGATAATAATGGCATTTTAATACCCTGTACTATTGAAGAAAGGAATATAGAATGAAGGCAAAGAGGAAAATATTATGATATAAGAGCTGATTTCTGATGGGTACTAATGTAAACATTTTACAGGGTATGCAATTTTGAGTGCTTTAAATATCTTTAAGTATCCCAATTATAAGTTTTTCAAGTCTTTTTATCTTCACATTAGCTGCAGGTTCTATTTACATTAACTAAATCAATATAAACCCCATTACAGGGTATCTGTTAGTCATGCTGCAAGGGTCATATCAGTTTTTTTCTTGCTGCATGAAGTTGTTACTTTGTTTAATGCCACAGCGTAGACGTAACGACGAAGATGTTGCTCATAGGGAACGCGGGGGTGGGGGCAGTGTTGGAGCTGTGGGGGCATTAGGAAGTTGGGCGTGGCAGCAGGCAGCTCATGCAGATTTGGCGCAGTGTCGGGAGTTTAGTCAGGACATTTGGGTTTCATTTTGTGCGCCAATGAGCGGATCAATCAACGTGTCAAATCGTCCTGAAACGTCGCGACGTTGATTTTAATGCGCTGGCGCCCCCTAGCGTTCGGCGGCAACACTATATGCATGAGATTTATTTGAGAAGGGAAGTGGAGTGGGTAACACGCACGTGACATCCGCTAAGAAACGCTTTAACAAATTACCAACGGCTGTTCGTTAGTTAACGTTGCTCCGCCAACCTGTGTCAAAAATTTGCCAAGAAAAACCCATAGAAATTGGGTTCGGGAGATATCTGGCGGCGATGCCTAACCTTAACCCTAACCCTAACCCTAATCTGTCCATCTCCCGCAGACTCTAGACGCTGCTGAGTTAACGTCTTAAGCGCCTTTGATTGGCATTGAATTGAAAATTACGCCAGGCATTGTGTCAATCACGCCAGCCACATAACAAATCAAATTCCTGCCCTTGATCTCACCTGACATATAGTATATCAAAATATGCCATTGTCTGCGCTGTGCTGGGTGGCTGCCTAACGGTACTTTCACCATGCAATTGAATTGAGGTGTCAGTTGGGAAAATGTAATTTGCCTGTCGCGTTCTCTTTGACTTTTCCGGCTTTTCCTCGGCGCGTTTAAAGCGCTAATCATGAAGATTTCGTTGACATTGATGAACGAGCGAATAAATAAATATATAAATTAAAAGAAACGCAATGAATTGCTGACTAAAGTAAGGTTAAGTTGCCTGCCCAAGTGAGGTTAAGTTGAGTAATTTTAATGAGAAAACTGTAAAATGATGACAGATGATAATAGATATATGAAACTGACAAAAATTGAATTAAGTAACTATAAAAAAAGTAAAACTTAACAGTAATTAAAGAGATTTTGCTTCAAATGTGAGGTTAAGTAGGATTTAATGTGAGGTTATGTTAGCTCCATTATGGCAAAGAAAAATAATTTATGTCAGCGCATAAAACTTCCCATTGCGATCGATAATTGCTTTTATGTTAACCTCATGTTACTTAACATTTAAGTAAATGTTAATTTGAAAATTAGCTTATATTCATTTAATTTTATTTTGCATTTCATTTTAATTAAATTTTCATTTTCGATTCATATAGAAAGTAAACTAAAAACGATTTAATTTAATCATCAATTTTAAAGGGATTTCCATTTGAAAAATATATATACTTTTTTGCCATATTTTGTTTCACACGAAGGGATCCTTCAGGAATTCTCAGAAAATTATGCGAAAACAATGAAATTAACGAACCAAACGCGAATAAGACGGAAGCAAAAGAAAGGCAGGGAAAAAAATAAAAATCCTAACCTCCAAGTGAAGGGCAAACCAAATAAGGCGCAAGAGTGTTCGAAAAGTGTAGAGGGGCGGCGAGTGGGTGGGTGGGAGGTGTGTCGGAGGGGCATGTGGAAAATGCGCAGAGGAGCGTAAAATCAAAGCAACCTGCAACGCGCACAGATGCTTCCATAATTAAATAAGCATTGAGCTCGAGTTGAACGACAAATGCCAGCGAGTGCTGACACCCAGGCACAAGTCCTGCAGCACACTCTCTCACCCGCTCTCTCTCTCTCTCTCTATCTCTCTCCTTCGCACACTCTTTGTACTCCAACTGCTGCTGCCGCTCTCAGTCATTTTGCCATTTAACTAATTGGTAATTTTGCTGCCCTTCCACAATTGATTTTGGCTTGTGTCGGCGACGATTGACAGCGCATCACATCGCATCCTTGCTAGTGTCCTGGCACGTCAAACACTTCAGGTGTCTCGACTACCTGGCGCACTTTTTCACGCGCTCTTTAGCCTATTTCCGTGCCCGGCGAGTGGCCCTTCCGCTGCGCGAAGACAGACGGACAGACATTGAGTTGGAGTGCCTGCACTTATATTCGTTAGCGTCCTGGCGTGGCTGGTCCTTGGTCCTTGGTCCTTGGGGCCGGGCTCCAGCTCGCGCTCGCGCGCGCATGCTAATAAGTAAATCCAGCGATCCAATCCAAAGAATAAATATTTGACAAACGCACGGCACTGTGCACAGTCCACCGCCTCCTGCTCCTGCTCCTGCTTCGGCTACTCCTCCTGCACCCTTACTCCACTCCATTGGAATGTAAGTATAATAAATGCGATTTTGAATTTGAGGCTTGTGTTTTTTTGGGGGTTGCTTCTCGCATTTCCTGCTCGCACTTTGTCCTGCCGCCTCGTCCTGGCGCTTCGTCTGCTACGTGCCACTTGTTTTAAATTCAGCGTCAAAATCGTTTTATTTGCCAATATTTCATTGTGCTGGCGAGTGGCTGGCTCGCGAGCTACGTCCTTTCCGCCCAAGAGCGACGTTCGATGTCCGACGACCCGCCTCCTGCCGCCTCCTGTCGCCTTCTGCCGCCTGCGTTTTCACTTTATTAATGGTGTTGGTTTTCGGATTATTTAACGGTGTATTATTTTATTATTTATTTTTGCATTAATTTTTGATGAGTAGAGCATTCCGAATGACTACAAAAAACTTTTGTTTATAAAGCCAATCAACAGCCGCTGCCAGCTGGGGGCTTAGAGCCCAAGCCTTTTGCTCGTTAAGCGCTAATGGGCTAAAGCCGGGTTCTGGCGTTTTTGGCGATTTGCTTGTACAATTATATATGTATGTATGTAGGTACTGTATGTATATGTATATGTATATACAATAGATTGCTATGGTAAAAGTAATTTCATCGATTTTTGGTCTTGTTACGAAATTGAAGTTTAAATTGAATATTGGACAGCTGCCTTATTATTTATGCGTTATATATAGAGGGAGATGGAGAGAGTGAGAGAAAGAGAGGGATGGGGTAGTGGGGGAGGTGGATTGGTTGGACAACTGGTAGAGCATTGCAAGTTGGGTTCGAGCTACGTGTGACAGCTGGCAATTGAAGCTTTATTCGTAATGCTGGCGTATTTGTGTGTGGAATATATTTAAAATAGGGTTCGGAATGCGGAAAACCAATTAAAGTTTTGGTTTATTTAGCAGAGTGAAGCCTTTAGGCTGTTAAGTGACTGTTGGCATATATAAATATGTATGTATATATATATATATATATATATATATATATATATGTGTATTTAAGGTAATGCTACAGCTATGTATTTCTATTTCTATTCTATATTTAATCATTTTTTAGAAACATATTTACAGCTTGAGCTGAGATGCCTTCATTTAATGCTAGAAAATTGTGAGTGAAAGCTTTAACGTGTTAATGCATAGCTCGCATTCAACAGTGAAGCTTTTCTTGAAGAATAGTCTCTCACTCACACTTAAAAAAAAAAAAAAAAAAAACAAAAAACTCAGAAACTCTACTGGAATGCATCGGTTATTCCACGAGCTCTCTTGCGATCGACTCTCAACACAAAGAATTTTGTGTTTGTATTGGTATCATAGCATGCCAATAGTGTGTGTGAATTGAGAGTGAGCTTTGACTACTCAACGATTGTCAAAAAGAGAGTTGGAAGCTTTCTCTTGAATTAGAGCGCCGTTAAGAGAGTGATTATCAAACCAAAAGAAACAATGAGATTTGCTGAGTTTTAAACTGAAAATGAATTAGAGGAGAGTCCAAGTTTCAGTTGTTTTCATTTCTCAAAAGCCTACATACATACATATATTGATTCTAAGCTATTAAGCACTGTTGGCCTATACGATTGTCGCATAAAACTTGTAGCTAACCTGGTAAGTTTCTTGGAAAGATTAATAAACTGAACACTGATTTCAATTTAAAGCGTAATAGCAAAGAAGCTGCAATTGGCTTGTCTGGCAATGATAAATATAGAGCTCTATATATGTACATATGTAGAAATTTGCTTGATTTGACAAACAAGCCTTAGAGCAACGTCAATGTCTTTTCCAGCTAAACTTCTGACCAACTGATGAGCATTCGATGGCAACAGCTTTTACTCTTATTTCTATTGAAATTGAGCCCTGCAGATATCATATTAACGTTATCTCCATCTCGCTCACTCGCTCTCTCTCTTTCCCTCTCTTGATTGCATTACAGCATTCCTTCTTTGTTCTTGTAAAAATTGAGTCATTGCATTGCTCATTTGGCGTCTGTTCTAGTCTAGCTAACTAGCTAGACAGCAACTTTTTTTTTACACACAAGTTTCAGCTGCATCAGCATTATCTCTAACACAAACACACACCAGCACACCAACACACCAACACACACGCACGCACAGGTTCATTGCCAAGGCGTCTTCTCAAAGTGTTCGCTCATTAGAGAGGCCAATGCCAAGGGCTACGTGTCGCATACAGCAGCTATGTAGGTGTCCACACTCTCCCACACTCTCCGTCCCACTCTCACTTATTTAGACACACTATCTGTATCTGTCTCGCTCTCTGTCGCTAGCGCTCTACCCCTTTACCCCGCTCAGCATGTTTGGCATGTCGAAATTTGTGTTTTCTGCCGCAAGAATTTTCAGCCAGGTGCCGGCTTCACTCTCGCCCCCTCCCCTTCCCCCGTCATCTCTCATAAAAAACTTCGTCAGACGCGCTTGCCCACTTGGCTGCTGTTTACCAACTGTCTGCCCCAAAATATTAAAAAAAAATGTGATGCCATTTTTTTTCGTAGCTGCTGCTGCTGCTGCTTCTGCTGCTGCTTCATATGCTGTCATCTTATCATTTTTCTCGCAGCTGCAAAAAGTTGGCAGAGCGCACGCTGAGCGTTTCGCGGAGGGGTTAAAATTTGATCAAAGTTCAAAGGCAACGGCAAAGGCTAAGGCTAAGAAAAAAGCGAATACACACACACGAGAGTGTGTATAGGTGTGTGTGTGTGTGTGTGTGTGCAGTTCATGCAAATTGGCTGGCGCAAATTACGACATATGCAAAGGGGGTCCCCAGAGTGAGAAGGAGAAAGGTGTAGAGAGAGAAGGAGAGAGGGGCCTGCGAGCGTATTGGAGTAACTCAGATATCGAGGGGTGAGCTGCTCTCAATGTTTGCCAATTTAGACACACTTTGGCAAATTTGATTAAAATCTTACAACTTTTTTGGGCAAAAGTGCACGATAACATTTTTTTTTTTTTTGTGACGTCTAATTTGGGCAAACTTTGTATGAAGTACGAAATAAGCGAGGGAATAAAACGGAATTTTAAAGAGCTAAAAGTTTAATGAGCTTCGAATGGGTCATTAAACAATTTAATATATTTTATAGAATAATATTGTAATATAATTTAAACAACATATATATTTGACAATAGGAGAATTGCATAGAAAGGCTCAGAGAATGGAAACTCTAAAAAAGAGAGAGCGAGAGATAAATGTAAATAAAAAGCGAGAGAGCTAGAAATAAAATCAAATGGAAAGTATTATAGATCGAGAATAAATGGAAAGGCAAACAAATAGACTTAAAGAAGAGCAAGGAGAGATTTAGAAAATAGGAAGAAATATTAAATGGGACTGGCCCTATTGAGTGTACTTCTCTCTTTTGTTGCAGCTTCTCTTCGTACAGCTCTACGCAGACAAGAGGCAAATGAAATGCTGTCAGTAAAGAAAGTCAATAAGTCGATGGCAGTAAAAGTCAAAAGTTGTTTACCCGTAATTATGGACCCGGCCATAATGCAGCTTGCTGCTTGGTAATGAGCCTTTTAAGTCTTTATAGAGCAATTGCTAAGAATTTCACTCATTGCGAGGGTATATAAAAATTTCTTATTTGCTGCCAACTTAATTTGTCACAGAATGCAAAGTCATTCCGAAAAACGAAATGAAAAAAAAACAAAAGAAAACAAAGGAAAACAATTCGTGACGCACAAAGAGAATGAGAGAGAAAGAGTGAGACAGAGAGAGAGAGAAAGAAAGAGAAATGCATATAAAATGGGTTTATTTTTTATTTTTTGCAATACGTATGCAAAAATATTATAAGGGGAGCAGCTCCTGTGCCACTTAAACTCCGCTGCGTGAGGAGCTCTGCTTCCTCTTCTTCGTCTGCTCTGCTCTGTTCTGCGATTTCTCATTCTTGGCAAGGAGTTGGCATTTTGCTTTTCTACTTTGTGGCTTACTTGCCTTTTAGCTTTGGCCATTTCATGTTGTTGTTGTTGTTGTTGCTGTTGCTGTTGACTGTTTTTAATAAAAGGCAACAGCAAGTAAAAGAAAGAGCGAATATAATAATAATAAAAAGCGCATAGTTATAAATTTAGTAAGGCGCAGTCAAAGCGCATTGTTGGCCAGAGCTCTGCGTGTGGGAGTGCGGGAAATTGGGCTCTATAGAGTTATATATACGTATATATGTATTTGAGGGAAGTTTTGAGCATTGCACGCAACTTAACCGTTAGCTGTCTTCGACTTGCGGCGAGTCATAAAGGTAAAATCATAAACAAGCAAAGTCTAGACATTTGCAGCTAAGCCACGTAGATTTGCCCACGTAACTCCTGAGAGTTGTAATAAAATTAATTCAAAGTTTTGTAATGCCAGTGCATACTGATTAAACTTTGTTTTAAAATTATAATTAACAGCCGTTTAAGCACACATAAAAGGGTACTTAGCTAAAGTAGTTATCCTATAGAAAATTGTGTAAAGTTTAGAGCTTAAAATGTAGTAGAATTGCGATTGAATGTAATGAAACTTTTGCCTCACCCTGAAAGTATGCAACATATATTTATAGACTTTCAATAAAAACATTGAGCGTTAATCTTGCTTGAAGCGTAATCAATGAAAAAAAAAGAGAGAACCGCATAGCCTAAAAGCTTATTTGTCAGCTATTGTCATTCTCTCTACCTCAGGTTAACTAGCTGCATGTATATAGCTGCACTGCTCTGCCCATTGTATTTGGCATATATTATAACTCTTATACGCGCGCTCTCTCAACTTTCCAAGCACCTCAAGTACTTAATGGAAATATGAAAAATGCATAGCCAAATTGATGAGTCAATTGAAAACAAATTTCCGCTTTATTATCATAGCCTGCTTTGATTGACTGTAGGTCATGTGTGCATTGCGCCATAGCTGCATCTTAGAGCAGCTTTAATTTTTGATTTTTGCAACGTTGGAAGCGTACAAAGTTCTCAATTGAGGACGCCATCCTCTAGGCCATTCATTTCATTAAAGCAGCACAATGTGGCTTTTGTAAGGCGCACGAGGAATCCAGCATACGTGGCAAACGCCGCTCCACTTGCCTCACAGCCTTGGGCCCTAGCAGTGCGCCAAAGCCGACGGCGTGACGTGCGTGCGTTTTCTTTATTCTGCTAAGGGTGTTGCCGCTTCCCAAGCCACGCTTGTCAGCGAAGTCCTCAACATGTGCAGCAGCTCTTGACAAGAGCCTTTGCCTCAGCTAATATACCGGAGGGGGAAAGTGAAAGAGGTAGAGGCAGAGGCACTGGCAGAGGTTGCTGCTGCTGCGGTTGCGGCTACTGCAGATTGCATTGCGCAATGCCGCAAAACTTTGCAACGTAAATCCCTTTTGTCGCATTAACTGCTAACTTTTTGCAACGCGTAGAACGCGACAAACTTTGTTTACAACTCAAAAAACTCAAAAGGCAGGTAGCTTACTCAATTCCCAGATCCTTTATCTACAAATTCCTTTGCTCGTTCTCTCTCTCCCGGCCCCGCTCCCCGCTTGCATGCGCTCAAACATGCATTTGTCAAATCAAAATTTTATGGTCTCGTCACATTGTTGCCCCGACAACGAAAACTGCTCAAAGAATTTTACCGTCTCGAGTGCAGTTTTTATAACAGTCGCAAGAAGAGCGGGTAATATAGCTTTGCCAGTCTGTTTGTTGCTCTTATATTAGATTATGTTCAATTTATTCATGGTCTTATATTATACCCTTTGTATTCCCTTCCTGCATACACACATACACATACATAGTTCGCCATATTCCCACTTATGCATACGCTCTCTTACACAAAGAGAGTTAGCTTTTCATCTCTCTCCCACTCTTGGAGTCATCAGTGTAGATCGAACACAAGCAAGTAAGAGATTGGTTGACACTCGTTTCTCTTTAACAACTTCTGGCAGCTTCATCAATACTATTAATATTGCAAATGAAAATGGAGGAGCACATCTCAGCTGTTTGTCTCTCTTGTACACATGCAAATACTAATATTGATCATATCTCTTTCTGCTTATGCCATTTCCAATTCGAGAGCTTAAGCAATAACTCACATAAATGTAAGAAGAGTAAAACTAATTCGTTGAGCGTGTAGACTTTTTTCTGCTACTTCATGTTTATGGCTTTGCTCTTGACAACGATGGCTGGCTTCTTAAATGGCAACTAATTTGCGAACGCAATTTGCTTTTTATAACTAAATTCTCCTTTTTGGCTCGCAGCTTGTGAAATTCGCAATTTCTGACAACTCGACAATGACGTCGCAATTATGCCAAAGCCGTAAAGCAGCCGAAAGTAACGATCGCCTCTCTCGCTCGCCGTCTCCTTCTCGCTCACGCCATCGGTGTTATCTGGGAGCATTTATCAGAAATCGGATTTTCATTCGTCGCTGGGCGTGTTAATTGCAAGAGACAATAGTGCGGCAAATGAATTTGTACAAGGGATAATTGTTTGGCTCAGCACAGAGAAACTTATTTGCTTTACGCGTCTGGTGTTTAATTTTGTGCAAATAGATGGATGAAAAACATGAACACCCGCCAGCCCCCAGGACCCGCCCATGCCGCAACGTTTGCTGTCTAAACAAATGTCGTGAACTCGACGGGCTCATATTTCAGAAAAAGGGCGCATAAATTTATGCGGAATCTATTAGGCGGCAGTCGGAGCGAACCAGTGGGAGTGGGAGAGAGATGCAGAGAGACAGTTTGCAACCCTTTTCAGCACGCCAGACGAGGCGACGCGTCGCCTGGATCCGCATCATGTTTGTTAGTTCCATTTTCTTCATCTTTTTGTTGTTTTTTTTTTTGTGTATTATTTATTTTGGGTCACCCTGCTCTAGATGATTGGGCACTGTTTTTGAGTACGGACTGTCTATGGATTTCATTTCGTTTCTGTTTCATTTCCATTTGTAAGTGAAACTTAAATTAACTTTTCATATATCTATTTGAATTTTAACGAATGTTTCCGAATCAGACGAGTCGGAAAATACGTTAAGGTGGGAGTCTTACGGAAGTTTGTATGTACTTAGGGTTATTTGAAATGGAATGTGGGTAGCAAAGAGTTGAGAATATTTTCGGGAGAGATTTCACTGTTGTTTTCCATTCAGGAGCTGAGGAAGCTCACTTCCTGGAAACATTTCATATTAATACCACAATTTTGTACTCTCAGTTGCTAACTTTATCAATTCCAAGTGACTTCCGCGAATTCATCGTTGTGGTCTATACCAGTTATATTTATACGGAGTTCGGTTATCTATTCTCGATAAGACCAAGGAAAATGTAATAAATGAGAGTACATTTCGTTGTTATGCTGTTTATCAAACTAATTCCTTATTAGGAAAATGGCCAAGTCGTGTGTATCATAAATTTTTAATATATATCACCTAACGCGCACACTTCAGACCTGGCTCCAACCCATCCTCGCCCACCAAACAAATCCAAATCCACATGTGGAACTTCGCCAAAGGTCATGACAACAGGGAGAACTCGTATATTTTGCTGGTAATTGAAAAAGCCGCCTCTGTGTGCGAGTGTGTATATGATTTTTTTTTTTTTTTTTTTTTTTTTTGGCAAAGTTCCTGTATTACTCCCCCTGGCTGCTTTGGCAGTGCTTTTCGTCAAGCTCTGGCTCAAGCCCAGAACTTCAATGGAATTTCCCCTCGCCTCTAGGGGGCGCCACTCGTTGCCGTCGTCGCCGCAATCTGAGGCGAGGCGACGCCAAACAACATTTCAATTGTTGTATAATAATGTACACAGTGCGGGCAACGTTATAGAAGGGATAATAAAAAATTGTTATTGTTGTTGCGAAGAGAAACAACAACAGCAACAGGAACAACAACAACTACAATCAGGCAATAGCTTAGGCTACACATGTTGGATACATATACATACATACATACCTACGTACAATGCCAGGACACTCGTAAATAAATCGTGTCAGTGGGTAACAAAAATTCATTCATTTCATATTTTGCTTTATTTTATCCCGGCTTTGCTGCGTCTCTCCTTCCGCTCGCTCTCTCTCTTTCCTTCGCTCGCCACACGCTCTTCACCAAAAATGTTAGCAAGCCACATTTACTGTTATTTTTCTGCGCGTATAAAATATTTTGGCTCGGCCATAGTGAAAAAATATGTAATAAGAATGTGGAAGATACTATCAGCGAAGAGTCCCAGCTGGAATACCCTATAATTTACTTATATGAGATTATTCTTGGCTCATCAATAAATTTGTAATATTTATAGTTATTTATTTTATTATATATTTTAAATTTTAATATAAATATAATTTAAAATTTGTTCAAGAGTATATAATAGTAAATTACATATGTATGTACATAAGAGACTATTTTGAATGTTATTCTGCACTGGCTTTTACATCTCTTATAAAATCTAGCGGGAAGACTCTTATACTGAAGACTTCAAAGCTCTAACTTCCGTTGCAACTTGCAAGGGTATCAATACCTGGTTCCGCACACGTACCGCTATCTTTCCGCCGCTCGCACTCCCTTTTACTCTATGTCGCTCATTCTCAACTGCTCGTTGTGCGTGTGTGTGTATGTGAGTTAGTTTTGTATTTTTATATCTGCGCGGCGAAAACATAAAAGTCAGAGCTAAAGGGCATAGACAGCGAACAGCCGTTGCTAGAGATGCCGCAGCGCACAGTGTGGCAACGGGTATAACAAAAGTGCAACCTCAATTAGCAGGGCGCAAAAAGCAATACGCAAATTAGGCAACCAAGCGACTTAGCATGACAGCGTCAGCATAAGTGGACGCAATGTGCTTTTTCGCTACGTCATTGTGGTGTTGTTTATTTTTAGCAATTAATGCACCAGTGTGCGTTCATATATTTTTGGTGGTCGTTCGCTTGTTCGTTCGCTGGGCGCTGTGAGTATTTTTTGATAAATGGTCTACTCTTTTATCATCTGCTGCTGGAGCTTTCGCGGTGGCGGCTGCTACTGCTACTGCTGCCTTTTGCGCTGCTCATTCGCCTCGCCAGTGGAAAGATAAAATACGTTTTTCATTTGCCCAGCCTGGTTACAGTTTTGCTGCAGTTGCTCCGTTATTTCACTCCTGCTTCGCTCTTTTTTCTTCTGTTTGTTGAGCTGTTGATTTTTTAGTCAGCCAATGTTTTGTTTTGTTTATTTCGTTCCCTTCTTTTCTTTTCGTTTTGCCTGCCATTTTTTTTATTTTATTTATTTTTAGGTAGCTTGTTTTGTTTTATGCAGCGAAGCGCTAAAAAATATTATTTTCGGTATTTTGTGATTGCCTCCGTTCGGTGTTCCTGCAGTCCTTGCTGTTGTTGTTGTTGTTTTTGTTGCTGGAAGTGGCCGCTGCAGACAAAATCTACGTAGTAGAAATCTGTTGCTCTGTCTATCTCTCTTCCTCTCTCTTTCATTGACTCATGCCTTCACACTCACTTCGTTGCGCCTGTACATTTCCAGCTTGTTTTACTATTTAGTTAATCAGCTAATTTAAAGTTGGAGCAGGTCATGACTCATGTGTCTGTGTGTGTTTGTGTGTGTGGTTTGTTAGGCTCTCAAATGGAATAACAGAGTTAGAGTTCATATTGCAAATTGGATGCTTTTGTCTTGCAGTTTCAAAAGGGGCGGAGTGGAATGGGTGGAATGAGCGCAATGAGCGCATTGTTGGGATGGTCAATATGTGTATAAGAGTTGTTTTAACATAGTTGCTTTATTTTTTGGCTAATTGAATGAGCTCGGCTTGTTTTTGTGCATTTTGTTGAAATGATTTTAAAAGCAGCAAAAAAGTTCAAATTTCTTCTGATTAAATTGATTTCAATAGAGTGTTGAATGCAAATAGAATGAACATTCTCCATTTGTATTCCAGACTGGAATACGTGTATGTATGTAGTTTGCACGTTTTGCCTTTCCATTAAAAGAATGAAAACTAAATATTATTTATTTTGTATATTTATTTCATAGACACAATTTTCATAAATAAGCATTAGAAATATGCCAAGTTTTGTTTCATATTATAGTATGTGAAGGCAAAGCCAGACAAAATTGCCCGAGCACGTGCCTGGAACACACACGCACACACACACACACACACACACACACACACACACACACACATAGACAGATAGCTATTGGAAGCGCAGACGAAACAAAAGCCGCAAAATAATGTGCCATGAAATGGGAATCGTTGTTGCCAAGCGTTTAAAACAGGCAACAGAAAATACTCAGGCAGCGTCTGTGCTCCGTTGAGTTGACTTGCAACTTGGCCATGTTTCACTGCACCGCTGCCTGCCGCTAGATGGCGCCACCTTCCTTCACGCACATTGGCGCATTTTCTGCAGCGTAACTTTGGAGACGCCTTCCGTTCCGCCTGCCCGGCTGTCACTCTCACTTTGGACTTGACTTTCCTAGAATTTTTCAATTACACTACTTCAACTGGGCGGGCGACAGCAAAACAGAAAAAAAGAGACGCCGAACGGAACTGCTCAAAGTGGTGTAGACGCAGAGATACCCTTTAGCAGTAAGAGTGGTAAATGGAGAAGGTAAGAGATAAATGACTAAGTGAGCCTGATCAGGCAACTGCATACATACATATATGTATGTATGTATATGCTGAAATAGGATTAGATGCTTCGCAGCTAGTAACATGTGCGTGGCACGTCGGGCTTTGTCTGCTGCATGCCTGGACTGCCTGCCTGGAGGCATTCGCCGGCCGTTACCCAGTCACAGTTAGAGGTCGCAGTCACAGCGTCACGCAGCATGCGTTGCATGTTTCTCCTCTGCCAGGAATTTGGTTTCGCATTCGTTTGGATAATGGCAGGCAGACAGTCGTCGTCAGGCGCTGGTGCTGCAACCAATTTTCCGAATACTCTCTGTGTCTATGCAGCACAAATTCTCTGCTGCGCAGGCTATAAAGTCAGGTGTGCGGCACACTGCAAGCTGGCTGGCTGGCTGGCCTGGCTGCTTAGCTGGGTGGTGCGTCTGGCTGTCAGTCAGGCAGGTGGCAACGTCGCGTGCTGTCCTGGCTGTTGTCCTGGCGATTTTCATGTTACAAAGTCGCCACATCGTCTGTCCGCCGTCCTCTGTCGCCAGTTCAGTGTAAAGAGTTTTGCTCGTTTTCTGTTTTCTGTTTTGCCTGTTATTTTTTTTTTCATACGCCTGGTTGGCCAGTGGCAGGGGCCATGCAGCATGCGTTGCGAGCGTTTAGAAATGGTTACAAAATGCGTAATTAGCGTTATGCAACAGCATTTTGCCCCTCAATGGGCCGTTCGCTATGCCAGCTAATGAATGTCCTTGTGGCGGGACCAGGGCCAGGACTGTGCTGGCAGTTATGCGACGATTGATGGGAGAAACAGAAAGAGAGACTGCGAGGGCGAGGATGAAAGAGAGAGAGAGAGGGCATGGTAGTGGTGAAGTGAGAGAGCTAAGGAGAGTACATGGAGACTTTCAGTCACATGTCTGCAGTGGCATTTTTGCTGCAAAAAATTGTCTGATAAATAAATATGGATTGTTTTTATTTTATTTTTTATATTTAAGTTTAAAAGTTAATTTTAGTTCCCTCCAACTCAGGCAGCAAGCATGAGTGAGAATGAAGTCTTAAGATAAGGTAAGATTTTCTGTTTCGCATGCAAACTGAATTGCTGTTTATCTCACAATACTTGTCAAAGGCTTCAATATGTTTGCTCTAACATAGAGAGTTTAATAAATACGCTTTGAAAATGGTCAGAGTCTGAATACCTATTTCCACATTTACGTATTTGCTTTCAATTTGAACACTTTTCTTGCTGCACTGGTCGAAGTACAATATTTTCATTATTTCCACTTCTGCTTACAGCTCAAGGGTTCTCTAATTGTTTGCCAAATCAGAAAGTTCGTAAAAGCCTATCAAAGAGCCAGCTCCAATATCGTTTTGCCCCGAAACACACAAATCGTTCGAAACAACAAAATGAAAGAAAAGAAAATTTTGTCAGTTTTACGCACTTTGTTTTTCTTTTCATTTCAATGCTGTCTCTCTCTATCCCTCTCTCTGTCTCTCCATGTTTCACTCTATCTGCCCATCTCTGTCTGTCTATCTGTCTGAACTATCTGGCTTTAATTCATTTCTGTTTCAGGAAACCCAATGAACGTCAAAGTGGGGTCCTTCGCAATTTCCGTTGCCTTATCGAAAACGAATAAACAATAAAAGCGGCCAACTATGCGAAGAAAACACTTGCGGAGCAATCGAATTAGAGATGGGCATAGTTCGTGAGTCGATAGGTAGGCAAATGTCACGCTACGAATGAATATCGCATAGGCAAGTGAGGAAAGCTCTCAGTCGATTTTGATATGGATGGCGTAAGAGTTGTCTGAGCAAGAGAGTCGTGGGCGAGGTGAGTCTGAGAGGGGATAAGTTTGCCATATTGGAAATGCGAGGGAAAGAGATAAATATAGCTCTAAGATATATAGATTAATTGGTGAGAAGAAAAGGGGTAAAATAATATGATAATAATTATTATGAATGTACATATTATATTATATTATTGTATTATATTATATGCATATATATTTGAAATACTTTCATACTCCCCTAAGCTGTTGCCATTGACAACTGGAATAGCCAATTTCCACATGGTTCCCATGCCAACTCCCTAACGCCCCACACGCCCATCTCTAGCGATTGCCTCTCACACATGCAAAGCGAGTTGACAGTTGGACTTTGTCTTTGTGGAGACGAGAAAGCGTTTTGCAGTAGTCCCAAATTTTATTTGTATTTTTTATTGCTTTTACTTTCAACTTACGTGCGACTAAAAGTGCGAACTTGTAGAAAGGGTTAGCGAGAGCAGCGAAGGGGTCAGACGGACAGGAGGCGGGCGATGGAGTCCGGGTGGTTGGGTGTGGCCTCTGTCAGGCAGTTATTGGGGATCGTCCAACACACACATATATGTATATGGATGTGTGTGTGTGTGTGTGTGTCCTTTCCCTCCCTCCTCTATCTATGTCTCCGTCTCTCATTCTGTTTATGGGGAAGCTGGCGCCGGACTTTAGTCTGGCGAGTCCGGGTAATAAAACTGAAGGAAAAAAAAAACACGGAATATCTACGGGCAACAACAGCTTCAGAATGCAATAAATGTTTGAAGTTAACTTGAATGTTGCAGAGAACGTTCTCCATAACAGTTAAAAATGTGACGCAATGATGAGCAAGAAGAAGAAGAAGAAGAAGAAGAAGCAGCTGTGGAAGCTGTAGAAGCTGATGATGATGCTGTGGACGTGCTACACGCTTAATTTGCTGATTGACATGCATAAATTTCCGGAAAAGCCGACGACACGATGGCGACTATTGATGTCCATTATGATGCTCATCCCGATGATGAGGATGATGATGATGATGATGTTGCTGCTGCTGCTGCTGCTGCTGCTGGAGTCGAGTTTTAATCAGCGGACTTTCGATTTCACATTGCGGTTAGCCCAGCGACCATTTGAACGGATATCCGCTTCGTTTGATTTCCGGCATGTGATTGAGTGCACAGCGATTGCGATGCCGCTGATGATGCTGCTGCCACCTCTGCTGCGTGGGCGGGGGCAGGGTGGAATGCGGCTGCTGCACGTGGCTAGCACAGCTCATCAGTTAGGCATTCGTTAGCCTGTGCGCTGCATTAATAAAGCGATTAGTGCGGAGCGTGTGTCGATTAATTCGTTGGCTCCTTTTCGATAAATGCGAGCATCCATGAACAAAAATTTGTATCGAATTACATTTAGCTTAGGCGGGCCGGCCCAGGGGCGTGGGCAATTGACATTCCGGGTGTCAACACGATTAGGCCAGCGGATCAAAGCCGACACTTGATTATGCACATGCACATGGGGGTGTGGCTGTTCAATGCATGGAAACTTTGATTTGAAACTAGAAACAGATTTCAAGCGGCTCTTGAACCATTTAAATATGTGACCATTTTAAGTAGATATTTTAATAATAAAATTCAATAAATATATATTACATATTTATTATATATCGTTTAGCTAGAATTAGAGGTTAGTTAGAGAGTATTTATTTACAGTTTATTGTGTTTCTAACGCAAGATTGCTTGGCTAGACATAGCTGAAGAGTCTAATATCTCATGAGTGTATTCAACTTTCGTAATTCTCTCAGTTGCCTTCAGAGCCTCTTCACATGTTTAATTGAAATTTCAATTGTTTCTAAGTGAAAACTTCATGGGTTTTCTTTGAACTTGAAGATAGTTTCCTAGTTGCTCACAACTGCCACAGTTTCCTGCACAGCCTTTTCAGTGCCCACTTTATGTCGACTATAAAAAGGCATAACAGTTGAGCGAAGTTGACTTGACTTCGGTTGGGTTGGGTTGGGTTTGGCTTGAGGCTGAGCTGAGTTCACTTCCGTTGGATTTTGGCCCGCTCGACGCTCGACGCTCAACGCTCGACGCTCGACGATTTCTTGTCGACTTAAGGGCCTATCAACAGCTTGCGACGCAGTTAAAGCTTCACATTTTTAATTGCCCTGGCAACGGATAAGTCAGCTAAGACTATCGCCAACTTTTAGCCACCTCGTAAAAAAAAGGAGAAGAAGAAACGTGGCAACGCCAGGCGTCTCTTTGGCTTCCGTTATGGCAGCCATGGCCATCATTGGCAAACTGGCATTTGCTATATGCTTTGCCATCATCAAGCTCATCATCAGCAACAGCAATAGCAGCGTGAGGGGGACGACGAGGGGGAGCATGTTTGGTTCTTTTTCATTACCCATACCCTGTAATTGATAGTGATAGTGGGGCCTGCACCACTTGCCGCACTTCATTTGAGTCTTTGAACTGCAAATAGAGAACGTGTTGGCATCGCAATTGGGTTTTGCCACAGCTGAAGGATTGCAGCTGGCAGCTGGGCTGATTGGGCGTCTGGTTGGGCGTCTGGTGGGGTCTCGTGTCTGCATTTCACTTTTCACATTTCCATCACATCAACCTTTGCCGACTTTGCTTTCGTTTTTGCTGTATTTGCATATCAAATTAAAAGCGCCCGAGTAATTTTAGCGTTCGCTCCCACATGGCGGGCCACAGGGCGATATAGATATGGGGGCTTGGGTTTGGGGTTAGCGTAGCGGAAACGGAAGTTTGCATACAGCCAATGCCGCTCCATCCCACCCACGCCACGGCACGCCCACAACATGACGCGTTTTTCCGGCACATTGTTTGATGAGCCACCCGCAGCTGTGAAATAAATAAAATACACGTTAGGATGGTGGCATTTAAAAGCTATAATTAAAAAGCGACCAAACAGTCAGACAAAACAGAGAGACAAACATAGAGACAGACGAACGGACAGACAGAGAGACAGACAGACAGACAGAGAGACAGTTCTATAGAGCCCATATATAGATATAAAGCTAGACGAGCTCGGCTTTGCTGCTGTTAAATATTCAAATGGCGCGTCGACATACAAAATGGCGCATAGACGTGTAAAAACAGTTAGTCCTTACCTACACGGCTGTGAGTGAGACAAGGCTAGGCAGTGCGAATGGTTGAGTGAGTCTGCGAAGTGTGAGTGCGAGTGTGAGTGAGTGCGACTCTTCTGTGTTGAGTGTGTTGAATTCTATTTGTTGGAGTCGCCGTCGCAGTCGCAGTCGCAGTCGCCGTCACAGTCGCTGCTCTTAGATCTCTGCATTTTAAAGCACTCGTGATTGCACAGCCGACAAATAGTTGCGATTGTAATATCACGATAGTTCACGAGAGTAGTATAAGAGTTCAGGAATACACAAATATGTGTGAGCTGTACGTGTATGCATTAGTATGTAAATGAATGCTAAGCAGAAGTTGAATTAATTGAGAGTTTCATTTGTGAGAGGCAGCCATAAGATACAGCAACATTTATTATAAGAGTAGTATAAGAGTTGATGAATGCACAAATTGCGTGATCTGTAGGCATGTGTGTAGATGCATGCGTAGCAAAAGCTGAAATAATTGATGGGAGAGGCAAACTTAAGGTTATAAGGTAGTACAAAATTTTTTATAAGAGTAAGAGTTATCAGTATTAGTATATTTATCTACTACATTCCAACTATTTACCTATCGCTTCCGATTGTCATCTCTATTCGCATACGAATCGAAATCTCAGTTTGTTTGTCGCCTGGCTGGACTGGGCTGGCCTACTCTGAGTTCGGCTGGGCTGTTCTGTTCGCTTTATTATTCAAGATTATCCTGCGGGCATTGAAGTGGCATACGATGTGCGTAGTCCCCATTACCCAGGGCGCAGCATCGATGACATGTTTGTGTCGCCAGCATGTCTGGTGGCTGGCGCTGCTCAGGCTACGGCTCCAGCTCCAGCTCCGGCTATGGCTCAGGCAGGCCCGCAGATGCCAAAGATGCCTTTCATGTTGAAGAGGCTAAGAGCGAGAAAGCCTGCGCCTTTGAGGTTTTCGTTACATAATTTGATTAGTTGCCTGAGCTTGCGGGAGCCATCAACATAAATATTTGACAACTACGCGAGATTTATTTACTGATTATAGACACAATGATTTATGAACTGCCTGACTGGCTGACTGACTGACTGAGTGAATGTCTAACTGACTCGCAGCGAAGCGTGTGATTAGCTCTGACATGTTATGTCAATTTTCCAAATCATTTTTCTTGCTCTCTCTCTCTCTCCCTGTCTCTCTCCCTCTCCCTCACTGTCTCCATACATATATATCAAATGAAATCCTTTAAAAACTTGCCAGAACAGCGTTCTTTCATTAGCCAAACAATGGCCACGTTGCATTCCCTCTCTCTCTCCTTCTCTCTCTCTGTCTCTCTCTCTCTCTCTCTCTGATGGAATTAGTTTTATTTTTGATGGGGCTCCATTTTGGCCAGGACTCGTGCAAACCATTTAAAACGCAGATTGTCATCCATTAAGAGATTAGAAATTTTCAAGGGTGTCTTTTTTATTGTTGTTGTTGTTGTTTTTTTGTCTACTCTCTTTGGGTGGTCTTTGTCTCTATCGCGTTTCGCATAGCATGAGTATTGCAAACACACACACACACTCACACACACTCACACACATGCGTGTCCGCCGGACAATCGCTGGTCGTAAAAAAAGCGAGAGGAAAAAAAAAAAACAAACAGACAACTGGAGAAGCCCTCGAGCAACAGCAGCTAGATTCACATAAAAATCACTTCAAATGTCATATTAGGAAGCTTCGGGGATGGCCAGGACAATTGCCATCGAATTCGTATCGCAAAATTGAAATCTGTGTGCGCTCCTCCAGCTCGTGTCCTTCAAGTCAGCCAGGGACGGCAAACGTATAAGTTTGCCGGGTCGGCATGGATTTGGGGCCGCTCACCCACCCATATAATACATATGCTTGACGTAATCCTTTTTGCCTGGCGATGTGCAGCACTTTGTCCTCAGCTTGTTCACAGCAAATTTTCGGACAAATTCTGTCTGTTTTGACTTTGTCGTCGTTGATTCTGCTTCTGCCTCTTTGTTGTTGTTGTTGTTGTTGTTGTTGTTGCAGTTGCTGCCCCAAATCATTTTCAATTGCTTGACCAGAGGAAATGGGTCCTCATATTTTAAGTAGTGGCAAGCAGCTAGAAAGCTTCTTGCTTACTGTTACGCTTCAACAAAGCTGCACGAAAGAGTTAACTGCAGCAGGAGTAGGGGGAGGGGCAGGGGGAGCAGCAGGAGTAGCTCTGCAAAGACATGTCTATGCGAATGTTGCAACAAAGAGCGTATTGTCTGCGCCGAGTGTGGGATATGAATTGTAAGTGAAATGCTCGGCTACTTGAAATGTAATTGCATTAGCAAAGTGGCTGCTAAGCTATAATTGTCTCTTAGTCAATGTCAAACTTCATTTTGCATTGCATTAAATTTGAATTTGAATATGCATCACTTACGATAACGATATTCCAATGAATTCCAAATGACTTACACTCTTATAAAGTGAATAGACACTTGAATTCATTTCCCTTCATTCCTTCTCTCACTTCTCCTTTCTAAGAGTGAGCAACAGCATGCAAAAAGTATCACTTATGCCAACTCTTATACAAAGAAAAGCTTATGTATGTCGATACTATGAAGTTAGTGTAATTTACTCTTTCGGTATGCTCACAATATCAATATAAGAATACCACTCAGAGTATTTGGCGCTACTCTTCTAAGTTCTAAACCAACTTATACTTTTTAGCAAAGCTCAGAGATCGTATGCGTATATTCGCATTTACTCTCTGCTTGCTATGTCACTCAGTTAATTTACGACTGCCAGCCAGGGAAATCTCTTATAAAAAGTTCAGCTCACAGATATGTACATATATACATTTGCATATACATATACATGCTTATATACATATTCGACACCAAATATGTACATATGTATATGATACTTTAATTATTTCGTTTCACTCTCCTTTCTCTGTTCACTTTAGAGTTGTTTTGATTTAATAGTGCGCTTAGTTATCTCTTTAATAGGTTGTCAATAACCAGTCGTTGAGTGCTGGTCGCCAGGCGCTCAAATTTCTGGGTAGCCATAGCAAACGCGTTCACCGTTGTCAGTGCCCTCCTGCACGTCTGCCGTTGCGTCGCGCCGTATACTTTTAGTTTTCATCATGAATTTTCGCAAAGTTTGACGCGAGCTTCGCTAAAATTGCAGCAGCCGAAGCAGCAAAGTTCTTATCTGCCGTTGCCGTCGCAGTCGCAGTAGCAGTCGTTGTCTTACTTATCTTGGCATAAAATTTGTTTCCACCAGGCAGGCGAGTAACTTCGCTTGAGTTGGGTGCGTCATACCCTGTATGTAGAGTAAGAGTGCAATAGAGAGTATTATGGTAAATGGAATGTATGTATAATAAGAAGCATTAGCCTCATTTTAATCTAGGTTGCCATTCTCAACACTCAAGCTAATATAAGAGTGGGCGTATAAGAGTTGGCGTAAGTGTGGCACACGAAGCTTAAGCAACGATTACAGGCTATCATCCAGTCGACTTCTACTCAACGTTCGTGTTGCTTCTGTATTTGTTGTTGTTGGTTTTTGTTGTTTCTCCTCTGTTTTCTTGTCAACTTACTCTTGTTAACGGCTCTTTGGCTGCCGCTCTCCACTTTGTTTTCTTAGGTGGCGGCAGCCAGTACCATTTTAATATGTCCCTAGCCTCGCGAAATTGCTCAAGACATGTTTGTTTTTAAACAGATTACATTATTTTATGAACGCATTCAGTTGCTTTTGCTGCTCGGCTGCTACTGCTGCTGCTGCCGCTGCTGCCGTTGATAATATGCAAAAACTTTGGCAAACAATAACACGCACCCAGAAAAGCGCCAAATGCTACTAAAAATTTGCACACACACACGCGCACACATGCTCAAAAAAGCTCTCAGCTTGAACAAACATTGCCTGGGAATATTGCCATAAGTTTCATCGACAAATTAATGATGAGCAACCATAAACATGCATTACATAACAAAACAAAGCGCGAGCATTTTAACGGTGGTTTTGGTGCGCTTTGTTTTGCGCCAGCTTCTATTTGTCGTCGTTTGCCGTTCTCTTTGCTTCTTGTGCTTAGTGTAAAGTTCACATCACACGCTTTGACTTGCACTTGAGCGGCGTACAAAAAAAAAAAAAATTAAGCTCTTGCCAGGCGACAAGTGTGTCGGAAATGGTTTGCTTTAGTATTGAAAGTGTTGTTTATTTAAAGTGTTGACTTGACAATTAAGTTAATTGGAAATTGTTATTGGAATATAAAGTAAGTGAGAGACAACTCTAAAAATGATAACAAATAATATTTATCTGAATAATATCATAATAATATAATAGTTTAGGTAAGGGATTCATAATTAAGTCTTAAATATATTTAGAGTAATTAACAAAAATGTTATTACGTAAGTCTTGTATTAAGATTTGATCTTGCTCTGCAGTTAATATTTGGTTTAACTAATATTTAACTATAATTCCCATACCGACAAACCATATTTCTCATATTCATATTTCAGCAAAATATCTGCATGTCTTGTTCATGTTTTATCAACAACAAACATATCACAGTGCATAGCTTGTGTCATATGAAAGACTCGCATTCCGTTCTTCTCTGCCACACACACACACAGACACACTGTGACACATAATTTTACAATGAATGCAAGTGTGCGTCGGCTTGTCGCCTGGGCGGCTAGTTCACACTCGCATTCCACCTGCTTGGTGCCCACTTAGCTCTGTGCTCGTCATCTAATCCCATACCGACGCACTCCAAACGCTTTACACGTGCTCTACGCCATTCAAGTGGCTGCAACCGGCAACAGCTCCTTGGCATAATCGCTCAACAACAGAGCACAGAGCGAGAGTGAGCCAGAGAGAGAGAGAGAGAGAGACACAGAGACTGCGAGGGAGCTAAGACATTTTATCTGTGCCTTTGCGTTGGCAGCGCGTTCCGTTGCGGATGCGGAAGCTTGTTGATGCTTTTACCATTTGTTAAGTGCTGCTTGTTGCTCCAGCTGTCGATGCTGAGGTCAACGCTGCAGGTGCTGCTTTTCCACCTGCCTGCCTTACGCCATCTCTGCCTGTTGCTGTTGCTGTTGCTATTGGTTATGTACTCAGACATGCGGCAACGAATACAAAGACGCATATATCAAGGAACGTTCTCTACTTTTCTCTCTCTCTCTCTCACTCCCACTATCGTACTGTGTGTGTGTGTGTGTGTGTGTCTTGGAATTTGCACTTGGATTTTTCGGCTTACTACGTGCTATGGCGTTTGCTTTTAGTTGCGCTCTGCGCTATGCACTAATCCTAAGTAACTGTTGTTAGTAGCATTCAGAGTAAAAAAGTAGCTAAAGCCAGTGCAAAGTTTGCCACGCAGCTCTAACTTCATGTGTGCTGCAATTCAGTCAAAGTCACAAATGTGATAGCAGAGCAGAGGCAAGGTAAAACAAATAAAAAACATTGCATACGGCCAGGCGTCAGTTGCTTTGACAGCTTGCCAAGACTCTGCTGCGAAGGGTATAGCAGACTGTCTAATACGAGCTTGCTTGTTCTATTTGAAGAGGCAAGCCTTGATATTAATGTTGCTGCTAGACCTGAGCTATAATACTTTAATTTATGCTATGCAAACTAAAGTTCCTTAGCCATAAACGATCAATGTTATATTTGAATTTAGCTATATTTCATAAAACTAATATGCTCTATTCAGCTTAGACTGAGCTTGTATAAAGATTAAGTTGTGCTTCATTCAAGGACACCATTTATATAAGAACTGAGTTGCTCTGTCTGCGTTTTAGAGATTTGCAGTCTTAATAGAGTCTAGGAAGTAGCTTTCCTTTGTGATATTTATTTTATAATTATGAAAATATTTAAACAATAAAATTAACTTCAAATGTTTAATAAAAATAATAATAATAATAAATGAAAAATATATAAAGAAAAACATTAAAATATATATATTTTATAAATATATATATATACCAAAATACAAAATAAAAGAAATATATATCGTTTATTAATTAAAAAGATAATTAAAAAAATAAAAATACAAATATGAAAACGAATATTTAACAAATTTGTTATACAATTATTGATCATACTTCTTTTTAATTTAAAAATTATTAAAAATAAATATAAATATATACAAATTGAAAAATATTCAAGAAAGGTAAACATGTTTAAAAGTTTTAAAAATTTAATTATAAAGAAATTAATAAAAATAAATATAAATATATGAAAATTAAAAAACGTTTATTAAAGGTAAAAAGAAAAATAAATTTAAAACTATTTTAAAATATTTAAAAATCTGTAATAATATTTCTGAAATAAATTCTATACATACAAAAATGATTAAAAATAAATATAAATACATATATGAAAATTAAAAAATATTTTTTAAAGGTAAAAAAGTAAAAAAATAAAATAAAAACTATTTTAAACTATTTAAAAAGCAGTAATAATATTTCTGAAGTACATTATATAAGTATTTATATTTATATTAGTAGAGTACTTTCAATTCGTTGTCGACTGAAATATTTGGCATTTGTTTTTGGCATTGAGAATTGATACAAAACCAAACAGACGCTGCTGACGGATTACTGCAGTTAAGGACAGTAGCAGCAGCAGCAGGAGTAGCAGCAGCAGCAGCAGCTTAAAAATACATTTCTCAGTTACGTCAAATGGAAATTTGTGCACGCTCTTCTTAAATTACAACTTTATATCTGTATCTGTATCTGTATCTGTTTGTGCTTCTGTATCTGTATCTCTATTCCAATAGGTGCGCTTGTATCTGTGTATTTGCGTCTGTGTGCATCTCTGCTGGTATATTAGTGGGTAATGCTTTCGTGATGTTGCTTGCCAGCGACTATTTGAGAAATGTGCATTGCATGTTAGCGATTTACTCTTTTTTTCGGTTTTGTTTACAACTCGAGCGAGTTGAGTTGTCGAACAAATTGTCAAGGTGCCAAGGTGTGGCAAATGCACTGCAGATTACGGCGATATATATGTTGGGTAAATCCATCAGGAGGGCGTGGGGTGGGCACAACAACATCGAACATCAATATCTATTTGCCAAAGTGCTTACTAAAATGGCAGTTGACTTTGACTTGGCTACGGTATATGAATCGATTTGATCAACTGGCCAAAGAAAATGCTTAACTATTTAGATTTATTTTGCCTTAAAGTTGAAGCAAAGCAATGCCCTCAAGTTAAAGTTGATAAATATTTAGTTAGACCTCGGCGTCGGTCGAGCTCTTGTTTGCTTTTGCTTGGAAGGCATTTAATCAAAATGTTGCGTCCATTATCAAATATTACCTGCTGTTTACATAAATTGAGCTCTCTTAACCGCAAACCGAAAAACGCGCTCGACGTCTGCAAAGCTAATTACATTTTGTTTGTCAAAGAATTTCAATTAAATTATATACTTATATAAAGAATGAGAGAGAGAGTGAGAGAGAGAGAGGGGGGTAGAGATTTTATTTGTATTGAATATATTTTGTGCCCCTTTCAAGTTGATTGCGGCTGCTGCAGCATTTGATTGAGATGGGAGAGAAGATGACGACACATGTTTTGCTTTAGAAAGCGCACAAGGTCACATGGGCCACATGGAGGGAGGTTGCAGGGCGGCGAGGTGTCTCTCTTGAGGTTGCCAACAACAACAACAACAACAACAACCAGAGAGAAAAAAGGTCAAAGGTGGCATTGAGTACTGGCTGCAGCGGCTCCTTGGGGTCTGCGTTCAGTGTTGGGTTAATTAATTTCTTTAGCTCTGCCAAAAGGGAGAAAAAAAAATACCAAGAAGAAGACACAAATAGCCAGCGTTGCCAAAAACCCAAGGCAAACGCCCACTCATGCGCCAAGGGGGCGTGGCTAGCAACGAATTCTAACTAATAAATTACAACACAAAAGTCAATAAAATCATTGAATTCATTATAGGTATATATCTATCTATCTCTCTGTCTCTGTCTCTCTCTCTCTCTCATACTCTTGTGCGCTTTGGTAATTTAAAGCTTTTCTTTTCTTTTTTTTTTTTTTTTTTGGGGCGTAGCCATACCCTTGACTTTTGCTCCATCAAGGACATTGCCGGCCTCTCAGCTAAATTAAATGAATTGAACAAATTTAAGTAAGTTTCTGCAGCAAAGATTTTACACATTATACAGCTATGCGCCTTAATTTACATAGCTTAGTCTCGCTCCCTCTCCTTCTCTCACACTCTGAGTGCCTCCGTCTCTGTCTACTGGCAGTGTCCGGCCTTTACGGCTTTGTCTATGCTGTCGTCCGGTGCAAATTGTCACTAACGATGCGCGTAATTTTATGGCTGGGAGTTTCTACTTCATTTAAAGTCTGTCGCAAAATGTTTGCCGGGCTTTAGGCTAAGACCCAATGCTCCTGCTCCTGCTCCCCTGCTGCTGCTGCTGATATGGTCTTCGGTTAGATAATAACTTCACTAGCTATTTTCTAATAAATTAACTTTGAATGAAAAATAAATCAGCTCAAAGCTTGCGCACAGAACTGAGTAGCTTGGATTGAAATTTGCCAGAGCCCAAGAGACAAATGCAGAGCCGTAGCCTAGACGACATGCAAATGCGGTACAATGGCGTGGGAAGATGGGAGACGGGCTTATATTTAATCGATTTGTTATCGATAATGGCATAATAGCTGAAGCAGTATCAAGAATGTAGAATGAACTCAATTAGGGACGACTGGACATGGAAATGCTAAATGAAATGATAGTAAGAGGAAGAAGAGGCGACGATGGAGTGAAAGGTTTGAAATGAGTTTACTTAGTGATTAACAAAAAAAGGTTTCAACAGACATTTTTTCTCTTCGATACAATGAATTATCGATAAATTAGGAATAGTGTTGTACTATGTACTTTAAATATATTTTAAATATATATTAATCTTAAGCTAACACTTAAATTATGCAATTCCAAAGCAATTCAATTGACTTTGATATTCGACATCATTGATTCGTTATCGAGAAATGCCATCAAAAATAAATACAATCTAGTGAGGACTTGGCCTCAAACGACTTCCGTTCATCTAATCGCTGTAGGGCATTAAAAACTATAAAGTTGTGCCCTGACAGAACTAAACAGACCTAAAAGCCGAACAATTTTCGAGTTTCTCGCACCGGAAATTGCTCGGGATTGTTCTTAATTTCCCAGACAACAGCGTTGAGCTGATGGCTTTGCCTTCATCATCAGCATCATTGTTGTTGTTGTTGTTGTTGTTGTTGTTGCTGTTGACCACATGCTTGAGATGGCATCAGTTCCAGCTCTACGCCCCCGCACACACACACACAGAGAGGGAGAGAGGTGGAGCGTGCGAGAGAGCTGTAGACATTTGAGTGATGCACACATGCAGAGATAATTTGTTAGTTGACTGTCTCAGCTGGAGCCAGCTGCATTATGTTATCCCGAATGCTGCCCAAAGGCTTGTGCTGCTGTCAATGTGCGTAATGCCGTTGCCCAAACTTTTCGCTCCAAACATTTTTTGATAACAGAGTGAGAGGGGGGACAGGCACAGAGGGCGAGTGTATCCAACTTCTGTGTGGGCACTGCCCAGCGGCTTTTGTCGCATGTTTCCAGCTTGATGAGCTAAAAAAGTTTCACAGCTTTTGCTTTTAGAATTTCAAACATTTTAATTGGTAGGCCGAGAGTGGGGGCAGGGAGGCGTGCGAAAGAGAGAGAGAGAAAGAGGTGTTGGAGTTAAGGCTTTATGAAGTGCAACAGCAAAGTTATTTTTGTTTGTTACAATACTTGGAAATACCCTGTATTTAGTGAGAGTTCTTGAATTGATAATTAGTTGATAAGAAAATAATTAATTGATGATTCCTCATATCTAATATGAATGCTAATATATGAAACTTTACTAATTTCAGGCATCTTCTTATACTTTGACTTATGTGAATTCTATATAATTGATGGCTGACTGTAATTTATATCCTGAATCAATTCTATGTTTTATTTTTGCTCTATATAAACTACTAGCAGCATTTAGTCTCTTATTAAATGTTTGTCTATGTATCATATCCTTTTGCTTCAATTTAATAAGCTAGGATATTTCATATTCATATTTCCATGCTGCATAATTTCAGTCATCGCATTTGGAGTTAATAGTCAGCGCTCATTAAGTCGCCTGCTTGAACACCTTGCTGCACACACACACACACATAGACAGTTTATCACATTTACACCTATTGCCTGCCTCTCTCCATATCGCACAATAAATATGTGTTGGCAAATCCGCTTTGATCCCTTTTGCTGCATTGTCGTCAGTGTTGCGTTACGCTTCCGTCTGCTTCGCCTCCTTCGTCAGCGTCTCCTTCTCCGTCTCCTTCTCCTTCTCCTTCTCCGCCTTATTGATGTTCTAATTCGCACTTAATCCAATCTAAGATTCGAATGAGCAATTTCAAATTATGATTATACCTTGGCGCACGCCCACTCAGCCGCAACAATTCAACAGGCGAACGACTCGAGGGACACTCTATAATAGCGGTAGATTGGGAGGCTCGGGCGGTACAGTCAGTCGGGTCACGGTTCGAGAGGCAGCGCACAGCAGTAAGAAGAGAAAATTATTTGAAAATATGACGCTAATGAAATTTTATGGGCCATGCGAAGGTTTATTTTTATATACATTTTGTTTTCGTTTGCGTTTGCTCCGCGCACCTTGGCAAAGCTGATGCCCAAATAACGGTAAATTAAGCGAGATAAATCTGTTTAGGCAGGGGCCAAGTCTCCAGTCGAGGCTCCACTGTAGTCGAGTGTTGCCATTTCGCTCGGATTAAAATTTCACTTATTTTGCTTCTTCTTGCATTTGCTTCTGTTGTTTTCGCGTTTGCTTTTGTTTCTGTTCGCTTTCTGTTGACTTTGTTTAGCTGCTTCCGCTTTGGAACGTGCGCTCCTTTAATATTTGCACGAAAAACCCAGGCTATTTATTTGTAAACAAGTTGGCGATTTTTACAAAATTTACATCAATTTTTGTTGTTTTTATGCTTGTTGTTGTTGTTGTTGATGTTGCGCCATCTCGTAAAAATTGGTTATAAAAATTGTTTAGCCGTAAATGAAGTATACGCATTTTTTGATGAATTTGTTTTTGCAGTCAAAGCGGCGCCAAAAGCAACAGAAATACATATTGAATCGGCAGCCGGAACAGGAGGAGGAGGAGCAGGGGCAGTGGGACTAGCAGCAGCAGCAGCAGCAGCAGTTGAGTGTGATTTTTATGAATCGGTAATAACACGCAGGCAAATTTTTGATACGGCTAAATCTACCAAGTGCCCAGCTGAGATAACTTATCTGCAGACATACATCATTGTTATCTTAACCTAAATGCGTATATACATATATTCATTTTTTGCCCATATTCCAGCTCGGATAAAAATATCCTGCAGCTGCAACCTAATGCGATGATAGCTGTTGAGAAATATGGAGGGATTCAATTGGGAAATGTTCAGGTGAAATATGAAAATTTATTTGATTCAGGTATTGTACATCAATTATATATAAATGTAACATTCATATAATTAAACAGAATATATACTTAAACTACTCAAACGGCAGCACCAGTTCAAGAAGAAGAAGAACATTGATAGAGCTGTTCTCAAACCGTTCAATATAGAGCTCTGTTTGGATGGCAGCCCAGACTCCTTTTATATTATTATAATTATACTTGTTTAGCCATTATTTAAATTTAAATTTTGTAATGATTTTTCACTCATTTCGCTCATTAACTAATTCACTTTGAGTTTGAAGTTGTTTGCCAGGCTCAAGCCAAAGCATTTAGCCTAATGGATGGATAGTTGCGCTTATTTGCGTTTCATTTTACGTTTTTGTTCAGTTCTACTCAATCAACATGGCAAAAAGTGGAAAATCGAGTGCAAACTTTCCGACATGATTGATTTGCAGCTGTGGCAATGCGTTGGCGCACAGAGATTTATTTGCCATTAAATCTCAATAAAAGCGATTAATCTAAATCTTTAATCAAATTACGTTGACCGAAAGGCGCGACCGACCCGACCGTCTGCTGCTATCCCTTTTACTCCGGCTGCACTGTCTGCTCCCCCTCTCTCACTCTTTCGCTCTTTGCTCTTTTTGTTATTTTAAATTAAAATGTAATAGAAAATTCATTGGGTTACATTAAAAATGCACTTATCGGCTTAACCCGGGCAAATTGCACAGCTCTGCAGCTGCCTCGCCCCCCTGGCCACCCTCGCCACCCTCGCCTGCCCAGCCGTGTGCCTAGACTCGTACAAATTGCATGAAATTAATTAAAAATGTGTGCATGTGAGTAGTGTTCATGTGTGTGTGTGTGTGTGTGTGTGTGTGTGTGTGTGTGTGTGTGTGTGTGTGTGTGTGTGTGTGTGTGTGTTGCGGCATGCTTTTGTCAAATGGGCGGCCTAAAGTGACCCGCCGACTGTTGCAGCTAGTCTGGGAATCTGCTGCAACTGGAATTTCATACATCGATTTATTAATGTCAGCTATGTGCTGCTTGCCACGCCCACAAGCCGCTCTTTATTTTTACAATTTTTTTCATTTTTACAATTTTCTTTTGCAAATGTGGCAAAGTGAGCTGAGTGGGCTGAGTGGGCTGAGTGTGGCGCAACATTTTTTGACGGCATCCATCAGTTATTTCCAATTTTGCATGTGAATTATTAATGCAGCAGGGACAGGGGAATATAGTGTGCGTATACATGTGTGTGTGTGTGTGCGTGTGTTTGCCTTGTTCAACGAGTCCCACGTGATTGTTGTCTGAAGTTCTGTTGTTGTTTCAGCTGGTAAAACTACAAACAAACTGCCGCTCGATACCCTGTAAACAAAGTTAATCACTTGCATCTCAGTTTAGCTACATATATACACATACATACATATGTATATATCTAGCATATCTAGTATAGAGCAACTGAGTTGGTTTTGAGTCCTATATAAGGCCGCTTGATGAGTGCTGCTTGCCCTGGCTAATGGGTATACAAATGTGGATCTGCAGCTGTTTGGGCAACAGGCACACAAAAGTGACTGATAGAGCTGCCGAAACTGTGACAGCTCAATTGTAATTGTAACGAGGGTGGCCTGAAGAGTTGAAGATGAGTTACTATTGGAATTTATAGGGTATAGAAATATGATATAAAAAGAGGCCTTGCATTCAGCATAAAGTGAAAACTGTAGACAAGAAACTAAAGCATTGAAGAGTCTTAAATAGGCTGCGATTAACTTCTTTTGGATTATCTTTAAATCAAGGGAAAACATATTATTAGAGTCTAGAAAGAGCATTTCGAAAGAGCTTAAATAGTGGAACAGTAGCAGTAGCTACTAAAGATAGAGCTCCTCTCGAAATCTTTACACAACATTAAAAATATAAAATTTACAAAAATCGAAATACCAAAATAAATCCCAAGAAATATGAAAAAGTCGTTCATACTCTTTGAAATTCTCTGCCAGTGACAAATGCAAGTTTTGCGAATGAAGTTCTTACAATTTGCATTTGCTTATCAGCAGGTCGTAGTTTACGCTTATCTCAACTTCCAACAACTTGTCAAAGCCACCTCGCTGACAGCAGTGCTTGCATTGCCATCAACTTGTTTGTTGTTGCTTTTGTATGTTGCGGGGCATTGTTGTTGTTGTTGTTGTTGTTGTTGCTGACTGCTGTTATTTTAAACGTATTGCTGGTAGTGCTCTGCTGCTGCTGCTGCTGCTGTTGATGTTGCCTCTTGCTGCAGCTACCACTTGCCATGCAACTCCCATTCAACTCCCCCGAGTACGTTGAACGGTGAGCGCATTTTTGCATAACACATTAAATATTCCAGTTTGTTTTTCCCTTCTGGGTTTCAATTTAAACTGCACCCTGGCTGCTCCTCCGTCTGACAATTCTGGCCACGGGCAACAGCAACTGCAGCTACAGCTTGATCTTCTGCTTCTGCTTCAGCTTCAACTTGCAACTTGCAACTTGCGTGTGGCAAGTCCTCAGTTTGTCGACGCTTTTACTTTCAGTTTGCTCTGCTCCACATTTCAGCCTTTGTATGCCCAGAGCTGGGCAGAGGGGGCCGCCTTCTGCTGTTGCTTCTTAATTATACCCTGTAAATAGAGTGACTGGAGAGAGTAAAGGGGAAGCAGACATATAAAACACAGACATGGCAGAAATCATAGGTATCTATCTTATATTAAACTCGACTTAGTTGATATATGCGATTAAATCGAAAAGGCGCTATCGATCTATTCGATTATTGATAGCTGTGGCGATTAGTAATATTGTTTCATTTAGTCCTCTCACTTGTGCTTTGCCATTCCTTATCAATTTAAGCGGCTTTGTGTTTAAAAAGTTATCGAAAGAGATGAAATCGAAAGAGGTGAAAGAAAAGCCTCGATTAATGGTATAGTATATAATATCTTACATATACAAGATAATATCTTACATATACATTTCTGCATTTGTTGCTCTTTACTAGTTACGTTATTCTCCGGCTGGTTCTACATGATATCATCAAGTGAGACACCCTACACTTCTGCTCACATCTACTTTTGCTCGCTGCTATTTGAAAAAGTTAAAAAGGCGAAATACTTTGATATAAACATCTCGCGGTACGAATCACGCTTCAACTGGCTCGACTAGAGTAATGCATGAATGCATGAACGACTGACTGATGGACTGACGTACTGACTGATAGAACCGCTACTCTGACAGTTGTGGAATGCCTGGGCGCTCTCTCTCTCTGTCTGTCTGTCTGTCAGTTGGTCTTTCAAATTTTGGTTTTTGCCTGGTTTGTCACATTTGCATGATAAATAAATTTATTTGGCTATCATCGGTCGGAGATCTGAAAGGTTCTGTCTTTATTTTTACTACAGTTCTTTATTATTTTCCTTATCTGACATCAGTGTGGAGGCAAACTGTTGTTGTGCTGCTTTCAGCAAACGCGTCGCGTTAGAAATAACGCTAATATTCGGGAGGGACGCAATTTATGAAAATTACTGCACAATGATGCGGACAAGGATGAACAACGGACGTGAACCGGATCGGGAGCAGGACGCGACGCGATGCGACGCGACTCGACTCGAGTAGACCGGACAAGAGTGGCCCAGACCGGACCGGGTCAGTCATAAAAAATAAGCGCCGCCAAACAGTTTGTGGCACTTTGTTGTTGTTATTCTTTGCTCAGCTCATCCTCGCTGCTTCTTGTTTTTGTTTTGCCTGTGGTTGGCCTCTCATGTGCTGTTGTTGTTGTTTTAACTGTAGATGTTGTGACACCATGTGCGCCAAGTGTTGAAATGTTTTTTAACACTCAACTTGGCCGACTGCTTTTAAACACACATTTATCGCGCTGCTCTATGGCGTGGGCAGAGTCTAATAGATTTTATAAGCCAATTCGACTGCAATATGCAGAAAATTCTTTAACAATAATTAAATAGTTGAGAAATACATATGAGATGCCCCGCCTGCTTCCAGCTTGCAAAATTATATATAAACAAATATTCATAGAAAATTTTGTAGAGCAACTAAAACAATTTAATCAGTTTTGACTAGCTTTAAGTCTCAGCTATAGTTTTTATTGGAACTTCGTTTTGTTGTTAAGTGACTAGTAAAAAACTAGTATTTCAGTATTTAAAAAATACCAATGCAGCTAACTCAAGACTTTTTCAAAGTTCTTTAGCCCTGCGTGGTTAAACCTACTCAATTTTTAACTCATTATAGCATCGCTTGTCATATTACATAGATAATTACCTTAAGTATGCCATTTTCTAATATATATATATTATATAGTTACAATTTTGTCCTTTCATTCACTTCATAGAGCATCTCAGCTGCGACTTTTGTTGCCTTGCACATTTCATCTTAATATGAATTTTTTATTTTTTGCGTTTCTCTGCGTGTTTTTTTGTATTTTTTTGATAATTTTTTTTTTCTCGCTTGGTTCATTTAGCAACGTCACCATGCAAATAGCTGCGTTCAACAACAAGAGCAACAAAAGCGCAAGTGTTCATGCTGGACAACAGCAACAAACAAAAAAAAAAAACAAAAAAAAAAACATTTATATTTGTTCTACAACATTGCGTGCGCTGCGATGTCCTGGCCTGGCCTGTGATGTCCTCCCACTCGCGGGTTGATAATAATTTTATGCTTACCCAACGAGCGTTGTTTTTTTTCTTTTTTCTTTCGGGTTTTTTTTTTTCACTTTTCGGTAAAAGCGCAAAGTTTTGCTTAAACGCTCATAACAGTAAAAATAAAATAACAACAACATTATGCAGAGCACAAAGAAGAAGAAGAAAAACTGTTGTTGATAAATACAGGCTACAGTGAACGCTGCATAAGTGCAACGCGCAGGCAACTGTGCTCAGCATACATGTGTGACAGTCAGAGCTGCCTGCATAAGTACAGTGAGACCTAATTGTGGCTTCACTGTACGCACATGTGGGCTATATGCATGTACTCAAAAAAGAGCGCAAGAAAGTATGCTATGGAAACCGCATTGCAAAAAATTACGTAAGTGAAAACTTGCAAAGCATTTGCCATTGTGTTCGAGGGAGAGAGAGAGAGAGAGAGAGAGTAAGAGTGTGTGAGTGCGTGTGTGTAATTGTAGTTAAACGTAAACATGCACACACACGCACACACACACACGCACACATGCGATTTCTCTTATGCAACAATTGAGGCTGCATTCAAAGCACAAATTGGTCTTGCACGATATACCCTATAGAAATCGTAGTTTTATTATTATTATTTTGCATATGCTCAAATGACGATTGATAAAAGTCAACAAATATTTGACATGTAAATAAACTTACTTTGAGACTGCTTCAAGCTCTTTTGTTCGATTTGATATAAATATGAAATATTTGCAAATGAAGCTTAAGTTGTATGGTGAAAGCTTTATATAATTATTGAGCAATTATTGAGTGTACAGGCACAGAGTATTACATAATTGGCCTCGCTCTGTGTGGAGTTTTGGTCTGCTTTCTCTGCATTTGTTTGTTGCCATTCTAATGTTGCGTATACGCCGCGTGGCATCTGAAGCTAATGCCAGTTTACAAAACTTGTATGTTATGCAACGAAAGCTAGCGCAATCCATAGCCTAAACTATGTAGCAAACCCCAGGCAACGCCTCTCCTCCCCTCTCTATTCTATGGCCAAAATGTTCTCCTAATGGCGCATTTTGTGCGCTTTTGAAGTTTAGCCGCGTGCATTTCGCGTTCATTTGTGAAAGCCAAAGGCAGAGCGCAAAGCCAAGCGCACAAAACCAAAGCTTAGGGTATGAATGTAGAATGGGGCGGGGCTTGGGGGATCTAGAGTGCACGCACATAAACCATTCAGAGCTCAGGCAGTGTCACTTGAGCCGCATTGTACAAATGGTTTATAATAAATTTGGCATTATGTGCGACATTATTTTCTTTTTCCTTTTACAATTGGATTGCCTGTGCGTGTGTGTGTGTGTGTGTGTGTGAGCGGGGCTAATTAAAGCTTTTAATGTCAGGCAATTCGATTAGGTAAATTAACGCCGGCTGCAGCCGTACGGCTTTTATAATTTGCATATATTACGCGCAGCGAATTTTCCAATTAAATTAAACTAATTTTCGGCCTCGCAAACGTTTATTGATCATTAGAAAAGTTTTTCATTTTTTCAATCAGTGTTGTTATTGTTGTTGCTGTTGTTGTTTGTGTCCTTTGCTGCTGATGCTGCTGCTGCTGCCTCTGGCTGCACCTGCTGCAAATATATTGGCAATGTGTTGCCAATGCCAAACTAATGACACTGTCATTCCATGGCTATATCAGCAGCACACGACCCACACGCTCTCTCTCTCTCTCTCTCGCTCTTTCTCTGGGCAAGCCATTGTTGGCAAGCATAAAGTTTTGCCGTACAAAACTGTGCCAAACACGGCATAAAATGACAGGCAAATGTCTTTTAAATGACGCGAGTGAGACACAAAAGGGAACGCCCGCGGGATTTGCTAGTTCCCAGGCGCTGCCTACGTTGCCTTCCCGCCAGCAATCCACAATGCGCCAGCCATGCCAACGATGCCATTGTCCGTCCGTCCTTGTCGTGGCTGACGATGCGCAACTAAGCCCGTAAAAATCTATTTTTCAAACCAGTTGACAAGGCGTTCTCCCAGCGGAGAGAGGAGAGGAGCAAACACGAACTGCAGAGGGCGAGCTAGTGCCGCTAGTTCGCTGAGTTCGAGAGGCAGCGGGGCGTATGAGTTATTTTATATGTGCGAAACGCAAATGAAAAATGGTTTCGTACGCTTTCGGCCAATATGCGAGAGGTATATTAAGTTTATACATATCTAATAAGATAACGCCAGCTGCATACATAAATATCTATCATGAGTATCAAGATATACTCTTATAAATGACCAATTGCTCGATCAGCATATTGGATTCCTCCTTTGGCCTAGGCGACAACAAATTAAAGTTTATTTATTATTTAAAATGCCTGATCTGACTCCTGCCTGCCTGCCTGCTGTTTCATAAATAACGAATTTCGGTTATCTAAATTTAACTTTTGGCAAAACTATTTGTAATTTGTGGTCTCACATTTGATACATGCTCTATGTGTGACAGCTCAGCTTCAAGCATTTTGTAATCAATATTTTGTAGTTAAAATATTTGCCTTAATCCATCAGTGAACTTGTGTGTGTGCGTCTGTGTGTGTGTCAAGCTATGCAGGGCATGTGAGATGAATTTTTCTTTAAATTTAAATAGAAAATACGAGTATAATAAATAAAGACAGGCATTGAGAGCTGATGACAATGATGACTGTGTGGACAAAGCGTAGACTGGGTAGGCCAGAGCTAACACATACACACACACATACATACATATATGCTTCGTAACGTGCCCTTTGGGAGCCATTTCAATTATCAGGCCGCAGACGCACTCAAGCCAGCTTCAAAGACCAAAACATATGCTCAAATATGGGCCGAAAAAATCTCGTAAGCACTGACAGAAATGTTAGGTCCAGACATGACGAGGCGCCGGCTCAAGGGGTCAATCCTGGGTCAGACATGCTCACAACCTGCAGTCCGGGCAAGGGAGAGACAGGGCAAACAAACACGGCAATCATGACACTTTTTATGCATTTGCATATATAAAAAATGAAGAAGTAGAAGAAGAGGAGGAGAAGAGGCAGAAAAACAAGCATACCAGAGGCCCCAAAAAACGTGGAGCGAACCTAAACGAAAGTTTTGCTTTGCCATTCAAAATTTATGTGCCAAAGCAAAATCAATAAACTGACGAACCGACCGAGTTCCAGTTTTCATCTAATTCTAACCACACGGACAGAGTAAATAGGGTATAGCGAATAAGTGAATGGCTTTGCCTGTTGGCGTTTTCAAGCGATAGAGAAAGAGTCTTGAGTTCGTTTTTATATAGGCCTCCTCACTTCTAGGTGAAGAGAAGGAAAAGGGAAATGAAAAGAGGAAAATTGTAGATTGGGAATGTATGTAGGATCAGATAGGAGAAGGAAGTGGTGGGAGGGGGAGAGAAGAGCAGAGGAGTAGAGTAAAGCACATTGAGGGAAATACGATTAGAAACGGATAGAAAACTGATGGGAAACGGATAGAAAACGGACGGGAAAAGGATAGGAGATGGAGAGGAGATCATGGGATAGGAGACAGAGAGGAAAGCGACTGGAATTGGATAGGAAACGGACTGGAAACGGATAAGAAACGGACTGGAAACGGATAGGAAACAGAGAGGAGCCAGAGAGGAGAGGTCAGGAAAGGAGACAGAGAGGGAAGCGAGTGGAGACGGATAGGAATCGGACTGACAAGATAAGAACCGATAGGAGACGGTGAGGAGCCGGAGAGGAGCTGGAGAGGAGAGGATAGGTTCGGTGACGGATTGTTGAGAAGAGCAGAGGAGAGGAGATGGAGTGTAGTGGTAAAATAGCGCAGAAGGTTATATCATGCTCTTCATACCCAGAGATAAGAAACATAGAGAGTAGTTGAAAGTGAAGAAAAGTTTTCGGCAGAGAAGATGAAGAGCCCATTTTCATTTACTTCCAGCCAAAATTTGTATGTATTTGCCATGACTTCCAAGGAACACTAAATCTGCATCGCAGCCTCACTGAAATGGAAGGAAAACTCGTACATAGAGAGCATATATAAAGCACTTCAAATTCTGCAGCACGGGTAAGTGTATTAGAAATTCAGCTGAACATTTGAGCTGACATATTTCTAAACTTAGATTTTTTTTTTTTTTATACATTTTGGCCTTTGGGCTACTTTGCCACGGCCTGCTTATCAGTTGACAATAAATTTTTGTTGCCCAGGGACATAAATTGAGCGCAGAGGCGCCCACATCCCTTTGTGATGTATTTGTGTTTGTATAGCAATTGTGGGTATGGCAATCTGTGTGTGTGTGTGTGTGTGTATATGTCGGTTTGTTTGCTTGTGTGCGTGTGTGTGTGTGTGTGCGTGTGTGTGTTTGTATTTGGTCCAAGCGCGAGCGGGCATCATAAAAAGCGTTGCACACTTTGCGGCATTAAACGTGAGTTTTATGCACAAAAATTATATGGCATTGCAGTTAAGGAGCGAAACAGCAGATGTTTGAATCTTTCGAACCAGGAGCTGTTATTTTTCTTCCGCTTCTTCTTTTTTTTTTAAGTTTAATTAAGTTGAAAATATTTGCTGCTTTAAATAATAACAGCGGCAACAGTGGCCATAGCCATAGCCATAGCCGTAGCCGTAGCGCAGGCAATGCTATAAAATCTATAAAAGCAAAAAACAAACACACAAAAAACACGGCAAAGCAAAGCAAATGCTGGGCGTCAAGTAAAAGGGACGCAAATAAAATGCTCAGTAACTGTAAATACAACGCGGCGTATGCGTAATGTGAGAATTTTATGCAAAAGAGCCTTTGTACGAGCAGCGCAACAAGGATAACAGCGATAGAGCCGCAGCTGAGGCAGAGGCAGCGACACGAAGCAGCTTAGACATTGGACGACATCGCTTGGCTCCTGGGCTCCCGTCTGACTATAAAATGGCGCCCAGAGCCCCACACTCACACACACACACACACACACACACCCAGTACTAGCTGCCATTTGGCGAACGCGGTCGTTGCCAATGTTATTGTTGCTGCCTGCGCTGTCCTTGTTGCCCATTGCCCTGGCCTGGCATTAAAATTTGAAGCACCAAATTAACTGCAGCTTTTGCACAAGCGAAACCCGAGAAGAGCTCACAAGCTTTATAATACACTATAGCCAATGAAATGACCAAATCGGGTCGATTAGCTATTGCTGAGAAGCTAAAATGGAATGGCAGGGCCTCGAGTTGAAGAGTTGAATTAGAGAGAAAGTAGACTGAAAGTTACTGAGAGGCCAATGGGGAAATGCAGTATGGTTTAAGTGAGTTAAATGCAAGAAAATGCAGTATTATAGATTAATCAGTTAATCAGTTACTTTTATACAATCTTTTTGTTGTTTTGAAAAATCTATTTTAGTCGAGCTATAGAGCAGCTTAGCTATATTCAATTAGGCTATTCGCATGTCTTTCTATCAAGCATCATTTATTTATAATAAACATAAAATAGTAATGCAGGAAATATATAATTTTTGAACTTTGAAGTTTTTCAGCATACAAAATATTATGTAAACCTTAAAAAAAAAACTTTTTATTGGATATTTTTTTATATTTTAATATTGTTTTAATATTATATTCTTTCTAATATTATTTTTATTTAATTTTGTATTTATGTAAACTGTAAAACAATTAATAATTAATTTTTTAATTTTTTATTTTTATTTTAAAATTAAAAAGTAAAAAATATTTATTCTAATATTATTTTGAATTTACTTTGTATTTATATAAAATGTAAAAAATGAATAAATTAATATAAAAAAAATATTACTTATACTTGATTTTATATTTATAAATTGTATAGGCAATAAATAAAATTTAACATATTTATATAAATTAATAATTTAATTTATAAATGCAATTCCCAAAATAAACTCGCAATTTCAGTTAAATTGAAGCCAATTATTCATGTCTTTGCATGGCACATAAAAGTGGCTGGCCTTAAATTAGCTGCACTTAATGCACAACATTAACGGCAGATGGCGCTAACAGCTTTTTACCATTTCCGGTTAACATTTGCAGGGCATTTCCTGTTCGTTTCAACGTGGCGTCGACCAGTTTTTCAGTGGATATTTTTTATCGTTTTGGATTTTAAATGTGAAAATTTTTCGTTATTGTTGCTGTTGCTGTTGGTGTTGGTGTTACTGTCTGTGCTAGTTTCGCGCAATGATGATGAAAATTAAAATAAAATGAAATACATTTGCCTACAGTAAACACAGCATATCGCGCAGTGAGTGTAAGCGCGTTTTGGCCGCTGCTCGAACGTAGAGACAGTCAGAGCTCTGTGCCATTTCCTGTTTGTGTTGCTGTTGTTGTTGTTGTTGCTGCTGTTGCTGTAGCTGGTGGCTCAGCTGCCGCCATTTTTGGGCGCCATTTGCTTAGCTGGCGCGCGCGCTATGCTAATCGGAAACGGAAATGGCGCATATTAATACGCAAGCTGCTCTCAAGGAAGTCGCTCGGTCTGTCGCTGTGTCGGCTAAGTATAGCAGGCAGGCAGGAGGCTGGCAGAAGGCAGTCGCATGAAATTTTTAAAACCTAATTAAAATGTTGAAATGGAATTTGTTAATTTAAAATTGGGTAATTTGCAGCTAGCAGCAGCAGCAACAGCAGCTCAAGCAACAGCAGCTAGCAGCAGCTCGAGCAGCTGCTGAAGCAAAAACAGTTAACAACTTTGTTGCTCTAAATTAACTACTCATAATGCTGCCGTGGAGTAACTCACAGACACAGCCTGCCGCTGTCCCTAGTGCCGTGGCTTGCTGCTATCTGCACGCCATGCCACGGCATGCCACGTGCCACCTCCTGCTCGTCCTTGGCGTCCAGCATGCCAACGTCTACGAAATTGGCAGCAGCTATAAACATTGTGCTGCAATTAAGCGTTATTTATAACCTAGTCGGCATCGCTGCAGAGCCGGAGTTTGAGTTAGGATCGGGTCGGCTTGCTTCGCTTATTTGCCAGCACTTGGGGCCAATGACTTAACTGTTATTGCATTTTGCACCTTCTTTCGGTTTTCCTTTTTGCCCATTTCTTTGTTTTTGTTTTTTTTTTTTCGTTTCTTTTCAATTCTGTTGGCTTTGCCTTTGGGTGCTGGCGTCAACTTTTGGCGTCAATTGACAACTTTTGTTGCCCTTATTTCTCCACCTCACCCCAACTCTTTCGTTCTGTTTGCGCTATCTGATTGAGACGCCAAAACTGTCCTACAAAACACAGCTAGAAAAAAAAAAAACAGAGTGGAAAGCCGTCGTGAAACGCTGTTTGGGGGCCCACATAAAGCAGAGCACGACAACCAGCAAGAAATTGAGATATAGATATAGATATATAGTCATGGCTATAGACTGGACTTTTTCTTTTTTCATTTCCATTTTGTGTTCTTTCATTTTTTCATTTACTTTTCCCATTTTTTTTATCGTACTCCTTTCGTTCTGTCGCGCCGGAAAGTGTAGCAAAAAATTGCTGGTTGCCATGCTTCGATGCGATATTGTTGAATATCCAACCGGGCTGTGTGGCTAGGTGCACGCTAAGGCTAAAACTTGAGGGCCATTGAGCCAGCCAGGCGATTGCAGCATGATTGCAACAACTTGCGGCAACTTAGATATAGACGAGTCGGGCGTAACGTGGAGCAAGTGCTTGAACTCGGTGAAGGAAGTACATATATATGTATATATATATATACATATATAGTAGTAAGGATTAAATCTGAGCACTATGGGGAAAGGCTAGAAAAGAATTGTAACATGTTTACTTATTGTATAAATATTTTAATTATGCTTTATATACAATATATATTTTATTTCAATTTTCTATACATTTTACATATTTTTTGTTCATAATATATTCTTGTTTTTTTTTTTTAATATTTCATCTTTTGATTTTTATTTTTAATACTTTTAATATTTAAACAAATTTTATTTTTTATTTGTATATATGTATATATATATATATATATATATATATATATATATATATATATATATATATATATATATATATATATATATATATATATATATATATATATATATATATATATATATATATATATATATATATATATATATATATATATATATATTATTAAAATTTTCTGTATATTTTACATATTTTTGTTCATAATATATTCTTGTTTTTTTTTTAATATTTAATTTTTTGATTTTTATTTTTAATACTTTCAATATTTAAATTTTTTTTTATTTTATTTTTTTAATATATATATATATATATATAGATAAATATATATATTATTTAAATTTTCTATATATTTCACATATTCTTTGTTCATAATATATTCTTGTTTTTTTTTTTTTTTTAATATCTAATTTTTTTATTTTGATTTTTAATATTTTTAATATATTTAAAATTTTTTTTTAATTTTTTATTTTTTATATATATTTTTTTAATATTTTCATTATTTTTATACTTGTATCACATTATATTTATCATCCATATATGTTTTTAATTGTTCTTTTGTTTATTTAAAATTTAATATTCATGCAATTTAATTATATTTCATTTACATTTTGCTTTTCGACTTTATCTTTTTTTTTCCATTTGCTTGGCATTATGACTTTTTGCTAATGTCAACTGTTTATTTGACTTTGGTTTATCTTTCATTTCCTGGTTATGGAGCGCTGAACTTGACTTCGCATTATTAATTTGAAAGCATTGCCAACTCTCCTCTGGCAGTGACTCTGCTCTGGCTTGGCTCTTCAGCTTCGTAGCAAGAAAAATAAAACAGTGCAGGTTTTTTAATACCATTTTTTGCCCATTTGCCACGGCTTTTATTCTATTTTTTTTATGTTTTTATTATCTGGATGTATTTAGTTTATCGTTCATATTTTTCTTTTCCAACGAAACGGAACTCATTAAAATAATTCACATGCAAGCATTTTATCGATCGCTGTTTGACGTTGACGAACGTCGTCTGGGATGTCTATGATTTTATTTCACATTTTGTTTCCTTTCTTTTTTTTTTGTATACTTCGCCTGCACTCTGTAAATTTTCCTTTTTCCGCTGCTGCTGCTGCTTTTCTTTCACGTGTTGCCAGCAATCGCAGTCGCAGTGCCGTTACCCGGCAGCGTCTGTGCAGGAAATTCATTTGGGCCGCGCCTCGTGCCATAAATGGTTTACACACGCACACACACATACATATTCACGCACACACACTTGGACACTCACCCATATAGGACCATTAAGAATTAATAATATTTTAAGACGATGGCGCTAATGATGCACTGCGTTGCCCATTCAGAGCAGGAGGCGTGGCAGCATTTACACACTTGCCAAATTAAGCCAGAGCGAACTATACAAAATATAAAAAGTCAATTTGCAGGAATAAAGGAGGAAATTATATGGGGAACAATGGACACGGCAGCCACATTGATGCAATCAATAAAAACAATATCAAGGAAGTAATCGCAGTTCAAGCAATGATCGAAGAGATAATACTCTATAGATATACGCAATGGAATATCAAATATGCTGAGATTTATGAGATTTCATGTTATCATACAATATATATGTATAAGATGATCTTCCATTTCACATGTTTCACATTCATATTTGCTGCCTCACATCTCCTCATATCATGTTTCATATCTCACATCGCTCGCTTCATAGTTATTGCTCCATATCTTCTGCTTCATATCTCTTCTCGCACATCTCTCTCTCTCTCTCTCAATCTCGACAAATCCCTGGGCATAGCGTAGCAGCAACTCCATGGCCAAGGTAAGCCTCAGCCGAAAGAGCAACAATATCCAGCAATTGTGATGCGTGTCTGCCAAAAATTTTCCAAAAGCCTACCCAACGTAATGGTTAAAAAGATATAACTTTTGTTTGTTGGCCGGGCTAAGAGGCAGAGATGCAGAGACACAGACTGAGGACGGCTTTCATCTCCTGCATACTGATGATGGTGCGTATGTGAGTCTGTATGTGTGTGTGTGAATTGGATAGATTGGCTGTCTCGCATGCCTGAATGGAATTGCATTACCAAACAGCCAACACACATCGATATCAACGGCTGCGATTCCCAGGCCCAACCTCGAAAAGAAACCATCTTATTTGTTCATCATCAATTATTGGCGTGCATCAGCGTTGATGGAAACAATGGAAACACCATGTATCGCAAGTGGAATAACGATATACATATACATACATACAAATATCTATATATACATATACATATACATATATGTATGTGCGTATATGTGCATGCGCTTATATTGTCTGTTTGAGGCTGGCAAAGTGCAGCTGGGAGGATAGGAAAGGATTGAATGCATAACGCATGCCTCAGCTGTTAAAAGGCAAACAGGGGCGTGGCAGATGCGATAAAGCAGGCGAGCGGGGCACTTAATTTGCAAAGCATGTGGAAATGAAATGTTGCCTTGAAGCCATCCAAAAATTGTATAATTTGATAGCAATTGAATATTATTATAGACCGAGCACAACTTTCCCTTAATATCTATAAATTATCTCTCATTTCTAGAGTGGATATAAATATTTGTTAGTTATTTTCCCGTCGATTGGCTTGTGCAATATGCGTAAAGCAACCCTCCAGATCATGTCATACTGCCTGAAGTTCTGGGAACTTTTCCCAACAAAATATCCCCAATTTATGGAGCAGAATGCAACGTGGCGTAAAGTTTGAGTAGCTTAATTTTTGTTATCCCGCGTCGGACAGTTGCGAATGGGTCGTGATTTGATGCCTGCTAATTGCTTTGACCAGCCGATGTTCACATTAATCGTGTGTAGTGGTTGCTGCTGGGTGGTTTTCTTATATATGCACTGCAACCACCATCGGATAATGGACTCAACTCTGAGGCACTCACTTTCTCTCTGATTTCCAATCTCGTTAAGCTGATTTCATAACAGCATCGACAGCAGCAGCAGTAGCCAGCAGAAGAAAGCTTTCTATCTCCGCCCCCAGCCCTGCCCATCTCATGCCTCGTAATGACCTCAAGTGGGTCTCTCTCTCTCTCAACTGGCCATCGTTGTTGTTGCTTTAAATCAAACGCGTTGCTGCTTTTCACACTTGAACCCGGCGATTCGCAGTGTCCCCAAGAGTTTCGTCTTCGGTCAGTAGCAGGACAATCCCACCTACTCACCCCCCCAACATCCACCTCCGCCAGTTCTCATTCTCGTTTTCCTGGTTTGTTGTTGTCTGGCATTGGTGCGATATGATTGCCAACCGGAAAATGTCGAGGAAAATTACATTTCCAGGGCTGTTGTTGCTGTCGCCGCTGCTGCTGTGGCCGAGCAAGGTGCAAGGGCGGCGGGCGCAGGGTAAAGAACTTCAAAAATTATTTACTGCCTGAGACGTTGACTTCATTTTGCTCGCTGTTGGTTATCAGTTTTTTTTGGGAGCTGCTGTTATTTATGGCGCGCATTTGTTGTTGCTCAACTTCACTTTTACGCTCTCTCTCTCTCTCTCTCTCTCTCTCTTTCAGTTTCTAATTTGTTTTTGTTGTTTATCAGCAAAGTGCAGCGGTGGCAACAAGCAGCACTCACCAGTGTTGCCAGATGCTGAAATATTTGTAGGTTTTTGATTAGGAATGTTCCAGGCAGCAGATAGAGATTTCTCTTTTTTAATTGTGCTGTGCACTCATTGAGAATGTACGCCTGGGTTAAATTGGCGAATTGAGTTTATATAGCCATGTTTTTATTTGGAGTAGCCACTTGAATCGATCTGCCTTTGCTTTTCTATTATCTATCTGTCTGTTTTTCCTTTCGTGCGTTCCATTGCCCATTTGTTGCTCTCATATGAGTACTTCTCCTTGTACATCCATTCGACCTACTGTCTGTCTATCTGTTGTCTCTCTCACTCTCTGGCTGCCTGTCCGACGTCTCTATTCGTCTGCCTGCCCGACATTTCTTTTTCTTCGTTTCTATTCTTCAGTCGTTCCGCTCACCTATACGTATGTCCGTACCTCAATGCGTTCTACTTTCCATTTGTCTTTCTCTCTGCCTCTCTCAGCTCGACATCTCATTTTCCGTCAGGTTGATCATCCGTTTGAGGGTCTATTTATCTGTCTGTCTGTATGCCTATCCGTTTGTCTCTCCGTCTGTCTGCATCAAGTCTTCAGCATTGTGTACGTAGTTTCTTGCTATAGTAGATACGATCAAGATTAGCTCTTTTAAAATAATTAATACCAATTTATATATAATAAATATATTATTGTAATCAATTATAATAATAATAATTATTATTATTATTTATTTTTTTATATATATATTTAGCCTGTTTCCTCAGGCAATATTTAATCAAATATTATATTGTAAAGTCCAATTCTATTTATCATACTCTAATTCACGTGCTTTGGGATATATCCCTTTCTCTCTCTCTCTCTCTCTCTCTTATTTGTTGTGTTTTTATTCGATTGTAAAAATAGCAATATTTGTTATAGAAACCATTTTTTTTTTTATCAAACTATGTTGCATATTTTGCTGATGGAATTAGGTTCAGCATAAATGTAAAATCTAAATTCTAAATACATATGAGACCAGCTAGTTTAAAGTTTCGTGTTGGCTTATAAATAATTCCAGTTAAAATTGTTGCGTTTAGCTAACGGGGCTGGGTTTTTACAGTTCAGTTGATTTGACAGTCAGTTGGTTGCCAGTTCATTGGGTTATTAACCCGGCCCGCAGCCAAGCTCTTAACCCATTGCGTTTGCTTCGTTGCTGTTGCTGTTTTTTTTTGCTACTTTTTTTACAGCTTAATATGCACTTTGTGGCCTACAAATGCTCATAAAAAAAAAGAAGTGAAGAGAACTGTTGTAGTAAACTGAAACTGACCAACAACATAAATAAAACTACGCCAGGCAATCAATGTGAGTGCAAAGCGTTTTTACCTCCCGCGGGGCTGTTTCGTACAGTTTCCGTTATTTGTTGTTGCTGCCGCAGTTGTTGTTGTTGTTGTAGTTGCTGGCCCTGTTGTACAGGCCCAATAAAAATCGGACAGCTGGACATCCTTGGTCCTTGGGCACGGGGCTGAGGCATAGCCAGAAACGCTGAGCTGCATGCAAAATTAGCTGAGGCTCGCGCGTGTGCAGCGTGAAAATTGTTCGTAGTCTTCGTTGGCCAACGAAGGTTTTTGGTATGTTGAGCAGCGTTTACACATCAATACAATTTAAGCCCATTAATACTAAAGGCAAAATTGCAAACACTGTAAACGGAAACGGAAACCAGAGCTAGAGAGAGAGAGAGAGAGAGAGAGAGGAGGAGCGAACGAATGAGCAAGCGAGGTGGCACGCCTCCAATGACTACTTATACAAACATTCAACCGAAAAGGAGCACAGGGAACGGGCATGTGGCACAATATGAGTATAAAGACGGGTGAAATTGCAGACGCATAGACTCTAGCCAGAAGGAATCATCGCTTGTCTGGCACGTGGTTCGGTTGGCCACGGATTTGGCCTCAGCCGATGCCGGCATCGACATCGGCGTCAGCCTCGGTCCTCTAATGTGCTTGTGCAGCGTATATTAAAAAGGGAAATGAAATGATTGCGATTGCTGCGATGTGCAGAAAGTCGACCACAGCTCGCAATTGGCACAATACCCGGAGAACGGCAGACGGAGTCGAGTTAAATTGCCCCGCCAGTTGGGCAAACATTGAGTGGCTATCGATGCTATTGAGTAGTCCGCCAGCATTATTCATACCCACATTAATGTAATTGTGCGCCTACTCGCCCAAGAGCTGAGTGGTTTATTTCACTTTGGCTTGGATTTTGGCTCGTGGGTTTTGTGAAGGTTTTACTTCATTTTTTGAATGATGGATAGGACATGATGGGGTTGTATAAGGTGTGCGTGGAGCAGTAGATACTCGTAGAGCTATTTCTATAGAGTTTCGTAGCATTCAGCTTTTGTCATGCAGCTGCCTTATCTCTAGTTTTTGCCACATTGACTCGAGGAGTTGGTCCACAGTTTCAGAGGTATTCATGGGGTCCTTAATGAGTAAATTATGACCAATATTTGCACAAGTTTTATTAATGCACCTTCTATAGAGTTTCGTAGCATTCAGCTTTTGTCATGCAGCTGCCTTATCTCTAGTTTTTGCCACATTTACTAGATGTTGGCCCACAGCTTAAGAGGCGTTCATGGGGCTATGTTTTTTTCCTGAACGAGTAAATTATGATCAATATTTCCACAAGCTTAACAGATGTACAATAGATGTACCAATTGGCGAGTGTCGTATCATTCAGCTTCTGTCATGCACTTAAATTTTTTCATACATTCGCTAGAAGACCTAAACTAAGAGCATTTATATTTGTGTTAATCATTTGATTATGTTTTCTTTTTCGTGAGCAATGAGGATTAATTTTTCCACATGCCTCATATTATGCAGTCTTTGGCATTGAATCTCGTAGCATTCAGCTTTTGTCATGCAGCTGCCCTAACTCAAGTTTCAAGTATTGTTTTTGTCACATTCATAAGGAGTTTCAGATGCATTTTTGGGGGTTTTTTCCTGAACGAGAAATTTATGATCAATAAATATTTCCACAAGTTTAACAGATGTACAACCGATGTACCATCCGTCGAGTGTCATATCATTCAGCTTCTGTCATGCAGTCTCATACCACTTAGATTTTTTCATTTATTTGCTAGCAGACCAAAACCAAACTAAGAGCATTTATATTTCTTTGAATCAGTTGATTATGCTTTCTATTTCGTGAGCAATGAGGATTAATTTTTCCACAAGCCTCATATTATGAAGTCTTTGGCATTGAGGTATCCTACATTGAGTTTCGTAGCAGTCAGCTTTTGTCATGCAGCTGTCCTAACTCAAGTTTTAAGTTTTGTTAATGTCACATTCATTGGAAGGCTGTAGCGCATTTTCTTAGTCATTTCAAGGCTACTCCTTTTATTTAGCGAGCAAATGTTATTAATTTTTCTACAAGTTTAACAGATGCACCATCCGTCGAGTGTCATATCATTCAGCTTCTGTCATCCAGTATCAGAGCACTTACATTTTATTTATGTGAAGCAATTGATTATGTTTTCTATTTCGTGAGCAATGAAGATTAATTTTTCAACATACCTCATACTCATACCTCATATTATTCAGTCTTTGGCATTGAGGTACCTTACATAGAGTCTCATAGCATTCAGCTTTTGTCATGCAGCTGCCCTAACTCAAGATTCATGTTTTGTGTTTGTCACATTCAATGGAAGACTGTAGCCAAGTTTCATAGTCATTTAGAGGATACGCCTTCTATTTCGCGAGCAAATATGATCAATATTTCCACAAGTTTAATAGATGTACCAATCGTCGAGTGTCATATCATTCAGCTTCTGTCATGCAGTCTCAGAGCAATTTGGTTCTTCCATTAATAAGTTAGTGGACCTAAGCTTAGAGCATTTATATTTCTGTGAATCATTTGATTATGCTTTCTATTTCGTGAGCAATGAGGATTCATATTATGCAGTTTTTGGCTTTGAGATATCTTATATTGAGTCTCGTAGCATTCAGCTTTTGTCATGCAGCTGTCCTAACTCAAGTTTTAAGTTTTGATATGGTCACATTTAATGGAAAACTTGGCCCACAGTTTCTGAGGCATTCATGGGGTTATGTTTTTTCCTGAACGAGTAAAATATGATCCTATTTGCACAAGTTTTATTAATGCACTTTTGATAGGGTTTCGTAGCATTCAGCTTTTGTCATGCAGCTGCCTTATCTATAGTTTTTGCCACATCACTAGAAGTGTTGGCCCATAGTTTCAGAGGCATTCATAAGGCAACGTCATTTATTTAGCGAGCAATTGTGATGAATATTTCCAAAAGTTTCAGTCTGCGACATTGATGCACCTTAAGCAAGTGTCATAGCATTCAGCTTCTGTCATGGAGTTGTCTTAACTCAAATTCCAATCAATCTGTTTTTCATTACCTCTCTCTTCGCATCTCTCTCTCTCTCTTCCCAACTTCAACTCCAACTTGATAAGAAGAGATCATGGGCTTCTGCTTCTGCTTTGTCAACTTTGATACTTGATATATTTTATGAGCTGTAAAATATTTCGTTCTGTTTCACGTCTGAACTTTTTGAACATTTTCGATGGCTTCGGGATAAGGCAGAGCAACATTTATATAATCTGCCGTGCCGAATTCGCAAGAAAAGTGATTTATTTATTTGGCATTTGATGCTCGGCTTTACAACAAGCAGAAGCTGCACTCTGAGGCCTATGGGGATTCGGCTGAAAGTAAATGTAATTTCGTGGTCAATAAAGATGGCTTTGAGTTGCATCACTGCCTGACTGAAATGAAGAAATCAACAAAATTCTCTGCACACTTTGAGTAATTCGTCAGGCGTAAAGCTGTTTCCCCAAAGTGCAACTCGAGCTAGTTTCATATTTAACTCGTTGCTAGTTAACTTGGATTTTCTTTTCGCTGCTCGCATTTCGCATTTCGCATTTCGCCTTTCTCTTTTTTCCTGTGCCGACTTGTTTGTTTGGCATAAGTTTTCGGCGATTGCTGCACATGGCCGGGGCATGCAACTTCATCACACATGCAGCACAAATTGGCAATTCCAATTTTGCCACTCTTGATGCCATTTTGATGATGGGCTGGCAAACGAGTCGAGCGACTTCTCAACTTTTAACTTTGCATAGGCGGCAGGCGGGGCTTCCCAGCTTTTCGATTCTTTTGAACTCTGTGCGAGTGTGTGCGAGTGTCTGCATGTGTGTGTGTGTGTGGTGTTATTTCTTTTTTACCTTTGCTGCTGCTCAGCGGATTAGAAGTCGCATTTTTATGGGCAGCACTTAAAGCACACACACACACACACACACACACACACACACACACTCAAGTTCAAGTGTGTGCGCTTGTTTGGGTATTAAATCTGTTCAAATAACCGCACACATACACACACATGCGCATAGCAAGTCAAGGGATCTGTGTAGGGATCGGCGGGGCATGGGCGTGGAGAGGGGGCGAGGCTAACCAGAACTGACGACAGCCTTGTCGAAGTCATTGCTGATAAATCTTTGAACTCAGCCGCAAACACGTAGAAGCATTCGGTGGTTACGGGCAAAAATTTTTGCAGCCAAACGTTGTCATAAAATGAAAATGTCCTTTACGTTCTCACATTTTGTGGGCGTGGCGCGTGTGCCAGTGTGTGCCAGTGTGTGTGTGTGCGTGTTGCCGATAACACTTAAAGCGCACTGCAGATTTCTTTACTTATAACGAGGCGAAACTGAAATGTCGCCTCAACTCACACACACACACACACACACACACATGTACACACATGTACAGCCTGATATACGCTCATATACTTGTTGTTATTGTATTTGTTGTTGTTTTAATGGGAATCGCTGACGGTTGCCGGAGACGTTGCCATGTGCAGCATTTATGAGTAATGAACTTCTTGCTCAGAATGGCAGACCGCAAGGTGCGCGACGACGACGATGACGACGACGACGACGACGACGGCGATGATGATGGCGATGGCATCTTATCCGACCACCTACCAACTGGCTGGCAGCTTTGAAGGGTGAATTTAAGAGTATGTGTGTGTGTGTGTGTGTGTGTGGCAACCTTTTTGGACCCGCTGACATCGTCAACGTCGGCTGCAGGCATCGTCGGAAGCGTTTGCTTAAAAGTAACAAACTGTGTCAGCTCCGCCTGGCATTTGAGACGTGACTGTGTGACTCCCAGGCAGTCTAAAGGTTGCCTCCCCAGCCCCTCAGCCAACTCGCCAACTATGCCACAATTCCACGTGATGTGCGTGCGCCTGTGTCTGTGTGTGTGTGTGTGTGTGACATCAAAACGACAATCGCGTGTGAAGCAAAAATTTAATTTATATTTTGACATAAAAATTATAGCAATAAGCGAGCGGCCAAAGTGAACGAGCGACTTTCGAGTACAGCGTGACGGAAACGCATCTCGAAGATGGCGTCCCAGATAAGGGTGCGAGCATTTGCTCGTTTTTGGTGCTGTTGCGTGTTTACTTTAAGATGCCATCGGCGACGTTGCGCTGATTAACGCGAAATTGATTAAGTGACATGGCAGCCAGACGAACGGACGAACGAGCGAGCGGGGGGGCGAGGCAGCGTGCTCAAAACGTGATGAATGTGTATTTTGGCTGGGCAAATTCTTGACGGGGTGACGAGGCGGAGGAGAGCGGCGTGGAATATGGCGACAGAGATGCCAAATATGCTTTTACGATAGCTCCTTCGTTCTCGTCGTATTTTTCGTTTGTTTGTTATGTGAAAAGTCGCATCAAATTCGATGCGATGAACGTTTGGCAATCTACTAAATCGTGTATGGCCTTTGTTGTACTTGAATTTGTATTAATAGGGTGTGCTTCGGTTGTGAGACCTTGATCGTGTTCAATTTGCGACTGTTGTAATACATTTTGTTTCGTATATAGCATATCACCAGATCTTGCTGCATTACGTACAGAGATTTGTAGCAGGGAGTTGCGCTTAAATAGCTTGAATTGTTGAACTGGACGTTGTAGAGCCTTGAGCTGAGATTTTATTGTTCATTGTCATAAATTGGAATAAATTTATTAAATTGTATTAAATAATTTTTTTTTCTATTTCTTTTTTAATATTTATTATATGTTATTTCTATATTTACCTTCTTTGAAGTCATATGCGATTTTTAAAAAATCTTTAAAACATATATTCATTATTTAAGGCTTTGGCTTAGGCTGCGCTCTGCTGCGCTTGCTTCAGCTTAAATAAATTTAATGCAACCTTAAGTCTACTATACTATTCAAGCAAAATTCTGCTTTGAATTTCTCTAACTTATCCCAGCTCTGTCTCTCTCTCTCTCTAGCTGCTTTACTCTCACTGACAATGCACTCAGACTGGCTTTAACTATATTATTTAGCATAGGCTTTAATCAATCACTAGCAGCTCGCCTCGGCACAATAAGATATTTTTATTTATTCATTTGCCTAGCTAAAAAACAAAGAGAAAAAAGAAATAAAAAGCGATAGCTTTGCCTTGTTTATGTGTCGCCTCCTGTTGTTGTTGTTGTTGTTGTTGCTGTTGCTTTTTTCATTGTTGTTGCTGGTCGTTCCGTATTGCGCTTTTTGGCGTCTCGCTGCTGACACTAAATACGCTCGGGAAATTATACAATACATTCTCAATCAAATGTCTGCTCAATGCTGAAAAATGCTTCAAAGTGTTTGCTGCTGCTGCTGCTGCTGCAGTGACACCAAACCAGCCACGCCCACCGGGCGAGCTACAATCCACCCAGCCAAAGCCACCTTTTCAGCCAAAGCCAAGCATATTTAAGATGCTGCCACTGCTGCTGCTGCTGCTGCTGTTAGCCGTCTGGGGAAATTTGCCATTTTCTGCACAATAAGATTTACTTGTCTAGCTCGTGCCCGTTGCCATTTGGTGGCGTCGCCGTCGCCGTTGCCGTCGCCGTTGTTGGCAGCCGCAGCAACGCCAGCTACGTCGCTGCATTAAAAACTTTGACAGCTCATTTACTCGTTGTTCGAACTTGGCTCCTCGAGCAGCTCGAGCTGTTCAAACTGGGTGGCAGTTGCTGCCGTTGCTGCTGCTGCTGTTGCTGCTGCAGCAGGCGTTATGTTTAGGTTTAAAGTCTATAACTGCTGTCGTTGTCATTATCCCAAAGGATTTGGCATGCCTTGCTGGCTACGTTGTTCAAATTGCTTAGTGCTTATTCGGTCGTAAGTGCCGAAATAATGAAATCCCCTTGTATTATCCGCCACATAAGCTCGTATCGTTTGGCGCTCCTTCGACAACCGTGCTACAACAACAACAACAACGAACTGGAGAACTGTTATTGCAGTTTTTTCCATTTGAAATGCTTTGTTTGTTGTTGCTGCTGCTGCTGCTGTTGCTGCTGGCTGTGAGTTTTGTGAAATCTATTTTACTGCACATTTCTTTGGGCGATAAGTCGCAGACATGGCAAATGATGCTGTTGCTGATATGCAGCCAGAATGCGGCAGTGCTCTACAGTTGATATGTGCAGTCCATTGGCTGTGCCATGCCCTAGGGCCAGCATGTGTGTGTGTGTGAGATGTGTATGAATGAGCTGAGAAATCAAGTTTCAGCTGGAATGAGTTCATATACACAAAGTGAATGAGTAAAAGCTTAAGTTCAGATCAATAGAAGATGCTCAACATATACATATCATGATCCTCTCGTTTTCTATATTCCAGTCACTTGATCAATCTCTGCTTTAAGATCCTCCCATTCAACTTGAACTTCTCTTCTTATGCATTTCGCTCGTTTGCCAAATGTTTCATTTGTTATTGCTCTGCTTCTTGCTAATGCTGGCTATTTATTTATCTAGCTCGGGCATTCACAGTCACTCTAATGCCAGCACCTTGGCTCGCACCACATGTCGCATGCGTAATATTGAAAAATTACCATTTTCAATACGGCGTAACGCATACGCAATGTGGCCGCAGCAACTTCAACGCATCCATCTCCATTAGCGCATACAAACTTCACTCAGAGACGCAAAGCTGTTGGATCTGCACCCCCCTCCCCCCGCTCCAACCCACTCTCTTTCTATCAGATATATGAGCTGTTGTTCCTCCTCTTTCGCTGCTGCTCTTTCGCTCTCCTCTCTTGGACTCACTCTTATGGTCGCTACTTAAAACTGTTTGCTGTTAAATTCAATTTCAATGCTCGTTTGTTTCCATGCGTTTGGCCATTTTACTGCCCTGCCATAGCCGAGCTCTAGTCGTGTGTGTGTGTGTGTGTATCAGAAGGAGATGGCCTTGCTTTATGCCTTGCGGTGCTGGCGTCGATGGCACAAACTTTTGTAAGTAGCTGCTGCTCTTGCAGTTCGCTCTCTGCCTCATTCTTTTCCCAGCTCTTTTGGTTTTTTTTTTTTTTGTTTCTGGTTCTGCTCTGGCTCTGTGGGTGCGCTTTATATTTTTTGATTTCGCCGCCAAGTTGCGCATGAGAATGCAGCAAACGGCTTTTTTATTGTGGCCATTTGCCATAGTGCCGCCAATGTGCTGCCAATTTGGTGGCCGGCCCCTGTTGCAACTGTTGCCGGCTCATATGCGAGCTTTTATAGCATCGTTTCCAGCTACTCCTGTGCGCCTTAATGCCGTCTCCTAGCACTCCCTCTCTCTCTCTCTCTCTCTCACTCTGCAGCGTTGCGCTATTGCACTTCAAATTGCCCGCTTAAATGTGCGGCGATTACCAACAGCCCAGGCCCGGACTGGGAGCCGTCAGCTAGCGCGGCTTCAAAGCCAAAAATGTGTAGCTGGTAAAAAAGAAGAAGAGGAAGAAGCAGAAAGAGAAGAAGTGAAAAAAAAAATATGAAAAGTTAATTCTATTTGCGGTTGCAGCCACAACCGCAGCCGCAGCAGCAGCAGCAGCAGCCGTCGAGTCGCATTAAAGTTGAATTTTTGTAAATTTATACGAGCATTATACGATCGCCCCTCGCTGGCCGGCCCCTGCGCAGCTTTGTGGCTGTCACATTTGGCAATTTCCATTATTTTATGTCCTCGTCTTTGTCGTCAGCATCGCCAGCGCCATCAGCGTCGAAGCCAAAGTAAATTTTATACGCCACTTTTCGCGGCTAAACAAAAATTAAATAAAATTTAGCGGTCTGCTTGCCCCAGTCAGCTGTTCACCAGAAAAAAAAAACGAAGATGTAAAACGAGGAAGAGGAAGAAGAGCGACCAAAGCGAGCACCCAAACTCTCGTCCACCCCCAACCCAACTGGCGCCCAGCTCTACCCACTGTTTATGGTCTGTCTAACGATTGCCGTCCAAGTTGCCTGGCGTTGATTAGCCTCTGTGCGAAGCTTGAATTAGGGCCAAGACAAAACGTGCCCAAAAGCGAAACTTGATGCGACAGCTGCACAGTGGCATGAAATTGGCCATTAGCGGACAAAAATCCAAGAGTGGAAATTCTCGGCAAAAGGAAGTTGTAAAAAGGCAACTGAGAAAGGCTAAGACTAGACAAGATACGGAGAAGGTTTTAGTAGAGCCTGAACTGAGTTTTCATTTGGGTCTGATGTGTGAATTGCTTTTGTTTAAATGCGCTTGCTTTTGTTGCCCACTGTGCGGCTGCTTGTCAGTCTCGACGCTGTCACAGACGTAACCACATGGTGACTGTGACTTTGATGCTAACGGCAAAACGGGGATGCTGTCCGGGGTCAGGCGGCTGCCTTTTTTGGGGCGGACATGCAAATGAGCCTGTGCCGTAGTTGGTTTTCTGCTTGGACGCTTCGTTGCCTTTGCCAACGCCAACAACAGCGCCAGCGTCGACGTCTACGTCTACGTCAACGTCGCCAGCCAATGGCAGCTTCGTTGTCTGTTTTTATGGACGCAGTTGTTAATAGAAAATGAGCTACACGCGGCCGCCCATCTTGGCCAAATCATAACGGGCCTGATGTTCAAAAAACCGAAGACGGAATGTTTTTATTGATGTAATTTGCATAAATTTACACTTGCCAACAACAACAACAGCTGAAGACGTCGGCGTTCGTGCAATCTGTCAAAATAATTCGCTGTTAAAACGAGACGAAGAGTAGAGAGTGAAGCAGAGAAACGAACTGAGATAATATATATATATCTATATTTTTTTTTTCGCTTGCTCGTTTTGTTGCGTCCAATCATTAAAAGGAACTTAATTAAAATCACAATGGCGCAGAAAATGGAAGCGCAGGCCAAATGCGCTTAATTACGTCATTAGCAAAGTCAATAGAATTAGCCGTTGTTGCAATTGTCGCTGCTGCTGCTGCTGCTGCTGCTGCTGCAGTTGTTGCATCCACAAAAGGTTGCAACAAGCGCTGGAATTTCATTTTGCACTTAAATCAAAATTAAATTGCATAATCGCCGCTGCAGCAACAGCGCCAACCACAAAACGCTGTCGAGTGCCCGGATATGGAGTCGTTGCCTTCAGAGCCGTCGCTGCCGGCGTCGACGCAGCAGCAGCAACGCGATGGCTGCGGCCGCCTGACAATAACAATAGAAACTGAAGTGGCAAAACAATAACTGGCGCGTCGCGTTGGGTTTTCCGGGCATCAACCAAATACGGACCCCCTCTCAAACGCACTCACACACACACACACATAGACACATATATACGTATGAATATATATATGTAAACAAACAAATACTGCCAGGTTGCTGCTGTGTGGCTGCCAAAAAGAAAAGGGTTGCTTGAAGAGTTTTGCTGCACGTTTCGGCTGGATTTTGTGAGCTGCAGATCTTCGACATTTCAAAGCACATGTAAGCTTAAAGCTCCAGTAAACGTGATTAAAGCTTTTGCACCATATTCCAAGCTTCTTATTGAATTTGAAACTTGAAAACAAATTACAAATTTCAGATTTGCTCTAAAAGCAATATTTCTTGATATATATTTGTAGTCGATTTATATATTAATATTTCCCATATTCGCAACATTTTTCCCAGCTTTTAATTTGTATTAAATAGTTTCTATATTTTATATATTTTTGTAAAATAAATATATTTTTATAATTTTCACATTAATATAGCTTAAAGTTTTTTGAGAGCTAACTAGAATTGTTGCCGAAATGTTTCATTTATTTCCAAGTACATCAAAGCTTTATGAGCAAACTTAAAGCTCTTGGAAATGATAAATTTAATTGCCAGCAGCTTCCGTAATTAAAGACAAAGTTGCTATTAAGATTTTACAGTTTTTTCTGCTGCCACTTTATCTATATGCCATCAAAAAACTTTTCTTTATATATAATTTGCATGATTTTAATATTTGAAATTTTTTTGTAGCCACCCAACTTTCATTGTCTATAGGCGAGCCATTACCATTACCATTTGCATGTTGCCTTTAGTTCATGCCTTTTATTTGATTTTATTTTTTCTGGGCTCCCTCGCAGCTTGACAAACTGCAGCGCGGCCTGCCGAATGTGCAATGCTCTGTGCACCGTGGGCATTATGCAGCCAAATTAGCTGTTTAGCTATTTTTGTGCTAGCTGTTTGCCTTCCGTCTGCACTGGCGCTTGTCGCGCAACTCGATTGCATTTAAATTGGTCGCTAATCAAAGCGTTGCCACCTGACGACCCGTCGACCCAACGACCCAGCGACCAATGTCATTTGCATTTGCTGCCCACGGTGCAGCGGACTACTCTTGCTCCTGCTCCTGCTCCTGCTCCTGCTCCTGCTCCTGCTGCTGTTACTACTGCTGCTGCTCCTATTCCAGCGGGAACTGGACGTTGCTTGCATTGTGGCATTGTCCTCGGCTCGCTCGTACGGCCTGCGCCTTCTGGCTGGCTGGTTGGCTCTCTGTCTGGCCGGCCCTCTGTCTGGCTGGTTTCTCTTTTCGAGTCTGGCTCTTGTCGTCGTCGTCTGGCCACAAATCGATGCGCAAATTTTTACAACGCGCTGCGGTTAGCAGCCGCTGTCCTGGAGAGGGTTCAGCCTCGATTGTCATACTCTACCAAGTGCTGTTGATGGCTTTCGAAAGATAAGATAAGAGGGAGAGAGAGAGAGAGAGATAGATAGATAGATAGATAGATAGATAGATAGAGAGAAAGAAAGAGATAAATTATGTTGATAGTTAAAAAAAATCAAATTTTTTTTTTTTAATATATGCGAATTCCTTAGAGCAGCTTGAATCGAGCTCTTGTTATAAGTAAAAATTATAAAAAATAATTTTAAAATTTTATCTAGTATTCAAAGTCCATTAAAATGTGAATTTACATATAAGTATGTCAAATTTTATATTTAAAAAAAATAAAAAGTATTTTTAAAATACATTTTTAGGGTATTTCAGCACTTGTCTTGCTCTACAAATTTTACATTGTCTTTCTTGGTTTTTAATAAAAAAAAGAAAAATGTATCTCAATGGACGCGTCTGAACATTGCTGCCGCTGCTGTCGCTGCTGCTGCTGCTGCTGCTGTTGTACTTGCAGCTTTTCCCCCTCTGCCAGTCGCTCCCCTTGCGCCCTTGCTATACATTTTTAATTTTTATTAAAATATTTATGCAAATATTGAACATATGTTGGCGGTTGGCTGGCCAGAGGAAACGCTCCGGTGCTCCGTCTGTTCATTGTTGGACGATATCTTTAATATTGGAAATTCGCAATATGCTGTTAAAAATCAAAAGCTATTTAATTAGTTGAAAGTGTGATAGCCCGCCCTGTCTGTGCGGGCAGACAGCCCGGCCACCTGGGAGTCTTTGCGCTCTGCCAGCGCCAGGCCTCTCTGACACTTGACTGTTAATTAATGCATGAGCCGGCCGTCCAGTTGGAGCACCGAGGAGTACTCGCCGCCGCCTGATTGCTGCAGTATGCGCAATTAATTTCATATAAGTTTATTGTCACCTCTTAACTTCACGCTCACTCTGCGCTCGCCAATGCAATTGTGGCGTCTGTGAGTGTGTGTGTGTGTGTGTGTGAGTGGGCGTGGGTCCAAATGGGTGTCATACAAATGGACTTAATTACGTGCACGGAAATCAAGTATTTTCTACAAATTTACGCGCTACCATTTAGTCCGGGCCGCGCACTCGTCTGCGGTTACAGTCCGCCCAAGCGTTTGCTGTTTGTATTGCAAATTAATCATACGCCCCGTCAGTGCAATCAATTGAAGGCGTTCCCGAAATCAATTTCAACTGAAAAGTGCCTTTGCTTACTGTGATTTCAGCGGATTTTAGTCAAAGCTAATTAGCTCAGATTGTAGTTGCGTTTGCCTAAGATATGCATGTATGTATGTATATATAGCTAAGTTGGCAGAAATTGCCTTTCGGAGGATTCGCAGAATGTGTTTCTGTATGATTTATGCTTAACTCTAGTACGCTTGTTGTCCTCATTGGCTCGACAGCTAGCCGTGCTGTTGCCCTCCACGTGTGTAGAGTTGTAAATGATCCAGACAACTGCCAATTTGCGCATCAATTGTTGAATAAAACATGATAATCATAATAAAGCAAGTGAGCTCTCTGTGTGTGTGTGTGTGTGTGTGTGAGGGACAGAGAGGCAGAGAAAAAAGTGAAATAAAATAAAATAAAATAGTAGACGTGCCCAGTAGACTCCATGCATAAATGAAATGCGAATCAAAGCGAAACCAATCGCCATGCCACAGCCAGAGTCCGGCCTAGGCAGCAGCATCATCAACAACAACAGGAGCTCATCAGCAGCGAGAGGGGGCGAGTGCGTGCAAATAAATAAATGTAATTGAAGGCAATTATTGACGTTAAACTCCGATGCGAATTGGAGTTTTGGTTGAACGACCACACCCACCACACATACACACACACACTCATCTGTCCGTCCACTCAATGCGTATAATTTTAAACGCTTTAAGCATTTGCTCAAATAACTGAAACTGGATATTTGCATTTATCGCTTTGCAGCTTAGATTTGCCTTTTGTACAGTTATATACCGATTGGAGTTCATGCAATTTGTGTAAATATTTAGGGAAATTTATCTTTGGGCACAAGTTGAATTTATTTCTTTGAATTATCTATTATGATTTTATTGCTCTATTAGATACGTGCATACTCTTAAATTCCTTGGCATATTTATTATTAAATTTATAGTGTTACGCCTCTCACTCCCGCACTCACTCACTCACTCACTCGGCATCAATATGGGAGCTAAGCCGCCCATCGCAAATGCCATCAGGCTGCCAGAGTCCAAAGCTTTGATAAATAGCTCAAGTGAGATTGTCTTGTGCACTTTCCAAACACTGGCACGCACTCAGCACGCAGTGCCAAGTGGACAATATGGACAAACCGAAACTGAACCGAAACTGGACCGAGCTGAAGCTGGAGCTGGAGCTGAAGCTTTGGAGCAGCTTTCAGCAGCCTTTGGCCCCTCTGCATCTATAATTTTAAAAGCAAACTCATAAATATTCAAAAAAGGCGGCCAACATCAGCGACCAACAGCGCATTATGGGCGTGTGTGTGTGTAGTATATGATTCGGCATAAACCTCTCACCATACCAGGCTGAGGCACGCCCACATGGCACTCTGAACCGAACCGAAAATTCTATTTTCTTTTTAATAAAGGCCAAGTGGAAGGAGCAAGGGGCAGAGGGGCCGCGGGCCCATGCTGGCTGGCCGTTGTGTGGTGCGGGCTTTTTTGAAAAGTCGACCATAAAATTGAATAAACCGCATTGAAGCACATTATTTTTTATTAACTGTGCACCGAGCAGAGTCGAGTCGAGTCGAGTGGAGATCCAAGAGATGCCATCACACAGCGAGTGCTAAACAAAAATCCAGAGCAGGTCGTCGACTTGTCTCTGTTTCCATGTGAGTGTGAGCCATGTGTGTGTGTGTGCCGTGTTCTGGGCTTTTGACCGACGTTTGTCAAATAGTCTTTGCAATTTACACACACTCAAAACTGGGCGCTGGGCGGCGGTTTCCGTATTTCGGCTTTGGCTATCACATTTGCTGCAACGCTTGTTGGTTATGGAGCCCCGAATGCTCCATTGTGTGCTCTGTAATACGGCGGGCAGCCTGTGTGTGTGTGTGTGTGCCTGGGTGTGTGTCTGCACTTGCCTTTCAAGCACCTTATTTATAAGCACTTTTAATGGAGTCGGCTTACGGGGCGTATGAGTATGGCGAACATATTTCTCTCTGTCTTGTTGTCGCTGCGTCCACGCTGCGCTCTCCCTCTCTCCCCCTCTCCCCCCCTCTCTCTTACACTCGCCGTCTCTCTCACTGTGTGTGCTTCAAAATCTGATTACGATTTTTATATGACACTTTGATATGATTTATTTGGTCATTCAGCTTTTCAAAGGCAGGCCTCGAGCAGCCGCTGCCACTCCTCGCCGAAAGGGTGTCAATGGCTTTTGAAATATCTGCAGAGCATTTCATTTTTGTGTTTGCCCGCCAGCCAGCCAGTCCAGAGAGACGCCAAATGCGCCAGAGTAGAGGCGTGAGAGTTTCCCCCAGACCTGGACCTGAACCAGCACCAGAAGCACAACCAGAAGCTGAGCTGTTTCCTACTTGTGCTTATGGCCGGATAATGTGAGCTTCAGCAAAGTTATTTGCAACTGCCTCATGTTGCGCTGTTGTTGTTGTTGTTGTTAGCCATGCAGACGACGTGCCTTGTGGGCCCCGTAATTGATGACCTTCGCGATACGTCGTCCTTTTTTTTTTTTTCGTCCACTCTTATTGTGTGTGTGCCCAGCTCCTGGCCAGTTTTTATGGCTGGGCACTAAAAATTGCTCTTTTTAAAATTGAATTTAATGAAAAGGCGTGTTCAGCGCCCAAAGGCACATGGCGCCATATTCAAATGGCACTTAAATGCGATCTATGCGTTAAGTGTTCCAATTTATGATATCTGTTTGGATGGCCTTATGGAAATAGTTGCAAAGGGATAGGAAATTGCCAAAAATATATATGTATATATATCATATAAAAAAAAAAAATTAAATTCAAACGTGGTTCAATGTGTGAGAGTGAAGAATTATGGCTTAAGCTATATGAAAGGAAATATTTAGTGAGTATAAGTTTTTATCTATATAAAACTCTGATAGCTTATATATTAGGTGCGTTTTAAAGAGAAGATTTCTTTTAATCCCTGCATTTATACAAATCGTTTTATGTAAATAAGTCTCTTTGTAAATGATTTATACATTTTTTATTTGTAATTAGGACATTTTAGACAGCAAGTTTTCTTCTCTTACAGCTTCAAGCTCAACATATATCTACATCGAATGAGAGTAAAGGCAGGGCAATGCAAATGATATTGAAGTCCGCCTCCAGCTGTGTTTATTTCAAACTGAAGCTTAAGCTAGAGCTCCCTTGAAATCGTCCTGTAAAACTCTTCAGCTGCCCAGCTTCATTGCCACTAACTTTGGCGAAATTGTAGCGTAATCGTTTGCCGGGCCCAAATCATTGGACATAAATTGTTTTCTATATGCGAAAATAAATCGCTCAATGCAAAGTCCAAGTGCTTATCCGAGCCGCTTTTTATTGCCTGGCAGTCCCTCGGCCTGGCCTTTTTTATGGCGTTAAAAAGATTTCGCTCTGCATCGTTATAATAATTATTGCAGGTATTAAGTCAAGTAGCCACAAAAAGTGGCCCCAAAGCCAGCCTCCCGCCTCCGTTGCTATGCTTGATTTTATTTTTATTTTTTTTTATATATAAACTTTTTTTTTTGCTTTCTTTGTGGTTGCTCTTTTGCTTTGGTTTCCTGCAAGCCGCCCTCGCCCTCGCCTGTTGCCTTGTTGCGTTGTTTTGCATAACAATAATTTGTGTCACGTTACCGCTGTTGTTGTTGTTGTTTTTTTCACTCTCTATATATAGAGAGAAACCGCAACGATTTTCGCGCAACGCGGTTTTTCGCAACGGTGGCGCTCGGTAAACTAAATTGTGTTTAATTAATTTTTTGTTGCATAATTCTGGGGGATTAGCTTTCGTATGCGGCGCGTCCCATGCGGTGCGGCTGCTGCAACACTAACACCAATAAATGCCAAGCGGTTTTCGCTCCTCTCTGTGAGCACTTTTTGCTATTGTTTTGGCTTTCACTCACTTTGTGCTGCTGCAGCAAATGCCACACACGTGCAACATTAACTGTTGTGCGAGGGCTGCATATATTATTATAGAAAGTGCGGAAATGATGTAATGAGTGATTATTGCAATCGTCAGTTAGATAGATACATAGATACATAGATAAATAGATAGATAGATAGATAGATAGATAGATAGATAGATAGATAGATACATAGATACATAGATACATAGATACATAGATACATAGATACATAGATACATAGATACATAGATACATAGATACATAGATACATAGATACATAGATACATAGATACATAGATACATAGATACATAGATACATAGATACATAGATACATAGATACATAGATACATAGATACATAGATACATAGATACATAGATACATAGATACATAGATACATAGATACATAGATACATAGATACATAGATACATAGATACATAGATACATAGATACATAGATACATAGATACATAGATACATAGATACATAGATACATAGATACATAGATACATAGATACATAGATACATAGATACATAGATACATAGATACATAGATACATAGATACATAGATACATAGATACTATAGATACATAGATAAATTATTCAATTTAAATTGCATTTACATTGCGTATACGTAATATATTTTTATAAATTCGTTCTCTCTCAATTACAAATACTATGTACTTACTTTACAGCCCACGCTCGCCATGTATAACGTATTTGTATATTGTAAGCTCCAAAAACTTATTTCAATAATTAACAAACCAAGAAATGTTGCCGTTGCGCAACTCTTGGTTGACCTAAGCCCACAACGATTTTCCAGCCGCAACTTTTCTTTAATAAAATGCTCGCTTGACTTGCCGCTTGCCGGCTGCATTCATTCTGTGGCCATGTGACATGCATGCACACACACATGCATGCATGCAGCAGCGCTGGTGTCTACATAGGCATTGGCTGCAGACTGTCATTTGTTTACTTGTGTAAAGTTTAATTAAATTCCAAAAAGACGACAACGACGACAACTCTTGGCAGTACAGCAGGATGAGCAGGAGCAGGAGCAGGAGCAGACGTCGCAGATGCTATTCCCATTTTTCAGTGGCTGCAACGAGCCTACTCTTGCAGCCAGCTCATATGAGCTGCATACTTTTGGGCGCTGCTTGACTACCAATTGCCATAATTATGGGTGTGAATAAATTTACCTCACACAGAGCTCCACACACACACACACACACACACACACACGCGCAGACACGCCCCCAACAATGCTGAAAGTATTAGAGCAATTGTCGATGGTCATGAATGCAAATCGACATGGCAGCCACCGCCGCCTCACAGCCGCTGCCAGCGCGAGTGTCAAATTTTGAAGTCTCGTTTCCGGCAGCGCCGGCTGCTGCTGTTGACCAGACTTCAGCTCCAGCTGACGCACTGCGGCAATGTGGCAACGAGCCACGTCAACAACGTCGTCGTCGTCGTCATCGTCGTCGTCGTCGTTGCAACAAGCCAAAACAAACGTGTGTTTGGCTGCCTCACTCTCTCTCTTCCCTCTCCTTCTCCCTCTCTGTCTTTCTCGCTCGCACTCTGCTGCACTGTCAAAACAGTTAGTCCCAGCTGCAGTTTTCTGTAATGGCTGATTATGGGCCAAGCTGCCAGTGCGTGCTGTTTGCTGTATGTGTTTGCTAACTGTGCGTGTGTGTGTGTGTGCGTGTGATTGTGTGTGTGCGTGCGTGTGCATACAGAGTACACTTGCTGCAGTCGGAAAAGGCGTTCATATAGTGCGCCATGCTGAAGCGTAGTGCCAAGAATTGTCATAGATGTTCGAGTTGAGGCAGCAAAGAAGTTTCAGCACTTGATATAGTGAATAGCTCGGCTGCAAGGCCCTTAATTCTCCGTGCATTTTACTCCCCTCTCTCTAAGTGAACGGAGCGCTGACTAAAGTAATCTAGTTGAAAAAGATCCCATACGAGTGCCCTTAATGAAACATCCAAGGGATTCGGAGAATTGACGCTGAGGCAACTGAGTTTCATTGTTGTTGCTCAAGTTAAGCGTAAGAATCGAATTAAGCTACTCTCTCTCTCTCTCTCTCTCTCTCTCTCATCTTTGTCATCCTCTACAGTATATTGTAGTGTGTTCATTTGGAACATATGTATTTCCAGGCATTCGTTCCCTCAGCCATAACTCGGTAAATTTGATTCTCATTTCCATTTTATTCTATTCCATTTGAAATGCTTGTGTGCCATTCCATTCCAGACTAATTCATTTCAAGTTTTTTCATGCGAGTTAAGCTTAAGCAAAGCAACTAACACAAACACCCTCAAAAAAAAATGCTCAACTTTAGCTAAAACAAATGACAAAGGCAAAACTTTGCTTCCTGGCTAGACATAATTTTGAGTTCTCTGCACTTTTCTAAAGTCTTTGCCCATGTAGTGGATGACATAAAATAAAATGGCAAAAAAAAAGAGAAAGAGAAATGGCAGGAAAATGCGAGCGAACATGTGAAATTTACAAACGTTGGCAACCCTAAAAAACCGCCCAGCAAATGTAATTTGCTCGAGCACAGAGAGAGAAAAACTTGTTAACTATGTTTGGTTGCCTGCAATTGTTGTTGCTGCTTTTGTCCACCATCGCTGCATTCGCCTGGAGGTCATTTTTGTGCATAGTTCATTACGATTGAACTGCCACAAAGGTCCTTTTTGCGCGCACAAACACACACACTCACACACACACACATGTGATTGCGACTGCAAAGAGGAAACTGTCGCTGCGGGCTAAACTTTCCATTTTAGCACAATTTGGAGCTTGACTCTCGTGCATGCTCTTGGCTTGGTAGTAAAGCAGGAGACGGCGGTCTAGCATTGGATCAGCTAGAGTCCAGAGCATTAACTTCTTGGATGAACTCGTTATGCCGCTCTACATATATAAGTCACTCTCCCGCTCTTTCCTTTGGCACATTTGTTGCGCTCTTATCAAGTGTATTGCAAATGTCTTGGATTTCTTCTTTGCCCGATAATGGCCTGGTCTGGCCACACTTTGTTGCAAGTTCTGTGCCCAGTAAATGTCATAAAGTTGCAGCCGCATCTTCCCTCGGCTGCTGTCAACCTGATCAGTTTTATGCCAAGCAGCGCTCCTGTTGCTGCTGCTGCTTCCATTGGCCCCATTGTCTGCGGACTTTTCTTTGGCCATAAACTTTAAACTTGGAGCCGTTCGTTGCTTCCGCACAGCCCAACACAATGCTCTAGCCTATCTCCATCTCTCTTTCTTTCTATCTCTCGTTCTAACTGACTGTCTGGCTGTCTGTCTGTACGACCATTTTGACCGTTAAATGTTGACATTTGTGCATTTCATTGTGTATGACCTTTCGGCGCGCCACAACAACAGCAGCTGCGGCAACTGCTCCTCCTGCTCCTCCTGCTGCTGCAACTGGAACTTCAATTGGAGCGGGTGGTGTGAGTGGGAGCACACGGAACTGAAACGGGATCCGGGGCAGCATGACGCTCTCCACTATTGTCGTCGCTTGTCTACTCATAAACTAAATGTAAATTCCCGCCCTCTGCATTGCATGCATCTGCAGCACACTTTTATTGCAGTGTTTCGCCGTCTGCATTCACTCTCCCACAGGCTCCTCCAGCCCCAACTCCCAACCTCTAAACGACCCTTGATCTCGGCCCAGTCCTTATGACCCCACCAGCACAGCAGTTCTCGACGTGTGGTTGTCCTTATTGTTGTTCGTGTTCCAGTTCTCGTCGTTGTTGTTGTTGTCAACAGGCTGCTGCTGTTGGTGCTGCTTTTGCTGATTCGGCTGCTGGACAGGGACTTCATTGTCTGGCTGCTTGGCTTTTATTATTTGAATTTAGAAATCTATGGCATATGACCAGAAAGTTTTGCGGCATTGTGTGGGATTAGCACTGGAAGGGAGTGAATATGTTTAATAGAGCTTAAAGTAATATCAATAAGACAACTGGATCATCATAATAGAAATCTAAGCATGGAGAAGCGATATTGAGCAGAGGAAAGAAATAAATCAAAGGTGCTTGATGCGAAAAAGGGCAGAGAATATCAATAAGGCAATAAAGAGACACAACAAGAGGTTAGAAGCGAACAGAAGATATTTGACTGAAGAGAATAGATTACTAGACTAAGAGAAACTTCAAGAGAAGCGAAGAAAAGAAACTAAAAGAGAAGAAGAAGAGACTTAAGGAGAAGAGAAGAGAGCTTAAAGAAGTGATCAATAAATTTAAAGCAGAGCGAGAGAGATAGAGACAGAGACAGAGGCAGAAAGAAAGTAAGAGAGATATGGAAAGCTCTCAACTTCTGTTGCTTCAACTTTAAGCGGTTTCCTTGTATGGCAAACCTCAACAGTCGACGCCAAGCACAGCAGAGTCGTAAGTTCTTCAGTTCGCTCGCCTCTCGCTCCCCGGCCGAGTTAACTCAATTGTCATCCTGCAGGGGTAATATACCCGTATACAATGCAATTGTCAACCCTTTAACCTCATCCTTGGCGCAGAGCATATGCAGAAAAATCTGCTGCTGCTGTGTCGACAGCGTCGACAACTTGTTACATATTTCTTAGCAAGTTCTTAACTTCCCTAGCGAACTACAACTCGCTGCCTCCCCCCACTCCGTTGCCCTCTTCCATAACATTTGCATTGTCCTTGTGCTCACTGTCCATTCGAGGCTTAGCATACGCTGCGTATAAATTGCATAATTTATGTGAATTATGCGGCAAAACATTGCAATGATGCTCTACCTCTCTCTCTCTCTCTCGCTCCCTTTCTGTCTCTGTCTCTCGCTGCCCTCCTCTTCGCTTAGCTATTATTCAAAGCACTCGGTGTCATTGTTGAGGTCTCTGTGTGTATGCCTTTGGGGTGCAATGAACTGGCAAAGTGGCCTTGTCCAGGACATTGGCACGTCGCCTGCGACGCGCACTTAATTGTTACAATTGTCAAAACATTTCCTGCCCGCTGCTGGCTAAAATCCAATTAGTTGCAACTGGCTTTAGTCATGGCTCAATCACTCACTCAGTCACTCAATAATTTCGCAGCGTTGGGTGGGGGAAAAAAAATATAGCAAAAAAGAAAATAGAAAAATAAAACGAAATCAGCTAAAGTGAAAACTAGCACACTTTACCTTTTCCTCTTCCCCTTACATCCCGCTCTCTGGTTATCCAACTCACTCTCTTCTTTTTTGTTTTTTTTTTTTTTTGTACCAAGTTTTATGACATTTTGTCGTTAAACGTTTCGTGTTGTTTCAATCAATGATGCCAATCAAAATGGGAAAGATTTTTCGCCACACTTTGACAGAGCTTGAAATGTAGAAGGTAAATGGACGAGGCAGAGCATGAAGGATTAAAGTGTGAAAGAGAGGGAGAGAGTAGGAAGAATAACTGTCAATTCAGCCTTTTGGCTTTGCTCAGTTGAGCTTTGGATGGAAATTGAAGTTTTGCTTTAAGCATGTGCATATGTAGAAAGAAATGTAAGGCTTTTACGTGCATGACATGTCGCAAGCTGAAAATTGCTTTTCCATAAATTCTCTCTCTCGAAGAAGAAAAAAAACAAAAACACATCATTAAAAGAACAAAAGAAGTTGTGAGTGGGTGTTAAGGTGTGAGATGAAGACAGAAAGAGAGAGATAGATTGAATGGGAGAAAGGCATATAGAGGGATTGCGTGTGAGAAGTAAACAAATATCGAATGTAAAAGTGAATTTTAGAAAAGAAAAGTATGAGGTAGGAAGAGGCTGTCATCACAGAGAGAAAGATGTAGAAAGAAATGCTTGGAATTGTAATTGAAAGATCTTCAATCTTCAAGTATAAAAAAAATGTAAATAGAGAATTGGTTTTAATAGCTAATATACTTTGTTAGATTATCATACTTGTCCCTTCATGAGCATCGCATAATCTTTAACTGAAATGTATCTCTATTAAGAGCACGCTTCATGTGCACACCCATTCATGGCTGGGCACGGCATGTTAACTACTTCTGTTAGATTACAAATATATATTTTTGAGTGCTTATGACTTATGGAAGCTATTTGGGCTCCTTAGACAGCCATTAAGGAAGCGCGCGAGTATGGGACAATAAATAATTGAAATATTCAGTGTGGGCCCTGAGCAAAAGGTTGCGAGACGAGGCGAAAGAGCACGGAGCAGGCAATCAGAAGACAGGCAACATTACGGGCTGGATGGCGGGATGGGGGCAGTCGTAGAGAGCTACTAAAGAGTTGGCTCTACGCTGAGTATTTAGCTTTTGGGCAAGCGAGCGCACCAAAGCGAAATGAAAATCATTTTCATTACGCCGAGACGCTGAGGAGGAGCAGACATGGGTGCGTGACGCTGGGAGCTGCGCGGGGTGGGGCGCGGCAAAGTAATGAACACACTTTTCGCATTTAAGCGTGCTGCAGCACGCTAATGGGACAACAGCAGCAGCACCAGCAGCACCAGCAGCACCAGCAGCACCAGCAGCACCAGCAGCAACATCAGCAGCAACAGCAGCAGGAGAAGCTTCAGCAACAGCAACGGCGCGCAACAAACAACTACAACCAGCAGCAAGTACAAGGCAGCAACAGTTGCTGGGAGTGGCGCCTGCCTCTCGACTCATTTTTAATTCCTTGGCACATTTGTGTAACGTGACATGAAATCCATTTGATGTCCTCGCTTTACGCTTGCCTCGCCTCCTGCGCCGCTGCTCGGCTCAGCTGCAAACATTTTACTTCGCTCGTACTGCAGTTGTTAACAAACAAACACGCTTTTCTACTTTTTATTGCTAATTTTTATTTTTATTCTTACTCTGTTGTTGTTGTTGTGCTTTATATATGTATATATTTCTTCTTCGTCTTCTTCTTCATTTTTTTTCCATTTGCTTCATTTTGGTATCTGTGTGCCGCAATAGAGCAGAGAGCACAGCATTTTAACACGATAACTCCCCTGGCAGTTGAGCTCATAAATTTATAAATGAGCCAGCGACTGTAAAATGCCAACGAGCCGTATAACTCACATAGCCGAAGCGAAGGGGGCGGCAGAGAGGCGGGCCGCATATTGGGTGGCAATCTTGGCTTGACAAACACTCATATTTTTTCCGAGCGCCTCGAACATGGGCAATCCTAGCTAAGAGACGAGCTTTGCAACAGGTTCGATGGCCGATTGAGAGCTGCTGTTGCTCACAGTGATTCGAATTTATGGATGAGTTGCGTGTGCTCGAGTGTGGGCTGAGAAGAGCTAGAGAGAGAGACAGAGAGAGAGAGAGAGAGAGAGAGAGGATTCCGGTGCTAATCAGCTCTTCAAAAATATATTTGCTCTGTATGATTCTATTATAGAATATTTTTTATATATTTTACTCACATCTCACATTAAATACAACTCAATAATAGAGTATCTCGACTTCGTTGTGCGCTTCGTGCAGCTGCTGCCATAATATTCACTTTGCTCTTATTATTTCTTTTTCCATTTATGCAACTTTTGTCACTCATAATTATTTGGCTGTTAAGCTGAGAGCAACAACTACGGAAACGGAAACATCTGAAATATTTGTCGAAAATGTAGCCGAGAGAATTGAATGCTGACTGAGTATTCAGAATATGTCAATTGGCTGTAAAATGAACAACGTCAGCGACTCGGCCCGTCGAGCGCCACTCACTGTGCATTTTAATATTTCATTGGGAGCTCATGAATTTGTATTACTCATGCCAGTGTCACTGCCACTGCCGCTGCCACGCCCCCATTAAAACAGGGCAAAAATCATTTTAAATTTTGTATGTATTTACGCTTTTATAAGTGCTTGCTCCAGCTGCCAATGGGGAACGGAATCACTTAAGAAATGCTTTCTTTTCTCCTATTGTTTGTTTGTTTATGTTTCCCTTTGAATCGTGATGAAATTAACATTTGCTCGCTGCGTTCGATATGTTTTGCTTCGCTGGCTACCCGAAAAAAAAAATAGGAGAAAAAGAAACGCAATTAGAAAATTCAAAAGTCAAATTTCAAATTTCTAATGGCAGCAAAAAAAAAAAAAAAAATATGAATGTTCGGCCAAGCGAGGAAATTGTGTTTACTTTTGCCAAATTTATTTAGCTAGCCAAAGTTTCAAATGCCACGGAGATCGCCTTAATGCAAAACAAGAATTTCTTTCGACGAGAATATAAATTTCTATAAATACATTTTTTCCCAAAATGTTGAGTTCATTAAGTGTAATTAAGTGTGTATGCAAAATATGTAACGATTTGTGTTGCAAATAATTAAATTTATGCCAGAGTCTAGACAAAATTTAAGCTAATGCTTAAATTGGAATCCAGACGAATTATTCCGCACTCATACAAACAGCGAGAGAGAGAGAAAGAGAGAGAGAGAGTGTGTGTGTGTGTGGGAGAGGGAGTGGCGGCGAGTGAGCGAGCAAATTTGAATTGCTTGACTTCAAACATGACTGGCATAATTGTATTTTTGACATTTTATAAACACGCTCACATATTTTAAATAAACTTCAATCAATGCGGACAGACAAAGGCCGCAGGCTCTGCCAGCACACCTCCCCAAACAAAGGGAACGACCGAGAGAGCATGCCTTAAAAGTCAATTTGCCTTTGGCAGTGCTAGCAAAAGCGTAACCAAACCCCTGCGTTCTGCGCCCTCCCTGCACATTCCACCTTACTCCGACAGACACAATGCACATATAAAAAAGGTGCAAAAAGAAGAGATTCACGCATTTCCATACAACTTATGACAACAAAAGGAATACAGCAACAACAATAGCAACAGCAACAGCAACAATAACAGTTACAGTTGCGTTTAAAAGGGGCGAAAAATTTCACGCAGCTTAAAAACCGCACTCACGCACAAAATATTTTTATTTACCTTCGTCCTGTGGCAGGGGAGCCCATGTCGATGCCTCCTGCCGCCTGCCTCTCGCTGCTCCGTAAACAATAAACCCCACTCAGCTCGCTTTCTCTCTTTCTCACACCCCCCTCTCTCTCTCTTTTAGTCTTGTATAGTATAGAGCAGCGCGAGCGCCGGCACTAAAAGCGCCTTATTTACGACGTTTACATGCAATATTTACATGAAATCTCTTACAATAACAGTTATGCTTTTTGATGCGACCCCAGATTGGCACAAAGACGCCTTTTCTGTTGCCTTGGATTTCGCTTGCCCATTCCCAGCATTTTTTTATTAATTTGTCAAACAAAACAAACACGAAGCAAATCAGGGCTGCATAAGCAACTTTGATATTCAATACGACGGAAGAAAGTAATATATACCTTATTTCGATTTATATTTTTCAAGTTGTCTCTCAAGAGATTTTTAAGATTAAATAAATAAAAACCCTTTTTTTTAAAAATATTTATTTAAATTAGTTATTTCGTTTTTTATAGTCAGCATTAGGAATTGATTACATGATATGTTTCTGGTCTTTAAATTAAAAATGTATATCTTTTTATATTATTTTATATATTGATTTGTACTATTTTATATGATTTTTTAATAATTTTATATTTGCTTTTAAATAATTTAATACATGATTTTATACTACTATAAATAAATGATATTATGTGATTTTTATTGTTTTTTTCAATACTATTTTATGATCATTTAAATAATTATTATCTACTAAAGTTATATTTAAAATATGAAAAATTATTTAATGCGAGATTTTAGGGCAGTAAATGATTTTTTATTAAAATACTTTTTCCAATTATTTAGTAAGTGGCAAATGTTTCCCTATATTCACCAATATCAAGTATACGCCTGGGGTGCGCAACTGAATTTGTGAATTTGTTGAGCAGTCTTATATAGTTCATTCCCACAAGGCTATCGACCATTTAACATTTTTCTCTCTGATTGCAGCTTATATATATCTGTTTTATTCAGAAACTCTCTCGCTCTTGGTTCCATAGCTCTTTTGCCAGCCCTGTTTGAAAATATGGCGCTCTGGCCAGCTCTGACGCCTGACGCAGTCGGCGAGTGCACGTTTAATATTTTAGCATTAAAACTGATTTTCCACACGTACCGCATAGGCGACTGCGACGGCGACGCCTCAAAGCAGGCCGACGCGTCGTCGCAGTCGCAGTCGCAGTCGCCGTCGAGCCGCATTCATATGCAAATACATGAAAGGCAGGCGACACAGAAAAAGCAACAACAACAACAAAAAAAAAAAAGACGACGAGAAATATCGTATCCGCAAAAAGCGCGATGCGCAAATAGCGCGCTTCCTGAAATAATAATTCAAATGCTGTGATAAAAATCGACTATAAAGCCGCATGCTGTGCAAAGCCACGCCCCCAACACGCCGACATATAGCTCCTGTCCCTGCCCCTTGCCACAACCCAATACAGTGCAGTTTGCCAGCTACGCCTCCTGCCGCACGCCTCCCTGCAACTCCTGCTGGCTCCCTACTTGGCAGCAGCAGCCCCTGTGCGTACGTGCGCATATTTCATTCCCTAACGACCCCTTTTAACTGAGAAAATGTGTTTTCGTTACTTTTAGCATCTTTATCAAATAATAATATTACGCCGCACGAACCCAAACGTCGTCGATGTGCCCCCAACCATAGGTTACCCTACCACCAACACCCTAGCCTATACCCCCAGCTCAACCCAATAAAAATTTGCCTTTTTCTTCTTCTCCACTTTGCACTCCAAGAAGTGCAAAATGTGAAAGACAAAAAGAAAGTTTGAAGAAAATGAGAATATATTTGGCAATATGCAAGATGGCATACTCTATAGTTTGAAATTGTAGGGTATTACAAAGGAAGTTCAATTAAACTGAGCTAAACATATATACAAATTTTTAATAATATTTAATTTTTGTATATAATAATTGTTATTTAATGCCATAAGAGTTAACTTAGCTAACGAGCCCCAACTTATGACAGAGTATTTCACAACGAAAAAATTGGGCGGCGCAGGCATGCAAAAATATTGAACAAAGTTTCAGTGCGAGTTGGGGGAGCGGGCGCTTGGAGCAGGTGGAGTGATGGGCGGGTACGTGGCAACAGCTTCGACACTTTTCCAAGCATTTCCCGGGCAACTGACTTGCTTTGCGTATGTATATGTGTGTGTGTGTGTGTGTGGGCGTTTTGCTTTATTCCTTTTGTGTTCAATTGAAAAATTTGCATGCCAAGAATTATGCAAAGCATTCGCAAGTGGGTCGGCGGGTGGAGCGCGCGGTGGGTCAAAGAAAAACAAAGCTGGCAAGTAAGTTTTGTTGCGGCCAGCAAAAGGTTTGCGCATTTCTCTGCTCGATATTGGACAACAAAATAAACCAAAAGCCATTGAACAAGCATCGAAGATCATTTGCAATGTTTGCTTTGCTGTTTTCTTTTCTCTTTTTCCCCACACTTGTTATGTTTCGCCTTCGGATTCGTCTTTCGGGTTTTCGCATCCCTTCATTCTTTCCTTTTTTTTCTGGCTGTCCTCCATTATTCTTGGCGGTAATTGAACAACGTGGCCCACTCCTTGCCGCGTAATAAATGTGAAGAGCTGTTTGCCAAGAATAGCTTAAAACAAACGACAGAGAGAGAGAGAGAGAGAGAGAGAGTGAGTGGGAGAGAGGGAACGTAAGAGGGGAGTGTAGCGCGTGCTATAGATACAGCTTCATTTGACAACAGAGATATCGAGCATACGCCTCGTTGTACCCTTTCAGCGTGGCTCTGGCGTGGGCGTTTGCCGAATTTGTTTGTTCATTTCTATATTTGAATATTATTATCGGCATATTTTCACTGATGGCACAAGCTTATGGCAATTGCTCTATGTGGGCCGGGCCGTTTGCCCTTTTGATTAGTTTGCCAGGCGAAATGTTGCCTGGGTCTTCCCTTAGCCAGGGAACTGTAATTCGATGAACTAACCTGCGTCACTTCAATGCCCATTTAAATATTTCATGGGTGCCTTAATTCGTTTTAAAATGCTGCACAGAATCCATTTCCAATACACATAGTTGTGCATAATTGAGGCTAAAAGAAAAATGTATATAAATTCAAATAAACTGCCGCCATATTAGGGGCCGCGCTGTGGCCTTTGAAGCACGTTTCTAAAGGTTTTCACATTTGAAATGCAGCAAAGCTTTTAATAAAATTGCCAAACAAATGTGTCGGTTTTTCGACATATTTATGGACTTTTATGTATGTATATGTATATGTATATGTATATGTATATGTATATGTATATGTATATGTATATGTATATGTATATGTATATGTATATGTATATGTATATGTATATGTATATGTATATTTATATTGACTGTGGATACTCATTCGTGAAGTGAGACGAGTATATTGGTTTTGTGCAATGTTTTAAGTTGCTACAAAGTGAAGGCGTGGCAAATCGAAGTTAACTATGTTTGCACTATATTCAAATGGTAGCTTCAAATTAATGCCGACTCCTGCCCGCCTACTTTGCCATGAGTATTGTGCAGTCGTGAGTGCTGCACTGCTGTCCATCTCACATGTTTTTTCTGTATGAGCATTGTAAATAACACTCAGCCTAAGAGCTCAACATATACACATTAAACCTCAACTGACCTGCTTTTTCAATTATTTAATATATATATCAGAGCTGGTAAGAATGCAGCTTTAAATACTATTTGCTTTGGCTCCCATTTTAATGCCGGCAGAGTTTTGTTGTTTTCTTGCTCTCGTATAATTGGACTTTATTGATTTGTGTAATGATTTTGGAGCGCGCTCGACTCGATGATGATTTCCAATGAAATTGCTCTGGGGTCCATTACGTGAAATCAAAATTGGCTCGGCTCGGCTCGGTTCGGCTTGGCGCTGACACGCGTACAAATACAATGACATTGCCTTTGTTAACTGCCGTCTGTCTGTCTGTCTGTCTGTCTCTCTGTTTGTCTGTCTGTTTGGCATATTAAACACGTACTTAGAACATTTGTATAAACGTCGCTTAGACACTCGACCCATTCACGCAAATTTCGCATAGATTTCTTGATGTGGTTAATTAGACTTTGAAAACAACAAACGCCGAACAAATTGTACAAATTGTACATTTGTTTCGACTGCTGTTGCTGCATATTTTATAGCAACAACACGAACGCAATTGAGGCAGCCAAAAAGTTTCCAGCAGAACGAATTACCAAATACACTAAGCAAACAATTTATCTAGAACTAGATCATGAGGGAAATACAATGGAGTATTTTCAGATTATTTAATAATTACTTTTTGTAGCATCAACTCTTTTATTTCCATCACATATTTATGGACTGCACTTGCCCTCAGCCACGAACTGCTTGGCAAATTGATCATGCTCGGTGTGTAAAAAGATATTAAAGCTTTTTGTAGTTGGCATCTAAAAAGTTTTCATTGTTTTTCGTAACTGTCTTCGAGGCGACAACGTGTAGAGTGGACCCCGCTCGGCACTCACCGCCCTCGCTCGCCCCTCTGTTGCGCACCATTTAGCAAAGTGAGTCACGTTCAAGTGTGCAAATCGTTGGCCCTGGGGCTACAATCGTACACCTACCATAGATGCTCTCTCCCTCTCTCTCTCTCTATACGTATATACACTATGCTACACATTTTCGGTTATTGCAGGCGCTGTAATTTTTACAGCTTGTCACTTGTTGTGCAGGACGAACCACTCAAAGGACGCGCTGTGAGTTGGCTGACTGACAGAAGCTGTAGCAGGAGTAGCAGCAGTAGCAGCAGGAGGGCGAGCACTCGCTGCTTGCCATTCAGTCAATTTTGGTTACTAGGCCCCCGAGACTTCTTTAATTGTGACTTGTTGTTGTTGCGGCTTTATGGCCAACAATAAAACGTAAAAAGAGCAAAACCTTTGACGGGGCCAATAAAAAATTGTTGCAACATTAACCAAGCGCCGCTCGAGGAGCTAAGGGAATTTTCGCTTTTGCTTTTTAAAGCTGATGCAGTCAGTCACGCATTTTAAACAGAGAACCGCAACACGGAAGTCAGCATGTACATATGTGTGTGTGTGGAGAATCAATTTGTAATAGTTGGCATATCTCCAGATAGCAATGGCAATGGCTATAGCAACCGCAGCCCCCGAGGCCGTATAGCATCCGATTCGAAGCGAACCCATGTCATTTGCTTTTCATTTTTATGTCATATTATAGATTTGACGTTGGCCTTGCTCTCGCCCCGCCTCCCGCCTCTCTGTATTATCGCACAGAGCGACCAAACCACCCACACACACATCCTGTCGAGCGTCAGTTGCTTGCGGATTGGGAGCAAGTTCATTTTTCATTCCTAACATGGTTTAGTTTGCCGGAAATGTTGTCGAAATGAGCTGATTCCCAAAATATACTTACTTATGAAGCGGGAACAAGCTGCTGGCCTCGAAGTTTGGGTTATTTGGGTTTTGATTAAATGCTGTTGATAGTCAGCCAGCAGCAGGACGTCAAACAGGCGGAGTGGGCGTGGTCGTGGCTGTCGATGTGGGTACGGGTGTGGGTGTGGGTGTGGTATCTGTTGGTTAGCCCATGTTGCTTCTCTCAATTGATTTTGTTTATTGAAATGCCATTTGCTGACACACACACACACACACGCACACACACATTTACACGTAAACGAACTGTAAATTTACTTTGGTGTGTAGAGATTCATAAGCACACATACTGTTTCTCTCTCCCTCTCCCTCTCCCTCTCTCACACACACACACACTTGTAATGAGGTTTCATATTCGGATCGATTAATCCCCGAACGTTAAGTGCATATTCATGTGCAGTTGCCATCATATTTAATAGTTAAATTATAATTGAAAGACAGTTATGGCCAAATAAGCTGAGCACACTGATAGTTTATACATTTTATTGCATATCAATAAAATGCAGAGCAGGACAGAGAGTGAGACGTAGAGCGAGAGAGCGCTAAAGAGAGCGAGATGCTATAGCTTACATTTAAAAAGGATTTATATGTACTGTTACATAATTATGACTGGCTTAGCTTGAAGAGTTATACGAAATGGAAATTAATACTAATTGCTATTTGTAATTTATTTTTTACGTCGAACTCATTAAATGTTGAGTGGACTTTGTGAAAATGTGGGTAACAGGTAAGTTGAGAGCAGGCGTGGCAGACCATATTAAGTATTTTAATTTAATTTCATTTTCTCTATAAATTTTCATGTCAAGTTCATTTGAAACATATCAAATTCTAAACAGCATATCAACATTTTCATATTTCTTCTCATTTTCTGTAATTCATAAAACATGAAATAAATACATGTTTATCTCGTCTTAAAGGTTTTGAATTGCTCTTGCTGCAATTTCCACATTCATTTTGTTGTTGCTGTTGCTTGTTGGTTTGTTTTTTGTGCCTTTTGGATATTAACGAAATTTGTCAAGCGCGCAACCTGGCCCCAATGTGATTCTATACAAGTTATTCCAGTCTGGTATATCCCAGCCGAGTGCTTTGGCTGTGGTCGTCCCACACTCTAAGTGTCTATCCCGTCTGTCCTATCGTCTGTCCCGTCGTCTGCCTGTCTGCCCTATCTGTTGGCTGTCTGGCCGCTCTGTAACTTAGCACAGCTTTTGCCTATTTCATGAGACATCTCCAACTAGCTCTCTCTCTGTCTGACTCACTCTCATTCTCTCACTCTGCCGGCAGCTTCAGTCTTGGCCTTTGTCTACCCCATACACAGTTGGCATTTTAGTGTCGCTTGGTAAACCCCCAAAAGGAAACTAAATTCGTGGATTGTTGCGCTCTTTGGCGTTTGTCGGTGTCGCTCAGCATTTTTGAGGCGGGGCTGGCAAAAACTGCAGAGCGGCTGACTAGAATGAGAGAATTGTCGTCGCTTGTGTGTTACACAGACACACACACACACACAGACACACAGACACACGGTCACACATAGCAGATCAGAGACAGATGCAGACAGAGACTCCAGCTCCGACCAGACATAAGCAGCATGGCGTCTCCAGAGCTGCCATTACTTAAACACTGCGCTGAAAAATCAAAGCAGCAAAATATCAATATTTTATGATGTGCGCTTCCTGTCCTACGAATTTCTCGGCGCTGCGGTGCTCCAGCTACAGCTACAGCTACACTGTACAGCACAGCATGCACTTGTAGCAGAGCAGCAATGCTCAAATAGTTTTTGCGGACACCCTCTCAGCGTTTTAGTTCACTGATTTTAGGCGCTGACTTCCTACTCATCGTACTCAATGCGCTGTCATCTTCTCTTCCTCTCTCTGTGTGTGTGTGTGTGTGTGTGTGTGTGTGAACAACAAGCAGTGCAAAGCAAGAAAAAAACTACATTTCCTTCAACTCGAAAAGTTTTGCGCCAACAACAACAGCAAGCAGCAACGGCAGCAGCACCGGCAACAGCAACGGCAACAGCAGCAACAACAACAACAACAGCACAGGAAAAGGATATGTTCGGTTCTGCGTTGTGGTTCTGTTGCTGTTGCTGCTGCTGGTTCTTGCCACGTTGTGTTGTTGTTCTTGTTGCGGCTTGCTGCTGTTGCTGTTGCTGTTGTTGTTGCTGCTGCTGGTTGTTGTTGTTGTTATTGCTGGTCGGTCTGCTGCCTGCTTGTGCGCATTTCCAAATCATTTATCATAATTTTGTGGCATTGAGTGCCGCCCCGTTGGCACTGCCTGTGCAGCACCCTCTTCCGTTTGCCGAACGCACGTTGATAAAAACGTTGAACCGTAGCCTAATTTATGTCTGTATTGGTATCAGAGTCCACTGTCTATGTATGTAAGTGTGTGTTTGTGCGCGTGTGTGTAGTGGTCGTATTATTAATTTCTAATTTGCATAGCCTACACAAGCTTTGAACTTTAAACTCTTGAGCCGACTCGACTATGCAAAAGTTTTTCATTTGCCATTTGCCACATTCTGCTTCTTCTTCGTCTTCTTTTCTATAATGAAAGTCGTTGAGCACAAAAGTTTTTGAGCTGTCAAAGTAATAAATCGAGTGGAAGCAAGCGAGCGAGAGCCAATCATTTTCATAGTTGACTAGTTAAAGCGAGACCAGAGATCGGGATCGGAGTTCATTGTGTGCAAGTTTTGACCATTAAATGCTGATCATGTGAGGAGTAGACAAAGGCTGCCAGATGTAAATCAGTGAGCAGAAGCTGACTGCTATGGGATTAAAAATTGTTGCTATAAAACTCGCTCAGTCCGATGATTTACCTAAGCTGGGCGCTATGCAGAGCGTAATTTATGTAACCGAATCAGAATTCTCACAACTTTCGCCCCTTGCTCTCACGCTCGCTGCCAGCGACTCCTGCTCTGGCCAACTAAATTCACAACTGCCATAAAAATAAGACACCTACCCGCAGCAGCAGCAGCAGGAGCAGGAAAACTTTGACTCTAGTGAAGCAGCAGCATCTCATATGAAACGAAGTGTATAAAAAGTTATGACCGAATCGAAATTCGGCTGCTGCTTCATTTGAGCTGGCAATTTCAAAGTGGGCGGGGCAGTGGCTGTTGCTTCTGTTGCCAATTTGCGCAAATCGATTTTGTGACTAATTCACAAATTTTAATTGCGCATGCATTGGGCATGAATAAATAATGCGCATATAAAACTCCCTCTCTCCCACTCTGCCTCCCTCCCTCTAGCCTTCTCTCAACGAGTGTGTGCTGCAGTTGGACGAAATTCTGTTGGTTTGTATTTCATTTGGCAAACATTGCAAACGACGAAGTCAAACATAAACTATCAAGTTTTATGATGCCGAAAAGATGTACAGCATAAACTACAAGGAAGTTGCTTTTAATACGCTGCCCGGCCAGCAAATAGTTTTAAGAGCTGTTTTAGCATCAGCAGGCGAACAGACCCGGAGACGAACGGACGAACGGTCTGGGGAGAGGGCTGCAAAGTTTTTGGCAAAGAGCATAAATATCTACGCTACTCTCCGTCCTCCCCCCACCAAGACCAGCGCCTACCCCCATCGAGCAAGTTCTCTGTCGCTCTCCCATGCAGTGCAACTTTTTTTCAGCCTCTCTGCACATCATCAAGTTTCAATTTTCAGTTGTTGCTTGAAGAGATTTCATAGAAACTATGCAAAGCCCGAGCGAAGAATCCGAGCTGCCCTGCAACTGGCCAACAGTTGTCAACGGCTAATAAACTTTGTGTGGGGCTCTCCCAAAAAGGTTCGCGCGTAATTACACTGTCCAGCAAAATGCGAGAGAGCACGAAGAGTTGAATTGCGATCAAAGCAATGTGAGTGCCAATTCACAGACGAGTTCTTTCTCCCTCTCTCTCTCTCTCTCTCTCCTTCTCGAAGACTTTCAACTATTTCTATGCATTTAGAACTAAAAGTTGCTTCTCCAAATTGGTCTTCTCAGAATCGATGTTTATTGATTTAAGGCTCGTGTCTAAAATTTTCTTTATTTTTCATCAGCTTCAAGCTATTAGTTCCTGAATTTCGCAATCCTCTTCATAGGAAAATATTGTATACGACCCATTGGCCCTCGATTCCCAGCTGCAAAAACGCGCAGCATAGTGTTTGCCTGGGGCCAGCTTGCGCCTCGGAAGTTATTTTGCCTTTTCTCAATTTTTTTTTGTTTTTTATTATTATTTTACCAGCAATTTACCAATGTCTTTTGGATTAAATTAAAAAAGAAATCATAAGAAAAATGTTGCAGAGAAAACTGTACAAATCAGTTACAAAAAGGCAGAAAACTTTTGACTCGGCTTTGCCACTGGTTTAGTTGCGGGGGTTGGGGACTGGCAGCAGGGGGTTGGGAGTGCGGGTTTTTGGTTGGCCATACTTTTGGTAAAGTTTTAGTCGTTTAGCCCTTTCCTTCTTTGCACTGATATTTTAATGCTTTCCTTTTTTTTTTTTTTTTTGGGGGGGCAGCGGCCACGAAGACGCTGGCACAAGGATTTCATTTAATTTGCTGCCCCTTGCTCTGCCCCTGCCCCTGGCACGCCCAGCCGGCGCAGCGCCCCCGAAGGGGCTTAGAGCAGCCGAGTCTAAAGTTCATTTCTACGCTCATTACACTTTTGCTTACGAAAATTGTTTTTCAAGCCGCACTGAAGAAGAAATAGATAAAGGCAAAGATGAAGCCAACAGCCGTCCGGACTCCAGAGTAGGCGAGGCAGGGCAAGGGTTAAAGTGGAGCTAGCCGAAGCCACATACCCTGTCCAGCGTTGGACAGCATCCAAGCCGGGCTATATGGTTGACTAATTCATTTAATTCAAGAGTTTTAATAAAGTTTGCGCCCCAGCATTTCTTGGGCCTTGACGCCGGCCGTCCCTCGCCCACGTCTCCTGCCGGCCACTTTATTAAGTGTATAGCTCGAATTTTTGTTTTACTTTAACCCCACAATTTTTTGGCATCGTCTGGCAGCCCATTTTTTTTGGATCCTTTGCTCTGCATTTGCCTTTGCCTTTGCCATTGCCAGTGCCTTGATATAATCAAAAGTGTTGCGACCTTTAGACGGAGTTTTTCTAGGCTCTTTTCATTTGAGCCCCACGCCCTTCCTGCCGCCTCCACCTCCGCCTCCAAGAACATGTGCAATAACTCATTTTTCTGTCTGGGTAGTGAGGGCTTTCAAAAAATTTCCTTGATTTGCTTTGTGGTGTGAAAAGGAAAAAAATAAACCATTTTGTCGGCCACCGCCCCAACCGCCTCCCCCTCCGTATATATGCAAATTTGTTTGCTCTACTCTGTAATTTATTTTAAAAAATTTGTTAGGCTTATCTGACGTCGGGTGGGCGTTCGGTTCAGCTCTTGAAAGTAAAGTTTTTGGCCATTTTATATGAATTTTACGCTTTACATTACTTTTTCTTTCTCCTCCCTTCATTCCCTCTCTCTCCCTCTCTCTGTTTGCCACGAGTTGCTTGAAATTTGCATTTTTATTCTAGTTTTCATAATTGGCAAAAGTTGAATTTCTCCCTTGGAATTATATGGAAAACTAATAAGTGGCGAGATTCTGATTTACATGCACTTCAGGCAGCCCATTACGAGGGCAGCGCCAGCAACTTTTCAAGTTTAATGATTGATGGTCAAATGCAAGTTGTGAATTCAATAAATGAAACTGGAATTAATCAGCTGCTGCTGTTGCTGTTGTTGTTGTTGCTGCGATAATATTGTTTTTGGCTAATAGAAAAAGTTGAAGGGAGATTGAAGGGAAGGGCCACTCAAAAAGTTATTTAATGCAGATATCTCAAGGCAAATATTTAAATTTCTATTACGCAACTGAAAATGTTGATGCCATGAGAGGCTGCTGTGGCTTTCAAGCCTTATATTAATACGGTCGCTCTTAAAGCCTACTTTAACACTCACCTCAAGTGAAAGTAGCGCTAGCCATCTATCATAGGCAAATTACCCAAAGGGCAGGCCTGCAACTTTCGAATTAAAGTCATCAATCAAGGCATCCACTCATCTGCTGCTATTTGCCTATTGCTCAATGCAAAGTGTTTAAATGCCGAGAGAGCCTTTAAAGGGCTGCATCCCCAGCGTAATCACAGTGGCCGACCTTCGACTGTGTAACCACATCCGTGAAGGGGCTTACACAGCATTTGCCGGCATTGGCAAAGTGCAACCGCAACGGACTGCGTGCTGTAAGTCAAAAGTAAAAAGGTTGGCGCAAATGAATGAATCTTTAATGGGCTCCAAGCCCAGGTCCAAGTCCAAGTACAAGTAGAAGTCCAACAGCGGAAGTCGACGATGGCGAAGTCGCGCCACAAATCTCATAGCTGGCATATTTCAAACATGGCTGAAGTAAACATTATGCATTCTTTACTGCGAAAACCACATAAATCTGCCACGCAAACACACACACACACACACACATGTCTCTCTCTCCCTCTGTCTCTCTCCCTGTCTATCTCTCGTGGCAAATTGGGTATCTGGCGCTGCGGCATTTCTCAATATGCGCTACACGTACGCATTAATAACTAATATATGCATATACAGTAACAGAAAGCTAGAGATGAAAGCGAGTGCGAGTTGGAGTCTCCACTACGTAGTACGTACCACCCCTATGCCAGCCAACCCCAGCCCCGCTGCCTACCCCTAGCCATATTACATCACGCCCTTCATACAGCTCTGAGCTCTTATTGTTTGCCAGTCTGGCATATATTATGCTATATATAACATACTATATATATATATATATATATATATATATGTGTAAATCTAAAAACTGCTCATATCCCACTCTCTCTCTCTCTCTCTCTCTATCTCTCTCTCTGCGTGTGTGTGCGTGGTATTTGCAATTGCTTGGTAAAATATGATTACTAATGCCAAAGTCCGCCATCCCATCCACTCCACAATGCGTTCTATATTAACTTTTATGCAACGTTTGTTTGCATTGTGCTCTATGATCCTTTATTATACACTACATTAATGCGCATTGGGTTAAGGGCAGGTCGATTAGTTCGATATTTGCTAAGAGTGCTAGGAATGGGAGAAGCATGTGCATATATCGAATACATCAAAATTTCTGTGAACCGAGATGGGTATCACAGCAAAGTTCCTTCATAATTAATTGAAAATTCATTTAATTTATATAAGAAACAGCAGCGCCATATGAAACATGATCGCCATATGAAACATAATACAGTTTTTTGTATACTAATTGCTAAGAGTTTCTGTTGCAAGTTTCCATAAAATATGTTAGAAGCACAAAACTTTCTATGCATATTCATTCATCAATCAAAATATGCCGTTATATTCATCAATATGAATAGAAACTTTTTTCTTTGCTTTTATTTTTGCTTGCCTTGAACTTTGTTTTACAACTTTCTTTGGGGGAAAACAAGCAATTATTTAAGAACTTTTCATTTGCTATAAATTTTCATTTTCTGCCATCTTCAATTTGCTTTGTTTTTGATTAAGAGCATCTGCGAGTCGCTTTCCATTGCACTCGCTCTCGTTCTCTCTCACTCGCTCTCTCGCTTTGCTAGCCGAAAGCTTATTTTGTTGGCAGGCGTCAACATGGCTTGTATTTCCTCTGCTGCAAGCGCCGCCCCGCCCCCCCATTATCCTTACTCATACAATGCTGTATGCTCGATGCGTAACCCCTATGCGTAGCAGCCAAGTGCCAAGTTTAATCTGTTAGAGTTTCCTTTTAGCTGCCATTGCAGAGCCGTCAAAACGTGCCCCCTTGTCATTTCCATGTCCGCTCGTGGCCAAAGTTCCGCTAGGCGCACATATATTAAATGTATATATGCATATACTATATCAGCGTGTGTATGTGTATATTTCTAGATATTTATATATAATATATATACATGTGTGTGTGTGTGTATACACTATCTTCTGTACGCTAGTGCACTGGGTCAATAGAGCTCTGGTATTTGCCATTGTTGCCATTTAAAGCGCATTTGCTGTTAATTTTGCCAGCCGCTTGTGGAGCGATTCGCGCACAGTCCCGGATATCCGCTCTATGTGTGTGTGTGTGTGTGTTTGTGTATGTGTGGCTATGCTGCCTGACTGCTCATTATGTATTTGTTGTGTTTGACTTCTGGTCTGGCTGTCTGCCTGACTGCCTAGCTGCATGAATGCTGCTCTATTTGCTTTGTTGTTGTTGTTGTTGTTGCTGTTGTCGACCCGGCTGAAACTTTAATTGAATAATTTTCAGCCATGAATATTTCTAATGGCCAAACAAATTTCTGCAAGCACTTGCAAAAATGCAACAGCAGCAGGAGTAGCAGCAGCAGCAGCAGCCGCAGTTGCCGCCTCCAATCGTTTGGGCTTTTGTGTGCTGTTTGTTTGTTTGCTTGTTTGCATTGGCAAACCTCTCTCTCTCTCTCTCTCTCTCTCTCTTTCTCTCTCTCGCACTCGCACTCGCACTCGCACTCGCACTCGCTGCACTCCACTCCACTGTATTTACCTTTTGGCTAGGGGCTGGCAGCATTTTTAATTATATGCACACAAAAGGCCACCACAAAAACAGTCGCCACCTTTATTGATGGCCATTGCCGGCTACTGCTGTTGGCCAAACAAGCAACCCGAACTGGCTGACTGACTGGCCGCCTGGCCAGCCAGACATACTTTGCTCGGTGCGCAAATTTCATCAACTTGCTCAAAAATTCAAATGTAAATAAATCTAGACAAGCAGAGCGATGCGGAGCGCAGCAGAACGGAGACCACTGTGCGTCTGGCTGCACCTCGGATTGCCTGGCCAAGTGTTTGCTTCAGTTAGCCGGCCAACAGGCGGCAGCTAGCAGCCAGCAGCCACAGCAATTTTCAATCGCTAGACAAAACTTTGTTTGTCGTCATCACAGCCTCAATTCAAAATTCGCCGCACTCAGCAACATTGGCCCATTAAATTCGTCCCTCTCTCGCTCCCCCTCACACTCGCCTGACAGTGGCACAAGAGCAACTGCAATAACAGAGCAAAAGTCAGCAATAGATATCTGATTTCCAATTGAATACCAATTGAAACTGTAATACGATACTTTGATATACATTTTTGTATAAATAGTAGATATATATATTACCTTCTTCTCAATGGTAACAATTTGATCTTGATATATAGTTCTCAGTCTATTTAAATTATATTAACTTAAAAAGGGATATTTGTTTTATTTCAAAGAATTGCGAATTCAACTCTAGCCCTACTCAGTACTACTACTTAAATGTTCACTACATTCTGCACCACTGTGCCCAGTTGCGCAGTCCACTCGGGCAGGCAACAATTGCAACCTTGACTGCCATTCTCTAGCCCATCGTTGAGCGAGCGTTATCTGCTCCTTTGGTCTGGCCAAGTGGCTTTTGAATATGCTGTTGTTGTCGTTGTTATCGTGTCGTGGCGTTCGAGTGGTCGATAGGCGCGGTCGGCCGGTCCTTAGAAAGCATCTACCTGGCTGAGGGCCAGGCCGCTCTCTCGCTCTGACTGGCTCTATAATTATTTGCTATAATCTAAAATTAAATGGGATTTGACAGTTGATGAATTGCTTAGCAGTTCGATTGGAAATGCACCCAAAGCGCTTCAAACCGACTCGGGTCGACTAAAGTGCCTTATTGAACGGCACACAGAGTGCTTAGTTATGCATTGCAGCTGGAGTGAGGGGAGTGGAGGGAGTGCAGTCTGAGCCATTACGCCCAAGGACCTAATAATACCCAATGGCAATTGTCGTCTGAATACTAGAATTATTGGTAGATTTTGATTAATTTAATGGGCATTGTCTTGGAGTTTGTGTACCCAAATGGATGCTGGATGGCGGGCGGTGGACAGTGGGCGGGTTCCTTTAATAATGCAAACGCAGAGAAGTTCTGGCAGAATTTAAAATCAACCATATTGATAGAGTTCAATTCGTAGCTGTTCCAGTGACTGATTCCGTCACACACGGCTGAATTTTAATTGAAATGAAAACTTGACTCTTGCCAATCAACTAAAAGGCAAAGCTTTGACACGGCTATGATGCGGCAGTGGAATGCGGCAACATTTTTGTCTTTTAATAGGCAATGGCCACAGTAGCTGATGCTTTGCAATATTTGCACAATATTCGCATTTGCTCTGCATACAAAATGTACATTTTTGAAGTTCCATTTGGAGTAGTTGTAGGTAGCGAGCGTTACCCTCCGCTCGCCTCCTGCTGGCCCCGCTGGCTGGTCTGGTCTGCCTGGCTACTGGTGTATTTATTGTGTGCACCGTAATTAAACTTTGTTGCTTCAAAGCGTCGACGCTCAATTTGTGCAACAAAGGCGGCTGAGGGCAAAGTCGAAATCCAAACAGGGACGGGACAACGGGCCAACTGGCCAACGGGCCAGCCAGGGCGGACGAGAACATTTTACATTTTTGAGCAATTGAAATGTGCTACGCATTGTGCAGCTGGGCGCTGAATGCTGCTCGGGTTTGGGGCAACAGTTGGACAAACAGGACATGGTCCGACCATACACTTTCTCTTCGTTCTTTTTGCAGCAACTCCTGCTGTTGATAGGAAAAGCAGAGTGCGCTGTAAACTGTTGTTATTTTAACGCAATTTTCAAGTGGAATGCAAATTGTTTAATGATTTCAATTGGAAAATTGCTGGAATACTTGACGAGCACAAGAGCCAAAAGCCATCGTTGGCAATGCTACCCAAACCGAGCACGGGGACAACAATGGTTGCCAGCCAGTTCCATCATCAGTTCCATCCACTCGCAGTCGGTCCACGCGTAGGCATAGGCTAGACCCTAGCATAGGCAGGGCGTGGCAGTGCGGCGGGAGCGGAGATTGGGGCCGGCTCTGTATCGGAGCTTTGCGTTGACTTCTCCACTTGCAGCATTTTTGTATACACAGAGTGTCTGATTAAATTAAGTTGATGAGACGACAGTCTCTACTCACTCACTCACTCACTCACTCGCTCGCTCTCTCTCCCTCTCTGTCTCCCCTCTCGCTCCTGCTCGGCAGTTTGAAGTACGTTTTTGTTATATTGATGCATTGTGTTGGGCTCTGCAGCATCTGCAGGATGCGAGTTACTTAAACACTCGACTACTCCGTTCAGTCGATTCGTTCATTTAGTCCTCCTTCTGCTGCTGTCGTTCCATTCCATTCTATTTGCCTTTCATGTCGTGCTCAGGATATGCCGTTCACCTTACTGCTTCAGCTGCTGCTGCTGAATTTGTTTATCATTATTGGCATTAAAAGGATTCGAAATTGTTTATTGTCTAGCCAGAGTCCTGTCTGCGTGCCTGCCCGCCTGCCCGCCTGCCTAGCCTCTCTATTTGCCAGTCATTCAGACATTCAGTCAGCCTGGAACGTGCTCCACTCCTCGCTCAGTCTAGCTGAGCCTTTTGTTTCGGCTGGCTTTGACATTGTCGCCAATTAACAGTGGATGCCAGCTGAAACAAATTAAACTCTCTGTCCCTCAAAGCCTGACACGTTTTAAACTTGATTTAACTTCACACACTTTTCCTTTTTATTATTTATTATTTAAAATTTGCTTAAAGTTCAATAAAAGATCGGCCTCAGTCTCAGTCTCAGCCTCAGGCTGAGCTGCCATATTGAAAAGATCCTTAAAGCCTTCCGCTGCACCACTCTCGTTTGTCAAGCAGCACCACAGTGCTGCTTGTGTGTGTAATCCGGATGGCGAGCACTTCCATTTCACAGCCACGCCCCCGCTGCTTGCCACCCTTTTTGTTTGCAAGTCAAAATGCTATTTGTAATTAATTGTTTTTGCTTCATGGAGCCAGTGCAGAGCGAGCGAGCATGAGTGAAAGGAAGACAGAGAGAGAGGGAGAGAGAGTGAGTGTGAGAGAGCTCAGTGCATTGCACGATTTATTGAGAAATCAATTGTTTAACAACAAGCAATGGAAACCACAAGAGTTCTTTGCAAACAAACTTCTTGCCTCGATTCGCCTGCCCGAGCAGCCTCGCCCACGCCCCGCTCAAAGCCCCCAAAGGCAACGGCAGCAGCAGCAGCAGCAGCAGCAGCAATGAAAGAGCTTTCAACTTCCGTTGTTGACGCTGTTGGGCGAGCACTCAGCAGACGAGAGAGAGAGAGAGCGAGAGACAGGCTTGGAGAGGAAGTAAGCTGGCTATAAGCTATGGGCATTTAATTAAATCGATGACAAAATTACGCCAATTAAAGAGAGCCCTGTTAAAATAGTCTAGCCAGGACATAACGTATACGCAACGTCTGCCAACAAATTGAAGGTAAAGTTGAAAAACTTATTTTGCTCGCTTGTGTTGCTGGTGCTCGGTCTGCTGCTGCTGGTGCTGCTCGCCTTTTGACATTGAGACCCATCAATTCGTGTCAATTAATTCGCAAAGACGCCAATGCCACGCCCACCAATTGACGCTCCGCTCAGCGCCCATTCGCCTCAAGCTCTGACACAAATTTTCTTTTGCAGTTTCCTAATATAATTAAAAACTTTTGCCAGGTGTTGCAAATTTTTGTGCGTCCCCTGTAGCGGTGTGTGTGTGTGTGTGTGTGCGTGTGTGCGTGTCTGTGTGTGTGTGTCGAGTTTTGCTTGACTTCCGCAACAGACGGACACAGGATGCAGAACGCAGGTCACAGCCCGGAAAGATGCCACCGGAACGGCTTCAGCTCTGGGTGTCTCGGCTCTGCTCTGCTCTGCTCTGCTTTGCATGCTGCCTTTTCACCGTAGTAGTTCATAAAGTTTTCTTCTTCTTCTTCTTCTTCTGCCGACTCCTCTGCTCGCTGGCTGGCCTCCCTTGTGACTTTAAATTGGCAAATCTGTGAGCTGTTGTGGCAACCTTTTGCAGTGAGCGCTAATGCCTCTTGTTTGGCTTTTCAGTATCGACTCTTCGTCTACTCGGCTCGTTTGTATGCCAAACAAATTTAGAGTGGGTGAGTGTGAGTATGCGTGTGTGTCAGTGTGTGTGTGTGTGTGTGTGTTGGAACTATCACTAACTGGACATTGTTTGCACTCGGCGAACGCATCGAGCTCAATAATGAAGATGAGCAGCGGGCAAACGCATTGTGTATCTTTGATATGTGTGTTGGCCTGTTTGAGTAGGACTTAACGACTACAATCGGCTATTGGGAGTCGGGCTGAGTGAGACTTACTTATGCAACGGTTATTGACCACGACTCCGATCGACTCAGACCGGCAACAGATTAAGTTTGTTTACGACTTGTTTTTCTTTGCGTTCGACGCAAAACTTTTGAGTTTGGAAGTCAAATAAAAACACATGAATTGAGTTAATAATATGATGGAATGAGTGGGCCCCCAACTTGCCAGACAAGTCAAAGGAATTCCAGCATATTTGGTCCCATTCAAAACTCTCTGTTTGATATGCTCGACGGCAATTTAATGAGAGTCGTATAGAACTTTAATTAGAGCCAGGGAGCGGTAGCAATGGCTGCGAGCTAAAGTGCTTTCGTGAGCACATATCAGCTATGCATATCCAATAAAAGGCCGACTCAACTCTCAATGCAAAAGGCTAACATTGTTAAAAGTTTGCCAAACTAAATTTCTTTTCCTTTCTATCTTTTCTCTTTTTGATTTTTGTAATTTTCACTTTCAGTGAAAGCCACAAAACTGCTTTTGCGGCGCAAATGGCGTTACAGAGTTTTGCATTTTGGACTTTTTCACTGCAGCAGCATAAACACCAGCAGCAGCAGGAGAAGCAGGACAAGCAGCAGCAGCAGCAGCAGCAGTTTTGTCATGTGCCTAGTAAATTCATAAACAGTGATTCCTACCACATCCAATCGCATGCAAGGCCTTAGCCCGAAGCCAGGGAGCTGTAGCTGTAGCTGAGCCAGAGTCCAGAGCTCGGTTAGTTCACAAAGTGCAGTAAAAACTTGCGGGTAGCATAAAGAGCTGCAAAATTACTTGCAGCCGACGACGAAGGCTGTGTCCTGTGTGTGCCTCATCGTTGTGCCAGGCAAAGACAAACTTTTGCTGCTGCTGCTGCTGCTGCTGCTGCTGCTGCTGTACGCATTTGCTGCTGCAAAGTTCTTTACAGATCGCATGTGCTGGCTGCGGCTGCTGAATTCGAAATTTTACAGTTTGTTTCATTTTGTTTTAGCTGCCCCACAAAAGCGGCATAGATCACATTTTGTGTGTATGCCTGTGTGTATGTGTGCGTCTGTGCGTGTGCGTGTGCGTGTGTTGAGGCTCGCGGCAGATGGCAACTTTTGCCAATGCGGTGCCACTAAAGTGCGGCAAAAACAAGCGCCAAGGACAACAGCAACAGCGGCAACAACAGCAACAACAACAGCAGCAGACAGCAGGCCAATACAAAGAGCGCAACAACAACAACAACAACAGCAGCAGCAGCAGCAATGGCAAAAAATCTTCATAAAATGTGTTGCATGCTTTTTGGTGCACGCGCGCGCGTAGCAACAATTGCCTGGAATGTTGCTGCTGTCGCTGTTGCTGCCGCTGCTGCTGTTACACTTGTTGTTGCCGCTTTTGCCAACATGTTGAGCCTAAATCGTCAAAGTTTTTCACAAATGCACTTGCCACAGATCCCGCTACGAGACGCCACCGCCGCCCACATGCCCCACGACTCCGCCCCTTTCGGCCTTTAGCCAGCCAACGAAATTACACAAAGTTTTGCCTTGTTGCTGGTGTTGGTGTTGTTGGTGTTGGTCTTGGTGTTGCTGTTGTGTACTTCAAAATTTTAATTTAAACTTGCGCCATTTTGAAGGCTTTAAGTGGTTGCCAGCTCGTTGACAGTTTGTCCTGACAGAGGACAGGCAACACCGAGTGCCTGTTTTGTTGCCGTTGTTGTTGTTGCTGTTGTTGTTGTTGTTGCTGCTGTTTTGTTGGCCGCTGCAGTTGTTATTAGTGTTTCGCTGCTCATGTTGCCGCTGTTGGCAGCGTTGTTGGCGCAGAGTGTTGCGTTTTTATATTGCAACAGCGGACAAGCTAAAAGACAATTTTACGCTGGCTAGTGCGAGGGCTGCCCAAGTAGTTCAAGAAGAGGTCAGCAACTTATGCAAAATGTAGCCGAAATGGAATTAGCTTAGCTGCTTCCTAAACATTGGTTAATTTGGCATCAACTACTAGTTTAAACTCATGGCAAATCCTGGACTTTGACTCTGTCTCACTCTCTCTCTCCCTCCCTCCCTCTCTCTCTTTCTTTTTCTCTCTATCTTTTATGCTTATCTAAAAGCACTTTTCAATAGCTCCAAGTCTCCCTAACTCTCTCTCTCTCTCTCTCTCTCTACCATCACTTTCTCTCTCTTTCTCACTCCTCCTGCTTCGGCTCTTCTCTCACTATATTGATATACTTCAAAACTATCCATATTTATTTCTATTTTCACACAAAGCAACCCGTTTTGCTTTGAACACATTTCTGGCTGGCATTTAAGTATCCCTAAAAATAATTAATTATCCTTCTTAGTTACCACTTGATGCTGCATAAAATACTTGAGGGCGACCCTCTCTGCAAGTGGCTTTATGCGGGCCATGGCTATATGCACTTACCCACGCCATCATCTGACCCAATGCCCCGCCACGGCTGCTGCCGCTGCCGCTGCTTCTGCCTCTGCCTCTGCCTCTGCCTCTGCTGCTGCTGCTGCCGGAGCTGTGTTGCACATTTTTACTCAGCCTGCAGCCATGTAAAAGCTTTGAATATTTATGCAGCAACATCAGCGTGGCATGCAGCAGCAGCAGCAGCAGAGGCAGCGGCAGTGCCACCACCAACATCACAGTCCACCCATCATCAGCATCAGCATTATCCGTCGCGTGGGCGTGGCCAGGCAGCTACTGTTGCAACAGTTGCTCCTCACTTGTAGCTCTGACACATTTTCAAAATGTGGGGTCATCCACAGGAGGCGCACTGCCTGACATTTGCTTAAAACTCTTGAATGGGCGCCCAGCGAGGGGCGGTCGAAGGGTTTGACGCAACTCGGAGAAAACTTTGGCTCTGCTGCTTTTAACGCCAACACGCGTAAGTGCCCTAATTTTATTTTTATTTTATTTTTTGTTTGTTTTTGTTTTATATAGAATTTTGTGGGCGGTGCGTCGGGTGGTGCAGGCTCGCCTTTTGTCAGTTTGTATTCTCTGGCATTTTTGTTTTTTGTGCTTTTCTGCTCATTTTCCTTGGCTCTCGCTCTTTGCGGGCTGCCATGAAGCGTTGATATTGTTCGATTGTTCAGCCGTGTCGCCTGTCGCCTGACGCCTGGTGGTTGGCGGCTGGTGGCTCATGGCTCATGGCTCATGGCTCATGGCTGGTGGCTGAGCTATGTGAGCTGATCTTTTTAATGAGTTGGGCTTTGTGGCGATGCGAAAAGTTTTGTGTGGCCCGAAACGAGGGCGCGACAAGCTTTCATTTACCACTGGAGAGTGTTACACAAAAGAATAAAAAAATACTCTGGCCTTGATACTTGAGCGAATGCATTTAGCTGACAGGCAATGGATGCGAAGAGCGCCAGAAATGATGCATATTTAGGGAAATTGTCTATGGATGGCCATTCGAGCTGGGCTGCAATCAAAATGAAGTGCTGCTCAGTGCTCTATTTTAGCTCTCAGTTATGGCTGACCATTAATAAGGGGACGTATCATTGTAAACAAAGCGCCTGGCGCTTATTGCATCTGAGCCTCCCCACTCAATCTGGCTTGCGGTTGGAGCACTTTATATACGCTCCGCTTCGGTCCGGTCACATTTTGTATGCACTTTGCAGCATCCGGCTCTAGTTGAACTTTTCGTCATTTTATGGTGCCAGCAAATCCTCGGACAGCAACAGCGACAGCAACAGCAACAACAGCTGCCACAACTTGGACAAGAAAAATGTCGCAAATGCTCTGAATGGGTTTGCTTGCCGCTAGGCATTGCCTTTGGCTGTTTGGCCGTTGACTACGTCACATAACTCCCCAGTTTAATTATGAGTTGGTTTTTGAGTTCATTATGCCGCTGAGCCAACGCGACTGTCCTCTCTCTCTCTCTCTGTCTCCCTCTCTCTTTAGCTCTGCCTCTGCCTGAGCTGTCTCTGTTTGCTCTGCTTTTCAAGTCCCCGACGCTGCGAAGCTCATGAAAATTTTGCACGTGAATGCAAAAAGTGCGCACCAAAAGCGCACAATTTACATTTCTTACATTCGCACTGCCCCGCCCCGTCCCAGCCGGCCCCAAAAAAAGGGAACCGCCACAAACCGAAGCGAACAGAGCCGGGAATCCAGCAGCTCCCAAAGCTGGCGCCTGGCTGTCAGCGCGGTTTTTGCACTACTGTCACAACACACACACTCGCACGCGTACATACATGCACACTCACACATACACACACACACGTTTAGCAACTGGGACACGAAGCAGTTCCCTCATCTGATTCTTTATGCCAGCCCACTCTCTCTCTCTCTCTGTCTCGCTTTCTTATACACACACTCTCTCTCTCTCTCTCTCTCTCGCTGTGTGTGTGTGACTTGACGTCAGTTGAACTGACGTACACTTGGGGATTGTGCGAAACAATGTTTTTAAACCAAATTAAAATACGCAACGAGCACTTTACTCGTCATTGCATTTGTTTTGCTGTCAACTTTACTTTCTCTGAGTGTCCTGTCCTGCGACTTGCGACTTGAAGCACTTTCCCGTAAGCCCACACACACGGCGAGTGTGAGAGAGAGGCAGATATACGTCCTCGTTGTGCTTTAAGTTTTATTAATTTAATTAAACTACTTACAAAGTTGTACGCTGCTATCCTCGGCTGGCGAAACTCGCGCTTCCTGCTGCTGTCTGTCTGCCTGACAGCCACGTCGACTGACGAGCCCTGCCAGGCATTCCCTTAAGGTCCTCGCCACTCTGCTGCTCACCTGCCGCCCCTGTCGCCTCCGAGAAGGCGGTCCAGTCAACGACATGCGCTGTTTAGCACCTAACTTGCCTTGGCCAAAACTAGACGACGCTTTTTGCTGCTGCACAACAGCCGCCAGGAGAGTTTCAAAAGTTTCCCTCTCGCAGTTGAGCTTGCTCAACTCATTAAGCAGATTTCCCAGTGTTTCGCAGCTTGCGAAACTATTTCAGATTTCAGCTGCATTATTAATTGTGGCTCAATGTAGTATATATAGTCCTTAGCAGATCTTGACTTGGGAATATTTTATAAGAGAGCTAAAAATGCAGAGACAATTTTCTGGTAACTATAAATGAGCAAAAAAGGATTGTAAATTAGATTAGATCTTCCCTGCTATACATGCAGAGTTGCAGTGCTCTTCAGGCGTATACACTGAGAAAAAATACTGTGCATTGTGAGAGCCGAGGGAGGAGAACGGGCGAAAGTGTGTAGACAAAAACTAAGAAAGACTCGAAAGACTAGATTCTCAGTCAAACAATTTACTTGATTTACTGCAACTAAAAGTTATTTATTTGAAGGAATATTTACTATATAATAATATACAATATCACATATAAATATTTATCACTAAATTTAATATATATTATATATATATAATAAATATATATTCAATTGAGACCCGCTTCAGCAGGCCTTGAAGCATCTTGTCCTCCCATAAGCCTAAAAAATACAATTAATTAATTTCTATACTGATGAACTTACCAAAAAGCTAATATGAGAATAATTTGTAAATATTTTAACTAAAACAATTATTATGTCTATAATCTGCAAATATTTCTTTTTTTTTTTTTTTAAATAAACTGCAAATATTTTATCGAATTATATATTATTTAAAATAAAAGTAGATATACATACATATAAATATATTATAAATCCTCCTAATTGACAATTAAACTCCAATCGCAAAATAATTCTCGCTTTGCATACGCTCTTAGCTTTTATCCCATCAATTTCTATTGGCAGCCCTTCGCCTACGCCTCATCAATATTCTCTTTTGCATGCATGCGAAAAACTTTTCGAGCCACCCACTCGCACACCTTTGGCAACGACTGCGCTGCCTGTGCTGCTCTGTATTCCTGGGGTACATTTGATTATTTAGCATTTAGCTTGAATATATTTTCTTTGCAGTAGTGCGCAAAACATGATTTCAGTTTTCAGCATTCAGTTCTTGCTCCCCAGTACTTACGCTCGAATAAATTTTAATAGACATTTCGCAGTCGCAGCCCCCGCAGCACAGCCCCAGCCAGCACGCCCACCGCCCATGAGGAGGCCATTGTTTTGGTCTGCAGGTTGTTTGGACTTGGAACGTGTGTATTTGCATATAAATTATACCTAGCCGTTGACTTTGTGGCCTCTTCTGCAATGCCTCAAGCAACCGACTGGCTGGCTGAGCAGCAGCAGGAGGAGCCACAGCCGGAGAGTCAGAGTCAGAGTCAGAGTCAGAGTCCGGCACATCTGTATGGCACGTCTGGGCCGTCTGTCTGGCATATGCTGCTTGTCCATTTCATATCCTTTGGCCATGTTATGCAAATTATTTCAATAGGCCATAATATGTGCCGAAAAATTATTTAGCCAAAACTAACCGAATGTGCAGAAAGAACAACAAAACATTAATTATTTAGCAAACATGGGGAACAGCCGAGCGAGAGCGAGAGAGCACATGATATAGAGTGGATAAAACGAGTTGAAACCATTTGAAATTATAATAAATTTAAAGTCAAGCCACAGTCGTCGCTGGCAGCAAACGATGTCAGGGCCAGACAGCGGTCCGAAAACCCATTAGAGCGTTACGAGAGGGCTAGAAATCACTGCCGACAGCCAACGGGCGGTCTGCCTGGACATTTTAATGATACAAGATGAAAAAACCTGATGGAATTTGTGTATATGTCACAGTCGAAATACACTGCAAACATATTTATACAGCAGCAAATATGATGAAAGATGTAGAAGAAGTGAGAGAATATGCTATAAAAAAACTCACATATTTAATATTATTATTATGTATAATATATTTTATGTGTCCTTCATTTTCAATTAAAATTGTAGTGGAACCCTCGTCAGTGAGGGTAGCTGTGCTGCCATGTGGACAGCTCCGTTGACATTGAAATAATTAATGGCGGGCCGGAGAGAGGCGGGGCGGCAGGGCGGCAGGGCGGCTGGGCTGAAGCGGGAGGACCTCAGTTATGGTGAAACGCGTCCGGGCTTTACACTAATAAACTAGTAGGAAAACATGTTTAAAGTGTTTTATGATTGCCGGGCCATGCGAGAGGTCGTCGAGGTCGCGATCTGTTCGTTTTTCTCCTGCCAACGCATTGGGTGCCAAGCCGTGTCCTGCTGCTCGCCGCTCGCTGCTAACCGCAAAAAGCAATCTACACGTGTTTTCAAAATTAATTGTTATGATGGCTTTTGTTGACGCCATTTTTTCTTGTTCTTGTTGTTGTTGTTGCTTTGTTTTGCTTCTACTTCTGCTCTCTTTTTTTAGCTACCAACAGCAAAGCAAGCAGCAGCAGCAGCAGCAGCAGCAGCAGCCAGGCGATGGGCGCAAGTGGCTACCGTTTGAATATTTGATGAGGCCCTTCCGAGGGGCACAACTAACAAACACTGCCAATTTCGTGCTGCTGCCGTTGTTGTTGTTATTTTTTGGCGCCTAAAATTATGCAGCATTAAACAAAAACCCCGCGCCCAGCGAATCGCTGTGGCTCGTGCAAAAACAAGTAGGCGAGCGATCGCCTTCAAGATACCCTAAGCTGGCCAATGAGATTTGCCATGGAGACACGCATAAGGAAATGAGATTTTTTCAGGTGTGATTTCGGTTTAAGTCTATCAATGATAGGCCATGATAGGCCATAGCTCGAGTAGATGAAGCTGTGTCTAAATCTTTTCAGATTCTCTAGCATCAATTTATATATTTTAGGTAAACATTTTTACACTCATTTTTATAAAAAATGCATGTTAGATCCCTTCAACGTCAATAATTGCTCTTTTGCTTCGAAAGTTTTATTATATTTTATTTTTTTTTATTTTATATTTATATTCTTTTATTTCTATTTTCATATTTTTTATTTATTATTATTAGTATTTGTTTATTTGTTTTGTATTATTATTATTATTATTATTATTATTATTATTTTATTATTTTATTATTATTATTATTAGTATTATTATTAGTATTAATAGTATTATTATTATTATTATTATTATTATTATTATTATTATTATTATTATTATTTCAATTCATAATTGTCCTCAAAAACAATATGCCCTATTGACTAATTTTTAATGAGCATCAAATTTCCTGTTGTTGTTGCTGTTGACATTTTTGGCAAAAAAAAAAAAAAATAAAAAAATTACAAACGCTTAAATTTTTTGGCGGGTTCAAAAGGGCGTGACGCAATGCATTTTAGTTGTGGCCTGACCTTAGCCAGGGCTGCTTAATTTTATAAAATATATTATATATTATATATTAATATATGACATATTAAGCCAACTTTGAAGTAAAAGCCAGAGGCCAAGTTTTATTTAAAGTCAAAGCTGAAGCAAGGTTAACTATTTATTTACATCAATTATTTATTGCTAATTAATTATTGATGATTACACATAGATTCCATTGCTGCTTTATAAATGCATTGTTAGGCTTCTGAATCAATGATTATTAAAAAATTCATCAAATTATTACTTCAGCCATTCGCCCTGGTTATACATTTTGGTGCTGCCTGCTTTTGGGCGCTGCCGATTGAGCGCTTGGCTGCTTCTCAACTTTGAACTTTTTGGCGGCTGTGGCAAATTTTTAAATTGGTTTTTTGATTTTCAACGAACGGCACCACAGCACCGCCCCGCCCTGCCTACGCCCCTTTAGAAAATACTCTCTTATGCGGTCAGTGCCGTTTAGGCGCTCGGTCAGCCGAGTTCCTGTTTGGACGCTGCGCTATGGTGGGCTGGGCGGGGCCGTGGGGCCGTGGGGGCGTGGGTGGAGTTAAAAGTGGTTCAGCGGGTGAAGCCGGGGAGATTTCGACATGCGGTTTGTTGGTTTTTGCGGGAAGGCAGCTGTTGATTTTTGGGTCCAATGCGTTATAATTTCATGCTTTGCTCTAATGTTGTTGCTGCTGTTGTTGTTGTTGCTGCTGCTGCTGCTGCCGTGGCTTAAATTTAAAATGTGTCTACACATGTTGAAGGGCGGGCACTGAGCTGGGTGGATTGGGTGTGCCGTGCACGCCAATAAATTAACAATGGCCAGGCCAATGCACGAGTCCACATGCCCCTTGCCCTCTCTCTCTATCTCTCTCTTTCTCTCGCTCTCTCTGCCTTTCATTTATTGGCTCATAAATTAGCATGCAAGTCAAATAAATTAATTCTTTTTTGCTGCATTATTTGCATAAACAATTTTGCATAATATGCAATAGTCGAGCAGCAGCAGCAACAGCAACAACAACAACACACAATCATTGCAGAACAGCCAACAGGGCTTACAAAGTGCAGAAGATCCTAAAAAGACCAAAGGGCAAAATTTGTATTGTCAGCGTAGTGTAGCAGCTGCGAGGGTGGCTTCAAGAGTTGCCATAGATAAAAGTACAATAATTTCAGAGAAGCACATTTAGGCTTACAATTGATTCATTATCATTCAATCTATAGCATTCATATATATTATTTAATGCTCACTTCACGCTTGCAACTTCTCGGTCTGCCCTCGTTGCCTGCCAGCTATATGCAATATGTCGTGCCGGCATAAATGTGCGAGTCTCTGTACCTGGGCGCATGACTAGACTTTACCTTCTCCAGGGAGGTTAGCGAGGCGCACCAGAGGCTCAGCCTGGGCCTGGGCCTATGCATAAGCAATGCGTGCAACAAGGCAACATTCAACGCATGGCTGGGCAATTGACCAAAGGCTGCAATGGTCAGCCAGCCAGCCAGCCAGCCAGTCGAGAGTCGAGTCGGCGTTTGTCTTTCGGTATCTCCATGTGGCATATTTTAATATGTAAATGCAATTTCTCCAATGAGCTGCGACATAGACTTTGTGTCTCCTCGCTGTCTGGCTATGTTTGCGGCTAATCAAAAGACAAAGAGACACGGCTAGACAGAGGCAAAGAGCGTGCGAGAGTATGAGAGACAGAGATCAGTATGACTGTATGCATGCGCAACAATTAACGTGTCGAAGCTCATCTCGCGGAACGCCATTGGCTGCCGCACTTCAGGCAAATTACGCATACGCCGCGTGGTGTGTCTCTCGCTCGGCCTGGCTAATAAAAAATGCAGATTCTAATGTCTGCACCGCAAATTGATGTGCGCAAATGTGCGCATAAACGACGCTAGATGGCGCACTTTACGCGTGCAAATTGACAAAGAGACGGACGACATAAACAACATGAGCAAACAAAACACAAACACACTGACAAAGGGACAGACAGAGAGACAGGCAGAGACACAGACAGAGAGACAGAGACAGAGGCGGGGACACACGTGGATTAAATTCACAGCAATTTCGCGCGTTTGATGAAAATAGACGCGTTGTTGTTCATGCCAAATATACTCTCATTGAATATATATATGCAGAGAAAGGGTCTGTTGACTATGTGCTGCATCTTGATACGCGCCGGCCTCTAGTGTTAAGGCAGAACTACGACTTCTGATCCAGAGTAAGCCATAAAAGTCAGCGCGATTCAATTAACGCCTCTTACACTCGTATAGAGCATAGCGAGTGCGTTGCTCTGATCGATATCGCTGTCCATTCATCCAGAGTTCGCAATTCGCCCTATTTTATGCCTTTGCCTTTAACTGCATTGTGCGCTTTTTTGTTTAGTGATTTGTTTTCCACAACAACAACAACAACAGCAACAGAGGGGAGAAAAAAGAAAAGGCTAGAAGAAAAACCAAAAACATGATGCCAAAGGCTGCGCCCCGTCGAAGCTGTGGGGCTTTATATAAAAGCTGTGCGGCAGACAGGCCATCAATACAAAATGGCATAGAGTTGAGTGGGCGTTAACAATATGGCAAGAGGAAGAGCGTGGCAGGGGGCGTGGGCTGAGCTGATGGGCGGGCGTCAATGTGGGTGGAGTTTTCATTGTTGGCTGCCTTATAAATGCTGCGTATGTTTTGGTTTTTTGGCTCAACGACTCAACTCGTTTGCAATTTCTCTGCTGTCGCTCTATCAGCAGAGAGACTCCGCCCGAGCAGGACCAGGACCAGCCAGTCAGCTAAAGTGTCTGCGAATATGACGCGTCACTCTGGGATCACACCAATTTGTTAAAAAACGTGGCTAACGGGGGGCCGCATGGAGCTGCCAGCGGATAGGCTGGTCACATTTGTGCGCCGTTCATTCACTCAAAATGTCATCAACGTAGAGACGACAGATTGCAGTCATTTCTGCTACCAATTTTTTGCCTTTCCCTTTTTTTCTGTCAGAGCCCGGGTTATCTGCTTTGTTTGCTTTTGTGTGGAGAGCTTGACAAAAGGTGTAGGGTATATGGGCATGATAAGACTTTATAATGGAATAAAGCCAGAGTCGAGCTACACTACAGAGAGACTATCGAAAATGTAATTAAAAATTGTGCAGCAAGTCAGCTGTGGTAATGAATTGATTAAGAGAGTTTCAGATGAAGCTGCAGAGTCCATGATTTGATACGAAATGAGATGAGAGTTCTTCATCTTATAGATGAGAATTCTTTCTGGAATCAGCTATATTTATTATGCATATATTTATTATGGATACACTCTCAACTTCCTCTATAAAAATGTTCTAATAAAGCGCATTTTCCTATCGCCATGGCATAGACTTCATTCAGCAGATGCTTATCAACTAGCTGTTGGCCTCTGTGGCCCGCCTGTGGCATTAAAGCTGCTCTATCACTGCCGGTCCACTTCGCACCACTCCCCACCACAGCCCCCTCTGCTCTCATGGCCAAGTGACTGGTGTCAGTCAGTACGTCACTCATATGACGTTGACAATGTCGACAGCAGGAGAATTAGATTTAAATTTGAATTTAAAGAGAAAATCGTCCACATAAATGCGCTTTTGTGCTAAGTAAATTTTCATCGTCAGCTTCATGATCATCATCATCATCATCATCATCATCGTTGAACGTATTCATCGTGTTGCCAGCTTGTAGAACGCTGCTGTACTGCATTGCAATTCATTTTATGCATTTGACTGCGAACCTGGGAGCCTGTAAAATACCTGGGCACAGACACATAGCGCCAGCTACCATTCATATTCATAAAATTGCATAATCTCGAAGAGTCATAATAATCAAAAACATATTTGCGGGCATGCAGTTGCCGCCGCCGACTCCTGCTACGACTACGACTACGACTACAATGATGATGATGGTGATGACGATGATAGGAGTTCATGCAGCTCTCTCTCTCTCTCTCTCACTCACTCACTCCTCTCTCTCTCTCTCTCTTCGGTTCACCACAGAAATACTCCACATAAAACTTCAGCTCTGCTTGGCCCTGCCAAATGGAAGAGGTTTCATATTTTGGTTTCAGCTTGCGTTTGGCTCTTTGGCGCAGATTTTTGATACTGCAACAGCAATCGGCTATGTAGCGTCCAAGTAGGCGGAAACTAACGTGAGCAGCCAGCTGCGAGGGGGAGTAAGAGAGAGTGCCGCGCTGTATGATTTTATTTATGCCACAAGGCAGGCTGGCAGGAGGCAACCAGGACTTGCCGCCGGTCGCTGGCTCGTAAAGTTTAGTTGGAGCAGCCGTAAAAGGCGTTGGCAGTGGCACACTCAGCAGTCATCATAAAACTATAAATTTCATATTTGCCACGCACACACACACATACACAGAGAGAAAGAGAGGGGCGAGGCATGTTATCATTAATGTGGGCGAGACTGTGAGGATGATGATGATGATGATGATGACTGCTCTGATGATGGCTATGGCTACGGCTACGGCATCGCATAATGTTTATGGAGACGCCTGGGAGTTTCCGCTCAGCTTTGGGATCGGGACGCAGCTTTACTGCAGCAGCGCTCGCATTTGTCTTTGACTTAAGCTTTAGCTGCGGCCTTTCACCTGCCGCTAAGTGTTTTTCTGTCTGCTGCGGTAGTATGTGGCAGTGTGTGTCAGTGTGTGTGTGTGTGTGTGGATATATGTAGAACGTGCAATTATTTTACGAGTCTGAGCTTTGCGACCCCATCGCAACGTAAATGTCAGGGGCAGTCACCAATACAACAGACAGCAATCCCTCTGCCGGGCGCCCTCCTGCTCCTCCTCCCCCTCCCACCTGCCTGCTCCTCCCTTCGCTGCTTGCTGCAAGTGTTGCCACAAATTTAATAAACTCGAGACGTGCGTTTGAGATCTGCTTTACGCTCTACGTCTCTGGCACACAGCGGGTGGCTGCCTCGCCTTTAACTAAATACGTTACCCAACTAGATCAAAGTTGCTGTTTTCATTTGATTTTGATTTTTTTTATTGAGGTTTGTGGGTCACAAGCAGCAGCAGGAGTAGGAGCAGTCAGTTGAAGTTGTCTCGTAATCTAGTTTCACCTATAAATTTTGCGGTAATGAGGTGTGTCGAGGAAATAAGAGAGCATGAATTTAGAACAACTTTAGAGTGGAGTTGTTTTAGTAGAAACTGATTTAAAGAGAGATGTCGAATGCATTTAAGTAAAAGTCAGTACTGCTATACCCACTATACTCTGTACTCCGTTCTCTATGCTCCGCTTGACTTGCTGAAACAATTCAAACACTGTCTAGCTCAGAAATGGGTATAGAAAGTGGATTTGCGTTTGCATTTCCCTATGGCACATAGTACGGAGTTGCTTTGGCTCACATTCCGATATGCAGCATTCGAATAGCTTCATTTGCCCAATTACATGACATAACTGTAAAAATTTACGATGCAGCAGCATCTACACTAAATGATGTGCCATGCGAATGTATTAGTTAAAGTTCCATGAGGGCAAAGCCAGCCCCAGTCCCATTCCATATTCCACATTCGTATTCCCAACCGATTCAACCGACAATCAACTCAAGAGAGAGAGAGGGAGAGAATGATATGAGAATGAGATGAAAGTGGAAAGTGGAACATTACTGCGGTTATTGCCGCACGAAATTTGTAAACGAAACGGAAACTGCTCGTAACGATATCAATGAAGAGATGACATGGACCAAGGACAACGCTGATGATGACAATCAAGCCGATAATGATGATGCAGAGAATGCTCATAATGAGCTGCAGCATTCCACTGATGACTGCCAAATCAGACAAATGTACGCAAAAACCGCAGAGGAAAACTTTTCGCCAAATGCACAGAGAGCATCGGCACCTCAGGGCATTGCCGATGCTGATGGTGCTGCATCCAAACTTGGCCTGTTCCTGTATTGTTGCCCCGCCCATCACCGCCTCTGTGCTGTGCGTTGTGTGCCTTGTTTTGTTGCAAAACTTGGAGCTGACTCGGCAGCTGCCAGACACTGAACGATTGATGTGCAATAATTATCCAAAGTTGATTTGTTTGTTTGCACGCCCGGCAAAGCGTAAAAGTCGAGCTTGCCAATCGACCAGCCCATTTGCCAAACCCAAACTCAAACTTGAGCTAGATATCTAGCTCCCTCTGTCTCTCTCTCTCTCTCGCTCTCTTACTGTCCTGCAGGAAGTACTGCAAATGAGTGTTATTATGGAAGGCGCCCATTGAAAGTCGTTTGGCAAGTTTGGAGCTTGAGCTCGACTCTGCCATGGGGCTGCCTTTTGTATAGTTTTTGGCAGTTTCGACATCCCTCGGCTGATGCTGCTCCATAGATAAGTGCGCTGTTTAGTTTTAAAGCCACAGCAACAAACTTTGCTCTCGATGCGCAAACAAAACTAAACAGCAGCAAAGTTTTTACTTCAGCATTGCGGCTTTCTTAGCCAGTTTGATGGTCTCTTTTTGGGAATAAAGAGAGAGAGAGAGGGAAAGAGAGAGTGTGAGAGAGATGATGTTCTGTAAATGCAATATATGGTTTAATACAAATAGTTTGATGTGTGGCTATGATAAATAAAATGTAAATAATTTGCAAACTATTGGAAAAGCATTTTTATATTCAGAAATTCTCCTCTGAGCTAGATCAAGTATTCATATGCGTTCTATCGAAAGCAAAGAGGTAGCTCAATTTGAAATTTCAATCTCCCTTGCCTAATCTACTCCTTCGCTTACCCTCTGAACTGTTGTTCGGCTTCCATATAGGTAGGGTTTTCTCTTCTTTTCTCCTCCTCTCCCGCTCTAGTTTCAGTTAACTTTCAACAGCTATACACTTGATTCTCTTGACTTCAATTGAGAAATTAGTACATTAATTTTGCCTTTGACGCCCCTCACAAATAGATCGACGTATTTATTCGAGTTGCTCAAACGGGTTTACGGCACAAAACAAACAAACACAAATAGAAATTCGTAGTAAAATAAAAATAACAAACTTTGCTAAGCCCACTCTTCGATTCAACAGTTATCCATCCCCCCTCACACCCCGCACACCCCGCAGCCTGCTGACCGTCTCATGGTTCACTTGGTTTAGTTGCCTTTCCCGTTGATTTACTTTTAGCCTATTGCTTTAGCATTTAGTTGGATGTCTAGTTTTTAGTTTAGTTTCAGTGTTTCATTTGTGAGCCGGAAATAAGTACAGCACACGTTTTTGGTGGTAACAACAAGCTATCGCACTCTCTCTCTCTCTCTCTCTCTCTATCTGTATCACTTTGTGCTTTGTCTCTTTCTGTCAAACGCAATCAAAATACTTTGGCCATACAATTTATTGGCGCAAAAACAAGTTCAATTTCAAATGAAATTCGCTTGGCGCAGAGCAACAGCCAACAGCAGCTAGATAAACATACATGGATAGAGAGATACATATGTATACACAGGATGTAGGAGACAGTCAAGATTCAAATAAATATCAACAATGCTCACACACACAAACACACACATGGCTATACCTTTGTCTATACTGTTTGAATTGCTGTGCTGTGTGCTTCTAATATAGAAAATAGTTGCGAAACATTTTGCCAAGTAGCCCAAGTATCGAGTACAAGCCGGAGAGCCATGTCTACTGGCAGTTGGCAAGACAAACAATCAGTTAAGAGCTTTACAGACATACAGACACACACGCACACACACACACATGCATGCAATTGCATATATATGTACATACATATATATAGATATCTATTGAGGTCTCCTGCTCTTTTATTGAACTTACATAACATTTTAGGTTATGGCCAGGGTTAGAGCAGCGGGGGTCGGGGGCACATGGCGAAGGGAATCGAAATATGTTACTGTGATTTCCGTGCAACTTCCTTTTAGTCTACTGGGTGTGTGCGAGTGTGTGTGTAATAAATATACAAGAGTGCTTAAGATCAAATCAATTGATAAACAGTATAATAAACTTGTATCCACTATTTACATAAAATTCTGTGTAATAATATGATGCAAAAAGTAAAGCGAGCCAGAGCAAGCTTTTCACTAAATTGAAGTAGCTCTCTCTCTCTCTCTCTCTCAGTCTTTCTCCCTCTCTCTCACTCTCTGTCTTACTCGATCTATGCATAGATATGTACATATTTTGCCATCATAAAATGCTATTTATTTTATATGAAATGCTTTTGATGTTGGCATATCGAACGCACAAGCTCACAGCACAGAGAGCGAAAGAGAGATAGGCAGCGGTGTGTGTGTGTGAGTGAGAGAGAGCGAAAGAGTAAAGTATTTGTGCTGAGTTTGATATGCGAGTGTCATAAATTGTCTTTATTTGGCAGGGCAGAGAAGTCGCTCTGCTCCGAATGTTTGGCCAGCAAAGTGAGTGTAATAAAGTTACCTTAATTACCTAACGATAACAGATTCAGCTGGGATGACGTAATCAACTAGAGTCCACAATACCGAAAAGACAGAACCATAGACAGAGACGGCGACAATTTTTAATTTTGGCTATTTTCGTGTGGAAGATAAGCAATTGGCAAATATTAGGCAAATAGATAAATGCTTTTTGGCTTTGATAAGTGTTAAATAAATTTTATATTTAACTAAATTTAATAAATTTGTAAAAATGTATGTGAATTATTTAATTTTATTTATTTATTATTTTATGGATTACAAATTAGTTAAATATATGGAAAGAAATTAGCCTGCAGGCATTTTAACAAGTCTTTAAACAATGCAGCAGCTTCTTCTTAAGCTATATAAAGATTAGAGCCCTGCAGCTTAAACTTGTTTGAGTTATTCGACATGTATTATGAAGTTTACCTATCTCACTAGGCACTCTAACTAAGCTATATAGTTAGTTAGTTATATGATATGGATTCAATTTGCTTGGGACTCCTCGCTCATCCACTTTTAGTGCTGTCACAAATTCATTAAAAACGTTTTTAATTGTGCCAAACTCAAAAGCTTTTATGTCTCAATTCCTCTTCTATATATGCATATATATATTCAAAAAAGGAAAAAACTCCCTCTGCACGCCCCCTCATTTTCGTTGTACAGCCCCACAGCCATTAGAGCGCTGTATTATTAGTTAACCCTCTGTCGAGCCCTTGTTTTTAAATATTATGAGCTGAGGGGCGTCAGATTGTGCTGCCCATTGGATGCGCGTTTCCCCCACAAACAAAGCCAACATCATAATTACCTTGAAATTTTTGTATGCCATTTCCTTGAACGCCTCGATTAGCATCGCGCTGCGTGCGATTGCGTGTCTCAAGTTCATTGGCGCCTTATTACGCGCACTTTAATTTAATAAAAAGCTTGTAAATGCGTGTGCTCACACATGACCAGACTCTGGCCAGCAGGAGGAGGAGGAGGAGGAGGGCGAGGCGCGCCTCCCGCTGGATGGGACTGCGTCCAGTTCCTGTGCTCGACGCCTTTTTATTACATAATGAGACCCAATCGCTGTGCAGCCCGAGAGCTAACGCGTAGGCGACTAGCGAAGTCTCATTAGAAATTCAACTGCTGCCAGTTTCCTGTGACGGAGTTGGCCAGCAAAGTGGTGCGTGGTGCGCGGTGCGTGGTGCGCGGTGCGTGGTGCGTGATGTGTGCACCTTGCAGCGCCGCGACGGCCTCCGACGTGTCGGACATTACAAATTATGCCCAGGAGCGTCAGCCAAAGGACCACCATCAATGTCCAATGCCAGCGCCAACTCGGAGCGAGACAATGACGAGCCTCGACGTTGAGCTGGGTCAGAACAGGTAGAAACTGCGGCAAATGTGGCAAGTGCGGCAAATGTGCCACAAACGAAATCGAAAACGCGACCGTTGTAACTCGCTGCTCGCCTCCTCCCACGCTCTCTCTCCCTCTCGCTCTCTCTGAGTTGGGTTATTTAATTTGTTACGCTATAGAGTTTTTTGTTTTCTGCTTTTCGGAGTCCCCTGTTGAAAGATTCTCTCGCAGCCATGCATAATTTATTGTGTTTGTGGTACCTTTTTCCCTGTTTTATATCGTGTCTTGTGGTTTCGCTCATTGTTTTCACATTCGATTAGATGAAAGGTGTTATATAAAAGAGAGAGAGAGAGAGAGAGAGAGAGAGAGAGAGAGAGCGAGTTATAGTTGTGTGAAATCTTAAATTGCAGCTCCCGTCCAATTCAATTGATTGTTGCGTGAGCTATTTTATAATGCTCGCTAAAGGACTCGAGCGGAGCTATGCGGGCGGTCGCCGCTATTAACAGTTGTGCAGCACATAAAGAAGAAGCAGACAATACAAATCAAACGAGATATTCCCATTTCGATATGCAACACTGCCTGTGGCTTAGAACTTGGCATAAATGATTCTCCAAACTGAGGGTGAGCCTGTGTATGTGTGTGTGTTGTAGGTAGTTAACTGAACAGGAAGGCATTAGATCGTAAAGATAAGATGACTTTGGCTGGGTGGCAAGTCCATAAAACAATTTTAATGAGCGTAAGGCAATCAAATAATTAAAAACCAAATGCTTTGCTTAAGTAGTCAAAGTCAAGTCTATCAGAGAGCTGTCTCCCTTGAGGAATTTCACCTTTGCTTATGAATGCTAAAAACTCGTAGATATTCACTTAGCTGTTGTCGTCTATGGAAAGGTTGAAAATGCCTTTGTATTAAAGTAACAAATGTTGCACTCGTCTGCCTTATGGCATTATCATTAACTTCTGTGAAAGGAGCCGCACCCAATCTCAATTTACTCTATCTACATGTGTGTGTGTCTGTGTGTGTGTGTTGCTCAGCTGGTTGGCTGACTGACTGACACATTACTTAACTTCCGCTTCCTGGCCTACGCACACACCCGCAAGCACGCTCATATATGTATGTGTATGTGCGTGTGTGTAGTCATGCACTCGCAGTTACTGTAGATAATTTCACAGTTCTTTGGGCAGGCGTCGGCGTGGCAGGCAACAAAATGCGTGCACGCATTTCTCGAATCCATTTGGTAAACCTACAACGCGCCAAATGCGAGAGAAATTAAATTTAAACGCTAGGCAACAATCCATCATCTGGTAATTACAGCGTCAACACGCCAGCACATGCAGAGCAGAGCAAAGCAGAGCAGAGCAGAGCAGTGCGGGATGGGGCGGGGCAGGGCTGAGCAGTGCCGAGTTCTGCTCAGAATATCTGAGGCAGAACGGAAGGAACGGCCGCCCAGGCCGCAGATTCGAGAGGACAGGATAATGACTTGACTTGTCATAGCTTCCGCTTAGCTCAAGAGATTTGTGCGCGCCCAAGTATTAGGCAAAAGATCAGCAATGCGAGACAGCGCGAATGGACAGCTGGATAGACAGGCGACTGCATTGGCTCATTAGAGCTGACGCAAATTTAGCAGATATCTCTCTCTATCGAAATTTTGCAGCTGTATGGATTAATAATATGCCCCTCTCTCACTCACCCTCTCCCTCTCCCTCTCTCTCTCTCTCTCTCTCCTTGAGCAGTTAGTTTGTGCCGCCTTTGGCAACTGAAATTGACAGTCCGTTGGCGCGGGGCGTGGTCGTGCTGAAGCGTTAATGAAATATCAATGGGGTGTTTTTGCCAAAAATCAGCAAAACACTTGGATTTTATTCCATTTCTCTCATCCTCTCTTCTTCTCTTCCCTCTTCTCATCACTTAAATGCACTGCAGTCGGAGGGTTGTAAACCGCCTCCTGCTCTCACTCACTTTGTTCGCTGGATCAACATATTGTCGAGTTTTTGCCACTCAGCGTGTGTTTTACGTGCCGGCGAAGAGAGCTGAGGGGAGTGTGCCAATACTAGGCGGAAACACTCACAAAATGCTTTCAGCGCGCAACAACTTGCAATTATGTTGATGTAGAACCACATGCCAGGGCGCCAAATGAAGTGTGCCTATGAGAAATTGGAGCGACAAATGAACTATGTTGAGGTAGATGGCTTAATGAAAGTGGGAGGTGGGAGGTGCAAAGTGGGCAACGGTGCTCATGAAAGTGCGCAAATAGTAGAGAGCGAGAGAGAGGGATGTAGTTCATATGGGAGTATAGATCTGCCTCTATATGTATAAGAGAATAGCCTAATGAAATATCAATATAAATCAAATTATGCTTAAGAAAGAAAGAGATTAAATATCAAGTCTCTATATATTTAAATTTACATTAATTAATAAATAAATATCAATAGCTCACGCGTGCTTCGTTTTATAAATAAGTGCAGTCTGCACTCTGTATACCTATTCAGTTTGAGCCCTCGCTCTTGGGCCCACTCGAAACACTCGCTGGAATCCTGCAGGCTCACATAATTTGTATGGCTGAAAGCCACACACACGCACACACACACGCACACACAGCAGGACATCTGTGGCGCACAAACTTTTCCATACACAACTATGGAAAATTATGAAATTGTAAATACACACACTCCCACACACACACCCACACACAGTATGACATACTATCACACATTGCACACAGCCACATAATATATTGTATAACCAGCCGAAAATGTCTGGACGAGAAAAGTAATTTAATTGTCGCAAAAATGTCGAAAACAGCTTTGGTGCTTTACATTAACATTAACATTAAACAACAAGCAGGAGAAATAATAATAATATAAGTGGAAATTATAATTACAAGTGCTAGCATGTGGTCCCAGAGTTTCATTCCAACTATGCCACGACTCGAGTCGAGTCGACTCGACTCGAAACGGGGCCTCTGCCCGGGTCTGCCCGGCGCAGGGTCAAAGCGATTAAAGTTGCCCAAACAAAAATCTATTTCAAGTATGCGTCAAATAATTAATGTGGCCAAGGTTACTCAAAACTGTCAGCCATACAATACGATGATATTCAAATATGAACATAAAGTGTGGCCAAACTTTGAGCAAGTGGAGCCTGTGCGAAAGGGTTGTTCCCAAAGTAGAGTTCTGAGAACTAACTCCAGAAATTCTTAAGACTTTGGCTAGATATATGAATTGAATAGTTCTTCCCACTTTTCTCCTATCTCTGCTATCTTTTCTCTTCCGACTTCCATCTCTCCTCAGCTATCTCTTATTTTCAAGTTGGCGAAATTTGAACGCATTTCGGAATGACTTTCTTGGATTTTGGGTACTTTTATTACGCACATATTTTAATGGGCATGTGCAGGCAACGATTTATGATGCGCCACGCACGCGGTTAATTAGGTACACAGAGCGGAGCAGAAGCAGTGAGTGAGGGGGGGCACAGTTGGGGTAGCAGCGCGTGTTGTAGTCTGCCTCAGCTCCCGCTGCTGCGCCTGCTGCTCTGTTATCCTTTTCAATGGAGCATACACACACACACACACAGACACAACACACATCATGTTTTTATCTACGACAACCAAATCGCCAACCCTTGGCTCAGATTTCACATGAGACGGAGGCGATGGGGGGAAAAAGCGAAACCCCAACATTTCGCTTATATCATTTAATCTTTAATATCCTTTCTCGGCGTTGACTTTGGTCTTTTGGCCAAAGCGTTGGTGCTTGTTTTTTTTTTGCTTTTCCCCTCTGCTCGGCTGTTCTTTGTCTTGTTGTTGTTGTTGTTGTTATTGTCACGTTCTATGTGACGGCTTGTCTTAGGATATGCCTCTGCTTGAAGGGAATGTGTATATGTGTGTGTGTGGTGTGAGTGTGAGTAAGTCTTGTCTAGATTTATAACTTGCCACAGTTGCTGTTGTTTTGGCATTATTTTTACACATATAGAGACTCATAGATACAAGCCAACATGAATAGATAGATACATATATGTATGTATGCATGCATGTGTGTGTGTGTGTGTGTGTGTGTGTGTGTTGCTATAGTACACATGGCTCCTGGGCTGCTCATCTTCGCATTGTCAAAGCTTTTTGTGTGGCCCTTTTTTTCCTGCTGCTGCCCCCATTGCTGCTGCTGTTGTTGTTGTTGTTGTTGTTGTTGTTTTTTTGTTGTTGTTGTTTTTGTGCGGCATTAACGGGCAACGGCAACAGCGGCAGCAGCCAAAAATATCTTTATGCCTCATAAGTTTAATTTGGCGCAAATTGTTTTTATTTGCCGTCAGCGTCGCCAGCAACAAAAACAACTAAAACACATCAGAGTCGAGCTAAAGCCAAAGCTGACTGTGGAATACCCTTTAAGGAGAGGAAATTAAGGATGCAGCTCCATCGGTTTATCTAAGAAACCCGTTACATACTCAGCAGCTATTCATTTTTAATCAATTATAAATCATAGCTAAATGTATTTAGCCCAAGCAGAAGGCCATTCATTTGCCCAAACATTATAGGGTATTCCTGGTGTTAGGATTTGACAGAAGAAGAGCTTCACATATGCGATGATGATACAAAATGGCGCACGCTATTCGCATGCAGACATTTTGTTTGGCACATCTACAAATTCTTTTTGAATGTCATTAGTATAATTGAAAAAGCCATTGGCACAACGCCAACAACAACAGCAGCAGCGGCAGCAGCAGCTAACCCCACAGACAATCGACAACAACAACAACAACAACAGCAGCAGAGTTCAAAAACTAAATGTAAGCCTGGCCATGCGACACGCTAAATCCAATAACAATTTTTCTGTTTATTTTGCTTTGTATTATTTTTGTTGTTTGTGGCAAAGTTTAGCGACTTGCACAACAACTGCAACAGAAAACAACAACAACAACAACAATAGAAGCAGCAGACAGAAAAGCAACAACAGCAACAAGAATAATGTGCAAAGCCTGCTGTCGAAAAAGTCCATCGAAGGCGACTGCATGTGCATAAATTTCGAGTCTGACATCAGGCAAATGTGCATGAGATATGGCCCAGGTCTCCCAGCTCACAGCTCACAGCTCCAATACCAACTCTCAATACCAATGCGAGCTGTTCTGGTATGGTATATGGTATATATGGTATATATGTATGATAGGAGTTTAAGCTGGCATATAGATAATGCATATTGCAGTATTTATGCTTAAATACAGCAAGAATTGATATAAAACAGACTTTAAGGCATAAGCCAAGGGGGAAACCTGTAGAAGCTGTGAAGAGGCGGAAGAGGAGGTAAATAAATTATAAAAGACATATATCTGAGAAAGTTAGCTATATGATTATTAGTCTCCTTTATGTAAATAATAGATCATATAATAAAAAAAAAGCAATGCATATTTTAGACATACAAGTTAAAGCCTTTCATCATATCATATAATTTACATAATGTTTCATCGATGCTCAAAAATTAATTATTATATTATAATATTATATAGATATTATTTTTATATTAAATAGATCAAAATGAACTTAATCAAAAGATGCTTAAATGCTTCTTTAACTGATCTAAAATGTATTTAATTTTAATAAAATTCTGCCTTGCCTAAATCATTGCCTACAGTCCCTTCTTTACAGTCCCTTCTATTCACTCTCTTCTATACAATTCCCTTTGCCTTTCCCTCATTTTAAAGCCTCGGCAATCAACTTCTTTAACCGCCCACTTTAATTGCTTTCACTTTGTCTATCAATCATAGATCAATCAATGATCCCTCACATTACTTTCGCATCATTTAAGGCACACGCTCCACTATATTTTACAGTCCATTAGCAATCGGTGCCCTCATGAAGCAGGAATTTATAATTTCAACTATTCAATTCTGCTTTATTTTGGCCCTCAACCGCTGCAATTTCATTTAATTAATTTTTAATTAATTTATATTTAATTCTTTTTTCTGCCTCCACTGGCGAGTGCCGTAAAATTTGAAGCTCATATGCAAAGCCAACCCCAAGATCAAACCCACCAAAAAAAAATAAGTAAATCCAGAGGCAATCTGTTGGACTTTTTATCAGACTGAAACAAAAACACAAAAACCCTCAAAAAAAAATCGGTTCAAGCAGATGAAAAACTGAAACACAGAGTCATCCATCATCATTGCACGCCCTTTGACCCCGCCCCATTCCGCCTCTCGCTCACGCGGGAAAAAGAAATATTTATTGTCAAATGTCACAAACAGTGAAGGGCGAGAAACGGGAGCGCACAATTCATTTTTTAAAAATTTATATCAATTTATAATTTTTCGTTATTGCGCGCTTGATTAGGCGAGTAAAGGGAACACCCCTATTCGTATTGGATTTCCCTATGAAATATGGAAAAATCAAGAGAAGAGAAGAGTTGAGCGTGACTGAGGTTGAGTCGTTCTTGTCTGGCCCTTGATTAATTGATGGTCTGTATTCGGTCGAGTCGGGTCGGGCCGTTTTCAAGGCTGCGGCTATCGATGCTTGCCAACCCTGGCCGAAAGGGTTCGCCACACACACAAACGCACACACACACACACACACACACTATGCATGCTCCGCTCAGAATAGGGGGACGCCTTGTTGGCGTTAATTGCTGGGTTTGTGCGCCCCAGTGAGCGCACGAGTTATGAAAACTGGTATTAAAGGCATTAAAACTGAAAGTAGCAAACTAAGCGAATGTTAGAAGAGATGCCAAAGCAGCGCACAGCGGGCTGAGCGACGGAGTGGATCGAAAGGAGCAGCAGAGGAGAGTCCTTGCCGCTGCTGCTGCTGCTGCGTTGCTGTGATTACGCTCTGTGCTTTGTGTGATTATGATTTTGTAAAAAGGATTAGGTGCATATTACGATGGTACTGAATCACACACACACAGACACACACACACACAGGCACACCCAGTGGAAAACGTAAACGAACCGCGAAACCTCGAGCGTAAAAAGGAGCTGCTGAAAGACGAAGCCAGCGGCAAGGACAAGCCAGAAGCAGTGCGACAAGGCGACGGCGACCCAACAGACTCTTCACTAAACAACAACAGAGCGTGCGTCAGAGAGGGATAGAAGAGGGATATCTAGTAATTATTGCCCGTGTATAATCCTTATTATTGCTGTTTTGTCGCTGTGGATGAGGAGCAGCAGCAGCAGCAGCAGTTACATCTATATACCCCAAGATGGAATGCTCCATTAAGCCGTTAACAATAACATTAGGCGAGCGTAAGTTAGGATCTGCTCTGCTAGGCATTATTCTTTGTCCATTTGTCCCGGCTGCCATGACTCGCTCTGTTGCGTACGCCATGTAACTGCCCCCTTCCTCCACCCCTTCAATGAAGAGAAAGGACACACTTTTATGGGCTATTCCTTAAAAGCTCTAAGCTGAGCTCAGTTCAAGCAGCTGGAAGTTATCTAATAAGCAGTACAAATCTGTCGGAAATATGGAACTAGTACATGATATGCGAAATGCATCGAAATAGTGGAGAGCAGGCAAAAGTTAAGGGATTAGACTAGAATGAAGAATGAAATATAATTGAATTGTTATGGAAACTAGCGGCAGTAGCTTTCCATGCCTTCAGCTTAATCCTAGCTGCAGGGGCAGGAAGCGGCAAATAATTCTAATCAGATTAGCGACGGTGACCTACCCTATTCATATTTCACGTAGACCTTTGTCATTCATTGTAACCCAATTCCCGACTCTCGCTCTCTTTCTGTCTCTCTTCAGCTCAGCTTATGTTGCAAAGCTCTTCGATCAATCCAAGGCGAGCGACGAAACCTTCAAGGGTGCACTCAGCTGTCACGTTGTTGCTGGGTGTAAATCCAAGTCAATCCTACGCTCGACACACACGCACACACATACACACGCATGGGAAACTTCACATAAGATAAGCTAAGAAATAAACCTACAACCCCCGGCCGCACCCTTGGCAAACCCTTCGAATTAGACAAAAACTCAAGATGCTGCAAATTTGTAATCCTTGCTCAAAAGACGTCGAAATTTTTCACTTATCGCTGCGGGGCAAAGCAACAACAACAAAAAATAGCACAGAAATAGAAATAGAAATAGAAATAAAGCCCCGCCAACCCCTCATGAAAACCCACCCTATATGAGTTACATACTTATTTAAGTTTTACTTGCTGCGCCCTGTTGTTGTTCTTCTTCTTCTTCTTATTTTAATTTTATATATTCTTATTTTCTTTTTTTCGTGTTTTTGCTGCCTTCATTTTTCATATATGCAACTATGCTAGCGATAAGTTATTTGAGCAGCCCAACGGCAGGACAAGGACACGCACACACACACACACACACACTCACTCACACAGACAGACAGGAGGCAACGAATTTGTAAAATTCCAATTAAGAATCTTTGGTTTACTTTGTAAGTTGACTCTCAACTTATTTAGACACTACACAACGACACATGGAGGGGAAATCCCAACGCACACACACACACACACACGTACACACACACATTCGTATATGTATGTCTATGCGCACACTTAAGCGTAACAAAGAGGACACGAGACAACGGCCAGCAAAAACAGAGAATAAATAAAAGCAAAACAAACTCACACACACACACACACACGCACACACACACATGTGATTGCCGAGTGTGGCACTCACACAGACGCACTTAGTTCAGAAGCTGTAATCCTAGAAGGGCACAGGACGAACGCTCGCCTCGCCTCGCCACGCCATGCCCAGCCAGGCCCTGCCGTTCATCCTCGTCGCTCTAATGGACGGATAAATTGCTTGTGAATGAAATGAGAGTGCGCTGACTTTCGGTGCTCAACTGCGAGTGTGTGAGCGCGACGGTGGGCGTGGCAGGACACAAGTTGTGCCAAAAGACGACAACGCACTCATACGCAAAGGCAGAGCCAGAGCAAAGCAGAGCAAAGCAAAGCAAAGCGAAACAAACAAACAAACAAAACTGAAACGAGACTCGACGCAACGGGTGCCCGAGACACAACTAAAAACTAAAAGCGACTTGCCACATGCGGCATGTGCAACGCACAAACTTGCCTCCAAATCTTTTGTCGATAGTAGCTGAAATGACGCCATGGGGTTACGAGGGGTTAGCCTCGCATAAAAACATCGGGGCTACGCTGGGGAGGGGAGCGAAAATGCGCCAAAATTGGCGATAAAATAACGGGCGGAGGCAGTTAGACAGTGGGTGAGAGGGGGGGGGGGGGGACTGAGTGCTGGACCAGAGCTGAAACCAAAAACATGGCCCCCGTGGCTAACATAACGCATGCCCTAGGCCAAAGTCTTGCAGAAACTATAAAAAATTTAAGGAAATCAAATTGAGACAGGCTCTAGGAAAGACGCTTTGAAGGCAGGCAAATGTATATAAAGAAATATTTAAAAATCGAATATTTTGTACAGAAATCGAATTGAGACAGGCTTTAAGCATAAATTTGTATAGCTAATATATATAAACATTTAAATATAAATAATTAAATAACTAAATTATGCAAAAGACAACAAATGCCTCAATTGTAAAGTTCAGCTTAAAGAGTTTTCTTAGTCAGCTTAAGGAGCTCTCCTATGCACGCAAATAGGTCAAGCTAAAACTGATCCCATATAAATATTGCAAAGGGTATGCAAACTTCGGTGTGGTGGCTTTACGGCTGGTTTTCTTCATAGAAGCAGCAGAGTTGAAACGGAGGAGCTATCGGCACGACAGACGCCCAAGATGCGAGTCAGATTCAGAGTCAAGCAGCGAGCATATGTAGGTCAGTTGTTGTTGTTGTTGCTGTTGCTGTTGCTGTTGTAGTTGAGGTTGGGGTTTATGAATTGCCAGCTGACTCTTGGCTCATTGTTGTTGGCTAGCTGGATTTTTGTTTTCATTTTTCAAGCAGCCAAGGGACGACAAAAATCAATAAATGTCAACGGGGACATGCTGATAAAGTTGCGACAAGCAAAACGAAAGGAAATAAAAAGCACGAGCAGATTTCAAACGGCAAGGACATGCCCCCAAAAAGGGAAATACTATCGTGAATACTATCGAGAATGCAGAGCAAGCAATAAAGCAATTAGCAGTCAACAAGGGAGATAATACAGCTAATTAAAACTAAAAGTTATGCGTCAGCGAATGAGATTTTTATTGAGAACAAGCCACAAACAGAGCGGCAGATGAGGGCTGTATGTGTGTGTGCGGGCGTGGCTGTGTGATGTGTGACCAGGGAGTATTAAAATGTGTGCTTGCTGTGTGTCTGGCCTGAATTATGAGCTTATAATTTACAATTAAGCAAACGTCAGCATTAAAGCATAAAGCAGCAGGCCAACGCAGCACCGTAATTGGCTGCTGTGTCTTAATTGTGAACCAAAAACTAAATTGTAAATGTGACATAAACAAAGCGCCCCACCCACCACCTCCCATCCTCCATCAGATCTGATTCGCTGCCAGACACAGAGATTTGTGCTTTAACAAATGAAATTGATGACGAACAAAATCACAAAAAGCCAAAAAGTATCGATCCTATATGGATATATATATATTGATATATATATATATATATATATATATTGATATATATGTATGTATGTATTTATACAGCACATCCAGCTGATGAGCCACCAAAGATGGCTATCTGTTGTAAACAATCAGCTTTACCTGCGCACAATGGGCTGCAGCCCAGGTAATTGATTGAACGATGTCGGCTAACCGAGTGATTTATTCATTTTGTTCGCTATTTAATATTCGACAGCCTCAATTTGACCATAACAGACACGCGTTTCGCTTAATATAGAGTAGATTTATCATTTTTATTATCCGGTTGACTAAACGAATTAATTAAAGACTTTTTTTTCAGATACGAGCAAAGCTAAAATATATTTATCATCATCTTATATTTATCTTATCTTAAGTACTCTAAACTCTTTCTTCAGCTGAGTTGAGTATATGAATATAATCTTAACTAAACCCATACCCATACCATATGCAATTCATTAGAATATCATTAGTATTTGCCCTTCACATTCCGAAATGAATACTATGTAGCACAGTGTAATTTCTGTAGCACAAATATTTCTTATAGCCAGCCATGCCGCAGTTTAACACTTTCGAAATTTCACACACATTTCACAGAAATTCTTTAACTTTGGCCATTATTTAATGAGCAGTTCCCCACACTTGCTCTACCTCTCTCTCTCTCTCTTTCTCTGTCTCTCTTTCTCTGTCTCTTTCATTGCTGCTATTGTCAAGGCTTTTCTAAATGTAGAAAAATACAACAATTGAACAATTGCTTTTTGGTAATTGCTCAACTTGACTGCAATTTTGAGCAGCCATCGTAATTACGGCTAAAACAGTTTTTTTCTTTCTTCTTCTTCTTTTTTCAGCTCTTAATTGTTGCCTATTTATTTGGGCTGCTGCTGGTGCTGCTGATGCAACTGCAGCTGCTGAGTCAAGGGCTTTGTGGAGACCTAGTTTTCTAAATTTGCTGACTGCCCATTAATTATGTGCTAAAAAATATGCTTTTAATTTTAGCCGTTTATTAATGAGTTGTTCGCATTGCAAACGCATTAATTTCGCATTTCTCGGCCGAATGCCAAAAAATTATTTATTGCTAAAATGCATTAAATTGAGAGGCTTATTTATCAGCTGCTCGACGCCATTAACTGACAAATTTCGCTAATTGCATTCCGTTAATAAAGTACGCCAGCAGCAGCAGCAACAACAAGCGAGCAAAAAAAGAGCAAATTTATTGCTATGTTACATAAATTATACTCCCTCTCTCTCTCTCTCTCGCTCCCATTTGTTTATGTTGCAAATGCAGTCTAATTGCAGCCAAATGAAAGGAATTCAGCCATTCGACAACTGTCTGTGCATGCTCCACAAATATGCATCAATGAATTGCCACCTGCCTAAGCCCCGAACCGCGCCGCCTCCCCCCCCCCCCTCGCGCTGCACTGCCTTTAAATACCCCTTTGATGCTGCAGCCCTTTAACGATTGTGCGCGCATTATAATTTAAATGGATTTTTGCGAAAAGCAATTAAATAAAATTAAATTTTGTGTTCAGCTTAATCCGCTGCTGAGCTGCATGCATAGTTCATGTTATCCCCTGTCGGATGAGGCCTCCACAATAGGCCGCGCCTATGTTGCTACTCCACTGCCACGCCCCCTACCCCTTCCCACCGCCCATGCTGCTGGTACGTAAAGTGCGTGCCAAGCTATCGCCGCATCCACAGCATCCACTCGACAGGCTCGAGCAGTCGACACCTACACGGTCAGCAGGCATCGGGCCGCAGGACCAAAAGGACAACAAACACAGCCAGCCGCTGGGATTGCTGCGGGCAGCAGTGGGCGTGGCACTGGATGGACAGTTGAACGTGCGTTTTGTATAGCACTTTTCATATGAATATGAATTGCTTGCGGTTGTGTTAAGTGGCAGAGTTCATTAAAGTACGTGAGTGTAACTGTCTCTCTCTCTCTCACTCTCTCTATCTCTCTGTGAGTGTGTCTATGTGTGTGCATGTCAAACTGTATATACATATATGCGCATATACATATAAAGTTGATTAAATGCACGCACTTTTTGAGCGAATGCACATTAAAATAAAGAGAGACAGAATGAGATGAGATGAGATGAGATTCATTCAATTGCATTATGCAAATTGATGAAAATGTGAAAGCGGCTCAAAATGTGGAAGAAAAAAGTTCATAAAATGCATAATTTGATATTTGAGACCTATATATACTATATAAATATGGTATACAGCTCTTATGCTAATGTCAGACATAAGAATTCTCATTCTGTTTGACAAATATTCAAAGCGAAAGTCTTAAACGATTTGAATTAGTTTGCATAATATTATACAAGCTATTTAGTTAACAAGATTTGCGCTCTAGTTTAGACAGATATACACATTATTAATCAAGGAGAAGTTCAGGTGCCCCACGGTTCCATTCCGTATCCCAGAGCCATATACTCTCTCTGTTCAGTTTATTGAAATTCTGAGAATACCTGCAGCCGTATCTCATCCCTGGCTAAGGAGTAAACTGGTCTCAAATGATTTGCTTCTTGGTTACGCAGTCCTGTGAGATCGTGTTATTAAAGAGCTTTTTAGCTAATGAAAAAATACATTCCTATAAATGTAAAACAAAAAGTTCTACACACACCCAGCTTAAATCTATGTAGCTACAGTATATCTAAAATTTCCATAGATACCGAGAAAACGCTAGCTAAATTCTAAGAAATTCTGACAGTAAAAGCTAATCAAAATATTTCATAGTCGAAATGGCTGCAGGGCTGCTTAGATATACATATGTATGCTTCCCCCTTGAAAGGTTCCTGCTAAGCATATATTATTATGATGGAAGAGCGAGCTCATTCCAGGAATATCAGATTCACAGACCAAACTAAAATGTTATTTAAGCTTAAATATATTTAAGCTCGATTGTTATAATGAAAATGCAATTGGAAATGTTTTAAATTTTTGAAATAAATTTGTTTATTGTTTGCTGGATTTTTGTTTGCTTTTTCTTCTTTTTCTTCTTCCGTCCTCTTTCTTAGCTTCACTTATTTTATGTCTGTCACATAGTTAGCAACGGCTCTGCGATTATTTAAAATAAAATTTGCGCTTACAAACTAAATAATGAGCCATGTTTACATTAAACAGAAACAAAACTTTTGCGTTTTATAATTTAGTATATATATATATATATACATACATACATATATACATATATATATTTGTATGTTAAAGTAATAATTGTGGCTGCTTTAGGAACCCAAAAGAGATGATTCAAATTATGTTTAGCTGCGGCTCTTGCTGCTGCACAATTCGTTGCATACTTTTGCGGGCAGTTGGAAAACATGTAAAACGAATCTGTGAGTGTAAAACAAATGCTGAAAAATGTACAATAATAAACTAAATTATTTATTTATATTCAAAGCTTCGTTTTGCATTAGGCAAATAAAGAAATATTTATAAAATTGCTTTTATTATTTAAAGAGGAAAGTAACAGCTCATCAAGTGCATTTGGCAGCATTGCAAGGGCTTTTTATTTTCTCTTGCTTCTGCTTCTTCTATGATATCTTTATTCGAGTTTTCTTTAAAAATTGGGAATGTGAAGATCTTTATGTACGAGTGGAAGTATTTTTTTTCTCAGTGTTTTTATTAAATTTAGCTAAAAATTTGCAGCAACTGCTGTTTTTGTCTCTTTAGAATAATAGTAATAAATATATATATATTTATATATAATAATAAAAAAACTAAACTTTTGTTCACTTCTCAATTTACAATGGCTTATTTGTTAAATTGTAATTAAAATGCTAGTAAATATTCGTATTTAGTATATATTACTGTTTCGTTTTCTTTTTTTTATTTTATTCTTTTTATAGCTATGCTTGCATTTAAATTCTTTTCGGAATGTTTTGAAACGTGTTTTTTCTGTCTTATTCGCATTTAATTTATTGGCAGTTGTACAATACAATGCTGGAGTGTGTATGCGTGTGTGTATGTGTGTGTGTGTGTGTATTGCTGATATTTATATATTTATAAATACATGTGTGGGTGTGCGTTTATATATACATACATTATAATTTATTCATATGTGTGTTTGTTTATGTGTTTGTTTGGCTTTTCTTTCTCTCATTTTGCCCATATTTCTTTTTTCTTTTTTTTTTTGAAATATGTTCGCATTTGCCTTTTGCGCCTTTTTGGCCACGCCCTACGCCAAACGCTGCGAAAATTCAATCAACAATAAATGCCTGCGAACTGCCACATATTTTGTTGTTGTTGTTTTAGTAGTTGTTGTTGTTGTTGTTGTTGCTGTTGCCGTTGTCTTTTGTTGTTTTAATGGCATGCCATTAAATAATTTCATTAAATGCTTTGTATGAGACATGAATGGCATTAAAAAAAGGTCGTCTCATTGTTTTTATCCTGTTATTTCTGTTGTTTCTGTTTTTTAACTTGTTTGTTTTTTTTTTTTACTTTTTTCATATTCCGTCAGTTTTCTTCATTCAATTTACAACAACAGTTTATAAAGTAAGTATATACAAATTTAATGGAACATGCACAAAAATCATGCATAAATGAGAATTCTGTTACAACATATTGTGAAATACTCTAGCAATAGGCAGAACTATTAGAATGATTCAGAGTTTAAAAGACTTTCCAGAGGCGGAAGAACCTAAAGAATTCAAAGAGAAATAGCTTAAGGTTATTTAGCAGGAGTTTAGAGGAATTTAAAGAGCTGAAAGAACTTGAAGAGAAATTGATGCAGAGTTTGTATTTCATTTCGAGCAGTTAAACTAATTTTTTTTTTTATGTGTGATAAAATATTGGAAATATAAAGAATAATATTTCAATTAATTAGCCTGTCCAAGTAATTTAAGCTTGATAAATCTCTAAGAATCGAGCTTAAAATAAGTGCGTTTCTAAGCAGACAAATATTTGTTCTTAAATTAAATTAAATATTATTGCATTATTTACTGATGAAATAACAAAATGGGTAAAGCTTTAAATTGAATAAATTGTTGTTTATATTTATTTAAAATATAAATTGTAAACATGGAAGCTCAAAATTTGCAATATTTACATAATATTTTCTTAGTTTAAATGAAACGTTTGTCCGATTGAATCTTTCATTATTTATGCTAAATACGAAAACTAATTGTGGCAAAAGGAAATAACATATATTCCATGCCAACCTCAGATGGCATCTCAGGATTCAGCTAGAGACTGAGTCGAGTTCTGCTTGGTTGGACTGCGTGCTATTGTTATTGTTATTGTTATTGTAGTACGGTAGTTCGTTTCGGTTCATTGTTTGCGGCTCGTAGCTTAATTGTTATCAGCGTGTGCGTCATTATCGCATAGCCCCCGGGCAAATGCATCTGTGTGTGTGTGTGTGCGTGTGTGCGTGTTTGATTTACTATGATATTTATATTTTTTTGCATTCGTTGAGTGTCAGCCATTAATAATAATATTTTTGTGAATATTATTATTATTTAATCATCGCAGTTATTTAAATGCCCTCCATTGTTGTGTATTTATTTATGCTTGCTCCTCCTCCTCATCTCTCGCTCTTCTCGGCATTTAATTGTTTGATTTTCATCATGCAATTTCCTTACTCGCTAATTAATTAGCGTCAGGGGCTGGCGCCTATATTTGTTCAGTGGCTGACTTGGATTTTGTCAATAATTGTGTCTCAGGTCTATTTAATTAATTTTCATTTAAATACTACTATTGTTTACTGTTATTTCCTTCGCTGCTGTAAAAAATGCATTCATTTATTTATATTTATGACATACTTTTTGGCATGGCAAATAAAATTGCTTTTGTTTTGTAGTGTTTTTTTTCTCTCTTTTTTTTCTTTTTTGGTTTATTGAACAAATTTATATTCTATCGATTCATATTTGCAATTGTTATTTAATTTATTATTTATAATTAATGCTTTAATAATTTAAGTTGTAGTTTTGTATGTACAAATGCGTCTGCTAAATGAACTTCCTCTCATATATCGATATTCATATTCATATTCATATTCATATTCATACTCATATTCGTATGCGTATAATAATATATATATTAGTATTTATATTTATATCATACACTGCAATAAATTAGCGAACGTTTTTATTAGTGTATCAAGTGGGTATTATGTACAGGCTAAGTCAATTTTAATTAATTCAAATAACTAAAAGTATCAGTCTCTTCCACCGCCCCCAAATGTACTTCCTCCCTGCCCTTCTCTTCGCTTTGCACCCATCAACTTGACTATATTTAGTTTTTAATTTAGGTTTAGGTTTAGTTTTTGTTTTTGTTTTTCTGCTTTTAGTTAAGTTGCAGTTGTAGTTGTAGTTTTAGTTTTAGTTTAGGTTAGTTTGCCTTGCTTATAAATTCACTGGTTGTTCTCCTAACTGGTCACGCCTGCCCCTCCGCTTGGCTCGGTTACGCCCACAGATCATGCAGCGGCTTGCCCGCCCCGCCATCGTCCAGCTCATTGAGGCTCAAATTCGATTCGTAGTGCGTCAGCTCCGGCTGCCGGCTGTTGTTGCTGCTGCTGCTCATCGTGGCGCTGCTCTGCGTGCCGCTCTCCAGTCCCCCGCAGCCGCAGAGCAGCTCGTCGTCGGCATTGCAATTGCAGGGCTTCTTGCAGTTGTAGGCGCCGGCGCTGATGGCGGCGGGCGGCACAAAGTTCGAGCTGAACGAGCTGGGCAGCCCGTTTCCTGCTCCTGCGGCTGCTGCTGCTGCTGCCGCCGTTTGGCTCTTCGCTGCTCGCTTGGCCGTGCCTATGCACTCGCAGTTGCTGCTGCGCTGCTGCAGCTGCTGCTTGGCATAGTCCACGCTGTCGTAGGCGGGCGCCTGGCCAGCGGACAGGTACGCAGGCACCGCATACTCGTGCTGGCTGCGTCGATTATGCTGCTGCTGCTGTTGCTGCTGCTGGTGCGGATGATGCTCGAGCGTTTTGGCCATGCCGGCCACACTGAGCTCGCGCTGCTTCTTGGTCAGCTGGTTCATCGTATTGAACTTGCAGGCAGCCGCCGCAGCCGAGGCGGATGTGGGTATGGGCTTGTAGCCGCGGGCACCGCACTCGTTAATCGTGGCATAGTTGTTGCTGCTGCAGTCCGCGTAGAGCTTGTCCGCGATGCGCGAGGCGGGCACGGGCACCGGCACGCCCCCCACGCCCGCCTGGTACTCGTGCGCCGTGGCGTACATGTTCACCGAGGAGGTGCGCGCCGCCAGGCAGCCCGTCACCCGCTTGTTGTTGTTGCCCCGGCCATGGGGCAGGGGCAGGGCGAGGCGCAGCTTCTGCCAGAACTTCTTGTCGTCCCACTCGATGCAGGTAGAGGTGCGCAGGTAGTGCCGCATGTCCAGGTCGATGTCGCGCTGCGGCAAGTCCCCATAGAGTATGAAGACGACGCGCTTGCGACGCTTCACCAGCTCATGGAGCGCGCTCTTGTACTCGAAGCGTGTCCACTCGTTGTACAGGAAGTTCTTGGAGAGCACCAGCACGAACTGCTTGGCGCTCTCGGCGGCCTCGATGAGGGCGTCCGTAATGTAGGCGTTGATGTTCACGTCGCGGTAGTGCAGGCACAGCCGGTAGCCGATGTCGCTCTCCAGGGTGTTGGCCAGGATCTGGTTGACGAAGTGCTCGTCCTGCAGGCTGTAGGCAAAGTAGGCGTCGTTCGGCCGCTCCTTGTCCAGCTGATCGACGAAGCGGGGCGAGCGATAGCAGAAGGTCAGCAGGCAGCTGCTCGAGTGGGCCCACATCTTGAGCTCGTGCCGATAGCAGAACAGCCCGAAGATCAGGCCAAAGAAGCCCACGAAGGCGCAGGTGGCCACCAGGAGCAGCGGCAACAGGCCCTCGATCTCGTTTGTGTGCATGTAGTGGGCAACGCCGTCCCTCAGGGTGCACTTGGTGCCGTTCTTCTCGCGCAGCACGCTCGTCGCATTGTTGTAGATGCAGCTGACCCGGGCGGCGTCCAGGATCTTCTCGGAGCTCTGGGCCAGGTAGTTGCGGAAGCGGGCCAAGTAGCCGCACTCGCAGCTCCACTGGTTGTCCGCCAGGCTGATCTCGACGAGATAGGGATTCGCGGCCAGCTGCCAGACCTCAAAGTGCATCAGGCGATTGCCGTCCAGGCGCAGCACCTCCAGCTTGCGCAGCATCTGGAAGCTGCCGTTGGCAATGCTGGCGATGCGATTCGACTGCAGGTAGAGCTCGCGCAGATTCTCCAGATTGTGGAACTCGTTGCCCTCCAGCGACACAATGTGGTTGTCCTCCAGGTGCAGCACGAGCAGGCGCTTCAGTCCACTGAACGTCGTGTTGTAGATGTGCGCCACGTTCGAGTTGTTGGCGTAGAGCACGGCCAGGTTCTTGCGGCCGAGGAACGAGTGGCCGGCCAGCTCCACGAAGTTGTTGCCATCGATGTAGAGCTCGGTGGTGTCCATGGGCACGCGGCGTGGCATCTGGGAGTAGCCGGCGCCGGAGCACTCGACAATGTTGGTGGACCAGGTCTGGTCGTGGAAGCAGGTGCAGTTGGTGGGGCAGGTCATCTCGCAGTCGCAGGCATCGAACTCGCAGCAGTGGCAGACCGCGAAGCAGTGCGTCTTGTAGGTGCAGAGGAAGTGCTTGGGCTCTGCCTCCAGCAGGGGGATGTAGGCGCGCTCTCTATTGTTCAGCAGCTTGCAGTAGATCGTCTCCAGGTCCATGATGCGCGGATACTGGCGGGAAGTGATGTGGTTGATCTTCTGCAGCCAGTCGATGTTGCAGTCGCAGGTGAAGGGATTGCCCCCAATGTAAAACTCCGGCAGGGCTCGTTGCTCGTGCACGGGCAGAATGCGCAGGGACTTGATGTCCAGCGTGTTTATCTGGTTGGCGTAGAGATCGACGCGCGTCAGATTCGCCTTGTGCATGAAGGTGTCCGGGTCCACGGTCGTAATGAGATTATCGTTCAGGAACAGCAGCTCAATGGAGTTCGGAATGGAGGCGGGGCCAATGCGCTGCAGCTGATTGAAGCTCACGTCCAGCGTCTGCAGGCGCAGCTCCGCATCGAGCCCAAAGCGATTCGAGAGCATGCTCAGGCGATTCTTGTGCAGGTCGAGCCACTGCAGCGTGCTGGGCGCGTGGCCATAGTCGAAGCTCTCCAGCCGATTGTCGGAGATGTTCAGCCAGAGCAGCGAGGGCATGTTGCTGAAGAGGCCGTTGATGTCGGTCAGCTCGTTGCCGTCCAGGCGTATGGCCTGAATGCTGGAGGTCATCTCGAAGGCGCCGGGCTCGACGACAGCGATGCGATTCCTCGCCAGATTCAATATCTGCAGGCTGGGCAGATCCCGAAACGTGTGCATGGTGATGTTCTCCAGGTAGTTGCCAATCAGACGCAGGCCATACAGATTGCCCAGGCCCTTGAAGGCGTTCTCCTCCAGCACGGTGACCATGTTCTCGCCCAGATCGACGGTGCGCAACAGGCGCATGTTCCTCAGCGCCAGTGGCACCGTCTTCAGCTGGTTGCCGTTCAGATTGAGGTCCTGCAGGGCGCTGCAGTTCCTGAACGCATCCGGATGCACTCCAATCAGCGCATTGTTGTCCAGCGACAACAGCGAGAGCACATAGAGGCCGTTCAGGGCATAGGCGTCCAAGTACTTCAGCTTGTTGTGGGAGAGGAGCAGCGTGTGCAGGTTGTTCATGGGCGCGAAGGTGTCGGCGGCAATGTTCTCCAGCTGATTGTGGCGCAGATTGAGAATCTGCAGCGTATACAAATCGCTGAAGATCTCCGGCTCCAGCTTCGTCAACTTGTTGTGCGAGAGATTCAACAGGACGAGCCGAATGAGGCCGACAAATGTATTGCGGTCCGTCCACGTGGAGGTGATTTGGTTGAAGGACAAGTCGAGCGCCTGCAGCTGATCCAAGTTGGAGAACAGCTGGGGACTGAGCACGCTGATGGAGTTGTTCTGCAGGTAGACCTCCTGAATGGTCTTGGACTGCTCCGCGAACAGCTCGGAGGGCAGGGCGACAATCTTGTTGGAGCTCAGGTTCAGCACCTGCAGGTTCTTCAGCCCACTCAATGCCTTATCCGCTATCATCGAAATCTCATTATTGTTCACGTGCAGCACACGCAGTCGACGCAGCGTGCCGAAGCCGTTGGCCGGCAGCAGCACAAAGTGATTGAAGCTGACGTCGAGCAGCTCCAGGTCGAGGGAGCACGAGCTGGCAGCACGTTTGCCCGCCTCTGTCGTGGAGCTGGCGCTGGCGCTGGAGCTGGTCTCGGTGGAGGTGGCCGTCTCCTTGCTGCGGTCCCTGAAGCCAAGCTCGTTGACATCCTGCAGACGGTTCTCGCTCATGTTCAGGGCGGACAGGGCGGACAGCGTGCAGAATATGTTGTCGGGCAGCGACCAGATGTTGTTGGAGCTCAGGTCCAATCTCTCCAGCTGCCTGGTGACGGCAAAGGCGTCCGCCTCAATCTCAAAGTTCAGCGCCGGCCAGAGTATGTTGTGGGTGCGCAGCGTGAGATTGCGCAGCTGCTCGAGCCCGTCGAGCACCTGGCGGCCCAGCTTGCCCAGCTTGCAGTACTGTATGGACAGCTGCTGCAGGCGTGCCAAATGGGCAAAGGACTGCGCCTCCAGCCGGCTCTTGGCCATGATCTCGTCGTTGCACAGGATGTGCAGAGCCACCGTGTGCTCCGCGGGAATCACACTGAAGTTGGTCGTATCGAATTCGCTGTTCACCGTGCGCAGGTTGCACGTCAGTGCAATCTCCGGCTGCTCCAGCCCGGCAGCGGGCATAAAGTGGCAGTCGTCGGGCGCGTCATACAGGCCCGCATCTCCGCCAGAAATGGGACGCAGAGTGCGTGCCGGCGTCGAGGGCGGCAGCAGCTGTGAGCTGGACACGCCCGCCTCGCCCATGATGGCGTTCGAGTGCGAATGCGTCTGCTGCTGATGCTTCTTGCTGCTGCCGGACAGCGACTCCGAGTGGGCTGACACAGCATCCTGGCTGCTGATGCCGCTCGCAATTAGCAGCAGCAGCTGAAGTAGAAGGCACTGGCACAATGGATTCAACATTTTATGTGTATGTGTGTGTGTGTGTGTGGGTGTGTGGTGTGGGTTTGTGTGAGTTTCTCCTCTAGTTAATCTTTGTTGGAGAGTGTAACGGGTTGAAATGAAAAGAACTCAACGAAAATCAATTCCACTTGCTGTTGGCCAAAAACTTTGGACACATATTTGCGGCCGCTTGTGCTGCCATTCGCTGCTCGCTCGCACAGTTCACAAATCGGGGCTGGGGCTTGAGTTGATGTTACGGTTTACTGTTACTCCCGGCCGCACATTATATAGAATGTACATAGACACATTACACTAATGTATTTTCGTTTATTATATTTAATTCGATTTTTATTTTAATTTATTCTTATTCTTCTTCGTTAGGAACCTTGTTGGAATTTTTAATTGCTGCGGGCCACTCGACGCGACATTCTATTATCACTTTTGGTATTTTCTTTTTGCTGTCGCTGGGGTTAACTAGTAACGGTTCACGTTGTGCTTCTAGCAAGCGGAGTGCGTGCGTCGTCTCTATGTGGTATGTGTGGCGCGCACGTTAGCTGAGTGTCGACTGACTGCCGCAACTTGCGCACCTCTCACTTAAATAGAGAGACGGTCCTCTGGCGAACGTCGTGTCGCCCGAATGCCAAACACACAGAGCCGAGCCGACGGCGAGCATAACAAAACCGACAGCGACAGCCCAAGAGAGGGAAATTTCAAAGGCAGAGAGCGCAACGCAGCGGGAGCGCAAGCCTTAAAGGAAATTTGCTCCGCTTGAGTGCGCTACACGCAGAGAGAGAAAGATGCTGCTGCTGATGATGCTGCTGCTTAGAGGGTTTCTAATCGCATCAAACAGCTGGCGTTCCTTTTGGCTACGCTACGTTTTGTTGTTTTTACTTCTTTTTTTTTTTTTTTTTGCTATTCGTCTCATCCTCAGTTGTGCCGAGAGCCGCCGAGGCGAGGCGAGGCGAGTCTTCGACTTTGTCTCTGTTTTGATAATGAAAATATATGATGTGCAGGCCAGCGCCAATCTTCATACAAATGTAATTTATTTTTATACCCACGTGTGTGTGTTTGCGTGTGTGTGTGTGTGTGCTGTCTCAGTCTAACTGTCTGCTGTTGCGTGCATGTATGTGTGTCTCCGTGCGTGTGTGTGTGTGGCATATAAAAATAATAATTCCTTACATTCCATTAAATTACAATAATAATTTTAATTAAACTGTTTTGTTTGCGCTTGAGGTAACATTCTCCCAACCCAGTTTGGCCTGGCTTGATGACTTTCTTTGCATTCACAATTTATCACTCGCTCTCACCACCACCATCATCATCATTATCCTCATTGTCCATTGCCTTTATGATAATTTCTAAATTGGCAACAGCAAAAACTCCATTTTCCTCTCCGCTTTTCTTTTCTTTTCTGTCGCTCACTTGGGTTGGGATAGGCTCGAAAATCAATATGCTGCATTTTAGCTTGGCTTTATAGAACGATGATAATGATGTGGATGATGATGATGATGATGATGCTGTGAAAGCTCTGGGCGCAAACAGGAAGTTGGCAAACATGGATATGCTGTTAGCCCGTTGGCCGTAAACGGGTCAAGCTCTCTAGACATAAGAAGAGGAAGAGTATGAAGCATGCGAATGTCCATTGGAAAGGGCTTCAATGGGAGTTCTGTAAGGGTCTAAGATGCATAGTCCTACTCTTAGTGAAGTTCAAGAGAAGAACAAGAGCAAGGGATGGAGAGATATATTTATACAATATTAACATGATTTCTATAGAGTAAGTCGGTTTTGGATTATAGATCAGAAAACATCCTTATATTCAAAGATCTATGCTCTGCCTTATATTCATCTATTTCTCACACACTTTACATATTATTTTCAGCCTTAATTTCATTACCTTGTCTCATCTATTCACACACCTTTGCTCACTTTTCTCACACAGCTTTGCCATCAAGATGTTGTACGCTTCACTAAGCCATGGCAGAGCTAATGCAGTTTTGTAAGAATTCGCGCCATCTCGGCGTTAAGCATCTCATCTCTCAGCGGAGCCCAGGTAAGTGCATATGACACCTGCCCTCGCTGTTTGCTAAACACAGGGCCTAATGCTCTAATCAAGATGCAGCAGCAGGCAAAGCCTTTCAGGCTGTTTACTGAACTTATCTTATCTTGCAGGGAAATCGGGTAAGAAATGCGCCAAGTCTAAGCTAAACTAAGGACAGCCGATGGCAACTGAGCTGAGGAGATGAGAGGATAGAGACGGAGCCGATTTGCCGTTAGAGTAATGCAAAAGCCAATAGTCATGCACAATTCACAATTCACAACTCACAATTCACAATGGCAGTGAAAGGGAAGTCCAAGGTAAACACTTGCGGATGTAGAAGATTATAAAGAGATAACAGAAAGAAAAAAAATGAGAGAGAGAATGAGAGAGAAGAGCAAGCGAGGTGGTCCACAGTTGTCTTCATCGATGTTTGCTTTAAAGGACACTTTATGCTCAGCGCAATTTGTCTTCGCAGGATTCGGCTGCACTGAGAAAATAAAAAATTTGTTTGTCAGCCTCAATGCCTGTCGAATGGCTCATCCAAATGTCTTTTTAGGGCTGCATTGTGCGAAAAGTGTCGTTGCCTGGCTGAAAAGGAAACAGGAAGTACAACTCGCTCGCCTGTGGCATCTAGCTAAAGATGTCAACTCACCCAGTTGGAGTCTGGCCTTGTCCTGTTGTCCTGTTCCCATAACACACATACATCTCTCAATCTCTCTATACATTTAACGTCTATTGATTCTCTGGCTTCTGATTGTTTACATATTGGCGTATTTTGACAACTAAATTGGTAGACAGCCAGGCAGCCAACTGCTCGAGGTAACTGGAAGTTGGTAGCTGGTGGCTGGTGGCTGGGCCCACCCAGTGGCCAAGTGCTGGGCCGTGCACTTTATAAATTAAATGTCAGCCATACAGTTATTGACCATTTCGGTTGACACATGGCTCGATTTCCGGTCGCATTTCCTCTCTTCCTTTTCACTCGTTTTTTTTCTTCTTCTTTCTATTTTTATTGTGTGTGAATGTTCTTTGCTTGGCTTTTTGTGTAAGCCACAGAAATGTGGCCACTCCTGCGGAATATCGCCGTGAAGGTCACCCAAGCAATTACTTTGCACGGCTAATAGCAACTGCAGTCCAAGGATCTCAGCTACCGTCTCCTGCTCATTCTCCACGTGAACATGTGTGTGTGTGTGTGTGTCCTTGACTTGTGCAATTTGGCCTGGCCAAACCTTTGGCTATGGCTACGGCCATACGTTAAGCAGCAGCTGTCCTTAACTCGCTTCATTGATAAAAGTTGAGGATGCGCTCAGGCCGTGGCCTGCTTGCACTATTTGGGTTATCTAATAGAGGAAAAGTACTGAGATGGGCTAGCGCAGAAAACTATTTCGTAGGGATATGTTCTACATGTAACAGAGATTTGTTGTAGTGTATCGGAATTGGATGATGTTGTAGAATACGATGATATATTAGAATAAATCAGTTTGGATTAGTCTAGCTCATCTCTCAATAGAGATACTTTCATCCAATCACATCATATGATTATTATATCATAACCTTCTCTTATATCTCGCTCATTATATAGATATATCAGCTGAGATTCTATGATTCCCAATTGCTCCTCCTCACACCACCAGTTTAGAGCTCTATTTCATTGATTTTTGCACAAGTACCCCCATCTCATAGACACTCGGGCATAGAATAATTTACAAGAGCTACTATAATACTGCTCTCTGTTGAAATCGTCTTATCGAGGACAGACAGCTTTCGTTATCCCTTCTCACAATCTGTCTTACTCCCCCCCCACCGCCATCGGACCCCCATTTACATTCTCAATTCGCAGCATTCCTTTGGCCAATTGAGTTACAGCTAATGGCAGAGAGTCCTAACTGGTCTGTAAGTTTCAGCTTTAGTTTGCTGCTAATGAGCAATTCATGTCAATTGCTAATTAGTGCGCTGAAGATTTTTATCTGCTTTGGCTGACTTATCGTGCCATTTTTATAACCCAGAACGCAAACGCAAATGCAGTAGCCATAGCTGAAGCCTGGCCCAACGACCACGGCCCAAATACAATGGCCGAGAAATTAGCAAACCCGGCAAAGATAAGTCAATTAGGTTTGGCTTTATAGCTGCCAATGGCGACCAAAACAAAAGCCCAAAGGCAGAGAGTAAGAGAAAGAGAAAGAGAGAGAGAGAGAGAGAGAGAGGGGGAAGACCGACAAAAAGAAAAGCAAATCAAATAAAATGAGGCCAAATAAAGGCAACAATTAATAAACGCAAACACACAGAGCGAAAAAAAAGGACGAAACGCAGACGAATGGACGAACGGACGGACGGAAGGAGGATGCGTATCGCGTATCGCAGTCTGTTTAAGGACATCGGCAGAGCAGCGAGCGCCGAGTGCCGTCGAGTGTCCTGACGTGTATGGGCAATTTAAGCTGGCATTGGACAAGCAACTGACAGTCGAGCGGAACGAGAGCGGGAGCGCCTGAGCAGGATGTGGGGCTGCGAGGATGGCAGAATGGCAGGATGCCAGAGACCCGCTACGTTTGTCGTTTAATGCCCCCAGAGAGACGCAATTGTTACATTTAATTGTGATTTTTGTCTTCGTGCTAAAGCAGCTTTCAGCTTTCAGCCTTCAGGCTTCAGGCTTTAGCCCTTAGCCATCATCCTTCAGCCTTCAGCCGTAGCATCAGGCCACATGGTTTGCCATAAAATATGCAGCCTTTTTCGCACAGTGTAGCAGCGCGTTCGCCTTGAGTGAAAGTAATCCGAAATGCTGTCATTAGACGCTGCGCAGATTCTACAGACGCCCAGCAGGAGTTGGGGTAGGCGCAGGAGTTGGAGTTGGAGCCGAAGCTGAAGCTGAAGCTGGAGTCAACGCACAATTAAGATTGACTTGAAAGCCGCTTGGCTAATGCCATTGTTGTTTTCCCGCACACACACACACACACACACGCACACAGGCTCAGAGATCCTGGGCAGACCTTGGCGGAGAGTTATGGCATTGTCGAAAAGTGGACAGCACTGTGCGGCGTTTATCTAGTTGGTCATTTCTCATAATTTTTCTTAGCCGAGAATTATTGCCAAAGTTAATATTAATGACGTTGATGAAAATCTTGTCATTCGCATAATAATAAAAAAGTAGAAAATAAAAATGCGCGCCAGGAGCGCATAAATAAAGTCCTGCCCACTGAATCTTGGTCCTGCTGTTGCTGCTGCTGCTGCTGCCACTGCTCCACCTACTGCTTCGCCTTCTCACACTCCGCGCCGAAAGACCAAATTGATAACCACCGAAAAGTTGCTCGCATGTGGACACAAAAAGGCGACGACGAAGGCGACGCCATTTACATTTGAAAGCCAAAGCCAAAGCCGAAGCCTCTGGCACAATGGCGCTCGCCGCGCCTGGGCATCCTTCTGCCAGGAGAGGGGGCAGCGGCTTATTAGGACTCGCCTCCGCTTCTAGCTGCTGCTGGTGATATAATTTTAATAACTTACATAATATATTCTTTTGTGTGGTGCCAGGCACATAATTGTTAGAAACATTAGGCAAATCATTAGCCCAGCCAGCCAGCAGGAAGAGGCTGAGGCAGAGGCTGAGGCAGCGGCAGAGGCTGAAGCAGAGGCATTTGCTGACGTAATTTGCGGCGTGTTTCGCTTGTTTGCTTAGGCCAAACAAGAATTTTTAGCCTACTTTCCAAGGAGTTTGACTTACGAGCGACCAAAGAGCGCCAAGATAAGAATGAAAGAAACTGGGCCAACTTGTGGTGCAGCTGCTGTGTTGCAGCTGTGGGGCAACCACTGCCTACTGCCTAAGCGCTCCAAGTCGATTGCCTTGAAAACTTGCTAAGAAAACAGCTTTCAATTAATAATAAATAAATAAAAAACTTGATAATAATGTGTGCACAAGTAAAAGCCTAATTGACTACGGAAACTAGGAAGAAACAAAGAAACAAAGAAAACAAAAGAATGAAAAGTTTTGATATGCTGATTCAACTGTAAGTGACACACATATTCCAGAACTGAGTGAAATTCTTCTACTTGATATAACTGAAAGATAAATGTATATATACCACTGATATCGAATTTATATATAAACATTATATTATATTATATCTTAAATTACAAATATACAATAGAAACTTCTTCCACAGTTTCTATATCATGAATTCTCGAGAGAATTATAAACGTATTAGCCTATTATGTTTAGAGACCTGACAAGGGCGGACCACACTCTATTAATATCAATTCAATATTTGCCTTCAGTTGATAGTCTCAGGCATTGCCCAGAAAGGTTTCCAATTCAATTAAGGGCCATGAAAAGATTTTCAATAACAAAGAAGTTTTCTTTCCGTTTCTCTTGTAAATCGCTTTGAGCACATTTCAATTTGGAACGCTCAATAGGCGATCCATCATATAATTTGGAGTGTTATCCATCAAAAGCACATGACAGCGCATTCAAGGAATATACAAGCCTTGCTCGGCCCGCAAGGAGATTGTGAACTTCATTTTGATTTGGAAGTAACTGTATTTCAAGGGCTATCATTTATCAATTGCAATTGGAGCTAAGAAACATTTAACGAATTATGCGAATGCAGCAAAAGTAATCTGTGCTCTCTGCTCTGTGCTCTGTGCCTGCTGTCAAAGCAAACGGAACAAGGACTACAGCAGGACTATCGGCAACAAATCACAATCAGACACAATTATGTTTTCCAGGTCTATCGTGCGCAATGCTTTCATATCGAACTCAATTGAAGGCAGCTCGTTGCTAGCGCCTGCTCCGGTTTCATAGCAGAAGGTGTCAGTTTCCAGGCGAACTCAATCCAACTTGTATTCGGGTTTTTTTGTGTGTGTATTTCATGTATTTGGTTTTTCCTAGGTACAAGTTTTGCGCGATCGAAACAAAGGCGTGAAAACAATGTCCTGCATTTACGAAGGCAGCAATCAGTGGTGCTTTGTCCCCGGGCCCAACAGATTTCACACTGTTTGGCTTGACATTTGGCTGTCAATCAGGAGAGACGACATTGTCCGCCTAGGAGTTGGCCCGGCCGGGCCAAGCCATGAAGTGTGACTGCGCGGTATGACAGCTACTCTAATGCCATTAACAGCATGGACAGGCTGGACGCAGCGCCGCAGGACTTCACACCAAAAACTCATTAAATCAATGCGTACCCCTCCCCCAGCCAGATGAAGAAAGAAAATGAAACAATACGAAAAGCGTTAGAAAAATGAAAAATCAGTTGTTCTTCTGGCACCGAAAAATATTTCTTTAGCTCTGCGCCGCATGAAGCATTTGCGTACAAAAAGAACACGAAAAGAAGGAACAGAATTTCTTACGCGACGCAGGATACGAAATTCTGACCAAGAAGACCATGTGCAATGCCTCTGGAAATGTGTGTGTGCGAGAGTGTATATGTGTGTGTGTGGTTAGGTAAATGAAGCTGAGAGCGCGACAGCTGTTCGGCATGGTGAGTTGAACTGTGCAGCCTTTGCAGCCCATACAAGAAACTCACCACGGCATAGCCCGCTCACGTACAATGCTCTCACATTAAGTAACACACGCTCTCTCTCTCCCGCTGTCCTCTCTCGTGTTTGCTTCGGGTTGCTGCTACACTGGGTCAGCACTGTTAAAAGACACAGTAGGTTGCGCAAAGACCAGTCCCGTTACTTTGAATGTTAACTAACAGATCTCTTGTGACGTCACATTTTCAGAGCTTGCTATGTTATCCCGGCTGGAGCGTGGTGGAGGCTTCAGCAGAGATCGGCCAAGTGGTCCAAAACAAGTAAAATTAAGTATATATAAGCAATTTTCAATAGTAAATACCTTAAAAATGGTCAATCATTAATTTTATTACCATACAATAAAGAAACTCAGTATATAATGCAATAAACTGGGAGGCCTCTCGAAAGCAGCAATGATATGGCTACAATGGCCAATATGTCAGCAGGAATGGTTGATGGACATAGTTAACTGAGTTTTCGCCATCAATAAGGTTTATTTATGCCAAACTATCTACATATTCAAATATAGTACACGTTGAAGCTGCACCAATAAAGGTGCTGCTCACACCTGCTGTCATGTCAGGAACATCCGGTGGAATGAAATAAAATTGGTGTATTAATTACAAAATCTAAAACTGACCAAAATTATGAGTATTAAAACTAAATCAGCTCTGAAAAGCTAGGCAGCACCTAACAATGCTGTGTATCACCTGTGGCCATTAGATTCGTAGTATAATAAATGAAATTAGTGAATATTATGATGCGGATTGATGAGTAATGCATAATACTTAGTCGTAACTATTTAGTTTTCGGAATTAAAGCCTTAAATAATATAAATAAAGCCATTCTACGCGAAAGTAAAAGTGGTCAAGGGATTGGGTGATCAATAGCTGCCTGGAAAAGACTTAGAATATAAAAATTAGCAAAAACCTTTATATGTCCGATTCGTGAATCTATATAGATTCTATGATTAGCCTCCCAGCTCGTTTTATTTAGTCTACTAGTTTTAAAACAGATAACAGTGTCAAAATTGCTTGATTTTCATACAAATTTAAACGCGCGCGCACCATTTTCTGAAATAATGACGTCACGCTGTGAAAACAGCTGACCGCTTTGCATAACCTACTATCACTCAATCGTGCTGGGTCAGTAAGGGAAATTTTTTTGAACGCCTCTCTTCGTCTGCCGCGTGGGTGACACATTTCTGCCGCACATTTGTATTTTGTTTTTGTTTTTGTTTGGCTTTTGTTTTGCTTTTGCCTTTGCTGGCTGGCAAAAGCAAAAATAACTTTTAATTAATTGATGCATAATCATTCTAATTATGCTGGTAGCTTGCATTTTTCCCTCTGAGTGCGATTAAGCTGCATTTGCCACATGGTGCACTGCAGTCACCGAAAGAGCGAAAGAGAGATAGAGCCAAAGTGTGTGAGAGCGGCAAAGCGAGAACACAAAATAAGTTAGAACGCCTTTTTTTACAGTTTGTTTTTTTTTTCTGTTTCCGTGGAATTTTTCACAGTTGCTGCACTTTTCGCTCAAGTCCTGTGACTTACTTTTCGCACCAATTCGGTGTCAATGTCGTCCTCGCACCTCTCACTGCGTCTCTCTCTCCCATCCCGCAGCACACTTCGTCCCTTTCAGCATGTCGCGCGCACGTTTCCAAATAATTTCATATTTATTGACAGCCATTGAACTTTTACAGTTGCAATTGCAGCTAGAGCAAGAGAGAGAGAGAGTATGAGGCAGTTGAAATAGAAGTGGAAGTGGGAGAGGGCGACTCAGTAAGCGCCATCTTAGGCTGCCTTCGCAGTCAGCAAGATGGAAAAAATGGCGAGAGATGAGAGAACTTGAGCCTGATATTTTACTGCTAATTAGAGGCCGGCCGCTTTCGCTTGACGCAAACTAACTAACTAAGCCCAAGGTCGCTTCTCTTATGATAAGCCTCAGCTATGCACTTGAGCTTCCTCTTACTTTTAAATAGTGAAACTTCCGCTTAAAAGCCAAGAAAAGACAAGTTACCCTGATTATCTTTAGCTCTTACGTGTGCCCATAGTGCACGTAGAAAGTCATTTGTGCAAAAGTTTGTTTTCTGTTTTGGAATTATTATAAAGAAATGAGTCAAGTTGATGAAATAGCTTCATTATTAATTAATTATTGTACATAAATATATTAGCTGGATTTTTATATCATTTCAATTTATATATCCACACTCCAACAAGATAAAATATATTTATTATGAAGCCTTTTTACTTTCCTTTAAATAATTTTCCTTCATATGATGAACTATGTCTCAAGTTAATCAATTTCCTAAAGGAGAAGCAATGCCTTCATTTACCAACTCCTCCTGCCCATTTAGATCATGAGATGCCTGCTCCTCTTAGTCCTCTCGCTCGCCTATTGAGCGTTACATCAAAGTTGATTCGTTTTTGCTATACGCATCCACATCTACCAGGTGGCTCAGTCACGCAGACTTTAAGTCATGTAGAGGAATATGAGGGCTAAATCTCTGCCGCTGCCTCTGCCTCTGCCTCTGCCGCTGCCTCTGCCTCTGCCTCTGCCATGTAGGTTGCCATGCTGTACCTTTTATTACAAACTTTCGCTGGCAATCACAATGGTCGCCAGCCGCACTTATATGCCAGCTCCTCACTCAGCATGCACTCGGCTCTGGGCTGGAGGATGTGGGCTGCGTGTGCTCTGCTCTCGGCTCTGCCGGATTTTGACACAGTTTTGAGGCAAGTTTTAGTTTTATGCTCGGTTGAGACAAATAGTTGAGTGGAGCGCTGTGCTGTGCTGTGCTGTGCCACGCACTGTGGCAAGCAGCGTTAGCTGGCGCTGAGGTTGAAAACACTCCAGCAGCAGCTCTGCAACCGCAAATATGCACGAGCTGCCAGCCATGGGGCGACTGCCAAGCAGGTGGCAACAGCTCAAACTCGACACACGGCACCGCCAACTGCCATTAAAGTGCCTCGCGGCAGTTTGTGGAACGTCGTTTGGCTTTGATTCCTGTCAAAGGTGCGCGCTGCACATCAATTGTCTGTCGGCGGAGCCAGGGCTAAAAGGGGTTTGGGCTCGCCTCCACGTAAAATTAAACAACAAAAAACGAAGAAGAAGAACGAAAATGAAAAGTGAAAAATGAAAAATGCAAAATGATGAGAAAAGGCGCCATGGAAACAATTAAAATGTGGCAGGGCACTCGAAGGGGGCCTCACGCGCAATCTTTCAGGCATATTCAAAGCAAATAATTGACTCGAACAGCGCGCAGCAGGCGAACATCAAAAAACGAGGCGCAATTCCAAATTGGAATGGTGTGGGAGAATTAATTAAAATATTTCTGCAAATGGATTTCGTAGGCAAGGCCAATTAAATACCGAAAACGAATGCCTGGAATGCCTGCGAACTAAGGGAAAAACTAAAGGAAGTAATCCCTATGAAAAGCAACGGGCATAACTAGCCGAGTAAACTGAGCCATAGATAAACTTTATTTACAATAGCTCAAATCTGCCAGATGAACAATAAAAACATATGTGATATATACATATATATGATATATATTATCGTATCATGTGCAACCTGAGCTTGTTGGCCTTCGTTAAGCTGCTGTTGAGCCAGCTAAATGCCATTACAGTTGCTCTATGGACAGCTCTTAGTTGCGGGCTTTAAATTTGTCATGGCGCAGCATGACAGCTTCGGCGATATGCCAGATATACACATATACATATATACAATATATAGTGCATAAGCAGTACTTCAATAGAAATGTCATAAACATTTCTAGGCATTTTTTTGTTGTTCTCTTTTCTTAACTGCATATTTGAAAATGCGCAAATAAATGTTAATGCCAGCTGCACACAGATATATGTATAAATATATATACACATATACATATACCTATATATATCACGACATATATGCATATGTTGTATGAAAAAAATAAATAAATGGGCAACTGGCTGAAGTTTCAAGTGCAATCGCACACACACACACACACAGCTCCCCTTTGCCTGTGTGTGTGTGTGGAAAAATGCCATAAATTAAATTTTATGAAAAACAATTACGTATAGCCAAAGTCCGCCCCCACAGCAGCCCGGCTCGGCCAGGCCAGGCCACACCCCGCCCGACCGCCGCCAACCCTGGCAGCTCTACATGTGCCCGGACTGCGGTTTACACTTGTAAGCATTTTCCCAGGCATATTTCATCGTGGCAGGAGGCGGGCAGCAGCGGCAGCTCAACCAGGACATGCCCAACATTTGCAAGTGTGTAAATTTCATTATGTATGTGTGTGTGTGTGTGTGTGTGTGTGTGTGTACATATGTATTGTCGCACGCGGAGTTTTACCTGCAGCGCTTAAATTAGCCAAGAGCCACTACACCAAATGTGGGGCAACAGGTCCAAAGAACTCCACTCTGAATGCGTGTGTGTGTGTGTGTGACAATTTTGGTTTGCTTTTACTTTCGCTGCGCCGACTGCTCCTGCTGCTCCGGCTGCTGCTCCTGCTGTTGCAATTGGATCTCGGCTTCTGCTAGCCTGCGCGCTGGCTGCCTATACATCATTTCCGCTATATGGTTTTATATGCTTTTAATAGATGTCTGCATTTGGAAGCAATTTATTTTTGAAAATGTGCACGATTCTTAGAATGTCAGGGAGTCTGAGCGGCTGCGAGTCAGCTCGTCGAGATTCCGGGATTGTGAGTGCGGACTCAGTGCGGGTTTTGCTTTTTATTTGCATTTTATGTATTCAAATTGTGACATTTACACAAACACACACACACTCGCATACTCTTACACATGTTCCAGTTTCCCACAGTCATAGATATTCATTTGTATGTCAGTTGCCACACACTCACACACATAGTCACACCCACACACACTCACCTGTTTCTGCTGCACGAATGAATCTAATTGCGCAAATGTGTGTTAAATTATATTTTTGCATACGCAGACAATCACACAAGCAAGCTGCAGGCATAACAGCTCTGCCAGCAGGAGGAGTAGAAGCAGCAGCAGCAGCACACCGCAGCAGCAGCAGCTGTGCTCTGTGGTTGTTCCAGTTGTTGTTACTCTGGTTTTTACCTGCCAGGTGGGGCGAGTGAGCAAGTGTGGGTGCACTCAGCAGAGGGTCTACTCAGCAGTTGTGAGAGACAGAGAACATATTTCTTAAATCATATAAAGATGGAAAATCTCTTCAACTTTTCTGCTACAAATTTCTAGTATTTCGCTCGGGGCTCTTCCAGCAAGCTGATTTATAAGTATTTCCCAGAAATTACTTACTTTTACTTGACATTTTGTAAATAATTAGTTACAGCTGTTCTGCCTTAGCTACCTCTAATACCAATCAGAGCTTCTGCAGTTACTTTTTCCACTCTTCTTCTACTTTCTCTTTCCAGAACTGCTCGGGCCACCCCTTTGGCATAACGTGTGGTAGCCCTAGTCTACATCCCAGCGCAGAATTTTCTACTTCTTATGCGCACCCCAGCCCCAGCCCCCGCCTCAGCCACTTCCGCACTTCCTCTGCGCCCGCCTTTGATGCTTGGCATGTTGTATGGCTGGTGTGCCATAATTGTCAGTAGCTTTTGTTGAATAATTGCTGCCATGCCCAATGTCGAATGCCGGGGAGCCAAGCCAGATGAGCAGAGCACACACACACATACACACACACACACACACACACGCATGCACATACAGATGTATGGCAATGCCAGGGGCACTTGCTGCAGCATCCACCGCTTCCTTACCTGCCCCACCTTCCTGCCTCCTGCTGCTGCTGCTGCTGCCATGGCTGGCAAACAAATAACAGCAGTCGGCAGCTAGGGCCATGGACTTGGTGTCTCGCTCTTGAGAACTTGGAACTTGCCATGGAAATTTAATACATTTGGATTTAAAAGTCAAGACATGTTGTTCGGCTGCTGCGTTGCCAGGCAGGAGGCGGCGAGTGGAGAGAGAGAGAGGAGAGAGTGGGAGGGCGACAGCGTTGACCCGGGCACAAACAAATTGCGACTTACACGTTTGCTATTTTACATAAATTACAAAAACAAGCAACAGAGAGCCGAGCCTGTGGCATGCCACGTACGTTGCCAACGTGCAGAAAACGGGCGACATTTTTATCAATTAGTTTAATCTGCCAGTCATGAGCGAGATGGAGAGAGAGAGAGAGAGAGAGAGAGAGAGAGAGAGGGGAGGCAGCAGGGAGCAGGTTGCCACGCCTTATCAACAGCAGCAGCAGCCGACAGCCTCCTCCCCACGAAAAAAAAAAGAACTTGCTTTGCGGTTGCTTTTGTTTTCTCTTTTCCCCTCTACCCCCTCCTCTCTCCCATGACCGCTTCATCGCTCTTCCCATCACCATTTCTCTATTTCTTGTTTGGCAGATGCAAATCCTTAAAATTGATTTTGATTTTCGATTTGTGCCAAACAAATCTCACGGCGAGACATCGAGACAGCCCCCAAATCAGGCAAATTATATTAATTTCCACATTGTCAGCTGCTTTGACACAAATACCAAATGCCAAATCACAAGAAATCCAAGCCAAATGCTTCGCTCCAGACAAGAAAATTAGAAAATCGATTATTTTAAAGCACATAGATAGAGAAAGCGAGATGGATAGAGAGTGAGTGGGAGCGGAAGAGGGAGAAGGCTACAAACGGATTCCAACTTGGGACATTAGCCAAACCCAGACGGAAAAAAAAACTTCTTCAAAATGGACCAAAAATGCCAGCAAACAAATGAAATAAAAGCAAGAGATGGCATAAAAAAAGCAGCGCCAGTTGATCGACTGGCAGATATCCTTTATAGCTCAGCATTTGAGTTTGTGATTGAGTAGATTCTCTATATGAAAAATTTAGATTTGTAGAGCTGCAATAGAATGTCGATTCAGTAGAATTGAAGAACTTTTGAAACTATATTAAATCAAGCAAAGCTGCATTGCAAAATATAATTAAAAATATAAATTAAGCTGATCGAAGATCATTTGGCAACGTTAAGATATGCAAGCTCTATCTCACTCTCTGCCTAGCTCACTCTATCTCTCTCTCTGTCACACTCTCCCTCTCTCTCTCTCTCCCCTCACTCTATATCTCTCTTACATTCCATTTATATTCATGCTTTAATTTAAACACTTGCCCAATCTCTTTAAACACAAATTTAATTTTCCGAACTCTACTTTTCATATTAATAACATCGTAATTTAGTTATACATTATCATTTCCATTTTAATTTCTTTCTTATCAGCTGCCACACCTTTCATGTGCTGGGATAATGAAATCATTTGGTTGCTTAACCAACGGCGAGGCAAAGCTTTAATGGGCTATCCTAAAAGGGTATTCAGAGACAGCAAAAAGGCCGACGATCTGCCAGTCTGTCTTTTTGTCAGTTTGCCAACACATGGGCGCAGGGGCGTGGCCGACATACACACACAAACGCACATATAGTTGGAAAAAACACTAAAATGCTCTTATTCAAATGCAGATTATCCTTTGCCGCACCCACACACACACACACACACTCACACACACACAACTACACTCGCCTAGGCTTAGTCCAAGGATTTACTTTCATTTGTATTCGAGTTGTGCGTGTGTGTGTGTGTGTGAGTGAGTGCAAGTGTGTTTGTGGAGGGCTCTACACGACAACGAGAATTAGACAAATGAAGTAGAATTTTGTTTGTGGCACACACACACACACGCACACTCGCACACCCACACACTCGAGTTTAAAGTGCACAAGAGGAAGGCAAGAAGGACACTTAAGTGCCTCCTCGTTGTGTTCACATAATTCGATTTATGTAGTTGCCATCATAGTAGTTGCTGTTTTTGTTGTTTTTGTTGTTGTTGCTTTTGTTGTTGTTGTCGGTTGAAGTCGCAGGTCGAATCTGTATACTCAGCCGAGTGACAGACTCTCCACACATTTGTCGCATTGCGTCTGCCTCTGCCTCTGCCTCTGCCTCTGTCTCTGTCTCTGCCTTGTAATTTTCATATACGTAGCTCAAGTGCGCCTGCTGGCAATAATGAAACAATTTTTGTGTATCTCTCTCATTGCTCATCATCATCATCATCATCTACATTACAAGCAACAACATCATCGTCATCATCATCATCATCAGCATCAACTTTTGTCACGCAGCTGACAAAATTTGACTCTGATTTCTAGCCAAATTCTTGACCAGTTGATTGTCCATATTTTTGGCAATTATCGATTTGACACATTTCGGTTTTTGGCCAACAAACATTTTGACACGAGTGAGCGACACACCCACACACACACACACGCACACTCAGCCACTCAGAGAGACATCAAGTTGCAAATTTCATGCATTCGATAATCAAATTTATATAACACAATACGAAGCCAAATCCAAATATTTGACCAAAGTGCACGCAATTGTTCTGCAATTTGGCATTCAAGCAATTTGGCATTGATAAGTCAAGTATTTAGGTTGCCTCGATTATATTGGCAGACGAATTTTGCATTTTGCATTTCGAATGTTGCAGCAGTTGAAAATTGACGGGCAACGAATGCACTCAGCCTGCTCCTTACTATGCGAGAATGTAAGCAGTTGAATGTTGTTTGGATAAGCCTGTTCATTATTTATGAAGAGTATATTAGATTTCAGCTTTGTTGTTGTTGAAAAGCATTCTGCCATATTTCTGCATAAATAGAATGTTTTAAATGATATGTAATGCTGCTTGAAAGCAACTAAAATTAGAAATCATTCAGCTGATGATATCAATAATAGAACTTATAGAGCAGCAAATCTAGCCAGCTCAAACTCGCTTTTCTCGTCTACTACTCCCATTTCCTCATAGCCCAGCAATATGGTGTGAAGCATGGCTCATATCAATTTACCTGATACCAGGAAATGCCAATTGATGAGAACTGGTAGCCGAATATCTGAAATTAAACGAAACTGCATTGTGAAATCTTCGAAATTCACGTTAACTTCTTAACCGACTTTGTAACAAGGATCTGCGAGTCTCAAATTTCTTGTTGTCACAACAGCCGGCATGCCCTCAAGTGCGGCGAGCGACCCTTGGCAGGGTCGTAAATCCTATTAGATCCTGCAACATGTGGCGGCTGCATAGAGAAATCTGCGCGCCTTTGTCGAGGAACGAAGAAACTATAATCGGCTTTAGCTCAATAGCGACAATTGATGCTGTCAACGAGCATCAGGCAGAAGGTAGCCTAATCCCGATACAGTTCATCCCTCTCAGGCTCAGGCTCAGCTCAGCACTTGCATAATTCTACATGGATTCTACGCTTGTTATAGTTTTTGATAGTTTCTCAAACCCAAAAGTTTAATGTGAAAATAAAAGCTAATGCTTGTCGGGCCCACATCGATGCCATTATCGTTATCGTTCCATCGATCCATAACAAGCCATTGTCGATCTTCACACCTCTCAGCGAACAACAGCAACAGAATCGTATCTAAATGAGAAACTATGCTCTGGTAGCCTATCTATCCACAGATTAAACCCAAACACAAACAACATTGCTTATCGGAGAGAGAGGCATTTGAATGCCTTTACAAGATCGCAACGATCGCTGATCGGAAATGAGCCAGCAGTTTTCATGGGATGCGACCCTCGCTTGTATTGTCTTAACAAGTTCGATGTTGGGCTCTGCCCCTTCTTAATTTGATGCCGAAAAAACTGAGGCCATAAAAAACGAGATGGGCAAGCTAGAGCATCTATTTATCACGAGCAGCTCGAAAATAAACGAGATCATGACAAATCCGTGCCGGCTGGCTGACTAACGACTCCCAAGTCGCAGTCTCTACTCTCTCAAGACTGGCCCTAACTCTTGAAGAAACTCTTTTGCCTGCTGTTGTCGATTTTCGTCTGTCGATTCTTGACGGTCGAGCCATATGGCCAGCATAGATAGATGGAAGTCGGGACCACGCCCGCTCGATTGCCATATGTTCGACTCTTGCTCGGCAATTATCCTTTTCCGTTCTGCTCTCTCCCTCTCTCTCCCTCTCTCTCTATCTTTCTCTCTCGGGTCTCTGGTGCATTGGCATTTTGGAAATTAGTCTCAGTTTCGGTTTGGTTTCTGGCATGCTAGACCAAAGGGACGCCGCTGCAACTGCAACAGCAACAGCAACAGCAACAGCAACTGTTGTTGCTGCCCGTTGGCTGCGCAGCATATAAAACCGCAGCTAATGCGCTTATGTACGCTCAATAAGACGCTGACAGGCATTTGGTCCAGCGAATGGGTGTGGCGGCTGGGGGCAAGGTCTGCGCCATGTCTGTTGCACCACAATATTTTTTTCGGTTCGGCAAAAGGTTTTTCTTGTAGTCGTCATAAAACTTTCTGCTGCATAGCTCATCGCAGCCACATCTACATATACATATACATATGTATATGCATGCATACATGCATACATGCATACATGTAGAACATCTTTCAGATAGCGAGGCACTAAATCTGACGCCCTTGCCAATGGGTACTTAGCAGCAGCTGTCATATCCTTGGCGCTGCACAGTTTAAGTGTTCCATCTAAGGACACTTTGCGTCTCAGCTTGCAGCTGAGTCTCTCCCGTGCCCTGGCAGAGCTCTCTCTGTATTCTGATACTTTTGGTGTCATTTATCAATACCTTCTGCTGCAGTTGCACTAAATATAGCCGCGTCGAGACTTCATAAATGAAGCGCTAAAAAAGAAAACAGATTGTGCCATCGATGATAAGGGAAATCTCATTAGAACTGTTTATTTATTATACATTTACTTTTTGTTTATTATATTATTTGTATTGATTATTTATTTATAGTTTTTGTAATATTTAGAATTTTTTTTGTAATTATTCTTAATTTTTCTTTATTATTTTATATCAATTATTTTTTGCTTTTTCTTCATATTTTATATTCTTCTCCTCCTTTGCATTAAAATTTGTTTACTGATTATTTACATATAGCTTACATAATATTTAGTATTTTTTATTATTATACCTATTTGTTTTTAGTTTTTTCTTTATTATTTTTTTTTTATTTTTCATTCAATTAGCTCCTGCTTTCTCCTCTTATTTAATATTCTTCGCATCATTTTCATTAAATTATTAAAACTGTCCAAATTCAAAGCAGGAAAATTACTTAGCGAGATTTTAGCATATTCTTGAAATTTTCAATTTCGTATATCATTAGCATAGTTTTGCGCTCGCCTCGGCCAAAAAGACAGTGCAACGAATTAATTTGTTGCTTGCCAAAAAATGAAAAAATGAATAAAACTGAAGAAGGGAAAGCAGTGGAAAATGAAAATGAAAATGAAAAGCGAAAAATTTGCGCTGCTTTCCAATCGCAGGCTGACTTACTGACTTGCCCCTCGACTTTTGCGTACAAGTGAATTTTAATTTAATTTCCCTAGAACTAGACGCTCGAGACAGACGTGTGCGCCAGCTCAGAGCTCAACCCGCAGCCAGAAGCCAGGAAGCGGCAGGCAGAAGGAGCCGGCTGTGGGAGGGAGTGGGAGAGTGGGGAGGCCTGCTTTGACTCAAGTCCGGGCGCTTTAATTGTGTGCGGCATGACAAGGCACAAAATGGCGACGAGAGTTGCACGTCATCAGGCACACAGCCCCACGCCCGCACGCCCACACGCCCCCTAACCAGCCCGCCTCCTGCTGTCCTCCGTACGTTGAACAGACGCCAGTCTCTGTGCGATTTTCGTATTTAGTTAAACAAAATTAAAACGTGATTTGTTTTCTTGTTTTCGCCTGGCACTCTCCACTTTCTATTTTCTACTGCTTCATTCAGCAGCTCGCACATTTTTGGCGTTCCACTAGCAGCACCGAAATCCTCCGTCCGTCCGGCTGTCCGTCTGTCTGTTTGTCTGACTGCTCTTCATTATGTTGCAAGTTTAAAGCGTTTTAAATTCAATGCGCGCCCCCTTTGTGGCACCAATTGAAAATTTATTGCATTTACAAGTCGATTTATTATGCAAGTCAACACTGCTGGCCGCCCACTCGCAGCAGGAACAGGAGCGGCATCAGGAGCTGGGAGCAGGAGTAGGAGCTAGAGCACAAGGACATGCGAGTCGTGGCATTGCGGTGGCTGCTTCTCATCAAAAGTGCCTGCGGGTTCTACTCTGCTGCCGGTGCCGTCGCTGCTGCTGCTCCTATTTTCCAATCTGCACTTTCATTTCAATGCCCGTTGACAATTTCCATTTGGCGCCAGCTTCCCGGCATCCTCCTCATCAGCCTCGCATCCAGCAGCCGAAGTGAACCGCAGCTGCTAACCAAGTGACATTTAGATTTGATTTGAAATGTTCAAATTACCAACATTATAAAAGATGAACAGCGTTAGCTCTCGACTCAACTGCTCCTAGCTTAGACAGTAGTTAAAAGGTGGGCGGTTTGAAGAGTTTCGATTGCTCCTAATGAAATTCAATGATGCTCAATGGAATAATATTGCGAGTAGCAAAGGTAGGTTATTCCAATTGCTCTGCTTCTGAATGGAGATAAGCTTAAGACAACAAACAAATGATATAATGTCTTTAATTAAAAATAATGGCAAGTGTGACCTTACTATATGAAATTCAGTTGAGGATTTTGGTACTCTACAAATCAATTATTTCTCCTTCTTCTTCATTCTACTCTTTTTCTCTTTCCGGCTACTTCACTCTCTCCCCTTCATCTATACCTCTCTGATTCCTTACTATATACCTTTCTATATACCATATATTGCTCATCTATTTCTATCTCTCTCTCTCTCTCTCTCTCTCTATATATATATATATATATATATATATTGTATATATATATACATGCCTATGAATAAACATATAGATTTATCTATCTCTATCTCTCTTGCCTGCATACTCATTTACTTATTATACAACCCTCGCTCCTTCACACGCAGAATTTCATCCTATTTGAGTCTCTCTCGCTCCCTCTCTCTCTCTCTCTCTTCTCTCTCTCTCTCTCTATCTCTCTCTGTGTGTGTTTTAAACGCATCAAATGCTTGCGTGTGATTAGTTTGCATACAATTTGTTGGGCGTGCTGTGTGGGAGGCAGATGTTGAGGCATTGGATGAGCTGCTATGAAGACGAGATTGGATGAGCTTGTGGATGAGAGTGAAGCCTTGTTGACAAGTGGCAGGCAACGTGGTACTCGTACTCGTGCTCGTAGTCGTAGTCGTCCTTGTTCTCGTCATCATCGTCAGTGCTTAATTTCGCGGTTTCACGCTTAGAGCGCGTAATTCCATTCCTAACTACTTCAACAACTGACAACAACAATAGACAGCGACAACAGCGACAACAACAGCAATAGCAACAACAATAGCAACAAGCGAAATGAGCATTTGAATACTAAAGGAATTGATAATGTGGAACAATGCGAATTTCGGGCGGCTTTTGTTGTAATTGTGCTTGTAAGTGGGCGTGGCTATACGGTGTGATGCTCGCTGATGCGATATGTGTGTGTGTGTGTGTGTGAGTGTGTGTGTGAGTGTGCTTGATGTGTGTACGCCTTGTTAGCAGCACGTTAGTCGCTCAGTTAGTTAGTTAACACTCACACATTAGGCTGATAGGCACACTGAGAGTGAGAGAGAGCGGGGGGAGAGGGGCCGTAAGCTCATGCAACTGTGTGGCAGGCAATCAGGAGCAACTTTACCAGAAACTCACGTGCCAACTCAACAACTGACAGATCTGACAATTGCCAACATCGCCAATGGCAACTAACGCAATTTTTGTGTCCAAAAATTGTGGCTAATGAGCATTTCAAATACGCACGCAAGAGGGGAAGAGAGAGGGAGGATGCAAGAGTGGCCCGCTGGCAACTTGTTAACAAGCTGGCACCCGCAGCAAGCAAGCCGCTGGACATTCAGGAATTGCCATTGACTCTTGCTTTGCGCCAGTTTGCTGACAATTAGTCGCAGTTAATATGATTGCCACTTGATGTCCAGATGGGCCAACTCCATTAAACTGGCACAATGCGCCGCTAAAACGTCGCAGTCGGAAATGCTCTAAAAGCGAGAATTAACTGAACTGAATGTATGTGGGGAATATTTATGAATTGAGAGAACTATGCCATATCAGCTACATTAGAATTGAGAGTACTATGTCATATTAGTCAGAATATAGGAATTGTAGAATTGATAGAGCTATGTCATATTACTCATATTATACGATTTGAGAATTGAGAATAATGAGAGAACTGCTATATAATCCATATTATAGTTAGGATTTTTAGAATTGAAAGAACTTTAGCCATCTTAGAATTGAGAGAACTGTGCCATATTATTCATGTTGTAGAATTTATAGAATTGAGAGAATCATGCCAGATTAGTCATAATATAGGTTTAAAATTTAGAGAATTCTTCCATATAGAAGGCACTTTTTGCCTATTGGCCATGTTGTAGAATTTATAGAATTGAATCCTTTGCCATTTTAGCCATGAGAGAGAGAGAGAGAGAGAGAGAGACGTATGCCTAATATTTAATATATGTATATTATATGAGTAATATAGTTAGCATATAGGATTTATGGAGATAACTATATATTTTTTCAGCCTATAATCAATATAGTAAATTTGCATAGCATAGACTCAACTCTTAATAATAATAATAATAAAAACTAAATACAATTTTTAAAAATTAAAAAAAAAAAGAGAAGAAATGTAATCAATAAATTTATGTATACCATCTCACAGCTGGCATTATTTCTCACCCCTTTTCAAAATATATTCATATTAAAGCATAACATATGCACAGCGCTCACATTCCTGTTGAAGGAAAGCATATTTGGCATTCGTTCTAGTTTTGCGTTTTTTTTTGTTTGTGGGCCATGCATCAGAGTGTAGACCCATTTGTGCCATGCGGTTCTGCATAGCGCAAAATCTAATGTCAGCTTAGCGCGCAATTTGTTGCTGTTGACAGCTGTGAGAGATTGTTGCTGTTGCTGTTGCTGCTGCTGCTGCAATCGGGTTAAAGTACGAGGCAAATAAGGGCAGAGAACGTCAAGAACGGCAACGGCCCACTGCAGGCATTTGCCGTTTGCCATTGTCCCGTTTCTCAGCCCCTCAGTGTCTTCTATGCTAGGATGTGGCTGTTGTTGTTGCTGTGAGTGTCAGTCACAAATGCTAACGACATTTTGTTATTTACTTATTGCATTCATTTAGTCGAGCATACTCCAGCTCAGCCTTAGCTCTCTCACTTGCTCTCACTTTCCTTTATGTGCGACTGACGCACTCTGGACCACATTTCCTCATTTGGCAAATGGGGTGAGGGGTGTGGGGGGGGGTGTGGGGTATCGAGTGTAAGGGAATGGCAAGCAACTCTCATCTTGTGCTCATCTCTTTGCTATTTTTAATCTGCCGCCCTTTTGTATTGCACTTAACTTGGACTGCAGCCCAGTCTCTGCGAGTCGCATCGAGTCGAGTGCATTGTAACCAGAATTTCGCTTGAACAATGGGCCTCAAATAATGGGGCAAATTGAATTTGAATTGGTTGACTGCTCGGCTGCTCTCCTGCTTGGCAGCTCGACTGCTTGGCATTCTACGCACACACACACACACACACACACACACACTGTCTTCCTTTAGCCAACTGCAGCTTGAGCTCAATAATGTGCTCATTGTCAAGGAATTCAGTGTGAAAACAATGCGCGAGTCGTAGGAGTTCTGCTGGATGGGTGCCTGGCTCTATTGTGCGTGCTCTGTAAATATTATTCTTCTTTAAAATTGTAGAAGCAGCCAGCTAGGATACAAGATACGAAAAAATTAAAAAGAAAAGAAAGGTTATGACAAGCAAACCATTTGTCGTAAATAGTCTAACGCCAAGCCAAGCCAGGGGAATGAAAGATAAATGGGCAAAAGCAGCAATCCTCAGAGCTCCGAGCTCCGAATGAGAATGAACAGAAACGGGCCAAGAGCGAGGAGCTGGCCATAAAAATCAATTGAAGTCGAGTTCAAAATCAGAAGCGTATTATTTTTTATTCTAGTTGCATTGTTGTGCTCGTTGTCGTTGTCGTTGTCGTTGTCCTTGTTCTGTGCCTGGTTCTTGTTGTTCTTCTTGTTCTTGTTCTTGTTCTTGTTCTCTTCAGTGGTAAATGACAAAGAAGCAATTATGTCGAGGTCCTGGCATACAAAGAATGCCTCGAAAGTGCCTGGGAAATCAAGCGTATTATAATCAAATTCAAACAAATTGTGATTAACAATTTGCCGTCTTCAGCACACAAATTAAATAACAGAAGAAGTTCCCAGATGAACGAGAGAAGTGTGAGGGTGAATAGTAACTTTTCTGGCAGCAGACTTTCTGCGAGACTCAATCAGGAGTTCATTTGCTGTGAAAAATATTTCATGAATGGCTTTTTAGCTGAAGCGGAAGTCTCCCAAGTCTTACTCTGTTGATAATGCCCAACGAGTTAGAGCCGTAAGCCAACCGCATAATCTCATATGTAGCGCACTAATCCAACAGCCAGTTGCATGCTCGCCCAGACCTTGACACAGAAAGAGAGAGAGAGAGAGAGAGCGATGAATTCATTGTTGCACTCGCTCAGTCGTCGCTGGCCATGGCCGATTGAACAAAATGCTAAACCAATTGCTAATCCTTTCTTTTTTCGGCAGCCCAATCCCAGTGCCGCACTCACCACCTGCCAGCCGCCACGTCGAGCAGCTGTTGCCACTGACTGGATTTTTGTTGTTTTTGCCCTGCATAGGGCGGACAAATCCACTGATCCACTTTGCGTACAGTAGCAGCCGCCTTTATGTTTTGACAAAATGTTTTTGTTGAGTGCCCATTGACTCTGGCCAGACCATGCCGGCCGGCCAGTGTGGTTTCATGCGTCTCCTGCGCTCTATTTGCTCATGCAGGTTGCACAGACAAACAATGCGGGCGCATTCACATTCATTTTAATAATTTACCTGAGCCACTGCGACGTTGACAATTTCCGCTTTTGGTTAGCTCTCTCTTTAATTTTCGAAACAAGACAAAAAAATAACATCATTTCTATATATGTATTTAGAAGTGAAGAGAGGAAAATGGGAAAGTTGCGTCCAAGTGAAGTCCAATACGCATTTGTAGCGACCATAAGCGGATTATGTTCTATGTGCATGCGGAGGAAATGGAAATGGAAACTCGCAATTTTTATGAATATGAAAAGCCGCTTTGGCCAGCAGAACTAACTAACTTCAAACAAAACATTACAAACGCACACACACAAAAAGAGATGCTGGAAGAAATAAGTCCAGGAATGTTATTAGAGCTCAGTCCAAAAGGCTTACGCTCAACGTAGATGCCCTAACAGTCAGCATCAGCATAGATCACATCATATGTGTCTCTTAGTGTGCATATATTTAAATGTATTTATAGTTCTCTGACACGAACTTTCCATATAATTCATGGAAATTTTGGTAATGAATCGACCTCGAAATACCCAACAATTTCCCCCGGGTGGGTTAGTGTATTGCGCAGCGTCGTCCATTGAATCGAATGCGCTGGCTGCTTTGTTAATTAGTTTTGGCTCCTGCAATTTGTCAGTAAGTCGTGTGGCTGTCTTAAAGTCTTAGCCCGGGAGACTGACTTTAAGTTTTGGCGCCCATAAATATGCCATAAAACTATTTGGTTGCCCTGACTAGATAAAAGGGGGAGTTGGGCCGGCGCGGACAGCAAGTGTGGCGAACGGACAAAACAAGACGAACCAACCACCGGGACGCCAGTTGGAGTAAAGCGCAAGGGGAATTGCGTAGACTTCTGAGACTACTGTGCACCATAACAAAGTTAATAATAATAAAGCAGAGCAGAGCGAAAGGGAGCTGGGGTGACTGGGCTAACGTAGGATGAGCGGAGTGGGATCGCTGGCACGCCCACACACACAGAGATTTCAGTGGATACAGCGACAGGGAGTGCTGCCAGCAAATGCGATTACAATTTGTTACACTTACACAGCACAAAAAGTGCGACCAACCCCCTGAACGGAGTCAGAGACGGAGACGGCGAGGAAGGCAAGGAAACAATGCCGCAGAGTCGCCAGTTGCGGTTATACAAATCTGGAGTCCGGAATCTGGTCTCATCAACCTGACCAGAGAAATGCCCAGAAAACGAGGGCATAAATCAGGCAGCACAGCCTCCAATCGATTGGGTAAAAGGGAATGGAGAAACGGGAAAGGGGAAAGGGCAAGTGGCAAGTGGTAAGGGGCCCAGGGGATGTTTTTCAGTCTAATCAAAATCAATGCTAGACTAAAGGGGCATGGACAACTGCACAAGTCTCTTGGCGCACTCCAACCCCCAGCCCAGCCTCGATTTCTGTACTCATTTTGTCTTGGACCGATCAGGCAAACATCAATTAATTTTTCAAAGTCAGTGCGTAGACAAGGCCTTCGGGAATTAAACGACAATGACGATCCATTCATGAGTTATTAATAAACTAACGATCGTCTTGGGCTCGTCGCCCGGAAGCGGCTGCTGCAGTTGCTCTCGACATATCCAAAATGCAGTTTGACTTTTATTAATTACAACTAGATTTTTATTTATAACAACAAATTGTTCACATTTATCAAATTGGCTTAGGACACATACATACATAGCATACGCATCGATGGGCCTATTCATTAATGAATCAACCTTTGATTCAGTTCTCTCCATCCGCTTTGATCTTTGCTGCTTAAAACTGTTCGCTATACTTGAGCTTCTGCCAGCCGGCGCGCTGTCTTCGCATCTCCCTATAGCTATTGGGCAGTCCATAGAAAAAGTATATGGAGAGACCTGAATGGATGGGAAATCGAACTGATTGGATTAGTTAAACGTTATAATACTTGGCACACATCATGCACATGCGCAAGGTAATACCACTGCAAGATCTTAAGACAAAGTTTCATAGCTACCGATATGCAATCAGGCTCAACTTGGGGCCATTGCCTCACTTAGTGTTTGGTTAATATCACAAGGTTCAATAGGCATAATAGAAACCATTTTCATTCTCTAACAAAACTAAATTCTAACTCTGATATTCGTAGCTCGATTGGGATTTTCATTTCAACATATTTCGCTGCTATTAATTGGCGTAGAGCACACGTCTCACTCGTCATTTTGTAATTTCAAAATTTCGCAATCAAATTGCTGTGCGCCGTAATCCCGAGCACTTAACTTCTAGTATTGCCTCCATTGTACTGACTCTCAGCAACAGCTACAGCTACTCGCTACTATAACAACATTTGATTACAACAGATTAGTAGATGGAGTGGGTTAGTGTGTGTGTGTAGCTACTCTTACAGTATGCTACAAAATAGAGAATTGGATGGCAATCCTCTCTGGCCTGGCTTGGCTCATTCAATTGCCGCTTCCTCGACGTACACCGACTGCGGCCTACGGCGCACCACCGCACCACCGTCCGCTCCCGGACGCTGCTGCAGCCGATGCGAGGGTCCGCGCTGTAATATGGCCTCCAATTTCGCTTTGAATGGCACCGGCTCTGACTCGGATTCGGGCTCTGGCTCTGGCTCTGGCTCTGGCTTTGGCCCTGCGAATCCGGATGTGGGCATGGGCGTTGACGGGACCAGCAGCTTCGTATTCTTGGCATCCACGACCAGCTCGCGACTCAAACTGGGTCGCTGTTTGTGCAAACTAATGCTGTTTATGGTCTTGTACAAAACCGGATCGAATTTCGGTGCGCGCGGTATGTGGGCAGCTCCGGGCGCTGCCACGGCTGGCTCATCAGCATTGGCGTTGGCATTGGCGCTGGCATTGGCATTAGCATTACCGTTACCGTTACCGTTACCGTCACCGTTACTTTTATTATCAGCCTCATCGTCGTCCGTTTTCAGCTCGCGTATGGCCTTCAGCAGCAGCAGGCGGACATCGGTTTCACTTTTCGATTGTTTGAGCTGCGGCCTGCTGGGCTTGGCCTCATCTGCCTCCTCCAGCGGCGCTGGCTCCTCGTTGCGCCTGTGCTTATTAGCATTGGGATGCATTATAATATGGCTCAGCCGATCCTTAAACTTCTCCGAATGCAACGGATCCTCCACAGAGGAGGCAACCGAGGCTAGCGAAGCAACCGAGCTGACTGAAGGAACTCGCCTGAGCTGAGCTCTGAGCTCATTTGGAGTTGGATGAGCCACCACTGCCACCGCCTGCTCCCTGCTGGCCTCTCGGCTAGCCCTGGCTGCCTGCAGCTGCTCATAGAATGCTGAACTATCGAATAGCTCACGCAACATATCGCCAGCCGCCTGCCTGCACTCCTCCACCGTGCGCAGCTCCCCCGACCGCTGACTGCTCACATCGTCGTCATCGCTGCTGCTGCTGTGCACAGTGGCCACAATGGTGGTCTCTATGACACTGGGCAGCAGCTCGGAGTCGATGCTGAAGTTGCGCTCAAAGATCTGCTGCTCGTCCAGCTGCTGCTGCTGCGAGTCCTCGGCATCGAGCACATCGTCCAGCATGGCTATCACTGAGCGCTCGTCCTCGGCCTCGTTGGTGCTCAGCGTGCTCCTGGAATGGACACTCTTCGTGTCCTCAACGAAAAATATTTTGCCATTGGCATTTTTGTGCTCCTTCAGCTCATCGACCACCTCGCTTAGATTCTGAATTTCATCCAAGCTGCTTGAATTCCGTTTAATCTGCGTTTCATTCGTAATCGTGCTCTGCTTGGATGGATGCCCAAACCCATTGCCATTGCCATTGCCATTGCCATTGGCATTGGCATTGCTGAGCGCTGGGGGCAGCTCGTTGGGCATTTTGAGTGCCCTGTAGAACGCAAGGCGTTCGGGATTACGCTTGGTGGGATCTTTGATGTCATAGAGACACCAGCATGCAAGATATATGGGAATACCTAAGGCATTACGGTTAGTGGAACATGCATTAGTCAAAGGCTACGCAAATTAACATGCAACAATGAATTGGGAGCTGAGCGAGCGACTCACCCACAATCATCCAGACGCCGAAGCGAATCCAGGTCCAGCTATCCAGCTGCAGCATGAGGTAAATATTAATAAAGATGCTAATCGCCGGCACCACGGGCACGAAGGGCACACGGAAGAGGCGGCTGTGTGCCTCGCGTGGCTGCAGGCAGATGAGCAGCAGCACCACGGCAATCAGCAGGATGAGCAGAATAAGCAGGGTCAAGGCCCAGGGCTTCTGAGACCTGATGGCGGGATAAGCCTGCATGAGCAGCACTCCTAGACCCAGGGAGAGCAGACCTGCGGAGTGGACAAGAGATTAGAGTAAAGCTGTTGCCGCCTCCTGCTCGCTGAGTGCACCTACAGAACAGAGTTGTCAGCACGCCCACGATGCGCGTGGAGAGCTGATTGGGCTCCGGCACGCGATGCACATTGAAGAGCTGAGTGCACATTGAGCTCCAGGTGAAGCGCGCGCTGCGCGTTGTCAGCGACGTCGTCTCGGAGATGGCCGCCGTGGGCGACGACTGCTCCTCGGCGTCGCAGTACTCCATGTAGCGCAAGATGGTTATGGAGATGGCCACGACGCTGTAGGCCAGCAGAGTGCCAATGGAGAGCAGGTTGACCAGCTGCGCCAGGTCGAACAGGCCCGCAATGAGGGCCGTGAAGAGCGCTGCCACAATGGAGCCCGTCACGGGCACCTGGAAGCGCGGACTGACCTTGCCCAGAAACCGAAACAGCAGGCCATCCTGGGCCATGGAGTACATGACCCTGGGCAGGGGAAAGAGCGCGCCAAACAGACTGGCCAGCAGGCCAACCAAACCACCGATTGTAACGATCCACATGGCCACCGGCCAGCCGACATACTCAAAGGCATAGGGCAGCGGAGCGTTGACGTCCTGCTCGTAGTAGGGCAGCATCAGGGTCAGCACAGTGGAGACGCCAAAGTAGCAGAGGAAGATAATGAGCAGCGAGAGCAGAATGGAGCGCGGTATGTTCTTGCGCGGATGACGCACCTCCTCGCCCGTGGTGGCAATGCAGTCGAAGCCCACGAAGCCAAAGAAGCAGGTGGCGGCGCCTCGCAGAGTGCCCTCAAAGCCAAACGGAAAGAAGCCGCCATTGCCGATGTTGGTGGCATTCTCGGGCGGCGTCGATGCATCCACGGTCCAGTTGCTGAAGTCGGCTGCAAGAAAAATCAAATACCAATTAGTTGATAGGGTCTAGGGTCGAGTCAGTCGAGCTACCTTTAATGGCGCCAGCGATGATGACGAAGCCCAAGATGAAGATGTTCACGCACGTGACAAAGTTGTTGGCCATCGCCGAGGTCTCCACGCCAAAGGCCAGGGCAACTGCAAAAATTAATTCTCATTCACAAAATATTCGATTCCAGAATTTAAGGGCCACTCACCGCCAAAGACGACGACCAGGCCAAAGGCAAGGAAATCAAAGTAGCTGCCCAGAAAGCTGACGTGCATGGGCGCCGCCTCGGCGAAGCTCTGCTTCAGCGTATCATTGAGCAGGGTGTCCAGGTAGAGGCTGATGCCGCGACACACGCTCGCCGTGCCAATCACATACTCCAGCATCAGATTCCAGCCAATGACAAAGGCCACAAACTCGCCAATGCACACATAGCTGTAGACGTAGGCGGAGCCCGCCTTGGGCACGCGTGCTCCGAATTCCGCATAACAAATGCCTAGAATTGGATAGATTTACTTGCGTCAGCCGATGGATGGGCAGAGGTTTGCTCAGCTCTTTGCTCACCTGCTAGAAGGGACGCCAGTGCGGCTATGGCAAAGGACAGCATCACCGATGGGCCCGCCTGATCCTTGGCTATTTGGCCGGCCAGCACATAGACGCCCGCGCCCAGCGTCGAGCCCACGCCCAGTGCCGTGAGATCCCACAGGCCCAGTACGCGATTCAGCTTGCTCTCGCCCTCGTTGCCATCGGCCGCCAGGTGTTTGCGGCGTGTTAGAACCTTCCACGCCGAGTATTGCTGAACCATGCTGGTATCTCTGCGAACGAAAGTTCATTAAACCACAAATATTGCATCTATCTAAGTCTGGGCTTAGGGTTCAAGTCGTGCAGCCCCAACTGCCAAGATCCACGGACCCACATCTTGCATTGCCCCAGTCGCTTATCAATTCATTATTTAATTATACAAATTATTGAACTCAAATTGCAATCATAGTCGCGTCGCCTTTGTGCTGAGCCTGACTATACTAGATGAAATCATTTGCATATGACGCAGAGGGAAAATTACTTAGACTCCGACTTCTTAGACAAACAGCGCAAAGTTTGTCTTGTTGTCTTTAGTTTTCCTTGAGTTAAAGTTTTTTTTTTTTCGTGGCTCTTTGTGATAACAGAATCGTCGCTTCTTGAGTTAGTCTTCGCCTGCTGTTGGCTTATCCAATGACTAAGGTAGCTAGCTGATAAGCATAGATGCTCAACTATTTGGCTCTAAGGCCACTTTGGTGCGGTCTATTTACACTGCTGCTTCCTCTTCATAGCTGCTGCTTATAAAGATAATGATGTGGGTCTAGGTGAGTGCAGGCTCTACTATGTCGAATGAAGAGTTATATACATGCAAGTGTCTCTGTATGTGTGTGTGTGTGTGTGTGTGAGTTTTATATAATAATTAATCATATTTTAAGTATTTGCCAATTATCTAGTACATGGCTAATTAGTTGACTTACCAACTTGGAAACAGTTGCTGCAATTGCTGCAAACTCTGTGCAAATATTTGAGTTGGCCGGATTGAGAGCTCGTATTCTCGAGTGTATTCGAAGCGTATTCACAGTTGATTCGAAATTCGCGACAACACAACTGGCAGAGACCGTGCTCTGAATGCGTCTGCCGAGCGGACGTTGAGTTACAGCCGCGAATTTGTATTGTTCTTTAAGATAAGCAGACGGCAAATAGAGCGAGCGAGCGTGAGAGAGAGAGAGAGTAGGAGAGTGGGAGAGTGGTAGAGATGGGTAGAGTGCGCCTCGAGCATCAGATACTGATAAGAGATGCAAAAGCGCCGCTAGAGCAGCCGAGTGAGAGCGAAGCAACGGTAAACAGCATTTAAAACTACAAATGCTGCAGGTAACTCGTTGATAAACAGTGAGAAGGAGCGAAAGAGAGAGGGAGAGCGGGAGAGCGGGAGAGCAGTGCTAGCGACGGGGAGTTAGTAAATTAACAGGTATAAACTATTGCGGATGCTGTGACGTCGTTGAACGATCTCGACTGTCTCGACTCGAGTCAGCCTCTCAGCTGTGGCAGCAGGTGCAGCCCCTCGCCCGAAACTCATGTACTCGTATTGTTATTTATGTTGTTGAGATAAGATTGTTGTGTTGTATGTCTCGTATTGATTTGCTGCTTTATTTCCGATCCGATGAGTCGAGGCCCCAGCGCCCGTTGTTATTGACGACGGCTATTGACGCGCTCAGCGAATAGCGTTAACTGAAACTAGGTGATAATAAACGGTTGGCTATATCGCCCACTCCCACCGCAGCAGCAGCAGCAGCAACAGTCAACAGAGAGAGCGAGAGAGAGAGCGAGAGAGAGCGGGAGAGAGTGGGCGTGAGAGTGAGCAGTCTTCATGTCAGCTCTTAAATATCACTTCAGCCTGGTCATAAATATTTGCTTTACTTTATTTTATGGGTCAGCTAAAAACGAGTTGAGCGATATTTATAGATGGAGCATTAATTCCCTTAATGCACTTCCAGAAATAGCCAAAGCTCTTCCACCTCTGGATCGACTAGACATTTACCAAATTTAATTATATCATAATTCAGCCATCTATATTGGAGTTCGACTAAAATTCTGTCATCGGCGCAGATTAGATTTGTTGTTGGGCTGCCAAATGCAATCTTCACATTCTCAAGTGTCAAACTCATGCACAATAAGTGATTTTAATTAACATCTATGCACGTATACATACATATATAGTATATTCATATATTTATTGTAATAAAATGTTTAATTTATGAATGCTGATAATGCAGATGACATACTATATGTGGACCGACATTGGCCCGTCAAATCCAGGCATTGAATATTTAGATTTTATCGCAGATTTACGAAGACACAAATTCAATTGAGTTGTCTCAAAAGTGATGCAACAAATTTACAACGGCAACACCCACAACCCCCTATCCGCTCCGCCCCGCCCACCTTTGGCACTTGTTATTGTTGTTTGTGAAATACTATTATTTCTCATATGCTTGATAAACGCTTCGCTAATAGCAACAATTAAATTATCTATAAACTGATTACGGGCATTAATAAAGCGAGGCGATCTACGCCCTGGCGTTTATAGCTATTCGTCACATGGGATTATACACTGAAAGAAACAAGCTGGAGATGAACAAAAAAATATATATATAAAATAAAAAAAAATGTTTAAGTGAAATTTAAATATATATTTTATTTTGATTTATTTTAGTAGAATTTATTATTATTAAAAAAAAGTTTAGTTTCATCTGCCGCACTTTGCTCAGTGCATGCGTCACAATCAACAGTCAGAGTCTAAACAATCAGAAGTAGCTCAGCCATTCCGCACATATATGTATAATATACATATATATATACGTATATATATAATATATACACAGAGTATGAGTACTCACACTTAAAGTCAGCGTCATAATCGTAATCGTAATCACAATCGAACAATACATTTGTGCCTTGCTGATAAGACGCTCGCAATGCTCTTCACACTTTCACTCAAAGCACATGATACGATCGAATCAGGGCCGGTCGCTCAAGGGGGAGGGGGGTCTCTAAATCACGCAACTCACGTCGTAGATGAGGGGCATTAAAATTTTATTACCCCAACGTAGCTACCTGCTAAGTAAACCCCCACCCCCGCCCCCACACATATACACACAGATTTGGGTTATCCAAGTGCCGGAAATTCTTGGCACATGTGGCTGAGATTGCGAATTGCCCATTTGCAATTGTCGACAACAAATATGAAGAGTTCAATTCAAATAGTTATTTGCCACAAAAGCGCAAATTTGACTGCCTGAAAGGAAATCTGAATTCATCCATTGTAATGCGTAATTCTATGTGGAAATATATCGAATTAAGATAATAATGAGCTGAAAAGTATTGCCTTTCTATGCAATTCTCAAAGCAACTTATCGACTAGCCTTAGTTGGCCTTTCACTCTGTGTCAACTAACAATTCACAGCCTCTCCCAGCTCTATCGAACAACCTTAGTTGGCCTTTCACTCTGTGCCTGAACTTTAGCTCGAATCATTTGCAGCTGTTTCAGTCGACTTAATCCGTTTTGCGAGCGTGTTCAAACATGACTGTTTCCTATACCGCCGAGGTAGCAACGTGCCGTCGCCTTGGCTGCTTCTGGAAGCTGCTGGGCAGGTAAGTCGCTGGTGAATACATATATCGCAGGCAGTGTAAATTCTTTGGCTAACAATCGCTTAGGTGGCGTGCAAGCATATACAAGCTAATTTGGGCTGATCTGCTGGTGTTCCTGGTTGCCTTCTATACCACGGCTTTCTTGTATCGTTACGGCCTAACCGGAAAGGGCAAACGGTTAGCAGAGCTCTCCACTCCCAGTCCGTTACATAACGCCTTTAATCCAACCTCAACCCTTTAGCATTTTCGAAGATATTGTGGATTATTGCCGCAGCTACGCAGCCCTGATACCGCTCTCCTTTGTGCTCGGCTTTTACGTGGCCATCATTGTGGAGCGCTGGTGGAATCAGTACATCACCGTGCCCTGGCCGGATCCACTGGCCGTCTATGTGAGCGCTTTGGTGCGTGGCCAGGACGAGCACGGCCGACTGATGCGTCGCACCATCATGCGCTACGTGTGCCTCTCGCTGACCATGGTGCTCACCATGATATCGCCGGGCATCAAGCGCCGCTTTCCCACCTACGACTTCTTCATAACCACGGGCCTGCTCAACCATAACGAGGCACTCATCATCACCAAAATGGACGAAAAGTTCCCAAAGCACTCGAAATACTGGATGCCCCTCATGTGGGCCTCCAGCGTCATGACGCGCGCCCGCAAGGAGGGCCGCATCTGGGATGACTTCTCGCTCAAGTCCATGATCGACGAGCTGAACAAGTTCCGGGCGGGCTGCAATATGCTCACCCACTACGACATGATCAGTGTGCCGCTGGTCTACACCCAGGTGGTGACTCTGGCTGTCTACGCGTATTTCGTGGCTGCCATTTTCGGGAATCAGTACATCGGGAAGATGGACAGCAATGTCGTTAACTATTATTTTCCCTTGCTTAGCACGCTGGAGTTCTTCTTCTTCATGGGCTGGCTCAAGGTGGCCGAGACGCTGATTTGCCCGTTTGGCGACGACGACGACGACTTCGAGCTCAACTGGGTGATCGATCGCAATCTGCAGGTCAGCTATCTGATCGTCGACGAGATGCACAACGACCATCCGACCCTGGTGCGAGATCAGTACTGGGACGAGGTCTTCCCCAACGAGCTGCCGTATGCCGATGAGTCGCAGCGTCAGAATCCGCCCGAGGCCTCAACCGCCAAGCTGGACCTCTCCAAGATAACATCTTCACAGCTGCGCAAGCAAACTGGCAGCGATACGAGTGAGCGCGACTTTACGGAGTTCGATGCCGAGGATGAGTCGCTCAAGAGCAGCGAGCTGCGCATTAAGTTCGCATCGCTTCGTTTCAACATTCATCGCAGCTCGTCGTCCATTTCCATGCTCGACAATGAGCCGAGTATCGATCAACCGGTGGCCGAGGGCGAAGGCGATGAGGAGGAGACTTTTTACGAGTCGGATCACTTGCTGTCGCGTGGCACGAGCAAAGACGACTTCGACCGGCTGCGAGAAGAGCGGGAACGCGAACGCCACGCCCGGCAGTTGCAGCATGCAGCAATGACCTTTGACCTGCTGAAGGGTGAACTGAAACACCTGCCCGAGTCAGCCAATCCATCGGACGTTGAGCTGCCCCCCGAAAGCCCGCCCAATGACGGCATTCCATATCCATCTGCTGAGCGCGAAGCTCAAACCGATAAGAGCTATATGCACAAAATGAAGGATTAATAACAATAAACAAACATAGAAAATCATACCACAAACATATAATAATAAATTCAATTATGAATTGATAACTTACATCATGTTTCTATTCTACTACAACTAAACCATATGTTTATCATTTACCTAGCTATAAGGAAAGGCTAGAAAATTTTCAATTTTGTCCACTGAAGTCATCCGTGAATCTATTTTATTGCAGAGATGGCTTGACGGCTGGACCTTCTCGCCTTCTGTCTCCCTCTCTCTCTCTCTCTCTGTCTCTCTCTATCTCTCCTCAGCACATCTTTTTAATCGATATTCAGTGCCTATAACAGAGTAGGCCTTTACAAAGTTTCTGTTTTACTTTATTATTGCCTGATTATAACTGAAAGTAAAGTTTGTAATTTGATGCGCCTCAATCATGACTGTTACCTATACGGCGGACGTCAGTTCCAGGAGGTTTATAAGCAACTTCTTGCGCTTATTGTTTAGGTAAGTATCCTGTGATACTCCTCCTACACTCCTGCGAGTGCGGCCTGACATTGCCTTCGATTGGCTTGCAGATGGCGCGGCAGCATCTACAAGCTGATCTGGGTGGACTTGATTGTATTTGTCTGCATATATGTGCTCCTGGCGTTCATTTATCGAGCTTGTCTCAACGATACACTGCGCAGGTAAGCTATCATTGGCTCTATTAGCCAGCAGACTTTGCTGAACTATTGTCAATCTTTCAGTGGCTTCGAGTATGCTGTGATGTACTGCAATAGCCAGTTGAATCTGATACCATTGTCCTTTGTGATGGGCTACTTTGTGGCCATTGTGATGACGCGCTGGTGGGAGCAGTATACGACGATTCCGTGGCCGGACTCAATAGCCACGCTGATCAGCTGCAGCGTGCATGGCTTTGACGATCGGGCCCGGGCCATGCGGCGCACAATCATGCGCTACGTCTGCCTCTGCCAGACAATCGTGTTCACGATGATCTCGCGCAGCGTCAAGAAGCGTTTCCCCACCTACACTCAAATCATCGAGGCGGGGCTGTTGCAGGAGAATGAGAAGCAGATCATTGAGACGCTGGATCTGGCCTTCCCACACTATCCCAAGCACTGGATGCCGATCGTGTGGGCTGCCAGCATTGTGATGCGCGCCCGCAGGGAGAACAAGATCCGGGACGACTACGCCGTGAAGACGATCATCGATGAGCTGAATCGCTTTCGCGGCCTTTGCGGCTTCCTGCTGTACTACGACTGGGTGAGCGTGCCGCTGGTCTACACCCAGGTGGTCACCCTGGCCACCTACACGTTCTTCCTGTGCAGCGTCATTGGTTCGCAGTGGATAGATAATCCGCAGAGTCCCACTGCCAACAATATGATCTTTAAATGGTTTCCGATACTGGCCATACTGCGCTTCTTCTTCTACATGGGCTGGCTGAAGGTGGCCGAGTCGCTGATAAATCCCTTCGGGGAAGACGATGATGACTTCGAGGTGACTAAGCCAAAGAGTCTGTATATATGCTTGTGCAAGAATTTATGGACTCTGTCTTACAGGTCAATTGGATGATCGATCGCAATTTGACGGTGTCTTACCTGATTGTGGACGAAATGCACCAGGAGCATCCTGAGCTGCTCAAAGATCAGTACTGGGACGAGGTGTTCCCCAACGAGCTGCCGTACATAGATGAATCCAAACGCACTGCGCCACCCGTACATTCCACAGCCAAAATGATCCCATCCCTGGGTAAGCCGCAATGAGCTTGTTGAGTATTCCTCTTTACTGACTCTCTGGCCTCTGCACTCAGATAACAAGCTGGGCTTCTATATGCCGCAGTCGTCGCCCAGTCTGCTGACGCAGAACACTTCCTCGCAGGTGGACATGACGACCTCGCTGCAGAGGCTGCGAGAGATCCTCAAGAGGCAGAATGAGTCCGAGGACAAGCAGAGCAGCACCAGCAGTGAGTATTCATTAGATATACCCATGGTGCATATATAACGGTGTATATCCGCCTACGCAGTGAATCTGGAGGAGTTGATCGAGCAGCGGCATAGGGAGAAGCGCGAGCGGCTGCGTCATCGATTCCTCAACATGAACAAGCCGTCCTCGACTGGGCGTGGCTATGTGGTGACGGTACTGCGTCCGCCCACGCCGCGCACCAGCCAGCGCTCCCTGATCGAGGAGGAGAACGAGGAAGAGGAGCAGCAAGGCGAGGAGGAGCAGACCAAGGAGCCAGAGTCCGATGCGGCAAACAAGAATCCGGATAAATACGAGTGAAACGTAAACCCAAACGATGCAAATTAAATCGAATCAAAGCACGCACTAATTGTTAATGATGGCTAAAGATACACAGTTTGCTGCTGCTGCTGCTGTTGTTGTTGCTGTTGTTGTTATTGTTGTTGATGTGCTCTATACAATAATTTATTAACTCTTTGGCTCGGCTCTGGCATCTGACAAAAATAACACATGAAATGGCTCATTGTTTGCATTAACATCTCTGAACATCGGAAAATCTGACACGACGCGTGCTATTATCTTATACATTTTTTCAGTTTTTCCATTTTCCATTTTACAGACAGCTGCTGCTGGGTAAATAAAATATAAATATTAAATAAATTGTAATGACAGCCGCTATTTATGAAACTTTCAAAATTGTATTATTTTTAATGCGCGCTTGTAATGTGGTTGAATGCGGTTCGATTCAGTTTGCCATTTAACTCATTTGGGTGTTGACTGTTGCTGCTGTTGTTGTTGTTGTTGCTGCTGCTGCTGCAGTTGCTGTTGCTGTTGTTTTTCACATGTATTTTGTGTGTGTGTGTGTGTGTGTGTGTGTGCATATACCCTGTGCCAATCAGTCAATTTTTAATAATTGCACAACGATGTGTACATTGTCAGTTGACCACAGCGCAAAACGACAAAGATATTTCTGAATGGCAATTTCGCTAAAGCCAAACTACAGATGCTCTACATAAAAGTATATATGCAGTCGAGTTACGATAATCCGATCATTTTTAAGGGCATTGGTTTTCTTATTTATCACAATTTTCGATTTAGTAGGGTATAAATTATCGAGACTCGAGTGAATATGAATACACTAACTAAAGCAGAGAGTAAGAATAGCGCAGCATAGACTGCGAGTAGTTCATTGTCTAAGAGTAGCGCACCATAGACAGAGAGCAGCTGAGCCTAGACTGAGGGTATCTCTGCATTAACTAAGAGTAGCTCAGTTTCTGAACATCTCCCATCTCTTTCCATGTCTGTCGCATCTTCAGTCAACGTTCGCATATACCCCAATTAGTGCGGCACAATTAAGGCACATAAATATATTTCATATTTGCGTATCGCGTAGTTATGTTTTGCTCGCGTCACGTGGCTGGGCTGATTGATGACATGGCGGGGCACTTGGTAACAAGCGATTGAGGACTGCACTTGCCAAAGGATCATGAGCAGGATGTGTGCGCCCAGGTTGGAGCTGTGGTGTGTGCCCAGAGGACGGGGCGGTGGGCAAGGCGTGGCGTGGCGTGGCGTGGCGTTTGTTCTGCTAGTGTCAAACAAAAAAGGGGTTAATTTAATTTCGCGCACGAACGCATTTGTCCATAATTGGCAATTAGCACTGGCCATTGGCATAGCCAGCAACATGGCCTGGCCAACACACGCACACACACACACACACACACACAGACACACGCACAACTTACAGCGCGGTCTGCGTTTGCATTTTGCATTTGGCCAACGGCAACAAATATTTGTCTGCCTGTTCGTCCTGTATCCTTGCTGCGTGTGTGTGTGTGTGTTGCCTTTTTTGTGAGCGATTTTTTAAAAATGGTTCGAATTATTGAGGCGCTGAAACAATAATCATCGCCTCGCATCGCCCCATATCGAATATTTATTGCCTGATTGCAGCTGCTGCTCGGCGATGTTAATTGCAACAGCCATGCAAAATGCGTTTAATGCGCAACAAAGACAAAGAGAGACAGTGACAGAGAGAGGAACAGGGAGAGCGAGAGAGAGAGGGCACGGCCATGAGTCGTTTTGAACTCATTTTTCACACCATTTTTCAAAGTCACTTTGGTAATTTAATGACACCTTCGGGAGGGCATCGCCAACTACTCTCAGCACTGCGGGTAACTGCGCTAGCCAAAGAGCTTTGCCATGAGCCAAGTAGAGATATTTGTGACTTTTCGAATATCTTAAAGCCTTTTGATTATTTTAATTCAAAATAGAGATAAGGCTGTCAGGGCTATTTGCTTGTCAGCTGCGTGACACGTGCCTACAAAAACATCTGAAGCCCTGTCAAGGTGAGGTCGTAGTTGAAACTTTGTTGTGGCCGACTATCGTGAATCTGCGATAAATCCGTTTACAGCGCATTGCCATAGTCCGTTCAAAGGAATCCACAACCCAAAGGCAGGCCGAGCGCATTAGTCGCTGGCAACGACACCGTGGGACATTATCGCAAAGATCTTTGACTTTTCAGTCCGGCTAATGCTAATGTCCTTTCGCTCCAGCTCTCCCTCTCCCCGTGTCCGTACCTTTTTGGGCAACCGATTTTGTTGTTAGCAGGCTAATTATGTGACAGCCTATTAGCAACTCGATAAATATGTGCCCAGCAGAGAGGAGTGGGGAGGGGAGCGTGGAGCGTGGAGAGAGGCAAATAGACCCATGCCAATGGGACAGCATCGTTCTCTAAGCCGAGCGAAAAGTTTACTTTATGGCGCCTACTCTTTGGGCCCCCGTTTGTTGGCTGGAGGGGGTAGGGGGGTTGGCCCGGGCCTGAGCTCCATTCATTAGATATGCGAACCCTGCTCCCGGGCTGATTATGACAAAGCACTTTTACCCAATTGGGTAAATTAGGTGGAAACTGAAAACTAAATGAAACGGAACTGGGCATACGCCCACTTTGCCCGGTCGCCAGTCGCCAGTCGCCAGTCGCTCTAATTTCAAGAGACAGAAAAAATGCCAAAAAAGAAGAAGTAGAAAATACCGTCAGAGCGTACTCTGACGTTTTGTTGCTTTTTTTGTGTTTTTGGCTTTTGCCGTGCAACATCGCAGCTCGGAACTGGAAACTCGGACCCGTAGCAATTATTCTGCATTAACAAAAGGGTTTAACATTTGGCGTTTTAGCCAGTTTCAACCGAAAGCGACGTCCGGCAACGTTTAACAACAACAAGCCGCACATTATGGGCGTCAGGCGGCGGGGGGCGTGGCCGTGTGTCCTGAGGGCTTGTATGCCTTGTAATTCATTCGTTACGTTGCATTTGTATTTATTTCTTGTTTTTTTTTTTTTTGTGCTCGCCCCATTTTAGTTGTTGTGCGAACGATAAATTGTTGTAATTAATTTTTATTTAACTGTGAAAATGGAATTTTTTTTTTTTTTTTGCATTCACCAGCTCGTTGTGTTGTTTTACATTTTCAGAATTGGCTTAAAATGTAAATTATTATTGCGGACGGAGAGTTGCGTGCGTCATGAGGCAGCAAGCCACAGCCAGAGCTAAAGCCAAAGCCAGCTAGAGGCGGATTGTGTGCGGATTTTGGTTCACGAGACGTGTGTTCTGTCTATTAATTAAGCTGCTCTTTTAGTAGGGGTTGGGGGGATGTGCGGGCGATAATTACAGTTAGCAACTTTTACAGTCAATTGTCACAATTACAGGGCTGCAGCCAAGACGAGCAGGCAGTGGCCCAAATGTAATTGCAATTAGAGCACAGCACAACGCAATTGCAGTCGAAAGTTCTTTAGTTAAAGCTGCTCGCTTTCACTACTGTCAAGTGAGTGTGTGTGTGTGTATGTGTGTGTGTGATTGTGGGCCAGATTTGATCAGGCTCAGCCATTCGGTTTCACATTCAGTTGAGCCAAGAAAGTTGGTGCCTCTTAAATCCTTTAAATTAAAACAGCTAGATTTGTTTTCCCTTCGACCAAATATCATCGCTCTGTAATGTGGGCAAACTTTTGTCTAAGTATTACCAATAAAATTGATGGAGAAATAGTCAGAAACTATTTGGTCGTAGATAAAAAACTTTTTGCCGCCCCCCACCCCCTCTAGCCCAGTCCCAAGTTGGAGCACAACACAAATTCCAGTTCGAGCTGCGTTTACTTATATTAAAATTCCCAAAAAGCTAAAGAGAAAGAGAAGGGGAGAGCGGGAGAGAGGGAGCGCGGGAGTGCAAAATGAGTGCAAGTGAACTAAAAGTGAAGCTAACTGAAAACTGAGCTGAAAACGATTTTTGAGCAGCCAGCAAAAAGGGGTTCAAATTTTAAGTAAGTGCTCGGCTTGGCTTTAGCTGGCAACTTTATGGCAAAGTCGAAGAGTTTACAAACTGGGGATACTCCAAAGCGCTGGAATGCCTTAGCAGTAGCAGCAGCAGCAGCAGGAGAATCAGGAGTAGCAACAGCAACAACATAAGCTTAGGACACGAAATGAATGAATAAATGAACGAATGGATAGCTGAATGAGTGCGAGTTGGCTGCGAGGAAGGCAAACACACTAAAGTTGACCAGCTAGAAAGGAATTCATAATTGCTGCTGCAGCTGAGCGACTCTCTATGTCGCTGAACTCATAATAGAATTCTTATATATATATTATATATATATATATATATATACTTGTTGTTGGCTTTAATGAGCTCTATTTGCGCTGCTTAAGTGAGAAATATTTATCAAATTGTAAAATTTGTTTGGCTCTCTAATCAGCATTTGTGTTAAGAGTTTTCGTCTTTTGGCAAACTTTTGGAACCGAAAATAATTCTAGGCCAATTATTGACACATTTGGCAAAGTTGTCTGCGGGCGAGAAGAAGAGCAAGCAGAACGAAAGAAAAGAAAAAAAACTCATATAAAAACCAATCAAAGTTTCAAACAGTCTCGAACAGGTGTTTTGGGCAAAGCAAACACCCTGTACCACATACACTTTCGGTGCTAAATCAGACGACTGCTGCTCGCCCCTCCCACCTCTGCGGTGCCGCACTTACCTGAGCCCTTGGTCCACCATTGAAGCGCACAACACGCACAACTTTTTCGCTACTTGTAATTAGCTTTTCTTGTTCGATTCGCTGGCAGCAGTTCGGCAGAGCCCGAACCCCACGGTCCTAGCAGCGACAGTTCCTAAAACGCTTAACACGCAGGCCTTGTGGTAGCAGCCTCCTCTTCCCCCTCCCCCTTCACTTGTGGCAACACATTTTTGCGTGCCTCGGCAGCTAGAGAAATTCGTTCTTGCGCTCTGAGAGATTTAACTTTTTGATTGAGAAAACATCATTAACGCACGTAAGAGGCCAACTATTTACGGCTCTATGTGTGTGTGTGTGTGTGTGTGTGCGTGGGTGAGTGTCTAAGTGTGTGTGTGTGTGTGCGCTGGTGTCTAGGTTAAAAGTTTTTGGTTTTTCTGGTGCTAAAAATCAAATGGGGGAAAGCATTGCCAAGAAGAAAGGACGGTGCACCAAAGTTTCTAATCACATTTACCGCAATTACTAACAAGGTTTTTGTTGGCTGCGGCCAGGTGGGGGCGTGGCTGGGCTGCATGGGCGGGCATGATGCGGCGCTTTTGAGGGATATTTCTTGTATTTTTGTTGTTGTTGGGTGAATTGGGTGAATATTTGTTGTACAACGCCAAATGAAATAATTTAATTAATTATACAATTTAGACGTTGTTAGGCAATGAAGCTTTACACTCAACCACAACGGGCTTTGCTTGCCAATAGTCACTCACAGAGAAGTGCAAAATACAGGGAATACATAATAAGCACATTCGAGAATCAATTGCTTGAATTACGCACCACCGCAGCGGTAAGTGAACCCGCCCCTAAATGCTTAATGAAAAATAACGCGTAATCAATTAAACCCAATCGTCAGGGCCCGGCCGCAAACAAAAGTGAATTCTTCGCTTCCATTCAGAGGGTGAGGCAAACATTTAAATCGAGCTAATTCAACCCTAGCAAATTGAGAATGATAAAAACATTATCTACGCTGGCAGGATCTACGCCGGATCGTTCACATGCTTCATCAAAGTCAGTCGAAGTTTTGCTACCTGAATAGCAAATTATTTATATCGCACTTAAATTGCCAATAAATAGAAATTTAGGCTCCTTTGTGCTGCGCTCTCACAAAAGGGTTGAAGATGTCGTCGACAGCTGCGCCGAAACTCTTAGAGGGTAGCCGAAGCGTGAAGCCTTTGATCGAGACGCTCCCCACTTCTAACTAGGTACTCGGCCTAAGTAAACATCAATTGAGTTTGCGCAAAATATGAGAGGAGAGCAGCAGCAGAAGGAGAAGGCGAAGCGCTGAACGGCAACAGTCTTAATCTTTAAGCAATTAATGCCCGGACGGGTCTAATGACAGGGGCGGGTCTGAGGCGGCAGAGCCTAACAATGATAATCCCAGAAATATGAAAAATACTTACTTACTGCCAGACACGGTCGGACCGGCCGTATTTGGACACTGAACCGCTAAACAAGTGCCCCGGATTATGGCCAAATTGAAAACTTGCAAACACATTTCGAAATGCCTCGGCGGACTGCCAGCTGTGCCGCCTCCATCCAGAGGGCCTCACTTCGTCTCTGTTTATTTGCGGCTGCCTCTTAAAGAGGCAAGGCAAGCAGGACTAACAATATTTCAAGCGCCAAAGTTTTCTTATGGTTGGCTCGAAACACACGACAACAACAACAACAATGGCGAAGGGAATTTTGCTACATTTGCAGGCCAAAGAAAAGAAAACTCCATGGGCTAAATCTGATGAAGAAAATTCAGGCAGACTCCTCTGCGCACTCGCCGAGGCATGCCACAGCAACCAACAGTAGCAGCAGCAGCAGCAGCAGCAACAACAACAAATTGCATTGAAGTTTTATTAAAGCTCATATTGTGGGTCTATAGCTGTAGCTATAGTTGAGCTATAATACTTTTTATCCTCTTAAGGAATAAAGATATATAAATAAATAAACCAAACTTTCAGCTGCAATATATCATATGAGAATGGTAAAGTTTCTGAATAACTTTTATCTATATAAATCAATCAATCTGATCGGATAAATTACTACAATTATGAATCAATATATAGGGAGATTTTCTTTTTCTCACAGATCAACAAGTATAGATCATAGAGAGTTTCCAATCTCTGATAGTTTAAAACACATTTTTACATATCTAAACATTCATTTACATTTACATATATATTAACTGAACTGCTATTTACCTATCCTCAGCTTCATCTGTTTATGATATCTACAAAATAATTTCTCCATTTTATTCCGCTTGCTTTTTGCAGAGTATTTCCTTTTCAACTCGATATGTTTTGTGAGCCCACCCACACACACTCACTCATACACTCTCACACACACACACACACACATTTAGCCATTCACATATTCGTCAAGAAGAAGAAAAAACGAATAAGTGAAAAAGAAAAGAAAAAGGAAAAATTTGCTCGCTTCGTTTTCTGCTTGAATTACAAATTGCAACATCAAAAGTTTGACGTTCTTCGTTCAGTTTTGCCACACACGCCACGCCACGCCTCCCCTTTGGGCAGCCCGCCTTTTTCTCCTTTACAGGCTCTACTCTGGCTGCTGCTGCTGTTGTTGTTGTTGTTGTTGTTGTTAACAATGCTTTTCGGTTTTGCTCCCACCACGCTTCCCGCTTCCCGCCTCCTGCTACCCGCTGCCCGTTGCCCATCGACAGTTGCCAGTTGGCATTGCTGGTAGCTGTTGCTGTTGCCGAAAGGAAAGCAATTTTCCAGCAATATGTTCTACGTATTAGAATTTTGTTTACACTCGAAATGGAAAACATGTTGAGCAATGCAACTTGTAGATGAGAGAGTGTGTGTGTGTGTAAGTGCTTCTGTGTATGTGTGTGTGTGTGTGTGTGTGTGTCGCTCATTTGTTTACTTTGAAATCGAGTTGTCAAACTGCTTTCGCCTAGAAGACTTCGACATTCACAAATGCATTCCCATACCATAAATATGCTTGGCCAAAAAGTTCCTGCCCAGCCGACAATTTCGCACCTACCGCACAGCCACGCCCCCGCCCTCGTGCCGTGCCACCCACTGGCTGCAATATGGCCCTTCGGTCATATGCTAATTACTTTCGACAGCAGCTGTTGTAATAACTCAGCCATAAACTGCTCAATGTATACACTAAAAATTATGCATAATTATTTCAAAGCATTTTCATTAATTAGCCGACGATGTTGCTGTTGTTATAGCTGATGCTCTTGCTGTTGCTGCAGCGCTTCCTGCTGTTGCTGCCTCTCAGTGTGTGCTCAATGTAGGTCGCTAGGTGGCGCCACCGCACAGATTTCGACAATTTAACACCTTCATTATTAATTGAAGATGGACTTAAACCTTGTACAGCGCGCCCAACCACCTGTCCAACCACCTGCTCGCACCTCTAGCACCTCTTATTATAGCGCGCAATTTACGCCAAGTTAAACAGGATAAAAAATTTTACGTTTTTGCCAAAAAAAAAAAATAAGAAAAGTTTTTGCGCTGAAAGCTTCGCCCACAACTTTTGGAATATTAATGATGATTTGCTGCCAACTCTGAAAGTGGAGCGAAACAGAGAGAGAAAGAGAGAGCAGAAGAGATGCTCGGATTTCTATTTTACTAACAAGCCGGGAACAACAGCTAAGTGAAGCAGTTCACTGGAGAAGCTGAAAAACTAATGAAGCAAATATTATATTGATAAAAAAATGCATAATCCGACTCTGAACCTAATAGGAAAACGAGAAGCTATTCATAGTCATATTATAAACTATTCTTCCTTTTTGATTTTGGCATCAGAACTAGGGTAGACTCCGAAGCATAATGTCCTTTTTGGAAGAGTATCATATTTAGAGTTTGCTTTAGCCTGATTGTTTTCTGTTATGTTTACGAGCTGCGCTGCTGTGGCCCGGGGAAAAGCGAGTGAGGCGAGTGAGTTAAGAAGTTTTCTCTTCATTTTTGGGCCATGGCTTATTAATGCAGTTGAAGGCACGACGATTGGCATTTGCCTTTTGGCTGCCGGCGCTCATATTTAGAGTTCAACAGGGCAAACGAGGACTTGAGATTTATGCTGATATACTCGTCCACTTACATAGCAAGCATTCAAGAGCTCCTAATTGCCATAAAGGGCAGTTCTCTGAATGCCTCTAATTGTGTGTAAGCGAGAGAGAGAGAGAGGGTGGATGAGGGAAGGTTGGAGGGAGCGAGAGTGGAACAAAGAACTTGCATAATTGATTGGGTGGCTCCTGGAATGATGAATGCCTCATTTGTTGCTCAGCTCCTCATAAACGGACTGTCATTTGTTACCTCAAATGGTGCAGCTCGGACTTACAGAGGGAATTGTTGCTGATGGAGCTGAAATTATTGGCTTACGAGCTGTTGAGAGAGCGAGAGCGAGAGAGAGAGAGGCAGGTATGGATTGTTATAGGTATGTATGGTAATTAGAGCTTAGATTATTCAACTATCGAATGGATAGTCTGAGATTTTACCTGTGAAATGTCATTACAAAGGAATGCTTGACTGGGTCAGAGATGTCTAAGTGTAGAGCAGAGAAAGAGAGAGAGGGAGAGAGAGAGTTAATAGATATTGCTTAGGCTTGCATTAGTATTTAGACTATTTATATAAATATAGAGTATTTTTTCTTGACAATTGAGAGAGAGAGATGGACAGATAGAGAGTGTGTGTGAACGGAATTCACCATTTGCGTGCATCCTGTCGCAGTTTGGAGCTCTGAGCTCAACACTCATATGACAATGAATGGTGTCTGGAGTGCGCTGTGTGTGCGGACGCCTGAGAAGTGTGTCTGTGATTGCTGTTGAGTTGAGATGAGTTGACAGATGGCATCTAAAGCAGCAGTTGCGAGTGCAACAGCAGCAGCAACAGCAACAGCCAAAATCAAATTTCCAAACGCGCACTTTGAGAAATCAAATACAGCAACGGCCAAAAGCGAGTTGATAGGCAACGGTCGGGGGGGGACGGGGCTTAGACAGGGACCCAAAGTATGAAGTATTTGCCAAAATACAGAAAAATTGGTATAGAATGAGAGAAAAAGATACGCTACGAAATGGGCACAATGCAGTCGCAAAAATGGAGTCGGCAGCAAGAAAAGCTACTGAATGGAATTTCCCTGCATTGTAACAGAAGCAGAATAAGAAGAAGAAGAAGAAGAAGCAACAGCCGTAGCAGAAGGAGAATTTTCGATTTCGGGGCGAGCCAAGTGCCAGATGATTGAAGCGAGCTGCCTGTCGTACGCTGACTCTGTTGTCTGGCTCTCCTCTCCCGCGCGCTCCCTCTCTCTTTCGCTCTCTCTCTCTCTCTGTCTCTCACTCTCGCGCTCTATGGCCTACCCCCTGGAGGGCTGTGCGCTACCCGTAGCTGGCCAAAGGCAACTTACATGTTTGCTAACAAACAAATGCACACATCAGGAGCAGGAGTCGCGCCAGGAGACATACACACACGCACACACACACACACACACAACCATACACACAGGCGCGCATTCAATATGTGCGCAAACAACGTTGGAAAGCAAAGCAAATAGAAAAATTTGCTGCAGCTCGAGAGGACGAAGGACAAACGTCGACGATGTTTGACATATTTGCTTTGACAGTTCCAAGTGCACATTTTAGCCACGTTGTTGGCGCTCCTTCAGCTTCTGCATCTTTTGCTGTTGCCGCCGTCGCCGTCGCTCCTCCTGCTCCTGCTTCTGCTGCTGCTGCTGCTCCGGCTACTGCTACGGCTGCTTATACTACATCCTTTTTGTCATTTTGTGTGCGCCTTTTTCTGCATTGCAAATGCTTCATTCAGTCCTTATGTCCTCTGCCTTGCCTGATATGAAAATGGCCACTTAAATGGCCAGAGGGTAGCCCGCTCTCCATCCATCCAACCGGATTCCGAATCCCTGTGATGTCGTCTGATGTCAGTCGACTGCCTTCAGCATTTGCGTCTAATAAATATTAATGCAAATTAATCCAATTTAACTGGCGTCAAAATTGTAAAAGACCTTATGATATGTATGACGGTGCCGAGTCCTACCCCTACCCCTACCCCTACCCCCACTCCGTGCTCTAACTGCCGACTACATATATTGCACTTGGTGGTTGGCTCTGTGCTAATTTGACAGATGTTGCAGGGTTGCTTTGTACCCCAACAACAACAGCAATAGCAATAGCAACAACTGCTGGTTGCAAACAAATAAAGAGACAGGCCAGACACAACAAATACTCGGGGGATTGTCTTAATCAAATTTATGAAACGCTAATGAGCAAAGTCGTCAAGGAATGAGAGCTTCAAATGCAATCGTAGCTCGCCAAGGCTAATCAATGCAGATGAAAGAGAGAAACAGTCATAGAGAGTGAGAGAGAGAGAGAGAGAGAGAGAGAGAGAGAGAAAGAGAGTGAGAGAACTGTGTAGATTATAGCCATATAATGCCCCAAACAGGAGCTTAGCATTATTTGCAGCTCGGGGGTAGCTGTAATCTGTCATTGTATCAAAAAATGAAACGGCGAGGCCTTGGGGAAAATACTTGACAGGCAGCGAAACGAGTTTGAGAGCCATAAACAAAGAGATACGTATATGAGAGCGCCTCACAATCAAACGGCACAGCACAACACAATTGTGGAGCAGCTGAGCAAATGTTGCAACAGACTTTAATTAGCTGAACGCAGAGCAGGCAGCTCTAAATTTTGAAACTAATTGAAATAAAATAGATAGAGTTTCTAGTTAAAGCTCTTCATAAAGAGACTGTGAATGCAAAATAAGTTTTCCACTAAAACGTTTCGGTCCCTAGCACCATTTACAATAATACTTATCACGCTCCACACTCTGGCACGTTTTGCGAGCAGGAGTAGCAGTCGTAGTCCTGGCCCGAATCCTTCCTCGATGCGGCTCGAGGCTTTCTTCCGGCTTCCAGCAAATGACAAACTTTGTGCGTTTTGCACTGTATTCGAATTTAACTCGTTAACAAACCATAAAGTGAAATTTATGTTTGCTACGTGTGAGTGTCACTACAACGACGAGGACGACGCGGACGACGAGGACGTGGACGATGAGGATTCGCCCTACAGAGTCGACCTGCAATCCGAGAGCTCAAGCAGTTCAGTTGGCCTTTTTATTTAGAGGTTATCATTAAACTTGGCATCGTTGCGCATTTGGACTTTGAAGTTGTATCGTCGGCAGCAGGAGTCTGGAGTGTGCAGCAGGAGTGTAGCCGCATCCAATGCCATGGAAAACGAAAGCAACTCAGCCAGACTTCGACTGACAGACTGCTCTCGCTGCTGCATTTGACGCTTTGACTACGTCATGGCACGTCTGCTATAAGGGAGTATTCACACACACGCACACCCATACACACACACACACACACACACACACACACACACACACAGCTGTATGCATGACTATAACTGATATTTTACGTGCTCCAACTAAGCACACATGTAACGCACGCTCTGCCCCCGCCCATCTCTCCCTCTCTCTCACTCTGATTCGCTTTCTGTCTCTGTGTAATGATTCGGTATATGTTTTATGTCCTTGGGTAACATAAATTGAATTTCACAAAATTGTTGAAGCATAAAACCTGCTTCAAGTGAATTTAAGCCAGCTCATTCTTGTATGCTTGTATAAAATGATGCCCGTTTTTGTCAGTCATTCCCGACATAGTTGCTCCCTCTCAGCTTTACTAAATCTATTGAACAATTTACTCGACCACAGGCAGCAAGCAGCAGCGGCGGCAGCAGCAAATGTTGCCAGCTCACGCAGCATGCAACAACAAGCTAATTTATAAGGCGTTTTGTGTTTAGGCCATTGAGCTAACAAAAATTGGCGTCTAAGTCATGTGACTTGCTTGCCAGCCAGCTGGAGCCGTTCTCCTCTTCCCTCCTCTCCTTTCCGCTATCTCACAATCTGTCTGTCTGCCTGTGTGTGACTGTCTCTTCCGTGGCCCGCTTGGCGCATCCGCATCCGCATCCGCATTTGCCACACAGCAGCGGCCGCCATTCGCCGTGGCAATCGCCGCTTCCGCATCAATGCGTCAATTTGATACGCTTCGGGGCGACGGTTGCATACAAAGTGATATGGCAGGATACACAGGACACACACAGACACACACAAAACTTTTGCTCTAGGCGCACACAAGTTCAGCAATAAATAAAAAAAATTGTTTGTCTTTTCATTTATTTTTATTTAATGTTTTTTGTTTAGTCACTTTAGAAAAACCAAAATTCTTCTGCTTCTTGTCAATTAATAACAAATAGAAAAGCAAAAGCAAATGATAGAGAGATTTACAGAGAGAGGGAGGATGAGAGAGAGCTAATATTGTGATTTACTTCTAAGCTACTTGACCTTCTGCTGTCGCTTATATAAAGATATATGTATATGTATTTCTATAATATATTAATTAAACAACTATTAAGTCTGCCTGACCCACTTAACTGAGTGGCCCAATCGTCATCACACGCTCATTACTCATACGCCGCATTGGGCAAACGCATACGCGTACGTATACGTTACGTTCGCTCGTAACAAATGAGCTGAATGTCGAAAATCATGGCGCTGATTTAATTTGCTAGCTAAATAGAAGAAAGCAGCCGCAACAACAACAACAACAACAACAACAACGGCAGCAGGAAACAACAACCAAGACGAGGACGAAGACGTTAACCAGCTCAATATGTATGCATGGCCCGGCCACGCCTACCTCGCACGTCGCAACGTTTGCGAATTGTTGTCGAGGCAGCAAAAAGAAGACGAAGAGAAAATAAGCGAAAGAAGAATGAGGCAACAGCAAGGAAAAGCAAATGAAGGGCGGTGTCGGTTTTAACGACAGGAAGTTGCTTCATCATGACGTCAACTACACTTCAAAGCGAAGGCATTTGAAAGCGAGCGCTCGAACTTGGGGGCAACTCCAAGGTCAGAGGCGGAGGCGGAGTGGGCGGAACGCAGAGCGCGTACGACTTGTGACTTGGCTGGTTTTGGCTGGCATTGCCATATGATGAAGAGAAGTGCATCTAATTGACACTTGAGAGCTCCGGCTCCAGCTCCGACTCCTGCTGCTGCTACTGCTGCTGCTACAGCTCAAGTGTGCTGCGAATCCTTTGCAACTGCCTGCCGAGGCACTTGCCACAGCTTCAAATTGTAATTGCCATTGGCCATTAAACGTTTCCGGGCTGAAGGAGGCCTGGCAGGAGCGGAGAGGAGAGGCGTGGCGCAGGGAGGGGAGGCTGTCCTGGGCTGGGTTGACTCTACACTTGCGCACACACTTCAACTTTTATGGGCCACAATTTACGTGCGTTGCCACTTGGCAGCAAAACAACAAAATGGCCATAAACAGATGCCCCCGCCCGACCCCGGCCAGTTTCATAATTCATCAAATGACCAACGTTGTCAAAGGCAGCAGGAATCGGGGGCGTCGCGTTGCGTCGGGTCGAATCTTGGGTCGAGTCTTGGGCAGCGATGCAAGCAAGCAGAAAAGGGGCAACAAATGAGGTGAATAATTTTATAAGCAAATGAGCAGATTACAAACCGAAAATGGCACAAGACATTGACCACAATTTGACCCATCATATTCCTGCCAAACTATAGCCCAAGGACAACAACAGCAATGTCGTTGTTGTTGCCATTGTTGTTGTTGCTTGTCGTTGTTTGCGCTTGTCAAACCAATAAATGTAAAATTTTCTTTAAGTACATATCAAAAAGGATCATAAAATAGACCAATAAATTTTGAATGCGAAAGACGAAGACTAACAGAGGGAATGAGTGAAAGAGAGAGAGAGAGAGAGAATGAGAGGGAGCGCCAGTACACTATGTATGTGTGCGTGTGTGCTTGTTTGTCATTGGCATAAAAAGCAGTCATCAACCGCATTGAGTTTTATTGTGCAGTTTTCTACTTGATGCCTACTTGTGATGGCCTATCCCACTCTCTCTCTCTCTCTCTCTCTCTCTCACTCTCTCTCTGCCTCTCTAGTTCTTCTATAGTATAACAGAAGAGACATAAAATAAATAAATATATGCAAATGTGTGCGCGCGTGTGTGTGTGTGTGTGTGTGTGTGTGTGTATTCGTGTGCCTTTGTATTGTTTGCATTGAATGCTTGAAGGTGCACGCGCTTCACTTATTTCATCTGTAAGCAGATGTGCGTGTGTCTCTGTGTGTGTGTGTGTGTGTGAGCTAGAACAACAATTGAAAATGCATATTAAGTAGATATCGACAATGGCAATGCCATAGACGCTATGAATTGTAAATAGCCCAGCCCCTCAATTCAGCTGAACTTCAACCTTTGTAGAGCGCGAGTGAGCAGTCAAGCAGATGATGTGGAAACCCTTTAAAAATAGAAACTGCATTTATTAGCGGCGTCTCTAGCGTTTAGCAGATCATTATAGGGGTAACGGGTAGACACATTGATAAATTGCCAGATATAACAGTTAGGTTATATGTAAATAGATAGCCAGAGAGAGAGAGAGAGAGAGAGAGAGAGAGAGAGAGAGGGAGAGCAAGTACCTTGAGCAGCTGTTGGAATTATTTATTTATTTATTTATTAGACATAGGAATCATAGTAATTTAAAAATGATTTACCATCTAAACTAATTTACCATATAAATCTCTATGCAGCCTAGACTGCTTACAGTGCCTGCCAAACTGTGCGGCACTGAAATTCCTTTATTATTTGGTCCTTTGCCTGTCAACTGGCAGTTAAACTGCCTCGCCTGGCCAGCACGTGCCCGTTCTTTATAATACATACATTAGCAGCTCGGTGGGCGCAACTGCTTAGCATTCATTTGGTCACAGCCACGAGGCAGCCCACTGTCCCTCCTGTCCTGTCCTGTCCTGTCCCGTGCTGGCAATCCCTTCAGCCCAGCCTTATCGCTTGGCCATGCGACGCTTTTTAAGTAGCCGCCAATGCGTTAAATTGTATTTTGTTATTATCAGCGAAGGCGCTGCCGACTCTCGGCTGTGTTTCCATATGACACTTTTTGCTGAGCGGGGAGCGGAGAGGCGCTGCTAGGGGTGGGCTCACATAAAAGGCGTTGAAAGCGTCGACACCTGCGCTCGATTGGGTAAGGCTGGATGCGAGCTCCTCAGGCCGATTTGGTGAGGTGTGCGATGTGAGTGTGTGTGTGTGTGTGTGTGGGCTTGCGTGTATTGTGCAATTTATTTTAATGCCGCACGCTTCGGGCGTCGCTTTTAATGCCAAACGCGTCGAGCTAATTTTGTGGCATTTTTATGCCACCCCCGCCGCCGTCGCCACCGCCGCCTGCCGTGCCTGCCACGCCCACACGGAAGTTTCGCGTTGCGCCCAGCAGTCCCAGCTGTGCGATCATTTATTTTTGGACGATATTTCGCGGTAATTAGATTATAAAATATGCTATAAAATATGTATACCCTGTGTGTGAGTGTGTGTGCGTGTGTGTCGCTTGTTGTTATGCATTGTTATTTTTATTATACTAAAACATATGTAGCCACACTCGCACACACTCACACACACTCGCACACACATTAATATTGCATGCCTCTTACATTTAATGTCCTTTTCGGACTATGCGCATTTTATGTGGCGCATCCTTTTGGCCATTTTGTTGCCCAGCGAAAGCGTTTAAAAGCCATGTAAAAGGATCGCCTCAGCGCTGCATCAGCCTGACCATTTACAAATTAAGCAAATCAAAGGCAAAGCTCAAATTAGCGAGCGAGGGCGGCATGGGGCAGTGGGCGTGGCAGAGGTCGCATAGTGTAGCAGAGTTTTGCGCTAAAAGCGTCGCAAATGCATAAATAATGAGATGTTGGCGATGTGCCCCTTCTATTTCATTTATTTCTGTAAAGCTGTTTGAAATACCCTGTAAACGAAGAGATGTGAAGGGAATGTAAGCCGCAGATAATATGGGGTAGAGAAATGAATAGAAATACGAGCATAAAAGAGATGGCAAGATAGAGGATGTAAGAAATGCAATACGAATAAAGAAATGCAATACATGCGCAGACTATAGAGAAAAAGCTGAGAAGTTCCGAATTGGATGCCGATAAACAGCTGGAGTAGAGCATCACATGAGTATTGCATAGATAATAGGGATGTCTCTTTAGCTATAAAGCTTTTACGCCCAGTGTAAGTTAATTGAATTTACAGGGTATCAAGGAGTCATCTTAATCCACTTAGCTATAGAGACGACCATCGCTCGGACATGTTGAATTGTGTGTTGTCTGTCAAACGCTTTGATGTGTTTCTCTAACTGAAATGTCATTTGCTTTCGCATTCCCCCACTCCATCTCTCTCTCCCATTCTCTCTCTCGCTCTAGTGCTGTACATTCACTGTCTGTCGAGCATCGCGCCTTATAATATGGTTATATTCATAAAATATGAACTCTCCCTGACAACTGGCAGACAGGAGACAGTTTCCTTTTTGGCTGGCTGGCTGGCTGGCCAACTAACTAATAGTAGCTTTGTAGCCCAGCCCTGTATTGTGGGGTGGGGGTGGGGGTGGAGCCGGCCATTTGGGGTACTGGCTGCCGCAGCAACTGCGCTTTCGGGTGCCCACATAAGTGTTTGTGTGTGCGGCAAATTATATTTGTACATTAAGTTTTCGCAGCGACAGCCAAAGGCGAAACTCAGCATACGACGGCAGTTGACTTTGTTCCTTTCGCTTCCTTTCTGCGGCTGCTCTCAGCATTCAGTAGTCGGCAGCCGGCAGCCGGTAGACGGCATCCTTCGCGTACGCCACAAAAATTCCTAAGAGCTCATTAATTATTGAGATACTATAAACAAACTGTAGCTGGAGCTGTAGCCGGAGCTGAAGCGCTCGCCAAACGAAGTCAAGCTCGTTTGCGGTTGCCTACAGCCCAGGCACATTTGCTTTTGCAACGCACCGCCGTCTGGGCCGCCTCCCTCTAAGCCCCGTCCATGTCCTGCGGCCTACTGCTACTCCTTCCCCTACTTACCGCGACCCCAACTCCATCTCGTCTCCATCGGCAGCTGTGGCCTGCCGAAAGTGGACAATTTTTGCGCTTTAAGTAGCTCGAGCTGAACTCAGCTTGCCAGCTGATAGTCATCTTAATATATACTTGATAAGATCTCTTATCTTGAACATATGGCTCAGTGGCTCTTCCTATTAGTTATTGCAGTGTATTAAGAGTTCGACTAGATTGCAAGAGAATAGTGTGCTGCCTCATGTCTCCCTTGGCCTACGGCCTCTTTACAGCACTTGCTTTCATTTCATTCTGGTCGCTGCTTTTACTTCATTTCGCTCACCACAAACGCACTCACAATACACACTCACACACATACACACCCGCACACATAGCATACACAACACGCGCCTCTTGCCTTATTCATAATTTATGCCAGCAGCACATTGGGGCGCCCATCCGCAGCACCGGAAATGCCACCATATTTGTGTGCCTGCATGTGTGTGTGAGTGTGTGTATGCGGAGGCATTCCTTTGGGCATCGACTGGAGTCGTGGCAGGAGCAGGGGCCACGACAACGCGTGACAATAAGAGGCCACGGCTGACACTTGAACTGCGCTCTTATTGTCATTTATTGTTGTTGTTGCTATTGTTGTTGCTACTGCTGCGAGTTGTTGTTGTTGTTGGGGTAAACCCAACCCCAATTTGCACGCTCTTTTCCATAAATGCAACCCGCTGCGCTTGGGTCTGGGCTGTTCCTTTTATGGGATTGCCAATGGATGAGGGAGTAGATGGGGATGTGGGTGTGGGTTTGAGTGTGCGTGTGCGTGTGTGTCTGGGCGCAGAGCGTATTCATTCTTAAATTGTTTGGCCAACGGTGCTAAATTGCACACAAATACACTCACACGCATGACAATGAAGGGTAGGCGTTTGCAGGGGGAAGTAAGCATTAGTTATAATATTTGACCCATGCACTGCAATTAACGTCTCATAGAAAAGACAGCATTAGAGCCGAGTGTATAATTGTTATTGGACTTGTGGGCAGGGCAGGTGGCCAAGGACTAAGGGAGTGCCAAACAACTTAGTTGACAATGCAAACATATATATGTATGTACACATATACATATATAATTATATATATTTATTTATATAAAAGAAAGCCGTGTAACAGTTTAATTTTTTTTTATTTATAAAAAATATATATATATATATATATATATATATATATATGTATATATATATATATATATATATATATATTTCACCGTCTGTCTCTCTGTCCGTCTGCCCAAGAAAAGCAAGGGATGCAGAAGAACTCCAGGAGATCATTTAGAAAATGCCTGCAGCAGCAGAGAATGTTCCCATTGCTCTATCTGGCGCCCTGCTCAAAATTTGAGTGGAAGTCGCCCTATATAAAGGGCAGCAGCTGTGGAATTTATTCAGTCGTTCAGACCCGGTGGGGTCAGTCGTACGTGCAGAGCAATTTTTTTTTTTTTTTTTTTTTTTTTTACTTATTTTTTTTTATTTATTTGTTTTTTTGTTTTATTTATTTTTTTTGTTGTTTTTATTATTTTTTTTGTTTTATTTATTTAATTTTTTTTTGTCTTATTATTTTTTTGTTATTTAAAATTTTTTTTATTTAAAATTTTTTTTATTTAATTTTTTTTATTTAATTTTTTTTTTATTTAAAATTTTTTTATTCAAATTTTTTTTTTTTCTTTTTTTTTTTTTTTTAACAAACACGTACGACTGACCCCACCGACTGGACGACTGAATAAATACCGCAGCTGCTGCCCTTTATATAGCGCGACTTCCACTCAAAGCCTGAGGGGCACTCAAATTTCGAGCTGAGCGCCAGGTAGAGATCGTTGCAGTCGATCAAATGGGAACATTCTCTGCTGCTGCAGGCATTTTGTAAATGATCTCCTGGAGTTCTTCTGCACCCAGTTAGGTGCATCAAAATTGCAAGAGGCACGAGATGAGCGAAACCAGAAAAGAACGAAGAGAAGCACGCAGATTCGTAGTCAACAGACGTAGAGGAATTAATGGATAGGGCAAAGCTACGTTTGCCGGGCAGCTAGTATTATATAAATTAATTAATTAATAATTAGTTAAAATTAATTCATTAAAATTTATGAATAACAAACAAAATAAGTAACGTAAATAAAATTCTATTATTAAATTAAGCCACAGAAAACAAATCACGAGTAAACATATTGTACGTAAAATAAGTAAAGTAAACATAATAAGAACCTGCATAAATTAAAGTAGTCAAAATAAATATACATATATTGTAAATCAGTATAAAGTCCTGCATTCATAACTTTCCCTTTCTGACAACATTCAATCAATAGCAATTCAAAACTTAAGTTTCGCCCTAACGAGGCTCTATTTGTAGGATTTTCGAGCTGTTAACCTTCAGTTGAGGTTTTGTAGTTTCTATCAAAAACAGAAATTCAATGGCAATAGCAACAGTAACAGCAACAACAACAGCAACAACTCATATACCTTTGCTGGCCACATAGCTCAATTTTCATTTGGCCAAACTCTGCTTCTTCATTGTGCCGCTGCTTTTCTTTTTTGAAGTGTTAGCTTTTTGGTTCTGCTTTGTGCCATAGAAATCGCCAATCGATTTCACTTCTTTGGCGCTTTCATTACAGTCGCCTCTCCCTCTCTCTCTCTCTCTCTCTCTCTCTCTCTCTCTCTGCCTCTCTCTGCGGCCGCCATCCAATTTCCATTCAGCTGGCCAGTCGACCCGTCCTCCACGCTCCCATGATTCGCGTGGTTCTGCTATTTGGGCTGCGAACACTTTTGGGCATGTGATTTGCTCGTCTCGGCGCAAGCTGCAGCAGTTTTGTGATTTGTGTGCCTGTCCGACTGCTGCCACCTACAGGGCTTGAATCACAGCAGCAGCCCACCCGCTTGCTCCTGCTCCTGCCAGGCTGGGATTTTGTAGGTCAAACGCAGAGGTTTCTTTCTTTTCGGCTCGGGTTTGCTCAGAGGCGAGCGCTCGCAGATGCGTCACTGGGGCGTCCGTTGCTGGATATGTGATTGTGACAGGGGGCGTGCCGGCTGCCACGCCTACCACAGTTGTCCTGCCAAATGCATTGCTCTCCTCGCCCTCCCAGTCCACTGTCCAGTGCCCCCTCTGTGTGCGCTGCATGCAAACGTCTCGTACAATAAATTCGCATGCGTTTTCCCAAAAACTAAAAATTCGTGCTTGTTGGGCGGGACGAGGTGAGGTGGCTGGTGGCGATGGGCGTGGCAGCCTATGGGGCACGGCATGACGCCCGAAATCGCTTTGGGCGTCGCTGCCACCGCACACAGTGCATATTTGATTTTATCTGTTAACTCTTTTAGCCACAAATCTACACAACAACTTCCAATGCGAATCGTTGTTTGGTTTCGCTCGCAGCTTCACTGCATTTGACAGCAGCAGCACAGCCCCCACCCCAGCTGCCCTGCCCTGCCCTGCCCGCCTATCCATGCGCTGACGTTTGCATGGATGCCAATGTCGCTGCCGAATGTCCAACGCCCGAGTCAGGACTAGGCCTAGTTTTGTTCCTGATTTTGGCATAAATGCATGCATACAGGCCGTACTCTACACTCACTCACTCTCCCTCTCTCTCTCACTCAGTGCATGTCCAACACTAGGATTACTGATGCGGCTGTTGTTGTTGTTGTTTTTATTGTTGTTGTCAACCCACCCAATTTGTTTTATGGCCCACTGACATACACACACACACACGCACACCCTCACCCACATACATTCCGTTTTGGCTAGAAAGAAAAAAACCATCTCGACTTTGTCAGATGCCTAAAGATTTTAAATAACAGCTGGGCATGCTTGGGATAGGCCTATATAAATTACAAAAATAAATGTTTTATTTAATATCAAATCTTTCATTCTATTTAATGGAAACGAAGTCTTTAACCTCTCTCCTTTCATACAAATAAGTGCCGCAGCCAACTTAACAATTTTCTCTCGTAAAACAGTGCTGCCAGATCGTTGCAATACAAACGCATACAATAAATATTTACTACAAATTGAAAAGATTAAGCAATTAAAATAGAGTATTGCCAATTCACTATGACTTCCAGGCCAATATAGTTTTCGCTCTTTCGGTCTTCCTCCCTCTCTCTCAGTATAGGTTAATTTTTTTGAGTCCACATCAAAATTTATTGTTTATTGCGCGTTGTGCAATTCATAGTTTGGCCATAGTTTCGGCTCGCTGCAGCGTTGGGTGTGTGATTTGTGTGCAAAGGCCCGCATAGAATGTAGTTCATCAGGCTTATAGCATTGCTCTCGATTTTCAGGTAAATAATTTAAGACTCGAACTACCCTGCTCATATGCATATATATATATTTTGCATGTTTATAAATAGGGGCTGCATTTATCCTATGACATGGCATTGGCATCCCTTTGCCTTGTCTTCTGCTGTCACTTGAGTGCAAATATTTTAGACAAACAGCTGAGCTGGAAAAGAATACGCTGTGAGGCAGGCAAAGAGTCCAAGCAGCAAGTCAATGCAAAGCAAAGTAAAACATAAACAAAACAACAATAAAAAGACACACATATAGAAGCAAAGCAAACCCACCCACCCACCGACTGGGTGAGCTGGCTTGGCATTTATCTCTATCATGTTACAAATTGCTCAAGTGCGCCACGATATTGGAACAACAGCAACAAACAGGCAAACGACTTTGACTTGGTCCACGTTTGGCTTGTCTTTGACCACATTGCAGAAGCAAAGGCAAAGCCAGCAGCAGACAAGCCCACCCAACTCTTATGCTCTGTGCCCATGCCCCACAAATCATTCAAGTGTGCGTCCTGTGAATGTCCTGCCTGTGTGTGTGTGTGTGTGTGTGTGTGTAGACAAAAGTTTTCCAAAGACAAATAAAACTGTTAAGTGAACTCTTCAGTTTGTTGCTGGCTAACGTCCTGACAGGGCTGACTGTCAGGCTGCCCCTCTCCCCTTCCCCTTTGTTGTATGAGGGCAATGGGGTTGTAAATACTATCGAAATTTGTAAATATGCATGAAATACGGGCATGTTTAGCATTTGCAAACATTTTCTAAGCTCTCAGCCTCGACCCACACACACACACACGCATACACACGCACATACACACAGACAGTCGCACAGATCCGCCAAGCGTGTAACACACTCTTGTGGGTACTTCAATTTCGTCAGGTGGCAACGCTGTAAACAACAAGCAAAGCAATTGCCACCGTATGGGAATTCTAACCTATTATGACCTATTATGAACATTGTAGTATTCGAATAAATAAATTCGATAAATGCTGATTAAAAGATATTTATTTCCATAAACATAAACTTTAAGCTTACCTCATATATAAGGTTTATTAATTTCCATTGTATATTCTGTTTCAGTTAGTGTATAAACTGTTCGTTCCATGCGGCTCGTAAATTTGTGGCGATTTCCCTAGCTCAGTGGCTGCTGTCTGTTGCCTTGCCTTGGCTTGGCTTGGCTTGGCTTGTGAGAGTTACTCCAGGTGCGGAAATAGAGTCTCCCTTGACCTGTCTTCCGCTTGGTACTTGGCGCTCTCTCTCCCGCTTCCGTTTGCTATGACAATGTCCGTATTGTAGTTGAGTCAATATATTATACATTGTCGTTTCTCTGTCTCTCGTTGGGGCTGGGACTGGGACTGCTAACTGGTGGCATCTAAACAAGCGTTTAGAGCTTTGTTAGCAGTTTTTCAAGTGAGCAAAGATTGAGAGATACGGACTGAGAGTGCGAGTGCGAGAGGGAGAGGAAGAGGAAGAGGAAGAGGAAGAGGGAGAGGGCGAGGGAAAAAAGTGCACAAGTAGCACAAAATGTCAATGTAAATAAATAAATTTTTGAAATGTACGTTTCTCGCTATCTTTGTGACTATCTCTGTGCGTGTGTGTGTGTGTGTGTGTGTCACGCCCCTACCTCCGCCTTCGCAGCTGCCTCCCTGATGGTTGTATAAACGTATCTCGATATCTACATACGAGTCTACGGCTTCTGCCGCTGCCGCTGCCGCTGCTGCTATTTCAGTCTGTTTTTGTTTTGCATGTGTTGTTACTACATTTCCACCTTAACTCACCCTCTACCACGCCCTCCTCCTCCTCCGCCCCTTCGCTCACCCACACACATTTACAGATAGCTACACATGTTCAGGTTGGCAAACACATGGCGTATACGTAACGTTGTACCGTGGGAAATTGTTCTTGTTATTGTTGTTATTATTACTGTTATTTGTTATTTGTTATTGTTGCTTTTGTTGTTGCTTTTGCTGTTGCTTTTGGCTTTTCACTGTAGTTTGCTGGGGCAATGGGGAAAAGTCGTTCATTTTAGGCTTTTGTCATAAATTTCTCTCTCTCTCTCTCTCTCTCTCTCTCTCTCTCTCTCTCTCTCTCTGTTTCTCTCTCACTCCCTTTCAGATTTTCGTTGTTGTCATAATTCAAATTGCCAAAAATCCCTCGAAAGGTTTATTTAGACATGTTTGCATTTGACAATGGCTTAATCCTTACAAAACACTTTCAGCAACAGTTCTTTAATTGAAATATATTAGAATATTTAACATACTCCTGAATGGCTTACACTTTTGTGCAAATACTTTTGAGCCTTTGGTGCACTGGGTTATTGGCTCTGACATTACAATTAGCACGCCCAAATTGGCCATGACCATGGATTCGAGGCAACAACGAGCTTAGTCAAACTCAAACTGCGTCTAGCTTCATTTCAGTGAATGCTAGAATGAATGGATAAGCCCTCACACTGAAAACTCTTGCAGCAACCCGTTTGGCCTGGCATTTGACATCGGACCTGTGGCTTTTCAGCTTACTTTTGCCAAAGTATGAACAGTTGAGCCAATGGAATATAAAGCTAGCAGGAAGATGAGATGAATCCATTCTTCCACTGCCGCACGATCTGAACTATTTGAAAGATGATCGGTATTTGTCTATTTCAACTTTTCTAACGCCTGCCGATGATTTGATTGAAACACACGCAACTTGGCTTATAATTATGCACATATCCCTCGCAACAGGCGAACATAATCAACGTTAGAGAACTGCAGTAGTTTGTGAGGAAATCGGATTTCAAGTCCTTCGATTGGTATTTGCAGCATGTGGCAATTGGTTTGCTGCGGCATTTGCCACTGCCACTGCCACTGCACGCATTGACCTGACCCCAGGCTCTTTGCGAGCTGTTCAGCTGCCCAGGCACCGCGTGACGAGCAATTTGCACAATCGACGCATTCACCTGCTGCTGCCCATGATATGGCGCCCAGCAGGCAGCTCAAAACTGAACCCTAAGCGCCATCACTGATCTGCGCCTTGGCGTCGATGCTGTGCACACCACGTGCGGCCAGCCGAGCTGGCAGCTTGCTAAGGACTACAATTACCTAATTAGTAAATGCCGTTGCCTGGCGTTTACTGTGCGTATGAGTATTGTGGTCGGATAATGGGAGTACGTGAATGTAGGTGAATGTGGTGAAAGGGGCATGTGAATGTGAAGGGAAGTAACCACGGTGTTGAAGTAACAGAATGAAATTGTATATGCTAATTAAAATACGTTAAATTCCAGTTAATACTCTTATTAGCATTTCATTGCTTTTACAGTGGCCTTCCAACTGGCATTGACAGTTGAATGAGCATTGTGCACTATGAGCTGCTTAGCCTTGCTCCTTTTTACTCGCATTGTAGCGCCATCTACTGTCATTCACCCAAGACACAAACATATGCACAGAGCGCTGATCTAGCAGCGTCTAAAAGTATGCAACACTTTTATTGGATTTTATGTCGCTCACGACATCCGATCTAGCGCCAGCTAAAAGTATGCTATATTTTTATTTTATTTTATGTTGCTCTCGAAAGTATGCAATACTTTTGTTTTTATTTGTTGGTTGCATTTCAATTAAATTTTAAAAATCGTTTATTTAATTAACTAAATAATTAACAGTATGATGCTATTAAATCTAAGCAGCTCAAATAGTATTTATGCCATATTGACTATATTCTACTGCAGAAGAAGCCGCTGCAGCAGCTGTTTAATCGAACATGATGCAGCACTTTGTGGGCCGGCCACTTGTTTAGGGCTCTGGCGGCAGCGTGCGGCTGGCTGGGCTACCGTTTTGTATAGGTATTTTAGTTATCGACTCGCTGGCAGCTGCCTCCGCCTTGGCTTGTTAACGAGCGACACACGCAGCAAAAATCATCAACTGTTTTGAAATTGATGCTATCAGAGTGAAATGATAATTATCAAAAGACAAATGGTACGGTGCTGGCTGGCTGGCAGGCGGCTGGCTACCTCTCTGCCTGCTTGGGTGCCTGTTGTGTTTTGCTGGTGCGGCGCTTCTTCATCGGCATCGAATCCGTTTAGAAATGCAACACTCAGCGGCAGTCCGGCCGTCCGCTGGTAGATAGCAGCCACAGATAGAGGCGGTGGCAGCTACGAGTCGGAGTTACCCGCACCGCTTTTGCTTGGAGGAATCCATCAACATGTGTACATATTTCAAATCCAATTTATGTACTTGCATAGCCGAAACGCAATTACTTCGCAGTTAACGCCCAGCCACAGCCAGAGCCTCGACCGCAGTCGAGATGCCACGAGATGCGTTGCAAATCTCCGCACGGTCGTCGAGTTCGCAGTTGCAGTTGGAGTTGCCATCGCCGCGGCCGTCGCTGCTGCGGCTGCTGCGACTGCTGCTGCCGAATGGCAACTGCCGCCGGTTTGTGTTACCAACTCGTTGCCTTGTAACCGATCCTGCGCCTATAAATTGCAACCAATACACACGGCGGCCCATACCCGCGGCTGCTTGTTATACACTTTGACTGCCACGAAAGCCAAAGGAGTTTGCGCTAACTGAAGCAATTTGATAGGCAGTGAATGGGAGAATATCACGCCCAGTTTGCCTATTATTATTTCTATTATTTGATTTTGAATATAAATCTGTTATTGATATGATTTCTCAAATATTTAGTTTAGTTTCTTTCTCTCTTCTAGTTTTTCCTGCTTTACAGTCAACTGAATATTTAGCTTGTAAAATAGGATGTCTAGAGTTACCAGCTTAAGTCGTCATCTCAATATGATATCTCATATGATGAATACGATATTCATTATGCATATGCTTAACTTTCCATGCGTGATAACGAAATGTTAATCAACTTGTGCCAGCTAGTAAATTAGACCTCAACTATGGGCTCTTGCACTCATATCACATATCGCATATCACTTCCTCTAGAGCATTGACAATTCGTTATCTGTAAGTCCGGGCATCCTCTCGTGGCCGTTGCATGTTGTTTGCGTTGAATTCGCGTTCTCTCTCGCTTGAATTTGGCTTGCATGATGACCATCATGCCAAGAAGTTAACAAGTTTGCGCCGTCGCCACCAATGGGAGAAAGGCCGTCGACGTCGACGACGACGATGACGATGATGATGATGATGACGAGGCCTTCGAGGCTGTGAGGCTTTGGGTCTCTGACGACCGCTTAAAAAGAGCTGTGTAAATTTTAATGGCTGCAGTTGCATCCGCAGCAGCAGTCGCAGCAGCAGCAGCAACAGTCGCAGTCGCAGCAGCAACAGTATCCACACACACATGCCCCATTCCAAGACGAGCGTCAGTCGTCAGGCAGGCAGCTTTCAACAGGTAAAGTCTCGAGAAGCAGGCATGGATCGTTGTGCTTGGTTAGGCCACACCGTCCAGTGCGTAGGGCGCCTTCAGCTGGCTGCGCTGCCTCAGCTGACGTCGCGACGCCGCTGCGTAATTGTAGGCCACTGTTTTAGCTTGTTGTCGATAATTAGCGCTTGTTACCCCGCGCTCCGCTGGCCGCGTGTTGCCTGCCAGCCAGCCTGCCTGCCTGCCTGGTTATTATTTATTATGAGCTTGTTGTTTTTCATCATAGCTCATTGCCCATGCCCATGCAAAGGAAACATGCCGTGCCCCGCTCAGCGCCTTCACCCCTTTGCGCCACAGACCAACGCATTTTCCATAATTATTTCGAGAGTTGTTTGGGGTGAAGACGCGAGCGCGCGCGCGCGCCTGCGCAAAGCAGTAGAGAAAGAGTGAGAGAGAGTGGAGCGGGGAGTGAGGGAAGAGCTCAAGTGGTTGCGCGGCATAAACGCTGCTCTTTAGCCAAGACACACACCCCCAGAAGATCGGCATTCACTTGTTGCTGTCGCAGTCGCAGTCGCAGTCTCAGTTGGCGTCGCAGTTGCTGTTGCTGTTATTGTTGTTGCTGACTTGGCACGAAGCGTAATATAATATAAATATAAACAGGGAGCAGTTAGTTTTCAATTTTTTTCTTTTTTCTTCTGCTTTTACACTTGCTGCAAATGGTTGCATGCGGCAGGCGGCATGCGGCGTGGGGCACGGTGCGTTCAGCTTGTGCCCCGCAGTTGTTTGAGCATTGCAGGCCGTTAAGGATGCCAGCGTCAGCGTCAGGGAGAATGTGAGAATGCCTGCCTGCCTGCCTGCCTGGAAGCTTCAAGTCATGGCACAAGGGATATATTATAGTAATTACAAAATTAAGCCGAACATCTCGCTGTCCCTCTCTCTCTGTTACTCTCGCCCTCTCTCTTTCCGCTTGCAGCGTTACATCGCTTGACTATGTGGCAAAATCTGATTGCGAGCGATAAGAGACAAGATGCAAACTCGCACCAGATTGTGAACTTGCGCGTGGATAATCTATGAGCTCCATCTGCTTAAGACACGCAAAACACGATCGAAGAGATCCAATTGAGCTAAAAGTAAAGGTACTCTAACTGAGTGTTCCAATTCCCATTCGGTTCTCTGCCCCATTGAAGTTGCCTGAAAACAATGCGCTTTTAATGAGATAATAAGTTCTGGAATTCGTCTCGAATGAAAGCCTCTTCTTCTTCTTCTTCTTCTCCCGCTCTGAGGTCAAATAACATTATCAACAGCAAAGCCTGAGAATCGAGTGCGCTGCTCAGCAATATCGTTGCGCTGGCAACCGCAATTCGGTGGCTGCTTATCCTTCAAGGCTGTTAAAACAATTTACACCAGCTCGAGTCAAAGTCAGTTAGGCTAAGGCGAAGGCCAGGCAGGCAGAAAGAGAGAGGGAGAGAGAGAGACAGAGTGAGGTGGGCAACAATCGAATTTCGCATAACTTTGCGTTGTGGCTCTGGCTGATCGTTAAGAGCATTTTGTGTTGCCCTTTTCTGTCCATTTGTCTGTCCGTCCATCTGTCCGAGTGTCTGTCTGTCTGTCCGCCTGTCCGTCTGTCGTATGCAAGCAACGGCAGCAACTTAATCGACATCGTTTTCACATTGTCAATTGTCTGCAGCACTCTGCATGTCCATGTCCTCCACAACCTTCACCCATCAACAGCAGCCAACAGCAGCAGCCACAGCAGCAGCTACAGCAGCAGCCAGCAACAAACAAAAGCCAAGTCGCATCATCAAAAAAGACGAGAAGAAAAAGCTTCAACTTCAGCAGCAGCAGCAGCAACAGCAACAGCAACAGGCAGCAGGCTTCAACTACAGCTTTAGTTTTAGCCTCAGTCTTCTGCTGTCTGTTCGCTGGGCTCTCAACTTCCTGTCAAAGTTCAACAAACCACCCAGTCAAAAGCATCCTATCCCTAACCCTAACCCTCTCCCGCTGCCTATCTGCCTATCTGCATCCCTATCCCTTCGCCCAGCCTCCTCTCGCTCGCTGGCTTCCTTTGCTCTGCTTAACCATGCGCTATAATTGCAGATTGCAGTGGAAAAAGGCGAGCAGCAGCAACAGCAACAGACGCAACAGCAACTGTTGCTGTTGCTGCTGCCTACGTTTCGTTAATATTTTTGCAAATTTTTTTAACCTCCACTTTGCAGCTCGTCGTTTCATGTTGTTGTTGTTGTTGCTCCTGGCACACCAAAAAAAAAAAAAAAGAAAACGTAGCCAACGATCAACAAAAATCTCAGTTCAAGTCTTGCTGGCTCTCTTCCTCTCTCAGTCTCTCTCTCTCTCTCTCACTCACAATAGTAAGCAAAGTTGGCATGCATAAACCAGTTTACATGCAACTCCTGCTCCTACTCCTACTCCTGCTCCTGCTCCTGTTGCTGTTGCTGCTCCTCATATGGTGCTGGGCGAACGCTGTCTTCTGGGTTGCTGCTGCTGCTGCTGCTGCTGCTGCTGCTGCCTGTGATCGATTGCTGTTTGAGCATGCAAATGTGTAAAGACGCCTCCACCGCCGAGGTTGCAGCTCGCATGTTGCAAGTCCGAAACCGGCTAACTGGCTGCGGCCCGAAACGTGTCCGATTGCAGCGGTAGCGGCAGCAGCAGCAGCATTTTGGCTCTTTTACTGCTATGTCTGTCCGCCCCTCGCGCTGTCTGCGCAGCGACAAACTGGCGAAATATATTTGTAAGTTTGTGTTTTGAAATATGTTGCTGACGATCGCCTGGCATTGATTTCCAGAGCCAACGCCTGACACACGCCCGCACGCCACCCTCGGCTCGGGCCACCCAGCCCCTCTGCCCCCACTCAGCCCTCTGGCCCTGGTGCAAACTCTAGTGTTGCCCGGTCGTGAGATGCTCGCCGCTGATTTTTGATGAATTTATTAAGATTTTTGTTGTACCTGGCCTTTTGCTTGTTGCTTTTTTTGCTTTTTGCATTTTGCTATTCGGCTGTTGTGGCTCATCGCAGAAATGCAGATTCCAAACATGTTAAAGGAAAACTCTAATGAGTTTCGAGAAGCGAAAAGTCAAAGAATTCTCGTCTATGCCTCGGCTGCCTCGCCATCAACGCCTTTACGCTTGAGCTATGATTAGTGTCAGTGTTTGGGTCAACCACAGTTGGGATTGATATATGGCCCGCAGTGACCGCGAGCACAGACCACACAATTTCGGCCGTACCACTACCTGGGCCAAGGATGCATCCAAATTTCCAAGCAATTGGCCGTGTCGAACGAAAAAATGAAAAGGGCACCTCAGTCGGGCGTCTTTGGCTAGGCAAGGGTCCTGCGGAGCGTTTCGAAGCACGTCGCCGGGCACAGCACGCCAGCTGTTGTCCCGTTGTCCTTTATCCGTGTTGTTTCTGGGCCCAGTTTGTTTAGCCAGCACAGCGGAGCAAAGTAATTTCGATTGTGCACTTCGATTCCGTTCTACCTATGCCTCACTCTAACTCATTTTCTTACCTTTCGATCTGTCTACCTTTTCTTTGCGTATGTCTTGTACCATTGACAGCTGCTGCCGTTGCTGCTTTGGCTCTGAGTCCTTTTGGGCAGATTCGTTGTGCCTGGCGGGCAGTTTTGTCTTGCTTTTCCCTTAGCCCGTTTCCCTTTTGCCCTTTTGTTACGCAAAACATTTGTTTACCCAAAACACAGACGGAAAATTGGAAAATTGTGTGTACAATTGCTGGCTTAGCGTTTTCCTCTTCTATCCAATTTTTTTGTCCATTTCTGATTTATTTTGATCGATCGTTTTCTTTTTGGCTTAGCTCTGTAAGACTCCCTCGTTCTCTCTCTTTCTTCCTCACTTTCATGCGCATTCACGTCCTTCCCTTTTCTTCGCCTGCTTATTTATAGTCTTAATTTTGGTCGCTTTCCATTCATTGAATATACCCCACAAATAGTTCCTGAAATTGCACATGTCCACACACCATGTGTGTGAACATTTGACAAGGCTGATTGCCTCGAGGCCCGGGAGTTCTCGGTTCTCACGACTTGCCAGGTGGGCTGACAGCATCCAATTCAACTACTGTGGCCACTTGGCAGTGTCTAAGGAGCACCCAGCACTCAGTTGAAGCAGCTGTTCGCAGCACAGCTTACAATAAGTAGAGTAGAGATTCCTAGTAGGCCTGGTAAGTTCAAATTCCCAGATGAATAGGAAAGTTTAATGCCAAACCTCATTCACACCTTATACATACGATCGGACAAAGATACATATAATATTAATCCACAAAACAAAACATTTACTCGTTTACATCATTTTTAAAAATATTGTGTTATTTATATTATTTTTGTTATTGTTTAATACGTTTACCAACTAGATCGATCGAATATTGGCACAATGAAACGCCTTCACGTTGGCACTACCGCACCGAAGTACCACAGCGGCAAATGGACCTGGGATGAGAGCAGTGAGAGCTTGCGCTTCCACCCCTACTCGGACTTGGAGGATGCGAATGAACGATTCATCATGACGAACGGCTTCAAGTTCCTGCGCACCATCAACCAGGAGGAGGAGCTGATCTACCGCCAAGTGTTCGCGAGACCCGAACACACTTTCGACGGGGACGTCGTGGTGATCAATGATGTGCGCGACCTGGTGCTCTACATGATGCCAAAGGAGTTTCTCTCCATCAAGTTTGTGGACTTTATGCACAGGCCGGCCGTGCACAGGCTGCTGCATGCGCTGATCATCTACTTTGAGTACTTTCTGCGCCTGGTCGAGTTCATTCTGATACGGCGCGACGAGCTGTCGGGCAACATGGCCCAGGTGCAGAGCGAGCAGACGAACGAGGTGAAGCGCATATTCTCGTCCCATCTGAGCCACTTTCGCATGCTGGTGGCCCGGAACTACAGCGTCATCATAAAGGGCGAGGGCGACATGCAGGAGTTCTACCACACCAAGGAGGTGGTTAACATATCGTCCACGATCAAGGATCGCGCATTTCACGAACAGTTCCTGGCGGTCACCACTCAGATCATTTGGATAACCATGCACAGGCGCGCCTATTTCATCATTGAGATGGAAATGAATCGGCTCTTTCGATCGGAGCACTTTCTCATGAATAACATACACTATCTGAACTTTTCGACCGTCGAGCGATCCCTGCTCTATGGCCGCAACAACAAGATCTTCAATTGCCGCGTCCAGAACTCGCCCATGATCCAGGAGCTGCAACACGTTGCCGACGAGGACATGCCCATTCTGTGGATAGGCGAGCGCCAGTATCGCGGCACCGATCTGCGCATAGCGCAGGTCGAGATGGAGTATCTGATACCGGGATCCCAGTTGAATCTGGTGGACATCTCGCACGGTATTCTCGGCCACCCGAAGAATCTGTACAACACGATTCTCTCGCTGGACTGGCCGTCGGTGCGCTTTGCCAACTTCTCGAAGCAGTACGATCCCTACAATCTCCTACGGCAGCCTGGCCTGCAGCTGCCCAACATCGATGAGATGCAAGTGCGCCGGATGGCCAAGCAGTACGATCACTTCTACAGGGTATTCCGCATCTACGAGTCCTGCAGCAAGAAAATGCTAAACAATTGGTTCAATCGCGACAAGATAATCCAATACTATAGCAGCGGCGGAATACTGAAGAACGTCTTCATGCGCGGCGAGGAGCAGCTGGTCACGGAGGAGGACCGCTCCGATATTAAGAAGATTGTGGCCAACTATTTCGATGTCATGCTCAAGCTGCGCAAGCATAAGGCCACAACAATTATGACATCCGATACTGGCCATAGGAAGAAAGGGGCTGAGTTGTTCTGTTAGAGCCATGGGAGCAGTTGGAAGGAATGAGAAAAGTCATTCGATAACCACGTTAAGAGGCAAGTTGATGGGATTTCAACAGTTTCTTTAACACATTTCCAATTGATGATCGATTCATAAGTCCATACTTTTATATCAAACTTTTCACATTCATATCATTGAAGAAGCAATAAAATGCATTTGATTTACACACATTTATTATTTAATATCTTTACTTTAATTAGGCGTCATTAAAATTAAAATGTTGATAGATCGAAAGGCTTCATAAGAATGGTTGTTTAGCGCCGAGAGCTATATCGCAAACATATGCAGCTAATTGGCACCCTGCAAATTTACATTAGAATATCATGAGTAGACCTTTGATTAAGCTAAAAGTCATTCTCATTAGGAGCCCATGCATTAAAAACTGCTGAGTCTTCCGATAAAAGAAAAGGAGCCCAAATCGATTCTTGATTTTTGCATTCTTATGTTCAAGAGCGAGTCGCCACAAGCTCAACATCATGCACTCTGAAGCAACTACTTGAGTCTGTTCAGAGTATTATAATATGTCCTTATGGAGACGTGATCTAGCAGAAAGTTGCTTTGGAAATCGGCCCAGGCTAAATGCTTTTCGAGGGATTACAAGGAGTTGGCCATGACAGCAGCGGCAGCAGCAGCAGCAGCATCATCAGTGCGATTCTCCAAATCATAGAAAATAACGAGCTGAGCTCTCAATCAATCAGCAGCTGGCTAAACCAATTGTATTGACTAGAGGAAAAGCAGCTACGCAGCCTCAAGTTCCAATCGCATTTAAATTATTGAATGCCAAATGCATTAGGCGGCTTAGCGCCCCTCGGGCCCCGTTGCCCGCCGCCTTAAGCAAATCCATAACTGACAAATCATTTTCAAGCGAGTTAAGTAAGTCCCAACACAAATCGCTAGCCGAGAGCTGAGCTGCTCTGCCCCCACTCTCCCTCTCTCCCCCTCTCTCTTGCCATCTCTGTCTACATATATCAATTGCCTGGGCTGTTAAATAGCTTTTGGGTGTGTATGGGAATCCAATAAAGCTGTCACATGTGCCCGCCACTAAGAAGAAGCCTTTTGTATGCCTTTGCCCCGTTGTTTGGGTGTGAAAATCAGAAGAGTAAAAAAAAAACGTACTTCGCATATGCCCCTAATACCGAAAGTCCCCCTCAAAGCCCCGCCACCTCGGCCTCCTCGCAGCTGCCAATGCCGTTTGGGGGCAACTTTCGTGCAAATTGCCAAGTGCTTTTCGGGTTTTCGAGTTTTGTGTATGCAGAACTTAACAAATTTCCATAACATTCACACCACACAATGAAAGACACACAAACCGAGATGGCAAAGCAAACCAAAGCCTGCGTCTTCGATCTCTCGTTCGCATCGCAGTCCAACTCCAAGTCAAAGTCGGAGTCTGACTCTGAGTCTCAGGTAACTGTCCAGTTGCAGACGTCGCTCTGTTTTATTTGCCACGTCATTTTTTGTTTCTTTCTTTCTTCGCACATACCCTGTAATCATATGAGAGCATATGGTTTCGTTAAGTGGGTAAGAAGGAAGAAAACTCACTGATTATCTTCTACTATGTGATTCCAGGCTAAAATTGGGCTAGTTTTGCTGCCCTTACTGAATTTGAAGTAGTAAAAACACAATACATAAAATATGTATACTTAATAGAAATATAAAATATATATACCTAACTGCACACATACTCTTTTAATAAGAAGCTTCACAGGAATTATATTTGTTAGCAGTTTAATATTGAAGCAATATTTCTTTTTCATTTGAATCTCACCTGTAATATGGAAATCTCTTACAAAAACATATTAAAACGTTTTTCACGCCACGCAAAAATGTGCAAGGCTAAAGGGTATATGCGAGTCGAGCTGATTTGCATATGCATGCGAATTGGTATTTTGTATTTTCTGTATTTTTTTTTTTTTTTTTTTTTTTGGCTTGCGGTTAGCTAGTGAGCCGACTGCAATGTCGTTTTGTCTGGGATTGTATAACGTTTTTGATTTTTTAAGTAGACACCTAAATGTGAATAGCGCATCGAATCGTAGCAATGCGAGCCACGTCCACATCCACATCCACATCCACGTCCGCGTCCACGTCCAGCGAGCGCGAGTCGCATCTGTCAGATATATTTTTGTGGCTGCTTAGTGAAGTGTAGTTAGGATCGATGGATGCTTCATTGGGTCCAGCACTGACTCAGAGGCTGGCTGGCTGGCTGGCCGTTGTTTTCACGAGGTGAGGGAAATGGCGATGCAAACGGCGGCTGCCGCTGCCGCTGCCGCTGCCAATAATGCAATGGAGAGGCGTGATAATGCAGTTTAGTGAGTGCTGGCCAAAAATTTACCTACAAACAGCGGATAGACGCGGGGTAAGGGGCTAACATGGCCAGCAACGTCGCGTCGTCTAACGGATTGGTTCGTATTCGATTGGATTGAGTGAGTGACGTGGCTGGAGTTTCTGGGCCCGGATCCTAGGCCTGTGTGCAATATGCACAGCACTTGGCACGATATTTTTGTTGGTTTTAAATCATTTAACTTGGGCTAGAAGACGGCAACAACGACGACGACGACGATGATGATGATGATGATGGGTTGGCGATGGCGATGGCGACGCGAAACGGCGCAAGACACTTAAAACGTGATCGAAAATTGATGTTGGCTGCAGAAAAAAAGAATAAGACGGAGAAGAAGAAGCAGAAATAAACAGCAAACAAGCAAACCACCGAAACCTCCAACCACCAGCAACCACAGCGGCAGAGTCCGCTCCATTCTGGTCTGTGCGGGGGAAATAAGGTCACGTGCAGAAATATGTTCGTGGTGCTGATCGAGGTGGTGCTGGCCCGGCAGAGATGTTAATGATTTGCAGCTCAGCTCAGCTCAGCTCCAGAGCTGCACCACGGCTGGGGCAGGCAACAATTTTGCATATTTTCGCTGGCCGGCAGATAGTAGGTAATATGCTTGTTAATGTGCCCAGCTTTGCCTTGATCTCGGCTGCCCGCGCGCTTTCCCTCTCTCTCTCTCTCTGTGTGGAGTTCAAAAACCAGGAAGTGACTCAACAACAACTGCATACAACGGAGGTGAAAAATATGACTTGGTTATTTATTGTTGAAGTGTTGCAGTGCAAAAAGGCTGAGAGCAGAGCCCAGACCCAAACCCAAGCCCAAAACCCAAAACCCAAAGCCGAAAGCCGAAAGCCCAGCTTCAGCTCGAACCCGGAGCAAACGCAAAGCGAGCGCTTGGGCCTAAACTTCGTTTGGGGTATTTAGCCAAGTGATTTATTTAGCCTGGCACGCCAGGCGGTTAACCGCTTGACAAGCAGCGAAACTGGCAGCAGGAGCGGCGTGCGGTGCTCAACAGCCTAGCAGCTGCGCCTGCCAACACACACACACACACACACCTAAACATAGACAAAGAGCGGGGGGTTCGCATACCACATATACGACTACAATAAGCCATAATTATCCAAACGCTGCCCCGACTGGTTGGCTCGCATGCAGCGCATTGCCATAGATCTTGGCAATGCGAACTGTTCATGGCTCAGCAATTTCCATCAAATTTATTGAATTTGTAGAATAGCCATTATCGACCTGGCTCTGATATACTAATTGTGGCCTACAGCTGACTTGAGTCTAGATAAATGTCTATTGTAATAGATTTTGCTATTATTTAATTAGACCACTATATGTATATATTTCCAATTACTGAAATCTCGCCACTCCATTGACAGTGTCTAGCCCTCTCTCTCTCTCTCTCTGTCTCTCTCTATCTCTCTTTCACTCGCTGTCTAACTGTGATGCCTGCTTCCGCTTGTGTTAGATTCACTGTCTCGCAGCGCTTGGACCCTGCTCAATCAGTCGCTTGTCGAGCCGCGGGGCGCTGCGGTGCTGCATCTAAGGTGCTTGGAAACGTCGCATCGATATCGTCAGCCTCAGCCTCAGCGTCAGCGTCATTGCGCTACTCCTGCTCCAAATGCGGCCTGGGCGCTGTCCAAATCGATAAAATGCACCGCGATCAGCGCGGCACACATCAAATTAGTTATTAATTGAAGTGGAAAGTTCTCAGAATGTGTAGCACGGCGGGCGGTCAACGCGCATGCGTAGCCAGTCCCAATCCCAGTTCCAGTCGAAGTCGAAGTCCCACTGGCAGTCGCAGGTCTCTGCAAACGTATTCCAAGTCACAGTCGGAGCAGGAGTTGGAGTTGAAGTTGGGTCTTAGCTGACCGTCTCGGCTTGCCTTGTTAGCCACTTTGTTAACCTGTTTTGGCGGCGCGCATTTGAATTTTCATTTATTATAAGCGAGTCGCATTTCTAATTTGAGTCATGTGACCAAAAACAGATTTGTCCTAGTTGTCGCCTCCTGCCAGCCGCAACTGTGTGTCTCCAAACAATTGGTGAATGGTCTTACCCATAAATCTTTTATATCTGCTCCCCTCGCTCCCTCTCTCCCTCTCGAGCTCTCTCGCTCTTTCACTACTTTTCGATTTGTGGCTGTTGCATGTACACACATTTGTGCCATTACTATGACAACAAATTCATGAGAAAGTACAGCGAGTGCCGCGGCCGCTGCTGCTGCTGCTGCTGCTGCTGCAGTAGCTGCCACAAAACAGACAACAGAGCTCGGGGGGAGGCTTTGGGTACCTGCATCATCTGTTTGTTTGCCTGTCATTAGAAAAAAAAAGCGTTGAATGTCGAGAGTTTTGAGTTGTGTGTCGAGAGTCGAGAGTTGAGAGTCGACGAGAGTTGAGAGTCGACACTAGACCGAAAGTCTGCGCTCACTTGTGCTTCTTTAGATTGGACTTGAAACTCAACTGAAGTGCACTTGTACGCCAAAACAAGCCACGTCACTTGGCCACTACACACACGCACACGCACACATACACTACAGTCCACGCTCAATATATAGACTCCCCATACCACACATTCAACACACACACACAGACATCGCCCATCAACATCATCAGCGAATGGCCAGCAGATCACAATTGTGGGCCGCTGCCAGCGCCAATCACCAAGAAGCTCCAACGGCAACAATAAGAGTAACAACAACAGCTTTTGGCCAAGTCTTCTACGGCCATGGCTTTCACTTGACATCTCGTTAAGTGTCTTGTAAATGGCATTGTTTTCGTTTTTCATTCAAAAATGTGCGTCAACTCCAACTCCAGCTTGAATGGAGCGCAGCCTCTGCCCCCGTCCCCTGCCCAACTTCAATCAATAGCAAAGTGCAAGCCAGCCAGCTGGCTAGGCCCTAGACCGTCATCATATTTGTCAAAAGACATCGTAAATTTTCAGTAGATGATTGCGCCGAGGCTGCTGGCCAATCTCGTAAGTGCGCGATTCCCATTTTTGGGGCGCTCGAATATCCGAAAAAGAAACCCAGCTGACGATTGCCCCATCAATAAGTCTCTGATTACATTATTGCATTAGCAGCTGGATTTACATAATTATGTTTATATCGATCTACCTACACAGCTCCGATTATACTCGAGATATGAATAACTGCGGCTCACGACCAAATCTAACAGAATTATCATAATATGCATATTAGATACAAAATGAGCTAGTTTCGATATCAAATCTCATCAAACTTATCTACTAGGCCCGACTTGACTTCATTTAAGCCATCTTGGGCAACACTCTGGTGACATTCAGCCTGAAGCCGATGGTTGATAGAACCAAATGTGTGGAGAAAGTATTGGAATTTTAACACCTCTCTTGCGATCTTCCCAGATGCCTATATAATTCTAAAGATATTTTGGGCACGATCAGCTGGCTGAGATCTTCACACCGAAATATAAATGAGCTCCGACAAGATCTGCATGAGTCACATTCACAACGCGGTTATCGTGATTTGTTAATGATCTTTCAATTCCAATACAAAGGCTGGTTAGTCAAGTGCAAACTATTGATCTTTGACTGTCATTTGATTGATCTTGACTGATCGCAGTCGAGGCGAACAAAATAAATATAAAAATACAAATACAAATAAGAATAAAAATAAAAATTAAATCCACTTATCGCATTAGCAATTGTCAGCATCTGAATGTGGCAGTCACGGCTGCTACCTCAAGAACTGAGGATCATGACCGAGGATCATCTGTAATTTGCTTTCTAAAGTGATCGAAACTTTGGGCCTCGGGCTCTGCTGCTGTCGCTCGGCGGTGCTGCTCTGCTGCTCCGCTGCTGCCTTAAGCTTTTCATATGCCTTTTTGACATCGTTTCTGTCGTGGCATTCATCACAATTTCCTGCTGATCGACACTTAACATACAAACAAACAAAAATAGAAAAAAAATAAAAGGCAAACGGTGGCAACGCTCGACGTTTCATTCGTTTGTTTGTCTTGTCATTCAGTCAAGCATTTAATTGTCAGGCGACAAAATGCAAACAGATAAGTTCAAGAAGCGGTTCAAATGGCCACATGAGCGAGCGCACTCGCTAAGCATTTTCCCGCTATTGATCTTGAAACATGCTGCATGCAACATGCAGCCAGCCAACATGCAACATGAAAACATGACCGTGATTGGTGCTGGCCCGGGGTTCGAGGTTCGCTTCGCGCTGCCTGCTCTCAAAATGAGCTCGCATTCAAATTGCCGCATTGACTTGTCCATTGACTATATGTTTTTTTTTTCTTTACCTTCCCCTCCTCCTCTTGCTGTTTCTCTTCCTCTTTTTTTCCATACATTCAATTCAATTAAACAAATTTTTGCGATCGGCTGATCGTTCGCCGATCGCTGAGTGCAGCGGCGACTTTTCTATTTTGGCCCCAAAATATACACAAACAAAAAAGAGAAGCAAAAAATGAAAAAAGTGCAGAGAATTGTAGAAAAAGTAAACAACAAAGTGTTAAGACAAACGTGCAACGGTTTGGGGTCAGTACCATTCACTTTTGGCTCGTTTTAAACTGGAGTTAAGTGCTATTTGAGGTAAGAATTTCATTACGTTTACGTACGTGCGCCGTTTTGGGCGGCATACATACGGCGGAACGGTTGTACGGGGCTCTGGCGACGGCACGCTGAGGGGGAAGGGAGAAGGGGGCCGCATTTAGTTGGGGAGCTGGGAGCTGAACCAACTGCGCATGCATATTGCTTCCAAGACGACGACACGTTTGCATTTTGAAAAGTCACGACCCACTTAGCCAGCCATGAGTAACGGACAGCGGCCAAAACATACACACACACACACACACTCGCACACACTCACACACACTTGGCAGATATATTGAAGAGCCAAGTGTTTGTTTTTCTATAAACAAATCGAATCGAAATCGCATCGCATCGCATCGCATCGCATCGCATCGCATCCGATCGCCTCTGATCGCATCGTGTGGAATCGCAGTTAACGCATTTTGAGTTCCACTTTCAGTGGGTGAGTCACTGGCTCGAGCCTTGTTAAGATGCCAATTGAAGATGCGTTGATTAATTGCCATACTGACATCTCTCGAACCGCAAAAGCCACTCAGCATTAACAACAGAAAAGAAAAAGCAACAGCAACAATAAGTAAAGTGAAATCCAAAACTGTGTTTTATGTTTGTTCGTTTTCAACAAACATTTTTCTTCTTGTTTTTGTTTTTGGTGTTATTTTTGATTTTCTGTCAGGGCCAACTGCAGCCCCTCGCCGCCCTCTGGCCCGTCGTGTGAAAGTGAAGTTTATGGCCAGTCAGCGAGACAAAAAAAAAACTAAAAGTTCACAAGCTTTTTTCTCCGCGCCGAGCTGCGCAACAATAGCTGATAAAACAAATACATTTGTCGCCTCTAAAAGAAATGTACATAAAGAAAGATTCGGTCGAAATGTAAAGATATTTGTTAAGATGCCTACGCTATACAAAGCCCAGTCCCAGAGCTCGACTAGCTGTGCGATGGCCAGGGGCTGGGGCAGGGGCAGAGGCAGGGGGGCTGTCAGGTGGGGAGAGGTATGTGTGGAAGCTGTGATTTATTTGCTTGTCAGTGCAACAGCAACAGCTAACGAATATGGCTGGTTAAACGATGCGGGAAATTCTTAAAAATTTGACGCTTAACCACAAACAACAACGAGAAGGCAAATGCTCGTGACCGTTAGACAAATAATATTAAACACCAGGTTGTTGTTGCTTCATTGTCTCCCTCTCTCTCTCTCTCTCGCTCAGAGGGCTGCCTCAAGCCGAGGGGCATCGGCAGGCGTTGCGATTGTCTAGCGAGTCTTTGGGCAATACGAAATTAGAGAAATAGAGACATTGTCGCCGTTCCATACAACGCAGCGCTACACAACACAACATCATCAACAGCTATTGAAAGCTTTGAGTTTCGACTTCATTTACATAAACAAAAGCCGCAAAGATGATGACCAACCAGGCCAGCACCAGGTACCCAAGACTCGAGACTCAAATCTCAAGTCTCGAGTCTCGAATCCCAAGTCCCAAGATCGACGCGACTCTGTTAACTGGCCTAAAACGCATTTTTCTGTCGCTGCACGCACGCGCTCATAAATCAAAAGCCAACTTGTTTATAACTGAAAGCGATCAATTAAAACGTTAACGCAAAAAATAAAAACAACAACAACAACAACGACGACGACGAGGAGAGGAACAACCAAAAGCTGAGATGCGAACCGCGTCTGAACGATGAGCGTTGATCGAAGCGATCGGAGAAGAAGATCTTCAACGCTTGATCGTGCCGAAAAAAAAAACACAGCACACACACACACACGCAGAAAAAATAAACACAAAAACTGAATTTGAAACTGGTCAAAAAGAGTTGGCCAAGAGCAGACGAAATGAGCTGCGGCCTGGTGCATTCCGCTGGCCTAATTCTCTGTAAAGAAAAACATTTAAGCAGCACGCGGGAGGCGGGGCCTCACTAAATGCCCGATGAGAGTGAATTCCATTTGAAAGCTAACTGCATTTCGGTGTGGCTTAATGAATTTTAGCAGCGACTCCCGACGCCCGACTCTCGGCCAGCTAATCAATTGTTGTGGCAAATGACTGGGCCAGGCCATAAGCGCTGCAACCAGATGATAGAGTACCCCAGGCATTTATAGCCGACGCTTAACGATCGGTGGGAGTCGCACTGCGAATCGGCAACCCACGGCGCTCTCTTTCTGTAGATCGATAGATCTTGTCTAGTTGGCAAACGACAGCTAAAACGTTTACCTCGGTTTGTCCTTTTCAGATTGTTAATTAATTAACATGCAGTCGGCGATAAGATCTGGAGGATTTCTATATCAGCGGGCTCGATGCACTCGAGCATGAAAGCTCCAGTCAATCAGAGATCCGCTGGACAGAAGTTATTTGTGAGTTTTGTATACATTTCGACTTCCTTTGAGAGGCTCTGGTTGACCAGAGGTATTTAGTCCAGTTAGTAACCTTACGGCTTATCACTCATATAACATTGCGCATCACAACAAGATCTGAGGCACGATCGGATTCCAGTTGAGCGGCTCCTTGGCAGCTTTCTCTTTAGTGCTTGGCCAACTTAGCCAGCTCGATTGCCGATATCGATCGCTATCGCCGACTGCAACACCCCAGAAACAATGTGGCCTTATCAGTAATGTAGCCCGTCCCAGTCTCTGTCCTTGTCCTGCTCTGCTCTGTGGCCGGGGCAAAAAGGTATTTTGCTCGGCTTGACAACACCCTCTGCTAAAATCTCTGGCAATGTTCGAGTCAAAACGCGTATCGGGATTATCAATAATGTGCAATGCTGCAGCTCATAAAAATCTCTGTGCGCAGAGCCACAAAGAATTACAAAATTGTACGCAGACAGCCGATGTTACCGCGCCCGTTCCCCCTGCCCATTGCTCTACCCATTGCCAATCGCAGCTCCTTTTTGCCTTGATCAGGTGCCGCCAAGCGCAACACGAACACTTAGCCGGAGCCGGAGCCGGAGCCAGGGCCTAAATCGAAGCCGAAAGATGCTGGCATAGCCAAGTCTACCTGGCCAGGGCGAGGTGAGGCGCTGGGCTGGGCGATCGCGATGCGTGCGGCGCGATAAGAAGCCGATGCAAACCATTAATTAGGAGCTGCAGATACCTGCAGATTTTGTCCAATGCTCGCAACGTTGAAAATTAAGGCTTTAATCGTGCATGAAAATACGTGAAACTTGTGCGTCGCCCTCTCTCAATCTCACTCTCTCTCTCACTGTTTGTCTCTCCCTCTCGCTGCTCATCCACATGATCGCGATAAGATAAATCGCATACAAATTTGCCTTTATGCGAGAGCGCCGAGTGCATCCGAAATTATGATAATTATTTATGCAGGGTATCAAATGCGCCTGCTCAACGCGTGTGTCAACAGTCCAGGCTCTGTCATTTATTTCAATGAAAACAATCAACAGCTACGTACCCTCTCTCGCTCGCTCTCTCTACCCACTAGCACCGTCTTTGTCTCGCTCTCTTTCTCTTTCTTATTAATCGACTGCCTATATGTCAATGTCAGTGCCTCGTCCATAACCTAAACCATTTCGCAGTCACCGCGCAGTGCGAATTACCATAGCTAACTGTAAATGTGAGTAGAGCTGGGGAGTGCTCGCACCTGCAATACTCCGTTAACAGTTGTGGAAAATGATATGTGAAAAGCGCAGCTCAGATCTACAGATCTTGCATTGATCTTTAGTTCGGCATCTGTCGTAGATCAGCTGAGTTACAGTTATCCCTAAATACTAATGCTTAAACTGGGTTGAGTTCTCACTAAAGCCAGCTGTAAACTTGTTTCATAATATATACAAATTGTTAATTAAATATAGTATTGGAATTTAATTTAGTTTAAGCTCAAATTTAAATTTAAATTTTCAAATAGACTAAACGTCTTTGATCTCAAAAAGTTTATCTTATTCATAGCTTAGCCATGCCATTGCTTGCGTCACTTTACCATAAACATTTTGCTCACTTGAATATTTTTAGCATTCCCATGAATTCATTTGTTTTTGTTTTTTTTTTTTCGCACCGATCACATTTAAATATTTGCCCTAGGGTATTCGTTTGGTTTCGTCTACCTGGCCAACTGCAAGTGCAAATGCTTTGCTGCGCTCCTGCGCCGCCTCAGCCCCCTCATCGGCCCCTCCCCCAATCAAGCAGATATCACTCTGTATCTGCATTGAAGCGCGAAAATTGCAAACCAATGTTGTTTTGACAATGTGCAATAATTTGTAGCCAATTTTATGTGTCTACCGGCGGTTCAGCTTGGTTTGTTTCGGCAGGCATCGAACTGCACGACGCCCCCCCCCTCGCCACACCCCTCCCCCACTGGCCAGCTTGCTGCCCCCTTTGTCAGGCCCGTTGGGTAACGAGACCCCGGGCCACATGGACCGGCAATTTATGGCTGCTAAATTAGCAAGAAATGGAAATTAAGAAAAATGTTGCTTTTATTGCAAACAGTTGTAGTCGTTTTCCAATAAATGCATATTTATTTATACGCGCACACACCGCCCCTCGATGGCTAGGAATACAGCTGCGGCACGGCTGTGGCTATGGCTATGGCTATGGCTATGCCCATCCATGGAGCCAATAGCCGGGCACTGAATTGTTATTGTAGCTGTAGCGCAGACGTTTATGACTTTCGATTCGTTGGCGGCTAATGAGGCAAGTGGTTTGGGTGGCTAAGCGAGCAATCGACGACCCAGCGGCCCCACCGAGCTTGGCTCTCTTTAAGCAATTGCCTGATATATGGTTAAAGTTCAGGTGGTTGGATTAGAGAGATGTCGGGATATGCTGGGCCAAGCACTTTGATTTGACTTTGAGCCCAAAACTTCAAACTGAGCCAATGTTTTGATGAAGGTACGAACTGCTCAAATTGCAGGAGCGGTTCACCGCGCAAGGGGACTCCATAAATGTCCGTTTAGCACCTTCATCAGTCTCTCATTTGCCGTGAATGCACTCCTGTCTTTGCCTTTACCCGATATCTATAAATAAAAAGTTCCACTTCTGACACTAAACTGACTTCTTAACCGAAATATTTACGTCGTATGCTGTGAGTAGACCAAATGACAGCCGAGCCCGCAGCCGCAGGGCCAATAGCTCAAACCCCGAGAACAGCCCCTAAGACAGAGTTTTAACTTTCCAGCACGGCGTACGACGAAACAGAGAAGAAATTCAATTGAAAGTTTTGTCTAGTGGGCGGTTACGGCTACGGCCAGCTCTCATCCATTACGGCGTAACAAATCCCACAAACGAAATTGATAAAAAAATTAAAAGTAAAAAAAAACATCTATCTAAGCCCGTAGAAAGTAAAAGCTGAAGAAAAGTTTTTAATATTTGACGTGTTTTTTTCTGTCTTTGTTCTTTTTCAACTTTTTGCATTGAAATAGGTCGAAACGTGTGTGGGGGGGAAGGGTAGCGAGGTAGTCAAAGACGTAACAAAAATTGAAAAGGGTTTAGCTTGCGCTTGAACTTTTTTTGCGCCTTTGTGCGATGGTTAACCCATATACGAGTACGTGCTCCCCCCACGTCATATGAGCGAAGGCACGAAAAGCAGCTGCAGATACAGATAGAGAAAACAAACACACAGATACAGATACAGATACAGATACAGATACAGATTCAGTTATAGAGACAAATGCCAATAGAGCTGCGGCTTTCAGATTCCTTAGGCTCGTTGATTGAAGATCAAAGCCGCGTCGACGTTGGCGGCATTTCGCCTCCTAATGATTGATTGTAAAATTTGCTAATTTAAGCAATGGGAATTTATGCTGGAATCGCAGCTCGTTGGCTGGACTCGTTTTTACAGCATGCCAGAGTGAGCGTGAGAGTCAGAGCGAGAGAGGGCGATGGAGTGGGGGAACGGGTGCCCCATCAATTTTATTGCTCATTTAATTGATCATAAAAATTATTCATTCATTTCCACAAAGATTGCAAAATCAGCGAAATACAACGCGCTGACGACCAAGAAGAACAGAACAGACAAGACAAGAAAAACAAAAACAAAAAACAAAGCAAATCTAAACGATAATAGTGCGGCGATCGATATCTATAAAATATGCATAAGCTGCGGAGCTGGAGAGCTTGGGAAAAAGTAGGCGGCTAAAAAGTGTTTAGGCCAAATTCCAATGAGGCAGTCGTGGGTTGCCACGATTGCCATGCGAAATGGGAGCAATAGAAGAAAGACAGTTGGCTAAAAAGTGAGTTGTAGGGCATTCATAAGTGGGGAGTTGAAGAACCTACAAAGATCACTTAAAAAACTTAGTTGGGTAAACAAAAACTTGCCCGAGTGAACCTATATCTAATAAGAAGCTAACTGTTACTGTTATATAAGCAATATTCATGGAAACAAAGTAAACGCCTAAAGCTCATGCAAATAGACTTTTTAGCAGCGTCAGCCAGAGCTTACCTGAAATTTATGTATTTAAAAGAGGCATACTTATTCCATTTAAGCCACATCGTTCTCAATACCTGCAGCTGTATCAAACAGATCTTGAACGCCACAAATAAATTGATATATTATTGGTTAAACTTTCCAACCAGGTCTCCTCGCTCACCGCTCACCGCTCGCCCCTCGCCTGCTCCCATTCTTTCATCTTCGTCTTTTTTGTTCAGCGTTTTCTGTTTGTGTTTGCGAATTGTTAGGTCTTCCAACTAGCGGATTGCTCCAGTAAGCAGAAATTGTGAATGCTGTCGATGAACCCACTCACTCAGATTGAGATTCAGATACGAATTCCGGCCAAAAGCAGGCGACAAGACATGGCAGAGCGGTCAGTGGTCCGCTGTGTATGGCATGGGTATCAAATGTCAATTCGGATGGATTTATGACTTATCAGCCGGCCATATACTACTACGTACGTATATGTACATATGTATATAGGATCGCCACGGCCGGCGAAAAGTGCTGCCGTGCGAATTTCTCAGCTATAAACATGCAAATTAAATGAGGTATAAAAAATACAGTTGGTTTTTTTTACTTTTTCGATTATCATTTTTGTTTCGGTTATATTTTTGTCGCTTTTTGGCTATAAACTAGAAAACATAAAGTTAATAAAAAATACAAATACAAATACAATATTTACATAGTAATCAAGATTTATATAGCTAACAGATACATGTACATATCTAGATGTAATCAGTCGATTTATATATGCACACACACACACAAACAAACACACCTGACATTTTATAGAGTAAATATGGCTGTGAGCGATGTGTGTGCGTGTGTGTGTGTGTGTTCGGATTCGGGCTAATTCAACTTATGGACTAACATAACTTATGAGGAGAAGAGTTTACAATTTAAATAGTTATTGATAGCATCGACGAACATAACATAATATTAATAGTTGTTGTTGCTATTGTTGTTGTTATATGCATATGTTTATAATTTAAGACTTAATTGAACAAAATATCACAATTATTAAACAACTAAACGTACCATTTAACATGTTTGCTGCGCTTAAACTTAAAGTTCTGCTTTTAGATATATACAATTTTAACGGAACGAAACGAGATGAAACGAAACGAAACGAAACGTAACGTAATGTAACGTAACTATGCAGATGTCTAACAGTTAACTAGTTTCTTGCTTTTGGAATGCATTTAGTTGGATGTTTCTCTATCTTACCAGCTAGCTGAGAGTGTGTGTGTGTGTGTGTGTGTGTGTGTGTGTGTGTGTGTGTGTGTGTGTGTGTGTGTGTGTGTGTGTGTGAGAGAGAGAGTGAGAGACTATGTGAGAGTGAGAGGGAAACAAAAGACAAACAGGCGTAACAAACAACAAGGTAGATTTTAATCGGAGCCAACTAATCTGTAGCAATGTTCAGTTCGGTTTCGTTCTTTTTCTGTTTCTTTGCCATTCTATTCTTCTACATGTTACATGAGTGTGTGTGAGGTGTAGTTGTGTGTGTGTCTCCCTTGTTGCTTTGGCAGTTTGATTTAGCCTTGGCCCAAGCAAACGACAGTTTAAGCCAACAACACACGTGCGAATCTACCTGGGCAACTTCTGTGCAGGCGAATGCAGTTAACAATTAGCTCTTGGCTAAGAAACTAGGGTCAATACAGCAGCTCCTATTAGCCAATTTATTTACGCTTAGTCAACAACTTTTTGATACGCACACACACCCACACATGCCATAAATCAGTGTTGCCAGATCATCAGCAAACTTGCTCTGGCTTCGCGCTGACCTTTGAGCAAGTTTCTGCTTGGTCAGAGCTTAGCCTGCCACAGCTGACCTCCCTTGTGGGCCAATTTGAGCGCGTAGCTTTGCATGCTGCTTGATCTTTTAGCTCGGCTAACCTTAGCGGCCGCCGACACTCTCGCCAAACTCTGGCCAATTGCCACGTGTAGCTGGGGCCCAAAAACAGCAAACTCTGTCTGTGTAGGAGTGTGTGTTGCAGCTGCCAAAAGTCTGCCACAGCCATAGCCAGAACATGTCTCTCCCTCTCTCTCTCTCTCGCTCTCGGTTCGTCTGTTGCCGGTCTAGTTCTACGTCTGTGGCTGTTGTGTCCGTCCGTGTCTATGCAGTGGCCCTGACGGTGTCGCTCGCCTCACTTTTTGTTACAATTTCTTTTCATTCTGCTCGAGCTGTGCCTTTTATTTTTGTTGTTTTTTTTGTTTGTCAGTTTTTGCCCAGACATGAGCGCAGTGATGTTTCGCGTTGCCTATTTTCTATGCCCCACACACACTCACACACACACACACAGCCACAGACACAATCAGACACACGGCTTGTTACTGTAAAATGCAGCAGTTAAGACGAACTAACGAGTGAACGTTGCAACAACATACGAACAGAGTGCGCAAGAGAGAGAGAGAGAGAGAGAGAGAGAGAGAGAGAGCGAAGAATGGAAGAAGTTAAGAGAAAATAACAAAATACAGGAGAGAGAGAGAAAAATGGTTTTGGGCCTTGGCTGCGTCTGCAGCGCATCGACTGGTTGCCGTTGCACTGTTGCTGTGTTGCATGCAACATCAATTTTCTGAATCTTGCTGCGAGCCAGGAAACTGAAAATAGCTTGCCGTAAGAAAACAGAACAGGGCCAACAACAATTGGCTCCGTTCTACACCCGCCCCGTACCGCTGTTGCCAACTATTTGGTATTTTACTGTTTACAGTTGTTGTTGTTGTTGTTGCTGTTGCTTCATTCTTGCTGCTGCCGCTGCTGCTGCTGCTGTTGCCCCCAGCTGCAATTGTTGTTGCTGCTATTTGAACATGTAACTAGGCTTTTTATCGCTAAACGCTTTTCATTTGCATATTTGGCTCCGACTCTTATTTTATTTGCAGGGAAGCTTTGCTAAAAAGCTTTGCCAATTGCGGCTCGCTCTGAGCCTGGCATCAAAACGGGTTTCAAGCCAAAAGCCGAAACGCAAATTGCCAGCAATATCAAAAAACTAGATTTAATTTAGTTTCAACTCCTTGATTCTCGGCCTCCCTCTTTCATTCCCCTTCTCCCTCACTCTTTAACAATAGCTTGAAAATGAGTTTTGTTTGCCTTTCATCCTTTGCAAGCTTTCTCTCTCTTTCGCTCGCTTGAACTTTCTTTGCAACTTTTGCTTTTTGAACCAGTTAGGAACTGAACCAGCGCTGAGCTGAGTCAAATGTGAACTTTAAAAGTGACTCCCTGCTGTCTCGCTCACTCTCATTTGTCTCTTTCTTTTTGGACTTAAGCTTAAACTCTATTAAGCCTTAACAAAAATTCTAATTAGACAACGAAATTTCATCTCTTTCTCTCTTTTTACCTATCTCACTCACTCACATGTGCAAATTGCGCGACGCTGGCGTCGGCTGCGACGCTCCCTGCGGCGGCAGCGGCAGACTCTGCTGCTGTATGCCGCCCGCCAGGGGAATCATCTGTGGCTGGGCGCCCGGAACAACACCTCCGCCGCCGCCTCCTCCTCCTCCCCCTCCGCCCATGAGCAGCGCCGCCTGCTGCTGCTGCTGCTGCTGCTGTTGGTTGTTGTTGGAGCGATGCTGCTGCTGTGTGGAGGGCTGTCGCCGGAAGCTGCCCGGCTGCAGGGGCAGCGGTGGCGGGGGCAGCATGAACTGCTGCTGATGATGATGCGGATGCGGCACAGAATGCGCTGCATGCAACGGCAGCTGCTGCTGCTGGAGCTGCTGCTGCTGTTGCTGCTGCAGATGGTGATGATGATGGTAGGCGGGATGGTTGATGGGCGCATGGCAGGGCTGGCCCGAGCGCTGGGCGTGGTGCGAGGAGCTAACATCGGGCAGAGCGAAGCGCAGCTTCTGCCAGAAGAGCTTGTCGCCCCACTGCAGATAGGTGTTGGTCTTCAGGTAGAGCCGCAGATCCGGGTCCAGCTCCTTCTGCGGCACCTCGCCCAGCACAATGACAATGAGGCGTCGCCGGCGATCGCGCAGCACCGACTGATGCGCCGACTTGAACTCGAAGCGGCACCACTCCGACTTGATGAAGTTCTCGGAGACGACCATGATGGTGCGTCGACTGCTGTCGATGGCCTGGACAATGGTCTCGGGCAGGTAGCCGCCCACGGGAAAGTCGCGCTGATGCAGGCACAGCTTGTAGCGGTGCTCGCCCAGCTCCAGCATGGGCGCCAGCTCCTCGTTCACGAACAGCTCATCCTTGGACGAGTACGAGATGAACGCATCGAAGAGCTTCTCCCGCTCGTTCTTGTCCACATCCTTCTGGCCGTTGTAGAAGAGCCGCACGCCGAACCGCGAGTGGCACCAGACGCGCATCTCCTGCCGGAAGATGAACACCAGCAGTGTGCAGATCATGATGAAGATGAAGGCGGTGAGTATGGCCACCAGAATGGGTATGTAGTCCTGCTTGGGCGGCTGCGTGAGTATCATCTTGGTGGAGGTCATATTGCCGCCAGCCGCTTCACCAGCGCCAGCGCCCGCTCGCTCCGCAGCGTTGAAGCTGTTGTCCAGGCCCAGCTGCAGCGTCTGGCTGCACTGCACCACGGGCAGCGTCTCGCCGGCCGCCGCGAAGATCGCCATCTGCACGGCCTGCTGCTGCGTGCTGTTCCCGGGCATGTCGCAGCGCAGCTGCTGGCGATCGAGCACGTACTCGTGCCGGTTCGTGTAGTCGCGCAGCTTGTCAATGATCTCGCACTGGCAGCTCCAGGGATTGCCAGAGAGACGCAACTCGTTCAGGTAGCTGGGCAGGAAGTTCCACACGGCGAAGGTGCCAATGGCATTGTGATCGAGCCGCAGGATCTTCAGGTGGTACAGATGGGTGAAGGTGAGCGTGTCTATGGTCGCAATGGCGTTGTGCTGCAGGTAGAGCTCTTGGAGATTGTCCAGGCCCTGGAACTCGTTGCCGTTGAGCGCGCTCAGCTGGTTGTTCTGGAGCTGCAGCACCTCCAGCTCGAGCAGGCCGTAGAAGGTGCGATTGTGCAGCGTCTCGATGCGCGAGTGATTCAAGTGCAGCACCTTCAAGCGCTTGCGCCCGATGAACGCATGGCTCTGCAGCTCGGCAAAGTGATTGCCATCCAAATAGAGCTGCGTGGCGTCCATGGGTATGTGCGAGGGCAGCGAGCGATCGTAGCTGGCGCGACTGCAGTCGACCACATTGGAGGTCCAGGACTGATCGTGATAGCAGGAACAGCGATCGGGGCACTCCATTTTGCAGTCGCAGGCCTGAAAGTCGCAGCAGTGGCAGAGGGCAAAGCAGTGCGACTCGTATTTGCATAAGAAGTCATTGGACTTGGCCTCGATCAGCGAGAGATGCGTGGCGCCGCGTGCATAAGACAATTTGCAATAGATCTGATCGAGATCCATGAGCTGCGGCTGCGTGCGTGACTCCCGATTGATCTTCTGCAGCCAATCGAGATTGCAATCGCACTGGTAGGCATTGTGGCCAATGTAGAACTCGGGAATCTCGCGATCCTCGGCAATGGGCGACAGTCGCAGGGCGTTCGGCTCCAGCGTGGTCAGCTTGTTCCGCACGAGATCGACGCGCGTGAGATTGGGCTTCTTGAAGAACGTATATGGCTGTATCTTGCTGATCTGATTGTCGTTCAGATAGAGCACCTCCACGCTGTTCGGTATCGAGCTGGCCGTGATCTCGCTCAGCAAATTGTAGCTGGCATCGAAGGTGCTCAGGCTCAGCTCGTTCTCGATCTCGAAGTAGTTGCCCAGCTGCGTGATCCGATTGGCACGCACGTCCAGCCACTGCAGTCCGATGGGTATGTGCGAATAATCGAATTTCTCCAATCGATTACCCGATATATTCAGCCACACCAGATTGGGCAGCTCGGTGAACAGGCCGGCGATGCTCTTCAGCTGATTACCGTCCAGCCGTATGGCCTGCAACTGCGTATTCCGCTGGAGCGCGCCCGCCTCGATGGACTTCAGCTTGTTGCCCGACAGATTCAATATTTGCAGTGAGCTCATGCGGTCGAAGACGCCTCGGCGGATATGCGTCAGCGAGTTCTCCGTCATGCGCAGCCCATAGAGATTCTCCAGTTGAGTGATGCTCGTGTTCTCTATTTGCGTAATCATATTCTCGCCCACATCGAGCGTCTTCAGCAGGGGCACATGGGCGAGCGCCTCTGGCACCGCCTGCAGCTTATTGTCGTTCAGATGCAAATCCTGCAGCTGACTGCAATTGATCAAGGCACGCGCATCCAGGCGCGTCAAGCGATTGTAGTCCAGGGAGAGCACTTGCAGATTGTTCAGGCCCTGCAACGTGCGCTGCTCGATCACAGAGATGCGATTGTTGGAGAGGATCAGCGTATGCAGATTGCCCAGATCGGCAAAGATGCCAGCGGGCAGCTGATCTATGTAGTTGCCCTCCAGCTTCAGTACTTGCAGACTGGCCAGCGGCCGGAAGATGTGCGCCTCCAGACGGCTGATCTTGTTGGCCGACAGATCCAGCAGCACCAGCTGCTTTAATCCCACAAACGTGGCCGCATTGATCCACTGCGAGTTGAGCTCATTGTTGGCCAGGTCCAGCACCAGCAGCTCGGCCAGCTCGCCAAAGATGCCCGGCGCCAGCACATTAATCGAATTGTTCTTCAAATATATCTCCTGCAGCTGCTTGGTCTCGGCAAACAGCTCCGGGGGCAGCGAGGTCAAGCGGTTCGCCGACAGATCGACGACGCGCAGCGATATCAGGCCCTCGAATGCTCTATCTGCCAGAAAGCTCATGCTGTTCCGCGCCATGTTCAAGTGGGTCAGTCGGACCAGCGCCGACAGCATGGCCGACGGCAGGCTGACCATCTTGTTGGCGCTCAGATCCAAAGACTGCAGCGTCGAGCCGCAAACGCGCGACTTCCTCGAGCTGAGCGAGGCGCTGAAGTAGAAGTTGCTGATGTCCTGGATCTTGTTGTAAGACGCATTCAGATGCTGCAGCGACTTGAGCGGACAGACCATGCCATCCGGTATGAGCCAAATGTTGTTGAGACTCAGATCCAGTCGCTCCAGCTGCCGGAACTCCACAAAGCTGTTGGAGGCCATCTCCAGCGACATGGTCGACCAGTCGCCGTTGTGCGTGCGAATGGTGAGATTCCTCAGCTCCTGCAGTCCACGAAAGGAGCCCTCCGTCAGATTGCCCAGCTTGCAGTACTCGATGGTCAGATCCCTGAGCTCCACCAGCGAGCGAAAGCTGTCCGGGCTGAGGCTGCTCTGAAAGAATAACGCGTCGTTGCACTCCAGACGCAGCCGGACCGTATTATGCGGCTGGATCACACTGAAATTTGTGTTTTCCAGCTCCGAGTTGATCGTGCGCAGATGGCAGACGAGTGTGATGTCGTGCTCCCCGCCGCCGGACCAGCGGCATTCGTCTGGAGCCTGATACAGTACCGTTTTGCTCAGCGCCGCCCCAAAGATGGGCATGACACAGCTGGCAATGAGGACGTAGAGCATGTGGCTAGCCAGCATTTTGTGTTTGGCTTATTTCTAGCTACAACTAGCTGGAAACCCCACTAGCAAACCTGGCTAGCTAGCTAGCTGTTTTATGTGCTGCTGCTTCTTCTTCTCCTTCTCCTTCTTTTGGGTATTCGGATTTTGATTGTCAGGGGGGGCTGCAGTCGCTCCGTCGTTATATGCAGCCCATTTTGTGAATATTTTGTAGATCTTTTATCGATGCTTGCACAACAATCCACAGCGTGTTGGATGTAATAATAATAAAACACAGCACACAACACATAAAAACTGCTCTTAATTTGCTTTATATATTTTTATCCATATAAATTTTGTTATTTTAAATTCAAATTTCTCGTTTCTTTGCTCTCTTTCGCGCTGACCGTAATCCAAGTGGGGGGTGTGCGACCGCGATACTCTTTTGATTTTGTTTTCTTTTGCTTTAATTTGTAATTTTTTTTTTTTTAGCTATGATAAATATGTTTTCGTATAACTTTCAAGCACTCTTCGACTCAGCTTCATTACGCGACAGCGTTTCGTTTCGTTTCGTTTAACCGACAACGCGTGCGTTCTCTTCAAAGTCTGCTCAAAAACTGATCGTTCACAGCGAACGGCAGAGAGCAGCAAGTGCCGCTGAGAAACCGAGCGGGTGAGCGAGCCGAGTCGAACATTGAGTGAGTCTTCGTGCCGCTCAAATTATGCCTTTGGGCGAGCACTCAATGAACACGCACACGCTCACAAAGACTGTGACGGTGCTAGAGCAAGAAGGAGCGAGCGAGCAGGCGAGCAATATACAAATACATAGAGCGAGAAAACAAACAAAGCAAAACTATGCAATGCAAAGGCAAACGCAAAACGCAACGCATTGCACAGTGGGCTCAATGTTGACAATGCAATCTTTTGCATGTTTGTGTATGTGTAGCTCGTAAAATGAAGGCAAACAAATATTGTGTGTGTGCGTGAGAGTAGGAAGTTAAGATTAGGCTGGCAGAGGAAGTGAGATCGGGAGATAAGCAGGTGATCTTACAAGTTCTGGATTAGTGAATGAAGAACAATGCACAGATATGTGATATGACCGACTATGCTGTACTTAGATTAGTAAATCTTGTAGTAATACCTTAGAAGAGACCATTTAAAGGGAAAATTATGTAGTTAAGTAAGAAGCTGCTGACTGATATAGACACATTTAAATGCATATTATTATTTGTTCTTTTTTTTATGTATATATTTATTTTAAATACTCCTTCCATTTGATGGCACCCACAGCTTAGCTCCACTGTGCACAGTGTCTCCCCTGTCTGTTTCGTTGAGCGTCAACGCCAAACGAACAATTTCCAATGAGACATTGACACTCGTCACACCGGTTAGACGAGTTTCCTTTTGTCCAGCTGAGCCGAAAGTCAAATTGAGTGAGTTTCATATTCAGCGCCGCACAGTGTGAGCGCAAATCCGAACAAAGAGAGCCATTGAGCGAGAGCGACGCTGAATTACTGCGAACCGCCTTGAGTGCCTGCGTGAGAGACTTTAATGTTGATCTGCAACAGCAACAACAGCAACGGCAACGGCGACGACGGCTTAAGCGACGAGAGCAAAAATAATAATAAAAAATTATTGAAATCAATTGTTAATTCAGCCAATGTCAGTTTGATATACGCGCCATATGTACGTACATACACGCATGCACACACACGTACATACATACGTGTGTGTATAAAAAATTGACTGATTTTTCTTGATTTATGAGAGCAGTTGGCTGGGCCTGGGCCACAAACTGATCGCCGCGCTGATCGCTGATCGCGCAACCTGACCGGCTGCTCAATCAGCGCTCAAGCTGCTGTTGCTGTTGCCGTTGCTTTCTGCCTTGGCTAACTGGGCGATCTCTTCTGCTTGTGGTTGTTGTTGCTTGTGCTTTGCTTACTCATTATGCTCGTTGGGCTTGAAGCGTTGTAGGCAGATCTCGTTGCATGATCATTGGACCCATATGTCTTAAGCTACACTTTCAAACTTTCCCAAAACAGAAACAAACCAAAATCGTTTCCCGCTAAGTTAAGTTTATTTTTGCTCACTGTGTACCTGTGCGCTGACGCCGTTGCTCCGACAGGTGCTGATTAACCAAACACATCCCCAGATCAGAGTCCCAGTCGCATCGCAGCCTCTGTGCAAGCGATGCGTATCTGTCAGCCAGCCAGTTAGCAGGCCACGGCCACTGCCAGGGCTCGTTCTCAGGAAAACCCACACCGAAAATGCAGGTAGCCTACAAATTGTCGAAAGTTGACCGTGCAAACATCTCTTGGCGTGTTACTCAGGTACATCTCACATATCTATGTGCAGACGTGCAAGTGTGTGTATTTATCTTTCTTTGGCTAGGATTTTGTTACAAAGGAGTCCTCAATTGTTTGTTCCTGCTTTGTGCCTTTTATCGATCGTACGATCGATCAACTCGGGTGTAAGCCAGGAAGTACTGCAACAAAAAACTGGGCTTAGGCCTTGCCATTGCACAATATGTACATATGTATGTATGTCGGTTCTCTGTTTGGATTCTACGGGCACAAGGTAACTATATACGGGGCATTGATTCGATTTGATTAGATTAGTTGAGTTCAGTAACATTTGCCTCGATGACGGATCACAATTCCCACTCACTCCCTCTCACTCTCACTCTCACTTTGCGTCTCTCTGCCTCCCTCTCTTTCTAGTTTATTTTCTGCTTTACAATTTTCGCAAATTATTTTTCTTTGTAATCGCTTTGCTTGTCTTGGGCTTTATTGTTGCCCAACCAACAAGACCCAAGTGTTTCTTTCGATTATTGCTGTTTTTGTTGCTGTTGTTGTAGGTGCATATTGCTCATTGGGTCACACTCACAGACTCGATCTCCGTTCCATTATGACTCACGGCATCTGTATAGAGATTTTAATGCCAGCTGCTGCTGTTGCTGCTGCCTGCGAATATTATTCGCTATATTGTAATTGCTTTTGCTCTTTATCAATGACAATTGCCGCACAATCGATAGACAACCCTAAAATTGGCTGCCTTTGATGTTTATTGTGGATATTTAAGTGTCTCTTATAACAATCACTGCTGCGCCGAAACTAGCTGCTGAGCAACGAGGTCTAGCAGGAAATGTTTCAATATAATCTGATATGATGTTATCTTGCCCAACTTCCTTTAAGCTAGCTGCTGGGAAGGGCTTAGTATTTGTTACTGCATGAAGCAAAGCGTTTCCATTGACTATATGAGATTAACTCTAGTTTGCTGACATAGAAACAAAAATCATGATTAATATATAAGACAGATACCTGCTGAATCAGTTTTCAGGTTTTCAGCAATTAGCAATATAAAACTCTTGACTCTTCATATAGGCCTAGTTCAATCGCTCTCAGACCCGAGGACAGATCCCTCTTTATCTAGGCAGATCTGCACCTTCAACCTCTTCAATCTAAAGCAATGTGTAGTGCTCGACATATCGCATGATTTTCGAAATATTCTCAATGAAACTCAAATGGTAACTGCAGCAAAAACATCGCTCGAACAATTAATATGTGTCATGTCAGTGGAATTCCTGAATGCCCAGTGAATGAGTGCTTACAACTCTATATGCTTAAGTAATCCATCTCTCACTCCCTCGCACCCACACCACCGCTCTCTCGCTCTCCCCTTGTATGCCGCTCTTTGAATAAGTTGGCATTGTTCTTAATTATAAAGCGTTGTCATGTGAGCTTCCCATTCATTCAGTTTGGACTGGCGTCGGCGCAGCTCAGCTCGGCTCTCAGCTGTTCTTTATGTTCTTTATGGCTTGACGCCTAATAAAAATTAATTTAATTTGTCTGTATATGTGTCTTCACTCTCCCTATCTCTCTCTTTCTCTTTCGCTATGTGTGTGTGTGTAAGTGGGTGTGCAGTTAACGCTTATGTAAACAGATTCACTTGCAATTCTTGCGTATCGCTACGTATCTGCTGTGCAAAACATATTAATTAGCATTTCCAATTTTGTATGCATATCTCTTTAACTATCTCGTAATGCAACGTTGCACACACTGAACACACACACACACACACACACACACACACACACACATGGATAACAAGAAGAAGAAGGAACAGCAGCAGAGAAGAGCTGCCTCAGTGTGTGTCTGTGTAGTCACTTTTGCAGTTCGTGTTGGTCAGCGAATTTTACTATATTTGAATTTCTTTCTTATATAGTATATGTATATAAAAAAAAAAAATACCTCTTAAAAATATTAAACGGGTATATATATTACTGAATGCATTTATGTTATGTATATATCTATTTAGTGATCTTATCAATGTATGAAAAGTCTGTCTAGTGGGAGTTCTAGCAACAACAAAAGATGGACTCTTGTGGAAATAGATATTAAATGATATATCATATCATATATCACGGAGTAGCATATTCCTTACAATGCATTGTAAGACTTCATTTACAAGCACTAAATACTACTTAGCATATTATAACAAATTATCAACTTAAGGAGAGCATTGCTAGGTATAGTAGCTACAGGGTAACAGCCTGGTCTCGCACTTCTATTTTGTGAAAGATTCATTCTTGGCTTTAGTGCGCTTTCATACATTCATCGTATGTATTTTAGCGATAGTTGTGTTGCTCGAACTTTGGCATTGCGTCTGGCGCGACTTAACGAGAGCGTAAAAGCGAAAACATCAAAATAAATAGCTAAAAAAAATTAACAAGACAGCGTCGCTTTTTTGTCTGCATCGACCTGGCCATGGGGCCCTCACTGACTGACTGACTGACTGACTGACTGCCTAACTGGCTGACTGACAGATAGACAGACGGAGAGACGGACAGCCGTTGTGGCAACTAATCGAAACGCGTTGCAGCTGCCACAATTCGAGTCGAGTTGAGTCGCGTCGAGTCGAGCGGCAGTGGTTGCCCAAGTTGTTGCACGACAAAGAGCTTATAGATACTTTTATTTTTAGGCGCGAGTGTGTTTACCTACAATGCGCTCTCCAAAAACTTGGCGGCACGACTCGGCTACGTTCCAACTGGACGCACAGCAAACACAGAGTCAGAGAAGCAGGCGGAGCAGGAGGAGGAGGAGGAGTAGAGTAGGGAGAGACACAGAGAGCTTGTCAGGCGACGCGTTGAGACGACACGGACAAACAGGCAGCTCAAACAGGGAACACTGCAACGCTCCTCCACTTGAGCTCATCATGAGAGGGAGAGAGAGAGAGAGAGAGAGAGAGCGAGAGAGCGAGAGAGCGAGTCGGGTTCGGGCTTTTGTGTTTTCGTTGAGCCAATTGTTAGTTGAGCGGTGCCGCAGGCAACCTGGCAACGTGCACATATAGCATACACAGGATACACAGAGAGTAGCTCGACTGGTAGCTCTATATAATTTGATGAACAAACAACGACAGCAGCAACAATAGCAACAACAACAACAACGAAGCCACATCAACGGCAAACAACCTTGAGTCCAAGCTGACCATCAAGAACATATGCAAAGCATTCGCCCCTCACGCAGGCCATTCGTATATTTGCTGATCGTAAAAGACAGCCCACGATATTGTGCGGGGCGTAACGCAGTTCCAAATTAGCATAAGAGAGATACTACGACTACTTCTCTGAATCATTTCGAACCCATTAGAATTTGTCAAATTATAGAACTGATTCACTAAATGGCCATGGCGAATGAATGCCAATTCATGTCCAATTAACAATGGGCTGGACACAAGTCTCGCACAGGAAACGGGCATGAATAAGATCTATAGACAGTTGTTCTTATGCGCAGAGAGCGCAAGACGGCATGTAAAGAAGTAGCTCTATATATGCATGGAATGCCAAAGAGAGGGGGCACAGGAGGGGGCAATTCAATTATGAATTCCATTGAAGATCAGCAGATGATGAGATCAGTTGGCAAAGAAAAAACAACTCGACGCATGTTGAGTATAAATTCATAAACTCAATACTCAACAAAGAATGCCTAAAAATGTAAAATAATAGAAATTCACAGAGTTTCCTAAAAAAAACCTAAGCTCTTCAGCTTTACCCATAACAAAAACCCACTCATATGCAAATTGAAGTCGACTTCATATTAATAATAAGCTGATTTAAAATATATATAGTTAGTTAGGTTCGTTTGCTAACCCAGAAATAATGTAACTAATTACACGCAATTTAACACCAGGTCCAACGTGGGGCAGACTCAGCAAACTCAGCTGGCTCATTAAGTGTTTCTTCCACTCTGACCCAAATACCAGAAACTAATCTACCCACTCAATCTTGAATAATGAGCGTGCCCGATAGCCAAAGTGCACTATATCTCACTAATATGTCATCAATTTGCAACTAAAGACAATCAAATCTAAACAAAACACCGTCAAAACTGTTAACGATCGATAAGAAGCGCGGAGATGGAGATGGAGACAGAGAGGTAGAGGGAGAGAAACAATCAAGACACAATATTACATTTTAAACTTGCATAGACAGCGCTTGATGAGTGCCCAAAGTGAATCAAGATTCCAAATCAGAATAACGAATCACAGATTAAATTACCATGTTTGTTCTTTCAGCTCACGATCAGCCCTATATACATTTGTATACCTCTCTGTTTCTGTTTCTGTCTCTGTCTCTTTCAAGTCCAAGTGGACTGCTAATTAAAAGCGAGTAAAACAAAGTCGAAATCAAATAAATTTCTAGCCCAAAATACAAAAAAAGGGGTAATAATTTCACAGACATTTCACATAAATAACATCAATAGAGCGCGCTGGTCGAAACTTCTTGGAAACGTGGGCCAAAACGTTTTCTAAAACATTCGTATTGTATGGCTGCTCAGCTCGCCTGCTCTCTCTTCTTCACTCTCTCTCTTTCTATTTTATTTTTCACTCGTTTTTTATCTAACACCCAAAGAATAAAAAGCAGCTATGATGATAGTAGTCGACTGCGTAATACTCGCTCAGAATTCAAAAGAAGTCAAAAGTCATTCAAATATCGAGAGAGGGAGAGTGAGTGAGAGAGAGAGAGAGATAAATAGAAAGAGAGATATAGAGAGAGATATATATATAGGGGAAGAGAGAAATGTATTATTTTTGATCAACTTATTGAGCATAGCTGTTAATCTTAATTTTGGCAGTCAAAACTTGTAGAGCTTTTCAACTTCAAAATAATGTTTCTCTCACCTTCCAAACGTTTAATCAACCTAACTATGATACATTTCATTTTACATATGTATGTATGTATATGTACATATTTATTTTCAATTCCAAGTCCAAAGTAATAGGCCTTGTAGTAAATCCTGATCTGCCACGCCCACAGCAATAATATCAAAAATATCCCAAAAGATATATTGTCAACTCTCATGCCTTAAAGCCAATTTACCTTCTTTACTCGCATGAAAAGAAAATAAAGAAAGAAGAAGAAGAAACATCATTAACATGTCGTAGATACGCGTCGAGATTCAAAGTCTGATTCTTTTGCTGTATTTTGTTTTATATCTAACTGATTAACAATCGACGGACTGTAGCTCGTTGTTGTCGTTGATATTTGTTATTGTTGTTGTTGTTGTTGTTGTTGTTGCTGTTGCTGTTGTTATTGTTGCCTCATATCAGTCAGTCAACGCGCCGCAGCTCAGTTTTGAGTGAGGTTGCAGCATACCGAGGTTGCCCCCATAGACTCAAGATCTACGCGACTTCGGACCTCAATCTCGATCGCTGTTCAATCGAGTGGTTTCCCCCTGCCACTGCCCCTACCCCTACCCTACCCCTACCCCTGTGCCTTTACCGCAGCGCCCTCAGCCAGTTGATCGTGTGAAGCTGCAGCATCTCAGCTCGAGTTGTATCTAAAAACTTCAACTGTTGCGTGGAGAGACGCAGTCGCAGCAACAGCAACAGCAACAGCAACAACAACATCAGCAGGTTAACACGCCAGCGCAGGTTAAACTGACCTGCGGACTGGACCGCAGCTCTTTTGTGTTGTTGTTGGCTTGGCCCGAACATTTTTGATTGCTTTTTTAATGTTTCCAATTTATACGAATCATTGTTGTTCTTTCCCCTTCCTCAGCTCTGTCCAGGCTATGCTACAGAGAGCCAAAGAGAGAGAGTCCATAATTTAGCCAGAACACATGAACAGCGCAAATGTTAAGAAAAATTACAAAATAAATAGCCAACTGTTACCTCTTCCTCTCTCTCTCTCTCTCTACCCCCTCTGCCACTCGCTGTCTCTCCCTGGTTTCTGTTTTCTGGTTTATTGGAGATGTCATAAAGTCAAATGCTTTGTCGGCGTTGCGACTCTCATCGATTTCAGTTACGCATTGCGCTCAATGTTTTTAATTAGACAGTTTTGATGTTGCGTCAATTGTCAATTGGCGACAAAAAGGGGCACGCAACAAGTTGGCTGCGAAATAGACGCCTGGGCCTAAAAAGGCGACGACGTTGTCGCCAACTTTGGCCAACAAATCTGTGTCAAGCCATGGGCAACATTCAACAGCACACATTCAATATCAAACATTCAACTTGCAGCATTCAACTTGCAGCATGCAGCATGCGGAGGCAGCAGGCGGAGGCAACAGGCGGATGATCTGAAGCGCGACAAGTGATTGCCATCAGTTGTCAGGCCGCTATCGTTGATCACAATGTCAACAGCAGTAGCAACAACAACAACAACAGCAACAGCAACAGCAGCATCAGCAGCAACTGCAGCAGCAACAACAACAGGCAGCCAGTCAGACTGGCGACGGCATATTCCCGTGGGGAGCTGCATTTAAAAGGCATTTAAGCCACAAAATCTCAAGACCAGCAGCAATATCAACAACAGTTGCCGCAACAATTACAAAAACCAAGCCAAAAACTGAAGAGCCTAAACGAATAGCAAATGCGCTAACTGACTTTTAGTGGAAGTTGCCTAAAGAACAATGTATGTATCTTGAGTTTAAAATATAAATTTCTTCCTCTCGGATAAATATATATGTATATGTATATAATATTAATTTCCTTTTAACTACTCCAATAAACATAATTGAAATTTTTGAAGAAATTAGTAGATATATTTCATGAAATATTTCCTTTTTAATTGATTTTTTTGAAAATATGTCAGGTATATATAGAATGCAGTTAAGGTTGATTTCGTTTACATATGTACATATGTATACCAAATTTTGTATAATTTTGAGCGGTAGTTTTCTAATGAAACAAATTTCTTTGTGCATTTACTTTAATGAGAATTAAAACATAATTAATGCTGATTTATTCAGCGACTAACTAAAGCACAACAGCTGCAACAGCTTTTCCGACCCCGGAATATCTCGTTAACTGCGCATAAGTTCTGTAACTCCACCTCGCGTTTCTCGCAGTGTAAATGAAAACAATTGCCGCTAATGTTAATTTAGCTATTCACATGCAAGAGTTTGGTTAGTTTGATAGCTGAAGAGCATATCTGTTAATAAAATGCTTAATTGCTCGTGCGCACACAGATACACACACACTCACACACACACACACAGACAGACTCGATGAGAAAACGATGATGCCCCACCGGCAAAAAAGGGCTGCCTTGCGGCATGCCACAGACGCCGCCGCCGTAGCCGCAGCCGCAGTCGCAGCTTTAGCCATAGCAGCTGGGAGCCAGGCTTTCGTGACATGACAATTTCGATGATGACGATGATGAGCCGCTGCTGCTGCTGCTGCTGCTGCTGCTGCTGCATCTTGTGGCTGATCAAGATCAAGGCAGCTTGCAGCGACTCCATGATGATGTTGTCGTTGACATTGACGACGACGACGCACATTGACGATATGATAGACGCACTCATCACATCAGATCACATCACATCATCTGGCGGGACGTGCGCGTTGATTGTCACAGCAACTGGAACTGGGATCGGCAACAGCTACTGCCGCAGCAACTGTTGCTGCTGCCGCTGCTGCCAGTGATGTTGCTACTGGCATGCGGGTTCCACTCAACGTTCAACGAAAATTGCAATTTGCCGTCATTTTGTAATGAGGGAGCGCCGACGTCGACGACGACGACGGCGACGACGACGTTGACGTTGACGCAGCTCGAAATTATGGCAAATTGTTTATGGGGTGTTTAAATGGCCAGCAAAGTTGTTGTTGCTGTTGTTGTTGTTGCTGGCAGTTGGCTACGCCAAGGCGAAGCTATAATTTTATTTGTAAATAAATTCACGAAAAACCAACAAAAGAGATAAAAAGGGAGCGGGAGAGAGAGAGAGAGACAGATGGAGCTAGAAGTGGACCCGCCTAACGCGCGCTCTGGCCATTAATCATTTGCACCCTGGCAGCGGACAGCAGCAACGCCTGCAGCCAAAGGTTCCACTACCTGTCTCTCTCTCTCTCTCTATCAGTCTCTCTCCCTCTCTTTCTATCTCTATTCTAGTCTTCCAGTGCGTGTGTATTTAACTAACTCATTATAAATAAGCTGGAATCCCTAGCATGCAATTAAATAACGTGGGTCTAATCCTAATGAGACGACAGGCACTATGTCATGTAGTTGTTGTTGTTGCTGCTGGTGTTGTTGTTGTGGTTGTTGTTACGTTGTTCGTTGCTCATTCGGTTGTTTGCTATTCGACGTTTGCTGCTGCAGTCTTTGGCTACCCAACTTGGCCATGCAACATTTGCGTTTGCGCATTTGCCCATTTCCTCCAGGCAGAGGGACCCGAACACAGCGCGCTACGCATGAGTGAAAGCTGCGATTTAGAGAATGTCAGAGCACAGCATAAGAGAATAGTGACAGAGAGGGAGAGAGAGAAAGGAAGTAAGGCAAACAAACACGTGTTCCAAGCCAATTGCAAATGGGCATGACACCAGCTCAGGCACTACGTTTCGCAGCGAAACCCAAATATTAATCATACTCGCGGGACAGAGAATATTATGGCTTCACATAGAACACAAACACACAGACACACACATACAATGTATGTGTGTGTGTGTGTGTGTGTGTGACATTAGTCTTTTCAATATCTGGCGTTGGCGTCTCTGGTGGGCATTCTAGTAAAGTCAGTGTTGATTTCAGCAGCGTCTGCGCTGAGTTCAACGACAGCGATTCTTGTTTTTGTGTCGAAATACGCCGTATATCAGCTCCATTATCAGCGGGCGCAGAGGAAGTGATCGAATTTCTCACAACGCCGAAACTTGATGTAGAAAGTGAATGAATGAATGAGTCGTATGCGGCGCTTGCCATGGCAAATCTTCTCTTAATTGATACATCAGAATCATATAATTGCATTATGATTACAGCCAGACAAGTGAGTACATATCTAAGTATGTATGTATGTATGTATATGTATGCTCATAGTTCTTCAGATTTCTTGTTAAACTCACTCAATGTGAGCAAATTTCGAGAAGAGCAAATTCTAAAGCTGTTGACGCCACTGAGGCAGAGTAGACTGCCAATGTATGTATGTATTTGTATATTTATATGCATGTGTGTTCATAGCTCTTCAGATTTCTTGTTAAACTCACTCAATGAGAGCAAATTTTTAGAAGAAAAACTGCAAAAGCTGTTGACATTCCAAGAGCATAAGCATTCCAGCAAATGTATGTATGTATGTATTTACGTATATGTATACATTATATTCGTATGTGATGTGCAGATGTGCATACATACATACATATGTATGCTCATTTCTGAAAAATATTTTCTTAGACTTGGTAGGAATTTTGTCTGCTTATTAAATTCGAATATTCTTGTACTTCCCCAGTTTATGTATTTGTGTTCAAAATTAATTTCTTCAATGAAATCAATTAAGCTTGCCACATTCATTCACAATATTTATACTTGAAGGCCACCCAAGGCTCATACATAATATAAATATTATCCTACAAAATGATTTTCATAAACAAAAACAAATAAGAGTTTATTATGCTTTGTCTTCCCTCATAAAATTCTCCTCTGATAAATCCTATGTATCTCTGCTCATACTGTTCCATTTCATAATATTCCTTTATATTCCATTCTCTGATCTTCTGTTCTGCGCTTTTATCCCAGTGCAAATTGTTTGTTGATTTTAACACTGAGCACTAGAAATAAAAGAGTTCTTGGTAAGCGTAGTCTTAGCCTGGATCGCGTTCTGTTCTCACCTGTAATTAGGAGCTGGTCAACCTCTAGACAATGCAGACGATGATGCTGCTCAGTAGCCTCAAGTTTTGCTCTTTAGCTAACAGCTTATCCCTCGATTTCCGAAGGCTTCAACCCACGCACCTCGAAACTAATGAACCGCGGCTCGTCTGAGGCGCTCTTTCGAATTCCTAGGAAAATCTTTTATGATCTCGGAAAGAGAGAGCAACAGAGGGAGAGAGAGAGAGGGAGCTGTATGTGTAAACCCTTGTTCAAGCAGCACACACACTCTAATTGCCGCTGCAACCATTCCAAGTAGAGACGAAGGGCTATAAAACTTATAACCGCAGGATTTTCACTGTCAGCGCAGCCATTAATCCACTCGGACAGCAGCGGGCGGGTTTCTCTCTCGTCTTACGTCTGCGCCCCTTCCCCTGCTCGCTGGCTCTCTAACAACCTGGTAACGCCCTTGTAACGAACAACTACACAAGTCAAATCGCAGCTCTGTGAAGTTCGAGTTCGAGTTGGAATTGGAGTTGGGGTTCTAGAAGCTGGGGGGACCAGTCGTCGTCCGTCCATTGACACTGGTGGACAAGAGTTGGCTCTAATAATTTCGTTCATTATGAATTAATTTAATTTGAGCAACGGCCGCGGGTTTGTTTAATATGTGAGCAGACGGCAATGGGGCATTGAGTGAAAAGGTTGCCCTCGAGAGCACAACGGGAGGGCGCCACGGATTGTGTCAAAGATATGCGAGGCATGTGGCGCAAAGTTCCGCCAAATGCACAGTTGGTAGTCGTTCCCGGTTCGGGGCTTTTGGAATTTTTATAACTATACAAATACATACACACACATATTTATGTATATAACCCATTTACTACAGGTTTCTTAGAGTGAGAAGCCTAAATGCTTCTTGATTTGCCTCGGAAAAGGTCAAACGCAACGCAAAATTGGCTCAGAAAGTTTCGTCAGATCAACAACGGCTAAAAGCTTATCGATAACTCGACTCTCTGCTGCAAGTATTTTTAGAGTCTCAGGCCAGGCCAGGCCAGACCAGGCAGGCAACGTTGCGTGTTTGGTCGGCTTTGACCTAAAATAAAGTTGGCATTTTGAGTGTTTTATTGCATGGACACAAGTTTCAAGCAATCAACAAAGCGACTGATCAAATGCAAGATCATCCCAATGGACAGACATGCCATACACTCACACACACACACACACACACACCAGCTCCAGCTCCAGCTCCAAGTCAGTGTGAAAGAGAGGGAGAGCGAAAGGGATCTGGCTGCAGAGAAATATGTTTATAAACATGCACATTTGGCACGCGATCATCAATTTTCGATGCCTTACAACTGCGTACTGTAAGTTACTTTTACCATTTTGGCCCTCAACAGATCTCAGCTCTCAGCTCTCAGCGTTATCACTGTGCAACAAAGACGCTGCCACAACATCCACTTCTGGCCAGGAATGAATAATGAGAGGAGGTGTGCACACTCATATATTATGCTCGCGGGGCAAGAGCACGAAATCAAATGAACGCATTTAAATACACTTTACTTTTTCTTTTCATTATACACACATACATATCATACATACATATGTACATACATACATATATGAATATTTATGTACATATGTAAGTACTTTTATTATATTTCTTACTCTAGAGAACTAAAAGTTGTATCATTTACATATGTATAACTTAAGCATTGCTGGTTTGGCAATACTTTTCTGTCTGACAGCATATTTTCCCTTTTATTTCTATTTCAATAATATTCCCTTATCATGTAACAGTTTTTAGTATCATATAGCTTAATCCTTATCCCGTTGTGGTCTTTGCTATGGTTAGTTTAGCAATCTTTCATGGTAGGGATTTAGGTAAAAACAATTCGTTCTGCTGTATTCGAGCTAAATTTACGATGAAACCTTGAAAATGTTTGCCGATAATTTCGGTACATTTGAGTGTACCTACTGTGACAAGTTGCTGGGTGCGAAAATGCATGCATACATACATTTACACATTTATATATACATGTTTCTGTATAGTTATAGATTTTCATTGAAACAGCGGTCAAATGGTTTCAATAGAAATTAGCTTGTTGAGCTACCGAACAAGAAACTTCAATTATGCATATGTACATGTGTACATACATACGTACATACGTAAGTACATGTAACTTCTGCGAATCTACTACTACTACTATATGTACATACATATGTACATACGCAAATAGTACATACATACATATGTACATATAATCTGTATATTTTTGCAATCGATAACTCTTATATCACATTAGACTTACATATATTTAGCAACTTCATCATTCCTACTTATCCCACTGGCTACTTCCTCTTTCTGTCCGTCGATCGTCTGTCTAGCAACATTGTTGCTGTTTAGGCTCTAAGGCTCTGAGGTTGCGTTTGCTGTTGGCCAGTGTTGATAGTTTACCTTAATTGTTACACAACGATCGCGCTGAATCTGCGCCTCGTTGGTTCCCAATTATAAAAGCCGATTAGATAACCAGCGAGCCCAAAAAGCAAGCGCGGACCAAACAGCAAGTGGCCCATCATCATGTTTTATTATGCCCAGGCAGCCGCATTGGCCGACTGTCTGCGGCGGCCTCCTGCCTACTGCCTCTGCTCAGGTCTGTGTGTGTCGGTGCTGTTTTTGGATTATAATACCGAAGAACAACAAACAAGAGGGAAAAAAAGTTTCGACTCATTCGCTGCCATTTAGAGCAACAATAGGAGACCGGCAAATGTAAACACCGATCGATACGAAAATGAGCAATAACCAAAAACTGTACCCAGTGTATCCAGTGTATCCAGTGTACCCAGTGCTCGCCGAGGACCGAGCAATCGATCGACCTTCTCTCCAACAGCAGCAGCAGCAGCACTACCACCAGCAGCACCGCCACCACTACCACCAACAAGCAACAAGTATACCCAAATATGCGATCATTACTCATGCGCGATTTCACAATAAATCAACGAGACGTGTTCACAATAATTTTATTCAACTTATTTTCTTGTCGGTTGGTCTCGGCCCGGTCTGGTCTGTGGTCTGGTTTGAGCTCTGTTCTTATGTAGTCTGCAATGTGTGTGTGTCGATTGTTATACCCTGTAAGCAGCCGAGTTCTGGGATAGCAAATGAAAGGCTTGGCAATCGCTTGGCTTTAACAAGTGAAGAAATCTAAATGAAAGATGCAATTTACTTAAATTATAGTTGCGTATTGGACTCGCCAACATTCTATATAGAAATGCTATTCAATAACAATTATAGTGACTCGTGGGAATCTAGTTGGAGTTTGCACTAGCCTATACTATCGTTAGCGCCATCTATTGTTCAGTAGGAGGAGAATGCAAGCAGCTTTACTATGTTTACAGCGTTTATCTAAAGGGTAGCTTTTAGTCTTCAACTCTCTTCTGTATCGTTCTAACTTGTTATTAACTGTATGAGTGTGTGTGTGTGTGTGTGCGTGTATTTGTTGGCTGCTCGTTGGCCTGGCCAACAGCTCTAAAGGAGCGCAGGCTTTTATGTTGTTGTCGGCGGCGTCGGCAACAATGAAACCGTTTTTCGTTACGAGCATCGGGAATGTGTTGCTAAATATGCAAAGCGACTTTGGAGTCCACATTGGCCAATGGTCGACTCACTGCAGCGGCAGCTAGTTCAACCTGGTGGCGTTGGCGTCGGCCTCAGTTTTAGCTGCAGCGTCGGCGTCGTCGTCGGCTTCGGCGTCGGCTTCGTGATGTGACGCTTCCCACTCTGTGGTCTTTGGGCTGGCGCTGTGGCCGTCTCTGGTTCGTTTCGGCAGTGCGGAGTGCAACTATTTTCATGTCGCGGATCGTGATGAAGTTAGGTGCATGGCCACGCAATGGGGCATCCAACCAAATGCCTGCCTCCGATCATTTGCAAATTATGCATGTATGTGTGTGTGTGTGTGTGTGTTGCAAAAAGAAGAAGCTACACGATTTAATTGTTACGCACAATGACAGTAAGCAGCGGCCAGAGAGAGAGAGAGAGAGAGAGAGAGGGAGACAAGGTGGGCATAGCTACAAGCAGACAGCGGAACTAGCATTGCATTGTATTGTTCCTGAAGTAGCAAAAAGGGTTAGAGGCCCAAAACATTTGCAAACTGTGCGGCAGCTGAGCCAAGGCTTTGCTTAACAATTGCCCTTCAGCTGCGAACGGGTCCAGCGCTGAGATTGTTTCGTTTGCAACGTTTAGCAGTGAGCCCCGAGGAGCTATGATTCAAACTGTACAATTGTCTTTTAATAATAGCTTTACCTGGTATATATAGTAGAGATAACTAGTTACTTCCGAGCGCTGTAGTCGTTGAAGAGTTGGAGTTGGAGTTTTTCACAAATTGATTTGCTAGAAATCATTAAGTTGAATTCATTTTCTTTATATACATATGTATTTCGTTTGCTCTGAGGAAAACTGATTTATGATCTTCATTAGGGCTCAAAGCATCCTTAAGGATTATTGTATTTAAGAAAAATTACACAGGTCTCATCATTTATCATTCTTTTTATAATAAATTTAATTTGAAGCGAAACAAAACGCTAACAATTCATCAAATTTATAAAGAGAAACCGGCTAGAAACAGAGTGTATTATATATTTCTCTATATGCTCGCTCTATTCTATGATCTCTGCTCGTGCTCATAACTCAGCCCGAAATGGAAATATTTCAATAAAAATTTGAATGTATAGCACATAAATCATATATCAAAATATGAGCTTCGGTCGAGCGCAATTGCCATAAATCATTTCGAAAGAATTCGAACTCATATGCATATGGAAAACAGTTTAACAAATTTGTCCAAAAATTAAAGCAGCCGGCCTCAAATGGGGTTAATTAAAAAGTGCTACTGGAAAAAAGAAAGAACAAAAATTGAACAGAGTTCGAGGGGGTAGAAATAAAAAATGGAAAGAACTAAAATAATCTGTCAACGAATCTGTGCTATGCGGCACTTGTGTAAAAGGGCATTGGAGGCTTCGTCGTGTCGCATAGTTTGCATTTCGAACATGTTTTATAAATAACGCTAAGCAGCTCGACGAACCGCCGACAAGTCAATGAAGTGCAGGCGCTCTTTAATAAAAGACGTAGAAGCAGAAGAAGAGAGCAGAAGAAGAAGCAACAACAACAGCTGAAAAAGTGCGATCCACTCGGTAATCCTCATGGTAACTAAAGCGCAAAACATGGATTTCGTTTTAAAAATCGTGTCTTGTTCTTGCCACGGTCAGGCCAACAGCAGCAGCAGCAGCAGCAACAACAACAACAACAGCAACAACAAAAGCGGAGTTTATTCTGTTTAGAACTTGGCTGTCTCTTGGCTGATGGCTATGGCTAATATGCATGCAATCAGCCAGGAGCGCAGCCTATGGGCTCCACGAAAATATGTTGCGGTTTTTTGTTTGGTGTAAAACGGCTGCCACGCAAAAACCAATAGATCAGGCAACAGCTCGGCTAGCTGCTTGACACGCCCCGCCCCCTTCGACGGGCACATATTTTGCTTAACGAATGTCACACAGGCAGCAGATGACTGAATGCCTGGAATGAAGAGTGAAAGAGAGCGAGTGTGCGAGAGAGAGAGAGTGGCATAGGAGATGCTTCATTGCATTTACATTCACTCAGTCTATGTGTTGGCTCACGTACGTTTAGGATATGCTGTTGTTGTTGTTGCTGTTGCTGTTGTCAAGCCAAACTGCTACTGTCAAAGTCACGTTTTAATGTAACGCTGGCTCTCGATTCGGCTGCCTGAAATATTGAGATTGAGTTACGAGCAGCCAACAACTTTTGTCAACACGCGAAGCTGCATAAATGCCGCTTAAATGGCATAAAATATGCATATGCATTTTGCCCAAGGAAGTCGCTGCAGCGCAGTGCATCGCAGTGCAGTGCAGTGCCGAGCTCGTTTGGCTGCAACTTGCTGCAAGTTTAGCTGCTGGCAGCAGGGCCCGGTGTTACCTGGCCAGTTATCGCAGCGCGCTCAACATATTTCAAAGTTACACGACTGACGACTCGACTTGCCTGACACGCCCTTAGTTAGTTAGTCGACTCGCCAACGTCTGTCTGTCCATCTGTCAGGCCTTTCAGTCTCTGTTTCAACTATGTGGCCAGTTTCCTGCTGCTGCTGCTGCTGCTGCTGTTGTTGTGGCTAGTTGGCTGCAGGGCCTACGCTTCGCTGCTTGCTTGCTGCTAGACAACTTAAAAATTCTTTGTAATTTGCGTTTTTCACACCCATTTGATGTAGCACCCAGTTTTAATCTTAATCCCTGCCACCGAAATTGCTAACTACTCATAAAAGCCTGTGCCTTCGGTGAAGGGGTCCGTTGCGCGAACAAAGGAAACAACACACACGCCATAAATCGATCGCGGCTTTTCCAACACACGCCGGACACTGGGAAAAACTGTCGAGTTTTTCATGTTCGCCAAGTGGCTTGAACTGTGCTGCAGCGAATGCCTAACTATAAGGAAATGTTTCACTTAATTGTGGGTAGTGGTAGAGCTGGTCTTTCAAGAGACTAATTCAATAAAAATTTAAGTTGGAGTTAAATCATTCTTAATGTTTAGCTGCGGCAAGTAAAGTAACTGTACAACATCTCATGGCCGAGAATACTACATATATGATGTTTACAATGAAACACATATTCTATAATCTTCTGCCTAGTCAAAAAGTTCGTGGTTTTATAGAGGGTGAGGAAAGCAAAAAGAAAGAGAGATAGCTTAGATATATCATAAGAGTGGGAAGAAGGGAGAAAGATAGAGGAAGAAAGAAAGAGATGAGTCTGCTTTTTCTTGTCGCCTTCTGTTTTTCCGTCTCACAAACTCTGCTCTCCGTTTTCTTCCACTTGCCTTCCCTTTACCTCTGTCGCTGTCTCCTTCACTACAGCACAATCTATATCGCTCTTTCCCTCTTTCTCACTCTAACATGCATACTTATGTGCCTATGTGTCTCTCCCTCTTTCTGCCTTCGTCTTGCCACACGCATAGCTCGACTTTAATATCGGTGTCACACCATATCCGTATCCCAAAACATAATGTCTGGGCTCCATTTAGGTGTCAATTATCGAAAATGCTTGTCGCTGATTAGATGTCAACGGGGCAACAGTTGGCTTGGCATGCCATTATAATTGCCATATGATTTGCTATAAAATATTTATGCATGTTGCTCATGAATTTATCTGGCTGAAAACCTTGGCCAATTTAAGAGGCTCATCAATTGCTTTGTCAAATGCGAACCGCAAGCTAAAAACCACTTTTCAGTTTTCAATCCGCGCCCGGTTATCAAAAGCAATTTTCGACGCTTCACTCGATGGGAGAGGGTGGAGGGTTAGGGGTGGTGGTCTGGGGGTCTGGGGGTATGGATCTAGGCGCTTGGCTGATCTGCAGCACTTCATATAGCCCGCAGCTGATAAAACTCAATACTTTTGTGTGTTTATGGCCAATCAGAAATCATGCCCAGGCCCACCTCAATATATACGCAAATATATACATGTATATGTATATGGTATATGTATGCATGTATGTACATATAGTATGCATAAGCAGCAGCTTCTGTCGCACATGGCCATTCCCCCCCGCCTCTGCAATGGAAACGAGTGTCATTTTTAGCCAATTTCGCTGCGTTGCGTTTGCGTGGCATGAAAACTCAATGGAGTGGACACGAGCCCATGGCCAGGCCAAGCCAAGCCAAGCCAAGCCAAGCCAAGCCATGCCATGCCGGGCCTGGGACGGGCCAGACCAGTCGAGAGGACTGGCCAGGGAGTGTGGAAAAAAAAGTGCGAACGCGTTAACTACATGGCGTCGCCAATCTTAGCTGGAAAACGTACGACAAGACAAGACAAGCCAATTGCAGGCCCTGCTGCTGCCGCTGCTGCTGCTGCTGCTGCTGCTGCAGTTAGAGGAGACTGCAGAGAGCCGGCTGCTGCCCACTTGGCATCGAGAGGCAGGCGAGGAGCGCACAGTAGCGCCTGCGGGCCAATAAGTGTGTGAAATAAACAATGTGCACACGTAGCTCTCGCACCGCCATCCCCATTCGACTGCTTCGTGTTGCTTGTACATTTTTGTGCTCAACCAGACAGAGCAACAGCAACACCAGCAACAACAACAACACCAGTGAACTGTGAAGCGTGTATGAAAAAAGTGAAGAAAAATAAATAAATAAATTGCAACATTGGCAGCATATTTTTACACTTTGGCTTGCACCAAAAACCCACGGCCCTGGCACTGTCCCTGGTTTAGTCTGAAGACGCACTTTTTACCACAAACAAACATATTTATATGTATATACATATGTATATAAGAGACGATTGCACTTGGGCATGCTGCATTTTAAATGCAGTTTGTCACGTTTTCCAATTCATTTCAATTGCCATCAAAGCAAACAATCAATCAAAATTAAATATAAATTGGGCAGCAGAATGATGCGCAGAGCAAATGCTCAAGGCATTTCAGAGTTCTTCACATAGAAAGTATGCATCTGAATATGATGAATATGATATGTATGTATGTATGTATGTATGTATGTATGTATGTATGTATGTATGCATGTAGCTGAGCTTATTCACATTTCTATTAATTTATATGATATTTGATATACATTTTTATGTATGTATTTATGTTGTATACATATAAAGTCACAAAATAAAAATTCATTAAAAAAAAATCGATTCCTAGAGTATTTGCAATTCGACTAGCTAATATTAAAGCCTCGCTTAGTTGGTATTTTATTTTTGCAGCAACGTTTAAGTGGCGCGGCATGCCTAGGCGACGTGTCCAGCTTCAGTTCCATAACCGAAAACCCAACTGGAGCCCGATCCCAATCCCGATCCCAGTCCTGGCTGTCAGCGCGTCTGGCGTCAGCAGCGGAGTCTGTGGAGTCCAAGATCTGAAGGTCTGTTTTTTATTAGCTGTTGTTGGCATCCTTTTGATTTCTCTCTCTCTCTCTCTCTCTCTCTCTCTCTCTCTCACTCTCTGTGTGTGTCTCATCATCAGGCGCTGCCCTTTTGCTGATTAAAACTGCGAAATCCAATTTATTTCAAAATTTATTGTGTCTCACACGCGCAGCGACGTCCAGGAATTGAAAAATATCAATAAAGGCATATGAATTGTTACCCAATAATAAATCAAGTGCCCCAACTCCAGCAACAACTCCAAAAACAACAACAGCAACAAATATGCTTTTTATTGTTTATATAAAAAAGAAGTGAAAGAGAGAGAAGAAGCTGAAATAAGGCCCAACTCTGGCATTTTTCGCACCGGCCAACGAGCGAAATATTTCAATGCGAAAATCACCGAAAATCGTTGCAAATGTTGGTTTTATTCTCTCTCTCACTCACTCACTCACTCTCGCTCGCTCTGTTCCTCTCCCTCTCTGATTTGCTCTTGCTGCTCAACGATCGCGAACGTCATTTCATTTCAATGAGGACGGCAATTTTCTAAGAACGAAGCGCATACCATGGAATCAGAGGAACAGACAATCAGAGAGAGTGAGAGAGAGAGAGAGAGTGAATGAAAGAGATAGGTAGACAAAGCAGAGGCAGCCAAACAACGCCGGCAATGGGCAAATGGCAGCTTTGGTGTTTCAGAAATATGTGCAAACAATTACGAAGCATTTGCCAGATCGGGATCGTCACTCCGAGACAGTAGAGCGACTGAGACTTGGGACTTGGGACTTGGGATGGAGATCTCGCGCGCTCTTGCCCGTCTCCTTGATGATATTTCGTCAATTAGAATGTACGAAACGAGCTGCGAATGTGCGAAGATACATTTTTGTTTTGCGCTCGGTTCGGCTCTTATTTTTTTTGGGAGCTAAGAGGCCCTGGAAGCATCAGCAGGCAGCTCAAATTAATATCTGTGCGATAACTCAAAGTCCGACTTCATGATGGGGAAGAGAAAGAGGTTGGGTTTTGGTGGCAGCAGACGCGGCTCTCTTCCCAGCGCCGTTTTGTATTTCGCTTCGTTTTCATCTGCTGCTGCTGCTGCTGCTGCTGCTGCCTCTTCTTCTTCTTTGCAAATTTCGAACTCCACGTTCCAACATCCTGTTTCGTGCCGTTCATCTTGTCTTTTCAATTGTGGGTCTCGCTTTGTTGTTGCTGTTGTTGTTGCCAGCTAGTTAAGCAGTTAAGCAGTTTCGCGTAAACGTTTTTCCAATATGATTTTGTTGTTGTTGTTGTTGCTGTTGTTGTTGCTGTTGTCGTTGCTGCGGCTGTGTGTTTAGGCTGTCTTCAGGGTTGTTATTTTAAAATTAGCACTTTGATTTAAGTTGTCTACACTCTTGGCGGCCTGTCTCTCTCTCTAGTTGGCTGCCTTGCGCAGGCAGGCCAGCTGCAACGGCAGCAGCAGCAGCTAAGGTGTTGAACAGCTGAGTGAAGGGCCAAGCGGACAGCGGAGGCAGGTGGCAACAGGTATGTTGTTGCCTGATTACTGCGCTTCAGCGAAAGGTTGAAGGTTAGAGCAGATAAACTGTTGATGTTGCTGTTGCTGTTGTTGTTGTTGTTGTTGTTGGTGCTGCAACCAGCAAACCTATTATCTACATATCATATGAACGATGAGAGCCAGCTTGAGAAATGCCCAAAATATTGTATTGCAAAATCTGTTGGCATGTTGCGTGGAGCTATTTCCCACTTCCTGGCATCAAGCATCAATTTGAAAGACAATTAGGTGTATATATAATATATGATTAAATTTATGAGTTGTTGTCTAAGCAAACGTCAATCAAATGTGAGTCTAAGCAAAACTATTTTGCTGGCAAGTTAAGCTGCTATGTAGGCAAAGTCAAAGGCAGTTTGAGACTGAGAAGGAGACTTCTAGAGAACTATGTATATATGAACTTCCCTATAGATTTGCATATATTTTAGTCAGTAAGACATCATAAGAGTTTTCTATATGAGCAACTCTTATGTTTTTCAACATTTGCAATTCAATTTTGATATTCGTTGAGTTTCAAAATAAAATATTGCTCATACGACCCGTATTGCGCAAGTTTACTGCCCTTCTGTAGTTAAACTTAACTAGTTAAAATTAAAATTAGCTTTTCTACACATTCAATCAATAAATTTTGTATTCAGCAATTGCAAAGCTCTTCTTGTCTTTATTTAAGCGCGTAATTTTTGTATTGCTTTGGCCTAATGAAACACCTTGAAAGAGCCATGGCCAGGCAAGTCATCAACTTGATTGGATTGGCATTCCGTTGCTAAACTTCCTCACTTGTGGCTCATAAGCAATTCATTAGGCCAAACTCTCAACAGGATTTATCAGCTGCTGCTGTTGCTTCTCCTGCTGCTGCTGTGTCTAGGTGGATAAGTTAACGATAAGTTGACGTTAACTTTCACGTCTTTAGCTTTTGTGGCCTGTTTAGCAATCAACGTGCTTATCTGTCCGTCTGGTCGTAATCAATCATTAAGAGTTGCTTATCTGATGCGCAGCTGCAAGCTGCAAGCTGCAATTCTCCTTCTTCTTCTTCTTCGGCTTCTGCGCTTTTATTTATTTTAACGGCCTTCGCAGCCTCCCAATGTCAACACGTAAGTGCTTCCGGCTAGCTCTTATCACACTCATTTATACCGATGGCGATGTTGTTAATTAAAGTCAACTTTTGAATAAATTGTGTGAATGCCATAAACTGCATTCGCTGGCTAATCAGACCGCGGGCGCCCAAAGTTGATACATTTTTAATGCGCTCTGCGGCCGGAAGGAAGCGCAACACGTAAACGTGTTAATATGGACAGCACAATCTATTAATTTGTCAACAATAAAATGGGAACGAGACGAGACGAGACGAGACGAGACATCAGCATCGACAGCGGCGTCAATGAGCGCAATAAGAGCGTCGGAGCCAGCGCCGCTGCTGAAGACTCTGGGCTGCAGATAACGCAGCTAAACAGCAGCCGGCATACGTCTCCAGTTGGCCAAGACGGCAGCTTTGGGCCCGGCCTGGTTGACTGGCTGCCCGGCTCACTCGTTCGCTGCTTGTCAGCACAGCAGGTACGAAATTAATATGCGAGCAACAATTAAGATAAGCGCGCAAAGTTGTGAAGCTGCGGCGGCTTGCTGCTGCTGCTGCGGTTGCTGCTGCTGCTGATGGGAAGGGGGGCACAGTCGGTGGCCAATGACTAAACTGGGGCCAATCCAAAACATTTTTTCTCTCATTTTGTTTACTCGCTCATGAACGGAATCAAGAGCGTATTGAACTGTCTGAAATTTGGTATTGACTCACGTCGAATAAAGCTTTGAGATGTATGAGAAATCTTCTACGACTTTATAACAGAAGCCAAATGAACTTAAACTACTTATAGTTTTAGTTATTATATTTATTGTACTCTTCATATTCATATGATCAGTCAGAGAAACTCTTTCTCTGAGCTTAAGTAAAAAGCGATACCTTTTGATCTTCTATATATACGCTATCCATTCTTGCTCGCAGTTTAGTTGTAGTCAGACGCTGAGCGAGTATTAGTCAGTCGGTTGCTGCCGCTTGCTGTGCTCTGAGTTGTTTTAATATCATTTTGGGCTGGCAGCTTCGGTCCAGCAGGCGCAGCGACGGCGACGGCGACTGCAACTGCAACGGGGACTGCAGTAGCTCCGACAAAAACTTTATCCATTAACCGTTGTCTTTGCGGTTGCCGTTCTACTTGTTGTTGTTGCTGCTGCTGTTGTTGTTGCTGCTGCGGCAGTTGCAAGGTGGCCTTGATGACAAACGGCGGCATGTTTTTTAAACGATAATAATATAAATTTCATATAAACATATACACATACATAAACATTTATTTTATGGGCTTAAAAAAATATATACATATATATTAATTGCGAATTGATTGTAAAAATTTTATTCGCAGTTTTTTTTATTAAAGCTGCATTTTTTTAATAAATGGCATTTCGATAAATGCCAAGAAACTCGAATATTATAAAATAACTGACAGTAGATTAACCATTTTACTAAATTAAAAATATATATAAATGAAAATAGGAATTTAAAAAAAATAAATAAATAAAAAAAAATTGTTATGAATAAATTATATTAAAGAGTAGATTATTTTGAATAAAGCGAAGAGCTATGTATATTTTGCATTTATTCATGATAATAATATTTATTAGATAACATATTATTTACATAGAGTTTTCCTTTGCAAAAATTAAATAAAAAGAAACTGAAAATAGTTTTTTTTTTTCTAAAATATCCAATTGATTGTATAAATTGATCATCTGCCCCGCTGGCCCATCAGTCTCAGCATTTTTGCCAGAGTCAGAGAGGCCAGATTGTTTAACTGTTTCTCATTCACTGAGTTTCATCAAATTTTGTTTGTCTATGTAATTGGTCACAGTGATTAGATTATCAATTAAGAAATTATTGGCATATTGTAGTTAATTGGTATAGAAATTATTATAAATTGAGAAACTAATTTTGATTAGCGAAAAACAAAGTCTAAAATTTAACCTGGAGCAGAAAGAATAAAAAGCATAAGAAATTGACATATGTACATACATATATGTATGCAACATATATAAATAAACTAAAACGCATATAAAAAGAAAAATAACAATAAAATAAAACTAAAATTCGGCCTGACTCAGCCGATCAATAACTGATAAATGCATTTATAGCCATAAAGCTCTAATGCAATTTATTTTTATCAATTTCATATATGTGCCAATTTTGTATATATGTATATAGGTATATGTATTTACAGACATAAATCAATCAGTCAACAATTCAGTTTGCAATAAAAGCAAATTATTTTGTTCATAATTCGGGCAATTCCTCAAAACTCGTTTCGCTTAACACAAGAACGTGAGAAATTTCATTTAATTTTTTTATTGTGTTTCGTTGTGTGTGTGTGTGTTTTTTTTGCTTTATTTCTTTAAAAGTGATTTTCAGGTATTTTGTCATAAAACACCTGACAGGTGAGCGTAATTTGAGCGCTTTACGAGCTGTGCGAGCTGCTGTGCGGTTGACAATCTGTTGATTAATTGATTAACGATTTCTCAAATTGATGCAATTCTCACCTGTCTGCAATGCACTCTCTCTCTCTCTCTCTTTCAGTCTGTCTCTTTCGCTGTGCCTGGGCGTTATGTTTAGCATTTTGACAACTTATTTGAGGCACGTCAATTACAGCTGCCCACATATGCTGACAGTTGCAATTAAAAGCTAAAAAGTTGTTGCACCATTTGCAACAACTACTCGAACAACAACAACAACAACAGCTCGTTGTTAATAGACATGTAAACTGCAATTAAAACACGCGCAGCCACCAAAATATTTTGAGCCGAGTCTTGTTCTTCTCTCAGCTCAGTTCGGCTCAGTTCTTTTTTATTTGTATTTTCTTAATTAAAATATTTAAGCACGCAAATAGTGGGCCTGGCAGTTGGTTAGCTTTACAACCAGTTAGCCATGCGGCCAGTTGGCCAACTCGACGGACTGGGCGTGGCTGGCACTGCTGCGGCTTTAATCAAAGTTGCTTTTTTGTTGCTCTCTCCCTCTCGCTCGCGCTCACTCTTAACTTTAGCCAGCGGGGAATCAATCATTTGAAATTTAAACGTCATCGTGCGTCAGAAAACTCATAAGACAGAAGAAGGAAAAAATACATACATACGTACAGACGGCAGCCAACTACAAGCTTCGAGCTGGAAATCCAAAGTTGAAGACCCGTTGTGAATGCGAATGTGGCGTGTCCGAGTTTTTAGCGCGGTCAGCCCCGAAAGCCGAAACGATCCGCAACGAGCGCAGCCAACGCAATGCCACGAAAGTCTTGTTGTTGTTGTCTTAACTGAAATCCAGGCAAAATTAATGCGTGTGGCCAACGCCATCAGCAGCGCCCCCAGCTTATCACTGTCAAGCATCTCCTAGCCGCGGGGCCTCCAAAAACTCTAAACTCTTTGCCGAGTTCATCCAAACTGGATTTGAAACAGTATCTGCTAAAAAACCAAAACCAAAACCAAAACCGAAATTGAAACTGAAACTGAAACAAAAAAAAAAAAAAAAAACCCAACTGGAACTGGGCCGCTCTTTGATATTGCTCAAAAGTTCCGCCTAATGACAGCTGGACGATGTTTTAGTTAAATTTATTTGCGGAATATCAATATAAATTTGATTATTTTAGTTCGTTCAGTGCCAGTTCATGTTCGATTTGAATAGATTTTTAATAAGTGATAAACACACTGGGCAGACGACAATTTCAAAGTCGTTTAATTAATTAAATGCCAATTGAAATTGCCAACAACAATGACAACAATCGGCCATAAAATCCCAAATTGATTGATATTCGCTTTATCTATTCGCATTTTTTATATTTTGCTGTTCTCTCTCGGGTTTTTAGTGCGAATTTAATGAGAACATTTTGTAGTTTAGTTTGTGTGTGTTAGTGTTATTTACGGGCTGTTGTCGCCAATGTGATGAGATGTTATCTGAAAAACAAGTTAAGAGCCAAGGAATTAGAGCTGCGCCAGTTGGGTGGGATCGATTGGCAGATATACCGTATATGGCGTATAGAGATTTCGAGAACCAAATTGCTTTTTGTTTAAGCATGGAATGGGTGTGTGTGTGTGTAAAGTAGAATAAAGGAGATTTATTATAGTTGTATATGCTTTGAGATAAACTAAATATTGCATTTATTAGCTTTTAGCTCTTCAAAATTTGCTATTTTAGACAGAATTTAAAAAATATATGCAAGAATTAAGAACAAACATATACATACATAATGCATATATATTTTATACATGCATACATACATACATACATACACACATACATACATACATACATACATACATACATACATATATATATTTGATTTTTGCTGTGTGGCTGAGTAAGCTAAAAATGCTTTATGAAAGCTCAGTCAGGTCGTCATTCTAGACTGAATTACTGATTACCCACTTCTTCTTCTTCTTCTTCTTCTTCTTCTTCTTCTAGGGCTGCCTCCCACTTTGGCACCAGGAAGTTATGTCATCTATAATGCTGACATAATATGGGCAATCTTGTAGAGTTGCCAGATGGGTCCGTCGAATATAGACAGCTCTGTACTATGCTCTTAATATTGATTGCATTTTCACAGTAGATGCAGCTAGGCTGAGCGGCTTTACCTAACCCATATAGTAACTTTCAAGAGAAACTACGATGCTGACAATCTGAAATTCGAACCAGCTCAGGCTAATATGTTACAAGGATTACAAAGTCAGCATAATATGCGATTCGAGAAACTTATACGGGCTAAGCAGTTGCAATTGCAACTCAAAAGCCTCGGCTGCCTTGGGGGGTAGGCTTTAATTTCACACACACACACAAACGTACACAGTTTTGGCTCACGCCAATTAGTCTTGCGAGTGAGGCTATCAATTAGTGGCGAAAAAAGAGATATATGTATGTACATTCATACATATTTATATACATATATAAGTATAGATAGACATAGTTGATGCAATACTCTCAGGCTCTACTATCACGTCATATGCATTGCATGATTACGGCACATTCTAAATTTCTATCTCACGCCCCGTGAAACGATTTAAGTTCAATACTTGAACTCTTTTTAATTGATCTTGATTAATCGCACACCAGGCTCCAAAAACAACTCCCCAACCAAATGCCACACACACGCGCGCGCAGTCCGGCCATTAATTACAGTTTAATTGCCCCGAAACAGAAATGAAGCAAAATAAAAACCATATAAATAAAAAATAAACCAATATAGAGAAAGAAGGCAAAAATAACGTTAATAGTTTTTGTCTTATCAGCATAAACAGTTTCTCCTAATTTCATTAGTTTAATGGCAAAAGAAAACTAAGGCCAATCCCCCAGCAGATGGAAGACAACAAAAAACAAAAAAAAAAAAAAAAAACCAACAAAAGGCAAACAAACGAGCTACCAAGCTACGCAAAACGTGCTAGCGGAAGAAAAGCAACAGCAATAACAAAAAAAAAAAAAAATTGTTAACAATTGTGAGAATAAATTGCTAAATAATTAAGTGGATCAACGGCCCAGACCCAGGCCCAGGTCCAGACTCGACTCGAACGGCGTCTGGGCAGAGACAGCCTCAAATGCATATGATTAATTAAAGGAAATAAAAAGCTGACGACGCGAATGAGTAGCAGAAAAATAAAAAACCAAAAAAAAAAAACAAAAAACTAAAACAAGAACTGAACAAATGAACAAGCGAAAAGACGAAATCTTTCTTTCTTTAATTAATATTGAAGTGAAGTAGCGCTAGATCTGAAGCCGAAAGACTAGAAACCAACAGAAAAAAACTGAAAACACTGAAAACAAAGACAGGAGGCGTTTTTCAACTCATTAACGTTCAAACGAATTCATTTACATATCGCCTAGCCCTCGCGCGGCATTACCTGGCCCAAATTAATATTCCATGGCCATTTTTTTCTCCCCACTGCTACTTCTGCTTCTTCTTCTGCTACTTCTGCGACTTCTCTCTGGCGGTAATTCGGAAAATTTGAAACGCTTAAGAAACGAGCTGAGAAATGGTCTCACACACAATTTGAATGCACACGGTTTATTTATAGGTATATTATTTTCTGTTTTTTCATTCTTTTTTTTTTTTTTTTTTTGTCTAAATGATTTTTATTAACGTTTTGCGCCAGGTACACTCAGGTGAGGGGCAGCGGCAGTGGCAGCTCGCCTGCCCACATTTCCATTTGGCTGTGTCACTGAGAGACGCCGGCGCATAGTTTGCGCCCCGATCCGAGCCATTTCGTTCCGTTTCTATCCGATCCGATCCAAGCTAAAGAAAACCTCACCGAACCGGGCGTCAACTGCATGCCATGCGTAAATGCCAGGCGACCCTCGTCGTACCCTGTTGGCCCGCCTCTTATCTTCTGGTATTCATCTTGAAAATTGTTTCTAGTTGAAGTTTGCCTTTTAATTGTTAGGCGCAAACAGCCGACCGACTAAATTAAATTTATACACTGCCTGTCTGTCCCGTGTTCAGTGTTGGTTCCATCTGGTTGCGTGTCTTGGTCAAAAACTAACCCCCGTCATCGTCATCATCATCATTACCACGATCGTCATGATCCTCATGATCGTCATCATCATTATCAAGCGTCACATGAGCATGTGCAGCCTTTGAGGTTACAATTTAGACAGTTGGACCAGCAGGTCAGGTCAATAAATTCCTCAAAGTGAATTATTATAACGTTTTTATTAAAGCCCAGAGTTCTACAACTCGCATAATTAGCATATTTATAGGGGTACCTAGGGGTATCTATGGGTACCTAGGGGTAGCAACTGTCTAATTTTTCACTCAACTGTCCACATTAGCGCATATCATGCGCATGAGAGAAAATTTATTAATTTGTTCAATTCCACTGACAAATGATAAAAAGCTCGAAAATTAATGCATCTATCTGCCAAAGGTGTCATTTTAATTAGAGCAACGCGGGGTGTACGGCCCACAGCTCGACTTCGGGCTGGTCAGCGAATCAACAGCCACGCATAAATTAGCATTCAACTAATAAAAACTCTGGTTAACATTTTGTGTGTGATATATGGGCACTTAATATTAGGCCGCAATGTGCATAGATAAACATGCAAAATTATTGTATATATTTTATTTAGAATATTTCATTTTATTCACTGTGCAGCGTTAAACCGCCTGACAGGTGCACGATGTGTGGCCTTTCAGCTCTCGCTTTTATTTAGACATATTAATATGTTAATTGAGTGCATTTTAAATGCAAATTGCTTGAGCGCATAAATATGATAAGTCAACTGAGAAACTCTTAATCAGCAGTCAAGAGTGTTTCGAGTTAAAAACTTTTGTTTTGCCTGCAAATACAAATATGAATATTTATGCTTCCTTATCATACAGAAATGTATGTGTATACCTTTTCCTATAGCTTTCAACTATGTTATTATATCCGTTACATATTATACAATTCTCATAAGTTTGAATGTGAAGTTTGGATTATCTTAATATTGTTCCCTCTGCTTATGATATAACTCTCAGTCACTCTGTGACTGCCTTTGTGTTTCTCTAAATCTCATTTAATCTCTATACCTCGCTCGCCATATTTTCATGATTTTCTCTGCTTCTCACTCGCTTATTTCTCTCTCCATATTTCCTCATTTCTTTGTATATTCTCTTTTTCCCGCTCTCGCCTTCTCCGTTTCATTCCATCATTCCATCTCTTTCTGTGGTCTTTTCAGTTCTTCTGTCTCACTCCCACTTGCTCTCTCCCTCTCCCTCTCTGTCTCTTTTTTTATGTTCTTCCTCTGTCTGCTCTATATCTGTCTCCTGCTCTCTCTCTCTCTCTCTCTCTCTTTCTCTCTTTATCTTTCCGTTCTTTCTCCTATCTATCCAGAACTTCCTCTCTCCTGCACACTTCTTGTTTCTCTTAATCTCTCTCTTGTATGTCTCTATCTCTTTCCAATTCTCCATCTCTCCCTCCACCTCGCTCTGTTTCTTGTGCCTGCACTGCGTAATTCCCATGCATTTTTCTAGCATAAGGCCAACAAAGCATCTTCAGTCTGTTAAGCACACGTTTCATTAGTGCGCTCATAGATCCCCAAAACACATTCGATTCGTAAGCACGTTTTCCAACACTATAAATTACCATATCAAATGAAGTTTGTACATGTGTACGGCACAGTCATTCATTGCTTTTGTGGCATTGTTTCTCATAGAGCGCTTTGTACAGCATGTTAAGACCTTTTGGCCATTGTTCAAGGCCCCCACCAGAAAAAAAAAACACCGAAAAAAGAGCGCCATTTAAGCCGCTTGTTGTAGCTCCAAACGCTGTTGTTGTTGTTGTTGTTGTTGCTCTTTTCACAGCTCAACACAAAAGCGCACAAGTCGCTGCAAGTCGAATATCTCCAGCCGTGAGGACACGATCGACTTGCCTCAGCTCGATTCGTAATATGTTTTGTAGCTGTTGCCCAAAAAACTTTTCTTTTGAGAAAAGTTTCATTAGCGTTTTGAATGTATACACCTGATATTTGTTGTTTTCCCTTTTTGGTTTTCTTTTTTCGTTTTTTTCTTTTTTTTGGGATAACCCATTACATGTGCACAATGGAGCCCACAGGAGGTGCGCGCAACTATTTTGAATAACACCCTGGAGCCGCAGCGAGCAATCAGCAGCAAATGCAGCCCAACAATGGGCCAGGGTCAAGTGAAAAATGTTGTTTGTGCCTCGGCTCAAGAGACGGATGTGCGTGCAGTTTAGGGTTCATTGCGTTCAGCACACCGCACAAGTTGCTCACATTCACATTCACATTCACATTCACATGACTCGGCAGATGAGGAGCAGCAGTCAAAAAGCAACAGCAACAAAAAAACTATACACAAATGCAAGACAATTAAACAAATTAACAAAACATAGAAAATGTTTGAGCATGTTGTACTGCGTGCGGCTGACTCACAGCAATTTTACACATGAGAAAATCGAAGAGCATTAAAAGCCATTAGCCATTAGCCATTGGGCATTGGGCATTGAGTCTTAACTGCGCGGGTGTAGCCCAACTGTCAGCTGCTTTTGTTGCCAGAAACTTTCCGGTGCCAGTTAATTAAGTTTCGAATTTTTACTTTCGAATGGGCCATAATGCTGACCTGCCCGTCGCTCGGCGAAGAACCCTTTCGGGGTCACATGTGCGCCAGCCCGACTCAGTCCGAGACAAGTTGCAAGAGTCGCATCTAATTTCATGGCTGTTAGCGAAAGGGCCACGGCCAAAAGGTCGCGCAAGATGCACACACCACGCATTCAATATGCACGTTGGCTGCCTCGATAGAGGATGGACACATTTTTTGTTTTTCTCTCTCTCTCTCTCTCTCTTGCTCTTTTTATTGACAACACAAACAACAAGTTGAATTATCAGCATGGTAGGACAAGTAGAAAATGTTAGCCCGCACATTACATGATTAGCAACATGTGAATACTCTAACGAATGAAATTGTAGTAGAGGGATTTCAACTTTGAAATGAGCTAAACAGCTTTAATTTGACCATGAATAACTCATCATAACTTTACTCTGTATGATTCACCAAATTTGACATAGGTCTTGCAGCTCTACGTGCCTTTATATGCGCTAAGAAATTGATTGACGTATGTGTTGGCTGCTGGTAGCTATCGCTTAAATGTATTTGTAAATGCTGCCTTCCTCTGCGATTTTCATAAGTTCAGGTAAGGTATGCAGACCAAAATTGTTAGAGATCACTCGATCTCTGTCTCTCTCTCTCTCTCTCCCTTTATTTCAACTGTTTCTCTCTTCTTTCATATTTCTTTGTTTTCCATCTCTCTCTCCCTCTCTCTGTCTTACTACTTGGCTCTCTGTCTGCCATTTGCAGACTAATTCTATTGTTCTGGCTCTATCTCTCTGCCCAGTGTGTCTTCCTTTCTCTCTCTTGCTTCCTCTCTCTCTGGATTGTCCTTCTCTCTCTCCCTATCTCTCGGCATGTATTTTCTCTCTCTCTCTTTCCCTCTCTCTACTTGAATATAACCGTTGCTCTCTTCTTTCATATTTCTTTGTTTTCTCTTATTTTTGCATCTCTCTCTTCGTCTTTCTGTCTTACTATTTGAATCTATCTGTCTGCCATTTCCAGACTCATTCAGCTGTTCCGCCTCTATCTCTCTCTGGCCAGTGTGTCTCTCTCTCTCTCTTGCTCCCTCTCTCTCTGAATTGTCTGACTCTCTCTCCCTATCTCTCTGCATGTATTCTCTCTCTCTCTCTCTCTCGCCTCTCTCTCTGCTGTATAGAGATATCCTCTTCTTTGTCTTTCGCAATCCTCTCTCTCTCTCTCTATCATCTAAATCTGTCTCTCTCTCACGTCTCCTTTCCTCTCTCCCATCTTGATCTCTCCAACTCCATTGAATTATCTCGTTCTCTTTGCAATTCTAACCAACGCCAAAGTTGATCATAATTCGTCACTACCTTCAATACTCTCCGGCATCCGTACATCTTTTTATAAAGAACGCAGCCAAAGTTCAGGCACAAAATAGCGTCAAAGCAGAGCCATAAAAACGTTTAATGATGTCACAAACGCAATAAAAATGCAATAAAATGTCAAAATTATTGAATTTACGATACGAAACAAGTTCAAAATAACAATAACAACTGAACTGAACTGAACAGAACAGAACTTTTTACAGAGCCGGCGCAGAGAACAACAATGTGAATAAAATAAAAATGCGAGTAGGGTCGGAGACAATTTCGGGAACACCTCTGCGGCAGGGAGCAGACTCTTCAACTCTTTCACCGCCTGGATGGGTTATAGCATTATGTTCCATTGTTATTTTTGTTATTTCTGTTACCGTTGTTGTTATTGTTGTTATTGTTCCTTGTTGATGTTGTGCGCTGTTGCGTTGCATGCAACGTGCGTGCTTTGGGGCAAGGTGTCGCACTGCGAACTACTCTACCATAACCTTTGCTCATTTAAATAAATTTTAGCTTAGTTTTTTTTTTTGTTTTTATTTATTTTTTTATACATATTCTATATATACTTTTTTTTTTGTATTCGGGCCAAACATGCGTGCATCTTTGTGCCGATGAGCACCGAACCGATTGATTGTTATCTAAAGTGAAATCAAATTGAGTTTCCATTGCTGACCCGTTGACAAAAAGAGAAACAGAAAAAAAGAAATTCTCTTCGCCTTCCTGCAGCGCGGGCCACATGAAAGATGATTTTCGGTTCAGGCCACGGTTCCAGAGCGTCTGCTGCGGGCTTGTCCCGGTATCATGGTGGGGTTAAGGATCAGAAAAGTGTTTGAGTAATGGACTACATGCGTCGCCACATCGATAAGGCCGCCCGGTACCCAGGGCAATTAACATATTTATGCCATAGACACGGTGTCTGCCCAGGAGCCAGACAGCTCGACTGGCTCTGCCTTGATTTTGATTTCACATTTGGGAGCACCTTCACCATCATCGTCGGGATCCTTTTGGCATGCAGGTCGCCTCATCATCGCTAGCTGCTTTATATGCAGGCATGAGCGGGCATACTAATTAGCTTGAGGGTATCTCTCCCTCTCCCTCTCTCTCTCTTTCACTCGCTCTGTCTCTCGAAGTATGTGCTGCAATACTTTGATTTACTTACCGAATCAATAAAAGTGTTGCTCGGGTTCGACTTGGATTTCCCTTCTCCCCCCTCTCTCTCCGTTTGCGTGCCCAAAAGGAAGCATTAAGCTCACATTGTTTATTATGGCCAAGCAAGTCAACTGACGTGAGTTTTGAGTCTTTTTTTAGTCTAAGGTGTAGCAGCTGCTCCATGGGAAGATTTTGTGCTCCCAAAAACTGAAATTTGAGTGCAAGGGCAGCTCTTTGATGCGTAGCTGAGAAGGCAGAGCAGATGGTATTGATATTGCTGTGAATATTGGATTAAGCTGAACGAAAAAGAACAAAGTGAAACGTATTGAAGATGTCGTACTGAATAGGAAAACTATCTAAATAGCTGGAGTATATCTGGAGATGGGACTATTGAAATACTGAAGCAGTGCTTAAATGGAAAGTGGAATAGTTTAAATTACTTAATAGGAACTTTTCTTATTTAAAATGTTGATAGTGCTGAGAGTAGACTCAATCGGCTTACAATAATATAATATAGTAATATTCATATCATCGAGAAAAATGTGAACTCTTTAATAAGTTCAGCATAAGATCGATATTTTTAGTGCTTAGAAAGAAGTTGCTTATTATATAAGACTGGCTTAGCTAAATCCATAAAACAGATAGACACTTACTTGAGCGAGACTTTTGGTCTGTCTGTGCATTCGGCAATCCCGAAAAACTATCGAGAGACTTCAGAGTCGACTTCATACATAGATCTTTTCATAGCAAAGGAAGATTGGGCTAGAGGCAAGTGAAATTCGTTTTAAGTAATTGCAAATATTGATAAATTGATAAGAAACTTTAGCCTTCTTAAGAGCTAGGGCTACTCTAAGCAAATCATCATATAAAAGGCTCACACATAGATAATGAATAATCCGTTTTCCAAGTACCTGATGCATTGAATCTCTCAGTGAAGCATAATCGAATAGATCGTTCATTATCTCTTAAAGAATATCTCTGATTATTAGCTCTTATTAAGCTGCATTAGGCCCAAACAAATCACTCTCTAAAAACTCTTTGCCAAAGGCTCTTTGCGGCATCGTCAATGTAAGACTAAATAAATAATGGAAGACAATTTAATTAACAAATATGTTTACACAACTTATTGAATGAAATCCCATTTAATTTTGGGTGAAAACTTTTCATGTTGGCCACAATGGAATTAGGCTGTGTTGGACGGCTCATGCCGCGCTGCATGCCCCAATTGTAAATGTCAAGCTATCAGCAACAAATTAACTCAAAAACTCAAAACAAAGGAAGAAAGCGAGCGGGTTGAAAGAGGTTGTGTCCAGTCTATAAGTAAGTTGCCGCCTGCTGATTGCTGCTGCTGCTGTTGCTGCTGTTGCTGATGTTGCGGCTAAGACTGTTGATGCATGCCACAGCTACGGAGTCAGAGTCAGCATCAGAGTCAGAGAGCCCTGGCTAATATTTATGTACCACAAATGTCAACTGTCAATGTCAATTTATATTATGCTGCTGCCACATTGCGGATATGTCAGCGGCGAACATATGTATCTCAAAAACTGAGAACCGACAACATTTTTTCCTCTTTTGTATTTGTTGTTGTTGTTTTGTTTTGTTCACTCTGTGTTCGGTTTTTGTTTAAGCCCTAACCGGGACAGCTCGAGCTCGGCCTACGCAGACCCCAATCTGGACAACAACATATTTATAATATTATTTTCGCACTCGGCTCGATATTGATGTGTGTGTGCCCGTGCGTGTGGGTGTGTTGTACAAGTACCCACACACACACACACACACACACACACACACATACACACATGCATAACCTACATATACCCAACCGATCTGATGCCATTTCCATTTAATTTGTGGTGTTGTCAATGTTGTAGCCTTTGTTGTTATTGTTGTTGTTCTTGCTGTTGTATTTAATTTGCAGCACGTTAAACAAACAACATTTAAAGCGAGCAACATGTCTCGTTTTTTTTGGGGGGTTTCAACTTTCGGTTTACGGGGTTGCAGCTCCTATGGCATCAGGCAAATAAATATGTATACAAAAATATAAAGCAACAACAATAACAAGGCGCACATTAATAATCTTGTTGAACCCGGCAATTTCGACCCTATAATCAACGAGTGAAACGCATATGCACATATAGACAGCCGGACAGATCGGTCAACTGGCGTAGTCGTGGCTCGTTTGGCTGCTTGGTAGTTGGCTAACTGGCGAACCTCTGGCCTGGGCCTGGTTGGCTGCTTGGCTGTTCGGCTGTACGGCTGACTGGCTGAGTTAGCCTGGTAAACGCCTCTGGGGCAACGCCTGCTCATTCCATTGTTTGTTGCTTGATATTTTTGTTGAAGACGTGGCTAATTTGAATCAACCGCCTCTCGCTCATTTGCGCTGCTCCCCAAAAACGAAACTGAAACTCAGCTTCAGCTTCAGCTCCACTCGCCAGTCAAGGCAAATTAAACGCATGCGCAGCGCCCGCAGGCCACGACGCATTCGCCCTCTCTCTCTCTCTCCCTCTCTCTCTCTCTCTGTCTCTCTCTCCCCGGCAGTATTTTGGAAGCCTGGTGGCCAGCGCTTCCGTGGCCCGAGCGCCCCAAAAACAAGCATGTTGATAATTGTTTCCTGGACGCGGTAACCCGACCCGAACCCGAACTCGAGTCCCCCCAACAACAAAATAAACCTGAACCTGAGCTGGCGGCTCTCGCGGCGGCTGCTGCGTCTGCGCCGGCGTCTCAAGACATAAATCCAACAGTAAACATATAAATTTAGCTATGCTTAAGTGCAGAGAGAAAAATTGATGAACGCATGGGCCATTTGATTATTCAATTATATATTAATAATAAATCACTTTAGGCCAACAGAAAATTAAGAAAAAATCTAGATTGGATTGTGAAGAATATGATGGAGATGGAGAGCTTAAGTGAGACGAAAGAACACCATAGGCGATATATAGAATAACACATAGATTTCATAATAATTATGCATTTGATATCTCTCCTAAATACCCAAACTAAAAGCTCATATTAAGAAACATGCTCAAGTATATCGTATATCTAACATTTCTAAGCTATGAAATTCATACATATTCATGCCCTCATTGGCAAATTTGCATAATAATAGACGCTTAAGGGCATCATATAGATCGCATTTTAACAGTTTGTTCATCTAGAAACCTGAAAGTATAGATATATAGAAGCTGATAAGGAAGACATTAGCATTGAAAACAACATTTCAATAATATAAATCATTTAAAATTTGAAAATAAATCCATATAATGAGAAATAGAATGAGTTAGATTGGTATCTCAGAGATGTGGATTATTAAAGACGAGAAAAAATGCAGAAATATATAGGAAATTTATTTTGCAATTTATGAAACGTAGATTTTTGTAATAATAATAATGAGTTGCAATTAAAAATATATTTATAAATGTCAAAATAGTTGTGAAATTCACTTAACTTTACAGATCTCTTATAATATTCATTTTATATATAAAAATTGTTTTTAGAATAAAATTTGAACTATATTGAAATACTCTAAGGAACAATATTTCATCAATATGATCTTCGCTTGTCTATCTGCTCATGTTTTTCGCTCAGTGTAGCCATATCTTTGTGGCGCTGTCATATGAGCTTGTATTTCGGCTTGTTTAGAATGAAAATTATGCAATTATCATAATTGGTCAGCGAGGCATTTTTTTGGCCAATTATGAGAAATATTTATGAACATTTTCTAGCCATGCCCCTGCCTGGCCCTGTCACGCAAGCTCTAATCACAAACGCCCACAAAATGAGCGAACCGAAATAATAATATTTAAGAATAAGAAAAAATGTAAATAAAGTAGTCACAAAATCAACTGTTCTCTGGCAGCACTTGTCTCCCGGGTCGTAAGTATTATCATTGTGCAGGCATTGTTCCAATTATGCGCCTCTGCACGCACTTTGGCTCCATCAATATAATGCCATGTAATAGCTGGACTGCCTCTATTCTCTCGGTTCTCGCTTCTCTTATTTGGCTTGTATTATTGTATTATTTTTATAGTTGTTGTTGCCCTTTTAAATGCCGATAACCTTTTATGCGCCCGTCGAGCGGCCATAAAAGCGAGGGAGATGGGGAGGGAGGGAGAGGGAGAGTGAGAAGAGACGAAGACTTGAAATGCATTAAATTGAATTCTTTTCGCTGGAAATTGTTGACTGGCCAACGCGTTTTTTAACGCCATGAAAACTAATTTTATGTTTCACACACACACACACACACACAGTCGCACAGTCGCACACACAAACACTGGCACACAATTCAATTACCGGGCCCGAAAAGTGTTTTTTGAATAGACGTAACTTCATTTAAATTGTGGAGCCCCAGTGAGTCGCCGCTTAGCAATGCATGGCCAGGCCCCAATCTATTACCCCGCAATATCGTCGCGCAAATGTCTTGCACTTTTTGTGCATGCTAATTGGCATGGGGAAAATCAGAGTCTATATATATACATATATACAACTGCATACTTAGGCTTAAGCTTAGCATAAACCGTTAGCCTGTCTAACAACACTCACGACTCTGGCTGGCCATCTAATATATGGCAGCCATAACTATCACACAACTAATCGTCAAGCCTTTAAGGCTCGTACGTTTTATCGATTGCACAAAACGCATCGCAGAACTCTTGCGAATAGCCGTAATGAGTTATGTTAAAGGCGACTTGACTCGCAACTAGTCTGAATACTAAAGGAGCAACTTGCTCATGGGAAATTTGTTTGGGAAAATACAGATATTATACAAGATTTTGGCGCAGTCTAAGTTTCATTTCAAATATCTTGGAATTGTCAAACAAAAACTCAGTTTCATTTGTATATTGTTTCCGCATGACTCGATTATAATCGACGATCAGCATAAACAAATATTTTGAATCGATTTCTTTCCTTTCCTTCCCTTTCCTATGGAACATGATATCTCTATCCCTCGAGCACTCAACTCACTTTTTGCTTGCATGAAAATCGCATAGAAAGACGCTATTTGGCAATAAGCCAATTAAAGCTTCAGTTGCGTGTGTGGATTTTATTGTTTTGTATTTTTCATCTAAGGAAATAAAATATTTAATAAGCCAATTAATTTTATGTGATCTAACATAAAAAGTTTACATACACACATGCATATATATGCATATATTTAAATAAATATATATATATATATTATTTGCCATTAATGTTGTGCTCATTTTATTACATAACTAAGATAATATAACTACGTTTACGATGCCATAAAAATGTGAGTTGCAGTGTCTGAATAATGCTATAATTTACAAAATATATCAATTGCCTTATATAGCAGAATAGCGTTTCGTTAGATATCTAATAGAGATAATATTTGTATATATCTTATATATGTAGCAAACCTATCAAGATTCTCATTCAACCTTCCAGCATTATCTGCAATGACATCTTTAGGTCTCCACTTAAGCTGAAAGTTTACAATATCATTCGATCCTCTGATTTCAACAATCTGTTTCCAATTGGATCTCACACCAACACACACACACACACACACACACACACACAGACACCGCTGACCCATGTGCCACACATCCTCTTTAGCGCGACGGCAAGGCCAAACAAATATGCGAATTGGCAAAACGCGAACACATGAATTATGAAATATGCAAAGCAATAAACAATTTAAAATCAAATAAAAAGACAACTTCATATTGGGCATCGATGCTCCAAAAAAAAAAGGCAAGAAAAAACAATATATGTGTGGTATGTACATACATATATATACCAATATATTATGCTTTAAGCATTTATTTGCTTAGAGCGACCCCCAAAACAAGCAGAGACGGATCGAGCTGGCGCAACCAGCAAAAAAGGCTGAAGTCAGCCGAGCACATGGACACGGCCACTGGAGCTGGGACACAGAGCGCTTGGAGCTGGGAGCTGAGAGTTTGGGTATCCGTTTGCTCGGCAGGCTGTCTGCCTACTGTTGGCGTACAAAAATGTTGCGGCTGCCGCTTGCCGGCGAATCGTCGTCATTGTTGTTGTTGTTGCTGTTGCTGTTGTTGCTGTAGTTGTTGTCTAAATTTATGATTATTGCCCTGCCAAGCATCTTACGAGCAGCGGACTCAATTCGCCTTAGCCCAAATGGCGCTGCTGCTGTTGCTGCCGCCGCTGTTGCTGTTGCTGTTGCTGCTCAGCTAGTGGGGGAGGGTGAGCCAAGTGATTCTGCAGTTATAAAAATTGGATTTTGCGCGCAACTTAATCACATTTTCGCCTTCAACTGGCGACTCGACTCCACTCGAGTTGGCTCGACTCTTGCGACGCTCCGCCAGCTCTCTGCTCAGCTATTTTATTGCCGTCGACTCTTTGTGACTTTTTACTTTTTTTTCCATTGCTTGACTTTACTTTGGTTCGGTGTGTGGTGCGCTCTGCGCCTGGCGAAAATTTACGATTATATCGAAATCTGATGGTTTATACGCGACCGCGACCAACCAAAAATAAAAAGTTAAAAAAAAAATGAATATATAAGAAGAACCATAGCAAACTACTTTGTATGGAAAAGACAGGCGAGAGTCAGAGTCTGTGAAGATTTACGGAAAAAAATTAATTTACGATTCTAGGGAAAATCAAATTACGTAGTCGACGCTGCTGCCACCAACAAAGTTTCATTCAAATTACGATTTAGTAATTAATTTCCAAATAGGCCGTTTGCTAATCCGTGTGACTCTAACTGGACTGCAGATAACGCTGATACGCGAGAGAGCTGCAGGTGCAGAGATGGGGGCAGTTGCAGTGGCCGAGGCAGGGGCAGTTGCAGTAGCAGTGACTGTGGCAATGAGTATGTCTGCAGCTGATTAAGGCACACGATGATAAAACCCGTTTGAAATGCGCTGTTTGCTTTTAATGTTATGGCACAGCCAGCGATGATTAACCAATACTGATAATGGATGAACGGCAACGGGAATGGAAATGGGAGTCCGAAATGGGGGCACGACACACGGGACACGGAGCGGAGTGGGGCAGAGTGGGATCTTACACTGACTAACTGCCCCTGACACTGACTGACAGCTGAGCCTAACGAGCAGTGTGTGTGTGTGTGTGGGGGGGAATTATTTACGTATGCAATTGCATCGCGTCTTTTCTTTATTTTATTTTTGTTTTATGGCCCTCGAGCAGCAGTTGGGAAAGTGGAAAAGGCGGTCGCACGACGGCAATTCTAATTAAAATTGAGCAACGTTACGTACGGGCAATCAAATCAAATGTAAATGAATAACTATTCAAATAGTTAAAGACGACTCACATTGGGTGTCGAGCATGGTGGGAATTGCGTAGTTAATGTCGATAATAAACCGCTTAAGTACTGACTGCTATCAAAACTGTTACAGCATAGACCTTACTCAATAATCCTATACTATATACATATATGCATAATAAATGTTTCAACATAGCGAAAGGTAAAAAAATTCCAATCTTATGTGAAATGCATTTGAAGAGTGAATCACATCAGTCAGGCTGAGAAGCACTGAGAAGGGCATGTGAAATGAAACGAATGTGTAGGGACAGGGGGAGTGAGAGAGAGGCAGAGTGGGAGACAGAAAAAGTGAGAGAGGAAATAGAAAGAGAGCCAGAGTAAGATGAAGTAATTGTGTGAAAGAGAGAGACAATGAGAGTCGTATGTAGATAGGTAGAATGCGACAGAGGCAGGATGAGGCAGAATACATACATATAAAGAGAGAGAGAGAGAGAGAGGGGGGGGGGGAGAGAGAGAGAGAGAGACCTATTTGTTATGCCTAGGCTGATCTCCGGAAGAGAGATAGCGTGAAGGTCAGATCCAATCCAAGCCAGCCAGCTACACAGACATGCAGAGTGGCAGAGAGAGCGAGAGAGAGAGGGTGAGAGAGAGAGAGAGACATAGGGATAGAGACCACCGTTAAAAGAGGCAGAAATCAGTCAGACATACAGATTGCTTACGTTTCATTCCTATTCGCATTCTAGATCCTGACTTGATTTCTCCATCAGAGATTCTCGCAGTCGAGTTACGCATTTTTGATTAGACTTTGCCTAGCTGCAGCCTTAATGCAATTAGTTCAATGGCATTCATCAGATGCCACAGAGCGAGTGCTCTGGCCTTGCTGCAACTGCTGCTTTTGCTGTTGCTCCAAATATTTACCTAGGGGGCCCTGCTGTCAGCTCATCTTTTTCTGTATTTTGTTGTTGCTGTTGTTGCTGCTGTGCCTAGCGCAAGGGGCGTTTGCTCCAAATTGGTTAAATCGGAGGCGCTGCCAGCTTATCAAAGGTGTTGTGTACACGTGTGTGTGTGTGCATGTGTGTGTGCTCGTCTGGGCCGAGACCCACCTCAGACACAGCCATTTGCCAAAACCACTTGGAATTTGTTGCAGCAACAACAACAGCAGCAGCAGCAGCAGCAGCAACAGAGATTGTATCGATGGCAAGGCAAACGACTGTCAGCCAGAGGTTCAAATACTAACACTTAATGAACTTAACTTGGCAACAACATCAAATTTCCATAAGAAAGGCAAAAGCTGTTGCTGCTGCTGCTGTTGTTGTTGTTGTTGTTGGTGCTGCGTGTTGTAAGTACGAGTATCTATTAGATACGCAGCGTTGCAACAAACTGCAATATGCAAGGCTCGTACGATTTAGTGTCTACCTGCCCCACACACTTGTTCTTGTTGCTATTGCTGTTGTTGTTTGTCTTGTTGTTGTTGTTGGATGCTGACTGCACAGAGGCATCAAGATACAGGCCCAAACAACATTGGTAGCAAGTAGCTGCCGGGTTTTGTGTGTGGCTAAGGCAGCCGCATCGGCATCGGCAACGGCATCAAGTTCGAGCTCTCTCGGGCTCTGGAGCAGCCCGGGTTCGGGCACCGTTCTCTGTTCTCTGGCTCTGGCTCTGACTCTGGTACTGCGAGCGACTTTGGCAATCAGCAATTAGCAGATATGTTAACTTCATGTTAACGAACCAATTTGAAATTTAAATGCGGCACAAAGTCGGGTGCTCATACGTCGTTGTTGTCATCACTTCTTCAACCGGGGGCCTTCCTGCCAATGTGTCCGTTTCACTGTGTGTGTGTGAGTGTGCGACAGCCTGAAAACCCGCCACCGAGCCGGTGGGGCTCAGGTTCCTGCTTGCCTACCGCTCCGCCAACCATCAACACACACACACACACACACACACACACACACATTTTTTAGTTTAGCAAAATTTTAATACAAAAACCAATTCGAAGCCGCTGCTTGCAGCGATCCCAGACGATACATATGCATAAAACAGAAAAAACAGAGCTGGAAAAATGAAAAGAAGCAGCAAAAAGAAGAAGAAGAAGCTGAAAAAAAGATGGAAAAATAAAAACCAACCTTGTCATCATACCCGAGTTCGAGTACAAATGAAAAGAGTTCGTTAAAAGCTTCTTCATGTTTCTTGGCGCTGCGACTGCGACTGCGACTGTATGAGTGTGTGTGAGTGTACGGGTGTGTGTATAGCTGCAAATTCTTTTGGGCCCAACGAACGTACATACGTCGAAGAATCATTCTACCTTCTGTGTGCTTTTATAAATCACAGGAACGACGACCGGCTCTGGAATTCAGCGCTGACGACTGCGGCAACAGACAGGAAGGAATATAACGACGACGACAACTTAAGCGCGAAGTAGAAAAAAAAAAAAATAGTCAATAGCTGGACTGGCAGGGTGTGGGGTACAGGTGTGCTGGCAGCAGCAGAGGGATGGGGGAGGGAGCTGGCACTCTCTCTCTCTTAGCCATGCAAAAGATAACAATGCAAGTGCCTTGGTCGGCCATGGACATGTAATTGTTGCAGCTTGAAGCACGGCGCAAAATTTAAAGCGCAATTTCAGGCCGTATGACAAACAATAAATCAGCTAAAACCATCGGCTATATCCAGTGGCAGCAGCTTCTGCAGCAGCTTCATTGCAGCTCCAGCTCCAGCTGCTGCCATGTGTGAAGGAAGTGGTAAATAGTTAAATAAGCCGAGCTGCCGCAACAACAGCAATAAGCAGCCAGGCCATACCCTGTGCCAAGCTGCGAGCGATCAAACAGTCCATAATGATATGCAGTTCTGCTTAAGATAACTCGATTCTTCTCCATATTCCTATCTGGCATGTGAAATCAAAACTAATTACTCTCGCCCAGTTAACTTGGCTAACTCGCACATCTGCAGCTCTGCTCGCGGCTGCAAGTACAGGGTATTTAAGCGAATTCAATGAAATTATCATACACATGGCAGCTATAGTCGCCATAGTCATTCATTGCATTGCACGTTCTCAGCTCAGCTCAGCTCTTGGCTCTCGCGACTCTCATGTGTATCTGTCGGATTAACTAATGCGATTTGCGGTGCTCATAAAAAGTGTAACGACTCCAGAGACTCTACACAGAGCAAGGCTACGTCAGGTAAATGAAGTTTTGCTCTAGGCGAGCTGAGGGTACTACGAATTTTTGGTATTACATGAGACGAGAAGTTGATTATCCTCAACTAGTGCTAGTACTGATGCTACTACTACTGCTGCTGCTATTACTCCTACTACTGCTGATATTACTACTACTACTGCTGCTACTACTACTGCTGCTGCTACTACTACTACTACTGCTGCTACTACTCCTACTACTGCTGATACTACTACTACTGCTGCTACTACTACTACTACTGCTGATACTACTACTACTGGTGCTACTACTACTACTGCTACTCCTACTACTCCTACTACTACTTCTACTACTACTCCTACTACTACTACTACTACTACTACTCCTACTACTACTCCTACTACTACTCCTACTACTACTACCACCTACAAGAGTATTTCATATGCGACGTGCCGCTGATATCGGTTCAATTCCACATTTCTTTTACACCCAGGCAGGCTCTAAAACTTGGCCATGGGGGGCATAGGCATAAATGTGTTTACAGGTAGTCGAACAGTTGATCGTTGATATTGCCCGGAATAATGGCCGATTCGGATGGCAATGATTTCTGCTGACTCAAATTTAAACTCAATTTGAGAGCTGCGCCCGTGCCTGTATGTTTGGCTTAAGAATCGACACTAAATGCGGATAGTCACATACCGAACATACCAAAAGGGCAAACCTTTATGACCTACCTCATAAAAACATAATCGCCTAATGAGTTTCCCTATCAAGTTTGTGACATATTAAATTTTATATGGCCTGTCAAAGGAACCAAAACAGAGAGTACAATAAGAATCTCTGTTGCTGGTGATAACTCAATTAACAGAAACAAAAACAGCAACTAGCTCAACTAGAAACTGGAGAGCTTTTCATAATCACTGCCCGAAAAGTTTTTCGGTTTTCGTGAAAAACTATCCGAAGTGAAAGAAATTGTGAACTGATGCTTGCAGGCGAATCGCATTCATCATAAATGCCACACGCATTGCCGCAAGAGATGGAATTAAATTGCAATTGAGGCAGTTATGCACAGATGGAGGACGCACTAAACGAACCATAAATGTCAGTTAAACTAGCAAAATGCCTGTTATGGCATTGGCACGAAATTTTTTAATTGCTCGTCAACAAATACAACTGCAAATACAAATACAAACAATGAAAACACATCCTGTGTCCTGTATGACTGTGTGGCTGAGCAAGTCAGGAGCAGCAGAGAGCTGACTACATGATGTGCATGATGGCAAAATATGGCTAAGGATAATGAATAGAATCGTAATGAATATAATGTAATAATAATGATTTAAATATTGAAAACATATTAATGAACTGGCAATAGCAATAAAGTAAACATTGATATCTATACAATTACTAAAATTAGTATTATGTAAAATATAAAATAAATTTAAATCTGAAAATTTATATATACTTCAATACCAAAATATAATTTACTTTGCCATTGAGCAGAAAACATGAGCATGAACATGGACATGATTTGGCTTTGGCATTTGGATCTGATTTCATGTGAAGTTTCTAGATGTACATGCGATGGCGATGTGGAACCAAAGCCGTCGCCACTGATGGGGTCCCCAGGTTGAGCCAGCAACAAATAAAATCAGTTAGTTCTTGGCTAGGCTTGCGATAGGGGAGGGGGGTAGGGGGCCAGTGGGGTCCACGCAAGTCGAAAAACATTTTGTATTCACGAGTTTGCACAATTTTTGCATTCAATACGAAAAATTCTTTAGGTCGTTCGTTGTATTGTTACGTTTGATGAAATCACGTACCAACACAAACCACTCATATGTACACACATAGACAGCTGTGTATGTACTTGTGTATATTTGTGTATATTGTATAGGTAGTTGAGTTCTGTGCATAGTTGGGTAGGTGCAACATGCTCGTAAAACAAGCCAGCTGAATGTCTGGTCTCTCTGGCTCGTTGTAGTGCCAACTGCTGCCAAGCTCCAAGCTAACGTGTCAATTGCCACAGTGAGCGGTGCAGGGGCGAGGTGTTGCTGGTAGCGGTGCTGGTGGCGGTGGCGGTGGTGGTGTCGGCTCGGACGTCGGCTGTGCAACTATCAAATCAAATTGGTGGCACAGGATAATGTTTTGAGCTGCGGTTGAAGTTTTCCCCTTGTTGTTTGCATTTTGTTGTCCGTTGTTCGAACAATTTTTCTCTCATTTTTTTTTGTTTATTTGTTTTTTTGATTTTCCTTGTTTTGTTTTTGCTTTTTTGCTTTTTAGCTTTGTTGTTGCTGGTTTTTAGTGCTTTGTGTTTTGTTTGGTTTGATTTGGTTTGTTTTTGTTTTGTTTTGTTGTGTGTGCTGCGCTGTGCTGTGTACTGTGTGTTGTTGCAAGTTGTCATTTTTCGTATTTGGTAATTGGTTGCTGCTTTGTCACACCAACACCAAGAGCAACAGCAACAGCAACCGAAGCTGGAGCAACATGCAAAATGGCATTTGCTGCAGTACATGGCAGACCAGCTGCGCTCTCCACCGATGCCTCCACTGCTCCCGGATCGTCTGTCCCCTTTTTGGCGCTATTGTTGCTCAACTACGTGCTCTTTCATTTGTTTTTATTATTATTAAACAACTCTCGTTGCCCGCTGCCCGCTGCCCGCTGCTGGAACTGGGACCTGGGAACTGGACAGCCCGGGTCCAGCAATGTGCACGTGTCATAAAAGTTTACAGACACTGGAATGGCACGAGTTGTTACCGTTACAGGTCGCTGGGTCACTAGATGTGTGTGTGTCTGTGTGTGTGTGTGCTTGTGGGTGGGTGGGGCTAACACACACGTGTGATAAGTCGTGGCCCAATATGTCGCGCTTTTTACGAGCGCACGAATCACTGAGTTCTGATCTAAATTAAGTTGATTCAATCAAGATTTGCGTGTGGCTGTCCGCCAATGGATTTGTTTAATGCCCTCGCACAGCGGCAACAATAACAACTCAATATGAAACGTGGTCCCGATTTACTGTGAGCTTAGCTCCAATTGCGTAATGCTTGTAAGCACTTAATTCGTAGCTTTACGCCAACTCACACAATGCCTAACTCGACCTGAGACTGGTGCTGTGCCTTTAAGAGCTCGCTTGGGTCTGATTGACTCTGCTCTGTGGTTGCAAATATTTCTAGGCTAAGAATGACGAAAATAGGCTTATGGTAATTAAAGTTCTTTATTATATATTGAGGCATATGATGTTTTCAATAAGCTCTTGATGAAATCTGCGCAGCAGTTAGAAGAAGGTGAATAGAGAATATATTAATTTTTGATTGACAATAACAGCTGAGTCGGTCTGGCTCTGTCCGTCCGTTGATCGTTCGTCCGCCTATCTATTGTCGGTCTGTCCTTCGTTCAACTGTCTGTTACCCATCCCTCTCTCTCTCTCTCTGAGCACCTAAATTCGCGCAATTGTACTACTACATATTCTCATCTAGCTTTAGTCATCATACCAAGAAAAGGCTACTAAAAGTAAACCTCTAAATTTTTACTATCTACATGTTCCCACATTGTATTCAGTGCTCTGCTCTTTAATCTATAGCTAGTTTAGGTTACCAAAAGGCAGCTGGTGAAGCCGATAAGCCCTGGGGGAAAACAGCTACAAGCACAGCTGAGCTCTGAATTCGCCTGGCACGTATTGCATATCCCACATATTTTGTCATAGAAAACGCAACTCTGTTTATCTACAGGTGTTTCTATAATACTTCTTATTCGTCTTCGTATTAGCTTAATTAAATCAAGTTTTAATTAATTATTTTACAGTTTTCAAGCTGAAATGCGTGTCCGTTTAAACCTGATTTATGTCTTACTACATGCCAGGGCAAAGACAACAACAACAACTACGACAAAACGAAGAACACAAAACATTCGAAAGTCCATGCGAAATTATGCTGTCCAATGCATGGTCATAAATTTTTATGTTGTACGCAATCTTTAGAACAGACCCGATAGAATTACTTGGGAGACGAGGATATGCGGAGTTTAGTACATAAAACAGACGCAATTTCGAGATTTTATTTCTGTAAAATCTGACAGTAATTTCATTTAAATGACAACTCCACACGCCCACCCCCAAAACACAACCAGCTAACAAGCCAGTTGGAGGGCAGCGGGAGGCGCTGGGGGAGCGGGAGGGGCACCTACGTGAGAGGGTAACGTGGCCAGCAAAACGTTTATCCCTGTCAGGTATTAAATCTGCCTGGACGGGACTTGACTTGAACGTTCTCTGGGCTTTGGCCTGTACTTTGTTATTAACTCATTTCCGTTATGCCATAAATATGCGAGCACGACGGGCCCGGACAATTAAAACAATTGCAAGTTAAAATTTACTGCGGCATCAGCCGCTGAGTCATAAAACCAACAACAGGCACATTAAACAATTGCCAATGGTAACTAAGGGACTGAGGATGGCGGACAGCGGACAGCGGACAGCGGACAGAGGCGCAAACAACTGACCGAAAGGGCATTAAACATTTTAAATGGCAATATGACTTAACAAGGCTTCAATCTCCGCAAAGGATTAGCCAAGGGTAAGCGACTCACCTGCGACTCGAGTGCCTATTCAGCTTATGCAGATGTCAGACTTTGAATAGTCCGGAATTCAGCCCAATGCCACAACTCAATCGCTTCGAGGTGACTAATGCAGAATATTGATTCATCGAAGATGATATCGAAATGTTTGCGAATGTCAATTAATTTAATTTAATTAGGCGCATGCAGCTTAATGTAACGGCACTGTTAATGATCCTGACATAAACGTTTATTGAATGAATTTATATTTATACACACAAAAAGAAAGAGAGGGAGAGAGGGAGAGTGAGAGAGAATACATCTCTTTCTGCTGCTGGCTAAGTGCCTGCTGCGTACTCGGTTTATTCCAGGGAATAACATCAAAGTCCATTAAAGTGAAAAGATTGGATTGGATTTTGTGTCACAGGCGAAGCGAGACGAGTCGAGTCGAGTCGAGTCGAGTCGACGGGCTTAGCCAAGAGGCGACAGCGTCTGTTTGAATTCTTTGCCTTAATTATCAACGCATGATGTTTTGGTGATTTCATCTGCATATTTCTGCGATGCCACAAACAACAACAACAAAAAAATCAACAACAACAACAATAACAGCAGCAACGTGAAAGACATTGTGTAAACATTGTGCGCGACCAAAATTTATGTACAATACCAAAACCAAAACCGTATCGAGACGAGGCCAGGCCAGACCAGACCAGACCAGACCAGACCAGGCCAGGCCAGGCCACTTCGAGTCCGAGTCGAAGCAAGGCAAGCCAGAGTTAAAGTCCAGGTCCAGTGTCGCTTGCAGGTGAGAAGTGTCCATCTTAATCGAAGCAATAAATACACTTAATGAATTTCCTGCAGTCTCTGGCAGAAGGCCGCCAAGCCCGAGCGCTGCGGAGTGTGAGGGCAGTTGGAGTCGAAGCTGTAGCTGTAGCTGTAGCCACATTCTATTGGTCATACAATGCTCGTAGCCCGTTGTCCATTGCGTGGCATTTTCGCACCCATTGGCCTTGGTCTCAACTGCTGCTGCTGCTGCTCGGTTGCTTCAGCTGCTCTGTTATGCGTACTTTTAGCAAACAATTCGAATTCGCTGCGATCGTTGCCGCCATCGTCCAAAGTGTCATTAAAGTCCTTTAATTTATAGCAGAAAATCAAGTAAGAAACATGCAACGACTTTGGCACTGGGTCCAGCTACACTCCAACTCCGAGTCCAAGTCCAACTGCAACTCCAACTCCAGCTCCAACCTTAACTTCAGCTCAAGTCGCAGTCCCAGTCAGTACCTGGTTCTGGCACCGCTCGCAACGGTTGTTTGTTAGTCAGTGAAAATGGCAAGAATCGAATTTTGCTTTTAGCGCGGCCTGTTTTTAAGTTTTTAGTGTTTGTCGTTTTCATTGAACATATGGCTTGATTCCCCCCTCCCCCCAACAGTTCCTGCTGCTCCTCCCTGCCTCTTAGTTGTCACCTTTGGTGCGGAAGTCGTCCCTTGACGGCACATTTTAATGGCAGTTAAGTTTATAAGTTATGTTTTCTCTTACTTTCAGTTGGAGTGCAGAGCGTAGCAACCAACTTCTAAATGCTCACTGATCAGGCAGGGGCAGAGGCAAATGGGAAGGTAAAGGCCTGGCCCAATTCATTTAGGTACTGATCTACAACAACAGCAGAGACCCTATTGAGTGTGCGCCTGCACTGCAATTAGATGTACATCAAATCGTTAACGAGCTGCAACACTCGCTTTTAACTACCCACTGATAGGCAGATCTCTATCTAATTGACAGCTGTAATCGCCTAATGAAAACCTATCAACACAATCCTTCACCCTAGCACTACGATTGAGATCAATTAAACGCTCAGCTCATTAGAAAGGAGTCATTATAGAGAGAGATCACAGATGGGATAATTCTGATGAAATTCCAGGAGTAAATTGTAATTTACTGCGAGATCTGATAGAGTAAATCCTTTTTAGGTAAACAGTCTTTTATATCTAAACAGAATTCCATATGCTCTGCCTCCGCCTCTGCCTCTGCCTCCGCCTCTACTTTTAAGTTGCTTCATCTAGCTGCCTCTGCTGCTTAATCTCACTCTAGAGAAACTCTCAACTTGTAGACGCTTGGGATTTGGCTGTAATTGATATGCGGCGACCCCTTTACTTAAAGTCTTTGGAACGCATCATTGAAGCTGTGGGCTATTAGCATCTTTATTAAGAACACATTTCTCAGCGAGCTCTGCTCCATTTCTGATTGTTTACTTATAATGTATTTATAAACAACATTGAAGAGCTACTTATTTCCCACCATAAATTCACGCCAATAAGAGCAAACAGACGACCAACTGCGAAACGGAATTCCCATAAGACGTCTCCGACTCGCCCAGCCTCCCTCCACCCTCTTTCCACTCTCCCTAACGATCCGCTTACACTCGATGCGTAGGAAATTGGATGCCTCACGTTAAAAATTTGTGACCTTTGGCAGCGAAGGCAGCTTCGCGCCCCAAACTACTAAAAATCGATGAGATTCAGCCACAGCCAATGTCTAGAGCATAATGGAAGACAAACAGCTGGGCGAGAGTATTCGACAGGCAGAGGAAAATCTGAAATGTTCAAGTAGTAACAACAACAAGTTGTTTTTGAGAATGCCTGTTAAATTGTAATTATTATAATTAATTGCAGCCAGGCATAAACAAAGGACAATCAAATAATGTTATTAATTGATTGAATTACGATTGCGACTTGCTAAATTGTCGGCAACAATTTGTGGCATAAGCATGCGGCAAGTTTGCAGCACACACACAGACACATAGACACACGCTCACACATAGCTCACATGGGAATTTATGAATGCTTCGACCGGGCCAGACATTTGTCCAAAAAAAGAGTCGAGCCAAACGTGCGACGCCCAAAAATAGACATCGAAACATGGCAGCGCACTCGAAAATCTCGCAACTGTTGACGATTATTGAATGGATATGGTGGGGGGTCGGCTGGCCCCCCCGCTTGCTCCCTCTCTGTCTTAGTCTCTATGTATCTCTCTTGGCACAATCATTCCCAATCGCTGGCGATTCATGTTTCAAGTGTTTCGTAAGCGTTCCGCTTATGCCTCGTATATATTTTTGGCATACGAAAAGGAAAAGTGTAGACAAGGCGACGTTTTTATGGTAAATGATTTATGCCGCGGCGGGCGCAGCGTCAGGGTAATTGAGTGGGAAATGTTATCCACAACGTAAAACGCAACGGGTAGCTGCTGCTCCACACACTCCACAGCTCCACAGCTCCACAAACAACTCCAGTGCCTTGAGTCTGGGACCGAGTGTGAGTCCCTGCCACGTTGTTACCCGCTTCAAAGACAACAGCGACAACGCGCTGCAAGTGTAATTAATGCTGTGAATTTTGCATATTAAAAGATTCTTCCGCCCGCTCAGCCATCGAAGTGCCGAACTACAGCTAGCCGTGAGGTACTTTGGCTAGCTAATCAGTTATGCAACTCCAGATCGATAGATAGATGATGATAGAGTCAGCTATGTGCTCAGTGGTTTAATTTTGAAAAAAATTGCATTTAATGATTTAACTCTAATTTTAATTCCAATTTAAGATCCATTTAAATAACTGCAATAGCTGAGAATTCTAATCGAGTGGCTCTCTATCATAACATTTTATTAGCTCTTGAATTAATTAAAGAGTAAAAATATGAATGCAGTATGATATATGATGAATCTGCCTTAACTTACGCCCAATCCCCTATGCATACAAACATAATGAGATTCTGTCTCCGATCTGTTCTGGTTAACTGGCGTAAGGCTTGGCTCACTTTAAAATATAAATTTAAATTCCATCTTCAAACTGGTTCTGTGAGAGTCTGCATTAAGAGCTTGATTTATAATCAGCTAATAATCTTGATTCTCAGTTTTCTGTTATGTGATTTATGTGCTTTTCGTAATATAATTTTAAGTATATCTTTTTTTTAAATTATGTAGTAACCAAATGCATTTAACTTACCAGATTTATATACTCCAAATATATTTAAAAAAGTTTTTACTTAAAAGAAAATTGTTTTAGAATATATAAATTAAACTTAATACACTTATAATACTATATGCGAGATCTTTGTTTATAATACATTCGAATTTAGTTATATTTTCAGCTCTAGTACGCAGGATATTATCAAGTAGAGAGTATTGCAGCAGCGACAATGGGGTAGATCAATTGGGGATTTCTTGTATATTTTATATGGCCACAACTGCAGCTGATCCTCATAAAAAGCCGCGACACCAAATCCGTGTGGCGTGGCAAACGAGCCGTTGCCTCAGTGTTGCATGCAACCAGACACACACACACTACGACACACACATACACAAACGTGTCAAGTTAGTCGCTCGCTTTGGTTGGGGACAGACAACCCAAAAGACGAAAATTTATTACGGAAATTTCATTGACAATTGTCACTGCAAGCTGGCGGCTGACGCAGACGTCGACGGAGACGGCAACGTCGACAGCGCAGTTAGCGCTAAGTGCGTTGCGGTGTTGGGGATTTGTTGCATGCTGTCTTATAAACCAAAATAAGCAACATGTGTGTGCGAGAGTGTGTGTGTGTGTCTCCTGGAGGGGGATGGGAGCAGCTACTTGTCTGCGGCAGCCGTGGCAGCTTATGGAAATCATATGGCAAAATGTCAACAAACAGAGTTTTAAACATATTTGGAATGAGCGGGTTTTTTCTCTATTATTATATTGCTGTGTGGCATGCGGCCCACAATTTGTTGTCGTATTCATATATAGCTAAAAAAATACAACAACAACAACAACAACAGAAAGTGGGCGTGGTCAAATGCCATAAAATGCGAATGCCACAGTGGCAATTAGCAGCTCGCTGTTTTCGTATGGCCAAATGTCAGTATTTGGCTGGGAAAATGATATATTGATATAGAGTTGACCAAATGGGAAATCTTGTCACAGATAGATCGTTAGCTAACATAAATTGTTAATTGTGCTTCAACAAATAGCAATGCCTTATAGTAACGCGAAATCTGGCCTGGGTTGCCTATGCCTCGACTCTCGCAATCCTTTGCCTTTCAAGTACTTAATCATGTCTTATAGCTGACGTTGTTTTGAGTTGACACTCAAAAGGTAATAATCGCATCCCCAGCCAGCTCTAAATATAATTCCAGCATACCGAAATAATACAGCATAAGAATCCATTGAGTAGCTCATCTTCAATGCCATCATACGAGGCGTCATGCGATATTAAGTGAAACACTTTGTCAACCCAAGCGGGGGGGATATACGAACGAACTCTCTGTCTCTGCCTCTGTCTCCCCTTCTCTGACACTCTCTCTCCTTTATATGGGAGGGGAAAGTATGCAGCAAATCGGAGGGGGGGGGGAGGCCTTAGTAGACTGACAGCCGCGTTATGTCCTCTCGGGGCACCGGATGTTGTTTGGTAATTATTTAGTGCTCGCTGCTGGCTGTTTCGTTGGCGTTTGATGTGTTTTGCTTTTTTGATATATATAACAACAAATTGCTGGAGCGCGTCCAAAGACAACAACAAACAATGCGACAACACACATAAACAAAGACATCATCAATAAAAAGCAAACCAAGAAGAACAAATAAACAACAACAAGAGCGAGAAGTTGGAGTTGGAGTTGGAGTTGGAGCTGGCTCTATACAAGGCATTAACTTTCAATTGGTTTTTGAAGGCAGGGACTGAAGTCATGGGAATGTTGATGGGATTATAAGTGATTTTGATCAAAAATGCAGCGCACGACACGAGCGCAGCTACAGAGCTGATATATAAATGTATATGTAAACATATATATATAGTAATACTTATATATACATGCATGCTATATAGTAATTCTTTGCTATATGGCTTGTTAAAGATTTTTGAAGAGCAGCGACGTGATAACTCAAAGCGAGACATCAATCGATTCGTCACCGTCCAAGCCAATCAGCCAGCAGAACTAACTGGGCCCCTGCCTTAGTTGGCTGCGTCTGCGGCTGCTGCTGCTGCCCGGTGGCCGTAGCCCTTGGGGCCCTCTTTAAAATATTATTCATAATTCCATAAATTTAAGACGCAGTCGACGTCCAGGGCCCAAGCCCAGGCCACGCGACTTCCACTTGCGCCTGGAGAGCGCCTGCGCAGCGCGGCCTTTAAGCTGCATTTGTCATATGCAAACGTCTTGGCCCGGCTCGCATCGTTGGCTTTCAGTTGCTGCTGCTGCCGGCTACATTAGGCCTAATGAACGTGTTCAGTTGTATGGGTGTTGGTGTCGGTGTCGGTGTCGCTGTCGCTGTTGCTTGGTGTCACTTGTCTTGGGTAGCCGGGTAGCTGCCCCCAAAAGGTGCTGTGATTACCCTGGCCGCTGGTCGACGGCATTAGCGCAGAAATATTTAATTAATGGTAATTTATGTGCACGTAAATTGTGCAAAGTGCCAAAGAGAGATAGACAGAAAGAGACAGAGAGAGAGAGAGAGAGAGAGAGAGAGAGAGAGAGAGAGGAGACTGAGTGAAGGAGAGACTGGCAGGAGCTGTTGTGCAGCACTTGGCGTAGCGTGCACCCCTGCCGTTTCTAGTTAACATACGAAATTTAAAAGGTTAATAGGGTTTCCCTCTGTCTCTCTCGCTCTCCCCCTCTATCTGTCTCTTTTCTTACGCTGCGCTAGCTCAGCAGGAAGTGCAAGTGAGCTATCAACGTAGCCAACTATGCGCGCTGCTGTTGAAAATATGCTAATTGACTGCACTTAAACGTCAACAATAAACTTACGCAACGGCCAAGGATTACAGCGCAGGAAGTGGACTAATTTACAGCACATGAGTTGAACTCTTAAAGAGCTCGAACGGCAGTAAATACTCACCATAGTGGGGCTGATATTTGCATACAAAATGCAAACTATATTGAGATTGCGAAACTCTCCATGGATCGCATATGACATCGTGCAAGCGAATCACATTATAATTCACTGCAACAGTTGCTGTGACTAAACATAAGCAACTTCTAATGGGCAACAGTTGTAACTGAGCCAAACAAATAAACAAGTAAACAAAGCAAAACAGAGCTTGGTAAGCAACTTCAAAAATGGCCAACAACAACAGTTGGGCTAGCCGACTGTGTTTAACTGTGCTGCAAATCTTTTTCGAGAAATTGAATGTCAAAATAATTTGAAATGCTTTATGGCACTCGGAGTTGTTTAGCTTCTACAGTTTGTATTTGGCTAACGGACAAGCGGATTACATGAAGTATGCTAGAATGCAGCAGCTCTAAGCAGCTAAATGCCATATGCAAAACTGCAGCAGGTGCTACTGCTGCTACTCCTGGTGCTGGTGCAGTAGCCAAGGCAAACATAGTCTAGCGCTGCAAACTAATAAGATGGTGTATCTCTGGCATCGCTGTGTTTCTGTGTAGCTGCAACAGCAGGAGCATCTCTAGCTTGGGGGACCGGTAGTCTGCTCCCTGATAGCTTCTCATTTTATTTCACCTTGTCACGTGCTGTGCCGCAGCGTTGGCAGCGTTGGCAATTTCTAGCATTTCAGCAAAAATATCCAACTACCTACGCCAGCAATGTATCTGTATTTGTTTCTGCTGCTGCTGCTGCTGTTGCTGCTGTTGCTGCTGTTGCTGCCGTGGTGCTGCAGCTTTTTCATTAAACGGTAATTTCACACCGCCAAGAGACCAAGTGTGAGCGAGAGAAAGACAGAGGGAGAGAGAGAGAGAGCACTGTGTACGCGCTTGGAATTTTTTCGGACATTTATCGGCAGCTTCATGTCCGCCTGTCGACAAGATCCAAACTTCTAGCGCCAATCTCCATCGCTGCCCAATTACAAGCAAGTTAAAATCAAGTACGAAGCATTGATTAGTCGCATGAACCAAACCCTCTTCAGGCGGAGCGGGCAGGGGGAACCACCGAGATTAAAATGTAATCTTTAGCGCCGCAGTCATATGAAACGTGTTCGATTAGGCTCCGCTTTTGCGGCCTGGGATTGCGATTGCGATTCCGATTCCAGCTGCTGGCTCCTTCTTGGCCAACTGCTGTGCACCATGTAGGTGTGGAGTGGGCTAACTAAGACCCCCAGTGGTCAGTGCTGAGTGCTGAACGCTAGAGTTGCGTCCTACCTACGCATTAACCAAAGACATGTATGGAATTTGTCTATTAACTTGGCCAAGCGACAGAGACCCCAATGGCTTTTGTAGGTTTTACTTATGCGGCAATAGACACGATTTTTATCCATGTGATTATTATACACATATTAGAAAAATAAGAGTTGCTCAGTTGAAAGTGCTTGACCAGCAGAAATTTGTAAGTGAAGTTACATAAGATTGCCGTACCTGCAGACAATTATGCAGGTCAAGTATCCTTAAATAGTTTACATCATCTACTAGATGGAGTTAAGTGTGAAGCAATTTACTGAACATCTGTGAAGTTTCCTGTACATAATGAACACTCAGCAACCAAATTATGGTATGTAAATGTGTCAATCAGCCTCCCAGGCGCCCCTGAGCCCTGCTGCTACATACTTCTATCAGAGCTCAGGCGCCCAACTGGTCTAAGCTCTTCATTGTCCTGCACATCCACTTGACAGCCTGGCGAAAGAGCAATAATATAATGCACGATTTATCCGATATAATCGTAATGCAGCAGACAATAGAAATTTGAGTCGCATTATGCTGCTCCCATGCTCTTAGACAGCTTTGCGCCTGTCTTGATAATGCTTTTCACTTGTTTACATTGAGGCTTAACCAAAGCCCCAACTGCCCCCCTATATGTAGATGTGCAGGAGCCTCCCCGTGGCTTTAACATGGCCTTATTCAATTTCAGAATATGCGTAAATGTAATTAAAATATCCTTTGTAAAGGCGCCGAAAAGTCCACCTGGGCAATGTGTAAGCCATTCTGTGGCATTAGTTGACCACACAGCCCAGCTGTTGTTGTTGTTAGTGTTGGTGTTGGTGTTGCTGGTTGTTGCTGCTGCACCAGATGTTGTTGTTGTTCTCAGACACAGCCCGGCACATTACACGCTCTTTTGCATATTGTGCAATGGCCAAAGCCCAAACAGGCACCCAATCCGAGTCAGCAGGCGAGTCCGAGTCAAGCTCAAAAAGAGTTGCCGCTGCTGCAGTTGCTGTTGCCGTTGCCGTTGCCGTTGCTGCTGTTGCCTCTCCACTTGGCAGCAGGTTAATGTTTGTTTATTTGTTGGCCCCACTCGCACGCACGTCTGGCCTGACCTCTGGCCAGGCGAAGTGCAACAATCAAGGCGCACACAAACTGCTTACTGTCAAAAACACGCAGCAAGGCAAACAAACAAACAAACATGCAACGACGAACGTTCACAGCTGTGGCACAGTGGATAAATTGAGAGAAATTTTACACAAATTATGAAATGCTCTCAATTATTGCAAATCAAATAAGAATAGCTTCAACTACATATTTAAATTCTATTCCTTCTCTCTTTTTCTCTGTTGATGCTAGTGTTAGTAAACGCCGTGAACTGTTAACTCAAGTCTGAGTAAATATCTAGCTCTGTTATTGCTCTGCTTTCACTTACATCGAACTGTTAACGCTCTATTAGACTGTTATACTTAACATTTTACTAATTTTGTCTGCTTTAGTCATTTGTACTCTGTCCATTTGTGCTCCACTGTGTTTGGCTGCCACAAAAATGTTGCAGCATGCCGTTGCTGCAACTTCTTGACAATGATAACACACAATGCGAAGAGCGCTGAGGGTTGACATGCGGCGGCAGCAGCAGCAGCAGCAGCAGGACTAAGGACACGCCGCTTTAGTGTGTAATTTAATTGAACGGACATAACAACCAACGCAACGGGGCTTTTGCACTGGGCGAGTGTGTGCGTGCTTGATTCTCTCTGCGTGTGTGTGTGTGTGCGCGTACGGGTCTAAAGAGGACTCTTTGCTTAATTGAAAGCAATTAAGTGGAAAATTGAAAACTTTGGCAGCCATAACGGTTGACGTCTGACCGCCATGCACGGCCCACACACGCAAACAGGCGCACACGCATACACACACACACACACACACACATACGTGCGCGCAGACAATGGCACATTTGCATTTGATCGCCACGCCCACTTTGCACACTCGTAAAAATGCAGAGCAGAAAAAAATGTGCAGTCACGTTCATGGCGGCGACGTTGACGCTGGCAGCGACAGAGACAGCAGCAGAGGCAGAGGCGGCGCCGCCATTTTGTGTGCTTCTGTCACTTTACATGCCACAACACACAATTGACAGCGCGGATATTTATGTAAATAATTTTTCGTGTTGCCGCAGCAGCTACAACAACAACAACACCAGCAGCAGCAGCAAAGGACGCACAGAAAAAAGAATCGGAATGTATAAAATGCATTTTGGTTGACGTGACCATCACTCCAGCCGGCCGACCGCCCACGCCTGACCCCGTTAGCCCCTGGAACCCCTTTGAATAAAGCGCGCAAACACAAAAGGGCCAACAGTTTGATTTCTCTCACTCACAACAGCATTTGCCAGCATATTTGGGCCGGCTATTCCCTTTCACAGGCCAATGCAGTGCAGCCGACAAAATGCAATAACAGTGCGCAACAGGACTTAAAAAAATATGCTTAAATTTGCTGTGATACGCGGTGATTGAGCTAAGCTTAAGCAGCTTTCAATAAATGAATAAGCTTTTGTTTAAGCGAGTCAGCTTTTGGTTTAAAGGTATTATTTAAAAAAAATCGCTATGTTTTACTAAACGAGAGAGGGGGACAGCGTGAGAGATTGAAATATAAGAAAGCTGATAGAGCTTTCATTAAAAATAATTTGCATTTGCTTGAATGGAATACCTTACACATCCAGTTGGAGTCATAAAAGTTATATAATACAAACTTTAACTAGCTTTTAGCTAAACAGCTTTTTGTTTAAAACAAGCTTGGGAATTTAGTTTATAAGAAACTTAAGATGAGTCATAATGATAAAATGGCAAAGATTTCATTCAATATCGGCGTTTTTTTGGTTTAATCTGAGTCATGTAGAAACATAAAATAAGTTTTAATTAAATTCATAAGATATTCAATAAATGGCTTAATTTATGCATTTTTTTTTTTTTGCTGGAAAGTCAATGCGAGGAAGATTTAATGACTCAATAATTTTACACGCTAAAAGCTTTAAAAGCACCTTTTGGCTAACCGCATTCATTCATGAGATTTAGCTTAAATTGAACAGGTTTTGCTTTAAACTAATCTTAAATACTATTGTATTAGTACAATGTATGAATTCTTAGTAGAACCTTTAATATATGTATATTTCACAATGAAGACCAACATTCAAAAGCCAACAAGAGCTAGGTTACTCTTAAGAAATACTTGGGCATATAGAACTTTTACACTCAATACAGCTCTCAAATTTAATGGTACCCTCACAATTCTGATCTGTAAGGAAGTACACGCACACACACACGCATAGAGAGAGAGAGAGAGAGAGAGAGAGAGAGAGAGGGAGAGAGAGAGAGAGGAAACCCACCTAAGCTTGTTCCTCTTGGCGTGAGCAGATAATTTGCAGTAATTATGACGCATTACAAATGCAATTAATGCGCGTTGACAATTAATAATGCCACAAGAAATGTGATGCAATTAATAGGAACTTTACGCGCCGCATCCGATGGACAACACCTCGCGAAACGTCAATCGGGAAGGTGGGAAAAGCTTCAATTTAAGTTCAGATTGCCAGAGCAGATAGCATTGAAACAGCCAGAGGGACGAACGATCGTTTACCTAGGATAAGAGAGATTGGGGTACGAAAGTTAAACTGAAGTCGGCTCGCGAGTCAAATATTAATGAATGCTCTTGGCTCATAAACATGAAATGGGTCTATATAACATGATCTGGGTAGATATCATTTATGTGTGAATTTATAACTTTTACGAATGAGTGCACAATAAAAAATGAAAAGGGTCATGAATTTCCAGCGTTAATCAAAATTGTCTTTATATTTTTTAGTTGCCTTTAAGTTTTGCTCTTCAATAGTTATTTAAGTTACCATCAAAGGCTAGCAGAATTTAATTAAGGTAAATTGAGTCGAGTTTATTCTGGTTAACAAAAAATATTTATATTTTTATATTTTTCATATTTGAATAAAGATTTGCAACTAGAAAAAATATTTAATTTGGCGAAAAGACATCTTTTAGTGGGTCTATGCTTGGAGCATTTATAATTAATAGCCAGCTTTTCAACATATTTCCCTTTTAAAGCCAATCAATTTTTCAAATTTTGCAGCTTATTTAACAACTAGCTTGGCTAACAATATATTGTTTGATTTTAGCATTTCGTGACAATAGTTTCCTGCAAATGCAATATATCTTTTTGGTTTGAAATTGTTAACAAACGCAGCTGCAGCGGGCATAAATTGAATTCACCTTTCGATTTACGTAAGCGACGTTGAAATTTTTGCGGGTGGCCCAGCGTATTTTGGCCAATATGCATAGCTAACGGCTAACGGGCGCATTTTTCGTCTAGCACAGGAAATATGCTCAAAATGCGGCCGTGTCGGTTGTTAGTCGCTGCTGGCAGTTAAAATACAAAATACAGATACAAAATACAAATTGGACTGTGCAGAGTCAGGCGAGTACAGTTCAGTGCGATATTACGTTGTCGGTCGACTGGGCTAATTTGTCGGAAATGACGTTTTGGGCTTTTACTGCGGAAGTGAGTGCCACACATCCACACACATACACGTGCATAGAAATATGCAAAAATGTATGAGCAAATGGTTAGAGTTGGCAAATGCTCAGTGCGTTTGCCATTTTTGGGCTAAATATTTCAAGTACTCGGCATGACACTTTCCTTAATTGCGCGCTCAAGTGACGCCTGCTAATTTAATTAATTTCCACCTGAGCGAAATGGCAGAAACTTTGGCAGGCCTCACTGCCAGCCCCACGCCCATGCGCTTACCCCCTTCTACCATTTGCCGTGTAATACACGTAATTGAAACATTCCTTGACCGAAGAAAAAGAATAAATAAAGGAATCTAGCCAGAAAGAAAAGTTACTTTTACCGCAATTATTTGGCACGTCTCCACTAATTAATTACGCCTTTTCGCATGAGAGACAGAGAGAGCAAGAGCGGGAGGGTGACACAGCGAGAGCGAATGAGTGGAGGCAAGTTTAAAATGTCCACATTTAATTAAATATGGCCAAGCGGCTCTATAATTAATTTCGGCACTGCAATTTTTGTTTAAAGAACAAAATGCCGCATAAAACACCAAGCTGACCAAAGAGAGAGAAAAACAGCGAAGAAGAAGAAGAAGCAGCAGCGAACTGAGGCAAATCTCAGGACGAGAACTGCACACGGGTTGCTGTGGAGGAGTCGGTCGAGTCGAATCGCCGCCGTCTATGTGGGCCTGGGCATTAAAGTGTCAATATCCATTAGGCGGTCCTGATTGCTTAAGCTGCTTTACGCCAAGTTCTTTTCTGCTTTACAGTTGCCAAGTTTCTTGCACTCCATCTCGCTCTCCCACTCTCTCTCTCTCTTTCTCTCTCCTCTCTTTCTTGCTCGTTCTTTCTTTTTGTCTGAGTCTCTTGGCTTTTATTGTCCAGAGCACAATGACTCTCGTTGTACTTGGGTTCATTGTTTCAAATGAGAAACGACGCGAATTGGTTAGAACGAAATGGTTAGAAATGCAAATTAGTGCGGCTAGCGATAGCACGGCAGATAAGCAGCTATTTGAGCCGGGCAGTCTGAGCAGGGAGTCTGGCAGCATGACAAAGCCCAAATACTCTACTACGTCTGACCCACAGAGACAAGTGTAATATATTTGAGCTGAGCTGATATTGGGGTTGGACTAGACAAATAGATTAAAGCAAGAACAATTATGATGAAAGAGATGAAAGACAAATATTTATGAATAGACCAAGAGAAAGAGTGTGTGGGTGAGAGAGGGAGAGAAATTGAGGGAGTGAGAGAGATAAGGATTAGAGAGCAATAAACTTTTTTACTTTTAAAACACATTCCAATATCTAGTAATGATTATATACGGGTGATTTAACCATAATTGCATCCTCCTCTAAGGCTCATTTCTAAAGACCAACGTATCCTTTAGCTAATATTGGCACACACTCACCCAATCTCTCGATACTCTACCTTCATTTCAGCTCGACAAAAATAAGAAAAATTGCACGTAGCTAATCTTTGTCATCTGGTGCCGTGCCTGATTTTGGATTACTGGATAAAGTAAATGGAAAAAGCTTTTAAGTTTCACTCATCTCAATTGGGGACAAAGGAATCGCGGGTCCAACGCAGCATCAACGGACTTTCAGCTTAATTGCTAATTACATAAATTTGCGGTATACGCGTATCCGCATCTTGGGATCGACTCGCGCTCGCTCTCCGACGCGTCGCGTCGCGACTGCCACATATAGGGTTTCTGTCGTTGCCTTCAGTCAGCCGGCAAGCCATTTGCTGATTTATATTTAAGCACAAACTTTTAACTTTAACCAAAATCCCTTGGCTGCTGCCCGATTAGGCTCCCTCTCTCCTTGTAGTTGTTGTTTATGGTCGTGGCTAGGGCAACAACAATAGCAGCAACCCTTAAAAGCTAAGCGCTGCGTGGCCTGTCGATGCTTGTGGTTCCCTTCAATTAACCTTTCATCTGTTTAACATGTATTATAAAATTAGACGCGGTCTACTAGACCACACCAGCGTCCACGTGGGCGTGGTGAGCTGAGGCTGCCTAATGTATGCGCAACCACAGCCTCAAGACATGACAACACTATTAAACAATATGTCCCTGTGCCACGGACATATGGAGCGGGTAACTTCATGGGTCGCCGGGGTGTTTTGTTAATTAAGCGCAGAAGACGGAGGAACAGAAGCACTTGTCCCGCCACATGCCATTAACGAAATGCATTTAAAGTCCTCTAATCACTTTTATTTATAGCTAACTAAACCGGTAAAAGCCGCTAGCCAGTTGCAAATGTGTGTAAGGTGAATCTAATTATATAAAAGAGTTTGACTGCCATTATCGGAGTCCCAGCATTTTAGAATATACATACAATTGATATGTATATTTATTTGCTGCATAACAATTTAACTCCGCATTTCACATAATATACAAAATTATATAAAAATCGTATTGCTCTCCACCATGTAGGCTCAACAATTTTTAAAAAATTGCGCGCAACTCTTAAGTAATTTTAATGCCAGCCCTGCCACTTGATTACATTTTTAAAACAACTTATGGAAAACTTGTATACGCTACTAGTTTCCAGCGATGTGGCAGCACTTACAACTGGGTGGCAGCCTGGCGACTTGTTTTTCTTTTGTTGCTTTCAGCTGTTTACCAACCACGTCACTTAGCCAATTGCTCGTCTTTTGAAACAAAACATGTAAATTCTGTTTTTACTACAAATTCCTGTGCTATAGTTTGTTCTGTGTATAAAATATGAAATTTGCTGATGTCTTGCGTCGTCTGGATGCGTATCCACGCACCCTGGATGATTTCAGCGTGCGTACAGTGGGCGGCGCCGCCGGTAAGTTTCGTGTTGTGTAAATAAACAAATTATCTATTGGTGTAATCGCTTCTTTATGTAGTGACTATTATTAGTAGTAGTATTATAAGCCTGCTCATCTTTCTGGAGTGCCTGAACTACATGCGACCTACGCTGACTGAGGAGCTATTCGTGGACACGACGCGCGGTCACAAGCTCCGCATCAATTTGGACGTCACGCTTCACAATTTGGCTTGCAATTATATATCGCTGGATGCGATGGACTCTTCGGGTGACACACACCTGCGCGTGGATCACGACGTGTTCAAGCACCGCTTAGATCTGGATGGAAACCCACTAAAGGAGACGCCAATCAAAGAAATTGTTGCCGTCTCACCGCCGAATAAGAACAGCACCTGTGGCAGCTGTTACGGCGCTGAGCACAATTCAACTCAGTGAGTTCGTCTAATTACGAAATTCGAAAGAAGTGTCTAACAATTGGTAAACTGTTCTAACAGCTGCTGCAATACCTGCGAGGATGTTCTGGATGCGTACCGCATACGCAAATGGAACATGCAAGTGGACAAGATCGAGCAGTGCAAAGGCAAATACAAGCGCACCGACGAAGATGCCTTCAAGGAGGGCTGCCGCATACAGGGCCATCTGGAGGTGAACCGGGTAAGCTGTACAGCCAGAGCGTAGCTAAATCTCAGCTAATATATCTGCTGTCTCGTTTAGATGGCTGGCAGCTTTCACTTTGCGCCCGGCAAGAGCTTCTCCATACGCCAGTTCCACATACACGACTTCCAGTTTACAAATGTGAAGCTCTCGCACACAATTAATCACTTGTCCTTTGGCGAGAAGATTGAGTTCGCCAAGACACATCCACTGGACGGGCTGCGCGTCGATGTTGAAGGTAAGTAGTACAAAGTTCATTATGGGCTTAACAACGTGTCTATTGCAAATACTTATACATAGCGTAATTTTGTAAAGCATTTTGCATTCGTAGGTAACTTAGAAACTTAGCCTTAGTTATACAGGGAACAGGAGGATGGGGGGGAGGAGGCTGGGTATAATCTAATAATCATAATCGAAATGCAATCCAGTCGAGGGGAGAGCCATGTATGTATGTGTATCAACAGCGTATGCCGGTGCCTATGGCCATGAATGTACCAAAAGTGCCGCCGCCTTGTATCATCACCTTGCCAACGTTGTTAATCAGCTCACGACCACGGAGTCCGTATCTAAAAAAGTTAGTTTCATTCATATTACCGGCAATTACATAATGCGTGCCAGGCGCTTGCGTCACGCGACGGAAGCTGCCGGAATGTAATCTGATTCAGTCTTACCTGAGCGCGGAGAAGCCACCGAATAGTGCACCACTGGCCATGCCCACACAGAAGCCAATGGTGAAGCCAGTCTTCATCTTATCAAAGCATGTGGGACCACCTTGGGTGGTGGAGAAGGATCCACTAGGCAACGGCATTTGGCCTTTGTTGTATTTGTTAAAGTTGTATGAATGTAAGCAAAAGTATAACTTTTGCTACGATGTGAATATTTGCTTTTTAGGCGTCAATTATCCAAATTGCCTAAAAAACTAGAATTTGAATATTTTTGTCGTCGCCGACTCAGAAAACAACAATTTGTATGTTGGCTTATTTATGACTGTCAGAAAGTCAACATGTGTGAGTGCCAAAGCAGCCCTGTGTTAGAAATCTTCAATTTTAGCCGTCAGCTGGCGCTAACGAGTTTACCGTAATGATAATTTCAATATGTAGATGGCGCTTGTGTGTTGTAGCAGAATGACACTCAATGGATGTAGTTAGTTTAGTCATAGCAATAGGAATTCCAATTTTAATTTAATTAAATTAGTTGAATAATCTTTGGTAATTTTACTTGCAGAATCGAAGAGTGAAATGTTTAATTATTACTTGAAAATTGTACCGACGCTTTATGAACGCCACAGTGATGGTAAACCCATATATACAAATCAGTTCTCCGTTACGAGGCATCGCAAGGATCTCACAGATCGGGAGCGGGGCATGCCCGGTATTTTCTTTAGCTATGAACTATCTCCACTGATGGTCAAATATGCCGAGAGGCAGGTGTAAGTATCTGCTGACGCTTGCATTTGATAAATTGAGTTTTCATTATTATTATCGATCCCCAGTTCCTTTGGCCATTTTGCCACCAACTGTTGCTCGATTATTGGCGGCGTCTTCACCGTGGCGGGCATCTTGGCCGTGGTGCTAAACAACTCACTGGAAGCTATACAACGCAAGCTGGAGGTGGGCAAACTTAGTTAACGCAGCTACCTTATTGAGGACTATTCCAGGAATCTCTGCAGCTTTATTAGGCCTAACTTATTCCGTGTCGCTTCGAGTCTCTTACAATGCCGACAATTCGCTAAATAAAAGTGCATAATTTTATAATTTTACATACATATATTTTATATGGTTATATTGTAGTTGCTTTAAGTGGTTCGCTTGCCCACAGACAGAAAACCGGATGTATTCGAGAAGTACTTGGCTTCTGTGTGCGATCTCTCGGCTGCTTGTGGATTTACAATTTCCAGGCCCTGCAACGGGGTAAATGCGACGCTGGAGGCTGTGCCAGAGATTTGACGTTTCACGGTTGTGTTGCCTCCGTAGACCTGTTGCTTCTGCAGATTCTTCTGAAGCGTCTTGCTAATGCGCACCTTTGTCTTCTCATCCAGCTGGGGCAAGCGAATACGACCAGTGCCGGTCTTACCAATGGTGCCGCGCGAGTAGCCCAGATCTCCCTGATAGGCATCTTCCTCGATCTGAAAGCAAAGTTTATACATATTTAATATATATATATATATATAAATATATATCACACTCCGTATACTCACATCGCCAAAGTTCATGCGATTTGCCTGCTTACGGAACTCGGTCAGCGCATAGCGTTCCTTCATCTTGCGCACGCGTTTGCCACCTCGCTTCTTCTTGCTGCCCTCGATGGGCTTTGGCAACGGCTTGATGAACTTCACCGGCGGCGGCTCCTGCAGCTTGTCCAGTTTCTTCTCAATGTCCTCCTTAAACTTCAGGCCAATTTCGCCGTGCACGCTCTCATGGCATGCATCCACACGAGCCGCCAGCACCGACTTGGCAGCCACAAGCCTCGCCGCTTTGCGTCGCAGATCGGGCGCCGTATCCTGCACAATCTGTGAGTAGTAAACGTAGCCCGTGTGTGGCAACATTTGGGTCTGTGAGAAGCCTGACAAGGTCTTTTTCTGCGAGCCGAGCACCTGCACATTGCAAGCCGGCATTTTGGAGAGCTTGGTCAAGCCGCCAGCAATGCCCAACAATTTGGCAGCTGTTGAGGCGCCCACAATCATGGACAGGTTGGGCGCTATAAAGGTCATGCGACTCTCAACGTATTCATAGATCTTGGATTTGAAATTGTTCAGCTCAATTGCCATTTCGCAGGCCTCATCGATCTTCTCCTTCTCAGCGGCTGTTAGCATGGTGCTGCGAATGCATTAAAATAGATTAGATGTCATCAATGGCCATATACACGATAACATACCCCTGCGTGGTGGACGCAGTCACAGAGACAATCATAATGGTTGCCTGAGTGAGTATAGCCTGTAGCTTCTCATTGTTCTTGACTTGATCCAAATCGTTGCCCAGCTCCTTGACAGCCAGCAAATACTCGATTTCGCCCACAATGAGCGAGTCTAGCTCTGGAAAGCGTTTCTGATACTTCTCTTTGGTAAACTTGTGTATTATGGAAATCTCGTTGTCAATGTCCACGGCAATCGCGTTCGCATCCACAATCAAGCAATATTCCGGATCTGATTCCACGCTGCCCAGCATTTCGGCGGCGCTGCGCTGCCGACTCGCATAATGCTCGATTTGCTTAAGAGTGTTCTGCAGACGATCCGAGTCACGCAGCTTGCACAGTTCTCGCACAGATTGGACTTTGACGTCGACGTCCATGAGATTGGGCGCCGGCTTGAGTAATTTTTCTGCCAACTCGTGGTTGAGCGCTGCCTGCTCAACATCGTCGGCGTCTGCCATTTCGGCATCATCAATATCATTGTCATTGTCCTCCTCCAAATCTGCGAGTAGTTCGTCAGCCAGCGACATTATTTATATTAATATATTTGTTTCTTTTTTTAAACGTTTTCGTTGTAAACAAAACTTTTGCTGCGTTGCCAACAGCAGCAAGCATATGCTTTATACAGCGTTGCCACACCTTTTGTATAGCCATGTAAAGACGTAAAAATGAAAAACATATGTGCGCTCTGCTATCGTTTATGTGCAAATTCAAACGGTGGAGCTACCAGTTTGTTGAGCAACAGCTGTGCGCTGTTACGCTGCTGTTAATGCTCTGCTATTTATTTGCCGCTTAATTTTGGCGTCATTTGTTTTTTGCCATTCGTGATTTGGTAGCCTGGTGAGGCGGCTGAAATATGTCCAAGAAGCTAAATACTAGTACAGGTGGTACGCCCAAGAACACGTTGTTCAACTACTTTGCAAAATCTCCAGTCGTTGACAAAAAGAAACTATCGCCGAGCAATGGTAGCAAAGGAGCTGAGCTCCAAAAAGAGAATCTGCAGAATGGGAATCTTAAGGAAATGAAAATAGAATCCAGACCAGTTGCCAAACGCAAATTGCCAACAGCTACGGAAGACAGCGATCAGGAGGAGGAGATTGGAAATAGTAAACGTAAGCGCATTGTATTACCCGAATCAGAGAGTGAGGAGGAGCCATACGACTCCAAATCGGAGCCAGACTTTACCGATGATGGCTCAGACTATCTGCCCGATTTAAAAGAGGTTACCTTCAGCGAAGAGAGTGCCAGTGGCGAAGAAGAGGATATTAGTGAACCTGGCACTGACGACGAGCCTACGCCCAAGAAGCAACGCAAAAAGTCCGCTAAAAACTTTCTTAACAACAACAATAATGAGGAGCCTGCTAGCAAGAAGGCTAAGATAGAGACGCCTGCCGTGGTTGCAGGCGGCACATTCATGGAAAAGCTGCAGCAGCTGCAAAGTAATGCCAAAAAGGATGCTGCTTACGATGAGATCGTGACCACCACATCGAATCTGGACGAGCCGACTGTCTGGCCGCATCAGAAGCTGGACTTCTTGCAGCCGGACAAGATCAAGGACAAGGCTGGTAGGCGACCAGACCACCCCGAGTACGACAAGAGCACATTGTATGTGCCCGAGAAGTTCCTCAATACGTTGTCGCCAGCCATGCGCCAATGGTGGGTCCTCAAGGCAGACAACTTTGACTGCGTGCTCTTCTTCAAGGTGGGCAAGTTCTATGAGCTGTATCACGGCGATGCCGATGTGGGTGTCAATGAGCTGGGTTTCACCTACATGCGCGGCGAATTCGCGCACTCGGGCTTTCCGGAAATCTCTTTCGATAAGATGTCCTCCATACTCATAGACAGGGGCTATAAGGTGAGTAGAGATAATCTTAAGGGTAGAGTAGAGATAATCTTATAATATCTGCGTCTTCCTTTCGCAGGTCGCTCGTGTGGAGCAAACGGAGACACCGGACATGATGACAGAGCGTTGCAAACGCATCAAGTCCACAAAATACGACAAGGTTGTGGCTCGCGAGATCTGTCAGATCACAGATCGTGGCACTCAAGTGTTTGGCTCACAGTGTGCCATTGGCCCCAATCATCAGCCCAACTATATGTTAGCCATAGTGGAGCAGGATAAAGGCACAAGCAGCAAATATGGCATTTGCTTCATAGACACCTCTATTGGTGATTTCCATGTGGGTGAATTTGATGATGACAAGAGCTGCTCTCGCCTCTTGACATTAATCTCCCACAATATGCCCGTGCTGGTGAGTATTCCCAATGCTCTCGAATCAAACTTTACCATATTATTAACCGTATTTCTCCTCTCAGTTGCTTCATGAGAAAGCTGCGCTTAGCTCTCGTACCCAACAGATTCTACGCACTGTTCTGGGCGGCATTCAGAAGGAGCAGCTACCGGGAGCTGGCAACCAGCTCTGCAGCGCAGAGAAGACGCTGAAGCTGCTAGCGGAGCGCTATTATGCTGACACTGACAACGAGGACAACTGGCCACTAGTGCTGCGCACCATGCAGTCGGACACAGATCACTTGGGTCTCACGCCCGCAGAGCCCTACAAGTTGGCACTCAAAGCTCTGGGTCAATGCATTCAGTACATAGCCAAGTGCATGCTGGAGCCCAAGGTGCTGCCCATGGCACGCTATCAATTATATGTGCCTCCTGATGAACAGGAGCAGAAAGAGATGGCGAAGCCAAAATTATCTTCCACGCCGCTGCAGCGCTCACATATGGTCTTGGATGCAACCACATTGTCCAATTTGCGCATTGTTGGCGAGGAGCATTCGCTGCAGTCCACGCTGGATCACTGCTGCACCAAGTTTGGAAAGCGGTTGCTGCACCATTGGCTCTGCGCGCCCAGCTGCGATTTGACTGTGTTGCGCGAGCGTCAGGAGGCGATTGGCGAGCTGCTGCGCCAGCCGGATGAACTGCAGCAGCTGCGCGCCTTGCTGGCGCCTATGCCGGACTTTGAGCGACATTTGGCTCAGATTCATTTGTTTGGCAACAAATACATAGGCCAAACCGAGCATCCAGACTCCAGGGCCATACTTTTCGAGGAGAAGCTCTACAATAAACAGAAGCTGCGCAGTTTTATGAGCATACTCAAGGGATTTGAGACATTAATGCAGTTGCCAGAGATGTTCCAACGATGTGAATCGACACTATTGCGGCGCCTGACTCAGCTGTCATCCAATGGCGGCAACTATCCGGACCTGAGCAAGCCGCTGAAGTTCTTTGAGAATGCCTTCGACCACGAGGCAGCTGCCAAAGCGGGCGTCGTTGCACCGCAACCGGGCATGGACGCAGATTACGATGAGGTGCAGCAGCGCATAGCAGAGGTTGAGGAGCGTTTGCAGGTCTATTTAAAGGAGCAAGAGCGTCACTTTGGCTGTCGCGTTACTTATTTTGGCTCCGACAAGAAGCGCTACCAGCTGGAGGTGCCTGAAACGCATGCCCACAAAGCCAACAAGTCGTATGCACTGGAGGGCCAGGTGAAGGGTAAGAAACCAGCTCGTCGCTACATCACAACGGAGACCAAGGCGATGCTGAAGGACATGCAGCAGGCCGAAGATGCCCGCAACGCTGTGCTCAAGGACTTGGCGCGACGCCTCTTCGAGAAGTTCTCCAATCACTACGAACAGTGGAAGCAGTGCATCGACTGTGTGGCCACGTTGGATGTGCTCGCCGGTCTGGCTGAATATGCGCGCCAGCAGCTGGTCATCTGTGTGCCAGAGCTCGTGTCGGGTCAGGCTCAGCCCTTTATTGAACTGGAGGAGGGCTATCATCCGTGCGCCAACCCATCTACTTATATACCCAACGGCCTGCAGCTGGGCACAGAAACGGAGGCTCCTCTGTCGTTGCTCACTGGCCCAAATATGGGCGGCAAGAGCACATTGATGCGGCAGCTCGGCTTACTGGTCATCATGGCACAAATTGTGAGTAGTCGCTGGCAATGAATTGACTTCACTGAATAATCTATTATCTTGCCTAGGGTGCTCACATTCCTGCGGCCAGCTGCCGGATGTCGCTTGTGGATCGTATTTTCACTAGGCTGGGCGCTCAGGATGATATCCTGGCTGGCCACAGCACCTTCCTCGTGGAGCTGAATGAAACCTCGCTTATACTTAAGCACGCCACACCGAATTCCTTAGTACTGCTCGATGAGTTGGGACGCGGCACGGCCACATATGACGGCACCGCCATTGCAGCGTCTGTGGTCAACTTTTTGGCCAATCTGAAGTGCCGCACTTTGTTCTCCACGCACTACCATAATCTGATTGACTTTTTCCACATGGATAAGCGCATTACCCTGGGCCACATGGCCTGCATGGTTGAGAACGAGGACAATGCAGATCCCACCCAGGAGACGGTCACCTTTTTATACAAATACACAGCGGGCGCCTGTCCCAAGTCATACGGCTTCAATGCAGCCAAGCTGGCGGGCATGCCGCATGGCATTATTAAACGCGCCTATGAGGTAGCTATTGCATTGCTTTCCAGTTGACAATCAACTATAATTTCTTCTCTTCCTGATAGCTATCCAAAAAAGTTGAAGCAATTGCACTGCAACGCAAAATCACAGCTAAGATTGTGACAGCAACGACGCTTGGAGATAACAAGAAGCACGAGAAACTAAACAACTTGAAAGATTTGCTTATGCAGCTAAGAATGTGCCATGTGTGAGCTGTCGCTGCGTGTTGCTGCTTCTGATTATTATTATTATCATTTACAAACTGAAGCCGCTATGAGGGAGGCTCAAATTTGAAAAGTCAAGCGTTAATATTTGTTCAGTATCGTTTCAATATGTGTGCACAGCTTGCATTGCTGTCGTTGGTATTTTAAGACATTTTACGTATACGTTTGCTTTTTAAGCTCATCCAAAATACTCTGAACACGAATGCCATAGGTTTATCCATTCACCTGATAATAGTAATTGAAATAGTAATTAAGAATTGAGTCTCATTTGTTGTATTTGTTGCCATTGTTTATTTTCTTTTCTTATTTTTTTTATTTTATCACAGTAAAAATTAAAAATTAATTAAATACAGAATCAAAATACACATATGATATTAAATGCTTATAAATTAAATATTACCGAATAAATATACATATATATGTAATGCTAAATATTGTAAAACACACACAGTTCAATTAAGTTCACAACTAAAATTAACAGTTATACACATTACTGAAAATATATATATATATATAAATAATACCGAATGGGTATACATAAGTACTTTGGCTAAGATAATATCCTAATATTGCGAAATAATCTAAACACAAGTAATAAGCTATATATACCAAGTCAGCTCAAGATAGAACTGGCTGCAAAAGGAAACTAAATAATATTCTCAGCAAGTGTATAAAATAGGAATGTTTGTTGTTGTTGTTGTTGTTGTTGCAGCCTAAAAGCTAACCTGTAGATAAGGCTCAGACTAGTCTGAGTATTGCGCTTGTTTGTTGTGCGATGATTATTTACTATATCTGTTGATCCAACTAAGAGCAAAGCTATGCAATCGAAACTATGTAAATACGCAACATATAAAAACAGAAATGATCTTGACTTTGTTGCTTAGAAAAATGCTTACAAAACGATCCATAATCATATATTTGGTATATACGTATGCAATCGGCTTACGACCTACATATATGTATATTAGCTATATATCCCATATAGTATATATACCGCTAATGAACATTCATTTTGTTTGTCCGTATGTCTGCGTGTCCGTCCGTATCGTCCCATACGTCTTTTGCCTATGCGCTAAATTGGACTTGCTCTTTGAACAACTGAATTATACATTGAGTACTATATAATTTGTATAACTAGGCTAATTTCTCTTATTTATTTTGGATTTTTACTTTCCTCGTATTGTATATGTTACAAATGATCTTCGCGGGATCTTTAGTCTATGTATAGGCTAGTTTCTATGCACTTGTCTCTGTCTTTTCGCATTTGACTATCCATAAGCGTTTTCTCTCAATCCTGGAAGGAACATGTTTATTCCTCGATTTATACCGAGGCTTTTGCCCCATGCTCGTTTGATTCTCGATTTGCTCATGCATATGAATATATATATAAATACATATACATACATATATATGTGAAGCACTTAGTTCTAGCTAGAAAACCAATTTGTTTCGGTTCTTTGTTAAAAGCGAAGGGGAATGCTTGCTTGTGTCTTACAATACAGTACCAACCGATTCCTACAAAAACAACAACAATATACTGTATAGCCACACGTATTGGATTTTGATTATGTAAAGACATCTGCGCCGTCCACTATCTGGACCACGTCACCCCCTCAATCATCGCTAATCACGTCCATGCGCGCCTTGTAGTTGCGCCACGAGCCCGCGGTGCAGACCCCGGGACCCCGCCACCATTCGTTGATATCCGTGTACCAGGTAGACTTACGCAACTGATCCTCGTTGTGGAGCGTGGAGCAGACGCGACACCAGAAGTACGTATTGATGAACTCGCCGGTGCCCTTCCACTTGAAGTACGAGTTATAGAGCTCGTCGTCCTTGTCGAGTATGTGCAGATACTCGGCCAGCTCTCGGGGCGAGGCAAACTCGTCCACATGTATGTAGGACCGACGCGGAGCACTCACCTCGTAATCCTCGGGTCGGGCGCCCATCACAATCGGCAACACTTTGCGATTCAGTGCATTCACAAAGAACTTCTCTGTGATGTAGTCCTTGCAGTTGGAGTTCTCGAATGCCAAGTAGAACTTGTAATCGTTGTCCAGTATATCGAAGCATTTGTCAGCGGTGCTCCGGGGGCATTTAAAATTGCCACAACCACCATAGATATCCACCTGCAAGGGATTTAGATTAGAAGAAAATAGATAGAGAGAGGGAGAGAGAGATGGTTAAACTGCTTAAAGACCTATTCTTTTCCCAAGAGAACACTCACCTCAATATGTTTTTGGAGCTCGTGTGCGTACTGCAATCGGCCGTTGCGTGCTCCGCAATTGGAGACGAACCAGGCAACCTTCTTCGTTTTGTTCAGTGCATAGTTGTGATCCTGCTCCTGCTGCTGCAGCTTCGTATCATAGTATTGCCACTTCTCATAGGGCGCCATCACAGTGCTGTCGCGTCTGTGAAGAGGATTTAAGCAAGGTCAAGGTCGACTTAACTTCTCTTATCTAACCCACCTATATGTGGCCGTCCAGTTGATGGCGTCTGGCACCTTGACGTTCTGCGTGTGGTAGGGACATTCGAGGTAGTACATCATGGTCACCTGCTTGCGATTGCTGGGCCGACGTATGCCCGTTGGAATGTAGTTATCCTTATATAGTATCATGTCTGCCACGCTGGCCAGATCCCGATTGGCAGTCAGCTCGCAGGTGTCCACGGGGCACTTGGAACGCAGGAAAACCTCGCGCCCCTTCTTCACATTCCACGGACCCAGTCCGTTGTAGAGGAGAATGGTTTTCAGCTTGCCACTCGCCTTGATCTGCTCGTAGTTGTGTGGCACATACATCAGCTGATTGATGACGCGGTCGTTGTGCGGGTCCTGGTGGGGGAATAGCTTCGGGGCATGCTGCTTGCGGGCCTTGCGATTGCTGAAGGTCTTCGCTGGTCTCGGGTAGTATTCGCCATTGCGAAAGAACCAGGGCTTGGCTGTGGGCGCTGGCTCAGCGCGCTTATCGGCTGCAGTATCCGCCTCCGCCTCTGGCTCCGCCTCCTCACCCTCGGCCTCCAGCTGCTGCGGCTGCGACTCAGCTGGGTCGGGCAGAGATTCAGGCGAAGCTGGCGGCGCTGAAACATATATCACTGTGGCATCCACCGAAGACGAAGTCTTTATCTGATTTGTATTAATCTCACGTCGCTGTTGGTGCAGCGGCGACGCTGCGGGGATCAGAGCGGGTCGCGTGATCCCCGACTTCCATATCTCTTTCTCTCTGAAATCGTCAATATATGTAGGTGTGCATCTGACGTAGTTGCTCTTCATATGTGTGTATATTTATGCTCTACTCACTTGAGATTGAACCCGAAGATTAGAAGCAGCGCACAGATCAGCGTAAAGTAGAAATATTTTTTCAGCGAAATTTTCGGACGTCGCATTCTGAAAACAGCTCTCGGATGTTTCCCGCAGGTGTCGATATCTCAATTAGCTCGCGCGTTACAGCTGGGTCTCTCACTCACCGTGTGGGGCGCAAAGTTGGCTAACGGCTCAGCCAGATAACCTGTCCATGTTGCTGTGCAATGTTTGCAAACAATTTAACAGACATTTCTTTGATCTAAATATGTACATATACTATATATTGTATGTGTATATGTCTATTCAATAAACATGCAGATCAATTCTCTTGATAACATATAACAACAACATTCGACTAATTACCTTTGTTAATGATCTGTACGATGCGTTCGCTTCTGTTTGTCTGTTCGAACTCCGCTCCGTCGATCTATGTTAGTCCGCTGCCCTCGCACGAATAACTGTGCTTCTGACTCTAGCCCTATATCGAACCCCAATTGAGTCGCGGCCACGTTGCGTCACCTTTTATCTGCATAAATTATGACACATATATACAAATATCCAATGAGGGGCGTCTAAGAGACCCTTTGGATGATTACGCTTTTAATTGCTACAGTGACCACGTCGTTGTCATGCCCTCGGGATTGGTAAAGTACTCCACTTTGCACTTCTATACAAATTACAGAATAAATTGTAAATTTCATTTAAGTTTATATTATAGATATAGATAGATATATACATTTAACTCTCAATTTATATGGCACATTAAAGACTTTTGTCCGCACATTTCACGCATCATTTGGTAGACTGTGACAAATCTGTTTTTTATATGAAATACTCCATGAAAATGCCCAGATAAGGTATATGTCTTCCTGCAGAAGTGGCTAACGGGGCACAGGAATTCACTGGCACTAGAGATATTCTGATTAATAATATATATATATAGTTTCTTTCTTTACAGCTCCAGCAGCTGCCTCGAGGAGCTGTGCTCAATAACACAACGGGGCGTATGCGCAATAAAAGAAAACTATAGCCAGATAAAGTCAAAGCAAGCCAGCTTTTATGCCCCTCCATCCACTCCCCCCATCCTCCTACACATACATAGGCAACTAATTACAGTCGAGCAGCACTTTGCTTGGACTTAGCCCAGGCAGCTTCATTAGACGGCATTCAGAAACGGAATGGAATGGAACGGAATGCAGAACTAATCAGAGCCAGAGACCAGGCAAGGAAGTTATCTATTCAGCCATGCTGCCATCTATCAAACGTCATTTACGAAACTATTTTACATACTCTTTTGCGGCTCAGTGTGCTCAGTGCTCTGCCCTGCGGCTGCAACCAGGAATTGGAATTGGAATTGGAATTGGGGTTGGGGCTGGTGTTGTGGTTGGTGTTGGTGTTGGGATGTGCTGTTGAGGGGGTTGCAATGGGCTGCATGTCAGGCCAGTGTGGCTTGCCGTGGCGAGTCTCTTGAGTGCTAGTTTTATAGTGGCTAGCAAAGGACGCGAGCTGACTGACTGACTGACTGGCTGGCTGCTTGTCTATCGCTGTTTTTGACGGTTTTGACAAGCCAAACAAACGAAGACGAATAATGCCCTCAGCGGCTAGAGCGAGGGAGAGAGAGATAGAGAGAGAGAGAGAGAGAGAAGGAGGGAGGCAAGCAACCAACTTTATATTCCAGAACTCATAAAAAATGTAGTTATAGCCTTTCATTCATGTTGCAAAAGTAGGACTTTTCTGGCATATTGCATACAAAGCAAATGTATAAAGTATGCACTGTGTGTGTGTGTGTGTGTGTGTGCATTGGGGTGATTACGCTATTCAGTGGTTGATTGTAGCTACTCGCATATTGCCTTTTATTTAGGTACATTGCAAACCCCCCTTTAATTATTGTCTGATAGTTCTGCTGCTCTAACGAGTTTTTCGCTTTATCACTTTAGTTTTAAGATCGAGCATTGTAGAGTTATATTTTGCTGATATGAAATTAATCATGTTTTTGGCACGCTATATACAAACGTACGTTTCGTATACACACATTGTCAAAACACAAACTTATTGACTAGTTTCCAGTATTTCTCAGAAGCTATGTGGAATCAGTTGAAAATGTACAACATTTCAAGTTTAATCTAAGACAAACGTTTCCTAATGGAAAACTGTTAACAGCATTCCCTAAGCATATACATATATCTGTATTAATAGATTTTGATATGTATGTGTGCTATATCATTAATTCTACTATTAAGTGCTGATATTCCAGACCTTTAATTAAGAAAGGTATAAGCTTAAAATGGAGTTTCTTAATGGAATATTAATATACATCGAGAGTATTCCCCATATTATATATAAATATGTATAGGTCATATCATTAACTAATTGCCATTCCTTTATTGCTATCTTTAACTTCCCTTAGCTGCTCAAGTGCCTACACAAAGCTTACTCAATTTATATTTATTTATATATTTAGTTGTTGTTGTCGTTGGCTCTGCTGTGTGGTTGGGGAGCTTCTTGTCAAGCCACTTGATCCCCTGCATTTAGTATGTCAATGGGCCCATGGACGGACCAGCTCTTGACTTGCATGCATTGTTTTCATAAATATTCTATGGTTCGTTCGTGCTTGAAGCGGGGGGCGTGGCAAGAGGCTCCCATGCTGCTGTTGTTGTCTGTGCTTCGCCACGTTGGCCCACTCGACTTTGCCGTTGGCTGAGGGCAGGCGGGCCTTCCATAGGCAAATAACCAAATGATGAAATGGGCTTTCTGTGAGCCCGTTAGTTCTATACATGCGACTAGTAATAAGCTTATAATTTTAGCTCCACACGCGCCCTCACATGTGAGTGGGGCTTACGCACAATTCATGACGCTCGCCTAGTCGCTTACAGTGGAGACGGTAGGGGCTTTCCCTGCTGGAATGGAATATACGGCTTGAACTGTAGTTTTAACACTTGCATTGCCAGTGGCACCCACCCCGTTCGGGATAAACTAACGGTAACGCACGCACGTGTCTGTCTATCGCATATATTTATATACATACATGACTGTGTGTGTGTCTGCGTGTGTGGAAATTACTTTTTCCTTTGTCTTAATCAATAATGCCGTTGTTTAACATTTCGACTTTTGGAGGTTAAGGATACATTTAACCCAACCATATCCTTTTAAATAATGTCTCTACTTTTGTACTCAACTTACACAAAGTTTGTTAGTTTCTTTGATTTCCGTTTGATTTTCGCTGAGATTTCTATTTCAGTTAGTGGCAGTTGCCAATTTTGGTTGCGCTCAGCATATTTTGCACGTTTCTGCACATCGCTTGATGTTGTTTTTCTGTTTGCACAACACACTGCGAGCACACACACACACGCGCACATAAATTCACGCACAGATACGCCGTTGCTGAGAAGGCGCGCCGTTTGTCCTTTACGTTTTCACGTAACTTTTGCAACTGCGCTGCCAATGTATATAATAATTAGACTCCGGCCAGACAGCTGGGCAGCAGCCGCAGCGAATGGGAGAGACAGCGAGCGGGAGAGTGAGAGAGCGGTGCGGCAGGGAGCGCGCGCAAGCTGTAGCTATCACTAAACAATGACAATGCTCTACACATTTATGTATGTGCACATGTGTAAGCTTAGTTAATAATCAACACATTTCTTTGCGCCTAAAAGATACTTCGGCATTCGTATTCACGTATGCGTGTAGACAGAAAGCGTTCAGCTGCGCTTGCAATTTGTTTAGCAACTGAATGCGCAAGCGCTGCCTGCGCTCTATGAAACGAGAGAGGGAAGAGAGAGCGAGAGAGAGCCAAAGAGGGACAATAAGACGCTGAGCAAGAGTTGTGAAATAAACAAATGAAGCCAACGCGACTGAGACGTGTCGCCAGCTGTCGGTGAATGCGCGCCTTATCAATAGAATGCATAGGGCGGTTTTTTCCTATTCTGTGCGCCACCCCTTATAGAAGCAGAGCACTTCGGTTCGTGTCCCAGCTAGGTTTTTAAATCGGCTTATCGATAAAAACACATATGAATATAATTTTTTTCAATTTATTATAAAATTTTACATAAATACTATTCCATTCATATATTTATATTTCGAAAGGCCTTCTCGTTGCTCGTTTTGTATATTATTTTCAATTCGAATCACTTACGACTTAACCCGCTGCCTTAATGTTTATATACTCTGATCTTAGCTATGAGACTTAGGCATAGTACAAATATATATAATACATGCATACACACACATTACACACAATGGTTTTTGTAAGTTGAAATAAGTTTCCCATTAAAAATATATGCGCCTATACTATAATCTTAATTTGCAATATACATATAAATATACCTAAATACGCGTTTAAGTATATAAATATATCTATATATATAAATATTTAGTCTGACTGTTGTTTAACCAGAGCTGAAGGACTCGTAAACATTGGCGCCCACCATCTTCGATTTCTCGGACACTACATAGAAGCTGAGCAGTTGCGTCGGCAGATTATGGGGCCGGGCAGCGGTATCGTAGCCATGCGAAGTCAGTCCACTGATGATAGGTATTAGCTTGGCTAAGGCCAGCAGCACCTTATTCACGTCAAACAGATTGTTATTGTTACTCTGATTGGTCTGTCCATTCAAGGACTCTTGCTGCTGCAGCTCGCCAGGCGCCAAATGCTGTAGAGTTTCGCCCATCGACTCGGCAATGGCGTCACAGCTGAGCACAAAGCCGCGACTCACATTGTGTGCGCAGACACCAATGCAATCCTCGCTCTCGAGCAGATCTAGCGTCTCGTTATACATCTGCTGCAGCAGCGGAGAGCAATTGAATCTCTCCTGCAGGCGGGTTAAGTCTGGCAGCAGGTATTTACTCATCTTCGAGTTGGGATCGTGCCGTGTGTCACCATTGATAGCCATTTGCAGTGACCAGAACAACTGTTCCGTATCGGCCAGCGTCAGTTGACGAGAGAGCGGCATCGACTTCAACACTTCCACAACCTGGCTGCGTATAAATCGAGCCAAATCTCGTATGCCATCGTGTGTGATGAAATGGCGGATGAGTGATAAATATTGCTGCTTCAGTTCGTCCGTTACTTGCCGCTGCTCTGTCATAATGTCACGGTAGATGTAGCCACCGAGCAGGTTGAGCTGCACGCGCAGCGCAATCACCAGCATGGAGGAGGCATAGACAAAGGTGGCTAGACGCGTGAATGCGACGATTTTCATTTGCTCCCACAGCTCCAGTTTATTGGGTGGATTTTGGCGGAGCTGTTCTAGTAGCTCGTCTGTGCTGCACTCGTGCAACACCGCCTGGCACATCTCCTCGCCCATGCCCAAAATCACTTGGTTGCAGGTGCGTTCCGTTGACTCAAAGTGGTGCATTCGCCGTGTACGTTCGAAGAATTCCCTCGCCTGCTTCTCCTGGTATTCCACTAGCTTGCGCTGCGCATAGCGAGCTGCATAGATGGTGCCACCCACCAGAGCTCCAGTTACAATAAATTTACGTCGGTGGCGTGACAGAAAGTCTTGCAAGCGCGACAACATTATTATGAGCTCCTTCCCTTGTGTGAGACCTTAAAGTTTGGTTGGGAATATCAACAGCTGCTGCCCTTGCCTCCGCCTCTGCAATAGAAAAATTCTATTAATTCTTAATGTGCAAAGTTCAAATATGCGAGTTTGAGTCTACCACGTCGGCGACTTCGTTCCCAATAGATTAGATTAGGCTAATAACCACGAAATGCTTACAAAAGGTTTGCGTTGTATATAAGGGGCACCTCTGTGCCGTGTATTTGTTCTATGAAATCGCAATTATTTATTGATTTCGGCTTTGATCACTTCTTAATTCGTGGTTGGCCCCTTTTGCTGGTTGTTAATATTTTGTGCACGCGTGGAATGTTTTGTTTATATGTGTCTGTATTAAATTTTCTCTACTTAAGTCAGCATACTTGGATTTAATATTTCTGTTGCACTAATGTAATATATGTTTAACATTTATTGAAACAGTAAAACACTTGTCCGCAATCTTTGTGTATTAGCGCCCAAACAGGGCTGGCATACGTTTATTTCACCAGGGCTATTATCCATGCGGCGCTTTACAGCACTACTATTCTAAATCAGCTGTTTGCCCTTTAGGCGCTGTTAATCAAAATGATTTAGTTGATCATGAATGGGAAATTAATTTTTATCATCTAAATTTTAAGTAAAAAGTTAGCCCTTTTGGATTTCAAAAATAAACAGCATGGTTTAGCCAGAATATTGGATTTTAATGAAACGTGGTGCCGGATGGTCCTTGGCTATATTACACAGTTATTCAAGAATTACATTCAAGTTGAAGATTTATTCAAAATGGACAAAAAGAAGTCCCAATATTGTAAATTTATTTTATTTACTTATATTAATATATTTGCTGAAACTTCTTATGTTATCAGCGTACTCTACTTTATTTGCTATATTTTCTAACACTAAAAGATATATTTACATGTGTGTGTGCGGGATTGATTTATGCGCTCCATTGTAGTGGGCGGCAGTGTTTACAATGTCGCCAACGGAGCGTAAACGAATAGTAGTCACTGGATTTGGCCCATTTGTAGGCCATGAGGAAATTAATGCAAGTTGGGAAGCTGTGCAATTGCTGCCCCAAAGTATTAGCTACAATGGCGTCGACTATGTGCTGGAGCAACGAATGGTGCCTGTAGAGTACGGAGCTGTTGATGAAGCAGTCGAAGAAATTTGGCAAAGCCAACCAGAGGCAAGCAATAGAGAAGTACATATGTATATCACGTCGAAGTGGTACTGACATCATCATATTCATATTTATATACAGCTTGTTGTGCATGTCGGCGTCTCCGGTGTGGCCAAATGCGTGCATGTGGAAAAGCTCGCATACAATCATCAATTTCGACGTCCCGATAATGCGGGCAAATTTCTAGAGAATGGCACCTGCAGTTTACCCCATCATGGAAGGGCAAATGTATTGCGTTGTGGCCTTAACGTAGATACGATAGTGAAGGTTGTAAATACCATTTGCAAAGATTGTGTGGCTGCAGTTGATAGCGATAAGCCTCAAAATGCCACTACCGCATCGAAGAATGTTGGCAGCTTCCTCTGCGGTTACATTTATCTCAAATCCTTGGACGTGGATTGCAATAAATGCTTGTTCGTGCATGTGCCGCCCATTGATAAGCCTTTTAGTACGAGTCAGACGGCCGATATTCTCTACAGAATAATTGAGCAATGCATTCAGCAGATTTCGGTTTTTGAACGACAGCGAGTTATTTAAGTTCATGCATCTCTTTTTACGCAGATAGCGTATGTATTATATAATTGTATACAACATTGATTGTTATGAGCATTCTTAAATGCGGTAAGCGCAAATGTTTTTATCTAAAAATAAATTACAAGCAAATAAAACTACCAGCTGGGCAAACTAAAAACATTCACTTCTGTTTAAACAATTTTCGGAGTAATATCGTTGTAATTGTATTATTGAAAAGTAAAAGAATAAATAATAAACAACAATTGTAAACCAACAAGTTCAAGCTTATCACTATTTTGTTCATTTACATGTCTAGTCTATGTGTTGTTTGGTCAGTGGTGCTACAATAAAAGAAACATTGTAGTTATTGTTAACAGTGGCGCATAATGTTAAGTCAACAATCAATATAACATAAATGAACTAGCTGAAAGAGTCGTTCGTTTTTCCCAGTGATTCGTGTAATCGAACAGCTCGATATATGTATATATGGAGCCAATGTTCTGTCGCTTGGACGTGGACGATTTCATTTGGATTTTAGCTTGCAACTTGTGCGGTAGTAATTTTTTGTCTTTGGAGTTACGATAGTGTGTGTCTGTGTGATATACATCTACCTACATACATTTATATATACTAAATATTAAGTGCCCGCGATGAAATTCCTAATCTGTGCATTGCTCGCGGCGTCCTACGTGGCGGCCGCTGATATTAAATTGGAGGAAGGTGTCATTGTAGCAACGGTAGACAACTTCAAACAAGTGATTTCCGACAATGAATTTGTACTCGTCGAATTTTGTGAGTATTATTTGCAACGCCACTAACATAACATAAATAAAAAGGTGCAATGCCGGCCGCTTAATCGCTACCGCTATTGTAGATGATTCATGAAAATCGGCAAGAGGCTACGTGGTCTTTTCTCAGCCAGCCAGCAGTATGATGCTCTAAGCAAAATATGTCTGCGTGGCAGTTTAGCCAGCAGTCACATTGTTGTTGCTAGTAGTCAAGCTTCCTGTGGCTTGTGAAGGCGGGAAGAGAACAGAAGTCTTAGTTGAGAGAGAAAATTTATTTGCCTATAGTTATTTTTTGTTTTTATATTTTATCGTATATCGCATATCGATAAGATTTTGCGGATATTGTCTTGCGCCCAGCTCCTCTCTCCCTGTCACTCTCGGGCTCTCTGTGCAGAGTCAATTTTGCTCTTTGTATATGACCATCTCTGTTGCGCACACTGGTCCTCCACCTGTGCGCAAGCGAGAGCAGACAACTGTGATGGCATTTGTTGCGCCTAAGTTAAATGTTAAAGTGCTAAGCAAGGCAAAAGTAGCGCGTCATCAAAATCGTTGAAAATAATTCTTCGACACATTTCCCAAGAGGGTTAGCATTGTTGGCATTTGGCAGTCAAAGTAGTTGTTGCGTTCCTGCTCTTATCTTTTCTTCTTTTAGGTCGCGCGGCGTCCTCATAGCGAGATAAGCCCCGCAACAGTTTCTATTTTCATATTTCTCAGTTTTATCAATACGGCGCGCCGTATTGCATTGCTTTCGCTTCGCCGCGGGCGTGGCATTAGCTATAGTCGCCTACTCACAACTTGGTTGCTTACATCCGTTTGGTCAGTTTCGTTTTAGAACAAAAAAGTTGCCAAGCAACTGCCGCTTTGGAACTGGGTTAGCTAAACAGCTCTTAAGAATGTTGCCCGTCTCTCTTTTGTGCGCTGCTTTCTATTCTACTTTGCCCTTTTTAACACCGTACGCAACGCTTAATGCGCTCGCGCTTGCGCAGCAGCCGAAGTTCATTCAACTCTTTTGTTTTTTATTAATTCGCTCTCAGTTTTCGTTACACTCTTTGTTTGTGTTTTGTTGTCTGTTGTTTTTGTTCGCAAAGCGCGTGCCCAAACAGTGCGCAATGTGGCTGCGGCAGCGGCTGTCCCTGCGTCTGTGGTTTGCTTATGCCAGCAGTTAAGCTGTTTACGGCTACGTTTCACTATTCGACAATTTGGCAATGTGTCAACGTCAGCAACAGCGTGGAGTGCCGTTACTAGGCTTTGATCAGATAATTCTCTTCGCGATTCAACTTGCGAATCTTATCATTCTCTTGTCTATATTCCAAGGCCACGTCAGCTTAAGCCGTCGATAAGAGTGCAAGTAGCATCGGCAACACAGACATATTATGTTATTGTGCCTCTGTCTCTCTTCTCACTTCGCCGCTCTCATCTTCGTGCGCTCTCGCTCTCGCCTGTATGCACCTTACAGCTCTTCGGAATTCAACACGTGGAATTTGCATAATGTCCAACAGCTGCTGTACCATGTTAAATGTAGCGTAAAATTGAATGCCACGCCCACTACTATGCCTACGCACTTGTGAAAATATGATTTTCCAAGCGAATGAATCTTATAAATGGAGAACAATATAAAATATCTAGATATAATCTGTTTATAATAATACAAATGATTTTTAGGCTGTGATAAAAGCAGTTATTGAAAGTTATTCAATAAATTTGCAATTGTCTAATTAACCAAATAAATGTTATACGCTGCGATAGAATCAATTATATTCCATAAATTATTAATTTCTAAATTATAATTTATATCGATATTTTAACATTCTTCATTTCCTTCGTTGTAGATGCACCATGGTGTGGACACTGCAAGGCTCTGGCGCCAGAGTATGCCAAGGCTGCCCAACAGTTGGCCGAGAAGGAATCGCCCATTAAGCTGGCTAAGGTTGATGCCACCGTTGAGGGTGACCTGGCCGAGCAGTATCAGGTGCGTGGCTATCCCACACTGAAGTTCTTCCGTAGCGGCTCGCCCGTGGAGTACAATGGCGGACGTCAGGCTGCCGACATTATCGCCTGGGTGACCAAGAAGACTGGCCCACCAGCCAAGGACTTGGCCAGCGTGGCTGATGCCGAGCAGTTCCTGCAGGAAAATGAGATCGCCATCATTGGCTTCTTCAAGGATGTTGAATCGGCCGAAGCCAAGGTCTTCACCAAGGCTGCCAATGCCTTGGATTCGTTCGTCTTTGGTATCACCAGCAACGCCGATGTTATTGCCAAATACGAGGCTAAGGACAATGGTGTCATTCTCTTCAAGCCATTCGATGAGAAGAAATCCGTGTTCGAGGGAGAGCTGAATGAGGAAAACCTCAAGAAATTCGCTCAGGTGCAATCTCTTCCTTTGATTGTGGACTTCAACCACGAGTCAGCTGCCAAGATCTTCGGCGGCTCAATCAAGTCGCATCTGTTGTTCTTTGTTTCCAAGGAGGCTGGCCACATTGAGGCCCATGTTGACCCACTGAAGGAGATTGCCAAGAAGTACCGCGAAGATATTCTGTTCGTCACCATCTCGTCCGATGAGGAGGATCACACTCGCATCTTTGAATTCTTCGGAATGAACAAGGAGGAAGTGCCAACGATCCGTTTGATCAAGCTGGAGGAAGATATGGCCAAATACAAGCCCGAAACGAATGATCTGTCGGTCGAATCCATTGAAGCATTCCTGCAGAAGTTCCTCGATGGCAAGCTGAAGCAGCATTTGCTCTCCCAGGAGCTGCCCGAGGATTGGGACAAACAACCCGTCAAGGTTCTCGTGTCTAGCAATTTCGAGAGCGTCGCCTTGGACAAGAGCAAGAACGTTCTGGTTGAATTCTATGCTCCATGGTGCGGTCACTGCAAACAGCTGGCTCCCATCTACGAACAGCTGGCCGAGAAGTACAAGGATAATGCCGACATTGTCATTGCCAAAATGGACTCCACTGCCAACGAGTTGGAGAACATCAAGATCTCATCCTTCCCAACTATCAAATACTTCCGCAAGGATGACAACAAAGTCATCGACTACAATCTGGACAGGACTTTGGATGATTTCGTCAAGTTCCTAGACGCCAACGGCGAGGTGGCTGATGCCGAACCCACCGAAGAGAGCGAAGAAGAGGAGGAGGCGGCGCCCAAGAAGGACGAGTTGTAAACCAACAACAAGAGCAGCAATGCAAATAATCCAACAAAAACCACTGCAACTATACAAACACAAACACACACACACATAAACAAAACACAACAAAATAACAAATAGTAACGTACATTCTGTAGTTTATTCTTGTCTTCGGTCGTGGATCTAATTCCAATGAGTTTTTATCATTGTCCCCAAATCCTGACCGCGGCACTTCTTAAGTCCCATTTCGTTTGCATAAAAATATATAACTTAAATTAGTTTGTGATTTGCAACCACGATATTCATGAATGGTAACGTGTAGCATTTGGCATTTGATATGCCTTTAGCTTAGAATTCAGGTTTATTGAAGATGTGGTATCCGAGAAATCAAATCTATAAATTTTAAATATGTACTCTTTTAAGTTTTCTATTTGGAATTTTTAGAATCATTTGAGAAAGAACTGATTATGGACTTAATAAAAAAAAGTTGGTAACAACATTAAAAACAAATAAAGCTTGCGTTTTAATTAATTCTCAATTAGAATAATTTCAATAGTAAATTTGATTTGAAGGTGTTTAAAATACAAGCAATAAATCTTATAATTCTTTGATACTTAATGCTATAATGTGTATTTAGATACGAATTTAATACATTATTTTTGTATGACTCAAATTTCGCGGTATGCCGTTCGCGTTTTGCAGCACTGCGACATTGGAATGTTGTCCACATTTGGTATTTTTAGGCTTCCACTATACAGTCACACTGTAAATGATTTTGAGGCCAAGTGTGACCGATTAAATGCATTTCGTGTATATTTTAGCAGTCAACATTCTAAAACACAAATAGTCTGCAAAGCATATAAATTACAATGCGCGTGCAGAAAGTTGAGTAAAACATGTCGAATATAAAGCAAATGCCTTGTGAACTCGTTACTGGATTGTGGGCACCCGCGATATTTGTAGTGTAGCCTGCGAGAAGTGTGCGCGCCGCTTTTTCATTACAGTTAACATTTCTGCGGTACGTGTACTTGTGTGAGTGCTCTGGCGGAGTGTGTGTGTACGTGCGCACATACATATGAACATATGCATGTAGGGCCAGTTAGGCTAACGGGACTTTCACTTCAAACAATGCAAAAAGTTGTTGATTTGCGACCTTCTCTTGCATTGTAGAATGATGAGCACAACACGAACCAACTGCATGAATGTTGATGAAAGCAGCACAGTTGCGACCGCTGCCGCTGCCGCTGCCGCTGTCGGCGTCAGTGTCGCAGCGTCAACATCGTCGACGGCTGCGGTGCCGGAATTCGTGCATCTGACTGAGACGCGCCGCTATATTTATAGAGCGATAGCCGCCATTCATGATGACACCTTCAACAATGTTATGAATCGACTACTCAGGCAGTTCGAGAGGTAAGAGCTGATTCATACGTTTCAATAGCCCCTCCCTCTCTGATCTTTTTTTATCCGCTCAATCAAAAGTGCCATAAGAGAGGAGCTGGAGTACGCGCAGAACTCGCCCACAATATGTCGCAAATTGGCGCGCAGTATAATTGGCCTCGCGGACCTCATACACAGTCTACTCGGCAATCGCCTGTCGGCTACCAGCAGCTGGAACCTGAGTCGTGATCGCTGGTGCTACATCGTGGCTAATTATATTGCCTGTGAGCTGTGCGCCGCACAGGATCGCATCGAGAAGGATCAGCTCATCATTGAGAGAATTGGTAGCATGCTCAGTCTGTATGTCGAGGGCAATGAAGAGAGCTCCACTCCGCACAAGGAGAACACGCTGCGCACACTAATCGCCATCCCTAAACTATATGGCCAGGCCCACATAATCACGGTCTTCTACAGGTTGATTGAAATGCGTTTTCAAGTGTATAATTTATTATTACATACATCTTTCTTCTAGCCGCCTTTTTCCGGAATGGTCCTCAACATCTGGGCTGTTCAGTCAAGTCGAGCTGCCCGATAAAATATACATTGAATATATTATTATATTTTATTACTGGCAACGACTGGAGCGTAATGAGTCGACCAAGCAGCGCATCTTTGAGTTTGCCACCAAGTTTATGCGACCAGCTAGCACGCTGCCCTACAATCCCGCCTACATAGAGCATCTGCCCAAATACAATACACCCAACACGGCCACGAGATGCATTTTGGAATATCTCAGCCTTAAGCAGTGCTGCCGAGGATTGCATTCAGCCAGCAAAATGGACAATCGAATGATTCAGCCCAATGAACTAGTAAGTCAGCTCCTAGAATAAGATCGCTTATTTCACAATGATGTTTTAGTAAAAGGTCTGAGTTGGGCTGACGGGTCACGCCTTGTCCTGCACCGACGCAGTTAGTCGCGATTCGTGTGCAGGCAAACGTGTCTCTGCTGCTCATAAAATGACTTCAACATTTAGCTGAGTAAAATATATAAGTGCTTTGGCTAGAATTACAAAAGCCGAATTACAGAATTACTATTTATTCATTTTATTTTTGCCAACAGATCCTTGACTCGGATGAAGAGGACACAGCTGCTGAATCTGGTTTGGTATTGATGAGCACTTTGTTCTTAACGTCGAGTGAAACGCAGCAGGAGCCGCCGCCACCACCAGCTCCTGATCCGCCCGACTACCTTAAGCGCTTGTGCCGCAATGCCAGTCGCCTGGAGCCTGTAAAACGTGCCACGGCCTTGTTTCGAGGCATAGACAGCACGTGCGAAGTTGTGGATCTGTGTGAATCGGACGAGGAGGAGGAAATGTTCTCACTTGACTTCAGTGTGCCCGCGAATGTGGATGGCAGTGGCTCTTCTAACTCGAACGAGGCGTCTGGAGTGGGCGACGACGACTATGTGCCCATAACTCGCATCTATCCCGTTAATTTGCGCACATATCAGCGTGTCACGAGCGGTGGGGCAACCGTATCTGCTGCCGCAGCTTCCTCTGCTTCTCCTGCTCCCCCAGCTTCTCCTGCTGCCCCTGCTGCCACCTATACAATGCCGCGCATAGTCAATAGCTACAGTTGCCGCAGGGACAGCCTGCATCTGGTGTCCACAACACAGACACCGCCTCATCTCGTGGATCAGTGTGTGCAAACAGCAGAGCAAGATGACGAGGAACAAAACCAAGAACAACTGTTGGAGCTAGAGGAACAGCAGCAGCTGCATTTCAATGATGATGCCATATCCAGCTGCGTGCTCTATTCAGACACAGGTCAATCAGCCAGTCCCTCAACCACCGAGCTGCTCTACGAAGCGTCGTTCAGTCGCAGGAAGACCACTCCGGGGGCTAGTACGAAACTTAAACCCAATGACAATCATCACTGCCATCAATCATCTAGTCGTAATAGTTATAGTAGCGAAGCTTCCTTGCACAAGAAACAGGTTACGTTTAGTACACAGCCTTTGGTCTCTTCGAAGAAAGCCCAGTTAAGCAAATCCCCTAAAAATATAAAGCCGTCTATTAAGCGTTACAATAGAACAAATTATACATCACTAACGCATCTGACGAAACCCAGTTCAAATATGGACTTTATCGAATCTCTAAAGTGGATGGGACGTAAAGGTAATACTATCCTACACCTCTTATTTGTATTGATTATAATTATTTGTATTAATTTCCATTATATTAGAACATTTACTTGCCGGCCAGAGGATGTTTAGCAAACTGGAATCGAAGAAAAACTGTGATAAACGGACTAATGAATCGTTGTCTTCCTGCAATCGACGTGACCGCCAAGGTCAGCAGTCACGCTCGCCAGCCGCTATCACGCCTATGCCCACGCCCACGAGTCAGCTAACGCCCACTACGAGCAATGCTTCCAGTGGCACACCGACGCCGCAACCGAAGAGGCTGCCGCCTCGAGGCTCCCAGCGTTCATTGCCCACTCCGCCCGCCTCCACGCACAGTTCAATTGAGACATGTCGTCATCGAAAGTCCTTTGATAGCGTACAGAACTCCATAGACATTGAGGTGCAGGCCTTGGCCAGAAAGTTCAAATTTGACCGTCGTAAGTTCTCAGACAATTCCACGGAGCATGTGGAATTCTACAAAAGTCTGCTGCAGCTTCAACGTAGAAGAATGGACGAGAAGCGGCAACTGAATGCTACATTAAAATCTCAATCAGTGTCAGATCTTAAGGTCAAAAAGCGATTGTATGCAGCAAATATGAAGTTACGTAATGATATAGATAAGCTGGAAAGAGATCTGGAGATAATAAGAAACTTTGCGGTGGAGACGAGAGCAAAGACGGCAGCGACGACAGCGAGTACAAAAACAGCGCTGCTATTGCCTATTGTAAGACTGAAGCGTGTCCATATTGACGATAGAGAAATGCCACGCATCAACGATGAGGACAGTATTAACGTAGGTACATTTCATAGCTCAATACATTTGCATATACTGAAGTTTTTGGCTTCTTCTTTTAGAAGGAATTGGATCAGCCCAAGCAGAGAAAGCAAGGCAAGCGACGTCGGCGAAAGCATTGTTGGTCAAGGATAAAGAACCTTAATAAAAAGAAGAAGCTGTCTCAGCAGGAGATATTGAGCGATGCTGACAGTCAAGCTCCAATTGGTGATGCAGCTGAGACTGTGGATACTGCTGATAATATTGTTACTGCTGATATTCCTGATATTGCTGACACTGCTGACATTGCTAATATTGATACTCCCACTGATTGTAGTACTAATCCTGTTGCTACTTCTGTTCCTGCCTCTTCACCCACTCCCGCTGCTTCATCGTCACCTGTGCCAGACTGCATTGCCGCCTATGTAACGTTGGCCAACAATGGGGAGTCGTGCAGCGAGGAGGAAGCAATAATGAAGCCCAGTGCTATGCAAGTGCGTATGCCCACTCCCGAGCTGGAGCCGAGTACTGTAATAGCCGCACACGAGATTGAAGTGGCGTCCAGTAATGTACCTGTCTATTTGCTCAACGGCGAAAGTCGCGATTTGACAACGCCCGTGCCAACAACTTTGGCCAGCGATTTGATTGCATATGAGCCGTAACGTTTGAGTGAGGATTGTAGACGCGTCTATGTGGAATCTGAATCTTTACTGGCTATTGGCCACTTTTAACTGTAGTCCATACTTATATATATCTATATTTTTGTTGATATTTAAAACGAAGCCTGTTAGAAGAAAGAATATTGAATCACAAAACCAAGATTTCATAATGTAATTTTAGGCATATTCGAAAAACTTGTTGAACTTTACAATTATCAATTGCCAATCATTTTCGTAGAGTATTTTTATTGGAGATTGCAATCCAAAGCTTTAAGTTTATATACCTTTTATTTATTCATAACTATGATATATATATATATATATATATATATATATATATATATATATATATATATATATATATATATATATATTTGTATATGTATATATATATATATATGATGTGCATGTTGTTTTTAGTTTTAAATTGTGCATAGCAATTGCTCAATGCGAGCCGCAATATTAATTTATCTTTATTTGGTTTAAGGACTTATGTTCAATGCAATAAACTTAAGCATATAGTACATGAGATTAGTCACAATTGTTCTGAAATAAATAAATATATATATATACATAGGTATAAATATATATACACATATATATATACATATATATATATATGTAAATTATGTGCATTACTTTACAAGTTAAATTAAATAAATATATGGTGTTTTCCTTTTCAAGACTTCAATTAGTGTTTCATTTTAGCAGATTCGCGTATATTAAACTTCGGCACACGATCCTTTCTGGCCAAGATCCTGTTGGAATTATCCTCAATGTTAATGGTGCTGATTATAATATTCACTCGACGCTCGATGACGCCTATGAAGAGCTTCACGTTGTGCACCGTGAGGAAGGTCTTAGAGCTGAGCACATTCAATATGGGTGCATCATCGCAAGCCAGCAATCTTAGGGGGTCATAAAACAAATATATATAGATATAAATATATGTATATGCATATATAATAATATCTCAAATAAACCCACTTGAATATATCCTCTATACCCTTGAGCAGCTGCTGCAATCTACTGCTCAGATTGTGTTTCTTTTCACTCGTCTCCTTGGCCAGCTGTTCTATGCGCGCCAGCTCGTCATTTAAGTAGTCCAAGGCCTCAGTTTTGAGCTTCAGTTCCTTCTCAGCTTGTTCCGACTTCTGACGCTCTACAAGAAACAGTATTATCATCCCCTAGGCACCTCTCTTTACACAAGCTCATAGCTTACCAATCTCTTCTGTTAATTCTTGTGTGGTATCGTTGAGCACCTCCACTTCGTGACTCAACTCGTTCACGTAGTTGAAGAGTGCAAAGTTTTCGTCTTCCTGGCGCTTGAATTGTGCCACCAGACGTTCGGTGTCATCCTCGCCGTATAGCTGTTTGATTCTCTCTATGATCTCTTTGTATTCGAACAGCTGACGCTCATAGTTCTCCTTCTGGCTCTGTTTCTTATCCAGCTCACGTTGCTCCAGCTCCGGATTGAGCCGTTTCTGGCCCTTGATGTCGAAGAACTTCTGCAGCTTGGCGTCGTGCTCTAAGCGGCGTTGCATCTCTCGCATCTCCTGGATGTGCATGACTTTGTCACTCTCGTTGCGATCCTTGAGCACCGACAGCTTCGTGCAGAGCTCCTGGCGCTGATCGAATGCCATTGTAGACTGATCAATGAGGTCCATGATAAGCTTTTTGCCATCGTTGAATTGGGTCACCATTGATTGCCACATCTCGTTGAAATTTGCCCTAAATTGAATTATGGTAAATATAAGCTTCAAACACCATATCTCATTAGCCCTCACCGATCTTGCAGCATATGATTGATGGCATCCCTCATCTTGCTGTTCTCCGTTAGGACATCACTGCACTTTTTGTTGACCACATCGAGGCGGTTCTCGAGTTTGACTACGCTCTTTTGCACCTTGCAGATGGTGTCCTTGTAGCAGTTGTCGGGCACCTCATTGCGACGCAGTGCATCAATCTCTTTCTCCATTTTACGTATGTGACCTTCCAGCTCCCACAGATTAGTTTGCTCGTTTTGATAGGCGCGCTGCAGCTCCGATTGCTGCTCTTGCAGATTGCTCAACTGTTTCTCCTTATTGGTATTTCGGCGAGCATGTGTGCCGCCCTCCAAGGTTTTGATTTCTTCCTTTAGCTTCTCGTTTTCCTGCTGCAATACGTTAATCATGTGATTTTGCTTTTTCAGGCGTTTCGCCTTTTCTTCGAGCAGCCCACGCAAATCTAGTTGAAGCGAGCGATGTTGGCGCTGCAAGCGCTGCAACTCAGCGGCAGCTAATTGATCTAGCTGGTCAGTCATTATTTATATTTTAAATATTAATTTATTATAATTTAATAAATTGATTTTAAAGTGCGAACATTTTTGCTTGCAGTCAAAACTTCGTTATTTACTGGAGCACAGGGCGACTCGTTACTAAGCAACTAAGCAAACAGTGCTGCCAGATCCGTGCATGATGATTTACTATGCTAAGCACAAAAGAGTTGCCAGATGTGCGCTTAGATGTGATACCCTCCAAATTGAAATACGAAATACCAGAAGTTTTTATGGTAAAAGTTTATTATTTGTAACTTTATTTTTTAGTTTGTTCTTTGCATTTTGTTTTCATGTTTAAATGTCTATAAAGTATATATAATATATATTTTTCTGCATTTTTGTAATTTTACCATTTTGTTTTTTTTTCTTTCTTAATATTTTTTTTATTTTTTTCTATTTTTATTTTAAACTTGCCAGTTTTTTGTTGCTTTTTATTTAATATATATATATAATTTTTGTTTTTCACTTATTACATTTGCATAAGTTGTCATGTATAATAATTATTTATTAATAATAATTTAATTGTTGTAATTATAACTGGTTTACTTGTTCATTTATAATTTTTCCTCTCTCGCTCTGCTCCATTTTTTTTTTAATTTTCCATTTTTTCTGCTTTGCTACCTGTACCATAATAATATATGTTTCTCATTCTATGTCGCCCATATACGACGCCCAGAGTTTTGGCCAACGAAACAAAGTTTACAAAGTTTGCCATTGTTTATTCCCGTTTTAAAACTGTCAAAATTTAGCCTAAAACTGTTTGATATTTATTTTATGTATATTTAATTTCTTATTATTTTTTTGTTTTCTTTAATGTTTTTTGTTATATTATTGTTAGCTTCTGCCGCGCGCTTGGCCTAACTGCTGTCTCTTTCGTCAACGCTTTAATTAAAATGAAATAATACATATACATATGTATATAGAAAGAATAGCAAAAATAACAACATGAGAAATAGGCGCAAATATAATGTATGTATGTAGTTTTTGTTGTTTCTTTCTTCTAATTGTTATTGTGTTTTATTTTGTATTTTTATTTATTTTTTATTTTGTTAATATAGTTACTTATAAATATATATGTTTAGGTTTATTTATGTATGTTTCTTGTATGGCATAAATTATTAATAATTATTGTTGTTTAAACTAGAGTTGTTTTGTTGTTGTTTAATGTTGGGCTTTTGCTCTTTACGCCTGTTAAGTAATAAAATATTTGCATAGATTTTGGTATGTTTTGTTTTAATTTGCTTGCTTTCATAATTAATTAATTAATAGTTGATTTGATAGCATTTCATAAATGTGTTTTTGGGCTTCAATCATTAAATTGAATATAAATATAAATATATATACATATACATATATATAAATAAATATATATATATAAATATATATATATATATATATATATATATATATATATATATATATATATATATATATATATATATATATATATATATATATATATATATTTATATATATATTTCTTTGTAATGTTTGCTTTTTTCGGTGTTTACTTTCATCCTTTTGTTTTTTTCCCCATGAACGAATGCACAATTTTTACACACTTCGCCATTGAGTTGTTATTATTTATAAATAGTATTTAATATACACATATGTATAGTATATATGTATATATATATATATATATATATATATATATATAAAGACCTTTCTCTTTGCTATTTTAAATTGTTTTTGTTTCGCTATTTACTCGTATGTTTTCCTTGCTTTTTCAACTACATTTCCTATTAGTTCTCCTCCTGCGCCTTTCTCTTTATATGTACTATGTATATGCCTGTATTATGTATGTATGTATGCATGTATATAAATATAAATTTAAAAAAAATTTAATTAAGTACACGTATGCATGTATCAATGTGTGTGTGTGTGTTGGTGTGAGTTGTGAATGTATTTTCCTTTATATGCCGTTACGCTGTGTCTTAAGAATCGAATTGCATTTATCTCAAATTAAAAAAACTTGAGAAAAAAACATAAATATGTCAATATTATTCAAATTGTGCTTTACATAGTTGAGAAAAAGCTTGCATCGAATTGTGTGAAATTGATTTGAACTTTGATGTAAATGTAGTTTTGTTTTCTTTTCTCTCATATTTGTTTGGAAATTTCTCTGTTTTATTACTACACATTTATTTTATTTCATTTTTCATTTTGTTTTGATTTTGAAACCATTTTACATTTAACATTTAATTCTGTTTAATATCTTATTCAATTTCTGTTTGTTTTTGTTGTTTGGAAACATAGGAAACATTCGACAAGAGCAAGCATTCGATTATTTATTTAGTATAATCGCAGAAAGGAATGAAATTTGTTCTTTAAATGAAACATTTTTGACAAATTTACATTTTTAGCTACAATTCTTTTTGTTTTGCTTTTCTTTGATTTATATGTTTTTCTCTTACGTTTATATGGCATTTAACTGCATTTTTTTTGCTGCTAATTTATTTATTTTCTTTCATTATTGTTTTCGTTAAAGGTGCTCTTCAAAAATTTCAAATAATAACTTATCAGCTGTTATAATCTTATTTATGTGTGTACGTGTGTGCATGTGTGTGTGTGCTAACGAATTATGTATGTGTGTGCTGCGCATAAAATCTTCAAAAGTATTTTTTTTCAGAGGCAAAACAATTTGTTTAGGTGTGCGTGTGTGTGTGTGTGTGTGTGTGTGTGTGTGTGTGTGTGAGTGCTAGTGCATAATGCTAATTACGGACGGATTTCTAAACGGAAAGTAAAGTTTTTGTGTACTAGAATAAGCTGCTTTATAGGGTATTAAACGCAACAGAAACTTTACTTAAAGTTTGTGTGGGTGTGTGTATGTGTGAGTATCTGTGTGTTTCTGCGTGTGTTAATGTCTGCTAAAGTCTAGACTAGCAACTATTATTAAATAATTTATATTATCTGTAATTATTAAGTAGCATTGGGCTTGTATCTATTTACAATATAAATTCGCTTTGATTTTTCTGTTTTGGTTTTACACTTAGCCTCAAGTGCTTGAAGTGCCGCCTTTGCATCTGTATTAGTATCTAATATTTGGCTAAGTTTCTAAAAGATAACATTTTTATCTACAAAAAATAACCGTGGGCCTTTTTCATTTTCCACTTTTCCACTTTCCGTTTCCATAGCATTTTCCTTCCTACCGTTGTTTACCTTTTTGTATAATTGCAAAAATTTGGATTTTCGTTATATTTTGTTCTTTACTGTAATAATAATAATAATTATCATAATAATAGTATTGTATACATATATGTATATGTATATATTGCCTATTTTTTGCAATTTATCATTATACATATATATATATATTTTAAAAACGTTTTTTTGTTTTCATTTATATATATATATGTATGTATATATTTATTCAATATTTTTTAAATGCACTTTCTGAGCTTTCTTACAAGCGCCGCCAATTATTGTTGCTGGTTGTGCTTCAACTATATATAGAATATATACTTGCCTACTACTGCACTCATGTCCCGAACTATGCCCATTCTTGCTCCTAAATATAATAATATACTATAGCTATATGTATATATATATATATATATTTATATATCAATGCAAATTCTAGTTGTATGCAAAGCTTTAAAATGTTTCAAATAAACGTACATAGAGTGCAAAAGCTTGAATAGGGGAAGAAATGTAACAAAAGTTGATAATATCATATATTATTATCATTATTATCATTATTATTATTATTTTATTAGTATTATTATAATTCAAGTATTATAATTGTTAATTGCATCTTTTACCCTGTTTCCTATAAGTTATTCGTGTTTCGATTTCAACAAAAACCCAAATGCTATCAAGGCAAAAATGTTCTCCTGGCCTAGCAAAAAAGATATGCACCCTCCATTATAAACTTGGGCCCGTTTAACTATGTGTGTCTGTATATGTATGTATGTGAGTGTGTGTGTGCTAGTCCTATGTGTATAAAAAACTAGTGTATGAAATTTAGTAGTCCTTGGTTTATGGTGGGGTCAATGTAGAATGTGCTTTGCTCTATAGTTCTATAGTTTTTCGTTATTATTATTATTTTTAGTATAATTTTTCGCTCTTGTTAATAATTTTTTTTTTTTAGTTAAATACCTGCAGAAAAGTGTATCTAAATATATTTTTGATTATTAAGTTCTAAACTTGGACTCATGTGTTTATATTTTTTGGTTGTTTTTCTTGTTCTTGTTGTTTGTTGTTTGTTGTTTGTTGTTGTTGTATAAGTGTTGTAAGCTTCATTCACTACATTGTCTAGCCTTCGTTATTAACTAGCAATAGAGTAATTAATTAATAAGTTAGTTAGTTTAGTTAGTTAGTTGATTTCTAAAAATAATAATTCAAACATTCTATAAGAATGCCCGTCTCATGATAAAAATACTATATTCACATAGCTCTAAATCGAGATATATATATATATATATATATATATATATATATACATATATATATCGTTTTATTGTAGCTACTATAAGTTAGTATTGTTATGGTAAATCTTATGATTTAAGTTTAAGGAACGATCATCGATAAGAGACTTCATTTTCTTTTAGTTAAATATACAATGCTTAATATTAAGATTATTAAGATTTTTGGTTTAAAGAAAAAAAAAATTGAAAAAAGCAAAAATAAGAAAACTGAACCATTTAATTGTGTTTATGCCTGTTCGCCCTAAGCAAAGTATCATCTATGAGAATCGCCTAGAAGAGCGCATGCGTGGATGCTTAAATGATCTACGATATACGCGCTTGATATGATGAGCTTTGTATATTAAGTTTACAGTGCGTTGGAACGCGCTAAAATTTTCTTCTTCTCTTTTGCTTTTTTTTTTTAATTTAACAAAATCATTTGGAAAATTGAGCAGTAAACTGTATTTTGGCAAAATTTGCAAATGCAACTGCCAATGTCATGTGAAATATTTTGTCGTGGCTGCCTTCATTACAAACAAATTGGACGAAACCGGGCTTCTATAGGGTTTTGCCTAGCACTTCATTGTTTTTCTCTCAGTTTTGGTCTGCTTTTGTTTTTCTCTTTTGTGTTTGGTTTCTGTATTATTCCAATTTTTACGCTTTATGCTCAAGGTACAATTGTTTTTCTTTTCTTTTCTTTTCTCTTTTTTCTTTATTAATTTCAATTCGATTTATATTTATTTAACTTGTTTCCTCTTATTTTCATCACATTTCATTTCGAATTTAAAATAAGCGCTCAATATATAAGCATTAATTATTTATTCGTTTTTTATTGGTTAATATATTTTTATTTTTTAGATATTTGTTTTTTTCTTTTTTTATGTATCTTTGCGTTAATTTTGATTTGGCTTCTTGGTTGCTTTTTATCACCGCTTTTGGAAACGAAAAATATATTTCTTTAAGCTGAATTTAAAAATAAAAATATAAAATATATAAATTTAAAGCAAAATGCAAACAATTTGATTTTTAGTATTTTTTTTTTTTAAGTTTTTATTTTTTCAAGTCACAGCCTTTTTGTGTTTTTTCTTTTTGTTTTGAAGTTTACAAATTGCGAACGAAATCAAAATATTTTGGATAGATATATAGAAAGTGATATGGGTATATAATGTGCCAAATTGTCTGTCCGTCCGTCAAAGCTCTCTCTTTGTCTTTCCGTCTGCCAATTCACAAGCCCCATCAATGTCATCATCACACTTGAAAAAAAAAATAATAAAAAGCAGAATGGAAATAAGGAAAAATGAAACAAGTTTCAGTTTTTTTTTTTTTGTATTTTGTATTTTTCTCAATTTGTTGATCGCTTTTATTTGTTCATCCGCATCTTCTTCTTTTAGTTTACTGTTGTTTTACGTATTAGAAATAATAATAATATGTATGATAATTTAAGATTTTGTTTTCATTTTGATATAGTATAATTTGCATAATTTTGCCAAAATCAGTTTTTTTGCACTAAGTTGTTAATATTTTATTTTAGTTTTTATTTAAATATTGTGTATATAGTCTAAAACGTTTTTCCTTTTGTATAATAGCATAGAATAATAATAATAATAATAATAATAATATTTTTATATATATATTATTATATATATATATTTAATTTAAATACTTTTTCGCGTATTTTCAATACAAAATCATAATAATAATAATAATTAAAATTATTTTATTATTATCTCAATAGTTTGACTCTGTTTTAAGTTGGTTTTAATTTTTGTTTATTTATTTCTTGTGTGTTTTTTATGCAATAATTAACTTGAATTTGACTAGATCGATTCATACAAGATCGCAAATACATATATATATATATAGTGAGAGAGTGTATATGTGTGTGTGTGTGAGTGTAAGTTGCTCTAGTAAAAATCTAGATTAGCATTTCGAAGCTGCAAAAATCTGAGGGCGTTACTCAACTGTTGTTTGACTACAGAATAGTTGCTAAAAATCAATTATTGATATTAAATTATGCATTTAAATTTAAGTAAGTATGTATGTATGCATGAATGTATTTATATATAGCTATATTTAAGTATTTGTTTTTGTTTTTTTTTTTTTAATGTATGTATGTATACAATGCACATTTGCATTTGCATCCTTGTGTGTGTTTTCATTTTATATTTTCTTTTCTTTTGCAGTTTGGGGGGACTTTCATCCGCCTTCGAGTTTCCTTTATATTTACAAGTTTTCTAGGCGTAACATTTCATAAAAGAAAACTTAGTTAATTGAAATTAGTTAAGCTGTGAGACAAAATGACTTTTGCCAAGAAATATGGGATTGGATTTGGATTTGGATTGGAACTAACTAACTACGTAATACTCTGTTCCAACTCTTCATGATTTCTGGCTGCTGTTGCTTTTGATTATATTTCCTCTTTGTATGACTGGGTTTGAGTGTGCTTGTGTGTGTGTTTGTGTGTGTGAAACTGAAATGTAAACAAATTATATATTGCACTGGTAACAAAAGTAACTTTAACTTTCATAACAATTTGTTGTATGCTTAAATATTCTTATATACTTTAATATATATTTATTTATTATTTAATAATTAATTGTGTTTTTTAGTTTTTGTTTTTTTTTTTATATAATAATATATTTTATTTTTATCATTAGTATCAAATATGTGTTTGTCGCGAGCTGTTGTTCCAAGCCCGCCGACTAGGCGCTAAACGTATTTCAATTTTATTTTTCCTCTTCTTCTTCTCTCGTTTACACTATACAAACTGCAAATAATTGTTAATCAATTATTTGTTGCTTCCTCTTGTTCTCTCATCAACGTTTGTTTTTTGGCATATTTAGCTGTAGATTTCTGACAATCTTTCACTTTTCTTTGTTTTGTACAGATATAACTTTTTCATTCTCTTCTTCTTCGTGTTCAAGATAATGTCAAAAATGTTTTGTAATGATGTTTCAAACAGAGTTGAGTAAATATATTTTAGTAAGATATTTTCTTGCAAGTATGTGTGTAAACTGTGTTAGTGTGTTAGTGTGTGTGTGTGTGTGTTTAATTAAAGGCAAAAACATATCAATTGAAATATAAAAATGTTGTGTTCAATTTTCTAGTTTCGCTAAAAATGTTTTTCTTTTAATTGTATATATAAAAAAATGCTAAATATGTATATATGTATATATATATATTTTTTTTTCATCAATAATAATTTATGCACTTAAGACTTATTATGTGTTCTTTATTTTTATGACTGTGTAAATTTTTGTTGTGTTTCTGTTAGCTTAGTTCTCTTAACAGGGCTAAGGGCGCGTTATATGGTCAACATCATTCTTGTTTTTTTTTTTTTTTTATTTACTTTTTTTCTAATTGGAGCTTCTGAAAATAAGTGGCCAAAATGTTTAGTTGTCTGTCGTACATATAGAAATGTATATAGTGCACCCTGGCAACTTTTGTTTAGTTTATATAGTATCCTCGTATATATGTATATACGTATATGTATATATACAGTTCTTTATTTCAATATATACATATACATATATGCAAGCATATATATACATATATATTCGTTAGTACCTGTATTTGTTTTTTGTTTTTATTTTGGTTTTTGTTACAAGCAGCTAAGTTTAAGTGTAAAGTTTTGTTTGATTTCCTTTTGTAATATATGTATGTATACATATACACATGTATATATATTATATACATATATATTAATGCTATAAAATCGTTTACGATTTTCCTAGTTGCCTAACTCAAGAGTGTTTTTCATGTAAAATGAATTGAATTTATCCAACTTGCGTTGTTTTTCATTTTCTTTTTGTTTCAATATGTGTTTCTAACAAATTTATTATTATAATTAAATTATTTATTTGTATTTGTATTTGTTTTTAGTTTTTCATTTATATATTATAAAAAATGATATTTGTTTTGCTTTGTTTGTTGCAGGCTACACGCAAAAACCATTTGTGGTTCCCCTTAAATTGTTGGACTTAAGTGTATTTCTCTCAAAAGCATATCGCAAATATGTATATATATATGCATACATATGTATGTATATATACATATATATTACTTGTTTTTTTTTTGTTTTTTCCTTTTTTAATTTGCTGCTTACTGCTTTCACCTAGTGCTAAGTTATTTTTTATCATCTTACAATTAATTAAATTCGAATTTTTTGTGTTAATTTTTATTTGCATTTATAGGTTTATGTATATATATATATTTATATATCCATCGCCAATTTGCTTAGTACTAAATGCTAAAAAGTTGCAGAGCTACATATCAATCAATCAATCGATCGTCCTATATCATCCGACTACGCTCTATCCATAACGTCTCCTAAACTTTTTCAACTCATTTGCATATGTTTTCTGTTTTAATTTCTTCTTTAATTAACAATTTCAGTTTTTTGTGGGCTTTTTTTTAATATATATAATTTTTTTTTAATTTTCTCTTGCATTGATGTCTGTATAGTTTTTTACAGCATATAATTTTTTTTTTTTTAGATTTTAATAAATTCCATATTTTATTTTGTGTATAAAAATGGTTGCTGCAGTATTCTTTTTTATTTTATTTTTCTTTTGTTTTTAGATTATTATTTAATTTCTTTTTTTTTTATTTGAAAACCCAGATAATTTTGGTCTCTTACCAGTCAGTTTTTGTCTCAAGTTTTTGGTATGTGTGTGTGAGTAGATGTTTTTGTGTATGTGTGTGTGCAGTTGTTGCTCAATATCAATGTTTTTTGCTTGCTATATATATATATATATATATTCGTCATTTTGGCAAAAAATTGTTTTGTGTGTGTATTGTTTTGTTAATTTTTTTTATAGTTTTTTTTTTGTTTGTTTTTTTTTTTCAATTTATTTTGTTTAAGTACTGCTTTCAGCTGCCTGTATAAATACATATGCATATATACATATATATATGTATGTATATATACACACAAATATCTATATATCTTTTGCTCTGACTTTTTTTTTACATTTTCTGTTTACTATTTTCTTAGCTTTTTCATTCTTATTTTGTTCTTAGCTTTTTTGTTTGCTGCGGCTTTGCTTCACTTAGCATTTGCATTGTTTCAAGTCCACCTGAAAGAGGTAAATAAATATGTTAGTTAATTTGAAATGCTGAATGATTGGACACTTAGAAATAATTGAATAACTGCTAGTTGAGGTCAAATGTTTGAAAAATTAAAAGAAAATTACATAGAAGTCATACATTGTTATTGCTGTTTAAAATTGAATTATACTATTCAATTTGGTCTTCATTGGTGCAAAGCTAAGAGCATTTACATTTACATGTACAGAGTTGTCAAAGTATTTGCAGGCTCCTCATTTCTGCTTTCTATTCGCTAGTTGTCACCATGAGAGTGAGAGAGGCAAGGATAGCTGTTTAACTGAGAGCTGCTGAAAGCCTTAGCATTGCTTGCTCAATGGTGGCTGTTGATTAACATAGTCGTGTGTCTTACTGAGCAAGAGTGAGACGGCTACTGAGGCTCTTTGCACAGCGTTGACGTGAATTCGTGAAATGCACAGAATGTCAGGATTGAGCAATGGCACTAAGCATATAACATACATTAGTGGCAATGTTGACTTTAACAGTGCAATGCAAAAAAAAAAAAATTTAATATTTAAGTTAATAATAATGACAGGCCACTAAATTAGCGTTGGCTTAGACAAATAAATGCTATTTATATATTAGTGAAAATAATATTATTGTATGATTGATGATGATTTATTTTTCAGCTTACCCTAATACAAAGTTGATCCATGTTGCTGCTGTGGTTCGTGTTGCTGTCGCTGTTGCTGCTGCTCTTGTTGTTGCTGCTGCTAGGCTTTTCGTTTCTGTTGTTGCCACAAGAACAACTTCTCGACGAGCTCTACTTTGGAATAGTTACTTGTATCATGAGAACAGGGAATGTTCTCATTGTTATTGTTGTTGCTGTTATTGTTGTTGTTGCTGTTGTTGTTATTGTTGCTGGCATTGGTGCTGTTGCTGCTATAGCGATAGCAATAGGTGCCATTGCGCCAGCTAGCAAATGTATAAGGAATCGTACTGCGATTGGCATTGCGATCATTTGCTAATTGTGGTCGAAAATTGTTGTTGGGATTGTTTGGTGATGTTGTTATTGTTGCTGTAGCTGGTGCTGTTGTTGTTGCATTATATTGATGATGCTGATGGAGGTGATGATGTTGTTGCGGTTGCTGTTGTTGCTGATATAGCTGATGTTGTTGCTGCTGTTGCTGCTGCTGCTGGTGATGTTGGTGTTGCTGCAGCAGTTGTTGCTGCTGCTGTTGTTGTTGCTGCTGCAGAAGCTGTATCTGTATCTGTTGTTGTTGTATATGCTGTTGTTGTTGTTGTTGTTGTTGTTGCTGCTGCTGCTGCTGCTGTTGTTGTTGTTGTTGTTGTTGCTGTTGATGTAAGTTACGCTTAAGGAACTCCGATTGTTAATAAGGTCGACTGGCATCCTTTGGCCGCTTCAATTGAACTTTCAGTCTTTTCATGCCAATCTGGAAGCCATTCATGGCCTGAATGGCCGCTTGAGCGCTGGTGGGATTATCAAATGAAACAAAACCTACAAAAATGTAAAAAGTTGAATATTAGAAATCTATATACGAAAATTTCTATAGCTTCAAGTATGCAGGATTTACCGAAACATTTGCTTTGATTTGTTGCACGATCGATGAAGACCTTAGAGCTGATCACATTGCCAAACGGCAGGAACATTTGCATTAACTCAGCATCACCAAATTCTTGGGGCAAATGATAGATGAATAGATTGCAGCCCTCCGGGCCGGATATAGAACATCCTGGGAACATCAGAAAATCTTAAAAGAAGACATCACAAGAAAAGAAACAAAGTAGAGAAAACAAATTAAACGATGAGCTAAATCATAAATTCGAACTTTATGAGTTTGTCTGCTGTATAGATTTATTCATGGCTGTTCTTGAGTTCCTCTTCAAATATATATAGATTCAGTTATTTGTTTGCTTTGTGTGTGTCGTGTTTTGTGGCTGATTTTGTAGACGATTCAACTAAAGCTAATGCAAAACAATGATGTAGAAAATATATTCGATATATATATATTTGGGGAGGGGGAACAGAAAAAAAAAAAACAAACAAACAGTAACAAAATACGCTTGCATAGGCTAAAGTATTTATGTATATATATAGTATATAAGACATAGTCGTATATGCTAAGAATGCTTAATGAGCTACCAGTTCTCTAATGCTATATACTTAAGTTATAAGCTTATGATAAATCGTCCCGAAATTCGCATATCCTGGTACAAGGATCGTATGTTTTATGAGTTCAGCAAAGCTGAGTTTCATGTGTGTCTATATGTGTATGTGTGTGTGTGTGTGTGTGAGTGGCATGCAGTTTAAGTACTAAGTAGATTTTTTGAAAAGTACAATTAACAATTAGCTACGCGCAACAAATATTATATAGAGTAAAAAAATAATAAACACGTTACGAACAAGTTAGGCTTAGGGTTAAATACAGATAATACATGTACACACTCACACACACATAATACAGAAAGAAAGAGAGAGAGAGAGAGAGAGAGAGAGAGGGAGAGAGAGGATGTATATAGACATTCTATATGCGTCTTATTAATGGCTGTGCTTTTATCTTGTCTCGACAACGTTTACATAGTTTTCTCTTGGGGGTAAAAGATAAGACAAAAAAATATATACAAAAAAAAAAAAAAAAATATATAAAACAAAGCGAACATAAAATTTTATGATTTTTCATGTGCCTTGGCAAGGCACATATCTTTGCTTTTTATGTGATTTTAAGCAGTTTATATGCAATTTTTACGATCACCCATAAAATGCCTTTAAATGCAGCCATTATAAACGATTTACGCCCTTCGCGAACCTTTCCAAAAGGGTTTTTGAATACACAAATTGATACAAAGAATGAACAAAAAAAATAGAATCTATGTAATTAATTTCGCTGGGCTTTTCAGTTCAATTTCTATGTGGATGCAAGCGTTTGTGTGTGTATGTGTACATATATATATATGTATGAATGATTAGTATGTATATTTATATATGTATATAGCTATATAAGTCAAAACATTCATTTATAAAATTGAAAGCTCTTCGCTTGAGCTGTTCGTCATATCACTCATCAAAAAAACTCAAATACAATATTGATTTACAGTAAAGATTCTAAGGAAAAGTTGTTGGAAGGAAACAAAAAGAGAGAGAGAGAGAGAGAGAGAGAGAGAGAGAGAGAGAACAACCGACAAAATAATAATAAAAAGCTTACCTTCACGCTGAGTGGGTGCAACCGCCGCTAGGGGAGGTGGTAAAGCTTGTGGAAACTGTCCATAGACGGCGGGAAAGGCTGCGTTATATATAAATAATTTTTGTTTTTGGTTTTTACACAAAATCCGAAACATTTATAAAGACAACACAACAATTAAGATACGTATATATGTATATATATGATTTTTTGTTTTATGTTAAAGTAAGTAAGTTCTCTTGTTGGATTTTTCAGTTTAACAAAATTTATATGAACAAAACGGAGATAAATCATAATCATAGATGATTGATAAACTACGACCAGATCAGATCAGTAGCGTACTTAGTTATATATTTCAATCAGAAACAACATCGGAAAGTTAAGAGACACCAGCTAAAGTGGGCAACTGGATTTCTAGAGTGAAGTCCATTTGACTTTCACAGACAATAACAAAATAAAGTATACAAAATAAACCAATTTCAGATCGTGTTTTCGCAAAGAAATGTCAAACGTCAAACATTGAAACAACAAATTTTGGGTTCGAATATATTCAAAATATACTTAAAAACAATGAGAACAAGTTTTCAACATAAAAGCCAAAACAAAGAAATGCAGATTTCAATTCAAGTATAGTTCACTTAGTTGAGTCTGTCTCTGATTGTGAGAAGCACATAGAAGAGCACTGTTAGGCGTGTGCGGCTAAACTTGACTTGAATTCTGCGTTTCTCTGGTACACAAATCAAATGTTTATGTATATATAGAAGTTAGAGTTATATATAACACTTTACTAACAATATATATATATATTTATGGCATGACACAACAATTATTAATTATTTCAATAAAAACAATTATGAATGATTGAACTGTTTATTCTGTCTGTTGTTGTGGTTGAATTACATTTTATTTTCAGTATTATTTTTCATTTTTTAAGACAATGATGTTACGAGAAACTGACATGATAATGCATGAAGGAACATCGCGAGACTGAGAGAGGGAGAGAGTGGGGACGGGAGCTAGGATCAGGTGGGAGCGTGTGGTCCTATGATGAATGATGAATTGACATTTTGTGCCTATGGGACTTGTTCTAATCTATTATTAATATTTTCTTTTTGAGCACAATCAGATACGTAGTTCTCTTAGCCTAATGCATAAGTTATATATATATAAAGATAGGAAGATAGAGAGAGAGAGAAAGAGAGAGAAAGTGTGCCTAAGGCTGGGCAGAGCTTGGGCACTTACCAACTCCTGGAAATGGTGGCAAACCAGGGAAGGCATGTTGCAGTGCAGCAGCATCGCCATTTGGCAAACCTTGTGGTGGTATGGTCAGATGCAGCGGATCTGGAGCGAGTGTGAGATCTTCATATGAATATCAATAAATAGTAATCGTTAGCTGACTTCCAATATACCAAGTAACACGATGTGGATACTTACGTGGAAATGCCGTTTGTGGAATGCCATTCGTGAAGACGCCGTCGGCCACCGAGGCAGCTGCAGCAGCGGCGGCAGCGCCTCCTGGCTGCCCATTGGGCGTATTGGCGCCCATATTAAAGTTGGGCATCGTCGGCGAGGGCAGCGACGGCGGCTGGCCGGTGCCATTGAGGCCATGAGGTATTTGCGTTGCCAGGGCGGCCATTGGGTTCATGTAGGCGGCCGCCGAGCCCGGCGCTGTGGCCGCAGCGGCCATCAGAGCCGCCTGCTGTTGTTGCTAATGAGGCAAGAAGGATTGCAATCAAGCCGACTGAAGTGACTGTGGGGCTGTGTGGGCTACTTACCTGCGCGTAGGCGCCGTACGGTCCAAATTGATTAAAGACAAACGGATTCAATAGGTTCATATGACCGGCCATTTGCTGCATGCGTCTTATTTGTCGCTCCTTCTCCGTGTCGGCGTATTTGACAACCAGGCTGGAGGATGCACCCTGCAAAGGAAATAATTGGATTCACATCGTGAGCTCACTGAGTGGCATTGCATATTTATTGGCGGCTCTTCCGTTTCTCATTTCTCGTTTCACGTTTCACGTTTCCCCGGTTCCCCAGCTCCCTGGTACCAGGGCCTGGCACCATTCAATGGCAAATCCTATTACAGGCCATTATTTTGTGCCTTGTCACTCGACAGCGCCGGCAACATTGCCCTATTTTTACCTGTGTGACGGCGCCGCTCCCCACCGCACCTTGTTTCAGCTGTAGCACAGCCACCGCCCGCCCGCCGCTGTCTGTGCACTTTGGCGCTTGGCTTTTGTTATGCGAAGCGGACTGCTCATTATTATCATATTACATTTTATATGCCTTTGTGATCAACAACAACAGCAACAGCAACAGCAACAATGATAAAAAGCAAAAATACTCGTAAATAACAAAATAATTGGCAACGCACTTCAATTTGCATTTCCATTGAAATCGGCTTACAAGCCGCGCGCTCTTTATAATACATAATATAAGTACCTCCTACCTGGTTACTCCTATACACACATATTGTATATATATATATGTATATATACAGCTGTCTGTGCCTCGCGCCCTATCTACAATCAAGTACATTGAATCACGATGTTATCTATTGTTGGCTGTCATTGATTTTGAAACATTGAGCAACAAAGATGTTGCCTACCTCCCTCTCCCTCTCTTTCTCTCTATTGGTTTCTCTATCACTGTCTCCCTCTCCTTGCTGCTTTCTTTGATGTCAATTAATTAGCATAATAATGGACGCTTCACATTTCGCACTTCCGCCTCGACTCCCCCACCGCTTCCAGCTGCCGTCGTATGACAATTGAAGCGACAACATTTCATGTGCCTTGGCATTTTGTTTTGTTATAATTAAGACGTTTTGCAGATGAGTTGACTGTTTTTGTAATACGAAACCCGAAACAGGGAAGCTGGCCGAGCAGAGCAGAAGCTGGAGCTGAGAGTGGGTAGCTTTTATGATTCTGCAAATCATTAATCAATGTAACAATGATATTATATTGCATAATTTCAGCTGTCCAGCCTGCGAGTGTGTGCGTGTGTGTTAATGAGACTTTAGCTAAACAGGTGCTTCATGTACATAGTTAGCAAGCAGCCCCAGCAAACACAATTTTAATTAATGAAATATGAAACTCAAGTTTATGCAAAGGCCAAGCTAAATATCCAGGGAGCAAAGCAACCGCAGGCCAACCTGCCGGCCATCTGAAACTATATGCCCGACTCCTGGCAGCAGGCAGCAGGCACAAGGCAGGCAGCCAACATCTTTGTAATGTATTTTAATGAGCCAACAATGAACATTGGATATTACATAATTATATGTATCATGTGTATCTCCGCCCGGTGTCTATGATTCGTAGTAAACATGCAGATGAACGCCAACAGCTTTAAGCTGCAAATGCTGGAGCCGAGTTAAGGTGAAGATAGGCGAGAAATATGAACAGACAAATATGAACAAGAGAGTTGCAGAAACTATATAAATGTTTGAGTATATGAAAAGAGTCAAAGAGTTGCTTAAGTAGCTAGTGAAGAAGAACAGTACTTTAATTAAAAATGAAATTAAATTTTAAAATATTTTTAGCAAGGTAACTTTAATTATGGCAAGCAAAATCTTTAAGAAATTCTGATGAGCAATTTCATCAGCTTTCGCTCTTTTGCTGCTCATGAAATTTTAAATGAAATACCAAACAGCAGCAGCAGCAGCAGCAGCAGCAGCAGCAGCAGCAGCAGCAGCAAAAACAGCGAGAAGAACAACACATAATTATTGAAGTGCACTTCCTTTCAATTTTCGCCAACAAATTATAGCATATCAACGGCATGCCACACACTGACGCACACCATCGCGGCCATGTGGCAGCAACATTGTGAGCCCGTCGGGCTGCCCGTCCGCGTCGCTTCATCGCCCGGCTGCCTGTTAATTTCATATTTCGAAACATGACACTTTCACACATTGGCTAATTTAAAAGCATACAAAATGGTGGCCAACACACACACACACATACACACGCACGCACGAGCTGCCACGCTGTAGAGTTGTTGCCTCATTTCGTGACGAATGTGCTTTGTAGCAGCTGCCGCCGCCGTCGCCGTTGCCGTTGCTGCCGACTGTGTTGCATGTGGCACACAAAAGACGAATCCTTTTCGCGCATATGCAGCGCGTCTCGTTAAATTGTCGCCTGACACCTCACTAATGTCATCACCAGTGTCGAGAGTCAGCCACATTATTACTGTAATTATGTTGGCCGTGTAAACGTCATTAGGCGTTTTAGTGCCAGCCAACGGTACGTGCTCCAATCGACTCCTGCTGCTGCTGCTGTTGCTGTTGCTGCTGTAGCTGTCGTGTTGTTCGTGTAAATCTTTCGACATGTTTCACGAAAATTGCAGTGGACAAATTGCAGTGCAGCTAGCGCTGAAGTGGAAGTGTGGAGCGCAGTGTAGTTAGTAGTAACGAGTTGCAGCATAACGAGCTCCTATCTATGGTTGCTAAATTACATGCTTATCATATATCTTTTTGCCATATACGCATTTACTAGGTAGCACTAGGTAGTATATCAATGCTATGCTTCACCTGTATTACTATCTAGGTAGAATATTTTTCGCTCATCATTTAGTTAGCTATAATATTTGCCAGTCAATCATTGTTACTATAAATTACTATCAATTAAGAATCATCAAATACTACTACTCAATTTAATTGATTTCAATCATTTCTTTTGCTGCCGTCTCTTCATTTCACTCATATCATATTTTTACTTCTCTTCCTTCAAAAATCTCTTCATCAAAGCTCACTTTCCATTTAGCTCCATGAACAAATCCAAATGCCTGCTCCTGCTCAGCTAATCCCTGTCATTTCCAATTACGCTCCTATACCTATATCTGCCTCGCTAATTAGCGCTGCTCTTCAAATAGTGCAACAGGCTCGGTTAGAGCCGCAAGAGCTCATAAATTAATTCATTAACGTCAATTTGATAGCCATATAATCCCGAACCGCAAGTCTTGTCTTTCTCTCACTCTCTCTCTTTCTCGCTCTGGATTGGGGGCGGCTTGCCGATGGCCCCTAAAAAAGGCAAGCCTTCGTGAAATGATGTCTGCCTGTGGTCGTAAGTCAGTGAAGTCAGTGGAATATGAACGTTTATTATATGCTATGTGTGCAGTTGTTTGGCTGGCACTTCCGCTTCCTGAAGACGACGACGACACGATATTCCCATTCAAGTGAATTGCTGCGCCAAATGAAATGAAAAATTCAACACGACGCTGAAGGCAGGCAGCACGCTTCTGACTAGCTCTGCCTCTGACTTTGACTCTGGCTGTGTGTGCAACAGGCTGCCACATGCCGCATGCCGCATGCCGCATTTGCCGTTTGCCGTCTGGCAACTAACAAGCCAAACTATACTAACGGGAGGCTTGGACTTGTGCCAGGCGGCACTTTTGGCAGCAATCGCATGTTGCATGCCACTTGCTTTTGCGGCAGGGTCCTGCAAACGTGACGCCATTAGCTTGCGCCTTTCACCCCCCCCCCCCCCCCATCACTCTCTCACTTTCTCTCTGCCAATCGCTTAGAAGGCAAGCGCAGGCTTTACCATTTTGGCACTTGGCAATCTATATACACACTTATATATATTTTTTTTTCTGGTTCGCTTTATTGTTTTTTAATGCGCGTCGCTCAAAAGTTTTTGCTCGCCTCTTTGGCAAAGTTTCAAACCGCAGCAGGCCAATCGCACACAGGCAACGGCGCTCGTCGTTGCCCAATTACAATTGAAGGCTTACAGTGCATTTAAAAAGTAATTTGTCTGCCAGCCGACCCCCAAAAGCTCTGCACGTATTTATATTTAAATGCAAATGCAACCAAACCCGGATCCAGACACGAGCTCTACACGGCACAGGCTGTCGGTTGAGGGGGGGCCAGGGGCCAGGGGCCAGAGGTTCAGCAAGTGCACATGATAAACCTGTTGGCTGTTTGGGGCTCTCTTCAGACATGGCCGTAATCACAGTTACCCGGACTGGCTGTCGTGTTGCCGTTGCCGTTGCCGTGTTCACTAATGGTGGCTACAAGCCGCAAGCGTTGAGCTCCAGCCCCGAGCGCAGGGAGCCAGGGCACATGCACATAATAAACTGCAACGCGTGTGCTATAGCTGCCACTAGAGCTGTAGCAGGAGCAGGAGCTGGCGCTGGAGTCGTTTACGTGTCTGGGGACATGTTAACATGGCAGTCGTGCCAAAAAATTATTATTCCCGCCTCGATGCCGCTTTTTGTGTGTGCAACAACTGCGAGCGTCGATTTGTCAACGCCTAAAAGGACAACATATTTCTCTCTCAATTTGCAGCGAGAAAAAAAGAAGGAATATCAAAAGAAAAAAAAAAAAAAAAAGAAATACTAGCAAATAAATGGGCGGCAAATGGTTTTCACAAATGAATTATATATATAACTATATATATACATATATGGTAGTCTGTGCATGATTTGCATATAATAGTTTATTTTTATTATAATTTTTTTATTTGCTATTTTTTTTAAGCAGTCGCCGGCCGCAGCTTGTTTTAATTGCTAAATGAATTGGCCTGGCGCGCATTTGTTTAATGGCCAGCCATTTTTATATATCAATTAAAGCGCCAGCAAGAAAATGCATTTATTTATTTAACATAAAGGCGCATAAATTTGAACGCCAAATGGATTTGGCGCAAATAAATATAAGCCTAATAGCAGGTGTTATTTAAAGGTGTTAAATTGTAGAAGAGCTCACGATTTATTCGAAAAGCCAGCGTAATGTTTATATATAAATGCATTGAGGCACTTTTAGTTTAAAATATCTTATATATATATTTACATAAATTATATCATGTGACTCAATATCGTATAGTCCAGTGAGTTTTCTAACAACATAGCGTCTCACTCTTAGAGTACTGTTGGATGTATTACTCAGACTGGCACGCTGGCACGCTCTAAGCATACTCAAATTTTCACGAGAGTGAGACAAATATATGCAGCTATTGCTGAGAGAAAATGAGATGGCATGTAGGCGTCACATTCTTAGAGTAGTGTTGGAAGTATTACTCAGGTTGGCAGCACGCTCTAAGCATACTCAAATTGTCACGGGAGTGAGACAAATATATGCAGCTGTTGCTGAGAGAAAATGAGATGGCATGTAGGCCTCTTGTCAAATAGTTATGTATGGGTGTCAGTAGCATGCCAGTGATGCAGTAGACAGTGATGCTAAGAATTGTGAGTTTATATAAAAGGAGAGCAAGTGAATTACAGCTGTAGAGCAACATCGGGCACTCGTTATACAGACAGCCCTATCATCTGATCATCCTGAGCAATATAAATTCCCAGTAAGTTCCACCAATCAATACAAAAATATATTGATTTATTAGCAGACTCAACTATGTATTTCCCTAAAATATATTATCTCCTTTCCGACTCGCCTATGGAAGACTTTCTCCAATTATTTAAAGCCTCAAACTCTCGATGACAGCTGTAAAGTGGGCAAAAAAAAAAAAAAAAAAGTAGCAGAGTAAAACTAATTACAAATTCATTTCCACATTTTAATTTTGCTGTCAGCTGCAGCTTCAGCATCAGCTTCAGCTCCAGTCAAAACAAATCTTCAACTGAATGCACAGCAGGGGGGAGTCCACTCAAAACCGCTTCAGAGCAACCGCAAGCCGAGTAAGTAATCTTTTCCGGCAAATAAATCACACCATCGAGCGGGCGAGAGTGGACAAAAAATAATAAAGAACTCTGACTGCGAGTCAAATTAGTGTAAAATGCCACTAAGCTACCTAAGAGTATGCTCTGCATTAAAAAATGTACGAGCCATGCGAAAAGTTACTTACTTTCGGGGCCAAAGTTGCGACGCGCTGTTAACCGCAGCCCGCAGGGATCGAGGGGAGAGACGGAGGGGCGGACAGACGGACGGGCGGACGGTTAGACAGACAGGCGTTGCATACATTAAACAACTTTTGGCTCATTGCATTTGGCCGGAGTCCAAGTCCGGGGCAGAGTCCTCGCCCGTGTCCGTGTCCGTATCCGTGTCCGGGTCGGCATCAAAAGGCAGCCAAATGGAGCCGCAGGCGAAGCGTAAAATGCGGGCAAGCAAAAAGCGCGAGGCGAACAACGGCGTTGACAATGCAACTTGCCAACGTTGGCCAAAATGAAAAACTTATTTAATTTACTTTGCTTTTTGCCCAGCCCGCCGCCGCCGCAGCCCAGCCATTTAATTCAATTAGTCGCTGAGAGTACTCTTGGCCAAGGCTTAAAGCGAATGCGAGTGCAGGCCTAAAACACAATCAGGCGCAGAAAGGTCTAAAGAATAGCCATTGCAAAGCCAACAGAGAGCTGGAAAAACTTGCGCATTAAATACATTATATATAAGGAAAATATATGTATATACTTAAAGTTTAGTTAAAGACTTCTAATAAGCAATCAACAGGCTATAGAGCGAGAGAGAGCGAGTGGGAGAGAGAGAGGGCGAGATATGCTTGGCATGTGACAGCAAAGTTTTAATGCAAGTTGTTGTTGCAGCTGAGGGACTTGACTTGGACAGGACAATTCGTAAATAACGCCTTGAATACGCCCCATTTTGTCGTATCTGTCCTTCGCATGCCTTGTTGCACATGTCTTGCATAGTTCACAGAGCTCCAACTGCGAAGAACTTGGCATTTTGTTATCATTGTTGTTGCCGCTGTTGTTGTTGCTGTCGTTGCTGTTGTTGTAGTTGTTGTTGTTGTTGTGGGTATAAATGTCGTGAGGACCGCACAGTTTACTCAAGCAAATGGCTGGCTCAACACGGCAGCAAAGGACTGGCAGGATATTACATGCAAGCATGATTGAGTTTCGAGCACTTCTCGTCCTGCATAAGGACATACACAGCCAGGCAGGCAGGCGGGCAAGCAGGCAGGCAGCCAAGGCTAAGGAGAGGAAGCGCACAATTTCATAAATTTAATGTTGGCAAAAAGTTTTTTCTCTTTGCTGCCCACTGATTTTAGCATAGGATTGCAACAAATTCAATTTCGACTGCGCCTCTCTCTAATGCACTTAAAATCAAAGTGCGTTCACACAGTTTACAGCTGGCAGAACAGAAAAAAACTACAAAAACTGAACTGAACTAAACCGAGTCTAAGGATGGCCCGGATAGCCATAGCCAGGCCGGCAGCCCTTTAGACCGTCTGTCTGCAGCGTTTTTTGTGCTTGATTGAACAGAATGTTGCCAGGGCCAAATTTAATTTACGACTCTGAGCTTGACTGAGAGAGAGAGAGAGAGAGAGAGAGTGAGGGGAGACTGTGCCGCATGAATATTTCATTTGCAGTTGGTTGCCATGAAAAGGCGCAGCCGAGACTTAAGCCGAGAGCACTGCAATCGCAGTCGTAAACAATTTACAGTCCAAATTGTTAATAAAATTATCAAATATTATATTTATGGGTGCGCATTATGGTCAGTATGGTCAGTTGTGAGCGGGAGAGGGAGAGGGAGAGGGAGAGGCAGACGGAGAGAGCCGCCCACAAACTTCCAAATTCGTTGGCTTTTTATGCTCACAGTTTAATTTGCTGCTTTGGTTTTACGAGCTGTTGATGCGATAGTTGTTTTTACGGATAAGCACAGCAGTAAGTGCCCTCTCACATAGCTGCCCTGGCCGACGCCAAAGCAGTGCCACGCCCATAAAGCGCAACTCTTTAAACAGGTTACGAGTCACGTTCCAGCACTCTGCTGGCATTAAAGCAGTTTTTGATGGAGCAACTTCATAGAGAAGGTCTAGTTAGGCCATCCACTGTTAAGGATATCATAATAAGATAACAATAACAACAAAATCTATGAAGTAATGTTGGTATTTTCAGGAAGAGAGGGTAAGAGAGAAGGGTAGAGCGAGATGAACAGCCAAAGAGTTTATTTCATGTTTATTTCTTCTGCTCATTGATTTTTTTCTAGAGTGAGTAAACTAAAATACCTTGGGGAGATTAGATTGTCGCCCAAACAGCCTGGCTGCAGAGCTACGAGATCGAGTCTTGAGTGAAGCTCAATCAAATCTATATTTAACTGAATATTAAAATAATATATTTATTTAATGTAAATGTAGGCAACATTGTCATTGCAATCCACTCATCCGTAAATATTTGCAATAATAAAAACCAATTAAATTTCCTTCCTTTAGTAAGCCTCAGCAAACGTAGTCATTCTATCAACTGGCTCAACTTTTAGTGCAGCTCGCTGAGCAAACGAATCGTGTCTAATGAAAGAGCATAAAATCAACATCAAATGGGTTAAACAACACGCGCTTGCAGATCCAATTAGTTGCAATAACTAAACCAATGCCTTCTTTGGGCTGTTCCTCTCCCTCTGCCTATCCCTCTCCCTATCACTATCCCTGTTTGGCCATGTGCTGACCAGTGCCGTGCCAATTGCCAGCCACAAACAGCAAAACATTTCAAAGGACACGTCAGGAACAGGGCACAGCTGCAGTTGCCGTTGCCGTTGCCGTTGCCGTTGCAGTTGCAGTTGGTCTGCTGAAAATTGCGCAAAAATAGTCTCTGGAAAAACTGAAAACTAAAAACTAAAATCCAAATGAAAATATTATTAAATTCAATTGGGCAAACATTACAGAAACATGTGACAGGCACGCACACACAGAGTGTGAGAGAGAGAGAGAGAGAGTGGGAGGGAGTGCAAGGGTCAGCTGAAACATATGTGGATGCAACATGGCGTCCATTTGGCAACGGCCGCCGCAACAAACGACCAAAAATTGCATTGCCATTTTTACGCGCAATTTGTTTTGCGGAAATATTGTGAAAGTTTTTCGGGGCGAACCGGCGAACCGGCACACTAATGTGTGTGCTTGTGTGTGCGTGTGTATATGTGTGTGTGTGTGTGTGCGTATGCAATTGCCAACAGCAAATGGCCGCAAATGCTTGATACACACACACACACACGCATATATATATAGAGAGAGAGAGAGTGAGAGAGAGACACATATATTTTTATGTGCGTTGATTTCTGATTGTTATATAACATTTCATTTAATGCCCCGTTTAAGCCGTGCTAAAAAAAGATAGAGACAGAGCTCGAGTGCGAGGTATATGCCTTAATTTAATCATGCGAAGTCTGTGTTACGCCCAAATGCAGTAAGCACAAATCGCTTTGGCATGCCTCGCCAATTGCTGTGGCAGAAAGAAATGCAACCGAAAAGTAACATCAAAATCATGGCAAAATCTTTTCTAACTATTTGCAATTCAAGCATAAGTCTGGCAGTCTCCAGTGGCAAACAGGCAGCAGCATATGCAAAAAAAAGAGAAAGAGAACGAGAACGAGAACGAGGAACGTAGCAGAACGAGCTCCGCCCATTGGCAACAAATCTGGCAATGAATATATTTGGCCAAAACGAGTGTCTGGCAGGCGCATTGCAAACTTCTAGGCGCTGGCGTGAAACATTTTACTCGACTCTACCCGACGCCGTCACCTCCTCCTCTGTTGGCCTGGCTGCTTGATAAACGAGCATCGTCAAGTGGAGCGCGCGTTTGGTTACCTGCCAGACTCCTTGGACTCCTTAGACGGTTTGGCGGTTTATATTTTGACAATTTTTCTCGGCGCAGTCTAAGTTTCCAGCACACAAATTGCTAGCGGAAATGATAGACGGCGGGCGGTAGCAACTAGTTTTCTAGGCAATTTATACAGTCACATGTTCCTTTATTGTCTGATAGCGGCTCAAGCTGACTAAAGAAGTTGAGTGCCTCAATTTGGCTTGGCAGGCTAAAGTGTCCTTAATCCGTGAGCAAAGCCCAGAAATCGATTTCAAAGCGAATATAAATCTGCGGCTGATCGAAACAGATTGTGGCCGAGAGATGAACTCTAAAATCGAAGTATAACTCTGGGTGTGCTCTCTGGCAGATACTTAGCCCGGGAGATACTTAACTCCTTTTCATTATTTAAATAAGTTGTTTTTGTGCAGCCCGTAACTTTACTTAAAGCTGCATTCGTATTTGTCTTGAGTTGGTTTTTTTGTTTTTCAATTTCTCCTACTTCTTGGCCATTCTGCTTGACTTGCTTATCATAACAAAAGTTGAGAAACTAACTGAAAAGTAGATAGAGATAGATACAGAGTGACAGCAGATAGAGAAGAGAGGGAGAGGGGGGGAAAAGAAACTGTTCGTCAAAACGAAATAATATGCCAAAGCATTCTTCACTGATTCGGCGCTATGCGTTTTTGCACTTCAAAGTACTTCAAATCAATTTTCTTCACTTATTTTCATAAACCGCCAGCCGGCACGCCTCCCACAGTCCGTCGCCCGCCTGCTGCTCTCATGTCCTGCGGACGCAAAAAATTTGCCAGAGAAGTTCAATTTTTGAAAAATATTTGCAAATTTCATTCACTGCGCTCGTCCATTCAAATTTCCTGCATTTATGTTGTTGTCCTTTAGGGACGCGGCCAGAAATATGAGAGCGGCAAAAGGCAAAGGCAAAGCACAAAAAAAAAGGAAAAAAAAAAACGAAATGGAGAAATAAATGGAAATAAAGGACAAAACAGCAGCATGGCCCGTAGCCGACCAGGTCCAGCAGCTGAGCTGTGTACGTGCCCCCTTTACCGCCGCCCCTGCCGCTGCTTCAGCCCCTTCTTCATTTTCGGCACATTTGGCCCGACGCAAGGACCTTTTGTTATATTGAGAAGGCAGCAAGAAATTGCGCTAAGATGCTTATCCTTTTTTTCTCCTTTTCTTTTTTCTTCAGATTTTCTCTTTTTTTTCCCCTTTTGGGGGAGCAGCAGGAATGGTAAAAATGCTCCATTATTATTTTTATTACTTATTTGCTTTTAATACTTGACGATGGCTAGGACGAAACGTCATCCAATCTCAAAGCGGATGTCGTCTACTTTGCATTTTGAGCCGTTCTACTTGTATGCTTCCTGACGCTAGCCAGGATCCAGCAATCCGGCATATTTTAAACGACGTCGCGTCGCCCCACGTCCCCATGTCCCTCGTACCCGAAAATTATTATACTTATGGCCCGGGTCCTGCGTCCCGACGCACTTATTGAAAAATTCGCATCTCACATCAGTGAAAAGAGAAAGAAAGGCGAACAAAAAATCGAAATGGAGAAAATTCTTTGGGCATCTGAGCTTCGATGACTTTCGCTTGGCTTCGATACTTCGTCTTCGACTTGGACCTGGACTTGGCTGCCTCTGCTGCTGCTGCTGCTGCTGCTGCTGTGCAGTGGCTCTTGTTTTAAGTGCAGTCCCTTAGTTGGCTTTGTCGTCTCTGTATATGCAAAAAATTTGTCTACTGTCTATGGTCGGTCCGGCTGGTCGTCTTTTGTTATTTCTTGTGCTTAAGTAGTTTTTGCTGTTTTTCATACTTTTAGCTTGTAATCACTGTCAATGTCGACCATCCTTGCGCTCGTGTTTTGTTTCTGACATGCTGCTTAAATGGTTCTCAAGATTTAGCTACTTGATCTCCGCCACCCCGAAGTTATTAATAATAAGCTATACAAATTTTTCAGTGTCTAGTGCATAGATTGCAAGGATTGCCAAGGATTTGTCTGCGACACTGCACTTACATAAAGGATGCCCCTCGAAAGGGTTCTTTTTTACTCGTTTACTTTATTCTTTTTTTTGCATTGTATTATGCAAATTTGTTGTTGTTGGTACATACCTGCAACGATAAAGAAGAAGAAGAGAAGTGATATGAGTAAGTGGATATATATTCTTTTTTATGATTAAGGGTTGTCTGGACGGGGTTAAAGGGTTAAACTGTATAATGCCTGTTGATGCTCAGATAAAATAAATTGACTAAAAGGGTTAGCCATATTGATTTATGCTTCAATATATAAGATTCCCAACTCTATTTGGGATCTACATACATATATGGACTCTCACTCCTTTCTAAAGAAAACATATCTCGTATTCTGCTTTAATGTGCTTAAAGTCTTAGGTTCTAGCTCTTGGTTTCTCTAAAATGTGCTGCTTGCTAAATCAATTTTCCAAGTCCCTTTTAAGCCACTTTTAAATGTGCTAAACATTTACAAAATGCTATTTGGGCGGCTATTCGAGCTCTGAGCTCTGGCAGTAAAATTTTAATAATAGCAAAAAGTTCAATTGGCATTTCAATATTGTCTTTGACCTTAGCCTTTTATCAAGAAAATGCATTGGCACAAATTGTGGGGGGCGGTGACACGGCACGCACACAGCACAACACACACACACACACACGCACACTCATAAACACCCAGACAGACAAACACACAGATAAACGAGCTAGACTTTTGCCTAGCAACTGCCAGCTTCTAGCCAAGGGGAACTGGTTTAGGGAGCTGACGGGTGGACGGGCATAGGGTCCTGATATTATGAGTGTTGCTGGCATTTCAACGATTTTCAGTTTTCTTATTAAATATTCTAGAAATGTTTCGGAGTCCAATGATTGTGCAATGGCATGTACGCGCTGCCGTGCCCCTCGAAGTGCTCTTGGCCTCTGCCACTGCCACTGCCACTGCCTCTGCCACTGCCTCTGCCACTGCCTTTGCCTTCTTGGCTGCTGCAAAGCATTTTTCGCTTTCAAGCAGCTGGGCGAGGGAGCTGCCAAATGTTGTTTGTCATTTTAAGGCAGTGCCATGGGTAACTAGTGAGCTGGAACTATGGAGTAGCAGCAGCAGGAGCAGCAAATGGCATTGCATGGGTAGCTGGTAGCTGAGGCAACAACAAAGTGAAAATGAAATGACTCGGAACGAATGACAAAGCAAGCATTTAGATGGCAGAGAATGAGAGAGTGCTTCGAGAGAGAGAGAGAGAGAGAGAGAGATAGAGTGAATGAGAGCGGGCAACGAAGTAAGGGGTAAAGCCAAGTGAGAGGAGACCAGCACACACTCACACACACACACACACACACACGTACGTTATGTACCTTTTGGCAGTCAATGAAGCATAGCCTAATTTGCAAGCCAGAGCTTAAAGCATTTCGGCATTTCGGCATTTTGCATTTTAAAGTATGCTCTTATCCTAAGCGAAAAGGGAATTTGAGGCTCACTTGCATAATTCAGCAGATCTGTCACACTTTTCTGTCCGTTTTGGTCAAGCGGCTGCAAAACATACATAGATGATAATCATTTCTGTATCAATCACTTAAGAGAGCGCAGAGTTTCCATATTAAATTTTTAAAGCAAAATATATTTATTGCTTGCCTGCCTGCGGCCAGACACGAGTCTTCCATAACAAATCAAAGCGTTTTACTGATGTTGATGATGCTGATGATGTGTGGGTGTGTGTGTGTCTGTTTACCTTTGGGGCCATCAACGAAAAACAGCTAAATAAACAAACGTGCGCCCACCAAATTATGCAACGCAAATCAGCGCATTTTCCGCTTGAACAAACAACAACTCGCGTCTGCGATAAACAGCCAACTAATTTGGCTGCAAAGCAGCTAAAAACAAATCTCGCTGAAAAAAATATTAGAGAGACAAACTAATTTACAATACGCCCAAAAGCCAGAAATGTCAAGCACACACGCACATGCAGAGCGAAAGAGAGAGTGAAGAGGGGGGAGAGAGAGAGAGACAACAATCGAGTGCAGTGTAAATATCCTGCGGTTTTTAGTTTATTATTAATTTTTGTCAACGAGTCCTGTGCTCGAAAGCCTGCTGCTGTCTGTCTGCTCTGTCATTGATAATAAATTTTGAGCTGTGCAAAAAAAAGGTAAATATATACATATATATATGTACACATATATACATTATGCCTATAGTAAGTATATATGCTAAACGCGTGTTTAAGCGACATTTAATTAATAACACCCAAATGCCCAGCGGCAACAATTGTTATTGAATATTTTGTTATTAATTTCAGCAAAAAGCTGGCTCGAGGCAAGAGTATTCGAGGGATTTGTATAGACTAAAATATACTACAAAAAAAAAAAAAAAAAAAAACTTTTAAAGATATCTCTATTGTCAAAAATTAGTTTTAAAGGGTATTCAAGTGATTCGTATATACGAGAGGTAGAATCAAGAGTATTCAGTAGTAAATGTTGCCTAATGAAAATCGTTTATGAAATTTGTATTAATAAAATTATATAATAAAGAAAATTAAATAATATTGAATAATGTAAGAAATGTACATTATATATTTATATATTTTTTTGATATGTTTTATATTTAAATACTAAATTTGAAGTCGGAAAAAAATGAAACGGAGTGAGCGAGAAATTTAAAAGAGTTTGAATCAAACTCGTATTTGATTTATATACAATGACAAACAGAGAGAGAGAGAGAGAGAGAGAGAGAGAGAGAGAGAGAGAGAGAGATAGAGAGAGAGAGACAATGAGATATAGACTTTTTAGCATTTTAGAGTATATTCTGTGTCGGCTTTAGCCATCAACTTTCAGTTGCCTGTCGTCAGTTAAATTTTATTTGTTCTATTCTTTTTTGGCTTTGTGCAGCGAAAAGCGGAAATCACGCACATTGCGGTTAGAGTTGCTGTCCACACGCCCATAGCTCTGTGTGTGTGTGCGTGCACAGTTATTTACTTGATTAAAAATTAATAATTGCATGCAAAACAACGCCAGCTACATATATATATATATATATATATATATATATATATATATATACGTAAAAAATCCTTATAGCATAACAAATAGCTAACGGGCAAACCAATTTTTGCACACGGATGCAATTTAATATTTTAAATATGTCAATTAAAAGCGCTGTAGAGCGGCTGGGGCTGTGGGGCTGTGGGGCGTGGCGCTGACAGTACGCTTTGGCGGCTGCTGTTTATAATAAATTATATAACATTTTGCCGACCGGCAAATAAATTAAACAAATGCAACAAATTTTATTGCACAGTTGATAAAATCCTACAATTTTTTTGTTTGTTCTCTGTTCGTAAATCGGAATTAGATTTGATGCAAAAATGTTGGCGGGAATTCATGGAATGCTTAAATGCCAGACGAAATATTGAATGCGAATATCTACAAATATATTTGGTTTTCAACATTCCGAATGCTTTATAAAAGTGCAATCAATTATAAGGCAGGGCAGGTAGTCATATATGTATATATATATATACAATGTACATATATATCAGTTGGCTGGATATAGCTGCTTTTAGGCATTATTATTTTGTGCAGCAGACGCTGCAGAGTGCGCTATAAAAATATTGAACTTTACGACTGTGGCACAGCAGCACTCGTTCGTGGCACTTGTCATAATTCCATCAGCTGCGAAAAATCTTTAAGCCAACATCGCAGAAAGGCTGAGCCGCGGCTGAGTGCTGGCTGAAGCTATCTAGCTGGGGCTGCTGTGTGTGTGTGTGTGCGGGTGTGCGTGAGGGTGCAGTGTTTCCATGGGCTGCACTCTAGGCAAAGTCAAGTGCTTAAAGCAGCTCAAGAGAGCGAAGCAGCAGCAGCAGGAGATGACGAGTGCTTCATAATGCACATGAAAGCAGGAGCAGCAGCAGCAGGAGAAGCAGACGTACTCACTCAGCCAGTCGAGCCAGTGGAGCCAGTCGAGGCGGTCGTCGCAGCTGAAGCAATAAAAAAGCACGCTACACGTCCGCCTCGCCTAGTCAGACACAAAAAAGGCGCTCGTTGAGTTGTAGAAGGACGTCATCGGGTCGCAGTTTAAACGACTTAAGCGCCAAGGAAATCATCATTAAAGTCTCGCCTGTGCCCGCCCAAAAAGCGTAGGCGTTGACGCTGCTCCATGCACTTTTCCTGTTTCTTTGCTTCCTCCCTCTCATTCTTGTGTTTTTTGTGGGCGTGCACCGCCCACATTGCAATCGACAATGCTGGTTAAGTCAAGTGTAGGTCGTTGTTCGGGTCGCATAGAGTTCGAGCGGCAGCCCTCAGATCCAGCTCTATGCTGCCACAAGCCATCAAGTTGATTGTTGTTGCACGAACCGAGCTTCGTCTCCATTTTGACGCTGCTCGGCGAACACTTAAGTAAATAGAGTTCAAAATGAAATGCGCCCATTGAGCAGTGAAGTGCTCGGGCCTTGGGCTGACATCGATCTGGCCAAGAGTCAAAGCGGCCAGCGGCCGGCGGCGAGGGCGCCACAAAAGGCTTACAATGTTCGGTCAGCTGTTAAACGTTGTAGTACCAGACTGCATTACGAGCGTACTCTAGCCGAATATAGACAGCAATATATATGTATATATGTATATACATATATGCATGCTGCATACCACTATATGTATGCTTTAATGCTCTTGTCTCTGCATTTGTTTTCAGCTGTCCGTGCGTGCAGCATTTTAATTAACATGCAAATCCAGTTGAAATGCCAATTTATGCTTGACATATAATAACAAAAAAAAGGGAATATATATATATAAATAGAGAGAGAGAGAGCTACAAATAGGGGTATGTGCTGAGCCTACAGTGCTGTTCAGTTTAATATATTCAACTTAATTCGCATTGCTTTTAATTGGGTTTTTAAATAGACATACATACATATATATATATTTTTATTGGAAATTAAATATACGACTTGTATGTATATATACAGCAAATTAAATTTTATAAACAAAAAAATTAAATTCATAATTTATATTTGCAAAATTAAAAATTCTTCAAATAATTTTAGAACATTTTTTACTGAATAAATCAAATTTTGTTTTTTTTTTTTGCTTTAAACTCTTTAAGCCTTTTTTTTGTTGTGTTATTAAAGGCTTTCATGCACAGAGTTTACTGTAGCATATATGCTCTTCTCACTGCAGTGTAAGCGGCATTAATTCTTTAAAAATAATTATATAATAATTACTTATGCATTGAACAACGAAATCAATGCGTGTCCAGATTATTGTTATTATTATGCAAATTATATATACATACATATGTGTATATACATATATGCTATGTATGTACATATGTAAAGTACTTTTTGTATATAATTAATTTCACTGTAGATATTTCTGTGCGCATTTTTACATTGAGCTGACGTCTTGCGTGTTGTCAGAGAGTAAATATGAAAAATGATAGCAATAAAAATAATAATAATAATGATGATTATTTTATCATAGTCGTATGTGCGAGGCACTGCATAAATAGGTTTTAATTCGGTTTTATAATCAGAAATGCAATGCATAATAAACATTTTAATGAGACGACCTGACAACGATCACAGCCATTCGCCGAACAAAGAGACAACAACAGCAACAACAACAACAAACACAATTTATCAACTGTCAGTGGCAAAAGTCTGTTTGCCAGCGAGGTAAACTGAAAGTCAAGTCAATTTGGTAAAAATTGAAACACCTGCTTGATTTCACGCCTGATTTAACTTGGCCATTGTCGCCGGCATTGTCCAGAGTCCCTTTGTGTGTCTGTGTGCCTGTGTGTGTGTGTGTGTGTGTGTGCAGAGCAGCATGTGTTTGCAATTTAGCAGTCAGTCAGCTAAATTCAACAGCTCGAACTTTTTCGTTTGCCAGCTCCTTGGGCAAACACGGCTACTTGACGTTCGGCTAAGTGCACCTTGGCCAAGACGTTGGATCGTCGGCGTCTGATAAGCAAGGAATAAAAAAAAATCCGTGTTGCCCCCTGTAGCAATTTGTCTTTTGTTTGAAGTAAAATTTGTTGTTTGTCAGCGCGCAACATTCAAGTTTAATGCATTCAACTAGTTTAGCTGGCAAATGCCACAACGCCTCGCGGCATCAAAGTTTCAATAGAGATAGAGAAGGAGAGGGAGAGAGAGGGAGGAGAGCGAGACGGCTGCCAGCCAGGCGAATAGGCCATAATTAAGGCAGCATAACATTTGGTTTTGGCATAAGCCATAACAAGCCGGCAGGAGATCTAAATGACAAGTCGAACTGTGAATACACTGAGAGAATATATAGAAGAAAATGTAAAGATTTTGTAAAGCACTATATAAAGCCTTATATATGGGGATATTATAGATTACAAATATTTTGTATTTTCATAGTAAATTAGTTTAATATTAAACTATATTTTATATCAGATTTATTTGTGCTTCATAATCTCTAAAAATACTCCATTTAAAGTATTTTTAAATGACAATAAGCGTACTTTAACGCATATGAATATATTCACATTCACTTGTTAGCAGCTTTGTCAATTCATAAGCTCCATCAGTCAGTGATGAGACCCCACTTAAAAGGCCCCAACAACTATGTACAATGTCGCCAACTGCGAGTGCCAATGACATTAGCCATGGCAAAGCTAAAGACATGGTAATTAGTGGGACATGCACGTACACAACACACACACACACACACACATGCACACATACGCACGCACACAATTTATGCATTCGCTGAGGCCGCAGAACGCATGTGGCTGGCAGCGCGTCTATTGCTAGGCTATGCTTTATTTTAAATGCTTTTAATTGTTCTGTCAACACACACACACGCACGCTGGAGGCTGCAGGCAATATGTGGCGCTTCTTATGTGTATGTGTGTGTGTGTGTGTGTGCATGTGTAGCCCAGTGCCTGTCAAACCGCAGCGCGCCTAAATGCATGCTTTAAAACTTGTTTGCGTGCTAAGCTAATGAGCTTTGCCATTACACAACAAGCCTCAGCAGCTCCTGCCAACCCCTTCTCGATCTGTCTCCCTCTCTCTCTCTCTCCTTCTCTATATATATGTAATGATGTGTGTGTGTGTGCACTTTGTTTGCGGTTGTGTCATTAACAGCAGACGCCACAGCTCTCGGCCTGCAAAAGTTATTAGCAACAACTAAACATAAGTAAGTGATATTTGCCCGGGGCATACAACTTGGTTGAATGGTTGAATGGGCGCTGTAAAGGAGTGCGACGTGGGCCGAAGAGTGCCAAAGGGGGCGGGGGTGTGGCATCAACTTACATGCCAGTCCAAATATTAACTCATTTCGGTTTAAGTGCGTGCTGCGGCACAAATTACGGGAAAAACTTTCGACACTGAAGCATTTGATTATAGGTGTGTGTGTGCGTGTGTGTGTGTGTTGTTTGCATTATTTGTTTGTTGAGTTGTTGTTAGAGTGAAATGAAGAGTTAGGGGGGTTGTTGCAGAGCATTAATTAAATTAAAATTGATTGAAGCACATTTGGCACAGAGAACAGAAAGCATTGACAGACCTCAAATGATATAAGAGCCCTGTTTATTGGACTAATTGGTTGCAAAAGGTTCACGAAAGAGCTGGGCGAGAGTATTTAGAGTTTAGCTAAACATATATTGTATATGTAGATATATACATATATAAAATAAATAAATTAAACACCCCCATTAAATACTTTCAATAAATATTAATTTTCTATTCCAAAAAAAGCAAAGATTAGTGCAAAAATCTATATAAATTCTATATAAATTTGTCCTATTTGTTGTTTCTGTGTTACGCTTCACACATTTTTATAATTATTTAATTTAATTTAATTTCGTGTTTTTCTTTCATGTTAATTAATTTTGTAATTAAATATGCATTTATGATGCATGTGCAGCAGCATATCCTATTTATCTATGAATTATGCTATATTTATGTATGCCATTTTCAATATACATATATTTTTTATCAGGGCTCTCATTTATTTATATATCTATATTTATTTGGCTAGCGCACATGTTGACATGTAAATAAATAATGCAAATACAGTGTGAACAACTAAGAGCGTTGCAGTTTGGTGTAATGCAATGCTTGAATACTCTCTCCTAGTTTAGCTAATATAAGTTTATGTAAATAGCAATAATTAGATAAACTATATAGATTAGAGTTCGGAATAGATAATTGATCGCAATATAAAATTCTATATATAGAGTCAGAGCAGTCAGAATCAATATACTTAATTCACTGTATAAACACACATGAGAGGCATCAAAGGACAGCATATAGAGCACTCATATTTTTCATATAAATATGAATGAGCAAATGATTTTCATGTACTTACACAAATAGCTAATTATTTTTGATTTTTAATTGAAATGCAGTGGCCGCAAGCAAAGGAAAAGGAGCGACAGAGAAAAGGGATAATTGTCAAATACAAAAAAAAAAAAAAAAAAAAAAAAACAAATTATTAACTAATAAAAACTATATATATATGTATATACATATAATAAATATGGCTTTATATATGCACAGCATAGATAATAAAACGAACTTCCGTTTTCTGCCAATGCCAATTATATATAAAATGGGGAAAAAATATTGCAAGGAATTAAATACATTTCACAATGATTAAATGAGCTGCTCATCAATTATATATCATAAATATATACAAACATAAATATACACATATATAGAATTGCATTTGCATTGCTGCTGAAAATGATTTTCCATTATTATTATAATTTCTCGTTTATTTGTTATAATGAAAATGCATAAATAAATGCCAAATTACATTAAACTCATTTGTTGTTCTTCTTGTTGTTGTTTTTCAATTGCTAATGCATATCTATAATTTGCAATATATTTGCGTATGTGTGTGTGTGCATGTGTGCGTACTTATTGGCATTTGCCATGCTCAGCCAATTGGCAACAACGCTCGACTATAAGTTAATTAACAATGACTTTAATGTGCTGCAATCAAATGCAACTCGCTGCACTTTCTACGGCCTATGCAAACTGTATTTAACTGTAAGTTTTTAGCATTTAAATGGTGTACGGCTAACGACTTTAAGCCTGGCCAACTGCAACATTTATCAAGCACTACCGGCGTCCGCTAAGCAGAGAAGATTGATAGAGAAATATAACATAGTAACTGGGATCTAGCGCTAAGCTACCCCCGGAATAATTCATTGCTATGAGCTTATATATATTTTTTTCTGATTATAGAGTTCGGATTTGGCGCTCTTTTGTTATACATTAATCAAATGACTAAAAAAAGGGACGCACCTAGCTAATATTTAATCTGGCTAACAACACAGCCTGCTGCAGCGCCAGAGCTCCTCTTTCTTCAGTTGATTTGGGCACTTGCTAAATAAGCAGCGGAAATATGAAATTTGAGTAATTGCTCGGGGTTATGTCGTGGCATATCATAAATCATGTTGCATAGTTTTAGGCGCGCTCATAAAACCCTATTAAAATGTAAAATTAAACCGAGCAAAACCGAAGCGAAGCGAAGCGTAGCGAAACGAACCGAACTCAACTCGAATGGCGCAACAAAATATTTATTAAAAATGTATGCACTGCCCTCAGCTCAGGTGTTGCACTAGCTCTCGATGTGTGTGTGTGTAGGAGTAAGCGTGTGTGTGTGTGTGTGTGATAAAATAGCAACAATCACCATTAGTGTCATATGCCATCATCAATCATCGGCGCGCAGAAGGACAGCGTCCAAGTTGTACTCAGCCAGGCGACAAGCGACAGCCGACAGCCGACAGCCGACAGGCGACAGGAGCAGACGACAGCAGATCCTTTGTTTGGCCAAGACGCTCGTCGTTGAGCCTGTTGCCAGTTTAAAGCGCTCTTAAGCAGTTAGAGCTAAAGACAGAGACTCAGAGTTGGGGCCATACAAAAACCTAGGCTGGCTATTGTTTTCCTTCCATTCGGGTTGTTTGCTTCAGCTGCCTTGTCATCGTCAGCTGCTGTTTGCTTGGGACATGTACTAATATTTTCGTGTTCGGCTTGTCAGTGTGCTTAAGGATACTTGGGGATGGCCGGGCGCCACTCACAGCCAGGTGCTAATGAAGTGTGTGCAGACAATGCCAATGTAGCCGGTCGAATGTCATCATTTATCATAAAATAATTAAAGAGCTGAATCGTACATTGAAAAAGAGCAGCCAAACTTAGCCTGCAGTTGCTTGGGCGGGCAGGGGCAGGGGCAGGGACAGGGGCTCGCAGGCGACGTGGCAAAAACTTTCGTTTCAGGTGCGCTTCAAAGTCGTTGTAAAGTCGCAAAAATGTTTACTGATATGTTGTGCAGTTGGGAAAGAGAGAAAGACAGTGAGAGAGAGAGAGAGAGGGAGAGCGAAGTGAGTCCAACTGACTTGGGAGAGTCTCGTAGAGACTGCGACGACAAAACACTTGGTAATAACTGCCAGAAAGTTTTTTGTTTTTGCCTTACTTTGAGACTTGTGAGTTCCAAAAAATATAATTTATGGCCTGCTGTATAGCCGCGGGTTCAACGGGCGCGTCGATAAGGTAAAAGATACTTTTTTTTTTTTAGGGCCAAAGCATTTGCAAGATACTTTTTAGGTTGTGCATGTGTCAGTGTGTGTGTGTGTGTGTGTGGAAAACACTTATGGCTGCAAAAGTTGCTCGTTTGCTCTTTCGAGCAAACATTGTTGCATAGTTTTTTGAAGGCCAACATTGCATTGCTGTCGGGTTGATGGAGTTGGAGGGAGGCGAAGGGCGAGCGGAGATGCAGAGGTTGGATTTCAGTACGCTGGGGCGCTAATAGAAATAGGAAATGTTTACAAAGTATTTTCATAACTTCCGACACTGACACCTGACACTGTATGTGTGTGTGTGCGTGCCATAAATAAAGCAGCTCAAATATTTCAAGACGCGACTGTAGCCAGGTAACTGGCATTCTGACACTATGGCCTCTAAATAATTTGCACACACGCATCCTTTAACCCCTTTGCAGGACACAGCACAGGACAGGACAATGCAGATGTATATATATATATAAATATATATATATATGTATATTTGGAGGATGGCAGCGCCGCTGGATATGATAGGACAGCATTGCGTCGCGCTGTCTGGAATGCGCTGACTCTTCTGCTGCTCCTGCATCTTCTGCCAGGATAAATATGAAAAACATGCAAAGTTTGCGTCTGAGGCTGTTGTTGTTGCTGTTGTTGCTGCTGTCTCAGCAGCATTTCTTATGCCGCCCTGCTTATGTGCCTCCGTTTCCCGCTGTCCCCTACTCTCTTCCCGCTCTCCTCCCGTTTGTTTCTCTTATTTTGCTGGCAGACATTCCTTAAGGTGCAACATTGCAGGTGTAGCTATGCAACACAACTTCTTCTCACGCTTCTCGCGCGCTTCGTTTTTTGCATAACAAAGTGCAAACTCATTTTGCTGCTGCAAGCGCGTGGGCGTGGCAGATATGTTGCGTTGCGTTCGCCTGCTTTTTGCTTTTCTTTCCTTTACTATTATTTTCGTTTCTCTTTTTTGTGTGCGCATGAAATTTAATGGCTTCCACTTTGTTGTCGTCTGCCGAGGAACACAATGCGCCGGCCACGCCCACCACACGCAGCCAGTGGGCGTCTATGCAAAACATTCCGTGCTGTTTTGCCATGTGAATTATGTATCAGCAATTTTTGTCGTTGTTGTTGTAAGCGTCACAAAAAATTATTATTTTTTGCTTAATTTAACGTAAGCATGAAAAGTTGTGGCAGCTGGCAAAAGAAATGTTTGCCGCCAAATGCAACACAATCTGCTTGCATGACTACTTAGTAGATAACACAGCAGATACTTTGTAGATAAACACAACATGCACTCAATGAGCTGTGAAATGATTTATTATAATGTGAAGTTAAAGTCATGTTTAATGAGAATTTACAGTGATTCAATCGCACTTGAAATTAACGAAATTAAAGTAGAATTTGGATGAGAAAGTGAATTGAATTAGGTAAGCAATATGAGAGACACAATGCTTGGAAATGTGTGTAAAATAATCGAAAATAAATCTAAGACAGAGAGAATAATTTATTTAAAGAGAAAATCTTAGTCTTGCCTCTCCTAGTCTTATGGGCTGATAAGAGCATTTCAGTTGGAATTTTTGATCATTTTGCTTAATTGATATCCCTTTAACCAAAAACCTTCGCAAGATCTCTAGATAGCATGCCTTTTTACACAATTCAGCATCTCAATTTGATCGATAACTCCAAAAGCTGATGTACTATAGTTATTGAAAGTAGTATGTCTCTTGCTACGTCTCTCTCCCCAATTCAAATAGCTCCAAGATTTCCTTCCACTGGCAAAGCAGTCCAAAATGATTCACACAGATTAAATGCTAAAAAATTGACGAGTTCCGTTGCAGGTAAAGCGTTTGGAACAACAAAACTTAACGCCTCTGCGATATGATTTATGAGGCCTTCGTCGTGCGGCGCTTGGCCAAAGTTTCGGCAGTCAAGGTGGAGGAGAGCGTTGAATTCCAATTGCCAGCTCAAATTTTGTGAAAGGCGGCGACATTTTTGCCAAATTTATGTATTTGTCAGGCATGTGACAAAAAAGCGGAGTTGTGTGTGAAAATGGCAGGGGAAAAGTGTGGAAAAACAACAGAAAAGTTTTCCTTTTTTCGCCCTTATTTTTATTTGTTTGTTGGCTGTGTGTTGTGGGATTGTTATTGTTGCTGTCTCTCTGCATATGATTTATTGCAGGGAAATGCATGTGCGCCATGGACATGGACTCGTTGCCGTCTCTGGGCATTTTGTTGCAGCCAAACGCAAATTTGTCTATTTCGTCAAAAGGGACGACAGGCGTTTTTCGGGAGCCTGCGCTGCCCGGACGTCGGCATCGGCAGCGGCAGCGGCGTCGTCTGCTGCTGTTGACATTTGCCAGCCAAAAACTACCACAGAGCAGCCCCCAGACCCCAACTGCCCCGCCGGCTGTTGCAACCAAAGACAAATCACACGCTTTTACAACAGGGCCAAATTGTCAGCGCTGACAAAAAACTATGCACAAGCGCTATAAATTATGCTGCTGCAGTGCTTTTTCTACTCCCTCTCCCACACTCTCTCTGTCTCTCTCTCTCTCACTCTCCCTGTGGCCTGCAACATTTGCATACTTGGCATAGTCGCTTAGCTTGAAGCTGGCGGGCGGAGGCAATAGCATGCCTAGCATGCCACGCCCACAAGGTCATGGCTCAAGGGCAGCGCGCTCAGCTGAATATTGAAGCCAGCCGCTGCGAGGGCTAAGCAAACGGGATTTTTAATTTTTAGCCATGGCCAAGAGCAAAGTAAGAGCAAAGAAAACTGCGTAACTCCCTCGGGGCCAAGAGCGCCGCAATTCAGGACTCTCGAACCCTTCCGCTGCCCCAGCTGGAGCAGGGGTTGGCCAACCCAAAAAGGGTTCATGTGCAAAGTTTGGTTTGGCGCAAAATCAACAAACACAAGAGGCAAAAGGAAAAAAAAGAGAAAATGTTATTTGTTGTTGTTGCGTTTGCCTTTCGTTTGCTGTACATTATAAGCAAACATGTGTGTGTGTGTGTGTGTGTGTGTGTGTGTATCTAGAGTTATGTATATACACTTATAAATATTTGCCATGCTGTTGTGTGAGATATGTCGACATCGTCGCATTTAGTTGCTGCCGTTCCCTGTTTGTTTGTGCCTTAGTGCGCAAAAAGTAAATTATTTATCTACAAGTATATGTATAACAGTGCGCGAGAGGAAATTGGAAGTGCACAAGGCACGCGGCATGAGGCATGAGGCATGTGGCATGTGGCATGAGGCACACTCTGCCTGCCTGCCTGCCAGCTGGTTGGAAGTCGTAAATGTTAAGACAAACACAAGACAGACACAACCAATACACACACACACACACACACACACACACACATAAAGTACACACAACGCGGCTTTCAATTAGAACAAGCGAAACGCGCAAAATTAAAAACACGCAGCAGTGCAAGGCAAACAAAACAGCAAAAATGCCACGCCCACTATGCCAACTGAAGAACAGCAGCTTCACAAAAGCTACAGCTACAGCTGCTATATACATATATGTATGTATATAATTCATATATATGTATAAGCACATATATATTTACATTGTTTTGGATTCAGCCTTTTGATGAAAAACTCAAATAAAAACTTTTCCAGCAGATTGTTAAAGAATTTTGTGTTTTTTATGTGTGGCTGGAGTGAAGATTACTATGCTGAGCACAGAGTGTGATCGCACATACATATATATAAGCGTATATGATATGGCATACAATATAACACTCTTATGGCATAGGAAATTTAATGAAAGTTTCTTGCTTTCAGCTCATTTTCTGTGGAGTTTAAAGAGAAACTTAAGAGAAGAGATAGTGAAACTGAAAGAAGAAGCTACCTAATTGTGTAACAATTGCCTCGCCTAGCCATCAAACGACTAGCGAAGCGGTTTAAGTGTGTGCAATTACTACGTAGATGCAGATAGAGAGCTGCAGTGCCGTCCTGCCGTCCCGCCGTCCTGTCGAGCGCCATGGAGAGCTCAACATTCAACGCTTACTTGCGTTAACAAGCTGCAGAGCCGGGCAGTGTTGGGCAGTGCTGGCCGGCAGCCAGGTTCACAGCCAAGACAAAGCTGATAACCCACTTGGGCCAGTAGTGGCAGGAGCAGGAGCAGGAGCAGGAGCAGGAACGGGGGCCAAGCAGGAGCTCAGGCATTGGCCAAGTTTCCGGAGCTGTGGGCAGTGCAGTTACAATTACAGCTACAAGTTTTTGGGGGCTAAGATAAATACACTTGGACTTTGGCTTAAATTGAAGCGGCTAATGAAAAAAGGCCAAGAATGGGCTACGAAAAAAATGGGGGGAGAAAAAAACAAGATGAAAAGAATAAATAAAAGAAAAAATATGAAGCTCTGCTTGGCTGGGCCCTTTTTCAATTTTCATTTTCGCAGCTAAACTGTGAAACAATTTTTAATTAACACTTTTAAGTTGGGCAAAAAAGAAAAACAAAATAAATAAAATTTTAAAAAAAGAAGAAGAAAATCACATAGATACGATATAAGAAAAGACAGCAAAGGGAAAAGATGCGAAAAAAAATTGCTCATTGTGTGTCTCAAGTTTCATTTTTTTCTATTTTTTTTTCGTATTTTTTTTTCGGGTTGCTTGAGTTGGCTTTCTTTACTTTTGGCCCCGGCGTTTGCCTTGGCGCTGTATTTTTTAATTAATTTGGCATTTATTGGAAAAAAGGGTTTCACACACACACACACGCACACACTCGTATCTGTATTTCATTAATTTAATGCAGTGATCGCTCGGGGAATAGCTTGTGTGACTGGGCGGGGCAGCGACTTTTGAGACAAGAATCAGACAGCTGGTTAGCCACTTGGCTAACAGCAGTTGGCCAGCAGCCTTGGCCATTTGTCTACCTACGGCCACGTCACATGACAAGCGCCACATTCATAAAATGCAATTAGTCAGGGGCAGCGCATTAGCTCATGCTAGTTAGCTGCATTCATATGCCCTGACTTTTAATTACCCAAAGGAGGGGAAAGAGAGAGAGAGAGTGAGCGAGACGGAGAGAGAGCTAAAAGACATTTACAATTCTTTTAATTAAATTCCGCGAGTACCCAAAGTTGACTACGTTTTATAGCAGCGACCTAGATGTGTGTGTGTGTGTGAGTGTGCTTATAATTTGAAATTCCAGCTTAATTCAAGGTATAGCAACAAAGAGAGTGAAGAGAGAGAGAGAGAGAGAGAGAGAGAGAGAGAGAGAGGACAGCACGCCTGAGCGCATTGCGACTAGCAGCGCGTATGCCCAACACGTTAAAGCTTTTTAACCAAAATAGAAATAAGCCGAGGGGGAGAGGACATGGGTTAACGAGCTTTAGCTTGCTCATGAGAGCAAAAGATCTCAGTAGTGCTTACTTTTTTTATATTCAAATGAAAGGCAAGCATTTATTAATTGTTATTTATTGTTTGACGTGATGAAATTTGTTACGTGAAAATTCACAGAAACTTAAACAGTTCATGAAAGACTTCAGTTAAAGCAACTGATTCTTGATTTGAAGAGCTTCTACAGTCTCTAACAAAAGTGAACGAATAGCATAAAAAGAATTTACTCTCGAACTTTTGTTTCTCTTTGTTTTTTTTTTTGGAACTTTTTGTCAAGTTCACTTAATTTCTATCTATTTCATCAATTGTTTTTTCTAGCGGCAGCTGCATTTGCCAGCGCCAGTGTCACTTGAGCTGGCTGAAAGCATTTTCCTGAGCCGTCGTCAGTTTCGTCTAGATTTCGCGCAGGTAAATCGCTGATGGACTGGGCTCTTGCTCTAGTGTGACTGGCACTTGAGCTGCATTTGTAATTGCACTTTACTTCGTTCAGTTAACTGCAGCTCGTTTTGGTTCACTCTAGTCGGGTTCAGCTGTTCGTCTGGCTGTCTGGCAAAACAATTGCGAGCGCACCTAAAAGTACGCTACAACAGAGAGACAAATTGATGGCATGCTTCATTGGCGCTGCTGTTGGGGCTGTTGGGGCTGTTGGTGGTGGCAGTGGCGCTGCTAAAAGCCGCAAGCCCTGTCCAAATCTTCCTGCTGCAACTGATGTCTGCAATTAATTATCGAAAGTGGGCGCTAGTAAGTGAGTGGCTCTCCATGGGCTTGGCTATCCGTTACGTGGGCGGCTCCGCGCGAATTTCAGGGCAATCAATGTAAAGAGCGGATATATATTTTGTTTTCGCTGGCCAAGAAGTGCAGCATAGAGACCCAGACAGACGGACAGAGATAGAGACAGAGACAGAGACAGAGTGAGTCGCAGCTGGGGCACGTGTCTGGCTGCGTTGTTGCTGTAGTTGCAGCAGGTGTAAATAATTGAAAGATAGTTGCTTTGTAATTAAATACACAAGACAGTGCCACAGAATGAAGCAGCGGAACAAACTGTAGCTTAGCTCAAGTAGATTTGTTCATTAGGCAAAAGGACTTACTGTTTACGGTTTATTGCGGCACAAGCTCAAGCACACTTACCTGTAAAGAGAACAAAAGAGAACGAGCGATAGTTGAGTAAAATGTTTTAATTAAATGGTTTTTAGTGTGATATAGAGAGAGTGTGTGGGTGAGAGAGGGAGGGGGAGTGGTGTCCTTCTATTTGCGCAGCAGCAATGAAAATTCTTACAATATTATGACACTTCAATTAATCATCATGGCAAACAATAATACAGAAATATGCTCATATTTTATGTCAGCCAAGCGACAAATATCAAATGGCAAGCGGAAGCCGTTGCATACTTGAGGGCGTATGTCGTGTCATGAATGCAAAGGCAAGAGCGAAGTAGGAGAAAATCAACCAAGTGGCAGGCAGCAAACAATCGAAACGAAGCCTGTGGCAAAGCAATAAAAAGAAGCGAGCGAAGCGGATAGGAAAACAAATTAAAACATTCCTACGCCGGGACAAACACACATACACACACACTCATACAATAAAACACAACTGCAAGACACACACTCACACTCACACACACCCACACACTTACAGGAAATACATATTGCACACACAAAAGGAGCAGAAGACGTCCCTTATGGCCGTGCACCACACACTGGCTCAAAAGAATGCATGGCTCTGGCCAAAACAAAAGGGCAACCGGAACTGCGCCGCTGAATTGAGTCACTCGCTAGGCTCGTTGAACAAAATCAAAAGGACATTCATTTATAGAGTTGCCAGTGGCCCAACTGCTGCTAGGTAACAGTTGCAAATACATTTTTGTGCCATTTGTTTGCCTCGGCTGCTGCTGCTGCTCCTGGGCGTAAATATGAAAGGCTGTGCAACAGACACAGCGCAAAAAGAAAAAACTGTTGCATACCGCACGGCGCACCGTTGCTCATTTTATGGCTGGCTAGCAGGCAGCTCCTGGCCGCCAGTTCGCCTGGCTGTGCATTGTTTGAATGCCGGTGCGCAGCAAAAAAACAAAAAAAAAAAAACAAGAAAAAAACAAGAAAATCAACCGTGTAGCTGCTGCCATGCCTCCACCTTGCCACAGCCCCCGCGCCGGCAAGTTGAGCAAATATTTGTTTAAAAACTTTACGTTGAAATGCATTTGCGGTTGAGTGCCAAGCACTGTGATGCTGCCAGAGTGCCCAAAAAAAGAAAGCGGGGAAAAAACTGTAAAGAAACGATGAAAATGCTAAAACTGAAGGCGAAAAAAAGAATTCGCTTTTGACTCGCCGCCTGTCGACGGGCTAAATGTATGCAAACAGTCGAAATGTCTAAAGTGTTGCCTACTTTTTGGGGCTGCGGATGCCAGATGAAATGCAACAGCTCTTAAATTGTAGACAGCCGCACTTACTTGCAGTGAGAGGTAGCTATATAATTGAGAGAGATATATACATATGATATCATGAGGAGTAACTCAAGGAAGGGAACTATGAATACCTCAATGCCTCTATTCCGACTGCCACATGAATATGATATAAGCTGTAGGCAATATGGCTGGCATAAGCTCTGCATGCGCCTAGATAAACATGCCTGATAGATGGGGCTAAAAATAGGCGAAACTGTTTGCAACTTGCTCAAAAGTTCGCCTAAAATGTGACAGCAGATCAAACAACTTGAGAGTTGCCCAGGGTGAGGAGCGTAGCTCGAGGGGGGCTGGCAAGAAGTAAGCTTTGAGGCCTGCTGATAATCCAAGGCGAAAGCCCAAGCCAGCACGACCTTCCATGCATAATAAACTGAGCTTTACAGCGCTAAGCTGTCACTCAAGATGCCCGCGGACACGCCCACACGCCCCTACGTTGCCAACCACTCGACGGCAGCTAGCTCGACCGACTACTTCGCTAATATTTGAACGAAATTTTATGTATCAATTAAAAATTATGAAGTTGACTAATATGTAAGAGCACGTACCAAAGTGGGCGACTAGAGTGAAGAGAGTGGGAGTGACGTGGGCGGGGCAAGGGTGGGGCAGGGGTGGTGCAAGAAACATGCCTTGCATTAGCGCCCAACTTGGTATGCCATGGCTTTTTCTGTGTTGTTATTGTATAATATAATGGCATGGCCGGGTCTTTGGTCCAGGACTCGCTCTCCTCTCTGTGTGTGTGTGTGTGTTTACCAAAGGATATTGCTGTGCATATTGAAAAGCAACAGCGGGATGAAGGCATCGGACGTAGCTTAACGTTGGCGTGGTCAAGGCATACTTTCAGCTATCCTGCCATCCTGGCTGGCAATTATGCTGTGTGCGTGTGTGTGTGTGTGTGTGTGTGTGTGTGTGGCGGGGTGGGCATGGAATTATCGTCAGTGGCAGGACTTGCATCTTAATGGAAATGGATTCAACGGCAATTAACATAAGCAAATATATACAACGGGTTCGCCTCACACGGACATCTGACTGCGCCCATGTGTGTGTGTGTGTGTGTATTTGTATTTGTGTGTGCCTACGTGCTAGGCGTTTGCGGTTCAAGGCAGATAACTGCCAGCCACATGAAGCATACGTGTTTCTGCTGCTGTAATGGTGTTATCATAAGGTGGGCGGGTTCTTTGTGGTTAAGGCCTCTCGCACCACACACACACACACACACTCATATGCAGAGACAGAGGCAGGGACTCGAAGAAAAATGGCTCTTTTAATTTAAATGCAAACACGTTTGGCTTGGCCTCTGGATTTATGTGATAATCGTTTAAGTGAAAATTTAATTGCATACTTTATGTATGGGGTTTTTGCCAAAGATCTGATCTAAGGCTTACGGCTCTGGCTTACGTCTGCTGCGTCCCACACAAGCGCAACAATAAAGCAAAATTTATGTAATTTTTAAGTAAGCCTACGAAATGGACGTTGTTGCTCAGCTCACACACACACAGTTACATACACATACAGTGAGCTGCCTACCTGGGCTTAATTGTAATGACAGCGCGCCTAAAAGTATGCAATAAATTAATGCAAAAGTCATTTAAAGGTGTGGCCGGGCACTTAAATAATGGCCACATGAGTTATGCGCATCCTCCCACGCCTCCACACGCCCCTAATACGCCCCCTTCACTTTACCGTATTCTGCCTATTGCCATTCTCTCGCTCACATGCTTCAGCTTAAGTCGCATTTAAAGCTATGCAAATATTTCAAATTGTCTTAAGCTAGCACATATATTGATGGCGCCGGCGCTTAAGAGTCTGCAAAGGTTTTATGCATTACGGGGATTACATGCAAATAGCCGTCGGGTCGGTCTGTCCGTCCGTGGTCCGTCGTCCGTCGTTCCAGTTTCCGTTTTTATTAATATGTTTTATTAATATTTACTTAGGTCAGGCCACGGACCGACAAAATGCGAGATGAAAGCTCCGCTGTTAATATATAATATAAGATTCGTACATATTGCTGTTAATAATGTGGCACCCCCTCTAGCTCTCACCCTCTGCCGCTCTCCTGCACTCTATGCTCTCTGTTTGGGGCGCCCTTCGTGTTTGTTTTAATGTAGCTCGTAATTGCTTGACCAAAGGATTTTTTAATTAAAAACATTGTAAGTCGCCGTCGAACCCCTCCTGAGCCAGCCAGCAGCGACCCACCTAACCTACCTACCCCATCGCGTGTGCTAATAATTTTTGCGCGCTCTGTTTGTTACAATAATGAAATTTTTATTATAATATTAAAAGACGAAAAAAAAAAGTGGGCAACGCTGCTAATATTTGCTCAGCAAAGGGCCAAGCGCTCGACATTACATTGTAATGTTATCCATAGCTCAAACAGTCGAATGAGCTAATGAGTGTGCGATCTGGCTTTAGTTACTTAATCAGCACTGTGCGCTCGACCCTAAACGAGCTTCACAGTTGCTGGGCATAGGAGATGAGAGCTGCAGCTTAAAGTGTAGCACAAAATTGTTAAACTATAAAAAATGAAACGAAATAAGAGACGATCTATGTATATAGTTTTGTATGCTTGCTCAGCAATATTTTTGAGGAAATTTAGTAAACTGCTTTTCATATAGCTACTTACAATATTTTATTTTTGTTAAGGTTATTGTGAGGTATCCAAGCTGTACAAGGAATTTTCTATTCTCTTCTATATATATTAATATACTTTCAGTTTATCAACACTTCAAGTGACACAACTGCACTTTGCAACACTGTTAACGTGTTATTGCCTTGCCTTTCGTCTCTGCTCATCAAATTAATTTGCATATTATTCAGTCGCACTCCCATTCCCTGGCGCTGGCCAATCAATTTGTTAAGCCCTTGATGGCCAATAATGCCTAGAACAGGAGCGGCACAGCAGCTGCGCAGCTGGGGCTGGCCAATAAATTATGTGGCAACGCCGGCGCCTAGGCTTTGTGTAAATAAAAAATAAAACGAGCGAACTTAACATAATTTTTGCAACTAATCCTGCGGCCAGTCGTGGAGCCGTATTGATATGTATATAAACAAATTTTAATGGCAAAACAATGGACAGACAGTGCGAGGATGGGGGCGTGGCGGTGCGGGCGTGGGCAGGGTCAATTGTTGTTGTGCGGCGCATGCAGCAGACAAATGTCGCACAAATTAAAATCAAACGCTAAGCCGGGGCTTAATTTAATTATACAAAAATAAAATGTCAGTTACTCAATTAAATTTTAATACAATGCGCTTTGACCCAGGGGTGCCTCACTGCCTGAGCTCGCAGAGCTCGTAGAGCTCTGAGCTAAACTAACATTTGTCCTGCCAGCCAGCAACAACAACAGCAAAGCAGTGGAAGTCGCTGCGGGGAGTGGGGGTGGGCGGTACTGGAGTACGCAGTAAAAATAAATTTTCATTTGCAATTTCAATCAGCGCTAATCCTTGGCAAGCGCATGCGGCCGCTGGCATCGTATCCTGCGCTCCGTATCCTTGTGACCGGGCAACGCCTGCTGCGTGATTTTTGTAGCCTAACTGCAGGCGGCAGAGCAGCTGGCCAGGACTGTGCTGGACTGGGCTTAAAAGTGCAAACAAAATTAAGCACGTACGCTATGTGGATCCGAGGGCCCGAGCGTAGCCCCAGATTAAAGCTGTCCAACTGCGTGAGACACAATATATCCTTATCAAGGCCAGTGCTTCAGCAATGCGATTCCTGTCCTGTGCCTGCTGCTCCTGCTGCTGCTGCCCAGACAGTTGTTTGCGACAATAATTCTCAATTTAAAGTGGCCAACGCACACACACACAAATGGAAACATTCTAGATGCGCCCCCCTCCGCTGCATCCGCAGCACCCTCGCCAATCTGTGCAGCTGGTGGCTGCTGCAACCTAATCCCTTGTCGATTAAGTAAATGCCTGCGACGTTTGTTTTGGACACGAAACGAAATCCACGTTGCTGTCTGGCCGCCCCGAGTCGCAGGCACTCGAATGGACAGCCACAGTTCATTGGGATTAAAAGATTTCGTGTTAAAAATTTTTGTTATTTGCTGCATACTTTGGCAGCGCCGGTGACACGCCCACTCCCTGTCCCAGCCCCTGTCCCAGTCACTCACAGCGCCCAAGACACAAAGAGCATTTGACAGTCATCAAGCTTGTCTAAATGAAAATTGAAAGCGCGCTATACACAGATACACACACACACACACACAAATACATAGCTCTATATATATATATACTGAGAAGTATATCCCGTAGGGTTTGAACTAATGTATTCCATGTTGGTTTCTGTACGCTCTGCGTTCGCATTTTACATTTTGAAACAGTCGCGCGTTTTGACAGCTGTCAGTTTTTGCGGCTGCCGCCTCATGAAATATTTATGGCATGCAAAAATGCGTAAAACGGCAAATTATTTTAATTTTCTATTTGAGTTGTTCCCGCAGCTAATTTCTAAATGATTTCTCGCTCCTGGCCGCATCTCAAATCGCTCGGAAATCTTCACCAGAAGATGGCCTTGCGCTCTGCCGTCAACTATAAGTTCTGAGTGCTTGTGGCTCAGCCTCAGCCTCAGCCTTTAGAGTTGTAGTAATTTATACTCTGCTATTACTAATTTTTGGGTAATTTCCTTAATGTCCTCTGTTTTTTTTTTTTTTTGCATGTTGGTATCTATGAAACAAGGAAGTGAGCCAAGCTGAAATAACAAGCTGTGCCCTAGGCGCTGATAGTTGCTTTACATGGACGCTCCCAAAGCTCGGCTATGTTGTTCCACTTGTTCTTCATGGAGGAGGGAGTTGTCGTTTTGTTGTTGTTGTTGCTGCTGCTGTAACCCTAAAAGTATGCTTGCTGTGCCTGGTTTGGCATGGCGTATGTTTGATAAAAGTTCAAACCCTGAACTTTGCGCATGTTTAAACAACGCAAACGCAAAAATGCTGCTGGCTATTTTAGTTGCATATATCCAATGCTGTCCCGCCCAACCCACTCGACAGCCATTGTTGTTTGGCAAAAGTTTGCGAGCGGCTCATATGTGTGGGCGTGCATGTGTATGTGTGTGCATGTGCTTACGGTAAATGTTGCTGTAGAGCTTTGGACACAGACACTGAGACCGCCCCGAAAATTTAATCTCTTAAAAAGTGTCTAGGCTATGCCCAGCGCATCCTTTAGCTATTGCCATTGTTGTTGTTGCTGCCGTTGTTGTTGATACGGAAATATTGTTTGTGACGCACTTTTGGCACTAATGTCTGCCGACTTCCGTCTATAGCTTTTTTTGTTGTTGCCTGCAGCAGCAGCAGCAGCAGCAGCAACGGCAGCGCCTTAATGCTTTTTAGCAGCTTTTGCTTTTAGTGTGCTTCAGCTTTAGGCTACACAACTTGATTACAGTTGATAGTTTTTGGCCTGCCTGCCTGTTGTTTTTTCTCCCCATGCGTGTGTGTGCGTGTGTGTGTGCGTGTATGTGCTAAAAGTCAAAAATGGTTTTTGTACACAAACTTTGCTGGCCAGATAGTGCCAGAGACTTTAATTGCATGCGAGCATTGAAAATCGTGGCTGCGGCTTTTCGGTTTCTCGAATGATGCTATGTACTTTACTTGGATAACAGATTAGTCCTAGAGAAGTCTATGATCTGAATACAGTTATAGTAAACAGCATTCGCTGTTCAGCCTGAGCGCTAAGTAGCTAAGGCCTTGGCAGAGTTCAAGCTAAAGTTTCAGTTAATTAAACATTTATTTTAATATTTTTTACTTATTGTTTCATACTTTAAGCACTTTTTTAAAAAGATTTCCCCTAGCATTGCAGCGCACTTAGTCCCTTTTAATTCTCCCTTTCTCTATTCAGCTGCATTACTCATACGCAGCGTTGCCTCGAGCTTTGTCCTTACACTTTTAATTTATATTGCACTTAGGAACTGTGCACATAAATTTCGTCAGCTATTTTGCATAGCAGGGCTCGCCGTGGCGCCCAATAAATTCGCCCGATGTGTTTCACTCTATTAATAATATCGTCTCAAGACAAATTTCTAGTGCGGGCCAATGCTAATGACATGCCCAAACGTTTCCGTAAGTCGTTATCGCAAAGGCAAAGTCATTATTATAATGCCAGATATTCCCGCGAGAGTGCGAGTGTGCGAGAGGGAGACGGCAGACTATCTGAGTGCGAGTGGGAGAGCGAGCGCACTAAGCACATCATCTATTTAAAAAGTTGACATAAATACAATTATAGATTTGAGCGCGGTCGCTGCGAAAATGAAGATGAAAATAATAAAATTGAGCAAAAATTGATGTCAAGTTTCGGTAAGCTGGGAGAGAGAGAGAGAGAGCGAGAGAGAGAGAGAGAGGGAATGAGGGAATGGAACGAGGCTGGTGACGACTGGCGAACGGAAATGCCGCCATTAGAAAGAAAGAAAACTGCTGCGCCATTGAGAATTGAACTGCGGGCTTTCAACTTGGCCCCACCAGGGGCCACCCGAAAGCACAACTGTGGGGAGTGGGGCGTAAATGACAAACAAACAAGCGACGTCCGCCGCCTCAGCCACGTCGTCGTCGTCATCGTCGTCCTGGCGCAGATAAAAAGAATTGTCAAAGCGCCTTAAAAGTATGCAATGCCAGCAAAGTAAGCTGCAAAATCGACAAGTACAATGCTGACAGGCAATTGCTACAGTTGCCGTTGCCCTTGTTGTTGTTGTTGTTGTTGTTGTTGTTATTCGTGCAGCGCTGCGTTGTTGTTATTGTAATAATAATATCGATTCGGCATTCTGAGTCGAAGGTATAAAAATTCGCATGGACGCCGCAGTCCTGCCTTGTCATCGCCGCCGCCGACCGTCGCCGGAATTCGTTAATAAAATTTTATTGAAATTGTAGACAAGCGGCGAAAAACCAACGAAAACGATGACGACGACGTGCAAAACAAAAAAACGAAACGAAACCGAAAAAGAAATAGAAGCCGAAATAGGAATGAAAGCAAACGGGCCAAAGGCAAAGCCCAAGTCGAAATCGAAGCAGCGCGCGTGGCCCCCAAGAAAAGCAATTGTCATCATTGGCACGTAAACGTGGCCAACAAGGAAGGGGTAAGACGTTCGCTGCAGGCGCCGGGCCGTGGGCGGAGGGCGGAGGGCGGAAGACCGGAAAAAGGCTGGCCCTTTAAGTTGAAGTGTTTTGGCTGTGCGATAAGAATCTGAAGCAGCAGCCAAACAAAAATTAGCTAGCAGCACTAAGACGCGCGTTTTGATTGGAGGATACCCTAAAGCCGAAGGAAATATTTTTAGCGTTTGCTGAATATACGAATAATTTTATGTGAATATTGATTTGAATTGACTGACGGAATTATGGAGATTTAATGTGATTCTGATGTAAGGCAAATCTAGAGGGGACTTCAAATAAAAGCCTTTAGAGGCAAGATTGTGCCACAAGCCGCCTGCCTAGGTCTAATCTACACTTCGTTCCCATCACAAAATACTTCCTCGCTAACAGACAACCCCGTTTGGACGCTCTCAATGCATGCAGGGCATAGGAATTGGAAAAGAGTTTGGTTTTGAGCTCAGTTGGTTGCTTTAAAAGCATGCGAAATACCTGCGGGAGTAGTTGCCACAAAATATGCAGCACTATTAACTTAAAAGCAATGCCACACAAAGCCAGCTCAGCTGACAACGCCTCGAGGCATGCAACAGCGGCAGCAGCCGTAAGGCAGCAGCAGCAGCAGCAGAACAAACAACTCAACAAAACTTGACAAGCAGCGCAGAGACAACGCCGCAAAACTTTTGCCGCAAAACAAAACAAAAAAAAGAGAAAACAACAACAACAAAATAAAAATAAAGACAAAAAAAAAAAACAGAACAAAAATTGACAACATTTTCTTTTGTGTGAAGGTAAATGGGAACAAAAAGCCAGACGATTTCAACTATAAATAAAATGTTTATGCCGGAAATGATATCGCCGAAGTTCTACGTGTTTCCACTCAAAGCCAAAGCGGAATTCTTGTCGATTTTAAAGATTGAAATGTTTTCGTTTACTGCTGCAATTAACTTGCATTTGATGGCAGTTGGATTAGGTTAGGTAGACTGGAAGTGTTGCCTTTTGCTCTTATTCTTATTCTTTTGGCTTTTCTGTTATTCGATTTGATATTCTTAGACAAATCACGTCAGCTTTCAATTTCTGGCAAATTCGTGTGGCTCATTAAAGTTGATGCTCAGACGTTGTCTGCATTCGCATGCGAATCGAAGTTTGCTCATCATTTGCACTGCTGCTGCTACTTCGGCTGCTGCAGTTGCAGCTTGCTGCAGGCAGTGGAACGTGCTCATACATTGATGATGCGTTCGCCTTTGGAGTGCGCGCCGTTGTCGATTCAATAAGGTTTGGGCTTATGCAAACAGACGTGCATTAAATTAAGTAGCCGCCGCATTGGACGCCACTTGCAGCACGTAGACAACGACAACGACCAGCGCAAGATGAAGAAAATGCCAAAAAAGGTAAGAGAGTGGCTGTGTGAGAGAGAGAGGGAAGTATGCAAAAGACAATGCAGCTGCAGCTGCTGCTGCCAACCGTCGACAATGTTGTCCAGGGCCAGTCGAGAGGTGTAGAGCTTCAGCTGGATTGGCTGTTCGGCCAATGCTTGCTCTTGAGCAAGTCTATTAAAATTGTTTATAACGTGCTGTTTGGCAAGTTGGACAGACAGACAGACGAGAGACAGGTCGCGCCAAGTAGATGGCAGCAAATTGCAGCGCAGCTGCAAGCATTTTTATGTTGCACTTTTTCGGGCTGCCGCCGCACGCGACATTCGCGATGTCAGTTTTAATGATGCACGCAGCCCGTTTCCGAACACAAAAAGCCGGAAGTTTTGCGCTTTTAGCAGCCATCAGATTTTTATGTGGCACGCCGAGCCAGCAGCCATTACGATGTGCCTTTTATGCGCCTAGGAAATGTGAGATTTTTATTTCGCGCAAAAGGACACTTTCTGCTCGAGCTCCCCTTTTTTTACTGTTTTTTTTTTTTTTGTGCTACGACAAGTTTTTAATAAGCAACTTGGCGACTTGGCTTAAATTTCCGGTGACTAAACCAGAAATTTATGGCACAGCTTGGCTGTGGCTCGCTCTGAAAGGCTGGGCGTGGCTCAGTGGCTCAGTTTTTCCTCATTTTTCCTTCTATTTTTTTCTTCTTTTTGGCTTAAACGAAACGTGATGTCAATAGCAAACAGTTGGGCAAAAGGTAGCAAAGGTATCGCCACCTTCAAAGTATACACTGCTTATTTATATACCAATACACACACACACACACACACACACACACACACACGCACACTGGGTATGCGTGTGTGTTGGTTTGATTGCGTTTTGCCAGCGTCGTGCCAATTTCACTGTCAAGATATTGAAGCAAGAAAATTAGTTTACCGAAAAAGTGGCTTTAGGCAGACGGCGCTGGCTGGAGCGGTGCGTCTGCAGGCAATGCCAGCCAAAATTGTGTGTGCGCCAGGCAGCGGTGTTTGGATTTGCGCCGCTGGAGCAAAATTGAAATTGATGGCAGGCTGTCCTGGGCTGGGCTGAGCTGAGCTGAGCTGAGCTGAGCGGAGCGGAGCGGAGCGAGCGACTCAGCGCTGCCAAATCAATATCGAGAGTGAGTGAGTGCGAGGCAGCCGAGCACAGCAAACAGATTGGCCCCTGTGCATGTGTCTAATATGCTAAACATCACTGATTTAGTGGTGGTAATGGTCTGCCCACGCCCCGTGCAGCCCCCGTGCAGCCGCAAGAGTTATGTACTGTAGCCAGGCTGTGGCAGCATATGGATGCCCGCTTATTGGCCAATGTGTTGAGCGGCAACAAATGAGTTGTGAAAATGCCAGAGACACGGCCGCAACTCGATCGATTTATAACGAAAACAAAGGTGAGGCATGAAGAAGATATTGGCTAAGAGAGAAGCAGAAGATTTCGTCTACCACGAGATGAAGTCATGGAAGCTACAAGCTTATATAATCTTCCAAATTCCATGTTGAATTTAACCAGAATATAGTCACATCTTTTTCTATATGCATCCAGCTCTCCTACGCTTAATGTCTCTGATAAAAATTCTGGGTTTTCAATCAAGCAAATGGAGTCCAGGCGCTTCCTTGAAAAATAACAGGGTGACACCTTGAAAATATGCAATGAGGAATTCGCTGTCACGCCACGGTTATTATGCAGCACAAATACGGACAGAGATAGCACTGCCAATGCAAATACAAATACAAACACGAGTGCCGCAACACAAATACAAATGCGTGTAGCACATGCCGTTTAAAGGCAAACGAAATCATCAAAGACATTTCGCAGCTGCCAAAACGCGCATTTAAATTTCAAATTAATTTCACATCGTCATGTGTAAAAAAAAAAAAAGAAACAAATAAAAAAGAAAGCAGAGAACGAAATCTGCAAGCTGACAACACACAGGAGAGACAGAGAGCGATGGAGGTGGGTGCGAGGGGAGGCTGGCGCACATCGTTTGCGGGGCAATAAAAGAAACTCAAGCCGAGCAGCAAAAGAAGTGAAAAATGCCAATGCCAGCGCCAGCGCCAACGCCAACGCCAACGCATCGCGGCACGTAAATACATTGCGACGAGCCAAAAATGATATGCGCGCTGCCAACCTGTTTTCGCAGTCCGTTCAGCCAAACGAGCGCCCGTAAAATATGCAAAAGCAACAAATTTGGTGTGCGCGAGTGGTTGGTTTTTTAAAACCCACCGCTGTTCGGTTTTTTTTATACCCAGCAATCAAAAGTGTGTTAAACTGGCAATGCAAGAGTTGATGGTTCTTCTGGTCTGGTCCAGATCAGGCTAGCATTGCCAGAAAGAAATAAAGCTCTCACGGTCTTTAAGCACATTGCAGTTTCCATCATTTACAGGGCATCGCCTAGTCCATCAGCTGCCGCTGCAGCCCCATCATGGCTGAATTGGCGCAACATATGCCAAGCGCCAAGTGTTATGCTTGGGCTGCTTTTGTTTCTTGGCTCGCATCAATTATGCTTTTATTTATACAACAATTTTCTCGCGTCTTGCGAAAGCGTTCAATTTTCGTCAGGCAGACGCATCGCTTAATGTGACTTGACAAAAATGGCGTCCAATATGGCGCCGCTGGCTGTCTTAACGCTTGAGTACCGAACACACACACACACACATACGCACAGCGCTCGCACCTTTGGCTGTGTTAAGATGTCGACCAGCAGACGCCCGGACTCTGTTTCTATTTTAATTCACACGCCATTGTTTGGCTGCTGTTGTTGTAGTTATTATTGTTGTTGTTGTTGTTGGTTGTTGTTCAGCGCCTAAAAGTAGACGAAGTTGAATTTCTAATGTGCAGCAGCTGCCAACAATAGAAAACAGCAGAAAAACTCAGCAGCGCCTCGCTGTTTGCCTGCCAACCAGCCCGATATGCGTAAGTATGTGTGTGTGAGTGTGTGTGTGTGCTGTCGTTCTTGTTATCGTTGGCATTATTGTTGTTGCTAGTTGTGTGTGTGTGGGTGTGCGTGTTTCTTTCTGCTTGTAGCTCTCGCGCAATTTTTAAATCTGTGCAGCCAAAATGCCTTTAACGTGGACTCGCTTCAGCAGAGACTTTAGGTTTTATGTATATAATTTGTATGTATTTAATTTGTGTAGTTATCTAATGATCTGCTTAGGCAGCAGCAGTGTCGATTTGCTCCCCAAATGCTGCTGCTCATTTGCGTATTTTGAGGCTTCCTTGTAATCTCCTCATTGTATATAAATAAGGAGCTCGGCCTACTTGACTCATATTCGCGCTTATTAATTTGCAGAACTTTGCGTTTGATGTGCTTTGAGGCAGCTTCACATTTCCCAAACTCGACTGAGAGTTGGTGTGGGAGTGAGAGGGAGAGGGGGAGAGGTAGAGTTGAGCCTGAGCATCTCTCGCGCTTTTCGCTTTCTTAATTCATCTAAGCAAACAGTTAGTTTGTTGACTTTCAACCAGCTGGCAAATGCAAATGTCAGGCCCCGCCCCACTTGGCTGTGCAAACAATTACTGCCCAGCGAAAGAGCAAACAAACAAAAAGTAAGAGAAGCTGAACAGATAGATAGAGAGAGAGAGAGAGAGAAAAAATGCTAATTGCCTAATTTATTCGGCGCTGTGCGGGCTCTTCGTTCTAAGTTTTTATGTCACTTTGGGTGTAATTTAAAATATATTTATTTATGTGTTTGACTCCACCTTCGGCTCCCCAGCTCGCCGACTCCTGGTCAATCTCTGCAGCTGCTGATGGCCATTTTTGCTTTTGCCGGGGCGCTTTTGCGCTTCGCCAATCAAAAGCATTTAGAGAGCAGCTTTAATGCATGCGCGCGCTTTCATTAACAAGCAGCCACGCCCACGCTCTAAGCCGCATTTACACACAACACACACATACACACAACACTCACCTAGTCGAGAAAAAAAGAATCGCATCAGCGGCTTATGCAAATGTGTGGAAAAAAGCGAATGTTGTGTTGAGTGAATACGAAATTATTGTTTACAACTGTAAACTTTTTTAATACCCTGCAGCACAGCGTCTGGTCCATGCGACTAGCTGAAGTCGTGTGGTTGAGGTGGGTAAGGATTCATATTTTCTATGATTTTCCACTCCGGATTTACTGAAAACTCTGCCAGGGTATTATAGGATTTCAATTCTCTACCATTCTTGTAGGGTATGCATTGCGTCGACTAGCTGTTACCACTATTTCTTTGCATTTTTTTATGCGACTGTGGCTGTGTTTAGAAAACGCTTGCAAAACCGCACTAAAGGCGACTTATAACATGTTGAGTGCCAGAGGATTAACAGCGGCCAAAACCGAATGTGCATGTTGTGCCGAGCCGGGCCAAAATAGAAACTGTCCACGCTGGGCTGCTCGTCGAGCTGATTTTGGTCGCACGATTGTAAATTCCTTTTTAATGAGTGCTGGTCTGGCCGTGGGCGGGGGGCGTGCGTAAGCTGCTTAAGGTTTGGCGTAATCAAAAATTTTTTAAAAGCTTTTTGTGGTACATCAAACTGAAAGCCAAGCCGAAGCCGAGCGGAGGCCGAGAAAAAACTTTGTTAAGCTTGAAATTAACTTGCGGTTTGTCTGCTGCTGCTGCTGCTGCTGCTGCTGCCAACTTTGACGCCTGCAGGTAGGCAATCAATTTTTTGCTGCTGCAGTTGTTGTTGTTGCACTTAGCAATTTGGCTCCGGCCCGTTGTATAATTAATATATGCAGGAGCAAAAGTGTAGCGTACTTTTGTGCAAGCTACTAAAAATTTTATACAACAGCTGGCGCGTCGTTTTGCGCTAATTACCTGGCTACCAGCTACCTGCTAGCTGCTACCAGACGTCGACTCGTAATGCCAAATTGCAATTACAACTGCCAACTTGCCAGCCGCACAGTTGCCATCCTACGCCTCCTACCACCCCTCCGGCTCCACCCCCACGCACGGCGACCTGCCTAACTGACATTAAAATGCTTAATGTGCAGGCAGCTAAAAAAGAAAAAGATGAGGAAGGAAAACACGCGCTCTTAAAATTACAAAAAAAAGTAACAGAAATTGCTACGTTCATTTTCTTGCCTCGCTCCGTTCTACATCTTTTTTTGTCTTGCCTTCACGCTAACTCCCTTTTTGGGGGGCGTTCTGGGCGCTGCTGATGCTCGCCTGCTCATCTGCTCGTCTGCTCATCTTCAAAATTGGCCAGGTGAAAAATTGCAGCTGTCGCTGTTAAGCTGTACGGCTCGTGGGCGTCTACATGGACATGGGCGTGGCAGGTCAGAGCGACATGGCTGAAGTGCAGTTGATTGTAGGCCTGCAGCAGTGCCGAGTGCGTCTCACAGTGGGGCGGGCCATACTTTCCTGAGTCGCTAATTAGAAAACAGCCGCAAAGCAAGCAGAGCATGTAAAATGGAAATGGAAATGGAGCTGCCAACTCTGTGTGTGTGTGTGTGAGTTTTTTCTTTCTCTTTTTCTAGTTAAAGAAAAAAAGGAGAGGAATTATAAGTGCTTGGGCCAGAAGCAGTATAAAATTAGCATTGCATTAGCAGGGAGCAGCCTCAGATCTGTATTTCTGGAACACACATATCCGCCCTGGGGACCTGCTTTGATTTTAGCCGGATTGACGGCAATCAGCTGTAAAATGTGACGTTCTGTGAAATATTGAAATTGACTTAGGGCCCCGGCCGGGCGGCGACTGTTTGCCTGATTTCGATTGCATTTGGATTTGAATTTGCGTCTTATTTGTTTTGGCCTCTAGTTGCGCCTCACTTGCGGCTATGTTTTTGAAGTTTTTATTCATACGCGATGGCGGGCGGGCGGTCGGGCGGGCGAGTGCCTGAAGTCATCGTTTTAGGGTTGCGTTACCACCGGAAAACTTGTGTTATTGTAAAGGGGAAAAAATGTGTGCTTGTCCTGCGGCATGGTTGCATTGATTTTGCTATTCCTCCGAAGCGAAGTCAAGGCAATGCTATGCGTTGGCGTCAGGCAGCTGTAATTACGCGACTGGCGCCATCATCAACGTCATCATCATCATGAGCATCATCAGCAACATCAGCAGCTTCATTATCAGCAAGAAGTTCCGCCTAAGTAAACACATGATTTGACTGAAGGGCTAGGAGCAGAGGGGCAGAGAGAGAGAGAGGGGGCTCGGGTAAGCCGGGTCGTTTGTTTAAAAACGCATCTAAATTGCAAATTAAGCAACAAATTTCATCAACAATATTTGAATTTGAATTTAAATGGGACAACGAGTTGGGCAACGCGACTGAGAAGCGCGTAGAGAGGCACAGCACGCAAATAGATACACTCAAACACTCGCACACACCACACACACACACATACGCAGCTACATGAACCGAAAATGGAAAATTCGCCTTCGCCTTGCGTCAAGCCAGGCAACAATCTGAGTGGTAAATAAAGCAGCCGCCAGAACTTGAAGCAGCCTAGCAGGAAGCAAGCGGACAGGATGCTCGTGCACGGCTCTGCACTCTTATGGAAAGAGACAGATTGAGAGTGAGTGAGTGAGAGACAGAGAGAGAGAGAGAGATGAAGTTGACTTGGCAACGTACTGTTCGCTGCACTGATGTAAACACCAAAAATACAACAATGGCAACCATTTCAGTTTGCTTTAATCCTCCACTCTCACTGCCACGCCCCCTTGCTGTCCGCTCGTTGACTGGCTTTGTATATTTGCCTGTGTTGTTTGTCAAAAGAAGCAATTTACGTGCAAAATAACTCAAGTGTCATGCAAATTTCATTTATTTTCGCACAAGAAAAAATAATTCCCGCACCGCGATGAGGCCAGAGCAGAGCAACGTTGTCATAGAACACACACACACGCACACACACAGATATACATTTAAATATATATGTAGTTATATGGTATTTTCTTACAAAATGTCTGCATAATGAAGTCAGTCATCGGAACAAAATCGTTGCACAAAGGCGCAAGAGAAGGAAAAAAGGAAAAAAATGAAACGAAACGAAACGAAAGAAAGAGAGGAAAAAACTTTTAGGCGGCTTCTCGGTTGTCAAACAATTTGATGCTGTGATTTGTACATTTATTTTATTTCATTTTTTGTTGTAGAGAAAATTAGAGCCGAGTGTGCTCCTGATTTCCCATTGAAGTGGCGCCAAGGAGAGCATATTATAATAATAATTTGTGCTCGCTATTTAATTTAATTCGAGTTTATTTTTAAGACGCGGCCATAGGAAACTTGGGACTCCTGCCACTTGAAGCTTAAATGAAGTTTCTTAAGTACTTTTCCACGGCAACAACAGCAGCAGCAACAACAACGATTGTTGTACAACACACAACAAGGCAGCTCCTTAAGTACTTCAGGTTGGAAATTTCATTAGTTTCGTTCTCTCTCCCACACACACACACACTCATGACAAATGGAAAAAAATTGTGTGCGAGAAATAAAAGAAAATACCGAGTATTTTAGCTTAAAAATTATTTAAGGCTTCCGATTTTTATTTGCCAAACTTGGTCAACTAACACACAAAGAGGCGTGGGAAGTGACAGCAGCGCGCAAAAATAAATTAAAAAAACAAAAAAAAACTTACAACATCAACTTCAATTTAGAGCTTAAATTTCAATTGTTGTTGGAATTATGTGCGCCTTACAAAGTGAACTTGAAGATTTTTATGTAAACTGAAGCCTGAACTTTGATTTCATAATCTCTTCAGCTATATATAGTATAGTATATATGTATATATCTAGGTTTAGACACTTACCGGCATAGTTTGGCTTCCGTGCAAATTGGTTATTGCAGACTGAGCCTCCTGTTGGGAACCGAATTTGACGAAAGCGCAGCCTGAAAGTAAAGCAAACAATGCAATTTAAATTCGCACACACACATATACATACATATACATATATATTCAACTCTTCTCGATATGCGCTCGTTATCAAGCGCATTTCAGTTAAGTTCTGCTTCAGCCTCTTGACTTTGCAGACGAATGACAAGAATCGTGTGCAATTGTTGGCTGCCAGCTGGCGCATGTGTGCGTCGCATTTAAATAAAATTTTAAGTGCAATTAAAAAGCATTTTCTGCCATGAAAAGCCAATATGGAGCAACGTCAGACCAGGCACAGCAGCCATTATATAAAAATAATAGTCGGCCGGACGGTGAATGTTAAATTCAAACCAAACCAAACCAAAAAAAAAAAAAAAAAAACATTGAGAAGAATAAATAATAATAATAAAAAGAAAAAGAAAAAAAAACATCGCACTTGGCGCTCATTATTTTGTAATTTGTGCGCCAGCTGCTCGCAGTGCGGAGGCGGTGCTGGCGCTGAAGCGGGGCGTGGCCAGGCCACAATGATGAGCGCAGCTTCATGAGTATAATTATTAAAAATCATTTATGCTAATTTAATACACAGGCAATAACCACAAAAGATTAAAAACAGCAAGGAGCGTGTGTTTGCTGGGGTGTGCACGACTGGCAGATACCCTGGCTGCAAATTAACCTGAAAAATCTGCCACTATTCGCTCAACCAGTTTAACAGCCTTAAGCAATTAAACAAATTATGTTTCTGCATTTAAAAGTCAGCTTGCCCCATTTAAGGGGAGTTCGCACTTTGAGAGTCTAGCAGAAACCCTTAGGAATTAATCTAGGCCTTTGAGAGTTGATCTCCGCGTAGAGCTTAACCTTCACTCGGGCTTTGGCGCTTGGGGGAAATAACAACAGCAACAGCAGCAACAATAGCAACAATGGTAAAAATTAAGACCCTCAAGTGAAGGAAAACAGCAGCAGCAACAAAAAACAGCAGAGGAAGAGGAGGAGGAGGGGAAATACCATTCACCCGCCCATCTATTTGTCAGGCAGTGGCGCTGCCTAAATTGCGACTCCGGCTGTTGCTGTTGCCGTTGCCGTTGCCTTTGTAGTTGACGCTGGGGCATGTGGCATGTGGCATGCAGTGCGAGCGCGCAACAAATCCCGCCTAAAACCGTGCAACATGCGAGCTGACAAGCCGTAAGGCAGACAAGCGCAAATTTCGCGTGCAAACAGGAACAAGATTTTTATATTTTGTTTTCCCTTCTGTTATTTTTTTTTATCGCGCTGCAAATGTACAAAAAATACAGTGTAAAAAATTCAAGTGGATTTTTGTTCTGCTGCCACTTTTGCATTTGTTTCGTTTTTATATGTATTTTGTGTGTGAGTGTGTTGAAGTGACAACAAAATCCTGCGCCCTACAGACAACAGTTGGACAATCCCACAGGCCGGCCAGGAGCAGGCGGCTGCGGGGGAGTTGAGGCGGCTGCGAATCAGCGCAGCTAAACAATAAAAATAAAAAATATTTTGTTGCCTGTTAATCCAGCAACATTGCGACGCAGAAAAAGAGCTCAAAAGGGCGGCGAAGGCGGGGCAAACAAAATGCTGAATGCCAGGCCGAGCACGAAAAAAAAAACGAAAAAAAAAAAAAAATATAACAAAAGCTAAAAAAGCAAAGCAATTGCTAAGCATTTTTGTAAACTTAAATCAAAGTTGATTTTGTGTGCTTTTTGTCCATTTTTTTCATCTCTTTTTTATTTAGCTTTTGTTTGTGATTTGTGTTGTTTTTTCTTTGTTTTTTTTTCTGCCTTTGTTTATGTGAAATTTGTTTTTCTTAGCATAACTTGCGTAAAAGAAAAATATTTTCCTTAGGTCGAGCCGTGGACTTTGCAAGTTATGCCAGCCCAAAAAGAGACACCTTCGTTAATTGTTAAGGCATATATCATTGTATCTATTATTATATCAACCAGAAACGATCGCAACTTGAGTCATTTGTCTGCCTCGTGAGACATTTGTCAAATCAAAGTGCTTCAAGTGCCTCAAGTGCTCAACTGATTAGCCTGAACTAAAGTACTTGAGCATTCATTAAACATGAACTCTTTCTTGATGTCCTGTGCTCCGTTGATTATTTACCTTGTGCAGGATGTCATTTGTCTGCGCTGACGCACTAACTCGCATTAGGGCCAATTTGTCGAACTTCAAGTCATTATAATAATTAAAAGTAAATTAGTCCTGCCAGGGACAGGCAAAGTCCGAGCTGAAAGACAACTTTTTCTTTGAGCCAGGGACATAAAAACATTCGGATTGCATTTACATACAATCAAGCACAGAGCCGGACACTTGCTACAATTAGGCAGCAGGCGGACAGACCGGAGCAGGCAAGGACTCTCGCCCTTTAAAGCTAACGAAGTGCAAGCTTTAATTACTTAAGCGTCGCCTGGCTGCATGCTGCAGTTGCCAACTGCTTCGCTATTTACCTGCCAGGTAACAGCGACTTGGCAATTAGTTGAAATTAAAATCTGTTTCACTCTCGACTCTGCTGTATTCTTAAGCAACTTCCGTTGAGGCGTGAATGATGCAGCCAGCTGTCAGTGCGCACTCAAATCCTAATGAGACTTTTTAATCAAATCTGCTAATGATCATAATTATGCCGAAGACAGTCAAAGCTCTCATTCAAATTAAACTCAACCTGCCACATTACAGCAGGAGAGAGAGGGGGCAGCAACTACAACAATTTCTGTATCGCATTTCAGATAAAGCTGGGCGATTGTGTTTGCGGTAAGGAAAAACACATGTGATTATATTTATGGCAGGGATTCATTTGGCCGGCCCTTAGTGACATTTGCAATACAAATTTCGCAATGCCATTAATGTATGGGCTCTACACAACAACAACAACAACAACAACAACAACAACAGCAGCAGCAGCAAAAAATATAAACTGGGCTCTGCTATGAAAAATCGCCGCAGGTCAAACACGTAACCAAATTGTGCACAACAGCAACAGCAGCAACAGCAGCAGCAGGAGGAGCAACATCAGGAGGAGGGACAGCAGCAGCAGCATCAGAAAACAAGGATAACGAGCGTGTTGAGCCCCTGACTGCTGACCAACGTCTGCTGGTCGATATGTTCTTGCTGAGAGCGACAGAGGGACAGGGGCAGAGCAGCGGGGAGGCTGAGGCGGAGGCGGAGGCGGAGGCAGAGCTGAGGTTGATGCTCGTGTTATGGCTATGGTCATTGCTGGCTGCTGCTGCTGCTGCTGTAGCTCTCTGGCCAGCCTGCATGGGACAAGTATTTTAAAATCCAATTAAAAACGCCCAAGTGGGATTTTTCAATCGCTGCCCCAACGAAGCTGACAACAGCAGCAGCAACAACAGCAGCAGCAGCAACATCAACCGAGCAACAAAGTTGCATTAAGCGCGCTTCGTTCGCAATTCGCAATTTGCCATTCAGTCGCGTCGACGCTTGACTATGTGTGTGTGTGTGTCGGTGTGTGTGTGAGTGTGTGGAAGTGGACAGACGACGTTGGACAGGACACGTTGATGGCCATTGCATGTTTGCCTCCGGGGCACAACAGCGTTGCATGAATCTTGTTAGCCAACGTTTACGCTTATTATGCGGCAGCAGCCTTGGCCAGTAGCCAGAAAGCAACGCTATCGAATTTGTTTGATGCATGTGCCACTGTGCACCAATGATGAGCCCTGCCACACACGCGCACACCCACGCACAACCATATCAACTATATGCACACACACACACACACACACACACACAAACAAGGTAATGCCATACGCAAAGGATGTCACCAGTTGTTGCTGTTGCTGTTGCTGGCGCTGCTGTTGCTGTTGCTGTTGCAATTGCAGCTCTGCAAATTGCATTTGCCTCATGACACTCACAGTTGAATGCATTTTACCATAAATGGACAACATTTTTCGTACCGCCGCAACAAAAATCAAATAAACTCAACCAAACAACATGGTCAACATATGCGAGCAACAACAAAAACAAGCTTAAATAAAAATGAAAAAAAAGGCAGTACAAATAATGAGATTGGCAAAAGCGAATTAGTTGCTTTAACTTTTGCCAGCAGACCAATAATAAATCGCTTTAAACAGAGTTTTGATTGCGAATTGCTGCATGTTGTGCTTGGCAATATGGAAAATTGACTGAATTATATTGATATATATAGTAAGAAAACACTTTGTGCTCCATTGAATCTTTTTCTGATTTAATAACTTCAGGCACTTTTACATTACCTACTACTAAGACTTTCCATATATCTGTCTCATAGTTCAGGCAGAGTTTTTTCATCAATTTGCGCAGCTTTAAGTGAACTCCAATCAAGAATTGATATATGATGTTGTTGCCACAAATCCATTGAAGCCCAATTTATGACTTCGGCTTGAACTTTTGTCCACACAAAAGTTTGTTGGGGAGCGCATGTCTCTAATGAAGTCTGTGGAAGCTTATCAATATGGTCAACTACAATTGCAAATAGACTCAACTTGCAAAAGACAAACAAGCCAATTTCTCTCCTTCGTTGTGCTACGACTGGAGCTGGAGCTGAAGCTGAAGCTGAAGCTGAAGCTGAAATTGAACTCCTTTTTTGGCTTAGTATGAACCTTAACACTTTGCATACAAATCAAAAAGACAGCACACATATGAGATTCCCACACACACGCACACACACTCGCACGCTATCTGGAATCTGCAATGGGACCATTATTCTTGATTTGGGAGAGAGCAAAAAAGTTTTTGGCTAGCACATAAACAAAAGGTAAAAAGTTTTTGCGAAAGCCTACAGAGCCGGCATGAGCCAATGGATTTAGTCAGGATTTGCAACTACAGTTAATAACATTTGGCAAAAAACAAAAATGAAATGAAAGAAACTTGAGTTCGGGCTGTCCATACAAATTTAGTTCATAATACATTTTATTGCCCAACGAACTGATAAACTGTCAAACTGACTAACTGACTGACTGAGTGAGTGAGTGAGTGAATGGCTCAGCTGTCCACTTGAACTGAATATGCAAAACAGTTGAAATTTATGCCGTGTGTCTCATGTAATGTAATACATTTTGCACTCACTGTATGTGTGTGTGTGTGTGTGTGTGTGTGTGTGTGTCTCTGTGGCATCCGTAGGCGAAATTAAATAAAAATCAGTGACCAGCATATACAGAGTGAGCTCAAATTGCAATTTCATAAGCAATTTACCGCACACACACACACACACACACACACACAGTCACATACACGGCAAGAGAGATACTAAACTTTTTGTTTGAATGAAATTTGCCTGCGAGCCAAACAAAGAGAGGGAGAAGGACAGACAGATAGAAAGCGAGAGAGAGAGAGAGGGGAAGAGAGTTATGTATGTATATGAAAAGAGCAGCTGGACAAGCATTCAGAGCTGGCATTGCATTTGCTCTGGCCGCAGGGATGTGTTTCGAAAAAAAAAAAAAACATACATATATATATAGATAAAGAAGAGCTGCAAATTACATTTGAACAAGGCAAAGGCAAGTTGTCTATGGTTTTTGTTGTGGCTCGAACAATTTAATACTTGGCCAGAATGCAGCGTTGACATTTTTATGGCACTCTCGAGTGCGTAACGTCTCCAAGTGTGAATGTGTGCGTTTGGCCTTTACAATACAAACAAGTGTGGGTGTTTCTGTGTGTGTGACACACAATAAACACCAATTAAGAATATAATATTTTGTGTATACAGGCAAACAAAATGTCTCCCCTGGCTGGCAAATTGAAAAGCCAAGTCGGTCTGCTTTTCTGCAAGTGCTTTGCAAATAATGCACAAAAGTATGCTACAAAAATACAAACAGCCAGGCGTTCGCTGCGATCTGCTGTTGCCAGCTTGAAAAACCTATAACAAAAGCTAAAATATTATTGCTTTCGGGTCTTTTTTTTTGGGGGGGGATTGGGCAACGCAAGCGCCACCCACAAGTTGGGCAAGACTCAACTGCCATCGGCCACTTTACAGGCGAAGCAGAGATACAGTTGGAGAGCAAACCGTAGCCGGCTTGTTATAAGGCATGTTGACAAGCCTCTTTAACAAATGACACCAACAGAAGCAGCAGCAGCAGCAGTAGAAGCAGCAGCAGCAGTAGAAGCAGAGCAAGCAGCTGTAGCCGGACTCGAAGGACGGACGCAGTCAACCAGCCAGTTGGCCAAATAGTCAGGCTCAGTTGTTGTCCTCCGGCCGTCCAACCGTCCGCTCGTCCGCTCGTCCGTTTGTCCGTCTGATGCGACGCTTTGTGTAACATTTGTTAAGCGCAGCCGAAAAATTTTGTTGCTCTTGTTTAGTTGCCAGTTGCCAGTTGCCAGTTGCCAGTTGCCGTCTCCAGTTGTTGTCTTCCACTTGTTATTTACTATTTCGTTGACTTATACGTAAAAGTGTCCCTTTTGTTGTTTGTAGGTTCGGTCGAAGGATGCAGGATGCCGTTGAGCTTTGGGCAACGATTCGAGCTGACTGATGGGCTGTTAACCCTTTTTTGTTCGAGCCACTACAATGTTATATAAAAGGATTAAAATGTATCGAAGGAAGCAGAGCAAGACTCGCTCCGCCTGTGTTATATAAGCAGCATTTCCTTGGCATATACAATTAGTTACGAATTCCTCAATCAACAGCCATTTACAAACACGATTTGCAAACGTATTTGGAATAACCTCGGACAGCCCGGCAAGGACAGACTTTAAATACGCTTTAAAGCTTAACGAATGCGGGGAGGCGCAAACACCGAGGCGTGTGGGCATGAGGTTTGGGAATTGGGGATTGGGGAAAAAGCGTAAAATCAACCGCCTAAATAAACTCGCACAGCAAAGATTTAAAAGCCGCTCAAACCAAAGTAATTTCAGCTTTCTGCCTGGCCAACAGTTTTTGCCGGCGCTCAACGCACCACAAACAAGGTAAATGCTTTTCCAACAACATCAACAACAAATTCAACTCTGGATCGGTGGGGCTGCAACCGCAACATAATAATTATGCAACAGAAACCGCAATGCATGCGGGGCAGCAACAGCAACAGCAACAGCAACAACAGCTCCACTCGGCTGGTTGCAGGTTTTCTGATTTGGTGCCCCGGCCAGCAGGAAAATTGTTTTGCCAAGCGAAAGTGTGAACAAAAGCTGTTGCGTGTGTTGCAGCCAAAATAAAAATAAAAAAAAGGCAGAAAGAGAGAAACAACAAAAACAAGGAATACATAAAAACAACAACATCAGGCAACGCAGCAACGTCAAACCGCAAAGTCAAATGCAACTAAAGCCACAGAGCGCAGCGAGTCAGAGAGAGGGAGGGATAGAGTTTGGATTGGGTTTGGGTTTGGTTGGAGTTCGAGTTGGAGTTGGGTCTCGGTCGGGTGTTAGGGGTGCTAGCTATAAAGCAACGCGTGTTATTAAAGCGACTTACTCAAATTGGGAAAATGTTAAGAGAGTTTAAGGGGTTGCTGCTGGCGTGGCAGTCAAGAAGTTCAGAGCAAGGGACGAGGATAAGAAATGAAGGGGAAAAAGACTAGAAGCAAATTATTATTAAATAAATACAAAAATATATAATAAATCATACTTGACATTCAATTCGCTAAATTAAATGAATAAAATAAAAGTATAATAAAATAATAATAAAAACAATATTCTAAAATATAAACATAATCTATATATATAACAGAAAATTGTGTAAAAGTGTTACGACACTTATAACTTGATGGTTTTTGATTTGTTGGATTTGTCTCCGCCACGAGTAGGATAGTAGATCTTAAAAATACTGAAAAAATTTGACAAAAAAACACGTTCGATTACACTAATCGTAACCAACTGGCAACTTCGTCAGGACCACACTCGATATCAGTGTTAACTAACATCGCACTCAATCAATATCACCCAATGCTATGCATGCACCGATATATCGATCAGATATTCTATTCGAATAATACTATTATATATATATTTCACTGTCTGTTGCTCTGTCCGTCTGTCTAAGAAGAGCAAGGTATGCAGAAGAACTCCAGGAGATCATTTAGAAAATACCGGCAGCAGCAGAGAATGTTCCCATTGACTCGACTGCAACGAGCTCTACCTGGCGCCCTGCTCAATTTGAGTGTCACTCATGAGTTGAGTGGAAGTCGCACTATATAAAGGGCTGCAGCTGTGGCATTTATTCAGTCGACTATTGCCCTGCACGTACGACTGACCCCACCGGGTCTGGACGACTGAATAAATGTCGCAGCTGCTGCCCTTTATATAGGGCGACTTGCACTCAACTCATGAGTCACACTCAAATTGAGCGCCAGGTAGAGATCGTTGCAGTCGATTCAATGGGAACATTCTCTGCTGCTGCCGGCATTTACTAAATGATCTCCTGGAGTTCTTCTGCATTCAGTTGGGTGCATCAAAATTGCAAGAGGCACGAGATGAGCGAAACCAGCAAAGAACGAAGAGAAGCGCGCAGATTCGTAGTCAACAGACGTAGACGAATTAATGGATAGGGCAAAGCAACGTTTGCCGGGGCAGCTAGTAAAGAAATAATAAAATAAAACCATAATGATTTATTTAATAGCAAAGTAAATTTAAAATATTAATAAATTATAAATTATTATTATAATAAAAAATACTAATGATTGACTTAACTCTTACTTAAAATATAAAAGCTAAACTGGAACTTCTAATGCTTTTTTTTTACCTAAAACGTAAAAAATCTTTTTTAGTTTCTTATTAAAATAACTTTTAATTAAACTGAGCTCTATAAATGATAAATAATCTTAAGCCAGTTTCCAGTGGGAACTAAGCACAAACATAACCAAAACTCAAGTCTCATAAGTAAACAAACAAATTAATAAATTACTTTCGGTTAATGCACAGCTTTGGCTCAATAATAAATAATTAAAAAATACAAGTAAATGCCGTTATATTAATAAGATTGAATCGGTAATAGATATCGCTTCTAGAGACAAATCCTCCTTTGGATTAGCCGAGTTAGCTGCACGGAATACCTGCTTTTAAGCACCTCGCATTCGCTACACTTATTGTCCTGGCTTCTGTTTCGCCCTCTAGTAGTCTGGGTCGATTTATTTGTGCACTTATTTAGCAGCAAACAGAGCAAAGCTGCGCAAATAAAGCCGCATAACTTAATAGCGGCTCGCTTCATTTGAAGTTTATTGCTGGCTGTGTGTGTGTGTGTGTGTGTGTGTGTGTGTGCGTGGCCAGGGAATAGCAAACGGATCCACTCGCAGCCGACCAAGAAAAATCAATTTAGCTCGGCTTAACTTGAACATCAAAGCGTAAGGACATGGCGAAGGCTGCCCGAGTCCAGGTCCACGAGCTGCTACCTGGGACCAGGTAAGCACAATACGCTTTAAGCCTAATAAAGTGCGCGCCCAAAACATTTTCTTGCTGCGGCTGCTGCTGCTGCTGCTGCTGCTGAAGTTGGTTTTGTTTTATTTGAGCTCAGGCGGGGGCCCAAGCTAATTGTATTGCGCAACGGAATTTGATTGCATGGATTTGTATGATTGAAAAGGGCAACTAGTAGCCCAAAAGGTAAAGCCAACAACAGCCTGGCAGCCTGGCCAGCAGCAGCAGGAGTGGCAGAAGTGGCAGCAGCTGGCAGCCAGTGCATAAATTGTGCGCCCAAGTCGCGCACATTATTCATTTTTAATGCGCCCGTGAGGCGACCACAACAATTTGGCCACATGTAAGCACAGCTACTTGGCCATAATTGCCCCGATACAGGAGTCCAGGGGCAGGCGCAGGGCTAGAACAAGACGACATTGCTGCACTTAAGACAGCAGCAGCAGCAGCTGCCAGCTAGAGAGATGAAGAGAGAGAGAGAGGGAGAGGGGAGGAGGCAAAGCATCATTAAAATGAGTTAGCGCTGTGGGCACAGCAGAAGAGGCACACGAGGCAGACGAGGCAAACGCTGAAGAAGAGACTCTGGAGTCCGTCTCGTCTTTGGCTGCGTCTGGTTGGCCGCAGTGCCTGTTGGCCTTTTGGGTGCAATTTTCAGGTAGTGGCAGCAATTAAGCCAAGAGGTAGATTAAGTTTAAGCTGCGGTGCGATGCGCTACACGCCTTGGCCGCCTGCGTTTGACGGCTTGCGCTTGAGCAGCGCACAAATGCGCATGCTTTGAGCCAAAAGTCCGGAAGCCTCGGCAAAGAAGCATTTCCAAATTGTTGTCAGACAAGAGAAGGCAGAGAAAAACTAAAGAAAATTTAAGCAAGCAAATATTCTTGCCTAGCTTAAAGTTAATATTGAGCTTCCTTTTCTGCTTGGCCAAAAGCCAGTGCAATTAAATTTCAGTTTTCTAATTGTTGTCGCTGCTCAGAGCTCGGGAAATCCTCTTAAAATCTATATACCCAAACGAACTTCGGCTGCATTTTAAATGCATTACGCAAAAATAGAAAGCAATCGTTGTCGTTGTTGTTGCTGTTGCACGCAATGTGTGCTCGTATTTCAATTCATGGATCCATGCATCCATATGCATAATATGCGCTCTGCTCGTGTCCTGCGTCCTGTGTGGATGTGGCAAACAAAACGTGCCGCTTGCAAATTGTACAACAACCAATTAAAATGCATAACTCGATTTAAAGTTTACATAACATTTTGCTAAATTACAGGTTGGGCGCCAACACCAACTGCTGCTATCTGGCTTATATAAGTGGCCTGGCTGACAGACAGCCAGCCAGCCAGGCAGTCCGTCAGCCAGTTAGTCAACCAACCATGTTGCCACGCCCACACCTTTGATGCCTGCCCGCTGAAATCCCAGCCGCAACTCAACAGCTCAGCTTGCAATGGGGCTTACAATGTCTGTCAATTGTTGTTGTTGTCGCTGTTGCCTGGGAAACATGCAATTAAAAGCGATATTGAATTTTATTACGTTATGCGCTTGAGTTGTTGTTGCTGTTGCTGTTGCCGCTCTGTGGCGTTTATTTAATTTGAGCAGAAGCTAAAATATTGTATATTTCATTTACTGATTGGCACAACTTATACAATAACTAACCAACAACTTTGCAAATTATGAAATATGTACATAATATATATGTATATGCAATATAAGTTGCAGAGCAAAATTGCTGGCAAATATATTATACGTTTAGCCTAAAAGTTTCCGAGTTACCATGGGAATTGTTATGTTGTGTGATATCAAACTAATATCAGATATATATCTCTATCTTTATCACTTAATTATCTATCTCTCCATCTTCAAGCTTGTATCTAAATATATTTCGAGCTTGCCATAATCTACGTTTTTTCTCTGTTCAGTCTTTCATCTATTATCAAAGGACATTGCCTTTATTATGAACGCTTGCATGAGCTCTACATAATCTGCTGCTCCTGCCAAAAGGATGATTGCAATCATCATCCAATGATCAACGACCTCTCGCTCTATATATGCACACACTCACACACTCACACACACGCACACTCGCAGAGAGCTGCCCTCATTTCTATTGTTGTTGCCAAATCGTTGTTCTACCCTAATTTATGGCTATTATGCCATACAGAGTACTTGACAGAGGCTAAAGTAGACTGCCGCATGTTACGTGAGCGCAACAGAGATAGAAATAGAATGAGATAGAGAGCAAGAGGGAGGGAGGCTGTGGGTGTGATGCATTTATAAATCTTCATTGTTGGCCAGCTGTAAAGTAGCACAGACAACAAACCAAATGCGCCAGCAGCTACAGCAGCAGCAGCTATTTTTCTGAGCCATATGACCAGGTCCCCCTTTGTGTGTGCTAAAAGCAACATCAATTTGCATGAAATATATAAATATATGTGTGTGTGTGCGAGTGTGCGTGTGTGTGTGTGTGTGCATGCAATTACAAAAGCACACGAAGCGTTGAGTACGTGCAAATCTGACCAAAAATTTAAATTGAAGTTTAAATTCTGGCAAATATTGTTGCCAATGGATGCTGCTGCTGCTGCTGCTGCTGATGATGATGTTGTTGATGATGATGATGATGTATGAAATCTCAATCCGCACATATGTACTCATATGTGCATATGCGTGTGTGTGTGTGTTGTGGTTGTTCATGCTGTTAGGGTGTTTGTATAACTCAACACTGGCCCTCACTCAGCCTCATCGCTGTCATCTCGCTTCGTCTCTGGGGGCCTCTTTTTTTTTTGGGGGGGGGGAGAGAACAAGTATATCGAATTTTAATTACATTTGCTTCGCATGCGACTGCCACATGGCAATTGCTGTTGCTGCTCTTTCACTCGCTCTCTCTCTCTCTCATGCGCTTTCATTGCCAGCCAACAGCACGGAAATATGATTTTTGATTGAGTGCCCAGGCATAGGCATAGAGACATAGCAAATAGAGAGCGCTACGACTCAACTCAAGAGTTTTGGACAATTTTCTGCTGTTGTTGTTGGCGCATATGTTTTTCACAAAGACGAGAAAATGCATTTTCCTCGTCGTTCGCTCATAATCTTGTTTATGCACTCTCATGTGCGAAATTTCCATGGTCTAGCAAATGCCATATTATTTATTGCAATTGCAATTGTCCTGTGGCTAGCCAAAGCGAACGCTTTGAGGCCCACAGTTGACACTGCATGCGTGTGTGTGTGTATGAGTGTGTGTGAGCTATCATTAAAGCTCTTCCTGTTCATTCACATTATTATGCAGCATTGGCTGTCAATGCGGCTTTGCAGTTCGCATTTTTTGTGGCCAGCTGTTGGCTACGTGTGTTCAAGGTGAATTGAATTGAAGTTCTCTTTGCTCGGATGGGGGGAACTATGATATATAGATATTGTAAGACAACTGCTTACCGCCACGTGGAGCACGTGTCTTGTTGTAAGGATGATGCCTAGTGCACTTACCTAAAAAGACAAGAGAATTCAATAAATTAATACGATATAAATCACACAAATTAGTTAAATTTCATAATGGGCTTAGCTATGGCTAAAATTCTCTAGGCTTAAATATTTATGCATATAGAAGTGGATGCTTGAGAGCCTTTAAGCCTCATTTGTGCTCTTGCTTTTGAAGCGCAAATATCAAATTATTATTTGCTTCATGGCCAGCTACTCTGACAGCTCAGTAAGTTGCCTGTCGACACTTGATGCAGATGCCGCTGTTGTTGTTGTTGCTTTTGATGTTGTTGCCGCTGCGGCTGCTACTCTAGAGCCAGCCGCTAGTTGGTTTAATATTATTTTGCTTCATTTTGCGTTTGGGCTGGGGAAAAGGATAACAGTGGCGCACAGGCTGCTGATGCCTTTAGACATTTTCATTTTCATTAAATGGCTGCGCGACGGCTGCTGCTTGTTAGCCTTGCTGCCGCCTACTGCTAGCCGCCTCCTGCTTGCTGGTTGCTGGCTGCTGCCTCGTATCCCGTTACGCTCAAGTCAAAAGGATATTGTCTAACAACAAAAGTGGAATAAATTAATTTGCCGCATGTCCTGCCCCAGCTCGACTCGCTCTGGCAATGAGCTAGAAAATGAGCTTCAGAATATGTGGGTGTGTGTGTGTGTGAGGGTGTGTCTGTGTGTGCGGTATATACTTATACAGCCTAAACTGATAATAACAAAATATGTGCCGCTGACAGGTGGCAAGGCACTAAATAAGGCGGCAGGCGTTTATTAAAAAATAAGCAAAAATTAAAGCCCACCTTTATGCGGCATCTGTTCATAAACACAATAAGGCATTAAGTGTGTGTGTGGGTGTGTGGGGGTGGGGGTGTGCGTATGTGTGTCTGCACATCAATATCCATTATATCCAAGCTTGGCTGTCAATTTCATTTTCGCCTAATTGCGCTCAATACAGCTGCAGAGCTGAGTGCCCTTCGAGCAGGGGGCTGGGGCTATGGATTGGGGGCGGCGGCAGCAGAAGCTTCCTCTATCGCTTATTGCATTAATTTTTCAATAATTCCTTCAAGTGAAACATATATCTAAAGTGGCATGCTTCATGGCTGATAAGCTCCTATTACACAGAATGCGCTCAAGTGAGTTAATTAAATTTAGCCAAACAGCAAACTGTGGAGTTATGCCACACACACACACACACATACATACATAGATTCACATACATGTATCTTTCTATATATAGACTTGTGTTATTAGTTCTGCCCAAGACGAACCCTTTTCAAGCGACTTGTAGTTAATGCTTAGGCCCCACACACGCACACACACACTCATAGAACTTTTTGGACATTTTTATTGACAGGGCAGGGGAAAGACCTCAAAACAAGGGTTTGCGCCCCGTACTCGTATAATGTTCTCTATATTTTTCTTGTGCTGGTGAAAAGTTTGTCTGCGGCGGAAATAAGCTGGGCCCACAGACTTCTGTTTTATGCCGGAGCCAAGTCTGAGGTCGCCCGATGCCGGTGTGCGGTCAAATCTAATTTCCGCAGCTTTACTACTTTATTAAACTATTACAACTAAAGCCTTGGCAAGCAACCGACTGGCGACTGGCGACTGCCGACTGGCGACTGGTATTAAAAAAGTTATGTACATGTACATGCACACATAGTGCTATAAATGTGAATACACAAACACACACACACACATGCATGCATTAGGTTGAAATGTGTTAATAAAGCACACTTGCTGCCACTTTGCCACATAATGAAACAAAATTGTGGCAGCTACGTGCTGGGGCCACTTGGCCCCTAAAGAGTCCGTTACTTCCGTGTGAGATTTAGTCGCAACGCTTGAGCAGAAGTCGGCAGGCATATATATATGAATATATACATATATTTATTTGGTATATATATACATATGTAAAAAGGAAAAGAGTTAAGGTAAAACAATATTTTATGTGTGTTAAATATCTGCTTTTGTTATATTTCTTTCTGCATATTTTCTATATTTCTCTTATGAAATTCTTTTGTTAAGGTTAAGAGCTTGAGCCTTTTTAAATATTTAATCAAGCAACTGAATAAGTTATAGAAATACATTTTGAAATTAAAAAATTCAGCTCGATTCATAATAAAATTGACAGCCTCTGCATTTGGCTTTGCTTACGAATTGAAGCAGTTGTCACAGAAACTTTTTAGTTTTTAGCAAATTGTGTTTCACATATGGCACATATATATGTATGTATATGTATATATTTATATATTATATATTGCATTGCAAGGCATTCAAACTTCGACAACTACAAGCATATTAGTTTCATTCAAGCTCTTGGCTGGCATAAGTTGAAAACATTGTGGCTTTTATGAGCCTTGTCGCCGTTTGTCGTCTCGCATTTCAGCTCTCTCTGTCGCTCTCCCCCTCTCCGCCTCTCTCCTTCCCTGATTGTGTATACGTATAATTGCTTTGACCTTTGAAATGTGTTGCATAGCTTTCGGGCGTGTTGCATGTTAATTAGCATTAAGCAGGAGGCGGAGCCTTTGTCAAGGCTGTCACTTGAGCGAGTGTGTGATAAAAATTTATTAGCTGCTGCTGCTGCTAGTTTTCTATATGAAACTTTTGGCTATATTGCAATTAAATTTAAGCTGCATTAAACAGCTGAGCCAAATGCTTAAGCACAGAGAGAGCGAAAGAGAGAGAGAGTGAGCAAGAGTGCAAGAGGGATCGCAGCAAGTTTGGACGACAAAGTTTTTGGGGGTTTTCTGGTCTATGGCAAAAGTTGCCGCTGCGCCTTTTGATATGTATTTTAATTCCAGCTTGTGGGCCATTTTGCAGTCAGCCTAGGACTTGTGGCAGCAGCAACAACAGCAGCAACAACAACTGGCGACTGGCTTAAATGGCACTTATGAGCTTATGCCACAACTTACATTATTATTATTACCGAGATTTTTTCTTTATATTTCTGTTCGCCATAAATAGTTATGTGCCATGCTTGCGGCTGTGTATTGACTGCAGTAGCTCGGAGTCTCGCAGTCTCGCAGTTGGAACTTTCATTTTAATTAACGCTCATTTTACGATGACCCGGGGTGTGCTTAGCGAACAGAGCATTGGCAAGAGGAGACTAAATAAAATATATTATTTGAATTGTAATTTCGCTAATCTAAATTTTGCTTTAGTGTTGCATCATTTTGCCAGTTAAATGTTAATTATTTGATTGAGCATTTATCAGCATTATTTCGAATGCAATAAATTGAATGCAAATTGCATTCGCTCGGCTCCTGATGACAGCAGGAGTTAAGCGCGTGTCATAAGCGTAAAATTCAATTTGGTTTTTACAACACGAAGGCCTTGTTTCAATTTCATAGCGTTTCGTTTTCATTTCGTTTCGTTTCGCATCGCTTGCTTTTGTTGTGCACATTTATTTGACAGTTTTTCAACACTCAATCAGCACTTGTTAGAACTTTCAGTGTAGTTGAGAACTGTAAAATAAACATGAGCGGAGTTTTTATGCCATGAAAATGAAATGAAATTTAATAAATGCAGAGAGAGAGAGAGAGAGAGAGAGAGATGGAGAGAGGCAAGTGCGGGCTAGCGACTGGCAGGCATGACATGCACTTCATAAAACTTTGCTCATATAAATTGAAATTGAAATTGAAATGAAATGAAATGATGATATGTAAGAGACAGAGTTGACAACGGCGGAAGTTCACGCAGAAGCAGTATAGATATAAATGTGTATGTGTGTGCTGGTGTGCCTATCAAGACACAATGCCGCCTCGCTGTCAGTTATAAAAATTGTTGGCCAAACAACAAGTGGATCAGGAAAGCCAGTGGCAGCCAGACCAGAGCAGGCCGAGGCCGAGGCCGAGGCGGAGCTTCTGCGCTTCAGTTTGGGCCATGGCAAAAACAGCTTAAACTGTCATTGGAAAGTTGGCAAAAAGCGTTTGCGTTTGCGTTTACGTTTACGTTTGTGCCCGCCGCCGCTGCAAGGTATTAAGAAAGTTTTGTTGTGCACAGCTCTCAGAGCAATTACGCAGCTCGCTACCTCGTTATATGAATTTTGTTTTGGTTTTTTTTTTGCTTTTCCGTTTTTGTTGGCAATAAATTTAAGTAGCCTGTGCGAACGAAACAAATTGTTGCTGCATACTTTTGGCAAAGCTGGCTGACAAAGCGACGAGCCGCATGTGCGTTCCGCTGCGCAGCAATGCGCCAAATTCAATTAGCTGGCCTCAAGCGCAGCTGGAACGCTTTCAAGCCAGTTGCCATGCAGCATGCGTTTGCAGTTTTGGGAATGCTTTGAGCAGCCACACACACACACACACACGCGCGCGCACACTCGTATGTAGAATGTATGCGGTTGTATTTGCTGCATAGCTGCTTCAATTACGCCGAATATGTCACATTAATTATTCGCATTTATGGGGCTGCCGATGCTTTTGAGGGGCTGCAACAATGCATGAGAAATGCAAGTCTACTTTATGACGAGCAATCGCTGCTGTTGTTGTTGTTGTTGTCATCTGTGTGTGATAGGAGTGCGTGTGTATATGTGTGTGTGTGTGTGTGTGGTATTAATTGAAATTTGTTTTTGTATGTCAGCTGCACACAAGATGCTTCTCTCTTCCACCCACTCTCTCCCTCTCTATGTCTCTTTGTTCTTCTGTCTGTCTCTGCAGCTTGCATTTTGCGTCAATTAAAACTTAATTTGACAAAGCGAGACATTTCAAATTAATTTTGGGTGTAAACAGCGTTTTAATTCAATTTACAACTGATTTATGTGGCTGCTTTTAACTTTCAGGTGCTTCAGGTGCCACTAGGCCGAGTGTGGCTCAGTTTGGCTTAATGCGGCTTTAGTAAATTACCTGCCGAGAGTTGCGCTTTTGCTTAGTAACGGTTTCAATTAGGCTTACGGAAAACTCTTGAGTTTGATTAAAAATTATATTAAACTCTTTTTAAATTCGACTTTTAACTTCATTCTTAACTCTCGCTTGCCTCTCATTGTTTACAGATTTAATGCTACTTTAGCCATTTGTCTTAGAGTCAAGCTGTAATTAGGCTCAAGTCTAGTGCCCAATCAGTGCTGTCCGTCATTTGGCCACTTGATGCCCATCCGTGTAAGTGCGTGTGATGCAATTACTTAATGACAGCTCGAAGGTGGGGCCGAGCCAAGTGGCAAGGCTTAATGTTTGAATTGCCGCCTCAATGCCGACTGCAACAAAGCCACAAACAAACGGCCGACGTCAACTTATGCCAGCCGCCTGTCAGCAACAGGATTCGTTCGGTCATGGCTACAGCAATAGCTGAGGCCACTGCAGTAGCTGCTGCTACTTATGCAAATGCTTCGCAGCACGACTCCCACTTGCCACTTGCCACTTGCCACTTGCCACTTGATGGATGTTGTTGCTCGTGTATAGAAAGTTTGATTACCGCCATCATTGCAGGCACCTAAAGAGTGCAGTCGAGGTGGGATTGACACTCCATCTCACTCGCTCTCTCACTCTCTCCTTCTCTTCCTCTCCGCTGCTGCACTGCACAATTGTGTTGATTGCGCAGATGACACGACGGCAGCTGCTCGCCTTGATGACAATGAAGTGCATGCATGAATATTCTAATCAAATGAGCCCGACTTGCCTGCCTGCCTGCCTGTCTGCACGGCCTGTGTCTGCTGCAGCGGCTGACACATGCTCGGCCTGAGCCATTGTCAAGCTGTACAATTTTTGCATTACCACAGCACATGTGTGCGTGCCTGTGTGTGTGTGTGCGTGTTTGTGTCCGTCCCATGCCAGTTAGTCAAGTTAGTCAGTCAGTCAGTTAGTCTCGGCAACCACATGCTTTGTGTTTTGTTGGGGCTGGGCAAAGTTTCAAAGTCAGCTCTCGACCCGCTTCATTCGTTTCGTTTCGTTTCGTTTCATTCACTCACTGAAATCGAATTTGCATAATTTAACATGATGGTTGCGCTTATTCCTGTTGCCTGTCAGACAGGGCGACGAGCCCCCGCTGCCTTCGCCCAGCTGTTATTGTTGTTCGTCCCCTTCTCGAGCTGCTGCTGCTGCTGCTGCTGCTGCTGCTCCTGCTGTTGCTTGTGCTTCTGCTCTTACCTCCACATTCACCACATTTGCCGCCACATGCATCATCATTTGCATACATTTTCAGTCAGTCATTCAGTCCGTGAGTCAGTCAGTCAGTCAGGCAAGAGTTCTTGCTTGTCCTTTGCCTTCATTACTTGCTAGCGCCGTTTACACATTTGATTTGCCATCCGCTGGCGCCGTCCCCCGGCTTGACTTGATTTTCTTTGAATATAATTCGCAGCAGCGAGAAAAAATTGACGTTGATGGATTTTGGCACTTACACAGAAGACTAGCGCCCTGTCACTACGCCAAAAACTTCGTTGGCTGACTGCCTGCCTGCCTGACTGACTTTGAAGCGCATTTTAATGAAGAATGATATGTTCGCATTGCCATCAACATCAGACCACATCAGAGCCCATCAGAGGCCACAACAGCCGCAAGCGCACGGACCGCAAGACCACATCAACTGACAGTTTTCGCGGCTTTGAACTTTTCCCTGTCGATGGGCGACATCGACAAGTTTTCTCTTGTCTTTGGCGAGCAACAACAGCAACAATAGAGTTCGACAAATTATTCTTATAGCTGTGCTGTCATCGTCTGCCCTGCAATTTTCTTTCCTTTTCCTCCTTTTTGTAGGCTGAGCTACATAAAAATACGATTGAACATAAATATATTGGCTCATCCTTCGGGAATTTGACAGAAATTTGATTTAGCTGTTAGATAATGATTGGATTAGCGGGCCAATAAGCCCCTAAGAATATGTTGTATGATAATAACATGATTTGCAGATTTCAATCAGACGGAAAGTGTTGAGCAGCTGGGGTGGCAAGAGATTTAAAAGTGCCTGGAGTAAAGATTGTTTGGCTTTAAAAAAGCTAGATTTGAATATGTATTTTTTGTTAGTGTTATTCTTTTGCATTCAGTTTGTTTGTTGTTACTCTAATGTGGCCCAAAAGTAAAGTAAAAAGCTTCAATGCAAACAAGCTGCATGGAAGTGTCGCTTGGCAAGTGCCATGCCTACTGTTAGCTGCCCATCTGTTCGCTCACAGGCGCTGGCCCAGGCGCCTTTTCATGCATATCAAAATGGCAACAATAAACGACAACAAAAGAACAACAATAACAAACATTAACATACAACAATAAGCGACGCCGACAGCGGCAGTCAAATGTTGCAAATGTAAGCAAAATAAATGCATGTGTATGTGTGTGTGTGTGTGTATGTGTTTCTGTGCTCGCGCAAAACCAAAACTTTTGACATAATAAAATGAAATGTTATTGTTAAAAAGTTGCTTGCATATTAAAACAAACGCAACTTTTTTCCTAACGGTTTTTTTGTATACTTTCTTTGTTGTTTATTCTGCACTGTGACTGTGTGTGTGTGTTGTGTGTGTAAATATGCACACAAACACATACAGCAACATTCACATAAATGCAAATGGGCAGCGTGTGAGCTTGCAAGCAACGCTGTGGAAAAGCAAACAACTTTAATTGAACTGTTTACCCGATTTTTATTTTATATATGCCACGAATTTGAATTCTGAATACGCTGCCTGCTCGCCAAGCTGTATAATTGTTATGGTTATGTTTGTGATGATTATTTGGCTCGTTGCACAGCTGCTACAATGTTAACTGGCCGCCCATTCAGCCAGCATTTTATCTGGCTGCCTGCATAAGCAGGCGCAGCCCATAAGCCCAGATGTTTGTGTGTGAGTGTATGTGTGTGTGTGAGCAGAGATGCAGTAACTGGCATTAGCAGCTTATGGAAACATCATTTGCTGTCGATTGTTGTATTTTGCGAGCATTGCAGCAGACAGCCTTTGTCTAAACTGACTTTCAAAAAAAGTGTAGCATACTTTTGAGCGCACTGCAAAATTTCTGTTGAATTTTCTTTAATGTTCTCACAACGCTTATTAAACAGCACTTCATTGAATTCTTTGATAGAGTAAACATTCAAATAACTCAAATATAGGTGCACAGCTTACAGCCAATCGCATTTATTGCACCCTTACGCCTTCATTAGCAAAACTTACTTATTTGCAATTACCTCAGAGTCATGTATATAGCATTATGGATTCGTTTATCACTACATATATAAGATAGGAAACTATTTAAAACGTCAACACAATGAAAACTGGCAAACAACAAATAACGAGCTCAACACGTTACGTATACGCAATATTTGAATAACTTGATTTAAGTACATACTGTTACAGAATAAAAGTTTCGGGGGCGTACTTACCTTTACTAGCACCGTCCGGGCCACGCAATATGGTGCACTCCTCTATAGTGCCAAATGGATGAAATATTTGTCTAACATCATCTTCGGTTTGTTGTTTGCTGAGCATGCCAACGAACAGCTTGCGATCTAGATGCTCTGTTTTTTTTTTTTTTTTTTTTTTTTTTTGTATTTAATTTTTTTTTTTTTTTTTTTGTATCAAAAGAGGCAGCAAAATGGAAGAGTGGCATGTGTGAAAATCAAATTGTAAAAGCCATAGCATTAAAAAGAAGTTTGGCCAATAATGCAAATCAAGCGAAAGTTACCGAAAAATGTCAGAAACGAGAACGGAAATGTAAACGGAAACGCAAATGGAAACGGAAACGGAAGTGGTAAAGAAAGTTAATTCCGAGTACGAAAATCAGGCCATATGAGCGTCATAATATATATATTGTGACATATATAAAGATGTAAATGCAACAAAGTTACACATTACGCAACAGTTTTTTGTAACGAGTAACAAACGCAGCAGGCACATTGAATAAAAATTTTGTTTGTTTGTTTTTTTTTTTTTCAAAAATTTTAACGAGCGCATAAATACGAAAAAATCCAAAATAAAATGAAACGAAATTTAAATTTAAATTGAAAGCAACAACATTTATTTAACAAAATTTGTTATATTTTTTTTTTTTTTTTTTAATTTATTTATTGGTGTTGGTTTTTGATATCGACACCAAAGGAGCAAGTACAATTACAACATTCATTAATGGGGGGAACAGTTGGGAGATTTTTGAATTTCGGAAATGGCAACACGCCAAGGAATTTAATTTAGTTTGTTTTAAAAATTGATTTTTGTGTTTTGTTGCAGGGGTTGCATTAAACAATTTTGGTTTAAAAAATTGAAAAGCAAAAAAATCAAAATTCAATAAAAATATTTAAAGAAATTATTGTCAGTTTTCCAATTTTGCCAATTTTGATGTTTTTTTTTTTTAGTTTTTTGTTTTCAATTATTTATATATACGTGAAAACATGTATATATACATATATATAGATATGTATATATATTTTTATAAAGAGCACGAACAAGTGTTACATAAAAAGGAAAGAAAAGAAGATAAAAATGGGTGATATTTAGTAAAATTGTCGCACAGTTTTTTTTTTTATTTTTTTTTTTATGTAACTTACAACTTACAAAATGGAAAATTTCTTATAACAATAATTAAACAGTTAGCTAAATATTGATGTATATATGTTTATATGGAACACACACAATACGTAAATACGCACACGCACACACACATACGTACGAACTGACAGATGCTACAAGTTAATATAGACATTAAAAGGTAAATAACATTTTAGCCACTACTTGGAAAAATATTTAATATATATGTATGTATCAGATTATATTTATACATGAGTAGAATAGCGTTTGAGAGCCTTAGCATCTCAGGGGTATATAGCGGGTATATTGAGAGAGCTGGATGGGTGGGAAAGGCCCGATAGTAGAGCATATTCAATTATGACAAACTTAAGAACTAAACTCTTATACTACTCTCTTAAATACGTATCGCTTTAAGCTAAGAGTCTACTGCTTCGTCTGCTCTGCATGGCACACTTATGTTCCAAATGCCAACTGTGTCTCATATCGAAAATTGAGCGTTCAATTATAGCACACACACACTCACACACACACTCCTACACACATGTATACATAGAATATTAAGAGGTGTTTGCTGCTGTTGCTGCTGTTGCTGCGGCTGTTGTCGCGTTAAAGTGGCAAAAGCAATCGAAGTAGAAAATAACTAATACGACACGTTAGCCGGCCGTGCAGACTCAACTGGCCTGCAGGCAATTGTCTTGCCGTTCCGGGGCACGCCGAGCCACGCCGGGCCGGATTGGGCCATAAGCCTAATGGCATTTGTGTCCTCAACTGAACTAAAACCCCGTCAGCCCCGGCCCATCTATTCTTCCACCTACTCAACTGAGGCTAAGCACGTGCAATAAGCCAAACAACGCCACTGGCATGCTAAACAACACAGCAAACGGTGGAAGGGGGCGCCTGGGGTGAATGCAAGTGGCAGCGATATGGGGCCGAAAGGGTTGCCCGCACACGGTCCAAACGGGGGGCGAGCCGAGCTTAATAAAAATGTAAAGCACGTGGCCAAAAGGTAAAGGGTAGAGCCCAGGTGTAACAGGGCCCAAAGGTGCAGGCGAAATAGTGCAGCATTCAACGTACATATGAAATGGCATAGTTCAACTGGCTGTTAACAGTTGCGGCGCCAAAAAGCAGACAATGTGGAATAAAGAGTCAGCAGCAAAGGCAAAAGAAACCACTCGCTCGACAGGACACGGCCAGGGCAGGCCAAACAAAACCGAAACCAAAACAAAAAAATGAAAGAGAGGGACAGAGAGAGAGAGAGAGAGAGAGAGGGAGAGAAGGGATTTGCACAATGTTTAGTCGCTGTTGCAGCAATTTTCTAGCATTACCCGGGGGCACAGGTGTGCTGCGAGCCACAGGACGTTGGCAACATGACGGCATAAAATGCACACAATTTTCAGTGATTCCTTTTGTCGGGGGTCCGCTGGCGAAGGCGAAGGCAAAGGCAAAGCCAAAGCAAAGCAAAGCAAAAGCACTGAAAATAATATTAAAGGCCATTAGGCTCATATAGACAAGTTAAGTGGCTCTTTTTAGTGTGCCCCGCCTCCTGCTCGCCTGCTCCAGCTGCTGCTCTCGTGCTGCTCACGTTGTCATGTACGCCATGTGAGTGTACAGCTGTGTGTGTATGTGTGTGTGCTGGCAGTTTTTAGATTTTATTTTATGCCTGGGCTGTTGCCAAGGCAAAAGAAGTCATTAACGTGTCGTTGTCTTTGATGCTCATGCTCCTCATGCTCGAGCAGCAGCAGCAGCAGCAGCAACGAAACCAAAAAGAAAACCAAATTAAATTAGTTAACCACATGGCAACTTTTGTCTGCCAAGCGACACAAAGAGTCAGAGAAAGGAAGAGAGAGAGAGAGAGAGAGAGAGAGGGAGAGTGATAGAGAGTGTGAGAGATAGACAGCTGAAGGCAGGTACCACTAATTGTTGCATGTTATGTTTTTTGCTTATCTTCGGGGCTAGCCTCGAGCGCAGTCAGCTCGAAATGCGCCCTAGACAAGTAATTGTATTTTAAATGTTAGCCAAAGGTGAAAAGGCCAGCCAGCAATGTCGCGTCTATAAATTATACAAGAAATGGTTAACAAAAAAATAGAAAGAGCGAAAAAAAAGTGGAGAGAGTAGAAACTGTTGTCAAAGCTCATGTGTTGGGCAGGTTCCTTTGCTTCTTTATTATTCTTTTTACTTTCTTCACTCTTTTTTTGTCTACTTTTTTGGCTTTTGGCTGGGCACTTTTGCCAATTGACATGTAAATTGACATTTAATGGTTGCTAATGAGCGTCTGAGGATTAGCTGCGCGCCAGACGAAGCTGCAGCCATTAGCATAGGTGCCAAAGGGCCAAAGTGGAAGTGGAATGGAAGCATTGTTGAGGCTGATGCAAAAGAGACAGAAATCAAAAAATATATATATATATATGTATATAATCAAGAATAGTTACAACTGACACTTTCAGCTATGCATTAAGTCAGCTTAGCAATATTTTGCTATCGAAAGCCTTTAACACGACAAACAGCTTGCTGCAGCTAATAAATCATTAAGCAAACAAATAAATAGTCCATTCATTTTCACAGCTTAGCAGAGAGAAAAAGGCGACTCAAGAGGACGTTGCACGTCTCTCTAATGCGACCAATTCATATTGAAAACTCTTAATCAGATTATGATGGATGGCTGACTGAGAGCGAGAGCCCGGGCTAGAGTACCAAATGCAATGTAAATATATTTAAGTTATTAATTATTTTGTGGCCAGGCCCAAAAGCTGTTTTCTAATTACAAACTGAGATCTTTCGGTAAAGTCTTCAATAACATTTGTTTAGCAAGAATTGATTGAAATACGAGCAGGAATAACACAAACACAAATGCCTCTTGCTCCCTCTCTCTCTCTCTCTCTCGCTTCCTCGCTCTGTTTGTGTGTGTCTGTCTGCATTTTGTTTGTTTTGCCATAAATTATTGAAATTGTAATTACTTAGGCCACGCAGGTGGGCAAAATGAGCAAGGCCCCGTTATAAGCAGCTAATTGACAGCATTTTAATAACATGCTCAATGTTATCTCTCACATTTTATTTTATTGTATTTTTATTTTTTTGATAATGCATATTTAATTAGTTGCTGGCTTTCGCATGTGCATTTCAGCTACTTAATTTTTGATGTGATTGATGATGCATTAACTATGAGAGTCCTTCAAATGTTATTAGGCATTGAAATTGAATTCAATTGAAATGGGTTTTTCGTTTCCCAAACTAAATCCTTGGAGTATCATTTTCTTCTATTCATATGCCACAGTGCCACGTCCAGAAGCTGGCGCTTCTGCGCTCAGATATCATTTTTATGACAGTCTGGCTGGCATCCTGGCTGGCACTCGAGCTGCCGAGGTGTCAGTATTTATACAGCAAATAAGCTAAATTTTTCCTTTATGACTCCCACAACGGCGCAAACAGTCGGCGGATGAATGAGAATGCGAATACGAATGTGAATGTGAATGTGAATGTGAATGTGAATGTGAGTTTGAATGCGAGTGCCGGCTACGTTGCCAGACAATTGTGTGGCAATTGTCAAAAGTCTGCCCTGTCAAATGACTGAAATTGCCCTTGCCTTGCCCTTGCCAGCACCCGCACCCCTCGGCCCGAGTCGTCTAAACTTGCGCTGACGTTTATATATGACTAGTGATAAGTCAGCGTCAGCCAAGACGTTGACACCAACTGCAACCGGCTGCTGGCTGCTGTCTGTCCCTGGCTCTCTTCCTCTTCCTCTCCCTCTCTCTATCTCTCTCCTGGCTGTGTTTCGTGTCTCATTTTGCGCTTTGTTGTTATGATGCCATGGAATCCTTTGGGTGTCTTTGGGACCTTAAAGCGCACAGTTTATTTGTCAGTTGGAAATTTACAGTAATAAGCGCAAAGTTGAGCATAGGCTGGGGACCCGAATGACAACGGGAATGTCGTGCAGCTGACATGTAGCATCCTCGAGTATGGCAACGAACGGCCTAGGTTTCCCTTGGCTTGGGCGTGGGCTGGCCGGGGTTCGCTAAGTAGTTCAAAAGTTCCACAGAGTTTTGAGAGGCATCGGCATTGGCATTGGCATTGGCATGCCGAAAACGAGCGCTAAAATGCGCCTAATTGTTAATTAGTGTCAGCGTGAATTAGTATTTACAGCGTGGCAGCCGACAGATAGACAGCCAGTCGGACAGACGGGCGGACGGGATGAGAGTCCACAAAACATTTCAATGGACGCGTTTTCTTCTTCGCATCTTTTTTCCTCCTCTACGTCTTAGGCATTTTACATGGCAAGCCGAAGTTTTTGTTTTGGGCGCACAACGGAACAACGGAAATTGTACAAAAGTCAGCGCCAGAGATGCGCCAAAAGTTTGTCTTCAGTCGCTGCTCTCTGCTCTGTGGTATTGAAGTGTTAATTAATATTGAAAAGGATCAAGTTTTGTGTGTCTTTGGCTTTGTGAGCGCCAGGCAAATGAAACTGAAAATGAAAATTGAAAAGGAATCCCAAGATGGGGCTAGCTTAACGCAGCGAAATTCCAGTTGCTCATGAATTTCATTTAGTTGCCAAGACTTCAGTTTAAAGCAAAGAAGTCGCCCAATAGCAACTATAGATGCATCAGCTGTTTCTTTTATATATATATATTTATAATTACCATAAGGACATTGAGCGGTTGTCAGATAGCACAGCTCCGAGTTTTCTTTTGCATTTTTGGACAGGCGCTGGAGCAATAAATATGCAGCAGCGCGACGGTAAGTGGGCGGATGACTCTCAATGGAGCAGGCAATCTTGACATACCATTAACATTTCATGTGCACCTTGCCGTTCGTTGTCTTTTGCCAGCCGCCAAAGACGATGAAGCTCTGCTGCAGCCACAGAGCCACAGCCACAGCCGGCGTTGACTATCACACTAAAAGTCAATATAAAGTAAAATTTTTTTATGACCTCGGGATTATCATTTTGCGCTGTAACTTGACATGAAATTGGCTGCACTGTGGGTAACCAGAAATTGGCTATAAAAGCAAAGAGCGACGACCAAAAGGTGCTCGCCTCGTGCGCAGTCTTACCGCCCCTCTCTCTTCCCATGCCCTTGCCAAACATTCTGTCGTCGTTCTATAAAAAATATAGAAATTTTTATTTTAAGTAGTGACGCGTCAGGGATAATGTTAATGGCACATAGCATTTTCATTTCAAACGCATAAAAGTGTCCAATGTCTGTCCACGGGAAATGCTTAAAAGAGAGGTAGCATACGATATGGGAGGAGAGCAGAGGAGCAGGAGGAGAGCCACCGAGTGCCTCGAAAGCAGTGCAAAAGAAATGCCCACCCACTCAACGCTGCGCTTCGCTGGCTCTTTGTGGCTCTGTCGCTTTATGTGCGCAGATTTTCCATTTTTATATACATATATTATGTATATTTGTATATATATCTATATAAATGTGTGTGTGGGTGTGTGTGAGCATATAATAAGGGGAATGTTGCATATCTCTCACGATAAAGTGGAATTTAAAGTTTATGAGCTAGACAGAGGGACTTGAATTTGCCGTATGCTTTATAATTATATGGCCGGCATTTTTTTACAACTCAACAAAATGTTATATGCGCCTTGACCCAGCGCAGCCATGAAATGAGCCTGGTTTGTGGCACTAAGATAGCTTGTAATAGGCAATAGACACGCATATAAACTTCAGCAATGAAAACCCACGCAGAGCAGTTAGCGAAGCCGAAGGCTGGAAATGAGAAACCGAAATGGGCTGCACTTAGCAGGAAGTAAGTAAAGGCAGCTTACAGATAAACTCTGGACTAAGTACTCAATGCTGTAGAAATATTAAATAAAATATCTATAAACATTTACATATATTTTGATAACAAAGCACTTTTTAGCTAAGACTACTTCAATCAACGCATAACATTCAGGGCACACACACACGACACTTTAGTAAAGAATTTTTGCTTACTTTGGAAACTTTGTACACCGCGCTCTGCTGACTGCGCAGAATGTCGAGGCTTTACTTTAAATATGTGTATGTTATATATATGCAGAGTATGTAAGTTACGTAGAGTTTGTCTTGGCGAAGGTCTGCTCTAATTGCTATCCCTGTAGTCTAATTGTTGCCTTAAGAACTTAAGACCTTAACACATTTGGCGAGTAGTTTCCGTGGCTTCAGGTTAATGTTTGTGTAAAGCTAGGAACAGATGAAACTACATTTGAGGCACGCTTTAGTAAGCTAAGCTTGTTAATTGTTAGCGCTAATTGATCACGGTTCAATGAAACTCTTTGCACTACGCGGCGTATGCGTAATCTTTGGCTAAAACTATTTAAAGAGGCAGACGCGCTAAGCTATTGCAACAGCTAATTATTGTGAATTATTGATTAAGTTTCGTGTTTCTTTTCGTTCTTATAGCACACTCCAATCAATGTCCTCAAGCGCATCCATCGTCTGTCTTTAGTTCATTGCCGCCATTTTGTTGCCATGTGTGATGTCGCGTGCTAGAATTTGGATTTCCGTTTGTGTTTATGTATTTTTGAGTATTAAATTTCGTTTCAATTTTGGCGTTTCGCAAAAAGAGAGGGAGAGAGAAAAAGAAAGAGAAAAGAAGAAATAAATAAAATTTTTATAATCTCCTTTTGTTGTTGATGTTGTGGGGACAGTGTAAATGTTTGTTGCATTGTTTTATTTATATTTTATTACAATTATGATTTCAAGTAGTTTATGTTTAAGAATGGATTTCGTTTGCACTACAACAAAACTGGAGCATCGCAAATTACGCACAACAAAAACTGTTTACGTGTCAATAACAATAACAAAATTTGCCATTAAATTATTTACTTTGATTTCTTTTCAATGTTGTTTTTATGCCTAATTGGGGTAAATAAGTACAGAGCATAAGTTCAATTTAATTTTATATTTTTGTTTTGTTTTTTGTTTTTTTTTTTTTTTTTTTTTTTTGTAAATGGTTTACGCACAACATCAAGGAAACAACAACATAGAGATATAAAAACTTTATTATATTTTCAACATAAAACCAATGAAAATATTGATGTTAATTAAATGTTTTAAATTACAATTGTTCAAAGTAAATATTTGATATATGCATATATTATAAATCTATGAGAAACGCACGATATTTATATGAGAAAATACGTATATAATTATTATATAAAATACACGACATCAACACACGGCACTTACAGAAAAAAATAAACTTTTTATAATTATTTATATATGTAAACTTAAATGTATTCAGTAAACTAACTAATTTAAAGACTTAAATGCAAATATATATATCGTTATGCTATGTATTGAGTGCAACAACAAATTGATTGCATTTTCAATGAAATGCCAAGTATTTAGACTGTATCTTGATGAAGACACTAATTAAAGTATTTTGGTCTCTGCCATTCAATTCGCAACTAATTGAAAATATATTGCCTGACTGCACAAATACCGAAATCAATGCAAAAACTTGCTTTTCGAGTCGAGCCGAGTCGAGTCGAGTGTTGGTTGAGAGCAGCTCAACACCTTGACAGCAAATGCCACAAGCAAACAAATGAACCGGAGAAGCACAGCAACAACAGCAACAACAACTGCAGCAGCAGCAACAACAGCCTTCAGTCAGACGTCAATCAAATTGCCTGGCAAGTTAGGCAAAAGGCTTCAATAAACATGTCTTACATAAAACATTTTAATTAAATTATATTTTATATACTTTTGTGTGTGTGCGCCTGTGTGTGTAAGAATGTCAGTGCATATGTGTTTGTGTGCAATATTTATCAATTTAGTCGGGCTGGGGGCGGCACAAAACAAGAGTCATCACAATAACCATACATCTTCGTCTAACCCACACACACACACACAGAGCAGGAGAAGTAAACAAAAGCGTTTTAGCGCTCTCAATGCACATCACTCATTTACAAGCACACACGAAAGGCGTACGGCGTAGAGTGCGAGCGAGCGAGAGAGGGAGAGACATGGAGAAGAGCAATTGAATGAGCTTGAATGACGCTAGGCGATAGAAGCAGCTTAATTGTTGGATTAATCCAGCTGCACAAGAAAATATTAAAAGAGGCGATTGGCAAGAGCAAGAGAGATAGATGATCAGAGGCCAAACAATAAATCGACACATATATCCAACATAGAGTAGATAATTTTTAGAAATCAGCCTCTAAATTCCAATCTACTATGTCTTGCTGTTTCATATTCCATGCTCGCGTTTCAGCTGCTGTCATTGGGGCTAAGGCCATACGCTCAGTGTAAGAACGAGATGGTGATGGTGAGATGAGCTAGAGAGAGAGCGAGAAAGCTGTAGCTTCTGCTCGACTTTAATTTAATTTTTGTGGTGGCTGTTGCTGTTGTTTATTTTGTTTGTTCGTTGCGCGCAATTAATTGAACTTGCAGCACATGCCGACGACTCAGCAGAGCTGCAGACTATTGACAGCCTTCAGGGTCTGGACTATTTGCGGGAATAGAGAGCGGCAGGGGGAAGGCAGGGCGACGCTTTTTGTGTATTGGTGCGGTTGAGTCGATGAACACTTAAGCCGCACTCAATGCAGCCAGAGTTGACGTCGCTCTGCTCGTTTACCCGTTACGCTTTTCGGAATTTAACTAAGACAAACACCACAACGATAACAACAGAGTAACCCAAGCAACAACAACAGCAATTGAAGCAACAACACTAACAAGTTGTATAGTTTGTTGCCTCTTGTTGCGGATCTTCTTTTCTGTTTCTGTTGCTGTTGCTGTATGAGAAACGCTTGCGGGTCTTACATTGGCTTAGCAGCAAACTTGGCTAAGCTAGGGCAGAGCGCAGCAGAGGGCTGGGTGGCTGGGCAAGTGGTTGAGACTGGTGGGTTTTTGCAATTACAATTACGCATAGAAGACAGCAAACGGAAATAACAAAAGGGAGAGCAGCAAGTGCCAAGAGTAGAATGCTCTGAACAGTAATTGTAATGGCTGACAAAGTACCCAAAGCATTTAGCAATCTAACGGATATTTAGGCACTTGCCCAAAAAAGTGTGATGCAATTTCTGCGCGCAATTCGCGAATAAGAAATTGCTTTGAAATTTAAGAAATATGCAAGCGGAAGATCGCTGAGCAATATGAGAAATGAAACAAGGGAGTAAAACTGCAGAGGAAGATAGACAGAGAGGGAGAGAGTGAGAGAGAGATAGCATTGCTTCTACTCCCACCAGCATCTCTAAATTACGAAAAGTAAATCGCCTGCAGCCCTCGTAATGCTGGCAACATCTTCGACTTTGTGGTCAAGGCCTCTTGCTAGCCGGACCTAAGTAGTTGCCAATGCTGCCTCTAAAACATATTGCACAATTACTTGGCACACACACACACACACACACACCCAAATAGCTAACAAAATTTATGTTATTGTTTGTCTGGCAGCGGACTTGGACTAGGACTGGCTCTACCTTTTATAGTCGCAAGGACTCCCATATTATTTGCACATACCTATATATAAATTTTTTTTGTGCCCCTCGCATGCGTGTGTCTGTGTGTTTGTGTGTGTGTGAGCTGTGTTGCAACATTTTATTTATCGCACTGGCCATAAAATGCACGCTGGGGGCATTTGTAACAATTTTCAGACACACACAACAATGGCAACTGTTGTGCGCGAGCCCCTTCTCTCTCTCTCTCTGTCTCTCGCTCGCTCTGGGTGAGCAACCATTCTTAGTCAGGTTAAAATATTACAACATCATGCTTAAAAGTCACGTTTAAACGCTGACGACGTCGGTGCCGAAAGATTATTGCATTTTAGAGCCCGCCTGTTAAGCCAGCCAGCTTCGGCTCTCTCACTCTAACGCGCTGCACACCTGAGCCACACATTCACACACACAATAACAAACAAATGTAGTTCATTTCTGCCGGCGTCGACGTCAACTGCGACGGCGACGGCGACGTCGACGTCTCCGCCTGTCTGAATGCTATGCCAAATAAGTAATAGTGTTGCAACGTGCCTGCCGCATTTTATTTCCCTTTTCAAAAAGCGAAAGAGCAAGAGCGAGAGTGTGAGGGAGAGAAACAGACGCAGGTGAGTGGGAGGTGTGTGAAGTGCACTGCAGTTGGTTGGGTGATTCGTGTGTTGCGAGTGAAAATTTTATACTCATATATGCTTGATGCTTGATTGAATTGAATTGATGCGAGTGCCTGCTGTGACTCCGCAGACTCGATTCAGACTCCACTCTGTCTCTGTCTCTGTCTCTGACTTTTTTTTGGCTTTTGCGGTTACGAAACCAATTTATTTGGCATGCATGTGTGTGTGTGTGTTTCTGTGCAACGTTGTTATTTATTTTAAACAGGTAACTGGTAAGCCTGTGATGAGCACTGGCAGCGCTGACTCAAAAATCCTTGAAAGCCAGAAATGATTTCATAAGATGAAAAGCAATTTTTCGCACACATTTCTGTGGCATACATCGAAGAGAGCGAGAGCGAGAGAGTGTGTGTGTGTGTGGGCGATGCTATATACATGTAAGCCACAAATATTTCGTATTTTTTGGGCAGCTTTCCGAGTTGGCAGATTGCAGCGACTGCTAAATTTGGCTTTTAAATGCAATCAGAGATGCAGACAATTAAAGCAGGAATGCGGCAATAGACTAGACAGAGACAGAGAGTGTGGAAGATAGCGAGTGAGCGGGGCAGAATCATATTGAGTTCAAGAGAAATATTGAATAAAATGTTATCTATATATTATTCTCCAAATAAAGCCCACACAAATCGTAAGAACTTCATTTAATCTAGCTCTAAGCTCACATTTATTTCATTTCCAGGCAAAGTCTGCTAGAAGGCAGCAAATATAATTTGTGTACCATATTCAATTTCAAATGAAATTTTCGCTCGGCTGCTGTAGTTAACAGCGAATTTGGAAAATTGCTTGCATTAGTTTTATCAAAGCTGTGCATAACTGAATTTGGATTTCAGCTGAAATTTCAATATATGTTTGAAAGACAACTCAAGGTCTCTAGAACGCCCACGCACTTAGCACACACGCATACACGCAGTCGCTGTCACGCCCTTGTTTCCTGCCGCCCTTGGCTCTGTCGCTGTCTGCTTGTCACACGCCGTTATACCATTGTAAATGGAGTCAAGAAAGCAAAAGTCACTTTTTCAATTTTCAAAATTAAAAAAAAAGAAAAAAAAAATTCCACGCACACACGAGTAAATCACTAAGTTACTGTGTCGCATTGATAAACCCTTATCAAGTGGGGGTTTTTCACTCACCCACACACACACACACACTCGCGCAGAGGCCGTGCGACACGTTGACACATTGTCATAGGGCTACAAAAAGTCACTAAACGAAATGTAGAGACCTTTTCTGATGAGGGTGAGCGACGCCAAAGAGCATTGCCTACTTTTCGGCGTGAATTTAAAAAGGCTGCCAAGCCATGCCAGGCGAGGCGAGGCGCGCCGAGTCAGCGCCGGCGGGTGGTGGGCAATGAGGAAGGGAGGCCTGTTATGCTGCTCGCATATTAAAATCTATAAAATATGCTCATGACTGCTTTACGATCTGAAAGCTCAAAGCTAAGAGCAAAACCAGAAGCTGGCAGCAGCAACCAGCAACAACAAAAAAGTTCAATATTTGTAAATCTTTTACATCTACGCTCTCACTCTGCCACACATAGATTCAGTACCGCTTACTCGCTCGCACCTACAGTGCCGAGCGGGTCTCGTTCTTTATGGGTTAATGGTGCGAAAACGTGACTTAATGTGCGTGTGTAAAATTTGTTTTTTTTTTTTTTTTTTGCTTGTCTCATTCGTTTTTTTTTTTTTTTCTTTGCGTCTCCATAAGAGTTATGTGCGGGTGCGTAGGGAATCGGGGATAGATGGCTGTAGCTACTGCTGCGGCTGCTGCTGAGTGGAACTGGAGTGTAATGGAGAGTCGCAGCTGTTGTGCAAAGGTCAAAGCAATTTGGGGCGCTCATCGTGGGGCGATGGCTTTTAATAGAAATGTCAGACAATTGGGTGCCAAGGCAAACAAGCAGCTTTAAAGCCAGAAAGCTGCGGATTATGCTGAAGTGAAAGCCAAGCAGGACTGATGGAATGAAAATTGTTTATGAGTGGAGTATAATGACTGTAGATTAGGTAAAAATATTCTCAGAAATCTATGCATATAAATATATATGCTCTCTGTTTCACAAATAAATTCCCTGCCTTTAAAGCTAACTGGATATATTCATTAAAGAGCTCTCTGGCTCTCTATCGAATTGTAAAATAAATTTGTAGCCCCGGAGCGTTGAAAAAATTTCATTAACTCACTTGACTCGCCAAGCGTCATTTAATTATCTCTCTGTGTGCGCTTTAGCGTAAATGACAAATCCTTATGCTAAATATGCTTAATGCAACACACACACACATGCAGACACACACACTCACATACACACAGCTTACAACGTGCTGTACATATGCTTAATGAAGCTTATAACTCTCAACGTCTCGCTGCTCCTGCTCTCTCTCTTTCACTCTCCCTATCCATCTCTCTTTCTATCTCTTTCTCTATCGTTCATTCTCTTTCACACCCTGGCCGTCTGCCCGCCCCTTGGCCCACATGCAACACGTACACGTCCTGACAATCCTGGCAACAGGCAGCATATGCCAGGCACGAAGGCCCGCCAGGCGAAATAATTATAAAGCGCTCGCAGCGGAAGCTGCAACGGAAATGTTACCTGCAAAGCACGTGCTGGCCAGGTGAGCAGGTGTGTATGTGTGCGTGTGTGTGTGTGCCTGTGCCTGTGTCTGTGGATGTTTTAGCTCGTCGAGTCAGGGCACAGTTTCGGGTGCAAGTTCTAGCGCTGGCGCTGCGCTTAGTTTAGCATAATGACAGGCATTGCCGTAGCGAACGAACGCCTCCAATCTAAGTTCCAGTTCCAGAACCAGCTACCCGTTCCCGCTCTCGTTGCCTTTCCCTCTCCATGTCGACGCTGCCGCACGGCAGCCACTAAACCAAAGCCACATTAGCTCGGCAGCAAATGTGGCAAAGCGTGTTAATAACTCACTGTGTGTGATTGCCTCTGTGTATGTGGTAGGGCGTTTATGTGTGTGTGTGCATGTTTGTGTGTGGCGCTGAGTGCACTCTCTGCACTTGGGGCACATGCATTTAAGTTTTGGGATTTCATAATAAACTTGCGCCTGCTTTGCAGTCATATGTGTGTATGCATGTGTGTGTGTGTGTGTGTGTGCATGTCTTGCCTTCTTGTCGTCTTCTTGGCGTGTAATGGAGCATGTTGCTGTTGCAGCTGCACAACGAGTGCCAGCATAAAGACGACGGCAAGCTCGCATATTTGCATGCATTATGCATAAATTCGTTTCATCAGCGTCGAGTCGACGACTCCTTAACTCAACTTGCCAGCGTCTTGGGCCTAATTTGTTGCATAATTAAGCGTGCAGTCGTCTGTGCGGCAATACTTTTCTGTAACCCTATTTATGAGTACAAGTTTTGTTTAGGAAGCAATTTGGGCAAAGAGCCGGAACACATTGTGCCATTGAGTGCAGCGTTTTTCTCACTCGCTGCACAGTGTTGGCTACGTGTGGTAGAGAGAGAGAGAGAGAGAGAGAGAGAGAGAGAGAGAAAGAGAATAGTGTTTGAAATTCCGCTTTTTGTTGAGGGACTTGCGGATTTGAATGGTGTTTTTATGGTAGTGTTGGATAAAGGACTAATTAACTATGGCATTGAAAGTACGTGTCCCTGCAGTGTTGGTAAACTATCTGAAATTTTAGATATATAGTGCTGTAAAACTATTTTTTTATTTTTGAGAGTATACTAACATTTTAGTCAACAGTATTTTATATTAATTAAGTGCAATCTCTTTACTATATTTCCTTCATATTTTGTTAAATGTGAAAGCGATGAGAAAAGTGTTGGAAATTCACTGATAGGAATTGAAGCTGTATGTCTAGTAAAGTATATTTCAGTGTACCTAATGTGTTTATTTAAGTGAACTGGTTACACAAAGTGAAGATGGTATCCTTCTGCTCTTTCAATCCCTGTCCCTCTCTCTCTCTCTCTCTCTGTCTCCCTCTATAATTACAATAAACTTCTACATTATTCATGTGAATGGAATGCTCCTTAATAGCATATCAATCAGGCAACCTGCTGTCTATTTTCTGGTTTGACATTTACCTCAATCATTGCAGGACATTTTCGTATTTGTTAAAGCTAAACAGTTTTCGGAGGAAGCTTCGCCTGCGTATCTCTTGCACTTAAAGCTCCAGCCATAGCTTGGTTGGCCCACCCTCGGTCTGGCCCCGCCTACCCGCTGCCATTACTGTTTTACCTGTTTCCTAGCTTTTGTTAACATGACGCCACAGAAAACTAACAAAAATCTAAACACATACACGGACACACACACATGTAAACCGCAGAACACCCATAAGGCAGCTATGCACACACATGTGTGTGCCTCTCTCTCTCTCTGTGTGTGTGCTTCATTATTATTATTGTTGTTGTTATTCGTTCTTCCTGCTCTCGACGCTCTGAACACATACGTGTATTATTTTTGTCGCATTGTTTGCTTCTGCTTCCGTTTGTCGACGCCATTGTTGTTGTTTATACGAAGCCTTCCCATTGTTGTTGTTGTTGTTGTTGCTGTTGTTGTTGTTCCGTTTTTTTGACAGCGTCTCCTCGTCTGTTCGCTTTGATTAAGCTTCGTTGTCGCTGAAGCCGTCGTTATTGTTGTTCTTCTTCTTCGATTTTAGTCACTAATGAGCAGCGGTAAAAGCGCAGCGAACTCGAGAAGGGCGTGACGAAAGGTGGGCGAAGACGTGGGACAGACGCTCGCTCGGTCAATCCAAGGACATTCTAGGACTTGGGGGAGTTACGTAAACATTGTTTTTATTTGTGTTTACGTTTTTAACAGCTTTGACAGGTTGCCGTTATCCTTTTCAATACACACACACGCGCACACGCACACACGCACACATGTAGACATTGACAGACTGCCAAGCATTGTTAGCACAGATTTGGGTCAATTTATGCTTGCGACTGGGCTAGAGCACAGAACCCATTGGCATTGGCCGTGCGCCCGGGCATTGACAGCATTTTTCATTTGCCTAATGAATTCAATTATTTATTTACCTTGAGTTATTTCTCCAGCCTGCCAGCGCTCTGATCTGATTTTGCGTGCCAGAGTTTATTTAATTTGATATTGGACTAGGCAGAGCGACGTGGGGCACTGCCAAGTCGGCATTTCTAATTAATTCAGTACAAATTACACAGCCTTGCCAAGGGCGGTACGGAACGGAGAGGGTTCGGGGTGCGTGCCGGGGTAAGGCGAAAATAAAAATGGAAATTTAATTAATGTAAAAGCTTATATAATTGGAAATTGAAGTCTAATTAAAAGTGTGCGACAGCCAGTACACAGCCAGCCTGCAGTCGATTGCATGCAACTGACATCGCTTCAAGCGCAATATTAATTAACACTCTCCAACACACACACACACACACGCACGCAGCCAGAACTCTTTATGGGATTTGTATAGCAAAGGTTTACAATTAAATTTGCAGCGCGCGTTAAAAATCGCGACGCAAATTATTAACGACAAATAAACAATAATAATATAGCATATCGCAGCCCGCACACGCACACACGCACACACACAATGGCAAAATAATAAACTAATTAAATCAACAGTCGCTGGCAAAAGGCCTTTTGTATCATCTTAATCTGGCCGTGGCGCCCTCTATGTGTGATAGTGTGCATAATTATCGAACAATATAATTGGATTTGTTCATTAGGCAAGTATGTGAACGAATCGATATTGAATTGCATAGGCAAAATCGACAAATTAAATCGAACTAACCTAAACATATTTTCATGTGTGACTTAAATAAAATATATATTAGTTCCCTTTATTTTTTTTTTTTTTTATATATATATATATAAAGTATACATAGCAAAACTTACTGTGAACTTAATTTAGCATACATATATTGTATATATAATTATACCAGAGTGGAACGTCACTTACCTAGAAAGATAGCAAGAGCGGAGATAAATGTTTAGTTAAAGTCGTTGTAACTGTAGTTTAATCTTAGTTTAATAATAGTTTGCAGGCCAAACAACTGAAATTGATGATGTGTGCTTTGTCAGCTGTGTCGCCTCTGTCGCCTCTGTCGCCTGCTCGTCTAACGGGAGGAATTTGACACGGCTGGCGTTATTTGTATTTATGCAACGTGTTGCTGGCTGGGCTGCCGCACAGTCACTGCCGCACACACATACTCACACACACACACACGCACGCACACTATACACTCAATAAAAAATAATATTTGCTGTGTGTAAATGCCACACGTTTATAGGTAACCAAATTTGTTTTACTTTATTATTTATTTTCCCCTCTTTTTTTTCCTCCTGCTTTTTCCCATGCATATTTCTGCCAGCAGACACGCATATCAATCCAATGCTGAGTTCTCTCGCCTGTTAGGCTGCCCTTTTTGCAGGCTTTTCAATTTCACATATAGCAAATATTTTTTATGTTTTCTCCCCCCTCTCCGCATCTCATCGAAGTGTTGTTCCTCATAACATTTTCTCTCCTTTTTTTGTGGCTCTTGTTGTTGATTTTCTTATTCCTTTTCTTTTTTTTTTTGTATTTTGCTGTGCCATATTTTACATGCAAATCGAATTTTCCTCAATTTTAATTGGATTTTTGATTGGTTATACTTGTGTTTATATACGCACAACTCGCTGGCTATATTCAGTTTGTGCCCCTGCAGCCACCCAACGCATTTATTTGGCGATTTCTCTTTGTTTGGCTTCACTTTAATATTTTCCCTCTTCTCTTTTTTGTTTGCAAGCTTCTATTGGTCAATTTATTTTTGATTTTGTTGAGTATTTTGTTGTGCACTGACATGCTGTAAGTTGTCAATTTACAACAAAATCACAGAGGCTAAACCAAAGCGCTAGATGCCAAAATATGCAAAGCCCTTCTCTGTGATTCTCAGAGCGATTTTAAAGAGAGGGGTAGGGAGAAAAATAGCACGTGAGATGGAAAATTAAAACTCTTGAGTGAGAGATAATGAGCAAGCGAAAGAGAAAAAGAGACAGATAGAGAGAGAGAGGGAGGGAGAGAGTTAAGGGTAGACTGCTTTGAATGCTTTTAGCCAGGTGTTTCATAAAACTCATGGACAGCATCTGTCAATTCCCAATACGACATTTTATAGCTATGGGAATTATCTTCAATTTCCACTTCCGCTCACTTAGACAACGACATATTTAACAACAAATATGACAGCAACAACAACAACAACAAAAACAGCAACCCGAAGCAAAAGTTGTTCAACTGAGCGAGTCCAATTAACCGAGTCGCGCCAGCAATTTGTACAAAGTTTTAATTGCACAAGACACGACAAATGTCTATATTCGCACTCGCACTCGCACTCGCTTTCAGCTTGCCTTCTGCCTACTGCCTACTGCCTACTGCCTTCTACCTATCCCCGCCTCCTGCCACGCGAGCAAGGTGCTCGTATGTCTCTGTGGGCGTTGCTGTATGTAAATTTAAAACACACTTTTGAGTTGCCTCGCGGGCATTACCAAAAATGATGGCGCCCGCATCCGAGGTGGAGACCTGCCTGCACCCTCCACCGCCCTCTCCACCTCCTCAACCAGCTACACTCTGCGCCACGTAGTTTGCCTTGTAATTACAATTGAGACCACCGCCGCAATGATTATAATTATGTTTTAAATTGTCATTTGGTGGGCTTGGCAAGTGGACCACCGCGCACCACACAGCACACACACACACCATCAGCACCACCAACCACCATCGGCTCACAACCGGAGTGACATTAAAGTAGCTACAGGTAACAAATAGAATTTCAAATAAATCATTTTCTGCTTTCTGCGCCACTGTGTGCGTGTGTGCGTGTGTCTGTGGAAGGACTTATGCTGATTAGTAAAAAGCGTCACAGGAAATTTTGAATGTGGCACTCTATAGCACGACTACTAGCTCCTCCCCTCCGCCGCACCCGAAAAATGTGCGCTCAGGCATTCGGAATGATTTATGCAATGAGCTCAAAAAGATGAAAGTTGTACATTTTCATATTTTAATTGCTTTGCTCTCTTAATACTTTTGGGACAGCCTCTGTTTGCCCGCCTTTTTTTTATTATTATTACATTTTTTTTTTCTTCTTCTTTAGCTACGCTTCTATGGGTCTTTTGAAGTGCCAGGCACAGGCGAGCAGAGCTCGGGCCCGGGCGGCGGGGATTTGTCTTGTAGTTAATGTAAATGTTTGCTGAGAAAATTTTACTAATTTTATAACAACTTGTGGTTTTCCGTTTTGTGCCACGTTTTCAGTTTCAGACTCGATGCCCTCGTCTCTACTCCTCCCTCTGCCACTGCCACTGCCACTGCCGCTGCCTCTGCCTGAGCTCTGCCTGTCAGTTTATTTTCGCTGCTTGCTTTGTGGAAAAGTAGATTTCGTGTATAAGTAAGTATTTCGCATTTATAATTTATGGCTTTATATTTGTCAATGGCATTATTATATCACACTTTTGCGTCCACCTTTCGGATAGTCATATTTATGGGACATTTGGCACTGCGACTAAATGTAGGTTTATGTTATGACAGCCAAATGAATTACGGAAAATACTCAGAGGGCGCTTGAAGCCTCTATTGGTGGTGCTTTAAATGTTGTTTAAAGTTTGCATATACATTTCATTTTAAATGGGAGACTTGCGCTAGAGTTCGAGTCGTGCCATAATTCCCTAAACATGCTTTAACCCAGCCAACAATACGTCCGGTTTTTGGCCAGTTCCCGACCGTTTTCCATATGCAATTTGCCACTAATTATGCGCAAAATTTCTAGCTCAAGGGCTCTAAGCAATTAGCAAACACACAAACGCAGACGCACGCACACATAGACACACAGAGCAACTGCCATTTGCTCGCTGCTCTGCTCTGCTCAAGTAATTTACATTGAAATTAAACAAAAACTATGTGCGTGTGTGTGTGTGTGTGTGTGTGTGTGGGTTTGTGATATTTTTCATATGCATGTGGCCAACATTAATGCAACAAATTATGTTTAGACCGCCGCCGACGCAGTGGAAAAACTGTAAATGAAAATAAACCGCAACATTTTTCATTTGTGCAAAATGAAGAAGTAGCAACAACAGAGCCAGAGCTGGAGCTGGAGCTGCAGCCAGGAGGAGGCAACGAGACAACCAACTGGAAACATTGGCGGACTATCACACGGGAGCAATATAACCGGTTTGTATGCCACAAAAGCAATTTTATGATTATAACAGCCGAGGCCCGGTCGAGGCCGGGACTTGTGGCGGGGGCGGGGTGTGAGCTGAGGCGCAGTTTGGTCTGGGGAGCGAGAGCGCTGCGCAATTAGGCGCCATAAAAATGGCTGGTGGCCCCCAGATGGGCGTGGCCCGGCCACAGCACGAAGAGCGCTTGTTGTTTGTCTTCTTGTCTTTGTTATTGTCTGTGACTGTGTCAATGTGTGTGCTGTGTGTGTGTGTGTGTGTTTGTTGTAGACCCACAACCCGCACACGGCAGTATTTTTAATTTAAAATCTACAACGAAACGTGAAAAAAGTGATGCGCGTGAAAATTGCGGTCAGCTGGAGGGGGGAGGGGGAGGTAGTAGAGCAAAAGTATACATAAATATCATACTGAAAATAAAAGGGAATACAAAAAGGGCATGGAATGGAATGGAATGAAACGAAAGACAAGGCGTATGCATAGTTGCGACTTCAAAGAGTTAAGTAGCAAGTGGAGCAATTGCTCGAGTCTGTAATTTATGACAGAAAAGAGAGTGAGAGAGGGACAGAGAGAGAGAGTGAGATGTCTATATGAATATAGTTGCAACTTCAAAGAGCTAAGTACAATAATTTATGGCTGAGCACAGAGAGATTTCTATGGGAATTGAAGTAATTAACGAAACATACAAAGGCATTTTCGTTTGCGCTCTTCAATTGGTCATTTTATGATATCGTAAGCGAAGCCTGTCCAACTTTTACAATATCATTGTGCATATTGTAGCCATAAATTCAGTTAGCAAATAGACAAGCCCCCAGCCCGAGCTGGCTGGCTGTCTGTTGGCCATTTCTTTCGAAGTTTGCGCTAAACTTAGCATACAGCTTGCTCAGCCACCTAACCACATTAACGAACACATTTGGTTGGGGTTAAATTATGGTTATTGTTTATGGTAAAAACACGGTAAAGGTCGGACTGGACTCGTCTGGTCTGGTCTGGGCTGGGCTGGGCTGGGCTGCTCGACTGGATATTATTTGGACAGATCCGACAGACTCTCGTGTCTACCTCTTTTCTGCGCTTTTGTGTACTATTTAGCGAAATTTATTTACGTTATATTGCGCCGAGCCGCTGCACAGCAGTCAGGTTATATAGAAATTTATGAGCTTTATAGTGGCGTGCCATTTCATTTTGTTGTTGCCCCGTTCGCTGCCCGCCAGCCCCAGTTGGCTTGCTTAAAAGTCCCTTGAGATGTAATCAATTACTTAATGCTATAGAAGCCCGTTCTCGCCCTCGCTCTCGCCCTCGCCCTGTCTCTCTCCCCTGCCGACTCGAGTCGAACGTGGACCGAGAGCCGGCAACGATGCCGCCAAACAAAAGCCATTACGCTGGAAACTTTTCAATGAAGCGTTCGTCAGTCGAACGCAGCCGTTGACTATTAGCTGCCTGCTGGGGATGTCAGTCAGTCAGTCAGTCTGTCCTTCTGTCCGACTGTCTGTCTCTCTCTTAGTGCTGTCCTGCTTTGGGAGGGAAACCCTTGCGGAGGCATTGGCTCAGCTGATGTATTATTATGGCCCTGCCGCTGCTTCTGCTTCTGCCTCTGCCTCTGTTGTACTGTTATTAATATTGTTTTTACCGGGTAGCTAATACTGACGAATCCCTAGCGCATTACGTGCTGTAGGTAAGCAGGCGGGCAGGCGAACGAACGGGCGTGTAGCCTGGCAGCATGTCATCAAAACACGCCCACTTGAATCCTGAGTGGGTTTCAACGTTTGCAGTCGTCGCTGGCAGTCGACGTGGCTTTTTAGGTTGAGTTTACAGTAAAATAAATATTGAAGTGGGCCCGGGGAAGTCACTTGAACGTTTGTTGGCACGTAAAAGACATCATAATTAGCCGTTGGCTGGAATTAGTGCGGCGGCACCAAAAAAATAAAAATAAACCAGAAGAAGAAGCAGACTTTTTGCCGGCTAACCAAGTCAAGGCAGGCTCAAAACGGGAACAGCAAATTTAACAGAGAGCGAACAAGACAGAGAGAGAGCCTGAAATGTGGCTAAAATATACCCTGTTAAAGGAGTTTTGATGGGAAGTTTTACTGTTGTCTCTGATATAGAAAATATGGCAACAGCTGTTTCGGAGCTCCTTCACTCTTGGCTCACAATTTCAGTCTAGCGTATTGAACAGCCTTCTGGCCAGGCGGCCACTTGCTATGAGCCAATTTCCGTGTCATAAAACTTAAAAGCTTTTCGGAGCCGGCTTTCCAAAAACAATTTGCATGCGAAATTCAATTTAATAATGGCAGGCGAGGGGGAGCAGCATCTGAGAAACTTCACACACACACATACACACACAAACAGAGAGAAGAAACTTTCGGAACACATTGGAAAGTCACACAAAGCCGGGCAGGTGAGTCACAGCTAGCAATTGCAGCTAATTGGGTCAGCTTTGGCCCATGTCCGAGAAGCCAAGCCGGAAATGCATTCAAAGTTTAAAGTTATAAAGTCTTCAATTGGCAGGCCAACAAAGTTGCCAACTCGCAAGTCGACCGAGTGCTAAAGCCGGACCTGAGTTCAATAATATTTGCAATGGCGTTAAAACAAAAGAGCGCAAAGTTTTAAATTACCAGCGACGCTCGGCGACACTCGTGTAAACATTGTGTATAAAATTTATTAAGCTAAGGCTATTGGCAGAACTGGAGCTGGAGCTGTAGCTGTAGCTGTGGCTAGATCCTCAGTCGCATCCATGATGCAGAGCTGTGGGGTCAAAGCTGAAGGCAGACGTCGCCGGCTGGCAGTCAATGGCTTTTGTCGCCGCAACACCCGTAGAATTTTGTGTAATTTGACCCAAAGCAAATGTAAATAGAACTCCGACAACGTTGCCCGGCTGAAAGGGCGTTAAATTGTATAACTTAATGAAACGCTGGCGTTAACGCTGCCAGCAGCCAACCAACCAACCAACCAACCAGTCAAAGCAAACCAATCCAACGCCACTTGCCCAACCTCAAGCCCAAGCTCAGGCCAACTGCTAGCAGAGACTAGACCTAACCAGAAAACCAACAGCAAGCAAACCAACGATAAAGTCAAAGAGTCAGAGCTGGAGAGGGTAGCAGGGCACCAGGGGTAGCAGGGGTAACTGGGTAGTGTGCACAGGGGCCAGAGATTTAGGGAGACATTTTGACTGCTTTGTCTCTCTGTGTGCTTTGCCTTTTGTGGCTGGGCCATGTGCGGATTACGTTTGACTTAATGCAATGAGTGTGTGAGAGAAAGAGAGAGAGAGAGAGAGAGGCAGAGGGAATGAGAGCAACGTGCAAAAAAAAGGAGACTGAAAGAATGAGCAAAGCGCAGTGAAACTGTTGCATGCAATGCGGCCACGCCCACATTAAATTTAAATTAAAATGCTAAAATTTTTGCGCTCAAGCTGAGCCAACAGAGAATGAGAGAGGGAAAGAAACAAGGAGAGAGAGGGAGCGAGAGCAGGAACTGAGGCTACGCCCAACGCCACAGGCTCTAAAAATGCAAGCAGAATAGTTTTTAATTAAAAGGTCCTGACAATTCTAGTCACAGTGTCTACACTGCCGGCATTTCGATTGAGCACAGAGCATGCAATTGCTGAGCTCGGAATTGATATAGAGTTGTTTGGCTAAATGCTAGCTAAGTGCCGATAAATTGTATGTCTGAGCTGTTTTTATACAAGTCGAGTATGGAGCAGCAGAAGACCAAGTAGAGCGGAGTGAAGTCTCCCCTACAGTTCCATCCATAAAAAATATGTCCCACTTCACGCAATACCATCTAACCTCTGCTCTGCTCTCTGTCTTCAGAGTTCGCATGAGTGTAAAGTGAACGTTTTAACGTTCGACTTGGCTTGCATAAAAACGTCATATAACGACTTTTCAATGCGCTACGCGATTCGCTGCTCATTCACTCATTCATTGAGGCTTTCATTTATTTTGGTTAGGCTGCTCTGCTCCGTTCAATGGCAGCCTTTTCTCTCTGTGCTTTTTTTGCATTCCATGAAGTGTCTCGGTACGGGGTCTCGGCTTGATTGAGTGCCTTTTTCATCGGCGGGCAACAAACTTAATCAATTTCAGCGCCAGTGTCCAAACAAAGGCCGCACCTAAAGGCTGGCATATTGCACTGGGACACGGGCGGAAAGTCGAGTGCGCTGCATAGTTTTAGGCGGCGCAGACAGAACGTACACGGACTGACAGCAGTGACTGTGCCTCGGTGTGTCAAGTGACTCATCAAGTTGCCTTTTCACTGTGGCTCCACAGCTCTGGCTTTAGCTGACTTTCGTTTGTTTGTCCAAGGCAAACGCCATAAAATAATTTTGTTTTCCACACACACACACGCACACACGTGCACACACACACAAAAGATCAGACAGAGACATATTTGTGCTGAGCAAATACACAAATGTATATATTTAATTTGAGCAAATAACTATTTTTGGGCGCAGACAAACAGAGAGACAGACGGAGGGACAGAGGGACAGAGGGATAGACAGGCTGTTGCTTGGCTGGCTGGCAGCCGCATGGAAAATATTTGAAATAATTAGTGTAAAATATTTGCATAGAAATTATTTGTTGACTCGAGGCACGAGGCATGAGGCAACAAAAATCACAAGCAGCCACTTTAATTGAGCCGAGCAACATAGTTTTGCCATTAGTGCAAATAGACGTACAACAAAGTTGAGCTCAAATCTAATTATCTAAGCCTTAGTCAAGTGGGCGAGGCAAGTCGAGTGGCGTAGGTTCGCTTTATAAATCAGATGCGAACAACTTTCGGTTATATGAAAGCAAATTCAATTTGCATTCGAGCCATGGACGAGGGTGCCGCAGCCTGGCTTTCTGGCAAATTATAGCGAATTTTCACTTTGGCATTTAGTCGCATGCCTGGCAGCATTTAAAAGGCCCTAATAAACAGCGAGAAAGCGCGGCAAATCACTTTTTAAATTTAATTTGACACTTTTTTCACTTTTATTTTCCCCTCTTAGTTTTCTTTTTTTGTTTTTTTTTTTGAGTCCACCTCAAAGACGCGACTACAAAGTCCTAACTTTGGCGAGCAGAGAAAGAAATAAGAGGACTTTAGAAATTTCAAATTCATTTTCGCTGCCCGACAGCAGCGCCTCAGGGGCTGCCCAATTGGGAGTTGGCATTTAAATTTCGGCTGCTCTCCGCTCGAAACTTAAATGTTTTGTAGTTTTCATTTAAGGGCAAAGTTTCGTTTCTTTTTATTTTTTATTTTTTACTTTTTTCTTTGTGGCGCTGCATAAACTTTGCGTTATTTCACACGCAGGTATTATATAGCACAAAAGCACAATGCAATAAATGCACAGCGCAATGGCTGAACGGGGAAAAGGGTCTCGGGACTCCGGGACTCCTGGACTCCTGGACAGCGGGACTGTTTGCGCTCATATTAAATGGCAGCGGGAAGAGCACTCACTGCATCAACTACAACTTTGTGTCCTCTGGCCAAAGTTTTCGTTGCTTATTATATTCAATAAAATATTTTACAGTGGCACTTCATGCCAAGCCTCAGCCAGCCAAACGCGCTGAAACTTAGCCAAAAAAAATAAGTAAAGGAGAAAAAAGCAAAGAAAATGAAAAAAATTGATAAGATTTTACTCTGCCCCGTCTTGGCAATTTGGTAGCCCTTTGTCAGATTGCAAACTTATATTGTAAATTCTTGGAGCCAAACGATTTTGTTTACCCGCCAGCCAAAGTTGATGGCACGCTTATTACGCATACGCCGCAGTGGCCGAGCCAAAAAGAATTTGTCAATTTATTATTGGCATTTTTTCGTGAATGGAATTTCGCTTCATATAGACAAATTTAAAGCTAGATATATTTAGAATTTTCTTTGTATATAGAAAATGCCTGACTACAGCCACTCGACTCATTTATCAGGTATTCAAGTTATTGCTCGTTTATATATTTTACTTTTAGCCACACACATTTAATGGCCTCAACTGCGGGCAATCCGCAAAAATATGAGCTGTTCAACTTATCTGGCACAAAACACTTATTTAGATGGAAGCCAAAAACCCGCCTCTCCGCTCTCTCCTCTCTCTACCCTAGCAGAAGCCAATGATGAGCTCCGACTGTCATTGACCAGCGCAGGTGTGTTTGGCTTCAGCCAACCCCCAGCTACCCGCCACGGCTGGGAGCCGTGGCAGACACCGCTTAGCCTTATCGACCCACCCCAAAGAGTTGCCGGCCGTCGTCCGCAGCTGGACGCAGCTCTCGTCTGGCCTGTCATGATTGACGGTCATTTGTCATTTTCTGCCATTTGGCCATTTATTTGGCCACAACTTTTTTAACCGCTGGCCACAAAAATGAAACCAAAACCGAAAGCCGCACGCAAAAGTTTCAAAGCTGTTGCTGCGCTGCTGCTGCTGCTGCTGCTTATGGCACATTTGTCAGACGTTGACGTTATGCAAAAGCTCACAAAAAAACAAAGAGAAGGGAAGTAGAAGGAAGGAATATAACAAAAACAATGGGAACAATGAATTTGTAGGTGTTGCTCGACATGACGCCTTTAAGCGCGTATAAATTACAAAAGCCAAAAGTCAGTCGCCAGCCCAACAACAACAAAGGGTTTTTTTTTTTATATAAATGAAGTTGCATGCGATGCGGGAGTCGCCGCCCAGCCTCAAGCTGCTATCCCAAAAAGCTGACATGTCACGCCGCCAACTTTCCAACTGGTTACAGTTGGAGTTGCATTCGCTGTCGCAGTTGTCGCCGGCACGACGTGTTATCGTTGTGACCCACGCCTTCTTTTTGGGGCGTGCCGCAGCCAGCCGCTGTCACTGGCATTCATTAAAAAACGGAAACTTGTGATTTTTGGTTTGCCTGTTTGCGGCCGAGCTTAAGGCTCGCTCATTTGTTTCGTTTCGCTGCCGCCAGACGAGAAGAAAAATTGCTTCAAGTCAAAGCATTGACGGCAGGTAGGCCCTGATTTTTGCTTCGCACTGAAGGCGAGTAAGCCGGGCAAATTAATTAACATTTGAATATCTTTGGCACAGTTTATGATTTACTACTCGAGAAACAGAAATTGTTGACTTGCTAAGCCGAAGAATTTGAGAAGGGTCTTGCTGAAGGATTGAAGCATGCAGAGAAAGGGCATCAAGTGATGCCTACTGATGCAGTAAAGATGAGTCGATACAGCTACAGAGAGGAGAATTGATTGGCAGCACATCCCAACCAGCTACGAAAGAAACAATTGGAAATGCCGAAATGAAATGTCTGTAAGCAATCGAGTGCAGCGGTAAAGGATAAATAGAATGCAGGGGCAAACAATTTAAGAGGTATTTAAAAATCTGTTTGTCGAACGAATTGATTAATTTCAAATGCTCTATAAACGTGGGCTTACATTCCCCACTAATGGAAGTTGTTTCAATAATCGTCAACAATTTGTTGTCTCTATTATTTTTCCCCTACTTTTCATCCATCTCAATGCTAATATGCAACTGCACAAGTTTCATTAGATACGTTTTTTAATGATCATCGCACTTGCGTGGCATTCGTCATTTCATAAGTGTCTTAATGATCTTTTAAGTTATTTGGAAAAGTGAATTTACTTAAGTTTTATAGCCTTTAGCAAATTACTTGAAAGTATGCTAAAATTGAATACTTAATGCCATTTGCTGGCAAAGTTTTTAATTTCTTGCTTGGCTGTTGTTTTTGTTTCCGTTGTTTTTGTTTTCACTGTTTTTTTAAATTTTGTTTTACATTTTTACTTGAGTGCGCAGAAAGTTGAAATGCAGCTGCCTTAACTTGGCCAAAACTTTAGTCCAGCACACATACTCAGGCGAGCACACATATGTAAATTTGCGCACACAAGCACACGAAATCATCATCAGCAGCAGCAGCAGCAGCTCGTAAACTTTGCAGCTAAGCAACAAACAAGACAGCCGACTCCTGCGGAAACCCACTTGTGCAAGGCACTCGACTGGCAGGCGGGCAGGCAGGCGGGCAGGCGGGCAGGCAGCCAAAGCAATCCATCAAAATTGCACCTTCTTGCAAAATGGCCCCACTACGCCGCCACGCCTCCACTGCCCCTGCTTCTGCTGCTGCTGCTGCTGCTGCTGTTGACTAAATTGAATTTAATTTGTTTTGCGCGTCGTAGTCGCAGTCGCAGTCGCACACATGAAGGCAGGCATTGAAATTACGTCCCTGAGCGGGCCAAGTTAAACACTCCCACGAGACGAGAGCCCAGAACAACAGCATCAACACTGAGAGCTACTGCTAGTAGATGCTATTGTTTAACCCCTTCTTGCTGCGCTGTGCTTTTGTTAATTATTTGATGAATTTTTAATTGATTTTTCGCGCACAGCGTGGCGGTTGCACAGCAGCCCCCAAAAAATAATAATAAAAAAAAAATTAAATTAAACAACAAAAAATGCATAAAAAATTTAAATACAAAAGCGCACATAAAAAGTACCGTACGCGGGAGTGTGTGTGTGTGTGTGTGTAAAAATTGTTGCATACTTTTAGCTGCTTTGTTATTTAAACAAAGGGGCAGGCAGCAGACGTCGCCAGCAACCAGCCGCATGCATTGTTGCAACATTTAAATTAAGATAAATCACCGCAAAATTTATGGTTTTAATATGTGTGTGCCCCATGGGCCCAGCACACCGCCCCTGCTGGGGGCGGGGTTAGCGGTGGCAGCAGGGCCGCACTCTGGGGTAGTTGCTTGTTGCCGGCGTTGTTATACAACATGGAAAACAATTTACTAAATTGCAATTAAGTGACATTTTATACCAGAGCGAAGCGGGAGGCACGAGCACTCACTCACACACACACACACACACGCACACACACACATGCAAAAGGTAATGGCCGTTGAGTGGACCACCACTTGGACGTGCGGGTTGGTTGCCTGCGCTGCTGCGCTGCTGCACTGCTGCACTGCACTGGGTAATAAATTTGAAATTGCGGTTTGGCAGTTTTAAATATTCAATTAGTTGTGCAATTTTTGCGAAAAGAGAGCAAGCGAACGCGCTGGCCAACCGTGTTGAGCCGTGGCGGGTTTTGTCACATTTCAGGCAGATTTGGCCACACGTTAAAGCGTTTGTCAATTGCCTGGTAAAGATTATTAGCATTAGCAGCGCCATGGACATTGTGTTAACAACTTTGACAGATGAGCCGAGTCTGGGTTGAAATTGTTCTTGCCAGATATTCGCATGGCTGCTGAAGGCAGCTCTGCAACGCTGTCAGCATCAGGCCATCCACTTGCCACACACACACACACACACACACACACATACACAGGCGTAAAATTTATGCAACAAAACTGTCAATTGCCTTGTCTCGCAGCCAGCTGGCCAGTGTCACACATGAGCGAGCACAGCGTTCGCCCCCTGCCTCGCTTTACGTACTTCATATTTATGTAACGTTCGAGAGGCGAAACATTCCCGACAGTGACATAAATATGCAAGTAAGCGCCTTAAAGGCGCATTCTACCAAAAAAAAAGAAGAGAAGAGAAGGAGTGAAAACTTGTTAAAATAATGCGCAGCATACGTGGCGCTGGATGGAGGGTTTCTTTAAGCTGCCGGCTGATACCCGCCTCCTGCCGCTGCATAAAGCATAAACTGGAAATGAACCGTAGTGAACCGAAATGAACATAAATTTTGCATGAGCTGCGTCTGCGTCCAGGCGTTGTAATAATTGTATTTTAAAAGAATTATGCACGTGCAATTAAATAAGACGACGGACGCAGCTCACACCATATATATATATAAATAAATATGAGCGTGCAGGCGCACTCAGATAATGCAATAATAAAATAAAATAAAAGATAGCCGACAGTTATTGTTGTGTATTTAACTGTGCGGCGCCTTAAACTGTGCAGCATGCAAATTAACTTTCAATTTCCTGCCACAGAGTGAGAGAGCGGCAGGGAGAGGGCGAGACAATCAAAACTAATTTGCATAAATGTTGCCAAAGCAAAGCAAAAACCAACAAGCAAACCAAAAGCTGCTGTCAGCTTTGGCTACAGTTCTTGTTGCTGTTGTTGTTGTTGTTGCATAGTTGGGCAACGACCCAGACGCAAATTTGTGAACAAAAAGTCTAAATTAATAAGTTTTGCCCGGTCACAGCAGCAGCAGCAGCAATAAAGAAAACGTTGCCGGAGCGCCCAAATAAATTACAACTGAAGTTGGACAACACAGCTGAGGAGCAGCTATTCGCCGTCTCCTGCTGCCAGGCAGCCTAGCCCCACCGAGCACAGCTCGCCACTATCACAGTGAGTGACGCGCAGACAAACGTTCAGCTGACTTCAATGGAAAACTGCCTCGGACTGCGGGCAGTTGTCTGCTCCAGCTGCCCGTTCCTGCTCCTCCTGCTGCTACTCTTCTGTTTGCAAACTGTTTTGTGCGCGTGTCCTGGCTGCAGTGCAGCCTTTGCTCTGCTCTCCTGGGCCAAAGTGCGGCGTCAAAAGACATCAATAAAATGCTGGCTCGCCGCGTGGCAGCAGACAAAAAATGAAGGCTTTAAATGATATTTAAATTGCAGCTGCAGCAGCGGGAAATACCTGAGCTACTGTCAGCTATTTAATGAACTTTTAAGCGCTTACAGAAACTCTAGGAAAAACAAACCAAAACTTAATTACAATAAGTCAATTTGTTATAAATTTGTTATAAATATCTATAAACTTTCGCTAAACCAACTGAAACTCTTATCCAGCTACAATGCAAAGCCTTCCAAAGCTTGACCAATTGCACTACTCTGGCAGTCTATCTGGCTGCTCTGCTTGGCGCATTTATCTTGTAAATTGCAGCCAGCTGAAGGGGGATGTTGCACCTGCCAGGTGCATTGAGCCAGCGGCTGGGCCATTACCCTCGTCCTGCACGCTGCCTGCAGGCTAAGGTTACGTGATGAATGCTTTTAGTTTGGATCTGGATCATATGTATGCTCTTTGCTCAACTTTGGCCATAACTTGCAATTTGTGTGGAGCGCAATTATGAGTTTTCTTCGGTTAGTTTTTCGTGCTGTGCCTGCGACTGGGCTGCTCGCATTATGTTGCCCCACGGGCAAAACTGGTTGGCATTAAAAACAATGACAATCATCGTCGTCGTCCGGAGCCAGCTCCACTTTGCCAGCAAATGTAATGTAATATATAAAAGGATAAAAAAAAAGAGGAGAGAGGAGAGGCGAGCAGGGGAAAAGGGAATGCTGGCATTAAAGGAAATGCTCACTTGCGAGTTGTTTGTGTTGTCGACAAGTCTGTCTGGGTAAGTGAGTCCTGTGCGGGACTGCGCTCTATCTGCAGTTTGCCTCGAGTTGCGCACTTTCTTCTGTTGCACTGTTTGACGTAATTATAATTGAAGGCGAAGTCATGAGCGAGTTTCAGTTTCCGTTCTTGCTTCATCTTCAGCTTCAGCTTCAGTTTCAGCTTCAGTTTCTTTTTTGCCTTTGCCTAGTAATGAGCATGTTAACAGGCAGACAATGGCACTTAATGTGGCGACTCCATGCCACGCCCACACCACCATGCACGCCCATAAGCTACATCATAATTTTGTTACCATGTGCTGCAGCTGCACATTGCTGTTGCTGCTGCTATTTCTATTGCTATAGCTGTTTCTTTCTAGCTGGCTGGCTGGCCACATATTTGAATGTCATTTGAAAGTCACATGCAGCAAAGTTTTCAATTAAACTATGTGTTCGAGACAGCTTTAAGCGCCCTGACAACCCTGACAAGCATATCCAAGGCGCTTACTCTCTCTCACTTTCTCTCTCTCTCTCTCTCTCTGACTCTCTGTCTCTCGTCCTTACGAACCACAAATTTAATAACCTTTAGCGACGCCCTTAAGCAGCACATAAAATTTCATTTTTATCGCGCTTTCAGCATTGAAAATTGTGTAGCATACTTTTATGGGCAAGCAGCTCAACTCAACTCCGTTCGCCCCGCACCTAAACTGACTCAGTTATTAATTACAAACCACGACTCGTATTTACGTTACGAAATTTATATGAAACGCATCATATGACTCTCACTCTCTCACTCTATCTATTTGGCTGTCTCTCTGTGTTGAGCAATTTTTAATTATCATAGTAAATTTTTAACTATCCGACAATGTGACGTCGTCGCTTCTACTCAAAGTGGGTAATTAAACACATGCGCGCGCGCATTTTGATAGAGTTTTATAGAGAACAGGCAACAGTTGTTGTTGTTGTTGTTGTGGTTGTTGTCATTGTATGAGTGAAACCATTTTCATTACGCTGATGAGTTTATAGTGTTGCCAAATTGTCTGCAGCAGTTGTCTTTTATAACTAAAACACTTTGCGCTCATAATAATGATGACTATTTAGTATATTGATGTGCTTTGAGTTGAAATTAAAACCAATTTAGATAAATGATGAGCATATTCTTAGAGGAAAAGGAGTCCAATTTAATGCGAGTTGAAATTTAAGTGGCTGAGAGCTAAGCAGAAATATTTTAGTTAACTGCCAGAGAGTTGAGCTAACAGGGAATGTCATCAAAAGTCTTCAATTGTTTAAAGTCTATTAGATGGCATCATTTGCTGGCTTCAATTCCGCAGCAAACACCTAGCACTGGCAAGTGAATAATTTTTTGGCAACAGCTTTGGGCCATGCTCGCCACAGCAGTCAAGTGTAAAATGCATTTACAGCTGCAGACAGAGGGAAAACTATTCGAACAATGTATATAGGGAACTATAGCATAGGCTCTTTTGTTGTGTTTGTCTGGCGTTGATTTTGTGTGTGTTTGTTTGCTTAGCACAGGCAGAGGCTAACTGACTGAATGACTGAGTGGCTGACTGACTGACGGTAAAGCCTTCAATTGCAGTCCGAACAACAAGCCAACATTTTTAGCCTTTTTGTTATGGCCAGGATCAGAGAGCAAAACAGCAGCAAAATAAGCAGCAAAAAAAGCAAGAGGAGAAAGGCAAAAAGAATAACAAGCAGCCAGAGAATTTATATGATAAGCGTGCGACAGGCAGAGGCCTGCAGCAACTGTTGGCTGAGGGGGAGGCGAGGTCGTCAACGTGAGCTCAGCTTGGCTCGGGAATTCAGCTGCAGAGAGCTCAGCGGCTCGCTGTGGGAAACTATGGGCCGGCACACAATGGCGTGTCATGTAGGCAGCGTGAGAGCACGAAATATGACAGCCTGGGCAAAGCTGGACGGCCGAGGGGAGCAGCGGGCGGCCTTTTGTTGTAGCCGGCGAACCGTTGCAGCTGGAGCTAGAGAGTAGATGCTCTAGCTCCCTCTCACACCCTCTCTCTCTCGCTCCTTCTCTCTCTGCATAGTGCTTGTGTACAAACAACATCAAAAATAACAACAAGCAACAACAACTGTAAGTCCAATATGTACGCTTTAAGCATAGCATATTAGTTTGTTTAGTCTTCGGTGTGGGAGCCGGAGCTGATGGCAAAAGTGAAAAAGAGGATTCAAAATAGACAGAGCTCAATGGGAGTCCTGAGTTTGATATAGTTGCTGTGTGAAGAGAACAACAACAACAACAACAACAACAGCAACAAATATTGTTTGTAAAGCCGAGTGCATGCAAGCTGGACAGAGTAAGGCAGAGAGCGAGAGATAGATAGAGATAGAGAGAGAGAGAGAGAGAGAGAGAGAGAGAGATTTGTAGGTAGACAAAGGCATCGTGCGGGTCAGCGAGCTGCGCTGCATGACTTGCTGCATTGCATAGATGGATGGCTGGCTGGATGGATGGATAGTTGGATGACTCGCTATATGGCTAGCTATATACATACATATATGTATATATCTATGGCTATGGCCAGGCCAATGGCCAGCCCTTGTTTTGTTGCAGGCACGTTTATGCCAAGCAAATATACACACACAAACCTGGCAGAGTCACAGCAAAATCTGAGCCTCTGTCGAGCGCATGCAGCAATGCATTCGCAGTGCTTTAAGTTTGTTTCTAAATAACAATAAGCAACTTGTGCATCTTGGGGTCATGCCTCGCATGTGCTGCAGGGTATTAGAAACAGCCAACATATTGTTGAGGGCCGCAAGAGAATGTGGCATATGCTGGCCTAGAGTTGCACAGAGATGAGGCAAAGCTGCTTTAGTCTGGCAATATGCGAAATATTTCGGATTTTATAGTTTTTTTTTAAATACATTTAATATTTTGTGCATCTAGTCGTAAGTTTTCTCTGACTCTCGACTTCATTTGCTCGCATGCAGTCGTGTGATTTGGGCAACTCAACTCGCATAGCTACTTTAAATGCAGTTAACAGCGCTGGCTCAGCGAGACGTGCACATGACTTTGAGGCGACTTTCAGCAGAAAAAACGAGAGAAAAATAAAGCAAGAGGCAAAATGCGCTGCACAGCTGACAGACAGAGCGATCTGCTCTTGCTGCCACGCAATCCGCCTCTGTTTGTGGCAGGATACGTGTGCTGTGGCAACAATGCATTAATCTTGTCTACGCCTGTGTCTTGCCAGCAGACACTTTCCACAATTTCTTGTCGATTGTTGCTGCCTGCCTAATGAGCTGTGCGCTGGCCAAGCATTAAAAATTATGAATGGAACGCAACGAAAAAAGCAGAGTCTCCATATATAGTATATAAAGTATATATAAATGCATTTAAAATGCAATAATAAAAATGATAATGGCATTATAATACTACATACTGACAGACAGAGAGAGATAGAGCTAGCCATGTTGCGTAACAATGGCCAAGCAGAAGGCAGCGGAGCGCATTTTATGCCCATGCGACGGCCCAGAAATGCCAGAAAGTATGCTCCATTACGTGCAGCTCGTTAATTTTTATAGTTTCTGTCTCTGCGCTGCTGGTGACTCAACTTAACATCAATTCTCGTTGTTTTGTTGTCGCCACCTACGTTCTATTAACGGGCAAACGCTCGACTCGACGCGCGAAGGGTTCTATTGATTTCGCCTAAATTAACGCTCAGACTGGCATTGAGAGGAGTGAGGAAGAGAAAGAGATGGAGGGAGATAGCACGCGATTTAGCACATATGAAAAACGTAGCAGAGCAGCGCTGCAGTTGTCCCGCTGTTATTTTTATGACTTTTCATATTATTTTAGCTTTTTGGCTTACGCTTTGGCTCTTTAATGTGGCAGCATTCTTTTTGGCTCGCCCGCTGGCCAAAACATGTCTTTGCTTTTTAGTTCACTCCCACACCGTCGCCCCCGTTGGTCGCCCAGCAGTTCGTCTTACTCGCTATTAAGCTATCAAGATTTGTAAAGTATATGAGCCAAGCAAACGCCAGAGCTTTGCATTGTGCTCGCTTGCTCAAGTGTGCTGCCGGCAGCAGTGGGGCCAGGGCGTTGGGGAGCGAGTGCAAAAACATTCGCATAAAACGCTATCTATCTCTTTTACACGCCAAGGACGACAGGACGCGGGACAGGCGGGCGGTCTATATATATATATATATGTGCCAGATATGGCTAGATGGCGTGTTGGCAAGTCACAAAAACAACAACAACGGGGGACTGCAGACTTTTTGACGATATCTGTGGCTAAGCAGAGTTTACGACGTTTCACTTTATATATGTATGTATATTATATACTTTATATTCGGGCAGATTAGGAATTGCTTTAAATGCTTAAGTCAAATGCTGAGTGAACTGACTAAGACTAAAAATAACTCTACAGGCATTGCTATCTGAATCTGAACAGTTATAAACTATAACTTTGCTAGCCCTGTCTATCTCTCTCTCTCTCACTCTCTCTCTCACCTTTCCTCCACTCATTTGCAGCGCAATATCAATTTTGTATAATTGCGCCCCGTGCAGCTGCCGCAAATGTCGGTGCATTACATTTGAAGTATATTTTCGAGAGCGGTGCCAAATGGGGCAACACTTTGTTGCAGCCACAACAAAATGCCTCGACACATTCATGTGGCAACTATTACCATAACATTTATGATTATTAACCTACAATGCAAGGCACTCTAAATGCAATTAAGATTACAATCTTTTATGGCTGAGCTGTTTGCTTGTAAAAATACAGCAACAAGAGCAGAGCTGACGCTGGTGGAGGGGGGAGAGTGAGTGGAAGCGACTGAAAAGGATCCACAACAGCCGAATGGCAGCCCTGGCACGACAAACAATTAAAACATTGCGCCGCTTGCAATAAAATGCTGTTCCAGATGCTTATCATGCGCCTCCACACCTCCCTGGGCTGACCCTCCCACCCCACCGAGCCTTTCGCTGCGCCAGCGGGTTATATTGCATAAGAAATAATTACTTTTTATATTACACATACGCCCCGCTGGCCGTCGCCCTGTTGACACTATTGATTGCCAGCCGCAATAGGACGCCCCCGCTGCCGCCTGCTCACACCTTGCGTGTCGCTTATCGTAAGCTGTCTTCCAGCTCGTCCCCCACCTCCGGCCGTAATGAAGACACAGCGAACAAACAAAGGCCGCGGCCAAAGCGTCAGACAATTGCCGGCCTGATAAGATCAGCAAAGTGTTTTTTGTGTTTGTCCAGCGGGTCAGGTGGCAGACCACAGACCACAGACCGCACACAGCAGAGGAGTAAATCAAGGCTAGACCTGCGCGCGACTCTATTCAATAAGGTCGAGCAGCAGGCACGGCGGGCGAACAGCTGTTCAGGCTTATTTCCTATAAGAATTTTGATATCTTTGAGGCATTTCACTTTGGCTCCATAATCTGCGCTTAGCAGCATCTGCAGGGTATTTGAGCTTTGGCTTTATTTTGTATTTTTTCTCAAGGAAACAGAAGAGAATAAAGCAAACATCAAGGAGCGTCAGCCATCAATGTCAACAGCTTGACTTGAATTTTATGCAAATGCTTCAAGTGTCACGGACTAAAATGGCAATTGAAACGCTAATGATGACATTTGGCAGGCCTAAACAGGCAGCCAGCCCCCAGTCCGACAAAAACGAAAAAGAAAACAATAACAAACTAAAAGCAACACACACACAGCAGCTGCTCTCTCTCTCTCTCTCTCTCTCTCTCTCTTTGTGTGTGTGTGCTTTTCCGTTTCCGGCGCGGCCAAGAAAACATTACAAATCGTTTTTGGCTGGCACTTGGAGCTGCTGCTGCTGGTTGGGCGGCGCCTCCGTCTAGGCCTCTGGCATTTTTACGAGGCATTCAGCCAATTGACAGGCTTCACTCGCTCGTAAAAGAAATCAAGCAACAACGTAAGAAAAATGATGCGCAGACAAACTACGCAAACGAAATGAAACGGAACGAGCAACGAAAAATTCTTGCCTAAAATGTGCTTAAATATTTAAGATGCGACGACGACGTTGCCAGACTCGAAACTTGTTTTCTTTTGGAAAACATTAAAACGCATTTAGCAGCCTCTATATATATACATTGAAGAAGAAGAAGAAGCAGAAACAGAAAATGTGCTGCCTACATTCTGTTTTCTTGTTTTGTCGGGCATATAAATACTTATTATCGCTTATTTGAACTTGTGAATGTGGCGGCTGCTGCTTTTTTTCTTTTCTGATTTAGTTTTATTTGGGCAAAAGTATTTCCTCAACATTTTCGCTTTGCTGCTGTGCGTAGAATCGATTTTTGTTGTCAAAAAAAAAAGTGGGCGAAAAAATAAAGAAAAGGTCAAAAACAATAAAAGCCTAAATACACATACGCGCCTTTGAACTGGCTTTGATAAAAGCAGCCGCAGCAGCTCAAAAAGAAAAGTAAAATGGGTGTGAGAGAGATGGAGAGATTGGGAGAGAATGAGAGAGAAGGGCCTACACAGATTGTTAGGGGGAGGCATTGTGTGTGCGTTTGGGGTTGGGGCTGGGGGGACTTGTAAGCCTCCAATCAATGGCTATACGTCGCTTTTGGTACGTGTGAATTTAAGCTGATTAAAGAATTTGCGATGGCTGCGTCAGGTCGGGGGCGTGGTTGGGGCTGCGCCTGGGTCTGGCCTGGGGTCGAGTCGAGAAAGATGGCAAAGAACGAAAGCAGAAATTGATGTCTGCTTTTAGGCGCTGCCTTTAGCCTCTTTGGCCTTTATTTATGCCTTTTGTCTGTGTGCGGCTTTGTTATTGGGCTTAGTGGTGAATTTTTTAATTTGCGCCGTCTGCTTTTAGACCAGCCGCTCGCCTGTCGAAGCCAATCATCGCCGCCTCGCCAGACAAGTTCCAATCTACTGCCAAGCCATACATACATACATATATATTCATTGTATATTGACGCACAATATAAATTCAATTGAATTTGTCGCCTTTCGCCTTTTTATTGGGCCCATGAAATGTACGCATAAACATTTCGCTGCGAACGCACGCTAATAAGCCAGAATCGCAAGGGCCCAGGTAGTGTTCGAGTCTCGATAATGAAATTGGCCAGCATAAATTGAGCTCCAATACAATTCAAATGCGTAATCATGCGAACTGCCAACAGCAGCAGCAGCCCTTAACAGATATCCGCAGATGTGGGCTGTAGAAGCACAGAAAAAAAAGAGAGAGAAAAAAAAAACGAAGAGAACTGTGCACAAATGAGAAAAGTTTTTGCAGCCAACGCTGCGTATTATTATTATTAGTTTTTCGCCTCTCACACTTGGCCCGAGAAAAGTTTTGTGCCTTGCGCTTATTACTGCTGCTGCTGCTGCTGTTGTAGTAAGGGTTAGTTTCTCGCTGTCTATTCGAGCTGTTTCATAGTTCATTGCTTTTCAATTTGATGAGGCGTTGTCTATAATAATCAGGCTGCCTGCGCAGCCAGAAAATGAGCCGCTCAAAGTTTCTGTTGTTGTTATTGTTGTTGTTGCGCTATCGATAAGAAGAGCGAAGCGTAAGGCGAACATTTTCACATACGCTTTCCAGCCGACTGACTGATGGATGGACTGACAGAGCAATTGTATGTCAGTTATCTCTCTCTCTCTCTCACTCTCTCTCTCTCTGTCTCTCTTCCCCTCTCTTATTATCTTGCTGTCTCTGCTTTTGTTAATTTACTTTGTAATTTATCAACGCTGTTTGTTTGGGAGTGCGCGCATATTTTTATAGAGTTGATTTTTAATCTTTTGCAATCATTTTTGGGCAACAGCGCGGCGTAGGAAATGAATATTTATAAGTATGATGAATGAGGCGAGTCGGTAGGCAGGCAGCAGTCGGCTGATTTACTGATGTATGACACATGAAAAACAGACAAACACGCACACACACACACACACACACACACACAGGGACAGCTCAGGATAAAGGTAAGGAAATTAATGCGCATTTAGAAACATAAATCTGTGTTGCGCTCGAGGAAATGGCACGGATTTCACAATTTATTTATAAATGAGAGAGCGAGAAAGGGCAGCAGCAAGACAGAGATAGAGAGACAAAGAGTGTGTCAGTTCTTGGCCACACACAAACACCAGGCATGGCAGACCTGGCTTGAGGTACGCTGCGTATGAGTAATATTAATTTGACTTTAAGTCGCTCGCTCGTTCGCTCGCTCGCCCGTTCGCTGGCTTGGCTCAATTTGCTCGAGCTATAGCTGTGTGTGTATGTGTGCAGTTTTAAAATACGCAACGCAACGTAATGTCAACGTATGCAATTTACGTGACATCATTACGTGTTAGACAAGTACAAATTACGCGTAAAGGCGAGAGACGGAGGCGAAGCTGGCGACAATATGAGTTTGATAATGATGAAACATGGATGTGTGTATGTGTGTGTGTGTGTGAAAGAAAGAGAATATCAAGATAAATAACTAAACGTGTGCATTCGTGTGTGTTTGTGTATGTGTGTGCTGAAGCAAATGAAATGAAAGCCATCAGACTCTAGATACGGCACAGAGAGAAAATTGCGTATGCGACACAGACAAAAGGCGACAAAGGACAATGTGCAACAATTTCGTTTCATTTCGAATGTGGAGAACGGGAACTGGTCAACATTCGTTGGAAATTTGATGAAATTCCAGCTCGTTTTTCTGCTTGATTTAATTTTTGCAAATAAACAAATCGAAAGAAATGGAAGAAGAGAGAGAGAGAGCGAGAGAGAGAGAGAAAGCAGAGGATGCGAAATTTGTTGTGGCTGGGAATGCAAATGTCAGCGGCAAAGTTGCACTTGACTTCTCAGCTGAGCCTGCTCAAGGAAGCAATTAAACTTGTCCCTGTATAATTGCATTTGGCCTAGGCTTTTTGGCCCGAACAAAAGCCAAAGTCAAAAGTCGGCTGCTGCTGCCGTTGAGTTGCCAAGTGCGCTGCTGAGCTGATAGCGGCCAAAAAGTTGAGCGCTTTAATTTCTTCGAAATTTGTTGGCCAAAAAGCAGCGGCAGTAGACAAAGCAACAAACAAAAATGTCGACTTGATTGCGTTGCTGATGGGCCGATGGGTCTGGCAACGAGGCATCGCAGCAGCCAGAGAGCCACACAATTGTGCGGACAGATTGCCGACGAGTTGCGACTGCTGCAGCTTGAAGTTTGAATCCCCAGCGGATTAGAAAAGTTTAAATTGTTGCCGCCAAGCGCTCGCAGAGCTCAACATACACAGAGCTGTGAGCTGAGAGCTGAGAGCTCTGTGAGTCCTGTGAGCTCGGTTAGCTGTGCGCGTAGCGTTGAGCGCTGAAAAGCTAAAGTAAAATCGAAGCAACTGGCAAATGAACGTCGAATGAATGAAGGGAGCAACGTAACGATTAGTGCTTTCATGTCCTTTGGCAAAGTTTAAAGGTCATCCGTTTGTATGGCTGCTGGCATCCTGCGTCTCTCTTGACTCTGCCTTTGCTGCCATCGCTGCCCTGGCTCGACTCGCCTTCTGCTGATTTGACACATCAACTTTGTCAAGTTTTTGCCGCAGCGACCGTCGACAGTCGACGGTCGACTCTTATGAGCAATGGCTCTGCATTTCCTTTCTCCTTCTCGCTCTCTGTTCCTTGCCCTTTGTGGTGGTGTGTGTGTGTGTGTGTGTGTGTGTGTGTGTGTGCAGAAGCAATTTGTGCAATGGACATTTTTGGGCGCTGCGTTGCTTTGATAAGCGTTGCCAGCTTGAAAACGTCTTAAAAGATTGCGCGCAGTGCACTGACTTTTTGCGGCTGCCACCTGCCTCTGGGGCATCTCAATTTCGAGAGCAGACTCTTCTGCGACAGCTAACGTAAGTTGGCGGTTACGGTAGATAATATTATAGCTATTTACGTAATTGCTTACGTCACGTCTTACGTAGTTTGTAAAGCCATTGCTTACGTAATTCTTTACGTCGTCGCTAACTTCATTCCTTGCACCATCCCTTACACAACACAACAGTATAGCTTATTCTTCCTAACATCATAAGTAGTGATATTATACATTACATAATTGCTCACGTAGCTGCCTACGTCATTGATTACGTAATTCTTTACGTAATTGCTTACGTCATCCCTTATGTCATTACGTAATCTCCTATGTGGTTACATTTTATTCTTAATTCTTCACTTGCGCAATGATAATGCATATCATATACACTATAAATTATTGTATAATAAACTCGTATAAAGTTCTGGAGTATTGCCTAAATCATTGCTTATGTAATTTCCTACGTAGTCTCTTACGTCATTTCTTACGTCATTCCTTACGTCATTCCCCAGAGTGATTAAGCAACGATATTGCATACACTATATATATTGCATGTCATATACACTATAAATTATTGTATAATAAGCTCGCATAAAGTTCGTATTGCCTACATAATTGCTTACGTAACTTCTTACGTAATTTCTTACGTAGTCTCTTACGTAGTCCCTTACGTAATGTCTTACGTCATATTTTAAGTCATTTCTTCCGTAATCTCTAGCGTGTTTACATTTTAACAATATTGCGTATAATATATATTATTGTATAATAAACTAAGTTTTGGAATATTTCCTACATTATTTACTACGTAATTTCTTACGTCATCCCTTACGTCATTTATTACGTAATCTCTTAAGTGGTTACATTTTCAGCTCCGTGAGACTGATTTTTCAGTACTTTAATCAGATTTATGGCTGGTTTCTGTGTTTTATGTGGAGAAGAGATATATAACTAGTTCCGTCAAAGTAAAGAAGGTGCCACTAAGGTTTCGGAATACGTTCCTGTAACGTAAGGGACTAAGGTTGTCACTTACGTAATACCTTTACGTACCGTATATAGATACATAAGCCAGACGCCATTTCGTTAAGCGCTTTTTAATAACTAGCTGACCCATGCTTCCTCCTCTTGCCATAAATAAATATCATCAAATTGAACGAGTATTTTCTCGTCTTCTCTTAAGTAGAGTTTTCTGTTTTTAACAGTAAATTGACATTCTTTTAAAAAAGCATTTTGCTGGCTCATGCATAATGAGCTTGTCAATAAGTTTATCAATGCAAGAACTACTCGAAAAATGACCCAAAAAGAAAAATCAAGTGCTGTGTAAATTATGCAAATCTTTGCCCATTTTTTTTTTCCCCCCGTTGCTCTGTATATCAAAAGGTTGCGAGGGGCTGGGCACTTCGGACGTGTGGACTGAGGAGGGCGCAGTTTGCTGGGCTGTCAGAAACAAGCGTGAAACATGACAACAGCGGGGCAGCCCAGTAAAAACAATATGGCGCCCTGACCAGAGTCAGAGTCGGGGTTAAAGCCGGAGCGGGGCGCCCTTGTCCGGCAGCCATTGCCTGCCTTTGACAGTTCTACGTTGTTTTGCTATAACTTTTTTTCTGCTCTCCTGGAATCACCCCACACAGCGATTTCTAAACCAGTGCTGTATATTCTTTTCGAGGTGATATTTTTTTTTATTTTTGTTAAATGTCAAATTTTTGCAGACAGTTTTGACAGTTTATCGAAGCGCAAACGTAATTTCAGCTGACGTGTGTTGTAGGTGTTGAAAATAAGAAAGAAAGAACGAGATTCCAGTTTTGGGTTCGTGCCCGAATGCCACACACACACACACACTAGGTGTGAATAAAAAGTTTCGTTGACGCTGCACTTTGGCCAAGGCAAGAAACTTAACTTACATAAGGAGAAGACGGGTCAAGTTTTGGGTAGCTCTAAATGTGTTTGGCAGCAAAGTAATTATATTTCTGTGGCACCTATGGCGACTTGATTGCCGAGCGGCAAATTGAATTGCCAAATGGCAAAATAAAATTATGTATATATAAATGTATGTATATATGTATGTATGTATGTATATTGTATAAGTTTGTTTTTGGTTACTTACCGCTGCGACTTTCATTTTCAGCTGGCTTCAGCTGTAAAGCACGGTTCATCTGCAAGAGACAGAGCAAAATGAAATGTGATGAAAAGTTTGCGCTAACGAGTTGCTCTTCAGATAAAGCTTGCGCAATTGCTATTGACATACGCTTATTATTATGTTCGAGCAGTTTAAAAGCAAGTCAACACAGAAAATCCATACCCAAATTGAATTTGGCCATTTCGATGATGTAGCACTCTTCATAAACACCTACAAACAGCAGCATTTCAAGCATTTAAATGCCACTCAATATGCAAGCCCATCTTTGGCGGCTCACTCTACATTCCTCTCTCTCTCTCTCATTCACTTTGTCGTGCTCTCTTTCTCTCGCTCTCTCGCCATGGCGGTCTCTGCACATTTGCGCTCATTGCCTTTTACCCACGACTGGGCAGCCACATCCTGTGCCGCTTCATGCATCATTAAAGCTTAAATCTCACCCAGGCGACCCATGTCGACTGGCGGGCAACACTTAACGCCCATCCACAGTCCACAGCCATGTCCTCCGACCCCGAACCGCTAGCAACCCCAAAGGTTGCCACTGACTCTTCAGCTCTACAGCTCTACAGCTCGGCTACGTGTTGTGGTCACCTTTTGGGTTTATGGCAAATGAGTTATACGAATGGTAGCCATACGAAAAATGCCATTAAAAGACGTTGAAATGAAATGCATTAAAATAAAACTTAATTGAAGGCTTTATGCCAAGCAGAGCCGAGCAAATCAATAAACCCGGGCCGAAATTCGCATTTGATGATTGCTTTTTATATGAAAGCAGGTGTCATTCTGGTTCGGCACGGCCCGGTACGGCCTTAGATTGGCTCATCAGCGCTGGAGCTGCCACTGGCCATGTTCGTGTCATTAGTACGATGAGGGACGACAGCTTGGCCAGGCTGGCCTGGTCGCATGCATATTTTATAATCAGCCATTAGTTTGCGGCAATTGAAAATGATTGAAGCTTTTAACTGCAAAATTCAATTGCTTTATAGAGAGTCTCCTCCTCAACCTGGCCTCACCTGGCCTCGCCTCGTCTCGCTTGGACGTCATGTCGTAAAATATTTAATGCCCCAGTTGGCGCATAGCGTTGCGCCTGAATTGTTATTGCTTGTTACCCAAATTTTCGGGGGCCCATTGGGCGGCGGGTGTGGTAACTCTTTTTTAGTTGTTGCTAGTTGTTGTAATACGGCTGCCGTGGCGCACGATCCATTAGGCGGGCGAGTAATTAAAATTGCGATTTATGCATGCGCATGAACAAGACCCCAATTTGGGCGCCCGCTTGTTTGTAATTCAATTATGTTAATGATTGGACAACATTTACCGTATTTACATTAATGCATAATGAATGAACGCAAAGGTTCGCATCGACTCCACTGGACACACACACACACACACACACACACTCTCTGCTCTTGTGCCTAAATGCATCGTCAGGCTGCATTTTTTTTTTGTTGCTTTTGGTTGTAAAACTCGAGCTGTTGCTAAACAGTCAATGAGTGGGCTGGCTGATGGCAATTAAGTGCATTTCTCTGTCTGACCAAAGGCATGCCAGCCAGCCACCCAGCCACCCAGCCACGCCAGCCACGCCTCGTTGCCCACAGGCGCGCCACAATTGGCGTCGAGCATAAATTCGCTTTTGCCTTTTACTCAAAGCTCAGCTGGATAAATTAAGTGGTCGATGAACTGAAGCCTTGTTGATTTTGTATACAGCGACGCCAATGCCACCATGTTGTTGACAGTGACAGCATGCAGGACGACGATTGTTGTTGTTGTTGCTGCTGTCGCTGTTGTTGTTACGACTAGGAGTGAGTCTGGCGATGACGCCGCAAAATTTAAACCAATGTTTAACCAAAAATGTTCATTTAGTCGCACGTACGTTGGCTACGTTGCTGCGGTCTGGCAGCAGAGGTTTTTTTTTCTTCTCTTCCCGGCGGCGTCTGTGTGGCTGGTAAATGATTGATGTGGCCGGGGTAATAAATTGGAAAACGTTTTCCAGCTCAAGCAGCAGCATCTTGGCTCAGCTCAGAGCTGCATTGCATTGCAAGTTGCCGGCTTCCTGCTGGCTGCTGTTGCTTTTGAATGCTTTATCAACGTCGACACCCGCAGCTGCTACGCACACAGCATGCAAAAGCAACACTGAAATGCTCACATATCGAGCCAGGCACACACACACACCTACACACACTCACATGAGAGATGGAAGAGTCTATGGCATAATTGTCTGGCTTCTGTGTGCAGTTTTTCCTGCTGCATTTTTGATTGCAATCGTTGGTTAATGAACTCAATACACTCTGGCTGCCTCACCACGCCCCCTCCAGCTCTCTGTGGGCTCTATTTGACCTCAATTTTATGCGGCTCTATGAACTGCAACAGTTTGCTTTAAGCCACAGCCTTTGCAAGCCAAAACAATTTGTTTGCTGGCTTTAAGTCAGCTCGGACTCATCAAGCATCGCTATTCCCCCCCCCCACTCCGCGTTTGTTTAGTGTAACTTAAGTGTAACAACATTGCTAAGGCATCTGAGTTGTTCTCAGCCTCTGTTGTTGGTTCATCTGCGGACGTTTGTTCGGTTTTTGGGCTGCAGGCTTTGCGTTCGCTCAGCACAAAGGCCCTGCTAATTATGGGTAGCAAAAAGGTTTCCCTCTTTGTGTCTGTGTGTGTGGAAATTGGGAGCGTAATTAGCGCACATAATTTGAAATTTAAATGTAGCCAAAAATGCGCTGCGTACCCACATCTTTTGCGAAGCCTTTGAGAGTCAAAATGTTAATTAAATCTTTTGCTGGCGAGCCAAAAAAAAAAAGAAGAAGAACGAAATACAGCAACAAAAATTTCGTTTTTTTGCCTTAGCACACAATTAGCTTTATGACAAAGTGTTGAGCCGTTGACAAAGAGCGAGAACAACTGGGTCTGCGTAGTCGGCGCCAGTGGGAACGTAAAACCGCAAATTTTAGCGCCTCGACAAGTCGTGCATGATATGGCGGACTAGTCCTGGCGACGCCGCCTACGCGTATGCAATGCCAAAAGCAGCCAAGTGCCAAGTGCCAACTGGCAAGTGCCAAACTGCCAAGCCAACAACGACTCTCCATGTCTATGTATATCTGTTTGTGTATGTTGTGTGGGTGAGTCCATGGACCCCACATAAACTGCGTTAGTTTATGATGCCCCAGCGCCAAAGTAGGAGTTGCCCAGTCAAGCCATAAGTGCCTACATCTGCATCCCTAGCTGCAATTAGAATGCGGCGCCGTCTATTGAACCAGCCAAGTCACAACTGCCCATGCTACATCTCCCTCTCTCTCTCTCTCTGATCCTCTCTCTTTCAGTCTATGTCTCTGGTCAGTTGCGCTTTGTTGTTTTTATGCATTCGCCAACTCAACTACATAAAATGGAACAACGAAAATGCAATTAAAACTACGTTTTATGGCTTTGTTATGGCAGCAGCAGCTACGTCTAATACAGACAGTGACTGTGTGTGTGAGAGTGAGAAAGAGAGAGAGAGAGAGAGAGAGAGAGAGCGAGTGAATCCGCCACATGAAAAGCGATTTTTATTATGCTTTCGACAAGCATGATGATGATGATGATGCTGCTGCTGATGCTGTTGGCAATGATCATTATCGCTGCTTTCGTATTGAGCGCGCTGCAAGTTTCTGTTGATAGAACAGTAATACCCCTCTAAGCAATGTTTGCTTATTGAAAACGCAGCTTGAGCTTCACTTTCTTTATAGAGAACTTGTATAGTATATGGTTTTACTTCTTTCTACAAATTTATCAAAAATCATCAAAGTTTTACGCAAAAGTTTTTTGTGTGCAGCTGCTGATAGAGAGTTGTGAGTTGAGAGTTGGAATTTTGTCACTGGTAAAGCCAGCACCAGCAGCAGGAGCAGCGGCAGGACATGTTGGTGTGGGGCTGGCAGCTAAAAGCAAAGACAATGTTGCGCCTCGAGCGTGCAACAGCAAAACAAACTAACGAGCTAGCAAGCAAAACAATAGCACGAGCCCCGCCATCCATCTCACCACCGCTTAGAGCGCGCTTTACTGTGTACGTGTGTGTGTGTATGTGTGTGTGTGTGTCTTCTCGTAACAACCTGCCATAACTGTAGCTTAATCAAAAGTTTTTTGCACTGCGCTGTAGGGCAACGGCGACTATCAACCGCAACTAACACACCATCACACACACACGCGTACACTATATCATCCACATCCACATCCACATGCTTGGCATCCTTTTGATACTAATCAGTGGTGCTTCTCATGCGAGGCTGCTTTTTATGTTCATTCTCACCCATGTTGCACACGTTTGTTGTGGCTGCACTCTCTCTCTCTCTCTCTTCTCTTCTATCTCTCGTTCTCTTTAGTTTTTCTCTATATCTCTGATATATGATATATAGCAGCTGTATATAATGGTCGCCATGCTCGTGTTTGCAATTAGCAAGTGGCAATTAAACTTGGTCTGGCTGACCAAAGATACATTGAGCCATTGGCATTGAGCGCGGCATAACTGCAATCTTTATTAATGCCATATTGTATGAGCAGACAATTGCTTGACCATTATATAGAGCGTCAGACAATAGAAGTCACCACTAGATACCAAATATTCTGTTCGGTTTTTAAATTGGATCTGCAGCAGAAAAAGAAACAATGACTAAAGTTAGTTTACTTTAAACGGAAAATCAAATAAGGCTAAAATATAGAGTATGCATACATAGACGAATTCATGGAAATGATAATAATAATAGACAATGTATATATTATGCAAAATAATTTGATTTAAAATCTAAAATAAAAATGCTAATCTAAATATTGATAGCCTAAATATAAATTCAAATTTAATTTAAATTAAAACTAGCAAAATATTCCTAAGATTTGTTATCCAATCATTAACTGTTCGTGAAATATAATTATATTTGCGTTTATATTATTCATACCCTTCACATATTCAAATTTTTAATGCGCGCTTAAAAGTATGCTATAAAATTTTGTTGCTTCGCTTGCAACTCTCTCCTTGGCGCAAATACGACGTATTTATTGAGGTTAATATTTTAAAACGAACACAGACGCGCCCATCACGCGAGCAAAATCAATATTATTTTATGCCTGTCTCGAATGACAGTCCACATGTGGCCAAAATCTTGTCACTCTGCTATGGGCGCCAACGAATACATTCATTCCAGCTCCATATCTCCCGGCTTGTTTAGCTAATTCGTGGGCTTCTATAAATATAATATATATATATATATATATATATATATATATATATATATACGTATATACGTATACACATTCAGCTATGCCCTAGCTAGGCTAATAAATTAAACGAACTAATGTTTTGTCAGACGCCGTCGTGTCGAATGGCCTCTAATTAATGGCAAACCTTTCAAGGGGCTACACCTTGCTTTTGCTGTCCGGGGGAAAGTATTTCGATATGCTTCTGGACAGCCCAGTCATTAGCATGCGTTAAAATGCCGTTAAATGTGTAACGGAAACTCGACGCAAGGACATGCCATATAAATTTTCCGTTTTCCTTCGGCTCACTTTTTTTTGTATTTTTACATTTTCACATTTTGTTTGCTGCTTCGTCGCTTCGCATAATAAAAATGTCATAAATATTTTGTTTTTCCTCGTCTTTTTTTCGGCCTGCTGTGTTAATTTTTTCTAATTGTCTAAAATTTAGATAATTACATGCCATTAATTATTTACATAATAACATTTTTTCGGCATCTTCTACCATATTTTCTCTTCTTTTTCTATTTTTTTCTCTCTTTTTTTTTTGACAATTTTGTGGTTGACTTGGCCTAGCCATGCGTATGTACGTACGTATATAGTATATCCAATATATTGCTGCTATATGCGGGGCGTAAAATTAAATTTACATAATTTATGACTTACTCAGCTCAAAAGTGTGCCAGTGTGTGTGTGTGTGTTTGCGGCATGTGCCGTGTTGCATAATTTTAGGCATTTTTGTTTATTGTGGCGTAAAATTTGAATTATGAATAGGAATACACACACACACACACGCACACAGATACATAAACTGTTTGCTGCTTTGGATATATGTATATACACATATATACGGTTTTTTTTTTGTATCCGTGTTAGGGTTACATTCAGGGGTTATTAGTAATTTATTTGCATATTTTGAGGAGCGGGCGCTGTGGGCGCAGCAGGCAGCCGAGCTGATGGACACGCCTGGAGCTGCCGCTGGCATTCGAGTGTTTGGTATGTGTGTGTGTGTGTCTTTTGTGTCAACTTGGCCGGGCACAAAAGTCAGTCAAGTGTCGTTTTCGGAAGACATAAATTTTGAGCCGGGTGGCGGGTGTGTGAGTGCTTGTAGCACAGGACAGGTGTCCTGGATGAAGGCAAGTATAATTGAATAGCGGAAAAGGTTTCACATGGATTTCAAATGGCGTCTGCCCGTGGGCCACAATGGAGCCAAAGCCAACTGAAGCACATGAAATGAGCTTAGATGATTTTATTGCTGAATGGATTCTACACTCGCACAGCGAAATAAATAAATAAAGAAAGAATGAAAGTGATATAAAAGGTGGCTTAAGCACATAATACAGATATACAGGCCATGAAAAGCTTCAATTATAAAATACATGAATGCATATAGATACATACATACATACATACATATCTGAAGATATACTTTTAAATGAGGCACTCTTTAAGCTCTGCTTAACGGCAAATTTATGAGCGTCTATCGATTATTTGGCCGATATTATTTAAAGAATATCATTTCGGCCCGTCATGCTAGGCAAACATTTCAAGCATGCGTGGCGGGAGTGTCTCGAGGGCTGAGCATTGATTGGTTGCCTAGTCAAAGCAACGTTTAAAGCATACCTTGTCCCGAGCTGAAGCCCACTCAAAGCGGCTTATATAATGGCCAATACAACATTTTTGTTGCATACCAATGGGCGCACGCAAGAAATGCTTATAAATTACATAAGCCAAGAGAGAGAGAGAGAGAGATGGAGAGGTACAGCGAAAGGGATGGCATGCCAGCCGGCTGCTGTGCCTGCTCCAACAAAGCACTCAACTGTGAAAATGTCTGTTAAGGCCAACACACACGCACAGTCTCCACTCATGTGTGTCCTATATAGGGCTACCTTGCTGTCAACAGGATGACAGTTCATATAGTATATGGACATATCTATATATCGATATATATATACATATATGTATAGCCCTGGGTTCAACTGTCAATTGAGTTGGCATGTTGGCAGTCTCTTGACTTATGTTCAATATGAAATGCGCATAAGCACAAACACAGATACACCCTCACATACTCACACACACACACACACACAGATAGACATATTGCCTAGTCAGCCCAAGCTGTAGGCGCCTTTCTAATGCCTGGCACGTATTTTAATTGATTTGTGCGCACAGCTGAAGCAGCTCATTACATGGCCAAAAGCAGGGCTACAAATTGAAAAGAATAAACATAAAAACAGAGAGCGAAAGAGAGAGCTAGAGTTAAGAAGAGAGTGAAAGGGGGCGAGTAGGAAATCACTTTCAACAACGTTTCACAGGCAATGCAAACAAACAAACAACGAGTGAAAGAGCTGGCCGTGGCCAAAGGATAGCCGTGGCATCATCATCCTCATCGTCGTCGTCGTCGTCGTCGTCGTCTATTTGCTCAACGAGTTTGATGTCTGATGATGATGCTCCATTTATTATTAACTTGAAATGATTTTCGGGCTGGCCGCGTGGAGGTGACGACGCAGCGATTGAATGCACGACTGCATCAAATGGCAACTGTGCGCGTTCTCTCTTTACCTCTCCCACTGTCTCTATCTGTAGATGTATCTTTGCTAGAGTATCTCTCTCTACGTGTGTGTAAACACGTGTGAGTTCAATTGGAAAATCGTGTGCTGCATACGCCGCTTCATCTTGCTGTTGCTGTTGTTGTTTTTGTAAACAGCATCGCGCACATACTATATCTCAGCGCAATTCGAGCCTGTGCGCCAGTGTGTACACACTTTAAGCTATATTCGCGCTGTTTATACACAGCTGCAGCTGCAGAAATTTACGTGCGCTTAATATTTAAATTGAAGCCGCATTGAATTATATGTGAAGTGCTGCGATTGCAGCTGCCATTCGATGCGCGAAGATTGTGGAAATTGCAAGACATTTTAATAGAATTTAAAGTGAAGTGAAGTAGTTGAGTAGTTGAAGTAGTAGAGTGCTGAGGCAGCTAAATGTTGATTCCGTCATAGCAAATAGTTTCTAGGTTCCCCAGAAAAACTTTTCTTCCTAAAGCTAACCATAGAAACTCGAATTAAAAAAAAAAAAAAAAAAAAACTACATATTTCGATTATATTTTTATTTAAACTTTCGGAAAATTGAATTTTTTATTCAACAATTCAGTAACTGCATGTATATACATATATATTCCCATCAAAAATACCTTTTCTCTGGTTTTTTCAGCCTACATTTGCATGTCTGTTCAAATTTCATTTATCCAAGAGCTTAGACACTCACATTCCGGAAGAGTTTAACAGCCTGCATTGCTTATTGGTATTTATTCAAATTATAACAGTCTCTTTACACGTTTTCTATCTCCTGACTATTTTTTATCCCCCTTTTTTTGGGGGTACATGCATAAATTTAGAGTGTATGCACCCATGAAAACCCAAAGAGTGATAAAGACTACGAGAGAGAGACAGAGAGAGAGAGATGAAAATGCTTTACTTTAGCTACGGCCGTTTGTCAGCTTTAGCCACTTGACAGTCGCCCCGAGGCAGTGCTGTACTCCAGGACTCCTCCCTCGAGCCTTGCAAATTTATGCACACATCCCCGCTCCAGCAGCCAAAGTGCTTAGCTCTTTGCCATTTAGCCAACCCCAAGTGCAATCTGCTTTGGTCGCTACGTCTCTCGCCCCATCTGCCATATATCAAAGTAACGCCAAATGAAAAGCGACAGTCGAGCAGTCGAGAGTCAAGCCTTGCTGCCGCCTGCCTTGCAATTTATAAATTGCAAACAAAAAAAAAAAAAAAAAAAAGAAATACGAGAAAGAAAAGGAAATGAAACAAAAGGACAACATTTGCTTATATTTTATGCAATATGCCAACCGCGTTTTATTAAGCAAATTACGAGAGACGAGCAAATCTCGACACGGCGTCCCCTCAAGTCCTACTTATGACCTTGGCAAACAGCCTAACGCGCATTCTCTTAAGCAATTTGGCAAACAGACTCCACTCGAGTCGACTCGACAGAGACTCGCAGCTCTTAACGCACATTTTCATATATAAATTATTAATTTTGTATGCCCAACCACACACACACACACACACACACACAGACACAGGAGTCGGCAGGCAGGAGTCTCTTGTAGGCAATGGCGAGTAAAATGCATTTTGTGCTCCATTAAATAATAAAAGCAAACGTGGCAGATAGCAGCCGCCAGATAGCGGCCCATATACGACGCTGTATACACAATAAAAATCTTACACGAAGCGCATAAAAATAAAGCAGAGAAGAAGAAGAAGAAGAAGAAAAAAGCAGAACAGCAGCAAAAGGAGCGACTCGAATCTCAGGTCTCATGACTTGGTTGCTTATCTAAGTCGACCTCCCCCAGAAAAAAGCCCCATTGTGATTTTTAAGTTGTGTGTACGTGTGTGCGAGTGTGTGTGTGTGTGTGTGTGTGTGGGCGAGAGTGCATAAATAAGTAAAGAAATGCCTGTCGCTTAAGATTACAGAGCAAATAAGCAGCGTCGAGGACATTTGAATGTTGCTACCGACACGCACTTACTTATTCATAGTCAGGTCTGTTGGCTGGCCCCCGATTCGAGCCGGTATAAAAATCAGCATAAACAGCAATTGTTATGGCCTGTGAATGGAGCACGGTGCAGTTCAGTGAGAGCTGTGTGCGGGCCACAAATCAATGACATAGACAACTGCCAGAGCTGCCAGTCAAACAGAGTCAAAGAGTCGACAGAGTTGGACAGCAAACACTTTAATTTAGTTATGAATTACCAAAAAAAAAAACTTGACTCAATAATATTCGAGCAGCACTTAACAGACAAGACTTGACTGCTGTAAGAGTGTGTGTGTGTGAAGGGCTGTAAGGGCGCCTACACGCACGTGTCCTTGTCAATGACAAGGGAAATTTTACAACTTTCAAGTTTAATTTGCCAAAAGTAGCAATCAAGCAGGAGACGGCAGGCAGCAGGGGCAAAACAACAGAAATAACAACAAGGGTTGATTTTTTAAGTGTGTGTGTGTGTGTGAGTGTGTAACCCTTTCGACCTAATTGCATGGAAGTTGTTACGCTGCCAGTTAAATTGTAAAAATTAAAATGTATAAAATGTATATAATTTATATTAAACCAAGAGCTAGAGAGAGTGGGAGAGAGAGAATGCTGCTGTGTCAGTCATTCAGGCAGGCCGTCAGTCAGCCATTCACTCATTCAGTTGGAACGCTGCCTGTTTTATGAGGTGTTAAGTGGGCTTAAATTAAAAGTCGTGTCGAGATGCGGGGTTGCTGCACTTAAATGTGTTGAAATGTTTGCGTATTTGTTCAAGTTATGGCAAAATACCGAGAGCAACAGAACAAGCGGTGTGTATGAGTGTGTGTGCGTGTGTGTGGCACTTGAGTGCTGAGCTTGTGAACCCCTGAACTGACAAACGACCTCTCCAAGCTCAACCCAAACTCTTTGACAACCGCTCTCGATCTGGCTTGTTGTTTCATTAACGCTCTAAGGGCAGAGCGAGAGAGTGTGAGAGACAGTGAGGTGGGGAAGAGCGAGAGAGCAGAACAACTTCGATTTTTGTTTGCTTTTGCTTCCGCTTCGTCTGCCTTGAGTCATTCACATGTGAGTTATAAATTTGTATTTAATAAACTTTTGTAGAGCGAGCGCCTCGAGTGGCAACGATATGAGTTAGTCGAGTGGGCGTGGCCAGGTAGCATTTGCTTGATTGTATGCAAACATTTTGTTATGTCATCATTGGCCCAGAGACTGTCCATGTTAAGGACATTTGGAGTAGCATATAATCTGATTATCACGCCCGGTCACTTTCTGCCGCTGACCAGAGGCAGGCGGAGATAAGAAATCTGAGATAGTTAAGGCTCAGGCCGAGTGTTACCTTTGCTGCATATTCTCACAGGCAATTACGACTGCATAATAGACGAAGAGCACGGGCCAACACGTGTTCGTATTTTGTGCCAACGACAGCCAAATTGCTTATTAAAATAATAATATGGCCAAAAATTAAACATCGAACTGCAACCCTCGAGGGGGCAGACACACGAAACCAAAGCCACCCTGCACATGTACAAACTCTCAGCTGATAATGAAAACATTCAAACACACACCCAGACACACACACACAAATACAGAAAAGGGATACAAGCTGTGCTAAATGAAAATCTGGGGACTAGTCAAATTTTATGAGCACATTAAACGCGACGCGTCTTAAACTTTAAAAACACAGAAACAAGTCAAGCAGAAGGCAGACGGAAAGACAAAAAGACAGACAGAGGCTGTGCTTTGATCATAAAATGCAAGTTTTTCGGCAGGACACGAACTATCGACCCAAAAGGACAAAACGCCTAACCAAATGAAAAGCAAATTAATACAGAGAACCTTGGGTCGTAATTTATTGACAGTCGAAGTTTGTCAGAGATCAAAAGATGCTCATGGAATTTGCTCAGTATGGGGAGGGGGGGCGGGGGGCGGTGGGCGTTGGGCATGGCAGGCGTTTGCAAAATGGACATGTACCAATTTTCTACACACACACATAGCAGTCTGCGTGTGTGTGTGTGTGTGTGTGTGTGTGCAAGCAATAAAATAAATGACAATGAATGACTGAGCAAATGAATAAATGAGAGAACATTTTTGCTTTGAAATTCAAATTTCAAAAGTTGTCATGACATTGTGTTTATGACAGCGAGTGTGAGAAAGAGATACGGGCAGCTCTCATCCTACCGCTCTCTCTCTCTCTCTCTCTCTCTCTCTATCTCTATCTCTTTTTGTTTTATACTTTATTTGGCTGCATATTTAAAATTGAATATTTGCACGCCTTGAGCATTTCAGATTACAAAGATCTACTTCACTTATGCACACACAAACAAGCAAACAAACATCTCTCTCTCTCTATGTGTGTGTGTGTGTGTATTCGCCTTGTTGTCATTTGCATGCATTAGATGCGTTTCTGCTATTTGCTCGGCTCAAAGCCATTTTAAGCGGTTTATTTTTTGTGTGCGCAAAATGAATTTGCCAAATGCTGAACTTTTTGCTCTTAAAGCCAATGCGGAATAGGACTTTTGTGTCAACTTTAGCTAAATGAAATTGAGAGAATATGTAGGTAGATTCTGTCATTTGAGTGCTATATACATGTATGTATGTATATATGTATAGCAATAAGTAATAATAGGTAATAAGAGCGTCAATTGAATGTAATATGTCAGAGCAGCATTCGCTTTCTGAGTGTTGGCATACCTATGCTCGCTCTCTATCTCTCTCTTTCGCTCTCTCTCTCTCTCTCTCTATCTCTTAGATTCTTTCTCTGCTTTTTTAAAGCTCGATGTCTCCGGTTCTCATACACCCAGCGCCTCACAGGCTTATCGTAGGCGTTAAACAATTTGTGTTGCTTAATTAGGAATTCCAACGAGTAGCGCGAATTCATCTAATACATTTTCTATTACGCGCAGCTGTCCGCACTTGACTATGCTAAACAGTTCCCTTTCCACCTTTAGCCACGTTAAATTGGTATTTTTTATTTTTGGTTTTTTAATTTCGTCTGCTGTCGAAAGTCAATTGAAGTTGAAATGAGAATTGAAATGGCTAGCAATTAAAGATGATGACGCCTCCTGCATTCAAGACCGGATGTAGACTCTGCTCTCTCTCTCTGTCTCTCTCTCAATCTGTTTGCCCACAGGCTCGAAACACTTTGCATAACATTAAGCTGCGTCGATTCATTTTTTTCTTGTTGATTTTCATTATTTATTTTTTGTTTTATTTTATTTTTTTATTCTCTGTGGTCGACCGCAGAGCCATAAAATATGCACCCGGCGCTTGCTGAAATTTCACACAACAAAGTAAAAGCCAACGCTGAAGTATGCAAAATGTGTAGAGAGCGCGGCACAGAGAGCAAAGCGCCTAAAAGCATATTTCAATTAAGCTATCACCTTGAATTATTCTCAGGCCTCAGCTTTAGCCAGGCAGCCAGGCAGCCCCACCCATGCGACGCCTAAAAAGCAGGCCACAGTATTTTGTCTTCTCCCGGGGTACCGTCTCTTTTTTTATTTTTTTATTTTTAATTTTAATGTTTTCATTCAGCAGAGCAGCAGCAGCAGCGGCAGCGGCAGCGGCAGCGGCAGCGGCAGAGTGCGCTCGCAGAACGGTAAAACCGCTCGTCAAAATTTGCATTTAAATGAGGCGCAGAGGCGACTGACGGACGGGCACCAAATACAAACAGACAGACACACACACACACATACATGTTTTTTTTTGGCTGTCTTGCGACTGGGGTGAAATTTTTATGATTGCGGTGACTGCCAAATTGTCAGTGGTTGAGCGTGTGTTTTGCGGCGGGGAGGGAGGGACGAGGAGTTTGGGAATTGAACGTGGGTGGGGACGGGGGATTGGAGTTTGGGGTTGGGGATGTGTGTGTTTGCGCCTGACTGCATAAAATGTAAATATTCATTAATATATGTGTGTAAGCATTTGAGTGTATCTGTATGTGTGCACGGGTCAAAGCACCCACACACACACACACGCACACACTTAATCAACGCCAAAGAATTTGATAAGCACTTGGCTGCGAATCGAATTAGTTGAAAATGCTCATAATGAGAGCTGCACATATTTAGCATAAATATATTTGATGCTCTCTATATAGATATATGAAATACTTTAATACAGACTCTTTAATAAGGACTCTGCGAATCCGCGTAAACTCAAACAAGCCCCTTTGTTATGTATAGCATTTGTACCTTTTCATATTTGGCATCTTAATTAACAGAAATTTTGTTGAACATTGGCATGGGGCAGGCATTGCCTCGCTTTGGGGCATGCAAAAAATTACAATTAAAATGCAAGCCAAGCCTGCAGACATTGGCTGCACAGCTCATGTGGGGAGCATGCAAAAATGCACAAGCACACACACACACACACACACGCATACAGTTGTGCACTCAGAAGAGCAACCATTAGTCGCCTCATTCATCGTCATCCTTCATCCAGCTGCGTTCGCTTCGCTCCGCTTGGCCAAAAATTTTTGGCATAAATGCCATAAACAGTTTATTTAGCAACGCAAAATTAACTGCAAAATGTAGCAACAACCGACAACGGCAAAAAACTTCAACAACAACAACAACAACAATGCTGAGGCAAGCAGACGACGGATGATGCTACCCAAGGCAGCAATTGCCACAGCCTGCCAAAAAAAAAAAAAAAAACATGGCAGAGAGGCAGCAAGGAAGGCGGAGGCAGCTGGAGGAATGAGCTCAACTCGACGCTTTATGACGTTTTACTTCATGTGCAGCTTCATAATTAAGTGGCTCCCGAGTGGGCGGCGGGTGGGCTGGCTTTCGGTTTGTGTGGCGAGCGGCTACCGTTGTCTCCTGCACTCCGGGGAGCTTTTAGTTTTGAGCCACGTGAGAAGCATCAGCGCGCTTAGGGCTTGGCTCTTGGCCATACAAGCGAGCCCCAAACGAGGTCAGCGGAGGCCACTAAAATTCAGTGGCCTGACCCTCTGCATAGGTGTAGAATTCGGATAGCACACACACATGCACACACATATCTACACACATAGACAAATACATTAAGAGACGCACATAAAAGTGTTAGCAGCTCGTTTTCTGTACTTACTAATTTGATGGCTGGTGGTATTAATGGGTGATGGCAACTTACCTGCAAGAGATGGTAGAAAGAGAGAGAAAGAGAGTGAGAGAGAGACAGAGGCAAGTTATTAATATTAAATGTGCAGTTGAACAGATATTCAAGTAATTGGTTTATGTTATTAGCCGAGTCATTGGGGAATGCCGAGGGCGGGCAGGCAAACAAATAAAAGCGAAAGCGAAAGATTATAACTTTAATTGGAGCTGAGATAAGAGCCGAACTATTAAGCTTATTAATAAAACTGTCAGTAAGCAGAGCAAAACTGCTGAAAATATTATAATTTATATGGCATACTCCCCAAACCCATGCACATAGAAATCTCTATAAATATTCGGACTTCCTTGTCCAATATTTTCTTTAATAAAGTAAAAGCTTTTTCAGCTGACAGTTGGCAGTGTGTGTTGACCCTTTAAAAAAATTGATTAACAGCCCTTAAAGCAACTAGAAAATGTTTGTTGAGGCAGTTAGCAAATGCTCAAAAGAGAGAGAGAGAGAGAGAGAGACAGAGAGAGAGCTGAATAAAATGTCATAAAAATTCTATTTTCGTATAAAATTTCGAAAGTAATCTAATAAATATTGATTTTCATTCGTCATCGACAACGTCAACGCTTGGCGACGACAACAACATCATCATCATCAAAAGCAGCACCAGCAGCTCGAGCTGGAGCTGAAGCAGGAGCAGCAGCAGGAGCCGCGTTGTGTAACCCTACACGTGCACACACACACACACACACACACATACAGAGGGCGAGGGCGAGAGACAGCAGGCGCAGTCAATAGTCGTTATTTGATATAGTCGAAACCAACAAGCAACCCATGATGAAACGTGCCTGGGCGGCTGACCAGTGCGACCACACGCAAGGGTCAGCAGAGAGAGAGAGAGAGAGAAGGAGAGCGGGGGCGATCCCAGCGCTGCAAGGGATGAAATCATGCGCGCAACTCGTTTTTGGTACGGTTCGGCTCTTGGCCGTAGGGCGGCCAGTGGACGCCGCACACACACACACACACACACACACACGTAGTGCAAACAGCACACACTCACACACCCACACATATACAGTTCATTCAATCATTCAAATGTCCTTTGAACTATAAAAATACATGACACTAATAAAGAAAACGAACAAATGACACGACACTCGCTGCGCGCACGGACCTGGACCCCGGTACCGGACCCAGACCCGGACTCGAACCCGGACCCGGTCACGATAAGCAAGCCAAAGACGTTGCGCGACGCTCTATAACCTAAAAAAAAAAAAATGCTATTTAGAGCAATTTATAAGCATACTTTGAGGCGCCTTCCCCTTGGCCCCAAACCAGCCCGACATTTGACATTTACGAGTGGAGATACAGTAGGACGGGAGTGACAGTGGCGGGGCAGGGGCAGCAGTAGGGGTAGGTGCACAGAGTTTCGAGTAGAGATCCTCGACCACATAAATTTCTGGTGCGCTTCCAAGCGCTTTTCTGTAGCTATTTATTGCATTTTTATGTAAAATGCGCCCTACTCGGTGCCCTTTCCTCTCTGCTTCTTCTGCTTCGTCTTCTTCTACTTTTTTGTTAGATACTTAGAAGGGCGACATTCCTGGCAAGTTGTTTACGAGCCAACGAGCGTAATACGTAATACGTAAATCGAAAATGCCGCCCACGCAATGACCAAATTTACGCAATTAAAGACATTTCGGGGATATATTTTATGGCATACTTTACAGCCAAACTGCCTGACTATATGTGTGTGCGTGGGTGTCCCTTTATGCGTGCGTGTGTGTGTGTGTGTGTGAGCAGGTAAATTCGATATAAAAACAATAAAGCAATGCGATTCAGATTGTGTAATAGGGTAAATTGTTCCCGTTTCTTGACAACTGTCTCTGCAGTTTAACCCAGAAATTTGATATTTTTTAAGAGAGAGCTGCAGTAGCTGGTAATCTTTTGATGGGAGTGAGCTTGAGCAAAACTTGGCATTTGCTTTAGCTGTTCATGGTATGAGATAACTGAGAGTGGGAGCTTAGGATATGTTTCGGTTAGTAGAAATGGACGAGATCATGTTTCAGATGAGGATGCTGAGTTGAAGCAGCTATTGCTACGTCCATCTGCCTGATTGTATACCTATCTTTTTCACTCTTTCTCTCTCTCTCTCTCTCTCTGTTCCTCCCTTCAACTTGAAATCTACATCTGAGTTTGTCTGTCTGTCTCCTTAATCTATATCCATCTGTCATCATACTACAGGAGTTCCTTTTTCTCTCTTCATAGTCTAAGTGAAACTGTACCTTAAACTTCGCACCTCTTATAGTAAACCATATTCATATTCATGTATAAAATCGTTAAGCAAAATCAAAGAGATAAAAATACATATCTTGGCGCTTTTGCACACCTTTAAGCCTCTCCCAACTCCAAAGCACTCTTAACACATTTCTTATCAAAATTCATGTGCTCAGGCCATATGGGACTGCATTGTTATCGCTGGCAAAGCTGTTGCCGTTGCTACTAGTATTTTTATGCATTCCCATTCGCATTCGCATAGATAAATGTATATAAATAAATAAATAAACCTCTATATATATTTTCGTGCATAGTTTCTCGGTTTAATATGATTTATCAGCGCATCTGCCGAGCTCTGCACATTTTTATGACCATATGCTGGACACCACACACACACACACACACACACACGCACACAAAGAGACCAACCACAACAACTGCAATACACAACAACAAAGAGCAACGCGAACACAAATCAAAACTGAGCACAGCGCCTAAAAAGCAGCTAAGGCCAAACAGCACGGGGCAATAAACTACATTGAAATGTGTTGAGGGGGGGCTGGGGAGGGGTTATACGGGGTCTGGTTTGGTCGGTCGGTCGGTCGGTCGACGCTGGCCCATGTAATCTCTGTTGACCATAAAGATTTATAGACTATTGTAGCGTGTCGTGCTCAACGTTCGACTTCGTCGCGGTAGCCGCAGCAATGAAAAGGAAACTTTTTGCAACTTAGCGCCAAACTTTATGCAATAATTTATATATATTGGGCGCAACGCGCCTTGCTTTGGCTACATAAAAAAATAAACCAAAGAAAGCGAATACAAAATAATAATAAAAACCAACAACAACAACAACAACAATATAATGCCGAACTACACAAAAGGCAATACACATAATAGACGTGACAGCAACAAAGGCAAACGTAACGCATGAAGCGGGAGAGAGAGAGAGAAAAAATATAAAGGCAGAAAATAAAGGACGAGAAATGCAAGGCTTATTATATAACTGAAATGCCCTTTTGAGTACTAGAGATCTATTGAAATTAAATAAGTGAAAATCGCCTTTGTATGCAGTGGCTGATGAGCGAAGTGGAGATTAGAGAGAACCAAAACACACTGCATAATCCTAAGCTTGTGCATATTTTCCTCAACAACTTTAGCTACTTCTCAGTAAGCAAGTTAAGCCTTTCAGGATCTTGATGATATCCTGATGTAGACAAATAATATCTTAGCCAAAAATAATAATAATATTATAATATAAATATTTCATAAATATATCAAATATCTATTTCATATATCTCTATAAGCTTTCAGCTTTCCTCACACTAATTTTTCTGTTTGTCCCCAAATGTGTTCTCTAGCAGCTTCATCTAAATGCAGTTTGCCTCTCAGTAGACCCTATATCTCTCATATATCCCGCATAGCTCAACACTTCAGCTATATGTTCGACTCCCTGGCTCATCATTTATTTCTATATCCACCCAAACATCAAACACTTTTCCTTTAAAGAAGTGAATTGCAAAATCAATCAGCAATTCGCAATTCCCTGCAGAAAGGGCAGCAGCGAAACGTGCGCATAGCTCGCAGCGCGATAAAAAATTAAAAACTTGCTCCTGCGATACACCTAAGCGGTGCAAATAGAGAGCGAAAGAGACAAAGACAGAGACAGAGACAGAGAGAGAGAGAGAGTTGGTAGTTTTAAACGTAAGCGGTAGAGTCCCGCTGCACGCAAAGTGTAAAAGAAAAAGTTTTCAATGAGTTTTTCCTGTTGGCGGCGTCGGCGTCGGCGTCGGCGTCGGCGGCGGCGGCGGCTCATAACCGACGCCGTTGCCGTTGCCAGCTGCCACGCCCACTAGCCCACTTGTGTTATTGTTGTTTGCGTTTTAAATAGACTCAAGTGCAGTTGTTGCTGTTGTTGTTGTTGTTGTTGCTAACGTCGCTTGCAGGCATTGTCTGAAGTGCGTTTCGGTTTGCTACTTTGGCTCATTGTTGCAGCTGTTGCTGCCTCTGCTGCTGCGGGATGCTGGGCGTTGCAAAATCAATCGATAGTTAATGGAAAATCGTTATTAATGAAAAGTTTGCCACCCACGCCAGCAATCGAGCGTGCGCTGGGCCATGCCAAAATGCTTGATAAAGTGCGCAGCAAAAAAGAAAACAGAAAAAAACGCGTAAAAGAAAAGAAAAACAACAACAAATGAGAGGGGAAAAAATTGAAAGCGTAACATTTAAGTAGCAAAGTTTTTGTTGTTGTTGTTTTTGCTGCTGTGCGTAATTTCATTCGAGTGCGAAAAGTTGCACGCGCAAGTGTGTGAGCGAGATGGCATGAGAGGCGAAGCGAACACATTTTTTGCTGCATATTTGGCGTCGCATAAATATTTTATGCATGCAGGCAACAAAAGCGTCATCAAAACACACAATGGCCAAACGTAGACAGAGTTTTGTTTGTCTGCCAAAGCTCTATCGCCATCTCACTCTCTTGGCACTGTTGCTCTTTCTCTTTCTGTTTCTGTTTCTTTGTGCTGGCGCATTTGCACCTTAGCGAAAAGTTTGGCTTGGGCCAATTTATAAGGCCAGGCGGCGCTTTTGCATTGTCGCAGCGTCCTGATTGAGGCAGCTTTGAAAACTTTCGGTTCAATAGTCGCAACAAAAGTTTAATGACAGTTTAAGTTGTTTGATAGCAAACGTTGCCACGGGCAGAGCCAAGCAAAGCAAATCAGTTTTGCCGTGGAAAAATGTAAACAAGCTGCGCAATGATAATATTTATATGAGAGCTGCTCGAAGAAGGTTTTCAAAGATACATAAATACATACATAGAGGATTGGTAGATAGGTAGTTTAATAGATAAAAAAAATCTATATAGACAGATCTGAACAATAAAGACGGATGGACAATGGATACAAGTATGGTAGATCGATAAGCAATAGAAAGTAAAACAGCAGAAGAGAAATATAGCTAGATCGATTGAGCTCTGAGTGCTGCATAGATAACAATAGAGGACAGCAGATAGATTTGTACATAAATAGTTCAACAAAAGGCGGGATTGCTGTGTAACAATATCAAAACCACATATCGTATGAGCATACAATTCCAACTTAAGAACCAATTTAGTTACTTAAAGCAAAAACGTAAACTGGAAAGCGTATTTCCGCTAAATGCTTTACTTGCTCTTGCTCGTAAAGGCGGCTCAAATCGAATTTTAGTTTAGATTTGGCCCTGCAAAATGTTTATAGTTGGGTCACGCAGCCTTTTACGATCATTGCAAATAACATAAATATACACACAGCGACACACACTCGCTCACACACCCACACACACACACATGTTAAACTTTGAGAGCTTTCAGTAATCACATTGAAGGCAGCAAAAAGCGTTGCATACTTTTCGGCTGATGCTGATTTATTGCAACAACAAAGTTTATCATGCATATTTTATGCGTGTAAATGCTGCCGTCATAAAATGTCTTAAAGACTGAACCAACCACTCCGCATGCGGGGTCGTTGGCTGCTGGGGCGCCGCTGATTGAGGGTAGGGGGCGTGACTGACGCATGTGCGTGGTCGCCCGGCCTGGCCGGCTCTTTATGTACGTACGAGTTGTAATGGCGGCCAATAAAGCAGCCATTCAATGCAGCAAATTGGCATTTTATTAGCCTACACTCTCCCCCCCGCCCGCCCCCTTCCCGTCATCACCCTCGCCCACATTGCTCCTGCACAGCCTGTGCCATTACTAATTTGCGCGCTTGCGTATGTCATAATAAAAAGCGAGTGTTGAAAACTTTTAACAAAACGACAGAATAAATTCCAGTCACAGTCCCAATCGACTCGTCGCTCGTTGCTCAGCTTCGATCGATATATATTTAGCTAAAAGGATGTCCTCCCAATGTCCTGGCTACGTTTTGAGGTCGTCGCGTTCCCGTTCGCGTTCGCGTCGCATCTAAGGCATAACTCAAAGTTTACTCAAGTTACGACAAGACACAAAACTTTGTACTTTACATCATTAAAAAGTTTCATTTCTTTCTTTCTTGCTTTCCTTTTTCTTTGCCTTTATCGTTTACTTTACTTTTTCCCTCCATTCTCTCACGCTTTTTCTTTTCCTTTTTTGCTTTCACTCAACTTTCAATCTAAGTACATCCATAGACTGGGTTAAGCACTGACTGCGACTCCAGCTTAGCAATTGACAGTTGGCCATCAATCCGCGGCTCCATGGCGGAGTCGCCCTAGGCGGGGGAGGGCGTGGAACGTCTCTGCGTCGAGCGTTGCTTAATTTGTGCATTTTGTAGCAATTAGAAGCAAAGTCTGCCAAAGATATCTTTCACAACTTTTTCACAATAGATTCAACGGCTTATACGATTCCCAAATGAAAAACATCTGAAAGTTCAGGTGAGCTGCTCGACTCTTTGATCATTTGCTATGCATTTCTTACGGCTGCTCATGGAATTTCTTTACAGTTACTCAAGTGATTCTAATGAACCTCAGCATACTTTGTTAAAGTCTGGGAGAGGGAGCGGGAATGTAGTTTATTATATTAAATTATATTACAATTTTCAAACAGTTAAGAAATTGGCTTACGACAAAAGCTCCAAAAATATATATATAAATAAAAATAACAAAATTTTTTTTAATTAATTTGTATTATTTTTTTTGTTTGCCTTAGAGAAAAATAATCAAATTAATTTCTATGTAGTTTGTATATACATAGACTGTATATTTATATAAATCTATTTATATAGTCAATGCTAATGATTCTAACTATAGTTTTGCCTTTTTAGCTTTACTTAGGTAAACATATTATGCAAGTACTATAAAACTGCTAATGATTTATTATGTCTCTACATAAGCAGGAGTAGATGCATGTAATTATAAATTCAAGTGAATAAAGTAGACTTCAATTGGGTTGAATTTTACTAGAAATATGAAATTGGTTTTATACAATGAAAAAATAAATAAAATTAGATTTTATGGATATTCATCTCATTTAAATTATTTATATCTTCCATATTCAAATATTTCACATAATTTCTCTTATTTATATGTACCATATACATATATCATATCATATCAAATATATCGTATATATCGCTCATTGAGCAACAATCAGCGCCAATTGACACAATTCCTTGATCCAATTTAACTCCAGCATCTCGTCACATGAACCTTAACAATTTTCCTCTCTTCATTCTCACATAAATTTAAGAAAATTATAGATGCACCAACTACCAGAAAGCTAACAAAAGGAAGCAGAAGAAGCAGAGCAGCTTTACTATATCGTAGCATACTTTTAGGTGGCGCTGTCATCGTGTTAAAATCGTGTAATAAACGTGCGCATAATAGAAAAATCCCAGCAAAACTGTGCTGAGGGTTGAGTCCTACACACACACACATACACACACACACACCCATAGAGCCACAACTACAGCAAGAAGAAGAAGAAGAGAAGTAGCCGGCACAAATAAATAGTAGCAATGCTCCAGTTGCTCAGCGCCTCGTTCTGGTTGGTTATCCAGCCGGCGCCGGCTGCTTGTCCTCCCGACGCGCCCCTCCCCCCTTGGCCCGACGAGCCGCCGCTGCACTCAGCGGCTGCTGCTGCTGCTAGTGGTGGTGATGGTGTTGGCCTGCAATGCCCATGCGCATGGAAAATAGTTACACAAACTAGCAAAAAAAAAAAAAAAACCGAAAAAAAAGAAGCAAAGAGGAGCCGAAGCGAAGGCTTATACAAAACACAAGCAACAAAAAAAGTCAGCTGAAAAGGGTTGGAGGAAGAAAAATAAAATGTAGGAGCTGCAAGCCGATTGTCGGCGGACGACAACGAGAACGAGCGAACGAAGGCGCGCCAGGCGGTTGGCGTCTAAGCAGTGGAGCCGTGGAGCCGTGGAGTAGGAGGAGCCACTGAATGAATTGTGCATTGTCCAGTTGCAGCTGTGAGCTGGGATTTGCATGCAACTGCCACATGTGACGCGTCGTGTGCTGCAAAGTGCTGCTGCCCCCGCCTCCTGTCCCTGTCCCGACTCCTGCCCCTGCTCCTGCTCCTGCTCCTGCTCCTGCTGTCAGTTATTAAGCGAAATAGTTGCTTTTTTTTTATTACACGCACGCAAGGCTGAGCACAAGTCGGCGTATTAGTGACGATTTAGCGGTAGCTCTTGTGGATATACGACGAGGGGAGGGGAGGGTGCTGGTAGGTGTTGCTCATAGATTGCAAAGGGCGACAGTGCGTGTGCGTGTAGCGTTAAATTAAAGCAGTTGATGCCCATTTTTTCTCTAGTTGCACTGTGCGAGCTAAACACAATGAGAAGCGCAGAGAAGGGCTGGCAAATTGAATAAGTGGACAACAAAAACAGGCGCTGCGTGTGTGAAGCGAATTGCTTTGGCTGCAAATTGGCGTTTTAAAGCACAAATGGAAGAGGTTAAAGCTATAACGGATCTATGAAATATATGAAATGTACGACAAGTAAAAGACATAATAAAATTTGTAGGCTATGTGAGATATACAGATATATCACATACAAGATTTATAAAATGTAGAATACAAAAGATAAACAAGATATCTTAAGATGTAACAGACAATTCAGTAAAACGATATAAATTTTATATGTATATCAAATATATAGAATCTGTCATTTAAAAGATATATCAGATAGATAGAGCTTATAATGTGTATCATATTTACAAATGTTTTGTATATCTTATAATACAAAACATATCCAATATATAATAATAATATACCATATATATGACATATACCTTAAATGATCATATATCGTTTATCGATTTAATCCCACAAAAAAATATCGTATGCATAGTCAACTTTTAAACCTACTCTCTTTAATCTCTGGCGCTTCAATAGCTCCACCTTAATACCATGTGATCTAAGCAACATAAAGTGTAGCTGCCACGCCCACTAACGCCACATCAAATCTGAACAATGAATAAAAAATATATAAAATACAATAAAAATAAAATAAAATAAGAGAAGCAAAGCTGAAATAACTCTAAAATATTGCTAAGCTACTGCGTATGCAGCAAGTCCAACTAGCTGCCACCACATGCCACATGCCACTAGCGCCCAGCCCACCTCCGCCTCCACCCCCGCCTCTGCTGCAAGAACTTCAGCTACATTAGACGCCGCCACTTCAATGCGCATTCGAGTTGCTTTTTTTTTGAGTATTGCATTTTTTTCTATTTTTGGTGCAAAAATACAAAGCACGAAACGGTTGCTGCTCTACCCCGGACCCGCCCCCGCCCGCGTACTACATGCCTTTCAGCATATGCTTTCTATTTTCAAAAGACGTCGTCGTCAGTTGCCAGTTGCTGTTGTTGTTGTTGTTGTTGTTGTTATGTTGCTGTTGCTCGCCGACAAACAATAAAAATGATGCGTTGTATTGCGCGCTGCTGCTGTCCACACAGCACGCCCCCTGACCAACTGCCGCCTCCTGCCAGCAGCCATGTGCTGTGGCACGGCGAGCAGGCAGGCACGCAGGCTGGCAGCCTGGCAGTTCGCATATGTTGCAACTTGCAACATTCGCCGTGTCGTTGGCCCCGGCCGCCCAAATCGCCCATTGATATTGATGAAAACGACGTCCAGTTACAGTTCGTTGGCTTTTGCTGCATTTTTCAAGGGAAAAACTACCAAAGAGCAGCAGCAGCAGCACAGCAGCAGCTGCCGACTGCTTGGGGAGTGAGTGAGAGCGAGAGAGAGAGAGAGAGAGTAAGGAAAATTTGCCAACTGAAAGACTTATTGGGTGAGTTTGCTGGGTGGCTTTTGCGATATGCAAATGTCATACATTTTGTCAAAGCATAAAGATGATGTTGGAGGAGTATATAAAAAATACATGACACATGTATCTAGCAGTTGCGCATGCAGATGCAGATGCAGATACATTTCGACACTGACACAGAAATGCATATGCATCATTAATGCGCAAGAAACTATATAGCTAAAGCATAAAGATTTGCCCAGATTTACTTTAAGCTCGAATAGAAAATGGAAATACCCCAAAGGAATACGAAATTCAAAGAAATCATTTATTACGAATTGATAGAGATCTGAAGATATCAATCAAATGTATGAGGGAGAAAGAGAGAGAAAGCAATTGAAAAGAAATGGAATACTAGAAGCCTTTGCTATGCCTGCAGATGATTATAATAATAAGCCCTTTAACAATATTATATTAGCACTTTTCGAACTGCTCTCCTCCTAAATGAAATTGCTTCAACACTTCTTTAATTTGACTTAATAGAACTTGATGCCCCAAACAAGCTAACGACAGTATCAACAGGCCAACCGCCAAATGGAACCTCGAAAGTTATTCAAGTAGAACACTTCACTACCTAATAAGTCGCAATTAAATGTACATAAAATATGACACCTTGTAGCATTTGCATGTGAACGTACGAAACGCACCCCATGCCAAGAGAACTAACATAAATACAAAAAAAATGAAAAGAGCTAAACCTGAGCCACCCTAATGGAAAACAATTTTCAAGCACTATGCGAGCCTCCTTAACAGCAACAACTACAAAGCTGTGACACGCAAGCCTTTAGAAAGGTAATGCCAAAAACAACAACAGCAGCAACAACAACTACTTTCGTCAAGTGCAAGAACAACAACAATACAAATATTGGCGCCACTCACAAAGCAGCTGCGCTCGTTATGCTGCCAGGCGAAGCGCGAGGGCGAGCGTGAGCGTGAGTGCGAGAGGGCTAGAGCGAGCGCGCCCAAGTGTGAGTGAGATGTGTAGTTACTGTCTGTCAGTCTGACAATGTCAACGGTATTTGCCTTCGTTTGTTTTGACGCGTTTTACTCAGCTTTTGCGTATTTCTTCAGCCCCTCTCATGCTCTCCCGCTCTCACTCGCTATTCAGCTGCATTTCAATTAAATGCTTTTGGCTTGCCTTTGCCTCTCAGCACGCCGCTTGCTCTTCACTCAACCAACCGCTACCACACGCTCTTTTTCTCACTCTCTCTACCTCTCCCGCTCCAGCTCCCGCTCCCACTCCCACTCTCTTTGCATGCGTGCGTTTCGAGTGCTTTTGCTGTTGCTTTCTGCCTGCTTCCTGTCGTAAATAAAATGAATTTCGCTTTTGGCAACCCCAGCAACAGCCTCAACCTCAAACATCGAGAGCTTCCCACACACACACACACACACACACACACTCAGACGCAGTCACACGCATTACATTGGCAACCTTAATGAATACGACATTATTTTTTATGAGCTGTCAAACACTATTTTCCATACACTTCGTCGTTTGTTGCTCTTGTTGTTGTTGTCCTGCTCTTGCCCTCGTCTCTGCTCAAAGCAGTTCGAGTTTCCTTTCACCATTTTATTTATCGCCCCTGTGCGTACGTGTGTGTGTGTGTGTGCCCTGGTTATTGTTATTATTTATATTATTTTTGATAAATGTTTTTGGGAAATTTGTATTTTATTGGTTGTTTATCGACAATTAGCGGTTTGTTTGGCTTCTCCCAAACCAAACACACAAAAAAAGAGAAAAGAAATAGGAGAAAAATTGGCCTTGCATGTAAATGTAAATATTTCTTTTTCTGGTTATTCGGTAACATAATTTAGTTGATTTATTAGCCAGTTGGCCAAGGACCTGAGCAATCAATTATGAAAATAGCAACTAATAAATTGAGTGTAAGATATTTACTGATGGTTCGATTGGAAGTGTCTGGAATACGATTTGGTGTGCATTTCCACTTGTATTGAGCGCCCTCTGTTGCTTATTCTTTCAACTGCTTGATCAGCCAATCAGGCACTCGACTGCTCTAAGCTACGCTTCAGCGATATTGCTCTCCCGCTCACTCTCACACTAACAAACGATCGTAAGCTGCTACCTGCGTCCGTTAGAGATGGGCTGCTTGTGACGTGAGTCGAAAGTGCCGGCACGAATATTACATTAAAAATAGGTTTTAGGCATGCAAAATATGCAGTATTTGAATAAGAAACTTAATAATCTAATTATTTCTCTTATTGAGCTGCCCTGGCAACACTCCAATCAAATGCTATTCGATCTGAAAAAAATGCATAGGCCGTCTACGTGTAGACGGTAAACTATTTTATATACAAATTTGCAGCTAGCATTTTGCCGTGCCACATAAATAAACGCCGATTTATTGTTTAGAAGAAAGCACGAAACAAAGAAATATGGAAAAACGAGAAAAAGAAAAATCCACTTCATGCGGTTTTGCACTTTGGCAAAGCCATAAAAATTATGCTAGGCAAAAATTAAGTATATGGAACAACGTTGCAGTGTGAAAATATACAAAGTATGTGTGCGTGAGAGAGAGAGAGACAAAGAGGGAGAGGGAGAGTGTGTGTGTGTTCCGGATGGAGCATCTGGAAAATCTGTGCACATGACGCACGCAGCTGCTGGTCAGAAAAAAAAGAGAAGAAAATTGTGCGCTTTTTGTTTACATTTGTGCAGCTATTTTTGAAGCGCTGTGGCAATAAACAAAACCAAGCAAAACAATAGAAAGCGAGCAAATGCCCAAAAGGTCATAAAAGTATACCAAGTATACAGGAATATATATATATGTATGTATATCTATCTATATAGCAGATATATATACACGTACATATCCCATGCCTAATGAGCTGTGCAGATCGAAACGCAATCGAAATCGTAATCGAAATCGATCGATAGCCAAATGGAAGACCCACAATTAAGGCAGGCAGCCATAGATAAAACTAGAGAGAGCGAGACGGGGAGGGAGAGCCGTTTGGGGCTGGGGCACGACACGCTCGAGGGTGTGCGTTAATCACGCAAGTAATTTTAATGCCGCTCAGCTCGGTGAGCGATAAGAAGGCGACAGCTCGATAGAGGGTGAGTTTTTCCTGGCTGAAAGCACACAAAGCATAATCAACGCTAAACATGCCCAGCAAAACAAAGAGCAACGTGTGCCGCTGCTGGAGCAGCAGGGGGAGGGTTGGTAGCGCTGCCACGGGGGGGTGGTAGTTTTTTCGGCCAAACAACAAAAATTGTTGGGCCTGTTAACAAAGCTATAAAACTGTCACCTCGCACAACGAGCGAGTCGCGTGGCCAACAATTTAATACAAAAGCTGAAGAAGAAGAGGAAGAACTGTAATCATTTACTAGCATCATATATAGAGGAATGCTTTGGCTGGCCAAGTGGAATATGAAACTATATATATGTTCTTTATATGGCCAGCAGATATATGAGTAGAGCTACAATTACATATTGATTGAGGCCATCAAAGTTTCGTTTTCATGCGGAATTATTTCCAATAATTCGAAGTGGTTTATAGAGTACAATCGAAATTGTTTGCTATACTTAATATATATTATATATATTATAATTTATATATTTTACATTATATATTATTGCTTTTCCATATTATATATATTCCTCTACCTCATCACACCGATCTCTATATATCTCATTTACCATTCTCAAATCACATTTCTTATCTCATTAAACGCAAGTTCTCTACCTTATATATTATATGTATATATCCCATCATTCAATTTATTCCATACCTAACTTTCTATATACATTCCATATTCCTTCAATTAAATTCCCTATCTGCTTTTGCACATATTCATCTCTATTCCACATTAATTTCATATGCCAAATTTCATCTCTATCAACTCGAAATATTTGTATATTTCCCTTACATTCCTGTATGCACATTCCAGGTGATTCGCTGTGGCATTCGAAAGTCCTGAGGCCTCTCAGCAATTATGCACACACAATTTAGCGCAACCTTTGGTAATTGCAACACTCCAAGGAATCGCCTTTCACAGGACCCCAACCTCGCCTTGCTTCGCCTCTGCTCGGCTCGGAAGGCGCTCACTAATCGTCCAGGACTTCATTGTCTGCGCTTTACCCTGGGCATAATTTGCCTGTTGACATACCTGGCTGTCCCACCAGAGGCGCGTCAACAGCTACTGTCACAGGCACGCGGACAGTGGGACGTGTGTGCAGGGTTGCCACCGAGCTATTAAATTACATGCCTAGCAAATTGCTTGGGAAAACAAAACGACAGGCAAAAACACCTCGACATATGCAACAATAATAATGACGGGTTTGCGGTCGTTGTTATGCCTCGACTTCTGGTTCTGGCTCCGGCTCTGGCTCCGGCTCTGTATATTATTAGCGCTTTCCCCCACCGGTGGCCGGTGGCATAAATATTGAAAAGCGCCAACGCCTTTTGTTGGCTAGGTAATTGCCCAACTCTGCGCAATAGCCTGGCTGATAAACATAAATATTGTAGCAGGAGTTAAAGTGCAAGAGGAAGCACCGGCTATGGAATTAAAAATACAACTTTCTTTTGCCGGCTGCAATTTATGAGAATGTAATAGAAGGGCGCACAGTGCAAGACAATAGCAAAGTAAAAAAAAATTGGAAATCTAGTTTAAACTTTCAACTGGATTACATAAATTAAGCGGAAATAATGTGAGAATGGGAAATCGACAGAGAGAATAGACAATAGAGACGGGAGCAAAGAGACTATGAAGAGTTCACGAAAGTGAAAAGGATATATGAGCATTCTATTGCTTAAACATATCCATATTTTATAATAGTATGTTCCAATAGTTAAGATTCTGTTTACATTTGCTATAATTTCAGCTATTCAACCAAAACTCTCATGAGTTCTATTGAAACTTAAATGGACTCGACTTCCTATCAGCCGAACAATAAATTCTCTTCTCTTTTTTTTTGCCTCTTTTTTTTTTTGGTAAGCTTTTGGCTTTAAGTATGCCTCGCTTGCATTGTCCTTATGACACAAGCTTAACAATTGCATGCGAGTCAACAAAGAACAGTTGCTCGTAAACGAAAATAAAACTTTAAAGCAGTTCGCAAAGCAAAAACTTCGCTTCCTCCCATCTCTAGCTATCAGTACAGCGCCGTCTGTCTCGCTCGCACTCGTGTGTGATGTGAGGAGGAGCTGTGTGAGTCATGCGAATGCAATGGGCAAAGAGAAAACTGTGTCAACGACTCTGCTCCACTTAAGCATTTAACGAGCAACTTAGCGCGCACGTAATAGCACCAGCAACAACAACAGCAACAACAACAACAACATGCAGAAGCAGAAGCAGATACGACAATGACAGCTGAATAAAAAGGATGCGAAAAATGTGGAAAAATTCAAAACAAGTGGCACAAAAATATTGAACAACAATACAAGTACAAGCGAAACGGAAAGAGAACCAGCGGGCAACAGGAATAGCGAACAACAACAACAACAACAACAGCAGCAACAGCACGAACAAGAAGAACAAGAATGAAGGACAGCAACATAACCTAATAAGCAAACCAAGTGGAGAGAACGCATGTGTCATCATTAGAATAAGCAAACGCAATGGAACATTGAACATCCCCATGGCAGGGATAAAAGTAAAACAGACAGACAAACAGACTGTTAGAGAGAGAGAGAGAGAGAGTGTGAGTGAGGGAGGGCGAGAGAGTGGCGCACGCACAAAGCACAACAAAGAACAACTGCGACGCCGGCAGCGTAGTCGACGCACGCACGTCGCACGCATTCGCTTTATGCCGCCGCCCGCCGACCGCCGCTCCCCCTCGAATACGCGTCAAGACAGGAGTAGAGGATGAAGAAGAAGCAGCAGCAGCAGCCACCCACACAAGCAACCACCATAAAAGTGAAACACACAATGAAATTTACGCAATAGTCGCTGAGACCGGGAACTAAAGAGACTGTGTAATAAAATCAAGAAGAGGGTGACAAGCAGACAACAATAACAGTAACAACTACTCACACGCACACACTGGCACAGAGAATGGCGAAAATAGAAGAAATGTTTGTAAATCCGATTAGAATTTAAGTTTCTAAATTTTGCATCAACTTTAAGAAAGTCTTTATAGAGCACAAAGTAGACAGCGAGAATGGGGAGTAGGCGAATAAAAAAAGAAACGCATAAAACGGGATCTACAGATAAGCAACGCCATATGCTTAAGCTTAAAGCAATGAAGAGAGAACGCAAATAAATCAAGAGAAACCTTAAAAGTAGGCAAATTTCGTATGTGTGATGTGGACAAGGAAGCAAATCGGCAAATTACACTTGCTACTAAAAGTTCGTCGACAAAATAGTTGAGCAATAGTTGAATTTATTTATGGAATTTACAGATATGTATGTATGTGCTATTTTCCACAATTTGTGTATAAAGTTGAAGATAAATATATAAATATAAATATATATAGAGATAAGTTTATGATAAAATATTCAGATGTTTTGAAAATAAAAGTTTAAAGTTTAAAAATAAATAAATTAAATAATAAATATAATATAAAAAAACAGTAAATAAAACATTCAAACAAACTAATATTTTTTATTATTTTTATTTTTTGTTTAATATTTTAAATACAGACAACCAAAATGTTGTGTTATTCAATTAATATTATTAGTAAAATTGTAAACAAATTTTTTTTAAGTCAAATAAATATATGCACAAATAATATATATTAAATATATTTTTGTATTCTTCTTATCATTGTGATTAAAAATTCTACAGCTAACTGAAAATGATTTTCATCTATTATTTACATCGAACTTTAAGCTCTTTTCTTTAAAGAGAATATCAGCTTGCTTCCCTCAAATTAAAGTTACTTTGCAGACAAAGCTGTAGCATACTTTTCCGTGCCACTTTCGCGGCGACTCGCAAGGACAAAGCAAGTCAATGCACTTGCTGGCGAACGACAATTATAACGGTAACAAACAAGGGACACAGCTGTTGCCGTTTGCAACAAAAAAAAAAAAAATAACAGAGAATTGCGTGGCCAAGCTTTACAGAGATTCAAACTCATACACACACACACATACGCACGTGCAAATGCAGACAAGTCAGATTGACCTACACACATGCAGAGTGGGCAAACACTGCGAGACTGGCGAGGCGCTGATTTTTGGCATTTCGCCGCAGCCGCCTAACCTCGCCTCGCCGCACTGCACAAAGTCCCGAATGATTAATTGTCAAAATATGTTGGGCAAAGCCAAAAGTGAGGCGAAGAGAGCAGGAAAAAGGCGACACCCAAACAACATAATAAAAAGTGTGTGTTTGTGTGCGAGTGTATGTGCAAATGAATTTCTTTCTCTTTTATATTGTTTTTGTAATTTTTTGCTGTTGCCCTTTGCACACACACGCACACACATGTATTTATATGTATTTGTATTAAGTTGTCATTACGTGACTACAGACATAAGATTTATTATCATTTGCGTGCGTGTGTGCGTGCATGCCTCCCTCTCACTCTCGCTCGCTCATTCTCTGTGTCACTTTGCTATTGGAAATATACACACACTGCTGTGCTTTATAGCGGATACTCACAGTAACTTGTTGAGCAAACTCAACCTTCGGCTGGCCGACCAATTCAATAATATGAACCATATGGAACGATTTGCACTGGAACGTTGCGAGAAAAATTTTCAATTTTTATTATCGTTGTTAATTGATTTCTTTTTCCTTTCTTTTTGGCTCAGTTCTGTGTTTATTGTTTTTCTTCTTGCTGCTTATTAAATATATGTGTATGTATATATTTAAATATATATATTTTTTATTTTTGTATTTATTTTTGTTTGCTAATTTTTCAACACTTTTTTTGATTTCGTTTCTTTTTTGTTGTTGTTTGCACTTGAGTTGTTTTTTATGCGATTTCTCTTTTTCTATTTTTTTTATTTAATGTACATATATATAAGGTTTTTGTTGTCGTCGTTGTTGTTGTTGTGCGTGTGTATGTAAATTTATCTTATCTGTGTTTTCCAGTATTTAAACACACACGCTTCTGTTGTTTCTGTTGTTGTTGTTTTTTTTTTCTAAAAATGAATATGATTATTATTATTGTTAAACGTTTTTTTCGCTCTTCTTCTTTACTGTCTCTAATGCTTAATCGAGTACAGTTAATCAGCGATTTCTTTAATGTGCTTTGATTTATTTTCGCTTTGATGATAGGAGAATGAAAACCAAATTTTATTACTTGGAAGCTTTGGATATATGGGAAATCTAATAGACCTACATGAATTTCAATTTGATTTTCATGAATTTAGTCACCTGTGAAAATCTGCAACCTACATCATTAAATATGATGTATCTTATTTATATTATATTATTTAATTTGTAATAATATATAATAAATAAATTTCTCTCTCGAGTAACTTGTATTAAGATGGAAATGATTTTCCACTACGCATATATTATTTAATATTATTTTGATTTACAATATAAATATTTCAAAAATTTTTGTATGTATTCGGATTATTATATTTTTGCTTCATAATTAAAGCATTTATGCAGAAAGTTCTATTCTTGAATGAACTTGTAGCAAATGGAACTCTATAAAAATTATTTTCTTTGGAAAAAACATGTACTTAAAGTACCAACAATTTATAGTGAAAACGTAAACAAACGTTTCTCTAAATGTTTTCTATCTTTTAGAATCTCCAAGCGTAAAATTGGGCAAACATCTATTCAAGTAAATAATTCAAAGCACTTTTTCTATAGTGAATTCAATTTTGCATACAAATTCAACTATATGAAATATTTAAATTATGTTTAATTTAAGCTTAAAAAACCTTGGAAATTGAACAAATTCTAAAAATACTTGTCTTCTTTTTAAAGGCCAAGATAAGCTTGACTAAAATAAAACGAATTTGAAATATTTTTTGAAAATATTAAAACTTTAGTTATTCTTTAAATAATTCTTTGAGAATCTAAGAAATTTTCTTGTTCTTACAGTTTAAGGAAATTCTTTCTTAAAGCTAACTTTTCTTCCTTAAAACAAAACAAAAATTCGATTTCACACTTTGCACAAATTTTCCAAGAAATATTTTCCAGCACTCACAATTTATAAACAATATTTACAATTTTAATAATAAGTCCATGGGAAAAATAGAATTTTTTTCAAAACTGAGAACAACAAAATATTAATGAAAAATTGCAAATATTAAGAGCGAGAGAAACGCAGGCAAATGAAAAATGTTTGCCCAAAAAGTGAGGGAAAGTGGAAAACTGCATGAATAAAAGCTATATAAATATGATTATGCATTCATATACTCGTAAATATATATATAACTTATATTTATATAGATACAGATACATAGACAGATTGGCCAGGAATTGAGAGCAGTAAATCGAATGGAAATGAAATTTCGGAATGCTTTAAGATATTTCAGCTCAAATTCAAATGCAAATTTGAAATTCCAAATATGAGAATATGAGAATTCAATTTCCACATTCATTTTAAATTTCCAAACTCCAATTAGAAAGAAAAGAAAAACTTGTTTAGCATTTTTCCACACACTTTTCCATTTTTATGTGAAACAATTTTCCAATGTTTGTTTACATAGGAAAATTGAGAAAAAAATAACAGGCAATTCAAATTCAGAAAAAGAAGAGTAAAAAATAGAACGGAGAGAAAATTCAAGTGATTTTTTCTCTCTTTTGTTTACAATTTGTTTTCCAATTATTTTTTGTTTGTTTATCAAATTTTTTGGTTTATTTTGGGCTCGAATGAAAGAAAAATGTTCAAACTCGATTCGAAAGGTAGTTTAAAGTATTTGAAAATACTCTGGGAAATCTGTGTGAAGGTAAATTTGGAGAAAAGCAATTGCTATTTTCGAAAAAATTCGTTTCTTACTTAATTTTTTTTTTCTTTGTTTCTCTTTTTGTTTTTGTTTAACAATAATAAAGTTTAGTTATATTTGGTTTGTGATTTGATAAACTCTTCTTTGGTTTTGTATTTTGTTGGCTTGTAAAGTTGTTTTGTTTTGGTTGGCTGGCGAATTTGATTTGATTATTAAATTGGTTTGATATATAATTAATTTTTTTTGCCTTATTTTTAATTTTATTTTTTGAAATATTTAAGCGAATTTAATTTATATATAATATGTGTGTGTATATTTATAATTTTGTGTGTGGGTTTTTGTTTAATATTATTTAATTATTTAGATTAGTATTATATCTTTGTGTTGGATATTTTTGTATTTATTTTGAACAAATGTCACACGACAGACAGTCGACGAGAATCATACGAAATATTCCGACTTAACTACACAAAACTCAATTTCATACTGAATACTGAAAAAGGACGGAACTTGCCAAATGCGAGAAGTGTGGATAAAAGACGAGCCAACGGCTAACAACGGCTCGCACGAGCCGAGCGGCGGAACGAACGTCTGACGCGAACGAACTTACAACAAATACGAACGAACGTACGTACGTACGAAACTCACGACCAATTCGAACCAGCGAACGCAACAGCCGGCAACGAACGAGTAACGGTAAACAAAATACACGTTGCCCTTGTGTGTGTGTGTGGGTGGCTGTTCGGCTCGTGAGGCGAACAGTGCGAACCGAACGCAACGCGTTGGCCATTGGCGAGAGCATCGAACATGTGTGTGCGCTTGTGTCTGGTTCGAAGTCGAACCAAAACAAGCAAAAATCCAACCGCCAAACGAAGGGCACACGAAGTCGCGTATGCTCTACGAATCAAATAAGTTTCTGATAAGAGATAAATCCTATATATACTAAATAGATAATTCCGAGTAAAAGAGTGGATAGGCATTATGTGCATTAATTAAAACAATATGTCAGCTATACTAAAATACAATTTCCAGATAAGACATATCTAAAAATCATTATTTTTAAATATATATTAAATAAATCACTAAAATTCCTATTGGAATTTCTCCAATACTCTTCCACATAATAACGTCCAATTAGATATTACTGTCATACCAATCGTACAATCTATAGAGCATCAACAAAAACACAACCGAAGAGCAGTGAAACGGTAAAATGACGAGACGAATAGCGGCACATTGCACATGGGCTGGCCAAACGAAAAACGGCGGGCGGCTGGAAAATACAACACAAGAGGCCTAAGGGAAAATCTACTACAACACGATGACGAGTGCACGACGAGTGGCGGCCAGTCCGCCTGTAGTCGTAGCCGAAGCACGCGCATCTTACGCTCTGCCGCGCGCTCTCTCCGCTCTTCCAAATGCCCGACGTTGGCTCCGCCAGCCATGGCCATGGGTGCGAGCGAGCCGGCTATAGTTTAGTTTCGCCTTAGCTATGTAAGGTGTTTTGTATAGTTGAGCGTAGTGTATCTGAGTGGGAGAGCGCGAGAGCGAACGCGTGACTGCCATGTGCCGGGCTTACTGGCTGGCTGGCTGGATGGCTGCCTGCCAGGCCACCGAGAGAGACAGAGCGCGCAAGAGAACGAGAGAGTGAGTCAATAGCGGGTGGGGGTGTTATTATGAAGCCTGCAAATATTGCGCGAGCGAGCGGGCTGCAAGAAAATAGCAAACATGTGCGCTGTGCCTGATTTTGCGCTTGCCTTTGTTTTGCTTTTGCATTTGCCGTTGTGTTGTGACTGGAAAATGCCTTCGAATTTACATCTCGACTAGCAGACAAAATGTTTATCAAGCACATGACTCAAATTGTGCGATTACCGTACGCACGAATAACAAAAAGTAGAGTAAAGCAGCAATACAGACAAACATGCTGTTATTTTTGCTTTATTTTCGCACGCACACACACACATAGAGACGTACACGCGGCTGGAAGGTTGCGCCAATAAGAGCGCCTAAGAGAGCGCTAAGAGAGCGCTCAAAGAGTAACTGAAGGGGCAAGCCACAATATTGTAACATAGCTTATCAACACGACGATAATAACGATGATGATTATGATGATGATGACGAAGACAGGAAGAAATTAATATGCGAAACGCAACAATTTTGCCAACTACAAATACAATAACAACAACAACTGCAGGCGGCGGCACACAAAAAGTGCGTCGCTTACAGCCGGTACAAAAATATAACTGTAACAAAATAAGAAGAAGAAGAACAACAACAATAACAGCAACAACAAGAGCCGTGTGAATCGCTATTGAATAATTGGGGCGCGGTTAGGGTAGAGTTGTTGTTGCTTTTTGATTTCTTACTTTGCGCGTAAGTGGAAGAGAGATGGAGATATTGAGAGTGATTTCTGTTAATTGTATTTGCAATTCACTTGCTTCACTGTTCGTGAATGAACTGTTATTTCGTTGACCGCCTGCTGGCTAAGCCCCCGCATAATATGCTCCATCCATCAGTTTAGCCATTCATTGGAGGCTTCACGTTAACTGTAACCTAACAACCTGCCACATCAGCAATCAATGTCTGCTCAGCTGCCCAGACGCCCCAGTCGCCCGCTATGATTACTGTTGCCCGTTGCGTGGATGCGTGCGTGCGTGTGTGTGTGTGTGTGTGTGTGTATTTGTGTGTCACTAGGATACGCAAAAAGCATCACGCGCCACAATCGCATCAGCGGCGGCAGCGACGTCAGCAGCAGCAACTAGACCCACAATTCCAGTTCACGTTTTTGAGACTCTTCGCTATCGTCTCATCGCAATCTCTGTCTCTGTCTCCGTCTCCTGCCATTCGCCTCAGCGCGCGTTGCCTTGGAGTTTTTCAATTTGATATGCTCGACCGATTTTCGCTCATTTAAAGCGCGCGCCATTCCACAAAACGCGTTGCCAACTGTGTTTTTGTTATTGTTTATATATGGTGTGTGTGTGTGTGTGTGTGTGTGAGTGTGTGTTTTGCCCGCTGCGCTTGTCGTCGCCAATTTATCGCATTTTTACTTTGATTTTGCGTTAATTTTTCGGACAGCTCGAGTGGGAGTAGTTTTGTCCCCTGACCTCCCATAGCAGCCCCACTCTGCCAGCTGCCTCTCTCATTCTCCCTCTCTTTCGCTCGCTGTCCTAGCATGTTGTGTGCTTAATGCTAAACGCTGTGTGGTGTTTTTTTTCCCGTTCTTTTTGTCTTTGTTGCTTTTACTGTTCTCTATTGTTGTGCGTGGAAATATGGCAGGGCAGTCAAGTGTTAAGAGGAATCAGCTCTGTCAAGATGAAACGAATGTTAGGGTATCAATTGAAGAGATACATATTGCTCAAGACGGAACGAAGCTGTCAGATAGATTGAATGTAGATAGAAGATACAAAGATAGAGGATTGCTCATTAGAAATCAATTCAAGCGGATCTGAATCTGTTCTGAATCTGTTCTGAATCTGTTCTGAATCGGTTATAATTGATAAGAAGACAACATTTTGGCTAGAGATGGACAGAAGTTAATGGAGTTCCAAATAGAGAAATTTCAAATAGCAAAATCTTGATGTAAAACGGTTATGAATCAGTCATTTTTGAGGGTTGGTTAGGTTACGAATCGGTTATGTTACCGATGCAATAAAGATAATGTATATTTGATAAAATATATATATTTTCAAAGGATTAGGAATCATGTGAATCGGTTATAAATATCTAACTTAAGGCTCTAATATTAGCAATGCAGTTTCAGTTATCTTTTTATGTAGCGGAAACAATCGGTTATGCAACTGTTATATCAGCACTTTTAGTTTCTGGTACATTCTGCAATATCATACTCCAAGCTCTTCAGTCCTAGAGTTTATAAACTCTCATATAACCCACTTTGCAGCGCCAAGCCGAAACGGTTAAGCATCGTCTTCCTTTCATTATACGAATATATGACTCAATAAACTGTGCGCGAAGCCTTTAAAACTCCTCAAGTCTATAACAAAATATATCATTTGCTTACGCATTATCTAAAGACCAATTTCTTTTTTACAATGCACACACAGAGGGAGAGAGAGAAAGAGAGAGGGAGATATACCTACACAGCTACATGCATGGCCATATATGTGCTATATATTTGCTTATATAATCGTATCTACAAGTCGTTAGACCGAGACGGGGCACTCAAAGCAGAAGCTTTTATGCATTGCCAGGCACAAAAAAAAGCAGAGAATTACTGACTGCGAGTGCGAGTAATAGGCGATGCCTTAATTCACAATAGCAAGCCCAACCACCGCAGCCTCCAGCCCCCAGCCCCCAGCATCCCTGAGATATGTTCGATATTTATGCGAGAATCAGGCGATAAATCTAAATTATATGGAAAGTGCTAAAGCCAGAAGCTACTGACACCGAAATGAACTGTAAACGCGTTTGGGTCAGGCCATTGTTATGATGATTATGCCTGCAGGCCGATAGCCCGATAGGCCGATAGCTTGAATATGGCCTACTTAAGTGGACAGCTAATTAAAATCCAAATGAACTCACTTTTATAACCGTATATATGTGTATAACCGTATACGGATATATATTGAGTGAAACTGTTGATGCTCTTTGATTATCATATAATTAGCCAACAAAAAGTAGTAGAAGAAGATGAAACTTTTGCTACATTTGTCATCATCCATCAAAGATGAGGAGAAAGAGAGAGAGAGAGAGAGGGAGAGAGGGGAAGAGGCAGAGGCAGAGCAACTAAAGTGCGACAAATCATAGCATACTTTTTGACGTTGTCATGAGTTTAGCCCACACACACAGATACAAAATATCATTTGATGGGCACACACACAGATATATATACATATATATATTTATATATGTATAATTTCTACAACTCTAACGCTTGGCTGTCATACATGTCGCAAATTTCATTAGAATTGCTGTGTCGTCAAGTTTTCGTACCGCTGTCAGCCCGAAGGGCCCATCAGCAGCAGCAGCGGCGACAGCGGCAGCATCAACTCTCTTGTGGTCGAAAATTAATGAAAATTTCATAAACTGACGGCCTAACAGACCAGGAACTAGACTTGAAATGCCTATGCTGCATATATACACACACACACATATGTATATGCATACAAATATAGATATACATATGTATATATGTATGTATATATATCTGTTCTGTGGGCTGCCATCATAACTTAATTAACAGCCACAAGCCAAGGCGGCTTTCAATGCTTTGATAACAAACACACACACAGTGTGTGTGTGTACACACACCCTCACACATAGTACACCCACACATATATGCATACTTAATTCGTGCATCTTCACTGATAAAGTTATAAATAGTATTTCATATATCATATTTCGCATGAAAAACTATGAGCCGCTGCCATATAGCATATAGCATATAGCATATAGCATATAGCGCATAGCATATGTTACGCCCAGCGACAAGCAACCCTTTAACCCTTATTTGCTTCAGTTTTTTTTTTTTGGGTAGTTTTTGCCCTACAGCTGCTGCCCGAACACGTTCTCATCATAATATTTCACTTGAAGGTCCTGCCCAGACAACCTACGCCCAAACACTTGACTGCCTCTCGCTCTCTCTCGTCCCCCCTCTCACTCTCTCTCTCTCTCACTCGCTCGCTGTGTTGATAAATTGGTGACAGCGTATAAATTAAGAAATTGTACACTAATTGCGTAAAAAACTTGCTGCTGCATACTTTCGGGCGTTTGCTACTTGAAGGGCGGTCTGGGTGGGCAGGAGGGGGTGGGGGGTACGTGGCAAAAAGTGCGTGAAAGTGTTGCCGCATTGTGTAAAAGTTTTATTTATCGATTTTGTTATTGTTGTTGGCCCGCAGCAGCGGCTTCAATTCCAATTTGATGCTGAGCAATTTTTAAAGCATACATTTTGGCGTTTTGGCTTCAGCTTCGGCTTCGGCTTCAGCTTCAGCTTCGTCTTTGGCTGTTGCTGTTGCTTTTGAAGTTTGCACAACACAAAAACCGCAAAATCTAATTAACGTGGCGCCAGCTCTTGGCTTTGCCGTTTGCCCACAGGCTGCCTAGAGAGAGAAAGAGAGGGAGAGAGAGACAGTGAGAGAGAGTGAGACAAAAGATGGGGTTACTTGGCTTCTGTTGTTGGCGTTTAAGAAGCTGCCCGGCTTTGCTTTATTTTCTTCCTTTTTCGATTGCAGGTGGCAAAGCCAAAAGAGCCACAAGAAACCGAAAGTGCTCAAGTGGTCGGCAGCGGGGCAGCGGGGCAGCGGGCCAGCGGGGCGTGGCATAGTGCAACTGCCAAAGCCAGCTAAGCAGCAAACAGTCAAAGGCCGGCCAAAACAGTTGTAGCCAAAGGCAACACTCGGGTTGTTGATCTTGTGAAGTTTAGTTCATGAAAAATGAATATTTATCGAAAAGTCTTTAACTGTTAACTGTACTTTCATTAAAAGTTATAAACTTTCAATGCTTAAGCATAAATAATTAGCTATTGAAGATATACATTTTTCATTATATTTGCAGCATTTAATTGCCTATGCTTAAGAAGTGAAAGTATTTAGAGATCAAAGTAAGTCCAAAGCTCAAACGTACCCTCTAAATATTTTCATAAATACCTTGTTCAGCTATTAAATATATTTAACAATTTATTAATATTTGAGTCGTAATTCCTTTTGGATGTCTATTGTTATTATGCATATTGTTGTTTATTATATTTTATGATGTTAAATTGTCTATAATTCTATATGATATCTGACCGAGACTTAGGCATATTCAAAATTTCTTTAATTTAATATTAAATTTGTTTTCTAAGTAAATGTAAAAAACCAATTTGATAAAGGGAATTTAAAGTATCCCTGCAGATTAATAAGAATATCCTTCCTGATCAAATTTCATTGTAATTAAAGCATAAAATGTAGAATCTGAGTAGAGTGTTTCAATATGTATATACTCGTAGTATAAGAGATATATAATATAATATAAGAAATACTACTATTCATGCTACTAAATCAGTTCCTATATAAACAACATCTCTCTTATTACCCCTCAATCACACTCTTTCCCCTCGCTACACATTCAATCTACCATGCAATTTCAATTCCTCCTCCAACTTGTTTTACATATTTTCTGCCCGTCCCCGCCCCCTGCAGCAGTAGTCAGTCGGTGTCATCATAATCATTTTGTCATTAATATGTCTGACTGGCCATGGGGCAAAGTTTAGCCGCTTTTTGCTCATGTGAGACGCGCGCGCTTTGCGGTTTGCTTTTTGTGTTCTGTTCTGTTGCTGCGCTGCTGCTGCGCTGCTCGAAGCCAATCCATTGAATTATATGGATTTTTGCCTGAATAATATATATGCGAATATATGTGTGCATATATATACATATGTATGTATGTGTGTGCGTAATCATTTGTATGTATTTTGTTGCCACCCTAGCCCAACATTTCCGCATTTTTATTTGTCTTTCGCTGTGTGTGTGTGTGTTTTGTTTTGCTTTTCACACACACACACTCAGACACACTCATGTGTGTGTGTGCCCCTTCACAAACTTGTTGTTGTTGTTGTTGCTTCTTTTCAGTTTTGCGCTCTGCGCTGTGATTGACGTTCGTTGCCTTGGCTACATCAGCCAAAAGGCTCCCCTTAAGACTGCCCAAGCTGTTATTCAGCTTGCCGTTGTTGCTGTTTGTTGGGGCACCTACACTGGCACAAATCATCTGGGCGGCACCCAACAACAACATTGAATGGCAGCCCAAACATCCAAACATTTCACATTTCACATTTTGCCTCTTTTGCCGTCTGCTTTATGTGCGCCACAAATACAAAGTAAATCTCTGTGTGTATGTGTGTATAGGGATTCCACACACACACACACAATCAGACCCTATAGTCCATATATACATATAAATATATATGTACATATATTATATGTATGTACGTAAGTACTCTAGGCCCTTTTATATAAGTACGTGCCCTCGTCTCTCAATCTCTGCGTATGTATGTGTGTGTCTGCGTGTGTGTGCGTGTGTCTGTGCTGCTATCTCTCCATGCATTTTGACATACTTATGTCGTTTCATGTTTTCGCTGATTTTGCACAAAAAGTTTGTGCCACGTTTTTCCATTTTTCGGCTCGCATTGAAAATAATTCTCTTTTAGGCTGCCTTGCCCCGCTCTGCCCCTCGCACCTTATCACATGCTATCGCCTTTGCCCCTCTTTCTATCGTGCTCTTCTTTTTCAACCACAACAACAGCAACAGCAAAAGGCTCTGAGGCGACGCTCTTAATGCGCCTGGAACAATACGCCGCGGCGCCTGCCTGGAAAGTGCGCATGTGTTGTAGTTAAGCTTGTTGGCAATTCGCCGCGTTTTAAGGCGAATTCGCCGGTGGGGTAAGCAATATGCGAAATGCTTGCGGCTGGAAGGAAGTTAATGAATTACGCGTGTTCATTAATAAAACTTCAACGAAAATATCAAAATGTTAAAAGAGATAAATATTAAATACAATTATTATATATAAATATTTGGCTTTAATTAAAGATTTTTATTATTATTATCGTTATTATTATTATTTTTTAAATGTTTTTTAGTTTTTAGATTTTAAACCAATTATTTTAATACAAAATACAAAAATTAAATAAAAATATAAGTATTCTAATTTTTTTTATTATAATTATTTATTTTTAAAATGTTTTTTTTTTTTTAATTTTTAGATTTTTAACCATTTGTTTTAATACAAAAATATATATTTAATTTAATAAAAATATAGTTATTATTTGATGTCTGTTTTTTTATTTATTTATTTGTATTTTCAAACATATATTTCAATTATATAAATAAATATATGAAATATGTATAAATATATTTTTGATTTATTATTATTTTTTTTTTATATAAAAACTAAGCATTTTAAAAATGTAAATAAAAATAATTTAATTTAATTATAGTGAATATTTTTAAATATTTTTATTAACAATTCCCTAAACATTTAGCTAGGGGCAAACTCGACTTATTGGGAATTCCCAATAAATTTCCCTTAAATTTCCCCACTTGTCGTGAATCTGTCTTGAGGCTAGCTTTTACCCCTGCGCAAGTTTTGTGGCATTTTTTTCAAGCGTTTCCCCAGCGTTCTTTGGCACCAGCTTACCCCTCTTGGAAATGTAAGTCGAATATTTTTTTGGGGCACTCTTCCCCACGTCGCGCAAAAAATTAAAAAGACGTGCACATTGTGGCATGGTAAATGGGCATGGCAAAGGCAACGGCAACGGCAATTGGTATGGATATGGTTATGGTTATGGCAATTGCGGCATCATTCATACATAAATAGCTCGAGACGCACAATTGCACGCTCTGACGCGCCACGAGCGGTTCTATTAATAGTCGACGCTGTTGCTTTGCTGTTGTGTTTCTTGTTGTGTTTGTTGTTTACAGGCAAACGCTGGCTGGCTAATGATTGGCATTGAATGCGGCGTCCGGTGTGTCGGAAACGAGAGCTGCGAACGTGCCACAAAACAAACTGTGGCAGCCGAGACGAGTCGAGGCGAGTCGACTCCAGTCAGCAGTCAGCTAATTATTCTAATCAGCGGCAGGCAAAGCAATTGAACTGCTGTTGAACCCAGCTGTGGCAGCAGCGGCAGCAACTGCCACATGTGGCACACTCTGCTGTTTGCGGTAAAAAGTATGTGGTTGTTGTCGTTGTTGTTGTTGTTGCTTTGCTGCACACACAAATCACAAACAAACAAATTGCCACGATGCTCCTCTATTCAGTATTTTGTATAACAAAGTTGCGGCTGTCGTTCGTTTTTGAAGTTGAATAGTTCTCGCTATCTCTCTCTCTCTCTCTCTCTCTCCATCTCTCTCTCTCTCAGTCAGGTATTCCATCAGCGATGCGTGAAATTTGACTGGACAAAGCATGCAATGAGCCATGTCATGTGGTGCGTTGTGGTTCGCTCTCTGCGGTGTTTGTTTTTCACAGCGCACTGTGTGGTATTTACTTAGAAACAAAAACAAAAACAAAAACAAAACAAGTGAAACGAGAATAAAAGTGGAATGCGTCCATCATTAAGTAGTTCATATTATTATTATCATTAGCATTAGCATTGTGGGCCGGCGTTCTGCAATGCTCTATTTATACACCGCAGCGAGCGATTGGAAACAAATGATTTACGAATCATTAAAGCGTTTATTTAGTTCAACAAATTTCGAGATGAACTCGAATGATATATAAATAGACATAAATACGGTATATATAGAGTATATAATGTATGGACTGAGTCGATTAAACGATTGTACTATGGACGTAGAGGAAGTGATTAAAGGAGAAACTGAATGACTGAGAGGTAGAGGAAGTGTGAGAGAGAGAATAGAGGCAGGAATGGAAGAAGTGCGAGGTAGATAGAAAGAGAGATTGACGAGAGAGTTAGGTAAAGCAGAAGGTAAAGGCAAAGACTGGCCAAAGAAGACAGAGAAAGTATGATAGTGAAGGGGAAGGAAGATGTTTGTAAAAAGTAAGAGTCATAAATAGGAAAAACAGATTTAGGAGAGAAAGAGAGAGGACGGGAGGCATAGAGACTAAGATAACCAGAGAGAGAGAGACACATAGATACGAAGAATGAAATAGGGAGAGATATAGAGTAAATGAAACTGAGAGAGAGAGAGAGAGAGTGATAGAGAGAGAGAGAGAGAGAGCGAGATTGAGAGGCACACAGAAAGAGAGCGAAAGAATGAAAGAGGGAGAGAGAGAATAAAACAAGCCACACCGTAATATGAGAGAGCAATATTGCCAGAAAGAGAGAGAGAGACAGAACAAAATAACCAGAGAGAGAGTGAGGTAGATTAAGAGTGAGAAATAGAGAGACAAAGAGAGAGAGAGAGTCGTATTAAATCAATGTATGAGCACTTAGACTATCAGCACATGAAATGAAATAGTTCTCTCATGAGTCTTGATGCTTGACGTCTATTTGAAACATTTGAAAAGATGTGGAGAGGAATGCAGACTCTGCGATCGTTTCAACTTGCTATAAATTATATATGTGTTATATATAAATATACAAAATGCAATAACTCAATGGGACGTTCATTGTTTATTCCATTTGCAATTTGCTCGAATGTAATTAATATTCATATGCATACAGTAATAATTATTATAATCAAATGTAAACGCCGGCCGAGGCCCAAATGAACTGCAGTCGAAATCGCAGCACAATATTTGATTATAGAAAACGATATGCGACGTGGTACCTGGTCTGGAGTGGACGATTGGACGAGTGGGCGGGTGGGCGAATGGGTGAACCGAAATGGACACGAAAATAATAAAAAAGAATGAGAGAAAAAAACTCTGTGAAAAATCAACGCAAATACCAAATGACCATAAAGAACCAACACACACACACACACAGATGGAAGGCCTATATGTGTGTGTGTGGAATTCGTGCGCTGCTGCAGCGCAGCAACAAATCAACAGTCGAAGCGTCAGTCACGTCAATAACACAGTTGAAAAATTGTTAAAATTGAATTACAGTTGCAAAACGGGACGGCGATTGCAGCTGCGACGTCGCCGTTGGCAGAGCAAACAGCCACGCCCACTCCCACACACACAGACACACACACAGAGTCACACACTCACGCATGTCAGTCAGTCAGCAGAAGAAGAAGAGAGAGAAAAAAATCATATCGATGCATATGAAAAACGACAGGCGCAATGGGCAAACAGGACGTGGCAGGACGAGGGGCGAGGCGAGGCGAGGCGCGGCGCGGCGGCTGGCAAATCTGCATATCCTTCAGCAAATAGACAACAAATTGCAATGTGATATACAGTTGAGCTGCCACTGGGCAAGGCGTAGGTGTGTGTGCGTGCGTGTGGCGGGGCGGAGGGGCGTGGCTGTGCATTGTTGGACAGCGGTGAAAATTGATAAAATGATATTGATGAATTGCACATGGCAACCAGGAAGAGAACCACTCCATCGCCCACTCCCCCAACCACTCCCCATTGCAGTCCGTGCCACACATGCAACTAGCTCGACGTGGAGCAGTATTATCTTGCTGCCGCAGGAGTAGAGTCGCTGCCAGAATCCGATCCTGTGCAACATCGTCAACATGGCCATTGTCGCCGCCTCGACGCTGATGATGAAAAATTAGCGTGCGTGGACCAGAAGAGCGAGCGAGAGAGAGAGAGCAGCAGCAGCCAGCCAGCCATGCGTGCGAATTTGCTCAGAGGCACTGTGAGGCACTGTGAGGCGCTATGAGCTCTGAGCAAGATTAATGAAATTGTCCAGCAGGCCTCTGTCAGCAGGTGTGAGCAGCTGACTGCGTACCTCGAGTGCTGCAAGGTGCAAGGACATGACTGCAAACGACGCGGCTTAAAGGACTTGGCCATCAGAGATGAGCTGAGGATTGGAAAAATATGGAATTCCATGAGAGATGACACCCAAAAGACTGGGAAGAAGATAAAAGATCAGAGTCAGAGCATGGCATAGATGGGATAAAGTTGTTGCTAAAGACGAATCTTTGATCAAATATTTATATTTATTAGTTTATTGGAGGAGAATATTAAAGTTGTAGAGAATAAAAAAGAACCATTTAGATAAAGACAATCAGAAGCTCTACCTTTAGCCTTCTCTATGAATATTATTTCATTGTTCACTATTCAAAGGTTAAATGAGGAGAGAAGAGACTATTAAATATGTCACTTAGCCGTGTAAGTTAGAGACATTGTGGAAAATACCTACGACTAATCCGAGGGAAGCCTCAGCTAAGAGCACAAAAAGCAAGCTTAGATCTCCTCGCAGGCGGGCAGCATTCAATAGATTACAGCTGGAACGAGCCTCTGCTCAGGCTCAATAGATCCGAGCTGAAAGACGCAGCGGCTCACTCCATTTGGCTGCGGCCTCAATTTATGATTATTTGAGCATTAATTCCGCTTAAGACGACAAACTGAGCAAATTGCAATTGTAAACAGCGTCGCGAATTGAATTGCAAGCCAAATTGCATCTTGGCCAATGCCACACACACACACGCACACACACGCACACAGCTGTAGAGACAAGCGAGCCTGAATCAACATGCAAACAGGGATGGCCTCGTGCATGCGTATATCCTCGCATATCCTGCCTATGGCTGCGGGCCAGTTGCCAGAGCTAAGCCAAGGCATTTGAATTGTATTTATACGCGCGTGTTTAGCTGCTATGCAACGTGTTTTGGCTTAATAAAGTCAAAATAAGCAGGGCTAAGTAGATAAAGGCCAACATAAATACGCGCACACGCACACACACAGAAAAGAGAGAGAGAGAGAGAGAGAGAGAGAGAGAGAGAGAGAGAGAGAGAGAGAGACAGACAGTTATAAATTCGAGCGCTGTTGATGTGATTTAGTTGCACACCTCGCATCGCCTGTAAGAAGGCAACAAATACAGCAACAGACTGTGTCTGTGTGTGTGTGTGTGTGTAAATGACTTTATCTGCGTCGTTGAGGGCGGCCAGTGTGTGTGTGTGTATTGGTGTGGCTCTGTCTGTGCGTGCAACATGTGCGCTGAATGTTGACGTTAATATTAAGAAAAATAAATAACCAAGCTGTTTGTTATCTAAGTTTATATAAAGTGCGCCAGCGCCACACACACACCCACCCTCTATAACTGTGTGTGTGTGATGTGTGTGTGCGCTTGGCTTGTTTTATTTATAGCAACTACCAACAATTGTGCCTGGGCTTTCTGCGTATTAAATAACAAGCACAACAACAACTGGCGCAAGGCGCTTATAAATTTTTTGGCCACACAGCGCCGAATGCTTAAAGGACCCATTCAGGCCAATGTGGTTTTACCTGCCGCCTCACCTGAGCAGAAAAAAAGAGAGAGAGAGAGAGAACACAAATGCTGCTAAATATAATAACAGCGCAATGTGATACAGTGCCAAATGAAAGGCTGTATGTATATACATATATATATATATGTATGTATATATGGGCAAAAGGCTATAAATTCCTAGAGAAATATTCTATATATAATGTGTGCTAGAATAGCTGGCAAAATTAAAGTTTGCTAAATATTTAATGCAGATTTTGGCTAAAGATTTGGAAGCACAAAAAACAGTTGAGTCAGAGCTCAACAACAACTAGGGAAAAATATATAAGATTAATGATGTTAATGATTAGGAAACGAGGAATTGCCTGGGATGCTTCATAGTCTATAAATAATTCGTGTTATTTATTTATAGATTTATTTATTAGACAGTTAATATAAAAAACGAAAACTAAGCTAAAAAATTGAGAGCTTTTGCCTTAAACTCAGATAGCAATCGATTGTCGGAGGTTTTCAACTAGACGTTAAAAAATGAAATAAAAATCAATAGAAAATTTATAATAAATATATAATATTTATAATAATATAAAACTGTTCCAGTGTTTAACTAAAAATATAATAAATCGATTGTAAAATTTATGTTTTAAACCAAAAACTCCTCAACTTGAAAATAGTTAAATCTTGTGCAAATATTGAGAGCTGAAAGTGTTTAGCAAATTGTCAGCAATCGAAATAAATCAACAGAATGCCCAGATAGCAGCTCGGACAGATGGGTAAACACAACTAATTTGAAGATTTAAGGCCAGCTGCCAGATTGTCAAGCGAGTGAATTTATTTTCACACCAAAGCCAAATACAAAACAAGTTGAAGCAGTTGAAAATTTGTGCACACCTTGCGAATTGCCCAAAACAAATAGCGCTGAAGTTGCGTGTGAAAACAGGAAGACAAATTCGTATGACTCAGGTGAATCCTTAGCCCCCACACACATATGCCACGCCCAGCCACCCAGCTCATTTCAATGACTTTGATAAACGTGGCCACATTTGCAGCTGCCTTTTGACAGACTAACTGACGGACGGACGGACGCACGGACGGACTGCCTGACTGCCTGAGTGATTGTCGACAATATTTGATTAGCATCAAAGGTGCGAAAATGCATTTTGCATCTAGCTAAAAATGACTTTGTCAACACGGAAAATTTCGGAAAAAGCATGAAGTGAAAACTGCATATGTAGACATTCTGACAGGCCCTAATCAATCAAACAAGCACATAAATATATGTACATATACATATATGGGTGTATGACAATCCAACTACCTACCCAAAGCCCTGCGCACAAAACCTTTTTAATAATATTTTTGCCACCCCACCGAGCTCTGAAGAAGGTCCGCCAGCCCCCCGCCTTGAATCCTGTAGCAGTCACTCACACACACAAATGCCTTGTCAGAGAAAAGCTAAAAAAATCATGGTGAACATGAGAAAAGTAGGATGAAAATCTAAGAAAATCGAATTGCGAATACTCTGGGAATTTTTCAAGAATTTTTTGTTGTCGATTTTTAAAAATGCAAATAAAAATACTTAATTTCATTTTATTTTGATATTATTTAGTTTTTTTTTAAGTTGACAATTGTCAAACCAAGTCTCTCATAGCGTCCTTAAATTTATATTTAATTTTTTCCTAGGGTATATTTACACAATATTTTGGTTTAAGCATTCTACCAAGTGAAAGTCTTTCCTTCTTCTTCACAGGAATTTGCTGTTAAGCTCTTCGACTCATCTTCTTCTTCTCCAAATAAAATTCCCTTTCAGCATCGATGAAACTAACGTCAATTATCGATAACATTACAGAAAAGTATCGATAGTTTACTATAGTGATATCTGCTCTGCTTTCTATTAGCCTACTAGAAAATGAAATGCAATTCTCAGCTAATTCTCCCCTTAAACTGCTCACCTTCAACTATCACAAACCCACTCACATAGCCGACATGCCTCTACTGGCTAACATTTATCGAGGGTACACAAAATGGACAGCAGCATTAGGCACGCACTCGCCAGGGATTTGAGTGGACAGCCGCATTTTACTCAGCGTCCAGTCTGGGCTCAGCTCATAGGCAGGTCTAAGAAATTGCCAAATTTAATAAACTTAAAAGGGTGTGTGTGAGTGTGTGTGTGTGTGTGTGTGTGTGTGTGTGTGCTAGCTGTCATGTACACAGAGGCAACACACTCATGTAATCAACAAGAACTTGAATTGTCAATAAAATTGTGATTTCTAAAGGCTGCCAGATTATTACATACATTGTTTGGGCTGGACCATAAAAGTGGCTCGCTTTAAAGAGCACCTTTTGCTTTTGCACCTGTAGCCTACGAGGCGCTTCAAAGTATTTATCGTAATGCGCGCGTCTATAGCCTACAGAGGCTAGGCAGCAGCTGGCAGCGGTATAACACGCACACACATGCAGAGCCACCCTAAAATGTTTATAATAAAGGAAATTGTTGGCAATTTGGTGGCTTTTGCAGTTGTCTAATAAAACTAAGTGGGCGCAGGAACAGGCGCACAGATAAACGAAATTGATATTTAATGCGAGCGCTCACACACACACACACACTCACACACACAGAGTCAACTGCCTGCTCCAGCTGCTTCTGTCTCTTCTGCTTCTTCTTCTTCTTCTCGGGCTCAATTTTTGTTTTTCATTTTGCGCCCGACTGAATATGCCTGTCCAATGGCATTTCATGTCAATGCGAATGTCGCGTTAGTCGCGCGTGGCAAAGCATGTAAATCAATCAGTTCGGCCTGCCAGCCTCGCCCCTCGTCCTGCCAGCCCGCACATTCCTTTGGCTGCGAAGGGGTTTTACAAAATGCCAGCCTAAATGTATGCATGCATACATTGCCATGATGTATTGATGTACGTCATGCATCATTGATGTAGAAAATGTTTTAATGTTATTATTGGCAGCACACTCAGCTAGTCCTTGGGGGAGCTCCTGCTACTCCTGCTGCTGCTGCTGGTGACAGTTCAGTTTTATTGAATTTTATTCATAAGCTCTCCGCAGGGCGCACATATGAATGTATTTGTGCGCCAGTGTGTGTGTGAAAGGGTTGCGCAACAGGCAAAACAGTGCGTGCTAAGAGTATGCAACATTTGCTTAAGCCAAACCAAATGGTTTATTGAGTTGGGAATGAAGAGCGATTGGGAAATAAGCAGCTGACTTATATAAGAATGTCATATAGACTGTGCCAGTTTTTAGCAGCGCGACTATTTATATACCTGTCGAAGAATGAAGCGATTTTGATGGCACCCCAGTTGCTCTCTGAGACTTCACTCTATTTTAACTTCATCATGCATTGAGTTGCTCGAGTCTTTTGTGTGCTCGCTCTTATTTGGATTGGCAGACTAGAAAGTGGTCTCTCGTGCTATCTATACGATCGTGCTCTGAGCTTAATTTCCAACGAAGGTCGAGCGACACGATCGAAGCGATTTTCTCGCTCTCTCTCACACGAATTTAATTGAAGAGAAGGGGAGAATTCAATTTCAAAGGCAAAGAGGAGAACTGAAGTGTCAAAATCAAATTGATTTTATATATTTATTTATTGTATTTTATTATTATTGTTTTTTTATTATTTATTTATTTTTTTATTGTATTTTATTAAATAAATAATAATTTTATTTTATTTTTTATTTATTTATTTATTTTTTTTTTTTTGGTAGCAATCAACCTAATTTATTATAATTTTTTTTTTTTTTTTTTTAAATATATAAAATATTGTATAATGTTTTGTCTACTTTGTAGAGTTAAACCACAAAATAAAATTCTTGAATATTTAATTAAAATCTATTTAATTTTCAATATCAATTATATGACTCATAGAGCTCATATTATTTTGTATTTACAGCTCTATCAATTCAGCTCCTCTACAACGAATTAAATTGAATGAATATGCTACAATTTATTTATTTATTAACTTTTATTTACTTTTTTTTTATTTATTTATTTATTTATTTTTTTATTCTTTTAGTTTTATACAGCTCTCAAACTTAAGGCAACAACTCCAGTGCCTTTTTTTTTTTAAAGACAAACAGCAATCAAATGTGCCTTGATTTTCTTTGCTCTCTTCATCAATCCTGATCGGGAGATCAAACGGGCTTATATTCAAATTAATTTCGCATTTCAGCCATTACAAGGGCATCAGGCATAAAGCCCTAGCTCCAGCAAAAGGCTTAAGTAGCCTTTTTTTCCTCTTTTCCTCTTCGTATTCTTCTTCTTCTTCTGGCTGTTTAGGGTGCGTAGCAGAAAAAGTTTCCTCTTGAAAGTTTGGGGCCAGCCCGAAACAAGCTACAATACAAAATATTGATGCTAAATATAAAATGCGTCTCTCTCAATATTTGAACTGGCCTGATATAAGGTAGATAAAATACAAATATGAAAATCTAGAAGAAAGCCCACACCCACACACACACACACGCACACACATACACACTTTTATAGACAGACATTTAGACAGACTTTGATACACAAATTTACAACTTTGTTGGCAAATTTTTTTTTTTTTTTTTGGGGCTCAGCTCGGGCTGGTCTCCGTTTGTCGACTAAAAGTATTGATGAACAGTTGTTTGTTGTTCGCTTGTTGTCGCTGGGTGGCAACTTATTAGAAAGTCCGCCCACCCACACACACCCACACCCACACGCACACGCACACTGACACAATCAACAGCATCGACCATATGCAAAGTCAATAAAATAAACGTTGTATGTTTGCGGGTTGTGCGAATGCTAGAGGCAAAGTGTCTGTGTGTGTGTGTATGTGTGACTCGATTGGAGCTCGGCAGAGTGGCGTAAAGGTAGTAAAAGTAAAAGAAAATGTATTAGAAAGAGACAGTAGGAGAGCGAGAGGCAGTGCGAGCTGCTCTGAATGAGCTTGCAAAGAGTTTTGTAGCGCCAGCCGAAAAGTAGGCAACACATTATGCATATCAAAGTTTTTTCTTTTGGTGGCATTTAGCTAGAGAGAGAGAGAGAGAGTAGAGTATAGGGATAGCAAGTGAAATCAATGAAGCTGTTTGCAATGCCTGAAAAGGTGATATTGCTGAATAAGAAGATGTGAAGAAGAAGATGTGAATATGATATGGCACTTGTATGAACTGGGAAACAAATATATATTAACAATCAGGTAATTGAGAAAAGATAATTTGCTTTGCCATATTAAAATATATAAATAAATTTACAAAATAAAAGATTTAATGAAACTATAGACCATTGGACAATCAACGTTCAGTTTAAGGATAGCAAATAAATAATTAATGTGCTAAAAAATAGCTATTTAAATATTTAACTCGACTTTAATACATTTTGAACTCTTATTTTTTCTAACCTTCTTTATCTGCTTCTCCCCTCACTCACATTGCAGAGCTACAGAGCATTGATATGTGAGTAAGCGCTTGTCTTTCCGTTGAAGCAGCTTCACTTATTTTTATGAAAGCTGCGCCCTCTGCGCTTGCTCTTGCTGTTTCTGTTGTTGTTGTTGCTTGTGGCAACTTTTCTGCAGTAAATGGTATTTATGTTGGCTTAGTAAAGTTTGACGATAACGTCGCTGCGACCGCTACGACTTCGACGCCCCGTTTAATATCGAAACGGGCTGCAGCGTTGACGACCTCAACAACATCATGTAGAATTACGAGTATTTGAAAAGTTTTACAAGTAATTTATTTAGGCGCAAGTTTTTGAAGCGCGCGGTCAGAGTGAAAGAGCAGCAGAAGAAAAGAAAAAAAAAATGTAAAAAAAAAATATATATATATATTACAGAGGCGCCAACAGCCGGTAGCCGGCATCCGGTTCAGAGTGCTTGGAGCTCTGTCTGTGCATGTGTTGCGGTTATGTGCAAACAAATATAAAAGTATCCCAGCGAAATAGCTTACAAGTACATCAAATTTTCATAAATTAGGCATGCATAAATAAAGCAAAGCCCGAGCAGAGCGCACAAACTTTTTTTTTGACGGCCAGCCCAACACATGGACCCAAACACCATAAGGCCAACACACACACACACACACAGACACAGCAGATAAACCCCAATGGAGGTCGTCTACAACAACGTCGGCTCCTCGGAGTGTCATGAGCTGGCGAAAATTATGTAGCGCATAATAATTCATCAAAATAATAAATAATAAAAAAAAAGAGAGAGAAAAGGAAAAGTAAAGGAAACGGAACGAACGCAATGTGTGTATGCGCAAATTGCAACAAATTTTCTGGCTAGGGCAAAAATTAAATCAAGTGAAATATTGTTGATGATGTTGCAGACTTTCATACACAAGCACCTCCCCTCTCGCGCTCTTTGACTTTCTGGCTCACTCTCTGGCTCTCTGGCCAGCTGTTTGGCTGTCTATTACATGTACAGGGAAAACTATAATGGCCCAAATGGACCACAGAGCAGCTGCCAGAGATTATGAAAGCCTGCTCGATAGTATATATATATATATATATATATATATATATATATATATATATATATATATATATATATATATATATATATATATATATATATATATATATATATATGTGTGTGTGTATATATAATTCAAGGATGCCAAGGCAAATGAAACGAGCATGAATAGGGATGAGCGCACATATGCTCGGCTCTGTTTATGAGAGGTGTGTGAGCAAGTAGAGCACGGCATTTAATGAAGATAGCTTTGCAGAGAACCGGAGCTGACTATGTGCCAATTGAGTGCTTTGATAATTCGCTCTTGATCGAGTGCAAGTTGAGTTGGCCTTTTATCAAATCATACGCATAAGTTTCCTTTCATTTGCTGCTTTCAATTTATTATTAACTAGCTGACCCCGCAAACGTTGCTTTGCCCTATCCATTATTTCTAGGGAATATTAGGTACTTCAATACAAAATAGCTAATTTACTATAAGTGAAGAAATTAATGTGATGTAAATGCTCGAAGTACTTGTTGACGTTGTCGCTCAATTCCTCTGTGGACTACAAATCTGCGCGCTGCTCTTCATTCCGTCTGGTTTTTGCTGGTTTCGCTCATCTCATGCCTCTTGCAATGTTGATGCATCCAACTGAATGCAGAAGAACTCGAGGAGATCATTTAGTAAATGCCGGCAGCAGCAGAGAATGTTCCCATTGAATAGACTGCAACGATCTCTACCTGGCGCTCAATTTGTGTCACTCGCACTTTGAGTGCAAGTCGCCCTATATAAAGGGCAGCAGCTGCGACATTTATTCAGTCGTCCAGACCCGGTGGGGTCAGTCGTACGTGCAGGGCAATAGTCGACTGAATAAATGCAGCAGCTGCAGCCCTTTATATAGTGCGACTTCCACTCAGCTCATGAGTGACACTCAAATTGAGCAGGGCGCCAGCTAGAGATCGTTGCAGTCGATTCAATGGGAACATTCTCTGCTGCTGCGGGCATTTTCTAAAGGATCTCTTAGAATTCTTCTGCATCCCTTGCTCTTCTTGCGCAGACGGACAGAGAGGCATATATTTATTATATATGTAATATGTACCGTACGGAAGCGGAGTCGCTTTAACCGGATTCTACTGTATTTCATTATAAGCTCAACTAAAAGTTTCAGACTAAGTAAGGTAAAGCAGATATGCTCTTCAAGTTTATTACGCTGCCTCTCTATCTATTTATTCCTCTCTAACTCTCTTCCTCTCTGTCTCGCTCCACTATATAGATTCTTGAGTTTTGCTTGCATCTTTAATTCATTAATTTACTTAGGCTTAAACATTTTGAAGTCTGTCTATAAGCAAGCTGGTTGCAGATGGCTTTTAAGCCGCATCTACTTCAGGCTAAGCTTTTAAATAACTTAGTCCATTTTCCATTGAATTGGCAAATCTTATTTTGTTTTTGCTCCACTGAGGAATCTCAATAAAACGCAACTGGCAACCCTTTTGCGTGCCATAAGTAAATAAACAGCTTTTGCCATCAATTCAAGTAGCAGCAACAAACGCACGCACACACGCACACACGCACACAGACACAGAGCTGGGCACTTCAGTTGTCTCCCATATTAATTACAGTCTTGGCAGGCTCTTTGCGCCGCAGGCAACAGCACGGACCATGGCCATCCACACAGAGGAGCGAGGATGGCAGCTCGACGGACAACTCGGCGTAATTAAAATTAAATCTCAAACTAATTATTATTGAACTAGCATGTGCTAGCCTTAGCTAGTGTGTGTGTGTGTCTGCTTGTGTGTGTTTATATTGCCCGGCGGCTGTTTTTGGCCAATACGTTAATGAGTTTTGCCAAGGTTGGGCAAAAGTTTTAAAGCAATGCGCGAGGCTTAAAACTGAATGCGCGCTGCCATTGTAAATCATATTTACAATGTCTGTGCCCAATTGCCATGTAAATATGAGAGCGCGACATATGTAATTACACCCAATAAACCAACAGCACCAACAACAACAACAACAACATCAAGTCATTTGTATATGTGTAGATTTATGTGTGTGTGGAGTCGGCACAAAATGGCGTCGTCGTCGTCGTTGTCGACGGCAGTCAACGAATCATTAGGCGACATTTGTTTGCGCTTCACTAATTACAACAACAACAACAATTAGAAAGTCCAAAACAACAACAACAACAACAACAACAACAACAGCAGCAGCAGCAGCAGCTGGCTGGCTACAAACAATGGCAACTGCAATCGCACCAAAACAATAAAATCTAATTGGGAACATACACACACCAACCCACCAACACACACACACACACACACATGGCGCAGTCAAGAGAAAGCCCCCATAGACCAACACGTAAGAGCCAGAGCAAAAGGGTCAAAAGTCGTTGGTTCTTGTGCAAGTTTTTGTTTTGTTTTTATTTATTTTTTGTGCTTTACACAAATTTTAAGTGTTTAATAAATTATTGAAGTAACAAATATATATAAAAAATTATGATAAATGTGAGGAAGAACAACTCTTGTGAAAGAAAATTTAAGAGCTGTTGAGCTCTTAAGCATTAATAAATAGAGTTTTGCTATCTGAGAAACTCTTAATGGCTTTTAAGCAAGTGTAGATAAGACTGCTTAATTTTTTTTTATTTTATTATTTACTTTTCAATTTTTATTAGTTTTTTATTTATTTCCTTTTTTTAAAGACTCCCAAAATGTTTTTGTGATCTTAGTTCATACTGATATATTTTATTATAATACTACATTTGCCAGCTTTATTCATTCTGAATATTTTTCATTGATCAAATTAAGGAAAAGAATTAACGCTATATATGTGCATATGTATTTTCCACAGCACAGTGAATGGAACTTTTATATATGGTATCATCATAAATATATCTTCAAAGTATATCCATTTTTGTCATTCCATCATTCCACATAATTGTATTTCACCTTATAAAAAAAAAAAGAACGCATCCAATCGAAAATGAAATGAGTTTCTGGAACAACCTTTTCATATGCTAATGCAAATGTCAATAATGAAGTAAAATTCCGTACAATGTAAACATTCCGGGCTAATTGTTTTTGTTGTTGTTTGTGCGCTTCATTCGTTGAATGTTTTTCCGCTGTCTGTTCGTTGTCCGTCCGCTGCTGTTGTTGCTGTTTACAGCTGTTGCTTTTATTATGATTCGCATATTTTTGTTGTCAAGTGGAGGATTGTTCATAATGCGGTTTGGTATGTATTCCATTCATATACAAATATATATATCATTTTTTCGTTACCCTGGCATATTTGTAAATGCTGCATATTTGTTTATGTCTATGTGTGTGTGTGCGTGTGTGTGAGCGCTGACTAAATAAACAAAATATTTTTTGGTAATTGAGCGAATGTTGCAAACAGGAGGGAAATAAGTTAACTATTTTTTCAGCCCGGCCCCCGCTGCGTGGGTCGTGTGGTAATTAGTCGAGTGGGCGTGGCCAAATGTTAATAAAGTAGTTTTATGCTGGCTTGTGTAAATATTAATGCGCCAGCAGGTAATTGGACTTGCTTTCTGTGGACACATCAAACAAATTTTGTCGGCTGCCCAATGCATATAAATAACATGTGTACCCCCACCCTCTCCACCACTCTCCACCACTCTTCCACTCTCTGGCAAGAATTAAAGCTCTATAAATTTGTTGAGGCAACTCAACTTCCTGTTGGCAGTTTATCAACCCATCTCAAACAGTGGCAAACCTTTTGCCACGCAGCCCCGTTTAATTAGGCCAGCGATACTCCAATTGGATTTTGGGGCAGGCCGCGTGCCGGTTCGGGGCGTCTGAACTTTCAGCAAACTTTATTTTCGATACGCGGCCACAGCTATTGGGCTGACAGGCCCAGGCAGCTGTAGCCGTTGGCAAGTTTTTGATCCTCTGCATCTCAGTCTTTAATTTGACATATTAACGCCGCGACGCGTTTGGCATTTTAAAAACGGATTTCAGTGCAAAGCGACACCGCGACACCCACCCAGCACCTGCCTATGCTACGCCACGCCTCCACACGACCCGCCCACCCCATCCGAAGCCTTTTTCCAAGCCGTTTGCTCGTCAGGAAGTGGGCGGGCGTTAAAATCAGTTGAAAGCTTTGCATTTTTTTCCCTCATCTTGTGCTTCTTGTGTTTTTCGCCATCAGAGGCATTAATTGGATTTCAATCGGGCGCGGAGCGAGAGGCGAGCTCGGGCTCGGGACTGATGGGGCTCACTGTTGGGGTTGTCGCTGCGCATAATGAGTAAAGGAAATTTCAACGACTCGGCAAATGTTTCAATTTCATCGCACGTTGCTTTATGCTGTTCCCTTTTTCTATTTTCATTTATTTTTTCATTTTTTATTATGCATTTTATAATTTTATTTTCATCATCTTCTTTTTGTTTAGCTGAGCTCAGAGCACATACGCGGACATTTTTGCTGTTGTTTTCTTTTATGTTTCGACAGTTTCGCCTCGTTTGCGCATTAATTTCGCCAATTTTCACAGGTTTTTCTAAAGGGGGAGTGGCATTCTGAGGTGAGGCTGAGCTGATGCTGCCTTCGATTTGTCGTGAGGTCTTTGTTGTAATTTATTTTTAATTTTGTCTTAAGATCCCGAGGTTTCAGCATCGAGCTGCGTAATTATGCGTCTAATGAGACAACAAAGCAAGCTTAAACCCGCAGACGCCGAAAAAAAGGGTTCCAGTCTAACCCAAAAAATGTTGTGTAGAAAGAAAAATGATAGACCAAACGATGCCCTGTAATGAATTAATGTAGGAAATGTGACATAATACTCTAAGAATAGAAGTTTGTGTGAGTTACGAAAAGAAGAGATGGAATGCCAATTAAAGCTCGCATAAACAGTTATTTACATATATGTACATATATTAAAGTTCTATAGAAATCTTTTGCCAACTTTAGCCATTCACTCTCTTGGCCATTCTTCATCTGGCAACAGCGTATCTAAAAATCTTAGCAAATACTTTTGTTCAATTTGCATAATTGCGCTGATTTTCCATTTTTCTTTTCGGTTTCGACGCCTTGAAATTGTTGATTAATTGCTCGGACCGCATGCCGAGCTCAATTAACCGAGGAGACCGAAGCGAAGGCTAACTTTTGGGGCGGGTTCATTATCGAGCATGAAACTATGAAACTTTTCTCTTTCTCAATTTTTGTTGTTGTGTTGTTTTTGTTGTTGGTTTGTTGTCTCTCTAGCGCTTTTAATAGCTGACATTTATGGCGTATATGTGGGCGTCAGTTCGAGGAGCTAACGAATAGCAATAATAGCCAAGCCGCAGGCACAACTACACACACACACACACATACACAGACACAGACAGTTTTTGACCAATTTACTTAATGGCCATAATATTTGTTTAGTCAAAGCAAACAGCAACAACAACAACGAGCACAGTAGCTCCTGCGTAATGACTCTTGGCCCATAAAAAAAAAAGAATACAACAACAAATGCCATAAAAATAATGCATAAATAAAGGCAAATAAATGGCAGACAGAAAAAACACACACACTGAGAGTGTGAGAGAGAGAGGTAGAGTGAGTGAGACAAGGCAGAATAGACGAAGTGAATATAATGCATAAAACGTAGAGAATATAAAATTTGACGCTCGGCGCTGTCCAATGAATGTCAAATTTGTGTGCCTTATTAATTGTCCAAGGCATTTCGAAATTTTCGTATGGCACTAATTAAGACGAAATGTTTGGGGCGACATTTTCTCTGAATATTGTTGTTGTTGTTGTTGCTGTCGCCCAAAAGTCCATGAAAACGAATTGGCTACACTGACAAACCACAAAAATAATAATTAAAGCACGTTTTCTTAGATCTCAACTGCACTTAGTACAGATATATGATTGCTGTATATGATTGCTACATATATGCGTAGAACCAATTGCTGTGAATTGATTTGCTATGAATATTTATTGAAGGTTTGTTAGCATTAAGTACTTGATATGTTGGTATGGGACTGTCTAGTTAATTGAAGCTTTGATCGATTGCTTAAGAGAGGAGCAGCAGCAGGAGGTATTCAAATAGCTGCACTTGTCATACCTAGACACATATAGCTTTGATTTCTTCTGTCAATTTCCTACTAATGATCAATTGTATATAGATTAATAATCATTATCATTCAATTCATTAGTTTTAGTTCTATATTGCTTACCTTTGAGCCATTCAAAGAGCTCCACTCTCAACTCTCCCTATAGCAACTCATATATACTCTCCTCCTTCAGAGCTAACAATATTCATTTGCCAGCGAACGATATAAATCGTCGGCGAGTTTAGCGGCTCTTGTTGGCAGTCTAATCACTGTCAACGGCTCTGTAATTGCGCCTTATTTAAATTACAAATTTGCAACAAGGCTGGCAGGAGTCGAGTCCTGCCGCAGGCGGGGATATTTAAACTCTAAACAGGCGCAACAAACGGACAGGCGGACCACAAAAATCGGGTCATCTCGAATGACAAATGTGGAACGCATCGCATGTGAATGAGAATTAGTATAGTATGTGCATTGGGTTGAATGCAGCTAAGAGCCAACAGCCAACGGCGAACAGCAGCCATTCGGTCCATATGTTTTCGATGCTGTATCCGGTTGCCGTTCGGGTTGACTTTCAAAATGTCAAATACATTAAACGTTCATTTGCGTGCTGAGGTGCGCTGCAAACTGCAAACAGTGAACAGCGAGCTGCGAGCTGCGATTTGCGATTTGGTGGGCAACCAGCCACAAAGAGAGAGATATAGCAGCAGATATTTTGGCATGGGCCAAAAGGTGGCCAAAACGAGCTAAAGAGTCGTTTAGTGTGCGACAGTTGAAATTTACCTTTTGGCCATAATGACATCACGTACACAAAAGGTGTGCGTTCTGTGCCCTCTACGCTTGCCGCAAATACATATGCCAGTTGTTGCATCCTTTCGTGTGTGTGTGTGTGTGTGTGTGTGTGTGTGTGTGTGTGTGAGTGTACTAATGTGGTTGTGTGCTGCTGCTGTGGCTAGGGCTCAGCTAATGTGTATCCAAAATGAAGCCAATGGACAATCACATAAAACAAATTACACGAAAAACTTCAGCCAAAGCCCTGAAAAGTATGCTACAAAATGCAACTGCAGCCGGCACAGCGCCATTCGATTGGATTTTCGAGCGCATGGTGAATACAAAATACACTGAATATGCGCATTTTCATCGGAATTTTCATATTATTTAAGGAAATCAACTGCTAGCGTTCAGCTATAGAGACTTTAAGCTGAACTTCTCTATGACAATTCATAGTAAATTGAGTAAGTTTAAGATAGGAGCGAAGCTGTAAAAAGTCTTTCAAATGAATCAAATGGCTCAGACAAGCTTGAAGATACAAGAGCTTATATAGATAGTCGCTTGATACAATAAATATGCATACATAATGAGATCTAACTAATATGTATGTACATATTGATAATCTATTGCTTAAAAAATATCTTTGCAATATGACATTTTCACAGACAATTCCTAAATAAACCCGATTTAGCCCATTATCAGCTCAAATGCAGCTGGACTCCCAATATACCCGATGCCTGCATAATAAAGGAGTGCAAGTGTAGCTGGCACAATGAGAAGGTAAGTTGCAAGCGCTGGGGTTACTTTTTTATATTGGAAGCGCTGCAAATCTTTACAATCAACGCGTTTGAGTGTGTCGGGCAGGTCGAGTGGGTGCTCGGTGTGCTCGGGGCGATGTGCGTCCCGTTACCAAACTGACTGTGAGATAATCAAATGAAAAAACGTAAATGTCTCGTTAAATTGCACAGAAATTAGATTTTTTGTTTTTGTGTGTGGCGCCTCATCCGCCTGGCCCCCATTTGGGCCAAGTGCGAGTGCCATGAAAATCAGAGCATGACCACTGGTGTGTGTCTGTGTGTGTGTGTGTGCGTGGGTGGATGGACATGTTTTGGAGGGGGTAGCAGTGGGGTCGGCTAGCTGTGTGAAAAATCAAATTAAGTATACGTAAAACGCGAACAGCAACCAGAGCCAGGGCCAGAGCAACGTCGCTCTATAGCCACGCAGGCTTGCTGATGCTGAAAATCAAGGCGAGCTGTCGATTGCTAAAAGCTTTTAAGGTGACCAGCTGATGGCCCCGGCAATGCTCCGCCAGCAGGGGGCGGGCCACTGAACAATATGGGAACAGCCTGGCTCTGGTCACCGCACGCTAAAAGCCAACTATACTGCTACCTTTAATTGGATTACAAGTGTGTGAGTGTACGTGTGTGTGTGTGTGTGTGTGTGTGTTAGAGTAGAGTGGACATCCTGTGAGGGCAGCGTGTGGCCAATGCCAAAAGTTGTGAAAAGCATAAGTTTGCATTTTTATGAAGCGCCAACCGAATGCCATATGGCAGCCAAGCACATTAGAGAAAACCAAACTAAAGTGGAGAGCGTTACGCAAATAGTTTAGGGGGGGGGGGGGGATAACGCTGACAGTTGAGTGGAGTGGAGAGGAGAGGAGGGGAGCGTTGAGATTGAGATAGTCGAACAACAGCAAAGGTGTTTTTGCCAAGTGCTGCTGCTGCTGCTCCAGCAGGTTGAATGTAACCCAGAAGTGAACTGAAGGTGAGTCTGAGCTCAGGGCTAAGTGGATTTCATATTTAGGGCGAGGGTGAGCGAGAAAGAGAGAGAGAGAGCGAGAGGGAGAAGGTGGTATATAAGCTAAAGCAAAGTTCAGCTATTGTGAATCTATTGCAACATTTTGGAGAAAAAGCTTAGCGCAAATTTATTTTGATCGCATCGCAGCTGATATGCAAAAAAATATTTAATAGCCGGAAGCTAGCTGAGCTAAGGTGTTTAGATTGAATGTGAAGCGAGTAGATCATAGGGTATATGTAGATATATATGATAAATATAAATCGCAGCTGATAAAGCTGATCAGCTCAGGCAAGCCTTTGCTGGCATATATCTCCTTCAATTCTCACTAATTGGTTCTCAGCTCTCCAGTGCATGCAGCACATGGGATCAGCAGCCGCAGTCTGTATAACTCAATTAGCGTCGCCTTTGCTTAAATATGCATAAATGTTGTCAATAAATGGGCAGCATGAACCTTTTCGCCTACAAAGCGAATTGGTTATTAAGTTTTTGGGTTGCACAGTGCTCGCGCGTTGCACGTTGTCCATTTGCCCCGTTCGACCGTTCGCCCATTCACTCGTGCGTCGAATTTGGCTGTGCATTTTAATTTAATTAAAAGTTATGGCAAATGTAGCCAAAGAGGTGGCGCAAGGCTGTTCGGCTGTTCGGCTGTTCGGCTGTTGGGTGCCCAATAATAAACCAAATTATTGCATGTATAAATGAATTTGTGAGCGCTGCGTTTGCCGCTGTCGCTGCCTGCAATTAGGCGCAGCTGGCGCTTGTCGGGCGCCAAAGACAGCAGGGCCCCAGCAGCAGCAGCAGCAGCAGCAGGAGCAGAGGGGCGGGCGGAGCCGAGAGACGTTCGTGTTGCTTGTTTTGCTGTGGCTTTTGAGCTTTTTGCGCCAAACATTTACCCTCGCATAATTGAGTTAGGCATTTAACACAGAGCACACACACATCCACACACACACACTCACACACGCGCAAATTAAGTTGACTTTTGCATACTTTTGTGCGCCTGAAAGGCATACCAAATATCATAGTCAGCCGAGCTGCAACCGCTAGCAGTAAAACTTGAGCCTTTTGTGTTGATACAAACGACATGACATTTAATCTATTGTCAAATTTTGGAATTATTTTGCCTTTGCTAGTTATTCCTTAATTGGCTTTGTGCTGTCGCAATTGCCAGAGAATTTTCCAATTTAATTGCATTACTCGCATTGCGCCTGCCGCCTCTCGCCTCTCGCCTCTCGCCTTGTGGCATGCACGCTTCGCTGCCATTCACAATTGTCTCACATTAATCATCTATTGTGCCGAGCGCTAAATAGCTCAAGTTCTCTCTCGGCATCGAAACTTTATTAATAATCTGATTTCGAGCTGCATTTCGGCTCTGTTGGCAATCAGCTGCCAGGCGATTGAAAAGACGTGCAATGCGAATGCAAATCTGAATGTGAATGTCGCACGACAGTTGTACGTGTTCGTTGCTTACCTTTTGGGCACTGGACGGGCATAATCAACTTTGGCATGCGCCTCAGCTAATTAAGCTATTGAATGCCGGCCAAACAATGAAAGACAATGCCTGACAAGTGCTGCACAGGGAACTGAGTTGAATCAAAGGATTATGTTACAATGCAATTGCCAGTCACAAAGCGGCCTATTCAGAGCGAGATTGTGGTCGATGATGTTTATACCCTGTGCGCTGTTGAAGATTCTGATAGCTGAGAGCTTCATATAAGTTATTCAACTGTTTGCGACAGGCTGATTGAATGATGTCTAATGGAATGACGAAATTGATTAAGGTGTGTAAGAGAATGGGTGTTAAATTGTGATTAAAAAGCATGAACGAGCTATTTAGTATACAGACATTTTCCTTAGAATGTCTCTTAAAGAAAGGTAAGCTCTACTGTGACAAAAGTAATGAACGAAACATTCTCTTGAGCCGAAATGCATAGCGCTAGAGTTATATCAAGGCTGTAGGGAGCATGTGCAGCAAGAGAACAAACCTGATCCAGGTAGCTTGCTGATGATATTTGAGCAGGAGGTAAGCAACAGCTGATATAGGCAGTTTAATCAAATCTCACTAGACGCTCAAATGAAGCCAGAGGCATTTAAGCTCTGCTGCTGAGCAAGTCAAATACATTAACAGAATCTTTTACTGCTGCCTAGCAAGAAACTGCTTGTAGAGCGAAATAGAATACAAACTCAGTCTATCAGCCTTAAATGCATATAAACAGCATAGCTCGCATTCTATTCCCAATCATTGACAGCTCAAAAAAATGCAATGCCAACAATAATTCATTAGCTAAAGCTCTAATAAGATTTGCTAGAGCAGCACATCCACAGATATATTAAATCTAAATTACTACGAGCAGTTCTTACATATGCAAATGACTTGCTTAAATGGAATTGTGTGAGACATGGAATACAACTTATGCAACTAAAGTGAATGGAATGCTTGCAGGAGCTGCTTACTGTGCAGATAGAGTGCTCGACTGTCATTTCCGCAGTTCATTAGGCTGAGCAGCGTCATATCTGCACTGTTCACATTCATAAACTGCACTTAATTAGATTATTATTGAAAACACACACGCACACGTAGACAGACAAAAGTAACAAACAAACCTGAGCTAGACACAATGGCCATAGCAGAAGCCAAACAGTTTTACCGGAGATGGGTCACCGCAGTGGGAGGAGCAGCAGAGGCAGCTACTGCTGCTGGACCACAACAAAATGTGTCTGATGCAAACACAATGCCAGAAAATGTCTCAGACCACAGCATGTCCAGTGGGAGTGAGAGAGAGGGGGGAGGGTAGGCCAACAACTGTCTGCGTAAGTTGAAGATAAACGTAAACCGCATGCACGGCACAATAAACAGACATCCGTGTGCATTTCCCTGACTATTTGTCAAAAACATTGCAATAACAACGAAGGCCAGCGATGGGCAACCAAAAACCAACAGCAGATAAACCCCAAACCAAGCCAAGGGACATGTGGGAGTTGCAGCTGGAGCAGGAGCAGGGACATACCACGATGCACGTTGCATGATGCAGGATGCTCGATGTTTGCACTGGCATTGCCAGCGATAATAAACCAACAACAACAGCAGCAGCAGCAGCAGCAGCAGCAGGCCACGCGAAATGAGAAATGCAGCATAATATTAACCACAAACTGAGATTGCATGAAGGCGTGGCAGGAAGGCAAAGACCACACAACAACAGCAGCAGCAGCAGCAGCCATAGAGGTAGCAGTAGGAGTAGAGCATGCATGGAGCTGCATCTAAGCCTCCTTTCTCGCTGCTTTGGCTGCTTCTATTGCTATGCCAGGCATGGCCTTCACACGGCTACGCTGACTTTGTGTGCGGGTTTTTTGATTTTGCGGGCCAGCAGGCGGAAATGAGCTGCTGTTGCATAGGCACACACACACACACATACACACACACATACATACATCGTAATAACAAACGAAACACTGCATAAATTCAAAATCGAGCATTGGCACTGCAATTCGGTCTAAGCCCACTTGGTATTTGGCTAGAGCTCAGTTGCCAAAACTGTCCAATTGTCCGACTGTCAGCCTGTCTCTCTCTCTCTCTATCTCTGTCTACTTGCTTTGCTTTGCCCATTCCCAGTTTGGCCATTGTTTGGCCCACGGCTTTTGTGCTGTTCATTTTTTGTTAAGCACTCGAGCCTTAGGCTAGAATTGCGTCGCCGTCGAGCCCATAATAAAGCCACTTATGGGCTAACCCAAAATTGAGTAGGAACGATACATATTCAAAAAGTATACCTATCTATAGTTGGCTATAGTAAATTCAGTTAGTCTGTAGAGCCTAGTTGAGCTGCAAGGCAAGCCAAGCGAGGGCTGCTTTGTTACTAATTCAAAGCAACTTGAGAATATTTCTGTTTTGTTAAGGTATAAAAAGAAACTTTCAAATAAACTTTCAATTAAAAAGATTTCAATGAAATGCAGCTTCTATTACTTTATCAATTAAATAAATTTGAAACCGATACAAATCGAATATTCCAAGCAAATCATAAATATTAAGTTTTCGAGCTAAGCCAACTTGAATGGAAATTAAAGCAATTTTTTTGCATCTCTCTCTCTCTCTCTCTCTCTCTCTATCTCCCATTGCTCTGAAAGTTTTCTCATAAGAACTTGAACGAAGTAAATATGAAATAATTGTTATGCGTTTTCAACTCTTTGGGGAACTTTTGAAACTGCATTTGGTAATTGAGCAATCGATGCGTTTGGCATTGGCCAATGGCTGAGGGCACTAAGCACAATGCCTGGCACTCGGCTGTGGGGCATACTTAAACCAATTTTAATTACATGCATGATGATTGCGTGATTCAGAATGCTTTCAAATCTCAGTTGGAAACGAGAAACTCGTAACTGGCAACGAAGAGGAAGGAGCTGGTAACTGGGAACTGACAACTGGCAAAAGCAAAGTTCGTAGATGGGATTTATCAACACCGCATTTGTCGCAAAAAGAATGTAAAGCTAATTGAATATGAGAGGCAGAGGCAGAGTGAGAGACAGACAGAGAGAGAGAGAGAGAGAGGGAGAGAGTGAGAGGGAATAGGAACGTAAATGGAACTAGGCAACGCAAAGCTCTGGCTATGTCTAAGCCATCGGAAGCCACAGCGACAACGAGATCCCTGAATATGCTTCAGAAGATGATAACGATGATGACGATGATGATGATGATGATGACGATAATGATAATGCTGAGAAAGGGTCTCACAATGCGAATGCAAATGCGGATGAGGCTGGTGCGCCGAGGCACTAATGGAAAAAGCATCAATGGGGCTTATGAATGAGCAGAGAGTGGCGACAACAATTTATGGATTTTACACTGTGAGAGCAGCACCTGTCGCAATGCGTATTTGTAGATTTGTTAGTGCCAGGCTGAACCTTGGCAAACAAATGGCTAAGACCATTCCGAGTGGCTGCTCGCTCGCTCGCTCTCCTAGCCGGCCCATGGAGGTAAAGGCGATTCGCAGCGTTGATTTAAAATGGCGCCCATGACGTAAACAATAACCTTATAAACTGTAAGGCCGACTTGCTGCCCCAACGCCCAACCCCACCGCCCGCTCCTGCCGTTCATCTGACCCGCTGTGCGTGTGCGTGTGTGTGTGCTGTATACACAAATAAACATTCAAGTGGAATTATTGCAACGAAATTCAAAGGATTACGACAAAAGCACGTTCACAGGATTCACCAGCAGCAGCAGCAGCAGCAGCAGCGCCAGCAGCGGCAACTGCTGCACTGCAAGGCACGGCCATGGTCCGGGTCTGAGTCCGGGTTTGAGTTCGTGTTGCCAATGACAACAATGCGGGCGGAATGCCAGCCCCAGCATGATGATGAAGCCGGTGGGCGGCAAGTTCAATGAAGGAAAATTATGAAGCCTTATTTATTGTTTATGCGTGAGCATAGCTCATGGAGCGCACGAAGCGTTCCACTCGTCTGCCTGCTTCCTGCTCACCAAACGCTATGTAATTTTTTTCTGTTGCTTTTTATATGCCAGCAGTAGAGTATCGGCACTTTATATAATAGTTAACTCAAGTGGCGATCAACTATGGGATGATCAGCAGAGTTGTGGTGAAATAATGGAGCGGAGCAGGAGCAAGTAACTAAGGACAAGCAAAGAGATCTTTTATTAAAGAGAAACTTTATATAATTGCAATGGAAGGAACTGAGTTTTCAAATAAAAAAAAAAACACATATACTAGCTTTTTTTAAACGTATTCTAATCTCTATTTTTTCTCTCTGAATGACTCTCCGTTGAAAATACGAATGCATTTTAAACATATATTCATAGCACTCACATTAGCCAACTATTTCCACATATCTTCCAACAATTCGTAAGTATATGGCCTCGTCTGGTCGCTAGATGTGCAGGACAACGCTTTGCGGCGGGGGTTAGAGCAGAAGGGGCAAACGAAACGAGGACGCAAAGGCTTGGCGCTTGGCGCATGTGAAAAATTTGCACAAATAAATATGAATTGCACTTTAATGCATATTAAGCGAATGGCTGGGCGTGAGAGAATGGGGCGTGCCAGCGTGGCAGTTTATTATTAAATAAAGTAACCAGGGCCCCACTGTGCGTGGTGCGTCATGTTTGTTTGTATTCAATATTTATTGTTGTGTATAATTGAGTGAAAAGTATATATATATATGTATATATAAATAAATATGTATGTATGTGTATGTACGCATATTTGTGTGATTTACACGAACACACTCTCTGGGCGGATGAGGCGGTTGGGCGAAAAATTCAATATTATGCCAACGCAAATAAAAATGATATTGAATTGTTGAAAATTTTTATTAAGTGTATCGCGAGCGTGCAAAGCCGCATCCAATCAGAGCTCCAGCCCGGATGCCAGAGTAAACATTGGTAATTGTTCGTAGACGAGCTCTGACTACTGCGCGATGCACGCACACACACACACGCACACATACAATGAACGAGCGCCGGCCAATCGACAGGCAGACAGCCCGATGCGGACAAAGGTGTAACTTACCGTAGGCATGTGCAAAAGGGTATTTAAAGTATTGACCGTAATTCCGGAACTTACCTGTAAAAAAGAGAAGAAGAAGCAAGTTGAAAAACAGAAATTGTAAAACAATTTGTATTATTCAGTTATTGTTTGCCAAATGATGAAGTGCTTAAAGTTAATCTTGAAAATAGTATGAAATGTGTGAAATTACGAATGGAATGAAAGACAAGCCGTCTGTGAGCTAACGATAAAAAGAGTTTTAAATTATACTGTGTAGCTGTAGAATATAATACAAGTCAGAAGTTGAAAGCGTAAGAGCGACAATGCCGCTCCCTCTTCTTCTGCTCCCTAAAATTCCTTCAGATATTGACTAAGCCTACAGGTTTATATTTTGAACTAATTTATATGTAACGCATTAAGCACGTGAGCCTATTATAAAGCTTAACCAAGTAATGAAAGAACGTTCAGTATTTATGATGAGCAGATAGAGAAGATAGAGAAAAATAAAGGGAACTTGATCTAAAAGTTGTAGAGGGCTTTGGCCAAAACTAACTTTCATAAAAATACAACTAATTAGCGTAGCTTCTGATTATAATTAAAGGCTTCTGAACCTTTTACATTAATACGCATTACTCGAATCGACTTTAGTCCGAAAATTGTAAGCTGTAAGCACTTCAAGCTTATTTCAAGTTAGTTTTTGGCTAAAAGGTGTATGTGTGTGTGTTTGTGTGTAGGTGTATCTCTATGTTGTTGTGTCTAGAGAGCGAGACGAGAAATCAGCGGCGCTGTGTTTTGAATTATTTTGAATTATGCATTCGGAAATTTCGTTGCGCGCTGCAAACTAAATTTATTATTAGAGTAGCTGCCGCATTACGTGAAACGGCAAACGATGAAACTTTTGCTCGTTGCAGGTGCAGGTGCAGGTGCCGCTGGCTGCTGCTCGTTGCTGTTGTTGGCGGCAGTGATTCATCAGAATTTATGCAGCAGCCAAGCAAGGGATCCAGTCGCGTCTCACCAGCTGCTGGGTGAGCTGGGAGCTGGGAGCAGTGAGCTGGGTGCAGTGAGCTGGCATGTTGTTATTTCTTTTTGTGGCCGCCATATAATTTGATATGCTGGCTGGCAGTTGCATTTGCCGCTGCAACTACCGCTCATAAATTCGCCGCGCATAGGTGGCAAGGTGTGGTGCAGCAGCCAGCCCCCGCCAAGGGCTGGGGCACATTTATCTGCTACTCTGACATGCATGGCATTAACTGGCGCTGGCGCTGGCGCTGGCTGTGGCTCTGACGCTGTGGATTAATGAAGTGCCCTCGAGATTAGCCGTCAGTCGAGCGAGAGATGGCAGCCAGCGGTGAGCAAAGTTATTGACAAAAATGTTGTTGGCCATAAATTTTGTTATGGCCTCGCGAGCAGCAGTTAAATTAATTGCCCAACTCGTAAACACCTTCTCTCCAAGGAGCACAAGACACCAGCCCACCCTGAGCGCAGCTGTTCAAGCTGCATATCGCGTGCATATTAGCAACTCGACTCCATGTTTTTATGCCGTTTTAACACTTTTGGCTAAACAGCTCACGTGCAAATGTCACCAGAGCGAGCTGCTGCACGCGAACAGCAAATATAATAATTATAATAAGCAAGCCAAGCCAAAGCGAGCCGACTTTAATCATGAAACGATATCAAAATGAGGAGCATGGCAGAGACAGAGTGAGCAAAAGAAAGAGAAAGAGAGAGAGCGAGCGAAAGCGAGAGAGCTGGCAACTTCCGTTGTCGACTTGTTTTATGCTTCCGGCCAGCGGAAGTGTTTGCCTAGTTGCGCGCTAGTTTTGTCGCCTGCAATCGACCAGCAGCACTTGGGAAAGACTCTGGCGACGTTGATTTTGATTTGCATATTGCTCAAGCTCAGGCTCAGGCTCAGGCTCAGGCTCAGGAAACTAAGGACACTGAAGTCGACTCGCTCAATTGTTAGTACTCTGTCCTTGCACACAGACAACACGTGACAACAATGCAAAACTTGGCGAGTCAATTACCCAAGACACATTAGCAGCTGCGTGTCTGCCTGTGAGCCCGCTCTGCTGCCTGGAGACAGACAGATCTCAATGCAATTGCCGTGCGCACAGTGGTGCGCATAAATAAATTATTAACAATCTCAATAGAAATGTGCCGCCAAGCTAAAGCAGCATTCAATATGATTTACCTACACTCATACATTATCTAAATTATTCTCAATTATTCTCAATTTTTCACACATTTATTGAAGTTTCAACTTCTGCCCATAGTTCGAGCTTAAGATATCATCCGCTCCATAAGCTGACAACATGAGTGAGAAAACTTGTTGAGCGAACGAACTGGGAAGGCTTTATCTTTGGCGTCAACTACTCAGAGCTTGCAGCACATTATGCACAACTCATTTAAAGCCGCTGACTCCAAAAACTTGACTAGTTTTTAAGGGTACGAACAGCAGCGAGTACAACTTTGTGTTAAGTTGCGTCTTGCTGCTGCAAAATGGCTTGGAAAAAATTGAAAAAAATTGAAAAAGGAGAAGAAAAATTATTTATGCCGCTTTTGTTGAAGCTGTCAATAGCCTTGCCAAGATGCATAGCCTTCAGTTCGCTCTCTTCCTCCCTCTCCCTATCTCTCTCTCTCTGTCGTCTCATTGAAAATCTAGCTAGCTACACAAAGTTGTGGGACAGCATGCGCTTGCATGCAAAAGTCTACTTTGTTGCCTTAAGTACTTATGCCGACGACAGCAGGACGTCGCAGGATCTAGCGCCAAGATGAAGACGAGAACGGGAACGGGGACGGCAACACGAGCAGGAGCAGGAGCTGGAGCACGTTGCTCATTCGCCCCGTTGTATACTTTGTCTGGCTGCGCTTTTCTTTAGCAACGGCTGCAGAGCTTAGCATAATTTTAGGCAAACGCACGTTGCTTAGTTTATAGGCTGCGACGTCGCAGCTGCCGTTGGCGTCGCAGTCGCAGTCGCCGTCACCGTCGCTGGCTCGCTCCTTGTCACTGTTTGCAAAATGTCAACTGTTTTTAATTGCCTGACAGCACGGGACACGCACAGACACAGGCATAGAGAGGAGTTGGCTCAACATTGTCTGCATACCATACGCCATCGGCCATGGCGCTGGCACGTCCGAGCTGGCAAAATTAGCTGCTTGCCGCCTGCTTGCCGTCGTCGTCTCTGCCTGCTGGCCAGCCAACTTAAAATAACTGTAAAATTGTGTAACAAAAGGATTTTCATAAGCTTGGCTCATAAACTATTGTGCCAACGCACTGACAGCAGCAGCCAGCCAGCCAGCCAGCCAGCCAGCCAGTCTAACCCGTCATTCTCCTTCAGCTAGTCCTAGTTACGCTGTTCAATTTAATGGCTCTGCCCGCGTCGTCGAACTTTGTCGAATGCCGTCGCAAAATTCTGAAAATGTGACGCTGCTGATTTTCTTGAGCAGCAACAGCAGCTGCTGCGCTTCACATTTTTGCATAAAACTGTTCGAATTTATAAATATTTTAAGGCAATGCTAATGCGTCCGTCCTCTCCCGTCCTGCTGGAGCTAAGCGTCTGTGCCAGTGACATTCATTGCGCTGGAGCATAAAATGTAATCGACTTTCCGGATATGTTCAACAAATATTGAAACTGATCGAACTAACTAGCTTAACATATATGCTAATTTGATTTAGGCATGTGCCAAGGCAACTACTGGAACGTATCAGCAGATCTATTCAATTAACACTATCCTACACAAGCCAAGCCAATTTGTGTGCCTCTAGCCTCCGCATATGCAGATATTTCGGCCTTCGCTAATTAATTTTAATGCGTGAAATTTGAAGCAATGCTCAGCAGAAAAACATACAAATGGCAAACGAAAAAGGATTGCGCGGTGGTTGGGTGGGTCAAGTGCGCCACTCGACTGCATTGGCGGCAATTGCTGCTGCTGCTGCTGCTGCTGCTGCGTGGGTTAAGCTGCTTATCAAGTTGAGCATTGAAATTATAGCCGCCAGCTAGACACAAGCACAGAAGAGAGAAACAGAACGCAGCACTTTGTTATTGTGGTGTTGTTGTTTCTCTTGTTGTAGTTGTTGTTGTTGTTGCATGGCAAGCAGCAGCAGCAGCACGACGACTACAAAGGCATCCTTTTAAATTTCCTGTCATTTGCCACACAATACGCTGGAGAGCGGCTGCAATTGTTGTTGCTGCGTCGCAGTCAAGTAGGGGCGTGCGTCAGCCAGGGGGCGTGCCGCGGCAGTGAGCGGAGGCAGTGGGAGGCCAGGCAAGGCAAGTCAGTGCCGAGTCTATTTGTCTACTCATACAAAACGCGCACAGCACTCAGCGCGTCGCTTTGCTTGTTTGCTAGAATTTAGCCGCTGGGAATTTGCATTTTTCATTACGCAGCCGGGTAACGAACAGGGCTGGCCAAGAGGGACGAGCTGAAGGGGCAGCAACAGCAGCAGCAGCAGCAGCAGCGAGCGCCATATTAACGCCTAGACCCGTTCATGGGGTTAAAAGCTAGTTTCCGGCGGAAGTGGCTGCTGCCGCAGCTTGTCCCCAACACGCCGCGCCTCCCCTCGGCACGCCTCGACTCGTCCCGACGCCACGCGCTCCACAGTGGCCCATGTAAATAAATTTCTGTGCGAAATGAAATGAATGTGATTGCCACACGCCCAGCCACATTGCAGTACCCCAATCGCAGTCGCCCCCTCTCGCTCTGCCACACTAGCGCCATCTCGCTCTGCTGCTGTCGGAAGCAGTTATTATGGCAGCAGCATATTTGGCAGCTCTTGGGTTTTTGGCTTTTTGGTTGCTAATTCTAATTGACTTGGGATTTTGCAGCTCGCCGCCTTGCATTTAATGCTTAATGGCAGCTGGTTGCTGTATTTGGTATTTGGATTTAGTTTTAGTTGTGCCTGCACTAATATTTGTGTGCATGCGTGTGTGTGTGTGTGTCAACGCATTCAAAATCATCCCTAGCTATGGCAACACATACAATGGCCACGAATTGAGCTCTAATTTTGACTTCATTTACGAAACAATTCATGATTTGCTTTAGCTTGATAAAGCCTTCAGAGATTTGTCGGATTTACTAAGATAATAATTATTCAAATGATTATAATTGAATTGCATTTGAGATCTATTGAGACTAGTTGGAGGTCATATGTTAAAGGAATCAAATTCCAGTTCTACTTCTACTTCTACTTCTACTTCTACTTCTACTTCTACTTCTACTTCTACTTCTACTTCTACTTCTACTTCTACTTCTACTTCTACTTCTACTTCTACTTCTACTTCTACTTCTACTTCTACTTCTACTTCTACTTCTACTTCTACTTCTACTTCTACTTCTACTTCTACTTCTACTTCTACTTCTACTTCTACTCTCTACTTCTACTTCTACTTCTACTTCTACTTCTACTTCTACTTCTACTTCTACTTCTACTTCTACTTCTACTTCTACTTCTACTTCTACTTCTACTTCTACTTCTACTTCTACTTCTACTTCTACTTCTACTTCTACTTCTACTTCTACTCTCTACTTCTACTTCTACTTCTACTTCTACTTCTACTTCTACTTCTACTTCTACTTCTACTTCTACTTCTACTTCTACTTCTACTTCTACTTCTACTTCTACTTCTACTTCTACTTCTACTTCTACTTCTACTTCTACTTCTACTTCTACTTCTACTTCTACTTCTACTTCTACTTCTACTTCTACTTCTACTTCTACTTCTACTTCTACTTCTACTTCTACTTCTACTTCTACTTCTACTTCTACTTCTACTTCTACTTCTACTTCTACTTCTACTTCTACTTCTACTTCTACTTCTACTTCTACTTCTACTTCTACTTCTACTTCTACTTCTACTTCTACTTCTACTTCTACTTCTACTTCTACTTCTACTTCTACTTCTACTTCTACTTCTACTTCTACTTCTACTTCTACTTCTACTTCTACTTCTACTTCTACTTCTACTTCTACTTCTACTTCTACTTCTACTTCTACTTCTACTTCTACTTCTACTTCTACTTCTACTTCTACTTCTACTTCTACTTCTACTTCTACTTCTACTTCTACTTCTACTTCTACTTCTACTTCTACTTCTACTTCTACTTCTACTTCTACTTCTACTTCTACTTCTACTTCTACTTCTACTTCTACTTCTACTTCTACTTCTACTTCTACTTCTACTTCTACTTCTACTTCTACTTCTACTTCTACTTCTACTTCTACTTCTACTTCTACTTCTACTTCTACTTCTACTTCTACTTCTACTTCTACTTCTACTTCTACTTCTACTTCTACTTCTACTTCTACTTCTACTTCTACTTCTACTTCTACTTCTACTTCTACTTCTACTTCTACTTCTACTTCTACTTCTACTTCTACTTCTACTTCTACTTCTACTTCTACTTCTACTTCTACTTCTACTTCTACTTCTACTTCTACTTCTACTTCTATTTCTCTCTTCTCTCTCATCTTTTCTCCCTCCTCTCTCCTCTTACTCTTCTGGGAACCACATAGTCATTTCTCGCTTATGGGGCACATTAACAGACGACTTTCGATTTGTGTCAGAGCGAAGCACGTCCTTCTGCTCCTTCCTCGCAGGAACGTTTTGGTAGGACAACTAATAACTTGTACCTGCCTAAAGCGCACATTATTAATCAAAGTCAATGCAGTAGTAGACGCCGTTCCCCCCTTTGCCTGTTTGGGCACCGCTCTCGTTTATTGCGACAGCGATTTTTGCGCCTAATCAATTTGGCAAACGTCACAGGAGGCAGCCGAGCACCAAAATGGAAAAACATTGAGTTGGATAAAAAGGAAGCCGTCCAAGCGATTCGACGACTGCTCGACAACGAATTTATTTCATTTGTGTTAGCATTTTGCATTTCATTAGGTTTTCATTAAATAAAATGTTGAATTACACGCATAATTTATTCGCTGCCAGCCAGCGCTCAGTTCAGTTCAGTTCAGTTCGGTTTTTCTTCTTTCTTTTTTTTTTTTTCGCCTCTCCCATCGCTCTCTTCTTCTGCTTTTTCGTAGATTTTTCTTTCTGCCAGCCCAACCCCCAACCAAAACACACACGCAAAGGCAATCGAAACAAATTACAATAAAATGCCAAAGATGCGTGCTAAAAGATTAAAGCCTGGCACGAAATGAGGCGAATAGCCAGAGAGCAAGAGAAACTTGATTACCATATGGTAAGAGATGAAGGTTTCTCCCTCGCTTAGCTGCTTGTCTCTCTAGCTGTAGTTGGAGTTGTCGCTGGCCGAGCCGAGAAGGCAAAATATTTATACAGCTTCCTGGCGGCGAATCAAAGGTTGTTCCAGCTTTCAGTCTCTCTCACTCTCTTTTTGGCTTCGGTTTGACCCCAATGATAAATTACTTTAATTAATGCCGCCATATTGCCGCAGTGAGAAGCATTTTGGCCCTGGCCATTATGCAAGTTCATTGGGTTTAATTTGTGTGCGTGTAGGCGAGCCAGCAGCTCGTCTCTCTCTCTGTCTCTGTCGCGCTCACTCTATCGAGGGCGGCTACTGATTTATTTAGTTCCGCATTTTGTCTATGCTTTTGTGCTAATTTTATTTTCGCCGAGCGCCGAGTGCCGAGTGCTGAGTGGTGAGTGGTGAGTGCCAAGAGAAATGCAACAGGCGCAACGCCGCTTGACATATTTGGACCTCAACCAAAGGCAGCTTAATTAATTGGCTTAGCTGAGCCCGAAGGACACGCAACTGAGGCCTCGCAGGCCATGCCGAGCGGAGTTCGAGCAGCTTTAAGTTCACTCAATAAACTTAAGTTCAGCAAACTATCAAATGACACTTTTACCTACAAAACAAGACCCAAAAAAGCGTGACTGCTCACACACGTGACCAAAATATACAAAACTCTGACGTTGATTGCGTGTGGTGTGGTTTTTTGGTTTTGGAGCACAGTAAAAGAGAAAAAAAAAGAAAACACACACACACACATACACGAAATAAACAACATAAAAAAGGCTGGGGAATTGAGTAAAAGAGCGCTGGGATCACAGGTACAGTGGAATGGGAACGAAGTCTATGGCATACAGGGTGACCTGTACAGGGCGAATATGATGAACGAAATGCATTTTTGATGAATTAGGCAAAAGGGAGATAGATGTAAAAGAAATCTTGACAATTTAAAACACAGTTTAAATAATAAAATGATAAATATTATATCGTATGTAGTTATAGTTAGCTTAGTAAACTTCACTTATTATATCTGAGACTACACCCAGTATGCTTAAGTCTAAACTATATTTAATTTGAAATTATGCCCAGCTAATATAATTTAAAATTCCAGTGGTGTCCACGGCAACGCTCTCGTCGACGTCCTCGCTAGTCCTTTTCCGTGTACCGAAATGGACAACACATGAAGCTTACCCCACCGGAAGGAGCGAGCGGAGGGAAAATCTTAAAATGGGCACTCAAGTGGCAGAGCACAAACACAAGATGCCTGGGCAGCTCGAAGAGCTGGACAAAGTAAGCAGTGAGTGAAGGCAACGGGGAGAGGGAGGGCAGAGATGGAGCAAAGACAGCCAATACAACGTACGAAATGCTAGATATATAATATATATAAAAATAAAATTAATATTAAATTAATTCTGAACATGAAGTGTGTGAAGAAAATTGCAAAAGTCGCTGTAGCAGTTCTTTTCCAATTCCATAAGCGAACTTCAATTTCAATTCAACTTACGTGCTGCATTCAGCAGCAGCAACAGCAGCAGCAACAACAGCAGCAGCAGCAACTGAGAAGCCAATTTCATACAAATGGCCAATGCTGACCATGAAAGCCAGCTAGTGGCCAAGACACGTGAGTGTGTGCGCGTGTGTGCGTCTAAGGCGATTTATGGACAATAGTATTTTCAGTTTTTGGTAGGAAGCTGAAGCTGAAGCTGAAGTTGGCGATGGCAGCATCTATGGCATGACAAATGCGAGTCAAAAGAAAACTCGCCGCTGCACTTTATTATGCCCTACGAAAATTAGCAACTAAAGGACATAACATACGCATAAAAGCAAACAAATGTCAGCTACAGATGCAAGCAACACAAGCGCGCGCCCTCCGTCAACCCCCCCAACCATGAGCCCAGTCAATCCCACGCGCATGTAGTAAAGTCCCATTGAGCAGAGCACAGCACAATGGCTGAAGCCAAAACCTACAACGAGGCAAAGTATCTACAAGTACTTGCAGCTGCTGCTGGTTGCTGTTGCCGTTGCTGTTTCTGTTGCTGTTGTTGTTGCTGTTGCTGTTACTGGTTGCTGGTTGCCCCTGGCAATCTTTTGCCATGTTCAAAAGGCCTCGCCCACTGCATTAAAATCGCAAGACAAGTGGATAAGCGTTACCAAAAGCGATCCCCTTCAGCACGTCCCCCCTTGACCCCTTGGACCGCAGCCAACTAGCGGCAAGCAACAAACGTAAAAACCACAGCAGTAGCAGCAGCAACAGCAGCAGCAGCAGCTTCGGCAGCAGCAGCAGCAGCTTCGGCAGCAGCAGCAGCTTAAGAGTTACCTGATGCAGCAGTTACTCTCCTCGAGTCCCTCTGGCTGGCTGTCTCTTGTTACCCCTACTCGACTTGTCATTCTTTGCTTTTCGTTGCTGCTGTTGGTAACCATGGCAAATTATCTTCAGTTGGCATAAGTTAACAACAGCAGCAGCAGCAACAACAATTGCCAGCGGTAAGGTTTTTGCCAACATCTTTTACTTATTTTTTGGCCCTGAATAAGTGAAGCGGCAGCCAGGGTAGCTCTGCCAGCAACGCAATGATGACAAATAAAAGTTAAAGCCCACCCACAACACAGAGCAGCTCGCCTGCAATATATATTTATTGGACGCAACTGAAAATTATACGGAGAACAGAAATATTTTTAGAGAAATATTATGCATTAGCAGGCAGAGCAGAGCCTGTGGCAAGTGTTGCGGTTACTCAGTTGCCAAAGGATAACGAGTGGCATCAATCGCAGATTGTCTTGAAAGCTGTTAGCTGTGATGTCTGATCGAAATACAAATTAAAGAATTACACATATACGCGGAAGTAAGCATATTCAAGGAAAAATTGAGGAATTTGGCTGTCTGTCTGCGTTGTTCGGGTCACTGGGGCATTTATTAGCGAAACACTGAAAAGTAATTTACAAAATACAATTCAAAGCGAGCAAAGTTTATCTGTTGGCCACAAGGGGCATCAAAGCTAAATGTAACAAAAATTAACAACTAAAAAAAAGATAGAAGGGAGAAGAAACACAAGGAGGTGTCAACAAATTTGCTGTCTCGCGTGCCGCCCTCCGCTCGCTTCCACATTTTTTCCACAAACTGTATTAAAAGAAATATAAAATGAAGCGAAAAAAAAGGCAGGATATTCAGCAAAGTGTAGCATTATATAAGTTATTTATGTTGATATGAACAAAAAGCAAGCATAATGCACATGAGCAGGGGGGTGGGGGATATTGGGGAACAGACAGCAGCCAAGCAGAGAGCACATAATAAAGCGAAAGTCATGTCCCTTAAGGGTAGCCTGGCAGAGGCAAAGGCAAGCAGAGCTTTTCAATAACACGTAAAATCTTTAAAAATTGAAATTTATTATTTAAGCAGCATTAGGCAGCCGTGCCGGGGGCCAGGGTGGGGCACACAGGAAATGCACTGCAAGTTTGCCAAACATCCAAACATGTCTGACAGTTCCAAGGGGTGGGGCGATGAGTGGGGTGGCGTGTAAGCACCCCTCGGGCGGAAGTGCGTGCCTCAAAAATAAGAGAAGAAATTATTATATAGATAATAATACGATATTAAGAACTTTTGAGCAAAAAAAAAAAAAAAATTTCGCTTCCTTTTTGTTTGCCCCAAGCTAAATTTATAATTTACGATTTATATTAGAGAGTGCGAACTGTTTTTCGGGGGTGGCACTGGAATTGCTAATGAGATGAGATATATCAAAGTGAGATAACGATTAAATCAATCAAAAATAAAGCTGGCAGCGTGTTGGTCAATTTGTGCAGCTCAGCGCAAGAAGCGAAATTCAATTGAATTCTAAGAGTAGAAAACCACATAAGCAGCTCGCACTCGAGTTGCTTCAGCAGAAAGGACAGTAAGTATAGTCCTTAGCAAAGCAAGTGCTGGCAAAAAATATGAAATCTATGACAATTGAGTGACTAAAGAGTAAACTATAGACTGCCATCAAGTACATTTGAAGAGAAATTTTTTTGCTATGAGCTGAACAATTAATACTTGAAATCGTATTTACAGCGTGCTGCTGCACATGCTCCGCCTGCTGGCTGTAGATTGAATGATTTCTGTGCAAATATGCGAGGCAAATACCTTGGCATTCGGCATGAGGCGCCTTGGCACTAACGGGACCTTTCAGGTTTATTATATTTATTGTTTTTTGTGCATTATTACGATGGCACTTGTTATTGTTTCTGCCCCTTTAGTGAAATGCTTTTTGTCTTTGGTATTTTATTGTATTATCATTGCGCATTGTTTTATGTGCAACTGTGTGTGTGTGTTTGTGTGTGTAAGTAAGTGTAGGTGTATTTGTTTTGCGTTGTGTGTTGTTGCCTGGCTGGCTGGCTGGCTAGCTGTTGGTAGTGCCTGCTGGCAAGTTATTTCAAGCAAAAGGTAATAAATTTTAAGCAGCTTAACACTGTTGCTCGCTGGCTTGCCTCGACGGTCATACAGTGCTGTCCACAAGTATATCATCAGCTGGCCAAGCAAATGGCAGCACAGTAACTGTTTATTGCCGGCTGGCTTGCGCTGTCCTGCCCTGTCCTGGCTGCACCTGTTTAAGACTCCACTAAAAGCATTTGATGCTATTTAATCCAGTTATTTGCGAGTTTACACAATAAAAAGCACGAGTCGTCGTTAGTTAGTTGAGTTAGTTGAATGTTGCCAAAGTCTATTTAATTAATTATCTTTGTAAACATTGCTGGCATGCCAAATGAATGAATTATAACTAGCTGCTGCTGCTGGCAGCTAGATTAAGCAGGCCTAACACTGAAGCCGAGCTGCTTACTTGAACGAGCATTCAAATATAAATATCTAAAACTCGGTTTTGTCTCAAATGAAATTTGAATCGAGTATCATCAAAGGATTTGTCGAAAACACTTAAGAGCTGTCGAGTTGTGACTATTGTTGCCTCGCCATCCCATTCAATTATTTATGCTGAAGTGTGGGCGTGGCCGGATGCTTTTACAGCTTGTGCCGCGAGTAGATTTTAGATGACACTTGTGTATATAAATAAGTAATAAATACGCTTAGTTGCATCGAAAAGTGCCACTAGCCGAAAAATAGTTGCCGAGACAAATAAATACAAGAGATAAAATATATGTGATGGGTGCTCGTCACTCCCTCTCTTTTTCTCACACTCTCTCTCACTCGTGCTGAGGCCACACTGCACACACTCAGGCTGCAGCTGGCAAAAGTTTTTGAGTTGAGTTTTTGTTGGTTACCGGCTTGTGGCTGACGACACATGAGGATGCGCAGCCGGACCCGGCACCGGCCTCATATAATTTTAAAGTGCTTCCGTTTGTGGCGACAACGACCAGAGAAACTGCACCAAAGCGGGACTCCAGCTTTTGGTTACAGAGCTGCCAACCCAAGCGACAAACACTGGCTACACACACACACACACACACATACATATACTTATATATATACAAACGAAAATAGAATTTTAATACTAACTGCGTCGCACTAAAAAATCATGCATTAGGATAAAGAAGCAGCAAGAAGCAAGCGCTGAGTCTGCCAAACAGAATATGAAATACCCTAGTAGATGAATGGATTGGAAAACCGAAATTATACTAATTCAAGAAAAGTCTTTGTCTGACAGAAATGGCGTGCTTATGTCATTAATGCAGATATCTTGAAAAGCAATAAGAAATCCTCATAGAACACATAGAGAATACGTCTTTAATTCATATATGCCAGTGTCAGTTAGATGCTATAAATCTACCTTAAATATAAATATTCCTTTAGGACTTAAATATCATTTAGCATAGAAGACGTTGGACAGGCTATAGCCATAGTAACAATAGCTAATAATTAACTAGTCTAGCAAGTGTTATCTCTGCACACACACACTGCGTAGAAGAACCGAAATGCCTCGTAGCAGCTCACATTAAAAAACGAACATAGATTTTTATACAAATTCAGCGAGCATAGTTTTTTGGGTAGCTGCCAAAGCAGACTGACCCAACCGACACCTGTGGTTAGTGCGCTTCACACACTCACACTCGCACACACTCTAACAAGCATGCGGCACTCTATGCATGGCATATATGATTTATGACTTCCGGTTTTTGGTTTAGCTTACGCAATCGCAGCTTCAGCAGCAACAGCAGCAGCAACTGTTGCTGGTTATTTTTTGGCTGACTGCTGCCTTTGGCCTTCAAATTAGCATGTGATATCGGTCGATAGGGCCTGCCTTCTTGTATTTTAGCTATAAACATGCTAAAGCTTTGATTTCATGCCAATCAAATTGGGGTTTCGAGTTGCCTGTCAAATAATTGGGCCTACCTCATCTCAGCTCAGCTCAGCTCAGCTCAGCCAGTCAGTGAGACAGTCCGTCAGTCAGTCAGTGCTTTCATTCGGCCGTCATTCAAATCGCATATTATTGATCTAGTGTGACTTTTGGCTTGTGTCCCTTTCGCTACAGAGACGGTGTCAATTTGTGTTCTATCGTCATGACAATCATTTGCTCTGCTGCTGATTTCCATCGAAAGTTATACGATAGAACAAGCCAGCAAAAGGAAAGAAAAAGTAGAATATCACCGCAAATATATACATACATATATATTTATGTGGAGTACCTATATATATGCGTATACGTTTTTTATATGACACACACACACGTTTGGGGCAGATGGCAGACGTCAATAAATGCCAGGCACAAAAAATATATATAAAGAATAGAGCTGAAAGAAAACGCAGTAACAAAAGAAACGTTTGACACCCAATTACGGCGTGAAATCAAAAGCAAAACGCTTTAGGGAATATGCGTTTAGAGCCCAAGTGCCCAGGATGAGCTACAAAGGGAGCGAATTGATGGAGTATATCTGTATCTGTTTATACGTACATATCTATGCAGCTATGAATGCCTAGCAGAGCTAAACTGGAGCCTGTGTCAGAGATGTTATCAGTGACTTAAGCAGAACGTTTCCGAGGGTATTTCCTAGTCACTCCGTGTCAGAGAAGTCTCTCTTTCATATAGAATTTAATGAAGCCATATGGCAAGAAAAGACACATAACCATAATAAAAGAAAGTCGAGTATTTTATGAATTTTATTTATTATTTCAGCTGGAGATTTAGTTGCTCGCACTACATACACAAAGTAAAAGATGAAGAAGAAGAAGCAGATGAAGTGATAAAGGTTTCCGTGCATTGTTATGAAAAGCAAAAGTATTCAGGGCGAAAGCTGTAACAGCTTTTCAATAAAATCTTTTTCTAATAGAATCCATTTAAATGCAAACAACACACGAAATTTCATGTGCACGTGTGTGTGCGTATTTTATTTGTTTCGATCATTATGTAAACGAATATATTTATATGGCTTTTGATGTTGGCAGGGCAACGCTGCAGCACCCGGGGCGACATTTTGCCGTTTGCCCGTAGATGTGACATATTAATTACTTTTTGCAGCCAAAGCAAACAAAATATACAAAACGCAAATGGACAACAATAAAATATATACAAATATATACATTTCGGCTGCTGTTGTTGTTGTTGTTATTGTTGTAGTTACGGGCAAGCAGCTCATTTAACTTAATTGAAATTTATTGAATTACGTGTAGTTACAAAATGTAAGCCACAAAAGCCAAAACACACAAAGCGACAGAGATACAGCGAGACAGCGAGAGAGATGGAGAGAGAGAGAGAGAGATTGTTGCAGATGGATATAGATAGAGATACATTTGCTCGACTCATTAATGTAGCTTATTAAAGTGACAAATGCCTTTGCAACTGCATTTCCGCTTTGATGCAAACGAAAAAGCCACTAACGATGCTAATCACTTCAACTAACTAAAACGCTTCAGCTAACAGCAAACAACCAGCAGCAGCAACAACAACTAATAACCAACAATGACCAGTTGCAACATTTCCAGGTGGCTGACAGTCGACAACTGTCAAACTATCTATCTATCTATATAACTGTATCTCTCTCTATCTGTGTGTGTGTGTGTGTGCGCATTCGTGCGATTTTGATGAATTTGACAGTTGTGGGCGTTTGCGCTGACAGCTGCTGTGCATTGGCATGGCAACGCCCATAGTAACGGTAACAGCAACGGTAACGGTGACAGTTAAGGGGATTGTGACCAGCTCTTTGGCTTTGGCAACTCTGCAAACCGCAACCGACGACTTCCGTTCGCCATGTTTTGTTTGCCTCTCAATCGATGTGCGTGCGTGTGTGTGTGTGTGTGTGTGATGTACGTGTGAATTCGTATGTGTTGGCGAAAATGTTGCTGCATTTGCATTAATTTTGAATTGATTGCTTACATTTCAAACGGCGCACTGGGCACACTAATATAATTGTAATATCCCACACTCACACACAATCACACGCATACACACACAGAACATTTTGGATGCTGCGGTTTTTGGTTGTCATCATTACCCAACCATTGTTGCAGCTACTGCTGTTGTTGTTATTGCTGCTGCTTCTGTTATTGTTGTTGTTGTTGCTGTTGTTACTGTTATATTGCTGTCTGTCTAACGCGTGCACACTGCGGTCAATACACATTCAGCCAGACATCAAGGCCAAAACATTGAAACAAAAAGGCCTCAAATGTAACAATATATGCGCCCACACCACACACACGCGCGAATGCAATGCAAAAGCCACAAAATTCATAAAACACGAAAATAATGTCATTCCACTGAATGGCATTTAATGCATTTAGAAAGAGCCAGTAGAAGAAAGAGAGAGCACTAAAGCGAGAGGGAACAAGTTGGGGAGAGCGTGTGGAATTTTGTGGAAGATGTTTGAAAATTTTCAAATATTATGCATAGCTAGGCTAGGCTAATAGAAAAATGTTCATTCTCGAAATAGAAGCATAAATCAAGAACGATAATATCCTAATTTATAAATAATAAAAAATTTAATTCGTTTTAATTTGTTAATTAAATTTTTATGTCCACTTTTTTATATATATTAATTAATTTATTTGTGTAACTTTTTCTTTGTAAAATTGAAATATTAATTGTAAATATTTTGTTGTAAATATTTTTTAAATCTTTTATTTTTTAAATTTAAAATCTCATTCTTATATTTAATATATTATATTTGTTAGATAGATATTTTTTAATATAATTCCTCGAGTTGCGTTTAACGCTTGAGCAAATAATAAATAATGGCACAAAAATAAATAACAAAAAAAAGAAAAAACCAACTGTAAATAAATATTGCCCAAAATATGAAATCAATTAAAAAAATAAAATACGAATTGCATTTTCATAAGCTGCAACGGCAGCAGCAACTGCGGCAGCTGCAGCTGCAGCAACTTTTGTCAATTTGTGTGTGCAATTTGATTTTGCTGCATGTTTTAATTAAATTGTTATTATTATTTTTCAATGCAGTTGTTGTTGTCGTTGTTGTTGACGCTGTGTGCGTGCCATTGCAACTGATTTTGTTGTTTTGCCAGCAAAGATTTATTTATTTATATTGATGCACACGCACACGCACGCATCTCTCTTTGTTTGTATTGGTCAGCACAGTGCAGCGAGAGAGAGAGAGAGAGAGAAGAGATAGAGTGTGAGAGAGGCGTAGCCTTGCAATGCTCAAGGCAATTCAAGCGTATATATAAAATTACATTTTCCAGCCAATTTTCGTTGCAGTGATTTACGCAACTGTTGATTTATAAACAACATGTGTATTATTATTATTATTATTAACCAAAAAGTGCAGCATGGCACTTAATTGCAGTTGAAATACAGTTACAATTATAAAGTGTCTTCTTCGAGAGAGCTTTGCTGCTGTTTTCGCCACAAAATGTTGGCTGGCAATTAGTTTAATTGGCAAGAATTTATAGGTGATTCTCTGAAAGGCAGGTAATAAAGATAATACTAGGGCTTTACATGAATTACCGCATTAAGCCACGTGGAAAAAACTTAAAATGCCATTAAATTGTGTATACGTAACAGGAAAAGTAGTATAAAAACTTAATTATGATGAAATATTAAGTCAATATTGCGAAGGTATCTCAACTGCAAGTCGAGGCATTGCCAGCGCCACTCTTGGACGAGCTACCTATACTGCCATTATTTTGTTGTCCACATGTATTTACATAATGCAAAGCAAGGAATGCCACGTTGTCGCCTGTTGTAGTTAATATTGCGCATACGCCGTGTTGACGCTTAACGCTTCAGTTGCCTAGCCATGGGCACGCCCACAGTTTGACCTTTTGGCGACAGCGAGTGGTGCAAACAAACAAACGCTTTGCGACACTCAAACCACGTGGACACGCCCCCAACAGACAACAGGCAGCACCTGCACCTGCAGCAAGGACAATGCAAATGTTGCGGCATTAAATTTGAAAAACAACGTCGAGAGATATAGTAGTTGAAAATAAAGTACAATGAAAACAGAGAAAGAACAAAAAATATCGAAGAGAAAACAGAAATATAGCAAAGTTGAATGCGGCTGTCGTCGCGCTGTTTAATAAAACTTTCAACAAACTCAATTAACAAAACTTTGCGCCGGCCGCAGCAAGAAATGCAAGAAAAGTGGCATAAACAAGGCAAACAAACAACCCGAGCTGGATAACCAGCTGCTGGCCGAATGGAACGGGCATAAGGGGAGGAAATTCTTCCAACTAGGCGCTGATTTATTGTGCACGCTGCAGAAGTGTAAACGGATATGCTAAAGAGACAACTGTCTACGTCTAAGACTTGGCATTGAAAGTCCATTAAACATTTTGTCATTTACAGTTTTGAAATAGTTTTCGAAAAGTTGACACGAGCAGAGCACGGGCAATTCGAGAAAGACGCAGCAATAAAATTGCAGCGCCGGACACATGAAACAAAGCCTGACAGACAGGAAACACAGAAAGAGAGAGAGAGAGAGAGAGAGAGGGAGTGAGAACTGATGAAGAAACAAGCTCTGTTCTCACTTGATATTAGGATTGTCAACAAGCGCTTTATAAACTTGTATAGCAATTGTGCAACAGCAGCAGCAGCAGCAACAACCGAAATGGGTAACTTTTTTTATAGTCTGTTACTGTTACTGCTGCTGCTGCTACGGCTGTTTCTGCCACTGTTGCAGTTGCTGCTGCTGCTGCTGCTGCAAAGTAATCGAAAATGATGTGTCCACAAGGATGGAGCCGTCGTCCAGTGGCGTAAATTGGCTGCGAAATAATAGAATAAAATGAGGCTCTTGATGCAAATTGATTTGGATTAGAAACTTTTAATACTCACACACAGGCACAACCACACTCACACACATGTGCTGTAAATGGTTGGCAACTCCCACATGTGTCGCATGGCTAAAAGACTCTCAGCTGCAGTTGGCCAATGCGCTGCTCTCTCTTTTTTTTTAGCTGTTTGCTCGCCTCGGCTCAAAATGTGCATAAAAATTTATTATCGAACGAGCAAACAGCTACGAGACCTCAGAGTCCAATAGCGCCAGCAGCAGCAGGCGATTTTCACTGGAACAAAATCAATTTTGAGCTACGAAATATGTTGAGTTTCCAGTGATTCAGCCTTGCAGCAGGCACTCAAATGATTTGGATTTTCAATATAGTTAAACATGAAAGTGCAGTGCCTCTCAGTCTCTCTCTCTCTCTCTCTCTCTCGCATTGTGCAGAGCAGTTGAAGATAACTATCTCCTGTCATTGAATCAGTATGGAAAATCAATTCATGGCCAGACATGTTCAATGAGCTCCCACTGAAAAATTGATATATTCTCAATATCCTAGCCGAGTGGAGCCCATTTGTAGCTTTATTTGGATTCTTGCTGCTGCGCAAGTTGACAAAATTATTAATAAGCTTGCCCCGGCAGGCTGACTAAATAAATGGCTGAGCAGTTGTGCAGCTGGGACTGGGCACATCCCATAGGGGGCGTCTTGTGTCCTTCGTGTATGCACAATAATGAAGTAAGCTGTAGGGTTATGCTGTGTCCACTGTTGTGTGGCTGTGAAAAAGAAATGGCATACACGCAGCAGGACGATGATGCACAAGAACCGACCCAACAACAACGAGAGCACAAACAAACAACAAGCAACATGTCACAGAAGGACACTTGAAAACTACTATTTAATAAATGAGCGCATAGAGAAATACACACACACACACACACACAGGCACACCCTAGCCAATATATGTTTGTGTGTGCTGCTGGACTGCCTGCCCCCCCTAGAGAGGGTGTATGAGTCTTCATCGTCATCGTCATCGTCGTCGTCGTTGTGGTCGTGGTCGTGGCCGTCGTCCCTGTGTAAACAAACAGAGTCATTTTGCAATTCATGCATTTCCTGCGGCAACTAATTAAAAGAGTCATTCATCACAGGCGGGCAGCGTTGCTGATGTGATGGTCTCTCTATCTATCTACCGCCCACGCTCGCTCCCCTTTGCTATCCCGCCCTGCCCTTCTCGCTCGCTGCATCTACCGCTCTCGCTCGTTCACAGGAGGAGCAATGCCCAGAAAAAGGCTCTGTAGCTCTGGCTCTGGTTTTGTATGCTGCATGCTTATTACTCTTTGCTACGTGTCCTCCTCTTGTCGTGTTTGCCTTTACGTTTTTATCTTTTGATACACTCAAACAAACATATGAGAACTACGTATACAAACACACACACACAGGCACGCTCACATTCATTATTGCTCACTTTGTGACACACACACACACATACATGTGGAACTGAGAAACAAGCCAACATTTTCGGCTATGTTTTCGTGTTTGTTTATCTTTTTGGCCATTTCAACACATTTAAATGACAGGCACATCGTGTCAGTGTGCTTGGGCTTGCGCATGTGTATGTGTGTGATCAGGTACGCAATTTGAAGTGGACTGTTGCCGTTCGTGTGTTATGAACGCGAGCTTGACTTTATAAGCTCAACATTTGCTGCTAATTGTCGAGGTTTATTGTAGTGTGAGCTCTTCAAAAGTGACAATCACAGGAGTCGTTTACTACAAATATCCAATATGAACTTCGCAGAAATATGATAAAACAATAAAGAGTGTGCCTAGTTGGCTTATAGTAGCTTGCTGAGCTTAAAATACTCTACTCAAGGCATTTACTCGTGGTCATTTCTTCATGTCTTCAGCTTATCGGCTCTGAGAAAAATCACAGAGCGCACACGATGGCTTCGGCTTTACAACGAGCTCGTTCACGATGGGCCAGGGAGGAAAGTGAAGCATGTATTAGTGCATGTATTGGCGTTGCAGGCGTTTCGTTTCTCTCCCTAAACGATCTTCGTTAGGCGAGCGTCGCACGAACAGTCCCAGCTAAGGCGCTCAAAAGAAAACGAAAACGAAAAGATCCGAAGCCGATCCGAAGCACTGAGCGAGACTTTTTCAATTGAATTCATGAGCAGAGCGTAAAGAAGCTACGATCAGCTGTTATTGGAGAGTTGTTAAATATATATAAGCTCCTACAATATCGCATAAGTGTGTAAAATGCTCAGTTATAAGAATGAGACGATGATACCAAATAATTTACCTAAGCTGCTTATGCTTATACACAGAAGAGCGCTGAGAAAGTACTGTCATCAATAGACAAACAATTATCACTTAATATTATTATTTCAGAGTTATTTTCCACACTAATTCATATAAGCTCTCTCTCTGAGCCACAGCAGCTATCAACAGTTCAGTTACTCTAAAAATATGCAATCGGGTTGAATAATGCTTCAACGACTCCTCAGGATGCGTGACGAACGTATACTATTTTTTCTGCTGACCACATAACTTAATATGCAACAAGCAATTAAAATTAAATAAAAATTGTCACAAACTATGCAACAACACGAACAAGAACAACAATAGGAGCAGCAGCAAGAGCAGAGCAACAATACGAGCAATATAAAAATAAAAAAAAATAAAAATTGCTGTTAAAATATATAAACGTGTTTTATTTTATGATAGCTCTTTGTCAGCAAAGACACACACACACACACATACACATTGCGCATTGTGCTTGACAGGCGACTGGGGAACGCATTCTGCGTCGGCAGCGGGCCCGCGCGGACAATGTGCGGGTAAATCCACAGACAGACAAACAGATGGACACAACGGACGGACGGACAGACAGACGGAGCGCGGAGGCGGCACAAATAGACCGCACCAAGTGTTGAACAGGCTGACAGGACTGGCGGAGAGACAGTGAGAGCCAGTGTGGAGTGGAACGGGAGATGGGAACACACGCACGACATGACTGTAACATGTAATTATTTTTCAATAAAAACCCAAGGCAACACAAGCACAAGCACAAGAAGAACAACCAAACAGCAACAGCAACAGCAACAGCAGCAGCAATGAGGCCAGGCAAACGGCGAAAACAGCGATGACAACATGGCGTATGAGTGACCAAAGCGAACAACAAAATAAATAAAATGAAATAAAATAAAATAAAAGAAGCGCAATGCAGCTCTTAAGCTATGCGGCATTCAGCTACGCTGCCAGATTAATTGATAAGTAAATAATAATGTATAAATGTAATATTATTAAGAGTCAAGAATTTAGATGGAAGAGAATATAATTCCAGAAGCACATAATGAGAGTACACACATCTCTCATTCGTCTCTCTTCCCTGCGGTCATTAGACTCTTTATGTAGCAGAGATGAAAGTTGATTGAGATGGGAACTAGGTCACATCTAAGTCCCTAGATCTTTGTGTAGAGCAGAGCTCCTCATGAATCAGTCAGCTCTAGTCCAGAGACCAAAGCAGACATTCCATATATAAACATTTTAACGGCTGTTGCTTAGTAGAGTATCGATATATCGCATATGATAATAAAATAAAATAATATATGTGTCGCATGTACATATACATATACAGATATACATATGTATATATTTATATGTATGTATATATGTATATATATATATGCGTCAGCAACAGTTATGCTTTATAACGGCTGCCTGACTGCGCGTGTCCAGCACTGTCCAGGCGAAAACAATAAAAATAAAAATATTAATTTGCGACAGGCGGCGGGCGGTGGGCGGCAGGCATCAGGTGGCGGGAGGGGGGCGGGTACAGCCCAGTGGCGTTATGAGTATATTTTTTTGCAGAGTGGCTGGGTAGTTGGGCGGTTGGGTGGGTGCTTTGGCTGTCCAAGTGACCGCAGCATTTTAACAGCAGCATTTTTATTAAAAAGCTGCTCTGGCTGGCTGTCCTGATTTTCGCTGGCCACGCCCAATTGCAACTGGTGCCATTGCTGTCGCCTACGCGCAGTCATTTATAGAAAATAAAAACAGGCGCGCTGTGTGGCAACAACTGCATGAAAATTCAGACTGAGAGAAAATGGCGTATGACACGCGTCTTTCCACGTCTCCACGCCCACACTCACACTCACAGCCACACACCCACTCCCACAGGCGCTCGCAACACTCGTAATGTCCATGGCGAAACTTTTCTTTTAGCCGAGTTTTTCTTTTCTGCGGTTGACAGCAACAGAAACGTCGACAGCACCAACAACAGCATCGGCAGCAACAACAACAACAGCATTTAAATTCTCTCAGTGAGAGGCATTTTTATTGAATAAACAAATTTATCAAGCATAACTCACACGCATGCAGGGACACAAAGCGAGACATAATTAAATTTCATTTTGCAAAATCAAGGCGCTTATTGTTTGCCTTCAACCGAAAAGCCAAAAGGTCCACATGACCAGCAGGCGGGCCGTGCGGTGCGGTGCTGCGAAGGCAGCGCCGTTTGCCCTGTAAATGAATGCAAAATGCAAACGGGTTGCCGAGCAACAAGCAGCACAATAAGCCCGAAGATAAAAGCTGACGAACAAAATTGAAAGTCAAGCAGACAATGGGCGAGCATGTGACAAAGAGGGCGACTGATGCACTGAAAATTTCACGCTCAACATTTCAAATTAAGCGTGCGTAACATTTCAAGCAATACTTGCAGCTTAAACAAAAATATATATTTATAAATAAATTTGTACTTAGAAAAACAGAAGTCATAGAAAGTTACAATTCGATGCGTGAGAAAGGGAAGCTGTGATACTGTGAAAGAGATGTGAGACAACAGAGACCTATAGATTACCTTACACTGCAAAATAATAGAGTGTACTCTATATTTTCAGATCTTGGCTATAGCTAGACGAGCTATAGCCACTTCTTTGCGACACTTTGCTGCCCCTGGCGTAGGTTCAACATGCACAGCATCGATGCTTGCTTTGTGTGAAAAAATGAAACAAAAATCATAATGAAGAGCAAGAAAAAAGAAGGAGAGAGAGAGAGAGAGACAGATGGAGAGTGAGAGAGAGAGAGAGAGAGAGAGAGAAAAAACGCTAATTAATTTCATGCACATACATGGCAAGGAAACTAATTAAGCTACAACTCTGATTAACAGCAAAAACAGTTTGTGTGTCCTTTCAAAATGACGATTTTTTCTGTTGCCTTGCCCGTTGTGCTGCATACTTTTGTGCGCATCAAAGCGAAATAATCAACAAATGTGCCCCAACCACCCACACACACACGTACATACACTCAGCTACACATACTTGAAGCAAAGCAGAGAGCGCTTACAAGTGTCAATGGCAATGTACTCGAATAAAAAAACAAGCTGTGGCAAAGGCAAGGCAGAATTTATTTAGCATTTGCTTTAAAGAGACTCAGAGAGCTGAGCTGAGCGTATCCAATTCATTTGGATTCCATCCAAACGTATTTTAATTAGCGTATCACAAATCCTTTGACCCCAAACATCGGCCTTAGCTATTCATGGGCCCGGCCGGCATGCATAATGGACATCTGTCAATTCATAAGCCATCAATAGTTTAATCATAAAGTATATGCGAACAGAATCGACCCTCATTCCGCAGAGGCAGGCCAGGCATTCATCTATTGCCATACCAGACGGCGGCCCATTCACTGGGCTCGCTCGTTGAGCATTATTGTAGTACATCGAGTATATCGACGACAGGACGTTCAGCGCTGGGCCTATTGAATGCCTAGAGAGGAGCTCAATGGGCCAATATCAAAAAGCGGCTAAATGCCCTTTCTGTATGCCATTGAAAAGTCTTTTTGCCCATTGATGAATATGCGTCGGTGCCAGATATTGCTGCAATTTGTATACCTGAATCGTGAGTGGTATAATTCATTTACATTTCGCCCCATTCAATAAGTTTGAAGTGCGTTTAGCGGCATAATTATACCCAGCAATCGCTCATGGAGGGTATATAATCATGACGGAATTAATGGAATTCGTATAAAATTTAATCTGAAATGAATGGAATGAATCTGGAATATCAAATGATATTGAGGAAATGTAAATCTAAATTGGATAAAATCAATAATCATTAACTTTTAATGACAATTTATATTAAAAAGTTGAAGCTATAACTCAAAAAAAATGTATATTGGTTAAATTATATTTTGTAATATCAAATTGCATATTAAATATTAATTTAGTTATACACAACATATGAAATTGCCATTTCCAATGAATTTTCATAGCTAATTACCGAAATCAAACTAATAATCAAAATTATATTTTAGATCAAATTCTGTGCAAGCTTTAGATGTAATTTAATAGCCAATCAATTTATTTTTATTTTTAATAATTCGGCAATTTTGAAAGACAAACGCAGCGGGCGAATACCTCCTGCCTGCTGTCTCCTGCTGTTGGCTGGGGGATGGGAGGGAAATGTAACAAACAAAAAAAAAATGCCAAAGCAATTTCCCGTTGAGAGCATTTCACGGGTCTCTTGGCAAAGTCAAAAAACAGGAAACCCATGAAACACGCGTTCCTAATTAAATTCGAATGAATCGCTCGCTCGATGGCAAATGCTGAAATTTAAATTAAGACATCGCTGATGCTGATGCTGATGCTTCGAAGGGAGTCGTTGGGTAGCAAACAATGGTGACTACACTGAGCATGTGTGCGTGTGTGTGTGCATGTGTGTTCCTGGCAAAGACATGCCACGTATGTGCCCACCTAGCTGCCTGTCAGTAGCGCCGTTTGAGGTTAAGTTTTTGAGCTGACAAAGCATTGCAATTGCAGCGGCTGCGAGAGCGACAGCGACGCGCTGGCAAAGACCACGACGTCGGATATCCTGGCAACGTGCACCTAGCTCTCTAAGTGATTGTCAACTCGCATCTAGCTGCCTGCCTAGGCGACTGGGCGTGGCTGCGTAGCACACAGAGAGAGAGAGAGGGAGAGGGAGAGCCGCCATTAATTCACGACTTGTAATTTCCTCACTTCAACTGCAGGATGATGACATTGGCGTCGCCTCACGTGAGCGCCCAAAAACTGTTTTTGACTATCAATTAAATACAGTCAGTCAGGCTGGCTGGCTGGCTGGCTGGATTGTGAAGCCAGCAGGTTCGGTCTGGCCTGGCCTGGCGCACGGCAAAAGAACACTTTGCATGTGTCACCTAATTAAAATTTTGCGCAAGCGACCATTTCAAGTCTATTAATTACCTAGACTTGCACAACGGGCCCCAAGATAAAGCGCTGCCGTTGTTCTGGCCGCCTTTTGTTGGCAACGTCGTCGTCGTCTGCCTGGCTGGGCCAAATGCAATCACTCGCCTTCAATTTTCACGCCCATTGTCAACAAAAATCTGTGCAACTGCGACAGGACCCCCACATCATTTAGCTGTGTGATGAATGTGCCACTAGATACGTGTGTGTGTGCGTGTGTGTATGCGTAAAGCCAACGTCATTGTCCTAGAAGCGTACGAAACATTTCATTCAGACATCGTCCGCCTCGTCATCGTCACGAGCAGAACTTGGCAGTAATTTTGAGTTGTGCAACGCCACGAAAGAATCAGGGGGCGTGCACGGGCGGCGAATGGCTGAAGGCAGTAGCAATAAAAAGGGACCGGGACACAGAGCAATGCGTGTGGCCGCAACATTTACGCAGACGTCTCACAATTGCAGCTCAGCTGGACAATGCACTTAGATGTGTGAAGCGAATATGGCAATTAATAATATAAATATATATGCATACATGATAATATAATATGGATTATTACATTAGCATAAATAACATAACAAATAACAGAAATACCACATCAGGTTGACTTTCATTCCGCACTCTATGACTGCACGAAAATCGAGCTCTGCTTCAGTCTAGTCTGCACTTAATTCTCTCAGTGTGCGACTTGCTGCACGGCCTTTGCACAGTTCAAAATGTGTCGGTGATTTACAACAATGTCGCCTACACAAATTTTCCAAATGTGTTTTTGCCACGAAAGCAAACACACACACAAACATGCACACACACATGCAGACATGGCTTTGCCATACATTGACACGCATGTTGCAGTCTGTATCTAAACTGCATGCGAATGCGTGTCTCGTCCTTGGCCAACACGTACATGGCACCCACCCACACACACACACACACACACATGCACTCCTGGAGTGCGACTTTATTAGCGGAAGTGCTTTATTTAAGCTGGAGAGAGAGAGAGAGAGAGAGGGAGAAAGAGTAGAGAGAACAGAGGCAAGTCCTGGCAGGCAGCCAGGATTCGGCGTGAAGTCGTTTGTAATACGGCCACGTATCTGGTGAGGGCCAAAAGCGCATGGCAGGCATTTTACTTGAAGGAAATTGCATTTTCGACATTTTTCACACTTGGCAGCAGCAGCAGCAGCAGCAGCAATAGCAACAGCTGCACGAGCAGCAGCAGGCAATAGAGTTGCGGCACAAAAGCGCTGTCAGCCAGCAGCAAAAAGGCACAGCACAAGCTAAACAACAACTGCAGCGGCTGAAGCGAGCGGCAGGCAGAAAGCCACTAGATACTTTGCATGCAGGCAGGACAACGTGCGACGACTCCTGCTGTTCGTCGTGCCGCTGCTGCTGCTGCTGCTGTTGCTGTTGCTGTTGCTGTGCCTTTCGTTTTTGTCACACCTTGGCCAAAAGGTGTCAAAGGTGCATTCACTGTTGTTGTTCTGTTTGTTGGTTTACTTTTTGCTGTTGTTGTTGTTGTCGTTGTTGCTGGGGCTGCGTGTGCGGCATTTCCGTTCATTTGTTTTACTTTGCCAAAGGGAAATGCGCAAAAAGCGCAATCAAAGCGGAAATGAAATTTGCAGGATGTAGCATAAAAAGAAAAAACAAAACAAGGCAAAAAACAAAAAAAAAAAGAGCTTAATTTTAAGCACACACACACATGAGCACAAAAGACGCGACAAAGGACTAGGCAAGTGCCCCGTAAAGCGTTCGGGATTTAATACAATTTTGAAATGCTTTTGGCCTTCTAGGCCAATTTGTGTTGGCCAACTGGCGCTGGCGCTCTGGCTGCATGGCAGCGATAACACAACACCAGTCCATGTCCACGACCATGCTCACGACCATGCCCACGCCCATGCCGCAAGGCCCACTGCGAAAGCCAAAGCCAAAGCAAAACCATTTTTAACTGTGTGCTGCATTAGAGCGCAGCGAGGCGACAACTGGGTGAGCAGGGGGCGGCCCGATGGATATGGCGCCTGGCGACATTATTGTCAACGCTTTTCAATGCGGGGGCGTGGCAGTGGCAGTGGCAATGGCATTGTAGCAGCACCAGCTGCCAGCCCATGGCTCCCGCCGCTTGGCCAATGCGATACATTTTTGCAATAATTTGCCTTGGCTTCTGGGCACTTTAGGTTTGCGCAGGGCTGACCAAGAGCAGTGCAAAAGTGTGATTAGATTTGCTACGGTTCGACGAGGAAATTTAAAAATATGCAAGTTGCAAGAAAACTAAACATTTCTATTAGGCTATAGCTAAAAGTCTACAGCTTAGCTCGTTTCCATATGTAATTAAAATAATTTGCGAGCAAATTTTATTAATTGCATTTTGGCTTTAATAGCTGCCAGAAATGTTAGCCCTTTTGTTATGTAATCAAAGCCAAAATTAATTTAAAGAAGTTGCTAATATTTCGCCCATTCCCTGGAGCAGCTCTTCATACAAAGGCAACTGCAGAATTTTGTTTCCGCCTTAAGCTGTCTGTGCTGCATGCAGCTACCCTGCCCCGCCCTCTCATAAAGTCAGTTGCAGCTGCATGACAAACAGACAGACCAGACAACAACAACAACAACAACATCAACAGTGTTGCATGTGTGTTGCCGACGACAGGCGTTGAGTTCGTTGGACATTTTGTGAGCTGCTACGTTTATTTATTTATATGAGTGATGGTGCGGCAGCGGCAGAGGGGGGCGATGCAACATTGTTGTCAGCAGCAACATCAGCATGTTGCATTTATGAAATCCTTTTATCTTTTAAGTTGAATGCTAGCAAACATAAATGGGCGCTGGGCGTGGCTGGGCTATTACAAAAAGCTCTTTTTGGCAGCAATATTGTCAGACATGGTTACATGCCAACTGCGTTTACTGACACCGCCTGCCCCACCTCTGTCCAGCCCCAAGCTTTGTTTCCTGCTTTTTTCAGTCTACCTACCGAACAGAGCTGTCACCTTGAGTGTCATTAATGCATGTGACATTTTCATTATAGCTACTCTTTCTCTCTGGGATTTCTCGCCTTTTTGGGCTGTCAAAATTTAACAGAAAAGTTGATCAGCAACGCATTTAGTGTGAGCGGTAAGGCAATACCCGTTGATAGTGGGAGAAACTGAAAATTGTACTGCAAGCCGAGGTGCGCGTTAATCTAAAGTATCTCAAATGATTTCAATATTTTGCATTATTTACTTCAATTTGGAATTTAATATGTGAGACAAGTGTAACTTAGGAAATACTACTACTAAATAATCCAAACTCATATCATGTAAAAAGATTTCAGCTGTGAGCAAATTATTTCAGTATATTTCTATAGCTATTATTTCAATGAATGCGAATTCTGATAAGCAATCGTCAAGAAACTTAATATGAGAGGCCAAGCAAACTTAACTATTCCCATTATTGAGCCCAAGGCAAAGCCAAAAATGTTTGCTATTCTATAAAATATTCTAAAAGATTAGAAGATTAAGTCCCATTCCATAGCTTACCTTTGTTTCGGTCTTCGATTTATCCCTTAATCCACTTGCATGCACAGCACTCACAAGTCAAGCTTTATTCTTATTAAATATCATTTTTCATCTACCTTAATTTGCTTTTCCATTTACCTTCCAATCAATTCTAATCGCCGTATGACGTAGCTACGCAATAATCTTGTGGGGTCAACTGAATGCGTCAGCTTGAACCTCTGCGGACCCCACCCCGCCGACGCGTCGACCGTATTCCTAGCATCTTCGAAATCCTTCCGCAAATACCGAACAAATAGCTCGACTGTCTCTCTCATCAGCAGAGCAAATCAAACAGAGAGAGAGAGAAAAAAACTATTGTCGAGGCGAAAACCAAAATAAACTTTGCCAATGCCAATGAGTGGGTGCGAAGGGGCAGCTGCCACGCCCACATATCTCACACTTGAACGCATTTATTTGCTTAAGTATGAAATTTACATTCCATTAAACAAATTATTTTCTCAAACTGGCTAGATTGTAGGTGGTTCCACTGGTTGGCTGGGTGGTTGGGGTGTTGGGTGGTTGAGCGGGCCACAAGACAATTCCTACTTTTTGCATGACAATTATTTGTTTTCTATTTCCGCAACGCCTGCCTCAAGAGCTTGCCACGCCCGCTCTCTCTCTCTCTCACTGCCTGGCTCTATTTTTCCTTTTTTAATAACTTAAGCCAAGCAACACATAGCTCGACTCACCGTTGTTGTTGTTGTTGTCAGTGTGTTGTTCTGTTATCCTTTCTGCGCCATTGACAATGGCACAAACACTCACAAGTCCTGGGCGCACCTGCAATGTCAACATGGCCACGCCCACACACATACACACACAGAGACATACACGCGTGTGGGCAGCGCCCGTAAGGTTGACTACGTTCTAGCACGGCTCAACGGTTCAATTGTCTTAATTTCCTTGTCCTGGCATTTTGTTTGTCCAAGTCCAAGACGAGCGCGCATCGTCCTGTCTGTCGCCTGTCCTTTCGATTGCGTCCTTGCGGTTACCGTTGGCATTGCAGCTGTCAGCCATTTGTTGTTGTTGTTTTCGTTGTCTTGGTGTGCCTGTGTGTGTGCGTGTGTGTGTGTGTCTGTCCTTCTATCTACATTGCGCCGTACGTTTTCTGTTTCGGACAATGTGGCTCCAATTTTGACACATTCAAGCGGCGTCGCCGGGACCAGTCTCCAGTCTCCTCCCCAACTACCACTGCCACTGCCACTCCCACTCCACCCCAACCACTATCTTTACCAGTTGCCGCCTTCGTCATTATTTTCGCTTGGCTTCGACCCCAGTGAACAGCCAACAGGCAACAGCCATCAGCTAACAGCCAACAGCCAGCGGCGAGCGGCCAATGCGTTATGCTTCTTCCTTCTGCTGTTGCCCATTCATTATTTGTCAATGTCAGAGTCGGAGTCAGTCCGTCAGCTTTTGCAGCTCGTCCTGGCGCAAGGTCCTGCCGTTGCGTCTTCGCCACTGTTTGCGTTTTGTCAAAATGGAAATGAAGAAAATTTGCACGGTCGCTGCATTTGTGGCATTTTTCCAACGCGGACGTTTAGGTGTTCGCATGTCCTTTTTAATCATTTTTGTTGGTCTTCTGTGAGTGTGTTTTTTTTTCGTTTTGCATTGTTTTTGGTGCATTTCTGCACGCTCTTTACGCTTTGTGTCCCGCTTGTCATTTGTCTTGCATTTTTATGCGTATTTCAAAAAAGTCCTGTTCGAGTCCTGCACAAGTCCTGCGCAAGTCCTGCTCTCATTTGTTGCGTGCAACCATTTGAAATGCGACAACTTTTTGCACAACAACTGAACAATGTTGTTCTTGCCTCTGCTGCTGCCTCTGCCGCTGCCCCTGCTGCTGCTGCTACGTGCAGTTCATTTATTATGTTGACACTTTGAAATTAACTAAGGAAATGAAATAAATTGATGTGACTTTATGAAGTGCGCGAACTGTCCGCCCAACCCAAACAGGCTGCCCCTTCCCACACCACGCCCCAACACTGACTGACTGCCTGACTGTCTGACCGGACCGTCATTGGCAGCGCATTGTGCTTAAAGTTTATCAGTTGAACTCTTCACCGCTCGGGGTTCGCTCTGCTAATTAAAGATGCTGATGAGCTTCAAGGCGAAGAAGACATGTCTCTTAATGCCACTAAGTTTGAGTCTGCTTGTAGATATAATTGTAATAAAATTTAGGTGAGAGAGAGTGAGAGAGAGGGAGAGAGAGGTGTTTCGTAAAACTAATGGAGGACTGTGAGATTTTTTTAATAGTTTGCATTAATATAAAATTTTTAAAAGCACGTTCTTTCTCTTTCTGTGAGTGTCTGTCTCTCTCCAACTCTCCCTTCCTCATTTCTTTAACTATTTGTCCATCTCTCACTATTTCTATCTCTCTCTCTCTCTCTCTTTCTATACGGACGCTATTCTTTCTCTCATTGGCTCTATATATTTTATTCTATCTCTGTCTAGCCTCTCCCTATCTTTCTATCGTTCCCACCCTCTCTCTCTCTCTCTCTCTCTCTCTCTCTCTCTCTCTCTCTATCTCTCCCTCTCTCACTTTCCCTCCCAATCACTCCATCTCACTCTGCTCATTATACAACTTTATTATCATATATTTTATATTTGAGCACTTTTTATTCATATTAAATCCTTGTTTACTCCATTTGCATTTTATTAATGAAATGAAATTATTATTTGTGTTGCATTTAATTAATGTTATTCTGTTGACCGCATACAAATGCGCTTATCAATCTGAATAAAAAGAAAAAAAAAAAAAGGAAGAGCGAGAAAAAAATCGAGAAACACTAGCAGCATTAGGTGTTTAATGCACTTTTCAAATGCAATTAGTGCCGCAAACTGTAAACATATTAAATGACAATTAATTTGTTGGCAATCAATTGTGAAATTGCTAGTCAAACAGCCAAAATGCATTAACATTAATGCAGTGAGCACTGACCGCAGCGGCTAAACTCTGAAAACAAAAAACCAACAAGAGTAAATTAGCCAGCTGAGCTCAGGTTCTAGCATTAACAAATGACACGAGCTGAAAAGGGAATTCAGAGAAGAGAGGTACGAATGCTATGCAAGCTGCTTGACTATACGCAAAGAGAAGAGAGCTCATGGCATGTGACTGTGAAAGATCAATGAGAGGGGAGATATATGAAATGCATATATGACTCTCATCAAGGTCTTCATTTATGTCCAATGTCGTCTTTTCTTTAATGCTAAGAGGGTAGATAAAAGCTCTCAGTTGCATCATTATTCTCTCGCTGAATCAATATATGTATATCTCTGTCTACATTCATATAAATGAGCAAGTTCAACTCAAATCACAATATGAATATATACAAGAAATATTCTCCTATTTAGGAACTCATAGCTCGAGCATCTCTACTTAAACTCTTATAAACTGCTTTCAATGAGTTTTGACAGCTAATGTCATATGGAGTTTGCAGCCTGTGCTCAATCATCGCATGGTTCACATGTTGTCAGGCTTCAATTAACCGACGTTGGACTAGGTTTTTGTTTTAATTAGCAGCCCCTTAATCGAAAATTCAACAGCTAATTAGTGCGTCCGACTACTAAATGCGGATTGCACATAAAAAAAAAAGAAGGAAGGCATATACATACACACGAATCTGGCTGGCTATGGCCTGACCGGGCTGCTAATCCTCATTAAATAGTTAAATTCAAATTAAATAAATTGCCGCAAATCAATTATAAATAAGCATTGTAATTAGAAGACCTCAGCGGTGCCTAGGCACCGGCTCCAACTCCACCCCAGCTCCGTCCCCGGCCATTAGCTACGGGTACGTTTCGTGTCCCCATTTCCCCATTCGCCTGTTGCACGACAACATTATGATGACGCGCTGTTGCGTTGCTGGCGCCATTTCAATTAGTTTAACAGGCGCAATGCAAGAGGCCAAATTAAACGTAAATGTTTGCAAAATACAAATGGGAACGAGAGTAAAAAGAATATATAAATAAACAAAAAAGAAGAACAAGAATTAATCCCTCGACAGTCGGCGAGGACACGCAACACGAATTTGAATGCACTTGCCCCAAGTATTTCCCAGTAGATTCTGCAAATTGTTGCTGCTACAGTTCTGCTTGCGATTTTGCAATCGCTCGCCTCCAATACGTCAAGCACCGGACAATGGCCAGCGACCGGACAGCGGGCCAGGGGGCTCGAGCCGGGGAACACGGTTCGAAAACAGTTGACAACAACTTAATCACTTAGCATTATGCAAATTTAATTATTATCACTTCATCATCGACAACATCAACACGAATGAAACGCGTACTGTCTGCGCGCCAGCTCTCCCCCGTCTCACTCTCTATCTCTCTCTTGCTCTCTTTGTCTATCCCAGCGGTCCTGAGGTATCCGGTTCGTGTTTTATTCATAGCATTGATGACTATCAGGCAAATGGCTGCAGCAGACAATGAATGTAGCTGTGCCAGCTTGGCATTGGTATTGAACGTCTCTCTCTCTCTCTCTCTCTCTCTCTCTCTCTCTCTCTCTCTCTTCTTGTTTCTTTCTATTACTCATTATCATTGTATTTTGTTTATAAACGAAAATTTCATTCATATATTTGACTACTTCACTTCTTGAAACACCTTAGTGTTCTGCTCCAACTTCCTTCTCAAATTTAATGTTAACAACTTCACATGTTTATTTTTAATATAGTAAAAACTTTGAAGCGCTCCGAAAATAGCCTTGTTTTAGTGTGACATTAAAAGCCAAGCCGAGGCCCCGCATATGTATTAGCCATCATTTGAGTTGGCCTAGAAAACGATGGGTTTTTATGAAGCTTAGCAGAACCTGCGTTATGGGCAACCATTTGGGCATTTTATTTGCACATTTGGCGTGGCAATAATCTGCTTGGCCCCATTTAAGTGGCTGGAAGTGCCCTCGGCACAATGGCACATCCAGCTTTTTTACAGCCTTGTGTAGTTTATTTAAAATGCCATTAAGTGCAAAACAATTTCAGTATCCGTTTTGCCACTGCCACTGCTACTGCCACTGCTGCTGCTGCTGCTGCTGCTGCTGCTGCTGCTGTTTCTGTTTTCATGTTGATTATGAGAGTAATGGTAATACAAGTGAAAACTGCAAGATATGAATAGATATGAACTATGAAATACCCTTGAGTAATAGCTGACACAGCAGCTGCAGGATAATAGAAGGTATTCAAGCATTTTACAATGCAAGCAGAATACTTACAGCTCAAGTTTCCATTTGGCATTCCATCTAAAAGTTGAATCTAAACTAGCAGAGACTCAACACATACATAGACATTGTGAAGAGAGTATGAACTACTGCATATGGGGCAGAAAACTACAGCTGTAGGGCATTTGGCCAGAGGCACAAACATTTTGTTTTAAGATCGCCAAATGAATGCCGTGATGGGGCCAGGGAAATCATGATATACAACTAGCAGGCAACCCAGGCGGGGCCATTAAAAAGCGACTCTACACAAACACGCCGACACATAGCAACACACTCATGAAAGGTGAGAAAATATGCAACCAAAAAGTGGCAGAGCGAAAATAGTGCCCAGTGCCAAATGTATTGTAGTAATAACAATAAAAGCAACTGCTGGCAGGCAGGCAGGCAAGAAGGCAGGCAGGCAGGCAGGCAAGAAGGCAGGCAGGTGGCCAGGGTGCTGGCTCTGAATGCGACTACGGCCTGGCTTGGGATGGCTCGGCTTGGCCCGCATCGGTGGTGGTAACAACAAGTTGCACGTGCTTTCAACTTAATAACGTGGCTTTTATTTTTACGGGCTGTGCAGCAGCAACAACAACCAGCAAACACGACACGAATAAAAGAGCAACAAGCAAAGGTTGAGGCTGTATATCAAAGCCAAGCAGCAAAGATTCCCATCACATCTTCAGCTTATTCGCGCGAACTCTCCCACTCTTTATCTCTGGCTCGCTCTCTGCATATCTCGCGCTCCCTCTATCAAAGTGACTGCATCGACAAACTACCGACAGCAAAAACAGCCATAGCAAACAGCTCTGTCCACACTTTTCGCACCTTTTTTTGCATTTAGCAGCGAGCACAGGTATATATATATACATATTTATACATACATATATAAATAAAGGAAAAAAACACACACACACCCACACAGAGCCACACACAAAGAAAGCACACACAAAATGGCGTAACGTTGCGGATTTTACGCACGGCAAACACTACTACGCGCGCGTACACAACAACAAGAAAATGCACTCAGGCTTAGTGTCGGTCGACGGCGACGCTCGCCCCTCCCCCATGCTGTAGCAGCCCCCATCAAAAGCACCTAAGCCCAGCGAACGCTGCTCCGGCCAGCTGCCCCATCCCCTTTGCAACGCTGCTGCTGCTGCCGCTGCTGTTTGCACCTTTTTATAGTCCGGGTGGACGCTTCGTGTGGGTGCAAACTTTTTGAGGTCTGCTTTGGTAAGTGCTGCTGCGGACCGCAGCTTAGTTACGTTGAGGTTGCCTCCGTCTCTCACAACAGCAGCAGCAGCAGCAGCTCGAGACAGCGCGAGAGTGTATGAGCGTGAAACGTTGAGTTACCTGCAGCTCATGCGAGGCCATAGCCCGTGCCAAGCCAAATGTGGTCAGATATGACAGACACAAGCTGCATAGCGGTTAACTGACTAGGCTAGAAACAAAACATAATTGTTATCAATGTAAATTTTACGAGCATTAAGCGAGAAGTAATCAGGAGTCTGATAACAGGCAAAGAGTATAAAGAAAAGCTGCGAGTGATTCCTAGAATGCCAAAGATATTTTTTAGTAGCAATTATTTGACAAATATGAAAATAAATAAATTAATTTGTATTAATTAAAATTTTAAAGTTTAGTTGAACAAATTTTAAATAATATATACAATATTAAAGACTGTGGAAATAAAATACATTTTTCGTATGCTTACAGAAGTTGGATAGAAATGTTAAGCAGCATTGAATACTATTAAAATACATTTAAAGTATATCTAAAATTCAAATATTGCCAGAAGGCTTTTAAAATATGAGCACTTCTTCTTTCTTGTTCTTGTAGAGCATACAGCATTCACTATATACTAACTGTAAGCTGTCAAACTCATTTTTTTACAACTGATTCAATATATATATATGCATATATATAAAATATATATTGTTGAGCAGTGCGCACGGCCAAACAGATTTATGCTTGAAATAATTTATAGAAAAAATACAGAAATTAAATAAAATGGCATTACGGCTGACGGTGTGCAGCAACTCTGGCCGTGTCGACGTCTATCCTATTAAATGTCCATTTGGCGTTTTGTTATGCGAGTTGTTGGCGCAACTTTCATCCATTTAATTTTGTAATATATTTTATTTTTATTTTTTATTTTACTTTCTTTTTTTTTTTGCAGCTAGCGCCCAACATCATTAAAAAACTGTCATTAGCAGTTGAGTACATGAAAACTGAATTTTCATTACGTTCGCTGGTCCAGCAGGCGAAAAAAAAATTGCTATAAAAGCTATAGTCATGTTAAGGGAAAATTCAGCTTCTCTTCCTCTCTCTCTCTCTCCCACTCTCTTTGCTTATTTTTTCAGCTCCCATTCGCTTTGTAATAATTGTTGTTGTTCGTTTATATAATCGAATTTTAAATAAGTGTGTATGTGTGTGTGTGTGTGTGTTTGTGTGTGCTTATTGTGCTTGTATTGTGTATGTACATTCCATTTAAGTGATGTAAGCGCACACCTGTCGTACTTTGTCAAGGAGACAGACGTGTTGTTATATAATGATGTACGTAATATAATATTTTTTAATTAGCGCCAACCTCAAGTTGTAATCGAATAAATGCCTTATATATATTTGTCCAGCAATCGACTCGAATATCTTAAACAGATTGGATTAGATACCTATTGCAAGTGTTATGTATGGCATATGGGATGACAGAGTCTCGAATATTAATTGCAAAATGTTCGAGTGGCTCAGATAAATGCAATAAAATTGTATATGTCAATATGAGAAATTATTTCCATCTGCAGTTATGCATAACTCAGCCTTGGCATTTGCCAGCTGAACTTAACCATCTTGTCTAATGAGATGCTGACAATATGCTTACTTAGCTGAGAGACTCTAGTGACTCTAGCTGTAGTAGCTGTAGCTGCTGCTGCCTCTCAGTTTATCGTCTGTACACACTTTAACACTTCCGCTTGGCAGTCGTCAAATGTAATTAATATCCTGTTACACTTTGTTTGACTAGCCCGAAGCGTTTTTTAAAATTAATTACCAGCTGTAGTGTGCAGACAACACGAAATGTTGACAACGTTGTTACTAAGCCCCAGACATTTAACATACAAACACAATCTACAATCCATGCAACTAATGCCGAGCTGTCAGCTCATTATTATCAACAGAGTGTGTCCATTGTCGTTGGCAGAGAAACTGTCTATGCTACAATATATATATGTATATATGTGTATAGCACTTCGAGCAGTATATGTAAATGTATATGTATTCAAATCGAGCCAAAAACCCACTCAACCAAATTAACACTTTGGCAGAGAGTGAAGAAGATAACACAGTTGAATGTGGATGGGCAGCAGCGGGGAACTGCTGACTGAGGACTGGGAACTGGGGACTGGGCACTGGAGACTGGGCGCTGGGTTGCAGGAGGCCAAAGGGCAGCATGGCAGATAATGCTCAAAGGCATTATTGTCAATATCAGAGGAAAATGTTGCAATCTTAATCTGTAATCAACATAAAATTCAGTCAGTGGAAAATGTCATCACGGCGATGCGAGCAAGATAGATAGATGAAGAGACAACAGGAGCGAGGCAGAGAGTGAGGCTGTAGATATATGGGTTGGGAGTGGGGATGCCTGGCAGACAAGTTGGGGTTACGACAATTCAATCACAGCTTGGCCAAATCAACAGTCGACCATTTGGCCAGTCAGCCCCATCAGTCAGCAGAGCCAGCCAGAGTTGACCACGTCGCCCACCCGCTGGCGCGGCCTAAGGCAAATTTGTTGCGGTTCTTTGTTACTTTGATTTCGTATAGATTTTGAGCTTAAAGCGGCCGGATGAAGAGCTCGACAAGCTGAACAAATACCCTCTAGCAAAATTCAGTTCGGGCATAAGCGCTGAAAAGAACTGTCAAGTGAATAGCTTGAGCTTGAAGACTTTTGAATTTCTATTAATAATTGATATAAATGGCTTACAATATATATAATACTTAATTCTTAAGTTATTTGTTTGCTATTTTTGGAAATATTTTCTATAGCTGCAGCACTTTATAGCGTATTTTCTAGTTGCATCCGTTGGTTTGTTTTTTCAAATTACTTTGATTTTGGGCCTGGAAGTGACTTTTGTTGAAGTCAGCAGACAAAGCAGAAAAGTTGCCTGTAAATGATACGACACAAACATCAGCAGCAAGCGCAGCAGCAGCAGCAGCAACAGCAGCAGCAATAACAACAACAGCCAGCCAGCAACAACAATTAAATCAAGTGCAATTTCAACACAAATATTTTAAAGTTTTAACCGCACACACACACATACACACGCACAGCCATAGCCACTGAGAAGTTGCAAAATATTTGTCATGCCTGGCACGGACACACACAGGACACGAAGGAGCCGTAGCCAACGTCGTCGGTGGCGTCGACGTCGTCGTCGTCGTCCTCCTCCTCCTCCTCCTCCTCCACGACATCGTTGTCACAGACACCCTGTGGCCAACCGCAAAGAGACATGGCCGAATAGTGACATGGCCTTACGAGACAGTTGTCAAATGCACACAAACACACCAACACACCAACACAGCACACACGCACACACATAACCACAGATGCTTGAGCTGAATATCTCAAAATATCTTGTATATGCATGTGTGGAAATGCTTAAAATTCATTACATTTCTGTGCAATTTGTTTTTGATTTTTCATTTCATTTCACGGCACAATTTATATGGCGAACCTTTCCCATCCTTTCTTTCTCACACCTCTTTTCTCTCACTCTCTCTCTTTCCCTCTCGCTCTGCACACCGTTCTCAATCTTGCTGCGCTTCCTGCTGTTGATTGTCTGCGCCGAAAAATTTGCTCGTCAGGGAACTGGAGCAGGAGCTGGAGCTGCTGAAAAGAGACGCAAACAAAAAAAAGGCGCATCAACGTGAATTGCTTCGTCCTGTCAGGTAACAGGTCGTAGCATGCCGCAAAATATTCGTCGCGCTTTATGTCCCCGGGGAAATCAAACATTTCATAATTAGTCATTGGCATTGGCGTTGTCCTGGCGTCGCGTCGCATCGAGTCGCTCTGGTCCCATGGCTGAGTTATGATTCCATCTTTTCAGTGTGGCCTTTTTCCAGTGTGGAATGGGGCGCACAGAACCTGTGGCGACCCTGAGCACATGGCAATTAAAAAACCGTTGCGCGTTTCTGGTATTGGCCTCTGAGGCTCTGAGGCGCATTGAAATTGCTTCTCGAAATGCAATCGAAATTGGCAACGGCGAACGAAAGGACAGGGGACAGCAGCAAAGCGGACCATGGCATACGGCACACGGCGCACGGTACGAAGCCAAAGCCTAAGTCAAAGCACAAAGTATGCTATTGCCTCGCGGCGACATCAACTGTGTTGCCAGCTAAAGGGAAATCTAGTTTAATGTTTTTAATGCGAACACAGCCAAAGTGAGTGGACATGCAGGCCAGCCAAAAGGGCAGTCGTTAACAGAGCGCAAAGGCTAAGTACACAGGCGTGGCTTGATTTGATGGTTTGAAAGAGGGAGCTTATGGATAATTGAATATATACATACATACATATATATTGATTAATATGCCAGAGGTACGTTCAGTCAGGCATTCGACTCTAGCCTCAGATCAATGCTAAGCTGCATTGCCCCTCTTACAACTCGATCGCAGCAGTTGCTGAAGAGTTACCAATTCGTATTTTTCCCTCTCATTTTTAGAGTGCAATTCATCGTTTGATATTGCAATGTGCCCACAGTGCCCACAACAGCAACAGCCACAGCCACAGCCAGAGGAAAAATTGATTTGTTTTGCAACATTCAAAAGGATTGCAACAAACTTCAAAAAGCAACAACAGCAACAACAACATAAGGTAAGCGAGAAAATCGTTTTGCTGGTGCGACACAGCATAACATTCAAAGGGCCCGCCCAACACGTTGCCGATGCGATTCGATTTAGCTAGTCCGGTAAACGAGTAGCTCTGGTTGCTCGTCAGTCAGAAACAGCAAAGGAAACACCGAGTTCATTTGCCAAAAGGGCCACAAGAATTGCTATGTGTGTGTGTATATGTGTGTAAAAGCACAAGTCAAAAATGTATTAAAAAAAAAAATTGTTATTATTTTAGTTGAAATAAACAATATTTTGTGCTTTGGCAGTGGACCACTGAATAATTGAAAAGTGTCAAGAGCAGCAGCAACAGCAGCTTTAACAAGTTTTTAAACAAAAATATTTGCAGAAAACATTTCAACCACACACACATACTCACACTCACGCATGCAATCTTTAAACATATGAAAATTGCAAAGCAATTAAATGAATTGCTTAGATAAAGGGTGAGGTCTAGAGAAGAAGTCAACGAAGCAGAGGTTGGCGCTGCAGTTTTAACTGCTGCTGCTGCTGCGGCTGCGGCTGTGCAGTCAACTGACACAGCGACGCAGTTGTAACCCGGCGCACTCACTAATAGTTCTAATTGCAAAAAGCAATTAAAACTTTCGCCAGCTCAAGAAACACATACACACACACACACATGTGAGCACACACACACATAAACACGAAGAAATTGTTAGAGACATCAAAGTCAAACAGCGGCAGGCGTCGGCCAAGGCACATCAATCACAAAAATTTCAAGTGTGCAAAACTTGTTTGCCAAAATGCTGCGGTGCGTATCTAAATCTCAATCTGTAGCTGCTACAGTCTGAGTCTCTCAAGAGAAAGAGCGTAAAAGAGAAAGGGGGAAAGGGGGACACAGGGGAGACAAGCACACACACTTTATAAATTGAATTGGCATTAAGCATAAGGCGGCGCAGTTAAGTATGCTACAAAAAAGACAAGACAGCAAAGTGTTGCCTATGTGTGTGTGGGAGTGTGTTTGCGTGTGTGCAGCTTAAGCTGAGCTTGTTGTTTGGCATTTGAAGTGCGTGCCTGGCATTTGTAACCCAAAAAGTTAGAGTTTAAATGTTAGATTCAGTGCAAATTGCATGAGAGAACTCGAATTGAAAACTAAGTCAAAAGCAAAGGCATGCGAAATTATTGATAAGCCAATGAAGCGTAGCAGAAAAGTATAAAAATTCCTAGAATTATTTAAGTATATTACCAAGGCTTACTGATGGAAAACTATATAAAGACAAAATGCGAAGCACTAGAATAATAAAAATAATATACAAATATAAATTAAATATTTAAAGTGCCAAATCTGTTACGCTTGACTGAACAAAGCATAACTGAAAAAGGTCTTAGAGCTTTTTCGTAGAAGAGAAATTTACAAAATAAAGTCGACAAAATGTAGCTGATGATCTTAACAGCGATTGGCCATTTGGCCAATTGTACGATTTATTTGCATATACTCAGCTGACTCCAAATTGAAAACAGAAACTGTACAAATTCATAACCAGCTTGAAGCTCAACTGGAGCGGAGCAGCTATAGAAGTAGCCGCCAGACAAGCAAGCAACATGGCAAGCCACCCACAACAGCAACAACAACAACAACGACAACAATAATGGGAGTAGCATCAGATGAAGGAACCATCAATCAGCCAGACGCAGGCAAAACGCAGCTATTGGTGTGAAACTGTTACGATGGATGTGTGTGGGTGTGTGTGGGTGTGGGGCTATAATAGGGGGCTAGTGAAATGGAGGGCGGTGCTGGATAACAACAAATGCAGCTGTAGCTGATGCTGCAGCCTGGCAAAATTGTAATACATTTAACAGAATTTAATGCATTTGCCACAGACATTAATCACTGTGATGCACAGACAGGCCAGAGTCAGAGCCAGAGCCTGAATCAGAGACAGACACAAACACAAACCAAAAGACAGAGACAGAACGAAGGAGAGAGATAGCGAGAGTTGAGTGTGGGCTGTTGATTTTTGCCAAAGCTGCTGTTGCCGTTGCTGTTGCTGCTGTTGCTGTTGCTGCTGTTGCTGTTGTTGATGCTTCTGTTCAGCCTAGGGCCTTCAGCCAGAGTATCAGATATTGAAAAATTGAATATTGCATGTCCAGCAAAATATATGTACACATACACTGAGCAAAACACATTAGCTACAATTGAAGCCTAAATATATCAAAGAGTAGAGCGAAGAAAGATATCAAACTCTAGCATATATTTGATTTTTCTCTTCTTAGTTTCACAATCGAAGAGAAATTTCTCTCAGTGTACGCCGACTGCCGACTGCCGCCTGATGAGCTACATTGCTGCACGCTTTATTGGCACTATATGCATATGCGAAATGGTTTGGGGCCTCAACAGACTCCGGACACGATTGAATGCACACTTGGCTGTGAATGATTTCTGTGTAAAAATGATGCTTGCTATGGATGAGTGTAGATGGCTGCAAGTATATGTGTGTGTGCGTGTGTGTGTGTGTGTGTGTGTGTGGGCGGGCGATATCATTGCGTTTGGCAACATAATTGCATGTGGCCATATACATAGTTTTCGGCATAAACCTAGCGCCAAGTTATTCAATTTAAAAAAGGTCGCAATCGCCATCGAATGCGTGTACGAATGATGATTATGATTATGATGATGATGAGGAGGACGAGGCTGGGAGGAAGGTCTGCGATGCAGTTGCAATATGAAATTTAAAACGCTCAAAGGCGTATCCATAACCAGTCAGTCAGTGAGCAGGCAAACGTAAGTCGAAGGACAAAAAAAGGACATACGATGCGAACGAGAGCTCGTTCGTTGTGCAAATATGAGCACTTTGCCATGATAGACGCCAACAAGGATGAGATTCACCATGTTGGCGAAGAGGGCGCAGAAACACAGGGGTATTTGCCATAAGAGGAATACCAACTGCATGTGTATGCGTGTGCTGGTATGTGTGTGTGCACATACTCAAGTGCCGTTTCCATTGACGATTCGAGCTGCGCTGCGTTTATATAGTTGATGCTGAAGTTGAAGATTTTTGACTTTTATGCAACAATTCGCATGCGAACGACAACGAGGACGATGACGACGATGACGACGGAGACGTCGACAGGATATGTTACGAGCAGTTCTCTTTGAGCCACTACTTACGCCAAAATATTTTTTACAGCTAAAGTTGGCGTTCGTATCCGCAGGCAGCGTCTGCAACTGACAATTCCAAGTGGGTTGCCGTTTGCCAACTTTTAGCCACGCTCACAAACACTCCCCACCACACAAATACACACACACACACATCTCATACACGTACACACATGCAAAGCAGCCCTGCCTCCCATATGTTATGTGCCTGCTGCGCTTTTTATGCACTCAGCTCCGGCTTACTTCTTATCCAAGTCGTTTGTTTCGTTCCATGCAATTAGACTTTGGCAGATCAGTTGCGGGCGGCGGCTATTACCAAGCGATGAGAAACCTTGAAAACTTTGCAGCCATTCAAGCGTACTTGCACTTGCTCAATTGCAGAATGCAGCTCAGTGTCAAACTGAGAGGGAGCATGAGTAGCAGTATGAGTGTTTGTGTGATAGTGGGAGTGGAAGATAGTGATAGCTAGAGCTTAATTGGAAATAACTCCAGGCAGAGTACTTCCAGGGCTTACCTCTGGCTGACTTGGAAATGCCAAAGAGATCAGGTTCAATGATACTTTGATATAGAAGGACATAAACCAAACTAAAGAAAGCCGAAATAATAACAAAGACAAATAAGTTGCGTATTAACTATAATCATAAAACTCATATTTCAATGGCCTCTCTTTTCAGAGTTTCCACGAATGGCATTGGACATTCATGTGTTTCTCAATTAGACAAGCTGAGGGTCAAACGAAACGACAAATGAAACCGAACACCACCTTTGGGATAGATAATAATACATCAATGTTAGACACGTGCGTTGCCTACAGTCTACCACATCAATTATGTGCGTATTACAAAGCCACACACACACACACACACACACGCGGGCACACACACTCAGAGTTGAACAATGGGCAGCAAAACCCAAACAAAATAATTAAAAACCCATGACATGCAAACTTCATATATCGAAATTCAAATTCAAACTCAAAATTCAAATACGAAATTCAAATCACGAGCTTCGGTCCAAGTTGCAGCTGTGTTGCAGCTGCAGTCTCTGAATGTAGCTCTGTTCGCTGGAAGCGACGATTTTGCTATCAAATAACATACACACACGCACACACACACGCACACACAAGGACAGACTGTCCATGAAGCTCGGCAGTTTGTTACGCATACGTCGTGTTGGCCATGTCAGCCAGTCGTCGCTCAGGCCTGGCAGGCAAAAAATGTTTGCCATTATTGCATACACTAATGAAGCTCATGTTACCAAGCCGAACAAGCCAGTGCCTAGCACACCCAATGCAAGAGAAAGCGAGATGGCAACGAATAGGATCCCATATCCTGTATGGATATGGCTCCTGCGCCCATTCGCCCATCCGCCCATGCGCCCACCCGCCTGCCGTGCGCACTGCACACGCATGATTTTTGCTTGTTGGAAATTCTGATTAGACTTAATTACTGTGTAGGGCCGTACAGTGTACAGTGTGTCCATCAAGTTGATAGGTTTTCAGCTGCTGTCTCGGTTAGCTATTTGCTGCTGCATGAAATATGTATCCATGCATGTCCATGCGTCCCGATCAAATGTTACATTATATTTTAATTAAAAACTTAGCCAGCTGCATCATTTGCCAAATGAATGGACAACTCGCCAGTTAATGTAAACGGCAAACAGCAAACAGCAGCAATTTTAATTAATCTAAAAGCAAAAATGTGCAACGACTGGAAAAATAATAAAAAAAAATAAATAAAAATAAAAAACACCATCAACAACAACAAAATAAAAGGGGGAAAATATAGGAGCCGCAGCTAAGTTTCATGGACAGCGCGTTGACATACTTGTCGTCCTTCCCCCGTTAGTTGTCCTTGTTGCAGTTGCGAGTTGCGAGCTTTTCGCTCATTGCAACGCGGCGCGGCGTCTTTTCATCATTTGTCTTTAGCCTGACATGCAACTCAAGTTGATTATGTTTAGCCAACAGCACTAGGCACTCGCTGCACCACAAATACCCTAGAAATTGTCTAAAAGAACTCTAAGAGACACTAGTCAGCCCTAAATCAAATTCGATTTCCAATAGGGCATCTGCTAGTCGTGCATGTCTCATGCTTTTGCTGCTTTTCATTTGCAAATTTGATGGATCACAGACGGTCGAGGTTGACATTAGCCGCAGCAGTTGTCCAAGTTGCATGCTGTTAATAGCTGCTCTTAATGGTTTCGTAATTGAGCAAAGGGGGGGGGGGGGCTGAAGTTGGAGTTGGGATTGTTTGTTGGTTGCATTGTCTACTTACTGAATTAAATAAGAGTTCATTGACAAATTGTTGGTCACTTACCTGAAAAGAGAAAAAAAAAGTTAGAATACAAATTTTTATTGCTATTATAGAGTTTCTCTATGATATATTTATAATATTCCAAATATTACATAAATATGACAATTCGAATGTGATAAATAAATGCAAGAAATTTACTTATATTAAAGTTAGTTAATAGATAAGGAGATTTATTACTGATTAATTTGTTATTATTTATAATATTAAAATTCAGATTCAAGAATTAGATAAGGTAATCAAAGTTTGTTTACAATTAAAAAGTATATCTGGAATTAATAAATTGGAAAAAATGCAATTATTTTACTATTATATCTAAATATTAAATGAGCCTCAAAAATATCATACTTCAGTTCACTGCCATAAATATGATATAAGACCCCAACGAGCCAGCTCTATATACTTACATATATATACATATATAGTATATTCCTACCCCGAAAACATTTACATATAATATACGCTTTGCTGCTTTTACGCTTTCAAATGTGAACCTTTTGCCACAATTATCTGACCACTAACACCAGCTGCCAACCGCTGTCCGCAGTGCATTAATTTACAAATATTTTTAAGCTGAATGTGTGTGTGTGTGGTTGTAACTTCAGCAGCATTCGGTGGCGCAGGCTTAACTTCGTTTTTTTCCGCTTTTTTTTCATTTGTGTTTAGACTACTTAATTCCTTGAATATTCAAGGGCCACAAAGCTCAGACCAAAAAGCAGTTGTCGCTGGCAACCACAGAACTAGACACGAGTCAATGGAGAGCACCAGCGCCACTGCTGGGCTATTGGCAACGGGTATTGGCCCGGATTTCGGATGCGAACTGGACTCCGGGCTGCAGTTGCGTTGCGTTGCGTTGATGTGGAGCGTTTTGTAAAGCTGTGAGCGGGCACTTTTTTGCACAGCTCCACTCAGTTCTTTCATTTTCGTTTTATTGTATTTTTTGGGTACAGCGAGAAGGACGAGTATATTGAAGTGTTAAAGAAAAATGCAGTCGAGTGTGGCGAAAGGACATTACTGGCTTTTAGCGACCAGCAGAGAGAACATGAACACATGCAGCGGGCCGAGCACGGAACGGGCCTGAACGGGAAGGCCAACACAAAATAAAAATGGAATGAATGTTGCATGGCCAGCCAGTCAGGCAGACAGGCAGTCGGGCAGGCAGCTAGCATATTGAAGTGTTGAAGTCGAATCACAGCCGGGAACAGGGGACTTGGAGCAGCACTGGGAGAGCTGGGAATCCAGGGACGACTGGACGAGTCGATGAGCACGCCCCACTGAAGTCGTAAGTGCCGTTCGCCACTGGATGACAATAAATTTCCATTTAATCGGATTTATTTGAAATTCTTATTTCTCTCCCTCCATGTGTGTATGTGTGCAGTGTGTGCGAGTGTGTGAGCGTCAGCTTTCTCGCTCACTCACACGCCCATACGCGGTCGCTTGTATAATTCTCGATGGCTGCTGCGGTTTTTACAGCAGTCGCGTGGCACTTGCTCTAAATTTTTTTTTTTTTTTTCTCTTTTTTTATTGTTTTTAATGATTTCTCTCCAGGCTAGCAGGCGTTGGCGAACAAATGACTATGTTGAAAATTCTCGTTCACTGTACGACGTCATATTTTTTTGCGATTTTAATTTCATTTGATTTGGGCAGGAGTCAGAAGCAGCCAGAGCAGCGGCATCAACTCTCAGGACTTTGGTGATTTTTTATGCAAATGCCCGGCCGAATCGAAGGTAGGCAAGCAGCAGCAGACGGCGAAAGGCCTTTGCTTTTTGGCATTTTAATTAAAAGTATAAAATGGGCTCAGTCAATGGCCAAATGATCGATATGAACCGACCCAAGCTTAGGAGGCAAAGGCACCAAATGAATATGGCGAATCAAATGGGAGTTAATCCATTTAGAATTTACTTATTGTGGAGGCCATCGCCGCTTCATCCACTCATCCATCAGGCGCAACTGAGTGCAGCGCCAGTCACTTAACGGCCAGTGAAAATGCAACCACGTTGAGGCATCGCCATTCACTCAAAATGTAATAGAAGCTGACGTGTTAAGGACCCGTTCGTTTCCACTGCTGCCACGTGCAGTGTCATCAAAAATGCATTGCAGCCGCCGTTAAACTTCCAACTCCTAAGCCATGGCCCGCACCAGAGGGCGAGCCCCCTCGCCTCACAGTTGCCTCTGCCCTTTGCCCACCTCCATTCGCGTCGTCAACGACCCCAGCTGTTTGGCAGCTTTGCCAACGTCGCGGCGTGAAAATTGCGCGCTTTGTTTGTTGTTTGTTTTGTTGACACGGCACTGCGGTGGCTGATGCTTTGATGCTCGACTCCTTCAACTGGAGCAGGAGCAGAAGCGGGAGCCAGAGCCCGTTTGTAAGTAGATGGCCTGCTGCCTTGAGCACTGGCATTCTACTTAGACTGGGGCCAGAGCCAACACCTCCTGCGTTTACTTCCACATCTAGTACTTTTGGCCAGTCAATACAGCACATTTTTATGCTTTGACATTTTTATGCGCTCCATTTTTACGGCAATGGCAGCTGACTGAGCTGGAGCTGGTGCTGGAGCTGGAGTTGAGAGTCTAACAGCGTTTACCAGCGCACACTGCAAGAGGCGAGAGAACTACGCGTCGATGCTTGTTTCAATGGTTCCCTGCTTGCTAATAAAGTTCTTTGGCTGCTTTCGCTGCTTTTCTTGTCTTTGACTTTAATGCGCTTTCAATAAAATTTTATGCGAGTTTTGCTTGCATGCAAATTTTATGACCTTTCTTCCTCCAGCTCCAGGCAACCTATGGCTACAAAAGATTGTCAACCAAACACAGGCAACAAAATGAAAATGCAATTTTTTATTTAGTTTAGCATTATTCTTTTTCAATCTTCAGTATGCCCTTTAGGTTTACAAGCTGTTTAGTGGGTGTGATAAATTAACAAACCCAAGTTGGATTACATCAAGCAAAGTATTATAAGTAAAGTTTGGCTTTAGATCTGCACTGATTTGAACATAGATAAATATACTTTTCTTTTTTTACTAGCATTTACAGGGTATCTCTTTGCCTATGCACACAGTTCTATCTCATTTTCTTGGTTTTTTGTTTTGCTGTTTTCATTCTCTATTTTATTTCATTTCTGTCGCGGGCGAATTCATTGCAGTTGTAACGTTTCTGTTGCCCGCCTCGCATGCCATTTTGTCGCATTGTTTTTGTTGTTGTTGTTGCGACTGTAAATTGCGCTTGTTATCGATAAATCATGCAACCATTATTTATGGTGTTCTGATGTGTGTATGTGTGTGTGCGTGCAGCTGCCTGCATATGTGACTGTCGTGTACCCCCTGTTCGCTTAGAGCGCTCCCTCTCTCTCGCCCTCCCCCACTCCATCTCTCTCACACTCGCGCTCCCTCTGTATGTTTGAAAATTATTTTTCAGTTTTCGATTTTTCGCTGCGAAATACCCATTGCTCGTACGTATGCTGGTTGCCGTGAGCCGTTGCATCATTTTCTTTATTTTCTCGATTTTTTTTCGCCTTTTTCTCTTTCTCTTTCTATTTTTTAAGGTTTTTCTCTTTGCTTTGCACTCAGTCAATGCGATTTTTCGTATTGCACGCTTTTTAGCATATGCCATTGGCCGCTCGGCCCTGCCCACTGACGCCCACACGGTTTTACTCGCAGCTTTTCATTGTGTGGAAGGTTTTTCACTTTGGATCTTCGTTGCTTTCTTCTTTTTTCATTTGTTGGTTGTTGCTGTTTTTTAGCATTTAATACAGTTGAGTGTCTGGCACAAATGTTTGGTAGAAATCGATAAACTGACAAATTGCTTGTTGGACTGTGTGTGTGAAAATGTGTGTGTGAGTATGCAAGTGTACCAGTGTGTGTGTGTGTGTGGTAAATGGTTAAGAGCTTGGTCGCCTGGTCGCTTGGTCGGTTGGCTGGTTGGTTTGGTTTGGTTTGCTGCATTGCCAACAGAGGACAAATTGTACAACTGTAATTGTTGTCATATTTAAAATGCGGAGCATTAGTTACATTTGCCAAGGAAATGTCTATAACATCTTTAAGCTGACAAAGAGCTAAAACTATGCCCAGTATAAGATAATGAAATAGCTAGTGATATTATGACTTGTAAGTCCATGTCTTAATCAAAGAATCAGTGTCTCTTTTTAAAGTAACTCGCAGAGAGTCTAAGTCATATTAAGAGAGCCAGAGTCCGAGTTGTACTGTAATACTAATTCACGGAGTACCTAAGTCTTACTCGGAGTATCAGAGTTTACCTCTCTAGTAGATCACATAGAGCCAGACTCTTAGTCTGGCAATCCCTGTCAAAATGTAGCTCTAAATGTAACTCACAGAGACCATAGGTCTTGCTCAGAGCATCAGAGTCTGAGTTCGTCTCTCTAAGCTGGCCTCGCAATATAAGGCGCATATACTCAAAGCCTAAGAGAGTCTAATTCTGATTGGGCGTGTCTAGGTAACTCAAATAGAGCAGAGCTGCAGCTAGTCTATTGCAGTACGTAAGACATACAATTCCATAATTCATAGAGATTAAGTACATAAGGGAGCTAGAGTCCTTTGTCATCAATCTATTTCATGAGCTGGCCAATAAACTGTTAACAAAGGGATTTATCGCCTGAAAGAAGCTGCCTAATTACAGCGCACAATGTTGACGAAATCCGCTGCTAATGCACTGCAAACTAAACCAGAGTCAAAAATATCAACATAAATAACACTTAAAGCTGACAAAGATAGACAGAGAAAGAGATAGAGAGAGAGAGAGAGGGAGGGGATAGAAGAGGCCAAACAACTCCGTTGTCCGTTCAAATAAATTAAATTCAATGCAGCTGAGCTCAATGTTGGCGGCGGCAGAGCAACAAATGGTTTTTTTTTTCTGCTGCTGCTGCTGCTGGACTCCGGCCAGACAAGACAAATGCCAACGGCCAAGTAAACGGCCAAATGGCCAAATGTGTTGAAAGGCAGCACAGCACAGGACACTGGACATTGAACACACACACACACACACATATATATAGCAGTAGTAGAAAGCAATGAAAAAAAGCGCAGCGAAATAATATCGAAAACAATTTTCAAGCACTTAAGTGCAGTCTGGAGGTCGTAGGTTGGATCTGGAATGCTCTTGGGTCTGGGATTTCGATTTGCTCGCCCGCAGGCTGCTTTTTTTACGGTTATAAATTTTCGACGCTTGCACTTATCGATAATAGATTAATCTACTTGGGACATGTTTGGCATATAGTATGCATGTGTGTGTGTGTATGTGTATGTGAGAAATTGCAGTTGAAGGCTTTAAAGCTCAGCGTCGATGCTTTAATTGGGAAAACTCATTAAATTGCTTGGCAAATATTTGCTGGGCACAAATATGCTGTCTGGCATTTTATCATTTGGCCAAAAGGCATTGCCTTTGTTTGTGCAAGCAAGCATGCATTTTATTAAAATTTTGCGCAAAGCAATCAATGCAAATACCAAATAGACAGACAGACAGACAGACAGTCGAGACGGACGGAGGGACAGATGTGTAGGCAAACAGTAGTTACCTTGACAAGCATATCATATTCGTCTCCAATATGTTGGTGACAATCACCTGGGGCTATCAAAGTGCTGCCAATAATATGACAACTCACGCACACACACACACACGCACACAGAGACAGAGACAGGGAGAGTGCAATGCAGATAGATGCTGTAGATATGAATTGCATTTACAAATATATCTCAACTTTATGGCTGTTTTTTCAGTTTCAGTTTGCATTTTATTTATTTTTTTACGGGTTTGTTGCATGCTTTATATTGAAATATTAATTTTGATTTGTCATTGCCATCTCCCAGCGGCTGACTGTTTATTATTTGCTTTTGGCCCAGCAGCGAATGCACTTGCTTATCTATCAAAATTCCAAATAAAAGCCAGTCGACAATAAGTTGAAGCGTATTAAATATATTTTAATAAATATCCATGAAACTAAAATAAAATATGAAACTCGTTCAGTTCATGTTGACTTGAGCTCAAATTAAAATTCATATAAATTCTTGGAATTCATAAGAAAATATTTGTATTAGCCTTGAATGTGCCTAGCAGACTTAAGCACATTAAATTTAAGCTTGAATTTCTCAAGATATAACTAAATATGTTATTTGTATTTACTTAGATTTTTTCAAATTTAATTTATTTTATTTTACATCGATATTTTGTAAAATAAGAGCATTAGTTTATCTGCGCTGCAAAGCATAAAACGATTTTCGCTTTTTCCCAAATACATTTTTCACACTCTATTCAACTGCAAACATTCAATATATATTCCGTATGCATTTATGAAAAACAATTTTATTTTTCAAATAATATTCACATGATCTCTCTCACTCACTCACTCGCTCTCTCTCTATATTTGACGTATGCATTTCGTAATGCCCAGCAAACATGAAATTTTTACAAATCTAACGCTAGTCACGTGCCGCAATTGCAAACACACGAATAAAATATGAAACATAAAACCAAACACAGAATAAAAGACGAAAAAAATAAAAATAAAAAAAAATGAAATGGCATACAGTATAGAAAACAATCAGAGCAGAGTTGGAGGCGCTGACAGAGGTCATAGTTTTTTGTCCGCTGGACGCCAGACGCAGCTCTAGCTGGGTTCGCGTCGGGGTTGACGTTGGAGTTGGGGTTCGGTTGGGGCATGATACAAACACAAACGTATAATTTTCATCAATAATACCGCTGTGCAGACAAGTGAATTTGATGATGCCAACCCATTCCTCTAAAGCTGACAAACGCCATGGGAGGTCCTCGAGCGCACACACACAAACATACGCATTCACATTCACAATGGGACATCGTCATGTGCTGACGGCCAACAAATGTTTGGGGTATTTTAGAAATATACGTTGCAAAATAACAGCAAAAAAAAGGTGACGCACATACATACTAAGTAATAATGGTATTTATTTCTAAATAAAACGAGAGAGGGAGAGACTGAGAGAGAGAGAGAGAGAGAGAGAGAGGGCGGGAAAGAGAGAGGTCAAAGTGCTTGAAGTCCCCTTTTGGCCGTCAGCACACTGAGCACACTTTTCATGTCAATGCCTGGACATTTGTTGCAGTCAAAGACTCTAGCATGTGCCCCAATCTCTCCTCGGCGTGTTAAATCGTGTTTGACCAAGCTGCTATCAAAAATGCAGCTGCCATCGCAATAGGCATTAGTCGAGCTCACATGCAATAATAAGAATTTTTTGTTTTAGTAGAGAAACATAGAGCTGGTATTCAACGCTAAGGTCAGGTCGAGAACAAAACTTTCGAATTTAGTATTTAGGCGGCTTATCGACTCTGTCCATAAATCCAGCAGAGAGTCAACGGCTCTGCATGCATGCCAGCTCTAACTCGCCTCTGCTGCCTATGTATGTGTCTGTGTGTGTTGTTATTTTATTGGCTTCGCGCTTTGTTTATTTGTGTATTTGTTATTTACAGTTGTGCTTTATAACTTTTTCATTTGGTCCTATGAAAAATTTCAATTTTAACACACTGAAACCGAGCGTGGGCCATGAAAATAAATTGCTCGGCTTTTGGCCGGCGCTGCAGCGTTGCAGCGACCCGTTATCAAATGCATTTTAGCATTATGGCTAGCTATAAATTATTGTTGTTTGGCAAATAGTTGAAGAAATCGGCTTATATCATGGGCGTGGTTACACTCCACTGTAGAGTGCCCAGCATTTAGCACCGAGTGTGGGATGTCAGTGCAGCACACAGTCGAATGCAATTCATTTTTCATATTTGCAAGAGCAGCAGAAGAAAATAATAATAATAGTAATAAAACGAAAACTGAAATAATAATAAAAATAAAGTTGTGTGTGCGGGCTGCAAAGTAATTTAACAAATGGATTTCTAAACAAATACGGAAGTTTAATTTGTAACCAAAAGGACATGCGCATGGCGGAAGCAAAAGCAACATCAACAACAGCAGCGCCAGAGGAAGCTAAGGAAATGTATGCCAATGGCAGTGGGTGGCAATTGGTGGCAGGGGAGCTTGGGGAGCTGGTAACTGTTAGCTGATAACTTGGTAGCTGTGTCCGCAGACCGCTGCTACTACAAGCAAAAACCACAGGCCAAGCTACAAACGCAGAAGGCGAAGCTAAAGCCAACACTGTGGTTCGCTCACTCACTCGCACAGCGCCGACAGGACAGACTGGGATGAGTGGGCATATCCTGTGCGTGTGTGTGTGGGTGTTGGTTACTTGTGTGTGCTATCTGTGTGCGTGTGTGTGTGTGCCTGTGACATGGCAGCATATTCGCACTTCAAGATGGCTTCGATATTTCTTAGTCAACAAAATGGCGATTGCAAAATTGTCGTCCTTGCTGTGCTGCGCTGCGTTGCCTTGCGCTGCGTTAAGAAATTACTTTACTTGGCCAGCGACATTTTGCGGCATAGAGCCACAGAGAGCGACACCCACCGGCAACAGCCCGAAGTTGACACAGTTTACTTTGTTGCCACATTTATATAGCTTGGCTGGCAACTTTTATGGCACTTTGGCTATTGTCTTGAGCTTGAAGCTCCGACTCGACTGACTTCGACTCGACTCGACTCGGTTCGAGTCGAGCTTGAGCCAAGTGAACGGAAATGGCGGCCGTCGTAATTCTCAATTTGCCAAGGCGACAATTTAATGGGTTTTCAGGTGTGTGCGAGTGTGTTTTCAAATTGAATTGAAATTGCACAAAATGACATTAAAAATTAATTAAATTGATTGCAACGCACCGTCCCAGCCCCAACTGTCACTCGCAGCCAGCCACAGCCCGAGCTAATGAGAGTGTGCGAGCAAACAGAGAAACTGATAGAGACAGCAATGGGGAAAAGAAATGGAAAGCAAAAACTATAAGAAGAGAACTGCATTAATAAAACATTTCTGCCATTGAGGCAGCCGCCACTAGCATTGGAAATTTAATGTGACCTTTAGCTAGAGACTAGCTAAAGCCTGGCCTAAAATATTGTGAATGAAATCCAATATCACATTTACAGAGCATCAGAGCTTCGGCCACTTTCTGTTCGATTTTCTCCACTATTTTTTGTTTGCATTTGCAATTTAATTTAATTGCCCTTGCCGTTGCCGTAGCTCGGCTCTGATTGCCTGACTTATAGCTGCCATTTAATTGGCCCCGCCTGCCACCTGAAAGACAGTCGAAATGAAGAAATATTATATGGCTTGCAAATCAATTTACTTTTTGGCAACTTTTACCTAGCCCTAGCCGCCTCGCTCTTTGGCCCATGCATATTTGTTTGTCCAGAAAACAAACTTTCGTTTACCTATTGCCAAGAAGAAGTTCGTCTGCTCTGTCTGTCTAACTGTCTGTGGGCATGGCATTGAGCCACACTCGAGCAATTGATGTTGCCCAATGTATGTAAGGCTCAGCGCCTGCCGAAAGAGTAGACAAAAAAGTTTCCTGTCAAGCGGTTGCGGTGCAAGTTTTGACAAGGTTTTTATAGCAGTTCGAAGGTCATGTTTGAGGCAGATAGAGAGCGAGCGTTGAAATTGGAGTTGGAGCTGTGTACGTCCAATTTGTAGCAGCTGTTGATACGCTCTAAACTTTTGCTGCGCGTCTTCAAGTGCTCGGTCAAAGCAACTCAGCGCCTACGTTTCCTGATGGAAATTCATTTCCACAACAGTCCGCGGCAGATAATGCAGCTCAAGCTGTCGGCGCTTGTCTAAGAAGGCCAACAAGGCCAACGCCAACGTTAGCTTGGGCACAAAGCAACGTGAAGCGCCTTAACTGATAAAGAAAACGATTTTATGAGCCAAGGCACATTAACTGACGGCCACAGTTGCAGGACTAGAAAATGGGCTTCGCAAAGAAATCAAAGGCTTATTATATCTGATGAAAACTATTTCTCTTTACAGTTTCAAGCAGATGAGACGGTTGGGGCAGAGCTGAACTCAGTCAGTGGCTGGCACACCTGGAAAGCGGTTCAAAGCCCAAAGAATATTATAATTATGCGCCTGTCTACGTTTGAGTAAACAATGTACGTGCTGAGCCAAACGACGCAATTGCGTCGCTGCCAGACCAACAACAACAACAACAACAACAGCAGCAACAGCAGCAACAGCAAAGTCTGCGTTGTTGTCTCGTTGATCAAGCAACATTTTAATAGAGTTGACGTTGTACATCGACAACGTTGTTTACGTCTCGTCAACAGCAGCACAAGTTGTTCTTGTTGTTGTTGTTGCTCCCGCTGCTGCAGCTGTTTTAATTAAATTTAAAATAAAAAAATCTTTTATCGCTTGTTTATCGTTGCATGTCTCTTTTTGAGTTATATGAAAATATGTACGTAAATTAAAATTGCATTAAAAAGTTGCGAGCCGCGACGAAAAATGCTCACGCACACATACACTCAACTCTATATGCATGTGTATGTGTGTATAGATTCATGCGAGATTGTTGCTTGGCTGCGTAATGGCAGATTTTTAATTGCCGGCACAGCGAAGTGTCTCGGCATGGCCGCGAAATTATCATAATGAGCTGTAAAAATCGAAGACGAAAACGGCGAGCAGGCAGCGCGCTGGGAACGAAATCGAATAATATAAAATATCACGCATACGACACTTGAGCCATGACCTGCAACGTCAGCTCGAGCAAAAGTTGCGACCCGGACTCTGAGGCAGTTGATGCTGCTTCGAGCTTATTAGGGTGTGCCCAAATGGCAATCGAAGGCAACTCTGATCGAGGCAGAGACTAATATATAAATTAATTATGACAATATGAAAAATTAATTTATAGAAGAGTCAGAGTTTCGAGAATCAAATTCCTTTTAAGCACCAGCCTAAGAACTGGAAAGAAGCTTTGACGCTATGAGCTGCTTGGCACACCTTAAGCTGCAGCTGCGACTTTTGGCCGTTGCAATTGACCGCTGGCTTGCTCGGCAGCCTGAAGCAATGTAGGAGAGCAAAGGACGAATGTCAGACCCGAGGACATCAGCGCTGCCGGCCGCAGCAGCATTTTATTTATGTGGCCAGTTTAATATGGCAGGCCAGAGTGCCGTTAAGTCATGTGAGAAGGCAGTGCGCTGTTGGCCGTTGTCTGTGCAGAGTTGGGTGCACTCCACATAATTATGCGCATTTTTTGTAATTAAATATTCCTTGTAATTTGCATGCGCGCACTCTGGCAACAGGCCAGACAACAACAGCAGCAATGAGCGACTGCCTGCATACATTTATTTTATGGTCGCCGCCTCTTTTGTTGTCAATTTTAAAGGTAATTGAAAACTACAATAAAGCGGTTTTTATAATTATAGGCCCCGACACAGCCATGCCGCATGCCATTGGCAATTTGGGAGCGGGAGAACGATGGGGCGGACGGGCCTTAAAGTGCTTGAATCTCAGCTGAGAGTTGGCACAGAAACTTTTAGCCAAAGCAAAGAACAACAATTTTTGTTTTTTTCAATTTCCGGCTTAAGTCAAACAAATGTACTCCGTGCCAGCGAGCGAGCGAGCGAACAGCGGAAGTCGCTGCTGCTTGTTTAAAAATATAAATAAAAATTCAAAAATAAAAAAAATAAAAAGACAAGAGAGAAGGAAAAACCCGTGCAGATCTGTGTGTTTTCTTTTTTCTTTTTCTTTTTTATTTACACCGGATATTAATTTTATAGCAGACGGCAGCGAGGCGCACGAACTTGACAAACGCGTTGCGGGCTTTTGATCTTAATAACACACGAGATTCTCTAACAATCATTACAGCGTCACGCATCCGCCTGTCCAGCTGCGTGTCTCCCTGTATGTGTGCGTATGCATGTGTGTGTGTGTGTGTGTGTGTGGGAGAGAGAGCTAATAACATATAGGACTTCCGCTGCCGGAAGCGTGCAAGTGAGCGGCCATTTTGATAAAGCATATGCGACTTTTTGATATGCTAAAAGCAAATGTCTTGTCATCCAGCACACACACACACACGCACGCACGCTACGAGCGGGTGGCATTTGATGGCAACCCCAAGGAACTGGGCGAACGCATCGGTAAACACCTCAACCGACTTTTATGTACATTTTCTTTTATGTTTTGTCAGCATAAAAAATGCATGCACAACCTTCCTGGGGTAAACAAACAAACAAGACGCCCCCCGTTGGTGTCAACCAGCGCATAGCGCTTTGTATGCACGCCCATCCCTACCCTCTCTCTCTCTCACTCTCTCTCTCTCTCACTCTCTCTCTTTCTGTCTTTTTCTCTTCATACCTGTTTTATACGCTTGACAGCTACGCAAATAAACAACAGGTTGATCTCGAAATTTATTTAGAAAACAGAAATATATATATGTTTGTGTGTGTCCAGCCAGTGAGTCGCAGCTTTAATACGCTTTAAGGCGTGTCTCATCGGCCAACAACTAGTCTCAGTCACCTTTGATTCAATCTAAAAGCAAATCATTTGCATTTCTTTGTCCAGCTCTAACTGCCCTCACAGAACTCTCGTAGCAGTAACCCACTCTATAGTCAAGTCGACTGTCGTAAGGGTATTTGGAAGTGCATCAAGTGCATGTGATGCATTCGGGCTGCTGTTGTAAACAACGTTATTCTTTCAGCCCCTTTTTTCTGTGTGCAATGCCTTCTTGTTGTTTTGCCTTGGCCCTTTGTGTTTGCTGTTGCACTGCGACAGCATAGAATCGGCCCATGCTGCGTTTAATGTGCTTATGAAGAACAGGAAGCTGCTGCCTTTGCCCTCCTTCTGTGCGTCTGTGTGTCTGCGCCAAGCAGATGAAAAATGCACAAAGCGGGCAGCGCAGCAGCTGCTGGCGCAGGTGGCAGCAGAACAGAGAGCGGAGAGCTGAGTGCTGAGAGCTTCGAGCTGAGAACTGCAAACTGTGCTCTGAAAAATATGCTAAATTAAATTAATATCACAAAATGGAAAACGCACGCTCGCTTTTTTTGTCTGCAACCAGCAAACAGCAAGCAGCTGATAAATAAATAAATTTCACAGTAAATAAACACAAATATGCAAGCGTTTGTCATACGACTAATTGAAATTTAACCAGGGACAAAGTTTTCAAATTAAATCACAGTCGAATAATGCCATTCTGCGCAGCATATGTGCAAACGAAATTGTTTTTACAAATATTTTTGTAGTTTTGCATGTAATTCCGTTGAATATTATGATATGTCAAAGCAAAAAAGGTCCGAAATGCGCATTTGATATCAAAGGATTTATTCCAGACGAATTCTGTGCGGTTTGCTTTCATGTAAATGCAAGATTTACAGAGAGAAAATTTGTAGTATATAAAGTAGTTAATAAAATGATATGAGACAGAGAGTAAGATAGAGAAAAATATTTTATATGATTTATTTTAGAAGTTTTTCTTACTATATATTTAGCCTGAGTATAAGTCAAAGAGTTAGGAAGAGTCGAGCGGGCAAATAATTGTAATAGCAATAGAATCAATCACGAATAATCTGAGTGTCAGCATATGTAAAATAATCTAAGATTAGATAAAGAGTAGAGCGAGAGTCATATAGCAGTCGCTCATATGGAGGATGTGATTGATTTGATCGTGTGACGCTCTTCTAACGAACATTGCTTAGGGAGAGCCACGATTGGCATTCGTACAATGAGACTTAATAAGTGAGCGAATGCCTATGTCATATACTGCAAAGAGCCCTCGCTCGCATTCCAATACATACAGAAAAGAATGAACGATCGATAGCGAGCCGATCACTGAGGAGCTCGTTGTAGAACCGATGCTCTCGGCTGCTCTCTGGGTATTTTCTCAGAGTGCATGTAAACGGAGCTGAATCGCATACATTGAGAGCCGGTCAACAGGTGTTTGCGTGGTGTTTGAAGGTGTTTAAGGCCATAGAGTGAATAGAAGAGGATGTTATTTCATACAAGACCAACAGTCAGAGATAAACGAACGCATACTTTATCTCTGTTCTGTGCATTAAAAAAATAAATAAAATAAAATAAATAAATAAATAAAATAACGTAAAACTAATTATCTACCATTTTTTACTCAAACGCCGCGTTTCGTTTGGATTTTTTCAAAATTAATTAAGCTAAATTAAGTTTGGCAGCATTTATAAATATGCAAAATACAAAAAAAAAAAAAAAAAAAAAAAAAACAGTAAACGACTCGACCAACTTTACGATATTAAATTAAATTAACTACATGCATGACAAAGAGAGTGGGAGAGCGAGATACGGAGCGAGAGAGAGCGAGATATGGCAAACAGTTGCAGAATAAAGAAAAAATGTATATTAAATTACTTATTTATCATTTTGCATCAATTTGTAAAATTTACTCATTAATTTAATTAAAACCAATTAAATGAAATTGTCACTGTCATTTGGGCATCGATTTTCAGTGCTAGCCCTGAATGGCTGGCCGCCCGCTTGCCTACTAGCCTGGCTTTTGCCAAGTGTGGTTTTTCTGGTTTTCACTCTGCATGCCCCCGGCTCACGGCCCCCGGCGTGCAGCCCGCGGCTTTGAGTCGATCTGTTACTGCGTTTCTCCCATTTCTGATTAAACATGGAACCCAATCTGGCCGCCGCCTTGACAATTACATATTTCACATTGTACAAATTGCAAACGACTGTTGTTGCGGTAATTTAATAACTGCGCATTTAATGAAGCGACAGCTGATGCTCCATGTCCGCACATCCGGCTATACTCCTGCTGCCAACTGCTGTGCGGCGTGTCAAGGCCTGCCAAGGTATTTTGTTCATTATTTATGACAATTGCCTTGGGTCCCTACTAATTGAAACAAGTGCACTGCACTCGGCTCTGATCGACCGAGAGGTGCCCTGGACACGAGACGATATTCTTAACAGCTATAAATAAACTATGTAACATATAGCCAGGCACTCGCAATCCATATACCCCATTTATGATGTGCAACGGATGTAAATAATCAACAAATTAAATTCCATTTAACAGCTCTCACGTTGCGCATACGCAGCTTTGGCCAAACAAACAGTCAGCACTTTACAACAATTTAAAATGTAGGCAGCTGAAGCTATATATATTCCCGATAAGCACAGCTCTTTAAAGTAGAGTTCATTTCCATCTCAATTGTTTTCAGCCAAGTTACTAGCAAGTCTCCTCAGCAGCTTATAGATAAGACAGCGCATGCCACTTGACACTTAACAAGGCACAAGCCATTAACTTTTCACGCTCGCGCCCCATCTGAGAGGCGATTGGGCGTGGTCCAACTTGTCAGTTGACATGCATAAATTTCTGCAGCATCTAGCTGCTGTCAGTGCGGGGCATTCATATGAAAAATTGCCAAGGAGTCGATGCTCGAGCAGCTGTTGCTGCTGTGGATTGGTTGGCATTGGCTGGCTGGCATTGCCTGGCTGGCATTGCCTTGGGTCAGTTCGAAAAATCAAAACTAATCAAAAGGCTCACACTGATGTCAGATGGGGCTCAGGGCCCGCAGGAAATTGGCGCAACAACGGCAAACAACATTTCCATTTGAGCACATAAATTTTCGCAACAAATTCAATTTCCTCTTTGATTTTAGCAAACGAGCAGTAGCAGCAGCAGCAGCAGCAGCAGCAGCAGCAGCGGCAATGGCAAATAAAATAAATAACTTTCCGGGAGCGCAACAGTTGCCTAACAAAACGGAAGCGGAAATGCAACACATACACGCGCACACATAAGTGTGCCAGAGTGTGCCTGCGTGTGTGTGTGTGTGTGCAAGAACAAATAGCAAATAAGTGCAAAGCAACCAATTGATAAAGCAAAAAAACACTTCAAACTGCAGTCCCAGCGCATGTAACAAAGGCCGATGAGTGTGTTGAAGCCAGCAGCAGTAACAACAACAACAACAACAACAACAACGAGAAGGATGAGGTGGAGGAGGGAACCACTTCATAAATAATTCATTTCCCGCCTGCTATGCCAGCTTCAACAGCCAGCCTCCTATTTTATGCTACTTTGTGTGGTTTTGTTGTTTGTTTTCTATTTTGCCGTTCTATTTTTTGTTTTGGTTTTCATTCTTGTGCGGCGTACGTGGCGTATGCGCAACATATGCAGCACTCGGCGAGGCGTCGCTGCCGCAGACGCCAAACTAACGTGAAATAGACACGAACAAAGGCTTTTCATGCCTTTGCAAGCATAAAATTGCTTTTTTGCAACAAATATCCTGGCCAGGCGGCAGTTGGAGTCCTTGTTGAAGTTGATTCAGTCTCTTTCACTCAGCCTTTCTCTCTCTCTCTCTCACTCTGTCTCGACCTCGGCTCGGTCTCTGTCTGGTTGCTCAGTCGGCATGTTTGTCTATGCGCCCAGTCCCCAGTCAATGTCTCTGGCTTTGGCTACGTCGACTGCTTGGGCTGTGGGGCCTGGGCCCGGCACTGGCCGTAGCCGTCTCTCTATTTGTTTGCAATTGCATGCGTACTTGATTCAATTTCTGCAATTTATTTGCAATTTGGCGACGGCGCCTTCTTTGCTTTTTATCTCTTTGATGATTGAGAGCACACGTTTCATCAGCACTACCAATATCACTTACCAACAACAACAACAACAACAACAGCAATAAACAGTAGCAGCAGCAGCACTCTATTAAATTTTTAAATGTTGCACCGCGCTGGGCATTCAACATATTCATGCCGCATTGTTGTAGTTGTCAGTTGTTGTCAGCCATCCGAAATGCATAAATTTAACACCTAGTAAGCAATTCACAGAACTAAGCCAAACACACACAGGCACAGGCACACAATGTGCAACACCCAAACATCCGTTTCCGCCTGCATCCGCTGTGGCGGTGCGTCGGCCATTTGTTTTGAAAGCGGCAACCGCTGCCGGAGCTGCAACACTCTGCGCATATATTAAATGCCGCTAAAGCAACACATAGCTGAATTATAATTAAATGCATTGCCTCCGCCATGGCAGGGAAGTGCCGACCCCCTGCCCCCTTGGGAGCACGCAGGGCCCGCAGGGGCATAGACTATAGCTGAATGAATGCTTTAGACGCCACAGATACCAATACCGACGGCGGTCAAGCAAATGAGCAATGGCCCAAAAGCAACAACAACATCCACAACAACTTCTAGCTATTTGCAACTTGAGATATGCAGCGGTCAGATAAGCTGGACTTGCCATTGAAATTTATGCAATAAATATGCATTAAAATTAATTTAATATCAACTAAGTAATGCTACATAATAAATTTGAAATAATTTAGCTAGAGTAGTAATAATATAGCTATAGCGGGACTGCAACTTTGACTTGAGGCTTATCAAATTGGAGCTGATATTTAAAGGTCTCAGTCTTCAGGGACCACACCCACAATAAGTAACTGTATGTCGAGTCTAAGCAAATAAAATCTGTAAATTTTACAGCCAAAGTTGCATTCGCACAAAACTAGGTCGACTTTTATGGCATTAGGGTCATCTGGCTCAGGGACAGACGTCCAGGAGGCGCCCCCAAAAAAAGAAAGGGTAAACAAGTGGCGAATGCATTGAGGGCAACAATAGCAAACACTATGATAATAAAGGCATTCATTATTATTCCAATTGCTGTCTCTCTGGCTGGGCTGTTGCCTGCGGTGGCTGCTGCTGTTGTTGTTGTTGCAAGTGTGGCGCCAAAGAAGCGATTAAATGGAAAAGTGTCACAAACAAAACTCACAAACGTTGGCCAAAACCAGCGCCAAGCGCGTAAAATTTATTCATATGTGTGCGTGTGTGTGTGTGTGCGGCAGGCGACAAGGATATCAAGCTCTATATTCTATAGTTGTCTCTCTGCTTTCTTTTGGTCATTTAAATGCAAACGTAAAAATAATGCAGAAATGCAGCTGAAATTGCAATCGCAATTGCAATTCCAATTGCGTCTGTCCGCTCGTCACTCAGTCAGTGCGTCCGTCCGTCCGTTCGTCTGAGTGCCACATGTGGCTGGCATTGTAATTCATGTTGCATTGCTCTTCTTCCATCTGCCTCCTCCTCCACCTCCACCTCCAGCTGCTGCTGCTGCTGGCCAAATGCCTTTTGCTAACTGGCGCATAAATTGTTGCTACCCAATTACGAGCACTAACAATGCTCGCCTCCCTTTTGTCACCCTCGAAACCTGTTCGCTGCGCCTGAATGCGACTCTGGCGGCATTGACCATTGTCTGAGCTGCGTCTATTGTTGCTGCTGTTGTTGCTCTAGCTGTTGTTGTTGCCAATTTTAGGCCAAAATGTTATCATGTCAGTCGCAGTCGTCGGTGCCTGCAACAGCAGCAGCAACAGCCAGCGTTAGAGCCATGGCAACAACAGGATCTAGTGCCACCCACGATTTGAGTGCGAATTTGCGTAAATATAATTTATTTACGCACTACGCACGGTGCTAGATTTTAGCTTGGAGTCGGGTCCTTTAGCAGACAGACAGACAGACAGACGACACACAGAGACAGCCCTGATTACATAAGCCTAACACACGCACACACACACACATGCAGCTTAACACGGAGTCTGGCAGAGGCGTGACATTTAAGGCTTTAAAAATAGCCAACAAAGCCGGAACGTTTAATTAGAATGCGGCCGGTTTGTGCAGCTGTCTCAAATATGCCGACCAAAATGACAAATCTCCCATTGCCCGACCCGCCGCCCCGCCGCCCCACTGCCCACAGAATTTGTCTCTCTTTGATTGCTCGAATTGAGCTCGAATAGAGACCACACACAGTCCATGCAGCCAGGCGAGTCGTTCAATAATGAGAAACTCCAGTGTCAAGTTTAATTAAAATTTTCGTGACGAATTCCAATCCCAAATTGAAAACGCATTTATTATTTGCCAAAGTGATATTAAGACAACAATTTGCAAACTATTTTGGGCTTAGCCACAAACATGCATTGCCAATGAAATGCTTTAAGCCTTATTGGAAACGCATAAGACTCGGGCATTTCGAAACGAAACTTCAACTGTGCCATAATTGAGGGATGCATAATACGCAAAATCGAAACGCAGCTTCAATCGAAATCAGAAATCAAAGCATTCGCAGAACACATCAGCGATTGAAGTTCGAGTACAAATGCTGAAGTCAGTAGCTGGGGCGTTGCTATACCCAGGGGGGAAGATAATGGGAGTGGGAGCAGGCGTGGGAGCAGGAGTTGGCTATGGAGTCACGGACACGCAAGGATGTGCCAATTGGCAATTGCAATGGCAAAAGCATTTCCTTTTCACGTGTATTAACATAATCAAATTGGATTTGTGCACAGGATAATGATGAGCTTCATTATTGGTTGTGTTGCGTTGCGTTGCGCCATTGCTGATACCCTGCAAATATGCAAGTCAATAGCGGGAGTATTCGCTTCTCGCCATAGATGAGTCACGATCTGCTTAGATATGACATCAGGCAAGTCCTTCCAGACATGGACTCACTCACAGTCGACCAAGCGAGCACTTCATGTGTGCTCGACTTTCAGAGGAACTTCAGCTCATGTCCTTTTTCGTCGTCGTGCTTGTCAGCAGAGCGTTGTTGCTTATTATAAATTATAATGAATTTGCTGCTGCCAGCCACTTGTTGTCAGCGGCAACCAGTTTGTCCGCCATCAGCCTCGATACCAGCCCGATATATACGGCCCCGCCCCCACCCACATTTCGACGGCTGCTCGTTCCACTGGAAAATTAACGCACATGAAGTCGCTTCGCTGGCTGGCGGCCTGAAGAATGGGAAATGGGGAATGGAGCAAGGAGCAAGGAGCTGGTTGTGTGGCATAATCGAAGCACTTGGCTGGGCGTTTTGTTGTTACCTGTCAGATGGCTTATAAACCTGTCTCGGCATGTGTCGCCATCGCCAGTTGCGATTTGGCTGGAAACGCTCGTTGCGCTGGCTTTTGTTATTCTTCCCTTTGGCCTTCAGGCAGCAAATTTTCCGCGCTTATTATGTAAATTTTTCGGTACGCTCCAAAAATGATAGCCGCAAGCTTGAAGCGTCTACAATTAAAATTTAAATCAAATACGAGAGCAGAGCGCTTCGTCCCTAATTTAATTGAGCCAACAATGAAGCCAAGTAAGCACTACCAACCAGCCAGCCAACCAGCCAGCCAAGCAACTTGGCTAACTGTCAGCCCGCGGCCATAATGGCACTTCCACTTTGGAGTCGCGCTTTATTTTTTTTCAATTGCAGTTGCTCAACGTTGGGAGTTGGAGTTGGAGCTGCGGCTCCGCAACAATTAACTAGCAATTTTCAAATAAGCGTTCCCCTCTCTCTCTCTCTCTCTCTCTCTCTCTCTCTCTCTCTACATTATAATTGAGCCAGCTACAGCCTGGGTTGGGCTAGGGGTTGGGCTATATATAATGAAAAGAGCTGCAAAGAATAACCGAAAGCTGAAAAGATTTTTCAATTGGCATCGTCGTCATCATTGGCAAGCAGCTGCAATATTATTATCATTATGATAATCATTACTTTGGGCATTATCATTGCCTTCATCAAATGCCACATTATCGTGGCTCTCTCTCTCTTTTCTTCCACTTACCACTCGCCTTTGTTGGCCGTAGAGCAGTAGACAAGCCATTGAAGAGACAGAGAACGAGCTGCAGCAGTGAGAGAGAGAGAGACAGAGAGAGGGAGAGAAGCATGACTGCAATTGTTGCAAAAGCCAAAGTCAACTGCCGAGCAAGGTATGCGCCAGCCAGCTAAGTCGGCTGTAAAACTCTTGGCAAAGAGTTTTTCTCTTTGGTTTTTTCTCTATTACATAAATTGTTATAGAACTTCGATTGCATTTAAATGATTATGTATGTGCGTGTGGATGGCGGCATTAGCAGCTGTCCTTATAATTGGCATTATGAAGACTCTGTATGACAGAGTTAGTAAATGAAGCCCTTTGTGCACTCAATAAGCTCTCTTCAAATTGCTGCAGTGGCAATTTGTTTGAGCCCGGCAATAAGCTGAAATTGGCCAGGCCTAAATACAGTTTAAGGCCAACTCAACGGCTCTTTAAATGCAACAATTTCGGGCATCTTAGCAGCTAACAAAAGTGCGGCAAATCACATCAGACCGCAGCACAATGGAAAGATAGAGAGCGAGAGAGAGAGAGAGAGGGGGAAGAGGCGCACACACATATGCGCTGCGTTTACGGTTATGGGTCCCAGGGGCGCCAGCGAAGCCAGCTGCCCAAAAAGCCAGCCAAGGCAAACCAAACCTAAGCGCAGCCAAAGCAGGCTCTGTATGGGTAACTGCCAACACTTTAAGGCCGATAAAAGTCGAAAAGGGGCAAAAAGGGAAAACAAAGTTACACACACACACACACACATATATAAACATGTGTATGTAAGTGTGTGTGTGTGTGTGTGTGGCTGTTGAGGCAGACACTTGAGGTAAGATATTAAAAATACATGAGCATGCACAGGACATTGGCACGGGAATGGGAATGGATTGAAGGATCTTGCTCGACAGACGCTCAGACAGGCAGTCTACTTGAGTTACAAGTGGCTTATTTACCTTACGATAAGTGCAGCCTGGAGTGCCATGACTGGCAACGAGCCACAGCTCAGCACACACAGCACTAACCACCGCCACCGCCACACCCATCAGCCCACCATCCCCGCTCGCCCACATCGTAATCATATTAATAATTATTTCTTATAAAAGGCAAGGCCAAAAGGTTACTCTATCGGCTCTCTCGAGCCTAATCAGCTTGAATGAGTGTGTGTGTGTGTGTGTGTGTGTGCATTAAGCTCGGAATTTGAACCTTTCGTGAATGTTATCACTGAGTAGTTGCCTCTTCGCTCCGCTCGCTGTCTCTCTTGACTGATATTTAAATTAAGTACATGCGTAAGTAATTGCTTATGTTGTCATTACACGCAAGGATTTAACCCCGGCGATTGCCTGCGGCTCCACTGAGTCCATCATTCAATATCATGTCAATATCGAGCAACTTACAGAGCTGTGGTGGAGCGAGCCGATTTATGGTCAGATTTCAAGCCTCGTTTTGCCATATGATTAAGTTTCAGTCTGTGGACGGCCCATAAATCAGGTGAAATTTTCAATAAAGTCATGTGAAGCATGTTGACGAGCCCATGTAGAGGGTGGTGCTGATGGTGCTGTGGTGCTGATGGTGCTGTGGTGCTGGTGGTGCTGTGGCAGCTGCCATTTATGATTTATGTGAACAGCAGAATGATAGCCAACAAATATGTACGGCAAAAGTCATCAGCTCGGCCTACAAAAATTTGCTCATATATATTACGGGCAGCTGACAACGCTGCGTATGCGTTATATTAAAGAACGAAGAGCTAGAGTTGCTTGCAATTAAAATATTTGAGATGCAATAAAACATATTGATGTAGTTCAGGTTTTGAAATGTGTCGAGTTAAGTTTCAAATTGGCTTCATGAACTGAAGGCCATCCGTCGATTACTTCAGTCAGACTCATTTAGAAAAATACCAGCTACAAAAATATGTACAAATCCAGCAGCCTAGCTGCCACATTGAGCTTTAATTCTTCGGAAATTAAAATTAAAATAAATGTGTATCATTATAGACAGCAAGCATAAATACATTTGACATTTGGCTGTCGCTTACACGACCAAAATAACACTCTTAAGCAGCCACATCAATAAGTAAACGGCTTTTGCCATCGTCTCGCATGAAACCAATGGCAACCCCTGGTTAATTTACGCCAACTCCTTTCACAGAGCTTTATCTGTGTGTGAGCCGTGCCACATGTTGCCTGCCTCAAAGTCAAAGCGAAAGCAAAGCTCTTTCATTCCGTTGAAAATATTTCAAAGACTTAAATAAAATAAAATAAATATAAAATAAAAAACAACAGCAAAAAGGGTTTTCTTCTTCTTTTATTTTCACGCCTCATGAGCAGTTGTTATGAAATGTCTGTGTGTGTGTTGCCATGTTTGTATGCATAAGTAGCTTGTGCCACGCCCCTGGCCACTGCCTCTCGTTCAGCGTTACGCATACGCAAATTATTTACTTTACACATTGCGCATTTTTTTTCAGTCTTGCACAGAGATTCCTCTTATTCCACTCATTCCAGCTGTTTCATTTTTTCTTTCTCTTTTTTTTGTATTTTGTCATTTAACAAATTAATGAGATTTTTATGAAATGTCGAAACATCAAAGAATTCTGTCATATTCTGTGTGCATCAAATTAAGCTGGCTTATTATGATGGGCGCAAAACTACAGCGGCCGTCGCGCGATGGGATATCATATAGCACAGTTGCCATATGTATGTACATATATGTATATTATGTATGTATGTATTTATTTTGCTGTATTCATATGCGCTTATCCATAAGCAGGGCAGAGCAGAGTTCTGTTAACTATGGCATGAGGCTTGTAACCGCAGCAGCTGACTACATATGCTCACTCTCTGAACTGAGAATTCTCAAAAGTCTCCTCTATGTGAAACTGCTCAAAGAATAAGTGAATGAAAGCTGGCAGAAATTCCAACAATGGCATCTCATATATACTCATATGTCTGTTCTCATTCAGCCAGTCTATCATTGTCATAGTCGACGATTTTTCTCCCAATCACTCAGCACTCTCAGCACTCTGAACAGCATACCTAGCGCTCCCTAGTGTATTGAAATTTCGACTCTATTGTAGCGATTGTATTTGCTCTCTTGCTCTTGAATTTTCATACTGTATGTCGCTGCTGGCAGAGCATTACGTATTATCCTCAATTAGCGCGCTTATTGTTTGCGTCTGTGGCTGAGAGCTGCTTTTCAGCTAAGACTGTGTGTGTATGGGTGTCTGTGTGTGTGTGTGTGGCCAATTATGGTTCTCTGCATAGCTCTTCAATTGGCAGGCGGCTTAGGATTAAGCATCTAAAGTTAGGCGCTTACTGCGAGAAATGCAAACTTTACATTTCAGCATTCAGCACTAAATTCAAATCAAAGCAGTTGCTGTTTCTCACTCTCTTCCAATCTATCTGTCTCCCTCTACCACTCTCTCTCTCACTCTCTCTCTCTCAGCATTGTCTGCTGTTGTTTTTATTTATTATGCATTTTGCCCGGAAATTGAAGATAATAAGCATATTGTTGTGCGAAAACAATAGCGCTGCTAATGATGTGCATTTGTATGGGTGCAGCTCTCATGCATATGTGGTTTATATACGCGCGAATGTGTGCGTGTGTGTAGGTGCGTGGGTGTGCATATGCGTATGAGCACGTAGCTAACCATGTGCATGCAGCTTATGTTGAGAGCCAGCCGGTTCTTAAAGCCAAGCTGTATTAGGCTTGCACTATGCATCGATTACGCCTAGCTGCATCTTCAATTAAGTTCTACGGCTTAGCACTCAAATAAATTACATTAAACTATATGCCATAAATTCCAAATAAGAGTCATTAAATCGGCTTTTAATTAAGCCTATTAATGCAAAAAAAAAATGTAACTTAAAAGTACAATAATTGCATATATAAATGATATAAAGTCGGCAGCAACAGCCCAAGCAACCCCTAAGCAGCCAGCCTAACCCAACCCCACACACACTGTGCCACCAAATAGGGGCAGGGGCCAACCAGTTGCATTGCCTGACATCGTAAAAGTTGCAACGCCTCTTTTGGCTGGCTGCCAGGTCAGCAGCTTTTCAATGCGATAGGCGTTGCCCGCAAACGGCAACGAAAGGCACAAGAGTAAAAAACCATTCAGTATAAAACAAAGGCCGAACTCGTAAGCATGCGCCCGAATAAGTAGGCTATGAATTTTATTGGCGCAGCGCTTATGTTTTTGCTGCAGCTCTAGCTCGGCTGGGGTTGGGGGCGGCTTAGGCAAAGTGCATTACAACAGCTGAGCGAAGCCAAAAACTCTATGAAAACAATGCCAAAGGAAGCGCACGGACAACTAATTGAATTAAAAGTAAATGCAACTTTTATCCTAAGCAATTACGGGCAACAACAACAACAACAACAACAGGAGCATTCAAGGAGCAGGTAAGACAGCAGCGGCTGGCTGGCTGCTGCTGCTCGGCTTTGCTCGGCTCTGCCCTGCACTGTTCTGCTATGTTGTGTGGAACAAACATCAAGCCATAGAAATACATTTTCATTTTCATTTCTATTTCATTACAATTTCATTTAGGTGAAGCTTAAAAGCGCACCAAATGGCTGCCAGCCGTAGCAATTATTTTTGTAGATTTTGTTGCTCCGGCAAACAATGGCCGGAATAAGCCAAAAGCACCTGTAAGACAATGGGCCAACGCAAGAAGGCAAAAGGCAGCAACACAACTGAGCAAATGGAAACGAGGCGTGCTTCGAGATTGAAAAACAAGTTAATAGCAATGCTTCTCCTGCTCACTCTCTCTCTCTATCTCTCTCTCTCTCTCGCTCGCTCTAGTCTTGCCTACAATTGGGCAACAAAAGGAATTTTCCAATTTTCACAGAATGCTTTTTTATTTTCCTTTTTGCGTAAACAAAATCAAGATGAAAGCGCAGAGTCGGGCAAAAGGAGCATGTGTAGAGCATTTAAGTGAAGTAATTAATTTAGCAAAACACACGCACACACACACACACACACAAACACACACGCACAGCTGGCCAGAGGAGAGATGCCTTAGACACACGTTCTTCTTCGGCTGCCCATAAATATAAAAGTCAAACGTGTGGCATATTCAATATTTTATTAATTCATTGCGGCTGCCACAGCCACAGCCAGAGCCAGAGCCAGAGCCGCAGCCACAGAGCGTGCCACAGCGCGTGCCAATTGGCCGTCAGTCAGAGTCTGGGCCAGTTAACTGGCAACGCCAAAGGCAATTACAGGCAGACACAGTGCGAGCTGAAAGTAAACGCATCTATTTAAGTCTCATGTGGCATTCAATTTTTAATTGTCTCTCCCACTCGATCTGCCCGGCCATCAATTTGTGCGCGACTTTGGGTCATAAAATTTCAATTGCTTTTTAATTTGCATAGACTTAAGCTCTGCTGAGGCTTACCTGCCAACGACAACAACAACTTATATAAGCGAACAGCCTCGTTTCACTAATTACAAATTGTTAATGAATAGCCAGCTGGCACTTACCTGTAACGATGATAGACAACCAAAGAGCGAGAGAGCTGCAGACGGCGGAGACTGTGCAAAGTTTCTCTGTTTTGCATAAAATGTACATAAATTTGTGCTCAAACTTTGATAATAATGCAGCCGCGGCGTGTAATAAATAAAATTGTAGGTAATCGAAGAGGTACATGGAATTAGGCCTTCCTTTGAAATGGCTTTGCCTTAGAAACCATAAGGCGAGACCGAGCCAAGCTTTATTAGGATATTAGACTTTAATGCTGTTTCATTTGCCAGACATACATTACGAATTATGTATATCAATTAGTTTTTCGTAAGATAAACCTTGAGCCTTGAGCTATGAGAACTGACTTTAAATTTACTTTTTTCTTTTGCTTCATTTTCATATAAGATCTTTTAATCATTTCCATCATATGTGAGACTATTTTAATTTATATTTAGCCCATAATTTGCTTAAATTACCTACTTCAACTAACTGCCTTCTCGTTCCACTCATTGCTCTCTTAAATGATCAATAATTCACTTTGGCTTAGCTCATTGAATTGGCAACTAATTCGAGAGCTGATTAAAAAACTTGTGTAAATTATACGCTGCAATGCACACACGCACACACACGCACACTCACACACACACAGCTAGACGAAATAAAAAGTTGTAGTTAATTTTGGGTCATGTGGTACGTGGCAAGGAAGCGGCAGACACTCATAAACCCAATCATATCACCACTTGCCTGCTTAATGTGCCATGCAGTAAATTTTCCGCACAGAACAAAAACCGCAGTGCGAAAAAATGTTGTTACCCACGACCCACAGCTGCCCTACTGCTGCTCCTCCTGCTGCTGCTGCTGCTGCTGCTGCTACAGCCCTATTCGACAGCCATAACCCTGTGCGTGTTTTGCATGCATGCATCGACAAGCAACAGCAACTGGAACTGGAGGCGGGCTGGCTGGCTGGCGGGCTGGCTAGCTGGTTGTCGTAGGCGGCTGCACAAAGCGTTGCAATTAACGTTGCTGCAGCTCAGCCGAGCAGCAACCGCAGTGGCAACCATTGGCATTGGCTTAATTTCCATGGACTCTCGACTCCTCAACTCAACTCAACTCGACTCGACTCGACTCGACTGCGGCGGCTGGTCGAGCTGTTTATCTTGTGCGTTGAATTTTTGGGACGCACAAATTGAAAATACGCAATGCTGAGCAGCAGCGCCGAGCACATTACGTATACGCAATGTGAGATCGGACAGCCAGATAATCCATAATAACAATGGCCAACAGGCGGCCAGGGCTTGGCTCTGGTGCTGCTGCTGCTGCTTTTGCTGGTGAAAAACAATAAGCAGCATTGATTGCAGTCTATTGGCAGACTGTGGACTCTGTTGGTCGTCGATTTTAATGCACGGCACGCGCAAGTGTACTTGACTTTTGTTTCATAAACAACAGCAATAACAACAATGTTGATCAATTATACGCATTGTACAGTTCAGAGCTAATTAATTAAGTGACGTCTGTCAGAGATATGGAGCTGGACTCATCCACAGATGCTGCTGCTGTTGCTGCTACTCCTTCTGCTGCTACTTTTGCTTTACAGCATTTCATTTTATACAGAAATAATTGCCGTTTTCGGGGCCAGTGCTAAACCGCTTAGCAAAACTATTTGCAGCAATTATTTTAGCATTAAAACTCAACCACACACACAAGCACACAGACATAAGCCAAACTATTTGCAAAACTATGCAACGAGCTGAAAGCTGCAAGTTTATATGCTAAAGATCAAGAGGCATTGCAGAAAATTTACAAATTATTGCCTGAAAAATGTTGAACACACGCTCTGAAGCAGCTCGTTTTCGAGTGTTCGTTCGTTCGACAACTCAACCAGACACAAGTGGCAAATGCGAAAGATTGGCAAAGGGCAAGAGAGTGGTGGAGAGAGGGTGAGAGAGAAGAAGCTGCTGGCTAGATGATTCCATATTCGTATCATGTTAATATGTTGAAAATGATTCAACTTTTGTTAAAAATAATATGCAAAATGAGTTGGCAAAATAGTTAAGCAGCTTTCTGCTTGGCTGCTTTGCGGTGAAATCAAGTGCGTGTGGGTGTATGCGTGGCTGTGAGTGAGTCTGTGTGTAAGTGTGTATGCTAGTGCATATGTATATCAGAGAATTTGTTTGCGGGTTGAGCGTGAGTCGAGTGGTGGCTGCTCTTGTGCAGCTAATTCGCATATTGTTGGGATAACATTTGCTATACATACACATAAGCTAGTTGTTGTAAGTGCACTGAGAGAAAACGCCAATGCAAAGAGCAGACATCTATATGAAAACATACATATATAGAGAATATCTGGTCTCTTGCTCCACTCAAATATAAAAATGCCAAGCAGATTCCTTAGAGTGTTCATTAGGCTGATATATTTTTAATTGAATTTCTCATTGCTTACAGTGTATGCTGTCTCGATCTATCTACCCGCCTGGTCGTTGGCTCTTGGATTACTTAAGCCCTAGCCCAGCCTGGACTAGCTCCCACTGGCTGGGTCATCACTCATGCCTGCACTGCAGAGCTGAGCTGAGCTGAGCCGAGCCGAGCTGAGCTGAGTGGTGCAGCAGTAGCCAGCTCGAATCTCGCATCAATTTGCTGGCATGCCTGGCAGCCACAGTATTTCAATTGTTGAACCGCAGAAAAGTAAGTTTGCCGACTGGCAATGGAAAACTTTGCACAATGCACCTGCACTAGGCAAATATTTGGCCATCAAGTTTAGCAGCTGCAGCGCACGCCCGACGGCCAGCTCCAAGTTCTGGCCGGGCGCAATTTAAGGCCAAGAACCGCAGGCCTTCATCATGACCATGAAGGCGGCAGAGGCAGAGGCGGAGGCAGAGGCGGAGGCAGAGGCGGCAGCATTTGGTTGCAAAGTTAATGCTGCGGCAACTGCACCACAAAACATTTTACTTGGCTTTTGTTATTAAAAAATACCTAAAATAACCAAAGATAAATATTAATAACAGGCAGAGCTGCAATGTTTGTTGTCGATGTTGTTGTTGTTGTTGTTGTTGTTGTTGCTGTTACCACCTGAGCTATGGTATTTTTTAATTTGCCCGCCTCGCAAGACCTTGATGAGGACGAGGGCTGGCAGCAGCAACTCAAACAATTTGCGGTTTTCATTAACTTATCTTTCAGTTTTTTATTTTTATTGTATTTTATTTTATTTTTTTCTGTGGACACACTCTGCAAGTTTATTATATGAAATAACTTGCCGGGCGGCATGCCAGAATGGCTGTCATTAAATGCAGCAGCTGCTGCCCCGCTCTGCCCCTTTCTCTTCTGCTCTGCTCTACTCAATCTCTTTGGGAGCATTTGAATAAAACCTGCGACTTATTTGATGCATCTTGTCAAAAGTTACAATTACAAAAAAAAAAGAGAACCTAAACTTCGACAGCAACAACAACAACTGCAAGCGAAAACAGTGGGTAAAGAAAATGTGGTGCTGGCAGGTCGGAAGGTTTTTGGCAGTGCGTTTAATAGTTTCCATTTTGCTGGGCTGCAACGCACTGAGGCTTTGACGCTGGCACTTCCGTTTCCGCTTGAATTATCGCGCAGCAGGCGGGTGGCACCAGAAAATTGCATTAACTGTGCAAATGCGGCCACCCACCAAGTCTTTGGCGGCTGCCGTCGCTGCTGCTGCTGCTGCTGCTGTCTGCGTTTAATATGCAACTTTTCAACACACACACACACAAGCACACACACATAGAGCAGGCAGCTAGAGCGCTGTGCCTGCCTGTCTTGCGTCATTTTGAAATATTTGTGGCATCAAATGCAGTCGTCAACTTGATTAAATGTCATGCAAAAAGCAACAGAGGCAGAGCGTGGCAGACGCCAACCGGGCTGCAGAGCGATGGCTGTGGCAAGAGCTAGAAATTGCAAGGCGTTTGTATAGAATGAAAAGGCTTAGAGCAGAGAACTTGGAATGGGGCATCAGCTTGCATTCCACGCTGGCCACAGCTCAAGCAAAATGTAATAAAAAGGAAAAGAAAAAGCAACGTAATATATGCACAGATTTGTAACAGAAAATTTACTTTATGAGTTGCCGTACTCCTGTGAATTCCAGCAGAGCTAGTCAAAGGACTCGACAAAGTCAATTAAATGTGAAGTTTCCTCCAATCAAATAGCAGCAGCAAAGCAAATAATTCTTAGAATTTATTCGAATATTGAAACAATATTTTTAAGCTAAAATGAAACAGGAATATTTATTTTGAGTACAAGAAGTATTAGGCTTATGCAAAGCCCGGCAAAGCACAACGGATCCGGCAAATCCCTGGGCACATCTACTCTCGCAGTGTCGCAGCATTCAGCTTTTGTCAACGTTGGCTGGCTGAGCTGCCTTTAAAACGCAAACATTTGCATAAGAAATGCAAATTTGCACAGTTTACCTCAGACAAATATCAGCAGATGGCAGCAAAGCCCGGCGACACACGTATGAAAAGCTGTTCGAAAAATTATTTAAATGAATTTGAATTTGTTGTTGAGTTATGCAAAATACTAGAAGATAGACGGGACAACAAAGGCAGAGTGAGGCTCTGTGTCGGATGACTGTAAATTAATTAAATTTATTTAAGCATGCGTTGCGCACTGAGCACTGAGCAGCATTACACATACGCACCGTGCACCGGCAAGGTCCGTCGAGTCCTTTCAATCCAGCACTGTGAAATCATCATCACTTTAATTTCTTTTGACGCAAATGGCAAACAGACAAACAATTCCCAAAAATACTTGTAAATTAAATCAATTTATTTACAATTTCTTGGCTAGGACTCTTTTTATTTCTTATTTTATTTTGTTGGCCTTATTCACTCATTTGGCGCACAGAAAATATGCAGCAATTTATTTTGAGCCAAGCCAAGTGAGGAGGACTTGAAGTCCTGCGTCCCTGCGTCCCTGCGTCCTGCCTCGTCCCCGTGTGCATTTGATTGAAAATGCGTATTACTTATGTATATACCAAGTATTTGTGCTCTCAGTCAGTCAGTATGTAGGGCGAGTGGCAAATCTAAAATCAAATCAAATCAATTTTCTCAAATGTTACTTGGCAGCCACTGCCAGCCGCAGCCGCAGCCGCAGCCGCAACAGCAGCCGAGCCAGCCAGCGAATCCTCTGACTTTGACGTAGCTTTTTACACACTCTCACTCTGGCTGCTCCTTCTCCCACTGCTGCTGCTGCTTCAGCTGCCAACTCTGATTGATCGAATTTAAATTTTTGTGGCACATTTCAGCCGTGCTACTCAATAAATGTAAATCGCTGACGTCCTCTGGCTTTAATTACGCCATTCTTTGGCCTGTCAGAGGCTGATCTAAATGCGAAAAAAATGTATACTATATCAAATTGTATTCGATAATAAAATAAAATTTATTGTTAAATATGCGAAACAGAATACAAGTTTCCTATATTGTCGAGCTGAAAGGCAACTAAATGGGTATTTACACATGCAGCACTTCAGTTGGCTGATGCAAAAATTCTTCTTGCAAATGTTCTTCAACCAACTACGGCACTCGACGATTGAACAAGGCAACTTAAAAACTTTGTAGAACCAGTCAACATGCGTGCCACTCTAAACCACACGCACACACACACACACACAGCTACAGACACAAAGGGCAACAAGCCGCAAAAATGTTTGAAATTTTACAAATTGCTATTTTATTGAGAGGCAAGCGGCCAAATATGAAGCAAAACTTGTGACTCTATTTGAATCTCTCTGTTGAGTTGTATGTAGAGAACTTATAAATGTATGTATGCGTGTGTGTGTGTGTGTGTGTGTGTGTGTGTGTGTGTGTGTGTATGTAAGTGTATGTGGGCACACCCAACCAGACATAATTAGCTAAGGAATTTTCTCATCAAATGTGCAAAACGCTGCAACGGGGCAAGTTGGTTGGGCTTCACAGCATCCAAATGGAAGCGAGGCAATAAAAATACAAGCCAAGCGCGTAGACAACCTAAAAGCGCAAAAGAAGCTCGCAAACGAAAACGAAAAGTTGCCCAGAATCAGAGCGGAAAAAATACGAAGATAGGGAAAAAAATGAAAGCAATGGAAACGTGGCAAAGAGTGAAGTAAGGGCAAGAGAGAGAGAGAGAGAGAGAGTGAAAAGAGAACAACTTTCTTTTTTTATAATTTCAATAAAGTTGTTAACTTTATTAAAATTTTGTGCTCAGCTAAAAAGTTGGCAAGAGCCAGTCGAGCATAGAATTACTATGAAATACTTTTGCCAAAGCAACCGGCGATGCCCATAAATTGACAATTTAAGTTCGCCGAGCGAGTCAACGAGTAGCTAAAAAAATAAATCAAAATGAAAAGAAGTCAAATTCGAAATGCAAAGAAATGCCAGGAGAAATATATAAAACATGTTGGCAACAAAACGCGCATCAATGAAGCATAAATGCATTACGCCAAAGGCAAGTCTAACTAATAAATGTTTCAGCCATAACAACCTAACAAGCAGTCAAGCAGAGGAGCAGATGGGCAAGGGATAGCCTCAAACAGTGTTGGCAAACTAGTTGTAGCTAATTTTGCTTATGGACTTCAATTATTATAATAAAATCACAAATAAAATAAATAATAAAATTGTAACAAATAATTTCGTTTAAAATGTATTTAAAATTACAAATAAATACCCAGAGCACAATTTATTTAACTTTGTTTATAATTCTTTGGTATAAAATATTTCAATTTATATACAATATTTTATATAATATTTTATAGCTGATAAAATACAAGTTTTTGTTACCTTTTTGTTTACGCTGAATATATTGTAAATTTGAAATCATTATTTATATTTCAATAGCTGCCATTCTAGATCTGTTACTCGATTTTTGGGCATCTCTAAAGCTGGCAGCACTAGCTGCAACAATACTTGAGCCATGCAGCACGCAAGTTGGCTCTTATGACTCCAGCCGTTGAGATCTGGACCATCATCGTTACACGCTAAATTACACGCCAAATTGCGCACGGTTTGCCTTATTGATTTGAAAAATCCGAATCCAAAAACGAAAACGAAGCAAACGTAGCAATAGTAGCAGAGCAGCATTCTGGAATCCAGGCAATTCCTAAACGTTGCTGTTGCTGCCACTTGTGCAATAAACAAATCAAATATTTCTTTCATATTTTACGCACAACTGCATCAGCTGGCAAAATACCATAAAAAAAAAAAAAATAATAAGGAATGCTGCATACGTCAAGGACTATAGTTCAAGCTTGAGATTTACGGGTCGATTCAGCTCGCTCAGGTATTTAACGGAATGCATAGTTAAAGCCAATGCCTGCCAATTTGTATTGGCATTTTGCATTCATTCATCCGCCACATCGACCCCGACGCTCATGTACTTAATTCGAGTCAGAAACTCTCATAAATTCATCAGGCAATCGCCAATCGGCTGACGGCAACCAAATAACCCGAGAAGAGTCGAATGTGAGCAAGAGAGATAGAGAGCGAGAGCAATAGGGGGTGTATATCATGAGGGGGCGACGCAGCTTCACGGCTCAGTGACTCACAGATTTATTGGCCTGTGGATTTGGTTTTTGAAAGTCCTTGTTGCACATCAAAAACAAACAAGTTCAAGCCACATACTAATCCGAATCATGTTTCATGCAAGGGACAGATATGGATTTGGTAAGATTAGCATCAGTTGAAACAAGAGCTAAGTCTAAATCTGAATCTAAATCTATATAATACCCATTATTACATGCCTTCATATAACTGTAAACTCTTTCAATTAACGTAAATCCACATTGCTGCGCTTATATTTATTAATTTCAAATACATTTTGATGGCTTTGCCGTTAGAAATTGGTGTTTATGATATCAACATAATTGGACGGCGGCAAGCCATCTATGCCACATAATTAAAAACTCAACTTTATCAGTTGATAAACACAACAACAACAACAACAACAACACGAGCAACAACAACAACAACACGAGCAAGAACAAAAGCAACGAGAGTGCAAAACATGCTCTGAACACTGCGGCAAACAACTGAAAAACAAGGTAAATAAAGGTAAAAAATTATGAAGCACTTCATATTCTCGTTCGCAGAACAAGAGAACAAACTCAAACCAAAGTTCGGGGTGCGGGCAATCAACACAAAACGACCTCGTCAACAACTCAGCTCAAGAGCAAAAATATCAAAAGTATAAAAAAAAAGTAGAGAAAGAGAATTTCAGCGTGATGAATATTAAATACGCTTACGAAAAATGTAGATACAATTCACAGCACATTAAAATTAACTAAATGTAACTTTCCTAAAACAGGAGAAGCTTTATAATGAATTTTTCCCTATATTTGATTCACTTGATTCCCATTATGAGTTTCCGACACAGCGACAAATCGTATAGGACTCTCAGTTAGAGCATAGAAAAATCATGCGGCAGCCAGCCAGGCAGCTAACCAACCAACCGACGGAGGTAGCAGCCAGCATCATCACCCTTGGCAACTTTGTTGCTGGCAGCATAGTTTGGAAAAAGTTCGACTGGGCAGAGTGAAAGGGGAGGATTGACTGATTCTACTCTGCTCCTGCTCCTGCTCCGGTTCCGGCTCCGGCTCCAGCGCCAGCTGCTCTTGCTGGCGTGGGCAGATTGGGAAATTTGTTGAGGCGCGGGTTTGGGCTCGGTGCGATTGCTAAGCAACGCAACAGTTTGCCATGGCTATACTACGTTATAATTTGTTATTGAGTTTTGCACAGAGCAGCTGCAAAAATGCATGGAGGCAGCTAAGAAGACTGAGAAAAACATGCAAAAAAAGAGAGATAAAAAAAAGAGAAACAAACCAAAATATACAAAACAAAATTGATTCAATTGAGAAGTGAACGACTAGTAGATACTCTAGGTATAGTAAGACTTCAATTGAGTTGACATGAACAGATAATGTAAAATTAACTGATCTTACATTTGAGATGATGATTAGGTTGCTTAGGATTGAGACATAGCTCAATGCATTGTTATACAATATAAACGTAATTATATAACGTATTGTATACACATAAAAGAGTACAGGCTCTAATTATATGAGAAAGATACAAGTACTCACAATAAAGATGCACGAAAGAACTTTATACTGTTTAAATAATTCCTTACTGAGCCCATAATTATCTCTGTGACAAGTCAGTTTGTCTCTCAATATACCCTTCGATTTAGACATGAAACGGTAATGACAACCGTGCAGCTGTATGGGGGTTTGGGGCTGTCATAAGTGTGCTTGTTGTAGTGCCATTATCCTTGTTGCTGGTTGGGTTCGGGGCTGACAAGCACAACAACAACAAGGAAGAGCAAATAAAAAGCAAAAAAAGGAAGATGTCTATATGATTGGCAACAGCAGCTTTTTAGTGTGCGTCGTCCCTTTTTATTCCGCTCTTTTTTTTTTTTTTGTCGTATTTGTGTGTGGCCCCATCAACTTTTTTGTCGATTTCTCTTTTTATTTTTAATATTTATTTCATGTTTTCCAACTGCCTTTATGCCCCGGCACACAACAAAAAATGTATATATATAAAATAAACTTCATCATATTCTATTTTGCCATTGCTTTTTGAGCTCGCTTCTTTTTTTTGCTCTCATTTTTTGTTGTATGCTTTATGAAATTGATGCTCGAAAATCGCACTCAATTAGTAAGGATTTTATATTTATTTATTTATTGTTGCTGCCAAAGCAGAAGAAAAACGACTAAGACGACGGCTCAGGGAACGAGTACAGTGGCACGTGTGTCAAGGACTGTGTGCGTGTGCGTGTGTGTGTGTGTGTGCGTGAGTGTGTAGCGTAAGTGGGTCTCGAGCTAAGCTAGCAAAGCATTCCGGCTCAAAGGGTGTCAACTTGTATACGCTTAATTTAATTTATTGCTTATTTGATTTGTAAGCAGAGAGTTTTATGATATTTTCGACAAAACTACTTGGCAGTTGCGTAGCTCTTGTCGCATTTTTAACAATTGAGTCTTGAGCAACAATGTTGAAAACTTTGCGCTGATTAAGTGGAACATTTATAGTTCGTAGAAACAAACAACAACAAAAGCAAGCATATTAGTTTTTTTTCTTTGTTTTTCATAAAGAATAGCCTTGAAAACATCTAAACTGGAGGCAGCGACATAACACAAAGCGACATCTTGCGTTTATTTCGACAACTTAAATAAAGCTTTTAAGCTTTAAGCGCTAGGACATTCACTTCCAAGAGCTTTCATACCCCATTTCCGAACCAGAACGCTCTTACATCTGCTGTTAATTCATATTTCTACTATCAACTTTTTCGGACTAGAGCAAAAGCTTAAATGTTAAGCTTCAATTGCAATCTGCCTAGTAGACAAAGCTTTTAAGGCAATTCAGCTGTTATACGAGCTTCCTACATTGAATGCACAGAAAGCTCTAAGCTCTGCTTACGCTTTGGTATAACAGTTTTGTGTCAACCTAAGCAGCCGCTGTTAACTAATAGCACAGCTGTTAACCTAACAGCGATTAGCGAACTTAACGTGCCGCTCGCCCTCTGCCCCGACGAACCGCTTTATTGTGCGTAAATGTCACTGGTGCACCATCGCCCTCAGCCGCTCTGTCAACACTCGTTAGTGTGTCTGGATGTACGCTTAAACGCAGGACATTTACTTTATGTGTTCTTAAATGACAGCAGAGCGGCGCGGAGCAGAGCAGAGCAACGTAGCGCAACGAAGCTCGAGTGAAGCTCAGAGCCCAGAGCTACAAGCTGCCTGCAGCAGCCAAAAAACGCTTCGCATAACGATTACATTAGAAGCGAGTAAAATTTCATAAAAATGCGCTACGTGCGTTGCCTTTCTGAATATCTAATGATGCTATGAAACGAGTGCAATTTGAGCACGCACACACACTCACCCAGCCAGACACACACACACACATACCTAAATACTCACACAAATCGACCACAAGCGCTAAAATTCCATTTGTGGTTAGAGCGGACAACTTTATTACTCGCCAAGAGTGTGCAAAGCATAGACAGCGGAGAGAGAGAGAGAGAGAGAGAGAGAGAGAGAGAGCGAGAGAGGTGTATACGGGAGATAAAACATTTTACTATCAATTTTCTGGCTGGCATTAATTTGCGCAAATTTTTGGCACTACGAACCAATTGTGGCCGCTTGAACTCACGCGCGCCTATGGTTTTTACTGGCTGGTCAACCTGTCAAAACTCTGTGCAGGCTGTTCAAGCATTTTTCAAATCAGCGAGTGAGCAGATGAACAGTGGAGCGATTCAAGCCAAAACTGTGTTAAACAGTGAGTAATGGAGCTAATGCAACAAGTTGTAGAAATATATGTAATAATAATTATTCCAGAGTTGCCCTAAATTTTGGATATAAATATTAGCCCCTGTGTATATTTATATGTGACTTTTAATAATAATTCTATTGCAATGATCAAACAGCTACAATCCAATCGTTTATTTAATCATCAGCTCTCTCTCTCTCTCTCTCTCTCTCTCTCTCTCTCTCTCTCTCTCTCTCTCCATCTCGCTCTGCTGTTCATATTCAATGCCTGCAAGTATGCGTCTGTCTCCGAGCTCCGAGAAAAAACCCAGAGAGCAAACGATTGAATCGGTTCTTCGTTCACGATCGACAGAAACCCGACGACTTCATTGAGTTCCATGAAGCAAATTGATTTTTGTGTATGTGTTGGTATATATGGGAGGACTGTCTTCGCAGATTAATTGTGTATGAGAATGGGAAGACTATTTGCTCTCTCTAAACGAAGACCTCCACACGAACGCGCTCAGCCCGAAAAGCAAGACGAAAAGAAACGAAGTCTCCTGCTTTGAGCGAAAACGATTGAATCTGATTTGCCAGTCAACTTTTATTTGCAAGCTATACTCCCTTTATAAACTTAGTAGCTCTCAATTTATATTATAGCCTTATATTCTTAGCCACTTTCGCAATTTGTTAATTTGATCCATGGTGCAGCGTCTGTTTTTCAATTCAACAACATGGACTTGACCAGCTCTGGTGGTTGTAGGCGACTGTGGTTTTCATTACATTTTCGATTTTGTACATTTTGCACTGGACTCTTTGCACCATCGCAACAGCTCCCATCAGCGCAGCACCCCACCATTGAGCCAATGCCACCTCTGACTCTTTCAGTTGGGTGCGACTTAAGCGGCTTTGCTTTTTGTGCCCCGGACGGCGGCAATTTAGCTAAAACGGTGCACGCCTACCTGGGCCACAGAACGCACTAGGCAAATTACTATTTATGTGAGTGCCGGACCGGCCCCACCCACACCCACGCACACGCCCACTTACCCCTACTACTACTGCTACTACACACACACACACGCATAGCCTGCCGCTGCCCAGTCAAACGCTGTTGTGTGTGTGTGTGTTGGTGCGGTTGAAATGAGCAAATTGTATGCGATTGTGGCAAGAGGCAGCAGCAACAACAGCAACAACGCAACAAGAAAATAGCTGAAGAGTAGTGCAACAACCACCGCAGCTGCAGTCTGTGAATGCACGAATTTGGGTCACATGGTCGACATTTTTTGGTTTGAAATTCACTTTTTTTTCTGCTTTTTTCCAACTCAAACTTACTTAAAATAAATTAGTTTTACTAAACCACAAAGGGGCAGGCGGGCTGGTGGAACGAAAACGAGAGCGAGCGGGGATGAATACGATAAAAATACAACTAAACCAATGTACAAAATAAATGCGAAGAAATCAGTGCCAATGCCCAAAGGATGCCCACAAAACAAGCAAGCCGAACATCGGGAGTAGAGCCTTAAATGGACATAGGTCTGTCCTTGGGCTCGGAGCAGGAGAATGGGCCAAGGGCCTCGGTTTGGGCCTGGACTTGGGCGCTGCTGCCAATTTTATGGCCAGACACGCAATTTTCACCCCTCAGCGATGTCTGTGTGGGCGGTGTGTATGTGTGTGTGTGTGTGAATGAGGCAAAAGACAAAAGACAAGAGAAAAATAGCCAACTATTTGGCATTGAGTCACATGGGGGTCTGACGGGCCGGGCAATTCGATTAGAGCCGTAAGCGTTAAGCAGTTAAAGCTGCCAGCCAGCAGCTGCTGCTTGCCACTTGCCACTTGCCACTTGGCAGTTGCCAGTTGCCACAGTTTGAGGCATGACGTCAGTCAATGAATCGCCGGACGACGACACTGCAAAGCGCCAAATGAAGTGCAAAAATGACTGGCAAAAATGCGACCATTGCGCTGCTGCTGAAATTCATGTGGCAGACAAATTGCATGCAGCAAACGCTCTTTAAAGCGGCCCGAAGCGGCCTGCGATATTTATAACCAGCCAGCCAGAGAGTGAGAGACAGAGAGAGAGAGAGAGAGAGAGAGAGAGAGACTTGACAGGCAATTTGGCAAGGCAAAACTCTCAAAGCGTAACTAACATTTATATTTGTCGCCAGGAGTGCCGTCTAAACAAACAAATGTCACACATAACACGACAGCGACAACAACATCGACGACGACGACGACGACTGCTAGACGACTTTGAGGTTACGCCTCTCGCTCGCTCGCTCTCTCCCATTCTAAATATACTATATACATTTATATACACATATGTATTTGTGTTTGTGTGTGTGTGTGTGTGTGTGTGTGTGGAGTGCTCCTTTGGCTCGCATGCAAATCAGCGAGGCGACACGAGGCCTGCGACTGAAATGAATGGCGCTACAAACGCGCTAACCAAATGCTCAATTTGATGTCCAACTGTTGTCTCTGTGTGTGTGCGTGTGTGTGTGTGCGGCAATTTTCCTCTATTTGCAAGTGAGTGCAGCAACTAAAGGGGCAACACACTAGCAGGCCGAGTCGAGCATTTTATAGCCATTAATAATTAAATAATGCATAAATAGAGAGTGAGAGAGAGAGAGAGAGAGAGCGACGGTTTAACAGCCAGTTGTCAAGTTTATAGCGAGCTGAGGCACAAGTACTTCTACTATTGCCAAAGAGAGTGGACGTCGAAGCTGGCTCATATGCAATTTAATGAGATCTTGATTGGTTGCCCTTGATTTCAATCGATAATGAAGAATTTATAGGAAATTTCAAGACTGCAGAAATCTGCCTCATTCTTAGACTCTATTAATTGCTGACTTATTTATTTTATATATATTTATATTCATATTCATTATATATTTTATTTATTGATTGACTTAATTGTTACAGAGAATAAATTCTAAATAACAATTTAGTTTAAGGCCAGAGCAACAAAGATCTAGCTTTAACTTTTTGAAGCCCTTGCCCTAATTATATTTGATAATGGAATTAAACGACTTCTCTGAAGAAAACTGCCTCAGCCTTAGCTCTTGAGCCACTACATTTTATATATATTTTTATTTATATATAGAAAATATCCCTCGACAGAAACAGTTAAAGTTTCATTCTCCATATATATTTCATATGATTCAATATATATGTTTTTTTTTATCAACAAAGCTTAACCACCTCATCGTTGAAAGTGCTTTTGGTTAGGGCCATTCGATTCCCAGACGCATTTAGTTGTATGCCCGTTATTGGATTTTTTGTCTGACAAACGCCGCATAACTAAATAAAAGCCCGTCGTTCACTTCACCAAAAATAGCAGCTACAACTAACCGCTGTAACTCAAATGCAGCTGCAACAGGAATAACAACAAATACAATTGAATTTGATATACGAGCGTGCCGCGCCCGATATGCCCAAAACAAAGCTGGGCAGATCCCGTTGTGAGAGATTTCGTTGTTGTTGTAAGTTTTTTTTCTTTTTTTTTGTGTGTGTGTTTTGATTTTGTTGTTTTTGAGGCAATCTATTGCCAAAGCAAATTAAAATTCAAATACGTTGGCATGCCGGTTGGTCATAAGAAAAACAAATATATAAACCCAAAGCACAGCCAGTGAGAAATTAAATGAAATAAATTTACAGTTGCGATTTTTAATCAAAAACACAAAAAAGGCAACAAAAACTTGCTAACTCCCCGTTGGCAGCTCAAACAGAAGATTACTCATACGCACTGTGAACGGTCACACCCACATCATGCAGCGGGTGCAACAACTGCTGCTGCTGCTGCTGCTGCTGCTGCAACTGCTGCTGCAACTGCTGCAATGCAAAACTGTCCGGCATGTTTGATGTAAAAATCCCTCAACTGAAATAGATTTACGTCACTGGCAGCCGGGCCAACTACGTTTGTTAGCCGTTTTTCGGTGCTGGCTTCTAGATCTGCTCTATCTCTCTCTCTCTCTCTCTCTCTCTCTCTCTCTCTTACTCTCACTCCCTATGGCTTTCGGCTTTGGCAATTTATTTGCAAATATTTTTCAGCATCAAAAATATGTGTGTGCTGCCATCCCTCAGCCACTCAGCCACGCCCACTCGCCCACACGCTGTGCTGCAATTGTGCAGCAGTTGTTAGTTTTTATTTCTTTGCTAGTTTTATTTTTGTTGGCCCAGCTTAAACTCGGATTTTTGCCTGCTGCCAAATTATATTACGCATACGCCATGTTGCTGGAATTTTCATCAAATTTAAAATCAGTCTCACAACAACAACAACAGCACGAGCACAGCATCAACAACAATGCGCACAATTGCAGCTGTGCTGTCTGTGTTCTGGCTTTTGGGCCCGCTGTTGTCCAGCTTTGGTCTGCTCTGGTCTCTGCTGTCCTGCCACTCAATTGCGGCACCATTGACTAATCTCGCTTTTGATTTTCCAAAGCCATTAGCACACACACACACACACACAGACAGACAGACAGACACAGAGGCACACGCCTACGGACGAACGGCTTTGCACAGTGGAAAATATGACAATAGCAGCGACACCTGCACAGGAAGGACACTCCGTCCAGGTGGACACTAATTCACACAGAGACACGCAGCTGGCGCAAAGCAAATCCAGTTCCAGCTCCCAATGGTGCCCAGCCTGATGAGTTGTCACATGTCGTCGCACTCATCTACTATCGCACATCGTGTACAGCCGCTGCGCTCGGTGCTCTGTGCCTAAGTGCCTGGCTACTAACTGCCATCTCTCTCTTTCTCCCTCTCACTCGCTCACTGCCTAAAAACTATTGAGTCGAAATTATGCAAAGTTTGGCTGCAAATATTTTTTAATTAAAAGCATTTGCACAAGCATCGCTCCGGCTCTAGCCAACTGGCCGCATAGCTTGTTAAATGTCAAAAACACGCCTCACTGATTTTGCCCAAGCAGAAGGAGCCGGAGGACGCCAGAGTGGACTCTGCAAAAAGAGTTGGCATCTACAAAATTCATCTGGCAAAAATTCGATTGTGTTATTTTTTTCCCTCTCCGTTCTCGCTGAGCATAGTTTCGAGCAGAAAGCATGAAGAGTAGTAAAAACATGTCGCATTCACACTCGCATTCGAATTCGCATTCGCATTCATTCATTTTCATTTACTGGCATGTTGAGCATACGCCACGTTGTGTGCCAATGACAAGGCTCTGTAGCTGTCAGGCTAGATGCGAAGGAGATGGCCCAGAACAGGCATAGGCATATTTAATTTACTCCCTGGCCAAAATCCAATGAAAATTTGACAAGCTACAATGGGATTTGCCTAACAAATTTAAACTAAAACCAAATTTCTTAATTTTCCATAAATTCCTTGATCACTTCTCTAAATATATTTGCAATCCGCCTTCATCTACTTTTTTTTTTTAATTTTTAATTAAATTATCACACATTGCTGGGCATTATTTATGTACATATCCCTTGGCATATTTCTGCTAATTGTCCGCTCTTTATATTATTTCTTCCCATTGTGCAAATCAACAGCTCTGTGAATAATAAATTATGCACTTCCCAACAGCAAAAAGACAACAACAAAAAATGATATAAAGAATGAGCAGCAGAGAAATCATAAAACCATAGGCGTGGCCGGCCAAACAAAACACACTGATGACAAAAGCCAAAAATATTGCCCAGCTAAGCAAATGCTTAAAGAACAGTAACGAGTGGGACACATAAAAACCAACAAAAGTCTGCCCTCAGGCGACAAGAGACAAGAGCACAACAGAGCAGGACACACAGTACAGACTATGGACTCTGTTCAGTGTTCAGTGTTCAGTGTTCAGTGTTCAGTGTTGACTGTTGACTGGGCCATGTGCTGCCTCAAGGCACACTCGGTAGAGGCCCAACAACTTGTCCATTTATGGCGCTTCATTTTAAACAACAAACACTCGGCAAACACTTGCCATGGCACTGGCACGCATCACTTGGCTTGATTTTTAATTGTGCTGCTGCGCATTTCAATTGAAATATGAAAAAGGCGGGAGACAGCCGACCCCAGCGGGACGAGCCAAAGGAAGGGCGGGGCACGAGCTGAAGAGGCAGCAGGAACAGGCGTGGCGCAGCCCACAGCACAGCAGAGCAATTCCAACCATGGCTGTGCCTGTGCTCAACAGCTTGTCTGACTGTATGCCAGACAGTCGTCAGTCGTCAGTCGTCCGACGTCCGACGTCCGACTCGGCGTAGGCCTTTTGAAGCATAAAGATAACTTAAGTTGTCCCCACAGGAGCTGAGAGCACGAGAGGCAGCAAGAGCAGAGTTCAGTTGCAAACCGACAACTCGAACGACGGCGGCTGCAAACAAATGACACTGAAGTTCACCTTTTTATGCCAAGTGGGTGGAGTCGTGAGCGAGAGGGAGATAGAGAGCTGCCCTGGGATCTGGCGCTTACATAATAAAGTAACTCAAGTGCGCTAAGCAGTGAAAGCTTTTGTAACGGGTTGTCACTGGGCCGACTGAGACTACAGAGACTACGAGGCTCGCTCCGTCGGTCGCTCCGTCGCTCGTTTGTTGCTGCTCTTTTCTGCCTCTGCCTGTGCCACATTAAAGAAATTATAAATATGTCGACAGAGTCGGTCACGTATAAAACTGAGCTGTGTGTGAGTCGGTTTGCTTAGCAGACAATTAAAAATTCCATTTGTGGTATTTAAAGCATTGCACATGAGCGAATTACAAAGACCAAAGTCCTTGGGCCAAAGGGCCAAAGGGCAATGCAAATGCAAGGCAGCACAGGTCTTGCCTTGCCCTGCCTGGCTAATGAAATGGCCAGCAGGAGGCGGACAGATAATGGGCAACGGAAGGGCTGACAATTTGTCCCATTCATATTAGTCGAGCAGGCCTCACCTTAATTAACATATTTACATATTATATTCAGTGTGAATTGTTCGGGAAAAAATGCCACTCACATTTTATTAAGTAGCCCGTTCAACTAAAATCTAAGCCTGAATCAAATTCCATTACAACAGCGATAGTTGTGTACAAGTTTTTTTATTTTGGACCATACTCTTTTATACGGCTGCAAGCATGCTGAAAATCCCTCAGAGGAACAAACTGCCGTCACTGACGCCGCGTCCGATCAAAATCGAACGGCCGACTCCCAGAAAAAAGCTAAACTTCATTATGCCGGCATACGTAATGCCAAAGAAACCCACCAGATCGGAGGAAATCGCCAATATGACTGCCGAACTGAATGAGCGCTTGATTACACTGCAGACTCGCGTCGCTGAATGGAAGGCCCTGAGAGAGAATAGTAATAATGAATAGAGCTTGTTATTAAATACTTTGTTTTTAGCCGGAAATGCACAACAAATTAAACAACGTTTTCAGAACGACAATTTCGATTTATGCAAAGAGTCACGAACTATTCGGGCTCACATCGATCTGCTTTTAAATCAACTGAAAATTCTTCAAAGCTCTCAAATCATTTGTACAGTTGATTAAATTTCCAGGCAAACATTTTGTTGGCTCATTGGTTATGCATGCGGCAGCACACTTAATTGCATGTTTTAGGCCAAAAACGCATAATTGATTTAAATGGCAGACGCAGACGGGCGTGCAACGCACTGAGCACGCTGAAAGGCCGTTATCAGAACAATTCCCAGTGCTGAAATCCATTCGCCGATCGCCCCAAAAGATAATGAATGGCATAATGGCGACGAGGCCCCCAACTGTTTATTAGCAATGCGCGATTCGGGCGGCCGACCACATGGCGTATGTGTAATATGCCAAGCATAAACAAATAGAGCCCCGGCACAGTCCATAATTATGCACGCCCATGTGAGGCGTGGCGCATTGATTGAACGCCAAATCACTTAACCCAATTCAAAGCCCAATGCATTGGCAACAACTTGGCAAACAGCAGCAGCAGCAGAATCCTTTCTTTTTTCTCCTTTTCTTTTACTCATTTCATTCTCCTTCTATTTTTTGCCATGCGATTTCTATTGCCGCAATCGAAGCTGACAAATGGTCGATTGGCAGCTTAATGGCAGCCACGCTTTCCGCTTTGGCAACGAAGATTTCGAGCTGGCTAAGAAACATGCTAAATAGCAGAATGCCTCAGTGAGCCTTGCAGCAGCTGCTGCTCCGCTCGCGCTCTCCATCTTATATAAATTTTAATTTCCTCTCTGCCTGGCTGCTGGCCAAGGCAGCAGCCAAAGCCAAGCCCCAAGTAAGCAAAGCAAAGCAACTCGAGCCCAAACTCCGATTTCAGCTTCAATTGCAATGTGGAGACCCCAAAGTGATAGCTGCAGCTTCTCAATTTGGGGCTTGGGCAACAATTGTTGCTGATTTAACACAAAATACAGCCAATCTGCTGTTTGGAGACGGGGCCAGAAGGGGCTGACGCTTTGGATATTTGTCAATGTCCATGGCAAACAGTTTTGGCACAGCTTCGCCTGCCAAATCTGAATCTGAAACTGTGTGTGAGTGTGTGTGTGTGTGTGTGTGTCTGCTCTATAGGTTTATTAGTATAGTCTGTTTGGCAGTGCCTTTAGCAATGATTCGGTACATAATTTAGAGCAAAGCATACTAAGTACTCCACTGCTTGAACAGCAGTTTACAGTCCATTTATGGCAAATATAATTAAGATATTATAATGGAAGAGCTAATATGCAATAACATACATAAATATAAGAATAGCACAAAGAGAAGTAATGGCAGCAAATTTTGCTTTCATTATCTACTCTCTCTCTCTCTCTCTCGCTCTCTCCCTCCCCTTTGAATACATGTCTAATAATTTGTGTTTTGTACTAATTTACTGACGTCTACTTAATATGCTCGACTTTATTGCGTTGCTAGAGAGTTTTTTCTTCAACTTTTTAAGCTCATATGTTTTAGCTCCTACAGTTGCCTTTAGCTGGCTTGGCTTGGCTTCGCTTGGCTTGTAGCTGACCGCACATAAAACAAACTTTGCGGTTACTTAATGAAGCTGAAAAATTGCCTTGGTTTTCTATTTTATTTGCACTCACTCACGCGCCCGCCGCTCACACCTCCACACACACACTCTCACGCTCTTTGCCGTATCAGTTGCTATTGCTCTTGCATTTTTTCTTGCTGCTCTTCGTAATTTTGCTCTCCTTTTTTTCGTTCTTCTTTTTAACAGCCGCAGACACATTTTAAACGCTTTGCAGTGGGTGGCCCTCATCTATGTGAGGCGAGCAGCTAAAGCGTCAGCTCTGCCATTTGCCTTCTACTATTTATGCTGAGTGACTGTCTGCTGGGTCTGGACCTGGGCTGCCATTAAAAAGGCTGCTAGGCGGCAGGCGGCAGGCGGCAAGAGGGGGTGAATTCCTTAAGTTACCTACTCTCCACTCTCATCGAGTCTCCACTGTACACATAACTTGAGCCGAAGCCTGCTCCACTAGAGGCAACTTTTGAGCCACTTTTACAGCCGCTCGCGCAGTCATAACCACAGTCTGTGGCAGGCATTTTCAGGCACTTAACTTTCGAGTTTATCATACCAATTTTTATTTGCATTTTTTGCAACATTTCATTTTTAACTGCCGAACTTTGAGACGGCATATTTCTTGGCCTCCAAGTTTCGAACGGTCTCCAACGGCCTCTTACGGCTTATTAAGTGGCCAACTTGAAGCTGATGACACCCGTGCGTGCTCTCGCTCTCTGAACTTTTGGTCATATGCAAAGCGAAAATTTAATTAAATCCGCGCTTGCAATCGTCGATCGCCTCAGCTGCTATAGCTGCTATAGCTGACCCAGCTGCCCCATAAATAATTGGCGCTGATTTCTAAATGTCAGCGGACAGTCGACGCCTCGAACTGGTCAAAACGGCGGCGACTGTAGCTGAAATCCAAACTGTCCGCCATGTTTGCCACTTCATTCATCTATCTTAAGTGCACACACACACACACAGGCACACACACACGTGTATATGTTTATGTGTATATACAAATGTAGCCGAGTCCGGTCGGTGCCAATGGTCGGTCCTGCTGGCGCCATGCAAAGTGCATGTGTGTCTGTATATGTTGTATGCTTTGCTAATTGGCCAAGCAGGCAGGCCAAGGCATGGATGGCTTGTGCTCCCTCCGCTCTGCCCCCCACAGCCCCACCTCTGCTGGTGATTGATTTGTATGGCTTAAGCTGAACGCGCGAGCAAACGCACGATAAACGGTGTAAAATTAATTAGTCACTGCCATGTGCGGCCGCCGTATACAGATGAGTCTAGTATTCGGTTAGCTTGCTTCTCGCATTTGTAAGAGACTTGTATGTGTATGTGAGTGTGTCGCCTGGCTGTCTGACTGTCTCGTCGACTCCTGCTGCCTTCAGTCGCTCTCCCTCTCTCGCACTCTCTCTGTGTGTGTCATCTGTGCTTTGTTTATAAATAAATAAATGAGCGGGCTTACGTAGCCAGCCCCAAATTGGCCATGGCCAATCAATTGCAGTCAGCGCAAATGGCCTGGCCATTTGTTGTTGCCAGCGCCAGTCTTTAAGGACTGACTCCTTCGCGCCTGTTAACGATTGTCAATTGATTTGGTTTAATACGAGACTCCAAACTTTCAGTCGCTCCGCCTGCCGCTGGCCAACTAACCAGAAAGTTTGCTGAAAATTATTGACACGCCGGCAACACAACAAGTTTCATGTATTAGTATGTGCTGCAGCCGCAACGACACGATAAACATTTTATTTCACATATTGCCACTTGCCTGGCTTGTGGTCAGCGGTTCGCTTGGGTTCAGCTCGAAAATGCTGTGACAAGTCGCCAAACGCCGGTTCGTTTCATTTGCGGACTTCACACAAAACAAAAAACAACAAAAATTGGAAGAAGTGAAAATAAACTATTTCCTCGACAGTATAAAGTTTATTGTTGTTTATTGTGCAGAAAAGACAAAGTTTTATCTGGCTCGAACCAAGTGCTTTTGGCCAGAAAAATAAACGAAAATTGCATTTAAGAACTTTAAGTATCCCAAATATTTTCCTGAATTGCCTCTTTTGCTGCACATACACACACACACACACACTCTCACATTTCGAAGCTCGCTTCATTTAATAACTGTGAAATGTTTGCAACGCCTACAAAACGCCAACAGAGCAGCGAGCAGCATTCGGCGAGCCTCTTTCCGCCAATTTGTGACATTCATTGTGTGGAGTACGACGCCTAGGCGGTCTCTACGGTCTCCTGCATGCAATAAATCAATCAATATCCTGCCTAAATATATGGCCAACCGCCCTAGCCCCTCCCCCATGGGCTCGTCTGCCACACTGTCTGCGACGACGACGTCGACTTCGACTTTGACTCCGACTTTAAGCCCGAAACTGTCTGACGTCTGCGTGTGTAAAGCCCGGCTGCCTTTCCGTTTCTTAGCTGGCAATTTTTCCTTTTTGCTTCTTTATTTTTCTTATTTTTTCTGGCTTTTCTTATTTTTTGTGTTTTTGTGTGTTTGGGACATTGATAAACATGTGTCCCTATGAACTTTGCAGTTGTCTTTTGTTTACCGCAATGTTTGCGGCCTGAGCTTTTTATTTGTGGACAGTGGTTAGCCTTTGCTCTCTGTGCCCTGTCGCATGTCCCCCTCGGCTTACCAGCTCACTTGCAACTGCCTGCTGATCAGACAGGATATTATTGTGTGAGTCTGTCTCTGTGTCTCTGTCAAGCTGCTTGCACAGTGCGTTTTAAATCAAATGTCAATTGTAATGAACTCGACTCGATTCAAGACGAGCAGCAGCAGCAAAAAATGCAATCTTCTCAAAACAGAAACTTCACAGATGCTGAGAGATAGAAAAAGTTTTATAGTTGCGCATGCAAACCCAAAGAGCCATTAATTACGCTCCACACAAGAGATATCCAATGCATATTGACTCTGAAGGCGCTCGGCATAGATAGATAACAAAGAGATGTGAAACTTTCAGCTTGAATTTAAATTTATATGTGAATATCTAAGCTACACGCTCTCTCTGTGTGCGTGTGTGTGTGTGTGTGTGCGCTGAAACGTGTGAAAGAAATGGAAATTGGAACATTTCAACTTACCCATGAGATGCGAAACGGTCTTGGCGAAACTTACCTGCAAGAGAGAAAGCAAATTGTATTAGTATGTGAAAATGGAATAAATGCTAAAAACTTCAACCATAAACTAAAACTGCAAAACAATTTCAGAGCAACAACAATTGTTATATCAGAAACTAACTTTGGCAATTATGCAGAGTTTATTGAATTTTCGGCCACAGGCAGAGCCTTAAAGCATTGCAGCAGCAGCAGCAGCAGCAGCTGTTGCTGCAGCACCTGGGCTCGATTTGTACCTAATTCCCACATCATCAACAATTGACAACATATGAGCCGCATTTTTGGCATACAAACGAGGCAACAAAAGGCGGCACACAAATGCCAAATATGCATAACGGACGAAAACCAAAACTATGCCTGACTCCTGCCCCGCTCCCCGCCCACCATCATCTTACTACTATCTGGCATCGAGCATCGAGCGGGATGAAAACAAAAACCTGCAAAAGCGATAACAAAACAATATAAGAAAATAAAAGAAAGAACAAACCCAAAAAAAAAACAAAAGAATTTCTGGCACAAGGCCAAGTCGCTGCCAAGGCAGAGCAGAAAGTACGACTGAGTATCGAAGCGGCAGAGGCAGGCATAAAATATTCGGGGCTCGAGCCAAGGCTGGGCAAAAGGGCAAACAATAAAAGCAAAAACCCTAAGAATTACTAAGTATTTTGTATTGTTTTCAATTGTTTGTTGGCAGCCAAGCATAAATATGATATTGATGAGAATGTAGATGCCCATCGAGAGTCTGGCCAGGCACATGCATGCATTGCTAACTCTATATGCATACGTATGTATTACCATCTTAACGCATTCATGAATTTAAGGCTGCCTTTAAAAAAGAAATGCCAAAGCAAAAACAAAAACCAAGCGAACTTCAATCAATTTCGCATGCAAGCTGCAAATGCAGCCAAGCAAAGCGTGTAGCAACACTTCTAATAGCCCACAAGAAGTTGGGATTGGGCATGGCAGCAAACTGCAAAATGGGGCAGATGCAATGATTCGTCGTCGTCGAGGTTTGATTTATTGCCCAACCACACACAGTCAAACACACAGTCACACACACACACACACATGCATAGTCACACACTCCCATATATGTATGTGTAGCCCGCGCCTCTGTGGCTTTGGGTTAGCTCCACTTGACACTCGCCGCTTTGTGGCGCTCCAATCAGCGTAAGTTGATTGAACTCTGCATAATTTAGAGCAAGCAGCTACCCTTATGTGCAGGACACGCAGACAGACGAGCAGCCTGGCTGCCTGACTGCCTGGCTGCCCTCGGCTGTTGACTGCCGTCATTAACGAAATTGTGCAAACTTGCTCGGGCTGCATCGCTCTGTGCGCCAAAAGAGAATCTCAACTAAGATATTATACAAATAATCATTAAACTCTGGGCTTTAAGATCCGGTGTGTCTTTGGAGCAGAGTAAGTCGCATGCTGAGAACTATAATTCTCATAAGCATATACAAGATCTAGCATCGTCAGAGTCAATGCCTAGTCTAGACTCGATACTTATAGTTGCTCAAGTCCCCAAGTTTCTCTTAGCATCTTCAAATAGTTGCTCTCAGTTTGCTCGCCGTTTACTACGCGCTTGTCAAGTTTTCGACTAAAAATTTCGGAGCTCAGTTGCTCGGCTGGCTATTAAAAACTTGCAAATACCAACGACGATGATGACGACAACGCGAGCAACTTTTGCTGGCCTCGATGCGACGCAATGCCGTCGCAATCGATCATTGGGGGTTAATAAAACGCAGGCGAAAGGCTTTTAGGGACGACGCGGCAAAAACCAACTTGCGGCACCTAGTCAAAGCCGACTTACCGCAGGTGAATGCGTGTGAAAAAAAAAAAGCAGAAAACGAACCAAACCCGAGAGAGGGAGAGAGAGAAAACAAAACCTAAAACTTCAAATCGTTTCAGTTTTTACTGCCATAAAGGAGCCTTGGTATTTATGGCGCTGCAACAAAAATAATGTTGCATACTGCGCGGGGCGCGCGTGATTTATGCGAGTGCGAACAGAGTTCAAAGTTTTAAACGCCAGCCAACGCATATGCACTCTACACTCTGGACTCTGCACTCTGCACCTAACTGTTGTTGGGGTCTACAAAGTTGGCCGCAATTGACCACGCCCATGCCGCCCACATGACTCAACCGAACTGGCGAGGGAGACTAAGCAAACTTAAATAAAAACTTGATTAAATATGCACGCACGCACGCGCCCTCAGTTTTGTCAAATGCAATTTCTAAATACAAATACGGTTCGCTGAACAGCTGATCAGTGTGCAGTCGCGTTTATTTAGTGCTCCGCAAATATAATTATTTATCTAAACGCCGCCACCAGATCTATCTGGAAACGGCACTGCCAATTTGTGCGTGGACGCCGCGCATCATACCCTGATAGTGAGCAGCAGACTTTAAAAGAAAAACGATATAGTGAAAAATAAATTTTTTCACTGCGCACGTGCGCGTGTGTTTTGTTTTGGTTTTTGCCAAACAACACAAAAACTCCTGCCTACTTTTAGGCCGTTAATTTTATATATTCAAGGCATACTTTTAGGCCTTGCAATATAACTTACTGTGTGCGACTGCACTAATCCAAGATGCCCAACACCGCTACCAACAAGGAAGCTTCAGGATCCACAACTCTGCAAGCGGACATACAAGCCCGATTCGACGCCAATATGGCTAAAAAAGTGGCAAACACCCCAAGCGCAGATCTCGCTGCTGCCTCTGCAAAAGCGCAAGTAAGCTTGCATAGCCAACTCAAGATGTTCATGGCTCAGAAATCAAACGCTACAGTCAAATTAGACGTTGCGTCAGTGCAAACCCCAAGAAATGTGAGCACGAAAAGGAAACTTCTTGCAACTTCATCAAAACCAACAAGTAAAAAGATATTGGTAGATGAGCCCAGCACAAGCAAAGCGGCTATGTCTCAAAATCGCTTTGCACTCCTACAAGCGGATGAAGATTTCGACGAAATTGAAGATGTACCGATGAACAATGCAGCGCCAATGGAGAAACCAAAGCCACGCCCGCCCCCTATTTGGTGTCCAAACATCAATTCGGTGGCTAATTTGCACCGGTTGATCGAGCAATGCATCAGCAGAGACTCGTACGACATCAAGGCGAGGCGAAGAGACATTGGAGTTCTCACGCGAAACAGCGACGATTACCGCGCTGTCGTGAAGCACTTCACTGAGCAAGGACTGGAGTTCCATTGCTACCAACTAAAGGAGGACAAACCTTATCGAGTGTGCCTCAAAGGGCTTCATCACAGCACTGAAGTTGAATGCATAAAAGAGGACCTTGAGGCAAAGGGGCACACTATAAAAAACGTGTACAACCCAGTCAGCCGCATCGACAAATCGCCGCTTAATATATTTTTTGTTGACGTGACCCAGGCACCCAACAATAAGCAAATTTTGGATTTACGAGTCATCTGCAGACAGCGATGTTCGGTCGAACTGCCACGAAAGTTCAACGACCTAACACAATGCTATCGTTGTCAGGAATTCGGGCACACGCAGAGATACTGCCACAAAGCACCTAGGTGTGTGAAATGCGCAGGAGATCACGACTCCAAAAGCTGCAATAAAGAGAAGTCAGAGCCACCCACATGTGTACACTGTGATGAGCAACACCCTGCCAACTACAAAGGATGCCTCGTTTACAAGCGCCTTCTCAAGATGCAGTCTCCAGCAGAAAAAAGGAACCCTGCACTAGTCCGTAACGGCCCAACAGGTCACCATTCAAGACCTGCTGCAGCACAGCATAGCAGCTCATTTAGCAGAAGTACCCTTCCTGTTGGTGGCGTATCATATGCTCAAGCCCTGCGCGGAGAGGGTAGAAATCAAGTCCAGCCAACAAATGAGAACTTCTTCGCTGAAATTCTCCAAAAGCAACAGGCTCAGTTTGATGAAATCCGGTCAGATCTCAAAAGGATGAATGAGATGTATGTTCAGCAGCAAACAATACTACAGAGCCTAATGGTTATTGTTTCAAATTTAACATCGAAATAATGGCTTTACGAGTGGGCATTTGGAACGCAAATGGCCTCAGAAGCAAAACTGAGGAACTAGCAGTATTTCTAACAAGCAAGCAAATAGACATAATGCTAATTGCAGAAACACATGAATGCCCTCACGTCAAAATACTCGGATATGAGCACTATCAGGCCTACGGTGGAGGAGCAAACAGGTTCGGTGGATCGTCGGTCCTCGTACGCTCTTCCCTCAAGCATTCACCTCTACTCCCAATATCCAACCCAACGATGCAAGTTGCAGCCATTCGACTATCTTCGTCTATCGGAGAGCTAGAGATCGCATCGCTCTATTGCCCGCCGAACGCTAGACTATGTGAAAGCGATGTAAAAGAGCTCCTTGAACAGAGGCAGGACAAAACTCTCATCGGAGGAGATTGGAATAGCTGGCATCCATTCTGGGGAAGCAACAGCACAAACCCACGAGGAGAAGCTACCTTCGAGGCTATACATACTATGCAGTACAAAATACTTGCAACTGGAGCCCCAACGCGGTATCCATTAAACGGCCATAACCCATCAGCAATTGATTTTGCTGTTTATAAAGGTATCGCTGACCGTCAGATTTACATAGAAGAGAGCTTCGATCTATCTTCAGATCACCTTCCCCTCATAGTGACAGTGCACGCACAGCCTCAGCCTTTCCCAAGCAAAAAACGACTTCTGCCGCCAGGATCTGATCTTGGAGCTTTCAGACGCCATCTGAACTCTTCGCTACACCTGGAAATGGAGCTAAACACACCTGAAGATGTTGACTATGCAGCAAACAGGCTGCAAGAAACAATAGCTGAAGCTGCACACCTGGCTATTCCGCACCCCCCACGCAGACTAGAACGCTCTCAGCACAACATCGCACTTCCGCTGGAAATACAAAATCTCCTCACGTACAAAAGGTGGGCAAGGCGACGTTGGATGATCTCAAGGACATCAATAGATAAAGGGAGATACAATGAAGCCACCAGGCAACTCAAAACTGCCCTCAGTGCGCTTCAACAGAAACGAATCAGCGATGCCCTGGAACGAGCGGACTCCCCGTGCGACGCTGAATTTCAACTGTGGAAGTTCACCAGAAGCATTAAAAGGCAGCCAATGCGTCGTCACCCTATCCGCAGCACATCTGGTGCTTGGTTAACGGGTGATGAGCAACAAGCAGAAGCTTTTGCCCTTCATCTGCAGCAGCAGTTTACGCCCCTGATCAGTGCTGAGCCAAACGAGGTAGAAGAGACAGTACACAACATACTCTCTGTACTCCCAGCGGATGACGGGATTAGGACTTGCACTAAGGAGGAAGTCGTAGACGGAATCAGCCGGATCAAGAAAAATAAAGCGCCCGGACATGATCTAATAAACAGCAGAGTCCTAAGATCGCTGCCCGACTCGACTCTGGACTACATCGTCATGCTGTACAACGCTATTTTTCGCATCCGGCACTTTCCAGCTTGCTGGAAACGGGCTGTGATTGTGATGATCCCCAAACCAGGCAAACCAGTAGGCGAAATTGGCTCGTACAGGCCAATTAGTCTGTTGCCTGTACTTGCTAAAATATTCGAAAGGATATTCTTAGCTAGAGTACAGCCGCATCTGGAATGCAGGGGGATTGTACCAAATCATCAATTTGGCTTCCGGAGGCAGCACGGAACACCGGAACAGGTACACAGAGTTGTACACCACATCCTTGGCGCCTTCGAGCAGAAGATGTATTGCTCTGCAGCATTTCTAGATGTCAAGCAAGCCTTCGATCGCGTATGGCACTTAGGACTGTTGCAAAAAGCAAGGGCAGCCCTCCCGGCTTCTATATTTATGCTGCTATCATCGTACATCTCCAACAGAAGCTTCCAAGTGGCTAAGGGACAGGCTATATCCTCAGAAAGACCTATCAAGGCTGGAGTCCCTCAGGGCAGTGTACTGGGGCCAACACTGTACACACTTTTCACAGCTGACATGCCACTTCCACTGGACAACGACGGAGCTGCAGACTCGGAAGTGCTGATAGCAACATATGCAGATGACACTGCCATCCTGTCGAGATCTCCCTTAGCACAAGAAGCTAGCGAAAGCCTCCAGAGGTACCTGGACGTCTTTGGGTGCTGGGCAAAACGGTGGTGCATAACCATCAATGCACAGAAGTCAGCCCACGTAAGCTTTTCAATGCGAAGAGGAGACTGCCCTGGTGTAACTCTGGGAGTGCAAATACCGAAGGTCAGCAAAGTCAAATATCTCGGTGTAACACTTGACAGAAAACTGACCTATAGTGCGCACATCACGAAGGCAGTTAACACAGCCAGGATGAAAATCAAAAAACTGGATTGGATGCTGAGACCCTCCAGCAAGCTGTCGCTATGGAGCAAAATAAAAATTTATAATGCCATCGTTGCTCCAACTCTCACATACGCTATCCCCATTTGGGGTTCCGCATCGAGGACACACATAAAAAAAGTGCAAACCCTGCAAAACAAGGCACTACGGCGACTCACAGGTGCCAGCTGGTACGTCCGCAACTCTGTGCTGCACAGCGACCTTAGAATGCCAACAATCGCTGAACTGATAGGACGTCACTCCTCGAGGTACGCGGACAGGCTCTTGGCACACCCAAATCCTCTGGCTACTGACCTGGCAGTCAACAACACTAGGCGAAGGCTTAAAAGGTTTCATCCCTTAGATCACAGACCTACTTAAATGTTGTTAAAAACTGTAATATTATTGTAAAAAATTTGTAAATTATGTAAATACTGGTATCTAGCCAATAATCTAAGTTAAGGTTTAAGTTAATAATGCGCTAAATAGTCTAAGACAAAAAGCTGCAATAAATGAATTTAAAATAAAAAAAAAAAATACAAATACACATACACACGCACACACACACACACACACTCAGAGTGCCAGTGAAATGGCGTTCCCCAGTTTATAATTAAAATGCATTCACGCGCATGCTACCAATTTTTGCCAGTGTGAACATTTCTATAATAATTGCACTTAAAGAGTTGAATAAAAATCGATTTCGAAAATAAATATAAGAAATTTATGCAAATTCCATATTCTATGCATAAATGGAGAAGACAATTTTTATAATTATGATTTAATTAAAATAATTTTGATATAAGAGTTTAAGTGAGAAATATGAACCGAAAAAAAGAGAAAAAACAACTTGAATCAGAAAAAAAGAATGTATTTATAAGATCATAATTAAACAGATAAACAGAAAAGAAAATTATATTAATTTTAGATAAATTAAATTATTCATTAAATAATATATAAATGTGAATGAAAAACTATAATAATTGATGAGCCCAGTATATAAAATGTTTATATTACTATTAGGCTAAGATTCTCTTGAAAACATATTCTAACCCCATTTAATCTCTTAAACATTTTAATATTTATTTTGCATAATTCAATTTTTATTCATAAATTGAATATAAATATTTGTTTTTTTGCATAAGCACCAATTTTCATATGCTCCCAAATTTGTCAATGCCTTTAACTGGCTTAAGCAAGAGCCAAAACAATGTCCAAGTATGCAAGTGTAGGCGAGAGTGTATATGTGTGTGTGTGAGTGTGTTGAGTTTTCCTTTCAATTGTTCACTTGAAATGCAAGTGCAAGTGCTAAGGCAGCTACAGCAGTGCAAATCCTGTTCACGCATCCTTGCAGCTGCTGCTGCTGCTGCTGTGCAAGACTTGTAAATTGCATTTGCAGCCAATTTACACAAAATTAAATTGAATTTACGCTACGCTTGCACAAAATATCAATGAATGTCATGTAACAACGCTGCGAGCGACACACTGCAAAAAAAAAGAAGGAAAAACGTGGAAGCGAGGCAGACAACCTAAGCAGGGAGACAGAAAGAGAGGGAGGGAATAAAGAGAGCCCTGACAAGCGAGTGCTGCACGCCCACAAAAAGTCAAACTGCATTTTATCAAAATTCAAATGGTATTTTCTCTTGGCCGTCGTCTGCTTGTTTAGCATGCGTGATAAGCAGCTAGCAAAAAGCAGTTGCTGCAACAGGAGCAGCTGCGTCTGTGACAGGACAGCGCATACATGAAGGACCTCGCACACCCACACACACACACACACACACACACACACACACACACACACACACACACATGTTGTGTAGTTTGTTGCATAGCTAAACAAGTGAACTGTGGGTGGGGGCGTGAACGTGGGCGTGGGTGAGGGCTAGTTCTGTGGCATGAAACAGCCGCGTGTGTTGCTGTTGCACGCACAAGGCGTCGCCTTGACTGACGAACTTGCAACTGGCGCTACGGACAAACTTGCGCTGCAAATCACACGACTTTCCTCCTCCCATACATATGCACGTGCAGCAAATGAATCAAAACTTCGAGCAACCAACTTACAGCACTCAGCCCCTCTTCAGCTCGACAAGTGTTGAAATGTGGGCGTGGCACTAGCTGCTGGCCATGTTGTTAAATAGTTAGCCGCTGTCTTGTGCAACATACAACGATTTGCATTTAAAAGCACAGATATGGACAGTTGCCTAACTCTCTTAATTGTCTTTAAGTTGTGGGTAAAGTAAAATTTTGTTAAGCAAGCGTAGACAGTGAGAGGGAGCGAGAATCTATAATACGAAGATATTTAGTATGTAGATTAATTTCAAATTTTGCTTAAGCTATAATAAGAGGAACACATATTGCATGGGTCGCTGATGCTTGCTGACGCTCTGAGAGAAAAACTCCGAGACCAAATGATTGCGTCGGTGCTTCAACGAGTTCGTTCATGATCCGCTGGAAAACCTTTCTTTTCGCTCAGGTGTTGTCGCTTAGTTGAGTTAAATGAAGCAAGAGGTCTTTTATATGTATTGGTATGTATGAGAGAGCTCGCGTAATACCTTCGTGAATGCAGAGCGTGCGCATTTGTATTGGGTATGTGATTTCTTTGCTCATTTACTAAGACTCATTCTACGAACATTATTCGTATTGCTCTCTAAACGAAGTTCGTCACACAATTAGTTCAACTCAAGACGCTCAGCAGAGACGGTAGTCTAGGCAAAATCTGGTAATATTGATATTGATCATTTTATTCTAAATGTCTTACTACTTTCACACATTATATTTGTGGAAGTAAAGGGAATGTTTCTGCTTTTGCTTATTTCCACGACAGGAGTGGTCTAAACTTTAAGTTTATCTATATATAAACCCCACTCTCTAACTTATTCACATATAATTTCAACTATAAACACTCGCATAAATATCAAAACCTCAAGGTTAATCGCGTCATTCAATCATGATTCAATCCTTTTAAACACTTTGTCCATACGACCCCATTCGCCTGTCGTTATCCTTTGCCAGCTATTTATTTTCATATTGGCATTAAATGCTTGGACATTGCTCAATTGTTATTTTGAATTGGGTATATCGTGCGTTTAATTATTTTTGTCGCAATATGATTTAAAAATTTTTATTGTCATAATTGTTAATTTTTGTCATATAAAGAGCAATTAATTTCAGCCCCAACTACAGCAGCTCATTTGCTCAATGCTGTTGCTGTTTCTGCTTTTGTTGTTGTTGTTATTTACGTTGTCTGCGGTTTTAATCTGGAATCGCTTAAAATATGCAATTAATTGCAATTGTCGCTGCCAGCGAGGCCGAGCAGCAGTTGTCGTAGGCGACATTTGTTTACCTTGCTGCAAGGGCGCGCCGTTGCACCACCAGCAGCAGCATCATCATATTTTTTGCATATGAATATAATTAAATTGTTTAATTTTACAACAACAATAATGAGTGCCACAAAGAATGTCAGGCCACTCACACACACGCGAGCAATGCAATGCAATGCAATGCAGACTGGCGTTAAGCAAAATATTTTTGCATTGCCATTGAAAAGCAACAAACGCACACACTGAGAGACGGAGAAACACTGGCAGACTGTAAAAGGCTGTGAAAAATAATGGCTGCTTACAGCTTGGCACGAGTTAACACAATTCTCTGCAATGGAATGCATCAAGAGTCTGAAGGAAAAGAGATTATAGCTAGCGTAAGCTGAAATAGCAAAATGCGAGCTAAAGAGAAGCTAAGAGAGGAATTGAAGAAGAGAGAGAGAGAGAGAGAGAGAGAGACAAATAGAATGAGCAAGAGATGCGGAATAGAGAGTAATAGTGGGTTGGAGAAATAGAGAGATCAAGAGATGGACAGATATAGATATATATTTGCAGATTAATGTAGATTGAGAGAGGAAGAAAGAAAGAGAGAGATCAAGAGATAAGGAATTGAGATTGCTAAACAGATAGGTACATATATGGAGAGAGAGGTACGTAGTGTGAGAATGAGAGAGAGAGAGACATCAAGATATAAGGAGATCAACAGGGATATATATATATATATTTATGTAGGCAGGAGAGATTGAGAGAGAAAAAGACAGAGAGAATACTTAAAAGCAGGCATTCAATCGGCTATATATTGATTTATATCTACTATCAGATTCATAGTCCACATAGAGAAATCAGGCAAAAATAGTCTTCGTTGAAGCTCATATCGTAGGGTTTATATTCCCAGCCCGACTCTTACATATTATAATCTCATAAATCTATACATCGACTTGTATATACTCCAAATAAACCTATTTTTATATATTCAACTATATTTGGTGCCCCATTAGCATCAAATAATTTGGTAATTACCGACCAAAGGCTGCCACTAAATAAGTAATTCTTGTGTGACCGCTGAGCCAACTGGCTTAACTGAAAGCGACTGCTACACATTTGGACATTTGGACGTTGGGACTTGTTGCCCCGGTGGCCAACGTCACGTAAACCAATTGAAGCATAATTAAGCTTATTACCGAAAGCAGTTAATGTACGCTTTCCAAAAATCTGGACTTGATTTGCGGCTGGGCAAGGGCCAAAGTTCAGCATTAAGGTCACAGAAAAGTTGGCACGTGCAGAGCGGAAGGGGAGAGGGAGAGTGAGATTGAGGTAGAGTTGAAGTAGAGTCGTAGGGATGCATTCACTGGTCAGGCAGTCAGGCAGGCCTGCTGGCGACACTCTCGTTTTGGTATGCGCACGGAATTCCCAATTAATTTTAATTTCAAGTCAACACCTTGCCGACGATTGCAGAAGTCCAGCAATGGCAGCGAGCGTAATTATCCTTGCATTCCGTTTTGTGGTCTGTTGCATCTCTCTCTCTCTCTCTCTCTCTGTCTGTCTCCTCGCTTACATCTCTTTCTCGGTTAAGCGAAAGTGTGCACTGAGTGCCGAGCGAAAGAGTGACTGGCTTAAAGCTTTAAGTGCGCTGCACTGCACGGCTGGACATGGGGCATTTACCTGTGCACACACGTGTGCAGCGACTACAAATCACGTGAACGTGGCAGGCCTGGACAGCGTCTTGTTTGGCATTTACGTGATGCACATTTAAACGCGCCCGTCCAACTTGCAACATGAATTATGCTTCCAGTTGAGAACTTTGCCTAAATTGGCAAGGCAAACTGCAAGGCAACCGTTACGTGCATTTCGCATTCCGCGAGCCTAAAAGTATGCAAAGCCAATGGCAACAGCAAAGGCTAAAGCCAACGCTGCCTTAGCCGAGTGGGTGCCGTAGAGCACGTGCTGAAAAAATTGATTGATGATTGAAGGCAATACAAAAAGCAACGTGTGCCGCACGCCATGCCACAGCCCATCGCCATATAAACCACTCGCACTCTATCTCGCTCCCTCTCTCTCTTTCTCATACTCTCTCAATCCCCCACTCAATTGCTACACTGAACAAACTGTGGAATAGCTGACTTGAATTTGAAAGTTAACAGAGACTTAACAGAGCGTGAATTGATGAGTCACCTAAAAGTCATAAAGTCTTAACTTAAAACTGTGTTAGCAAATTCACCTTCCACTGAGCCTATATAGCATCTATAAATTAGCTCCATTTTCATTTAAATCTTGAACTATTATAGAGAATATTTTAAGGAATTTCTCTCATACTAACCTCCGAAATCTCAGCTGCCATTAGGCAATTTTAAAATCAGCTGCAAATGTCTTTAGTTCCACTTTTGCTCAGTGTATCTTTATTGGCGCCCATCTCTTTCTAGCACTCTCCGGGCCACCTGCCCACGTCAAACGCTGGGCAAACGGAAAATGGCAATTCAAAAACTCGGCAAAAGGCACAATTTCGCATATGTGCCGAACATTATGCCTATGCCTCTGCTGCTGCCGCTGTGTTTGTCCTACTCCTTGCTCCTCCGCCAATTTCCGGGCACAAATATTCATGTGCAAAATGCCGTCCTCATCGAGGCGGCTTCTCTCACTCTCTCTCTCTCGCTCTCTCTCTCTCTGAACAGCGACCAAATTTGCATAAATTTGGCATTTGAAAAGCTATTCAGCCTGATGGAAATGATGACGACGTCGACGACGATGATGAAGAGCTAAACTCAACTTAACTGAGCTGAGCTGAGCTGGGTCGAACTAAGCGGAGCAAGTCCTCCCCCACTCCACCCCTCACTCATATGCAAACCCGTGTGTGTTTGCCCATTTTGCGCTTGGGGCGCTTGTATAAAGCCATTAAATGTTTTCACCATAAAAATGCCAACTGCCCCACCAAGTGGGCGACCATAAGCGAAATATATGCGTTAAGCATAAAAGTGAATTATAATCGACAGTCGAGCCAAGATGAGACCAAGACCACAGGTGCAGCTGGCCACGGGAACAAACCGTCTAATGAGCGAGATGAATAGGCGTATGAAGTAAAACGCTGAATACGGAATTGATATAATTTTAATAGGCCATTTTTGAGGCATAATTAATAAGCATAATAGGCAACATTTATCAATTTTTATTATGGTATATAATAGGCGGAGAATTGTTAGAGTCTAGGCTGAGGTCAGAGGTCATGTGTACTGATTGCCGAATTTAATTGTTTTCATAATAAACAGATCAGTAGAGATATGCCTTATTATGTAATACAGGTAATATAATAATACTTTAACATATACGTACAAAGTGCGAATATAAAATGTTCGAGCACAAAATTCTCCCATTTTGCATATACATCTATCCATGTATTTATCTATATAGCACATGTATTAATTTTCTATTTGAAGCTAATTAGGCGTTTAAAGAGTATGCCCTATAGTTATCTACTCCAATTTTTAGTCATTTTATACTCTGCTGCTCTTTTCTTGTTCCATTTTTCACCACAAAGATAGCCAAAAATAGAGCTGTATTATTATTATTCAAATTAGATGTTCGATTCGAACAGCGCCCAGCATTGTGCTGCCAAAACACGCCAACTTCACACACTCAAACTCACATCTACACACATACATATGTGTGCACACACGATCTTATATACAGAGACCGAATACTATATAGTGGCCACCTACCAATTTGTTTTGACTAATTTGCGTAGCGCACGGCAATGGCAATTGTTGCTGTTGCTGTTTTTGTTGCGATTGCTGTGCACTGGTTGTTCTTGTTGTTGATGTTGTTGCTGTCGTTGATGTTGTTTTTGTTGTTGTTGATGTTGTTGCTGCTGAGCTGTTAACCGGCACAATACTACTTATTGTTGTTGTTGTTGATGTTGTTGCTATTGCTGCTGCTGTTTCTGTTACTGTTGTTGCTGCTTCGGTCGAGGCAATCAATTGCTGTTAGCAAATTGCATGCGTTTTACAAATTTCGCGCAAATTGCTGCGAGAAGTCGCCGAAGCGCTGATGAGGCCAAGGCCTGACGATAACTGCAGCCCATGTTGTGGTTGCTGTTGTCGGTGTTGGTGTTGCAGTTGTTGTTGCTGCTGCAGGCGCGCATAGGGCCCGCAGTAGAGCTGACGCTGATGTTGCTGCTGTTGATGGCGCCAGCGCATGCGCCGCACGCTCAGGGCACCGCAAGGATACGCCACCTGCAATTAGACGGATAAACACTTTTGGAGAGACAGAAGAGAGAGAGAGAGAGAAAGAGAGAGAGACAGGCAGAGAGAGGAGCACAACAACAACAGCGAGTGGAACTGCCACAAAGTTTTGTACAACATCAAATAGTAGGAAAAGAGTAAGGCATTAGTAAACGAAACAGAAATCAAAATCGAACAACAACACATCAAACAACATAAATCAGTATATAGAAGTATATATTTGTATAATATATTCTGTAGAAGTTACAGTTTAGTTTAGTTTAGTAGTAGTAGTAGTAGTAGTAGTAGTAGAACAACATCAACAACATCAACAACATCAATTATAGAACAACATCAATATATGAAGTCAGTAACAACATCGATTTATATCATAGTTAACTTATTTATTATTTTGTCTGCCTATGTCTGTGTGGGTGTGTGTACTTTCTGTGTTCAATCAATCAATCTTACTTGATGTAGGATTGACTAAGAAGACATATCTATATTCACACAGCTGGCAAAAGTTACGCCTCACTTATGCACTATTAAAAATTGTTGAGCTGACTTGCTTTCAAGACTTAAAGACATACAAAAAAAAAACACAACAAAGTCACGTACACAAAACACATTTCATACTTACCTTAACTCATTTTATTGATTATAGAAATATGATATATAGTTTGAATAGTTATATACAAAATATATTCAGTTCAAAAAGTTGGTGTTAAGTGCTTAGCATGCAGTGAACAGTTGAGGAAGTCAAGCAGTGAAACAGGCAACAACAACACTACTTATTGAAATTCAATACATTTAATTTATTCAATATATTCTACATAAATGAAAATAAATTTAAAGTCACGGCCAATTTCTCAGCCTTAGGCAGTAAATTACGGCGATTGTGGCATAAATATTGTTAGGCTCATTTATGACGCACTTATCTTGCATATAAAATACGCTCTCAAGATCTGCATGATAAAAAGCCAGCTGCTATTTATTATATTTTCAAGTAAATTACTCAAATGCCAATGTCGTGTAATTTATGCGCTATAAAGAAGCGACACGAAAAAAATGGTGGGAAAAAATAAAGACGGCATCAAACATTTTCAATTACTCCAAATGGGTGGCACAATAATTGCAGGCAGCTGTATAGAGGTAAATGCGAGATGTGCTCGAAAAGGAGCACAAATTTCACGTATTCATTTATTTTAGATAGAATATCTATTGTCTACTCTTCGCTTCAAACTAAAGTCTATCATATATAAAGCACATTAAAGTAACGTCTCTTTTGATTCTCCCTTTTAGAGCTTCATTCAGCTCCTTCTATATTTCATAGACATCCTCAGTTTCGAAATGAAAAACGAATCATGTTGCTCCAATTCTAAGCATCATTGCATCAAATCAGAATATCAGCATTCATGATACTTTAGGAGCACACCTCGTGTAAAATACATCATATATGTATATAAAAATCTGCACATACATCACTTTGAGTGCATTCGTTTCATATTTCGTATATATACATATATTTAAATTTATACAAATGCGCGCAAAGTGCCACCACAGCCAAAAGTGACAACAAACAGCTGCTCGTTCAAAGGCAAACTCGCATTTCCGCTCGCTGCGCACTAAAAGTTGCGTTGAAAAAAATTGCAAAAAAGAGAATAATAAGTGAAAAATGGAAAATGGAAAAAGAAAAACATTTTTAAGCGGAAACTGAACGCAAATAATTCAAATTAAAATCGCGTTTGACCAGCACCAAATTGAACTAACGAAAAACACACAATAAATAATAACAATAAATGAAATTTAAAATAAATATTTTTCATGCATGTATATGTAAAGCACGATATCCTGCTTGTGAAGGCCTTTGCATATTGCATGGACCTTCTGCATATTGTAGAGCATAATTACAAAGCGCAAAACTTCGATTCCTTGTGTATTGATTCACATTCGTTCAGGGAATCAAAAGAGTTCATTAGTTTTTTGTGGCAGTTGATGCAGTGAAGGAAGATTTTTTAAATTTGAATATACATATAATATACAATTGACATAGATTTCTGAATAAGTGAACAATCATGAGCGAGTACTGGTTAGTGAATTCTGCCTAACAGCAAAGCTCATATTATATGTTATTTTATGCATTTAATAAATTCATCTTTTTTTACCATTATATTTTTCAGTTGTAGTTGCAGGAGATACGACAAACTTGTCCTGTTGTATGTAATAATTTTTCTATAAATTAATTGGCTGACATATCTGCATTATGCACTGTTAAACATTTAATGAATAGGACTTATCTTTCATTGCATTAAATATTAACGAAAACTCGGCGGTAATATTTAAGAATTTGCTCTTTAAGTTGCAGGCAGCAGTAGCAACAGTTGCCACACAGATAAAGTTGTTGCCGCTTTCGCTGGTGACAATTGCGTGATAAATATGCCACAAGCACCTTGGCAGCAGGCAGGCGTTTTTTTGAAGCGCACAGACGTACCAAGGATTTCGACATTTTTATTACAGTGTCGGGACTCACACTCTCACACTCCAGCTGCCTCTGTCTGTCTGTTTGTGCTCAATAAAAGAGGAGTAGAAATGTCGCGCATTTTTCGGTAATGCAAAAGCGAGACTCGGGACATTCATGAAAAGCAATGTGGCAGCCTAATAAAATATATTTTTACACATGCGCTTGCATAAAATATGCTCTTTGTAGTCGAGCTGCGACCACATTTCATGGATTTGCCACACAAACTTGAAAAACGAAAAAAGAAAGAGCAAGACTCTGTGAGTGAGCGAGAGGGCGAGCAATGGCAGACAATTTTTATGGCCCGTTGCGGTTTCAAATGCTGCAGGAAGAGCACAAAATTGAAGCAGGAGGCAGCAGCCACTCACATTAATCAAGCAGCGCCGTTTGCCTCATTACCAGACCCTGTATATATTTTTTGTGAGCGTGTGTGTGTGTGTTAATCTTTGCGCTTTGGCATAATTTTTTGTGCATTCAGCTCGACTCTTTGACTTTTTATCTGCACGCTTTATGCTTAATTGCTCCTTTGCTGCTGTTTTTTCTACTGCTCGCTGGCATTTTCATTTGAGTGCGCACTCAAGAGCTGGCACTTCTGAAATCGAACATAAGGTGGTTACCCAAGCTCTTTGCATACTGCATATGTGTGCGTGCTAGTGTGTGTGTGCGTGTGTGGAAAAACTCACTTAGTCGTAATGCCCAGAGAGAGAGAGAGAGAGAGGGAGAGTGAGAGATACGCAGAGAGACACATTCATTGTATGGGCATAGCTCGAATATTTGGTGTCTTTTTGTTGGTCTGGCCTGGAAAAAAGCCGCAAAGAGCAATTCGTTGGTCATAAATTTGCAAAGCGGATTTAATTGCAAGCGAACAGCAGCCAGCAGGCAGCAGGAGCCGGCAGCAGGAGTAACTACTAGGTAAAGTGCAATCCCTTGTCCTTTGGCTGTGCGACATGGCAAGGCTCTAGCGGCAGCATATATAAAACTCATTAGAGCATTATGAGCCTAAAAAGAGTGTGCTGTGAGCATGCTTAAGCGAGCAGATTGGCAAGACTCTTGAAACTCTTCAGCTAATTACTATGTCTTTACCAGCTAGAAACATCTTAAAGATCCAAAGATCTATCAACGCTCGTCTAACGAGCTGCCCCTTTTTTTCTGTTTTGTGGAAATGGCATCGCGTGCTGCTCATATGCTGCCCACAGAAATCTCGGCCATCTTAATTAATTAACTGATTTGCAAAAATAATAATTAAACTGTCAGTCGCAACCAGCGTCAGCGGCTACACCCCACAGCTGTCACTGCGCAGCTGGCTGGCATTTTATTCTTCTGGTCTGTTCTTCTCTTCTCTTTCTTTCCTTTTTTTGCACACTTCCGTTCTAAATGTTAAATTCCTCACGGTCAGAATGAGAAGACACGCCAAAAAGGGCTTTGGCCAGGCGCCAGAACGCCACCGACGCCTGCCTACGTCCTGGCGGTTCGGTTACAGGCCCCCAACACTTAATTAAAATGGCATCCGGCCGCGCCAACAACAACAACGACAACTACATCAGCAGAAGCGGACAACAAAACAGAAAAGACAAAAACAAAAACAAAAACAACAAAAAACCCAACCGATGCTGGAAATAAAAAATCCGTGGCATCCACATTCTCCGCTTTTACTATATCTTTTGGTCGGCGGGCCGGCCGTGTGAGTAAGCGAATTCATTTCCCGCTTTTGGCCGTTGATTGATATGCCAATGAAGCGAGCCGAGTGCAGACACAGCACAGAAAGCCTCCGAGCCAAGCCTCCAAGTGCGAGGAAAAAATCTAGTTCGTTAGCTCTTATGCAAAGCGGACAATAGCAAACATTGTGGCAGACTCTCCGGCGCAAAATCAACAAATGCAGATCGGCCAGATAAATTGCCAAATTGATGCAGCCAAACTCCTACCAATCGACCAATAGACTGGCCAACAGCCCAACGGCTGAGCCACGCCAGCTGAATCTTTAGACACTGCACTACTGGAGCTTGTGCAAAATGTGGGAGATTATGGGAGCATACCCTAGGGTAGGGCATGAAAGCTGTTAAACTATAGTTGAATGCAAAATCTGATGGGATATAGAGTATACTCTGTAGTAAGGTGTGAAAGTTGGCTTTTGAAGTTAAAGAAGTGAATAAACTGAATGTATATTCAGAGAAGGGAATCTTTGAGTAGAGAATGGATCATTGAATATAGTGAGATATGATATTGAACTACATATACATATAAAAGCCATATATAACTCCAAAAATTCTTCATCAATTTTCTATCCTATATAAAAACTTGTTAGGCTTTAATACTTTAATAAGCCCTTATCAAGCTCAACTGTTATCTAAACTGAATTTACACACATCTAACTCAATTAGTAGAGCATTTTTTGGTCGTTAGCATGCATCAATTACAGGCTCTAACTGCTTCTGCCTGTGCGGCTTGATTAATTGCAAACTGCGGTTAAATTTTTTTCTGCTGATTTCGGCAGTATTTTCTACAGATTTGTCCGTACTCTTCTGCTTCTTTTTTTTTTTTTTTTTTTTTTGTCACTGTGTGTTTACATGGCCACGTAAGCAAAAATATTTTACAGCTGGCCAGCTAACCTCTGGCAGCAGCTCCTCCTCCTCCATCTCCTCCTCCTGCTCCAACCCAAGTGCTACACAAAAGATACATTTGCGGCTCGAGTGCGCGTCGTGTCTTTATTGCAGAGAATTAGCAGAGCCCGTGGCCATTAATCAATGGCTGCAGCTGCCTGTGGGGCAGCCCTTAAAGTATGCGCTTTATTATTTACTGCATATATGCACTCTCCTGCTACTGCCTCATCTCTATCTCTCGCTCTCTTGCTTTTACTCTCCATTTTTTATTCGATTCGGTGGTTTGCTATGCCGCTTGCTGTTTTCCGCTAGCATTTCTTCGCAGACACTTCCTGGGCCGCCGTCGACTGGCTGCCCGGCTGCCTCCAGTGCACTGCTGGCATGTGTGCAAAGTTACTGCCCACATCCTGTGCACTCAGCTCGAGTCGTAGCGCTGCAGCAGATATTTTTCATTTTCGAAAAAATTTCCGTTATGATTTCCTTGCATTGCATTTAGCCATTGCACAAGTTTTCCGCCCACCCACACACATACAGAGAGCTGTTTGACTTTTTAAATAGAAATTTGAATACGACAAAGCAGCGTATAAGATTCAGATAAAGCCAGCCTGCTATCCTGCCAACCCGCCTGCCAGTTGCCAGAGTTGTCAGAGTCCGAGGATTTCCCTATTATTTTCTGCTCCTTCTCTACGCCTTATATATGTATATATATAGTTTTGGCGTCTTGACTTTTCATTTTTATGCTAAACTGTTTCCTTTTGCGGACAAGCGCATTTCATTTGCACAAACTTTGCCCAAGTATGCTGAAGCGGAAACGGAAGTTATATACTCCACTGATAAGTGCAAGTCTGGCAGATCAAAATGAAACGAACGAATTACATGCACTCAACTGAACTCAACTCGAGTCTCCCTCTCTCCCTCTCTCTCTCTAGTGTGAGTTAATTAAAAATTGTCTCAATGAATGAGCTATTACATTACACAATTGATTATGCTCAAGTGCTCTTGCATTTGCTGTCTGCCACGCCCCCAGCACTTCAACTGCTCAGCTCACTCTACGCTCACAATATTAAAATAACAAAGAGCGCACTTGGGTCAGATGAAAAGAGAAAAAAAAATATATATATATATAGAATGAGGGGAATAAAAAGAGCACTGCAAGCAGCACTTTTACTTTGCTTGCTTGTTGTCTCTCTAAGAAAATTTTAATAAGTATCACAATAACAACAGAGACAACAAACAACAGCAACAACAATGCTAAAGAGTTGGCAGCAAAGTTGTTGCACAACTGCCGCCGCACAAGTGGCACACAAAACAAAGTTTTGAATGAGGTAGGCAAGTCTTGCAGCTTGTGCTCTGCCCACACGCCACACTTCCTTCGCACGCAGAGAAAATGTAATAAATTTCTATACAAAACGACCACAAAATCGTTGTATGTTGGTGTGTGTGCGAGTGTGTGTGTTGTAGACAAAGAAAATATGAAAACAAGAGCAAAAGTAATTCAAGCCAAAAATGCTAGGCTGCGGCTATCTATCCATTTATCTTTGTTTGGCAGCAGGAGTGGGCAGGAGTGGGCAGGAGTCGGCTGACAAGTGCGCTGGTGTGAGCTGAGAAGAATTTCAATTTTTTTGTTTTTGTTTCTCCTTTTTTCTTACAATGGAACATTTTTGCATATTCAATAAACTTATTTCTTGTTGTCGTCTGCCGCTGCAGTTGTTGCAAATGTTTTATGTTTGCTTTTTAATATTTTATGCAAAATTTCATTTCGTTTTATGAATTTTCGACAATTTATGCAGGTAGATTTATGAGTGGAGAGTAAAAGAGAAACGAAACTTTAATATACATACATACATACATATTAGCAAATATATATTGTGTAGATATATGTATTTATCAGTTAAGTTCCATATAAAGTTTTATTTGATAATAAGTTAAATGCAACATTGAATAATATCCTGGCTTGATTGTAAAAGTTTTGTGACTTCTTTGGCTTTCACTAAAGTCGATTTCATGCAACGTATTTAATTGAGTCTATTTATAAATTATATTTTTAAGCTGAATTCTTGGCCAGGCACATGTTGGCAGCCTGCGGCTAAAACGTGTTTTGTTTATTTTGCATTGGCCAACGAGCCATTACACACAATTTCCATTAAAGACATGTTTTCGGCTAATACATTTTAAATTTGTATATTTCATTTAATATTTTTGGTGTCCTCTGTCCCCTGTCCTCAGTGACCTGTGGCCTTTGGCCACATTCAAATGGAAAACCGAAAACATACGTTAGTTTAACGTGTTTACAAATTCTCTGGATCTGTGCGTAGCATTCTCTGCAGGTGTTTTATTTATTGACTGTGAAAATTGTTATCAATATTCAAATATTTAATTTACCATTGCCAGCATTGCCACGCCCATGCACGCCCGCTGCTAATTGCCAAAATCAACACAATTAGTGAGCGATAAATGGAGCGAGCGAACAAACATATTTTTACTAAAAATAATTAATCACAATTGCAACCAAATGCAACAACAACCACAACAACAACAATCTGAACAATGCATTGTTTTAAAATAAAAACTTGTGCAGAAAGTCACAATTGCAAATAAAATAATTAGACACAAAATGCACAGGCAAAAATTGAAATAGATTAACAAAAAAAGTTTCTGGAAACTTTACATAGACGAATATTTTATGCTCTGTTGGCAAACCAAATGTAAGTTAAAGTATTTGTAAATTAAGGAATTGCTGAAGTAAGAACTAAATCTGAATCTAGGCAAAAAAGGGGCATCAAGATGATCTCACAGCATTCACTTATAATGGCAACATATTCAAATTAAAATCAGATTTCACTTGTGTCTCCTCGAATTTGTTAGAGAGTATTTTTTATCATTTGGTATTTTTAGATGCTCACAATTCCTCAACTGTAGAAAACATATTTCTATGAATTCACAGCATAAAAATACTATATACCAAAATGTTTCGTACTGCATCTGAATGCTATAAAACTTCTATCGAAAACTCAGCTAACAATTATGCCATAAAATCAGCATGCTCGGGGAGTGAGAGAGAAAGATAGGGAGACAGAGATAGACACAGCGAGATAGAGAGAGTTTCCATGTACACTCGCACTCCTTTAACACCTAATTGTGCGTAGAAAAATAATATAAATAATAAAAGTTTTGCGCATAGCTAATTTGTGGAGCTTAGTTTATTTGTTGGTTGTTTTAACTTTTGATTTATGGCAATTACACGTATGCAAATTAAGCTAACAAACAAAAATATTTGCATTTCACATCAACTTTAAAATTATACATACATATATATGAAAATAATTCTATAGCATACTTTTGTGGGTTATAGGAATAGAAAGGGGGCTAAAGAGTTCGTGTGTCTACAGTGTCTGCTAATTAGATGTACAGCTTTTGACTTACCCCTGTTATTGACTGTTTGTCATTGTACAGCGCCGCCTGTGCCCCAGATGTTGGCGAATTGGCTGCCGTGTTTGTGCTGTCCGGACTGAAGTAGGTCAGAAAGGCGCAACCTGAAAAAATTTCAATGCACAGAAATTTCATTTAAATTAATTAGGCACGGCTATAGAAAACTGCGCTTAAAAAACACATAAATATTAAATAAACTTTATCTATATATATAAAATAAAGTCGGGTTTGTTCAACGCTTATAACTCGAGATCTGCTGAACCAATTTTCATGGTTTTTGATTTGTTGGATTTGTTTCCGCCCCAAATAGCAGAATATATCTTAAAAATACTGAAAAAGTTGACAAATACTTGAACGTTTTATTAACGCGTAAGGAAAAGCGTGATTACAATTGTTGCCTCTTAGAGAAGTAAGTAACAACGTTTGCCGAGTCAACGTTATATATATACATATACGTATATATGTAAAAAACGTACAAATATCTGTCTCTCTGTCCGGCTGCCTAAGAAGAGCAAGAGATGCTGAAGAACTCCAGGAGATCATTTAGAAAATGCCTGCAGCAGCAGAGAATGCTCCCATTGAATCGACTGCAACGATCTCTACCTGGCGCTCTGCTCAAAAGTTGAGTGCCATTCAGACTTTGAGTGGAAGTCGCCCTATATAAAGGGCAGCAGCCGCGGCATTTATTCAGTCGTCCAGACCCGGTCGGGTCAGTCGTACGTGATCTTTAATTTTTTTTTTTTTTTTTTGTATTTATTAAATTTTTTATTTAATTTTTTTTATTTATTTTTTTTTTTTTTTTTTTTTTTATTTATTTTTTTTTATTTATTTTTTTTTTATTTATTTTTTTTTATTTATTTTTTTTTATTTATTTTTTTTTTATTTATTTTTTTTTATTTATTTATTTTTTTTATTTATTTATTTTTTTTTTCATTTAATATTTTTTCATTTAATATTTTTTTTATTTTATTATTTTTTTTTTTTTATCTAATAAAACACTTCACTGCATTGCTCTGCACGTACGACTGACCCCACCGGGTCTGGACGACTGAATAAATGCCGCAGCTGCTGCCCTTTATATAGGGCGACTTCCACTCAAAGTCTGAATGGCACTCAACTTTTGAGCAGAGCGCCAGGTAGAGATCGTTGCAGTCGATTCAATGGGAACATTCTCTGCTGCTGCCGGCATTTACTAAATGATCTCCTGGAGTTCTCCTGCATTCAGTTAGGTGCATCAGAATTGTAAGAGGCACGAGATGAGCGAAGCCAGCAAAGACAATTAGAACGAAGAGAAGCGCGCAGTTTCGTAGTCAACAGACGTAGAGGAATTGACCGACAACGTCAACAAGTACTTCGAGCATTTCCATCACATTAATTTCTCACCTAGCATTTTAGTATTAGCCCGATGTTGAATATTACGCTCATTGCAAAGTGCCCTTGGTACATTGGAGAAGGAATGCCCGCACTGCCATGCCCTTTAATTAAGAAACGAGCCGATCGGGATTTGTTTCTCATCAAACTCCTAGAAATTGAAACACCGTCGGAACCATTGCACGGCTTCCATACTTCGGTTGCTTACAACGCTTTCGATTATAACTGCATCCGTATAGTAAATTAGTTATTTTGTATTTAAGTACAAAATATTCCCTAGAAATAATGGATAGGACAAAGCAACGTTTGCCGCGTCAGCTAGTTAAATATAAATCAGCTAGACATATTTCCCTTTTTTCGGTTTATACATTTAAAGCTCTCTTTGCTTGCTAGCCACTTAAACCGTTATCTATTTGCGCCCAACTATTTTCGTGTTGAGCTTGGAAAACATTTCGTTTTGTCGCTCAATTAAGGCATTTGTGTGGTGCGAGCCCTGCTGCCCCACCCTGCCAGCGCTGCTGAGCCATAATTGCGCATAATTTTGTGGTGCTTTGCGTGTTGAGCGCGTCAACGTGTTTAGCGCCGTTTTGTGGCCATTTCATAAATCCGTGTAATTTCTTTGACATTATTCAGTTTTTTTTTATATATATATACATTTATTTAATATATGAATATACAAACAGCAGCGTGGCTACAGGTGTTGCATGAAAGGAGTTTTTGTTGGTAATAAAAGTGGAGGCGCTGAAAATTATTCAAAGACATGTTCAGCTATTATTGGAACCATGCGAAGTACTAATACTAGAATCCCTTTTTCAGTAAACTTGAATGGAAATTATAAAGTTTTACTATGAAGCAATTGATTTTCTTTGAGTAAATCGATACCAACTTTAAAGGTTCATCAAGAGAAAGAAATGAGTGAATGAAGAGCTGAGCCGAGTGTCTATGCAATACCTTCAAGATCTTCCCATTTATTCTCTCTATTTGTGCCCTAAGCTTAAACCTTTAACAAGAGAAACTAGCCGAATGCATGCATTTGCTTCACTTGGTCACTAATAGCATATTCATACATCACGTTCACATCTCTCTCTCTCTCTCTCTCTCTCTCGCTCCCTCTCTAATTATTTACCTGCTAGGCGCCGTCTCTGTCAAATGTAGATAGAGCGTCAGTTAAGCAGCACTTGTCAGGCAACAACATTAACAGCTACAACAACAACAACTACTACTACTTTGATAGCAACTATGATATGTGGTTCTAAACGTCACACAGCATGGATACTCACACCGCCACAAACCCAATGCCTTCACTCACTACACTAGACTACACTATACTCTCTCTGTGTCTGCTGTCTCTGCTGTCGTCGCTTCTGTGTGTGTGCCTGTGGTGTGGCCTGTCCTCAGTAGTGTTAACCAGCTAACCACAGCAACAACAGCAACAACAGCAACAACAACAATTATATTTAATTTTTAGGCAAACTCTCGCACGTTTCTGGCTCGCCTCTAGTTGAACAAAACGGTTGGTTGGCAGTGCCTTTTGTCTGGCCGCGCCTCATGCAACACGTCAAAAGTTGAACGACAGGCGGCAACAAAAGCTGCCAACGAACCGGCGACGCGACGTCAAATGCTGCTGCTGCTGCTGCTGCTGCCAACAAGCAAAAACGTCTAAAAACATAAAAATTGTCGGCACATTGTTGAAATGCCAGGAAATTATATGCCAGCAAGGGGTCAGCCATACAGGCTCGTTCTATAACCAAACACACGGCAGCTGCCAGTAATTAAAATGACTAAAACATAGCAAAAGCAACAGCAACAGCAACAGCCGCAGCAGTGACATATCAACAACAACAACAACGAGGCCAGGCCTAATGAGTTTATTAATTAAAAATCACTCATATATATATGTGTGGGTGTGTGTGTGTGCGAGCGTATGCATGTGTGTGCGGGTGTGTGGTCGTTGTCAGAGCACGCTCTGCCCAAAGCTCACTAATTGCAGTCAGGTCCCGGACAAGAAATTTGCTACAAAATATATTCTAAGCACGACACCTACAAAAAAGAAACATATATGCTAAAAAAAAAATAATGAAAAAATTATGAAAAAAAAAATAATAAACAAGTTAAATTGAAACATAAAATAGCAGAACAAAGAGAGCAGCCAAATTGGATTCAAAATGGAATATATAATACATTTATTACAAAATATGAATATATACAGAAATATAATATGTGATTAGAGTACAAATTTAAATGAATAAATAAGACTCAAATCAGAATATATGTGTAACATATTTATTAAAATATAAAATATGATCAGAATAAAAATATAATAGCTAAATGGGATTCGAATATATAATATATTTTTTTAAATATACGTATATATGATAAGTAAAAAAAATATATATTAAAATAAATTTAGTATTTTAAATACAGAGAGCGAAAGACTTTAAATAATATGAAGAGAATATGCAATATAGCAATCGAACTTCTTTTGAAGACTTAAGCAGACATAAGGATCAGCATTTTAGTAATCTCAGTTCTACAACTTAGCAGAATCTCTCTCATATCATACTAAACTCAACGTCTGTCAGAGCAACTCAACTAGAAGCGCTCTTCACTAATGCACCTTTGCACAGGGTATCATTTGCCAGCCAAGCTTGCCGCTACATACATATACATATGTCTGCCATTTACAGCAACAAGAGTATACAAAAAAGAATGAAAGAGAAGGAGAGAAAATGTTAGTCGAAACGCTTGTCAACTCCTTCGTCGCGCAATGCTCAATGACAGGCAGCAAAGCTGCTAATGACTTTTAAAATACAATTTTTATAACGTGCCAGTCTCGTCTCGGTACGCTTGCCCTCGGACTCCATTGTTGTACGTTGCTTTGTTTTCATCACAAACACACACACACACCCGCACACACATACATACATATATAAACTCTCTCTCTCACACAGTCACTCCACTCGCACATTTGGCGACAATTTGCAACATGTGCGTCGTTGCGAGAACTACAGAGCTAGCGCCAAAGCCCTGGCAGCCAAGTGCTTCTGGTCTTTAGTTTAAGTCCTTCACTTTTGGTTCTGTGCCGTTGAGTGGCCTTCAAATTGGCATCGTTTAAATGGGGCGACCCGTTACGCCGGTTAGTTGGCCATGGGAGCGGCAACTGCTGTTAGCTGCCTGGTCAAAGCAATTAGTTACGCATACGCCGCGTTTAACCCGCTTCACAATGCCAACTGAAACGAAAGGACACACACACATACACACTCACACTCACACACACACACATTTTGTCGAAAAAGGGTCCAACAAAACAAATTAACAAAATGACTACAACTTTTAACTAAACTAAACGTAACAAATGCGACTAATTGCACCTTCCAAATTGTCAATTGTCATCCGGCTCCAAAAATAAAACCGATTTGACAGAGGTGCACTTCAAATAAAAGTTATAAAAATACTTATTTTATGCTGAAGAGACAAATTGGTTTAGCTGAAAATCAAAATAAAAAGAGTAAAATTCGACTGTTAAGTTAGTTATCAGAGTCATCTCTAAGCTCTCTAAGAATGCTATTGCATTTTTTCTAAATGTTGATATAGGGCTAATTGAGTATTAGAACTTAAGTCAAATATCTATTCATTATTCTCAAATAAAAGATATTACCATTCGCAACCGAAATCAATTCAACATTGCTATAGCTTAAGAAAATACCCTACTCAAAATTCGTTTAACTCCCATTCAGCAAAACGTAAACTTTATTCTCTTCCAGTTACTCAGGTTAGCATATGTATTTGTATTCCAATTCCTCCTACATCTGCTCAGATTAGCATTGACAATTTTGCACTTCTTCACCTCAATATGCCATAAGTTCCCTCCACTTGCTCCACTTTGCCCAGACATTTCATATTTCATTTGGATATTGCGGCCTTCATTTTGGTTTTCATGATTCTTAAGCACATGAAATTTTTGACATTTGCTGTGGCAACTATCAAAGCCAACCTCAATTGTTGGCTGCCTTGCATTCGTGACTCTGCCCCCTTGCCGCCCTCCCTCTCCGCACAGTTGTCGACGTCGACAAGGCCATACCACCAATTTTAATTGCAACTCATCAAAGTACTCGGCGCTCACTGCTCGCTGTTCGCTCTTCGCTGTTCGGTGCTCAGTGAAGAGGGCTTGAGAGAACTTTTTGGCTACCACAAAAGTGAGACCTTTAATTCGCTGCTCTGTGGCTCGTTGTTTAGTTGGGTGGCTGGATGGCTGTGGGGGGGGCGGCGGTGGTGGTGGCTCTTCTAAGTTAATTTTTTATGCATGCACTGAATTTGAATGACTTTGACAGCAAAGTACACAAGTGCCCCGTCTCGCTGTTTCAATTGGAGAAGCGGCAAGCAGTTGATGCCGCTGCTGCTGCTGCTCTGTTTTTTGTTGTTGTATTTTTTTTTTTTTTTTGCGTCTTTCACTTTTGCCTACTTACATTTGCCATTGCGCTTGGCGAAATGTTTTGCAACTTTTAATAAAATAAACTTATTTGCACAATATAAATACATACATAAAACATGCGGCGCCGCCGTCCTGCCAAGCTCTTTGATATTTCAATTTTTCAATTTTTGTTTTACGTTTCGCACAAAAACTTATGCTAATTAAATTCCTCAAGTCGCTTGGCATTTTTCGCAACCAGAGCGAGACAGAGAGAGAGAGAGAGAGAGAACGACAGTCAATTCCCTTTTAGTTGTTATGGTAGCCACAGCAAACCATCAAGCTTTGAGTGGTGCGCTCTGGCGGTGCGTGTTTGTCCCCGTTTGAGGGTCGCGTTTTATAGCTGCGGTCAGTGTGGCCAAAGTGATTCATTAACGGGTTCGTTCATGTTAATATGCTTGCTAAATGTCAGTTTTTGGTCAGCCGCAAAGCGATACGAATGGCTGCTTTGTTTGCTTTATGTGAAACTGAAAGTGAAAAGTTTGCCAAAAAGACCCAGCGAAACCACAGCTCGTATGCGTTATTTATGGCACATGCACACACTGTGAAGTGGAATGCGTAAAAACGTGAAAGTGAAAAACATCAACTTAATATGATTTATTCAAATGCCCTAATGTGATTGACATTGGCAGACACGACGCTTGGCTTGAGCTTAACTCAGTTAGGCTCACGCGCTGAGACCTGGAAATTGAAAGTGTCAGCAGGAAGCTGCTGAGAAAAAGTAGCTCGTCTCAGCTCACTCAAACATTCAATCAGCATGTAAGACATTATTCATAAGATACGGTGTCAACATTATTATTCTATATACTTTTAGAGTCTGGCAACTACTTTGGGTTCCCTTTGAGCTGTTTTCCAATTAAGTTTGCCCTTTGTATACATACATATACACATGCCGTTCTGCTCAACTTTCATACCAAAGTCGCTTCCCTAATCCCCACATTAACTCACTGTAAAAGATGCCCTCAAAAAACAGGTAATAAAACTTTAGCAAACTCAATTTCCCTCAACGGCTTTAGATATTGATCTAAAGCCGTAACTACTTCAACTCTAAGCCGCCTTAAGATACTGCAAAAAAGTAAACCCCGACAGCAAATTAACTTTTACACATGTAAAGTCTACGGGCCAACTGAGATAAGAGCGCCAGCGGATACTCTATTCCACTGCTACTCTTAATACGAAACAGCAAAGCTTTACGCCACACTTAATGTAAACTAGTAAAACTTAAGAGGCCATCAGAAAACACCTTATTCTTACACTTTACACTAAAGCAATTAATCCCAGTGCCTTTAATTGTTAACAAACGCAATTGATGTTTCAGAAATATATATATGTATATATGTTTATTATGTATATATACGTGAAACAGAACCTAAATAAATTATAAAGTAGTTAAGATTAAATGCTCCAGCTGCAGAGAGCACAATAAAAAGCAACTAAAACGAAAACTGAAAAGCCATTAAGCATAACAATTTCCGGAGGGGTGAAAATATATATAAAAATAAAGCAAGGAAGAGCCCCGCAATCGGCTGTGACTGACTGCAAAATACCTCCTCGTAATGTCTACTTTGTGATAAACAGCAACTATTCTTGTTTGATATATTTTAATAAATCATCTACATAATTCTCTCAGTTTCGTAGAGGTTTACAACCATATCAATTCTTGATTTGCCAGACACTCAAATTTTTTTAATACTTTTTAAGACGAAGTTTTACTTTCTTAAAGAGGGGCAAACAGCCGCTGCTCTCACAAGAACATTTCACAGCGCCAATATACCTATTTTCAGCCCATGAGCGAGCATAAAAACAGCCAACTGGGAAACGGGAGCTGGTAGCTCTTAGCTGGTTGCTCTTAGCTGGTAGCTGTTGCCTGATAGCTGCTGGTTGCTGCCGGCTGCTGGCTGGCTTTTCTTGCTGGTAACTGGAGAGGTGTGCAACAAGCGAAGCTGCACTTAAGACGTTTAACAAAAGGTAAAGTCAGATCAAAGGAGAGAAATGCCCAGCCAGGCCAACTGAACTGAGTATCTGTGTATGAGTGTGTGTGTGTGTGTGTGTGTGTGTGTATGTGTGTTGGCTGCCAATAAACAATAAAAGTTAAGCACCTCTTGTGAGGCAAGCTCGTTGCTGGCATTGTGTGAGCTTTAAACACATAATAACTTAATGAATAACTTATGTAACCCATAATACCTGGCAAATTACGTGAGGCCTCGGCCTGAGCGACTGCGACAGCGGCAGCGGCAGCGGCACCGACTGCGGGCTGCGGGCTGTCAATTATTTAACTAGACGCCTGCGGCATATTAGATAATACGAGCCCTGTGCATAATTCATAGTTGACTAATAAGGCGGCATTTAGATGCCGCCGCGCTGCATGCGGCATGTGGCATGTGGCACCCCATAGAGCTGCGAGAGCGCGCGCGGCGTACCGGCATATTCCCAAAAATTTATTTTCCAGTTTGGTTCGTTCTTTTTTTCCGTTTTTGCACGACTCGTGCTTTGTTTGAGTGCCACTTTAAAAGTTGAGTGGCACGCCCCACAATTGCCTGCAACTTGCTGCCTCTTTTTTTTTGTGAGGGGTTTCGGCTGCTTCGCTACTTGCCAGCGTGTCTGTGGTTTGGCTACGACTTTTCGACTATGCCAGGCCTTCTTTTCAATACACTTGCTGTGGGTCATTGAGCTGGGTTAAGTGCTTTGTTATCAAAGGCAATAATTCGAAATTAGGGACAGTTTAAGTAAATTAATTCATAATATTGATTCATATTATGGCAGCTCACAAAATACATGTAAAATACATATACAAATACAAATACTTAAAGAAAACTTTACATTTTCTTCCATTCAAAAAATTAGTAAAAATATATTATTATTAAATCCTTCCATAAATATATATTCATAAATATATTATACATATTCTCAAAGAAAACTTTTAAGCAAACTGCAAAAATCATATTTAAATGATTCATTCTAATTTATTTATATAGATTTAATCTATTTTTATATATTATATTATTTATTTATCCTATCCTATTTTTTATTTATTTATTTTTTTTTTATTTTTTTTTTAATATTTTTTTATAGGCTTTGATTGCCTTGACAGAGTATTAAACTCTTCACCTATCAATAAAAAGAAGCTTTCTCTCTTCTCTTTGCATGTAATAAAGCAAAGTTCAGCGGCCATTATCAGCGAGCACAATCGAGCCAGACAAACCGGACGTATAGACAGCACAAGACACACACACACACATATAAAGCCACATACAATACACCAATACACAGACAATTGCATTGGCAGAAGCGCCAAAAAGTATGCTTTTACTTTTGCAGACTGTGAATGGCCATCGTTGTTGTTGTTGTTGTTGTTGTTGTAGCTACTGCTGCTGTTTCGGCTGGCTGTTGTTATTGTTACAGTTGTTGTTGTTGTTGTTGTTATTGTTGTCGACTATTTTGGCAGCCGTTTTTCGTGTTTGTGCGCCGTTTTCTGTTTCTGTTTCGCTTATATTATTGTTGTACTTTGTTGTTTGGCAGCTTATGAAATATTCAATTGAATTTAATGCACACGACCGACTGACTGACTAAGCCGGGTTCACGGCTAAGTGCAAAGAGTTCAAGCCTGTCTGGCTTGTCACTCCTGGCGCTCCTTTGAGTTGCTACCATGGCGGCACAATGAATCGGTTCACATAGGAGTTGAAGCGGGAGTTAAACTAATTGAACTTTAATATGTTTCTTGCGAAACAGACAAACGATATATAAGTTCTATATTCTACTTATCGCTCTACTTCAGAGTATGTCTACTTCGCTTGAAAAATTAACATATGTTTGTATATATGTTCCTAATGGTGTTCCTATTATTCCAAATATAAATGATATATAACCTAGGCACCAGCTATTCATCCTTTCTGAGCATACCTCCACCACGCATCCTTTATTACTTGCCTGCATTAATAATCACATATTTGCCCTTTGATCAATTTGCAAATACCTTTTAGCTACAGCAGCCGATGCATCTGTGTTATGTCTTTTCTTAGACAAAGTCTCACAAGACACAGAGAAGGCAGTCTGGATTATTTTACTTCTATTTGCTTCTTTTTTTTTTTTTTAATCATAACATAATGGCACAGCATTAGAGTTAATGGATTGCAAGTGTTGCCAGGCTGTGTTCGCTTTTTTAGCTTGCAAAACGGCAAAACTCGTCGGCTTCCGTCCGTTTCGAGACCTCCACTAACTCTCGCCGGTTCCTTGCCTACCGTTGGGTTCTGGTTCTGGCTCTCTGACGCTGGCTGGCGCGTCCCATATGAGCAGCTGGCTCCCGAAGCACATTGCTTAATGGCGCTAGTTGCCTTTTAAGTGTAATTGCCGTGTCCCAAGTGTTTGTAATGTGTACAAATTTCTACAATTTTTCCTGCCAGCCAGCCAAAGAACACAACCAGCCATACGTACCATATACCCCTTGCCACTCGAATCATGGCCGGCTGTGCTTTTAAAATTATTACTATATTTGTAAGTATGGCTTTAAGCTTAAAGATGGCCCCCGAAAAAAAAAAAACAAACTAACTGAACGAAAAGAAATAAATTCTTTAGTTATACTCACTGGCAATGTGCTCGTTGTGGAAGGCCAACATGTTTGGTTCGAAGGGCTTTTTAACAGCTTTTCCCAATGCGAATCGTATTTGTATATTTGTTTATTTGTTTTAATGTCGTTTTTATGGGGCTTACGTCGCTCTAGACCAGCTGCTACATCCGCTGCCCAATCGCCACTCGCCACACACCCACGCACACACACACACACTCACGCACAGTCTGTTTGCTTTTATTATTGCAACCAAATACTGCGCTGACAGTCGGAATCGCGCGTTTTGCGGCTGTGGCGAATTTTACACTTTGATTCTCGATATAATCACACTCGCGCTTAAAGCCGCAACAATTTGTTCCCGCAAACGCCTGCAAAGAGATTAAACAGAGATTGAATGAGCGAGGGAGAGAGAGAGAGAAAGAGAGAGACTATTATTATTTATGGTTAATGCAGCGTAAAGCAAAGTCTGTGCAATCGCTTTCGGGTATTAAGAGACAGACAATGGCCTGTCTTATATTGTTTCTATAATCTTTTGAACGATATCAACTAAAAAATCGTATGAAAAATATTATCAAAAGTAGAATTCAACCGAATGGATTGTTTCAACTGAACAATTTAAATATTTAAACTAAATAACGAGCGAAAACTTCTTCAGCTTTACAGGTTTAAAGGATTTTTAAAGTGGCATACAATAAAAACAAATTTGTTATAAAATATATCATTGTTTACGAAAGCCACTTAGGCCACAGATTTATTACATATAGCTTCGGTATCCCATATAGCCTATATATACATTTTTTATTGGGCTCCAACATAAATTGCCATGCCTTCAATGGAGATGATTTACAGTGCCAAGGAGATGCTATGCTTGCAAAAAGTTAAGACCATTATTTAGGCACAAAAACACTGGTAAAATAGTAAACAAAATCTACAACAAATTGCATTGTCCACGGCGCACACAGTATGGGTCGACTTTAGCAGGAGGCGGGCAGCAGGCAGCAGGCAGCAAGCGGCAAGCGGCAAGCGGCTCAGCGAAGCGCACACACACCAAACGGAAGCACATGCTGCGGAAGTCAAATTTCTTCGCTTCCGTTTTAGCGCCACTGCAACGGCAAAAGGCAGCGCCCTTATTCAGCGCAGGCGTGCAACAATCAAAACTAAATGTCAAAAATTTATATATATATTGTAAACGAGCTCTGAAAATCCTTAAAAAAAAAAAAAAGAAAGAACAATGAAAGCTTGACAGCAGTCGAAACAATCAAACAGGCAGTCAGGCAGGCAGTCAAGTCAGTCAAATCAGTTAGTTACTCAGTTAGCCAACTAGTCAAAGCCGTCAGCTAAACTAACGTTTTGAGCCAATAGCAAAATTTCTAAAAATAACTCAATTGATTTACTATTTTTTGCTCTTTATGTATTGTGTTTTTGACGAGTTTGGTTATTGATTGAAACTAAATTGAAAGAAAAATTAAATGGAGCAGAATAAGAAAAAAAAAACAAGTTTATTGAAAGTGCACAAGTAGAGAATAGTTAATGAAAGATGAAATATTATATAACTATTGCTCTTTAAGTTAAGAGATTACAGAATGACGTGCCCATAGACACAGATACAGAGACAGGATCAGAGCTACGTAGACTCAGCTGTTGTTGCTGATAAAGACTAGATATTCCTCCTGGGATCAGCCACAATCTAGCCCGAATGTCAATTTAAAAGAACTCGTTTCAAATCAAGCTAAGCAAAACTCAACAATACTAACATAGTTCATATGGTATATATAATTGATGAATTTGTAGGAAAGTTCACTACAAAGTTGTTAGAGCACCGTGCAAGAGGTAGTGCCAGTCTATAAACAACATAAAAATGCCATAAAAATACTTTGGCATTACACAAATAAGCAACTTGCTCGACTGAGTTGAATTGAAAGTTCGGGGGTCTTGTTATCGTTGTCGTTGCAATCGAACAAGTGAACGGCAACAAATGCGAGTGTGTTAGTGTGTGTGTGTGGGGCTCACTGAGTATGTCTGACTGCGCGACTGTGTAGCACTTCCGCTTCCGCAACGGAAGCTAATGAACGTAGCCGAGCAGCAGCGACGCGAACAAAATGGCAACGACTCGAGACTCTAAGAAAATGCCAGGCAAATGTTAAATTAATAATAGAGGAGCGCAGCCGTCGCACAGCGAGCGGAAAAACTTCAACAGCCCCACCGAAAAATGTTGCAAGTACCCGCTCCACTAAGCTGCCATTCGCTCTCTCACTCTTACTGACTCAATCTCTCTCTCTCTCTCTCTCTCTCTGTCTTGTTGGCGACAACGACATTGGCATTTATGTGACTTTAATTTAAATAACTTTGGTTGGCTTCAGAGCATGCACTAATACAATTTTCGAGACTGAAGAACAGACTCAGCAAACATGTTGCAAGGTTGCTTGCCACACGCTCTTCATAACTGAAATATGCCAACAATTTTCGCTGCCACGATCCCATGTATATGTATGTATATCCAAAAGTCAGCCAAAAACCGCAAGAGTGCAAAGGACCTCATCCCCATGCCCAACCACCCATCGAAGCACCACCCACCAGCCAGCTCTTGAGTAGGCGCAACCGCTACTTAAAGTCGCGACCTGCTCGAATTGTGCGCTGGCTGGCACAAATTCAAGTTGTGAAATGAAATTTGTAACGCTTTCGCTTTTCAATTATAATTTAGCTTGACGAGCTTTTTTGATTGCTTTCGTGTATGCCTGAGCGAAATTTGTAGTTATCTGTCCGGCCACGTCTTCAGACTGACCTCAATTGAAATTCTTTCGAGCCGAGGCCGACAGGCGGACAAGTTTTCTTACTTTGTGGCTTTCGGCTTAATTAGCAAAATTGACAGCATGACGTTGAGTGAAAGCCATTTACGACACACACAAACACACACAGACAGGCGCCGTTTCATGTTATGGGCCTAAGCTAAGCTATCGCAGAAAAATATCAAGGTGTTGCCGTCTTAGCTAATAAATTCGAGACTTTGTAAGGCGATTCAAATCGAAACAGAAACGTCAATTAGAGGCAATCAATAAAACAGCTTCGATTTAATTGCTGCGAATGACTAGAGAACGTTTGACAAATAATTGTAATTAAATTTATATTTAAATTAAAAAAGAGCTCTATAATAATATTATATAGTTTACTTTATATATTTATTTATTTTTAATAAGCCAAACAAGGAATGATTAGCTTTAAAGCGCTTAGAAGCTGCTTACCAGCAAAGCAAGCTTAACTTAAGGTTCTATAAATACTATTTAATAATAATTAAATGTGCTATAATCTTTATCAAAATGAGCATAAACTTTCCTCATATACCCACTTGATTTATTAATAATTAAATTGTATATTTACTACATCAAATGGAGCATAAACCAAATTCATTTATTTGCCAAGCCTCAGGCTGCTCTCCAAATTAATCATCAGCTTTAGGCTGCATATCTGTGTGTTGTATTGGAAAACTAATGCATTTTGCTCTAACTAATTAGTGTTGGCTGGAAAATCTCAGTATTAACACATTGTTCGATCCATTGAGGCGCACAAGTTTCAACAGCTTTAATGAAACACATTTACTAAGGGGCATTGAAACTTTAATGAGCGCCCAGAGCGCATTGAACGTAATATCGATTTTGCTTTTTGCTAATTTTCAGCTAGTTAGCTGTTGTTGCTGCTTTTTGGCTTAGACGTTTGCTACATTTGCCACATTTTGCTGTTGTTATTGATACACACACACACACACACTCATAAACATACATATAAAACACCCACACACAAAAGCCAGGTAGACTGCATAGACACGTGTGCTCTGGGGCCCAGACGAACGTAAAATTTTGTGCTTGCGCCCTACCTTTAACTGCGGCCCCACACCCGTCTGTCCCCTACCCCACGGCCACCCGCCTCGCACTGCTGCTGGCCATGTGGGCTTTTTCCAGCTACAACTTTCTGACCATTCAAGGCAAACAGTCGGCACATTGTAACAAAAACAAAGAGGCCGCCGTACGTCCTAGCTGACTGACTTGCTGAGTTTTCTTATTTCTGCCCATCATCAGCCTTTTTTTTAGCTACGTTGTTGTTGTTGTTGTTCTTATTTTATGTAGATACAGACGTCAGTTGTAGTCAGTTTTAGTTTTGCATTTGCAAGTCTGCCTGCCCCCCTCTGCAACTACCCGAACCCGATACCAATTCCGATTCTAAACTCCAGGCTGATTTTATAGACCAGCACACATTGTTCGAGTGTATGTGTGTGTGGGAGTGTCTGTGCGTATGTGTGTTGTGTGTAGTGTGTTGGTTAGAGAGCTAAAAGATTTTAAACCCTTAATGATGATGATGATGCTGATGCTGGCGATGATGATGCTGTTAAAGGTATCGTGTGTTGGCTTCAAACAAAGCGCTTTGTTCTTCCTGTTTTTGTTGCCGGCTGGTTCTTATTGGCTAACTGCTGTTGACTTATATTACATGAAGTTTTCATTGCTGCAGCCATTGTAGCCGAGGCAAAAGCCAGAGATAATGCATTGTTTGGGCTTGTTGTCTAGCCACGATGAGTTGCTGCTGCACCTCCGACCGGGCTTACAGCCTCCTTTTGCTCTGCAAACATAATGGAATTTTCATGTAAACAATTTGCATGTTTTCAACTCTCTCTCACACACACATACACACACGGCATATACGTATCGATGTGGGAGCTGTAAACGAGCGTGAACCGTTGCTGGGATGGGAGCACGTCTGGAGGTTCTACTTCATCAATTAACACATCAATTTTAGGTCCTTTGTTTGTTTGTCCCTTGGAATTGGTATCTAATAAAGATGAGTTTCTATCGCTCCATTATGCCGAGCTGCACAAGTGTGAAGAACAAAACCCGTTTAAATTAACTCAAGCTACAATAGAAAATTGTGGCAAACCTTTTTTTTTCTATTCGACAAATATGAGAAATTGATTGTGAGCTTAAGAATAAAGCAAGACTGGGCTTGGCTGTTCTCATTTAAGTGAGGCGCCGCAAAGACTAAGCATTTTGGCTGGGCACTTAACTCACATTACGTATACGCCGCGTGCAACAGCAGCAACTAATTGCCGCTGCCGCTACTCCTGCTGCTGGTTTTGTGGGGCATAATGCTTTATTGCTTAATGTTTGCCAGCTTCTCATTAAAATTATACGAACTAGCTGGTGTGGTAGTAAGTAGCAGGTACTACGACTATTTACCGCCAAATAGAAAAACGAATTTAATTAAAATTTATATATGCAAATATACACACACACAGACACACACACACACACACTCAGAGAGAGCAGGAACAACAAACATAAGGAAGGCAATTCGGCGGCTTTCATTAGGAATAGTGGCGTGGAATACGTTGGGCAACTGGGCGACAGTACGAAATTTTTAATTACTCGTCGCTCAACTTTCAAAAACTGAAGCAGTGCGAGCTCATTTTGAAAATTTTCATAATTACTCGACGCTCAACGACTCTGTTGGCGGCAAGTCAGTCAGCGCGCTGAGTCAGTCTATGGACTGGAAGCTTCGAGCCGGATGCTGCAGCTGGACTCGGCCTGGCATGGACCTGTGCACGGAGCAGGACCCGTACCTGAATGCGCTCAACGTTGGCTCAAGTGCACTCACATGCGCAGCGACCAAAACTAAATGAACCTATGCACACACACACACACACACACACTCTCCCACACATATCTACCTGCGACTGCGAGTGTGTGGCTTCGCTTGAGCACCTGTGCAGTCCCAACTGCCCTCCCCCTGCACCTGCCTCTGCGCCCAAAAATCTGAGCATGGAGACGCTAGATGAGAGCTGCGCGCACTTGAAACTAAAGGCTAAGTAGTTGCATTCATATAAACATTGCCCGGGCACGGCAGAGCTCCTCTATCTGTGCAGACGTCGACGTCTATTTGTGTTCATATTTTGCATGTGTGTGCGTGCGTTCGCCCGGGCCACGAGTTGAGTTGAGTTTTGTGGGGGCGTGGCAGTGATGAGTGGATTGCCTGACGTGTAATTAAATTTATTTCATTATATTATTATGATGATATATGGGAAATGTTTTTTTTTTTCTTTTGCATACTGTGCCAGAAACAGTTTAACAGGCAAGGGCTTTTATGAAGGCTTTATAACTGATGGAAGTAATTCCACTATTTATCATCATTTTATGTGGGAAAGCTTTGGCTTTAAGAACGTTACTAGAGGCAGGTTTGAAATGTAGTATTTGGCAATGTTAAATTATTTGGGCATTGAAATCGTTTCACTTGACCTGTGCCACCCCAAAAAGCTGTTTGCAGCATCTTGGCACTCGGCTTCCCCTGCCCCTATCCCTATCTCTATGCACACTCAACACACGTTCAACACACACTTCGATTGCTGTGCAAATATTCTTCGCGCATGCCACAAAACAACAACTGCGGCCGAGTCTTCGACTCCAGTGTGTGTGTGTGTGCGCGCTGGTAACTCGAGCATGAATGTCTCGTCCTTAAGCACACATCAATTTCAAAACAATAATTGAAAATTGCAACAATTGGAAATGTTCGTTCGGTTTTCTGCGCCACGTACCATGCGAAATGAAAGTGCGGCAAACAGAACCAAGGCGAATGGACAAAATGCTCAACCAAAAAAAAAAAAAAAAAAAAAAATACTCTCAAGAAAATGCCAAGCAACTATTTGCAGCAATTGTTGCACTCTTTCTTGCTGTTGTTGTTTTTGCTGTGCTGTTATTGCTTGACTCGCTGTTGCCATTGCGGCAGGACGATATAAAGTTGTGCATTTTATTATTGTTCACGCGGTTGCGAATTGAACTCGCAGCATCTTCGACTTGCCACACTGCAGCTTTAATGTTAAAGAGTTGCTGTAAAAATATTATGCTTCCGCTCGCTTGAATACCTCTATCATGCTCATCCACTCACTCACTCACTTGTCTGATATATTTTTAAATATTTTAACATTTTTGTGACACGCAAAGTTGACTGGCCCAGCGCATAAATAAACAATGTTGGGCAACATGGCAAACATGGCCGGCACATAGAAAATGAAATAACAAATAAACTGCTTTATAGATTTATTATTTATAATTCGATTACAATAAAGCCAAATAATAATAATAAAAATAAATAAAATACAACTTGTATTTTTTTATAATACTATCAATATGCATGCAGTGAAAAAAAAAAAATGCGAGTTGATTGTGTTATGAAAATGGAAATTACAATGCTGTAACATTTGCAATAATGAAAATCGCAGAGAAGAGCGTTTAGAGAAAATTGGAAATGGAGATAAATAAAATTACTCTAGAAGATATCGAAATGGCATAAGTTATCTGTGTAGGGTACAATTCGATTTATTGAGCAAACAAGCCCAACCATTATAGGGTATGCTGTATATTGACTTGCATTATCTGTCTGTTTTTTTGGGCAAAATAATAATAGACAAGACCAGTAAAGAGTTAAGAATCTGAGCTAAAATCTTTTAAGATTCGCAATGATGCAAGCACATATACAAAGGGTATCTATTCTTCGAGCCGTCAGCCTCTGCTCGTGTTTGTATTTAGTTGGAAATGAGCAAATATTAATGCTCATCATTTAATAATGTGATATGTCGGCTGACAAGCGCAACGACAGGTGAGTGACTCCTTTATGCGTCACATTTTGTTTTGTTTTTATCTATGTATATAAATGTACAGTTATCTACACATATACATATGTATATCTGTATATCTGTATATCTGTATATCTGTATATCTGTATATCATCTTTTTTTTTGTGCTGTCTGTTACCGTCGCCGCCGTCGCGTTAATAAAATATTCAAAATTTAATTTTCATCGCGTTGCATTTGACACATTTCAATAAAAACAATTACTACAACAATTAAGTTGAAAAGCCGCCACAGCGGTTGCCATTTTATTTGCTGTTACTGGACAGCCAAACAATGCCTGCAAAAAAGCACCGCTCACCCGCTCATCCAAACAAACATTTATGCAGTTTTAATTATAAATGCATTGTTGCATTTTAATGAGAGTTGCCAAATGTCAACAGTATTGACCAATAGAAAAACAAGCGCCACAACAGAAACCGGTTTCAATTATCAGGTAATGAAGTGTAAAGTAGTCAAATGCAAAGCTGACTAGATGTAACCAGTGCATAAATAGGGGTAAATTAGGTATTCCCTTTATGTATATATATATGAATATATGTACTTAAAGCCTTTTCTAATAAAGGACTCTGATTTAACATTTCACACAATCTATTTGCAGTTAAGTTCAATTGAAAGCCACATTACTCATACGCCGCATTCTCCACTAGTTGACCCCACAAATAACGAGCCCAGACAATGGCCCCGAAGCCAAGCCAAGCCAAGTCGAGGAGAGTCCAGCCCAGCCCCGCCTCGCCTGAAGGGTCATCCATTGTGCTGGCATTCAAAGTCGATGGCGGAAATGAAAATTGAATTTTATGCAAACACAAAAGCCAATTGAAGTCAATTATTGTTTATGTAACTAATTTTATTTAAATATAAGTCAATTCGCATGCAGCAGACACGAAACGAAAGGCGAAGTGGAAGCAAAATCGAATGAGAATCACAATGAGAAACAGGAAGAAAGAACAATTATCGAAAGCCAAACGAACGACTGAATGCTCTAACTGAACTATTGACTCTGAAGTGAGTGTAGGCAGTGCTATGAGAGATATATAGCAGTCAAGGCGACAATGAGAATAGCCCTCGGCTCGTGTAGCCTATGAATGAATATGCATAAATATTTACCAAATGTCTCCCGAATGTCGCTAACTAACTGCTCAGCGTAATTGTCGTCGATTGGCTCGGCGCTAACTGTGACCCATTTCGGAAGCTGGCAAAGGGCCAGCAAAAAATGACCGAAAAAAAAATGACAGAGAGAGCCAAAGAGCAAGCACAATGTCCTTGGACCTAGTGAAAATTGCTGTGGCCCATCCATCAGCTGTTTGTTTTGTTGAGCGCAGCGTTTTCAGCTTTTTGTCGTTACGCTTGTGGGATCTTCGCCTGCTTTTTTTTTCTCTTTCTCTTTTGTCAGAGACAGCGACAAAGTGCAGCCCCTAGCAAAGCAAAGCAGGCAGAGCGGTGCGTGTGTGTGTGTGTGTGCGTTAGTTATTTTGATTGATTGCATTGTTTCGTGTAACAAATTTATTTGTGCCACGCCCACTCGAGCACTTAAAAGCAAGAGGCCCAACAGCAACGGCAACAGCAAAAATTGGATAGCTACATCATTGTCAGCAACAGCAGCAGAAGGAAATTGTCAAAGGCCGCCAGCGACATGTAGGTAAAGTTTAAAGCCAAAGCGTAACATCATCATCATCATCATCATTATTTTTATTAATATCAGCATCAGCATCATCATTGGCATCTTCATTGCTCTCATGGTTAACCATCATCTTTGGCACAATCTCAATGACGTTTTGTTCTGCTTCCTCTTCACTTAGCCAGCATCATTAGTGAAAATGATTTCTTATTCAAGGCTCGCCTGGGCTCAGCTTCTGCTGCTTCTGGTTTTTCTTTAGCTTTGCCTGAGTTTTTCTTTTTACCGATTTCTTCGCACTGTTGTCATGCTTCATCGATTTTTTATGCTTTGCTGGCTCAGTTGATGGAAATTCAGCCTGTTTTTCTCTATCTCTCTCTCTCTCTCTCTCCCTTTCTCTCTTACTATTTTAGTCGCCTGCACTTAAAGAGCCCAGAGCCAACGCATTGGCAGTCAGTCTTTGGCTTTTGCTTTAGTTTTGGCTCTGGCTCTGGCTTTTGACTCGTAATAATGTTGTATTTGTTTTGTTGGCCCCCGAAAGTTTAACCGTTGCTTTGTTATCTTTAATATTGATTGTGTGCAATATCTCAAGCTATTTTCCATTTTTGTTTGCCATATCGAAATGTCGTGGCAAAAAAGAAAATAAAACAAGCTGAGAAAAACCCTTTTGGCTTTATTGTGAAACAAAGCAAACGAACAGACTAAGGACAAGTTCATTTTTACTGACTGACAGCGGTTGCTAGGCAAATTCCACAGCATTTCAAGCATTTCTTGCTCGCCGAACGCAGCTGGAGAATTCGAAAAGAAACTGCTAGCTAATGAGCAAGATCTCATTATTTATTTAACAAAAACTGAAATAAAACTGAAATCTACAAAATTTACAAATTTCTATACTCAGAGCTTTATCTCAAATTAAAATCATTAGCAATAGCACACTATTGATGCCCCAGGGGCCAGGGCGAGCAGTTGTTGCTCTGCTCCAACTGAAGCGCCGGAACCAAAAGGTTTCAGTTGAATTCTCTTCGTTCTCCCGCATGAAGAAAAAGAGGAAATAGGGCGGCATCAAGGCCATCTGATGCGTATAGCTAATGACGAAGCCGCAGCGTTGCTTCTCAGTTCCATTCCGGGAGAATTCCGGCTCTTTATTCACAAAATCGACAGTTAGATCTGTGAACTTGTGCGCATTGTTGGGACCGCTGCGTATGCGAATCTGGCCGGGATCGTATTGGTGCTGAATGAGGTAGCGCATCAGCGAGGTCACGTGCGGCATGTAGACCCAGAAGAAGGTCTCGCCATGCTTCAGATACTGTCTGTCCTGCAGTAAGGTGTTCTTGTGAGCGTTGATCAAGTTGAACGGCTGGCGCAAATGGCTCATGCGTAAGCGTCCAGAATTGGCCCTAAAATTAGAGTCCATCAGCTTCTGATCCTTGTTGCGCAGTGAGGACTCGACGCCAATGTGCTGAAACTGACTTTGGGTGGCGTGTATAGCATACATTTTGTAGTCCTTAATACACTCCTGGCTCTGAAAGCTATCCCAGGGACAGCATTTGAACTTCACGTACGATTCCAGCAGCCAGTCGATGGGCTGATCATTGTAGAAGTTCTGCACGTGAGACAGAAACGGCTTTATCTCCGTCGAACGGAACATTTTGCCAATGAAGCCCAGGTCACAGAAACTCATGACAATCCATTGACGATGTCGGGTTTCTGCCAAACGAAAGTTATTTTGCATTGTCGACCATTTGATGATGTAGTCTAAATAGCCCTCAGCCGGCCTCAAATCATCCTCGAGCTGCAGATAGTAGCTGCCCCGACTCGCCGCATATGTCATCAGGTACATGTAGTCCAGATTCTGTTTGGTGCGCCAGCGCACGCGCTCCGGATCGTCGTGTAGCGTTATATAGATCGAATTAAAGTCGGGATAGTAATTGACTGGCGGAGAGATGACGTCGATCAGACCTTCATCCAAATGCCGGCCAAACTTCCCATTCAGCTCCTGCCAAATGGACTGGATAAGCGAAGCCTCTGTCTCACCAATGTAGACGACGATCAGGCAATAGCTACGCTGAAATTCTGTCTGGTACTCAATCAGCTTCTCCAGCGTTTCCTCCAGATATTTTTCGTGCTTCCGATGCACCGTGGGCACACCCAGCACATATTGCACATGCCTGCGGCCATTGCTGTAGCTGAAGCCGAGCGCAAGTTTCGGCTTCTCCAAAATGCGCTTCCAGCTCGGTTTCCTCTCCGGCTCACGTCTAAGCGTCGCATAGGCAGATGGCTTCGTCTCAGCTCGTGTGAAATTCGTGTAGATCGGCAGCTCTGTGGCATATTTTCCAACTGTCATTGGCCGTTGCTCGTCAACAGGCCGTGAGTCTTGCTGCTTGTAGAACTGGTTGAACCACACGAATATCACGAGCGTCCATAATAGAATAATTAACAACAAGCAGAGCTCGAAACGAAAGTTAAGGATCCTCATAATATCGATAATCTGGACTATGTGGATTCACTTAGTTAAAACAATTTAAAGCAATCTGCGAGCAGTTGAGGCAGTGCTTACTGAGGCAGGCATTCGCCTCTTTACATCGAGATCTTAAACTGAAATATCACCAACTTTAAGCCTTCGAGGGCAACTCTGACCACTCCGGCACATTTCTCCCAGCAATCCTATACGCCAGACAGCCCACATATCCAGCTAAAGGAAAAACTCTCTTTGATGTCTCTAGCGCTGGCATAAACACAGTAACATACCAAAGCAGCTATTTCTTTGGGGATTCTTTTTCTGCCTAAACGATAGAAAACTCATGCGAAAGACAAACAAACTGAACGCAATGGGCGGGCGAGCACAAATTCCCTGAAGCAATGAATATTTAGAATTCCGCTGTCATTTTTGAACACGCCCCAGAGAGATAGAGAGAGAGAGAGAGAGGTAGAGCGCATGGGAAACACAGACAGGCAATGCATAAATAAAACACGTTCAAATCACAATTTAATGTCGTTCAGCAAATGAGATTCTCATAGACAAAAATCCCTATCAAGTGGAGCCATTAAAAAGCAACAACAGCAAAACTTAAATTGAATTCGATTTAAACTTTGCGCTCTCTATATGTATTTTTGTGTGTGTGTGTGTGTGTGTGTGTGGGTGTATGAGTGTAGGAGTATATGCCTGAGGTTAATGTCAATTACCTGCATTATTTATAAAAAATTCGCACGTGATGATAAAAATTTATGCACACACTGCTGCTCCAGACACCATGCTGACTTGTTCTTTCAGCTTTTGTGGCACGCGAGGCTGCCAGTCCCCGGTCGAGGGTTCGCGCATTAAATAAATAACCGAAAAACTTTTCAACTTTCATGAATATTAATAACAGCAGATTTTTAAAAATATATACACACACACACACATATGTAGAGAAGGCATCAACGATGGCATCCAAGTGACAGAGTCAACGTTTGCGTCGCGTTGCTCATACGCCGCATTGTCCACGGCAAAATGTAAAATGTGCATTTAAATTGAATTCCTTAATGAATTCGCAGCAACGCCTGACCACGAACCACCAGCCAGACAGACAGCACAGAAAGGTGTTGCCCAATGCGACGCATTGCGCTTTTTATCAGATTACAAATTATGCATTTGAGAGACGAAATCAAATGAAAAAGCAGCCATAAATTGCACTCAAGCTCTGCTATGATTAAAGTAAATTTACTTTTTTTTTTAGAAATTTTCTTATTATTTCCCAGCTCAACTCTTAAGCTAGAGCATTCAAATTTCGTCCTATACTATGCACAATAGGATTTTACATTTTATTACCAAAAACTGAGCACGCTCTCCCTTTTTATTTTGGGGCGTGCAGGGGCGTGCATACGTAACTTTTTGGAGCGCGCAGCGAGAAATTATGCAAAAATTCAAAAGCATAAAGTTTGGCGATGCAGCAGCAGCAGCAGCAGCAGCAACTCGACTTGACTCTTAATTAAAATGCATTAAGTTGGGCCAACGGGGCAAGCGTCGGCCACAACATGTGACCTCAAGTGTTAACATAAAAGTTGAGCGCATAAAAAAGCTGAAAAATGAAAACTAATCTGCAAAATCTAAAATTTACTAACGAACTGCCATTGTGCCGGAAAGAACAGCAAAAAAAAAAAAAAATATATATATATATACATATAACAAAATTAGACGTAAATTTCTATATATATATATATATATATATATATTTTATTATTATATATAAAGGATTATTTTTTCTGGCTTTTTGTAGCTGTTAGCTGGCATCTACATTGATTAATGGCCGAGTGCACGAGAAATTAAATGTAACGCCGCATGAACTGAAATTCTAGCCGCAGCGATAACTAACTAACTGATGTGCCTATGGCTTTTGATGCTCCGGCTCCGGCTCCGACTCCTGCTACGGCATATGATAATGGTCAAATTTTTGCACATATTTTCCCACAGTTTTTATGCCCCATTTTTATTTTTTTTTTTTGTATTTTCTCTGTGTGTTGTTTTCGTTGGCCAACCGACAAACACAACACGTAACATGTGTTTTAGTTTATAACAACGGGCCCAAACAGACGTAAAAAGCATATGAAATATATAATAAAAAGAGGCCGGGCATAAAAACATTTTTAGGCAAAAATATGCGATATTAAATTTTCATTTGAGTTGAGTGGAAAATATTTGTTGTGCTGCATGGCAAAACTATTTTATATGCTGCTCTTAGCGTGAATATTTCATTAATGAAATGGAATATATAGAAGATAATATAGATTCACAGAGAATAGTTCAAGCTCAGGTTCAGATTGCAAATTATCAATTAATCAAAATAAAGAATAATTCAAGCTTAAATTTTATAATTTTATGATATTAATATATACACAAAGGTTATTCCGTCTTCATTTATTTCAGCTGAAAAGCAGCCCAACTAATCTACCCCATTGGAGCAGCCCTTTGTTAGCAGCGTATTTGTGCTCTAAATAAATCCCGCATTGACACATACATGTAATCTAAACCAACACACACGCACACTTGTATATCTCTCCGTACACTCACATAAAAACTAAGAAAATAAAAAAACTAAATTGACAAAAATCTACGGGGCGTGAAAAAAACTGGTTATAAAACCTTTCAAACCTGATGGCAATTTGTGGCATTTGCCAGTGCTATCTTAAAATACATAACATGGACTAACAGCAGCCGCAAAATATTGTTAGATTTTTACACCCATTTAAAAAAGTGTGAAAAACGCGTACTTCAAATCTGTGATAAGCCATTTCTCATTTTTATTCCGGGGGAAAAAAGCGTAATAAGTGCGCTCATAAATTTCTTGGTTAGATGCACAAAAATTAAAGTGCAAACGCTTGCGAGCCAGCCAAGCAGGTCCAACAAGTGACAAAAGAGGCGAAATTTGCAAAATAAAATAATAGAGCTGCGGCAGGCAGAGACGAGTGGCGGAGGCAGCTGAATGCGGCGCTCTACGAGCATACGGAAGTGCTGAATCACCGGAAAACCATTAAAGGAAGTCACAACTATTGATTATGTCGGCGGCGGCGTCGGCGACGGCGGCATCAGCGGCACAAACTAAAAATGGCTTTGTGTGTGCAAGCAGCGGAAAAATTATGATAGCACCCATACCCAGGCACAGCGTAGAGGCGCAGGCAGAGGCACTGGCACAGGCAGAGGCGCTAGCAGAGGCACAGAGTCATAGCGAGAGCCAGGCGACGCAGCAGCTCGTCCTATGCAATCCCTCGGCCTCGGCACATATAAATTTGCATCGCTGGGCGTTTGGCAGCGCGCTTCAAATTGAATCTGATGGCTTTTATTTGCAGCTTTAATTGCAGGCGACACTTGCTTTCGGAGGGGCATATGCACTATCTAATCAGCTGTCTAAATAGGAATACGAATGATTTGTGTTATACTTTAAGTAATATATAAAGTAGGTATACAAGGCAAAACATGTACATTTATGATACGATTGAGTTCATAAAGATATCGTAGGTATATCATAGGTATCAATATAAAAGGGAAGCAGATCTCAAACTAGGCATGCAATAAAAAGCTGGCTAATAATAAACCTGCCCAGATAATAAATATATTTTAAATACATTTGAAATATAACTCGTTTCTATTCCATGAAATGTATATGTATTTGGGATATATTTACATATATGTATATATGTTTTATCAATTAGATATTTTCGTCTAGTGCATGCAAAGTTCGTGTTATCAATTTAAATAGACTTTACAAACAATGTTTGCTATAGTTGTTGTTGTTGTTATTGAGTGGGCGGATTGAGCGTGAGCGCGTTGCTAGGCAAAATGCATATAGAAAAGGCGGAAACGTCGCTCGTCGACCAAATAGTCGAAAATCATGGCGAGATAAATTGCCAAAGATAGCAAAGTGGTTGGAGTCGCCGTTCGCTAGCCTGGGCAAACGCTACTCTATTGTTCAAAATCAATTTAGTGTTGAATTGGTGCCAAGAATCTCATTTTCAAAAGCGACGGCCGTAGATGTCGACGTCGACGCCAGCAACACCAACAACAGCAGCAGCAGCAGCAGCGGCAGCAACGGCAGCGTCAACTGGAACACATAGGAAATGAAAATACCGGAAACGCCGACATTTTCTCAATGAAAGTCAGCTAACCAAGCCAAAAAGAGAAAAAGCGAAAAGAGCTCTCCGAAACGCCAACGCAGAAAAATTCCAAAAAAAAAAAGACAGAGAATTGGAAAAAATGTGCTAATAACTTTCAAATAAATGCTAAGCCCCACCGAAAAAAAAAAGAGAGAGAGGTAGCCAGCTAGCTAGTCAGTGGCATAGACTAGCTTAAACCGGCTCACAGACAGACAGGCAGACAGTTCTATTTCAGCTATAAACTCTCATATGTGTAGGCGTGTGTGTGTTTGTGTGTGTGAGTGCACGCCTCTATTTCCACACATAACTCAAGAGCCTAATCCCGGCCAGCCAAGGCCGTAAATTCAGTCGGAGTTCGCGTTTCACTGGCTTAGCTCAAAATGGCGGCGTCTGAAGCCAATTTTAAAGTTGTCAACAGTAAATTTTCCCTACACATGCAACTGATAGGCGTTAAATGCTCGGCGTTTAATTGCCGAGCTTTGTTTTGCCCAGAAACTTTTGCAATTGCCGAGTGAAAGGGTTAAATGATATGGCTCTGTATACTTATATATAATGTAAGTCTTTCGATTTTTGAATATTACGTATAGAGAAAATGATCTGCCACTCAATACTGCTCTTTAGCTTTATACTAACTAAACTTCAATTCAAATAAATTTCATCTCTCTCTTTCTCTCCTCAACAACTCAAACTAAAATTGAATTTGGCTTTAGCTTTGTCGGCTTAGAGCCAAGCACCCACAAATTCTTTTAATGGCTCAATCAAAGACAAACTCAACACAGACACGAACACACACACACACAAACAGAGAGACATGCAGACAGTTTAAATCATTGCGCATAACTGATTGAACAATGCAAAGCATATTACAATTATCTATGTATTTATAATTATATCTGTGCGTGCGCTCAATAAAATTTTGCAATTTAATTTCAAACTGTGTGTAAAATTGAGCATGAAAATGCAATTAACATTATTGGCCAGTGGATTACAATTACAGAAAACTATGAATCCAAATATGACTGGATGAGAGAGAGAAATAGAAAAAGAGAGACAGAGTATTGCACAAAATTTGCAATTAATTTTAATGCATTTCCAATGTATGTTTGTGTGTGTGTGTGTGTGGCATAGCTAACTACATACAGTGGCTGCCAGAAGTTTGCCGTGCACAAATATTGACCAACAAAACGCCATTGTCTTCCACTTCAAACGTCTCGAGTAAATGATTGTGCATATTAACAACTTGGTTAGCCGCAACGCAAACAAAATGGCATTTAATCTAACCATTATAATGAGCAAAATGTCTGAGCGTTGCCTTACAAAGCACTCGACCAGCTGCCTGAACAACAGCCATGGACGTCGTCTGTTTACCTGCACACTGGGCGTATGAGTAACGTGCAATTAAGTTACAAGAATTTCTGATGAGACGAGTTGCAAGTGCAAGGATATGATTTTTAGTAAGATTATTGTATTATATTTTATTAAATTGCTATTTTATACAAACAAAAAACATGTACAGTGAAAATCCAGCTACAATTACAATTTAATTATTCAAAAAATTTAAATTAGAATTTTTAAAATCATTTTTAAATTTAAAATAATATATAATTATTTAATATATATAAATAATTAACATAATACCTTTTACTAAATTTAATACAAATAAATGAATTTAAATAAAATTAAAAACAAATTTATAGTTTAATATGTATATGTATTTTGAAAATTCATTTTATATTTAATATTTATTTTTATTATTTCAAAATAAAATAATAACAAATTAATTATATAAAAAATTCATTTATATTAAAGTTACAATAATACTTTTTTAATATATATATCTAATTTTTGTAAAAAATAAATCAAATATCAATGATTCACATTTTAGTATTCAGTTTATAATACCCCCCTGCTTAGATATACTCAACACAGAAGGCAAAAACTGGAGGCAAAATGCAAAATGCACTGAAAATTTAAGTAAAATTCCATGGTCAGTCCGCAAATCATTAATTCATAAAGCTGTAATTTGCTTTTGACCGAGCCGAGCCAAGCCAGACACAACCTTTCGGTCATTTGCGCTGCAAATTATAAGCAGACAAATAGTACACACACACACACACACACATGCACACACACAAGCACATACAGTGGCATACCATACCTAGCCACACCTACAACAAAGTCGCTGCACAAAGAGCCAGAAACTTATTTGCGGTTGCCCAGTTTTGGCCAAGAAGGTTTGCAAATGCAAAATTTTGTTGACATGCCTTGAGCCATGATATGCAACCAGACACAGAGCGCAGACCCAGAGCGAACAATGTATTTGGCAGAGCCAGAGCCAGAGCCGGTGCCAGTGTCTGTATGTGTATAAATGATTTTGACATATTATAATGACAAAACAAAGGCAACTCCCACCGACTGTGTCTGGCTCTTGGCCATAGTTTGACTGCTGGGCTGACCAGTGCAGGTCTGCCAGCGTCAATTGTTGTCAAGCGTTTGCTTTTCACGGAAATTAGAAATCAAAACGTTAACTCCTGACACACTCAATTCGATTGTGTGAATCCAAAGGAGTCAACAGCAGTGAGAAATGAGAAAACAAAGCTGAAGCAAAGCATAAATAAGCTCAAGCCAATAGCTAAAGGGAGCTGCCATAAGAGGCAACTGCAAGTTGAGCCCGAGAACTATAAACAATTTACCTAACTGAAGTCAATTAGCAGTGAAAAGCTACCCCTTACTTAATTCAATTTATTCAACTTTTTGATATACTTACTTAATTTTCCCTTTTTATAAGCCAACTGATTTTATATTCCCTTTTCGTTTGGATTAACTGGTCCTGGCATGTAAATTAGATTTTCATTTTAGTTTTGAAAACGCACTTTGGTTAATCGAATTTTTGGTGAGTCACTGCACAACCCTCGCTTCTGGCATGTGAGTCAGCGCAAATGTTGGCCATTCTAGGTACTGCCAAAGACTGCCCTGGTACAGTCAACATGGATAGCAAGTAAATATAGAACACTAGAAAAGTATACGAAGAGCAGATACCCTAAGTTTACATAAGCAAATGAATTGCGAATGAAAGTCTATCTATTCGAAGAATACTTTACTTATGTCTGCATCTTTCCTAGCGTAGCTCAACATATTACAGGGCAGCTGCCATGAAGAGTCTTTTGCAATTGGCAGCCCCAGCCGCAGCTCGTAATTATAATTAACATGGCAAACATTTGACTCTCGATCACAATACGAAAGAGAAGTCAGCGCAGCTGCCTCGGGCAAGGCACAACACGGCGTATACGGAACGTTAACGACTATTGAAATCTCACTCGACTACAAAATACATTTCATATTTCGCATTTGTAAAAGCACAGCCAGCAGACAGAAGGGCCAGCTACGAACGCTAAAACAAAAGCAAAACAGCTAAGGGTAGCGGCCACAGCCCTAACCATTGCCATCCCTTGGCAAAGTATCAAGCTCGACTATGCGGAATGTTAACAATAACAATGAAACAGAACAACAGCTACAGCAACAACAACAACAACGAATTGTAATGATGAAATAAAAGTCAAGTTAATACAATAGCTAAAAACCGAACATGAAAACTGGGAACCGGATATACGACTACCCCTATTATCAGGGCAGGGTTACGCCAAATGCTGTTGTTGTTGTTGTTGTTGCTGTTGCTGCTTCTACTGCTGTTACTCGTTAGCGTTACATGAAAGTGCAACTTTTGTACAAGAGCAGCAGCGGCAGCAGCAGCAGCAACAACAACAACAACAATTGTAATACACATAGTTATAATAAAAATCAGCTTGTTTCACTTTCCGACGTTCTGAACCACTTTTCTACCCACCCAACCCCGCTGCCTCTTGCCCAGTTTCCCCGCCATTTACCCTGGCGCCCTCATGTGAAATGTTTATTTGTTTGTTTGTTTGTTTGTTTCTCTGTGTAACTCACACTCGGCTCAGGTTTTTGGGCTCGCCTTGCATGCAGGTTCAAAGTTGTTGGCCCTGGACTTTGCCTTCTCCCTCTCCCTCTCTTTATCTTCCTTGCCCACTCTCTCTCTCCCTCTCTTTGGGCTATGCCCCCTACAGCCACTAACTGCTCAACTGAACTGCTCTTCATGTTCGTGTTGCTGGCACCCAAACTGGGCGAGAATAAGAGAGGCAGAGTGAGTGTGAGAGGGAGACCGAGAGCAAGAGCGAGAGCCAGAGCGCCGCAGGTGCAAAGTGTAAATGAAGACTGATTGCAGTGCACATGATTTTGTCGACACACAAGCACACACAAAGACACATACACACATACACACACACACATACACGTAGGCACTGGGGTGTTGAGGACTTGAGGTTGAAGCATAAAAAACGTTGCAAGGGCTGCTGTTGCTCTTGCTACTCTTGCTCCTCCTGCTGCTGCTCCTGCTACTGGTCGGTGCAAACTCGTTCTTGTTTGCAAAGGGGGTAATTGTGGTTAAGTGCTGGTTTATTGGTTTGGCAAAAGGGCTTAAAAGATATATGTATGCATTTTAACAGCAGACTGGCTAAACTGGCTAAGGTTAAGGGCAAGTTTTTTTCGGCACCGGTGCAAGTCCAGCCCTTCGTCCATTATATTTGACACTTGTACTTGGGCATTTTATTCGAGCCATTTCGGGCTGTGCCCCGAACATGTTAAACATGCACATTTCTGTAATGATAGGGCTTGCTGAACAAGGGCCAAGCAGGTGAGAGAACGAGAGTAACTGAGGTAATCAGCATTTGATTGGAGCTAGCAAATGTTACTGATATTTTAATTATTTTTATTTTATTTATTTATTATTTTTGCTTTTTTTTTAATTAAGCATAGAGTCATTAGGTATGCTCGAGAGCTAAAAAAAAAAAAGTAATGCACAATTTAAAAATAGCTGACAGGCTGTGCACAAAATTAATTTCTTACTGCTCTAAAAATGTTGCACAAGTTGTTGCCCCCTTTTCGGGGCCAGCGATTCGGGCACACACATTAAAAAATCGTTTTTAATTGAAATGCATTCCCCTTGGCAATCAGTGTGCACGCAAATGCCAAACTAACTCGCGATGCAGCCCCAAAGCGGGTAGCACGTGCGGGATCAACCGCAGCTCACCTACACACACACAGCCAGAGGGGGCGTGTAGCCGGAGCTGGGGCATGCTGTCGCTCACTTAAGTTAATACGCAAACCAAATGTCACTCAACATTATCAACGGCAAACGTAATCAGTTAAAACTTTTTTCTTGTTGCTGTAGGCAGGCCAAAACCAACCAACAACAGACAGACAGACAGACAGTGGGACAGACAAACTGACAGCGTGGCATAGCATTTGCTTGCTGTTGTTGTTTAAGCGAAAAGTTGCCAACATGTTTGTATTCTATTTCAATTTTTTATGCGCTCTGCGAACGAGCATCGCACCGAAGTGCAAAAACAACAAACATGCAAAGCAATTGCCCAACAGGTCGCACTGCTAATGCGCTACACAAATTTGTTAGTTGAGAAATTTATGAAATTTATAAATTAGAATAATATATAATTTTTTAAGAAAAAATATTACTTTTTAAAATACAATTACACTTTTTATAATATGTATTACAAAAAATATATAAATAAAATAAAATAAATCTTTCTCTAATAATAAACTCCTACATAAATATTCATATAACATATATACAAATTACTCTGCAATATATTCGTATTCATATAAAAAGTATAAATTTTATTTATATAAAGACTTCTTCTTTCTACTTCTCTTTAATTAACAAATATATTCATAAGCGAATGCTTAGCTCATGGACAAACGTCATTAGAGTGCTTAGCATGCCCTACAAGGTAGCGCATTAAAATGACGCTGCATGTACATTTATGGTAAGGGTTCGCGGCCTGCGTCTCGGCAGAGCTCTAAAAGCATGCAATGCGAGGCCTACGACTACAAAATTGTAAAAAAAAAAAAAAAAAAAAAAACTTTTTGCGATGGCATTTCTGAAAACTGAAAATGTCTAAATTTCGTGCAGGTCGCCAGCCTACATGTGTGGGCGGTGCACAAGTGCTGGCACTTTTTGTTTGCATATTTCAACAGCTCGCTCGCTTGGCTAGCAGCGCGAACGCATCAAAAGTAGGCAACAAACGTAACGTGGCCTGGGCCACTTGACAGCCGTTTAAATGCATTAAAAAATTACCCACCCACACTCCAAACAAAAAAAAGAAAAGAACGAACTGAAATAACAACGTGAACACGACGACTTGTCAGTCAGCGCCAAATTTCACATGCGAAATTGTGCATGGGCGCCACGCCCACAAACAAGGCAGCGCCAAATCAAATCAAGAGTATGGCGTGCCGCAATGGAAGGCCATGACAATGGCACAACCGGATGGCAAAGCGCCGGCCGTCGCCAGCGACAGCAAAAGGGTTTGCCCACAAGCCAAAGGAGGAGAAGCAGGAACTGGAGGAGGAGGCGGCGCTATGCGAGGCTGTGTGCGAACCAGGCCGACTAGTTAACGCAAATTGAAATTGTTGTCGGGGACAGCAGAAGACGTTTTGGCAGCTTGTTCGTGCATAAATCAAAGTGTAAGGCACAGAGCTGCTGCTGGGGAGCCAGAGCCGGAGCCAGCCCAAAAGGGCAGGCAAGCTGGCCAGCTGAGAGCTGTAAAGTAACTTTGGCATTTACAATGCCAATTAAAAAGGCTTAGGCCGAGGTCTTAGCATTTAAGTACAAGAGTACTGCATGTTGAAGGATCTGCTAAAGGCCGCGTCGCCTGCTCTGAAGGCTGAGCTAAGAAACAGTTGATTGAGCTCTTTAAGATTTGAATGGGTTGTAGTAAAATTTAAGCGTTGAATGAAATCTATGATGTTCTAGATGATTATAAAGACAGTGTCTATATGATTCTCATTCATAACCAAAAGCCTTTTTATATAACTGAATTGACGATTTCTCTCTCTGTCTCTTTCCCTCTCTTTATCTCACAGCTATTTAATCTCATTTATACTTATACCACATAGAACATAATCTTATACTCAGCATTCTTATATCAGATTTTCTACTAATTAAATCTCAAGTCCTGCGCACAGTAAATCCCTCAGTCATCAATCCTCTCTTACTTCCTTTTAATTCTTTACAATCCCAGAGAAAGGTATCCTTTGCAAATTAACCGAGAGCTTTTCTCAAAGTCTTTCGCCTACTCAATCCACTTCCTCTCCCAGCTAACTCAGTCATATTTCAATGCATGAGAATCACATGGCAAGGAAACATTCAGAAATTACATCCTCGTGTACAACACCTTAAACTACAACTTTTCGCAAAGATTTTTCGCACGAATTAGAATTTCTTAGCACGTCTGGCGCTCTATATCTACTGCACATTAGATTTTTCATGTATTTCATTTCATTATCACACGCACACACTGACACACTCATATATAGAGGAAAACTTTCATATCTGGCTGGCATTTAAGGAACTGCGTGGTATCCAACTCTTTCCACAACTTCCACAAATGTCGCCCGCTCCTAAGGCAAATGCTGTCACACACGTCGTATGAGTTATATGCATTCACCCACACCCACGCCGCGCCAACATATGCAGCTGCTGGCTGCTGACTGCTGTAGTGGGTAGCTAACTTTGGGCCTTATCTGCCACAGACTGCACTCCAGGCATGAAGCTATGATTTAAGCGCAAACTTGTGCCACATGACTTTGTCTTCTGTTGCTGCTGTTGCTGTCGCTGCTTGCTGCATGCTGCATGCTGCATGCCGCTTGCTGCTGCTGGTATTGCGGCTGCAGCAACTTCTACTTACCGCCAGGAACTTGCACAATTAACTATATTTTAATTGGCCCTGTGCGCCGTCTGTGCGTGTGCGTGTGTGTGCTCGCTCGTATGTGCGTGGTAATTTATTTACAATTTTTACGCTCATTTTGCTGACTGACAGCGCAAAGCGAAATGAGTACAAAACCGCACATATAGTACAGTGAGAACAACTAGTATGTGACGGACAGCATCCGACATGCCAACGCATTACCCATGCACTTTGCTCAACACTTTGCTTCATTTCAGTTTTTGCTTCACACATACAGTGTGTGTGTGTGTGTGTATGCGTATGTTTAAATATTCATTGCAAATTCCAATTGCATTTGCGCTTAAATTGGCAGTGCCAACAACAACAAAAACAACAAGAGGCAGCTGCTGCTTGTTTTTTTTTTTTGTAGCCCAGCCTCCGCCTCTGCATTGCATCGACTGCTGGTCAGACTCAATTTGGTCAGAAATGCCTGGCCGTTTGTGGTGTTGAACGTTTGGCAATTGAATATACACAGTTTGCTTAAACGGTTTTCATTTGCCAACGAGCAAATGCACCACTAAATGAGATCGAAAAACTAAGAACAATTTAAACAGGATTTTCTGCCAAGCATTTAATAATACTAAAGTACCTAAATTTCTGTAAATTTATCTAATAAATAGAAAAAAAAATAAACAAAATGAAACCTCAAATTAAAGCTTAAAACACTTTTCTCATTCATAACTTGAAGTAAAAGTTATTTAAATCATTTTTACCAAACAATCTCTATATTAAATGCATAAACAGTTTTAGTTAGTTATTTAGGCAATCACTTAAACTAAATTTAAATGCAACCGCATCAATCGACGCCGCAAATTCCCAAACGCAATAAATTATGCATCTACATTATATCTAAATATATATCTGCCTGTTGGGCGCAATCTCAGCAGAAGAAAAAAAGTGTTATTCATATAAATAGAATAATTTGGCATAAATAAATGTTTAGCTAAAATGAACAGCGACTAATTTCAAATTGCGGAAAACGAGCAAAACCTCAAATGTAAAATGCATAAATTAAATTGAGCACAGCAAAAGCAAATGAATATAAAATATATATACCTATATAAATTTCCAATAAATGCGCTGATAAATTAGTTTAAGCCAAAGCTTTGACGACAACCGAGCAAACCAATTAATGAACCCCACACACACACATGGACAGAGCGAAAAGCAAAGCTGAACTGTGCATGTGCTAAGCCAAACACCAAAATGACATCAATTTGCGCTCATATTTCATATGCGGTGCCGCAAATGCAAATGCTATTAAGAGCATTACGATGAACCCAGAGACAACCTACAGATCGTAAATTATAGCGAAGGCAATCGAAAGCGGCTTCTGACTCGGCACTGTCTCTCTCTCTCGCTCTCTTTCCCTCTCTTACACAATCTCTCTCTTACTCTGAGTGCCTTTGTCTGCAATGGCAACAAGATTTATGCCTTTCATTGCACTCAGTGCAGTGCAAGCAGCTTCAATAAATGTAGTACCACGCTGCGTATGCGCAATATTTTAATTATGCAAGCAATTGAAAAATTGACACACACACTCTCAGAGCAGAGGAAGAGAGAGAGAGCAAGCGAGATGAGGGGCGCAAGCAGACAATGCCCTTAATAAGCAGCAGAGCTGCAGTTCAAAGCGCCAACGACTTTTGCACTGTGTTGCATATTCATTTCTTCGTTGGCAACTTATCAGCTCGATTCTCGGTGTTAACTTATTGACTGTTCGCCGTGTGTGTGAGTGTATATATATATATATGTGTGCTTGTGCTTAATGAGTTCTGTGTGTGTGTGTGCGTGTGTGTTTGTGTCTGATGCAGCTGAATGCATTTTTAATCCATTAAGGCTTTTGTTATTTGATGCGCTGCAGCTGACTGAGCATTAGGATGGACCAAAAAGGGTATTTATTTTTTAATATTTTATTCTTATTATTTTTTTATATATAAATGCTGTTATTATTTATACTACTCTTTTTTTTAATGCCAAATCGCTCAAAAGAAGTTTTCTTGGAATAGCGAATGAGGATTAATGTTGATATAATATGTCATAATCTTCAGCCCTAAAGTTTTCCTTTTTCTTTATTAGGCAATTAAATTATATTATTCTAATGTGTATACACAATAAAACTTTGCTTTAAATTAGAGTTCAAAGCAAAGCCCTAACACAAGCTTATTTCAAATATCTCCTTCATATTTCAACACTTAAATTATTACAGAATTGTGAACACTCCAATATTAAAGAGAAGGCCAAGCGTTTGGCCAATGGTTGACATCCGGCTAAGTGTAGTCAGTTGGACGGCAGCTGTCTTGATGACAGCTCAGGCTTTGACTACGGTAGTTGCATGCATTGATTCGAGTTGAGTTGGTTTGAGTTTGATGTTGCTGCCAACTCCAGCAGCAGCAGCAGCAACAGCAGCAGCCGGCAGTAAAGTGAATGTCCGTCTGGCACACGCACACACACACGTACACACTGTGTGTATAAGTATTGATTAAATGAAGATGACAACAATGATTGACATCGTTGACTTAAGTCATTACATATTGTATGCAAGCTGTTGTTGCAGCAGCAGCAGCAGCAGCAGCTGCACATAATGCAACCATTTCCTCATGTGTGCATGTGTGTCTCACTCCATCTCTCTCCTTCTCTTTCTCCCGTTCTCTCTCCCTCTCTCTCTCTCTCTCGCTCTATCTTTACTTTGCTAGAGTACACAACGTTGGGGCGCTTAATTTGTTTGAGTGCTGCAGCAGCAAACAGCAAATCCTGCAGCTTCGTTTTGCTGGCAAATTAATTATTTTTAAATTAAATAAAAAACACATTGCCCAGCAGTTACACACACACACATACACTCGCACGCATGCTTTCACACACATTTATACATGAATTTATCACACAATAAATTACAACAAATAATTGCCAATTCAGCAGCAAATAATTTATGTGACACACACAATTTGTTGTTGCCTATTGCTGTTGTTGTTATTACTGTTGCTATTGGCATTATTGTTGCTGTTGTTGCTGTTGCTGTTGCTGCTGCTTTTACCCTCAGCTTATTTGATTTCATTGCTTGTTTGTCGCTCGAGTTGTTCTTGCCCGTTCGCTGGCTCGTTTTGGGCCGGTTCGGGCAATAGCCATAAAGATTATGATCTTGATATGCTCGCCGAGCTGTGGCTACAAATATTGGCACAGCGTATACACACACATACAAATTGCTGTTGTTGCCACACAGACACACACACACAAATTTACTTATATGAAAAAATACGTATATCGAAAAAATAAAGAAATCGCATAAATTCAGGCACAGCTCGCATAAAATTCGCTCTCAGGCATTAACATTTTTCTATAAATAAATATTTTCGTTTTTAAGAATGATGAAAGAGCGCTCTAAGCGGCATGTGCATCATGTGAGTGTGAGTTTCTGTATGTTTGCATGTGTGTGTGTGCTACTAGTGTGTTAAGTGAAAAATATTTGAGCCGTCCATAAATTTCCTCAATGGCCACAGCCCTGAGTGCGCTCTTACTTTGCGTCTTTAAGTAAGAAATATTATTCGCTATTGCCACACTTAAAAGTATTAAAATTAAGTTTTTTAGTTTTTTGTTGGTTACTTGGTTCTTGATTAAAATAAACACATACTTTATAGAGACTAGAATGTGCGAGAAAAGGTTCTGTATATACATATATACTACGTTTTTATGTAGATTCAGACTACGCTAAGCTTAAAAGTAGTTCCAGAAATACGTTACATTAATCTAAGATATCTCAAGACTCCCTAAGTATGTACATCTTCATCTACAATCAAATCAACTCAAGTAGAAAATAAATTATCAAAAAATTAATAATAATTTTATATCTTAATATAAATTTTTTTCCAACTATTTTATAGCTTTATGCTCAGTCGCAGCCATAAATTGCAATGCTTTAATAGCCTTCAATTTGCTGCGGATCCAAGAAAAGCGCTGACCATACTTCTGAAGTGCCCACCGAATGTCAAATAACAATGGAAGGTCAACGCCTGCCACTCACACACACACATCGCCCAAAAGTACAAAAACTAACTGAGAATGGAGCCACTAAAAAACAAATATCAGAAAAAGCAATGAAAAAGCTAAGCAGGAGCAAGAGCAAGCGTGCTCCATACATATTATAATAAAAAAAGAAGAAGAAGAAGAGGCAAAAAGACAACAACTATAAAGACAGGAATGACAGGCTACTAATAGAGGCCAAGCCAAGGTCCGCTGGTCAGTTGCCGCCCCAGGGCCATGTTGTCTGGGTTAGTGGCCAACGACGACAAAAGATACGAAGAAAAGGCCAAACAAAAATTTGCTTGAGTCAATGAAAGCTTGTCAAAAAAAAAAACCAAAGAATACAAAAAAAAAATAAAATAATCAGAGTAAAGGGCATATAGACCTACAACTATATACATACATATATAGGTGCATCCAACTATATTGATTTGAGTGCCGTTGGGCAGATTTAAGGCATTAGCTTAATATTATCAGAGGCAACGACTAAAGCGATACTCAAATTAGATGCGACTACCTATAAAAGGTATAAACTGTAAAGCTGATTAAACGGCAGCCGAGTAGATTATATTAAAATGCAGAGCACGTGTCGCCTAGCAGCATCGAGATACAAGTGACACTTGCCCCACACTCGCCACTAACGCGTCCCAGCGCACCGTAGCCATTGTCTTCCGCCGCTTTGTCTACAACAATAAAAATGTCGCTCATAGACGTGTTATCTAAGCACAGTTTCAGCTTATTAAACACATTCTATTGATTTTCGTTCGCCCCGGCCACGTACACGTAACGCTTTTGTATCTGTAAGATGCTTGGGCAATTTAAGCGATAAACACGAATGTGATGTTAGTTGCGGCGCTAGTGTTGGGGATATAAACCAACATCTCGAACCCATACTCCGGCCATGGCGTACATGGCGTATGCGCAACGTGTCTGCCTTTTTTGTTTATCAAGCATACGACATGGTGGCAAAACTTGTTACGCCATGACGTGAGCCAATATATTTTACTTTATACCCACGCCAATCAAATTCCCTCATAAATCTCACAATAATTCTTTTTCTTTAAAAAATGAAAAGAAAATCTGCCAAATAATATAAATGCATTTTGTATTCAATAAACGACGCGCGATAACCATATGCAGCTTAAAGATAGATAGAAACACGCAAAAAATGGCTGGAGTTGTGAAACTATATATGTGTGTGTGTGTGTGCTTGAAACCTAAATGGGAGCACGCGTTTCGTGCACTGCATGGGTACGCCCATAAATTGGCTTGCGGCCACAGCTGCACAGCTTCAGATTCAGCTGCAGCTGCAGCCTGCCAAGGCACAGGCCAGGGGTGCCGCCAGTTGTGTCAGTTTACCGTAAACTGCTTATTGTGGCATAATGCGTATATACACTTAGGCGATTCGAGTGCACTCAATGCCCAGCCCACAACAGTATGATTATAATAGAGTCAACAAGCGTTGCCTGTTAATGTGACTAGCCAAAGCAGGGGCTGCCTAATGCTTTGTGATGCCATAGGTAAATATCAATAGACAGTGGGTTCATTTACTTGTGGTAGCTTACTAAATCAATTATCTTTTATATGTCTCACACAGCATATCCATTTCAATTTGATTCATAGGATCAACAGCCATCATCCATCATAAGCAGGTCTCAAAATTATAAATGCAAAGCTTTTAAATAAATATCGCTCGTTACCTCAGCATTTAAGCCGAAAGATCTGACAGGCGTTGAGCTGGCTATAAAAAATGATACTCAAGGCAACTTTGCTTTATGAAATATCTACAAAGATGCCAACCAGTATATATTTCTCTTCGAGTCATTAACATTTTCAGCTAGCATCTATGTGCGTGCAAACATATAAAGGCTTTATGAATTTAACGATATGCACATTAACTTCTGTCCATCATGTTTTTACAGCTGCTTACATAAACCAAGCCAAGCGGCCGCACAGGCAGTCAACCAGCATCATAGAGCAATATAAATATACATATGTATACTTATATATATACATGTATATATGTATACAAATGTGGCAAAGATACAGAAACCCTTTTAGTAATTTTATACACGCGCAAAATATTGAATAACTCACTGCTGAAGCCCACTTCCCAGTATAGTGGTGGCTCTGAGTGGTGGTTTGAGTGTGGTTAGCTCATCAAAGCAGCGTGTCCTTGAAACAGCTAAACAGAGATACAAATGCGAATGCGCGATTGCGAGTGAGGAATGCTTAACAGGCAAATGGCGAGAGCAAAAATGCTGGCAGGAAGCATTCGCATACAATTGGCAAAGAATACAAAGGGAGACGGGGCCAACGAAATGGAGTTCAAGTTTGGGTTAGTTTCTGGGTGCGGGCGATGTGGGTGCTCTGGCGAATTCCCCAGCGTATAAACATAAACATGTTGGTTATTGTCTACACGTTAAAGCATCAACAGAAGCATCAACAGAAGCGGCAGCAGCAGCAGCAACATCGGCTTTAGCTGGTCTCTTTTGTTGGAGCCGGCCGCACACTCCCGTTACGCCAACTTTTCAATCAACAGCCGAGTCGACAGTCGGCCGGCAGCCCCGATGAGTCCCACAGCCAACAAACAATCAGTTATACCCAAAAGCTTAATCGATTTTCAGCAGGTAGCTTCATCCGCAGGGCTGATGGTTTAATATGGAAAAATGTTTTCCCAGACCGAAACAAGCAAAATCTTTTGTCGAACACCCACAAACACACGCACACGCACACACACAGAGAACACATACCGCACATGCTGCGTGTGTACAGGGCTGGCATTAAAAAAGTAATTTGTTATTGTTTTCCTTTTTCTGTTTTTTTTTTTTTTTTTTTTTTGTTTTTGTTTTTTGTTTAAGCCGCCGGAGGATATCATTGTAACGAATTTTCAATATGCGCGCAACGTCAGTGGCAAGTATTTAAGAGTGATTGTTGTATGGGCTCCCACTTATTTTTCATTTTTTTCATTTCTTTTATTTATATATATATATATGTATTTGGTTTTCCTCTGAGCACATTTTGCCTTTTGATTAAAGGTAAGTTAATTGTTCTGCGAGGCTTGCTGCATACAGCAGCTGCTTGGCTGCAATTGTTTAGGTACATCAATTGTTTAAAAACTTTATTTAATATTCAAGTAATTAAATTTAAAAATTATGGATTTTTTATCTAGTTTAATTTATATATTTTTTTTTTATATTAAATATTTTTTTTTTTTTTAATTTAATTTTCAGCTCAGCTAAATATTTTATTCGATTTAAAAGAGCATTCGAAATTCAATATATTTCAGTTTTCATTTTTTCCATCTCTTTGGTTTGTGACAGCAGATTTCGGTTTCGTTTACCAGACAAATGAAGAAAAATTGAAAATACATGTTCATTTGTGCAAGCAAAAAAAAATGTAATTTCCTTTATATATTTACTTTTCATTACATTTACAATTCGTTTTCACATGTATTCGAATTTACAGGAATTAAATAAAGTCCAAACATTAGTCGAATTGAGCCAAATCGAGTCTCCTTCTACTCGCTGCCATTTGACCCTAATGAACACCAAATATGCAATTAGCAAAAGTTGAGTTATTTGGCATAAATATTTGTGGACAACTATAATACAAAACAACAGCAACAACAACAACAACAACAACAATATCAAATCCATTGGTAGGCCATATTAATGACCAGGCACTGTTGTTTGCATTGGGTTTGGGTTTTGTGGGCTTTGGCTCTGGGTCTGGCCGTTTCTTGTGCACATTGTGTGCTCATTGTTTGGGTTCGGTTTGCATTTTCCAATTTGTTTTGTGGATTATGCAATTTATTTAGTTTAGCTTTGCATGGCCAAATGTCTACGTGTGTGTGTGTGTGTGCGTTTGTGTGTGTTTGTGTGTGTTGCGCTTGTGCCCCGATGATAAATTCTATCGCCGCACGTAATATGGAAATTAAAACGCGCCTCCAGAGCCCCACCGTTTGCCCAAGAGCCGTGCACATTGATTTAATTACTTTGGCTCCAGGAAAATACAACAACATCGACAACAACAACAGCAACAGCAAGTAGAGCAAATAGCACAACAAATATTGCAACAGTCACCAAAGTCACAGGTCAAGCCGATTGCCAAAAAGCCCCGCAGCTTTGTCAAAATGCAGTCTAAGGCTGCAATTAGTAAAGGCTGTCGACCTCTTTTAGCTTGCATAGTAAAATTCGAGTTTTGGATGGGCATATGTAGGTGGGGCAAAGGTTGCATAGTGAGAAAATGCTTGACTTCAATAATTAATGAATCATTGTAATTGCTTTACTTTAAGCGTGCATTTTTCATTATCATTCAAATTAAATTTCCATTGTTGGCGCTTTTCACAACTGAATTTCCTCATTTTCGCTTTTCGTATTTACCTAGTACACCCTGTGCTAGCAGTTAGGAACGTGCGCAACAATAAAAATAATAGCATGAGGCGCTAACGGTTAATAGCCAAAAAACATTCCCATGCTGCCCATGGTGTTGGCCATGCTGCCTGATGCTGCTGCTGCTGCTGCTGCTGGTCCAGTACCATAAAATACACTGTCCAAGCCAGAAGGCAACACTAATTACAGCACAATCATAAAAAAAGAAGTAGCAAACTAGCATGTGAAATAATTTGCCAAGAAATTTACGCTTATCAGCGCTGCGTTGGGGGAATCGAGAGTGACACGCATTAAGCTTAAGTCATAAAGTCAGCCTGGCGCATAAAACTAAACGGCATAAGCGACCATGTTTACAAGACAGAGAGAGAGAGTGAGAGAGAGCGAATGATGATGTAGTAGTAGTAGATGAGTCTCTGAGCTAGGTAGGTACCACGTAGTAGGTAGTTGAATTTGGCTCCTGCAGCATCATTACAGCAGCTACTCGGTGGCACAGCGGCTTCCGTTTCAAGTTGAAAATGAGCGTGTAATTAGAAATGTAAAAAGAAGCAACGAGTCGGAGCAGTCAAGCCAGCCAGTCTGCCAGTCCACTCAGTCAGTCAGTCAGTCCGTCAGTCCGTCCGTCAGCTCAGCTCAGTCAGTGCAAAAGTCACGACTATGTCGCACAGGAAATGTGCACACGCAAAAGAAAATTGCAAATGAAAATGAAATAAAATGGCGCAAATGTAAACACACACACACACACAAATACACTTGTACACAGACTCATTGCCTATGGGGCGTATTTTATTCTTTTCCGCCTCAAAGTCTCAACATTGAGCAACATAAAAAGTTATGTATAAAAATCTTTGCTGCTGCTGCTGCTGCTGCTGCTGCTGCTCTGCTACTTTTTCGCTTGCATTTCCGTTACAAGGGAAAACTGAATTTGCATGTGACATTTGCGGCAACGTTTTGTTTGTGGGCGAAGCGGAAACGAACGGAAATGGCGGAGCTGCAGGTGCTGCACCAGGGAATGAGGCTAAAATTTGTTGCCGCCAGCTATATGAGTTAAAGAAGCAGCCACACAAAAGTTCCTTTCTCTACTCTAAATACATGTACTATATATGTGTGTATGTATGTGTGTATGTATGTGTGTATGTATGTAATCCATTTGAAATGGCAAATAAGCTGCGTTGATGAGCAGCAACTTAACTCCAGGGATGGGCAACATTTATAAGTGAGTAATTAGGAAATGGATTGACTAAAGAATTAAATGAAAAGCGCTGGAAATGATGAAGCTAATAAGTTACACGAAGTAAGTAAGTATTAAGTAAGTATGACTTGAACTATGGGTACGCTTACATACATATGTACATGATTGTAATACATGATTGTAATACTGATTGTATTTCATAATAGTAGTAGCATATAGTAGTATATACATATATATCTACTACTAATTAGCTTATACTTCAATAACATCAACCCCATACAACTTTTTTATTTTATTTATATTAATATTTATCGATTTTAATACATTACTTACCCAAATATATATATAATGTAGCAGCTTTATTGTTTACTATATTTGTTGTTTACACTTTCGATTTGGAGCAAATGTTTTCCTCACTCGCGCTTCAATTTGCAGTCAAAATTGATTTTAAATATTTGCTGTTTAAATAAAGCTATTTGATTTGACTTTGTTAGCTCTACTTATTTGCGTTATTAATTTATCAATAAATATATACTTTATATGTGTGTGTGTGTATACCGCTATTTCGTAGTTATATTCAAGATATTTCTTTATCGATTTATATGTTAATATTACACATTAGGCATTAGGCACTACATTAATTCCTGATTTTTTTTTTAAATATATGTATATATTTTTTATACTCTTTTGTTTAGTAAAATACTCAAAAGCTTACACGACGTTTGAGCGTTTTTTGCAAATGTTCTCGTCGTTGTTAATAAATTATTGATGTTGCAATGGTATTTGTTGTTGACTGTATTAATTTGATAAAGTCGTTAAAGCGCTGCAAGCAGAGAATATTTTTTGTTCAATTTAAGCTACGAATCGTTTTGGAGCATTAAAAAATATAAAATATATTTAACAATAATAAACATGCATAAAAACAATAAATTTTCATAGTACTAAAAAGCAGCAGCAGCAAATGTGCAATTATCAGCAGCAAAGGCATAAATTTTCATTAATAACAGAGCCCGACACGTATACGCCATGTGCAACGCGTGATAATTATGAGCTTTAAACACGCAGTAACAACATTTTTAAATTTGTGTGTGCTTTGCCCTCTAGCCACTTTATGCTGAAAGCGAAATGCAGCCATGGGACCGAAGGAGCTGCGAGCTGTGAACTGTGAGCTGTGAGAGGAGCAGCCTGTCAATAGCTGGCATAGCTGACGAAAGCAAAAACACAGCACTCAAGCGCAAAAAGCCAAAGAGCGCAGACTTTTGGCTGTTATATATGTGATATACATATACATACATATACACACATTTATATATGTATATATAGACACTCGTACATACAAGTGTCTGGCAAGTGTGTGCAGAGGCGACAAAACAAAAAGTCAGCTGTGTGAATTGTGGGCGAAAATACGAAACAAATACAAAAAATATATATATGTATATACGAAAAGAAGATGGAAAGAAAGACGAAAAGGACAACCAGAGAGAAAGAGAGAGAGACAGAAAGACAGCAGCACAAGTTTTCAGATCCTGCTGATGATGATGATGATGAGACCTGACTGGAGCAAAGGCGCAACATAAATGCGCTTACCCAGAAACAGCAGAGACAAAAACAAAAACAAAACGAAAACAAAAATAAAGCAAAAAACTGTCGATGTATTAAGATAGCAATGCTTTAAACCAGCTTTAGCTAAACATATTATATACATTATTTTGCCAGGACTTCAAGGGGATTTGCGTCACGAAAAGGGTTATAACAAATTTGAAAAGAAGCATATGAAGTATAAAGAATAGCTAAACAGCTTTTACAGCTCAATAGATTTAAAAAGAAAATAATAATGTTATATTATTAACTGCATATATACATTTCTTAATTTTGTGTATTATATTTTTGTATGTTTATTATATATATATATATATATATATATATATATATATATATATTTTTTTTTGCTTACTTTTCTTTATTCAATTTCATATGTTATATATGCAAATGTAATAACCATAATATACACACACTTAATTTAATGTACATTCATTTAGCGCACACTCTAGCTCTGTATGACCACATATTACTCATACGCCACGTGGTTCAGGGGTAAAACGCGAACATTTTACATAGCTCAAGCTAGCTCTTTGCCTCTCTTTGATTGTGTGGAGAGTGATGTAAGATTCGAGAACACTCTTGATTAAAGATACCCTACAATAAATTACTCATACGACGCGTCGTGCACATTAAAAGTTTCAATCAGTTATATAGCACGCGCTTTCTTATTTCATTATTTTTTTATTTCTTTTCAAAGAAGTACATAAATTTCATTGTATTTTCCCTTTCTATTTCTTAGGCTCCTTATATATTGTGTGAGCATGCGACAAGCAGACAATACATTTCCTTCGCATTTCGGCTCCTTTAAATATGGATTCAAATTGCCTTGTCTATTCTATTCCCCTTTTACATACGTCTCACTTCATCTCTTTGCTTCTCGATTGGGTAGCTAGGACAGAGTATCTGTGAGTCGTGCACTCTCTGCATTACATTGTTTCTTATATTTATTTGCTGGTGCTGCAGCGTCAACATGTCGTCTTTTATTTTCTTCATTTTTTTCTCGCTTTATTAAGTCGCACAAGGTGCCGAGCAAACGCCTAGAGATACAGCGCACACACACACATAGACTCAAGAAGGCCGCTTAATGCCGCCCTCATTGCTAACTACCAATACAAAGTAGACAAACACACACACACACTCACACACATAGACACACAACACATATACTTATTTTGTTATCTACTACTGTATACAGGAATAAACTGATGCTCTCTAAGGCATTGCCTCATCACTACTCTCATAGCATCCTTCTATGTGTGTGTGTGGGTGTGTGCTTTGCTACGTATGTATAAATAAAATAAATGTAGGTGAAAATATACATAAATAATGGCCACATGCGCTGCCTTTTTATGAAGTGTGCGGCGTCTGTGAAAATTATAAAACAGACATTGCCCATTCCAATTGCCTATTTTGATATTGTGTGTGTATATTGAGTGGGTGCATACATGTGTGTATTGTGTGCGAGTCTGTGTGTGTGTGTGTGTGAGATCTCAGTCAGGTATATTGAGCTTGAGGGTGGATTTAGTTCAAAAGTTGCTTCATCTGTAGGCGTGCAAATAGCAAAGCGCACTGAGCCGTGCAATGGGCCAAGAAGTGGGTGTAGTTGCCTCTGTATTTGTATGTATCGTATATATGTGTGTGTGTGTGTGTGGGTATGGTATAGAATTTATCGGGCAGGCAGGCACAACAGCTGCTGGGCATGACAAATACTTTTGCTGGTTAGACTCTGCGTTTGACATTATTTACGCAGAGCTCTTGATTGGGCCTGCTGAAATCAATATTGTGTTAATTCTGAGCGCTGAAAATCAACTGGAATGCAATCACTTTACGCTCTATTCTTTGTTTAGCTTGATCTCAGATTTAATCTGTCTAATGGCAGCCAACAAATTGTCAAGGAAAACGCTTTTTCCAATCATAAAATGCAACAAAATTGTATTTATTTTCAAATTTCCCTTTTAATGGCAGCGACAACAATGCTTCCTGGCGGCAGCGAGAGACAGCCACGATAATAAGCAAATTACAAAGATGCGGCACTCCATCCCGCATTCTCTACTCCCCACATCTCCCTTTGCCCAGAGCCTGCCCCAGTGTCAGTTTTTACTTTTTGTTGTTTTGCTTATTTTTTTCATGTGTGGCACGAAGAACGCATTTGCATATATGCCGGCGCATAAATATATAGAGCGCAATTTATGTGTGCATCTATTTAAAGTCTTTGCCTTTTCTTTCTTGTTGTTTTTTTTTTTTTTTTGTTTTTTGGCTGAGGGACGCCTGCACTTGTCACACGTTGTCCTGTTTCTTGTGTGTAAGCAGTACATGTGAGAGATTATTTACATATGTATATGTGAGCGGGCATGCGGGGCGTGTGTATGGCTTGCCCTCGTTGTGACTGCAAAAAAAAAAAAAAGCGAAAAGCGAAAAGCGCAAGCGAGATAAATAACAAAAGCACTTTAATAAGAAATACCAAACTAAACGATGCCCTACATGGTGCAAAGATCACGCTTTACTTTTTATATGAAATAAATTACTTGCTCTGTCATTTTCAAAGGCTAGAGAAGTTCTTAAAAGGAGCAAATATTTTTGTAAGTATGGGAAATATAGACTACAAATTAAACTTAAAATAATTGAGAGAAATATCAGCAGAAAGAGCAGGCTAGGAAAACGTTCGTGATATCTTAGTGAAGAATGTATATATAAGCATATAACTGTATTACATATTTACAGGGTATTAATAACCACAAACCACAATAGCAAAAATCAAACAGCAAAACCAAAATGCGAACAGGCAATGCCAGCAGCAGCTCGAGCTCCCCTCACTGAATTTGAGTTCTACTCAGAGCAGTTTGTTGTTGCTGTCATTTGGCGAATGTGTGTGTCCCCCTCTCCCTCTCCACGCCCACATATTAAAAATCAAAATTAGCTTTTGAGCCCCAAGTAAAGCTCGCATTACAATTAAAAACTTTGGTGAAAAATTTCACTTAGCAAGCATAAACCGCAAGTTTCTTATGACTAATTAGCAAAAAGAAAATACTGTGATGGAAATTCTTTATTATGGTAAATATTTATCAGGAACCCAAGGCACGTTCACCTCTCCATCAAACTTGCCAATTAATTGCAAAGTTTGTAATTTACATTTTTGTGTACATCGAGCGGCGAATGCAACAAAATACAAAAACTGCCAAACTATGAGTGCAATTTGGCAAAGTTTTCTTCTCAACTCACTATGGGCGAAAATGTTCAATAGAAGAAATTAACAGCACAAAAAGGAGAAATTAACGCTAGCCAAGCCAAACTTAAAGCGCAGCCGAAAAATTGTAGCAAAAAAAGTTGAAGAAAATCAATAAAGCGAGTCAAAACAAAAAACTTCCACAATGAAGTGGTCGAGTTTTGGCTCAACTTTTGCTGCTTGACTTTTTCTATTACTCATTATTATTATTTTTATTATTATTTATATTATGAACAACTATTGAACGAGCTGAGGAGCAAGTTCAAAAAGTTTAGAAAGTTGGCGACTCTTTAAATTTGTAGTGGGCTTTCGCTTGCTCAGTGTCGCATAAATTTATTATATATATGTATATAAATATATATATACTGCTACTACAGACATAACCACAAGGGTTAATGAACTCGCGAGATGCCCAGAGGCGACTAACAGTGGCAAACAGCCGCCAGCCTCCAGCAGAAGCAGCAGCAGCAAGGCAAATGGAGCGCGCCGGCTGCTGCGGCTCTCAGCAGTGGGTGTCAACAATTGCACAGCTGGGCTCACACACACACACACACACACACGTACACATGCACACACGCGGTAGAAGTAGAAGAAATAGCAGCCATAGCCAGCTAAAAGAAACAGCAGTAGCAACTCTCACACATACACACACACACACATTTTTTGCTAACTGTAGCTGAGCAACTAAAAAAAAGAAATGTCAACAAAATGTAATCAGGTTTTTTCATTTTCACTATTCTTTATGAAATTTATATGCTTAACACTTTTGGCTTTTGGCTGCAGCAGCAGCACGAATCGATAAGCATGACTTGTTGAAAATAATGTGCGCACGGTGCGTATGTGTAATGTGTATCTAACAAGTGGCTGCATTGGCAAACAGCTCACAACTTGGCAGATGCAGGCACAAAATAGAGAAGAACAACAGCTGTTGCTTAAAGTTATTTGAAATATATGTTATATATACATAAAACTTTCAACATGAAGAACTTAATATTCATTAAGTTTTGTATAACTTTAAATTAAATCATTTTTGTATAAATTCTCACACTTCCGCTCTAGGCAGCTATCAAGCCAATAGCAAACCATTTTCCACACTTTTCTAAGCTCTCTTAAATTGCCTAATAGCCGAATGCCATAAAGATCAAAACTGAAGCTATTCGCCCATCAAATGCCAATAAACGTTTCATCTATATGTCCACTTGTACAGTCCACACATCAAATTGAGAAGCTTCAAGCCGCACGCTGAGCCCAGGCAATGGACCTGGCTAACCGCATTGACCACAAATGGGACAGAAGTTTTGGTAACCACAAATTTCTTTGACCGATGCCATTAAAATTGCAGATAGCAGTTGCAATGGAGACAATTTAAGGAAAGGTCAAAAATGTTTATAGACAGCTCAAATTGAACAAAGGCAAAAAAATAATAAATATAAATATAAATATATTTTAATAAATTTTTTTGCTTTACATTTTTTATTTAACTGCTTGATTGATATACTTTCGATACACTTAAATCATAGACACGCACCGAAAAAATCAAAAATTTAATTTCAAGCTAGATGTGTTATAGATATAGATTGATTATATTCTGATTGGAGAGGCTATCCAGAAACGGGGAAACACAAACAACAGCCGCAAAAGTATGCAACGCTATTTTTACTTTATTTATTTTCGTATTATTTATTTTCTTTGGCTTAACGTAACGTAACGCGAACGATAAAGACGACGAAAGACGGCGACGAACGACGTAGAGGCAACGACGACAACGGGCGACGGGAGAAACGACACGTGGTGCAAACAACGGGAAAATGTTTACAAAGCGGCTACTGCCACACAACTGAGGCGACAGGATGCAGTCGCTGACTGTGGCAAGCGGCTGCGGAACGGAATGGAAACGAAACAGACAACACGAACACGAACGCGCGCGTTTGCCGAACGAACTGTTCCAGCAAAACATCTGTTCGCTAGCGAACGGGTGCGAGTGAGATGGAGCGAACCCGAACAGCTAGAGGCAGGCAGAAAGAGAAGGCGCCTCACTGAGCGAGAGAGAGGGAGCGAGCGAGAACGAGAATGGGAGCGTATGCGAGAGCGAGAGTGAAATAAAAACACTGTGGGCTAACTAACCTACCGCAAAGGACTTTGCCAGCGTGCCCAAAGAAATTAAATAGATTATGTGCTTATATAAATAAATAAATGAAGCCAAGTTAATCAAAGCGGCCAAATGCAACGCTGGAGTTCGTCTCCGGCAGGCAGCCAGCTGGACATGGCACATTAGACGGCCTTAGATCTGCTACTGCTGCTGCTGCTGCTGCTGCTTCTCCTGCTGGTTAGGCTAGACAAAATGGCGCCTGCGCCGGAATGTGAGCCAAAGAATGCCTAAGCCAAAATAGGCCTAGGCGAATCAACATTAAGCAAAAGTGCAACGAAAATTGCCAACTGAATTTTTTGCTGTTGCTGTTGTTGTTGCGTTCTTCTTCTTCCATTTGAACCATTGCCAAAAACACGAGGCGACGAGCCACGCTGACGCAGCAGGCAGACAGTGGGCGGACTGGCGGACCAGTGGACACGAATTTAGCGCACAAAACGGAATATGCAAAACAAAAACAAAATTCGGAAAAAGCACGTGGCTTCGCACTTGCCGGCTAACTTGGCCGGGGGGAAATTCTAGATTGTGTTTGTGTGAGGGTGGTAAGCGCCCACTTTGCGCTGATGTTTATATTGTATACGTTCTTCCTTTTTTTTAGAAGCCAAGTTTGTAAAATATCAATTCATAAACGTTTTATTTAAAGTGTTTTGCATAAAAAGGAGCACAGCTAAAATTTTGACTGGCCGGGAATATTCATCATACTTTTCTTCAATTCAAAATAATATATTGCTTAATTTTTGTCCCAAATTAATTAAGCTTCGTTGTGTGTTTATAGTGTCGTTGGGTCATGGGCTTAATTCAATTAAATTTAGCTGCCAATGTCTGGTGTAAAACGAGCAAGCACCAACATTACAATCGGGCGTAAGCAGCTACGTAATACTTAATAAAATAAATAAACGTATAAATATAGAAATACTAATTTTTAGCTTCGCCATTTGCGCAGTTTATTTGTTAAATATATCTGCAGGTTAGGTAAATAATTTATGGAACTATCCGTAGAGCAACTCAACAGCTTAAGGCATGCAGTATAACAGCAAAAGGATATACATTGTAGAAATTTGCAATCCAATAAATAGAGCAGCCGAGCACTGTGCCCAACCAATATACTCTGCTTACTTTATGAACAAGTATCGAAAGTAAAAAGACAAAAGTGCCTGATTAATTGTTTTGCCCTTTTTTGGACAAAAAATGTCAAACAACTGAAGCAGCAGCAGTAACAACAACAACAACAATAAACGTTAATAAGCAAATGGAGAGGCGTGAAGTGCACGCCAACCCAAAAGCCAGCAGCACCAACAACAACAACAACAAATTAACATTATAGTTGAAATGTAAGAAATAAACAAGCGAAATATTTACCAAATACGATAAGTTTCTCATTGAGGCAGCACGCAAACAAAACCAAAGGAAAAACCCTTTTCAAGTAACTCAATTTAGGCACGCGACAAAAATTTTACACGGTAGCTAAAAATATACAGAAAAATATACATATATATAGATATGTATATATTTCCATGAAAAATGACGACGACAATTGAGTGCCCTTTTGGCTCAGCCGGAAAATTAGTTTATGCATTACGCACAACAATGAAGCGGCTAATAAACAAATTAAATGAAAAAGCTATCAAGATGAAGTGAACACGTAACGGGCGGCACTCGATTAGATTGATGGTCATTCATCAACTGAAATGACTAATGTTCTCCTCATATTGACAGCCCTGGCAATTGAGCAAATGACTCCACAGGTTGTTGCCATTAAATGGGAATTGGTAAATTAACAATTGCCTGGTCTACCTTTAATGCTAATTGCATATTAATTTATAATTATTGGAGTATTATTTAGAGTGTATTGGGTAATTTTGGTATTTTAAATAAAGTTCCTATTGGAACTCACTAAAATTTGAAAATGCAGTAAAGTAACCTTAGAGCTCTTCTAAACTCCTGATTGTGCGCTCTTCGTATATTTTAAAATTTATGTATTCACATGTTTATTTCATTTCAAATGGAAAGCTAAAATGCAGTTTAGCTTATATTTCTATATAATTCTTATTGGAAGATCGTATGGATCTATTGTATAGCGTTATCTTCCAATAAGAATCGCGCAAAACTCTTTGAAGCAGCCTAACAAACACAACTGGCAGCTAGAGCATTTAAAATTCGTTTCAAATACTTTACTTAGCCTCGCGTCGACAACATTTCCATTATCAATCAAAACATTTGATGCAAATTTCGCTTTGATTCCGCTGATAAGATTTTTGCTATATGACGTGTGTGTTTCTCGGCATAACTTCAAGTAGCTAAAAAGCTGTTTTTTTCTTCATTGCTTTCCTTTTTTCTTTTTTTGTTTTATGTGTGGCTGTAGTCAGGCAGGCCACGAAGACCGTCAACACGGCGTATGGGTAACATATATGACACATGTCACGTGACGCCATAACACATCATTTTACCTTTTTTTTGTGGCACAACAAGAGGGAGAGAGTGATGGAGAATGAGTGAGAGAGTGGGAGTGGGAGAACAACAAGCATATAACACGGGTAATGACAAACAAGTCGAGCCAAGCCCAGCCCAGCCAAGCCGAGCTAAATCAAGAGCGAGCCAGCCAGCAGACAGACAGGCAGGCTGGCAGGCAGGCAGGCAAAATAAGACATTTTGTGATAAGCGCACAGGATAACAAGTTGAACGTGACGAGCATGTGAAAAACACATGCAGAGCGCAAAAAAAATAAACTCCTCTGTTGTGATATGTTATAAACAATGCCAGGCACAGTCGACAAACTATAACACACGCACACACACACACACACACACATGCAAAATGACAGCAAGTGTCAGAAAGCAAAAGCATTAAAAACAAGGCAAAAATAAATAGAGTTAGAGGTAGAGTAAGAGCGCGTGCTCTAAATGTCGCTGATAACGCGAATGTCAGTGCTGATAAAAAAAAAATATATATATATATATGTTTGTATATAGAAAAGAAAGAAGAGGAAGCACCTACAGCCACCCAGCTGAGGCTGCTTTTCCTGCCGCTTCTGCTCGCAACTCTTTTACAACCTTTCTACAGCTCGACTTTCACTTTTCATGACTTAATTTTCGCCGGCATCTCGTCGCTTGACAGGCGCACAACCCAAAATAGAAGCAGACGAAAAAAAGGAAAACAAAACAAAACAAAAGCAAGGCAAAGTCGGCACACATAAAAATGAAAAGTTGCTGCAAAGGATTTTAAAAGACAAAACGCGCATAAAGTGTTTGGCACATCCGCTTTCTATACAACGCTGCGCTTTTGGCTCTCTTAGCTCCATCTCTCGTACACTCTCTCTCTCTTTCTGTCTCTCTCACACAGCTATGCAAATGCTAGTAGCACAAAACAAAATGTGAATAATATTTCATTACGTATACGCGCCGTACGCTGTGCTCGAGAAGCACAAAATCAAAACGAAAGCGAAATTTTATAGTGGCGCCATTTATGAAGGCATCTTTTCTTAGCTACCTTATGAAGAAATGTATAGATAAATATACAGATATAAATATATATACAAAACAGCTGCTTTCGCTATAACTGAAAGCTTAGCTTTTGTGCTTGGCTTCTCTCACCAAGAAAAAACACATCTCTAAGTCTACTCTAAATTTTCATTTATTTCCTTTAAGCTCGCTACCATATGCCACTCTGCTCGTTTATGTTCAATCAATTTCTTGCTAATTCAATCCGTTTCTAATTTAAATCATTTTTTTCTTCGATTTTCCAATTTTGTTTCCAATCATATGCAGTGCGGCTGCTCATATCATTCAATTCGCATTTCAATTCTGTTCAGTTAAACGCACAATCTAAACATATTCACGTTCGTTCAATTTCATTCGATGCTCTGCAATCTCGCCTGCAATTCTAAGCTTAATTTCAAGCCCAGGCATCGTGTGCATATAAAATATTACTCATACGCACGTTTGCACTTTAATAAACTCGGCAACAAAAAAGAGAGGAAAAAAGAAGCTTACATGTCACTTGGCTGGCAATATGAAGCGCATGCAAAGCGCGTTTACAATTTATGCTGTATAAGGGTGAGGGGGTGGATGGGTTGGTGGCGGGGCTGGGGGTAGCAGTACCGTCAACTAAACTACCTGGCAGACATGCTCAGCTCTGCTCAGCTCTTGTGCTCTTGGCAACAAGTCTGATAAAAAGTACAATCGGTTTACTCACATTTTTTTTTTTCCATTTTCATTTTTCTTTTTACTGCCAGCACAAAATTGTCATTTCCTGCACAATATTTGTACAGTTTTTAATATGGGACAAAAAAAGTATAGCCAATTGTGCAAAAAATGCATATACATATATATATTCATATGTATATATAAATAAAAAGTTGGCCACACACACATGTTGCACATGGACACATATAATGCACAACAAAAGTAGTCAGCGACAATGTTGGCTGTCGGTTGATTGGCCAACATCTGATAGTCGATATCGGTGGCTGGTAATGTGTGGGTGTGTCAAGTGTGTGGGAGTGTGTGTGTGTGTGTCGAGTGTGTGGATGGGCACTTGTACCTGATAAAAATCAACAATGAACCACAACAGCAACAATAGCATCAACTGCACAACAATGCAAATACATAAATGATTATCACAGAACATTTTAACTCGACTCTGGACAGGCACCAACACCACAGTGCAAGCTCCAGCATAAACCACACGAGGTGTTCATATCAATTACCTGCTGTGCAGATTATGATAAACTTGCAGACAGGAAAGGAGTGGAAGAAAATGCCATGAACGAAATTTCAAATATATATGAAAACCTGCTTATAGTAAAATTAAATTAAATTAAAGTAATATATTACAGTTAGCCTTATATATAGATTTTTTTAGTATTTTAGCATTAAACACATACTAAATACTAACAAAATACCAGCAAGGAAGAGTGCTCTATTCTACGCCTTTTCTTTAGAATTACCCAAAAATGTAAGCAAAAATTAATTAAATATTTAAAAAAATTGAATTATTAATATAAAACAGTTTCATCTCTATATTATATCAATCCCTTAATCAAAGCGCCTTTTTATGAATTACATAACACATCACATCAGTCAAATATACGATAATAATTTAATGCCCATAGCATATAGTCAAACCTTTTCTAGTGAACCCATCTCAATCCATCTCAACTTTTCTTTAGCTCCTCCATCGTGAAAGGCCATTAAAAATGTTTGGGGCTGCGCATTTAAAAATCTTCCCGATGCCCTGCTCAGCGCTGTAAGCCTAATAAATAAACATTAAGCAACATTTAACCAATATTTACATTGTAATTTAGTCATTATGTCCAACGTTCACGTTTCAGCTGACGGCCATTGGCCAAAAAGTCGACAAGCAAAGCCAACGCTGAAGCGTTTTCACCTGCTCGACAAATAAAGCAATTTTTGGGCGCGTGTTAAGCTGTTTTACATAAACAGAGGCAGGCTCTGCCCAGTCCGGGCAGACAGATGGGCCGTAGACGTAACCGTAGCCGTAACTGTAGCCGTTGCCGTGGCCATAGCCATAGCCAAGTGGGCGGGGCTGGCTGGGTGTACTTGTGGGATTGACTCATATGCTGGGTCAACTGCAGCTTTGGCCATTGCCATATTTTGCCTCGGCAATTTGGTTGTCTGGCTGGGCAGGCACAGCAGCAGAGCAAGCCTTTGCCTCTGTCTCTGTCTCTGCCTTGGCTTGGCAATATTTAGGCAGTTTTAATGCAAAAGCGTCCACAAACCATAAATAATTGAAAACTGCAAAGACGTGCAAAAAATGCCGTGGCAAAGGCGAGCTTCTAAAAAAACCCAAGCTAAAATAAAAAGAAATGAAACGAAACGTAGCGAAATATGTGGCAAGAGCCAGTCGGCAGTCGGCAGTCAGCAGCCGGCGAGTTGTTGTAGTGAAGCATGCAAAAGTCCCATTAAGGCTAATAGGCCCAAAAGGACCAACAGGAGACGGACCTCTCTACACAGAGAGACAGTTAGTCAGTCCATGAGAGTTGGTTGAGTTAGTTGCAGTCACCGTCAGCCAGGCCTCTGCCAGGGCTGGGCCAGCACTTAAGAGGAACACCTATTAAGCAATCATAAGACAATATAAGACAGCTAGGGAAGCGCTTTTAAGAGGAAAACTAAAGAGACTTATACTGAGAAAGAGACTAAAAATCTGAGCTTAGATTAATTTAGCTGGGGATAAAGTGAATATTATGCTGATAAGTTGCAGTTCATGAGTTATAATATTAGGTTTAATGATAACTACCGATTCTTTATCGAAATGAAAGACTTAAGCTTTCTCTTTCGAGTGCTATTTGTTCAAACTAAAAATTATTCAGTAAAATTATATACAAATTCTATTGTACATTAAAAATTTGCATAACTTGCAGATAGAAAAAATATATAAAATATAAAAAAAAATGCTAACGTCTTTATCCCTCTTATAAACTCATTTACTAAAAACAAAAAAAAAAACTCCATTTCCAAGCAATTTGATAAGATATAGCCATATAATTAATGATATGGATTAATTCGTTAAGGCTGCGCTGAAGCCCTGTTTCAAAAATTGTTGGCGTTAGCACGTTTAGCGTTGTAGCTAACTGTTAATTTTGTCTATTTTTCTGTTGCGGATGGGGGCTATGCAAGTTGGACACCAGCGCGCAGCAGCGTTACAGCTACCCCCTGCCCCAAACACCTATGTGGCTCAAAAAGTAGGCTGCACAATTTTCGGGGCTGCCCTGCAGCGGTTCAGTTTACAGTTTTCAGCTTGAATGTGTTGATTTTTTTTTTCTTGGTGTTGCTGGTGTTTTTGTTATTTTTTCTCTTTTTTTTCTAAACGCCGCCAGCACTTTGAAGCACTTTAGCGTCGCTTATCCTAATTGTGGTTAGTTTGTGTGTGTGTGTGTGTGGGTGTGTGTTTGTGTGTGTGTGCGCCTTCGTGTCCTTCGTGAGCCGTTCACGCGAAACGTGCATAGAGCATGTCCTGCCACGTTTGTCTGCCCTGTTTATGTCCAACTGTATGTGTGTGTGTGTGTCTGTGTGCATAATTTTTTGGCATTTAGCCAGATAATTTTCTTGCCTGCTCAGCTCAGTTCGGCTCAACTGGAGTCGAGTTGGCCTGCCCGCTTGTCCTGTCCATTTCTGTTGCAAAGTTAATGTGTCCTGGCAGGCCTACACAATATTTAATACACAACTTTTTTCTGTCGCGCTCTCTCTTTCTCTCACTGCGTCTTTCTGCTCTTTGCCTTTTGGCCTTTTCTTTATTTCTCTTTTTGTTTGCTGGTAGGTCTCAGTATGGGGCGTATGAGTGGGCGTAGGTCTTAACGTTTGTATTTATGATTAGCTGTAAATTAACCTGACATATTTTTAATGGCTTTTTAGCTGGCGACTTTCGTTCGAATAGAGAAATTTCATAGGAAAATCTTGTTATAATATATAATCTTGTTATAATTGTATATATGTATGTATATAATTGTTTCAAAAACTCTTTTATGTGTAACTAAATTTAATCAAAATTTGTTTGAATTAAATAGCAATATAAATAAATATTTTTTTTTTTCAAGCTATTTTTTTTTTTTTTTTCAAAATGCGCAGTGTCATTTTAGCATTTGATGTAAGCGTCAATCTTACACTTTACACTATTTTGCACAACACCTCGATGCGACCCAAAAACTGCTGCCCTCATCTATGGCCCAGATCACGTACATCCTTGCCAGCGTCATTTTGTCAACTTCTAATAAATTTGCTGTGCAGTGAAAAAGAGAAAAGTTCGAAGCGAACAGTGGAACGCACTTCGAACTGCCTGCACCCACACACCCAGAGCTGGGCAGGGAATGGGCGGGCGGCGCAGAGCAGCGCCTAAACAATGGCAATGGCGGCGATGCCGTCATTTTGTAAATCAAACAAGTTTTAAGTGCAGAGCAGAGCAGCGCAGAGCAGAGCTAGGTGCCACGGCAGCGAGGCGGCAACCGCCAGGCAGCAACAGCACACAAAATATTCATGAACACAACAGGCTCATAAATAAATTGCAGCCCAAACGGAGCGCCGTTGTCGTCTGCTGATGCAGCTGCTCGATGCTGGAGGTACTAGCGCGGGGGGGGTGGGGAAGGTTGGGTATGGGCGCTACAAAGTGGCTGCGAGTGGCGTGAAAAAACTTGAAAATATGCTAACATAATGCAAGCGAGCAGACAGCAGCAGCAGCCGAGGCTCTGCCGCCTGTATAGAGGCAGCATCAAGGTTTTATGACGCTTCGATTTCGTGGAATTAGCAATGAGTCGAACGTGTGGCGAGAGCCATCAGCGGCAAAACCAAAACCAGTCAAAGCTCTTCAGTTCGTCAGCTCTTCGATATTTATTTTCAGTCAACGAACGCGTTTTTAATATCGCCCAGAGTTGGAGTCTGAGAAATGCATCGACATCGGAGCAGCATCCAAGTGCAGTTCGTGAATTATTTGTGGCTCTGGCAGCTGTCAGCTTTAAATTGAGTCACCTTTGCCAAGTGATGAAAAGTGCCAAAGTGTGTGTGTCTTCTAATTAATTTAAGGCCATTAACATTTTAAAGTCCTTTATATGCAATTTGCGGAAGTTACACGTCTTGCCGGCATAAGGATAAGCCTCGATTGCGCCTGCACTGGCGACAAAAAGCCATGAAATAAATTATTTCAAGAATCAATTACAACTAATAGCATAGACCACTTGAAAATCAATTCAATTCACATGAAAGCCCGTCTGACAGAAACAGAGACTGAAACTGAGCCTGAGCAGGAGTCGGAGCTGAAGCTGTAGCTGTAGCAGGAACAGTCAAGGCAGCCCGGCAGGACAACTTCAGTAACTGAAATGAATCGTTGACTTTGTGTGGCGCACACAGATTGCCAAGCGCGTGCGAGAGAGCGAGAGAGAGAGAGACAGAGGGAGAGCGAGGAACGAAAGAGCTCCATTTACTCCACACATATGTGACGATTTAAGCTAATGCATAATTGATTGTAATGCCACGGCAAGCCGATTTCGGCTTTGCCTTCACACAGCCTCCAATGGACCGACGAGAGCTGCCAAATTAAGCAGGTAAAATTGAATGCAAGAAATTAATATTGATGCACATTGTAGATTATTCACAATTAAGCAAATGCAAATCATCATAATGGCAAACTACAATGAGAGCAGAAGACAGAAGAAAGTCGTAGAGACACAGTGAGAGAAAGAGAGGGAGAGCAAGAGACAGTTTTAGGTTAAAAGCAACTAGGAAAGCAAAAGGTAGAAAATGAAATGTAGTGAAAGAAAAGAGATCACCAGAGAGGGAAAGAAACATTTACAAATAAATAAAGACAGCTATAATAAACAGCTTAACTTCATCTATTTATTTTTTATTTGTTTATTTATTATAATATAAAAACCAAATACATTTCCTAGAGATTCTCAGGCCCAAAACAAAGCTCTACACATAAATGAAAAACTGGTGAATGTTTCATTCGAGTTATTCCACTTTAAGACAAAACTTTTGCCTAAAGTCTGCAGCTGAAATAGCAACACAAACAATTTCTCAAAAGGAGCAACGCAAATTTATCAGAAAACAAAGCAAACGAACGTACAAAGCACAACAAATATCTTTGTCGGTTAATCTTTCAAATTTATGTTGTCGACTCGAGCGATCAACGAACACAAAAATCATCGTCACAAAGTTCAATTTGAAGTGCTCGCAATTCAACTTTTGTGAAATGCCACTCATTATAAAAGACTCGCACAGCTGGCTGTGGCAGGGGCAGAGGCAGAGGCAGTGGCAGTGGCAATGGCAATGGTATGTTATCAATCCCAAAGGCTCGTCAGTGGATTTTTGGGCACTTTTATATTTATGAAATGCATAAACAACGACAATAACCAGGGAGCTGGGTCCCCGGCATCCGTTATGCCAGTGACAAATGCGAACTTTTCATTTTCTATGCCGCAACAGTCGTCGTTGAGTTATTTAAGCTAAACATGGATGGGCATCAGGAACCAGACAGAGAGACAGACAGACAGACGGACGGACGGGCAGGCGGGCGTACTCGACGGAAGGACAAATGTCATGACAGACAAGTCCGTACGCTGGACAGGATGACAGACAGACAAACCAGCGACGCAGACAAAACTGTATTTTCATTTTTTTTTTCTTCTCCTAGCTATATCTATGTATGTATATAGTTTTTTTCTCGTTTTGTTTTTGTTTGTTTGGCATGCAAACAATGGAGCAGCGCGGTGCAGGCTTAAGGGTAGTCGAGGATTGCACATCTGAGTGGCAGACAGTGTGCAAATGTCAACTCGTTGGAATTCAGACAAGTATATGCTGCATTTACACACACACAGCAGGGAGCACACGACTTGTAGATACCCTGTACCAGAGAAGAAGTGGAACAATATTGAATGCAGAGAGTAGAGAACTCCGAAACTAGAATATATATATATTAAAAATAGATTTATATCTATGTATTCAATAGATTAACTAAGTTAAATGTTAAAATCAATTGATAAACCCGTTTCATCACCCGTTACATACACAACCCATAAACCAGTATACCCCAATCAAGCATATACAAATGTGTTGAGAGTATGGAAAATGTCAAGTGTAGAAAATGCACACGCCAAATGTCTTTGGCCAACTTTGGCTAGCAGGCTACAGTTTTAATTCCAGCCAGCCAATTGGCAGCCTGTTTGGGCCATTTAATTTGTTTATTAACTCGACGCGCGCGCTGTCAGCGCAATTAACGTCTAATGAGCGCAAGTCCGAATGGCCAAAAAGAAACTTTTTGGCCATGCCATGCCATCTACTTGACTATCAACTGTATCAACATCATTATCAACATGCTCATCAGCCAGATACAAATCATCATCATCAGTAGCACCAACAGCAGCAGCAGCAGCAACAAGAACATTATCATTATCATTATCATCATCAGCATGTGCCGCAACGTGCACCAAAAAGTTTCTGAACTACAAGCTGCTGCTGCTGCTGCTGCTGCCCAGAAAAACCACAACAACAATGTGGCAAGCGTTTTAGATGCAACTGACGATAGCAAAGATTGTGCAACGAACCAACATAGATAGCATGGGGCAAGGGCGAGCCTGCTCACATCTCTGGGTATATCAAAAATGTCATCAATTATGTCATAGTCGAGTTAAGCTAAATCAAATCTAATCGAATGGACGCTTGTTCGATAGATGAGCTAATGGACTGAGTTAACCTAGAGAATGGAGGCTAAAGTGTGTGTGATATGTGAGTGAAAGGAGGGTTGTATGTATATATGTAAGCATGTATGTGTGTTCTCTTATATCAGACGTAAAAGAATAAGGAATAAGGTCAAGAATTTCTAATATTATCTAAGTAGTCCTTCTCTATGTGATTCTCATGAAATCAAGTCTTGCTAATCAGCTGCTGTGCATTCATACGTCAAGTAAAATGAATTCCATAATACAATAATATTCTCTTCATTTCCCCCCATTCATACCACTTTCGAAAAGGGCATTCACTCGATCCTCTATACCCCTCACAGGCGCTGTCTCTGTCTCTGTCTGGCATGTTGATTGCACCATTTGGGTGACGGAAATGCAAACGCATAACTTTTGTCAAGTGCAGAGTCAAGTGAAGCTGACGCTGCCGCTGCCAGTGCCGCAGACTAACCCAGGCTAGTCCCAACGCTACAATCTCTCCACTGTCCAGAAGATGTCGCAGCCAAATCTCATGCTCCCTAAACCCATTTACCAACCGCAAAATATGCTCAACGCAGCGCAAATTTTTGGTTTAGTTTACTGCAAGCCGCTATCTGCAACGGCGTCGTCGTCGTCGTTGGGTACCAACTTAATGTGTTGTCGACGCCAGCTGCGAAATTAGAAATTAGTATTCATGCCCCACAGTGTCATTTCCGCGAATGCGCGAGCAGTTGGCAAAAACTTTTTCCTCTCGAAGCCTTTGTGTGCAGCGCTGAAGAGAGATTGATATGCGGGCTACAAGAAACTGCCAGCAATACGGCTGATTATGAAGTACTTCACGGAGCAGCAGTCTCTCCCTCTCTCTCTCTCTCTCTCTCACTCTCTTTTTGTCCACAAGTGTATGTGTGCGTGGGAGACAAGTTCAAAATTGTCAGAGTTCAAGTTGCAAGTGCTTAGAGTGTGTTATGGCGCAACTTTTTCATATAAATCCTTAATTATGACATTACTTTGCATATTATAATGTTGCCTTGCAAGTTGCGCGAAAAGCCGTTCCATAAATCGATAACGCCAACAAATCGCTTTATAATTGAAATGTGCCCAAGCTTGTCGAAATTCCAGCGACATTTATATACCATCAAGATGTGCTAGGCAAAAATCATATATACATCATTATCTTTCCGGCGAAATGCAGTAGAAATGGCAATCGAGAATTGGAATTGGAATTCCAAGCCGCGCTCATTGACTGTGTGCGGAGGCAGAGCTTTAAAGCAAAAATATATAGCATAACTTAAGGCGCAAAACAATTGCAATTGAGTTGATACCAATGAACAAGGCCGACGCCACAACGAATTGCACTTACGACAAATTTTTGCGCCGAGTGTCAACCATACAGAAATAAGCCTCAAATTGTGCCCAAGCCTAGCAAACTGAGCAGCATCAAAAGCTGGGCACGAGCAACAACAACAACAAACGGCGATGGCAATGGCGATGGCGATGGCGATGGCAATGGAGGCAGCAGCAGCAGCAGGAGGCAGTTGGAATATTTTGTACTTTATGCCAGCAAATTCCGTTGGCCAAGTGCCAAGTTTAACGCCGATGCAGCCGCACAGCAGCAGCCGTTGTATAGTATTCCTGGTCGCATCACGTTGTGCACGTTTGGATGGAGTGCAGCTGCGGAGCTGTGGAGCGAGTGAAACGATGGCCATGTGGGCGTCGACCACACCCCGGGGCCAGGAGGTTGCATGTCGATTTTAGGCTTAACAGGCAACGAGTTCAACTTGTTCTCGTCCAAGCAGCAGTTCGAACCCTGTCCTAAGCGGCCTGGCATTAAAACAAATGCAAATATGCCGCACAGCACAACAACAGCAGCAGGAAAAGCAGGAGACGCAGAAGTAGCAGACGATCGTCTGCGCTTTTGTTTGGTTTTACGTTTACTATTTTTTTTTTTACTTTGTTTTTTTGTTTTTTGCTGTTGTTGTTTTGGTTATAGCCTGGTCGACCGTGGGCGTGGCTGCCAAAAATATTTGCGGCCCATCAGCCCCATATCCGCCGAAAAAAAGGCACATGTGTCGCTTACAGGAAATAAATGGAGGCAGAAAAAAAACAACAACAACAACAAACAACGAATGCGCGTTTTCAATTACTGAGTGCAAAATCTTAATGCGCTTTCCTTATCGAACGATATTTTCATTTACATTGAGTGCAATTCATGCAGCAAATCGAAAAGAATTCATCGAGAGCAAATTAATATTTTAAGCTGCAGGTAAATGAAAGTTGCATTGAAATGGAAATGTTGATTAATTATTCGAGTCCTTTGAGCTTTATTTAGGGCAAGGTTTTTTTTTATAAGAATTACTTGAAAAACAAATGTGAATTAAAATTAAAAATTTAAAGAAATATTTTAAAAATATAAAGCAAACGTTATCAAATTAAATATAAATATATGAACAAAAATTAATGCTCAGCATATGCTATGTATATAACACATATATAAGCCGTGCCTAACACTGATATATACAACTTTTTTTGGGCACATATATATGCATGTGTGCACATGTGTGCGCGTGTGTGTGTGCCCACATGGAGCAGCTGCCAGTTGTCCTGCAGCATGTTGTCACGGGTGGGCCCGTGTGTATGCTAGACATATTTGTTTAGCCGCTTAGGCTTAAAAGTTTAACCAAAGTTTTGACCTTGAATGCCACACACACGTGCACACACACACACACACACACACCAACACACGCAGACAGACTGAGTTGCGTCTGTCCATTGCACTGAAGTGTTGCCTACTTTTGAGCGCCCGCTGCTTAGTTTGTATTTTGCAGCTCAGACTTTTTGACTTAAAGCAAAACTTGTGCCCCCTACACACACACACACACACCCACAGATAGAGAACGTGGGTGAGCAGCAGGCAAAGCAAACAATAGTCGAAATTTGAAATTGTAAATGTTTGCACAATTCCAGGAGCCCGAATCACAGAGCCGCCAGTCAGCCAACCGCGCCAAGCTTGACACACACACACACACAAACACATATAGCGAGAGAGTGTATTCCCCCTGGTATACCCTGCACCCGTTCTGAAGTAGCCGAGGGCGTTGCCGCTATGTTTAACTAAAGTTTCGTGCGCTTGTGCAAATAGCAAAAGGATTTCAACAACGTCGCCGTCAGCTTCGCCTTGCTCGTGGTCCGTGCACAAGCGGATTACAATCATAAGCGAAAATTAATGAATTATTTACCAGCAGCTTAGTTAAGCGCAAATGCCGCCGCCCCAAACCCCCCTACTCGCCCAAAAACAGCAGCCGCAATGGCCCCAAAGGTGGCAGTTCAACTACAGCTACAGCTCCCCCAGCTCCTCACTCCCCCCTAGCTCTAAATGTCAAAAGTTGCGCTTAAGTTAAATGCCGAGGCCTAGTCTAGACCCCAGAGACGCTGCTCAGCTGCTACCTGGTAATTAATTAGCCCAAGACATTTGTCAATATTATCTACAGCTCAGCTCAAATAACCCCACAAAAATATACACCAAATATTTCAGGTGGAGCCTTGGCCCACTGATAAGCTAATTTGATTTATTTCTGCAAAATGAGCGAACAATTTGAGACTTGTCAAGTTGTCAAAGTAAATTATTTATTTGACTACGCTCAAGATTTCTTGATAAATATAAATAATTAGTTCATTAAAATTGGAAATGAAATATATATTCATTTAAATTTCGTTTCATTAAAAGACTTTTCTTCAGCAAGCATTAAGATTCATAAGCGAAGCAAAATTAAATATATTTCTGGAATTAGATTTATTTGGCGATAATTCAAGCACTCAATCAATATAAACTTGCTAGCACTTTGGGGAATTTTGTGAAACGAATGCATTATTGAAAATCAGTTCCTTCATTGGCTTAGTGGCTGTATGGCTGTTAATCAATTACAAATGTCCAAATAGCAATTAACGTAATTAAATGGCAAATGAAATGTGGAAGTTGAGGAAAGCCAATTTAAAGTATTTTGCATAAGCAAGTTTTTGCAGCAAATTAAGCCAAATTGAGACAACGCCTATTCAGGAGCGAGACAGGCAGAGAGCGAGAGAGAGAGAGACAGAGAGAGAATGACTACAGACAAATGCATATTAAGTTTGTGGCAAGTTGCAATAGATCTGGGAGTGAAGGCAAATGGCAAGCAAAAGTTTATTTTTTATTATGCAAAGCACGCTGGCTTATGAAGCGACAGCCAGGACTATATATATGTATATATATACTTGCCCGTTGAATATCCTTTTGCTGGAGTGCGAATAAAGGCAAACACAGATAAATCCATTATAAACGCACGTTTGCACACACAAAGAGAGACTGCCAAAAAGAGAAAGGCAGAGGCAGAGAGAGAGGCAGAGAGAGAGGCAGAGAGAGAGAGAGAGCGCGAGCATTACTCAGCCATGTTGCAAGCACTTTAAGCAGCCGACAGTCTTTAAGGACACTGCCATTGCTTGCATTCGTGGGTAATTAAAACTGATTACGGCTCATTAAATGATAAAGAAACGTAACGCACGCATTATGTGCTGGCGCGCCATGAGGCAGCGGAGGGGGCATTTGCGAGGCGGCTGCTTCATTAAAATGATAAACACGCACGCGATGCCAATGTGCTGGCCGCATGTCCTTGCCGCAAGCGGCTTGCAATTGCGGCCAATCCAACAGCAGCAACAACAAAGGGAAGAAACAGCAGCAGCAGCAGCAGAGCAACCGGAACAATGGCAGCAACAGCAAGAAACACGCCTGGCGCACTTCCAACAATAAGCAACAATTTTAGCAGCCGCCAAAGCTATTATCCAGCGCCAGGACCTCATCGCCGCTGCTTTTTGCTATGCCCGCCAGCCAGGCAGCCAGCCAAACAGACAGCCAGACAGCCATACAGCCCGCCAGGCTGTGCCAAGCAGGCACAAATTGTTTTTTACACATGTGCGCGCAACATATTAAATTGTAAACATGCATAAATGTTGTTTATTGGGCAGCGTCAGAGCCAAACAAAACAATAGCGAAACGGCGAAAAGAAAAGCAATGCACGAATGCAACAACAGGTACCCTGTAAAAAGCCAAGGCAGAAGTCTAAATGAAGCGGAACGTGCAGATGACATGGGCAGATGATATTATCTATCGTTATTAGCTGTTATCTAACACTTGTGGTTTATCATACGTTATCCATTATCTGTCATCTATCCTCAATCATCTGTAATAGATCCTCTCTCATCTATCTAATATCTATTATCTATCATCTGCCCTCTATGCTTTATCCTCTATCATTCATCGTTTATCAACTATCGAATCTCATTCCTATATAATCTATCGCATATATTCTATGAGTTATCTTCTATCATCTAGTATTATATATCATCTATCATCATATTGTAGTGCGACCTAGAGCAATTTCAACTTCAACCAACATCTATCATATCATTTATAATCACATCAGAAGTGGAACGGAACCAGAGCTAGCTTAAACTGTAAAAAAAAAATGAAAGCAGGCAACCATTCGCAATTACATTAACAATATACCCTAGTTTTTTTGCTATACAAATACCTAGAGCATACAAATGGGCAAATAATATGTGAATGCATGAGCTTCACTCCGCGTCTCGACTCGATTTCGACTACTTGGCACGGCGGTTGAGAGAGAAGAAGCAAAAAATGAACGCGGCGACTGTGGAGCAAGTGCCAAAAACAATTTAATGTTGTTTGGTGACGTTTGCCAGCGTGCTGTGCGCTCCTTGAGGCTTAGCGAAAGTGTATCCTGTCAAAGGATATTATGCAACGAAATTATTGTAGTTGGCACCAAACAAAAAGTTTGCCAAAACATAAACACATAGCGCCCCTGCAACTGCGACGGCCAGTAAGCTGCCAAAAAGTCCTGCTGAGCCCCGGCCCAAGTGTCATATGTGAAGCCAGGCAGAAGGCCGTGTGGTTGCTGGGGGTGGTGGAGTGAGCTGGGCGCTTGGTGCTGGTGTTGCTGCTACTCGTGTTGCTGGTGATGGGGTAAGCGGTGTTATAAATGCGACAAATGAGCGCCGCATTAGCGTCACCAAAAGTGCGACCGCCATTTAAATGTACAACAACATCCAAACAAAACAAAGTAAATGAGCACGAGTTGGGTGTGATGGGCTAGGAGATACTCTAACTGGACGAATAATATTATACCAGATATCTGTTCTACATATATATATAACTAAATACATAATAATAGTCAAGCTATTATGCACATACGTTTCTGAATGCTGCTCATCTGCAATTCACAGCATTTCTCTGATTTATCAGCCTTTGGATTTATTCCTATTTTACTTCTAAGTATGTATAATAAGTAGCCTGAAAATTATATATCAAAAAGCATATAATTTCAATAACTTCTAACTTTTTTATAGAATTTTCTGCTTAAATAAAAAAACATTTTTAGGGTATATAAAATGTCTTACAACAATTTTCTTTTCTTTTTCTTCTGCCAAGGCCTAGCCACAATGCCTACAAATGCAAATTAAATGTGAGGGCTGGGAGTGTTCGACATTATGACGACATAACTCGTGGCATTAGCTGAACATGAAAATCCGTTTAAAATATGCAACAGCTACAAGACGCTTCATATAAAGAGAGTCTAAGCTTAAGCTTAAAGCCCAAAGAAAGACGAGCTAAAGAATTTTCTTTAATCCAAATAGAAAAAAACTTATTGATGCTATGCAAATTTGGCTTAAATCAATTTATATCTTAGTTATTTAGCAAGTCATAACTCGATTTTGTCAAAGTACTTTAAATATTTAACACAATAACTGTTTAAACCATTTTTGCCAGGCAAAGTTTGAGGCTGCAAAAGCAACAGCAGCAACAACCAACCAGTCTTAAATAGCAACAACAGCAGCAGCAGCAGCAACAACAATAACAACATCAAACAACAACCATAATAATAACTCTCACAACAGCCGCAGCAACAACAACAATGCGAACAAGAAAGCGTGGCTAACTTTAGTAAGTCGACAATTGTATACCCTGGAAAATAAACATACAAACATATTTGTATATAACATATAACAATCTTAAAGACTGCAAAAAAAATTACTTAATTGTATTATAAAGAAGCTAATTTTTGAATTAAAACTAAAAAATTATAATAATCTATCGCACTCTCTGTTCCTCTCTCTCTCTCACACTCTTAAATATAGGATATAAGCTGCAGCGAGTAAAACTTAACGTGTAACTTTTTTCACATGTATGTGTGAGAATGTGAGTGTCAAATTGTGCTTGACTATGCGTGTGTGTTTGTGTGTGTGTGTGTGTGTAACACAAAAGCCGCATGCTGGCATGCATGCATCTGTGCATGTGTGCGGGTGTGCGTGAGTAAATGCGTGTGTGATAATGCAATTGTAATTGTGGTTGTAAATGTGCATTTGCATTTGTTACAAACTCTGCTCGCATTGCTGTTGTTGTTGCTGTTTGGTGTTGTTGCTGCGGCAAATTTAAACAATTTGCACATTGTTAACATTTATTTATCACTGTCGTAACAATTTGTGGCCATTGTGCATGTGTGTGAGTGCGCCTATGTGAAAGTGTGTGTGTATGCGTGCGCGTGAGAGTTTGTTATTTAAATTATCTTTCGCAGACAGTTGCAATAAATTTTGCATCCTTTTCTCTCTAATCAGCCGCATCGCTACACAAAAGCAACTTTAAATGTTAAAGTGCAAATGCAGCGCCAAAGGTGAGAGGCAACTTGACAGCAACACTGGCACACAGTCAAGCATACGCTCTCTCCCACTCACACTCACACTCAACTACTCTCTCACACTAACACCCACACATGTGCGTTTGCCAGATAGACTCTCCCACATATATCACTGACAACAGCTTGTGTCGAAAAATCATTGCGTTGGGTAATAGCAATATGTATGCGAGTCTGTCTGCGTGTGTGTGTGTGTGAGAGTGCAAATGTATTTGACTATGTATGCGCTATATATATACATACATATATGCAAGTGGAAGACGCGTTTGTATGTATTTGTGCTATTTATTTATCAAACAATGTGCAGCTGTTGCATTTCCCATACGCATTTTCCACGTATTTTGAATTTAATGCCAAACTTAATGTGCCCCCCACACACACACACACACACAATCAACACCTCGGTGTATCTGTGAGTTTCTTAAGTTCAAAAATAGCTAAACCAGCAGCAGCAGCAGCAGTCAGTAGTCAGTAGTCAGCATATCAGCTTGCATTGTTCAGATATTTGCACTTTTGGCCATGGTAGAAAAAGGTATGCCATGAGTTTTTGTTTATCAAGCTAACTGCTTTGCCATTTAGTAGCCAAAGTTGTAGCCCGAGTTTTCGGAATGTAAAATCACAATTTATAGACTTGCCACAGGGTTGAAATGGGGACAATGCCGATGTTGACCCCAGTCGACTCTCAAAAGTATGCAAAGACTTTTGTTAACCCCAAAAATTGCCCATAACTTTGATTGGAAATATGATAAATGAGTTACAATTACAATAGAAATTGCATTAGAAAAACTAATCTGAAATTTAAGTTTTATGTTTGATTTAATGCTGTGCAGGTAGGCCAATCGAACAGGTTACACAAAATTATGCGCAGTCAGCAAGGGAAACTAGAAAACATATTTATTTGAGCATACAAAATTAGATAACCATCATTGAAGGAAAATTATTACAAATTGCTAACCAGGCAAATGCAATGCAATGGCTTTATGGAGCGCATTCGTAAGCGCAGCTGTGCCTGCATCAAAGGAAGCAAGAGTAGAAGCAGACGCAGAAGCAGAAGCAGAAGCATCAGCAGCTGTTGCTGCGACGAAGACTTAAAACGTCGCTTGGCATAAATCCCACCCAGATGCCGTCACCCCCCGCCCCCCATTGCCACACGCGCACCTCGGGCGCCTCACCCGCCTACACCTAAGCGCATTTGTATTAAATCGAACGTGTTTCTTTTGGTAGGGCATATGTGCTTGGTAGTTGCTGCCTGGCAAGGACTGCTACTGGAACTGTTTTATTTATTGACTGCACGTAGCGTATATCCTTATAATTTTTGTATGTTTTACATCTGTGTGTGTATGTGTGTGTTTGTGTGTGTGAGCTCTACATATGTCTCTATGCACAGGCCGCACACAGTCGCGCTGACTCTGGTCGGACCGTCTGTCGTCGATGTCTCTGTTGCTTTTTTGCGCTCGACTGCACGTCCAAATATCTACAACAGTTTCTTCGTCAATGGCATTGAAGGTAGCAAGCCACTCTCCCCCTCTCCCTCACTCTCTCACTCTCTGCTTCTTTCTCTGTATGCAATCAACTGAAATTGAAACCTGCAACAAATGGCCATGTTTGACTTTTTGCAGCGGCCGAACGAATCAGCCCAAGCACACACACATACACACACACACACTGAGACATTTGGCCATCGCCTTGCAGTTTGTACATTTTAACGGCTCTTGAGCAAATAAACGATTTTTGCATTTTAGATTTTTAAGCGGCCGTACGGATGTAAAGACATATACTATATATATATATAGTATATATATACATTTTACCAATAAGTACGATATTTAGGAAAATTGCATATCGATTTGGCAATAGCTGTGCAAAAATAAATTTTGATGTGTCTATGCATGTGTGTGTGTGTGTGAAAAGTGTTTACCGCTTGTGCTGGTGTATGAGTGTGTGTGTTTCGTATCGCTAGCCATTTCACTGTTCATTTCCTGCTTGAGATTACTTCTGGGCAATTATATAGACTACACTCTCTTACACAATATGCACAAAATATGATGATTTTTTTCCTGTATGCAGCATATGCTCCATTAAATTTCAATATATATTCCAATGAGAGTTTCACACAGAGAGGGAGAGAGAGTGGGAGAAATATACATAAATACCAATGTGCATGGATGTGTGTGTGTGTGTGTCAGCTGTCTAATTGGTTATTTCCTCAATTTTTGTGACCCAACGCCCATCTAATAAATGTACACTCACATACATATACATACATAGTAGATGTATTTGTATCGTAGAGGTATACAAGCATTTCCTGCTGCTGAATTTAGACTCTAATTGATGTCAATGCCAAATTAGAAATGTTGCCTCTCTTTAAGATGTGCGCCGCCATATTGAATACTTTATAATCCCAGCCACGGGCTATATTAAACATGCACAAATACAACGAAAGGGGGCCGGAACAATAACTTAGCCAGGTACTTTGGCATTGCATTTATAGAAAAAAAAAAAAAAAAAAAAAGAAAATGCCTTAAGCCTGTCATAATAGGCGTGTGTACGTGTTTTTATTGTCAACTTCCTTGAGGGCGAGTTTCGCTGGGCTCGCCACACAAAAGGATAATTTCATATTCGCGTCGCTAACTTACGTAAATTGTTGAATCATACAATAAATAAAATGCAATGAATGTGCAAAAGTGCAGAGCGCGCATTGCTTGCGGTTCTTCGTAGAAAGGGACAGATATGTGTGTATGTGTATATATATGTATGTATGTGTAGACCGACAGAGTGAGAACGCGAGGGGGCAGTGCCATTTGCCAAGCGCAGCAGTAAATAAATTAACGTCCGCCACAGAAAAGTCAACGTCTTTGTTATTACGTACGTATGTATGCCTGTGTGCACGTGCTTACGTATCTACTTACGTTGTTGCTGGCACGCATTTTTATAGCCTTGCGCTGTCTACTCGAAGGGAAGTGCATGCATATAGTTGCTGCACATGTGAAAAACAAACACGGAGTGCGCACAGCCAACAATAACAATTAATTATTGAAATGCAAATGTAGTGAAGTTGAGTCCGAGTCTGAAAGCCGCAAAGTTTTCATAAACAGCTCAACGGCAATGTCGACTGCATTATCAAAAGGTGCCACAACATTCTTTTTTTTAATGGCTGCCAGACTTGCCAGTAGCAAAAATAATGACTGCCCGCCGTTGGTCTGTTGCGTGCCATGGACAAATATTGGCGCTGCTCTAGGCGCCGCAATAAATTGAGTTAAGCTGAACTCGTTGAAAGTGGCATGGCAATTGCACATTATGAAATTTTCACTTTACTCTTATTGTCAATAGAGATGAGTTGAGTGATCAACATATATCGGCAATTTATGACCATATATCGGCACTTAAACATATCGATAGTATAAACTGTCACAGCTCGAGTGAACGATCAACGCTTTTAAAAAATTCCAATTGGAAGTCATAAAGCAAATTGAAATTTTGGAATATTCTTTTATTTTTAGTTAGGTAAATGCATTTATTATTATGAAAAACTAGGATAGCAGATCAGCTGCAACCTCAATGGCCAATAAACTGCAGCAATGAAAGTGGCTTTTGCTTAGATTCAGCCATTCGCATATCTATTACGCTCTCTGAGAACTCAGCACACGGCGAGCAACCACAATTCGATGGCACCTCATGCTGTCAATTAAAAATGAATATTTTAGTAATATACTAAATAGAATACAAATTTAGAAAACTTACCCGCTGATTGAATGTGAAACCATCTTCGCAGATCATTTTGATTGAGATCGACTCGTAGGATTTGATGGTGCAACAGGTGCAGAATTTCTCATGTACATCCGTTAGTTTATTATATTTGGAGCCCGAGCTGCAGGCACCCTCGCAATCCGTGAATCCCTTGATAGGCTCTGCGTTCACACAGACACCATGACCAGGTTTGGTATACTTTAGCAGCTCCTTCGTCAGCGGTTCGGCCAGGGAAACTGGCAGACAGTTGGCTGCAATGAAAACGAAATTATCAACTAGCCATAATCGGATTATTCTGCTCCACTTACATAGATTCTCGATGATTGGCTCAGATTTACAGAGCTTACAACAGCCCTCCACAAACTGCAAATGCTCTGGGCAGCGACTGACATCTGGGCAGACCTCAATCGAGGAGCTGACCATTAGCAGCTTATCCTTCTTCAGGCATACATAGTGTGTGCAATTGTCGGGTGAGTTCCATACATCATTAACATCGTATAGTTTGTTCTCGAACACACAGGACGTCTGCACGCACTCGCCGCAGCATTTGCTCTTGTCCACCTTCTGATAGCTATAGCCAGCTGGACAATCCGTTGAGCATTGTTGCAGCGTGCTGATAACCTGAGCAATGCCATCGGGTCCATAGGCGCACTGCTCATGCTTACAGACATCCTTGACATGCTGCCACTTGTCACCGACTTGCTTGGTAAAACTGCTCGATTCGTCCACCTCATATTGCACAATGCACAAATGCTTGGGCGGCACTGCGGGCATAGAATCGAAATAATTAATTAAGTCCTATTGGATCCAATTAGAATTGCTATGCATACCGCATTTATGTGTGGCACAGCAGGCGCCGTCTGCCTTCTGTGTGCTGACCTCGTAGAAGCGTTGCTGGCAGTTGACTGGGGCGGGCGGGCACTGCTCCGGCTTGCAGACAATCTTCTGTGTGGGACAGCAGCCTTCATCGATCTGGACGAGCTGTTCGCCAGGCAACAGCTGACGTGGTGGCACAAGTGGATCACAATCCTCCTTGGGCTTGCATTCTATATAAATTCAATTCAATAATTACAGAATTTAGAATGTAAAAGCTAAAGCTTACCGCAAATATACTGTGGACAGCCGTTGATATCATTTTTCTGCTTCTTAAATTGACCTGGTCCGCACACAGGCATCAGCGGAGCCAGGCACAGCTTTTGGGATTCCTTGGGCTCTGGCACGCAGCGATAGCGTGGACAGCACTCCTCCGCGCTGACTATGGTCTGTGGCTTGTAGCCCTCGGCGCATATGTTCTCCTCCACTTGACACTTCTTCTCCACGCACGAGCTCTTGCCCGTGGCATCACACTGGCAATCGGTGCACTTGTCCTGCTTCCATTTATCGCCCGGCAGGTGCTCACCATCATCGCATTTGGTGCACGCCGCTTCTGGTATGCATTTGCCGTCATCCATAACTTGTCCAGCCGGACAGAAACAACCCTCAAAGCGCTCCGAGCTGAGGCACATATCGTCGCTGCTCACCGTGTGGAACACCGTATCGGTCTTTATATTAACCGCATCGTAGTCGGTCATGGCCTTGACTGTATCGCAATTCTTGGCACAGCCGCAGGGTTCGTAGACCATGTCGCTGGGACACTCGAACGGACAAAGGTCTGGACGGCGCCAGTCCGTGCAGATGCCCTTGCTGTTGCACTCCTTCGCATAGGCGGCCAGGGATAAACAGACGCCTTGCTGGGTGTTGCCAGGCTTGCAGATATCCTGCTGACAGGCCGACACATAGCCAATGGGGTCCACAATGAGCGGACACTTTCCAAACAGCTTCTCGTTGTAGAACTGCAGGCAGGGATCCTTCTCTGGCGGCAATGGTATGCAGTGCTCCTTGGGCACATCCTCACTCAAGCACTCCTGGTCATTGGTTAAGCCCAATTTGGGCTCATCGGCCTGCCAGGTCTGTATGGCATCCATGCCCGGCTTCTTCTTCGCCGGATTTGGCTTCAAGTCATTGCTGGCGTCTTCATTGCAATCACCGCAAAGTCCTTCCATCTTGCTGCCATACTTGATGCCGGGCACACCGAGCGTGAAGATCAGGTTCTCGAATGAGGCGGTCAGCTCCACGTGCGATTCGGGCAGAGAGAGCACCAGTTCCTTGCCCACCACTTGGCGCAACGTTATCCAGCTATCTTTGTATGGCATCTTCTTCACCTCGAAGCCATCGACCAGCACTTGCAGTGCCTTGGGGTGACTCGGCACACGCTGCACATGAATCACATGGTCACCATTGAGCACATGCAGCGCCTTGGGACAGCTGGCACCTTCCATGGCGTTGACTTGACCAAGCTTCTTGCAATCATCCATGCTGACGTACACCTGGAACGTGTGCACACCTGGCAGCACCACATCCCGGGACAGCAGGTAGGTGCAGTTGCCATTGAAACTGAAGCTCTTGCGATCATAGGTCAGGTACTTGGAGTTGCCCAAAGCCTTGCACACACAGTCCTTGCAGCCGGCAATGGGCACACACTTGGGGCCATTGCGAACGGTGCCCTCGGGACAATAACAGCCCGGGAAGCAGACATCCGGCAGCACAGGACAATCATCGCCATGCAAATTGTCGCAGGAAGGCTCACAGCGTCGCTTATAGCAATCGGTGTGCACCAAGGGAGCCGGACAGCTAATCTCGCACTGATGCACCGCTCGCCAGGTGGTTAGCTGCACCAGTGGATTGACACTGAGGCACTTCTTCACGAAGCTCTCGAGTATGTTGCACTTGCATGCCGAGGCATCTCCATTATTTGCCAGCAAGCAATCGCAGGCAGCCTCCAGGCAGTAGTTGTTGGAGAACTGCTTATAGTTGACAGCCTTGTGGCATTTGGCGAAGGTGGGATGGCTGCAGAGCAAGATGAAAACGATTAGCTCGAGAGAAACTAAGGAGATCCAAGGGAATACATACTTGATTATGTTACATAGTTGCAATGCCTTGGCCTGCAGCTGCCGGGTGCACTTCTGATCGCCACATTTGTCCAGGGGTATGCGTTTGTCGTACCAACTCTTACCGAACTTCTCCGTGTTGGCCAAGACTTGACCATCGGGCGTGCGCTTGTCATCGCGCGGAATGCCATTATAGTAGCCACACAGGCCGTCCACAGTGCGTAGGAATTTGGAAGAGATGCCCACCTTCAGTATGCCAATGTCATCCAATTGCACCCAGAAGCCATATTTGGTGGACACGGCGAGCAACGTCTTGCCCGGCTGCGAGACCACGAACGAAGCCTTGCAAATGGGCGAATTGATGAGCTGCTCCACGGTGAACTCAAAACCATTGAATTTCACTTTGAGATGCGGCAACAGCACTAGCTCGTTGCCCGCCTGCAGATCCTGAATGCTGACCACTTTGTGGCACACTTTGCGCGACTCATCGCTGCACTGCTGATGAACTGCAAATAGCAAAAACTATTAATAATTGCCTAATATAGTTATTACTATCAAATCTCTACCCGATATGGTCCAGCTGCCGTTGTGTATGTCCCTGGCTAGTATATGACTGCAGGGACTATATTTGAACATGGTGCCATCGAAGGTGGTGAAGCTCTTGCCGCTAATCTCGCACACATCATCCTTATTGGGTCGCAGCACGCACGTGTATCGGAGGCAGTCGCCCGCCTTGGCATTGCTCATGTCTAGCTCGACATCGTATTTCTCCGGGCACTTGGGCTCCACGCAGGTGATTGTCTCGTTTTTGTTCACCTCCTTGGTGGGTATCGGCACACAGGTGAATTCACTGCACTCCTCCTCTTCCTGGTAGTTCAGCTCGTTGCCGGGCATTGCCAAAATTTTCTCGTTTGAGGAAATAAACTTGGTTTTCGTTATGCTGACGCCGTCATCCACAATGGAAACTTGTTTGTGGAATGTGAAGATCTTGGACATCTTGCGTGCCTTCTTCTCAATAATTTTGATCTTCATTTGGGGTGGACAAACAGGCGCAGGGCACGTGATAACCGTGGCTAAAATACAATTATTTCGAATTTTCATATTTGTAATCCACAAACATCGGACGTTCACTCACTTTCATTCTTCTCTCGCTTAATATCGGGCTCTACTGTGAATGAGTCCCGACAGCTGGCATCTTCATCGTCCGCGCAATCCTGGACGCCATTACACCACAGAACCTCCGGAATGCAATCGCCACTGGAGGGGCACAGGCGCTGGTGCTTGGGACATGGCTCGCACTTGCAGAAGCAGTCGCTGGTTATGACCGGACGCAGATGACGCTCTTCGCACGGTGCACACTTCTTGGGCTTGCAATTGTGGCGTCCACCCAAAACACAGACACACTCCTCACAGGCGGCATTCTCGAACTTGCTGCCGATCGGATAGCTGACATAGTTCTCCACACATGGGCAGAGATTACGCTGCACGCACTTGGTGCCGTCCCAGTAGAGCTGGTCACTGCACTGGCACTTCTTGGCATCGGGGCTGGAGCTGGTGATACCTTCGCACACATTGCACTTGGTGGGCTCCACTTTTTCCACGTATTTTTCCTCCTTCACCTCAGCTATAGGTAAAAATATGCATTTGAAATCAATGATGGAATTTTCTGGCTGAAGCTTTTCAACTACTCACGATAAGGCTTAAAGCAGCCCAAAGGCTCGATGCGCATGTTTATGTTGCCCTCCCACTTGGCGGGCACAATCTTCAGATACTGCGTCAGGATTGGCTTCTTAAAGTGATGGGTACGCGGCGTCTGCTCGTCCACATTTGCCTCGAATATACGTGGCTGTCCGTTGGGTGCGAGCACCGTGTTCCAAGTGGGTTTCTTCTTTGAGAACATGACCTTATAGCCAGTCACCCAGCCATCGGAGCCGCCCTTGGTAATAAAACCGGATACATTGCGCGGCTCCAGGAAATCAAATTCGATAAACTCATTGGGCGTATTGGCAAGCGGACGCCATGCCTGGGGTGTGGACAGCTTGAGCAGGTCAAGTAAACGTGGTTTCCTAGCCGATTGGTGCAGCTGCCACAAGCTGCTCGCCTGTATCTGTTGCTCATGCATCTCACCCTTATCCACGCCCATTTCATCGACACACTCCAGCTCGTAAAGCATGGACGGACGCTCTGTGCTTGTGGGCAATGTGGGTGGTGGCAAAGTGACAACTGGCAGCTCACCACAAATCAACAGCTCGACACGCATTGCAATCGATCCATGCCACTTGAGTGGATAAATTCTCAGTGAGCTCGCCTCAATGGGTATCTTGAAGAGTGTCTGCACGGGCTCTCGGGAATCCAATGGTCCATTAAACAACTGTGGCATGTCCGTCTCATCAACCAGATAGTTATAGGCGATGCCATCGTGACTGTGCAGGATCTGAAACATACAGATTTATAATTATATATTGACTTTTCCAACAATTAGAAAATTGTTCATTCCACCTTGAAGAGCGTCACATAGTTGTTGAATTCGGGACTGCCAGCCATGATGACTCCATAAATGGGCTCCGGATGCTTAAAGTTCAGCTCCAAGTACTGCATCTGATCGTTGATCTGTGGTGACCAGCTGCCGCTGCCAGAAGTTGGCTTCTTGCTGAGACGCGCTTTGTGCGGCGCATGCTCTGGAGCCAGCTGAGAGCTAGCATTGAAGATGCTATCGGGCAATGAGTCCTTGCCATTTTCAATCATGGGCATGAGACTACAAAATTGAAAGTGAATCAGATAAGGCTACACTCAGATCTCATCACACATCTTACCGCTCAGGTGCGCAATGCAATGGTGGCGTCAGAGTGATCGGAACTATGGGCACTATGGGCTCAAACGGTTCTGCAGAAAACAAAAAAATAGTGATTAGGATCGCAGTTCCATCAATGCTGTCTCCCCACTTACTTATCGTTGACTCTGGCACTGGCTCCGGCTTATTGGGCACACACGTGAAGGCATTGTCGATGCACTGGCAAATCTCCAGCTCACCCACGACGGGCTTGTGGGGCTGCACATACTTCTCGGCGTTGTCCATGCACGGGCACTCGTCCGCATGGACGCAGGTGTCTTCATCACGCCAGTACTTGCCCAGCTTGGGACACTCCGGACGCAATTTATCCACACAGCCCGGTTTGCAGTGCTCGCCGTGCTGGCACAGGCCGCGCTTACGCAGAATGCTGCCGTAGTAATGGCAAGTGTTCTCACACTGGTTGGCGCACTCTGACCAGATCTTGTCCTCATCACACTGCATGACGAGCTCCTGCTCAGGCTCTGGCTTGCGATTGTCGCAGCTGGGCTTCAGCTGCTGGACAATGCCAATGTGATCGCAATTGAACATGGTGGGATTGAACATCATGAACTCGCCGCACGTCTTCTCCACGTACACCCAGCCGCCATCGACGCCTTTGGGCTGGCAGTGCAGGAACTTATGGCAATCGCCGGGATACTCTTTGTATTCGACCACGCCCACGTCGCAGCTGGCGCCGATTTGGGGTTTTTCGAAAGGCTTCGGCGTCGTCAGCTCCGTCTCGCCATCGCACTGACAGAACGCGCGCAGTTCGTAGTCATGGCACTTGCCAATGCAGCGCAAACCCTCAGTCAGGCTGCAGACAACATTCTCATCCATTAGCTCGGGCGGCTCGTGAGTGCCCTTCACCCGGCAGTCCACCTTGGTCATGTACTTCTTGAGACAGGTGCCATAGATGCTCTCCAGACGATCGTATCGCGGCAGCTTCTCCTCGTCGTTTAGCCGCACAATCTTCTCTGTGGTATCGGCGTCGTTGTCGAACCACCGCGTCCAGCCTCGCACGCATTTCGTTTGGTTCTGCGTGGCTAGCGGTGGCTCAGTGGTGCCCTTAATATATGGCGCAGAGGTGGCTGGCGTATTGGGTTCATCGCACTTAACGCCGCTACAGATTTCCTTGCGCTTCGAGCAACGACAAGTGGCACAGGCATCCTGGAAAGTTATGTCTCCTTCATAGTACGTCTTGCCCTCCTTCATCATGCACACTGGCTTGCACTCCGCCTTGGGCACGCACTGCCGATAGGTGTCATTCAAGTAGATGAAGCCATCCTCACAGGGCTTAATTTGGCAGCCCTCGACGCAGTTTTCGCGCGTGCACATGCGCTCCGCAATGCCCTGGTCCAAGAAATTGTCGCAGGTCTCTACGGCGCAGGCGGGCGTACACGACTTGTACTCCGAGCAGTGTGGATCGCATTGCATGGCTGAAAAGTAGAATATATTAATAAATATATTTTATTTTATATTTGGAATTTTTCGACTTACGGCAGAAATGCTGAGATCGCCAGCGTATATTGATTCCCTTCTGGGCACAGGCATCCGCATAGGCCGCGACAGCCGTGCACAGGCACTCGCAATCGCCGCCCTGATCACATGCACACGTATCGAAGATGCAACGCTTCAGATAACGCTCCAGTGGCACCTCCGCATGGCAGGGCTCGAAAAGCTCTGACTTCAGGGCGCCGCACTTGAGTTGCGCCCACGTTTCACGCTCTGGATGCTGACGGCAGGCATCGATTGGTGCCACGGGCGCTGCACAATGTGGCTGCAGCTTCCAGGAGTGACCAAAGAGCATGGAACTTGTTTCCAAGCCCAGTGATGGCGTTTGCATATCATCCTGGCTGTTTCCATTGTAATTGCCACACAAGCCGCTGACCTTGTTGCGCCATTCGTTGCCCAATTTGACATAAACACGCGTGCCTTCATCCCATTTCACTTGTAGTTTGAGAGGAATAACCTCGACAACTATAAATACACCTGATTTGTAAATGTGGAACGCGTTGTGGCCATTGGAATTGACGCTGTCTCGAATTTCTAATTGGAAAATAGAATTGGAATAAGTATATTAATGTATCGATATAAACATTTGCTACTTCTGACTTGGCGTCAGTTATATCGATAACGATAACACAACGAGGTACTCACTTTTAATGGCCGACTTATTGGGATCTACGCTGTAAGCCGAATCCTTACTCAGCAGCAACGATTCCTTCACCCGCCCAGTCAATGCAATTTCCAGCGACTTGGAGCAAGTGACTCCCATTGTACCACACAGCACATTCTGTATGGTAATACTGAAGCCATCGCCATTCTCGAAGGCGCCCTTGGAGAGCACATAATCGCAAGCGCCCTGGAAGTCAAAGTCTTGGCCATCGTAAGTGGTGAAATGCGAGTCGCCCCACACGCTACAGGTGGATTCACAGCCATTGTCGGAGCACTTCCAGTTGCCCGCCTGGCACACGCACGTATTGCAATCCTCTTTGATCTTGTCGCCATCGTCATAGCTCTTGCCAGCATGATGGCAAGAACAGTTTGTGGGCAGCACACAAGCTTGCCGAGATGTGTCGTAGACATAGCCCTCCATGCAGACGCAGCCAGGCAAGCAGTCTGCTGAGTCCGCCACATACTTGTCCATATTCTTGCAGGTTTTCGGCTCTTTGGGTGCACACTTGGTGAACTCCGCAAAGGGCTGTTTGACACACTTGCTGCGCAGTTCCGACGATGGTGGATACTTGACATCATCGCCCGGATCGGCATCCTGGCAATCCCAAACGCCATCCACACAGGTGCAGAGATCCAGGAATTTGCCACCTGGACGCACTTCTTTGTAGCCAGGCCGGAAGATCATGCCATCAAAGTTGCAATGGCACTTGTGCTTGGGCACACAGACACCCTGGTCATTGACGTACTCCCCATGGGGACAGCGACAGCCCTCGACACACTCCCGGGTGCAGCTGTTCTTGCCAGGCAAGTCGTCACAAGTCAAGGCGCAGCCATCGCCACACTCATCAAACACCTGACCCATGGGACACTTGACAGCTAATGAAATCGATGTAGATATATGTAGATGCAGTGTTATATATGGAAACCTGATCTATTTATACTCACCGCATTCCTTTACAGTCATGCGCCAACCAGTTTTGACTCCTTGTCGCATGCATTCGGTGCCGTATGCAGAGAGAATGGGACAGAAACATTTCTCGGGCTCGTTCTTGCAGGCGCAAGTATCGTAAAGACAATCCTCGTAGAACTTTTCGGGCTCCACCATGAAGTGACACTCCTGGAATATGTCCTGCAATATCCAGTCGCAGTGCTTCTCCGCAATCGCCTTCTTCTCTGGACTCAGGGTGCATGGATGAGGTCCCTGGTGGGTGTCCGCCTGGAACTGGCAGGTGTCCTTGGTGCGCCATTTGTCCGCAAATGCCTCGATGCCCGCCTCAATATCGCCCTCGGGTGTCAGGAAGTCATCCTGCGTATTGGAATTGAATGTGCCGCACAGACCTTCCGTCTGGCCACGCCAACTCGGCGGTGCATCAATATAGACGCGGGACACACCATCCCACCAGACGCGTATGCCCCCGGCAAAGTCCACCGTCAGAAACGTGGAGCTGGCGCGTCTTATCAGGACCTCACCGGCGCCCAACATCTTTGGCAGCTTGGCAATGGGCTTGTCATTGACGACCGTCGTCAAGCCCTGATCCAGTTTGATTGTGGTCGGAGTACCGTCACGTAGTAGGAATCGCACGGTTACCGATTTGGTACAGGAGGGATCATCGGGCGCCGCATAGCTGAGTGCCTCCGAAACGGCACCGGAGCAGGCAATGTTCTCCGCCTCCACTGACATGTTCGGTGTTTTCAGCAAATAGTACGAGCACTTGCCCATGAAATCGTATCGCTTGCCATCGAAAGTCTGATAATGAGGATCACCAATAGCACCACAGCGTGCGCCACACTTATCGTCTGTGCAATTCCATTGCCCGTTCTTGCAGGTGCAAGTATTGCAATTCTTCTTGACCGTTGCCTCGGGCTTGAATTCACGGCCACGCAACGAGCAGGGACACAGCTCTCGAGTGATGCACGCATCCTTGTACTGGACCGTGCCTTCGGGACAGAAGCAGCCCTCATTGCACTTGTCTTTTGTGGCAGCAGCGGCTGTCAAACCTGATTCACAGGTTGGCTCCACATCCGGCCCACAGGCGCGATAGACGCGTCCAAAGCCGCAGCTGATGGCTATTGAAATATTCCATAATGGTAAGTAAATTTGATATAATGATGTATAAAACTCTTCACTCACGGCATATTTCCAGATTGCGCCAGCCGTGCTCTAATTGAATGCCCTTGAACATGCATTCCTTGGCCAGCATGGCAATGGCATCGCAATTGCAGCTTTCGGGCTTCTCGCGATTCGCACAGTTGCAATAGTCGGCGATGCAGGTGCGGATGAGTGCATCATAGTTGAAAGGTTTGATGCAGTCGCTCAGCTTGTCGTTGGCCAGCAAACGCTCACAAACAGTGGCTGCCTTCTGGAGCTTGCTCTGCTCACAGGATTCAATGCCAAATTCCAATTCAGCGCTGTTCTCCACTCGGCACATTTCACTGTGGTCATCCACACGCCATGTATCGGTGAATGCCTTCACTGTCTCCAGTTTCTTGCCAGTTCGGGACATCAAATCGTTGCGATAATCACCGTCCAGAGAGCCACATAGACCACCTACTTTGCCCCATATGGCAGGACCTGCATGCACGGCCACATACTGTTGATGATCCCAGTCGAGCTTGAGCCCGATTGATTCCAGATCAATTTGAACATGTTGCGCCACTGGCATCACCTTCATGCCCATGACCTGAACGGGTATGGGCAACTGTTTGTTGGGCGTGGACAAGCGTATGGTGCCATCTATAAAGCAAGCGAAAGTCATTTCAATTCAGAGTTCTTGTAAAATGCTACTCACTTAAGTTCTCCAGGCTATAAAGCACCGATTGCCATTGAATCTTCAGGGTGTGCGCACAACCATAGCCTGAGCCATAAGGACATGCCTTCAGTGTGACATCAAAAGTGCCAGACACTTTGTCCAAGATCAAGGTATGGGAACAGGACAAAGGTGCTCTAAACGTAAAGTAAAATTAGAGCGCCAATAAGAATAAGCAGCCGATTAATAGATGCTACCTCAACTATCGCAATATACTCATTTGCTTGAGCTATCGATATTGCAAGTACTTATCGTTGCCAATCGGCTAATGTACTCATTCCCTAAAACTGACCAATAAGTACGTACTTGAAAACCAAACCATCGAAAGTTTTAATATTGATGCCACCCCAGGTGGTGCACATTGCTGGCCTTGGCGACTGATCGATGACCACATCCAGCTCGCCGCTCATGTACAGTGAGTAACTGCTGAGAGCCGACACTGTTTTCTCCGATGACCACCATTCCTGCAGAGTAGGCAAAACATGAAGAGCTGCACAATCATTTCTCAGCTTGACTTACACTACGACGCTCTAGATCCTTGTACTTGGCCAGCAGCGCCAACAGAATCTCCCGTTGACTTCTCAGCTCCGAGGTAATCTCCCCGCTAAAGGCGCCATGATACGTGCGACCCGGCTGCTTCATATGCGTCATTTGCACGCTGCCCGATCTAATGGTATATCCAGGAGCTGTTCATTTTTATACATTACTCAATATATTAACTTCTTTATTTATAGTAGTCTTACGGAAAATGCACTTTGGCAATGGGGCAGGCAAATAGACACCATCCTGATAACTGCACTTATACTCTATGTCGAGGCTCCCTTGCACCTGGAGACCCTTCACCTGTGGACAGCTAAAGGTGCAGCGTGCCTCCTCCGTGTCGTAGGCGCACTTATAGTTGCCATTGAAATGCGTATTGGTTACATTACAACTGGAAATGCCTGAAATACTAATTATAAGTATTCAAATTCATTCAAGGATATCCAGATTTATGCTCACTGTATTGGCAGTATGAGCCGCGATGCATCTTGGAGCACTGACAGATGTTGAAGCTGATGCACTGTCCGCCGTTCTCGCAGGCCGGCGAGCAGGTTGCTGAAGATATAGGAGGTCAGCGTACATAGTATAACCAGAATATGCTGTTCACTTACGGCCGCAGTCTGGCATCTTGGCAAGTCCAGTTTTGGAATGCACCCACTGGCCATTGCGGCACTCAATGTTGGCGATGCCACTACCATCCGGGAACTGAAAGCCTCGCATGCATTGAGCATTACAAAAACTAACAGGAAATGTTGTATCAAATAATGGTTTATGTAGCCCGCTCAACTCACTTATTCTTGCAGGCCACCTTGGAATTCTTGGGCACTGGCGGCTTGGCGGCACACACGGACTTCTTGTGCTGGCATAAAGGGCCTGAATAGTTCTCCGGACACTGACATATGCCTGCTTGTAGACAGATGCCATTGTTCTCGCATGGCGGCAAGCATACAGCCTGACAAGGCGGCACTTGAGTAAACTCCGAGTTGACTATTATCCAGCCATCGTTGCTGCAAAACAGATCCAGGGATTTGGTGTCCTGGGAAAACGTATAACCATCCGGGCAATATACTTGACACTGACCACTGGCACTGCATTGGGACAGTACATTTTGTGGCAGTGGGAGCTCTGGACACTTGCCATACGTTCTCAACGATTGAGCGGCATTTCCATAAAAGTTGCCCTTCACACTGGGGAATTACGTGATATATGATATACAAACTCTATAAATAATCTGACAAATTTTACCCTTTGCCCATGCCGAATAAGCCAAGCGCATTGTTGAGGAAGTTTGAGCTGCATTTAGAGAGTTGTTAATTGATATATGTGCTGCAATATAACTGCTTTAAGTCTACACTCACCTCGCGGTCTTGACGCTGCCCTTAATAGGAATTCTACCCAAGTCAACGCCTGCAGCCTGAGCATCATTGTAGTTGTAGGTATAGCGCGCACTAAAGAATAATATTTTATAGCCATATACATATATATATTCCTACAATAATTTGATATTTCTCGCACCTCACAGCAGGCGCCTTACGAAATCCAAAATTGAAATGACGTTCCTGGCGTTCTTTATTATCAACATCCGGTGCCGCCTGAGCCAGGGGACTGTCAAGTAGCGAAAACAGTGCCCGGAGGCATTCAATTAGATAACATATAAAATCAAATGCGAAATAAGTTTTAACAACATAACAGTATTCTATCTTAGAACATTTGCGTACCAAAGCGGAAGTCGCTTGAAATTTGAGAAATATATTTTGATGATTAGTTAAAATTATATACATATATGGTATATACTATACATAAGCATATATTGAAACAACATTTCACTTTTATATTCATATTAGATTGAGCATTTCCTGTTTTATAGAAAAAGCTGCAAGTTTAGAACATATACTGTTTTTATGTAATTTAATACATTCTATTGTACTATTGTACACAATTCAGATTCCTTCACTCACTCTATGTCTTGATCATCATCATCAGACATAATTATGTCGCCGTCTTCGGCCCACACTTGGCTGAGAATTAGCAACCATGCTAAGAAGTATATGTGTTTGGTTGCCATTTTCTGGCAGGCACAAATATCTTTTTTATTTGTATTGCATATATCACTGGTAATCCTTTTTATCCTTGATATTGAAGTATTCAATGTTGGCAGTCCGTTATCCTGCGAATCCTGGTCGATTCACTGCACAATTAAACACCACAATTTTTTTCACTTTAGCACATGTTCACAATTAGAACCCGTTAGTCGAGGCGAACGCGCGTACGCAACTAATTAAGCAGTGGATTCCCAGCGCCTTTTATAGGCCACAAACTATAGCCGGACTCCATTTTGTTTGTAGTTCTAATCAGAGTTTTTGTGCTTCCTAAAGTCAACGTCAAATATGCTGATTTCTGGGTAGTTCGCATTTCAAACTCACTTTTTTCTCGCCTTATCGCCGCTAAATATGCCAAGTTGAAGCTGGGAGTGCAATTCAGAAACTTGGAAGCGATAAAACGAATACTCGCACTCGAAGATATTATGAAACTGACCTAATGAATATACCAAGGCTAAGTTTATAAATAAATTACATAAGCGAAACGCGAATCAGAACTTACGTCGCCATTCAGCTTTATCTGTATGCAAAACATGAATGAATTAAACAATATATGCGCATTTCGCATTAAGTTAAATTTTCAAGTTAAATACATAATCAAACTGTCGAAAATTAACCGCGCAATATTCTGGTAACGGCTAATAGTGTCAATTGGCTATGACGACGCTGCTTATCGATTTCAATCGATATTTTTCAGCATAGTGCTGCCCATAAGAAACAGTGATTAGGCGCATAATCGCCTAGATTTGAATATATAAATTAAAATTCAAATATATACATATATTTTGCTCTTTTCGTTTATTTTTTTAACTAATATGTCTAATTTGTAGGGTAATTTGAAAGAAACGTTTATCACGGGAAATAGCACCGAAATTCTATTCGTTACTCGTTCACAATTGGTTTCAAAGCAAAATTTTTGCGACAGGATGTTGATAAAACAAAACTTCCAAAATAAAGATAAATATAGCTACATTATATATACATATATTATAAACATCTGTTTGCTACTGCTGATTCGTATAAGGTTCAATATCTCGCTGCTGACGCATTGCCTCGGTTTCAGCGCCTACAGCGCAAGCTAGCAGAGAGTTAACCGTTTGCTCTTCGCCCGCTTTATATACATAGCCGTTCGCTTTGTCAATGTGGTTGCGCAGCCGGAGCATGCTGTCTGTACTGAAGGCATCCAACAATTTGAAAGACACCAGCGCATAATCCTCCACCATAGAGCAAATGGCCTCGTTGAGCTTCTGATATTTGCGCATTGTGGGATCATCATCTAGTTTCTCTAGTAAATACTTCAGATCAAGCACATCCGTGTAGTAGTCAACGTTGAAGTGAAGCTTCGATTCGTGTTTACGAAGCAGATCAGCCTTTGATAACACATTCACATGCGGCAAACTCATTCGCATCATCGTATTCAGCGCCATCAGCAACGTGGCTATAAACTTGGCTGGCTCTGAGCAGTAATGTGAATCGATGAGATTGACTGTCACCAAGTTGTAGCGCTCCCGCTCCAAGCGCTCAAAGACACGCGCCATGGCCGTGTGGTGAGTGTAGAGCTCCACTTGGCCAGGGCAGTCGAAGAGAAAGTAATTGTGCGTTGCACTCAGTTTCCTCAGTGCCGGCAGCAGCCAATCTTCGAAATGCTGTTCCAGGTACTCGGCGCAATGCATGAGTGCGCCGTTGGGTCCAAGTTGCATGTGCTCCATGCAATCCTCGACCGTAATCAGCTCCATTACGTTGACTACCGGCTGATAGGACATGTTGTCGTTGCCTGGATCCAGATTGACGACACCCACTTGCCGACCCAACTCTTTATAGAATTTATACGCTTCGTTGCAGTACGTTGTTTTCCCAGAACCAGGTGGACCTATTATTAGTTGGCCATAACGTGGATTTTCTACTCTCGGTTGAACGCGTTGCAACATTTTGTATGTTTATTTATTATTGTTGTGACCAGTGTGACCAAGTAGAAATACCAAAAAATTGCGCAATAGGCGTTACATGATGGTCACTTTAAAAATTCGATGTCTGTATGCAGAGATACTCATTATGGCACTGCTATACATTCACCATAAAATCAAGCCACCCGATATTTACAGCTGATTATAAAAAACTTATCGACTATTTCGATTTATTAACATGGCGGTCTTTAATTAAAAGTACTTAATAGCAAATAAATTCTTTTTATTAAAAATACATATAACAGACTAAAGTTTAAGATAGATAAATACATTTATTAATACTGATGCATAATTTGAGTAAATTTTAAATCTATATGAATTATTATGTAGGTTAAAATTTGAATAAATAAATTCTCCAATGGGTATTACATACATATGAAATATTAATAAAAAATGTAGCGTGCATTATTTGATTATGTATATTGAGAGTGCAATAAAAACGAGAGTCTTGGTAAATCACTTGACTGCATCATTGGCTGCTGCTGCTGCTTCTTGTGCTGTTTACTTGGCTTCGCCTTCAATTGACTCTTTTTGCCCATTGTTCTTCTGGACAAAGAGATCGGATGGCCCGACGTGTTTAATCGGTATAATGCGTTCGGCTCCCTCAACTTTGGGATTTAAGGGGGGCACCGTTATAGTCAAAACTCCTTCGTCAGTTAAAGTTGACGCGATGGCGTCTGCATTGTACTCCTTGGGTAGAGGATAGCGACGCACAAAATGGCGAAAGACGTGTCCGTGTTCGTCCTCCCGCTCCTCGTGCTTCCCCTCAACGATGACGCAATTATCCACCAGCTTGACACTTAGCTCACCTGGCTCGAACAGCCCCACATCGAGGTGCACCTGATAATTGCCTTCTTTGTCCTGGCCAGTGGATCGGGTGTTGCCTATTTCACCACTGTGCTTCTGGGCCACCAGATGACGAGCATGTGCACCCAACTGGGCAATCATACCCAAAGTATGCAAATCCAGGGGATCGTGATGCCGCGAATGCAGCCGACGATACATGCGATTGGGGAACATGTCGTGACCATAAAAAATGGATTCAGGGCCATCCAAGTTCAGCACAAATGGAATGTCTGGCATTTTTATTTTTTCGCTTGAAATTAATTCACAAATTGAGAATCTGTATCTGGTGGTGGTTCACTGAACCCAACTGCGACAGTGTCTTCCTTCGCGTGTGTAGGTGAGGGTTGATTTTTAAACGGAGGTTTTGCTGTGCTAATACTCCAATCACAATTCAACTCGAATGTCTCGACACAAATGTGAAGTTGCTGAGAGCAGACTTGACATTTATACTCAAGCCAAGAAAAGCTCTGTTGTTGGGAATTTTCTGGACTGAATGCAGTTGCTCGAGCTTTTTTGAGCGAACACAACTAAGTTCGATTATTGCGAAGTTCTAGGGCGCAGAACCGGCACATGAAAAAGCTCGGCTACTGGAAGCAACAATTGGGAATTTCTTTAAACTTAATGCAGCGTTTCAAAGTTGGTGCTTTGAGAGCGAACAAATGAGTGAAGTTCTCATTAAAAAGCTCTGCTGTACTGCAGCGGCAATTGGGAGTTATCTGGATTCAATGCAATTTTTCCAACGTCGAGGTCGAACTTTGAGAGCGCGCCAAAAAATAGAAACACAAACCGCAGACACCCTTTACTAGAATTTAAACTCGATACATTTTGCAAATAGTAAACAGCCAGCGACTGCTGCTGGCGTCTGTCTGGAAATCAAAACAGTTAACGCTATTCGCATATTCGCAGCAGCGTCTGAGGTGAAATTCGATGATTGGCCGGTGGCGGTTGTCGCCAGCGCTCAACCACAAAACGACAATAACAATGAAAACCGGCTACAGGTTAGATTTCGATTAACAATCCGAATCTGAGTCCAGCTGCGGTTGCTTTATTGTAGCTGAAGCATGCGGCTGATAAACATTAACATTGGCGCTGCCAACGCCGCCGCCGTCGCTGTCGCTGTCGACGCTTTCGTCATCGTCTTGACAGTAGCTTCGCTCTTGCCCATTATAAGTGCCAACGATTCGTCAAACAGAGAACTTAGTGATCCGTCGACAATCAAACCAAGTGAAAGCACTATTTCGAGTGCTGCTAATTTGCATATTAAACGAAGCAAAATAATGGACGCTACATACGAACAAGTCAAAGATGTGCCCAACCATCCAGAGATCTACCTGATCGATGTTCGCAATCCGGAGGAGCTGACGGCAACGGGCAGCATACCCTCCAGCTTAAATGTGCCCTGTGTGTATAAACTTAAGCTAAATACACTTTATTTGTTTATTATATGTATTTATATTTCTATTGATTTTCAGTGCCCGAACTGGAGGCAGCATTAAAGTCCGACTCGGAGGAGTTCGAAAAGAAATATGGACGCGCAAAGCCGGCCAATGATGCAAATATTATATTCACCTGTCGCTCGGGCAGACGTGCTCAGGAGGCCGCAGAGATCGCCCAGACTGTGGGCTTTACCAAGTAGGTTTCTCTTTTCCTCAGATCTGGAATTAAATCTATATATGTATTAATATATTACTCACAGCTTGAGCGTATATCGTGGCTCCTGGCTGGAGTGGGCCGAGAAGGAAGGTCTTCCACAGTGAGATCTAGAATGCAAAACATTCCACTATGCACTTCCTCTTTGGCTTCTAATATAATTTAATTCAAATTTACTTATATATGATATACATTTATTTAAACATATACGGTTGCGGAATAAATTTGAATTTAAATGCAATTATTGCTTTAACATATGTATGTGTGTATATGCATACATACATACATATGTATATTCTATATATAAACAAGTTTAACACGCACGATGAAATTGGTTTAGACAAAAAAAATATAACAGCTGTAGATGATTGGGAGAGGGGGTGGAAGCTACGCCTATAATATCATTATTATTTTGACAAGATAAAATCTAATCTTTTTCACGTGCAGCTTATATCATTAATTATACTAAAAAGCAATCCCCTTTACTACGCCCATGTCCCATGCCTCACACACACATGTACGCAAGCTTATTTTGCTGAGAACACACACTTAACAAACCACTCTCCCTCTCTCGCTCTCTTTGTCTCTTCTTATTTGTTGAACTGACCTACCACACTGGTGTTTGTAAATAAAAACTGCTTCGCTTTGGTAAATTTCTTGAAACTTCCATTGTTGAGCAACAATTAAAAGAAATGAAAAGTATTTTTACTTCACATTCGATGCATGCCCTCAACAAATACTATCTATTTACATAGCCAGCCGTATAAGAATATTGAAAATTGCATCAGCTGCCAAGTTGGGAGAGTGCGAGAACATTCTCGAACGTGTTGACATTTCCTATAAAAGGCAGCCGGCATTTTCTGCTCTCCACATTTGAACAAAGTACGCCAAAGTGAACAGAACTGCCATCAAGCAGTAGCAAACCAAAGAGAGAGAATTTCACAAGTGATTAAAGTTTTTACAAAGCAAACAAATTCAATAAAGATGCGTTCGTTGCCCATGTTTCTACGTATGGCTGAGGAGCTGACCAGGCTGCCGCGTGTGTCGCCATTCCAGGCCTTCTTCCACGAGCCGCAGATGTGGACAGGCTTGACTGTGCCTCGCAATTGGCAGCAGATAGCGCGCACACAGGAGCAGCAGTTTACACCGGCTGCCAGCATTGGCAAGAATGGCTACCAGGTGTCTCTGGACGTCAGCGAATTCAAGCCCAACGAACTGACAGTGAAAACGGTCAACAACAGCGTCGTCATCGAGGGAAAGTCTGAACAGGAGGAGGATGCCCAAGGTGGCTACTATTCCCGTCACTTCCTGCGTCGCTTCGCTCTGCCCGAGGGCTACGAGGCGGAGAAGACAACGTCCAGCCTAAGCAGCGATGGTGTTCTCACCATCAGTGTGCCAAATCCGCCAGCTGTTGAGGCGGCGCTCCAGGAACGCATTGTGCCCATTCAGCAAACAGGACCAGCGGAACTGAATGTAAAGCCAAATCCTCCATTGGAACAACCTGCTGGGAAGGAGCAGGAGAAGAAGGAACAGTGAATCCTATAGATATCTAGTCCCTCAATAGCTGGTAGAATTAGTATTTACATAAAATAATACAATAAACACAAACAAATCCGAATACACTTTCGTTTTATTGCGCTTGGCTGCTGCCAAGCCACATGCACTCGGCGCCCCTTCAACGCCTGCCCCGCCCCTTGGCCCGACGGCCGGTTCCTTGATGACGTCCACTTGACTCGCGTCCAACATTATTGCATTTTGCAGTTGCCGTTAGACACGCTTGTGTCTTGTTTGTTGGCCTTCGCGCATCGGGCAAATGATTCATCAGCCATCCGCATCCGGCGCAGCCATCGCCCGAGGCCACTTGGTCGTTGTCGTTGTCGTCGTCTCAGTCTTCGTAGCCTCTGGGGCAGGCTATAAAAGCGCCGACAGCACCATCAACAAATTTTATAAGCATTCGAGACGAGAAACCTATTAGAAATGACTTTGGTGCCGACCACATATCGCGATCTGTCCCGGGAATTGGATCGACCGCGTCCACTCTACCAGCCATATGACTTCCAGCTGTACCCCTATCTATGGGACGATCCGCGCATCTGGTGGCCCACCAACAGCAGCAGCAGCGACTACTTGCGCCCTTTGGATGAGTTGGTGAGCAGGCGAGTGCGCAACCAGCTAATTCAATCGACGCCATACGACTGGTCATATCCCATGCGCTGGGACAACTACTACTCAGGCGAGCGGGTGCATGCGGATGAGAAGGGCTTTCGTATTGACATCGACGTGCGCCAGTTCCGACCGCATGAGATTGTGGTGAAGACCAACGACGACTACATTATTGTCCAAGGCAATCACAACAAGCGCAGCGAAGGCGCCAATGGCTACGTGGAGCGACACTTTGTGCGCAAGTATCTGCTTCCGCGTGGCTACAATGCCAACGAAGTCATCTCCGATATCTCCTCGGATGGCTTTCTCACCATCAAGGCGCCGCCGCCGCCTCCATCCAAATACTATACGCCCAGCGAACGGCTTGTACGCGTTCATGAAACAGGAAAACTAGCGCTGCCCTGGAAATAGCTGCACCTCTCCTCAGCTGCTGACATATCTTTATAGCCTCTTTCGCATCATTGGTAAATATAAAAATTCAAGGTGAACTATTTATGGCCACCGCGTTGCATCTAGAATCTTAATGTTATTGTAAATACACAAATACAGAAAAAACGCTTTAATGTAATCTTAAATGCGCAATAAATTGAATTTTACAAGTTTTCATTGGAATAAATCTGTTATAAAACACATCTAGAGTTACCAGAGTTCTCAATTATAGGGATTTTTGCCAGAGGCAAAAAACTGCGCACATTGGAGTTACCCAACACGGAAATTTAAAAAAGACGTCTTAACAACATTAAAAACTACTTTATTGAATCCCAGCTAAAGTAATAAGAAAACTAAAGAGAGCGGTGAAATAAAATAAAAATCTATTTAAGTTTTAAAATGTTTTATATTTATATTTTCGCCTTCCGGTACTATTCCGAAAAACAAATTTTTTCAGTTTGATTCGTTTGTTGTTTTATATTATATTATAATTATTAGTCTTCTGTTCATTAACATATATGATCTAATAAATACATTAATTAGATTTTTGGTGAGGAATGAGGAATGATGACACAGGTTGTGAGGCTGTTCTTAGCTTCTAGTTGCCAGCGTCCAGATTCTATTTGCCATTGCTGGCATTCTTCTCCTTCTTGTCCTTTTCGTTCTCCTTCGACTCGTCCTCGTTGCGCTTGACGTTCAGATGAGCCGGGCCCACTTGCTGAATTTGAATCACACGCTCCTTGGACTTGTCCTCGATTGGTTGCGGCTTTGGTACACTCACTGTGAGTACGCCATCGGACGATAGCGAGGAGACAACCTTATCTCCGTCGTATCCCTTGGGTAGAGCATAGCGGCGCACGAAATGGCGTGAAATGTAGCCATGATCGTCTTCGCGTTCCTCGTGCTTGCCCTCGACGACAACGCAATTGTCCACTACTTTGACGCTCAGCTCGCTTGGAGTGAATTGAGTGACATCCATGCACACCTGGAATCCGTCTTTGCCCACTTGCGAGAGGGGCCAGTGCAAGCCATCTCCAGATCCATTTTGCGACTTAGCCAAGTCACGCCTGCGACGGCCGGCCAAAATCTCTCCAACCGTCGAAGCGGGATAATCTGGAAAACTCCAGGGACTCAATAGCAGCTGACGAGTAGTTCTAGGTTGCAGCTGAATTGGATGAATGCCCAATCCATAATCGTAAATAGGAGTGCGAGGCTCCTGTAGCTCGTTCACCAAAGCAAGAAGTTGAGATAGAGACATTGTTCTTTTTTTTCACTTAGTACACTTTTAAAAAACAGAATTAGCTTCAAAATTGATTTTTTATTTTTTTGTTTGTTTGTTAGCGCTGTGAAGTTCTTCACTTGACTGATATTTTTCAACTGAGGCAATGGACTCAGCTAGCGGCCTTTTATAGCCGACTGAGTCGATTTTCTAGAAACATCGAGCTTTTACGAGTGTGTGTGCGAATCAGAGAAACAGAGCGAGAAACATCGCGTGCTTGCTAGAGTATTCGTGTGTGTCACAAATCCGGTAATAAAAAAGAGAATCGAATATACGAGAGAATGTGTGCTAATATTGTATTTGTGAGAGCGAGAGAAAATGTCAGACGGTGCAAAAAGTCAAACAAAATGACAAAAGCAATTAAAACAGGCAACTTTAGACGCTCTTTCTGTACTCTTTTTTTATCCTAAAAGTCTTTTTATTTACGCGTGCAGGCAAACAAGTCCATACAGACATGAAAATGTACATACATATGTACGTATATGTATATGTACATACATATATGCACACGGCTGAATATGTACATACATACATACATACATATGTACATACATACAAGTACATACATTTACACATGTATGTACACATGTTTGCGATTTTATTTGTATATTTTCAAATTGCATTTATCGAGAAACCTAAAAATTGCATTCAAAATACATTTGTAGTGTTGTATGTATGTACATACATACATACATATGTATACAAATAATACACATTCATACATAATTGCATACATACATATGTATGTATTTGTCTTTCGAGAAACTAAATCATCGGGACATACCCAAAAATGTGCCTATGTACATATGTATGTATGTACAATAGATACATACATATATACAAGTATTCATATATGTACATACATATATGGATGTACATATATACATATGTGCATGTTTCTGAGAACACATGCAACATTCATACTTACATACAACATACGCACTCTACGAAAATTCACAGTTGTATATGTATGTTCGTACATACACATACATATGTATGTACATATGTAGATCTATGCACATGTCGGCACGTGTATGTATGCATGTGCCCATATTTGTCACTACCATAATTATTCCCTGAAGTAGTTCCCACTTTCAATAAAAGTTAAGCCGAATTTAATTTTAAATTAATTTTATTGGTTTCTCACAGTAAACATAAACGCGAATACATATGGTTCGAGTGTTGCCGCTGCTCTTTTAAATGTCATGAAATTAGATTTACATGAATGGATGAAAATACGAATTACATTACATGTACATACATACATAGCTAACAAAATGGAATTTTTACATTTCGAATGGATACATTTCTATACCTTATAGCTAAATGTGACGTAGTGTGTGATGTTTATGTGTGTGTGGGTATGATTTTAGTCTTGCAGTCTCCGAACAGTGTGGCAACACTCAGTTTTCGACTAAACTTCTCCCTTGAAGTTCTCCTCTATTTGCCTGTCTCCATTTTCTCGCTGCCATTTTCACTCTTGCCTTTGCCGTCAGCAGCGCCCTCTGGTGCCTTAACGCTGAGGTGTGCAGGGCCTGTTTGTTGGATTTGAACAATACGTTCTTTTTTGGCCTGCTCCTTGCTGGGTGGTGGAGGCGCCTTCAGAGTCAGCACACCATCTGAGGAAACTGTCGACACCACATCGTTACCATCATAGTCCTTGGGCAAGGTATACTTGCGCACAAAGTGGCGCTGGATCAAGCCGTGTCCATCCTCACGCTCTTCGTGCTTTCCCTCGACGATAATGGTCTTGTCCTGCACCTTAACAGACAGTTCGCTTGGCTTAAACTGTGCCACATCCATGCACACCTGGAAGCCATCTTTGCCAACAGTGGGCAGCAGTGAATTCTGCCCAGTGGAGGCTCGACGACGTGAGGGCAACAACTGATGACTTCTCTCGTAGGGTGAAAAGTGAGAGCGGCGACGATGCAAGTGATGTGGTATCACCAGACGTGGACGGTGGAATAACTCGTTTACATGTAGCCCAAAGCCAAAATCATCGTCCAAGAAGTGGTCCCAGTCGTTGTAGGCGCTATCTAGATCGCGAGCCAGACTCAAGAGTGGAACAATTGACATTTTTACACTTTTTCACTTTTTTGTGCTTGGTAAATAATTAAAACTTTTTTTTGCTTGGTAAAAAAATTAAAAGTTTTTCTTTTTGATTGCTTCTGCGCAGCAGACGTGTTTTAAACGACGATTTGAATAGAACTGAAGAGGCGCAAGGAACGCAGCGGGTTTTTATACCGACGCCAAACTGACTCACGCACACAGAGAGAACATGTTCGTGATTGTTCTGGTACACTCTTGAATTTACTCGCTCTTTCTGTCGGCAAGTATGTGTGTGCCAGCCGGCATTTTATTTTGTTTGCTCTCTTTCCCATACATAAATTTCTACCAGTTTCTTGAAATTTCTGTGCGCTGTAACAATACTGTATGTACATACATACATATACATATGTGTGTAAATACATACTACCTACATATGTACATACATATGCCATGGATGCAAGTACTATGTGCATACATATACGATATTTAAGTATTTATTTATATAAAGGGCCTGCATTTTAAAATGCGTAAAGCATTTTGCTAAAATGTTAAAGTATGTATATTTAGGGGACCACTGGCAGAAAAACGCATCCACTCAGACGCCAACGTTGCCATTTTGCGAGTACATTGAACTTGCAGTCTCTGTTTGCCGAGACCGGTTTGTTTGTCATTCTTTATCCTCGTTTTCTTTTCTCTGTATTTGCAATCATTTATATACACTCATACATACATACATACATATGTATGTACGCTACTCAGGCATGTAGATGTGTCTGTGTGTAAATGTAAATACATACATACATACATATGTACATATGTGCTTACATAGGTGTGCGCAAAATTTCGCATTCTCTTTTGAGTAAGTTCCACATGCATTTAAGGGAAGCTTGCAAGCTTTTAACTCAAGCAACCAAATGTAGCATTATGTCGCCGTTAAGTTTTGCCTGTACGTACATACATACATATGTATGTATGTATACTCTCAGATGTATACGAATGGAGTATGGACGTCGACAAGTTCCCAGAAAATTTCGGACATTTCCCCCAAATAAAATAAAATAAATAAATTAAACATTTCTCACGTACACCCAATCTATACAAGCGTACACGTTTGCTTTTGATGATCATATGTTTGCATGTATAGATATATTATACATACATATTTACATATTTATCATGTTTTGTCATTCTCTATATCGATGCACACATGGAGACCGTTATGCACATCTGCTGTTACCCAAAATAAAAACCCTTTGAATTATGGGAAAATTAAATTTTTTTTATTTCGAATATAGTATAGTTATATATAATAGGTTAATACATAATATGCATATCAAACATTGACTTCATAATTGATTATTATAATAATGTGATCTACACGCTAGAATGAGTTAACTTATGAGATGCGTAGTTTATTTCTCGGCTTTGGCTTCTTGCTCTGGCTGCTCCTTGGCGTTCTCCTTCACGTTGAGATGGGCAGGTCCCACCTGCTGGATCTGGACAACACGAGGATTGCTCTTATCTTCGATGGCCGCTGGCTTCGGCACGCTGACAGTGAGCACACCGTCAGAGGATAAGGTGGAAGTTACTTTGTCTGCCTCATAGCCATCGGGCAGAGCGTAGCGGCGCACAAAGTGACGAGTGATGAAGCCATGATCGTCCTCTCTCTCCTCATGCTTTCCTTCGACGATAACCGAGTTGTCCACAACTTTGACGTTTAGTTCGCTGGGCTTGAACTGTTGGACGTCCATGCACACCTGGAAACCATCCTTGCCAATCTTCGATACTGGACCAACGCTACCCACTTGCTTCTCCAACTGGCGCAGCTGCTGGTCAAGGGGCACTGCAGCCAATGCCAGGAGCGGATTACGGTTTTGGCGCTGCCAGTAGTAAGGAGTGTCGTAGAATGGCACCATCGACAGACGGTTGAGGTCGTCAGCCAAGCTCAAAAGTAGTGGAAGATTTGCCATGTTTTCTCTTTTTTCAATAATACTTGATAACTTGTTCAGAAAAAAATTATTTGTGCTTTTGTTCCTTGTCGTCCTTTGCAGGAAGGCTCTTTGTTAACTTTTTGTTGCTTGTTGCTTTGCTTTTTCAAAGTAAACTGATGACGGGAACGAAATGCGTCGCGTATTTATAGCTGCCCGGTGGTGGCTCTCGATTACGCGCGCGCTTGTGCGTGCGAGAGAGATAGCAGGTTTGGGCTCGCCAAGGAAACTTCTGGCTCTGGCTAAAGTTGAATAATTTTGCCAATGTTCTGGAAAGCGCTCGAATGTTTGTGTGTACGTGATGCTTGGCGATATGTATATAGAAGAATACATACATACATAAATACATATATTCATTGCAGCATTATCTAGCAACGAAAGTGAGAGTGTTTCGTTGAGATAGCAACAACAGCAGTTGAAGAGCGAGTAAAGTGATACATAACAGAAAGAATAAACAAACAAAAACATTGCAGATAGAAGAATGTTCTGTAACTTTCCAGATAATGTACATACATATCTAGAAAATTGGTTAATTTATAGCTATTTGCTTCTTTTTTTTTAAATTTGTTTATTAATATTTTTCTGTGGACTTTATTTTCATCTTTTAATAGCGCAATTTATTAATGGCAATTTTACCATACTCTATGTATGTATGTACATATTTACGTAAATGTATGTATGTACATATGTATATGTAGGTATGTATGTACTAAACGAAGATAGATACATACATACATATGTATGTACATAATAATGTTTTGATGTGATTCAATTAAGAATATATGTACATACATACATAGTATAAAACCCGAAAAATTAAAAATGCTTTGTCAAAAGTAAATTTTTTTCTCTTTCTTCGTTTCTCTAGGCTTGCATACGTAAATATATACATATGTGCATACATATGTACGTACGTACATTTGGAAATATAGGTGTATGTATTACACCTAAATGTACTTTTGTATATGAATATGTATGTATGTATGTAGTATACAATGTATATGCATTTTTTTATATGCATATAAGCATAAAAGTATACATATGTACATATGTATATACATACATATACATACATACATACATATATCGGATAGGACACGTATGCAAGAGCATGCAAATAAAGTATTTTATATACAGAACCATATGTACATATGTACATACATGCATACACAGAAATAAATACATACATATGTATGTATGTATGTATGTATACGTATATATAAACCAATAGGTATAAATGCGTACATACATACATACATATGTACATACATTCATATACTCTACGTTTAGATAAATTTCAATCAGCTTATGAATTTTCATGACAACGATAACTCTGAATATATGTACATGTACATATGTATGTACATACTTATGTATCTATATGTACATACATACATATATACAAAATGTATATAAAAATACGAGCATATGTATATGTATATTCATAGATACATATATACATACATATGTAAGTATGTATTCATTAATGGGCAGCTCCAGCTTCGTTGCCAGCCCCTTTTTTGTTTGTCGTTTTCACTATTGCACAAGTCTCCAAACTAGTGTCTGGCTCTTGTCTAGAAATTACTTGTATGTGTAACAAACTTTATACACACACATGAATACACAGTGAGTATATCAGCTTATGTTGCTACATACGATTGCACTCTATAATATATACATACATATGTATGTATGTATGCACACAGCTTCGTTAAGGGGCAATGCGCATGCTTTACGCCTACCCCACTGCAGGCTGTTGCCCCCTTCGACTTAATTCCATTATCAACAAATTTTCAGTTGCCGGTTGGCCTTCCAGACCACAAACACAAATGCACACGCCGGCAATGTGTCTGTGTGAGTGAGTGGAGAGACGCAAAAACCAGCTGTTGTTGTAGTTGCTATAATCGCGCCGGTTCGGTAACCGGTCTGTGGCACGATACGTTTTGCGGCCTCTCAGCTGTTTCGCTGTTTGCCGGCTGAGCGCAGGGAATTCAGCTGCAACATGGCTACTTTACATGCTCGTGTCTTCATTTATATGCGTACATACATACATATGTATGTACATGAGTAGTAAGTAAATGGAAGTGTATTTGTGAACAAACGTTCATATATATGTATGCATAAATAGTATTCATATGTATGGACATATGTACATATGTATGTACATATATTGCCGTGGCAACTCATGCCCAGAGCCGAGGCGTAGGTCGAGAGGCTGGAGCCGGTTTTCAAGTTGTGCCGGCTTGTGTATATTTCTCCATCGTTTGCCTGGCCTGGAATACTTTCTTTGTTCTCGCAACCGGAAAATTGCCAACTTCGTATTGCGAAAAAATAGACACATGGAAACATATGTATGTATGTACATAGTATATGTATACATCTGTGTGTCTATATATGTATGTACATATGTATGTATGTATATGTGCGTGTGCGTAAGTCTCTTGCCGATAAGCAATACTTTGGATCTTATTTTGAGGGGTGTCGTCGCCAGGTTTAGTTCTATTGATTTTTGCCAAAACTGTGCAAATAAACAAAGATTGCACATGGGAAACGTTGGCCCAGCCTCACTTTGCATAAGTCGACGACGATGACGACGTCGATGTCTACGCCGACACCACAACTCGGCGACGGCAACAGCGACGATGTTGGATACGAGCCGGCATTCGTAGTCGCTGCTGCAGCACGTTTCCAGGCCAGACATTTGCTTTCCATTCAGCGCTGCACAGCCGTTTAAAAGGTTGAACATTCAGCCATAAGAGCTCAAACGCAATCCAGTTAGAAGCCGGAACGGATCGCACGCGGAACGGTAGCAGCAGATAGCAGATAGGAGATATTCAGTGCTCTAGTGTCCAGTGCCAAGTGCCAATTGTCAGTGTCATCCCAGCCAGAAGCAGAGACAATTAAAAGCCAAGTGAACCCAAATCCCCCAGTGAATTAAATCGGAAAATGTCGCTAATACCGTTCATACTCGACCTGGCCGAGGAGCTGCATGACTTCAATTTCAATCGCAACGCCAGCCTCGGTCTGGGCCTCGGAATGGGCATGGACATCGACGACGGGTTCGGTATGTATCCGCTGGAGCAGCTGGCCGCTGCATCGGCTTCCACACAGTCGCTCCCGCAGCTGTCGCCTTCAAACAGCACGCGTCGTGGCACACGTCTCGCCCACTCGCACGGCCACGCCCACTCCCCGACAGCCACCGGTGGGGTTTTGTGGGTGCCTATCAAGGGTGGGGGACAGGTACAGGCTCAGCATCGCCATCATCCCTACAGCCGTGTGGCCGGCGCCAAGACCGTCTGCTGCAATAAGTCACTGCTCGAGCTGGAGAAGGAGCTGGGTGACAAGGTCAACTCTTCATTGGCAACTGCCACGAACAGCTCGTCGGCAAATGCCAGCAAAGCGGCATCGGCATCGGCCTATTCGGTGGTCAATCGCAACGGCTTCCAGGTGAGCATGAATGTGAAGCAGTTCGCACCGGACGAGCTCACCGTGAAGACCATCGACAATTGCATCGTGGTCGAGGGGCAGCACGACGAGAAGGAGGATGGCCACGGTGTCATCTCGCGTCATTTTATACGCAAATATATGTTGCCGAAGGGCTTTGATCCGGCCGATGTCCACTCGACGCTGTCTTCGGATGGCATTCTAACTGTAAAGGCGCCTCCACCGCCACCGCCTCCCGCATCCAAAGCGGGCGAGGAGCGACCCATTGAGCGCATCGTCGATATTCAGCAGCAGCCGCAGCAGCAGTCGGCTGCAGTGCCGCTACCCGTGATGGCGCAGGCGAAGGATGCGCAGTTGCCAATTGGAAAAAGTGCAGCCGACGACGTGGAGCAGCCAACCCTAAAAACAGCTGCAGCAGCAGCAACACCAGCAGTCGCTTCCAGCGGCGAGCAGAAGAGCGCTGAAGAGCGCAATGGCAACGGAGAGGCAGACGTTGAAGTCGACGTCAACGCCGACGTTGACGCTGCTGCCGGCGACGTCAATGCCAACACAAACGCAGCTAAAACTGCTGATGAAACTGCAAATGCAAAAACAAAAGAAAAAGAGAAAGAGACTGAACCCGTTGTCCAAACTTCCAGTACTAATTCCAATTCTAACTCAATTTCCATTTCCAATTCCAATGGCGACAATGGTGAGCTGCAGTCAACTCCACAGTCAAATGTAATGGAAGTGGATGAAACTGCTGAAACTGACAATGTGGCCACTGCCGTCGCTGCCTCCACGGTTGCAGCATCAGCCGCTGCCTCTGCCGAAAAGGAGGACTCCACCGACGCCAACGCCGTCAGTAGCAGTGGCACAGCCTCGGCAGAGGCCGATTGCACGAAAACCGAAGATGCCAATGCAAATGGCACTTCGTCCAGTTCCGATTCGAACTCGAAAGCCGAAAAGGCTACCGTCGAAGAGGATGCCGAGGACGACACTATGCCGGCTGCCAAAAAAGCCAAAATTGAAGTCGAGGAGCAGCCTACAGAGGCAGTAGAGAAAACTGAAAAGGCCACTAAGGGCGCGGAGGAGATCGCTGCTGAAGATGCGGCTATTCTACTGGCCAAGAAGCAAGCAAGCGAGAACGGCGCAGCCGCCGGTAATGTGGCAGAGGAGCCAACCCTGGCAGCGGCTAAGTGAATGTAGAGACTGATAATTGATGCGCAACCCAGAACTATAAAAGAACTAAAAAAAGAATAAAAAAATATAATAATGATAAATAATGATAAACAAATATCAAATTGGAATGCGTTTTAATCTATAAATGTTTTATGTGTTTTTTCAATAATTCGCAAATACATGAGACAGGGCCTGCAGGTAGACGGAATACGAAAGGAGAAAGATGAGAAAATGAGAAACTATGATATGAAATTATGATTTCCTAAACAAGTGTGAAACAATTACGACTACAAGTATTCAGTAAATCTAAGCACATTATGTACTTAAAACTTACAAGTAAATAAAGATTAAAAGAGTGAGTTTTGTCTTTTGTCTTTCGCTTGCTTTTCTTTACTCATTGCTGTTGTTTTCCAGTCTATGATTCTCTCTTCTCTTCACACAGACATACTCTTTCTAGTTGTTGCTCTCTGTCAGTCGAGAGCATACTCTTTACAGCTATGCGATGTTTTTCATCTTTCTCACTATGCTCTAGCGATTGAGCGATGTTTTCAGAAGAGCACGATTGCCGGCTATAAAAGCAGAAGCCGACAGGCTGCGACGTTACAGTTGAACAACAGTATTATTCAAAGTGAGGCTTCGCTGAGCGAAAGTAAAGTTAAAAAAGCGCCAAATCATTTTTCTAAAACTACATAACCTTAATCTAATCGCGCGCTAAAAGAAAAGAAAAATTTAAAATGTCTCTGTCCCATTTAATTACATTGGTTGATGCTCTGAACGAGCCTCGCAATCCCGTCTACGATTTTGGTATGGGTATGAATCCACTCCACTTACAAACTAGGGGCATGAACCCGTCGCTGTTGAGTCCATGGCAGTGCCCACATCCCGAGTGCCCAACCTCACCGGTCGGAAAGATTTTGGCCAATCGCCGCGGACGTGGCGACATGACAAAACTAGCGAATGGTGAGCTCGATGCATGGAGCATGCCCATCGCACAGGTGGGCAAAGATGGCTACCAGGTGTGCATGGATGTCAGCCAGTTCACGCCCAGAGAGCTGAACGTGAAGGTGGCCGACAACTGGATCACGGTCGAGGGCAAGCACGAGGAGCGCGACGACGGCCATGGCTACATCTCGCGCCATTTTGTGCGCCGTTATGCCCTGCCCAAGGGCTACGACGGAGATAAGGTCATCTCCTCTCTGTCATCCGATGGCATTCTCTCCGTAAGTGTGCCCAAGCCGCAACCCAATGCGGACAAGACCAAGGAGCGCGTGGTTCAAATTCAGCAAGTGGGCCCAGCTCATCTGAACATCAAGCGGAACGAGGAAGAGTCCAAGCCGAAGACCCCTACCAATGGAAACAACACCAAATAAAAGCTGCAAACTGAGAGCCAGCGAACAGCGCTAAGCAAAGTCAACCTCATTTCTCATCATATTTCATGTATTTATTAAAAAGTCATATTTATTGTAATGAGCAAAAGACTAATATGTTAAAAAGTGAAAAATAAAATGTTTGTAAAACTAATAGTCAAACTCTGTGTAATTTTTTCATCCGCCATTTTCCTTTTCATTTTTCTTTTTTTCGGACCATCGCAGTTTAGTTCGCTCCTTTGATGTAGTTCCACCCGCCATTAAGTTCTCGTGATTCTCTTTGGAATAGCTTTCTCTCTTTATTCGATTTGCATATATATATTTATTTAAATAATTTAATGCATAATAAAAAATGTCGCGATCATAAGTATGCACACACTATATATGTATATATTATGCTAATTCTATTTATCTAAATCGGCTTCAATTTCAATTACATTTCTCAATTTTATCGCAAGCTGAGGATTTACATACATAGAGAGCCGCTGAAGCTGCACGGATAAGCTCCCAGGCGCTTGGGGCTTTTGCACTTTTAATCATCAAAATGCCATTTTAAATATAGTTAAAAACTACATACATACATATGTATATATATTTATGCATTGTTATTGGTTGTGTTTTTGCTGCTGTTAATATTATTATTATTATTATTATTAGTTTTAATTTAATGTATGTTAGGTTATGTGGTTTTATGTGTATATGTATGTACATATGTATATTCAATGACGCTTAATCACAGATCAATTTTTAAAATTTTCATTTGACTTAGAAGTTAAGAAACAAAATACAAAATGTCACAAGTTCACGTCTACAGTTGCATGTATGTCATTATATATTTTCGTACATATATGTATATATATATATACATATATATATGAGCTAAACATAATGGATTTTGCTTGATCAGCAGGTGGAGGAAAAGGACAGGGGCAGGGACCGGGACAGAGGTCGGGGTAGAAGGGCGGGCTGACATCCAGCGTTAGCTGTGAAAATGGGCAAATTGTATTTCTGTATGAATCGCAGCGATTTAGTCGATTTGTATATGTATCTATCTATAAGTTGTATGTTTGTTCATTTGTTCAGTGCCTGTCTATATAGTACTATATTCAGATATAGATACTGTTCCCCCCTCATTATCAAATGAAACGTATTTCTCTTGTTTGCTCTAAACGAACATGCATTCTTTTTCATGTGTGTGTGTGTGTGTGTGTGTGTGTGTGTTTTCTTTTGTTATGTTTGCAGTCTCAAAATTGTTTATGGGCATTGTTAATGTGTGGTTACGAGATACGAAATTAACTTTGGAACGGTTACAAGAATGGGATAGATCAAAGAACAAAGATATAAATAACAAAAATATATGATTTTGTGGGTCTGTTTGTCTGAATACTTTCAACATGCTAAGAGAGCTAAAGGACAATCACTTTTTAATGAGACTTTCGCAGCTGCTGCTGAGATTTGGCAACGACTTGAAGAACAATCGGGAACGATCTATTTGCGCTTCCCCCGACGAACGATTCGAGCACTTGCTGCTCTTGCTCGTCTCATCCACGCCCTTGTCAAAAGAGCGACGAAGCACCAGGTGCTGCTGCTGCTGCTGCTGCTGTTGGTGTCCGGCGTAGGCAGCTGGTGGCGAGAGCGGTGAGGCTGGCAGCTCTATATCCAGCACGGTGTCGTGGCCAACGGCATTCTTGCAGCGCAGCATCGCTTCTTGTTCCATGTCCAGCTTGGTGTCCGAATAGCGACGCACGTCCACCTCCCTGCCCAGTCGACAGTCGGCAGCAGTGGCACAACAGCTGAGTCCCGCTTGCTCCCCCTCGCCCAATATGCTCGAGTGGCGATAATCGATCTTTGGTGGTGTGCTGTAATCGTAGGCGAGCGGCGTGCCCACACCCACGCACATGGGCGAGTCATTGAGTATATCACGATTCTCCAGAAAAATGGACGAGTTGGAGTAGCGCTTCGACTGGTGCGGCTTATAGACAAAGCCGCCTAAGCCATTGGCCACAGCATGCGAGACACCGGAGCTAATCGATGGCGCCTTGTGCTCACCACTGCCTGTAAATGAGAGAACGGGATGAGTAAGTGGTTGAGGAGGTGCTATCTATCGACTGACCACTAAAGCTGCTTAACTGCATCGCGTGCTCACGGCCCGTGTCTGTGGATATGCCGCTGGCACTGAGATCTTGGCGTGAGCCGGCGCATAGATCTGTGGCCGACCCACGACTGGAGCTCTCCGAGTGCTCCAGCACATTGTGTATCGAGTCATGGAACGGCGTCATACTGCCCGACCCCTGCGGACAGGGCCGAAACGAGGAGATCTGCGAGACGACATCGTCCAGCGCCCAGTCGCGATCGTAATTGTGCTGCGACTGCGAGCACTCAATGTTGGCCGCCACGGCCACCTGGCCCAGCTGCTGACCAAGCTGTTGGCCATGCAGATGCTGCTGTTGCTGCAGATGTTGTGCATGCGCGTCCTCCGTCTGTGTGCCCGCGCTGCTGCTGCTGTGCGCCACTGCGTCCAGCTGTAGCATGTGTTGCGGCGAGGCATTGAACAGACGCTGCTGCAGCTGCAACTGCATCTGTTGCTGGTGCTGATGCAGACCCGTTGAGCCGCCATTCTCCATGGGGCCGCAGCTCGAGTCGTGCACAGAGTGACCAGCGCCACCCGACGCGTTGATCTCCACCGTTCCATTGATGGCCCCACGGCCATGCAGCGAGCTGTGCCGCTCGCTGAACTGATGGTGGGCAGCCACAGGTGACGGCGGCGCCAGTGGATGAATCTTTTCCGGTGCGTTCTGAATGAGCAGAATCCTATAAGGTTCAAATTAAGCACTATTAGAAAATGCAGAGAGAGATAATCTTGTTGTACACTTTGCAAGGATATAATCGGATCTGATAGACGTATACCGAGCTAGACACTTGTTTACTGGTCATTCACATCAAGTCTCTGCCTTATGTGGCTTTCAGAATAAACTTGTTTATACAAAACTAAGCTAGCTCTACTCAACTTATCAAAAATATATATTATAAGTGAGGACTGCCAAGTTTTATTCTCTTAGTACTACAATTACTTTAACTCCTACACTACCTACTACTGTACCACGTCTATTATTTCTACTCCGGCTATTACAACTATTACTTCTACTATTTCTACTACTATCTATACTACTGCTACCTTTTCCTACTACTACTGCCACTGGTAAGACTACTGCTATCTATACTACTATTATTTCTACATATACTACGCGACTACCTCTATTATTCCACTATTACTACTACTAAAACTACCTCTATTACTACTACTATCTTTTCTACTCTAACTACTACTGCTACAACTATTACTAGGCCTTATTCTACTAGACCTATAACTACTAAGCCCTCATATAAGAAGTAAGTAACATTGCGAGCTGCATTTACAGCACTTATATATAATAATTTCAGTGCCCGATGTAATCAATATGTTTCCTTTTCGACAGATATAAAATATTATATGGCTTATAGCCATAAGCCAATGTAGTAAACAGCTGGATTCATCATAGTTTTCACAATTGTGCAATAGTTTTTATAGCTGTTGAGAAACAGATGTGGGAAATCACATTGGGATACTCTCGATATTTCTACGGCTAGTTCTGTATTTAAAACCAAAACTCAGCAAATGGCTCGTTAGTTTTGATTTGGAATTTAAATTGAAATGAAGTTCTACCCGCTGCTGATAGGCATCGCATTATTTGTGGCCAACATTGAGGGCCATGCCAGAAAGACACCCAAATGTGTCGGACAACCGGGTAAGTGATTAAATGAATCCAATATAAGTCGAACTAACTAATGAAACGCATCAGTTAAACAAGCTTGCAACACGCATCGAGATCTGGGGCACAATAAACACACCTGGTGCACAGAGCATGCCATGTCAGAAATGTGGTACTACAATATGATCCACAACACCTGCAATAAGATGATCTATCTGGGCTGCGGAGGCAACTTGAATCGCTTTTGCTCTGCGGCTGACTGTGCTAAACGCTGCATAAGAGCCAAGAGACATGGCTAAATTGTTCAGAATTTACAAATTTAAAAGTTAACTATTGCCAAGCCCTAAGGTAAACTTTGAATGTATCCTGGCAAGCATTAATTCATAAATAAATACTATATGCAGTTTCAATATACTATACTATGTATATAATGCTATACATCTGTCTTATTTATGTGCAAATTTAAAAACATATTAGAATCGGTTAATGGTAATAACAAAATTGTAACACTTATGAAGGGCTTTACATTTTTTGCTGAGCGGAACTCAATCTCAACTATGGCAGAGATGATCTTAATAAATGTATACAGCGTGACAGATGCTGACAATTCTCACATATTTGTATACAAAATTTATGGTTATTGCAATAATTCACTAATACTAATTAGAAATATATTACTAGAGCCTCTCTATATACAATGATTATCTATCAGATTCTCGAGTTATCTTCCTTGGGCTGGCCTACTCGCCTGTTGAGTGCTTTCCAGCGATGGCAGAGATGCAGATAGGCCTTACACTGAATGTACATGAAGACAATGCCGCCAGTGAGACCGACGGTAACAACAGCCAGCTTTGTCCAGAACGGCCAATCTGTGTGTGGTTGAGAGAATATAGTTAGGTTTAATCATAGCCATTACATATGTATGGATAGGGGAGAAGTGAGAGTTAATGGGGTATACAAACCAATCACTCCGCGCTTTACATCATCTGCGGCCCGCTCGATGAGCACACACAGCGACCAAATGACGCACAGGGCGGCCGCTGAGTGGAAGAGCACCGAGCAGCAGAGCCGGCGCCTCTCAATGCTAGAGATGTCAAGGCTGCGCCACTGTCAGCCGCAATGCAATCGATGGCCCGCCACAGTGCGACCGATAGAGAGGGAGCGAAAGGAAGCCAAACAATGCGCAAGAGAAAAAAACAAAAACAAAAACAATGCGAAATAAATTAGTTTGAGTAATAGAGATAGAGAAATGGCAGCTGCTGCTGCTGGTGCTGCTGCCACACTTACCTCATGGAAGGGCTTTATTTTGGTGTGCATGATGAAGGGGAACTTGCATAGCTCGCAGGAATTGGTCGCCGATGCCGTCAGCCACTGTTGCAGGCACATTTGGTGCACATACTTCAGGCTGCCGGAGCAGTAGCAGGGCGTCAGCAGCGGATTCTGTGGATCGCTCTCGCAGTGGCAGATGCGGCATATATCGCCGCTGTTCTGTGACGCTTGGCTGCTGCCCGAGCCGAATCTGCAAATAAATTGTGGAGCTCCATTATAAGTTGACCTTTAAATGCAAAGTGCGTATGTCCCCGGGTCGTGACCTTCAGCCGGAGAACTTAAACCGATTACTCGATGTGAAACGGGCAGCCAGTTGTTGCCCCATTTGATTGGCAGCTAAAAGAAAAGCAGCCCCAAGCGCTCAATCCACACGGCTTATTCGCCAGCCTTTGTCCGCCCACTTTTACAAAGCAGTCGGCTTTGGGGTCAGGGCGCTGGACCGAGCCTGTGCGGCTTTGTTCTTTCATTATGTCCAAATAAATATAGGCTTATGTGTAAGCAATTTTATAGTCCTGTGCTTACAGCCCAAAAGGAGGACGCAACTCTCTCCAGATACTATGTATATAGCTCAATATATATTTATTGAGCAGCGTATGATATATACCATAATATATCGCATATTTATCAATCCAAGTCCATTGCAATTGAGTTTGATTGGCATCTATAAACGAAGCGATAATGCGACTTGCGATGTGGGAAAGTTAATGCATGATAAGGAAGCCAAGTGACTTGGACGAACGATAAAATTGGAACGCGGAGCGATTTACTTATATAGCGTCATATATTATCAGTCAAACGATTTATGTATTTTTTATATGTAATAATTTCCTTTTTTATGCACTGTAATAAATTGATTATTTTATTGTTTTTGTTTTCTCTCGTTGCTTTCTCTTTTTTTCCCTTTTCTTGTGCTGAATATGCAATATAATATAATAGTGAATTTAATAAATATCTTATTAGCTTCGATTTGATGTCGCTTTATTTTTCGATTCTTCTCTGTAGTTTTTCTCCTCCCATCATTTTGCAATTATTTGTAATTATTGCGCTAGGCTCTGCCTATTGCCTAAGCAAAAATAAAACTAATTATATTATACAAGTTTCGCGTCTACTCTTCGCACTGATCTGCTATTTGCATATTCGGTTTTCTAGTCGAGCTCTCGCCTTTGTTGATAAACAATTTCTAAGTCGATTTGCGTACAACTTAGACCCAAAGTGTCTCTCGGTAAATAGAGGTATTTAATTTAGTTAGTGCATTGCATTTTCTATGGCAGACTGATATAATCATATAATGATATTTATTTGCTCGTACCACACATACATACATATATAGTATACATGTATGTATGTACATATGTATATGTCTACGATTTAAGTGTTTGCTGTGCTTAGAGTGAGGCTTGCAAACAGAAGAGAGACGCAATTCTATTAGATTACTTACGTACATACACACACATGTTTGTATGTACGTATGTCTGTGTGTGTTTGTAGACTCTTCAATGTGGTCGACAAATGCACACACTATTTAATTTCCTAGAAAGCTATAATCAATTTATGAACGCACACACATACATATACACATGTAAGGACTCCCATACTCATAATGCATGCTCATTAAGCGCTTACTTTATGCACAATTCCAAGAAATTTATTTACCAGCAATCAGAGAAAGGTGACGTACAGCATCTGAAATCCATATATAACTCGCCATTTACTTGTTTTTCTAAGACTTCATCTGAATAGATTTTCTATGTATTTCTGTTCCTTTGTTCTTATTGGAATTATATTAAACCAATTAAATCTTTTCACATATTTAATTAGTATAAAAATGTTAATTAAAAAAAAATTAAGAACTGCGCATATTTTACTTTTAGATGAGCATACAACAAAACGACAAAATCCTTATAAGAAGTCTATTGATAGTTCTTGCTATCATCAGATATGGATATAAACATATATAAACATATTTCTATATTCTCTTATACATTTTATATATTCCAAGCAACACACATAAATGTAGAAAATGCTTTCTAAAACAGAAAAATAACTGAAATTTTGAGAATTTATTTATTGGCAATTCCCCCGTACAGATTATCGATGTTATATTTATACATTTATATTTTTTGGAAGAGAGATGAACACGCGATTTCCGAATTATTATTAATCTAGCTGCGTGTTTGTTTTATATTTTAGTTGTTGTTTTTATTGTTTGCTATACGAATCCGATAAGAAATACACAAAAATTGTTGAATGTACTGTAATATGTACATTCAACAATTTTGGTGTATTTCTTATCGGATTTATATATAGTATATATGTATGTATGTATTTGTATACATTTTTATATACATATATCACAACTAAGAGAAGCCTGCACTTTGTAATTAATTTCCGTTGCCTGGGGTTCCGTGATTTTCGTTGTATGTGTTACAAAATAATAAATAATGGCACATTTTCATAGATTTTTCATGACGAAAAGCTTTATAATCATTAAAATTTGTTCAATCCTTCAGTGTGTCATGCTTCAATCGTACACTGTCACAATTACGACAATTCAATCTGCTTTGAACTGGTCAAGTTCAGGGCAGGCGCAATTAGTTGAGCCGCATAGAGAGGTCTATCATTAGGGCCGGGCTAAGCCCCCACAGTGAAGCGTCATAAACGGCCAACTAACTAACTACATTTCATGTTGGCCAATTGGACAGAAAGGCTCGTTCTAGTCGGGAGTGCCTGACTAGAAAATACCCTGGACAAATATTATAATATATAATATTATACATTTCATATACATCGATTCTTGAATATCGAATCAATATCAATTAAACTAAATTATTATTATTATATTTTTTAGATTTTACTTATTAAAAGTGTCCTTATTTTTGGGTTTATTTCTCGCATGTTCCATCTAGTTAAGCACAGACATTAAACTCCTTTTCGTCATTTGAGCTTGAGGGCATACAAATTGGTTTTAGTTGAGCCACTTTTACTTTCAGCCGGCCTTCGGCCCGCCTGTCGTGCCCTTGGCTGTTTGCTGTTTGTGATTTTAGAGTTCAGACAGCAAGTGCGTGATTGGGCCGAAGGACACCGCCGGACAAAGGCAGGCACAAGCGTTTGTGGTGCCGGTTGTCATCACATTTTAGCTGTTGTTATGGGGCCCGGCCCCAGGGTCACGTAGTGGCTGTCCAATCGGATCAATAAAACGCATTTGAACAGTACGAAGCCCACACACAAGCGGGAGTCAGCCCAATCATAAAACCGTCTAATTTCTTTGACTCTTACGTATCTCTTACTCTCCCTCTCTCGCTCTCTCTATATACATATACATATATATCGGATGTACACTCACTTCAGTAGCTGTTTATCCTTTCAGAGTGTCACATTTATATGCATGATGTCTGCCAATTTTATGACTTCATTAGTTAATAGGCTCAGGAGCCAGCAGATGCCAGACGACAGACGAGAACTGAGAGCTGAGAGCAGACGCCAGTCTGGCGGAATACCCAATCTTAATTTGCATACATCTTGATAATAGACCGGGAGGGAGCTGGAGGCTGGGGCTGCGCTCCCCCACTTTGATGGGTTGACATTTCGAATTGTCGAAGACGCAGTAAACAGATTTTGCGTAATTAGGGTAAAGTAAATAAATTGTGCTCATATCTGAAGATCAGGCTGCATAAATCAAAAACAATTCCAAGTTTATCGAATCAGATCTTTAACCCCCACGCCTGCAGACTGCAAATATATCGCTTTGTCTATTCAAAACAAAGCGCATTCATTGACCTTCTTGGCTATTTTCGTATATTCATATAATATCAATGGGCTCTATGGGATCTATATTTGGTTGCTATTAAAGCTTTGCCAGTATTTTTTTGTGGGTTCTTGCAATAAAAGCTTTCGTTCTCTGCACTATTCGATATATGAACGTATTAATGCAAAGCTCACTTTATCGCTCCGATAAGATATACAGATATAAGCGCTGAAAGCCAAACAATAACAATAATATTTATAGATATTCCGTCTGCGTATTCCATTATTCAACAGTGTGGGCCACTCAAACCGCGCACAATGGAGCTGTCTGTCTGTATAAATATTTATAAGTCAACCGAACGTCAGAAGTAAACAACTTCGATCAAGACTAATCAATACTACAAATTGGAATTTATATACCAGACATATTCCTCGCATAAGATAACTCTGATATTATAGGAGGCATAGACAGACATTTTGTCATTTTGAAATGAGCATGAAATCTGAGCTGAATTCGCTCATAAGAAATGTTATCAATAACAATACTATATTTCATATTTAGTTCAGTAATATACGACTATACTGTATATGTATAAAGATTGATAGCCTTGTCGTTCACTTATAGAGACTCTTAAATGGTAAAACAATTCAATATTTATCATAATTGTTATCATTTGCAAATGAACCTTATGCGGAAACTTTCGAAATTGTTTTATCGGTAAAGTTTTCTGCCAGGAACGCAAATCTTGCCAGATATATGTATGCACAGGTGCTCCTCAAGCTTCAAAATGTGAGCTTAGCAAAGCAAACTGCGCAGAGAGATTCGTATACACTAATACTAATAAAGACAGACACACACGCACTCATACTTAGAGAGCTCCGCAGCTGAGCTGATGAAACGTGGCTGTGGTATATAATTGATAATTGTAATATGCACCATGCTATCGCATTTCCACTTTGGGACAGGTGCAAAACTCAATAAAATAAAATTCAAATAACTTTCCGACTTTTTGTCGTTGTTGTCTTGTTTTGTTTTTGCATTTGGTTTCAAGTTTCCGTTCGCAAAGTTAAAGCAAATGTTTGCTGTTGTTGTTACTATGTTTCCGCTGTCACTTGAAGAGGCGCCCAAGACAATTACATATAGACATTTATAGGTATACGCATACATACATACATTTATAAAATATTATATATGTATGCATACATATTGTATATAATCCATATATTTATTTGAGCAAGTGGCCGAGCATTGTGTGTAATCAGCAAGTGTGCTATCAGGCAATCAATTCAATCAGTTGAGTTATTGCAATGGAAGCTCTTATATGCATGCGACATGCGACATGAGACATGAGACACGGGACATGCGACATGGAGTAATTAATAGTAGATTTCCCTCACTCCATACTGTTGCGATCGATCAATTGGAATTGAATTGAAAGTGCCTCTAGCTTGTAGCCATTCTCCCATGGAGACCATGGAGACCATGGAGACTGCAGCAATTGAAGCCAGACAGCATGCGTAACGTATACGCAACGTGTTACGCGTCACAAATCAATGAAACAAAAGTATTTCACTTGCATTTACTTATCATCAATTTAGCTTCATTTGCAACAACAACAAATGAAATACATGAAGCAACAAATTAATATACTTATATATACATATATAGTATTTATGTATACATCAATTTATGAGAGAATTTTGAACTGCCGGAAGTATTCTGCATATATATATATATATATATGTATATATCTGTTTGGTTTGCCTTTTCATTTCGATACACTGTTCCTTTTTGTTTTAACGAAAATGGGTATATGCGTTTAGTATGTTTAATTTAGTAATAAAACTAAAAAAATAATAAAACATATAATTTTTTTTTTTTTTTTTTGGTTTAGCTTTTAATTTTTCATTTATTTATACTTTTCTTTTAATATTTTATATTTCTGATTCATGCATGCTATTTATTTATATTTATATATCAGCTTTAGAACTCTTATTATTTATTAACTTTGTATTTTTAAAGCGTATTTCATAATCAGTTTCAGTTTGTCTCTATATTTGTATCGTCTTTTAACTTGGCTTTGTTTACATTTAATTGTTTTTGTGCATTATTATTATTATTATTATTATTTTCTTTAATTTAAACTTGTATTTGTTTAATTTTTAGGCCAACTGGTGTTGGGCCTTGCAGCTGATAAATCAATTCATTGAACTGTGTCTAAATGAAATCGTAAGTAATGCTGCTTGATTCTTGATTCTTAAGTCCAAGTTTCAGTCTAACGAAGCTAGCTACAAATTAATCAGTCAAATGAAATATTACAAAAATCGTTCATTTACATATATTTTATATATTTGTATATATATCAAAATGTTAAACACGACAAATCGTGTAATTTGTCACGTTTGCTCGGTTCACAGTTCAGCTCACAAATACAGCACACGGATACAGCGTTTAGCTCCCCACTCCATACTAAAGTATTGTAAGAGGAAGCAATGCACCAATACTAAGACACTAACTGTCTCGTATGTGTGAGTATGAAATTTGTGTGCTTTCAATTTCACTTGTTTTACTTTTGTTTAAAACTTGTTTTGTTTTTGCACTTTCAAATGGAACAACAAATTTATGAATAACATTTGAAGGTAAACCTATAGATAATATATAATACTGCATATATATGTACATAAAAACGTATTTAATTTTAGTATTTTTTATTATTATGGACTATAAAAAAACACAGAGATATCGCAGTTATGATAGCAAAATGTTTCCAAAACACTTTGTTATCATAAAAATACATTTTATTTTCAACAATTGGACTATCCAGAAATGCAAAATAATCTTTCGTTATTTATAAATAAGAACTGTGGGGCTCTTCATTTATTTATTTATTTTTTTAATATATACATATATAATATATGGCTAGTATAAATCAAAATGTTTGCAGCCTTAAGGCAATTTGATGATGTTAATGATATAGCAAACAGCGCTTATCAGTTTAAATATATTTAGCTTCGCTACATTTCGTTTTGCAATTTTGTTTGAGTGAATTGTCCGCTTAACAAATAAGTAAGCAACATGAGTAAATATTTAATTGCAACAGCAGAGCCGTCGGACCCGTTCCCATGGCTAGGCAGAATGATTTCCACAGTATACGGATTGCACGTTGCTCAGATAAGGAGAAAAGGTGAGTTGTTTCAGGTTCACACTTGTCTAACATACTTTATCTGAAATCTGTTTGCGTTTTTGACTGGTTTATAAATTAAAATGACGCCATAATTGCGGCCAGCGTAATGTAAACTAAAGCAATGGGATGAATGAAAGGGAAATACATATATAGTTGATGAAACAGGCTCTAAATCAAAGTAATTAGAGTCAGATGTCACTTGCTTGACACCTGACCGCATATTCGTATATAAATCCGAGCATTTGCATTTGCAATTCAATTGATAAAATTCTCGGGATTAGACAAATGTATGCAGGGCTTATGCATATATGCAAATACACTTGGCGTATGATTAATTAAATTAGTTATGCCATAAGCTATTCACAGCCATATGTGAGCTCGCGCGTTGTTGCAAATTTAATTGCCATCATTAACATTTTCTAAATGAGATTACATTATTGGAATGGGCCTTAACTGTTTTGCTGCTAGTTAAACAGATGAAAGATTGTATCGGCTCGAGCGGCTTCTGTTTTGATATTTTTATGAGGACAGAGCACACTAATAACACTTTTTATTCATTTTAAAATTGATGTATTTTTATTAAAAAATGAATCTTAGTTAAGCTAGACTATAAAGCCCTTTTTTATTAGTAGAATTTATTTTTCAAGACACGGCAACTAGAAACCAAATAAAATGGCATTTCACAAATTTGTTTTGAGAGTAAAGAATTGCTGCTTAAATTAGACTTCTTAATAAATATTGTGAATTCTGTTTCAGCTCTGAGTAATATATTTTACTTAAACAAACCAAAAAATATTCTGCATCAACCTCGCGCATCGCATCTTTGTTTTTTTTTTTGTTTTTTATTTAATTTATAAGTAGTTTGCACTCGAACTTACCTGACATTTGCGTAGTGCTGGCCGGAGCCGCCGGTGCTCCAGTCTACGTGCTCTATATCTGAGGAGGTTTTAGCGTTATCGCACGACATTTTTGTGTTATTTATTTTTGGTTGCTATATGACCTGCATTCAAAAGGATGCATTAGTTGCGTTTTTTTTTTTGATTGTCTACAAAAATCTGGTCACTCTTACGTAGCAGCCCTTATGATTTGCGTTGTTGTTGTTGCTGCTGCTGTTTTATTATTGTTATGGTTTTCTTATTTTTTCTTGTTGTTGTGACGATTTTTTCACCTACCGCCACCTTTAACCACGTACCGATTTTAGCTAGTCGATATGCTTTAATTTAGCAAGGTGACTGGTGCATTAGTTTGTTTTGAAATGGGGAACAGATGCTGCTGCGGCTGCTGCTGGTGTTTTAATTTTAGCAAATCCCTCTTCTGATTGATGTTTTCTTTTCTCTCTTTTTCGCACTATTGGTTCGTTGACTCCACACAGTTTGTTTTGACCGGTAATTATTTTGAATGTTTCAATATTAATTGCAATTTCTTTTGCACTTCGACTTAGGTTTTTGAGGCAATGAACTTTAACAATATCTGAGAGACGCAAATGTGAATGCAAGTGTGTGTGTGTGTTTGTGCGTGTCTATTATTATATATTTTGCTAATTCACAATAAAAATAATTAAATTGTTTTATTTAATATGATTTTTGGGCGCAATAACACGACCAGTAATCTGGATTGTTCAAGATTGCACATATTTTTATTTATTTAACCAGACACAATCTGCTGTAGCTACAAATAAAACAAAGACATTTTGATTTGACCTGCGACATAAACGCACTTGCACACACAAGAGCTGCGACAACACTGCAGTGTGGCTGCACACTTCAATTGCAAAAATACCTGCTTTCGATACTAGCCGATACTTTGACTCTTTACGATAATGCAATGAAAATTGACTACCCTAATAATCGATAAGTTCCCAATCCGTGCATTTAGTTTTTTGAATCTCTTCTATGAATGCCAGTGATCCTGGCAGCGTCAATATATGTACAAAAACGAAGACAGCAGTTTTTTATCAATTCTTATCGAGTTGTGCAGCTAGCAGCTGCTCCACAGAATGATGTGACTATTGTGCAGTTTACAGATGCGAAGCGCGCAGCAGCTTTTAATTTAATATCCGAGAAATTGGAATAATTTGGGACGCAAGCTGGTATAAGGGACTATGGATGAAGTAGAGGTACCCTACCCACAGGATGCTAAATCACACATTTCGCGAATACTTCAAATGTTTGAGAAGGGCAAGTGAGGCGATTCCAGCGATGCCGTGGAATTTTAGATTGTGGATGGAGAGACTTGCAACGCCAAAGTGGAACAGGTAATGTCCTACTAACAATTATATGTGATTTAATTGTTATTATATAGCCAAGAGTTAATAATTGTTTAGTTCTTTTTTTTCGCAAAAGATACCCGTCTACTGATAACAAGGGGGTTCCTCTCGTTTATTTATTTATTATTTTTATCAATCTTCTTACGTTGCAATGGATTAGATTGGCCGGTCATATGCCGTTAATAAAGCCAATGAAAAAACCCAAAAAGCTTTATTATCGTTACGGTTCTCTTATTTCCTGTGATGCTTTATACTTGCTAACGTGTGCATTTGATCCTTCATAGTTTTTTTTCGATATATGTACATATGTAAATTGATTTATATTTATTATACTAGGTGCAATCTGGCGTAACTCCAATTTAAAGAAATATAGGCCCAATATATTAGTAACAGATCCGATAGCACTGCAGTGAGGGTGGAAAATTTCAATTATAAACATCGATTAGTTGTTTTGAAAACATTTTCAAATTTGGTCACCCCAACAATCGATACGTCGGAAATTTGTGCATTGCCAGTAAAACGGGTGAATAATTGTAGTATAGAGTACTCTTTTAAGTTCAAGCATGACTGCGAAAGTCCACTGGTGCTACGATGTGCTCAAGAAAATGGCCATCGAAAGCGTCAGCAACAGTGATTTGGATTATCTAAAGAACACGTTTGCCGTCGAAATCGGATCCACAAGAAAACTGGATCGCATAAATACTATAGAAGACTTAATAGACTGCCTAGAACGGGGTGATCAAATTAGTGAAGAGAATGTTGAGCCACTGCGTAATCTTGGCATGGACAATATGCAGTTGCAAGAGGCACTGGACAGTTACCAAAGAGTTGAGCGCAGAGCAGCCGTAAACTGCTATCAGGAACAAAGACTGGCCGAAGAGCTGCAAAATCAGTTACATATAAATCCACAGCGAGTCGTGCAGCCAGTAGCTGCATCTAGAACTCCAGCTCCACAAAATTATGTGACTGTGGCGCAGTTTACAGACGCGAAGCGTGCTGCAGTTTTTAAACTAATTTCCGAGCAATTGGGCCGCTCGTGGCGCGATTTGGGTCGCAAGCTAAGTATAAGTGAAGGTGCCATGGACGAAATAGAGATGCGTTACCCGCAGGATCTCAAATCACGGATCCTGCGACTCCTCCAGATGTTCGAAGAGGACGAATGCAATGATCCCAAACAGCTGCTATTGCAACTGTGCCGTGGACTCTCGGAATGTGGACGGAAAGACTTGCGACGCCGAGTGGAGCAGATAATGTCTCACTAACAATATTTATTATATGTGATTTTATACTGTTTTATCCAATTTTAAAGAAAGTATAATCCGTTGTTAACCATAGTTTTCTTTATTTTTCGCAAATTCCATGACTAAAAGAGTAGCGCGTGTAATAAAACGCTCCACTTTTTGATAACAAGAGGGTATATCTCTTGCTTACTTTCTTTTTTTTTTTGGGTCAGTTTGTTTGCGTTGCTATAAACTGGATTGGTTTTAACCGTTAATAAAGCCAACGCAAAAAACTTAAAAAACTGTTGCAAAATTTAGAGAGCCAAGCTCGAAATTTTACAAAGTATAAATCGATTTGACACTCGATCCCTGCTTGACCATAGTGTCCTTATGCAGTTGGTATTGAAGCAAATTTTGGCGTCCCAGACGTAGAGCATCGCGCAGCTTGTGTCCAATCTCCAGAGCGGCTTCCTCATTGTTGCCATTGGCAGTCCATATAGCTAAAAGGTACCAATGTATATAGAGATATTTGTCAAATGAAATTATAGAGATTTTCTTACATATTTTATTGCTCTTGGCGCGAATATTGACAACAGCGCCACAGATTTGATCGGAATGATCGAATGCCTCGCCAATCAAACAAAGCAGCTGGAAGAAAATAGATCATGAGAATAAAACGAAGATCAGTTTCCTCAGCCTTCTCTTACCACATCGAGCCATAAGTTGTCCAAATCGTTCTTAGAGCTTTTGTTCAGTGTGATCACCCAGCGACCACCTTGCTTATTGGCAGCGTCCTCCCACATAGGGCTAAGACGACAAGGGTTTAGGATTGCTTTAAATACAGATTTGTACATGCTTACCGAATGCCCTTCTTGAATAGAGAGTAATCGCTACCCAATTTAATCTCAGATGGCGGCTTAATATGATTATATAGACTCCAGAAGTCCTCGACTGTATCGAAACTGGTAATTTCGTTTAGCATATCCTCCCAGGATTTGGTGCGATCGTTTTCCAAATACCAGAGGGTCCATGTGTTCTGCAGCGGGTGTTTAAACAAATGCTCGGTGCGTACAGCTCCATCGTCGGACTGTGGATCGGCGACAGCCTTGGCCTCTTCCTTCTTGGAAGCCACTTCGGTAGCGGGAGCAGCAGCAGCAGTACCAGTTGGAGTTGGATCTGGACGGCCAGGTGCTACTGTGTTAGCACTAGCATTGGTCTGTTCAGTGCCGGCAGACACAGTGCTGCTCTGATAAGATAAAAACAAAAACAAATGTTAAAATCGCAGCGAATTGAGGGCGAATTCATTGGCTTAATCAGCTTCTGATGTTTACTTTGAACATGGATTTGGGGTTGGCAAAATTCTTCATTCTGTGAAAGTCGCTCTGCATGTTGAGGCCGCCGAACGATTTGAAGAGAGTTTTGCTGCTGACGGGCTGATGGGAGGGAACGTGAGCGCGAGCTTTTGCGAGTGGGAGCGACGAGACGATCAGACGCTGATTCACTTGACGCGTTCACTAGTCGTTGCTGTGTACCGTATATACATATACGTATATATATATAAATATGTATATATAGGTGTGTGCGTTTTGAGTGTATGTGGATGTGTAGTTGTGTGCGTGCGTGAAGCTTTTCTTTTGTAAGTTTCTCTATATATGTATGTAAATAACGGGCCGGGTGGAATTATTGCTTATTGCAGTATTCTTAATTTTTCACTCTTCTGTCAGTTCAGCCAAGCTAAGAGACACTTACAAAACGGATTTTTATGAGATTCTGGAGATTTAGTGGATGTCAATGACATTACACTGTCACTTTGCACTTATGTTTGTCTTTTATTTCATTTATTTGTCTTTTTTTTTATGCAGAAAATTATCTTGTTCAGCTCGTTGTTGTGTGTGCAATTCGCGGCCGCTTTTTACTTTCGATTTGTGCACGAATTTCTATGTATGTTGTATTTATTTATGTATATATACACATATATACATATATAAATATATATACATTTACATATACGTATATATATATGTATATATATGTCCTTTATTTGTTAAAAATAATACACGAAATATCTTTTTTCGGTACTGGAATGGAAGTACAAATTCCGAAATGAATGTGTTGCTTGCACGCTAAAATTTACGACTACACAACACACACAGATGTCTGAATACACACAGTTTGCCTGGATCTTTTGTTTTTTCTCACTGGCTACTTTTGATCTTTGTGACAAATGAGAAACGAAAGTAAAAAAATGGGAAATATATATGTTTAATTTAGATATAATATGCAAGTTCCGATAAGTGCGGCGGCGAATTACTTAAAGCCAACGCGCTGAACTGAACTGTTCATATGACGTTAGCTGCAATAAAAGTCTAAAGCAAAGCGTCGCAGTCGCCATGGCAAAAAATTTAACTGTTGTTTCTCTTGCTGGCTGCTGACTCTTTGTTGCTCATTGCAGTAATTTAGTTTGCTGTTTCTCCTGCTTCACCTACTTTTTATGTTGCACACACATGCACTTGTACACACACATACACACACCTATGTTTTACGTATATATATGTATATAAAAAGGTGAGTTAGGCGTGTGTGCGCGCGAGTACTAGTCTCAACGAATTCCAGCGACCGAGCGACACCACAGAAGAATGACAGCCTCAGAGGCAAACTCGCGGCGTGTTTTTAAAGAGCAAACGAAAGACACAGCACAGCACAGAACACACAGCACAGCATATGCAAATAGAGAGAGCAACTTCGTAACGTAGCGCGAGAAATTTACGTAGACAACAGCGTGCAGATAATAATTAACTTTACTGCATTACGTTAATGGCAAGCAATAGAAATGTGGGTGTGTATGTAATTTAACTAATGGAAAAATGTAAATCGAAAATCCAGCGATGACTTGCCACGCCAGCTGCACTCGTATACTGTGTGTGTTTATTTCCCTCACTGCACGCTCCCCTCTTGTGCAACAGCCCTGTTTATCGACGACCCTGCCACGGCTGAAACCATGCGGCACACATTTATCACATTTTACTAACCTTTTCGTTCTCTGACACTACCATGATGTCAATGAGAATTTTATTCAGAAATTACTGTATACGCACTCGATTTGCGTATTAAGACACCCGACAATTATTAGTTAAACGTTAAATAATTGCGTCTGGCTAACTTTGTAAGTTCAATACAGCGTGACCGAATACAATGCGATCTAAAAACATGTTTAGTATTTTTTTGATACATTTTAATGTAATTTACTGTTACGGCTGATGGTCACACTGATATCGTACAAGACATATAATGCCACACACAGCTGTTGTCGTTTAACAGTCTGTTAATATTCTTTCAAAATTGCTACCAACAATAATTTAGATTTTTCGAATAATTGCTTATTTCTAAGGCGGTTAATTTAAATATATGTTATATCTCAGAGGTACAATAAACTGTGAATAGTATTGATTCTATAAGATCAAACCTTATCCAAATCTCAGTTCAGTATCTTATAACTTGAATATTCCATACGTAATAAATAAAGATTTATTAATCTAAACTGTACATTTATATTTATTTCTTTACTTATTACTCTTTCTTTTTAATTTGTTCCGACTCGTGCTTTAAATTTAATTTAAAGTCTATGGGCTTATCGTAGCCCATAATTCGAACATAATGTTCGGGATCATCAAATAGTGCTGGGTCAACGAAGAGCGGGCGATTCTTTACCAAAAATGAGGTAAACATGCCCGGAACCTCGGGCACAGTCACATCGCTTGCTCGAAACTTCGTCTAAAAAAAACAAATTTTAATGGGTGGAATAACAGATCAAATGAAATCTTCCACTCACCTTGATCTTCAGCAGTATTAAGGAAATTGTGGTAGCAATATATTCATCAGTAGCTTGATTATAGTGTAGCTCCGTCACATATTTCTTGGTTACCAAATGTAGCAGAATCGGCGTTACAAAAGTAAAGAAACCACCCACTGAGCACAGGAAGACGGCCATGCCCGTACCACCGATCTTCATCCCCTGCTCCATGAGGATAGGCTGAGCAGCCAAACCGGCCAGACTGGTGCTGAGCGAGAACAGCTTCACCAGCCTCATGCGTGGAGCTAATGTTCCGTAATATATGCGTTTAAGATCCTTATCATCAGTGTCCTTATCAACCACTGGCGTTGCCAACCATCTGGGTTGCTGCTGCTGTGGTCGCTTCTGTTGCTGCTGTAGTAATTGTTGTTGGTGCTGCAATTGTGTTCTTGACCAGGCCCCATATCCGCAACTTGACTGAACGCGAACTGCACGACTTATATGAGTCATGCTCAGCGCAAATTTCTTGCCACAGCGTATTGTTAACATCTTATATATTATATTTGCTCAAGATTAATTAGTTTCTTATATTTCTTCCTATTGGCTGCTTGCAAGGGCTCTTATTATTTAATAACATAACACATTTCGGGAACAGCTGTGCTGTTAACATATGTTGCAGACTGTTAAATTAAGCGAACGTGTTTTGAAAGCCGTGAAGGTGGGAGCGCTTATGTGGTGGAGTCAAAGCGCGCGTTTTTTGAAACTAGAATTAATTTGTTCACATTTGTATATGTACATATGTATAGTTGGTTAAAAAAGATTGGGTTCTTTGATTGTGTAATGTTCTATTTATATCTCGCAGCTAATATGCAGCAGCAACAGAAGCTTAAGGAAAGCTCGGTCAATAATGGCATATTAAAAACCTTCATAGGCAAATAAAATTGGGAGTTGTTTGTCATACATACATGTATGTACATATGTATGTATGTTGCATGTTCGCATGCGAATACATAATCTGCTGCTTAAATCGAGTATGAAATCTATTTACGTGTGTGTGTGTTGGCTTTATTGTATCTGTTGCTGTTGTTGTGGGACTTGATTAACAATCAATTTTGTAATGTGCATGTTTGTGTGCACACAAAATGCGCTTGTAAATGCACATTAGTGCCAAAACGAACAGATGGGTAGGCGTGGCACATACATAAATACATATATATGTGTGCTACAGTGAAGACTCGTATAAGCGGATATAAATATAACATATATACATATATACACATATACATATGTAATTATCATTATATACTAAGAAAGGAGAGCTTTAAGTTGTTCGTTTAAAGAGGGTTTACTATATATATATGTATTCTTATAAGCATACGTAGTTATATATATTGTATATACATATTTCGTTGTTCGTCGCAACCGCAATTTTTTAATTGATTTCGCATTTTAATTGTTAATATGCCAGAAATTTAATTTCTCTCCACATTTATTATTGAATGTTCTTTATGTGTGTTTTTGGTTCATTGCTTGCCACAATTTGTGGCCTTGTTGCATGTCCATAATTTGTTTTCTATGTCAAGTGTTCGAAACGAGTTACTATCTATCTACATCTGCCTTCCCACTGCCACGCCCGTTTTTATTCCTACCAATTCTCCCTCTCGCTCTCTTTGTCTCTGTCTGTCGCATTATAATGCACTCAGACGTAACTAATCAACAATTTTCAAAGTGGCCAAAAATCACATTTGAGTTGAATTTGGATTTCAGCTTTTCGTCTCACCCCGCTTTCCCCTGCATCGGTCAACTGCTCTTGTGACATGTGCATTCGCATGCCACGCCCACCTGCCTGGCCGCCTGCTATGGCAATTCTTTTGTTATCTGTGCCTTTTGTTGTCATTTCATTATTGTTATTTCATGCATCATATGCACTACGCTCCCATCACCCACCGCATCCCCTCTCACCCCGTTTGACTCTTTCGCTTAAAATTTCACATGCAGACGAGCCAAAATAATTCATAGCCAAAAAGTAGCAATGATATATGAAGCTATAAAGCGGCGAGAGGGAGATGGAGAGAGGGTGCTGACTTAGGCAGCGCATATTGCACATTCCAATACACTGGAATATCAATTTTTATTTATTTCATATTTCCTGCCGATATACATATGTATGTATGTCTGAATATGTGCATTGAATTCTGTTTAATGTAATTTCTCATTCCATTTGCTTTTGCTTAATTTAATTCCTTCCTTTAAAATATAAATGATGCACAATTATGAGTTCCTTTCGAGTCAAAACTTAAAAACGAACAACTCAACTCAGAATTAGCTCAACTCAATTGCTGCTGCAATCACTCATTTGTATCTCAGACATTCTGCAAAGGTTCGCTGCAACATGTTGTGTTCGCTGTTTGATGTTGTGGCTCGTTAAGGAGCACGGCGAACTCTTATACACAACATGGCGGATTGCCTGTTGTGTGTATCCTGTTTGATGCAACATGTTATATGGATTATGCGAGCTCCTGTTCGTGTTGCAGCGCAACTTGAGTGTAGCTCAATTTTGATGTCTTCATTGGGGAAATTTGTTTGAGTGCAGAGCATTGAAAATATAATTCTGTTGAGGTTGTTGGAGTGGAAGGCTTTGTCAGCACTCGAAATTCAACTCAAACCTAATTTAGTAGCTCAAACGTAAATGTAAACCTAATTACAATTAACTTTCTAATGACGCCCGCTGCAAAAGAGGGTAAGGAGTCAAGGCAGCCAGCGAAATTCACACGATTCCTGAACGCGTTTTTGTAATTGTTGCATATTTGCATGCAGGTGCCTAGACCCTCGCAGCTAGACGTGCAATAAATCATTTAAAATTCACTTTAACACGCGCCAAACACCCAGCCACATCCTGAACGAGCAGACAGAACTAGACAAGGTAAACGAGAGAATGGCAGAGTGAGAGCTAGAGGAAGTAGAAGTAGAGAAGAGATGCAGGATCAACGACGCATGCAGTTTTCATAGCGCGTTCCCAAAGAGACGATGGCGGCGGCAGGGTAGCTGTTTGGTAAAATGCTAAACTAAATGCTGGAATAATTACAGACTTAAACTATGCGCATATTCAAAAAGAAGCAAAAAGAATGCGATGAGCACTCGAGCCAATGTCCACGATATGCACATCGGGCCATACAAAGACTACAAATTTTGAGAATTCGCTCGTACAGGTGGCAGGCGGAAACTTCAAACATTGTTTTATATACATATACTCATATTTACAGTGAAAGCTCTAAAAACAAATATCCTACACAGCACATGTTCAATAAATTATTCATTTTCGTAGTAGATTTTTTTCATTCAGTAAATTCAAGGAATACATTTTCTTTAAATATATAGATATCAAAGAATCAATCGAGTTTGTGATTTGATAATGCACAATATCATAGTGCTTTATATCAATAACATTAACATAAATTTTAATTAGTATTTTTTCTGTATCTGTACACGCTAGCCAGCATTCACTGTACTCAGCATATGTATGCATATGGGTTTGCCTAGGCGAATATGCTTTTTCATTGTCAGGCATTTGAGCTCTGTATTTTTTTTTTTACCTTTCGTATTTTTGCAGCATAATTCATGTTCACGCTAACTCGGCGCTATTATAATGTTTCGTTAAGTTATGTTTCGGTTTTGTTGTAGTCTACAAATCGGTAGTTCATTTTGTGCACATTTTCGCTTGGTTAGATTGTAAATTGGTTTATAATTTATACGCCCTTTCGAGTGTGCAACCAACCAAGCAATAATTTTCAACGTTTAATAAAGACAAATGTGTAGCAAATGGGTAAATTTCGGGAGCACACAGCTTTTGAATTATAGTTGCGCAGCAGCAGTATATAAGTATTTATATAGCATTTAAAAATATAGAATGATCTAGTATTTAATTTATGTATATTGCAGCGTACGTGCTTAAGCTTCTGCAATGTCAATCGGGGATCGGTCGATAGCTCGATAGGAAACCCCAGAGACCTGTCGATAAGTTTTCGCTAGCCAGTGAGGAGCCGTTCATCAATCGCTAAGTCAGTGTCATTATCGAACTATGAAATGAATGAGTTGAAAGTTGAAAGGCGCATTAATTAATTTGATACACATTTAATGTTAGTTTCATCAAGCAGCAGCCATAATTCACTTTGCCCAGTTTTCCAACATCTTGCAGCTCCTTATTTTGCCATTTTCATTGAGTAACTTGGTAGCTGTGGCAACGGGCAACGGGCAACGGGCAGAGCACAAGTTGTACTAAAATAATTACTGACAAAGCCTTAAATATTAAATTACACACTTATTTATTTTTGCTAAAAGAGAAGAGGTGGTAACGGGCGGCGTATGGACCCGCAATAATGAGAAGCTGCAACTACTCGACACTTGTGTCTGTTCCTGTCGCACTTCCTGTTACACTTCGCCTGCTGCTGCGATGTCCTTGTCCACGTCTTTTGGCTGGGCTATTCAAATACCTTTTCAGCCACTCTGCACTGCCATGGCCACTGCCACACCCCCTACTACGGCTACTGCCACACTCTGGTGTTTACTTTGTGGTTATTTTGAGGCTACAAGTTGCAACTTTTACATTTGCAGGCGAGGAGCAGGAGCTTGTCCTGTGGCGCTGGCTATGGATGTGGCTTTTTGCTGCGGCTGTGGCTGTTGACTGCCGGGAAATATGCTTAGATGCTTACCTTAATCTAATGCAAATGAAACGACAGCCGAGTGGGCGACTCTTTGCTCATCATCGATTTGGTGTCCTTTCATTAACCTCGATTGCGATGCGAGCAGAAAAATAAAAGAGGGAGAATCTTAAATTTCAATAATCTGACAACTGAGGCGAGACCAAACGACTGGACTTAGCAGTTGGCCAAGTTCAAACGATGTTTTATGCCTGTCCAGCTGCATGTGCATGTGCATGTCTTTGTTTCTGCACCAGCGCGTAGCGGACTTTGCCTGCAAGCTGTCTGCCAGCATTTAAATCAAAATTAAACCCACCGAAAATAAGCTACTGTTAGAGATATGAGAGAGGGAGTACATGTGGCAGACAAAACTGTACTGTAGTGCTTCAGTTGCTGCAACAGTCAAGTGTCCAAAGTCAATGGCTGCCTGTTGTTCTGCTGTTGCTGGGCAAACGTTGCGTATACGTAACGTGCTGTTTGTTTGCTTGTCTCTCTCTCTCTCTCTCTCTCTCTCTGTGTGTGTGTGTGTGTGTTTTTGCCTGTGCGTGTGGCGATTTAATAAAAATAGATGAGTAAACTGGCATTAGAGTCTGAGTGTGTGTGTGCGTGCCACACACAGACATTAACTTCATTGGCTTTGTGCCTTTGGCTCACTTCAAGCGTTACAAATTTAACTTTAAGCGTTTTGACGCTAAGTAGTTGATGGCTGCATCAGCAGCTAGAGCAGCAGAGCTCCAGCTGCTGCAACCATTGGCAACTGCTTTTGAGTGCACTCCCACATTATTTCTTTAGAATATATCAAAAGTTATAGTTAAAGAGTTGCATGTTTGAAGAGTGCAGACACACACACATTCCCAACAATATATATATAAAACCATACATATGTATGTATATATTTATAACACCCGCCCGCCGTCGCAGCGCATTCGCTTCCGGCACTTTGACTGCCTTGACTGGTTGATTCTAGTCAGCACGCTGCAATGCCAGCGCACAGCATCCCTTCTCCGACTCCTGCTGACATACACGCATCCTTGAAGCGAAATTGAAGTGTTTGTGCGAAGCGCACAAGTGGCCAAAATGTGCATGAAAATAGCTTAGAGCAGCATGAAAATTGTGACAGCAGCAGCAGGAGCGGCATCAAAAACTGATGTCGATGAGCTTCGCCAGCGCCAGCAACAGGACAAAGCGCCAACCACGCTTATGATCACAATGGCATTGCGAATGATAATGTTAAGATGAAAGGAGCAACGAGTATATGGAAATGCGGATGCGAATGATGTTACGCATACTCGTTTCACTTTAATATTGCATTACGCTCACACTCCTAGCTCTGCTGCTGCGCCCGCATATTTGTTGAGTTTCGTATTAAAAGTAAAAAAAAAAAAAACCAAGAAATCTGTTTGCCAAGCGCCAACCGCCGGCAGAAGGACATGCTCAGCAGCTTGTTAACAAGCTAAAGTATTTCAATTTACTTTTTAATTAGCTTAGCGCTTAAAGTGAAAAGTTAGCAAATCAAAAACATATATATAGACATTTTTTTTGACTATTTATTTATTTAACTATTTTTATTTTCATTGAGCTTTATTTCCCTTGAACATTTGTATTTATGTTATGTAATTTAATTGACTTCCTTTTGTTGCATAATACGGCGTATGCGTAACGATGGCAACAATTGCCTAAGCTCTATTCTGTGCGGCAGCTGAGCTATTTAGCCTTAACCTAAATGATTTTGAATAATGAATGCAGCTGCAGTTTGCCACGCCTCTTCCACTCCGCCCCGACCTCGTCGTCTCACTGTCGTCCCTGGCAACCAGATGCCAATTAGCTGCTGCTTTGGCTTTAAATCTCAGCTACTTAGTTTTGTGGTTAAATCTCGGGCAAAGTGCTGCGCATGGCTTCACTTGGTGAAAATTCATAAACGAACTTTATTCATTAGTTGGCGACGCAAGTCCAACAAACATCAACAGCAGCGACAACAGCAACAAAACTCGTGAGCGAAATAAGTTTCTGTGCAGCGAGTTGCTATGAAATTTAAGCAAGTTGTCATAAAAATGTTCACACCCAAATCGCATTACAAGAAACACCCAAAAAACCCAGCCATTGCCAGAATGCATCGAATAACCAATGCCACAGTAAAGTTCGCCACCAAAATCCACTGTGGTTACAACTTTTGCTCTTTAGGGGAAGGCTCCAGCTGCAGCTGTTGTTGCTGTTGTTGTTGTTGTTGTTGTTGCTATTGCTGTTCCTCTTACCGTTGTTGGCCACAACTTTTTGGCTGGTACAATTGACACCTTCGCTATGTGGGTGAAGTGGTCTTTAACGTGGCCTTAATGCAGCCTACCTACATCTTAATTTGGCTAGCAGCTTGGCAGGCGCCTCTTGTTATTGCCAGATGCTCAAAAACTGAAAGCTGAAAACTCAAAACTGAAAACTTTGCACACAGCAATTGAAGCGGATGAGCGACATTGTTTTTGCTTACGACAAAAACTAAACGTGCCCAAATCGAAATTCCACTAAATGCGCACAAAAAAGCAAAAAATAATGAAATGAGAAACAATAAAATTAAAATGAAAGTCACTGGCAGTAAGGCAGGTGAGAGAGAGAGGGAGAGAGAAAGCACGACTTGCATATGCCCTCACTGTTAGCTTTGTCCATCTGAATAAGGGCTGACTATTCTGTTCCTATTCCATGCCAGGTTTACGAATTTATCGTATGGATAGGTATGTAATGTGATATAAATGACATCAACAAAACTAGCATGCAACTAATATACCCCACTACACACATATACAATGGGTATAGTGGATGGAAAACGATTTCTTTAAGTTGTGCAAGTTCTTTTAATTTTAATTAAACGGATGAGCAGCAATTAGCGAAATAAATTCAACAATTTTGCAAATGAGCCAGGACTGAGGCCACGGCACTATGCGCCCAACTGGGCGTGGCAAGTGCATCTGTCGTAACTTTTGGCCGGAATGCGGGCCAAATAGCAAACAAACAAAATAGAGCAGCTGACAAAAAATATGTTTTTACTGCAGAATTTAGAAGTTCAGCAGCGACATTGACAACAACAACTGCAACAACAACAACAACTTGCAGGTAGAGCTCGCTGCTTTCCATGGGCTCTTCTTATAGGGCCGCACTTCAAATTCAAATTGAAGCTCTCGGCTTCTCCAGCTTCTTCTCCTCATCCTTAAATTCTATATACAGTTAATTTTTTTTCTCCATTTACTCGTTTTGGCTTTAATTGGGGCTCGCTTACTTGCATTTTCGTTGTCAGTTTTGGATTTGCTCCCTCAGAACTTAGCCAATGGCAAATGCATTCTATTCTCTCCCCTGTTAACTTCTTGCTGTACTTTCGCATTTAATTACGAAAGTTTTTTAATTAAATTACTGTGAAGAACATCTGTGTCAGGCTGAGGTTCTTTTTTTGCGCGAGAGAGCAAGTCAAATAGCAGCACCCTCGATTTGTGTACTCCATCAATGTGAATCCCCGCATGAGACGAATATGATGTAATTGTACATTCCCTTTATAAGAAAGGAAATCAAATCGTGCGTTTTGGGGAAGTTTATAAAATGTTGAAAAACATAATAATAAATACAATATATATGTATGTATACATAAATATAAAACCACAAATTCCCTGAATATTCCCACGAAAAGCTTACAATTGTTCTAGTTGCCCTCGCTGTAAGTCAAGAGCTATCCTTGATGATATCCGCGCGTGGTTGGCAACTGCTTGAGTTACCCTCGCAGTCATTCAATTTGCATATGCTTTTATATATGACGTTCGCAGAAAAATCACCTCGTCTATCTGCTCTCAGGGGCTTATCTTAGGTCAATAAGTTGATAGCACATTCGGGCGCTTGCCTCAGTCACAAAAATGAGCTCCGCTTGGCAAGTCGTGTTTCTTGTTGTGGCAGCACTCACAGCTGCGGATGCAGAATCTAGTCTGTCTATAGTTTCTCGCGCGGATTGGCATGCTCGGCCACCAAGTGGACCAATGACAGCCATGTCGCTGCCATTGGGACGTGCTGTGATAGCGCACACGGCAGGACGCAGCTGCACGGATGATCGGAGCTGCGCCGACCAGGTGGCCAGCATCCAGACGTACCAGATGATTCGCCTGAAATACTCAGACATTAGCTATCACTATCTGGTCGGTGGCAATGGTCGCGTCTACGAGGCACGCAGTCCCACTCAGCAGGGTGCAATTGCTGCTGGCAATAATGCGAATAGCCTGGCAATCGCCTTCATTGGCAACTTTGATTTGGAGTCGCCCACAGATGCCGCTCTGGCCGCTGCCCAGTCGCTGCTGGAGCATGCTGTCAGCCAGGGTGAGCTGGCCCAGAACTATGATCTGCTGGGGCACAGGCAGTTGAGCGCCACTAAAAGCCCAGGCGATGCGCTGTATACTGTTGTAAAGAGCTGGCCACACTGGAGCAACGTGGGAGATGCGGCGTAGGAATAGATTTCAGAGACAAATGCTTAGATTTCGACACGTAAAGACCACTCCTTACACATTTATTGTAAATATAATTATGTATAATTTGTTGCTTGCTTAAATACGAATACTAAACTTTTAATTTTGTTGATCTGTTTTCTCATTTCATTTGTTTTTATTATAATTTCTTTGTATTATATTTTGTTTTCTTCCATCTCGATAACTCGCGCGCCGAAACGTTTGGTTGTCGCTTTTGCAAAGCTCCCCGGGAGCACTGGGCCACAATAGAGATTTGAGACATCACATAGTATTCACTGAACTTCAAAAATAAAAACCTAAACTAACTTTACAGAACCTTAAAGCACAGAAGCAAAAGAACAGCTCACTTAATGCAGAGAAGATTAGAGGCAAAACTAGCTGGCTAGCAACATAACCTATATCAAGTGCTAATGCCAATATAGATAGATACATATCTATATACATATATGTATGTGTTCATATACATATATAGATATATAGTTTATGATTTAGAAAATAGAAATAGAAAACAAGGAACTATACAAAATTCGTAAAGTACTTAGGTAAAATTGCACTAATGAACGCCACCATTCGTGGCGGCGTTTCCATTCTGTTGCTGTGCTGCCACAATGGGCAGTTGGAGCAGCCAGTCTCGCTTGGCCTGGCCCTCGGGCGTATCACCACGCTGTGCGCTTAGCGTTTGGAAGCAGGTGGTCAATCCCACGCTGGGCGTGAACTCGGCTCGTTCGCGTAATTCCTCTTCTGTGGCCAACATAATACAATCCTCGTCAATCTCTTGGCCGTCCGCATAGGCTGGCTGATGTTGGTCGATGCCGTTCCGCTGCTGGGCTATGCTGTCGCTGTTGCGCCGAAAGGAGTCGTCGGTCTTCCGCAGGAAATTGTACAATGCCACACAGCCCAGCACCACCTCATTGACGTGCTTCTCGCTCACGCGCAGTGGCTGCGCCAGTATCGGAAATATATTGCACAATATGCGCAACGTTTGTTCTGCGTGAGCATTGATTTGTTCCAGAGCAGCGTACGCGGCACTCTCCTTAGCCACGAGCCGTGTGCTAACCAAATACGACGTGCTCGGTAGCACCGCATCGCCGGCAAGATAATAGCCCTTGCGATGCGGCTCAGATTTGGCCTCCAGTGCCTGCATCTTCTGCTCGATATGCTCGACGGCAGTGGTCTGGTTATAGATATCATTTGGTCGACTGTTCGCTGCACGCTCCACCTTCACATACTGGAAATTGTTGTCCGCATCGACGATGGCCGTAAAGATGACGGTCGCACGCTTTCGTTCGTCGTTGCTGATGCTGTTCTGCAGCTGAATGCTGCGCATAAACAGATTACCCACACACTGGGGCAGGTTATGCTTGCGCTCCATCTCGGTGGCCGCGTTGCGCCACTGCTCGTCAGTCTTTGGTAGTGTCACGTATCGGTCCTTCAGGTGCTCGTAGAAGCCCATACAGATATTGGCAATCATTTCGTTTATCACAAATTTGGAGGCACGGAAGCAGTAGTTTCGACAAGAATGCACTTCACCTGCAACATATACACATATATAATGATATATATTTACCATTCTATATATAGATAGTTTTAGGATGGGACTGAAATTAATTTATTAATATTTTGCTCACCCGTTGCCAAATACTTGAGCGTTATGGCCAGACGCTCCTCGGCGCTGAAAGATTTCTTTTTGCGCTGGGGCGCATACTGACTGATAATGGGCTCCAGTTTCTCTACCAGATATCGAAACTGGCTCTCGGTTATGGCTAAGAAGTAATTCAAATGGTAGCACTCGTCCTTGCGCGACTGCAGCTCACTGAGCAGATTCTCCTTGCTGAGAAACTCTGATTGGTTCTTGCGGAGCCACTCCTTGGTCCATTCGAGACGCCGTCGCGTATTCAATATGCCAGCTAGGTCGAGCGCACTGATTTTAGATGTTTGCGGCCGTGTGAGCACCGAGGTGCGTGCCGCACCACTTGCTCCTGCGGCAGCAGCAGCACCACCAGCTGCATTCAGTGCATGGGTATCATTGCGTTCTGGGCCAGGGGCGTTGCCATTGCCGTTGTCGTTGCCATTGCCATTGGTATTGTCCTGCGTGACCCCATTCGCAACAGCCGCGCCCACGCCCACCTGATGACTGCCAACTCCAGCAGCGACGCCGCCGCTGCGATTTACATTCGTGCCACCGTCGCGCTCGCGCAGCACACCGATAACCTTCAGTTTGATTTTTTCCATTGCCTGGAAATGTATTCAAAATTTGTAGTGGACATCTCTCATCAAAACAGTTCGTCAGCTCCTCGTACACGCCCCGCCCCGCCCACGACAACCACTCGCCCTCGTATACAGGGCTGTCACAGTCGCTTGCGTGTGTGTCTGTGTGTGTGTGTATGTACGACTGTGGCGTTTTGTGCAACAAATCGATTTTTACTCACCCTCACTCTCCGCTGCGTTGAAATGCCTTTCGCTGCTGCTGCTGCTGCTCCCGTTCCTTCGTTGCCCTTCCCTTTACCGTTGCCGTCGTCGCTGTCGTTGTCGTCGCTGTGTGTATAACCAGTTTCGTTCTTTGAGGGGTACACGGTTGGACTGTTGTATAATTAGAATTATTTGCACCACTGTCTCAACATTCGTTTGTTATCTTTATCTTCAGTGAATTTCACAAATTTACACGTAGATTTCAGTTCTGAATTTGATCTTTCATCTGCTTCTTGGCTTCCGTCAACTCAATACGATATGCGATAGCAACAACGGCGAAGAATCTGAAATTTTGGCAGTAATTTCATAGCCAGTTTGTGCGCTGTATTTTATGTAGATTCTTATATTGTTTAACTTGGTTTTAGCTGCTATGCAATTATGTGCTTAAAAACCACATTTTTCTTGATTTTTCACTATACAGTTGCCTTTTTCCAATTTTCTGTTCCATACGCACGAAGTATTGCTTGTTCGCTTCGTGTTGCTGCTTCGTCAGCTGTTGCTTTCGTCGTCAGCTGTAATGTGTTGAGGTGCAGAGTTGTCGAGCTACCAGCTGGAGAGCGAGCCAGTTTATTATTGAACTGATTCAATGAATTTGGTATTTTTGTCATTTAAAAAAAGTAAATAGTTGTTTAAAATCGACATTGCAGTCGTGACAATGTGAGCAAGCCTGCTGCTTAACTAATAAAAGTAATCACAGTCGGTTACAAATAATTATTAAAGAAAATGTTACTATATCTTGTTGCAAAAATCGATTTGTAGTTTGATCTATATAATTTAATTATAATTATTGGAATTGGTTTAATAAAATACTGGCTTCAGACTCTTAAGCATGCTAGCAAAATTCACATTCAAGTGAAGAACTTCCGTCCTCGCCTTGGCAGCCCGAATAAGGTATTTTATGGCACTAATTTTAAAATACTAAATAATCAATCAGATCCCACTTCAGTTTCAAACGTTTGTAACGGCCATTTTACATACTCTATATATGGAGTACGCAATAAACCCAAAATAAAACAATTAAAACAATTTTTTCATTAAGCATTTTATTTGGTTAATCATACGCGTGTGGTTTACAATACAAATAATGTTTATTTATTCTTTTTTTTTTGTTGTTTTTCTATTTGCTGTATGTTGTTAACACAAATATTATTATATTTATAACCCATTACACTGGCGATGCTAAGACATTGTAATCTTGTAATAATTTAGTATTAATTATGAATACACGGCAAAGGTGTGCATTACGAAAATTAGCATTAGGTATATGACTCTGTTGTATGTGTTGCGGCTTTTTGTGAATAATTACCATACATCGGCTGTGTTCATCTTGTATATAAGTATTTAAATTTTATCTATGCAAGTTTCTGTTTGGTTTTGTTTTTTTTTTTTTTACTGTATAATTATGTATGCATTTATGTATATTTTTCATTAAAATATGCAAGCGTAAAAATTTGCTTGGTTCTTGTAAAAAATGAGACTTTAAAAGCATTTCACTTCCCAGGCCTTCACTACTTGCTCTTTACATCCGTATGCAATTGTATATTTTGCTTAAATTAAACTACAATAATAAGCGACTCATTTAATACATACATATAATAGATATAACTACATCAAATTAAAAGCAAATGTGGATTCTGCATTCGATTACAATGCGTTTAGCTCGATAACTCTTGTTTCTTAGAAGATTTCATAAACATGTAATTGTAAAACATTAAAGCCAATTATAGAAAAATGTGAATTAGCCTTCACTTGCCATCTTCAACTTTGCGATTTTTTATAGTTTTTATAAATATATAAAATATATATATGTATATATATGCGTGTATATATATTTATTTATTATTTAAAACTCATGTGAATGCATTTCATATTCATTTAAAATGTTTATACTGATGAAAAAATGACGAATTTGCTAGATTTTATTATAATATAATCATCAAGCTTTTAGTAATATGAAAGTCCGTGACTTAAAAAGTTGGTGATGTGGTGTCCCATTCAGTGTGTTTCATAGTCAGGATATAAAAGACGCACTGTACTTCCATCCTTAGTTAAATGTCTTGTCTGTAATGGTACAAAGAAAATATCAGAATATTTAGTAAAGGCGAAATCGAAATTTCTATAAAGGCGACATATTTTCTGTCTCTGTCAAAGTTGAGCTCTGCTGCTTCTATATTGAGAATAAAATAAAAACCGAAAATCGAACGTACAACTAAAAGCCACAAGCCTTGCCTTATAATGCTTACCTAGCCAAATATTCTTAGTCACTGTTTAAGCCCCTTATTAATTAACTCTTTTCTTCTCATCTTTATTGGTGTTGTTGCTGCTGTTGCTGCTGTTGCGGTTGTGTCCTTAGATCTTCATCCTCAACCACCGTCGACTCGTCGTGCGACCAAAAACTGGCCGACATTTGAGAGGATGACATGCCACCCACACCAGGGAATGAATCCTCCATTAACGTACTTGATGCACAGCTCGTAATGCTCCCCGACATCTGAGAGTTTCCAGCGCTGGTCTGATACGTAGCCGTTGTACCAGCTGAGCTGGTGGTTTGCTCAATGCACAGGTTCAGAGAATCAACGGATATGTCCTTGGACATGCCGCTCTCATCCAGTGGCAACTCCTGAATACCAGTTCCACCTCCGCCGCTGGTAACCGTCGTGGTGGTTATCACACGTGTGACAGTGTGCTCTTGGCCATCGGCATCTGTGCTGGTGGTTGTGGTTGTTGTGGTGGTGGTCAAACCATCTCCTAACGTTACACCACCGCCAGTGACCAGCTTGGACATAAGATCCAGTTGCTCATCCCCAAACGATTCAATACTCTCCTGTCGTGAGTGACGCTTGTCAATTTCCAAGGAGTCAATGTCCGAACGTGTTGTCGCATCCTTGGAGATATCGAAACTCTCTATGCTGCTGGTCATCATGTCATGGCTTCGAATCTCCATGCTATCGATGCTGTCCTTTTCCGAATCCTGGCTGTCAATTTTTGACTTCGGATCCAGTTCGGTGGTTGGCAATTCGGTAATCTTGACTGTGCCACTAACTGCCTTCGAGTCAAACTCGTCCCTCTCTAGTTGTTGCTTGAGCAAGAGTTCAAGGTTTTCAGCTTGGCCAGCTGGCAGCACTTCAGTGCGGGTCACAGTGCGGGTTACCTTGGTGACCACCACATTGCCAGCGGCACCGTGGTCGCTGCCGTTTGATTTGTTGGATTCGTCCGAACGTGAGAGCATTGCCGCCTCCTCCTTGGCTTTGATCTCAATTAAATGAGCTTCAATGCATGCGTTTTCCAGTCCCTCAAAATCTTTGAGGCTAGATATTGAGACATCATCGCCAGGCGCTGTCCCACTGCCACTGTGCCTCACCATATAGCGGCGTGTAAAGCTACCATTGCTAGAATCTGTGGAGCCTTGGTGGCCACGATTTCGATTCTCTAGCGAAATGGCCTGCTCCAGCGACTCAAACTCTTGCAGGCTGCTCATGGAGACATCATCGTGCTCACCGCGGGAATGATAGCGACGTGCTGCCAAATCATATTCTGGTGTACTCGAGAAGGAATCCTTGAAACTGCTAATGCGACTGCTGCCCACCTCAAACTCTCCATCTTCCTCCTTAATATCCTCCAACACAGCGCCCGCTAGATCATAGGGATACCGCAGCTGCGTATCAGTCAGCTGCATCTCGACCCAGCGCTTATTAGCAGCTGCAGTATCGCTTGAATCGCTTTCCTCCTGCTGTTCGCTGCTGCTGCTGGCTCCTGTTGGCGGACTCTCCTCGAACTCAAAGTTGAGGTCGTCCTTGTACAGCTGGGAGCCCAGTTTCGGATCGGCAGGTGCTGATTTGATTATAATTTTTTCAACATCCTGATCATGCTTTTGTTCATATTTAGTTGGCTTGATCTTAATGCTTTTTCCACCCAGGTCAACCTCATTGGCCTCTTTGGCTACCTCCTCAATGATGACAAACTCATCTGAGATATCAGGTTGTTCAACCATTTCAAAGGAGTCGGGCGAATCAGCTGCCCTTTGATCATCGTAGTCTGCACCCACTTCGGCCCGCTTGAGTTCTTCAAGCTTCTGCTTATACTGCTCCTGCACTCGCCTCTGGAAGTCGAGTTCCTTTTCTTCCTCTTTGGCTTTTTGGTAAATGGCCACATCGCTTGCTTTGTTTAGCTCTTCTTCAGTGCGAACTTTATACAAAGTCTTCTCTGGGTAATCATCAGCGTCTTCTTCCAAAATCGGCGACTTTACATCCTCGGTGACCATTATGTCCGGGATATTTGAGTAGTCTTGCATATTTTGCGAGGGTCGCCGCTCTTCAATCATGGCAGCTTCCGCTTCCAGCTCCTCTGTCGCATCCTCAACAATAACTTCGGCTACCAGCTGGGAGGGTGTGAATGGACGTTTCTCAAGCTCGGAGCTGTGATCCATCTCGGCAGCTGCTTGCTTTTTTTTCTTATGCTTTCGTTCCTTCGGAGAGCGGAATTGACGAGCATATTCGGATTCGTAGGGGTCTGTATCAGACTCACTTTCCGATTCCTTGCCTTCACCTGGTGTTGGGGCATCCTTGTCTAAATTCTTTAACGCATCTCCCGAAATTGTGGTACTCTCATTGCGCTTGTGACCACGCCTCTTCGACTCACTACCAGGCGGTGTACTGGCATTCGAGTCTTGTGGCGAACTTTCTTTACTTTCCATTTCCATAATGAATGTGTCTTCGGGTACTGATGCGGATGGAAGTTGCTCCTCATGGCCATACTGAAAACCTTCAATACCTGTCAATGACGAGGAGCCGGCAGAACCGATTATGTCATCAAAGTTTTCCACAACAGTATCAATATTTGATGTACTCGACATGCTGACAGAGAGGATGCTTCCCTCATCTAAGCTTGAAGCTAGCTTCGACTCGTCAATTGAACGTCTCGAGTCACCGTGATAGAGCAGTATATCTTCTCCCTTTTCGCTCTCTCTGGGGCTATCCATCTTTCCTTCTTTCTCTTCAATGGGATAGGCTAGTCCCCAAGTGCGTTCGATCTCTCTCGGCTTGGGATACTCATCAATCTGTGCAGCCTCTGACGTTTGTTGCAGAGGTATGACTTCAGACTCAGACTTGGGCTTGAAAATCATCTCCTGAGAGCGCTTCATCGCGCTTTGCTGTTCAGTTGTGGGATAGCCAGACGCTATCATATCGAGGCTCTCATCACTATCGTCGTCATCAGCTCGCAGCTCGTGCAGGCGAGCCATTTCTTCCGCTTCCAAGGCATCAGCTTCTGTTGATGACGCTACCAGAGTCTCTGATAGCTCAGAGACATCAATGCTTATTAGATTGGCTGAAGTTTCTGACTGAGAGTCTAGGCTGCGCATGCTCTCATGTGAGCTAATCGACTTTCCACTGCTGCTACCTAGAGTACTGACTGCACTCACGTACTCGGTGCCATCGCGACATGTGGAAGGTGTGAAATCTCGTGCCGTTTGATATTCGCTCGATGTTCCGGCACCTGTAAGCAAGTTTTCTACATCTGACGATAGTGGACGACTCTGTGTTTTATCGAAACTCTTGTGGTAGCTGTCGCTCGAGCTAGAATGATCTACATCTGGAATGGACCAGCGGTTGGTGGAGTCAGGCGACGAATCGGCTTTTATGCGATGTACTACTAAGTCGACGGGCTTAATGCTGTTATCAGAAATTGCTTCCTCGAAGGCGCTGCTAATCGACTTATCTGCAACATTGCCTTCTGCGACTACAGATGCTGTGGCTAACCTCTCTGTGTAATAGTCCTCCATGGAGCTAAAGTCTTCAGCTGTTTCGGTAGATATAAAGCCAAGTGAGACTTGCTCCTCCTTTGCCAAACGCTCCTCCATTGAACTAAAGTCTTCAGCAGTGCCTGTTGAAACAAATCCTAGAGATCCATGATCATCACGTCGATCTACTTCGCTAGGCACATCGTTAGCATAATGAGCAATGACAGCTTGTTTGTTTAATGTCTCCTTGACTGTTGTATCGAAGAGACCCTCTGGTGGCTTAGTAGCATCTATTGTGGAGGCTTGACGCTCCGGTATGCCTATAAAGGAAGACACATCCTCAACATCAATATCAGAACTAAAGTCTTGAGGCACTTTGCTAAGCTCAAATTCTCTTTTAACAGCCCCTGTAGATTCCTGATTCTTTTCTATGGGCTTTTCAGTGAATGCCGGTGGCTGCTGTGGCGAGTGAAGTACCTTTGGTTTACTTGCAGTGGGAATTTCTTTTTCAGCCATTTCCCACTCACTTTTCTCAAGTGGTACCTCAAATTTGTCTGGCTTTTCAATAATTGTGTTGACTATTTCCGGAATTTCTTTGCTTGATTCTTCACTGCTTGAAGGCGCCACCTCAATAACCGCACGACCACTGGAGCCGGTCGACGTGGTTAGGCTCTCCTCGGTGGTTACTTTAGACATTTTAGCTTCGGTGGTTTTGTCTTTTTCAGCATTTTCAAATTCCAAGAGGTCATTTCTAGTTTCTGAGCTTTGTCTGATTATTTTGCTATCCAAAGCAATTGGATCATCGGGTTTCATAGTTACATATTCTTTAAAAGCGTCATTAGCTTCATCTGAATCAACTGAGACTTCCTTCATAAGACATATATCCTTTGCTTCGATCTCGGTCATTTCTGTCTTAGGCTCTTCGTCCTGCGGCGTCATACTAGGCGATTTTGTAAAGGTTTTCGTGATCACATTTCGACTTGATTCGCCAATGTAAAAGCTTGTTGTCTTCTCGACACCTTCAGATTTTTCTGTGTCTGCTTCGTCTACTGAAATTTCACTCGTTGGCTCGAAACTTTCAGTGTGATCCTCAGATGCAGTTGTAGTTGTTGTTGTGACAACATCCCTTAGCTGCGAACGAATCGACAGCTCTGTGGAGGGCTCGTCTGTTTTGGAAATATCCTCTGTAAAATCGAAACTACGTAGGCTAATGCTGTCGGATTGCTCACCCAATGCTGCCAGATTCTCAAACTGATCTGTGTGCTTAATGGGAGCACGGGGCTTCGGAACTGGTGCAGATGCATCAATATTTATATCGATCGGTATGTCTGATTGCTGAGCTTGATTTGGAATGGTGGTGCTATCTGTGCCTTCGGAGATGGAGTCGGGCGGGCTTGCTTTGAGTACGCGAGGTTTTGGTGTGGGTGTGTCTTGGCTGGTGGTCGTGAATGTATTGGTTTCGACCACCGTTTCAGCTGTTGTTTTAGTTGTTGTGGTTGTTGGGACAACAGCCGACGGTGGTATAGGAGTGGTATCGGTTGAGATTGGTAAATCGCCGCCTGTTTCTACAAAACAATAGGTGTGAAAATAAAAGCAATTTTAAAAGTGTGTTGCGAAATTGAAATCAGAAAGAAGATGAGATAGGGGAAACACAAGTATACGCAAGAGAGCAGGAGGATGAACAGAACAGAGTGTAATATAAGAGATATGAGTGATTAGTAAGCGTTAAATAGATTGATAGATAGGTTCTTAGAGATAGAGTAGATAGATAGATCGATAGAATAGGTGTGAATGATTGACTGACATTTATGGAGTTGACATGCATATTTCATATGAATAAACTAGAATAAATTGTAACAATTCGAAACATAAGATTAAATGCAATTAGAGCTCAACTTGAACAAAAAGTATTTTGATATTTTCGCTTTTATTGGCCGCCATTTCACAGGTGCTTATGAAAGGTAACCCAATAACGAATGTTATACGTTTTACATCTAGATTTTGTATTCACAATCTACAGAAGTCACCAATAGAGGAACCATATACAAAGCAATATTTATGTATAAATTAATGTGTTAAGTGTGTGGCTATACAGTTGTTATACTGATGATACCTGTGGTCAATTCTTGTATGTCATTATCGGGCGTTAACTGGGTCTGTGCCATATCGGCCATGGTATTAGTTGTGGGCGAAACGCTATCATCCCAACTGAGCTTCGAATACTCGCCCTGCAGGGCGCTTATCTCGTCCTCTTGTACAACTGTTTCGAATGCCTCATCAAATCGGGCGCTGACATCGTCTACGTCAGCGGATAGCTTTTCGATCTTATGCTCGATGCGTCTGGTACGCACCTCCATTTTATCTGCCCCTTCACTAGGCTCTACACACATACATACATACGTGATATGTAAGTATTTTTGGGGATGTGACATGATCAACGGGTAGCAAACATACAAAGAATACAGGATAATGATTAAATTTAACGGACTACTGCAACCCAATATGTAGGAGTATATATTTGATGGCGCTAAGGTCCTATAAGGTTCCTGCTAACTGCTGTTATTGTTGATCGAACGGATTGTTGCCTTGGCATTATAGATTACCTTTTGCTGTCGATGAGGCTAGTGGCTGTTGCTGTTGTTGTTGTTGTTGGAATTGCGTTGTTACTGTTGTTGTTGTAGTTGTTGCTGTTAGGTTTTGGGCATGCAAGGGTAAATTAATGTGCTCATCTGTGAAACTCATATTATCATCGAATGATTTGCCCGACATGGACTCAATAGTTGGCGATTTGATGACATCAACGCCGACAATATCGTCGCATGTTATGGCATAATTCTCACTCTCAGAATTGTATTCGTGCTTTATGAAATCGTGGCCATTGGGCTGTTCCCCATGACCTTCAATGAAATCGACACTCTCTTCGAGCACATTGTCGACTAGAATTTTGGCTTCCTCGCGTATGCGTGCCACACGATTAACATCTTCGCCATCATCACCTTCACCAACTTTAAGATCACCTGTAAAACAATTGCACATATTCATTGATAGGTAGAAATTAGACAGACAGATAGTTGACAAGCTTGGAAATCATGAGCGGCATGAAAAGCGAATTTTCGAAATCTTGTGATTAACTAGAATACGTATGTGCAGTATTATGTGATAGATAGAGGATGGAGTTGAAAATGCGGTGATATTGGTGAAGTGAGCGAGCGAGATCTTTGAACAGCGTATACGGTTTGTCAAACTGAGTTCACTGACTTAATAACTTTTTGTCTCAATGAGCTTTAATTGCATTTGTTAAACAATAAGAAATCACTTATAATTATCAAAAATACTTGTGAAGCGCATGAGAAAATGTTCGCGCAAAATCAAGATAAGCATTTTAGGTAGACGGAAGATGGCTGAACTTACCGAAAGTATGAGAGATATTCTCTGTATGCAGAATGTTTGGGGCAATTGTTGTTTTCGTAAGGCCTTCTGTAAACGAACAAGCGAATGATTAGTAAATGTATGGACATCTGGGAAAATAACATAAAAGTAACCTAAAAGCAATTACATACGTTAATTATACGCTACAAAATAAAAAGATAACACGGACTCAAAATAAGGACGAAACAAACAGATTCCAAAGATCTTTTTTTTTCACATTTTTGTTAGTTCTAATTACTAAGTACTTAGAATGTTAGTTGCACGACGCTTAGGTGATTAGAAATGTTGATTTTGTTAGTATTGTACGGGGGCACAAAGTTAAGGCAGACATTAGCATTTAAATTCAGGCTTTTTGTTGCTTGTTGTGTGGTAAAAACTTTAACGAAAATTTAATTTTATGCATGTTAATTATTAATTGTTTGGGTTTACTTACAATATGCTTGAGTGTATGTGTTTAATATATTCTGTTGAATTTATTCATTACATTAGATATCTTATTTAGACACTTATACGAGTTATGCAACTATTGTTAAATTGGTTAGTTGGTAAGGATTGGATACTTGAAGACTAGTTGTCGACTCTGGCGGCCGACTCATCGGACTCAACATATTCCACATCGGTATGGGCGTCTCGTATCACGCCCTTTATATGCACCCTCTCGGCGTCGGCATTGTAGCTCCTGCCGCTTTTCTCATGTACCACGGTATAGCTCTCATTCAGCATATCGTTCAGCTCCTTGCTGTTGCTATTGGCCACCTTGATGACCGGTGGCTCGAGTACGTCCTCTGCATCAGATGGCAGTAGCACGTCCTCCACATCAGTGTTCTGCTGACTGACGGCATCGTTTTTTAGCAAACGCAAGTGAAGTGGCTGCACTTTATATGTATTCTGAGATACCTTCGGTAGTTCAGCTGGTGGTAAGGAAGCATCCGAACCATCAGATACATCATCGGTGGAAGCGTCATCGGAATCAGTGTAGCCCTTGGCTTGCTGCTTCAGTTGGGCCACACGCTTCACGCTGGGCGGTAGGTCACATTCACTGAGTTCCATGTCCTCAACATCGGTTATGCCGTCCTCTTTGCCCTTGACAATATCAAGGAGCTTGTTCTTTCCCTTGCTGAGAGTGCGAGTCTTCATCTTCTTTCGTCGATTGGTGCCTGCCACAAAGATTTCCTCAACATCAGTCACAGATTCGGCATTCGAAAGCACCTCCAGACGCTTATTTTGCTGCTTCAACAATTCATTGGAGACAATGACTTCATTTTCTATAAGACTCGCTGCTCCCATGGCCATTTCCTCGGCAAGTGAAATATTTGTACTCAAGTCTTCGGCACACGAGTATTCATCTGTATCGGTATTATTCACATCTTTCAAGTGGTTATATATACCAAACTCGTAATTGCTCTTCATTGGCATAACATTGGTAATCGTATCTCCATTCTTATCCTCTTTAAGCTCAACGACCTCGCGATGGGGTACTGGCAATGCCTCGGAGGCAACTGAAATTATTTCGGGCAAGGCACTTGCAAGTGAAAGGTCATCACAGTAAACGTCCTCTACATCAGTTAGGCATGTGCCATCGTCACCAGAGGCCAGAATGATAGCACGTGGAATCGGCTGTTCATCTTCATCCTCATCGAAGCTATCCTCTGCTGCTGAATCATCGATGCCCTCAATGTCTGTGAGCACCTCTTCGTTTTTCGGAGCCACTTGCAGGAAATGTTTGTTCTCAGTATTGAACAGAGTTGACTTTGAGTTCCTGCGGTGCTCTCCACTAGCGTTAATGAAGGCCACATCGATTGGTGGCAAACTGGCTTCACTTATGCTCGCGCTCCTGGCAGCAGCGCCGCCCGATTCAGACTCAGAGCCCGAACAGGCTATTTGGCATACCTCTTCGCTGCCACTGCCAGATACCTGGAGCACCTCATCCTCAGACTTGCCACGCACATGAATGCCAATGCCGGTGCAGTCGGACATGGCGGATGCCAAGTCACTAATGTCGCTAACGACGGAGATATCTTCATATTGGTCAGAGTCATCTTCGTGCTTCTCGCCGTCGGCTATGTTAACACGTCCCTGATCTCCCACAGCATTGTCTAAATCAACACAGACAGACTTTTCACAGCCATAGTCCACCTCGGAGTCTGTGTCGTAGTCTTCGCAGTCGGTTAATAAATCGGCCAGGCCATTCAGATTTTGTGCTTGAAGGAAATTACCATCTTTGATTTCACAGCTCTCCTTAGCATCGTTGTCCACCGCCTGCTGGTTCTGCAATCCTTGCTGTAAAAATTCGCGCAGTGACAATTTCAGCTCGGGATAAGCAACGCTTTTGTCATCGTCGTCTGATTCAGTGTCGTAGTCCTCCACGTCAGTAACATCGTTCTCAAGGGGACTTGATTTTTGCTGCTGGGGCTTTAGCCTTGGCGATACGTTACCAGAGCTATGCCGAGAGTTGAGTCTTAGTACCTCAGCCTGGCTATCAAAATCTTCAACATCTGTGACGCCGCCGTTGTTGTGACCATAGTCCATATCATTGCTATCGGAGTCATGTGAGGATGAGGAAGAATTGGAATGTTGCTCGGCAGTTACGGATATAGTTGGGAGTTTTTTTGACATTTTGGTGGGTTTGGTTTTATTTGATTGAACTGTGGTTTTTATATACTTGTATTGGGTTTAGTTATTTGCGTTAGCTAGTTGTGGAAAATAAGTTAAAATTAAATTGAATAAAAGCATTTTGCAAATTGATATCAATTAGAAAAGTTGCGTAATGTTTTGTATTGCCCTAAGCATGGTGGGTATCGCTCTAAGCTATGCTTAATAAATGTATGATAGTGCTCTAAACCTAAATATATCTATTTACCTTTGGTTGTGCAGTATTTCTCCGTCTCTTTCTTTTGACGACTCTCACTCACCGCCACAATGCTGCCGCTCTCGACATGCAATTGTTGCGAAGATTCTACTGCACTGCCCGATGAACCTACTTGAGAATGCTGGTGCTGATGGTGGCGCCGCAATGTTTCCTCAATTAGGGCTAAGGGACTACGAGTTGGCTTTGGGGAGCCGGGGCTGGCGGCCTGCAAGCGCTCGGGATCACCAGCGCCAAACATGGGCAGTGCAACAGAGTCGGAGAGACTGGAATCGGTGGTATCAATAAAGCTGACATCGAATTCGTTAACATAGCGCTGTTGTTCATTTGTGGATTGAGGACGCATGCCAATCGATGTATGGTGCTCTCCATCAAAATCGGGTTGGCGGTAGATCACTTCTAGGGGTTTGTCGGGGCCGAAAGTCTTAGTGAAAACCTCGCTGGTTAGCACCTTGCGACTGTTGCTGCCGCTACCAGAGGATGATGAGGTAGAGCTTTTTGTACTATCACTTGATTTAATGGATCGTATGGTTATCACCTCGGAGTCGTCATCAACGAGCACGGTGCTAACCGCGCCGGTTGTGGCCGTCGGTGCCTTGTGAACACGCACTGTCGATGTCGATGTCGATGTGGCAACCTTCTGCTCTGCTGATAGCTTCATATTGGTCTTCTCTTTGTCAGTCTTACGACTGACCGTCACGGAACGAACGCTACGTCTGGTGCTGTTGGAGGACCCACTGGCACTGGTACTTCCACTGGCTGAAGTGCTCGACTCGTTCATTGTATCCTTCATCTGTTTTTGCAGTTTGGGTTCTATGGAACTGCGTATGTTTTTGCTGCTTCCCTCACTCACTTTGCTCACTGTCTTCCTAACGATTTTCTTATTGTCTATCTGAGGTTTTAAAACGGTGTCATCACTTTTGTTGCTTAGCTTAGATGAAGTTCTTGGTGTTACGGAAGACAAGCTAACTGGAACTTTGGTGCGTGGTTGCATAGTTGTTGTAGGTTTCTTCTGTAGATTTTTGTTATCAGATTCTATGGAAGTTCTGTAGACAATGGATTTAGTTACATTAGCTGATTGTGTCTTCATGCTTTTAGTTATTTGGCTCTTGGAGCCTATCACGTTTGCTTGTTTATTCTCTTTGGATGTTTGTCTTTTGTAAAGGCGATCTGTACTCTTTAATGACTCCTTACTTTCGGTGTGGGAGCCTCTTTTGGTCAAAACTAAAGGCTTTTCTGTACTCAATTTCTTTTGTTTTTGATCTATTGACGAGTTTTTTGTCAAGGCACTTGTCACATTCTTTGTTTTATATACACTTTCTCGATTGGATTGTGCCGGAGCTGGAGATTTTGGCGGTGCTGGTGATTTCGCTGGAGCCGGAGTCACACTTCGGCTTTCACTATCGGTATTCCGGCCGTAACGCATACTGTGAGCTAATGTTGGCTGCATATATCGGTGTGTGGTGGTAGATGGAGTTGGCGTTTTTGTTCGCTTGTCTTCGATAATTTTTGCCTTTGAGGTGATTTCTTTTTTCATTTTTATATTAACCACTTTTGCATTCTTGCTAACCTCTTTTCTTATGATAGTTGTTTTAGCTTTTGTGGCCTTAGTTGATGGACTTGACGAGCGAACTGAGCTGTTGTATGGTATTTTAGTGACATCTGTTTTCACCCTAGGTCTAGGCGTTGTGGAGCGACTATTTTCGCCTTGAGGATGACTTTCGTAAAATATTGAGCTCGATGCTGGACTTGAGGATCTTTCAAAGTGAATTTCACTTATGACTCGACTTGTAGCCGATGCCGAGCTTGTCGTTGTTGAAACAGAGCTTGTCACTGATCTCCTGGACTCGGTTTTCTTAGCAACCTTCGACGATTCACTTGATATTGTTTTGGGCTTCCCTGACACTTTGCTTGTGACTTTTGTGACTTTTGGCTGTGTTTGTGGAGCTTTCTTTTGTATTGTCCTCGGATTTTCCTTATTATCTATTGGCTTTTTAGTCTGGGGTTTTATTTTTGAAGCCGCAGTCGATTTTGCATTGACATTGCTTATGAGTTTTGGTTTCGATATTGGTGTCTTCGTTTCTTTAAATTCATTTGGTACAACATCTATACCTTTGTCGTCTAACTTCACAAAATAGGCTACAGGTCGAATTTCTTTGCACTCAATATTCTTTCTGTCCTGTGTAACTATTTCGTCCTTCAACTGATTAACTACCTGAGCCTTTTCTCCTAATATAATATTTGCATTTTTTAATGTGTCTTCTACAATTTCTTCAACTGACCGTTCACTTTCGGCAAATTCGGTAAACACATCATCTTTATGATCTAATTCTTTACGAGCCTGTAGACTCTTAAGAGTTTCATTAACAATTTTCTCTGCCTCCTCATCACCAGCTCTTAAAGTTTCCTCTACTATTTGCTGTACAGATCTTGTATCATACATATCCGGAACTGCCTCAGGAAATACCTTTTCTGCAGAATGTATAGATTTAACTAATGATATTGGCGTTCCTGATATTGGGCACAAAGGTGTTGGTAAGGGACATGAATTGACATGAGATACAACATCAACCTCGCCATCTGATAAATCTTTATGAGCTACCTTTGCTAAATTAGCTGGGGACCCAGGCTTTTCAACAGATTTTACTGCATCTGTAGGCAGCTTGACAACATCATTGATTTGTATATCAACAGATTCCCGAGTCTCGCTGACAGAAGTAATTTTACTTGTAGTCATAGAAAGTGGTACCAGAGGTGTGGTGGAGGGTAGGGTCTTATCTTGAGGTTTATCTAAATTTGTCTCTTCATCGCTTTCTTCGTCAGAATAGTCCTTTGGAGTTTGCTTAAATACATCCATAGGAGACTTGGGCTTCTCATCTAATTTAAGTTGTGGCTTATCGTCTTTTACGTCAGTAATTGGTTTTTGAATATTGTCAGATTTTTTGATAGGTTTGTCTGCAATTGGCAGAAGAGGAGTGGTTGAAGGAATAGGTTTTTCTTGTGGCGTCACAGATCCCAATTCTTCATCACTCTCATCGTCTGAATATTCCTTTGGAAGTGGCTTTGCTAACTCAGTTGGGGACTTGGGTTTCTCAACAGATTTTACTGCATCTGTAGGCAGCTTGACAACATCTTTGATTTGTATATCAACAGACTCCCGAGTCTCGCTGACAGAAGTAATTTTACTTGTAGTCATAGAAAGTGGTACCAGAGGTGTGGTGGAGGGAAGGGACGTATCTTGAGGCTTATCGAAACCTGTCTCTTCATCGCTTTCTTCGTCAGAATAGTCCTTTGGAGTTTGCTTAAATACAACTATAGGAGACTTGGGCTTCTCATCTAATTTAGGTTGTGGCTTATCGTCTTTTACGTCAGTAATTGGTTTTTGAATATTGTCAGATTTTTTGATAGGTTTGTCTGCAATTGGCAGAAGAGGAGTGGTTGAAGGAATAGGTTTTTCTTGTGGCGTCACAGATCCCAATTCTTCATCACTCTCATCGTCTGAATATTCCTTTGGAATTGGCTTTGCTAACTCAGTTGGGGACTTGGGTTTCTCAACAGATTTTACTGCATCTGTAGGCAGCTTGACAACTTCTTTGATTTGTATATCAACAGACTCGCGAGTCTCGCTAACAGAAGTAATTTTACTTGTAGTCATAGAAAGTGGTACCAGAGGTGTGGTGGAGGGAAGGGTCTTATCTTGAGGCTTATCGAAACCTGTCTCTTCATCGCTTTCTTCGTCAGAATAGTCCTTTGGAGTTTGCTTAAATACATCCATAGGAGACTTGGGCTTCTCATCTAATTTAAGTTGTGGCTTATCGTCTTTTACGTCAGTAATTGCTTTTTGAATATCGTCAGATTTTTGGATAGGTTTGTCTGCAATTGGCTGAAGAGGAGTGGTTGAAGGAATGGGTTTTTCTTGTGGCTTCACAGATCCCAATTCTTCATCACTCTCATCGTCTGAAAATTCCTTTGGAATTGGCTTTGCTAATTCAGTTGGGGACTTGGGTTTCTCAACAGATTTTACTGCATCTGTAGGCAGCTTGACAACATCTTTGATTTGTATATCAACAGACTCCCGAGTCTCGCTGACAGAAGTAATTTTACTTGTAGTCATAGAAAGTGGTACCAGAGGTGTGGTGGAGGGAAGGGTCTTATCTTGAGGCTTATCGAAACCTGTCTCTTCATCGCTTTCTTCGTCAGAATAGTCCTTTGGAGTTTGCTTAAATACATCCATAGGAGACTTGGGCTTCTCATCTAATTTAGGTTGTGGCTTATCGTCTTTTACGTCAGTAATTGGTTTTTGAATATCGTCAGATTTTTGGATAGGTTTGTCTGCAATTGGCAGAAGAGGAGTGGTTGAAGGAATGGGTTTTTCTTGTGGCTTCACAGATCCCAATTCTTCATCACTCTCATCGTCTGAATATTCCTTTGGAATTGGCTTTGCTAACTCAGTTGGGGACTTGGGTTTCTCAACAGATTTTACTGCATCTGTAGGCAGCTTGACAACTTCTTTGATTTGTATATCAACAGACTCGCGAGTCTCGCTAACAGAAGTAATTTTACTTGTAGAAAGTGGTACCAGAGGTGTGGTGGAGGGAAGGGTCTTATCTTGAGGCTTATCGAAACCTGTCTCTTCATCGCTTTCTTCGTCAGAATAGTCCTTTGGAGTTTGCTTAAATACATCCATAGGAGACTTTGGCTTCTCATCTAATTTAGGTTGTGGCTTATCGTCTTTTACGACAGTAATTATTTGAATATCGTTAGATTTTTGGATAGGTTTGTCTGCAATTGGCAGAAGAGGAGTGGTTGAAGGAATGGGTTTTTCTTGTGGCTTCACAGATCCCAATTCTTCATCACTCTCATCGTCTGAATATTCCTTTGGAATTGGCTTTGCTAACTCAGTTGGGGACTTGGGTTTCTCAACAGATTTTACTGCATCTGTAGGCAGCTTGACAACTTCTTTGATTTGTATATCAACAGACTCCCGAGTCTCGCTGACAGAAGTAATTTTACTTGTAGTCATAGAAAGTGGTACCAGAGGTGTGGTGGAGGGAAGGGTCTTATCTTGAGGCTTATCGAAACCTGTCTCTTCATCGCTTTCTTCGTCAGAATAGTCCTTTGGAGTTTGCTTAAATACATCCATAGGAGACTTGGGCTTCTCATCTAATTTAGGTTTTGGCTTATCGTCTTTTACGTCAGAGATTGGTTTTTGAATATCGTCAGATTTTTGGATAGGTTTGTCTGCAATTGGCAGAAGAGGAGTGGTTGAAGGAATGGGTTTTTCTTGTGGCTTCACAGATCCCAATTCTTCATCACTCTCATCGTCTGAATATTCCTTTGGAATTGGCTTTGCTAATTCAGTTGGGGACTTGGGTTTCTCAACAGATTTTACTGCATCTGTAGGCAGCTTGACAACATCTTTGATTTGTATATCAACAGACTCCCGAGTCTCGCTGACAGAAGTAATTTTACTTGTAGTCATAGAAAGTGGTACCAGAGGTGTGGTGGAGGGAAGGGTTTTATCTTGAGGCTTATCGAAACCTGTCTCTTCATCGCTTTCTTCGTCAGAATAGTCCTTTGGAGTTTGCTTAAATACATCCATAGGAGACTTGGGCTTCTCATCTAATTTAGGTTGTGGGTTATCGTCTTTTACGTCAGTAATTGGTTTTTGAATATCGTCAGATTTTTGGATAGGTTTGTCTGCAATTGGCAGAAGAGGAGTGGTTGAAGGAATGGGTTTTTCTTGTGGCTTCACAGATCCCAATTCTTCATCACTCTCATCGTCTGAATATTCCTTTGGAATTGGCTTTGCTAACTCAGTTGGGGACTTGGGTTTCTCAACAGATTTTACTGCATCTGTAGGCAGCTTGACAACATCTTTGATTTGTATATCAACAGACTCCCGAGTCTCGCTGACAGAAGTAATTTTACTTGTAGTCATAGAAAGTGGTACCAGAGGTGTGGTGGAGGGAAGGGTCTTATCTTGAGGCTTATCGAAACCTGTCTCTTCATCGCTTTCTTCGTCAGAATAGTCCTTTGGAGTTTGCTTAAATACATCCATAGGAGACTTGGGCTTCTCATCTAATTTAGGTTGTGGCTTATCGTCTTTTACGTCAGTAATTGGTTTTTGAATATCGTCAGATTTTTGGATAGGTTTGTCTGCAATTGGCAGAAGAGGAGTGGTTGAAGGAATGGGTTTTTCTTGTGGCTTCACAGATCCCAATTCTTCATCACTCTCATCGTCTGAATATTCCTTTGGAATTGGCTTTGCTAATTCAGTTGGGGACTTGGGTTTCTCAACAGATTTTACTGCATCTGTAGGCAGCTTGACAACATCTTTGATTTGTATATCAACAGACTCCCGAGTCTCGCTGACAGAAGTAATTTTACTTGTAGTCATAGAAAGTGGTACCAGAGGTGTGGTGGAGGGAAGGGTTTTATCTTGAGGTTTATCGAAACCTGTCTCTTCATCGCTTTCTTCGTCAGAATAGTCCTTTGGAGTTTGCTTAAATACATCCATAGGAGACTTGGGCTTCTCATCTAATTTAGGTTGTGGCTTATCGTCTTTTACGTCAGTAATTGGTTTTTGAATATCGTCAGATTTTTGGATAGGTTTGTCTGCAATTGGCAGAAGAGGAGTGGTTGAAGGAATGGGTTTTTCTTGTGGCTTCACAGATCCCAATTCTTCATCACTCTCATCGTCTGAATATTCCTTTGGAATTGGCTTTGCTAACTCAGTTGGGGACTTGGGTTTCTCAACAGATTTTAATGCATCTGTAGGCTGCTTGACAACATCTTTGATTTGTATATCAACAGACTCCCGAGTCTCGCTGACAGAAGTAATTTTACTTGTAGTCATAGAAAGTGGTACCAGAGGTGTGGTGGAGGGAAGGGTCTTATCTTGAGGCTTACCGAAACCTGTCTCTTCATCGCTTTCTTCGTCAGAATAGTCCTTTGGAGTTTGCTTAAATACATCCATAGGAGACTTGGGCTTCTCATCTAATTTAGGTTGTGGCTTATCGTCTTTTACGTCAGTAATTGGTTTTTGAATATCGTCAGATTTTTGGATAGGTTTGTCTGCAATTGGCAGAAGAGGAGTGGTTGAAGGAATGGGTTTTTCTTGTGGCTTCACAGATCCCAATTCTTCATCACTCTCATCGTCTGAATATTCCTTTGGAATTGGCTTTGCTAATTCAGTTGGGGACTTGGGTTTCTCAACAGATTTTACTGCATCTGTAGGCAGCTTGACAACATCTTTGATTTGTATATCAACAGACTCCCGAGTCTCGCTGACAGAAGTAATTTTACTTGTAGTCATAGAAAGTGGTACCAGAGGTGTGGTGGAGGGAAGGGTCTTATCTTGAGGCTTATCGAAACCTGTCTCTTCATCGCTTTCTTCGTCAGAATAGTCCTTTGGAGTTTGCTTAAATACATCCATAGGAGACTTGGGCTTCTCATCTAATTTAGGTTTTGGCTTATCGTCTTTTACGTCAGAGATTGGTTTTTGAATATCGTCAGATTTTTGGATAGGTTTGTCTGCAATTGGCAGAAGAGGAGTGGTTGAAGGAATGGGTTTTTCTTGTGGCTTCACAGATCCCAATTCTTCATCACTCTCATCGTCTGAATATTCCTTTGGAATTGGCTTTGCTAATTCAGTTGGGGACTTGGGTTTCTCAACAGATTTTACTGCATCTGTAGGCAGCTTGACAACATCTTTGATTTGTATATCAACAGACTCCCGAGTCTCGCTGACAGAAGTAATTTTACTTGTAGTCATAGAAAGTGGTACCAGAGGTGTGGTGGAGGGAAGGGTTTTATCTTGAGGCTTATCGAAACCTGTCTCTTCATCGCTTTCTTCGTCAGAATAGTCCTTTGGAGTTTGCTTAAATACATCCATAGGAGACTTGGGCTTCTCATCTAATTTAGGTTGTGGCTTATCGTCTTTTACGTCAGTAATTGGTTTTTGAATATCGTCAGATTTTTGGATAGGTTTGTCTGCAATTGGCAGAAGAGGAGTGGTTGAAGGAATGGGTTTTTCTTGTGGCTTCACAGATCCCAATTCTTCATCACTCTCATCGTCTGAATATTCCTTTGGAATTGGCTTTGCTAATTCAGTTGGGGACTTGGGTTTCTCAACAGATTTTACTGCATCTGTAGGCAGCTTGACAACATCTTTGATTTGTATATCAACAGACTCCCGAGTCTCGCTGACAGAAGTAATTTTACTTGTAGTCATAGAAAGTGGTACCAGAGGTGTGGTGGAGGGAAGGGTTTTATCTTGAGGCTTATCGAAACCTGTCTCTTCATCGCTTTCTTCGTCAGAATAGTCCTTTGGAGTTTGCTTAAATACATCCATAGGAGACTTGGGCTTCTCATCTAATTTAGGTTGTGGCTTATCGTCTTTTACGTCAGTAATTGGTTTTTGAATATCGTCAGATTTTTGGATAGGTTTGTCTGCAATTGGCAGAAGAGGAGTGGTTGAAGGAATGGGTTTTTCTTGTGGCTTCACAGATCCCAATTCTTCATCACTCTCATCGTCTGAATATTCCTTTGGAATTGGCTTTGCTAATTCAGTTGGGGACTTGGGTTTCTCAACAGATTTTACTGCATCTGTAGGCAGCTTGACAACATCTTTGATTTGTATATCAACAGACTCCCGAGTCTCGCTGACAGAAGTAATTTTACTTGTAGTCATAGAAAGTGGTACCAGAGGTGTGGTGGAGGGAAGGGTCTTATCTTGAGGCTTATCGAAACCTGTCTCTTCATCGCTTTCTTCGTCAGAATAGTCCTTTGGAGTTTGCTTAAATACATCCATAGGAGACTTGGGCTTCTCATCTAATTTAGGTTGTGGCTTATCGTCTTTTACGTCAGTAATTGGTTTTTGAATATCGTCAGATTTTTGGATAGGTTTGTCTGCAATTGGCAGAAGAGGAGTGGTTGAAGGAATGGGTTTTTCTTGTGGCTTCACAGATCCCAATTCTTCATCACTCTCATCGTCTGAATATTCCTTTGGAATTGGCTTTGCTAATTCAGTTGGGGACTTGGGTTTCTCAACAGATTTTACTGCATCTGTAGGCAGCTTGACAACATCTTTGATTTGTATATCAACAGACTCCCGAGTCTCGCTGACAGAAGTAATTTTACTTGTAGTCATAGAAAGTGGTACCAGAGGTGTGGTGGAGGGAAGGGTCTTATCTTGAGGCTTATCGAAACCTGTCTCTTCATCGCTTTCTTCGTCAGAATAGTCCTTTGGAGTTTGCTTAAATACATCCATAGGAGACTTGGGCTTCTCATCTAATTTAGGTTGTGGCTTATCGTCTTTTACGTCAGTAATTGGTTTTTGAATATCGTCAGATTTTTGGATAGGTTTGTCTGCAATTGGCAGAAGAGGAGTGGTTGAAGGAATGGGTTTTTCTTGTGGCTTCACAGATCCCAATTCTTCATCACTCTCATCGTCTGAATATTCCTTTGGAATTGGCTTTGCTAATTCAGTTGGGGACTTGGGTTTCTCAACAGATTTTACTGCATCTGTAGGCAGCTTGACAACATCTTTGATTTGTATATCAACAGACTCCCGAGTCTCGCTGACAGAAGTAATTTTACTTGTAGTCATAGAAAGTGGTACCAGAGGTGTGGTGGAGGGAAGGGTTTTATCTTGAGGCTTATCGAAACCTGTCTCTTCATCGCTTTCTTCGTCAGAATAGTCCTTTGGAGTTTGCTTAAATACATCCATAGGAGACTTGGGCTTCTCATCTAATTTAGGTTGTGGCTTATCGTCTTTTACGTCAGTAATTGGTTTTTGAATATCGTCAGATTTTTGGATAGGTTTGTCTGCAATTGGCAGAAGAGGAGTGGTTGAAGGAATGGGTTTTTCTTGTGGCTTCACAGATCCCAATTCTTCATCACTCTCATCGTCTGAATATTCCTTTGGAATTGGCTTTGCTAATTCAGTTGGGGACTTGGGTTTCTCAACAGATTTTACTGCATCTGTAGGCAGCTTGACAACATCTTTGATTTGTATATCAACAGACTCCCGAGTCTCGCTGACAGAAGTAATTTTACTTGTAGTCATAGAAAGTGGTACCAGAGGTGTGGTGGAGGGAAGGGTTTTATCTTGAGGCTTATCGAAACCTGTCTCTTCATCGCTTTCTTCGTCAGAATAGTCCTTTGGAGTTTGCTTAAATACATCCATAGGAGACTTGGGCTTCTCATCTAATTTAGGTTGTGGCTTATCGTCTTTTACGTCAGTAATTGGTTTTTGAATATCGTCAGATTTTTGGATAGGTTTGTCTGCAATTGGCAGAAGAGGAGTGGTTGAAGGAATGGGTTTTTCTTGTGGCTTCACAGATCCCAATTCTTCATCACTCTCATCGTCTGAATATTCCTTTGGAATTGGCTTTGCTAATTCAGTTGGGGACTTGGGTTTCTCAACAGATTTTACTGCATCTGTAGGCAGCTTGACAACATCTTTGATTTGTATATCAACAGACTCCCGAGTCTCGCTGACAGAAGTAATTTTACTTGTAGTCATAGAAAGTGGTACCAGAGGTGTGGTGGAGGGAAGGGTTTTATCTTGAGGCTTATCGAAACCTGTCTCTTCATCGCTTTCTTCGTCAGAATAGTCCTTTGGAGTTTGCTTAAATACATCCATAGGAGACTTGGGCTTCTCATCTAATTTAGGTTGTGGCTTATCGTCTTTTACGTCAGTAATTGGTTTTTGAATATCGTCAGATTTTTGGATAGGTTTGTCTGCAATTGGCAGAAGAGGAGTGGTTGAAGGAATGGGTTTTTCTTGTGGCTTCACAGATCCCAATTCTTCATCACTCTCATCGTCTGAATATTCCTTTGGAATTGGCTTTGCTAATTCAGTTGGGGACTTGGGTTTCTCAACAGATTTTACTGCATCTGTAGGCAGCTTGACAACATCTTTGATTTGTATATCAACAGACTCCCGAGTCTCGCTGACAGAAGTAATTTTACTTGTAGTCATAGAAAGTGGTACCAGAGGTGTGGTGGAGGGAAGGGTTTTATCTTGAGGCTTATCGAAACCTGTCTCTTCATCGCTTTCTTCGTCAGAATAGTCCTTTGGAGTTTGCTTAAATACATCCATAGGAGACTTGGGCTTCTCATCTAATTTAGGTTGTGGCTTATCGTCTTTTACGTCAGTAATTGGTTTTTGAATATCGTCAGATTTTTGGATAGGTTTGTCTGCAATTGGCAGAAGAGGAGTGGTTGAAGGAATGGGTTTTTCTTGTGGCTTCACAGATCCCAATTCTTCATCACTCTCATCGTCTGAATATTCCTTTGGAATTGGCTTTGCTAATTCAGTTGGGGACTTGGGTTTCTCAACAGATTTTACTGCATCTGTAGGCAGCTTGACAACTTCTTTGATTTGTATATCAACAGACTCCCGAGTCTCGCTGACAGAAGTAATTTTACTTGTAGTCATAGAAAGTGGTACCAGAGGTGTGGTGGAGGGAAGGGTTTTATCTTGAGGCTTATCGAAACCTGTCTCTTCATCGCTTTCTTCGTCAGAATAGTCCTTTGGAGTTTGCTTAAATACATCCATAGGAGACTTGGGCTTCTCATCTAATTTAGGTTGTGGCTTATCGTCTTTTACGTCAGTAATTGGTTTTTGAATATCGTCAGATTTTTGGATAGGTTTGTCTGCAATTGGCAGAAGAGGAGTGGTTGAAGGAATGGGTTTTTCTTGTGGCTTCACAGATCCCAATTCTTCATCACTCTCATCGTCTGAATATTCCTTTGGAATTGGCTTTGCTAATTCAGTTGGGGACTTGGGTTTCTCAACAGATTTTACTGCATCTGTAGGCAGCTTGACAACTTCTTTGATTTGTATATCAACAGACTCCCGAGTCTCGCTGACAGAAGTAATTTTACTTGTAGTCATAGAAAGTGGTACCAGAGGTGTGGTGGAGGGAAGGGTTTTATCTTGAGGCTTATCGAAACCTGTCTCTTCATCGCTTTCTTCGTCAGAATAGTCCTTTGGAGTTTGCTTAAATACATCCATAGGAGACTTGGGCTTCTCATCTAATTTAGGTTGTGGCTTATCGTCTTTTACGTCAGTAATTGGTTTTTGAATATCGTCAGATTTTTGGATAGGTTTGTCTGCAATTGGCAGAAGAGGAGTGGTTGAAGGAATGGGTTTTTCTTGTGGCTTCACAGATCCCAATTCTTCATCACTCTCATCGTCTGAATATTCCTTTGGAATTGGCTTTGCTAATTCAGTTGGGGACTTGGGTTTCTCAACAGATTTTACTGCATCTGTAGGCAGCTTGACAACATCTTTGATTTGTATATCAACAGACTCCCGAGTCTCGCTGACAGAAGTAATTTTACTTGTAGTCATAGAAAGTGGTACCAGAGGTGTGGTGGAGGGAAGGGTTTTATCTTGAGGCTTACCGAAACCTGTCTCTTCATCGCTTTCTTCGTCAGAATAGTCCTTTGGAGTTTGCTTAAATACATCTATAGGAGACTTGGGCTTCTCATCTAATTTAGGTTGTGGCTTATCGTCTTTTACGTCAGTAATTGGTTTTTGAATATCGTCAGATTTTTGGATAGGTTTGTCTGCAATTGGCAGAAGAGGAGTGGTTGAAGGAATGGGTTTTTCTTGTGGCTTCACAGATCCCAATTCTTCATCACTCTCATCTTCTGAATATTCCTTTGGGGACTTGGGTTTCTCAACAGATTTTACTGCATCTGTAGGCAGCTTGACAACTTCTTTGATTTGTATATCAACAGACTCCCGAGTCTCGCTGACAGAAGTAATTTTACTTGTAGTCATAGAAAGTGGTACCAGAGGTGTGGTGGAGGGAAGGGTTTTATCTTGAGGCTTATCGAAACCTGTCTCTTCATCGCTTTCTTCGTCAGAATAGTCCTTTGGAGTTTGCTTAAATACATCCATAGGAGACTTGGGCTTCTCATCTAATTTAGGTTGTGGCTTATCGTCTTTTACGTCAGTAATTGGTTTTTGAATATCGTCAGATTTTTGGATAGGTTTGTCTGCAATTGGCAGAAGAGGAGTGGTTGAAGGAATGGGTTTTTCTTGTGGCTTCACAGATCCCAATTCTTCATCACTCTCATCTTCTGAATATTCCTTTGGGGACTTGGGTTTCTCAACAGATTTTACTGCATCTGTAGGCAGCTTGACAACTTCTTTGATTTGTATATCAACAGACTCCCGAGTCTCGCTGACAGAAGTAATTTTACTTGTAGTCATAGAAAGTGGTACCAGAGGTGTGGTGGAGGGATGGGTCTTATTTTGAGGCTTATCAGAGCCCTTCTGTTCAGAAGTTTGTTTATGTGCATCAATGGGAGACTTTGGCCTGTCATCTAGTGCTTGGTGTGGTTTATCTTCTTTAATTTCGGAGGTGATTTGATCTGTTTTCTGGTTTTTTGTTTTACTATTTAATAATAGCTCGGATGTGAATTTGTCTTCGCATTCTAATGAATTTGTTGGAAATTTCCCCTTTTCGCTCTTAACTATTACTTCTGACTCTATTATTTTGGCGTCGCTTACATAAATAGATTTTTGCGGACTTTTTTCGGTTGTTGATAGTATTTTTATCTTGTGCAGTTTTTCATCAAGATCAATTTCTTCATCACTTTCACTCTCATGTGCTTTAATATGAGGTGTATCAGATGGAAAAATAGGTTTAAAATCAACGGGCTTTTGGGATTGTGGCGTATCGGCTGAAGCTTGTAATGGTATATCAATTTTTTCATGGGTTGGAAACTTATCTAATAACTGCTCTTCTATTTCAGTTTTATCAGTCTGTTGTTTCGGTCGGCTCTCATCTAAAATTAGTTTACTTAGCTTTCGTTCGTATTCAGTTGCAACGTTTATAAATTCTTTTGTGTCTGTAATGTCAGATTTTGAAATCGAATGCAATCGCTCAACTGTGTGTGCCAGTTTTGGAAATACTACATCATTATTGTGCATAGTTAATTCTACTGGAAACTCTTGCTTATCACATTGCTTTGATGAAATATAATCACTTTCTGGTGCCTGTTTAATACTTTCGGCTAAATTGTATTTAGTTCTTTCATCCAAAAGGAACTTTTCTGTTATTGATTTAATATCGTTCGATTGTAAACTGTCTTCACTATCTGGTTCCCTATGTAACTCTTTCGCCATATCAGAAACTTTACGCTTTGAGCATATCTTTTCGCAAACTACTTCAAGGTTTTCAACGCTCGGGCTTGTTTTATCCATGTGGAGCACCGGCGAAACTACCTTATGGTCAGGAGCACGGATTGCACCCAGATTTTCTAGAACCAAGTCAGTTTCGCTTAAAATCTGTTGTTCTATCGTGGATAAATCAGCCTTGCGATCTACTGTATCACGCTTACGTGGACTAAAAGGTGTAACATCTAAGCTCGTTGAGGTATACCTACGTTCAATGTCTTGGACAACTTCTTTCACTTTTGGCAATGTCTCTAATATGGTTTCCTTACTTACTAAGTCTTTCGGTAAAATGCTGCCAGGTACCTGTTCTACTTGTCTATTTAAATCTACTACCTGCTCATCCAAAGTCTTTTGCGTTTCATTTAAGTCTTCTGCCACCACAAAGGCCTTTCGCTTCTCACAAATCTTTTCGCACACCTCTTCCTCAATTTGCGCCATACCAATCGCTCCACGCTCCATAGCCTCAACAGGTGAACGCTTAACAACTTCGGTAGGTGGCTCGCATCTGGTTAACTTATCTAGTGCGAGATCTGCAGCAGTTAGTATCTGTTTCTCTACCTCCGAGATGTTCGGCTCTTTATGTTCCTGATCTGCTGCTCGCTTGTGTACTGGAAATGGAATAGCCTCAACTTCAGTACCGCTTATTTTATTCTCAATGCTCTGGACCACATCTTTAACAACTGTCACCTTATCGCCTATGTACTTGGGTGGTGCGCTCTGTGTGGCATTGGATTCCAAGGATTCCGTACTGCCATAGCTCTCCAAGCGCAATATCTTGCGCCTCACATCACCACAGCCCATTATCTGCTCTAAGTATTCCCTATCGCCAGCATCGCGCTGGCCATCATCCAGCTCCGTTTGTTTCTTTGGATGATCGATTGGCTTTGCAGTTAAATCTACTTTGGTGCGTTCTACTTGCGTAGTCAGAGTCGTCGTCGTTGTTGTTGTGGTCGTTGTCTTCGGAGTTGGACTACTTGCACTCATTTCTGTAAATGAGGTAGTGTCTTGTGAATATGGTTTCTGTATAGTGGGGGGAGCTGCCATTCTATGTAGCAGCTTATCAGTTTCATCAGTACTTGTAAATGTTTCGGTTTTTACATTATGAACACTGAAGTGCTCTATTTGAGGCGTTCCATGTGGGGTGGCGCAATATTTTTAAGAAGTAGAAACAAGGCAATATTTAGACAGTTAAACACCTATTACAAACAAACCAGACTTATATGGTGGGTTAGTTTATATACACTGTGCAATTGATTGCATGACTACAAGCTTGTACGCCATAAAAAACCCAGCAGCAGGCACAAACATGCAATTTGTTGTACGATATAAGTAAATGCGCTGATTAAGTTATTATTATTACATATGTATGTAGTTAGTTGATAAAGCAGAACAAAATGCGTCTCGATAGACATTCGAGCATTTCTTATCATGTACTAAGCTCTGCCATGTAAGTCTAGAGTATGGTCTATATGAAGTCGTGGATTCCTTGCCCATTTGCTGCTCTGACATCATTTTGAAATTCAGCTCAACTTGAAATTTTCATTAATTACGTTTGCATATTTTTTTCACAAGAATATTTAAGCAATTGTTGTATGTTTTAGATTTTGCATTCATTTTGGAGTTTGGAAACAAACTTAAAAAGACAAAATTGGCAAAGTACTGCAAGAATAATGATACCACGACATCATATGTCACATACGATACGATGCAGCCTTCGAGTTAATCAGGCGCAATAGTATAGCAGGTGCTTATTGTTGATGTTTTTGTTTTCAATCTAACTTTTACATTTACATTTACATTATACATAGTATGTAGCCAATTGGGATAAGGAAGCGCGTTAGGAGTGCATTAATGTGTATTTGTTGTAAAAGCCGCAAATGCAAAAAATGTAAATAATCTATAAACTAAACATAGAGTACGATTTATGCATGTTTACATAACGGCTACTGTGATGTTATTTTTATTTTTGATGTTAATTGCATATTTTACTATTCAATTTGACTTTGTTTTACTAAACATTTAGTTAAGATATTCGTGGTTTTGAGATGACAGAAGGAGAGAGAGAGAGAGAGAGAGTACATATGCTTTTTCGTTAGGGACTCACAGATATTACGAAAAGCAAACAGAACATAATCAAATAAATGATAAAATTATTGGAAACTTAAAGACATGGTGGTTACAGATATCGAAATTGGATTTGAAGTGCTGAATGCGGCAGTTTGGTTGGGATCGAAATGCGAAATGAGATCACAATGGAATTGGATCGATTGCTTTTCATATATATATTTTTCTTGTGGTCACTCAACTCATTTCAGATCCCAAAACATATTACGATTGACATATGAATCTATATAAATTTCGATAAGTTCAAAATTATCGAAAATTTCAGTGTTTATCTTAATGAAAAAAATCTTATAGACATTGTTAATATGTTGTATGTTATGTACACTATTTATATTGGCTTAACTTGTTATTGTACTTATTGATTTGTATTTGAAATTCTTGAAACCAATTGAATTGAAATTGAATCAATTATTGTAGCTTGCAGTATTTGACAATAAAACATAAACTGGATTGCATAAATAATTGCTGAAAAATTGCAAACGTAATTGTCATTTTATATTCGATCATAAAATAAACAATTATGGTTTATTATTATTGTTGCTGGATGTATATAAATATTTATAGAGTATAATAGTGAGAGAGAGAGAGATAGAGACCTATCAGCGATACCCATCTTATATGCTTAGAACTTTTCTAATTGCAACTTTTCAAATTTGCTTTTTTTCAGAACTTACCATAAAATTACAATACTTAAAGTTACTTTAGTGTTTGGGTATTGAGTTTTATAAAGTTTTGAGTGTAGTTTAAACTAGTTTTGTTTTGTATTCAAGTTAATTTAAGATGTTATCAATGCATTGAATAAACCACAAACAACAACTCAACGCTACAATGCTCGATTACTACTCGTTAAATTGAAACGCACAAAGAAACACAAAACAAATTAGGCCACAATATAGTTGAGGGCTTTGGCTTGGCCAGAAGGCAGCAGATAGAAGACAGCGCGTCTACAAGAAAATCGGCTACGTATTACCGTCGCGTGTACTTGGGCAAATGCAAATGTGTAACTAAATCTGCGAGCAAATGTACGCTCACTGTTTAACTACGCCAAAATGAACGAAACAAATTAAATTAAGTATACGCCAGCGCGTACCACTCGACGGTCTGCGCAGTGACATAACAAACAACACCTACCCCAAAACTACGAGCAGTTATATTATATTATATTACATATAAGGTAATACATACGTATATAGATATGTCTAACTAGAGCTAACTAGACGAAATAATAGGTTGTATATTGGAAACTTTTATGATTTAAGATTAAACTTGAATGCACTGCATTTCCATTTCCCCGTGAATATTTAGCCAAAGAATGCAATTGCTTTTTATCGATTCGTACATTTTGTGTTGACATTGTCAACTTTGAATGTTAGTCAACCACAGCGGCTGCAGCGGCGCCAGACACTAGCTGAACTATTGGGGATTTTCTCTTGTTTATGTTTTCCTCATTTGCCCGACCTTAGACTTTAGGTAATTGGATTAGCTGCAGTACTGCGACGTTACAACGGTATTTCATCGGTATTTTCTTGAAGAGGTTTTCTCACCATCTGCTGCTGCTGGCCAAACGCCACTCGGTGAGCTTCAATTTGAGATAGTGAATTGCGAATTATGGTTTCTTCACATACAGACTTTTTTGATTAAGATATACACACTAGCAGCTTGTTGCTTGATGCTTTTACGACTATTTGTTATTGTTAACAATGAACTTTTATCGTTTCCATTGATTCGTTGATAGTTTTAATGAATGGTAGTTTGCATACAAAAAGCCTTTGGATTTGAATTCAAAACGAAATGAGCTCAACGTACAAAACAAGAGGAGATACAAAATTATAAGTTGTACTAATGAAAATTGGAAACGAAGACACTACAAAAGGCTCAGAAATCATAGGGAAAACAGAAACCAAAAAACAAGGGGTGTTACGAGTTCACTTTCTTATACCAAAAAGGCAAACAAAAAACGTTGGTAAGTTAATTTACATAACAAATACGTTAATTGCATAGAGTAGAGGCAGCACTTACCAACTGTGGAAATGGCAGCGACACGTTCGAACGTCGACTCTGTGGTCGTGTGCAAAGTGGTCACAGTGTCGGCTAAATAATCTGTATATATATAGTGAAGAATCACATCAAGTAAGGTAATCAATCAGATGATAATTTACTATGCATTTACCATGCTTTAGATCGCCCAGGTCGGATTGCTCATTCTGCTTCTCGGTTTTGGCATCACTCGGTGTTGGTGGCGGAGTTTGGGAATGTGGTATGTCGCTCGCTGAAAGTATAACTCAATTAGCCAGAGATTCCGGTTTATATCAGAATCTTTAGCATACGCACCTATCTGTTTGAGTTCATCTGGCATTTCAATTAAACCCTCGCTCATCTTTTTGGTAATGGTCTCACCGACATATTTGCAGAACTCCGCATCGGTCAGCGATTTGCGTGGCTCAATGGACAGCGGTGCAGAGAGTCCATCTTCTTTGAGGACATCGCTCAATGGCACTGTGGCCCGCTTATCGAACGTATCGCTATCATATTCTGACATTACTTTAGGTATACTAGGCTGCTGAGCTTGTTGCTCCATCGCAAGAAAATCGGCGGTCAGCTTGCGTGCGGCAAATGGTGAAACTTCGCCAATTGGTGCAGCAGACTCAATGCCGTCTCCTGAAACGATGCTCGTCTCGGGCTCTACGACTGTGGTTTTAGGTTCCCTGTCAGTGGTAGTTTTAATCTCAGTTATAACGGTTGGTTCCTGCGCAGCAAGTTTTGTCTGCATTGTCGTTTCAGCGATAATCTCTGGAGACTGTGCCTGGGGCTGAGGCTGCGACTGAGGCTGCGGCTGCGGCTGAGGCTGAGTTTGTTGCTCCATCTTCAAAAAGTCCGCAGTAAGCTGGCGTTCGTTGAGTGGAGCAGGCTTCTGCTGTTGGCTGCTTGCTACCTTAGCTGGCTTCACAGTTTCCTCGACTAATGACTTTCTGGGTTCTACAACAGGTATTTTACTGGCTGGTGGTGCTGCTTTTACAGATATCACGGATTCTGGCTCGGAAGCTGTTGATGTCTGGCTGGACTCGATCAGCGACTCGGGTGCACTTCGCAGGCTGGGCAGCTGGCTTTGCTGTTCCATGCTCAGGAAATCATTAGTCTTCTGAAGTGTATCAAAGACAATGTGCTCCTCGATTTTGTGGAATGTCTCGATAACGCCAGCTACTTTTTCTGCCACTTTATCTTCCTTTTTGGCCGATTCGGGCAGTACTTGCTGAGCTGCAACCAGAGGCTCCTCCTTTTTGCCAGCAAGTCCCTCTACTTTGTCAGCCACCTGTGCTGGCTTGTCGGCTTTGATTATCTTTTCTTCGATCTTGTGGAATGTGTCAATTAGGTCGCTCAACTTCTCATTCACAGTTTCGGCCTTGGCAGCAACTTCGGGTTGTGGCTTGGATGGCTCGGCAGCCATTCCAGATGTCATAATCGTTGCAGTGGATACTACAATGTCATCAAAGATTTTCGCCTCCTTGTCGATTGACTTTCTGGGCTCCACCTTCGGTATCTTGCTTGCAGCCGGAGCTGCTTTTGGCTCGACTGCAACTTGGGCTGGCAGCTGAGTCTTCTGTTCAGCCTGCAGAAAATCTTGTGTCAACTTTCTTGCATCCGCATCGGCAATCTTGGCACCTTCTCCGGTCTTGACTGGAATCTTTGAGGTTTGTTTCTCGACCTTAGCCTCGACAGGTTTTTCAAACTCCGTTTCAGCTGCAGCCCGAGGTGCTGCTGTCGGTTTAAGGGGCTCTTCGCTAGGTCGCTTTACAAGTTTGGGTATTTGTGTCTTTGGCTCGCCGCCATGGAAATCGTATCTAACCTTTTTGGCCTCGAAGTCAGCAATTTTCTCCTCAATTTTGGTGCTCTCAATCTCAACTGTTTTGGAAATCTCTTCCGCAGCTGTAGATTTGGTTTCTTGCAGCTGTTTAATGGTCTCGCTGACCTTCGTTGTGTCTGTGGTGAACTCACTGCTCTTCTCCTTGATTTCCTGTTTGCCACTCTCGAAGGAACTGATTATGTTCTCCACCTTCTTGCTGGCAGTTTCAGTGACCTCACTGATGACTTGCTCAACCTCTTTGATGGTTTCCTGAGCAATTGTTGCCACCGGACTGGTCTTTTCCTTGAACTCCTCTGAGAACTTTTCATGAACTGTAGCTGTCGTTTCGGATGGCAGTTGATTGCGCTTTTCGAACTCCAAGAAATCCTCGGTCATATCACGCGCTTCCTGGCGGGTAATAAAGCCCACTCGGCTGGTCGTTGCCGTGTCCTTCTTAGCCGTCTTCTCCGCGGTGCTTATGTCCTGGACAATCTTATCAACCTTGTCTGGAGATGGCAGTTCTTCTTCCTCTGAGCTGCGTCCGGATGTTTTCAGCTTATGTGTCAACTCCTTATCGAATTCGCTCTTGCTCACTTCAGTGGAATCCATTTTGCCCATCTTCATCTTGATGACCTGCTCGGGCACTGTCGTCGTTTTGATTATGACATTGTCGGCGGGTAGCTGCATCAGAATCTCTGACTCGTGGTGCGCCTTCTTATCCTCAATCAAACTCTTGCGCTTGATCTCAGTTATCTCTCGTGTAATTTCCTTCTTTTGGGTTGAGGCTGGTATGGAGCGTTCCACCGAGAGACGCTTGACGATTTTCTCTCGGCGCTCGGCCACTGTTCGTTTTGCTGGTTCCTCATCGGACTCAGACTCTTCAACTTCCTTCTCTTCGGCTGAGTATTTGACTTCTTCGCGTTCGTTGATTTGCTGGATTCGCTTACCTAAAAGCAAATATGTGTGGGTGTTAGTTTTATGCCGTAAATTCTCAGTAGTAAATACTCACTTTCTCTGCGGACCAGCTCTTCTACGGACTCGGAGTTCTTCATAAGATCTGCCTCGTCAAACTCTCGCGAATGCGACAATCTGCCACTCTTGCACTTCTTCATGATGTCGTCTCTTCCAATGTTTTTAAGAGCTGTTTCCAGCGCTAGAATGTCGTAGTTTGGCTTATCTTTGTACAAGCGAATCATGCTCTGCGCCTGTCGCGCAATACTGTCGGTATTTTGGTTGATGATTTCGTCAATCTCATCGGTAGTTATGCCTATTTCTGGGGCCAACTGTATCCAGTCTTTGCCCAACAGATTGGATAGGTCTACAATGCGTATGTCGCCAATGTAATGATCGTTCTGATGCTTGCTCAGGCTGAACATCGAGGTGCGATAGGCAGAGGAGATGCGCTCAGAGAATGCTGTCGTCGAATCGGGAATGACAGCTTCTGGCAGGACAATGTTCAATATGCAGATGGGTTGCTGTGGGGGCTCGCCCTTGGCCACCTTGGGCTCCTTCATGAACAGCGTGCGACCCACAATATCTGCATGCTGATCCTTCACACGCACCGTGAAGGGCAGTCGATTCTCGCGGAAGGCCTTGAACTGCAACTGCAATTGATCACCCGACTTGGTGACGGGCACTAGATTGCCAGCCATTTCAATGTATTGCGGTTTGCCTTCGAGCACCTCGACATCACGGCTCTTGGCCACCTCCGTGTATAGTTCGTGCTTCTCGAGAGTTTTATCCTCGCGATCGTCGGTCATACAGAAGACGCGCAGGCGTGCCTCGAAGGGCTCTATTTTCTTGGCGAACACCACAAATCTGGCTATGAAGGGTACGTGAATGACTTCCCTATAAAGAGCGCATGGTTAATATGATCTATATGAGATCTAGCCTTTCACAGTCGACTTACTTGTATAGCTCTGTTGCCATTTTGGTTGCATCGGAAATGTTGCGACAATCCATCAGCCAGAAACGGGCCGAAACTGTTGTCGTGAATGAGACGCAGTCGTTGACAAATGTCAACGGCGTGGAGCCCGTCACATCCTCCCATTGGGCCCGGGACGGTCCGCCTAATGGATAATAAGACGTTCAATTTTCAAGCATAGATCAACGTAAAGGCGAATTGCATAGACTAAATATGAATAACTCTTTGAAAACTCTACTTATGTCTTATTAGCAGATCAATATGTAATTCGAAAAATTGTTCAACTAAATGAAAATGAAGAAGTTTTTGTCTTTAAAGAGAGAGAAATACGATAGTGTGTTATAATTACAAAGCAATTGTTTATATGTATTAAAGAGTATTATTGAGAAAAGTATTAAGATGTAAGTTATTTCTAAAAAGTACCGAATATGTATTTAGCGTAAGAGTTAGAGAAAAATTAGTAAATTGTTTCTTGTGGTCTGTGTGTCTGTGGCATATCGTATTTATATATGTATATATATGTAGATTAATGTGATGCTGTGACTGAGTTAGGTCTAAGCCTTGTAGAATGGATCAATGTACATGTATGTGTGTATGTGTGCCTATGTATGTGTGTGTGTGTCGCACTTTGGATTCAAGCATTATAGGTATTTGTTAAATTAAGTCTTTGGAGGGCTGTAGCATTTACAGGGATATACAGGTACTAAAGGTACTTGTTACGCTGACTTCAAAGCCATTTTGAAACAACATGCTAAATATGTTTGGAATAATAAAATTATTAGAGTTTTCAATGATAATTAAGTGAGCGTGTTTCACGTGTTTCTTGTAAATGTGTAGAAAACAAGAAAAACAAAACGAAAACGAAAACGAAACTAACCGAAACATACAAAATCATAGAAATTGAATTAAAACAAAATTAATAAGATAATAATAATAATAATAGACCTTGACTTGTTTATACACAATAAACGAAATACATTTAGGTTCGTTAAATATATAATATAGAGCTTAATTTCTTTAATAGCATAAATTTCATTTTTCTTTTCTTCTTCTTCTATTTTATTGTGTGTGAATATTTTTGTTTCATATTTTCATTTTCTCGGTTTCAGAAAAGTTCTCTTTGGGGCCACAAACAGTTGAGATTCGAAATTGAATATAAGTTTTTTTTTTTTTTTTGAAAACAATTTATATAGATAATATGTGAATATATTCTGCTTTATGTTGAAATCATAGGAAAGCATAACCAATCAAATCAAATCAGAACAATCTAAAAAAAATAACGAAACTACGAATTATCTTAAGTGCTTGACATTCCAAATTAAGAATAAAATGGGAACTAAACATATATGAAAAATAAGGAGAGTAAATAATTCAGTTCAAGTTTGTCCTTGATTTAAATACGGTTTCATTGGCCCAAAGAGCAACTTTAGCAGCTTGGTTTATTAGAGACCTATTAACATTTATTTTATTGTTTTTATTGTTTAATGAAAATGTGCAATTGATATATGAATAGAAAAAACCGCGTGCAGTCAGAAATTTCATTTAAGATATTTGTAATTTATTCTTATTTAGTTAGTTTACAGAAAGAGAGAGAGAGAGAGAGAGAGAGCAGCAAAAGATTTGTTTTTGTAGGACAAGCTTAAGAGTTCGAGAAAGTTAGCTTACTTCAAAAAAACGAAGCTGCTTTGATCTGAAGAAGCCTTGGCTTTAACAATTGGAAGGGAATCAGGAGAGGCTCAACAGAATTTGTTCCTGATCTTCATTTAATTTGATTTAATTTGCTTTGTTATTTTACAGAATACCCAAAGACGCAGCGCAACCCGAATTAAGGCAGGAAACAAACTAAACGATTCCAAAATGAAGTCAAATAAATGAAAGCAAAATAGATCGAAACGAAACAAACATGTTGAAAGCATAGTAAAATATTAACAAAATAAAATACATATTTTTAGAAATATTTGCAATAGTTTTTGGTATTTTTTTAATAAGAAATTTGTTTTGAAATAAAATATGCAGAATTTTCAAATATTATTTTTGATTGAAATTTGCTAAATTGTTTCATTTGATATTTTTATATTTGGTTCATATTCAATATAAGTAACTATGTTTTGTTATTGTTGTTAATTATTATTAATATATATTTTTTTGGCATAGAACGAAACAACTAAATATGAACAAATAACATTTTGTTTATATTGTAAACAGAGTTTCAATTTGAAGAAACTTCATACATGTTTGTGAATTTCTGAATTTATTTTTTTTTATGGTTTTTTTGGACATTTTGTCATTTTTTAGTTACCTTTTAGAGACCTTTTCCGAAACACACCTTCAATGGATTGAGAAAACAGAATGGAATGCGTGCACAAATGCATTTGACGCATTAGTACAAAATTATAGAACAATTAAATACGGTTTCAATTAAGAATTTAATTAAACTATTTTTGTATTTTTAGTTTCGCTTTGTTCCAAAAATCAAAAACATATTCAACTGAAGTTCAAGGAAAATCATAGAACAAAAGTCATATATATATGTACATAAATAAGAAAAGAAGAGGACAAATATATATATTCATATATATATAGTATAATATATATTGGATCAAACACTGTTTGGCACAATGATAACATTTATTTGAGTACGAGAGAGAAAGAGAGAGAGAGAGAGTATATGTGTGATTGGGTTCGTATTTGTATCTGTAGTTGTGTGGGTGTAGCTTGGAGTATGAGCGTATTCTATGTCTGTATGCGGGGGTGAATGAACATTTAACTATGCTGTTTGCTGTTACGAATAGTATTGCTGTTATTTTTACTGTTTACTGGTAAGATTACAGTTACTGAATATAAAAACGAGGCTACAGTTAATCAAATTCGATCGGAATTTCAAATAGAATTTGGAGTACATAAATGCTGCAGAAACGAAAGAGAGTTTAACCCGAAACAACTTATACGCATCAACTACACAGACACAAGCACATTGTTGCTATCAAATGCGACCTGGATGTTTGGCAATTCACGAATTATTATAATTATAATTATTATTAATATTTTAATTATTATATTGGTAATTTGGCAATTTTCACTGTACAACATTTTATGTATATAGATATATATGGCATGTATATATAGTACATGATAATTGTATGTAGTACATTATAGTTAAATAAAGAGGAAATATATACTAAACGAAATCATACTAAATACAGACTAGAGTGGGACTAAAAGAGAAAACTAAATGGAAACTAATTAGAAAAGAAAGTGGAAATGGAATTATAAAAGGAAAGCCTGAGAGGTTTACAGATACAGAGAGAGAGGCTTCAGGTATTCGTTACTCATATAAAAAACATCAACCAACAAAACAACATAATGTTAAGTAGATACTCATTATTTATGTAATTTGCTTGACAACAACACAAAAGGGACGAACACAAACAAAGTTAACTTACCTGTTATCGAACAGAGCAGGCGAAGCGTTGGCGTATTGCCCGAGTACTGATTGATCATGCCCTGGCTGTGTGCCTTCGGGGCGGGCATGCTCAGTGTGATTGCCTTGTGGAATTTGCGACGGCGCGGCTCGACCGTTACGATCGGCGAGACGGCAACGCCGCGACCCAATAGCTTAGCCGTTAGATCTGGATCAACTGGTTGGGCCTAGAAATGTAACGAATTTTCGGCACTATAGACAACAAAAATCGATTTTCGGGCCACACACACACACACACACACATTCTTCAGCAATAATGATAGATGACGAACACAAAATTCAATAAAAAATAAAAACTATATATATGAACTATGCGTCGTTTGTTAAAATATATACATATATCTATATCTATATATGTATAACTCTAATGAATTGAAAAATACAGAAACTAAAATTGAAATTTTCAAAATGAAATGAGTTTTGGGCTAAATGGTGAACATTTTTGTTTTTGTCTTTTGTGTCATATTCTTTTTGCTGTTGTTTATACAATGCTTATTCAGGATTTAGATGTTTCATTCATACAACTATTATTTTTAATGGTTCTATTGAGCAATCGCATGTTTTTAGTTAAGTTAACTACAAACAATAACAATGTTCAAGCCCATTTATGTCCCAATAAATTTAGTTATCAAAAAAAACTTTGACTACAACTTAATCGAACCCTAGAAAACGAAAATCTCTGCAATTTGCCGAAAATAATATTTTATTGAAATTTATATACAAAATGCAAATTAAAATGTGCTAAAAAAAAAAAAACATTTTAAACTCGTGAGTGGGGCCATCATAAAATCGTTTTTTTTTCTCTTTTTTTTTTTTTTGGCTTACAACTTCGTTAGGCATTTCTGAACCGAACCCAATTGTAACGGTCTCTAAGCATTTTTACAATACATATATACAGCTATATAGTATTTTACAATTCCATTATGTTTCTTTTTGTTCTCAAAAAAGCAATTTAATCGAAAAATTAATGAATAAAAATTAAAATTAATGAAAAGATTTTCATTGTTATAAAGTTTTTGTTGAACTAAATTTATTGGGTATAGTACTTCATTTCAGTAAACTTTTATAATCTTATGAATAGGTAAGTTTTTCTCTTTTCTTTTTTTTTTTTTTTTAATATGATAATTTATAATAATAATAGGCATATGTATATTTAGTATTATTATTAGTTGTCTACTTCGATTGGACAAATTGTTTGTTAAAGTTTAAGAAAATATGCGATTTGTTGGATAAGTCGCTTGATCCATGATCAATCATCGTAAATAGATTAATATATGTATTTAAATATTATTGCAAGTCACTCTAAAGAAATTCCTTCTTTGTTTTTTTCGTGGAGTGCCAAATAATTCTCAACTACTTCTGCAGTGTGATTTCTAGTAAATTCTCAAACAAAGTGCATATTATATATATATATGTATATATCATAAGTAACACATAAAGCCCCCAAAACAACAAAAAAAATTTGTAATATTGTTACTAGAGGCATTCAAAGTAGGAATATTTCTAAACAAATCTAAATACTAGTATTGGAGTAGAATATTTTGATTTGATAATAGGTTCCGCCTTTCAAATTGATCTGAACTGATCATGCTGGATACATATTTATATATAGATATATGTACGTGTATATCATCGACGCGAGTTACAAAGTTTTTGGAGCGGTATTACATCTTGATTAATTAATTTGTATTTAAATGCGTACTTGTAATATTTTGGAAAACTTGGCTGATATACTTTCGGGAAGCTATTTATGTTAAATGCACGATTATTGGTGTATACTCTATGTAAATCGATCGTTTGCTTTTCTTTACGTTTCTCTTGCTTCTTGATTTACCAAATGAGCGAGAAGCGCTTCTTTTTGGGCACATGATTGACGCTGATCTTGCGTAGTTTCTCGGGCGCAACGCCTTTGCGTGGTTTAAAGAGGTTTACCTGTAAGCCAACTTTGATTTTCTTGGTCAGGGCGCCCTGCGGGAAGACGGCCTGAACCTGCGGCACCACAGTGCTGGACACCATGCCGCCTTCGGGTCCAATGGCATGCACCTCCTGGCGTATACGTGATACGACAGCAAAATACTGCGGGAAATCGTAGGTGACAAAGCGACAGACATGATTGCCGGCCTGCTCCTCCAGCTGAGCGATTTCTGTGACAGCACAAGAAACGAATGGGAAATAGAAATGAGAAAAGCTGATTTAAGTCAGGCCATGTCCACTCACCCTCTGGCTCGAAGCACTGTTGCATGACATCGTGAATAACCTCCTCGGAGTTGTCAATGGTATGTTCTCGCCAGGTTTCACCGTTGTCGGAACGTAAGATGATGATCTCACGCTCCTTGCCACGCAGCGAGGCGAAATGCGGCACCTCCATGACAACGGGCCCAATGAACTTGGTCGAGCACGGTCCCAGTTCAAGCACGCGGCTGGCCAAGGCCTCACCCTCCATCAACTGCGGTGGATGCATGGTGCGCTGCGGCTTTACATAGCGGCAGGTCACCCGCGTCGGCTGGCAGGTGGAGCGCGACGGTATTATCATACGGACGCCGCTGTGGCGACAGCCACGCATGGCGCCGCCGCGTGCATCCACCAGGAATGAGACCAGAAAGCTCTTCCAGCTCAGCTTGCGACTACAAAGAGCACACAATTAGGAACCGTATTTGAGTGAGTCGATTGATATACTTACCCCACATGTGGTGGCTCATCGTTGCCAGCTCCATTGGCTATATAGACACCATCGACCGTTGCCTTGGGCGAGTTGCCATAGACTTGAGCCTTGTGCGGACTGACCATCTCCTCGCCAATGGTAGGCGGTACTCCACCTGCATACTCAGCACTTTGGGTCATGCGATTGGAGTCCATGCGCTCATCGCGCGTAACATCAATAGGCAGCGAGTCATCGCCTAGGGATTTCATTTCATCAACGGTCAAATAGCGATAAGGTTGATCGGATAGCATATTATCTTCGCCTATGGGATTTTATTTTTCGTTTGTTTGCGTAGCATTTCGGTAGCATTCCACAGCATTTCAATTAAGCACAAGACAGTCAAATTGGCCATATAGCGAAGTATTGTTGTTGTTGTATTGTGTTGTATAGTGTAGTTCAGTAGTTGTTGTTATTGTTTTTATTTGATTTGCAGATGATGAGAGCGCAGTGCATTGAAAATAGAAGAATGCAAATGAGTTTTTCTTTTAGTTGAGAAATTTCGTCAACACTACATGCATATTTTGTATATGTAGATATACATATATATTAATAGGATGATATGTAAAGCTAGCATGAATCGTAAATAGGAGCAATAGAATATAGCTTAGTTTATAGATTATATCAGATACATCATTTAATATATATATGTATAGTATTTCATGCCGTGGTACAAAGAAGTCACAATTTTCACCCAAAATCCTAACACTTGTATATGTATTTACATGGACATCAAGGTATTTGAAATGAAACCGTTATGTATTTCAAAACTTTACAAACTACTTATCGATTTATATATATATCGATAATTCAAGAAGAATACCATAGCGATTTCATATCTTTAAGTGTTTAAATAAATCAAACAATTGAGAAAGGTGTTAAACACACCACATTTGGTGTTTCATGTGTTTTTCTGATGTTTACGACAACGTCAAGATATAGTTTATACATTTAGGCGAGGCAACCATATAAAGTGCTGCATTATCCTTGTTGATTGATTATAATTTGGATTCCAATTAGATGCCAATCAATGCCAATCGGCGCACTTGATAGCAGTCGGCTCTTCAATATTAATTTACAATTGGCCTTGCCACGTTTCAATTGACAACTTACTGGAGACATATAGATAGTCGCCCTGGTAATACGGTTGAAAGATCTGGATGTCTGGCCTACGGTCTCGATCACCGCCAATGCCAAACTCGTAGCATGCGTCCAATTCCCATTCTGTGTCACCTGACGGCACACATAAAAGGGGTTTGTTTTTTGTTTTCGATTTACTTAAGACTATTCATAACTTAGAGTATTGCTGTAGTCGAAGCATGTGTCTGTGTTTAGGTGTAACTGGAATATGAGTCTATACATACCACCCTCTTCCTCGGAATCGGACATGAAGGACTCGTGCATGGCTTCTGGAGCCACCACGCGATACTTTTCCTCTGTCTGAGCGGTAGCAGTGGCATCCTCGTCCTCCTTGGTAATCGACTTGAGAGAATCTAGCACACTGATGTAGCCCAGCTTGCGTGCAATATGCAAAGGTGTCTGGCCATTGACAGTCTGGGCATTTGCATTGGCCTTGTGCTCCAGCAGCAAGTTGACAATATGGCAATGGCCCTGCTGAGCGGTCTGATGCAAAGGAGTATAGCCAGCCTTGGTGGCCATATCGATGTTGGCCCCGTTCTGCAGCAAGAAACGCACCATGTTGGCCTGGCCGAAGTGGGAGGCCACATGCAGCGGAGTATAGCCAGCCTTGGTGGCCATGTCGATGTTGGCGCCGTTGCGCTGTAGAATCTCAGCAACATTGACATTATCCTCCTGGGCGCACAGATGCATGGGTGTTAGACCATTCTTGGCTGGATGATTGACGGCAGCCTTGTGCTCAATCAGTAAATTGGAAATCTCGGCATGTCCCTCCTGGCTGCTCAGATGCAGTGGCGTGAATCCAGCCTTGCTCTCGGCATTGGCCTGAGCGCCGTATTCCAGCAAAGTGGTAGCAATGTCCATCTGGTTCTTGCGCGCCGCAATGTGCAGCGGCGTATGTCCGTTCTTGGCGGTGGCATGTGGACTGGCGCCCTTCTCCAGCAGCAACAGGGCCACCTGCTGGTTGTTGTAGTGGCAAGCCACATGCAACGGGGTAACACCATTCTTGCCCTGTGCATCCACATCCGCCTCCTTCTGGAGCAGCAGCTGAGCGACCTTTATGTGCCCATACTTGGCTGTCAGATGCAATGGCGTAAAGCCCTTCTTGGTGGCTGCGTCCAAAGCAGCGCCGTTCTCAATCAGCACAGCGGCCACCTAAATAGATAATGACTTATAAATATACTGAAATTGCGATTCTCTATGCATCACTTGAATGTCTACGAAAATTAAATTGTGAAGGCGATGCATAGATCTAACTACCTGTTCAGGAATATAACTTGATATGAGCTAAAAATCATAAATAATAAATCAATGCAAAAAGTACCAAAATAATATCGAAGTGGACACATTTATTTATGGCCAACATAATAGACAGTAACAAAAGACATAACGAAACTCGTAATACTCGATGAATGTAACAGAAACAAAAATAAAAGTTATAGTTAAAGCAAATATACATAAGGGAACTTAAAAGCCAATTTCAAATGAAATACTCCTGATGACGTATCCAGAACAATTGCATTAGGTAGACGGTGTCGATGTGATCCGTTATCTTTTTGGCAATCAAGTCTTTTACCTCGTCCTGGCCCTCCTTGGCGGCGATATGCAGCGCCGTGTACATGTCCTTTGTAGTGGCATCCACCTGAGCGCCATGCTGCAGCAACAGCATCACAATATCAACGTTACCCAAACGCGAAGCGATATGCAACGGCGTTTGCTGTTCCCGAGCACGTGCATCAACCTGGGCGCCATTACGTAAAAGAATACGTATGATGTCCGTCTGAAATGAAGAGCATTTAAATTTGAAATTAGCGATCTACGTAACTATCGATAATTAAAAATACCGAGTACTTAAATAAGGGAAGGCAACACGATCCTTTTGTACGAGTATTTAATCGATTGCTCAAAAGGGCTTTCGATAACAATCCATATTTTTGATATCGATAGGAGCATTTAAATTTTATTAAATAGGAATTTAAATAACACTCACCTGATTGGCGCGTGCAGCCAAATGCAGTGGAGTCTCGCCACGCACTGTGGGCACGTCGGGGCTGGCATCGTGCTGCAGCAAGTAAATGACGATGTTCATGCAGCCCATGAAGGCGGCCACGTGCAGCGGAGTTAGACCGCTTTCCGTAGTAGCGCTAATGCTGGCGCCGTGGCGCAGCAACAGCTCGACGACCTTCAAGCGATTCTTTTTGCAGGCAATGTGCAGTGGTGTAAATCCATTGAGGGCGCGTGCGTTAGCATCGGCATTGCGGTCCAGCAGGAGTTTGGCCACACGCACGTGTCCGCAATGGGCGGCCACATGCAGAGCAGTGAGATAATCGACGGTGACCTCATCCACTGGTGCGCGATGATAGAGCAGAATGCGAGCAGCATCCACATGCTCGCCCTGGGCAGCCATGTGCAAGGGAGCCAAGCCGTTCTTGGTTTTGGCGCTGATTGGGGCACCGCGCTCTAGCAACATGTCTACGACTTGCTCGTGGCCGGAACGTGCGGCACAGTGGAGTGGAGTGAGGCCATCACGAGTCTTGGCCTCGATGTTTCCGCCCTTCTCGAGCAACAGCGAGACCATGTTCGTCTTGCCCCACTTAGCAGCCACATGCAGGGGGCTGATGTTATGCTTGGCCGAGTAGTTCACATCGGCGCCCTTCTGGATCAACAAATTGGCAATGTTCTGGTTGCCATAATGGGAGGCAATATGGAGCGGTGTAAAGCCCGACTTGGAAGTCACATCCGGATTGTGGTCATTCTGTGGGAGACAGTAGTTAACTATCCGCACGATATTCAAATTGTGCTATTTACTTACATCCAGTAGAAGCGTAGCAGCCTTTACGTCATCCTTTTTGGCAGCTATATGCAGTGCTGGCAAACGCACCTTGCCGCGTGTATCGCTCTCGAGAAGCACGGCTACAACCTTGTCGTGTCCCTGCTGCATGGCTACAGCCAGCGGAGTGAAGCCATCCTCCGTGGCCAAGCTCTGGTTAGCGCCATTCGATAGCAAAAGACGAACTACTGCATCGTGATTCTCCTGGGCAGCCATGTAGAGGGGCGTGAAGCCGTTCTGCGACTGCACATTGACAGAGGCATTGTGCTCCAGCAATAGCTTCACCACCTCCTCCTGTCCAGCCAGAGAGGCAATGTGCAACGCTGTATTCCCCTTCTTGGTGGCACTGTCAACAATCGCACCGCGTCGCAACAGCTCCGAGACAACGTGTATGTGTCCATCCTTGGATGCCAAATGCAAAGCATTCAAGCCGTTCTAGAAAGGATTAGTTCAGGAGGTAGATATTAGGCATTGAATTTCACTTCTCACGAATAATTTACTTACCGCATTGCTAGTGTTAATGTCAATGTTGTTCTTTAGGTGTTCCAGCACGCGCTCCAAATTTCCAGCGCGTGCGGCACGAAGGAAGGAAGTATTGCCATCGCCCTAAAATTATAAAAGATTATCTTATATAAGTAACAATACTCTGTTTATGAAAATATTAATATAGAAAGAAATTTTATTGTGTGCACAGAATTGCAACATTACACATGCAATATATATAGAGGTAAATCCATATAATCGAACAGTTATAAATTCAAAATAATCATTTGATGCTCCAAATCAAATAGACAAAACATTTTACCATTCTCTTATTGAATTCTCATTTCGATCGATGTTAGTTTCAAATAATTTCAATCAAATTATTACACTTTCACAGAGTTGTATGACTCAGTTTTTGAGTTGGGCAGAGCTATAAATCAAAGAGCTGTTCTCTGTCCTTGGCCAAGTGTAAGTTGCGTGCCAGCTGCGTGTTCATCAAAAGAGCTTTAGTTGTAGCAGAGGGCTGTTATTATTGATCGCATATGTACCTGCATGTGGGTAAAGAACCGTTACAGTCGTTGCGCAACTGAAGCTCGCACTGTGAACTGTGAACTGTGCACCTGGTTGCATGGGCAGGGGTATGGAGGTGTGGAAGAAGGGAGACCAAGTTCAGTTAGCTGACGGTCAAGGCGAGGGGTCAACGTCAGCGTTTTCAATGCGCAGGTGTAATTCGGCTTTGTGCCAACAGCTGCCTCCCTCCTTCTATTTTTAATAGCCACCCACAATTTGTTTATGTTTTCGGCTTGCTTTACGCTCCACTGAGCAGCATTTGGGGCGCGTTGCTTGGAATTCGATATCGAAAATGACGTCATGATGTGGCATTGGAAAACTGCAAGTGGAAGGCGGCTTCCAATTGGAAGGTTGATTTTCGCACTGGATACGCAATGCCGACAACGTTATAAGTGACCGCAGACAAGAGTCGCACTAAAACCGAACCGCTGTTTCCTGTCGGAGACTTCAGCTCCTAAGCTGTTGCAATGCATATAGGGACGTAGAGCGCGAAAGAGAGAGGGGTAGAGGGCGAGAGCAACGGTGACGGCAAATTCGAGGGCTCGCCCCTCAGCCAATACGGAAGTTGAAGCGGCACCTATTCATGGCATGGCTGGGCCAACACAAAACTCATTTCATATGCTTTTGTACATAAGTGTATATATGTATACAGAGAAGAAGCCCAACTCTAAAGGATGTCTTCAGGCGCTGGCCGCTTCCTTGTTTGCCCAACTTGATGAGGGGCAAACACACACAAACACATTCTGGCAGCCAAAGTTCAAAGGTGGCTCTCATGGATTGTATAACAAGCTGAATTGAATGCTTGAAGCCTTGAAGTGGATTTCCTTTGAACTTGTGTAACAAAATGTCGCCCAAGTAGCTAATCAACTCGAGACTTAAAACTGGAGTGCAGATTATAATGGAAAATCGGTGCAACAAATGGAGTGATATTCATTAAGTGAGCAAAGGCAGAAAGAATATGACTCATATTATGGATTTTCTCTACATCTCGGTCGCGGCATGAAATGTCGCATGTCATCATTAAATTTAACCTAAATCTGTATTACCTTGCAACACGGGTTGAGGCACGGACTCACGCACAGCATGTACCGTACCACACCCAGTTCGGATGACAAAATAGCTGTCGCTCTCAACAATAGTTAGCTATTTATTTATAGCTCATTGCATAGATGAATATGAATATATGTATGTATATGAATATGTACCTCATATTCATATTCCTATATCTTACTCAATTTAAATGCGACTAAGAAAAATCAATAAAACTTTGCAGTCATAAAAATGGCTACCATGTCCCAGACAGCCGCTATAATTAAGCCAAATTCTGAAATGTCTTTTAATAATTAACAAATTGAGTTTTAATTACTCTTTGCTGGTATTTGCAAGCCATTTTTCAGTCCAGACAATGAAAAATCGATAACGTGCAAAATGGACGCCAACATGGCCGTCTCAGACAGTCGGTTCGAAAAGTTAATACCCACTGCAATTGAAATGAGATATTTTCTCAATTATTTTCTTTACCTGTGCTCCATTTTCAGTGACCATTTTGCGTTCACCGTTTTTCAAATTGAGTAGAACAGCCGAATTTCAATCTTATGATAAATATACTTATATGTATATATATCTAGTATAGAAATATTGTGTAAGCGAGGCTCGCGTATGTCGTCACTGATTAGTCATAGTTTTTCTTTTTCACTCGACTAATTAATAAACTTTCTCGTTCGAATATGACGCGAATAAAGATTTAACTACTCGAGACTTCTTTTTGTTGAATTTTAAATGCACTCGCATCGATTTTTCCTTGGATTTTATGTAAGCTTCGGTGCATGGGTGTGCGTGTGTGTGCGAGGGTGTGTGTCTGCCTATGTGTGTGTGTGTGTCAGTGTACGTTTATATGTGACTGTAACTGTGACTGTGTCGCTGTCTGTGTGTGTGTCTGATTGGATTCCTTTTGCTAGTTAACACAGTCGCTTCTGAATTATACACGCTGAGGAGCGTTCGATTTTTGCTGCCGTTTTCTTCAATGTTCAACTCCGGACTGGATGTTTGCTGTGCCCGTACGAAGAGTCCTACCTTAGAGTCGTGGTTGAAATTCGGTTGTCGGCAAGCGAGCAATGCCAGGATTTTCGAAGGACCTGCGCACTTGCTTATTCCAATTGGGAAACGCCGCCCGTGCGGCCTGCGTCTGCGCCACCATCACCCAAGGGTGGTTCGCTGGCACTGGAAGCGGAAGCGTATGCCGCCCAGTCAGCACGTGCGTCGCGCTTTGTTGACATTTGAAGCCATTGGAAGCGCTGCAGCGAGCACGTGTGCAGCCAGTGCAATAATAAACAAAATATTAGTATAAAGTCTAATAAGAAACCAGTTGAAAACTTTAGAAATTGAGATACTCGATAGGAGTCTCTAAATTTGGGTTTCCCTCAAGGCTTCTCACGAACCCCAAATTGAAACTCGAGAGAATATTATGTGTAAATTGATCCTTGGGGACTTGGGCAATATTTTTCAGGGGAAAAAGTATCTCCTGCTGTCGCGTAATTAATTTACTGTCACACCCAACTGCGTTTGTAATTTCAGCATATTCTAAGTAATTAACTGAGCAAATATAATCATTTTGAAACAGGTCCTTGGCGCAGGCGGCGTTTAAAGCGTTGTTGACTAAGCGTAAACAAGGCTAAGAAAAACTACACACAATCCACAGTTGGTTGGTGGAGGGTTTATGTTTTTGGTTTGTTGGGGGGGGTTGATTTGCCTTCCAATCCAGCGCTTTGCAAGAGCAACTATCTTGGCTGGACTTTGTTTACTTCCAGTTTCGAATTGGAAATGAAATAGCAACCCTAAGACCCAACACCCTTACGAAAATCCAATCAGATGCGTATGCAGCCGCATTCAGAGTCACGTTTCGCCAAGTAAGCCAAGCCGAGGCAAGGCAAAGCAAGCCAAGTAAAAGGAACGACACAATTTCTACTATTGTTCTTGGCAAATTAGCCGATTGCAGGGAATTCCACCCTATTGCTAAAACTTACCCCTAGGCGATTGCATAAAATTGCATTTCGAATTGCATTCGTGACCGGAACAAATTGTGTAAAGTGCTTGCTCTGCTTTATATGTTGCAAGGGGTTGGGCCTCGGCACGAGGGTAAGCAACTAATGTGGCATGTGGCATGTGGCATGTGGCAGCAAGGTGTGACGCACATTTTGGTATTCAATTAATGAGCCTTTCAACTTGCTTTAGCTGGTATCTTGAAGCTGTATTTCAGTCTTTATCGCTTACCCAAACATTGGGCCTATTTGTTTTGGCCAGCAAAGGGTGTTCGATTACACTTTAAACCCATCGAACTCTTTGGGGTTGTGCACGAAATGCTCGAAACCGAGCTAAATTGCAGGTTTGCATGTCAGCTGCTACTCCATAATAAATGTTCTTTCAGCCTCTATACTCTATATTCACTATGAAGTGTTATATAAATTACTATAGAAATTGCTTGATTACTATTTGTGAACAGGTGATCTATTAAACATTATATAACTAATTACATTTCAACACCTTATAGTATTTACGAGAATAATTTATATTTATCTACTCTATGGAGTGTTGTAAATTTGTTTATTTTAAATTTTATTTATACTATATCAGGGTTTCGTATGATTTTGTTTGTAAATAAATAAATAAATAATTAATTCACACAAAAAATATGTAATAAATTCGAATTTTCATTGAAAACAAATTTGTTTCGGCAATAAATTGTTAATTTTGAAACTTTATAAAATATATACTTATGTATCTGAAAGATCAATTTCCAACTAGTAATATTAAATATAGTTAAATACTAATATGGAAAAGATGATCTCTTGTATCAATGGGTATCAACACAGAGTATTTAGACTTCGGTATACCTAAACATATTAGCCGTATTTCCTTATATATTTTTAAACAACTATGTTGGCGTCGATAAGGCTATCGCTTGTCGGCGCGACATGGCATATAACATTTCAAAAGCCAAAGTAGCCACAACAACATAAACCACGAAAAATAAGAAGAAGACGAATGGCTCGAAGTAAAGCGCCAGTCAGACGACACGGCCTAAGCTAATTGTCACAACTTTGATGACCTTTGAAAACGCAACAGAAATATGGCGAAGCGAGTCGCGACAGCCAATTTAATATAAAGCTACCCTGGGGCATCTGGTCGAGAGTGGGGAGTGGCTGTTGAAAGAGAGAGATAAAGAGAGAAGTAGTTCCTCGTAGATGAACAGTTCACTGCACCGACACAAAAGACGCCGACGCACAGAATTTAATAAAACAAAATAATGTAAATATTTTATGCACATAAATCTGTCTATTTCTGTTTTGAAATTCTTGATATATTTGGGTCAACTGCACTTTTGATAGCAAACAATTTGTGCGTGCATATACATATATTAATATATGCATATATACGTGTATATATTACATAAATCGAGTCCAAGTTGCCAGCGACTTACGCCCAAACTCTGCAGCGAGGGAAATCGTTTCTTCAATGTTTCCATGCCGTTGATTATTTTTTATACGCAAACAGACACAGACGCTTAAAATTTAAATGGAATAAATATATATATATACATATATTTATCTAAATATATAGACGAGTAGTCACGCGTTGGCCGCCACCAAGAACCGCAGACAGCGAGCGATTCGAGTCGTTTTCTAAATTATTTTCTATTCGCCGCGCGGCCAGAGACCCATGCGAAGAGCGAAAAGAGAAATTCGCCAATTGGTTTTATTTTTAAAACATACACAACAAATTTTAGAGAAGCAAATTATCAAGAAAAAAGCTTTTGGGTGTACAGGATAAATGGGTGTTAATGCGAACATGAGGCAGGGCTGGGGGTTTTATGGAATGGGCTGGAGTGTCGCTGGGGGTGCGGGTGGCAAGGTTCGAAGTTCTAATTTTGAAGCTTTTTTTAATAGAGCCGTAAGTGATGCCTGGGAGACGCAACGACGCCAGCGAGTCGTCATGGAGTGGCTAATGGGCCAGCAAGGACAGCGTTAGATGGGCTCGATGACTCATTTGGCATTCAGTTATTCAGCTCAAGGATTGCGATTGCGTCATTCAATGGTGTGTGGCGACTCCACACATACTCGTATACCCACACATAATAAAGATATATGTATGTACATACATATACATAAATACAATACAGTTAAGAGATGAGCCCCATGAATATGGGCAATTCATAAGTAAACGCGATCATTGCCCGAACTCTATGGGCGTATATGATGTACGCCGTGGCACTCACCGCACTCTGATGTCCTGTGGGGCAGTGTTCATGCTTATCGTGGTGCTGCTTATTGTTTGTGCCACAAAGCGGGGCGCCACCATGCTGAAAGACCAGCTCATGCTGTTGCTGGAAGTATTCATAGTGGCCCACATGCTCCGGGGACAACGGCTTGGGCGGACTTTGAATCGTCTTGGCAGCACCATGAGCTGTCGGATGATGCGATTTCTTGTGGTGGTGCTGCTGATGCTGGTGCTCATGCTGATGCTGCTGCTGGTGCTGGTGTTGCTGCTGTTCTGGATGCTGATGATGGGATTGCTGATGCGATTGTTGTTGCTGATGCGATTGCTGGTGGTGCGATGAGGCATTGCCATGATGTCCGCCATGATGATGATGATGATTGTGTGCCGTGGGTGGCGATGGCATGTTGTGGCCACTGTGTGGCAAATGCGACGAGTGCTGCACGCCTACCTGATGGCTATGATGGTGCGGCACATGACCTTGCGATGCCTCCAGTAGCGTTGGCTGTATGTGAGTCACAAATTGAGCCATGATGAAAAGCACTTAAGGCCTTGCACTTGTTTGATTACGATTTTAGAGACTTTTTCCACTTAAAATTTAGAGGCGTACATATACACACATATGTATACCAAAAAGCTGAGAGTGTGTAGCACTCACACACTCACACTCTCACTCACTCACACATGCACTTGTACAAACACAGCGGAACGGGAGTTGGAGACGGCTTCTTCGACGACGGATTAATTTTGCTGTGCGCGTGGACAACCTTTACGCAGGAGCAATGTCAAATGACTGGCCTAGCCAAAAGCAGCAGCTATCCCAGTTTTTGCCTTAGATGTGACGGGACTTTCACCTCGTCCTCGTCCTTCGTTGCTTCGCTGCTCGCTTCGGCTCCGAGTCGTGCGCGCTTTTTTTGGGGTGGTGCTCGGTGGCTAAACGGAAGCTTTAACCGGTCCGGACCAAGTTTTATGTGATGCTGCTGCTGCTGCGGCTGACGTGCCTGATAAGAGCTGCTGGCAATAAACAATTGATTTATTTTTGTTTTTCTTATTTTTTGTTGTTGCTTCCATAGCCCAAGCATCGATTTCGACACAGCAGTGAAAGGGCGGCCGTCTGTGCTTTGGGTATATATACAAAATATTGTTATTTTTAACATTACCTTTAAGCTAATTTTGGCAGCGCCTGAAATTATACAATACTTTTTTTTACTTATTTAAATAGCGCGCGTTTTCTGCTGCATGCAAAACTTTTTGCATAAAAAGCTTTTCGTTCGCTTTGATTGCTTAGTTTCGCCTTGGCCTTGGGATCTCATTTGGGGGTGTGTCTCGACTAGAGTGGCAAAACGAACGAGATTCGCCTGCATGCAGCGAAAGTTTATTGACGCCACTTTCCAACCCACGCAAGCTTCGTGCAAGCTGCAAATTGTTGTTGCTCTGAATTCGCCGCAAGCAAGCGGGTCTAATGTTCACATCTCGCTTTGGCTACGCTGCGACGTTTTGTGAGCAACAGTTTGCTCGTTTGCTTTAATACGACAGAGTACCTCGGCGAGTCAACAGCGTGACCTAAATAAAAACGGAATAATATTAAATATTTCTTAATTTGCAACAAGTTGATAATATATTTGCTGCGATATGGCATTTCTAAATAAGGTTTGTTGAGCACATACACAGTTTTAATTACTCCAGACAAAGCAATTACAGCCGCTGATCATCTGGCAGACATTTTGAAATGCGTTTGAAAGAGAGATAGAGATTTTTCAGATTATTTCTCTTATCTGTTGTGTTTGTACTTTGCCCCTTAGTTGGACTTGTGAACCCAACCGGAATTCCGAGACTAATCATTTTGTTTGTTTGCAGCTCGCAGCTCCTGCTATACGTCAGCTGGCCGCCAGCCGGTGCTACGCTGCCGTCTCTCACGTCTCGCCCACCGGTCCGTCCTTTGCCCTGACCGAGGAGCAGCAACAGCTCCAGGAGCTGGCGCGCAAGTTTACCCGTGAAGAGATCATTCCAGTGGCTGCGCAATATGACAAGAGCGGCGAGTACCCATGGCCGATCATTAAGAAGGCCTGGAGCTTGGGTCTGATGAACAACCACATACCCGCTGAGCTGGGTGGCTTAGAGTTAGATGTGTTCACGACCTGCCTGACTGCCGAGGAGCTAGCCTATGGATGCACCGGCATTATGACTGCTCTGGAGGCTAGCGGTTTGGGCGTAAGTGATGATGACTCCACATTGTATGTATAGATGCTTAATCACTACCATATTTTAGCAAACACCTGTGATCCTCTCCGGTAACAAGGAGCAGAAGAAGAAGTATCTGGGCCGTCTGCTGGAAGAGCCTTTGGTGGCAGCTTATTGTGTCACGGAGCCTGGCGCCGGCTCTGATGTGGCCGGTATTAAGACACGTGCCGAAAAGAAGGGCGACGAGTATGTGATCAATGGCCAGAAAATGTGGATCACCAATGGAGGCGTGGCCAACTGGTACTTTGTGCTGGCGCGAACCAACCCCGATCCCAAATGCCCGCCCAGCAAAGCATTCACTGGTTTCATTGTTGATCGTGAGACTCCTGGCCTAACACCAGGCCGCAAGGAACTGAACATGGGTCAGCGTGCATCTGACACACGTGGCATCACCTTCGAGGATGTTCGAGTTCCCAAAGAGAACGTGCTGGTTGGCGAGGGAGCTGGCTTCAAAATTGCCATGGGCACCTTCGACAAGACCCGCCCTCCAGTCGCAGCCGGAGCCGTTGGCTTGGCCCAGCGCTGCCTGGACGAGGCCCTGAAGTATGCGCTGGAACGCAAGACCTTCGGTGTTCCTATCGCCCATCATCAGGCAGTGCAATTCATGTTGGCCGACATGGCCATTGGCGTGGAGACATCTCGATTGGCGTGGCGCCTATCCGCCTGGGAGATTGACCAGGGACGCCGCAACAGCTACTACGCATCCATCGCCAAATGTCATGCCGCCGATATGGCGAACAAGATTGCCTCCGATGCTGTGCAAATCTTTGGCGGCAATGGCTTCAACAGCGACTATCCCGTGGAAAAGCTAATGCGCGATGCCAAGATTTATCAGATCTATGAGGGCACATCTCAGATTCAACGTCTCATTATCTCAAGGAACATGTACGAAATGGCCAAGGACGGTGCCAGCAGATAAGATGCTAGGTCACGGTCACAATCATCCTCATTTCACAAACAACGATAAATAAAGTTAATATATAAGTACTTAAAGTATTGCTGGAGATGTTGAAAACCATTTGATAGAGGCAGTCATATAGAACATATTATTGCTATAGATAACATACATACAATCTTAGCTAAAAGACACCAAATCGCGAGTCTAAATTGGGGCGCCCGAAAACGCTTACTGATAAGATAAGAAAGCTCTTGACAGTCTGCCCCCTTGGTTCTTTTGATAGGAGTTATGGCTATTTTCGTACGTCAAACATAAAAGGGACATAAAACACAAATAACAAAAGATATCACATTGACTTCATCCAGTGCACCAATGCAGATCACTTTCGTCCAAATAGAGTTTCAGCAAACCCTTTTTGCCCCTGGGAGTCAAAGTTTTCGCAGTGTCACCCCATTTTAACTGCCAAATGGCTGCCAACGTGGAGAAGGCTCCTGGCAAGGAGAATGCCTGCTCATCGATGCTCAGTTCCATGCGCTTGGGCAGTTGTCTCTGTTCCTCCAGCTTCAGCAGGCGCAGATCGTCTACCAGATGTATACAATTCGTGGCCAAAAGAACGCGTAGATGGGGCAGCTCGTCGAGCACATAGCCCAGGGCAGCTCCACTCAACCGCTCATTGTCACTAATGTCCAACCACTCCAGTTGCTGTGCCTTGGCCAACTGTTGTGTCATCTTATAAATATGCGCATCGATCAACCCGCAGCCAGCAAGTTCCAACCGCACAAATCGCTCACTAGTACCGCTCTCGAGCAGCGAAACCAGACGCTCCCCGAGTGCGAATCCGCTCTGTTCATCCAGTGGCCAACGTACGTAGCTCATATTTAAGTGCTCCAGGCGACAACTATTCAACTGTTCTGTCAATCGGCGCACACTTTGCTGCGTTAGCTGATTGAAGCTAATGTCGAAGCTGGTCAATTGCGTGTACGCCAGATCAAAGTCCTGCAGCTCGGTCAACTCACATTGTGAAAGACTCAGCGTTGTCAACGCTCGACCAGCTCGACTAGCACAAAACTTATGCAAAGTTCGCAGACTGGCGTTCCCCAGTGGATTTTGGCCAAGTTGTAGCTCCTCTAAGTTCTCCAGCTTTTCAATATCCGTGCCGCAAAGCAGCGCCTCGAGACCTAGATTACTGATCCCATTACACTTCAGTCGCAATGTCTTCAATTGCAATAATGTAGGCAGCGCCTTGGCCAACTGCTGACAGCCCTCGTTGCCAATGAAATTGAAGGATAAATCGAGCAGTGTGAGACGCGCCTGATGCAGCAAGGCCTTGAACAGTGGCTCCGTTTGAGCGTGACGTAGCCACAGACTCGACAGCTCCAGTGTGAGTGTACTTTGTGAACGCTCCAACCTTACCTTTATCTTATCGTCGACAGCTGTAGAAGATTGAAAAATTAGTTTATAGACTACCACGATTAATGTGTGCCGCGCACCTTTCTGCAATTGATGGCACATTTCCTCATAGCGTTGAGAAAGCGGTGATATTTTCCAATCTAGAATTGTGGATAATAGCATACTCTGCTCAAGAGCAACGCTTACTGAATCAGTCTCCTCGTAGGCAAAGCCATCGGATGTCTTGAGACGCAACAAAGGCGTGAGTCCAGTTAATCTAAAAATATATTGATTTTGTGAGACTAGGTATTTCAATATCTATTCTGATTTGCTCACTTATTGTAACGTCGCCCTGTCTCTTCGGCCAGCCAGCGCATGTTAATATCCTGTAGCTTTTTACGCTCAATGGGCACTAGCAGCAGCTCGTCCTGCACTTTGACTTTGAACGACACAGTGGTTGCCAGCACTGGCGTGGCTTGAACTTTGATAGGCGAAGCCATTTTGGACGGCGAGATAAGCAACTGGATGCCGGCATTTTGTGCACCACTTGTTGTGGAATCCGGTTCCGTGTGTGTGCGAAAGCTAATCAACGAAGCCCCATCCATCGAATCCTCGCCACTGCCCAAAGGACTTTCACTGCGAAAGCGACAAAACCCGCTGTCCAGCAGAGATGCCTGCTGCTTGGGCTTGGCATTGCTATTGCTGTTATTGCTGCTCATGCTGGAGGAGCGGGAGAGCGTTAGCTTACGCATTTGTTTCTGCCGCTGCTTCGAATTGGCTGCCTCCAGTAGCAGTTGATGAGCATCCTGCTCTGGGGGCGTAGCCTGGAACTCTGCATCCCAAGCCACAGCGGAGTCCTGCAGATTCTCCTTTGAATTAACCGGCCGACTACCAATGCTGCCCGAATTGTACCGCTTGCGCTTGCGTTCTGGCCCTATATCATCGATTAGCCAGTTATCTGCGTCTACTTCATCATTATCCAAGAGCGCGGCACGCTTCTGTTTGACATTGAGGTTCGTGCTACTGCTTGGCTCATCGTAAGTGGCGGATGTACGATTTGGACGCTTAAGCTGCGCCATCACGTTGCGATATTCCTTGCTAGCGCTTGATGGCTGCCGCGGACTGTGTGTCGAGCTGCCTGATCGATTGAGCATGTTAAAGGAGCGTCTGAGGCTGCGTGGTGCCAGCTCAGGCTCCTCCTCTTCAGCCTCTGAAGAGGCTGATGGACTAGAAGACGGCTGAGCATTGGCGTTGGTCAAGGGACGTGCCTGCCGCATGCTGCAAATGCCCACCTTGGAGAGCGTTCGCAAAAGCGTTTCTCGTAGCTGGGCATACTGCGCCTGTTCGCCATCGAGTAGTTGCTTGGATTGCCGCCATTTGTCCAATCCCTCAATACAAGTCTCATTGTAGTCTGTGCGTACAGTTGCATCGGCTCCCCGCTCCAATAGCAACTCGGCTACGTCTAGATAGCCATTAGCACAGGCATCGTACAGCGGTGTAATGCCATCACAACTAGTTCCGCCCTTGTCATTGATCGCCACTGTGGCTCCCTTGTCCAGCAGCAGCTCGACAATATCACGATAGCCGTGGTTGCAAGCCTCGTGTAGAGGAAGCCAGCCAGCATGATCGCGCACATTCACCGTGTGGCCCTGTTCGATCAGACGTCGCGCCAATTCCAGGTTGCCTGCTATGCAGGCCTGGTGCAATTGCGTTTCGCCTTTGTTGTTGCGCTTGATAGTGAGTGTGCGATTGCCGCGTGTAATGCGCTGTGGGCGTGGTTTGTCTGTCTCATCAAGATCGCTGGCATCGGAATCAGTGAGTGCATCCAAATCCACGTCATCCCCCCAGTCAGGTGTGTTCTGCTGCAGAGCTGCAGGCGCATCGCTTTCAGCATCCTCATCCTCGTCCAGCTTTGCCGCCTCCTCAGCCAGATTAATGCCCTTGGCCTTAGCCTCAGCCTCCAAGTTCTCAGCGAGTACAGTCATTTTATGCTTTAGCTGAAGCTTATGTAAGCGCACTAAGGCAATCCTCTCTAGCTTTGCGGACGATGATTCATCGGCCTTGGCTGCTTGTCTCAGAGCTTTTTGGTACACATCATGCACTGTCCAGAATGGCTGCGCCAGCAGCTCGCAAATCTCTGCAATGCTGCACAGCGTCGTAAATGCCTCCTCTGGCATATCCTGATTGAGCTCATACTCTTTCCACAAATACTCCAGCGCCTTATCGTACTGCTTGTTATCCTTGTAGGTTTGATAGAGGCTGACATAGATAGGCACCAAGGTCTTGCCTCGCTCCCCGTTAAGTTCTGCATTTTCCAGCATTTTTCTATAGTAGTCGATGGCCTTTTCATAATTCAGCAAATGGCAACAGCCATCGCCTAGTTTCTCGTACAAATCTTTTAGTTTGGCATAGTTTACCGAGCTTGTCAGCACCAGCTCATCAAGGGTTTGGCAAATCTTGACCACAACGCGCAAAGATCGCTCAATAGTGGCACGGTCATTCTCATCGGGGGAATGCTTCTTATACGCCTTGGTCAGTATTTGCTTCACACTTGCAAAATCTCCAGCACTGATCAGGATCTCTGATTTAGTTATAAGTGTCTCACAGATCTTTTTCACCTTATTGGGCAAGCGCTTGGCAACTTCCTGTGCCATATTGCAGTAGCGCAACGCAGACGCTGCGTCGTTTTTCTTGCAATTGTAAAGCAAACTCATCGAAATGTAGCACAAGTGGGTCAGCTCGAACAAATCGTGAGTTTTGCTGATTTTAATGGCTTTATCAATGTACTCAATTGAGGCCTCGAACTCTTCCATATGCTCTTTCACAACGCCGATGTTAAGGTAACAACGCGCTTGCATATCCAATTGTTCCAGTTTCGAAATTTGACCTGAAAGCCTACAAAATGGATTCTTGTCAATGATTGTCAAAAATAAAGAAGTCAGCACTTACTCTTTGATTAGCAAAAGACTCCGCAGAAAACTCTTCTCTGCCAGCTTCAATTGCTCCATAGCACCAGAAGCTGAGGTCTCTGATAGACTCTGTCCGTGCAGTAGATGTACACGTCCTAACGTTGCATAGGCCCGCTGCTGCTCCACTTTGTTTTGTATCCTTTTGGCAATTTCTGCCACGAGTAAGCAGTATTTACAACGATATAGATATCCTATACAGCAACTACTACTCACTTAAATAATCATTGATGTGATCCTTGGCAGCATCGTATTCACAAAGCAATGTAAACATTTCGCCCAGCATGCGCTTCGCCTTAGCGGTCTCCAGTTCCTTGCCCATGCTGGTATATATTGCTGCCTCTTGTTTATACTCTTTAGCCGCCTCATTGTATCTTCCCAGTTGATAGTAATAGTCGCCCAGTTGATTGCAGCTGATTGCCAGTTGTTCGCGATTGCCATCAATCCGCGCTTTTTCTTTGCGCTTTATGTAGCGCTTTTCATCCATCAAAACAAATAAATTACACAAGTAAACACAAATTTCACAATCTCAATACATTTTTTGCATCCATCGTTTTGTTTTCGGCGCGAATCAAGAGTGTTGCCACACTGTCAGACATCGCATTTTGAACATATGGATAGGAACTTTCGTAATCGGATATCAACTCGACTTCACACGCAAACAACGGACATGAAAGTTTGTTATCGGCACAGTCCGATACTTGTACACACATCTCTACTGTCGCCGGTTAATAGAGAGAAAATTTTTCAGCAGTTCAGCAAATTGAAGGTAATTTAAGTGCGTAAATATTTCCTCAAACGCTGTTTTTTTTTTATGTGTATGTAATCGCAATATTTAGGTAACATTGTTGGTTGTGCGTGCGTGTTTCTTGCATATGTGATGAAATGAATTAAAATTGTTGTACCAGAAAAATCGATAGAGTAAAAAAAAATGGAGGGGGCTTCCTTTCAGCCAGACTGCGAAACATGACGTGACTAAAAGTACTTTTTCATGCATTCTATTAACAGATATAAACGACCTATTATTCGTCAAGCACAAATAAATAGATATCTAGTCAAAGGGAATATTTGGCACAGCAATAAGAAAGTAATAGGAAGTAAATGTAAATGTATGAACTGATTTGTCGATTTAAACGAGGAGTGAAGGAAGAAAAAAAATTGGATCATTAACTGATTTGCATTGATTGGTAATTTGTATGTTCGATTCGTTTTACAGCAATTGCGTGGCAATGGCGAACAATAACTATGCCGGGTTCAACTACGGCGGCACTCAGTACAACACGGGACAGGTGACATATCCGGCCGTAACTAATGCAACATATGCAAATGCGGCTGCCTATCAAAGTGCTGCTGTGGCTGCTGGCCAAGGGGGTGGTGGGTATGCAGCGGCCGGTGCCGGTGCTGGTGCTGGCTATGGGGGCTATGGTGACTATCGTAGTGCCATGCAGTCGTACGACGCAACCAAAACATTCTACCAACAAGCACCGGCCAGCTACAACACGGCCTCAGCGGCAGCAGCAGCAGCAGCAGTTAGTAAGACACATTATTCGGCGCCGCCGGTAAAGAATCCTAATTCTACACAAAAGGGCATGGGCAAAATGGACAAATCGAATGGCACACCAAAGCCACCTCCAAATGTCGCCGCAGGCAATAGTTATAGTGGCTATGATACGGCGATCTACAATGCGGCCAGCATGTATGTGGCACAACAACATCCTGGGTCGCAACAGAAGCCAAACGGCGGCTCCAACAATAGCTGGTATCAGCGCAAGATGGGTCCGACAATCCCTGGGGCAGTCGCATTGCGTGGTATGCGCCCAAAGGCTCCGCCGCGACCACAGCAGCTGCATTACTGCGAGGTATGTAAAATCTCATGTGCCGGTCCCCAAACGTATCGAGAACATTTGGAAGGACAGAAGCATAAGAAGCGTGAGGCCTCACTGAAAATGCAGGCGTCCGCTGCTAACAGCGCCCAGAATCGTGGTAACAACTATCACTGCGAACTCTGTGACGTCACCTGTACTGGTACCGATGCTTATGCGGCTCATGTACGCGGCGCTAAGCATCAGAAGGTAGTTAAACTGCATCAGAAACTAGGAAAGCCAATACCTTCTGATGAGCCCAAGAAAATGGGAAAGATTAACTTTGTGCCAGCTGCAGGGCCAAATGCACCCACTGCAGCTGCAGCAGCAGCAGGAACCAAGTCTGATCAAGCCGAAGCTGATGCAACCGCAGGCGGTGGAGCAGCAGCAGCATCTGAAAGTATGGATGACAATATGGACGATTCGATGGGCGAGAACACGGATAACATTAAGCCCGTGGGCGGCGAGTACATTGAAGAGGTCAAGGACGATGAGGGCAAAATACTTAGCTTCAATTGTAAGCTGTGCGACTGCAAGTTTAACGATCCGAATGCCAAAGAGATGCACATGAAGGGACGTCGCCATCGCTTACAATACAAGCGCAAAGTTCAGCCAGACTTGGTTGTCGATTTTAAACCCACACCGCGCCAGCGTCGTCTGGCCGAGGCGCGTGCCCAACGAGCGCTCATGTCCTCTCATCGTGGTGATGAGCATGAAGGAGGCAACTACTGGGATGAGCAGCGCAATCGTCAATACAATGAAGAGTATGACTACAATAATTGGATGTCCCGCAGCTTTGGAGGTAATCCATATAAATAAGTTGAATACAATTTATATATTATCAATAACTTTGATCACAGGTGCCCAGCGCTTTGGTCGCATGGGCAATGGACCTCCGCCACACTTTGGCATGATGCCTGGCGGCGGAAATGTGCGTCGTCCGGAGAGCACCGACGATCGTCATGCTATAGCGCGTCATGCTGAAATCTATCCAAAGGAGGAAGAACTCCAGACTATACAGCGCATTGTGTCGCACACAGAACGCGCTCTTAAGCTCGTCTCGGATACTTTGGCTGAGTTGCCGTCACCAGCTACGGGCAGTGATAGTGAACCGGCCGCCAAAAAGGAGAAGGCCGATAAACCATCGGAAAAGGATGGACGAGATAATCAAATATTCTCATTCCACAAAGAAGCCGACAATGGTGGAAATGTGGTGCGCATCCTAAAAGGTGTTATGCGTGTTGGCTTCTTGGCCAAGGGACTCCTGCTGCATGGAGACACAGCGGTCGAACTGGTTGTTCTCTGTGCAGAGAAGCCAACGATAAGTCTGCTGCAACGTGTGGCCAATGTGCTGCCCGATAAGCTCAAGGAGGTTGCAGGTAAGTTGTAGAGCATTTGGCAATCGTCCATCACATACAATATTTACATTCATAACTATATCCCTTGATATATATACATGTATATATATATTTCGGTGTCCATTATGAATATTGATTGCAAAAACTTTTTCCAGAGAAATAGCTATACAAAGAAGATGCAGATATCTTAATTTCTGTAGTCCAGAAATTACAAATGTATCATGGATATGTCTTAGGCTCTCCACAAATACTTACACATTACATAACTTCTTACAACATCACATCTTCTCTTTAGGAGGTTATTGTTTTGAATAACTTCTTAATACTGTTTGTCCGATACGGATAAATTTATTTAAATTGTGTAGATATATCTAAAGTATGAAAATTTGATGGGCTCGGTACAAACATATAATACCCTTTCCTTTATCCTTTATACACAATAATAATAATATACCCTTTGCATATTGGCTAAATAGTGTGTGGAACAGAGTTATAGTTGTAGCTCTTAAAGGAACAACATTTACAAGAACATTTACAACATATTTATAATTATATAAAGTGATCAAAATATAAATTCGACAATAAATAAAACTTAATGTGATACCAAGACATATCCATGTCAATGAAAAACCCAAATAAAACAATCGCGACAATTGCATAATCAAAAACAGCAAATCTAAAACTTACAAAACTTCTGCCTGGCCAATTTCACAATGCTGAAACTGAAACAGAAACAGAATGTGAATTTCGCCGAGAGAGTATATGAATTTCGGAGCGCCATAATGAATGCTAGTAAAAGCAATGCGAAAGCACGTAAACAAATTATAAATTACGAAAGCACAACTAATGTGATGTAATATATTCAATATATCAATTTAGTTCCGTTTGAAATGCGCAATTTGTGTGGAAAAAGTGAAATCATTGTTTGAATTAATGTATGTACATACTCTACTACTACTACCTACCACCTACTACTATTACTACTACTACTACTAGTTGTACTACTGTTGAGCCCTGTTGTTGTTGTTGCCGTGATGAATTTTAAATTGTTTGACGCCCAGAACCAACAGCAACAAACAGATACAACGAACAACAGCAGCCTAAACAAAGCCGAACAACAACAACAACAATAGCAAGCAAAAAAAATAAATAAAAAACAAATCAAAAAATAAAAAATATATAAACGTATTTGCCGTTTTCAGCTTCTCTTCACTGCAGGATTTGAGATTTGAGCCCTTAGCCATATTGAGATGCTATCCACTCACACTACTCACAATCAGGTGTCTGTTAGCCGTCTATAGCTTTCCAAGTCTGCTGCTGCTGCTACCAACTGCTACTGCTACTGCATCTGCTGGTGGTGGATAATCAACGGATCTCGTAATCGTAATGGTAACACACTCTCTAACCCGCGGATGCCCATGCGGATGCGGAAGAGTTCATATGTGTGGAACAATGAAACTTTAACAAAATGAACAGACAAAACAATCGAACCAAAGGAATATATTTATACAAAGTTTGGGTGCTCGCTCTGTTGTGCTCTGTTGTTGTTCTACTGTACACATACACAACGCACACACTCTCACTCTCACATTTTTCCCATTCTCCACTTCCAATGCGATGAAACTTTGTGTAAATAAAGTCCTTTGAGATATATACATATATATATTAAGCTCAAAGCAGCTGTACATATTAATATAAAAGTAAAAGAGTCGACCTGAAGCAATGCGATTGATCCACACAGACAGACGCATAGAAGGCGTACACACTCATGGAATATATAGAATGTGTGTACCATATATGTACAATGATCATATCTATATAGTTTTATCAACCAAAATTGTTGCGCCCCTTGCTAAATGAAATGGGCAGCCCTACTAGCTTACTAGAGAATCGATGCCTCTTCAGCAGCCGTTTTGTGTGTATCAAACTTGATTGTAAAAAAAAAAAAAAAAGAATCGAACGAAAAATTGCGACCGAAATTTATGTTGCGAACGGTGAATGCTGACCGGACCGATGATTAATTGAGTGAGCCGCAAATAAACGAAAAATTTCGGTCAATGTTTTTAGTTTTGTTTGCCAGAAAACTAACCAAAAATGACAACAAAAACACAGCCAGCCACGCGCTCTAAGTGGAATTGCAGTTCTATTTTTCCAATATCAATTTCAATTCTTGCAATTCCGTTTATGAGGCCCAGGTGGAGGTGGCGGTGGTGTCGTCGCTTTAACCGCTGGCTAAACCGGTCCGATCCCAGCACGCAAGTCATTAAAAAACGTTAAATAATTCTACAATATATACATATATATTTATACATGTATATACATATATACATATATTTGTTTGTAATATGTACGTTTGCTGGGAACTGAGCGGAATTTATCTGTGGAACGTAGGAAGAAACAAACATTTACATTTTGCTTATGATTATCAGATGTGCACCTTCATGTCTTATATACCTATATATATACTTTGTGGGCCCACACATAGAATTATCTATTGTATCTATCTAACAATGTTTGTCTCTTTTCTAAGCCGAACGTAATTTTTACTGCTTTTATTATTGTTGAGTACTGATTGACACTTACCCATGGACAAACACTCTCCGTTCCAGGTGAAACACCAGTCAACTATCGCGTTGAGGTGAATGCCGATGAAGCTGCTGTAATAGTGCTCGATGAAGTAGTCGCTGTGAAGATTACACTTACTTCGCCGCTGCTCCGCGAAACCGGCGATCCTGTTTCTAAGTCTGAGGATGGGGCTTCTACATCTGCAGCTGCTGAAACAGACTTTTTGCCACGTGAGCCGTGCCTGCGGGTGAGTACTCGACGTCCATGCATCTCCTAAGGATTTAATATTTAATGCTTGTATTGTAGGCACTCGCCGATTTGCGGCATGCCAAATGGTTCCAGGCACGTGCTACCGGACTCCAGTCATGTGTGATGGTTATTCGCATATTGCGCGATCTTTGCCAGCGTGTTCCGTCGTGGCAATCACTACCGCAATGGTCATTAGAGCTGCTAGTGGAAAAAGTTATCTCATCGGCTGGCTTCCCCATCTCTCCCGGCGACTGTTTGCGTCGAATTATGGAGGCTTTGTCTTCGGGCTTTTTAATCAATGGTCCGGGTCTGTTAGATCCATGTGAAAAGGATCCAACCGATGCTCTGCAGCAACTCACCAAGCAGGAGCGTGAAGATCTCACTGTCTCGGCTCAGTTATTCCTGCGTTACATTGCTTTCCGTCAGATGTTCAAAGTGCTTGGCATGGATCAACTGCCGGCCATGAAGTATCCAATGCGACCGTGGCGCATTAATCGCAAGCGACGTCGCTCATCAGGAAAAGCTGGTGCACCCGGTGGTGAAACAGATCCTGCCGACATCGAGGAGACTGGCTCCGATGAGAAAGTGGCCAAGAAGGATATAAGCGCAAGTGCTTCAACTGCCACAGCCTAAGTGCTAAGCAATCAGCAATAGGAATACATAACCGTCAGCAATTATAATAACAAGTTTTTTCTCAATCTAATTGCGCTATAAAATGCGATCAATAATAACTATAACACTTTCACACTAATTAAATTTGGACACTAATATTGATTGTGTCCAATATATTGCCCTATTTGAAAGCAACAAGAACATTAAATACAATCCCCATACTAACAATATTTAACTCAAAACAATTAGTTGCTTTTTTCTATATTATGTAAAAATTAATGCAAAATGTAATCGATTAGCCGTGGAGGCGTTGATCCTCTATAAACATAAACTATAAACTCAACTGCCTCCACACCGCGTTTCAAACATTAAAAAAGATAAAGAACAAAAACAAATTTTAATAAAAATACATTAATTATAAATACTTTATTTTATGAATCCTATTTACTACAGAAAGTTTTGCCACTTTGAGTAAGACTTTGTATCAGCTAGAAAATCCGTTTGTGCTTTGCGCTTGTTGGAACCGCTTTTCTTTTTGTAAAAAGAACTATTCTCGGGTTCATCCAACTCTTTGGGTTGTATATGTCTATTTGAGCCAAAGCAAGTGCCAGCAATGGGCTCATCGATGTACTCAGCCCATCTGCTTGAACCTCCAGACCGCTGCGATGATTTCAGTTGATCTCCCAGCTTATCCATTGAACGGTCACCCAGGTTTTGTTCTTGTACCTCTAATATTTGACGTTTTTCTCGTGCTTCCATGCGCTCTCCACGATCCAAATTTAAATGTTGCACCTTTGCTCGGCATTCAGCACCGGAACCACGAAAAAATTCCTTTTGCATCGCCTGTTTAACGCCACATACCTTACATTCCCATCTGTTTGTCTTCTTAACTATATCCACCTAAAAAAAGTATGCATTGGGTTTATGAAATTATGTACAAATTTGTAGAGTATCCTACCTGATATAAACAGCACTCAACGCATTGTACAACGCGAATTTGTTGAGACATATTTGTTGTCCAATATTTTTAAACAGACGCCGCTATATGTGTATTGCCAGGGATGCCACATTATATTTTCGATGTTAATCTGAACAGCTGATTCGAAGATGGCTCTGTTATGAGAATGAGAATGTTAGCATCTGCTACCTTCTTTGCAAAATTCAAACTTCACTTTGGCATTCTAGTTGCATTTTTAGCTCAAAGATATTATTTTTTACTTAATAATTGTTTACGTCTCGTCTAATTCAATGAAATATTAATGAGCTGCAAAACCATCATGGACTTCAATATTCGACGTGACCCTCGCTGTTAATAACATTTCCGGCAAATGTTATATGCGAAACGCCAATTGCTTTAATTGTAATCAAATAGCCGCACAGCGTCACAACGACTGGCAATTTTTCAACATGAGATTGGTATACAAGAATCAGCTGAACAACAAGTGTTATCAAAGGAAATGACAATGTAAATTATTCTAAACTTTGTATTCTATCATTGCAGTATTGCCTCAGCGGTGACTTGGCAAAACCATGCTACATCATCACATTCAAAGGACTGCGAATAATGCTCGACTGCGGCCTGACGGAGCAAACTGTGCTGAACTTCTTGCCACTTCCCTTCGTCCAGAGCTTCAAGCTGTCCAATCTGCCAAATTTCGTCCCCAGTAGCGATCATGATCCCCAAATGGATGGCGAGCTAAAGGAGTGTTGCGGCCGTGTGTTCGTGGACTCGGTACCGGAGTTCAATTTGCCCATGGACAAAATGCTTGACTTTAGCGAAATAGATGTAATACTTATCTCCAATTATCTGAATATGCTGGCACTGCCGTACATTACGGAGAATACGGGCTTTAAGGGCAAAGTCTATGCAACGGAACCAACGCTACAAATTGGCCGTTTTTTTCTCGAAGAACTGGTGGATTATATCGAAGTGTCCCCCAAGGCATGCACGGCACGTCTATGGAAGGATAAACTGCACCTGCTACCCAGTCCATTGAGTGAGGCCTTTCGTGCTAAGAAATGGCGCACCATATTCAGCCTAAAGGATGTCCAGGGCAGTCTCTCCAAAGTGACTATAATGGGCTATGATGAGAAATTGGACATACTTGGTGCTTTTATAGCAACGCCCGTCAGCTCGGGTTACTGCCTAGGCTCCAGCAATTGGGTACTTAGCACTGCGCATGAGAAGATTTGCTATGTCAGTGGCTCCTCGACGCTGACAACTCATCCGCGTCCCATCAATCAGTCAGCACTCAAGCACGCCGATGTACTCATCATGACGGGACTAACACAGGCACCAACAGTCAATCCGGATACAAAACTGGGTGAACTCTGCATGAATGTGGCGCTCACGATAAGAAACAATGGTTCAGCCCTGATACCGTGTTATCCATCGGGCGTTGTCTATGATCTGTTTGAGTGTCTAACACAAAATCTAGAGAACGCTGGACTCAACAATGTGCCCATGTTCTTCATATCACCCGTGGCAGACAGCTCTCTGGCCTACTCCAACATTTTAGCCGAATGGCTGAGCTCTGCAAAGCAGAATAAAGTCTATCTGCCCGATGATCCCTTTCCGCATGCCTTCTACCTGCGCAATTCCAAGCTGAAACACTACAACCACGTCTTCTCCGAGGGCTTCAGTAAAGACTTTAGACAGGTGAGTTTACTCTTAAGCAAAGCACAACTGCTTGAATGGCATCTACAACTGTTTCTATTACAGCCGTGCGTTGTCTTTTGCGGCCATCCAAGTTTGCGCTTTGGCGATGCAGTGCATTTCATTGAAATGTGGGGCAATAATCCTAATAACTCGATTATATTCACGGAACCAGATTTTCCGTACCTGCAAGTATTGGCGCCCTTCCAGCCGCTGGCTATGAAGGCTTTTTACTGTCCCATCGACACCTCGCTGAACTATCAGCAGGCCAACAAGTTGATCAAAGAGCTTAAGCCGAATGTGCTAGTCATACCGGATGCATACACAAAGCCGCATCCCACGGCACCTAATCTATTTATAGAACAGCCTGATAAGAAAATCATTACCTTCAAATGCGGGGAGATTATCAGATTGCCTTTGAAGCGCAAGCTTGATCGCATTTATATTGCCTCAGAGCTGGCTCAAAAGATCACGGCCCGTGAGGTGGCAGCTGGTGTATCACTGTCCACACTCACAGGCGTGCTACAAGTGAAGGACAAGGTGCACTGCATCCAGCCGTGCGCAGATAGCATTAAGGATGAGCCCGGTACAAGCGGCCTTAATGCCGTGGCGCCCTCCAAAGAGGATGTGCTCAAGAATGTCAAATACGAGTATGGAACCATCGATGTGGATGCGCTTATGAAGCGTTTGGCTCAGGACGGGTTCTCCAATATCAAAATGGACCGCAGCGGCGGCAACTTGACGCTCCAGCTAGTCAATGAAGACACGACCATCAAATTCGAGGACAATGAAACTCACATCATATGCGGCGGCAAGCCAACAACGCGTCTCAAGCTACGCGACACGCTTCTCAAGTGCTTACAGAGCTTCTAACAAATCCTTTTTTATTAACATATAAAACGTATTAACTTTTACATAAATGACCTACCCAAACAATATTATTAAACTAAGTCTTGGCAGATAATATTTCCGAGCATCTGCCGCAAATCGCCTGATCTAGTATGCTAAAGCGTCGACAACGGGGACAGAGCGACGCATCCAACGTTTTCAGCCTAACCATAGCTGTATCCATTGAAGAGTCTAGCTCAGACTCAACTATGGCACTGCCCACTTGCAGAATCTCACAGAGCTCTGAGCTCGCAACTGGCACATTCAACTGACCATGCAATGCGGTGAGCATTTCCAGTTGCTGCGGTGAGCAGCATGTGATGCTCACGGCGAGATGCCAGCTATTGACATCGCCTGCCTGTTGGTTGACAAGCCGTTTGATATCCAATGCTGAGTTTACTATCCGGCTAGCTTGGACATTTCTCCAATCCTTGTCAGCTTGCACTCTTTCCTCGTGAAAGGCGCTGCCAGTCGGCTCGTAATAGCCCCAGCTCTCCTCAGTTAGATACGGCGCTATGGGCCACAATGCCTTACAAAGCTGCCTGTAGCACTGGGTGAGCGTGAAGCGAATATCCTGCAGCTCCTGCTTGTTGCCGCAGTACAGACGATCCTTGATCAAATGCACGTATATGCCTGAAACCTGATTCGCAATGAAATTCTGAATACAGGCCACAACGCGATTGTATTCATAGGCATTATAGAGCTTCTCGATCTGTGGCAATGGAGAATATTTAATATGTATATTAATATTGGTTTTTATACAGAATCCATTGTAGACATACCTCCTCCTCGAATTCCACCAGGCTATGCAAGAGGTATTTATTCAAATAGCTATCATTTATGGGCATAGACAGCTTCTGCTCCTTCTGATTGATGACTCCGTTGAGGTATCGTAGTGTTCCGCGCACCTTACTTAGATTCTCGGCTGCCTGCTGCATCAGCTTATCGCTGACTGTGATGGACATGTGCTGAGTGCCATGCGATGCTACCCACCAACGAAGCACATCGGTGCCATATTTCTTAGTTAATTGCTTGGGCGAAATGACATTGCCCAACGACTTCGACATCTTGTGCCCCTTTTCGTCCACTGTAAAGCCATGTACAAAAAGCGCTCTGTAAGGGACAAATTAATATGGATACTTGACCTAGTTCTGATAAGACCAACTCACTTGTAGGGCGCGCAATTGCGAGCAGCTATGCTGGTTAAGAGCGACGATTGGAACCAACCCGTGAATTGGTCGTAGCCTTCCAAATACAGATCAGCTACTTGTTGTGGCTGATCCTTTAGCACCGCAGACCAAGTGCTACCCGAATCGAACCAAATGTCAAATATGTCGTTGCCTTTGCTAAGCTCTTTTGCTTCACAACCAAGCTGCTTCAATAGCTGGTCAGGCAGCAGCTCTTCCAGAGACTTGGACCACCAAAAATCCATTGAACCCTCGCTGCGCAATAGCCCACACAGGTGCTCAATCAATGCAGCATTGAGCACCACCTGGTTGTTGGCTCTCTTGTACAGCACCGGGATGGGCACTCCCCAGGCACGTTGCCTTGAGATGCACCAATAGGGTCGCTTGTGTAGTTGAGCCAGCAGCGCTTTTTTACTCGATTCCGCATTGACGCGGGGATAGATTTGCACACGTTCCAGGGCGGCAGCTGCAGGCGCCTTCAGCTTATCCGTGTTGATGAACCACTGTTCGCTTGCTCGGATTATCACTGGTTGCTTGGTACGCCAGTCAATGGGATAGGAATGCTCGAACTGGGATGCATGCACAACGTCATCGGCAATATGTTGCAGTACCAGGGGATTTCCCTGCGCCAGTACTGACTGACCACGCAGGAATTCGGGAGCTTCCTCAGTATAGATGCCCGATTCATTAACGTAACACCTGACGGGCAACTTGTTGGCCAGGCTAATCAGAAAGTCATCTGGTCCGTGAGCCGGAGCTGTGTGCACCAAGCCCGTGCCCTTAGTATCCTGCACATGCGTAGCTTCAAAGAATGGCAGATTTCCTTGTGTTTTGTCAATGGGATGCTGATAGCTACAATCCTTTAATGCGCTACCAGGCAAACGCTGCACAACCTCACACTTCAACTGGGTGCTGTTCTCAAAGTCAGCTATTAGCGCTGAGGCCATAAGGTAAAGTTCATTTGGGTTGCGATCTAGCAGCTTGACCAGCACGTACTCCAGCGAACTATTGTAACAGATTGCCTGATTACTGGGCAGTGTCCAAGGGGTTGTTGTCCACACTAGTGCATAGATTTGCTCCCCCTGCGCAGCTTCAGCATCTGGTAAGCCGTTTAAAACGAATCGTAAATAAACAGAAGGGCTAACGAAATTCGCATCATACTCCAGTTCCGCCTCTGCCAGTGCAGTTCTATAAGAAATACGATTAGAGGAAAAATAATTTATTAATTGAATATATGCTTACTTGGAGGAGGGTGACCAGTAGACCGGCTTGAGATCACGATAAACAAGTCCGCGCTCATACAGACTGTAAAACATTTGCAGCTGATTTGCAATAAACTCTGGCTTAAATGTCAAATAGATTTGCTCCTGCTGCCAGCTGGCCAAAATGCCCCAGCTACGAAAGTCTGCCTTTTGCGATTCGATGGCCTCCAAGGCAAAAGCTCGTGCTGCACGTGATGGGAAAGAGTTACACAACTTGACAACTATGTAACCTCTACATGGGCAAACTCACATTTTTGCCGTATTTCCAATGCACTCTGCTCGCCCGCCGCAGCGCTCGTTGCCTTCAACTCAATGGGCAAGCCGTGGCAATCCCAGCCGGGTATGTAATTCACTTGCTGTCCATGTGCCACGCGCTGACGCAACGTAATATCCTTGAGTATTTTGTTAACAGCATGGCCCATGTGCAGCTGGCCATTGGCATACGGCGGTCCATCGTGTAGCACAAATGTGGGCTTACGTTTATGCTGTTCCTGGTACTGGTACGCGGACGCAATCTTATGCTGTAAAGAATATTTAATCAATTTTAGATGCAATACGCTCCAATAGGCATACTAGCTCACATCCAGAATTTCTCGTTCCAGTTCCTCGCGTTTGGCTGCACTTAATCGGTTCGGAAACCTTGTTCTGGGCAGGTTTATTGTGTCAGTATACTTATTGGCATCCTTTTTCACCGGCTTCACAGAATAAAGGCGTATGCCCAGGCGAAATTGAACAGCACGCAGCATTCTGTACGTAATCAAAACAATTTAGCCGGCTCAAATAAAATCAGCTGATCGAACAGCTGATTGCTGTTCAACAGACTGCGCGACATATTTAATTTAAAATACTGTATATATGTATGTAAAATAATTCAGACTAACTGAAATGAAAGAATACAAAATTTCAAACAACCATTTATTTTTAATATTATTATTATTTTAATTTTATTATTTTCATTGAAACGGTATAACCTCAAATGCAATTATAATTATTATATGGTAGCAGAAAATCTATTTCTTCTTGTCTTTCGGATCATCTTTCTTGTCCTTGGGTTTTTCATCTTTTCCCTTCTCTGGCTTCTTTGCATCTTTAGCCTCTGCCTTGGGTGGCTTGGCGTCGGCCTTAGCTTTCGGATCGGGCTTGGCTTTCGGGTCATCCTTACCTTTCGGTTCATCCTTTCCTTTCTTGTCATCTTTGGGCGCTTCCTTGGGTTTAGGGGGTCCATCGGCGGCCATGCTTGTTGCCAACTGATTTGCTTTGGCCAGAACTTCATCTATGTCTCCGACCATATAAAAAGCGATTTCCGGTATGTCATCGTATTCGCCATTTAGCAACCGCTTAAACCCATCCACAGATTTCTCTACAGGCACTAGCTTGCCAGGAGTGCCAGTGAACACCTCAGCGACTTGGAATGGCTGAGAGAGGAAGCGTTGCATTTTGCGAGCCCTTGCCACCGTTAGCTTGTCCTCCTCAGAAAGTTCATCCATGCCAAGAATGGCGATAATATCCTGCAATGACTTGTACCCCTGCAGGGTTTTCTGCACGGCTCGTGCGACATTATAGTGCTCGTCACCCACAATATCGGGATCGAGAACACGGGACGAAGAGTCCAACGGATCCACAGCTGGATAAATACCCAATTCGGCAATTGGACGGGACAATACAGTAGTTGCATCCAAGTGGGAAAACGTGGCAGCTGGCGCCGGATCAGACAAATCATCGGCCGGCACATAGACCGCTTGCACAGAAGTAATCGAACCATTTTTGGTACTGGTAATGCGCTCTTGCATGGTGCCCATGTCTGTGCCGAGCGTGGGCTGGTAGCCAACGGCAGAAGGTATACGACCAAGCAGGGCGGACACCTCGGAACCAGCTTGAGTGAATCGGAATATATTATCTATGAAAAGTAGTACATCCTGTCCATCAATATCCCGAAAGTATTCTGCAATAGTTAGACCAGTCAACACAACCCGACTGCGAGCGCCAGGTGGCTCATTCATTTGGCCGTAGACGAGCGCCACCTTCGACGTATCATCCTCCAGAGAAATAACTTTGGTCTCGATCATCTCATGGTACAGATCGTTGCCCTCACGGGTGCGTTCTCCGGCGCCAACAAACACAGAATAGCCGCCATGGGACTTGGCAATGTTATTGATGAGCTCCATAATTAGCACGGTCTTTCCAACACCAGCTCCCCCAAAGAGACCAATTTTTCCGCCCTTTACATAGGGTGCAAGCAGATCAATCACCTTGATGCCCGTGACTAAAATCTCAGGCTTTACGCTCAATTCATCAAGGAGCGGAGCTTCATTGTGTATAAATGAGTAAAACTCGCTCTTTATCTCGCCGCGCTCGTCTATTGGATCACCGACCACGTTTATGATGCGACCCAATACAGTCTTGCCCACGGGTACCCTAATTGGGTATCCAGTATCAATAACTTTCTGTCCACGTCTGAGCCCGTCCGTGGAATCCATAGCGACGCACCGCACAACATTGTTGCCTAGATGATGAAAGACCTAGTTGTCCTTTTGCTTTAAAAGATGATCAAATTACTCGTATAAACTAATCTTACCTCTAATACTAAACGACCAATAGGGGCGTCTTGTACCTCCATGGCATTCAACACTTCTGGCATCTCATCAGGAAAGTAAACATCGATTACTGGTCCAATGACAGCGTGAATAATGCCCTCGCTACCTTTCCCAACCAACTTTGACTTATCTCCGCCATCTTCTTTTCCACCTTTTGCACCACTTTCACAAGAATCTTTTGTGCCTGTTAAACAGAGTTATATTGAAGTACGCGATCGCCAAATATCTGCACTTTTAACTTACTTTCCTCCTCCGGACAAGCCTTATTACACTTGTCGTCATCATCCTTCAGCAGAGGCGTACTGTAAAGGCAACGCCTATGCAATGAAAAGTCAACCTTTGCTGGTTGGCCAACTTGACGATATACCTTAAGGCCAATTTTAGCGCAAGCTACAAATAATAAATTTAAATTAACTCCACATGATAATCGCGAAAAGCTTAAAATCTTACCCGTCGCCAATCTAGACCAGATCTGCATTTTGAACAAAATAAGTTTTATTATTCGACAGAAACAAAAAAATAAAAAAAAATGTATATTCCTTAACGCGATTTATTATTTTCAATTGCTTTCAATTAGCTTTATTTGATATTTCTCAGCCCAGTTTTATTTGCAACTGACACGATTCTGTTTGCAAATGAAAATTTTTCTTCTTTTGTGACAGTTTCAATTTGCTGCTTTGTCAAGGACTACTGAGAATAATCCGTTAGAGATTTAACCAAGTACTTAAAACACGATAGGTTCATCGATAAGTTATATGACGAAATACCGATAGGTTGATAAAATAGGGAAATTGATCGATAGGTTTATAAATTCGAACGGAAATTTTAAATTAAAGATGATTACAAAGCTTAGCTCCAATTTTTAACTTTTAACTGATACAAAGCTTACATCTACTACCTCAGATGGTCTTATTTATCTATCAAGCCGATATCAACATACGTTTGAAGTTTGATGGCCATGAGTATTTATTAGTTGCTATGCCAACGGCTGACTGGTGTTGTGACCATAGAAAAGTGAAGTGATTGCAGAATGGATGTGCTTTCGCATTATAGCTCTCCTGTTATCGAATTCCCAGCAGCACAGCCGATAGAAAAGCAATGTGTACTGGTAGACAATTGCACTGGTACGGATCCGCCGCCACCCCATGTAGACACGGCTACCGAGACACAGCAGAAGCAGCATGTGTCCACACAAACAGAGCAAAGCTGCAACAGTAGCTGCAAAAGTGTCGAATATGATGAGCGTGCCTTGGCCAAATGGCTGCGGCAGATCTGCCCGCTGGTGGAGAAGGAATTAAGTCAACCAACGCCACTCATGGAGGAGCAGCAGTCTAATCAGGTTACACTGCAGGAGCAGCTGCAAGTGCACGCTTATCAGAAGCTGACAATGAGCAGCATTGAGAACTCGCAAGGATTGGCCATTTGGCTGTGCGTGCACACCAACAATGCGCCCGTACTGGTGGTCACAACTGTGGCACCTCATGACGATTGGTGCGAACATATGGAACAGCAACTAAAATTGTTTGTGCCACAGCGTATGTCCCATGGCAACTTTGTCGTATACTCGGAGGCCAAAGCTTTGCCTCTCAAATCGTGTTTGCGCAGCCTGTGCACAAATAATTTTAATAAGAATATATTTGCCGGCGCCACTATGGATGGAGAGCTCTTCGTTTGGCTGTACGAACAGGCAACAGTGGAAATCAGTCAGCTGCACAGCGTTTCCTCTACACAAGGCGCCGCCGTGGCGCTCGATTGGGTCACGGAGCAACGTCTGCTCGCCTGCTATGCTAATGGCACAGTGCACCAGTGGTTGGTGACTCAACAAATGACCATGGATTGGGAGTAAGCTAACAGCAGCTAAAATATAAACCCTCTATTGATGTGCTCTTTAGATATTCCTTGCCAGCTTTAGTTGGCGCAGAGCTAACGACCATGGTGTCTCTTGGCATAGATGACTTCGTGCTGGGTACTAATAGTGGCGGTGTCTACCGTTGCTGGAGCTCAGGTCGCCAGCCGGCTTTAGATAGGTCCAGCAAGCAATTGCAGTTGCTCGCACTGCGCAAGCATCGTTTCATGGTATCCACGCTGCTGAAGACTCTAATGGACGGTCACCAAATTGTGGTCAGCTGCGATTTGAGTGGCCAGGCCTACTATCACGATATGCGACACGAAGAAGAGGTATGTGTGAGTATGAAGATATACATAGGTCAACATATATGTAAAAGGATGTTTTATTCTTTGACAGGACACTGCGCAATTGATTGTGCAAATCCCGTTGCCGTTTAAGAATGCCATCGCCTGCAGCCGCGATGCCAACATCATCTATTGTCCCAGCAATGACGGAGCCTTGGAGTATTACAGGATCAGCGATGGTGCGCGTGCTCATGCAAAGGGTGGCCTACGTGGTCGCGGACACTTCATACGCATCAGCGACAATGGCTGTTGGTTGATCACAGGCCTCTATGGCAATGAGTTTCAAATATTCTATATTGAGAGTAATTTAAGAGACTAACTAAAAATAAATTTCAAATGCACTTCTACCATTAGGTTAAGAAGAATTTATTGAATTTATTAATATTTGTATTTCATTGTTAAGCCTTGCCACTCGGTTTCTTTCTTGAAATAACCAGCTTTCCACAGAATCCAGATACCTTTTCACACAAGACAATCAGTTTTCTGCTGAATCCTAACGGTTTCTTCATAGCAGTAGTCTTCATTTCATTCGGGTTGGCCCATTCGGCTTCGACCCGATGCTCGCTTTTGTTGACGTTTCTGTCTGTTTGGCCTGATAGTTCTGTCTTATAGATGGGATTTTCACAGGACGTAGACGTACTGAAGACAATCTCGTTTTTATTGTGGCTCGTCGGTTCTTCATTGGGTAGACTGGAAATTGGTTGTGTCCTACCGGATTCTTCCGTACTGGAGTCGGTCTGCTTTACATCAGCCCTTCTGTCATAGGAGTCTCTCGGCTCAGCAATGGGCGAGCCAATTTTGTAGTCAGTCACATTTTGATAAGCTATCGGGTGGTCACACAAATATGAAATATTTTCACACGAAGAAGACTGATCTTTCTGGCTGGAACCTGAAGGCTTATTAGCTGTACTTTTCATTCTATTGGACGTCGGATTTTGAGAAGATGAAATAGTCTCCCTTTTATTTGCGGCGGGCATATTTATGCAGCCGGCGCTCATATGATGTGTCGGAAAATTTGGATTATTGAAAGATGTCAAACTTACACATAAGTGAGTCCAACCCTCACTGTCTAGGCTCTCACTGATTGCAGTCTCTTCTAATCCAACGGAGCCTTCATTAGATCGACTAAAATTTTGTCTGACGGCAGTGGGCTCTTCACTGCCACTACTAATTTCATTATCTGCCAATGCATTTTGTTTGTAAGAGGCATTCTGCTCTCGGCGAGTAAATGGTTCCTCAGTTGAATAATTTGGGTTCTCAGGAGTACAAGTCTCTTCTCTGCTGCAAGCAGTTGCTATTTGTCTGGAAGCAGCCTGTTTTTTACGGTTAGCTTGATTGGAGACCGCCGCTTTCTTATTGGAACTAACTTTTGTTTCACTAGAACCAATTAATAAATCGGCAGTCTCCATTTCATCGGAGGAATTTTCGCTCAAATTAGAGTCTTTCTCCTTTTCACTTGGGATGGTCTCCTCATCTTTGGAGGCACACTCCTCCTCATATAGTGCCGTCTGCTTGGCAATAACAGCATTTGACGATCTATTGTCCGATTCGCCTGTGTGCTTCTTAATAAACTTTTCAAGAGAACTTTTATCTCTCGAGCATGGTTGCTTAACGTATCTGGGAGAGGCTTCCGCATCATTGTCGTCGACGGGTGGAGTCCGACTCATCGTCTTTTTTCTTTTACTTTTGGACGTGACCATCGTTATATCAATAGTTTTGTCGTAATCTCCGGCCTTCTTAAAAACAGTCGACCCATTATGTAATAAATTATCTGTTCTCAATGGGAGCCAATGTCCATGAGAATGACTCTCGCCTTGATGACAAGTTTGAAACCCAATTTTGGGACATGCTTTAAAAATGAAGTCAAACTAATTATAGAAGAAAAACAATTTTCTTTTCTGCTAATCTTACCTTTGGCAAATCGCAAAACTGTGAACATCTTTCTAAATTGAAATTTTCTGTGACTTTGTTAATTTTTCAACATAACTGAATATAAAATATGTGATAAATAATTATGAAATGATGAATGCCTCCATACCTAGGCAAAATAAAAATGAATTTTGCTGCAAAGTTTATGTAAACAATCAAATATTATTTTTTATACTACGAATGACGTTACCCACATAGAAGTAATATATACAAAATCTCTGAAGTACGTAGCATAGTATTTCATACAATATAGACTTTTATATAGCTTCGCTTAAGTTTATTAATGGTTTCATCATCTTTCAATGCTATTTACACGAGTTTAGATTAAAATTTCACAGATGTCTAACAAAACACAATATTTATATATGCATTTATATATATGTATATTAGGTATGAACGAAATGCAAAACATATAATCCATTCTTATTAACTTTCTATAAATAAAATCATTTCTTTCATACTATTGCCTGTGCTTTCAGCGTAAAAATTGCTTTACATAAAAAAATATTTCCAGACATTCAATCCACATGCGCGTGATGTACAAAAGTATATAAAAATATGATGATTACATATTATTAAAATAAATGTAGACAATAATATTTCTTGATTGCGTTTACAAATGATAATAATTACATACTGGAAATTAATGAATATGCTGCAAAATTTTGCACTAGTTTTCAATAAATTATACAATTAACATTAACGACACAAACATATATTTATCTGTATAGTTATATACCAATTAATATATACTATACATATGTATATATGTATACACATAGTAGTACTGCACACAATTTTGCTAAATCCATCACGCTATCCGATTCCATTCGTAAATTTCCTAATCACTTTACTCGTGCTCTCAACTTTCTGCTTATTCATATGAAGTTTTGTTGGTTTTGTGATAATAGTACACATAATAATAATAATAGTAATAATAATAATAATAACTAGGCATCTGCCTGATTGGCTAATAAATTCAACTTAATTAAAGAGCACAGTATTGGGATCTTCATTATCCATTTGTTTAACATGCCGTAGTACATCCTTTTTCGTTATAACACCCAACAAGCGACTGCAAATAGTTTACAATTTTAATAATATAATATACTTCCTTACTTAATATAATAATATACTTACCCATTGTGTGTGACAAGCGTTTGACGCAGGCCCAGCTTACGGAACATATCGACGACAGTTTCCATGGGCGTTTGATCGGTCACCGTGATGGGCGCCATATCAAGAATTTTCTTTAGTTTAAGTGGTGGCGGTCCCAGGTTTTGTGTGGGTGTCGTGGACGTAAATAATACTATGGAATTACTATTGATGCCCTCGATAAGACGCTTTGCGTTACCTGTCAATGAAGAATGATTTAAATATATACAACTTGGAAAGATAAGTCATTAGCTCACCAATAGCCAAGTTAAGATCCCTGCGCAGTACAAAGCCAACTAAATATTGGTTTTCTCTAGACACAACGACAGGATAGCCATTGTGTTCGGTCTCTTTTAACAGATTCTCAACATCGTCCACCGTCATGGAATCCTGTGTTATGACATTTAATGTTTCATTGCGCTTTGGCTGCATGACATCTGCTGCCAGCGTTGTATGCGCAAATTCCTCTTTACTGTCAAGGAACGGATAACCATTTAGGGCAATATGCGCATCGTATATTCCCTGTCTGCCCAACGCATCGCCAACCCACTTAGAGGCCATGGCAGCAGCCATTAATGGCACAATATAACGCACTCCGCCAGTTAGCTCGAACATGATGACCACCAAGGAGACAGTCATACGCGTGACTCCGCCAAGCACGGCGGCAGCGCCGACAACCGCATACAATCCAGGCGTTATTAGATTGCTATCCGCACACTCTCCGGTGAAGAACCAAATGTTGGGATAACTGTACGCGAATTGCTCCACACCAATGCCAACAATGCGACCCATAATGGCGCCCAAAAGTAGCGACGGTATAAACAAACCCGAGGGCACTTTTATACCGAACGTAAAAATGGTCAGTGCCAGCTTTAGAACAAATGTCAATACCAGCAGCCAAATGGAACGATAGACGCCGGGACCTGGCTCTGTCACCTCTATAAAGCTAGTTCCTGTACTGATATTCATTCTTTTGTAGTCACTGTGAGATAATAAAAATAGCGTTAGTTTTAGCTTAAGTCCAAGCTTAACAACGGCTACACTTACCACAAAGGATTTGAGTCTCCGGACGAACACTTGCTAACCAACAGGAAGATGAGCTCGTTCATGTTCATGCGTGTGAAGGGATTCGGATAGCAAATGATGGCAGTTACCAGCGTAACAAAGAGCACTTCACTAACAGGATATTGGCCCAACTTACTGAACTTTCTGTAGCGGCACCACCACAAGTTTGCCTTTATAAAGAATGTGCCAATGACACCCTGAAAGATATACAAGGAAATAAATAAACACATGTGATTAGTATTTAAATGTGCTACTTACACCCATGATGCCCAGAAATACGAATGGAATCAGCTCAAAGAATATCCAAGGCTTGTTATATTCCACAAAGAACAGCACGGAATGCTCATTGCCAAATGGCGTCAGTGATCGTAGAACAAAAGCAGCAATAAGCGCACAGAAGAACGAGCGCCACAGAGTCTTCAGTGGAAAGTAATAGGACACTTCTTCCAGGGAGAACAGCACTCCGCCTATTGGCGCTCCAAAAGCAACAGAGACACCAGCGGCAGATGCTGCTGATAGAATTTCACGCTTTTTGGCCTCATTGCGCCCATATTTGGGAAAGAGATGCGAAAATATGTTGCCAATACAGCTAGCAATGTGCACCATTGGTCCTTCCTTGCCAAGTGTCAGACCTGCAGACACGGAGAGCATCAAACCCACCGATTTGATCAATAGAGTCCATTTGCCTAAATAGCCGCGTATGATAAAGCCCGACAAAATGGTCTTAATCTCCGGTATGCCAGATCCGCAGGCATAAGGGGCAAACATGCGCACCAACGACGCGCTTAGTGCGGCAAACAGCAATGCCCATAAAATATATAATATATACGAAACAATATTCGGACCCGTGCCTGTGCGATTAAGCCCAAAGAGCTCTGGCCACGTCTTCCACTAAAATGAAAGTGAGTTAATAAAGAGTGAATTCTCATTGAATACGACTTACCATGGAGCAGTTACCCTCCTCGAAGACAGACTGCTTATCTGGATAGCAGCATTGTTCGCGATTAAACCAAAAGGCTGTCGGACATATGCCATGCTTCAGGTCTGACATCCAGCTAGCGCCAATATCCACCATGCCCGCAACACAGCCCGCCGCAATGCCGACAAGCAGGACGCAAAGCCAGCCAGAGCCTGCGTCAACAGCTCCCTGCAAAGGTAGATGAGTATTAGTCGTGATTACATCGAGAGATTAGTGTATATAATTTTTACTTTTATTAAATCCCAAAGTGAATCCTGTCGCTTTTTGACTATGTAACGATGTCGCATGCGATCGCGAGCAATATCCCGCTGCCAATCGATGGTATGAAAATCCTCGTACTGCCCAATGCCCGGTATCTCATCATGTACCTCCGAGGAGCCATAGAACGACAGTGCTCCTAAAGCAAGAAACATGGCCGCAAAGTAGAGTGCTTTGATTTAAATTGCTCATTTGCTAAACACATTTTGAATGTGATACTTGATTCTTGAACAGTGGCTGTAAACAATCAGCTATCAATATTACAAAACAAAGCTAAGATTCAAAATAATATTTGTAATATTTTTCTGAAATAACGTTCTGCTTTCAGTGAAAAATTTCTTATCGACGATATAACAATACAACTGCTTGCAGTTATTTTTAACTAGGAATACAGACTGGAATCATGCACATGTCTGTGTATATTAATAAGTAAACGAAATTAATGGAAACGAGTGGGCATGGCCCGCATTCATATGCAAACACATACCGTACGTGTGTGTATGTATATTAATATCAATGAAAGCAAGTACAGTCACAATTGCTGTGACGTCTCTCGGGCTAACGAGATTAAGATGATAAGTGAGATAAACAAACACTGATTTCTTATGTTGATCTCGATTCGTTACTCACCATCCATGGGGTCGCCGAAAGCGCTGTGAGTTGGCACATGTTGATGTTGATGATGATGGTGATGATGCATTGCTCGCTGATTTGGCGCAAAGTCGCGTTCCGTATCCGATTCGGTGACAGTCTCACGATGATAGCCGCTGGATCCGCCGATCAGATCGCCTGGACTAGAACGTGGCGTTATATCGATCATATCCTCGTCGTCTGTGTTTGCGGTGAGTGACGTGGTTGCCGCCGCCGTATAGGATTGCTTTGAGTGAGGGGCCAAAGGATGATCGCCGTCTCCTGCTCCTATGCTATGGCCATTTGACTGTAAAATCGATAATTCAGTTTATCAGTTTATCGCTATTATGTACTTTGCACAACACATTAACACTTGGCGACACAATAATTATTTGCTAACGCACTAATATATTGATAGGCTTAAATGGTATTTTTGGCTTTAAATGTTTCCAAAGGCAAAGGTGCGGAGTGAGGGTCGGGTGTACATGCGGCTGGTCAGCTGTTTAGCTCTGACACCCACGTAGACACTTTTACAAAACTGAATTCCGCCCCTAAAATGTGCACAAATAATTTATGTATGAGCACATATTTTGTATGCAGCTTATTTCGTATCACGTTGACTGCCAGCACTAGACTATTACATACCTTTTTCATGACTGTTTGATATGCGGTTATGTAGTTGTTGCCTTCCGCTGCAGCCTCTCTGCTACCTTTTAATGGAAATTTGTCCATTTTTATTAAAACGTAGTATTTTAAATGCGTGTATTAAAGCGTCGCTTAGTTTGGTATTTCAGTGATTATATTAAATCTCTTATTTTCTTTTGCGTTTCAATATTGCATATGATTTTTTTTTTTTTTTTTTTTTTGTATTGCTCTTTACATATTTTAATTGGTATTAGTGCATAACAAGTGCAACCAGACGTCACACACAATAAACACAAATACAAGCACACAAACAGTTGTTCAACTTGGACAAACAAAAAAACACTTCACATTTCACTTGCACTTGCTGTGTACACCTAAACTCTAATTTGCCTGACGAGATGTGCGCACATTTTTCCACATCACAACTTAATAGTGCACTGGTTAATTACATTTTTATATTAATACATCTTACTTTTTTAGCTTCAATTGTTCTGCTCTATTGCAAAAATCACGGTCACAATTCTGTGTGACCAGGTTCAGCATACCGAGAAAATACTTTAATATTGTTTGTAAATCCATAATAAATATTAAAGTGTGGGGAGCGACCGTTCATTTATTCAAATTAATCAAAATGTGTCTAATGCCTTTAAAATCAAAATAATAAAGATCAGTAAGGGCTTCATTACTTTAAGTAAATCTGAGATGAACATTTAATAAATTATTTATAAGGTTTATATTGAAAATTGATCAATTTCGTACATAATACTTCGATATTCTGTTCAAACTAGTTTAATTCTGTATTTTATTTGGAATTGTCCATACAATTTATTTAATTCATACTTATTAACAAGAAACTTTTTTAGCGATGGCTTTTTACAATACAAATACTAAAATCGTATTTAATGGTATCGCCGAAACTGATAGGTGTAATATTGGGTACCCCTAATGTGCAGTTAGACCAGTATTGAAAAGCACGTATTCATAGTATTTTTAATAAGTTTGTAATGAAATCAGTATTTTGGCGCATTTAGCAAATGGTCGTTTTAGTCCCAGTTTCCAAAATTGTTTAAACAAACAAATACTAAAATAGCTTCTGTCCGCTGTAAACAAAGGCTGCGAAACGCGAGTGCAGTTGGCGTTAGCAGCAACTATACAGCAACATTATGGCTGGTTTCGTTGCGGTGCATACAGGTTCGTTTTGATTGATGAGCGTATATGTACATGTGTATATGTATGTATTTATTTACGATTTATGAACATGCACATTTGTTTCAGGCGCTGGAAATTGCATAGACCAAACCAAATACCAACGCGTCATCAAAGAGGCATGCATACGAGCTACAGAAATTCTACGAAACGGCGGTAGCGCCATCGATGCTTGCGAGGCGGCAATAATGCGTCTGGAGAATTGTGGACATACAAACGCCGGCTTTGGTTCCAATCTCTGCTTAGACGGCTCGGTGCAGTGCGATGCAGCCATAATGAATGGAACCACTCTCAACTTTGGTGCATGCACCAATGTCAGTCGAGTAAAGAATCCCATACAGCTGGCGCGTCGCATTTGTGACTCCCAATCGGATCAACAGCCACTGGAACGCATTCCGCCCATGGTGCTGGCAGCCAGCGGTGCAGAGCAGTATGCCGAGCAAGTGGGCTGTACTATGGTCGATCCCAATGTGCTGATCTCATCAAAAGCGAAATTCCATTATAATCATTATAAGAGCAAATACGATCTAGTTGTCGGTGACAGCAAAGCAGTCGAAGCTGCTGAGTCTGTCCCCGAGCCGAGCAACGAGGTGGAGTTAGCTGCCGCCTTGGACACCGTTGGCGCTGTGTGTGTCGATGGTGCTGGGAATACTGCAGCCGGCTGCAGTTCCGGTGGCATTCTACTGAAGGTGCCTGGTCGTGTTGGTCAGGCGGCTACCTATGGCGCCGGCTGCTGGGCCACCGACACGGATGAGTTGGCCATTGCCACGTGCACGACGGGCAATGGAGAGTACCTGATGAAGACACTGCTTGCCCGCGAGATATGCAATGGCGCTTTCAGTAGCGATTGCGCTGTGACCAGCCTGCACAAGACATTCAAGCAAAAGTTCTTGGACTCACCACTGCTGCCGCAGCAGCAGGATCTCTATGCGGGGGCACTCACACTGCTGTACTATCCCAAACAGAGCTGTGGCGAGGTGATGTGGAGCCATACGACGCAATCATTCTGTGTCGGCTACATGGCAACCACGCAAAAAGTGCCAAAGGTTGGTGCACAGCCATCAGCTATTCATCCATCATCTTGCCCATCTACTATATCTACATATATATATGTATATATATATTCTAATGCTGTTTCTATTTTTTGCAGTTCGTACACTCTCCGTTGCCCACGTACAGTGTGCCAGGCAGATCGTGCGTTGTCAATGGCCATAATTTCCATTTGCGCATTTAGTTTGAGGCTAGCCAAATAGCCTCAGCCAATAGCCAACAACCAACAGCCGACAGACGACAGCCGGCAGCCTGCTCTGTCCCAGACACAGGTCCGCCTGCGTGCCACCTCCATCGTCATCTCTTCTGCCAACTCATTTGATTTAATATTTAATTGCCGCAACAAACACTGTCAATGCAGGCGCGCCGCCTTTCGCCCAACCAGCGAACCGACAAAGCCAGCCAGGCTGCAGCCACCATCGAAACCAACACCAAAACCAAAACCAACAACGACAATGACAACATTTCATATTGTTTTTGTCTCGATGAAATATTAAGAATCATTAAATGGCAACTTTTCATTGTATATCACTATGTATGCATGTATGTATGTAAATAGTGTGCATGTTATGTGTGTACGCCACAGCTAGCAATAAAATAAGATTATTTTACACATATACGTACATATATATATTTATATACACATACATATGTACATATATCTAAAACTAAAGGCGCAACGCAACGCATCTGCCCGCCTCATAAATCAGACGAACAGTGGTCGAAAAACGTGAACATCATATTCTAATCACATAATTAGAATTTATGACGTGAGAGCAAAAAAAAAAAAAATGAGTATAAAAAGAAATCAAAAAAAATTTTTTTTTTTGGTTTTTGCAGTCTCGGTCGTTTTTTTTCTAGCAAAATTTAAAATTTTACCAATTTGATTAGCATAAGATGTATTTAGTTAAGCATTGTAACAATAGAAATTCACTGTATTACTAATTAATGAATATTTTATTTTATTTATGGAAATTATATAAGTGACATAATTGTTATTAAGAGTACATAGTTTTTAGCATATTTTCTATATGCCGGAGTGGCATCTGTCCTTCCTATCGTGTGGCTGCCTCTGGTTGCGTGGAATCTCTAACTTTGACAGCTTTTCGGCTTTTCGGCAACACAAGTTTTAAGAAGCATATCGAAATAACGTTTGGGAGCAGCACATTGTCTATAAAGACTTGTCCAGGCGGTGCTGTAAGGAGTTGGCCTCTGGCAGTAGACAGCGCTGTGGCAGCTCTCATCGGCATATGCATATAAATATACTCCTTTAAATCCCTCCGCTGCCCTTTCGCAGAGCATGGCACGGTCGTAGTAACTGGGAGTTGGTGCTGGTGGGGTAACCAGATACCCGCCACTGTCATTGCAAGTGGCACTCTTTCCCAGCTGTAGAAAACGAAATGGGATTCCGCTCGATGCAACGTTAAATATATCTAAAGGGTCCACTTACATAAGCAGCGGCACACTTGGGCACACAGACGGAACCGACCCCAACGTCTGCAATGCAAATCTCATCCCCGTTGCAATTGATGAGGCTACCTATTTGGTTATTTTCGCAGCGGGCTGCTTGATTCGCGGTCACACAGGCGTATTTATTGCCCGAGACACATTTGCCGCAATTCTCGGGGATAACAGCTCCGCATACGTTCTTCACTGTTTCGGAGATCTGAGTTCTAGGCACACAGATTGCTTCCGCATTGCTGCAAACGGTGTCGTCAGTGCATTTTTTCACTTCGCCAAAAGGCTTGCCATCTGATTTAACATCGATATTGATATTAGATTATCAGCGGAAGTCCATACGAATATCCTTCAGTACTTACTAAAGCAATAATAATAGGATGTCTCCGATTCACAAAGCACGTCATTCTCCGCCAGGCAAGCGCCACATTTGAGCTCCTCCTGAGTCTGCACAGCAGTGAAGCCCAGCGAAGCGATAACCAGAACTGCGATCAACTTGATCATGATTTGTCTCTTGGATTGGAGCGGAACCTCTTGACTGATTCCATGCCGTCCACTCAGCTAGCTTATATACCAGAAGTGTTAACCTTCACGACTGCACTTTATGGATCCTGCCATTACAATGCTGTTGACTTGTCAAACGGATCATAAAGCAATATTGAATCACTCTTTTTGGCTGAGCATAACAACAAGCCCCACAGCAACAAATCGTATAAGTTGCATTGTGATAGTAAAGGCAGAATACATTAGAGGCTTATTTTTATCTTTATTATCTTTGCTCACCAAACATAAGGTATTCAAGAACGATAAAGCAGCAGGTTATTTTAGATTTTTGTATACTGTTTTCGTCCCTTTTTTCAGAATCAAAGTTAAGTTTAAAATTTGATTTGGCCTAGGGATTTTTTCAATTTTTATAGAGTACTTTCCAGTCTAGTTGTTGTTTATAATTTTTGTTATCAAATTGATTTATAAACATTAATGAAAATGGAGTAAAAAACGAGATAATTACTTTTCTTAAAAAAGAGTATACTTGGTCATGTAGAAATACTCATCATGCCTAAATTTCCAATGCTAGCTTCAGCGATCTGTTGGCAATACTTCTTATAAACGTAATATCCTTTGATCATAGTACTACCTATATAAAGTACTTAAGTACTTCGCATTACATCACTCCAATAATATTGCATATAATTATTAGAATTGGCAAACTTTCAACTTATGTACATATGTATATCGTATATGTATATAAAGTTCCCCACCCTCTTTACCCTCCGCTGGTGCATTAGCGGAATTTGATTAGCATATCTAAAAATGTTATTTGTTAATTATTATTTTATTTTACTATTGAAAATCATATAAGTTGCATAATGATTATTAAATGTGCACGGATCTTAGTATATTTTCTATACACATATTTTTTGTTTGATTCAATTATGGAGCGCTAGTTACCTCTGGGTCTGAAGTGGAGGGTGAGCCTGGAGTCGATGTTGTGTCCGGAGCCGCAGTTGGGCTTGGAACCGGGGTTGTAGTTGTTTCCGGAACTGGAGCCAAAGTTGTGCTCGGAACTGGGGCCGAAGTTGGAGTTGAAGTTGTGCTTGGAACTGGCGCCGCAGTTGGGCTTGGAACTGGAGCCAAAGTTGTGCTCGGAACTGGGGCCGCAGTTGGGCTCGGAACAGGAGCTGAAGTTGTGCCCGGAACTGGGGCCGCACTTGTGCTCGGGGCCGCAGTTGTGGTAGGGACTGGACAGTTTGTTGGCTTAGTGGCAACACAAGATTTCAAAAGCGTATTGAAATAAGGTGTGGGAGCGGAGCATGGTCTATAAAAGGTTGTCCAGTCGGTGCTGGTGAGACTGGGCCTCTGGCAGTAGACGCCGTTATTGCAGCCCTCATCGGCATATGCATAGAAAAACAATCTTGTAACACCGGCCGATGCCTTATTGCAGATTCTGGAACGTTCGTCGGGAGTGGGCGTTGTGGTTGGCGCTGGAGTTGGTGTGGTATACTCGGCATCCTCGTTGCATGTGGCATTCTTTCCCAGCTGTAGAGACCCGATATATGTATTCCCGCGAACTCGCTAAATAAACAGTTCTAAATTCTAGTTCTAGATCTACTTACATAAGCAGCGACACTCGGAGGCACGCAGACGGAGCCGACCCCAACGTCCGCAATGCAAATCTCATCCCCCTTGCAATTGATGACGGCAGCTATTTGGTCATTTACGCAACGGGCTGCTTGCGTAGGGCCCACACAGGTGTATTTATTGCCCGTGATACATTTGCCGCAGCCTCCGATGCTAGCATCTCCGCATACATTCTTCACTGTTTCGGAGATCTGAGTTTTAGGCACACAGATGGCTTCCGCATTGCTGCAAACGGTGCCTCCAGCGCACTGCTGCTCGCCGCCAAATGACTCGCCATCTGATTTAATAGCGATTATTAGCTAAAGTCCATTCGAATATCCTTCAGTACTTACCAAAGCAAAAATAAAAGGATGTCTCTGATGCACAAAGCACATCATTTTCCGCCAGGCAGGCGCCACATTTGAGCTCCTCCTGAGTCTGCACAGCAGTGAAGCCCAGCGAAGCGATAACCAGAACTGCGATCAACTTGATCATGATTTGTCTCTTGGATTGAAGCGGAACCTCTCGACTGATTCCATGCCGTCCACTCAGCTAGCTTATATACCAGAAGTGTTAACCTTCACTTCAGTTTATGGATCCTGTCATTATACTGTTGACTTGTCAAACGGGCCATAAAGCAATATCAAATCATACTTTTTGGCTGAGCATAACAAGAACCATGGCCGAAAATTGTGTAAATTATCTTGCGATAGGCAGAAGATCGGTATTTTTTCTCTAGAATACATTAGTGGCTTATCTTTATCTTTATTATCTTTGCTCGCCAAATTTAAGATATTTACAAATTTGCTCCAGCTTATCAAGTCTATACATCCGATGCTAGCTTTAGTGATTTGTACGAAATATTTCCTAAATATGTAAATAGTGTAATAGGCCTTTGATTATTGATAGTGCAAAATATTTCATTGAATTATAAATCCTATGTACATGAACTACATATTATAATACCTCGAATTTTATTGAGACGCACAACAATTTTGTGAGAACAAATGAATTATTCAATAGGTTCCCTTGTCTATTCTGCCTCTTCACCCTCGGCTGCCCCATCAGCGGGTGCTGCCGCAGACGCCCTCTTGGTTGTTCCGTCTTCCTTCTCAAATTCCTCGGTGCGGTGATCACGCTCATCCTCTCGCTCGAATGGGTAGAAAGGATGCTCCGCAGCTTCCTCAAATTTCATGAGACGATCCTTGGGCTTGATGCCTTTCAGCAGACGCTTATCTTCCTCAGTCAGCTGGAAATCGAATATATTCAGATTCTCTTTAATGTGCAAGGGATTTGCCGCCTTGGGTATGGGCACCACCCCATAGTCGATCTGGGAATATATATAGAGATCCATTAGTCAGGTCGACGGACCAGGCTCAACTCACATCCTGCTGGCCATACATACCAGGTACCGTAGCACGATTTGGGCCGCCGTGCGCTTGTATTTCTTCACCAGACGTCGCATGCCCTCGGAGAAGAAGTAGATGGGTGTATGAGTCTCACGATCCGGCTGGCCGATTGGCGCGTAGGCAGTCACAACAATGCCATTGTAGCGACAGTAGTCGACCAGGTCCTTTTGCATGAAGCCAGGCCAGACTTCCACCTGGTTGACAACCGGCTTGCATGAGCTGCACTGGATGATGCGCTGCACCTGCTCCATATTGAAATTGGAGACACCAATGCTGCGCACCATACCCAGCTTAACCAGTTCCTCCATCGCCCGCCACGTGTCAATGTAATCCACGTCGCTATCGAAACGGAATATATATGTATGTAATTCAAAGAAAATGTTTAATCTCTATTACGTACGATAATTGTACTTTATCATCCTGCTTGGGGTAGAGAATCTCATCGCACAAGTGTGTAAATCCGACTGGGAAGTGCATTAGGTAGAGATCGATGTAGTCAAAGCCAAGTGCTTCCAGCTGCTTCTCGCATATGCGGCGCACATCTCGCGGATCATGATGGATATTCCAAAGCTATGCGTGGAGGTGGAGGAGCACTGTGCATGCATATCAAATCGGACTTACCTTGGTCGTGAGAAAGATGTTCTCCCTGGAGACATTTCCCATTTGGATTTGCGTACGCAGCGCCTCGCCCACCTCCCTCTCGTTTTCATGGACATACGCCGTATCGAAGTGCCTGAAACCAGTCTCCACAGCGCAATGGATGGCAGTCAGGCATTGATAGCCGCGCATCTGCAGTGGAAAATGGGAAATGGGAAAGGATTCAACAGATTTACAGATGCTGCGCTTACATTAGCCGTGCCAAGTCCTAGCACAGGCATTTCATAGCCGCTGCTCAGCTTGATCTTGGGCGCCATCAGGAGGTTTTTGATCCCACAGACGGGCTTCTCGCCCAGTATAAGAGCAACCCGGGTGTTGTCTTCCTCATCGTCCTCACATGTGGTTAAACAACGTGCGGGTATCATTTTAATATTAATATATTATTGGTTCAGAATTATAAAATCAAATAAATTAATTTCGATTACACACAATTTCTTGGCAATTTTGAGTTGTCTAAAGCTTTAAATAAATTAAATACTTGAATTTATGACCATTAAGAAACGGTACGCAAATTGCAATTTATTTTAAATATCATATTACATAAATATATATTTTTATGTTTTTTTGTTTATTTTTGTTGCTTTAAAACTCAATGCCGAATGGATAGTACTTGTGATTGAGACTCTTGATCAAATTCAAAGGCACATATCGCTCGCCAGTGTTATAGCCATCCAGCACGCATCTCTCCTCCGCCGTCAGCTCAAAGTCGAAAATATCGAAGTTCTCACTAATGCGTCCAACATTTGAGGATTTCGGTATGGGTATTACGCCTAATTCCACCTTTAAGTAGAAGAGTTATATGAATCATTACAAATTGATAATGAGTTTTGAACTACGCTTAAATTATTCAACATGAAATTGTCGTAGGATTAGGCGACAGTTGCCATAGAGCTTATTCTACTATATATACCAAATAACGTAGCACAACTTGAGGAGTTGTCTTCTTGTACTTCTCAGCTATGGCCTTTACTTCGGCCGAGTAGAGGAAGTCGGGCTTCTGCTGTTCTGGATTTGGTCTACCCAGGGGCGTGTATGCAGTTACGGTTACATCATACTTCTTGCAGAAAGCCGTCAATTTTTTCTGATTAATTGCTGGCGAGCACTCGACTTGATTGGTCACCGGCTTGATTTCACAATTCTCGATAATACGCAACAGTTGTTCGCTGTTGAAATTCGACACTCCAATGCTGCGCACCAGGCCACTTTTGACTAATTGTTCCATCGCCTTGTAGGTGTCCAAGTAGTCAATGTCGCTCAGCAGAAGCTGGCCTGCTTCATCTTTGGGCAGCAGCGTTTCCTCGTCGACATACTTGTAGCCAACCGGCATGTGCATCAAGTAAAGATCAATGTAGTCCAAGCCGAAATTGGACAGCTGCTTGCGGCATGCAGTCTCAACGTATTTGGGATCATGATGAATGTTCCAGAGCTACAAGAATACAATTATTTGCTTGAAATATGATTTCCAAATTATTCTGATCATTCAGTCTCACTTTTGTAACCAAGAAAATGTCCTCGCGCTTGACTACACCCTCTGAAATCTTATCCCGTATGGCTTTGCCTACCTCAGCTTCGTTTTGATAGAAATAGGCGGTGTCGATATGCCGGTATCCAATGTCAATCGCGTGCTTTATGGCTATTTCCCCTTCATTGTTCTTGGACTGAAATATTTAATACAATTATATAAATATAAATATTTAATTATAATATAATATCATTAAACGCAACTCACATTGTACGTTCCCAAGCCCAAAACGGGCATTTCGTATCCATTATTCAATTTAACTGTCGGTGCCAGCTTCATAGCTAAAAAAATAATAAAACGAATAACAAGAAAAAAAAAAAGAAGCAATTCCACGATTATTTCACAAGCTATTCTCTGAGCAGCTGTTGAATGTCAAGAGGTTTAACATTTGCAAAACTGCTATGAACAGAGCTTACTAACATTTAACATTTGCCGGAGAAGCAATACATCTGTTAATAATAAAATGTAGTGATTTTACGTACAAATAATATTTGCGCATTTCGTTCGAAATAGCTGCGACTTTCTGTTAGAATTTACGTATATATATATTTTTTAATATACAAGTAACAGAATTTGCAATAATTATTTCTGACCGTTGACACAGTGACTTCGCGATATATCGACTAAGCTTTGATTTATCGATTAGTTTTTATAGTGCTGTATAAATACTTACTTGTTTATGTTTTGTTTTTAGCTTCTAAACAGCAAGCCTAATGTCTGAGATTAAAGTTACGGATATAGGGGAAGACAATGCAGATACTACACCAGATCTGGAGTCTTTTAATGGATATGAATTTAATAACTATACAGCTGCCGAATCTTTCATTCAAGGCCTATCTGGAATGGTAAATCAGAGCGATGTTGAGACCATGATAAGAGCACAAAAACAAATGTGAGTAGAAACAATGAAAAGCAAATAAATATTAACCGAATATGTACTTAAAGGCTACAACGCTTTGAGAAGACTAATGAAATGTTGCTTAACTGCAATGCCTTGTCGCAAAGCCGTTTGAAGAATGCAAGTGAAGATTTCAAACGACATGTAAAATTACTAAGTGAGATGAAAAAGGATTTAGATTACATATTTCGCAAGGTGCGCATTATAAAGCAAAAGCTACAGCAGCAATATCCAGCTATATATGCAGAAGTTCAGCCCCAACGCAGTAGCTTGGCCGAGGAGGCCGAAGATGAAACGGAAACTGCGAAAGCTGCGCAGTTGGCGGAATCAACACAGGCGAAGCCCACAGCTGAGCCAGCTCCCCAAAAAAAGAGCGGAGCAACAATTGAATACGTGCAGATGCAGGAGGCTATTGAGAACGGTATAGTTGAGATAGAAAATGAGCTGATAAAACGTGTCTGCTCCGTGGAGACAGCCAATCCCAATGACTCCTCCGATTGTACGTCAGAGGATACTGGTTAAGCATTAGTTAATAATTAGGTTTATTTAACATATTTATCTAAACAATATTTATTATACGTTCTAGTGGAATATTTTGTATATGCAGTAGGTTACATAATAATTTGGTACTTGTATTGTTTCGGTACCTTTGAGATTATAACACGGCCGTCATAACTTAACGATGCGAAAATCCAAGGATCTACATTACTCCATTCTGCACAGTACACAGAATCCTCATGTTGGTCGAAGGTCTGTAGTAAGCCATCTGAAAGCACTTTATGCCTCTCCTGTACAGCGCCCGTTCCAAGTTCTTCGACGCCATCAGTGCCTGGAGCCTCTGAGCTCACTGATCCTGCACAGGTCAGTAAGACCTTGCAATCGCTTGAGCTGGATAGTATTAACTGATCATGGAATGTGTTGAACCGTACCGACCACACCCAGTGCGAATGATCGCTGCGTTCGAAAACTGGAGCCTTGACCATGCGACAGTCCCACACTTTCAGACATCCATCATCACCACCAGTTACTAGATGACACTGTTTATTCGGATTACAGTCTAAATCGCGTACAAACTGTCCATGTGCATCCTCTATACTCCATGCGCAATGCTGAGTGTCCCGCACATCGTACGCTCGAATACTCGTGTCATGCAAGGCCAAGAACTGATGTCCCTGATGATGATGCGACCATTTGCCAGTGGTAAATGGTGACGTGTGCTTGGCACCGCTGGTACCACTGCTGACTTCGGCTATAACGCGAGTGGACGCCTCCGCGCGCTGCATTACAGCCAATTTATTGCCCACCACACAGGCCAACGTTTGCTCTTGACTTGGATGGAATTCAACAGTCTTCACACGCTCGCCCAAGTCAGCAGTGTCCAGCACCTCAATTTTGGCCCATGGTATATATTCACTTTTGATAGGCTCAGCATCGTTTGTATTCCTTGAATCGTCATTCGGTAAAGTTAAGAGTGCTGCCTGTGAAAGCACCTGAGCACTCTTTTGTACGTTGTAGACGGATGCCAGTAAATGCGCATCGTGGGGACAGCTATTCAGCTTCCAAACCTCACCAAGTGTATGCTCGAAGATCTGAAAAGACATTGGTCAATGAAAAATGTTTACAATAAATAGATTTCAAGCTCACTTTTGATTGTATGGTGCCCTGCTCCTCGTCATATTGTAACAGGTGCAACTGATTCGTGGGCTTCAATGAGTTGGTGGCTATAAAAAAGCAGACATCATTGCCTTCGCCATATTGGGGCGTTAGAGCACGAGCCTGCAATTCCAAACCATAAATCAAATTATTCTCTTCCATTTAGAAGTGATCTCTGGACTTCTGAAAAGATAAGTAAATTTTACACAATGATAAAGTTGTATAAATAATGTCCAACTCATTTATAGCTTAGCTTTGTCATGAAACCCCTATAAAGAGATTCTTAAACTAACTTCAATATTGAAACCGTTAGATGCATACATATTCTCATGTAACACCTGTTAATTTCGACATATCCTAACAATCGAAACAATAAATTTCATACAGTCACATATTCATCTATACTTCCGAAAGCGACGCCATACCCAAATAATTTTGAATCAAGCTCTTATTTTTTAATATGAACAAACTTTTGCGATATTTTATTAGAGATGAGCTCATAGTATTTAAATATCGCCATAGGCGAATTTATATTTATTTAAAGCGTTACCAACAAAGCTGCGAAGAATATAAAATTACCAAATATGCTTATCGCTCCTTCCAACTAATTTATGTCATAGCAAAAATATATAAATGATTGATGTTTCTGCTGTAAACTTTATTTATTAATATTATTGTTTTCTTATTTGTTACTCGCTTATAGAGCAAGCTATTAGTTATTTTTCAGCTGACGGGAAATACAACCCTGCGCACGCTCAAAGCAACACTGTGTTGCCTCCATCCATTTTGTTTTAGTGAAAAAAGATTCTCAAAAGTAACAGACGCGCATTACCAAAATTGACATTGCAGTATATATAGTGACACTTTTAGTATATTAAACACCTAACTAAATTCCCAGAGTGCAACGCAATGGCACAAAACATCAGCCCTGAACAGAGTGGTGCTGGTGGCAGTAGCAAACACAATGATGACTCGCTACCTATCAAAGACAATCATGCTGTGAGCAAAAGGTAAGGCGCCAAATTTTGATACATATATATAGATATGTATACATATGTATGTTTGTGCAACAACTAAATGATTTGCATTAATTTGTGTTGTTTTGTTGTCATTTTACACAGACTGCACAAAGAACTAATGAACTTAATGATGGCCAACGAGAAGGGAATATCGGCATTTCCAGACGGCGAAAACATTTTCAAATGGGTCGGGACCATCGCTGGCCCAATAAATACTGTGTACTCGAGCCAGACATATCGCTTGTCGCTTGACTTTCCAAATTCCTATCCGTATGCCGCGCCAGTGGTTAAATTTTTGACGCCATGCTTTCATCCCAACGTCGACCTGCAGGGCGCTATTTGTTTAGACATACTCAAAGACAAATGGTCGGCGCTCTATGACGTGCGCACCATACTGTTGTCCATACAATCTCTGTTGGGCGAACCGAACAATGAGAGTCCCCTAAATGCGCAGGCCGCGATGATGTGGAACGATCAAAATGAGTACAAAAAATACCTAGATGCCTTCTATGAGAAGCATAAGGATACCTAAACACCAAAAAAAGGAACCTACGGCGGCGACCCCCTCATTTTCATCTATGCTCATATTGTGGCGTATTTATTAACCATTTGTATGTGTGGTGCGACAAGCAATCAACAAACACCGCACTACCTACACACCACCCACCCACATCTCAACCTTTATATTAGTTCATGCTGTTTTGGTACATTCGCATTTACAACTCTTGATTTTCATTGATATGTATAGGTACTATTGGATTTTTAATTTTGAAGAATTTGAAGCAAATTAATTATATGTAATGTAATATGATATATATGTATGTATTTTCCATAACGTCTGTTTCTTTAAACTTAAGCATGAAATTTAGTTAATTGTTTTTTTTTTTATATATATATAAATGATTTTTTGAAGTATGTGAACGGGCGACTGCCATCAATTTTGTACTGATTTAAAGCAATTCGTGCAGGCCCAGGCCCAGGCCCGGCCACCATGTGAATGTTAGCTAATTATATAGTAATCCTCCCAGATACCCGATCGCTACATATATGTATTTACTTTTAATGCAACAACGGCATCAACGGGTTTTCGACTCGATAAATATACATATATATATATTAAAGAAAAATGAACAACAAAAAATAACAAAAACGAAAATTTTAGTATTTCAAAATGATTGTACTTTTTAAATTGTAATAAGTTGTGTTAGCTTGAAGAGTTATTGAAATTACGTATATATATATATATAAAACAAATTAAAATAAAATCGAATAATTGATTAGTTCTGTCAATGGATACGACAATTCATATGTATGTATATAAACTATGGACTGTGCACTTGGCTAGGTGCTTAGGATATACAAGATTTTAAATGCTTGTTCAGGTGAGCGGACATCGTGACTCGAGAGCGAAAGATGCGCGCACATCGCTTGCAGCGCCACAGTTGATTCTTTTTGCCATGTCGTCTCTGGACGTGATCCTTTAGATTTTGATTGGTGTAGAAGCGCTGCTCACACAAATCGCATGCGAAGGCATATTCACACTTGCTCCTGTGCACCCATTGATGGCGTGTCAGCAGAGCCTTCCTCCCATATGATTTGCCGCACTTATCGCATATGTGCATAGGATGCTTGGCTTCAATCTGTTTTGCATGCTGGCGGCGAATATGATAGTTGAGGCTTCGTAGCGCAGTGTACACCTTGTTGCAGTCGGGCTGGCTGCATGCGTATGAGGGTCGCTTGTCACCAAAGTGCATCTCGCGAAGGTGGGCTGCCAGCAAATTAGCTCGCGCATATGTCCTGCCGCAGTTGTCGACCGTACAGCTGTAGGGCTGCTTGCCCTGATGCTTCTGCATGTGCGCCTCGTAGAGGGACATCTTATAGAACCCACAACCACAAATATTGCATTCTATTTTATGGCGAAGTCCTAAAGGACGTTTCGTGTAGCCAGGCTGAGCGGATTTGACAATCCGTTCCTTGCTCAGAATCTCTTTTGTCGCATCATCTTCGATTATATAGACTTCTTCCTGCGAATATAAAAAAATGTATATTCCGATTAGTAGCTAAACTTGTTTATATTTATGCCCAAATATATAGTCTATACATATGTATAAATGATGATAGCAAACAAGTTCTTTGAGTGTTCATACTTGTTTGTGTATTTTATATACAATACTAATAAATAAACAAAATAATTCTGTGAAGTGTGCTTGACTAACAGGTACCTCGTGTCAGGTGTTGTGTGTTGCTTCAATAGAATATAAAAGTAAAGTACATATACAATCATATCCGTTATTGACAATTGTTGATATTTTAAAGTGCTGCTCTAGTAATTCATTTCGATCCTTTTTCGATATCAGTTAAAAAGTTTCTACAAATGTACGCGTTGCTATCCCAACCGCTTCCTGCTCTGATAACATTTATTCAGATAAATATACATATGTATGTATATATTTACACTTGTGTATATGCATGTATGCATGTCTATTCTGATTATGTTGATATGTACATACATACATACATACGTTCTCACGCTAATAAAATAAGCGTGCCATATAAATACATGCATACATGCATAAGTATATGAGTGTTTGCGCTTATTGTCTTCTGTATCATACACACACACACACACGCACGCTCAAATGAACAGTTATACTTTCAAACGCGCCCGACACCATCAGCCCAATTGTGATTAGATTGCGCAGACACACGCAGATAAACAGTAAAACTTATCTGTGCATGGGTTTGCTCTTGAATTTTACACTCACAATATCTTCAATAGACTCGGCAGACGTTACAACGGACACCTCTACAGGCTGCACCTGAACAATTGATTTCTCGCCTTCTGTATGCAAATTAATTTCCGCAGGGCTTGGCAATGCGCATTTTGTCGTTTTTGTTGGAGGCTCTTTTCTCTGGCTGTGGCTGGTCTTCGAGCTGACTTCTGCCAAGAGTTTTTCGAAATTCGCAAAGGACTCCTCGCACATCCGTTGAAAGCCATAGAATCGCTGCACCAATTGGTAGCAGCTATCGCAGATGCATCGCAGCACAATTTGTGGGCTCACTTCCTTGTCCAGTGGAGCGCCCAAGAATCGCAGTCCATCGCCGGCACGCATGCAGCCAATGAATTTGGCGGCCAAATCCTTTTCCTGGTACAAATCGTAGGTGGGCTCCTCTGCGCTGAGCAGGACCAAACACGCCCGACACAATGACATTTTACCAGCAGCGGCTGCGCTTGCAGCAAGTGTGCGACGCGCGCTTTGTTTTCGCTCTGATTTAAACATCGTCGTCAGGTTACAGACACCCAGCCAACCGGCATGCTATAAATTAACATCAATTGCGACAATAACAATACATTTATGTGTGTGTGTGCGTATATAGTTTGGAGCACCCGATATATGACGCCCGCACCCTGCGCCTAGAGGCCTTTTACTGCGCTGGATAACAAAAGCTCGGCCATCGTTCATTAGATGCTGTTGCCGCTCCATCAGCCTATGCGAGCTAAAAAGAAAAATAACTGTTATGCTGCACAGGGCGCGTTTGCAAGACTAAAGCTTTCACAGGGTGCCCCAATAACTGACATTCAAACACGGCGCCAAATGTATTAAAATGGTTTATTCTCGCTGGAATCGCAAATAATACATAGTTAAAATATTCAAATAAAATACATATAATATAAAAAGTGATTTGTGACTGAAGACAAATTTGTGTTAAATACTATATACATACGCATGTATGTATTTACAGGCTGAGATATTATTGGTTAAGTACGCCTTATAGACTATCCGTTGTCATCGCCGAGCCGAGCGTTATGGATGTTGCCACCGAGGATATTGTCTCCATGGACACGTTGAGCTTCTTTTTGAAGGCACGCAATGCATCCAGATGATATATCTGCTGATAGCCCGCTTGCTTATCTATGGACAGAGTATAAATATTTCGCTCTCCGCTGGAAGTCAGCAGAGTAGGCATGTAATGGGGCAAGTAAGCGCGTTGTATTTCTGATGACTCTCCGCCCTCCGCAGTGGCCATCTCTTTGCTGTAGGAGCGATGTATGCGCATTACCTGCACGTACTGATAGTGCGCCACGTAGAGGAATGGTTCGCGGTATAAGAAGCCAGTTGGCGCGTAAACCCAACTCAAATCATAGGGACGCGCTCGGCAACCAAATTCATCGACGAAGATGCCGCATTCGGCAAAGCAGAGCAGGAATTCCTGACGAGAGATACGCACGGCTACGAAGGGCTGACAGTTGGATGTGTGCTGCAGCGTTTTATCTGCCAGATCGACAAACTCTTCGGCCGCATAGTTATCCAGATCGATTTCATAAAACTTATCCGAGCTTACGATGGCCGAGTGGCGTGTATAGAAAATCGATGTTACGGGCGTGGCAGTGTCCAATGCACGAACTGGCTTGAACTTATGCAGCTTATGATCGTATTTGAGTATGACAATGCGTGTAGAAGTTGCCGCAATGGCCACCGAGTCGAGGGCATTCTCAGATTCGTTTGAGATCTGCACAAGTTTCCACTTCTCGCTCACCGAACGGTTGGCAAACGGCAATTCAATGACAGACGTCTCCAGCACCGGCTTGTTGCAGGGAATCGTGCTCTGGCAACGCGACTCCAGCTGCCGATAGTCGCACTGGTAGAGCTTCTCCCCATTGGCACCCACCATCATAGCCTTGGCCAGGCGTGTCGACACGGACACGCAGCTAACCGACTCGATGCCAGCAATATGCAGCAAGCGCTGTGCCTCCACATTGTAGGTGAACAAACCGCTGTTGCAGCCAAATAGCAAGATTTTCTGCTCCACTATTTCGAATGCGCAATTGATTTCAATGACCTCGCCGTTGTGACTGTTCTGTGAGCCATTGTAAGCCAGCGTGCCCATGTACTCATGTGCACAGTTGTTCTCGCTTTCCAATGTGTCCAGACTGCTGCTGCAGCTGGACTCTGGTCGAGCTTCGCTAGCCTCATCGCAAGACGACACAACTGAGTTGCCACAGCTGCTGGTCACATTAGCCCGACATTTGCGGTGCGATGCATCCTTGCATTCCTTGCAGCGCCAATACGGCGAGCCGGCTATAATTGGTTGATCACAGGCCACACAGTTGGCAGCATCGACCTTCGATTCTTGCAAAGCCAACTCGAAACGATGATGCGATACTTCGCCTTTGCCCTCCTGCTTTTGTGGCGATTTCGAGCTTGCTTTGGTTTCCGTTTGACTTGCCGAGCGTTTTATTGTCGTCGGCTGCTTGCGTGGAGATCGGGGAACTGTGGCGATGCTAGCGGGTCTCAGCTTGGGCTCATCCGCAGCTCCATTGACAACGGTTGACTTACGTGGGGAACGTAAAGTTGCAGTGCCTAAAACAACAATTTATCGTTAGTATAGTTCTTAGATAATTGAATTTCTGTCTTGCATTTACCATTTAATTGATCCAGCTGCTCCTGCAGCATCTTGGAAAGCTTTTGCTCTCGGCGCAATTCTTCTTTCAGGGCACGATATAGTATTGATGACTCCACGTCATTAGGCGAAATGTTCTCCTTGGTATTGCTGTTGGATCCAAAGATTTTGTCTGCAAGTGTTTTCTTCTTCTTCGCTGACAAATCCTCCACCTTAAGCTACAATTGTGATGCATTAGTTATCGATTATCAGTAACAATCTATAGCTATCGATTTACCTGTAAATAGTCGATGAGTTTCTTGTGCTGAGCGAGCGTAGCCGTTGCCTTGATGTCCCGCTGCACATAGAATTGTTCCTTTTCGGTCAGCGCATTCTGCAGCTCATCGATCTCGGTGTGAAGTCCTGTTTGAACTGCCTGCAGATTCTTGACCTCGTCATGCAAATGCAGCACCTCCTCCTTGCTGTGGAATAGCTCACTGAGAATGCGAGCATTCTCCTCCTTCAGGCAAAGCAGCTCCCGCTCGTAGTCTGCATTCTGCGCCTGGCAACTGGCGGTCTGCACATCCAGCTGATCCGCCCTCTCCTGGGCGCCGAACAGCGCATTCGTTTGCTCCACCAGCTGACTCTGTTGTGAGATTAACTTCATCTGCAACTGCTTCAAGTTCTCCTTGAGCTCCTCCAATTCTACGCTCAGTATTTTCGCATGTTGCTCAGCTTGCCGCTTCTCAGACTCCTGCACATTCAGATCCTTGCGCAGCTGGGTGACCTGATCGTTGCGCTCCCGCAGCTTTACATGGCAGGCATCCAGCTGGGCTTGCTGTGTCTTGTTTCGCTTCTGCTCCGCCTCCAGCATGTTCTCCACCTCCGTCAACTGATTGTCAGTTATGCTGCATGCGTATTTCAGACGCTGGAAATTATCCGTCAGCTGCTTCAGCTCCGCTTGCAGGGCCTGAGTTTTTTCGCCAGCTGCCGCATTGCGTTCCCTTTCCTCCTGTAGTTCGCGCTGTAGACGCTTCTGCTCCAGACCCAGACCATCGCAACGTTGCTGGGACTGATTCAGTTTTTGACGCACCTCTCGAACCTGCTGCTCCAGCCTGTGGATGTTTGCCAAGTGCTCGATTATTTCGGATTTGCACTTCATGCGCTCCTCCTCGGCTTTCTCCCACATGCGATGCTCCTTCAGCACATCTCGCTTGCTGGCTGCCAGCTCAGCTTTCAGTTCATCAATGCGTGCATCGCGCTGGCGGAACTCATCCTGCGTTGATTTCTGTTTACGTTGGGCCTCGTCACGTTCATTCTGCGCCTTCTTGACGCGCTCTTCTGTCAACTCCATGCGTCGCGCCAGCAGCTTCTTCTCGGCGAGCGCCTCCTCCAGTTGCTTCTCCACCTTCCAGAGTGATAAATTCGCGGTTCGTGCCGCTTGACGCTCTACAATCATTTGCTCTCGCACAGCAGCCAGTTTATCCTCTAGCTTCTCATTCTGCCGCTCGAGCATATCGCCCACGGCGCTATTACCAGCACCCCCCGAATGACCCTTCATGGGCGACAAGCTTTGCTCATTGAAACGTTCGAGCATTCTCTCCAGCTTAGAAACCAGCTCCTGCAGCTGATCTGCGCGAGTCTTTTGCGCCGACTCCGCATCCTTTGCAGCCACCAAATCGGCGCGCAGTTGATCCTCAATAGCATGCAACTCCGTCAGCGAACCAGGCGCTGTTTCGTAAGGCGAGGCCTGAGAGGCAAGCGATGATTCTGCCAAGTTGCCACGGCATTCAGCAAGCTGTAAGATGAGCATAAGTGAATTATTAGAAAAAAGTTTTACTTTATTTTTCAATCAATGCCAATCACCTGCAGCTCTCGCTCTAGACGGTTGCATTCCGCCTGTACCTCAGCGAGTTCTTTTTTGGTAAGACTTAGCTGCGTCTCTACAGAAGATTTGGCTGCACGCAGCTCGTTGTTTGCGCTTATCTCGCAATTGAGACGCTGGAGTATGTCCTCGATGCTGCGCTCGGTCGCATTTTTAGCTTCTTGGTTTGATTTACCCGAGCTAATTGACTCATCCAGCTCTGTGCGTATATTCTGCAGCTCGAAAGTCATGCGACGGTGAGTGTCCTGCGATTCGCGCAGCTTCTGTCGCAGCTCTGAAAGCTTTTGCTCATAGCTTTCTGTTAGCTGTTGTCTCTGCTTCTCGTGATTGGTGTCCGCTTTAATGCTCTGCTCCTTCAGCTGCTTCAGCATTTCCTTGTAGTTCTCCAGCTTGTCTTGAAGATGTTTGCATTCGTCAGTTTTGGCATGAAATTCTAGCTCACGCGCATCCAGCTTTTGCACTGTGCAGGCCAGCTCTTGTTTCTTTTCTGCCAGCTGCTTCTCATATCTTTGTTCGGATGCGATTTTCGCCTCCTCGTACTTTTGGCGATTCAGGCGCAATAAATCTGTAATTGTGGCTTCTTTCTTTGACCACATTTCTTCGTCAATTTTCGCTGAGCTCTGCAACGTTTTGATTTGAGTCTTGCAGCTGGCCAGCTCCATAGTCTTCTCCTTAATTATATCTTGGAGTTTTGTGATTTCCATTTTGGCTTCAAGCACCACTTGAGATGAACCGTCACTTTGCTTAACAGTTTGTTGCGCCTTAACCAGATCTTGCCTCAGCTTTAGAATTTCTCCTTCGCGTGATTTCAACTTTTGCTGCAGAGTTCGCAGCTTTTCCTGCAGCTTAGTTGTACGGGCTGTATCCGACCCATCGGGTTGACTGTAATCATTTTCCAAATGAACGAAACTATATCCAATAAAAGGCAAATCCTTGCCGCTAAAATCGTTCGACTTCATGTTCGAAGTCAGTGACTTTTTGGCCTGTGGCTCACGGCGCGCTTTTTGCCGTATTCCATCCTCGAAGTTGGAGATATCATCATCCGACTTGATGGTGGGTATAATGGGCGGCACCTGCGAACGAACTGTGCTCCACTGGATGCTCTCGAAAAATGGATGCTTTACGATCTGATCGTACGAAAGCCGATTCGTTGGATTCGTGACCAACGAACCGATCAAATGCTTCAAATTGCTAGAAATCTTCAGATCACTAGGAAAGCTAACTATTTTCTTCAAACGGCTATCCTCGCAGTGCGAAAGAATTTTCGAATAGGTCTCGTGCACGTTATCCTCGTGGAAGGGTGTAATCTCACATATGAGCTCGTAGCCAATTATGCCCATGGACCAATAATCGCAGCTTACCTATTTAATGAATTAATAATCAAAGTTTATTATTATAATTGATTGGGAAGCAATTCAGTGAAAAATCATGAAGTGAAATATGAAGAAAGTCTTCAAGTTCTTCAAGTTTTTCATATTTCATTTCTGGGCTGGATGAAAAATTTTAGTCATACAGTTACACTCACGTCATGCATAGATTTCGATAGCTTATAGGTTGATATTGTTTGTAAGAGCTCTGGAGCTATATAGTCTGGTGTGCCAACTGGTGAAAGACTCAATACATGTCCATCTCGGTCCAAGGCAGCAGCATTGCCAAAGTCTGCCAATTTGATGTGACCAAAGCGATCAATCAAAATGTTTTCCGGTTTGATATCTCGATGAACATAGCCCATGGTGTGCAGCGTATGGAGAGCCAGTGTTAGCTCGGCTAAATAAAAGCGCGCCATGTCCTCGTCAAAAGGTCCGTGACGGGACATTAGACTGAGAAGGTCACCTCCTGGCAGATATTCCATGACCAAATACAGATTGTCATTGTCCTGCGAAAAATATTAAATTTAACCATGTATATACATATATTTAAGTAAATGAAGCTAACCTGGAAGGCATACTGTAAATTCGTCAGCCACTCGGAATTACGTTGAGACATTATATCGCGCTCCACTTGCGATGTGGTCACCATCGATTTCTTGATCTTCTTCATGGCGTAAACATCGGATGTTTGCCGCTCGACCACCAAATGGACATTGCCGAAGTAGCCTTTGCCAATGAGGGCCTTAATAACAAAATCATCGGCATTTACGCGCAGTTGGCGCGTTTCCTCAATGATCGGACGAACTGGAGCGGAAAAGTGCTTTAAATGCCATAGTAAAGTTAATCAAACAGAGAACTTACATTTATTTACAAATTCCGCTATGTTGCGGTCGCGTTTCTTAAGGGTCTCTTTGTCGCACTCATTGTACAGCAGGCAGAATGCGTCCAGCAAACCCTCCCGACAAATGGCTTCTGCGACAGCTGCACTTGCGGTATTTAGAGGTACAACGCTGCGCCTTGATGCGCTTGTCGAAGGTTTTTGCACGGCGCCAACTCCTTTACCTAATATTAAATTATTGAGTCGCGTCGTGCGCACACTAATTGGCTCGCGTTGTGGCGGCATATTAATATTTTGTATAATTTAACAATATTTTAACAGCTACATGCAGTGTTTATTTAGCTGATGCCGTCGACAAAAATCAAGCGACGCCTTGTTCAGAATCGAACGTTTTGAATGTTAAACGCGGTGACAAACGCAGGGTTGCATGTTCAGTTGCCAGTGCTGTCGCTTGTGAATTAATTTTTTGTAGGTGATGCCATACGTATGAAACTTATAAACATTTATTTTCAAGCAAACAATTATTTATACTAAAATGAAATTAATCATCTACCATGTTTTTAAAATAAAACCAATTTATTTTTAATTATGAGTTAAGAATATAATCATCAATATGTAAAAAATGTGTACTAATTTGAAATTATGCAGCCCCAGCTTTCGACGTTTAACAACACTCAACATGCTAGCGAGTGCTCTTGCTCGTAGGAATATCTTCCACTTTCGACGGGTAGGTTTTTGCAGACGGAAGGTGAAAAAATTTTCCACATTACGAATTGCAAAAAATTTATAATTTTTACCTACTTATCCATTTGATTTGATATAATTTTCAAACAGTGCTCCATATCAATTGTATTAAAAATCTACTTTTTAAAAGTTCAACATTTGCTCTGGAAAAAGAAAGTTATTGCGTGCTTGTCAACGTCGAAAGGTTGAAACTGCAGCGCAGCAGGCAACACTCGCTCGCAATCGGGGCAACGTCGCGCTCGCTATAATTGTTTGCTTTACTTGATTATTCCATTCGTCGGCAATTGTCGGCCATAAGCAGAAACATTTTTTGGTAAAAACTGGTGAATTAAATATATTTGGATTATTACGCGGGTCGAACAGTGAAACATTAAGAAATCAAAATGAGTGGGGGATTACCGGAGTTGGGCTCAAAGATCAGCCTAATTTCGAAAGCTGACATTAGGTATGAAGGCCGCCTATATACGGTGGATCCACAGGAGTGTACAATCGCCCTATCGAGTGGTAAGTAAAATACAAAATATATGTATGTACATATGCATGCCTACACGTCTGTGCTATTTTTCTTCTTTAAATGTGGACAGGCTTGCATGTACATATAATTATGTATGTAAGTATGTATGCCCACAATGTAATCTGTGCTATAAAACTAAAACGGTAAAATGCAAAGGCGGGTGCTAAAAAGAAAATGGTTTCTTTGAAATTTTTTTGTTCACGTTTTTGGTTGCTTCAGTTAGTTTTTACAGTAATTTGCTGCTCATCGCGCAAAGAGCGGGCAGACACACTCGACAGTATTCAACTCGCTCTCCCACTCTCTCGCTTTTTGTCCTCTCTCTCCCTCTCTCTTGTGCTTTTTGTTTGTCATGTTTGCGAAGCTCAGATGCTGTCGGCACAGATAGAGCTTCGGGTTGTACAGTGTTGCTTTTGCATCCCCATGCACGCGCAAAATGACATACATATAAACGTATAAGTACACACACATGCACATAATGCATGTACCTATACATACATATGTGTGCGTGTACTGATTTACATCAAAATAAATACATGTGTTAGTCAGATAGAGAGAGACTTGTACATGTGTTCGTCATTTCCCTGGCAAAACCAATTTTTGGCGCCAGGGTCAATTAACGGATTATGTGCAGCGACTACCGTTAGCATGGTCAGTGATTTAAATGGACCAAGGGAGATTTTGCACGCAATCGTATGTTGACCTATTACATTAAATATAAAATATCCACATTTCATAATTTAATAGCAATTAAAACACTGTACTTCCGATATGACGGTCATACTCATGGCTTGTCGCGTTTTTTGCATTTTATACATACATGTACATGTAATTTAACAGAAAATACACACAAACATACATATGCATATATATGCATACATACAAGTTTAAAGATATTGAGGTTATACATACATACATACATATAAATATACATACGTACATATAAATATACATATAAAATGAACCTTTTTATTTGATCGTTAAACAGTGCGCTCCTTTGGCACGGAGGATCGAGACACGCAGTTTCAAATAGCGCCTCAGTCGCAGATCTATGATTACATACTATTTCGCGGCTCCGATATCAAAGACATTCGCGTTGTGAACAACCATACGCTGCCGCATCACAATGATCCGGCTATCATGCAGGCCCAACTGCAGAACGGGCCTCAGGTAATGCCACAGCATTTCCCAATGAATGCGCCCCAACAACAACAACAACAGCAGCAGCAGCAACAACAACATACTGGTCCATCGATGCCTGGTGGCAGTGGAGGCGCACCTGGAGTACCTGGTACTGGTTTTGGAAATGGTAATCCGTTTGGTGCCTTGGGCGCACCGAGTCTAGGCCCCGGCTCTTTGGCACCGGGTGCCGGTGCACCTGGTAGTGGAGGACCGTTCATGAACATTGGCGGTAATCAGCAACAGCAGCAACAAAAGCCTCAGCAGCAGCCAAAACAAAGTAAGTTGTAGACACACAACATACACATCATTCACACATCTACACCCTCACCTAAACACACATATAAACACACACACACACAAACACATACACATCATTAATATGCATACATGCACGTCCTCCTGTCTATATGTAAAGTTTCTGTTTTAGATATGCTAGCGAGCGCTTCGCGTTCGACCACGCCTATTAGCCTCATCATCAGTCCAACAGCCGACCTGACTCAGCAGCACTCCCAGCAACAGCAGCAGATACATCAGCAGCAGCAAAACTCTGCACAAGCTCTTGGCGGCGGCGGTGGAGGTGGTAATGCGCGCGATGCCGGTCATAAGCGCCAAAACCATCAGCAGCAGCAGCAGCAGCAGCAGCAGCAACAACAACAGCAGAGAGGCGGAGGAGGAGGATCCAACATGCAGCAGACCCAGAGGAATAACCACAACAACGATTTCTACAATCATCCCCACCAGCAGCAGCAGCAACAGCGCGATCGCCGTGATTCTGGCCGTCAAATGGACAACAACAATTACAACTATAATAATCAACGCAACCGTGGGGGTGTTGGCGGCGGTGCTATGCAGCAGCGCGGCGGTGGTGGAAACGGTGCATGGAATATGCATCGTGGCGGACCACAGAATCCGAATAATATGATGATGCGCGGCAATCGCGGCATGGGTACACGTGGGCCAATGCGACCAAATCAGGTAAATTCTAGCAATAGAATAAACAATTCCAAATTGCGTTCGCGGTATTCATATTAATGTGGGAATTCGCTTGTTTATCAGCAGGGCTATCGTCCGCAATCGGCTAATCAGAATAAGCCACGCAACAAGATCAAATTTGAGGGTGACTTTGATTTCGAGCAGGCCAATAATAAGTTCGAGGAGCTGCGATCCCAGCTGGCGAAACTCAAGGTGGGCGACGAACCCAACAACAAAACCACAGCAACAACAACAGCCACCACAACAGCCACAACAACAACAACTTCTACCACTACTGATCAGGTATAGTTTCGTTTATTTATTTTCATTTTCTGCCTCATTTAAAATCATCCGAACTGTAGTGCGTTCAGTTGACTTAACATATGATTTCATTTATTTAAACACAATTTACACTCAACTCACACAATGAATGCACCACACACTCGTGCGAATGCGTATTTCGTTTCAAATTGTTAAATTGCTATTCCGTTGCACTTTGCACAGTTAAATGGTGAGACCGATAAGAAAGACGACTCTGGCAACGAAACCGGTGCCGGCGAACATGAGCCTGAAGAGGACGACGTTCATGTTGGCTACGATAAGACCAAATCGTTCTTTGACACCATCTCGTGCGAGGCTGCTCAGGACCGCAGTAAGAATAAGAAGAATGACTGGCGTCAGGAGCGCAAATTAAATACCGAGACGTTTGGCGTCTCATCCACCAGACGTGGCAGGTGAGTTAAAGCGAGGCTCACGTTCCCCTCCAGCATGTTAATAATTGATCGATTTATTTAATTACAGCTACCGGGGGCGCAACAATTATTATAATAATGGCAATACGATGGGTGGTGCCGGCAATGGCGGCATGAATTCTGGCTATGGCGGCGCACCTGGCTACAATCGAAACAACTATCGCATGGGCGGTGGCGGCGGCAACTATCGTAACCGCAGCCACAATCGTAACAATAACGGCGGCAACCGCCAGAGCAACATAACCAATGGAAATGGTAGCGTAGCCGCAGCTCTAAAAGCTGCCAACAATGCAGGAAGTGCTGCCGGTACAGGCAACACCACGGACACCTCGGCATCAAATGCCGCAACAACGAAGACAGCCACGTCTACGCTCACAGAGCAGACGCAACAGGTCGCGGCAGTTTGTAAGTGATATAACGTCTCACTTGTAAATATACTTAAAATTTGACTTTGGATTTATTTATCTATTTCAGCTCAATAATGTCGCACAAGTGGAGAATCCTTGCCTAACTTTACAAAAACAAAAATGAAAGAAAGAAAAACAAAAAAAAAAAAAAACAAACAAACAAAAACAAAAGTCCTACTCATTGCAAAGCTAGTTACCCGAATGCAACCTAATTAAGCGACCGATCGACGACAAAAAAGGCTCTTATCATCATGAAGAATCGAGTTATGGAACTAATGGCATAAAACAAAATAATTGTAAAATTTTACTTAGTGTTGTAACGCTCATGACGTCCTGCGCGCACTCTCTGCCCGCCCACCGTGTTGCCAAGCTATTAATTAAATATGATCCGAGAGCGTTCAGCAGCCATATGGATAGGTATTTTGTGTAAATGGCATGCTAAAACGTCAATAGCGAGGCAGCACTTGATTATAGTGAGAGAACATACACACCTCTACATATATTTAGTAATAAATGTGAAGAAAACAAAAGTTAAGCATAAGTTTATGAAAAGTTAAAAAGATAAAAAGAAATAAACTCTAGGAGTCGCAAATTATGAAATTAAAGGAAAGAAACAATTAAATCCATGGAATTCCCAACATTAATAAATACAAAACGCAATTCACATGTTTATATTTTAAAAACCAAACAAAGAAATAAGTCTACAACTATACTTAATGTGGGCAGACATCATAAATAAATTAATTCAAAGCGTTACTAGCATTTAAACTTTTTTAAGAACAATTTTAATGATGGAGAAATGGAAATACATGCATATATATATAACAATTAGCAGCAACTCGTACATATATGGAACACAACAAAAACCTAAAACAAAGGAAATTACCAATTGTAAAAAACGAAAAAAAAAAAAAAAAAATCACCTATCAGCAGTAGTGTGGACAAGAAATAAAATTACTTACACTTATTGTTTATAAGAAAAAAGCAAAGCAAAAATCGAAGCAACAATTATAGCGTGTCTTTCAGAGATTAGTTAAATTTTTCGATCATTTTTCCCGGGTCTATAGCCGAAATCGTTCTTAATATATATATATACATATATATATATAGTGTGTAGTTGAATGCGTTTCATGTGTTTGGGGGAGCTAAAATATATATATTTTTAATTACGCTACACCAACAACCAACTATGTATTTAGCTTGCAGCCTTCAAAACAATTGCAAACAAAAAAATCAGAAACAATTGAAAAGATTAAAGAAAAACATATTCTGTCACCCAGGAATGCACAATATCTCATTATACTACAGTTTTATAGTTTAAGGAGTTAGCTGTACGCATTGTGCGTGGATTGTTCGTTCGCGTAAGATTCCGATTAATGATCTAATTTTTAAAAGAAATTTATTTTAAAGTTATCATTTTACTTTACATTTGTATTTGAGTAGCCGGAATTGAATGGGGATATTACAACAATACTCCACGGATTGTACATCAAACATGTTTTTTGTAAATGTTTCATATAAATAAGCCATATAATTCATATTAAATTCAGAGCAAAATAACTTACCGAGTTAATCTTTTCTATCTCGGAGCCCCATGGCTTCTGTTTTCATTGATTTTCTATATTATTTTTTCTTAAATATAGAATGGACACACTACTTCTATGTTGAGCACAAACCTGTATGAAATTGTAATAAATATATATGTATATGTTGCTTATAAGTAATGAACGAATCAAATTTTCGAATAGACTATCTGTTATTGAAAGGATCTATTGGTATGGATAAAATATGGGGTTTTCGTTGAAATTTAAAGATTGGCATCAAAAAGTACTGAACTCGAGCTTAAACTAATTATGTTAAGGGAATGTCTATCATATATTGGCTCATCGTTATACTAAAGTGGTTATAGATAAATGACAATATCATATATATTTGTTTCAATTCCAGTCCCGTTTCAGTTACTTCTCTTTTGCTTTATAAGTGCTAATTAGTTCAAATATTTTCAACAGTATTTTTGTTTTTCAAAATAAAGAAGAATGAAAGATAAGTTTTCCTTTCAATATTTTATTAACTTGGGAATAGGGTTACAAAAGTTTAGCTTCGTAGAAACTGAAATATAAATAATGTCATATACTTGTATGTGAACATGATAGGTACTAAATAATTTATTCAGTTCATGCGATCGCGATAATTAGTGGATCAGGATCAGATCACTTATCCCACAATCCCAGCTCCCGCATCTTGGTTTGAAAGTATCGCTCTAGAGAATTGGCGCAGCGATAATACTCGGTATCAGGAGAGTTATAGAAGCGACAATTAGAGAAAATGCGAGCCATGTCGGCCATGAACAAGCGACGTGTCTGATAATATCCCTTCTTCAAGCGTTCGCCCATAGTCTTCAGGTCCATGGGGTATTTGATGTGATCGTAGTAATCGGGCACCTCGGCCGCAGTAACAGGGCGAAGGAAGGGCCAGGCTGCGGTGTGTTGGCGCACAGATTGTAAGACAGATGCAAATTGGGTCGCCAGTTTCTCTGGATCTGTTGATTCTTCCAGGGGACGAGAGGCGCGCACAGGACGCATTTGCGGCTTCCAGCCGATTTCCCTCAGGCCAGGTATGGACTCAACCGGTATAGATGGCAATCCCTCTTTAAAGCAAGTTAATCCAGTTCTTACTTTTTGCACCTCATTGTGTCGCTGTGCAATGAGCTCTTTAAGAATTTCACTTTGATTGCGAATAACTGGAAAATGAACAAAAATACGTCTATCAATTGGCAATCAGATAAGGATCGCATCAAGTTAACTGACCGGCAATAAATTGTGTATTCACAATGCTTGGATGCAGCTCACAATGCATTAACGTAGCACTGTCGTACTCCTTAATATAGCCCGCATAGATGGGACGCGCCAATTTAATGTCCTTGGAGAAGCCTTGCTTCTTGAAATAGCCAATTGCATCGCAATCGGCAAAGGTGAGCAGATGTTTAATGCCACGTTGTATGCTGTAATCCTTTAGGTGATTCATCAGATGGGTTCCATAACCCTTCACCTGCTCCGCCATGGTCACTGCACAGAAGACAATCTCTGTGAAGCCCTGGGTGGGAAATGGGCGAAAGCATATGCCGCCTATGGGTTGATTTTCCTTGATTAATGCCAGCGTTTTGTGCTTGGTGTCGAAGACAAGCTGGCTTATGTATTCACGAGGCATCTCGGGCAGCTGATAGGCAAACACCAGCTGCAGTCCCAGCAGCCAAAGGATCGTTTGCTTATCCACGGGCTTCGTAAGCGAATTTCCAACAACGTGAAATTCGATTGCGCGCTTTTGCTCCTCGGCCTTGACATTCTCATCGCGTGACACATTGACGGGAAACAAGATCTCCGATTTATTTGATGTCTTCGACTCTGCAACGGCTTTCATGGCACGCATCACTACTTCAGTTGGCAGATCATCCTGGTTTTCGCTATGGAACGAAATAAATAGAAGTATATTAATACAAAGACAGCATCGGCTTGCTAGAAACTAACCTGGCTACACGTTCCGCAACCTCCTTTTTGACCCTCTTGTGAGCAGGTTCCCCCACGCTTGAACGCTTGCTGCCACTGGGTGCCGCTGCACCAGCAGACGAAATGGTGGCTGGTGGTGCCACTTCCTGATGCCGCTTCCTCTGTTGTACGACAAAGGAATTCGGTGGCCTGTATGTCGAGTCCCATATGGGCGAATCATCTTTGAGCAACTCAGCCCGTAATGCCTCCAAAAACTTTGGCATTTGCGTAATGATGGAGCGCTTGTCTTCGGGAAAACGATCTCGTTCCGAAATGCATTTCTTCTTCAGCTGCTGCGACATATATTGGAAAACAGTGCGCAGAAGAGTGCGTCCAAAAACGAGAGATGTCTCAAACTGCCTCAGGGAATTGCAGAAGGCGGGCACATGGCAAAATACAAGCCAACGTGTGTAATTTATCTTATAGGTCGATGCATCCTCGTGCGTCAGAGTTGGATCGCCACGCCGTGCGGAGGGCGACTCAAAATTGTAATGATTGAGAAAATTCAGAAAGGTTTTCGCCACCTCTGTCATGGTCTGCAGCTCAGTGGGGTTCAAGTGGTTGTACTTGTAGAAAACCAAAGATAGAACAGCTTTTGTTATGCACGGCGACTCGAATGGAGGATCGCCTAAAGGACCACGAATAACAGCTTGCTGACGCGTGAGCACGCACTGTCGCAGTAACCTGAATAGGTACAAGTAAACCTTCTTTGTGTCGTCATCCTCAACGCGCTGCATGGACATGAAAAGATTTTCCATGTCAATGATGGCTCCTAATAGTTCGTCCATACTAGATCTGGAAATCTCGGTGAGATGAGAAATGTGGGAGCGGAGCGGATGACGACAACTGGCATTTCGACACTCTTCAGTCGGCTCTGGGCAGTAAGACGACTCGACATCTCGATGCCTGTTCTCCTGGGGCGTCTTCCAGCCAGTGCAACGGCAGCCCTCGAATTGGCACGCCGAATACATGGATAATTTGGCGAGTTTCTGTGCTTCAGGCAGGTTAAATACCTTCTGCTTGCGTAGCTGGATGCGCTGCAGACTACTTTGGCGTGTGCCCTCCTGAGCTGGTGGCGCAGTGCCACTTGAAGCCTGTGATGAGGAGGATGAAGACGCTGCTGCTGCTGCATTATTTGCAGTTTGTTGCTGCTGTGCAGCAGCATTTCCACTGTTGCTATTGTTACCATCTATTGGTTGACTTTTGAGCGTTATTGCTGGTCCACCGGACATGCCTAGTTGTGGATTGTAGTTTTTGTTTTCAAAAACTTAATATTTATACCTTGATTTCACAATCTGCGAAAATGCTGACGAGGGATGATGAAATATTACAGTTTCAAGGGATGGCGAAATCAATATATCTTTGATTCACTGTTCTATATCCATAGCTGAACTTTGTTGTATAAGTAAGAACACAACTGATACAAAGAAGATATATATGTAGCTAAACTTGTATTTATTAAAACGAACACCCTCCGGTTGAAATACAAATGACATTGCAATCAATGTCTACAAATCTAGAGAATGAGCTGGTGCTAGAGCGAATGGCAGCAACAAATGTATCGATTTCGATTAATTGTCGATAGCTGGGCACCCAAATGTGAATTGAAACAAATATTTTCAAATAAACTAAAGGTTTTATTTTTAAATTCGTTTAATTAATAAAATGTTTCGAAATGACAAACTTATCGGCCGACGACATTGAGGATCAGCTGGATAATTTTATCATACGAAAAACAAAAGATCAAGCATCAACTTATGTAGCGCGACAAAAAACAACAAAAAATGGAGAAAAGATTTATGAGCACATTCCATTACTTGTAAAAGATATACTAGAATCCCAGCCAGATACAGACAACAAAGGAGCCTTCACTTTGTTTAATCCCACTGTATTGAAGTATCACAGCTGTTTGGTATACGGTTTTGTCGCAGGTCGCGGAGTTCATAGCAAAAGTTTTTATAATTACATTTTAGATGATGGAACTGGGTCTATTAAATTTCGAATCTATGCTAAGCCAAGAGAAGAAAAGATTATCAAATGTCTCTACAATGAAGCCCAATCCCTGATTGGCAGTGCGGACACTCTGAAATACGAGAAGATATCAACTAGCATGACTCGACTCCTGGGTAAAGCGTCGGAGTATATTGATGGCTCCATTATATCGCCTGGAAGCAACGTCGTGTTATATGGACGTCCACACAATTTTAGGGATCAAATTAATTTAGACGTGATCTCATTTACTATGGACAACGAAAAGTCGCGCAGTCTGGAAATCGCCTTCAGTGAAAGCCTAATAGATTACTATCAGAGTCATACTAAATAGTTGAGCTGTTGTATATATATTGAAATTTTAATCAATAAAAAATCCAATTAAAAGTATACAAGTAATTTATGTGGTTTTTGCTCGAATGGCGGCACGCTTGCCTGTGACGGCTTGGAAACCAGACTTAATGCTAGCAACGGAGCACCGAGAACCGCAGGATTCGCACTGTAGAAAGAATAGACGTGTGTCCTTTTGCAATATTGTCTCTGGAGAGCGGCAGGTGTGGCAGGTGACATATTCCTTAATATAGCGACGCAGCACGTTCTCAATTTGCTTTGGCTGAAAGCGACCCTTGATAATCAATTGCTGGTTGCCGTCCATCGAGCCGCTAGTACCCAACTCGGCCAACAGAAAGTCTAGCAGATGTTTCGGCAGACGATGCAGAGTTTTCGCAATATCCATAAAGTTGGCAAACGATGTTTTCTTTGTGCCCACACGAAGCACTTGAGGTGGTCTCATCACGAACTTGGGCTTACGGCCAGCTGCCATGTCTGGGTTCTTGTCCAGGATGATTTCGAAGACGCGTTTCAGCAATTCGTCGTATGTATAATCGCGATCCGAGCCAGCCCAAGTGCTGCTGTTATCCTCAACTAAAACGCAATTCATAAATTAATACTGATAAACAAATCATAAATAAATAACTTACAGTTCTCTTTGTCCTCGCTTTTATCGTCCTCCACTTTGTCCGCAAACAATTCATCCAAGTCTTTCTTTTTGCTCTTTTTCTTCTTTTTGGCCATTGTAAAGTCCATGTCCAAATTAATCTCTTCTTCCTCAGGGTCTTCAGCAGCTGCAGCTGTGGCGTCGTCCGCGCCATCAGGCAACGCCCCTTCCAGTTCATCCAAGTTGAAGGGCTTCTTCTTCTTTTTCTTCTTTTTACCGAAGCTTTCTAAATCCAGATTATCGTCCACTTCAGCTGCTGCTGAAACAGCACTTGCTTCATCTTTGGGATCTTCTTTCTTTCCAGCATCGTCCAGTCCCAATGCGGCATCCAAGTCAAATGTAGTCTTCTTCTTCTTTTTCTTCTTCAACAAAGTAGGATCGAATCCCTAAAATATATTTGGAAGTAACTAAATGTGTTAGCGAAATCGAGCACATTAAATATTTGGGCGAGTTGGTGAAATTCATGTAAATGTTAATGGAGCTCCATATGCGCTACATAACCTCACACACGAGAAACGCAATGTACGAGCTCGTCGTTTGTATATAATTATTGATAGAAACACTTGCAATACACCAAACTTGTCGACACTTACGTCTTCACCTTCCATTTTAGATGATTTATGCCCAACGAATAAGAGAACAATTTAAAATTTCAGCTATTCTTTAAAGAAGAAATTGCATCAGAAAATTTATACTTTAGTGACAGCAGGGCAGTTTGACGGCTTTGCTAAAGGGATGTTGTTGATTTTATTATCGATATAGCTAGATTACAATCGATAGTATTTCTGTAATCATCTGTTGTTTAGCTTGTGTAATTTTAGTATGTTATGGAGTCGAATTTTGGCGCTAAATTTAAATATATCCATATATATTATTAGTTACTGTCTCATTGTTGGCTGATACATTTAACAATTAAATTAAACTGACTGAGCAAATATATAAAATATTTTTGTTATATATTTCACAATCGAAATTTGAAGGATAAAAAATACAAAACACATTTTAAACTAAGACAATGCAATTAAAATGTATATACTTTCTATACAGGATACAAAGGGAAGCACATCTAAAGATATGTAAGCATATGCAAGCCTTTATAAATTTGAGTAAACTACGGTTTTCTATAGTCTGTGATAACAGTCTCCGTACTTTTTATTCTGGCAAGAATATAAAATCTCTTGAATTGTCTCCAAATACACACACATTTGTAAAAATACATATTGCTGTTTAAGAGGTTCACATGGGTTTATGGCTGAGTGTAAAAGTACTTAAGAATAGGAACAGGCATATAGTTAAGCACCCCGACCTTTCTATTAAAAATTACTTCGATGCATTTCTGACAATTTTTTAACGGCTTTAAATTATACACAAACAGAAATCTAATTTGAGAGTTTTAACTTATTTTCTTTTTAAAAAACATAACAAATCACTTTTGCGATTATTACTACATTATAAATGCATTTGTGAGTGATTGAAATTGGGTATACTTTAAGGCGTTGTATAAATTTAACATACTAGTTACATAGTCCCCAAAGTAGGATGTAAAATAAAAGCTACCAATTAAGCACGCCGGTTAAATGCGATCCTGTGAGATTATGCCTAAGCACGTAAGCCTTCTCTAAAAATATTGACTACAAATGAGCATTATTGCTTGGATTAACTAACTCCGGTCCGACTCCACCCGCTAGTTTTTGCACCAATCGTCCCACCTCGTACGCCAACTGAAGAGTGTCCTGTACGGGAGATAGAAGAGGCAATTAGTTCTTTAGTTATATTCATTTCAATGTACACTTACTTCTCGTGTTGAAGCTTCGGCGTATACGCGTACCACATCCTCTGTGCCGGATGGACGCACAAACGCACGTCCACGTTTGTAGTTTGCAACGACTTGGTTGATTTCATCCTGTAGTCCCTCCGGCTTTACACACACGCGCTCCGCGTCTGTGGTCTGGATAACGTTTCTATCCTTGACTTGTATCTTGAGCTGTTGATTTGGGAGGTCAGCGTAGCTCGAAATCCAGTCTTTAACATCCCAGCCCTTCTGACTCAAAATCGTCTCCACCAACAGCATATCGGAGATGGCATCGCCGACAGTTTCATTGATCAGATCTATGACGAGCAGCAGAGTCTGCGCCTTGGGGTTCGTCTTGGCTGCCTCGCTTATCGCTGCTTTACAACTATCGCTGAACACAATGGTGCCGTGGCCATTGGCCTCAAAGTAGATGCCAATATCGTATTCCAGGGCCTTGTGGTGCAAGTGCTTAACCCCTGTGGGCACACAGGAAACGGGCACCTTCAATTCGTTGACAATGTAATCTGTGGACGCGCCATTGGCATAGGCCGTCTGCACTAGACCCAATCGCAGGTCCAGCTGGCAGCTCTGAATCAAGTCCATCAGGTAGCCAGCCACTAGGGTGGCTATCCGGTCTCCGTCGAGCAGCCTAAATTGCCCCGTTTCATCGGTGAAAAAGTAGACCACACGATCAGCATCGCCATCGACACTGACACAGCGCGTATATGGTTCCACAATGGGCATGCCCACTGGCGGTCTTTGCTGCACCTTGACATGGTCGGCACCGCAGTCCTCGTTAATCTTGCCCGGTCCAACGCCCTGGTTTATAACCGTCACGTCGAGGGAATTATTCATGCGCTTGATGAACTGCAGCATTTTCCTGGCACCAACTCCGTTTGCGCCATCGAAGATCAGCCGATTGCGGTAGTTGCCATTCTCCAGCTGGCCATTGCGGAGTTTCTCAAAGGCGGAGATAAGCTTATCGTAGTAGCCCTCCTCCGTGGGCTTGCCATACGCCTCTTTTGTGTTGGCTGCCACTACGAAGAAGTGCATCATTGGCGTGGTGACCATGCCAAATTCTCGTACGTTTCCCTTCAGTGCGATGACACCATCTGCCACAGCTTTGAGCAAGCGTGGGCTATGATAGCGATTGTCCATACCCACGTACACATAAGAGCTTGAGGTAATATCGATTTCATTATCCTTAATTATTTTAGCTACATGCTGCTCCAGTTCTTGGTCGCTAACGTTCACCAGATCTGTGGCAATCTTCTCCCAGCTCGCTTCCAACATTTCACCCTTCGGATCGATCAGTTTAACGCCATTGTCGGGCTCCGGATTGTGTGAGGCTGTGATCATTACGCCAATGACAGAGCCCTCCCTAAACCGGGAGCGTAATGTGGCCAATACGCCCATACGGAACATAACGCTGTCCAAAAGCTCGGCCCTGTGCAAAAAGAAGATATTGATATTCTTGATTATTATCAGTTAAAATTACGAAGCAATCGTATATAATTGTGTTGTATTGTAAATATACAAAGAAACAAGATAACGTCTGTATTTGTGTGATTCTTAGTCATACGAGTAGTATATGTATGTATTCTCTATATGGAATCTTTCATCGTTAACGGTAGAACGTCTTTATTATCATTTCGAAATTCGAATGCATTCGTGCAAGAAAAGTCTCTCCAGCACGTATGCATGTATGCGTGTATCTAGGTAATCTGCTTTGAATATGCATGTGTGAATGCCTGCGTATGAGTAACTAAACATAACATGAATTGTCTTTGCGTGTCTAGGCGTTCAAATAAGCCGCCAACAAGAACGATTTTTTTCTGATTGGAGGTTAAGATTTTTCAGTTGTCTGTGAACTTTTGGCCATACTTAGGTACCTTTAAAAGGTGCATGTTCATTGATAAAGCAAGAAATTCTATTAATATAACAGAATGCCAAAATAGTGCATCGCCTTACTCATCTTCACCACTCCCTAAAAGACACACATACATATGTACATATGCACACTTATCTAGCAATATACGGGTAAGTGTGTGTGCGTGTGTGTGTATGTCGTGTTTGTTCGCTTGGGTGTGGGCGTGAACATTCACCCAATTGGACATATGTGTGTATTTGTATATATGAGGCAATTTATATGTATGTATGTAGCTAAGGGTAAGTAAACTCACTTGCCGCGAAACCCAGCTGTTCCGTATTGAATGGTTTCCTTTGACACTTTTGGATACATTTCTCTCGCAAAAGCGTAAACGGTGCGCAAATTGATAGACATGTTTATAACTGAATTACTGACTCGATATCTCTGAGGCACTGACGATCCTTGTGAAAACTCGCAACCAGTTGCAAAACTACTTTCCGTTTTCACCTTGTTGTTGTACTAAAAGTAGCCCACATAGAAGAAACCGTCGAAAAGCAACGCGTGTCAGTGCGCGAACCAGCTGAATGAATATGAAGAGGAAGAAAGTGTCAATACCTTTGAAACGTTTGCAGACGCGGTTTCACCACACCAATGACGTCACCATTGACCGTTTGTTGAATTTGATTTTTCGAAAGTAATTTACATTTGAATGATGTGCACATGCATGATCATTTATTAGACCAGTAATTTATAGAAGAAAAGAAGATAATATTCAATCTAAAAAAGTTTATTTAATATATCTATGTCTGTATAATTCATATAGTGTATATAAAAACAAATACAATGTATTACACTTTAGACTTGTAGATAAAATGTGTTCTTGGACGGTTTGTAAAATACAATATAATTTAAATTTAGAGGACGGAGTTGAACGTTGTAGACTACAAAATTGTACTCTGATTTGTAATGTTGATCTTTGTAACTTAATATTAAATTATTGTACATTTAGTGTATAGTATAATTTGTAGATGCCACTTGGAATGATAATTGAAATTTGTATAAGCAATGAACTTGGTTAAAATAGACTTTAAGGCACTTTAGTCTGAATTGGTCAGATCGACAAATTACACTGTGAATTCTCTGTTTGGTGTGCACTTAGATATGTTTGTTTGTCGTTTGTTGTGAGATTCGTATTGGAATTATTACGAGTCAATATGGGTAAGGCTACCCTATTTGGAGTATGATATAGAAATTGAGAGATTCCCCGCATGCAATCAGAGTAAAATTCTTAGGGCAAATGCACACGCTAGGAGCAGGAATGTGGAGAAGGTAAATTGAGGGGCACTGGCATAGCAATCGGTGATGCGACGTGCTCTCATGTAATTTGCACCCAAATAGGTGTCGTAACGCCGTTCGTTTGGCTGAATGACTTGCAGTTGGCGTGTGGCGTCTTGGAAGATTAGATCGTAGTGTCCAATGGGCGATGAAAACATGCTGAAACTGAAGGCATCCACGTCCTTGCGACCATACAGCTGCTGAGCATAGGTCAGCAGGTTGATATATGCATGCAATTGTGTTTCATTGTAGTTCACGCCGCCTCGGGTGACGACAGCGTTAGCCTTCACCTTGCCCAAATTGCAGCGTTTGTAGTCCTGGAGCTCGGCGCGAGTGCCATCGGTGCACAGCAATTCAAAGTCGTCGTTTAGGGCGTTTCTGGCCCACCACTCCTTGCGCTTGCCGCCGGTGCTCTCCATGACAGTGGTGTGCTTCATGAATGCCACATGGCCACCGCCTTCGACGAGGCAGCGGAAGGCACCAGTGTGCCCATAGTAATCCTCTGATGCATCGCGTCTACAATATCTATAACTGGTTCCATGACACAGGTCACACATACTGTCATACGGTACGCCAGTGTTGTATTCGCTGCTTATAGCACCGGGCACACACGATTTGGTAAAGTACTCTGCTGCAGCACGTATCGAGTCACATCCATAGGGTCTTATCCAACCGTTCGAGAGCAGGAAGGCCATCGGATATGTCCAGCCGGCGGCTGTATTGATGCCTGTGTGGCATGTGTACTTGCCCTTTAGATATGTAAGCTCCGTATCGGGATCTTCTTCCTTGGCCACAGCCACCACATAGTATTCAGGTTCGCCCAAGTTGTATACCTCAGACATGAATGGAATCAAATCGTAGTTCAGGCCAGCCGTGTAGACATCTCCAGCATCAAACACAGATATATCAGCCTTTCCAGACTGGATCAACTGCATGCAGTTTATGTGCGAATGCATTTTCTTGCAGATCAGCTCGGGTTTTAGGATTTGTGCTTTTAGTGCGGTCTAGAGAAGGAAATCAATTAATATTGAATAGGGATTAAGGAGAGGACAATCTGACTTACTCTCATCTTAATGCATTTTTCCAGCTCTGGCTCGGAAGTCACACATAGCGTCATCGCAGGAACGGGACACTCACGAATGCCGTATATGTAGTCAATAGCTCTTTGCAAATATTTGGTAAAGGATTGATCATCCTCTGGTATGGAAACAAGGGTTCTGGCTGCATCCTATGAAGTGAAATTAGAGTGTTAGATTAATATACTTAAATATATGTTTTTGTTCTGTATGTTACCTGGAAGAGCAGATTGGATTTGCCATACCGCCTCGATTCAAAAATACGGAATTTCTCATAGGGCACCGAGGTGTTTCCCTCAAGTCCACTGCGCTCTGTGGTAAAGCTGCTGTCTAGGCGTTCATTGCGATAATTCGAGCCATCAAATCGATCTTGATTTTGGTTCTGATTTCTATTGTAGGGATTGTTGTTGTCGTACTGACTGTTGAAATTGTCATATGGATTATAGCGGTTTTGATCGTTGTAGTTGTTGCGATTCTGATCGTTATAGTTATTGCCGTTGTATGCGTTGTATCCTCCGCCTGTCTGAGGCTGATTGGGCTCCTCGCGAATGCCGTCTGAATACAGCTCAGCGACACGTTTCAGGAATTGTTGATATTGATTACGCTCTTTGAAAGTACGCGCTGAGGAAGTTACAATGGCATCTGAAGGAATTTGACCCCAACTGCATTGCCGATAGTCGCTGATGGGCACACGACTGCCATCGCGGCAGAGCAACTGAAAGGTGTCTGGCGACAGTTTTTCTAAACGGGAATAGCGGATTAAATATATAATCTAATACATTTTGGTTAGCTACTCACTAAATTCGGATGTTTGTAGCATTTCGGAAACCGTTGAGTGGCGCAAAAATGCTACCTCGCCCGCTTCCAGAAGGCACCTGAATGCACCATCGTAGCCAAAATATGGATCAGTCGACGAGCAGCGTCCAGGTATTTTGCCAGTACATAGAGCACAAAGTCTGGAGAGCAAAGATAATTGTGAACTGATCGGTATATAAAAATCAAAATCTACTTACTTATCGGAGTTATCTCCGATGGGATTATATCTATCAATCAACGAGTGGACGGCGCAGGAGCTGTTAAAATAGTTGGCAGCGGTTTTCACTTGATTATTGCAATCGACAACCTCCATTCCACCATTGTGTTGCAGCTGAAAGATGAATGAAAGCATATTAGTAAATATTTACTTAGACAAAGTTAAGAATTCCTCGCACCGTATATATGGGCACTATCCAACCAGCTAGACTGCCCACCCAGGGGAAGCAGGCTCTCTTTTGGCGCAACTGCCGCAGATCCGTAACGTCGGTTAAAGTATTCTTCTTTATAACTGCCACTGAATGATAGTCTAGGAATCCGCCTTCCAATTTCTCTTGCATTATGGGAATCAAGGAGTTGTAGCGACCGGCGGTAAAGACATCTCCAGCATCCAATGTCGTGATGTGTGCCTTCTCGCGATCCAAGAGATGAATGCATTCATCGGCACTGTATGCCATAAGACAAGTGAGATTCAAGAAGACATCATCGAAGAGTGCACGATCCCGTTCGATGGCAACGGTTAAATTCTGGCATTTATACTGCTCCTCCTGGCCTTTTGTGCACCAAATAATGTTGTTGATTTTATCTTCAGCATAGTGATGTTGTGCTGAAATTATTAATAAATTAATAATAGTTTCAATTTTGGCTTTAAATTAATTAGCAGAGAAATTGACTGTCATGAGAAAGCTTTTTACACTTAGTTAATATAAAAGATAATATTATTTGATATACATTTCATCCACGCTACACTTTGAGAGCATAAATAATACATAGTTTTTAAATCTGGCTAAAAGAATGGCTTTTAAATCAGACTTACATGCGTACACACACTTACAAGCACATGCATACAAAATACATACATACATACATTAATGTTTTACATGCAGCAACGCCCAATGTTTAGTCAGCGAGCTAGACAAATGAAATTCGACTTACCGTAAGTTGTAGTTAAATAAACTGCGCTTAGTAAACTTATAAGCAATAACAATCTAGCCATTTTACACATTTATAGCAGTACACATTTAGTTTAAATATATATTAAACAAAAAATAATTACAAACGAAATGAGCCTAACAACAACGACACGCCCGCAACTGCTACGGTAATCGATACTTGTTTGTGGTTTTCATTTGCAATCGATAGAATGTGCGATAGTGCTGGCTACGATGTTTGTTTGCATAGGAATTTTGTCAATTTTTAGTGCATTCGGGCATCAAGCAGGTGTTTGTTTTATAATAGTAAATAATGAAATCAATTTAGAATTATATCAATTCTGTTTTACAGTCTAATGGCAACTTTACGCGGTTGGAGATTTGTTGGCTTTGTGTCATGCATTGTCGGAGCAATTGGAGTCACTCTATATCCAGTTGTTGTGGATCCCATGATAAACTCAAAAAAATATAAATCTTTACAAGAGCACATCAGCAGCCATGCTAAATAAAAGTATATAATGTTGCAAATAGTATGCATTACAATGCGATATATCCTCAAGTGTAAATAAATATTATAATTATACCATAATTATACGAGTGTTATTGCGCAAAGAAATGTGAACAGCTGTTTTGAGCGCATTTTGCATATGTATGTGTAATTGACCGGCTTACCAATTGTTAATAAATATATGTAGCTACAAAATATTAAATAATCTGGATTTTTTTGCATTCGATAAGAAATGATCGTAGCGTGAACATCGCAACCGGCTTGACATTCTTATCAGTTCCATTAAAACAGCTGACTCAATCCAGTTTATTATTTACACACATACGTGGTAAATTCTGAGTAACAATTGTGGGGTTTCTTTTTCGTTTGTCTTAAAATGTCAAAGCGCGAGGATATTTTGCTGTTATTCGATGTGGATGGCACCCTGACTATGCCCCGTTCAGTGGTGCAGCCCGAGTTTGAGGAGTTCCTTTATACAAAAGTGAAACCGAGGGCAACAATTGGCATTGTTGGTGGCTCGGATCTGGAAAAGATGTTCGAGCAGCTGAATGGCCAGAAGATATTGAAGGAGTTTGACTTCATTTTCCCCGAAAACGGTCTGGTGCAAATCGAAGCTGGCAAAGAAGTGGGCAAGCAAAATATTATACAGCATTTGGGCGAGAAAACTCTGCAGCGATTCATCAACTATGTGCTGCGATACCTTTCGGAGCTGGAGCTGCCCATTAAACGTGGAACGTTTATTGAGTTTCGCAACGGCATGATGAACGTCTGCCCAATTGGTCGACAGTGCACCAGGGAGGAGCGCAACATGTTTGCTGCCTACGACGAGGAGCACAAAGTTCGATCGACAATGATTGCCAAGTTGAAGGAGGAGTTTGCAGATATCGACCTTACATACAGCATTGGCGGCCAGATAAGCTTCGATGTGTTCCCTCATGGTTGGGATAAGACTTTCTGTCTGCGCCACATCGAGGCGTATCACAAATTCAAAGAGATTCATTTCTTCGGCGATAAGACCGAACCGGGTGGCAATGATTACGAGATCTATATCGATCCTCGCCTTAAAGGCCATAAAGTTAACACTCCAAATGACACGAAGAGAATACTCACAGAGCTTTTGAATCTTTGATGCCTTTTATTTGTAAAATTCCATATGAAAACATTGCATTTTCTATGTTTTGTAATATTTTATGAATATATATAATTGTTTCAATGGCGATTGCCTTTTAACATTTTGTTATTTTTCGAGAGATTCTTTAATAGATATCTGAGTGATGAATATATATATATGTATATATATATAAGTAAACCCTTTTCAGCTTTGTATTGTCTTACATTAGATAATGCCTCATTGGAATTATATGTATGTCTCGTTTATGAAAGGTATATATTGTTAGAATGTATAAATTTGTTAGGACCTTAAGATATTATTGTTAACTGAATTACGACCATTGACTGACCAATTGGAGTCGAACCCACAAGCTGAATCCGAATCGGAATCGGCTGTGATTCCAATGTTCTTAGGAGCGCGTATTTGATTTGGAGTAGTTGGCATGCTGCTGTAGCCAGAGTTAAGATTCGAGCTGGAGTTTGAGGAACAAATGGAGTCACGGGGTGAGTCAGTGGCATTCGAGGCATACGATGAACGTTTAGAGGACTTGTAGCGCTTCGAGACGTAGTCAACCGATTTCGGTGGTGGCATTAGCGTGTCGGGACGCTGTGTTATATTATCGGCTGAGCCCCACGATTTGTGTACACCGTCATATATATTCCGATTGATTGGCACACTGGAACGGGAGCCCAGCACATTAGTCGAGCCGTATGGTATTGTCGTCGATGCTCTCTGATTCGGATGCCGATCCCGTGTCGTACCATTGGCATGATGTGGATGACGCTGATGATGGTGACGGTGAGTGCGCTGGTGATGGCGACCCGCTTCGATTGGGGCTGCCCCGGATACTCCGCCAGGTCCATACGCCGTCAGGGCATTGCCATTGCCCACTCCCAAGAAGTTGCTGAACGCCTCGGTTGTTTTCTTTACCCGGACATTCAACGAACCAATCCGCAGGAAGCCCAAATCTTTTTCGACTGAAAGTATGATGGAATTCAATTAGAATTTACGCTCAGATTATGGATTGGAATTTCTACTTACTTGCATGCTTTTTTCGTGCCTTGATTTCTGCAAAGATAAAATAGAGATAATTCTTATTTAACACATTGTTTTTTTATAGAAGAACTAAACATGCACATGCTGTTAACAATTACAAATGATAAATATGTAAACCTTAACAATATTATATATTTTTTGTTTTGTTTGGAAGGACAAATGAGTTTCGCGATTTAGAGAATTTTTTAAAAAGTAAAAAACTTACCAAGCAAGGAAAACAAGTAAAACAGGCAGCAAATGCTTATAAAAACTAAATCAAATTTAAGTGTGCTACAATAGCATTTTAAACAATATTTAAAGGTAATTTTAAGAAATCATAACGTATATATATACATAATAACAGGCGAACGAACAAAAAAACAAATTTTATTGAACATTAATCGTTGGCAAGCATTCAAAATCTTTAGTTAAGTCAACCTGCCTCCAGGTTCCATTGAGTCCGCTTGAGTTGAGCCGCATCGCTTGAATTTCTACACGTTGCAAGAATGAAAATAAATATAGAGAGAGGTGCCCAGAAATTCATTTTAGATATTTGAGAAATTACAGGGAAGTAGAAGGAGTACTCTTGATTGCATTCAAAGTTTGTCAGACTTCAGAGAAGTTAGTTAATGTTATTAAGTGGTCAAATGTTGACTGATTTGAGTACTTGCTGATCTTCGTAATTTCGATCAGTTGCAGAAGTAAAACAATTATTTAATACACATTTAGATTAGGCATGCAGTTTGAATACCATTTTGTATGAAAAATGAAGGTATTACATAACAAGAAGTACTCGGATAGGTACTTTGTAAAAGTATTAAATAATTTAGAATAACTCTGGCAAAGCGTATTATATATTGTTAAATAACATGCAACACAAAGATGACTCCTTGCTTTCACGCTTCTAGAACTATAAAAACCTATCAATGGGCAGGCGAATCAGATGAAGTGCTTGACGAGGCAGCTGATTAGAACTATTGGTCGAAACAATTCTTGTTTTCTAATGCCCTGACCAGCCATATGTTTAATATTATATATTATTTAATATAAGGTTACTTGATATATAATGGTTATGCATTTTTTATTTCAATTTTTAATTCAAGCTTCGGTTAATACTTTAATATATATGGCTATAAATTATGAATGGTGTAGAATTAAAATCTTTTGGTAGACCAATCGGCATATTCTATATATAAGCTGAATAGCTTTACATTATAGTTTCTTTGTTAATACATTTGCTGATGTCTATGTCCATAACTGGGCAATCGATATATACATATGCTATATACAGCTATTTTCGACTACAGTATAAGTTATATAGGTTATTTTGGCGCATGCTGGGATTAATTGCTAGTGCGGTTAGTAACAACATTTTGTGGGCTTTGGCTAGCACCGGCAGCGGACCGGAACGTTTTACGCAAGAAGCTCTCTTTGCGCCGAGCGTGAATACTGCGTACTCTGCTCGCTTGGGTGTTTGGCGCCTGCGCGGCTTCTTCGCCAGGCTCTCGTTTGTCGCGGCGCTGCGTGGAATCTGAATCGCTGTCACCATTGGATCCTTTAACGAGCAAACTCTGCACCGATGGCTTCTTATAGCGGTGATATGATGATGGCGATGCCAGCAGAGATTGCGTACGAGCCACAGTACCAATACCCGAGCCACTACTAATAGTGGCATAGTTGCGCAGCTGAGATCGCTTCTTGCCACGTGTAAGTGCGCTGCCGAGTGTGCCGCCCATGATCCCATTGCCACCGCCATTGCCAGAGCCAGAACCAGAGCTTGAGAGTGGAGTCTCAAGAACGTGCTGGTATCCCAGTTGGTAGTTGTTGTTTAGCTCCGTGCCAAGGAAATACTTTTGATACTCACTGCTGCACGTTGAGGCCGAAACACTGGGTCGCTGTCGACTATAGTCCAATGGCTTATTGCCACTCCAGTCCATAATGTCGCGATTAGCCTCTGCAAGAGTAGAGATTTTAGTATGATTGAATCAATAAATATTTAGCGCTTTTCATATATCCATTATGGATAACTTAAACATACTATAAACATTCCATAGTAGCTCGAATATATTATGCCTTCCAAATTGTGTAGCCAAGTGTAACGGTGTATAGCCCTATGAAAGGAAAAACAGTTAGAAGGAATTTTTATTAAATGGTGAAGGCACTTAATAGTTAGGTATTAAAGAAGAGAAGACTATTTGATTCAATTCGAAACTTGTAAAGAGACTTTGATAGAATCGAGATGGAATTGTTGTTTCAAATTATGGTGTAGAAACAGAAAAAGTTCTCTAAGTATTTGCAGAAAGTTATTTCTTATCATTTCTTTTAAGTATGTATTTCCTTAGCAAATTTCTCCTAAGTATTTGCTCCAAGTATTTCCTCTAAGTATTTCCAATAAGCTTTTTCTTCTAAGTATTTCCTCGCAGAATTTCTTCTAAGTATTGCCTCCAAGAATTTCTTCTAAGTATTTCCTCTGAGTATTTCCTCTAAGTATTTCTTCTAAGTATTTCCTCGCAGAATTTCTTCTAAGTATTTGCTCCAAGTATTTCCTCTAAGTATTTCCTCTCAGTGTTTCCTCTCAGTATTTCCTCTCAGTATTTCCTCTCAGTATTTCCTCCAAAACTTGCTTCCAAGTCTTTAATACTTAGCTGAACGATCACACTTCACTTCACTTCACGTTACTGCACTGTACGACTGACCCCCACCAGGCCTGGGCGACTGAAGAAAGACTGAAGAAATGCTACAGCTGCTGCCCTTTATATAGGGCGACTTTCACTCACAGTCAAGGTTGCGCTCAAATGTTGATGCCGACGACATGTAGAGAGCATTGCAATTGAGCTTTAAGTGACCAATGCATTGCAATGGGAAGACTCTCTGCTGCTCTAGCTCCGATTTACTCAAATATAAATGCTAAATGAGTACTGCTGCATACATACATACAATACCTTCAGTAGTTTTTCTCCGTCTCTTGCTGGATAGCTTATGTATATTAATATTTATGATTATTATGTGTCACAGAGAGCAATCTCTTCTCTTCTATAGTTCTCTTAGGACTACTAATTCTGTATAGTCTGCTTCAATTTCTATATGTGTGTGTGTGTGTGTGTGTGTATGTATGTGTGTATGTATGTATGTATGTATGTATGTATGTATGTGTGTGTGTGTGTGTGTGTGTGTGTGTGTGTGTGTATGTGTATGTATGTATGTGTGTGTGTGTGTGTTTTTATATTCGTTTATTGACATTCTTATTATTACAAATTGCAAGTGTGTGTGTGTGTGTGTGTGTGCGTATGCTGTTTCTCGCATAAACAACAAAGAAACGAAGAATGATATCAGTCCTTCGAAGAGCCGTTTCGACTAGCTTTCTTACTTGCTTTCTAATATTTGCTGGCATATTATAATAGCTTCAGTGGGAACCCTTTTGGCAGGATGCGTAACAAATCAGTTGGAAATGCATATTAAATTGAATGTAGCACATTCGGCGTGATTGACAATTCACTTTGTCTCAATTTTTGGAGACAGACTTTTGGAAAGCATTTGAGGGAACTTAATTTGTTTCGAACAACGGCAACGTTTCAATTTAAAATTGTGTAAACTCGCATGCATAGACAAAGGCAGTGGCAGGAGGCCGGAGCCAGGGGAGGAGGGGGCACGTGTTGTGGCACAATTGGATTTGCTCGTCACGATTTGTCACAGCTTGGCTGGGCTCTCCGCTCCTCTGCCTCATGGGAAGGGTTAAAGAAGTGTTTTGCCGTGCGGCATGTGACGCAGATTTTCGCGTGATTGTGACAAGACTCAATCACTCGCTTCTCGATTCGCATATATTATTAAAAAGTATTTGATAAAAAAAAAAAGAAACACTTACCCCATGCTGCAGCCAATGTATATAGATGTATGTATATGTCGACAGTTGGACAGACAACATGCGAATTAAAATGAAAAGCATTTCACATATTTAAATATTATAGATATTTGCAGCTCTCACCGTTCGGGCATTCACATCCGCCTTGTAGGTGCCGGCAATCAGCTTGACCACATCCTCGTTCCCATGCTTGGCTGCCCAGTGTAAAGCGGTCTGCAAGGAGTAGAGTTTAATTAGTAAACTGACTAATCGTTAGCCGATACAATGCCATATTATAATATTAACATAAGCCAGGAGATAAAGGAAGAGAAAGAGAAAAGAGTGAGAGAGAGAGACAGTTAACAAGCAGCAGGGCGTCGGTGTCCCAATATGCTGCACTTCGGGAACTATTTGTTCGGCCATCAATTGCTGTCGCTCCATCGAAATGGAGAACAAGGATTCCACTGAGCTCAAGATTATACGATATAAATAAATTGGCCAGCCACTGCCGAATGCCGAATGGCGAATGGCGAATGGTGAATACCTTTTGCCTCAATTATTTTCATGTTAACATAATAATTTAGTAAGGCGCAACGATTCGGGCCGCTCAGATAAGAGACTGAGCCGGGCGATCGCCGCGAGTGCACGATGATTTTCTATAGAATTGTTTGCCACGGCAATGCTACGTACCACGACGTACCACGACGTACCACCAAACCATGTGTTGACAATGAAGACGGTCACTTTTTTCTCGAACAGCGGCGACAAACAAGCCGAGCGGCAGCAGACTGCACCAGCAACAGATTCAGAGACACTGGGACAACATTCAAATCGAACAGAGAGCGAGAGAGAGAGAGGGATAGTGTGTGAGAGTGAGAGAGCAGAGGTTGACAGTACAAATAGAGCTACAGCCAATTCCCGCTGCCGATCGGTATGTAATTCTTTTCAAGGGAAATTTGTATCGTGTCTCTCGCAGTTTGAAGCTGCAGCCAGCCCAGGCACTGTCCTGCCATACATACATACATATGTACATCCATATGTATGTATGTAGCTACTATTCGCGTTCGATGCATCTTAATCTGCACTGTTTGGCATTTAATCTCAGCCCATTGTCTTAGCATTTCGTGGAGAAATGTGCCCACAAAACAGAAGCCACAGACAAACAGCTACGACTATCTTATCAACATTGTCTGCCGATTTACGATATGTATTTATGTGCTAAGGTGAAGTAATGCTGAAATACTTTACTTAAACTTTACAGGTAGTTCTTGTGCACTTTACAGGAATTTATTATTAATTATACAAATATTTTAGTTCTTAAGTGGTTTATTTAAGAAAACTAAAATGATTTCTGGCATAAGTCAGATTATTATGTAAAATAATGCGATTTTAATATCAGATATCGGTCTCTTAATATATTCCCATTGATTTTATTTTCTACAGGCATATATCATGCACTTCCTGTCTCTCATTTTCAAACAGAGCTTGGCTTTGAAACTTGAATTTTAGTTTCGTGCACCAAAATAAAATAGAAAACATTGCAAGTGATTCTGAGTCGAAAAGCCGAATCGAACTTCTACGCTTTGATCTATATCTATATATCTATATGAATATCTGGCCAAACATCCATAATTTCATCAATTTGTAATCTATCCAGTTTTCTTTGGCATTTAAAGCACAACATCAAATCAACCTTCTCATAACATATCGTATAAACCCATTCTCTAATCGGATACTGTTATATCTAATGTCTTACTGTTATATCTAATGTCAATATACCCTACTGAAAGTGTTGACAATGAGAATCGATGCTTAATAAGTTTCTGATAACAATTCAAATGAGGTGTGAAGTCATGAGATTGTGATTATCGCTTTGTCATAAGACAGGATGCAAAAGCCCAGAGTGGCTCGGCTCGGCTTGGATTTACAAATCGTCTCACGCGCAAAGTAAAGAGCTGCGATTTTGGCCATTTCGTGAATGTCGCCTCTAGAGCCGAGGCTTGGGGCTTGGGGCTTTGGGCTGGCTTAGGCTCTTTACATATGGCATGTTGTCCGTCTGCACGTTTAAATTTATTGTCCATTCCATTAATGGTGGCAAGGGACAGAAATTCTGCGTCTCTGACAGTGAAATGCCATAAATTCTTGCGTCTCGTTCAGTCTGTGGCAGCATTGTGTGTGAGTGTGTGTGTGTGTGTGTGGATGGCCAACGAGAAACAAACAGAGCGATTTGCTCTCCAGGCCCAGAGTCAGAGTCAGTACCAGAGCCAGAGCCACAGCCTCTGAGCTACCAAGTCGTGGAGGCATCCGACGGTGTTGGCGATCGATGCTGAAGGGAATCCAGCTGCTGCTGCTGCTGCTGGAAACGCATTGTGCAGGAATTCCAGGAGTATGGTACACACAGAGTGTACGTATGTCCAGGTCGTGAGACAGCCAGCCATGGTCCTGGCTTACAGTGCCTCACGATCATAAAAGGATGGCCCAAATATTTGTCACTCGTTTAGTCCACTGAGTGCAAAGTAGTTGTGAAGGTGTCACAGCTGGAATCCGATATGGTAAAAATGCTGTGATGGTATTTGCTCATCTGGATCATGACAATAGATGATTGAGAGCCAAGATAGCATTGATGATGATGATGCTAATCTACAGCGCGCACAGAGAACACAGCACAGAAGCATTGTATCGAAATGTGAACAAATTTACCTGAATGCAAAGCTCTGTGAGCTGGTTGAATATTACGTGAAGTGCAGTGGAGAGCTTGATGTCTGTATATAGCTTGATCATAACTATATATTTGTATTCATGTATTTGGGAACATGTGAGCAATGATCTACTCATTGATCTCTCGATTGACCAAAGAAGTTTGCATATTTCTAGCTTTATCACTGCTGATCTTCCCGTTGATCAATTTTGTTCATTGATTTGCTCTGCCTCTCTAAAGTATCTATCCTTAGATCTAGCTCGCTCACTGTTGATCTTTTCTTTGATCTGTCTGCTCATTTCTTTCCCTGCTCCTCTTCTTTCCTCACCGTTCTTCAAGTCTTCTAGTTCGATCACTGCTGATATCCTCTTCATTGATCTCCTTTCCCCCCGTTTTCAGCTAATTACAGCCACGATCATCAAGTTTTCTATGCTGATCACTGCCAATCTTCCCATTGATCTTTCTCTCTATCTCAGCTTATGATTAACAAGTTTCTTAGTTCGATCACTGCTGATCTACTCTACAATTAGATTATGTAAATTATACTTACATACTGTTAACCACAAGTTGGCATAGATAGTCACAGTCCAGTGTGAGAGGCACATGTAAAAAGAGAGAGAGAGAGAGAGAGAGAAATGCAATGAGTTTCTCAACAAAAGAGAATGAAGATATCTGTATAAATAATTGCTGAATAAACAAGCTGACAAACGGAATGTAGTTAACGTAAGAAGGCAAAAGATTATGGAACTAGTTAGGCTTTAGCTTATTATTAACTGCTAAACATAGCTTTCAAGTGGAGCTGACATTGCGCCTTAACAATTTAATAATACATTTTGGCAGGTCTCAACGGCAATTACGGAGTCAGTGGCAGATGCACTCGGACGCCTATGGCTGATGTCAGTCGCGGAGTGAATGTCCTGCACTGTCCAGGACATGTTTGTAGCCTCCCCTAATGGTGCCAAACTATGATAATGAGGGTCATGCGAGCTGGAATGTGGGCTGGCAACAGTGCCTGCCTGCCATTCATGTACAGAGCTACATACGTTCTGTTCTGTTTTATACAGTTTTTGCGCCAAAAACGCTGTGGCCTGCAAAGAAGTCGCTCGAAGGCGTTTTTGATCGAAATTCGATATTACGTTGATAAGACACGAGCTGCCACGCAGACTTCCAGGCCTTCGGTAGACCTGTAGACCTGTAGACCTCTAGACAGGCAGACCTGTAGACCTGCAGACCTGCGGACAGTGCCCAACCGGAATCTTTTGGCACATCCAGTAGCTGTCGTTTTGATCGATCGCCGGCACATGAAAAATGTCATGTTTAACATGTATTTTGCTGGTTGTAATTAAGGTCGTCTCACGTCCGAGGCGCTGCCAGTTGCTCAATGTAATATGAACTTTAAAGGACATTTAAGTACGTGCCAATTGTTTCAAACAATTCATTTATCACAACACTCAGCAAGCATTTCATGGCCCAGTCCAGCCAACTATCCATTACATTTTCCACATAGTTAATGGCTATTTAATTGTGTTTGTTTTTTCAAATAATTTTCAAATACTTACACCCTGATATTAGCAGTTGAGCAGTTCAGGTTGATGTCATACGCACAGTTGGGGCGGTTGGAAAAATAAAGAGAGAAAAAAGTACATGACAAATTAGATCTTAATTGTAAAAGATGCTTATCGCTTAAAAACAAAACAAAAAAAAACATTGCAAGAGAGAAAAACATATTTTTCTTTCTATTATCAGCAATTTGAATGATTATAAAAAAAATTCGTTTAATGCAGGCAAACAAAAATAAGCAAGAGGCCAAGGCCTCTATAAATTATAATGCTATATGATATATGATAATAAAGTCAATACTTATATAAAATAAAGCGTAAAAGTTAATATTAATAAATATAAATAATTAAGTATATAATAATAAAAATCAATAATAATAGTAAATATCATTATTAAATAAAATATAAATTAAAACTAAATAAAAGAACTAAGTAGTTCTTCTGTTTATATGCTCAGACATTACTTTCGTGGTAAAAGAGACTATTTGAATTTCTAAAACTTTCTTATATACAATAATGAATTTTGTAGAATTTATCAGCCATTGAAATATTACTCTTTGCTTTTAAATAACCATTTTTACTTTAAGCGTGTATTTAAATATAATTATCCTACGGTACAGAACTATTATATTAATCAGCTTGGAAATCAATTAAATCAAATCATTCGGCTAAAGCCCCCAAAATTATGATTAGTATGCACACGCCATATCAATATCATGATGTAAAGGACACTGGACAAAACAAGGTGAAAACCAATCGTAACATGGAGCTGGTAAAACTAAAATGTGTGCTAGTTCTCAGGATAACACGGAACACGCATGTGAAACAGATGCAATTATTTTCTCTTTATGCGCAGGAGCCTAGTATCTAAAGTGCAGATTAACTAAATTGATTAGAAATTATACGAACTGCCTCGCCTTGACCCAATCACAATCGAAAAGCAAGCAAGAAACAGCGGCTAATTTCCAGCGGGCCATGTTAACTCGCCAATGCGTACGCGCACACCCCACGGAATCGGAACAACAATAATCGGATAACAAAAGCAACAACAACAACAACAATAACAAATGAAACAAATATAAAAAACAATAATAATGACAGCAAAAGTCCTCGCTGCGTGGCTATCTTTGGCTAACAATCTAAATGATATATTAAGCGCAAAGCAAATAACGCTCTCTGTTTGTCGCCCTCTCCCTCTCTCGCTTTCTCGCTCTCTCTTACTCTCGCATTCCCTTTCCATTTCCATTTCCCTTGCGAGTTAAGTTCTCCAATTATGCGGATTATTAATTTAACTGGGTCACTGGTTAGAGTGGACCTTATTTCCCTGCGCTGCCCGCTCGCTCAGGCTTATGTGCTTTTTGTTGTTGTTTTCACTCGCATGTCTCTCGTTGTTGTTGTTGTTGGTTGTTGTTGCTGGCCACTGGCAGTGACCACTTGTCGTTTCACAAGTTGTCAAAACTTGTCATTTAACCGACAATGAGCCTTGTTTGCTTTAATCGTGGTTATTATGCGTTCGCCCGAACCGTCTCTGAATTATTAATGATACCAGAGCATATACCTGGGCAGGTGCTCCAACTTGATGCCTGACTATATATTTGTGTGTGCGTGTGTGAGTCTCTAATTAGTTGCCAGCGCAGTTTATACTGAATCTACTCCAAGTCTTATTCATTTATTTATTTAGTTTTTTTTTTTTGGTTAATCCTAAGTGATCTTGATTTATACTTTCATAGCTTCTATAACTTTCTTTCGATCATTAATCAGGCTTATTTCTTGTTCTGGCCAGCTTCGAGTCGTTTCTAACTTGTGCTAAATGACATTGTTGTTGTTGTTGTTGATCAATTCTTTAATTGGTTTCCCAACGGCTCATTTGTCAATGGTGCAATCGATAAACTCGCGGACAGGTGGAATATCCTGCACACTCAGGCAGCTCACGTCGTCGCCTGCGCCTGCCTCTTGCCGCCTCCTGCCGCCTCCTGATCCTGTCCACGGCACTCTGATGTCCTGATGAGGGTTGTTTTTCAGTTTTGACATACTGGTGTCGCCTGCGGGGCTGACGCATGCGCATCCTTAGTTTAGCAACAGGTGATCGCAGCTAGCTGATCGAGTTGAGGTGTTTTTTTTTTTTGGTTGCTTTGTTATTAAGTTGTTAAGCTAAATTATTGTTTTTTCCTTTATTTTTTATTTGATCTTTGAGTTCTTTTTATGAGTGCTGCCGGCGACATTTAACAGTTCATGCATTTATATGAGCTGTTGCAAAACTCTTAATGGCCATTAAAATTGAATATATTTATTTTTGGCTTTTTGTTTTTCTAGAGGCCTTCAGATTCGAGTTTAAAATGTAATAAATATAATTGATTTTAAAGAATTTTGATAAATTTTAAAGTTGAATTCTTAAACAATTTAATTGACTTTTCAGGACGTGAATTGAATACTAAAGATGTGCCAAATATGAAGGATTTTGGTTTGGATCAGAGCTTAAGAAATAATAAAATATAAAACTTAATACTAAATAAATACCATATAAAATAAAACAATATGCTATCAATAAATTAATCAGTATTTTGGCATGAATATTGAATATGCAAAGTTATAATATATAGATCTTGAATACTGAGAGAGTGATTTAATTAATGATAGCAAATGCTAATATCTTAAGCAATCAGGATGAAAACTTACCGTAGCTGGACACTGTAAAGAAAAAGAGGAAAAGTAGCTTGTTAATAATTCATGATAAACTCATATATAGTTAACGATAAAAGCTTAATTATAATCAGCTTGCTTTAATCGAAATGAGAATCGCATAGACAGGCAGTGGCTATCATGCGACCGCCCTGCTCTCAAGAAGAGTTATTTAGCACTGCCTTAAACGTTTCCTCAATTCATGCGAAGGCGGAGATATTGTAAGTATTTGACGAACGTTCGTATAAATGAATGAAATCGAATTCATTTGGCATCGATTGCTGATTTAATTGTCTGACTAATTGAGAGATTTTTTTTTTTTTTTTTTTTTTGTGGCACTGGCATCTGTGAACTCCCATGACGCACATTCGGCCTAGTTGCAGCGTTATTTGCTCCATTTGGCACTCCGGCGAGCTTAATGACTTGATTTGGGAGGCTGATGAGGCAGCCAGGCAGCCAGGCAGCTCTGCTGCTGCACAGATTGCTCAACGTTGATTAGTGCCCGGGACTGAGAGACAAATGCTGTACGTGCAGAAACGCCGGCCGCTGCTCTGGCGACGACAATGACTTTGCCATATATGCACTCTCTAGCTGGGCGGCTCTACCCAACAACAACAACAACAGCAACAACAGCAACAAAAAAAACCCTTTAAATTTCATGCAGAATTAATTAACTGCTGTTGGTGGCGACTCCGACTGCGACCGATTCGTGTTGTCGCCGCCAAAGCCGCCCAAGTTGCGGGCGCCCTTCTGGCCAGGCCCGTATCGCTTTTTCAGACTCTTGATATTTTGATGGCCAAGCAGACAACGCCGGAACACACAGAAGCGCGCTCTGGATCGCTCTTCGCTCTGGAATTTCATTGAGAAACGTGCCCTGTACTTGCCGAGACAGCAAGCTCAGGTCGTGTCCCCCCAATGCTCTGTCATGAATTGCACAGATATATAGAAAGAGAGAGAGAGAGAGAGGAAGAGAGAGATGTATGTGTGTGGGACAGTCGTTGTTTGTCTTGGGGATCTATGTTGTGGCGCCATTAGCTGCCATTGGCTGGCCCGTGTCGCAATTTAATTACAAGCATCGCTATCTAGAGAAGGCGGCAGCAAGATTTATGCAAACAGTAAACAACATGGATAGACTGCAGCTGGACAGATGCACGGCTCTCTCAAATGATATGAGCGGACGGGCAACGGACAACGGACGATGGCCAATGGTTGTCATCAGCGTTGTTCTTTTTGCCTTCCACCCGATGCACAACTCAATTTGCTGCTGCAGTTAGCCCACTCATAAGTAAGTGAATGAACATACATGCTATATAGATATGTGTGTATCTGAACAACAGATATGGTCTGGCTGTAGCTTCTTGAAAATCGAATCACGTTCGCCCAATTTTGAATGGACTGCATGGACGTTCGGGGTAGCTTCCACAATTTTAGCTCCCTTGTAGGCGATTAACTTAAATGCCACTAAACTAATTTAAAAGCGATTGTAGGAGCTCGCTCGCTCTCTCTCTCTCTCTGTATCTTTGTCTGTCTCTCTCTCTCTGTGAGTCTGGGCGATAGAATTTCAGTGCCTGGGCTGTTAAACATCTTGTCCTGTCCGCTCAAACACTGTGCAACGCACCCATTGTCACGTACTGTAGAATGTGGCCATCAGTGTAGAGATCTGTGTAAAATAAATACATAAATACATATGTGCATGTGTGTGTCGGTGTGTGTGTGTGCGTGTGCGGCTCTTGGCAAGATTGCTTTTTCCATATGGAATTTAATTTGCGCTGCCCCTGAAACATGTAATAACGATGCAATTTCATTTGCAATTTAGAGCTACGGCTACTAGCCCCGAAAACATTTGACCACTGTCCTGGCATGCCACAGATGCAACAGCATGTTCCACTCTATATTAATGCCACGTTATGGGCGCAGGACAGAGAGGAGAACTATAGAGAGAGAGAGAGAGAGGGAGGAGCACTGCCCAGCGATGATAAAGAATTTCTCGTTATGCAAAATACCTGCGAATATTACACAGTTAACTTTACGATTTGATATATAGCTCTACGGATATACCCTGCTATACCCTATTATGCAAGAGGTCTAAATGTGATATGTAAACTATTAGAACTGCTGCCTTTATATGAGTGTTATTCGATTTTCAACTTGATTTCATTCACTTATGCAAATGAATGGGTATTCATTTAGAAAAATTCGTTTATCGATAACTGATTTAATAGATTTTCGATCAATTTATCAGTTTACTTAACTAGCAAACTTCTGCTGAATATTCTCTTACGAATTGCTCTCAGTTTTCTAGTCATTCTGAGAGTTTGGAGTTAGCTTTTCATTTAAAGCGGAATTTGTGTAGATAGAGAATAGATTCGAATAGCTTGTTCATTATCCTATGAAAAGAACTGTGGCAAAGCCTCTGCTCACTCTTAATTTCTTTATGCTCTGCAAAATAACTTCTGATGAGCTAAGGATAAGTTTACAGAGCATCTGCCAGTCGTTCATTCTCAGATCAGTCCACTGGCCGCATTTTGTTATTGTTATTGCTAACTGGCCGTTGTCAGTGAGTGGCCTGGCGCTTAGAAAACAAAACGCGACGGTGGCAACCTGTTGCGCCTATGGATGCCCCGCGGTCAGGGGCATCGTAAAACCTTACGAGCTGAATAACAAATACATGCATGGGATGATTAATTTAAGCACTTTTACGATGCCTCTTCATGGCGCAACTGATTTATGGCCGTGCGGCCGTGCGACGAATTTGCGTCAGGGAAAGCGCTACGAGAGGTCCGTGGCGCGAGGGTTTATGACTGGCTTAAAGGGGCGATAAATGAAATTAGGGGCTTTGCAATAGAGCTGAGCAGCCGGTAGGGTGCACAGCTCCCAGGCACTTTCATGCTTGTAGGCGTTGCAATCCCAGGCAGACAGACAGACGAATATCATCTAAGTTTGGCTGGCCTCTTGCATTGCAAGTACAATTGTCATGGCGGGGAGAGGGCCGGGGTAGTGCAGCGAGGGGAATTGGCGGCTGGCGCATGTTGCCATCAGACGCATTTACTATTTTGCATAAATCATAATGTAATCTGCATCTGGAAACGAAAACAAACCGAAGCGAAAATGTCCAAGCTTTTATAATTAACTGCGCGGGCACAAACCGAAGACATTGGCAGGCGACATGCCGGGCACAGCTGCAGGACCTCTGCATTGGCCACAGCCAACCAGCATCAGGCAACAGGCAAACGGCAAAGAGCCAAACAGTCAAACAGGCAACAGCCAACAACAGCGACAACCGCATAAGTTTCTCAATGAAGCATGGAGCCCAAACATCACAAAAAAAAAAAAGCAACAAATACAAATACAAATACAAATATACAAATGCAACAGCAACAGCAACGGCAACGGCAGCAGCAGCAGGGTGAGCTCTGTGCCTGGTCAGAGAGGACGACGCCGGCACAAATGTGGATAAGCCCTCACTTGGCGCGCAATCGCAAAATCTACGCAGCGCGCGGTCAACGGGCGCCTGCCAAAACTACGGCTAAATAATTTATGCCCCCAGTCAGCAGCAGCAGCAGCAGCAACAGCAACAGCAGCAGCAGCAACAGCAGCAACAGTCAGCGATGCGCAGCAACACATTGGCGCAACATGCTCCTTGGAGCGAAGCAGCGGGTTGGATGTTAGTCGCAGTAAAAATCAAACAAAATTATAAATTAATGAAATTTATGCACAATAAAATTGCAAAAGAAATTATTAATGCAGTCGTTCACGCTTTAAATGCACCCTAAATCAGCGAACGTACGCTAAAATTATGAATACGGCTGCCAGACATGCAGCAGACGCCACTGCCGCGGCTGCCTCCTGGCCTGCCATCCCATTCCCAATCATGCTCAGCCTCCTGCTCCCCAATCCCCAATCCCCAATCCCCAATCCTGGGCAATCAGTGCAAGCAGTTGATAGGTTTAGGCGCCGGATATGTTAAGTTGCAAAGACATGCATCTTGCAACATTAAAGCACAACTTGCGTTCAACGCTCAGCTCCAATCCAACAGATCCACCTTCAATTCTTATTGAAGGCGTTCGCCTTGGCTGCGTTTGCAGATCGACAACCAACGAACCAACGAAGAAGAAGAAGCAGTGAATTTATGTGCTCATGATGTCTGTTTGTTTCCAATAATCTTTATTTCAAACATGAAGACACATATGGAGAGATGGACAAGACGAATCGAAGAATGGAAAGCCTTTAGATATTGATTTAAATAGATATTACATGTAGGAACATTGCTTCTATTCAAGAAGAAGAAGAAGTGCAGAGTTTACTCCTTTCTTATTGAGACAGCTATACAACATCTACTCTTTCTTTATTATCTAGCATTCTCTGTATTTTTCTCTCTTTATAGTCGCTATAGTATAGAGTAAACATATATCAAAAATTTACAATCTCCCTCTCTCTCTCTCTCACTCGCTTTCTTTCTCGTTGTCTCTTTCTCTCTCAATTTAGGCTTAGATCTTTAAGTACTCTCTGCAGATCATAGCAAAGCATATTGAGCATGTAAATCTACACCCATGGACATTTTTGTTCTCACATTCTAAAATTTCAATTAAATTCAAATGAATTGTACCCACAACATGCACAAATGATGTCAGTCTGCTACCATAATACTCGCAACATAAATTGTGAACATGGCCCAATTAGATGTCTTTAGATAGCACTTATTACGTTTCGAATATTGCCCAATTTATTCTTTGACAAATGAGGCTTTAATGGGGCTCTAGTTTATGAACTAGTTCCATGCAAGTGGCATATGAATAGTTAATTTCATTTCGCTGAAAGATCTGAGATCATCAAGTGGCAGCTAAATCAACTTAAGCCTAAACAAAAAAGGTATCACACACACCCAAAAAAAAAAAAAAAATATATATATATATAAAAAAAGACAACTAAACCTAAAGAAAAAACAAAACAAAACAAGGTCTTTTGCAACAAAAAAGACAAAAAAGAGTTATTTAAATTTTACAGCGAATTTTTGAGAAGCGTAGACAGCTTTATCTTATCGCCAGTTTAGTTTCGAGCTGGAGTTTGAGGTTTCCCTTTAACGAATACATTAAATACATATTATTCCCGGAATTATATGTAAATTCCACTTCTCACATGAGTCCCCAAGCTCAACAGCTCTCCATCTTCCATGATATTATCGTCAGCGTCGTCGTCTTGGCCGTCTTGCTCTTGCCTGGTTTTGTAACTTACGCAGAAATCTTATAAATGTTCGTGTTCAAGACAGGTAGCGCTCTATTGGGTCCATATCAGCAAGCTAAAAAATTAGTTCCTCAACGATGACAAATTAGACGTCATTAAGGCTGACTGACTGGGCTCAGGGGCCACGCAGTTGACCAGCTCCAGTTCGGCTCAAGAGAGTGGCTAGCTCGGTGTGACCTCATCCTTTCCTGGGAAGCACAACAAATGGGCATCCTAGGTCCGCGCTAAACGCGTGGAACTGTTACTCCATATTATTTATGATAATCTCGATTTTGTGTGGTAGCAGCAAGCAGCCATCAGCCATTCAGTGAGCCGGCCGCTGCGCATGCGAAGCTGGAGCCACACGATGCGGCACGTTGGCGCTGTGTGTGGCCTGTGGCATGGCTTCCTCGCCTACCTGTTGCCCGTTGCCGTCTTGGCTGCTCGACTGCCTGGCCTGCGGCCTGCGGCCTGCTGCCCCGACTCCAGATTAATGTGAAGTGACATGTTTAAGTAAATGATCCAGAAGCTTATCCGATAATGGCCACCATATTATTTAATGCTACACTCAATGCTTTGTCTTCTTTTTTTGGGCCAGGTCAGCGTCTCTGGGCCCACGCCCTTCCGAAGAGCTAATTGACCCGATCATAAGCCATAAATCGGTACAGGATATGCCGGACGAGATCACGAAGAGCGCTAGACCGAGCGAGCACGAGATGCGCCACAGACGCGACACGATTAGCCCCCTCCCCACGCCCTGGCACCGTCACCCACCTGCCCAATAATCATTTGCCAAACAATGCTTGCCTCGCAGCCAGCCAACGTGGGCCACCGCCGTTGCAAACTGTCGTCGAGCTTGTTGCAGTTGCTGCTGCTGCTGCTGCTGTTTGCAACTGTTGCAAGTTTAGCGACAACACGAAGATTAGCATGCGTGACTAACAGAATTTTGTTATGCCTTTGCCTGGCCGGCCGGGCAAGTCGTGCGTTTACCTCGCGCTGGGATAATCGTTTCTTAATTTTCCTAATTAATTATTATGAAATGCTCGATAAGCAGCAGCGAACAGAGAGTGAGAGAGAGAGCAGCTAAATAATTGTTAAAATTCTTCTTCTGAAAATGTTGCCAGTGCAAATCATTCAATATTCAAGCGCGACTTGCCAACATAGTTTCAGATCATTTGCCTTTTTGAGTCCATTTTATACTGTGTAATCAAGTGAAAGAGAGTATATTGGTTTTGTGTGTTATCCATATCTGGATAAATTATGAAAAAACCTTCACAGTTCTATATCCAGGTCTTCAATTAGCCATATAGCTAGATATATTAACATATCTGTTAGTTCATAAAGCATCGATTCCTTTAGGAAACTTGGCAAGTTTTTCAAAATTGATTTCGCTGTGAGCGAGCATCCTGCAGCCATTCAAGCTCGATTCATGCTTGTTTTTTAAGGCTCTTTTTCAGTTTCGTTGACCGGAACCTTTTTTATTGACAAGCAAATGCACTCAGGCTGCATATGTACCGGCCATGCCTTGGCTCTACATACATTTTTAGACGAGAGTCAGCCGAGGCTCGACCTGGCTCAGCTCGAGTCGACTCCACTTGAGTCGCCTCACCTCGCCTCGCCTCGCCTGGGTCTGGGGCACAACACACTCGTCCCTTCTGCGCCAAAAGTTTATTTTCGTTATTTATGATGTCGCTGTAGCCGGGATGCGCTGCACAGATTTTAGGCAAAACGAGCCGGGCACAACGAAGTGCGTGGGTTGGCTGCTTGGATGCTGGCTCCATCTGGCAATCACACAAATCGCATGCGAAACTATTATCAGAAGTTTTATGTTAATTTTTAAGCATGTTGCCTGCTTGTTGCCTGTTTGCCTGTTTGCCCGTTCGCCTCTGCCTCTATCTCTGCCTAACAACAAGCTGGGGTCGGTGGCAGCAGCAGCCGCAAGTTGCAAAATGTAATCTTTTGTCATCGTGTTTGACAGAAACGGTTGTCGCCCCAAACACGCGCACCTGTTCAGATTCCCTCATTAATTATGCATAAATTCTCATCTCGAATTGGGAGAAGAGTTACAAAACAATCTTTAATGCCGATGCCAATTAGAATTTCTGCACGCCTCCATTTAAATAAGTTTGCAACTAATGCAACTCTGTACATGAGTCGAACTTGGAGCGGAACTATGTAAATATAAGACTAAGTTAGATGTATCTCAGAGCATCTTAAATATAATTGAGAATTTTCGATTCTGTTTGAAAATCTATAATATGATTAAGATATAGAAAATGCACTGAAACCTTCTGAATGTATAAACTATAGAATAGAGTCATTGGCAGTCTTATATATTATCTTACTTATCTACATATATATATAATAGGAAGTTGTGTAAAAGTGTTACGACACTTATGACTTGATATATGCTAGACCAAAAAAACACACATATAATATATATATATATATATATATATATTACTGTCTGTCTCTCTGTTCGTCTGCCTGAGAAGAGCAAGGGATGCAGAAGAGCTCCAGGAGATCATGTAGAAAATGCCTGCAGCAGCAGAGAATGTTCCCACTCAAAATTTGAGTGGAAGTCGCCCTATATAAAGGGCAGCAGCTGTGGAATTTATTCAGTCGTCCAGACCCGGTGGGGTCAGTCGTACGTGCAGAGCCACTTTTTTTTTTATTTTTTCATTATTTTTTTTTTATTTTTTCATTATTTTTTTTTATTTTTTCATTATTTTTTTTAATTTATTTTTTTAAATTTATTTTTTTTAATTTATTTTTTTTTGTTTTAATTTTTTTTATTTTTTTTTATTTAATTTTTTTATTTTATTTTTTTTATTTATTTATTTATTTTTTTTTTATAAACAAACTGCATTGCCCTACACGTACGACTGACCCCTCCTACTCAAAGCGTGAGGGGCGCTCAAATTTTGAGCCAGATAGAGATCGTTGCAGTCGATCCAATGAGAACATTCTCGGCTGCTGCAGGCATTTTCTAAATGATCTCCTGGAGTTCTTCTGCATCCAGTTAGGTGCACGAGATGAGCGAAACCAGCAAAGCAGGAAGAGAAGCGCGCAGATTCGTAGTCAACAGACGTAGAGGAATCAATGGATAGGGCAAAGCAACGTTTGCCGGGGCAGCTAGTATTACATAAAATATATTGTATCAAATAATAGAGCTGATCGAATCATGCAGAAAACCCGGAAATTTTAAAGTTTTTGAAGTAACAAGTAAGAAAGCTCTAGTCGAGACTGCTCGACTAGGAGATACCCTGAACCCTCCGTGCTGATGTTCCAATCATTCTGCACACATACATACACATGCATCCACCCCCACGCATAGGCCCGCGCTCTGCTAACTGCGCAGCAAGCCGCGACTGCGCTTGGGCTGCGCTGCGGTATGGGCAATATTATGAGAATTTATTTGATGAATAATTTCGTTTGTAGACGTACAATCTTAATGAAACTTTCAGAACGTATTCATAATGTATAAATGTGTGTATATTCCAAAGCACAAGTCTCTAGAACTTAATATACGTTTTTTGTAAATTGGGGCGAAGGGGGCATGGTATCCAAAATCTGTAAATTACAAAATGTGTGTGCCCATCAAATGTATATACACAGTAAATCTGAAGTCTCTAGGTCTAATAGTGTTCAAATAGGGCTGAAAAAACAATATAAATTTATCGATTATCCTCGATAAAAAAGATATCGAATGAGTTATCGAAAAAATATGATAAACTCGTACTGCGTATAGTATACACGAGTATGCATACAAAATTTCAGCTCTCTAGCTCCTTTAACTTCTGAGATCGACGCACTCATACGGACGGACGGACAGACGGACGGACGGACGGACGGACGGACAGACGGACAGACGGACAGGGCTATATCGACTCAGCTCATCGTCCTGATCAAGAATATATATACTTTATGGGGTCTGCGATGATTCCTTCTGCCTGTTACATACTTTTCACAAAACCATTATACCCTGATTTCCCATTTTCAATGGGTTCAGGGTATAAAAAGTAGAAGCTCATAGTATGACAATTTCTCCAATATATCATCTTCATACTCTATCCAGCTCTCTAAATATCTCATATCATATTTCACATTATACATAATTAATTTATATTTACGTACTTATACATCCAGCATTTACTTGTTAAAGCTTAAACACTAAATACTTGACTTATTCTCTCTCATATATGTATATATCTTTTTTTTGCTCTTTTCAACAATATGTGTAAAACAAATATGGGCGTGTCGGTGGGCGTTGAAAAAGAATATGTTGCAGTTACGTACTGTGAGCGATCAGAGTTGAAGGCAATTTGAAAAATCGATTAAATACGAATAAATGTTGAGGGCTGGGGGTTAGGCAGATTTAAAAACTCATAACAACGTGGCAACACCTCCTTTTGTATTGCTGTCCGCACGCCGAGGTGTCCAAAACCATGTGTGGGGTAGTCAACGGCATCGGTGCCAGTCGCCACTCGCCACTCGCCTTTCCCGATGTCCGATGTCCCGATGACCAAAAAGCCGCTGGCAATTGGCAATGGGATGAGAAATATTATTTATATTTGTATTGCAGAATTTATGACCCGAGAGGGGGAGAGAGAGAGAGAGAGTGAGAGAGGTTCGACTGGGTCCTCGCTATATATGTATGTACATATATGTATGTGTATATGACAAATTTCCTGCCGCTGCTGTGGCGTCCCTCTTAGGAGGACAATGTGTGTTTCAGTAGCTGGCGCTAGTACATGGAACGGTGGCAGTGAGGACGACAGGAACATGGATTCGCCAAAAGCGAAACCTAATCAATATACAACTCGAATTAAAGCCAAAGGCAACGGCGCGTTGAGTGGGGTCGATTGCGGTGTTGATTGCTTTGCATGCAACACACACACACACACACACAGACATTAATAACTACAATATCTGATTGAGGAGACAATTTGGTCAAGTGTATATATCATTTAGATGGTGGAACACACACACACACACACACTTGCATATCTAAACAGAATGCATTCCATTAAAAATGACAAGTTGCTTGTCCAAATAAAGGCAGATCAAGTCCATCTGATTTCCCATTTCGAGTTCCAGTTCCAGTTCCACTGCTGTGGCTATCACAAGGATCGTGTTCAATAAAATGCAAACGCCGTCACCGTCCAAGTTGCCGTCGCCGTCGCCGTCGCCATCTCAACTGATTGTAATCAGTTTTGTGCACTAACAATGGCTGGGGCCAGTCGGCAGTCAATCATGAATCCATCTTCGTCAATCGCTGATTGTGTGAATGTTGTGGATTGCGCTGGAGTTAGTCAGTGACTTCTTGGTGGTTAACATGGCGCCTGAGTTTGTCGTTTTGGGAATTGCGCGATCAGATCATCAGCCACAGATGATCATCATCAATGGGTAACGCTGATGCCATTGTCTCTTGTTATATAAATTCTTCTTTTTCTTTTTCTTTTGATTTTGCTTTTGCTTTGTTGGCGGCGTCTGCAAATGCACGTCATTCCGCGGCTCATGAAATGTCACTCAACTGAGCTCAACAGCAGCCATCCATCGAAGCATTCAGCCAACAGCCAACAGCCAACAGTCATCCATCCCAGATCTCTTTGGCCGCCTGCAGACCCCGTCAAACAATTCAATTGGAGTAGCGAATAAATCACACAGAAGACGACTTTGGATCGTGAAGCGTCGTCGTATTCGTCGCCTTGGCTTAACCCTCTTTGTAATTCCTTATAAATGCCCTCTACCTGAAGGTGTGAAGCGGGTGTATTAGGCTAGCTATTGCATCGATATACCTCTGAGATTTACTTTCAAGTTTGATAGTTGCCTTTTAGCTTATCCTTGAGCTATAGATCCTTGGCTCATCTAGCAAGCCTCGCTCTTCGTAATGCCTAGCCAATACTTCTTTCATAGAACATCATTGCCTTCGTAAGCATGCGAATTACTTTGATTGCTCCTCAAGTTGTTTAGTGCTTAGCGTATTTGGGAAGTGTCTGCCCCAAAGTCCTCGTCCTCGAACGCCGTGACAGATCGCTTTAGGTGGCTGTAGAGCGCAGGAAATGACTGCAGCTTCGGCTTCGGTTTGAGCATTTTATTTTGTTTACGATTTTCGTAGTTATCTGGGAAGTATTTCGAACGTCGCTAATTTGACGACTGCACGATTGCATCGAGTCGCCCATCGGTGCACAGAAGTTGGAGGTGAACTGGTCGGTCCTTGGGCAGAGGCTCCGCGATCGATGCATTTAGCAGATAAGCTCAATTTCGTTTTTGCTGACACTTAAGCGGCAGACAGACGGAGGGACGGATGGACGGGGGCACGGACAGACGGATGGACAGCATCAACGAATCGAACGCTGAGGCTAGGCGCCCCGCGCAGAGCGGGGGAGTGTCTACTGCAGTTGCACGTTTTTCGCTCAGCGCAGCGAAATGAAAATTCCGAACTCTAAAGTCACGGACTTTGGTTTCGTTTCATTCGTATTTCTTGAGCCGACAACTGAGTCCTGAGCTGCTCTAACTATTCAGCCAGGCAGTTTGTAACAATCAGTGAATAAGAGAATGATTATTGCATATGTAAATTAGTATAACTTATTAAAATAATATATAATCACTTAAGACATATAACAAGAAATCTCTTTGCCATTAGCTTATCAAGCAAGATTTAAGTTTTCTACCATCTAGCTGACGGATTAAAGGGTATTCACGAATTCAGCGTGCCACACACGGAGCTCGCACACAGAGAGTCAGCTTTTCGTGTTGGACTTAAAGCATGCGCCGGTAATTGTGAATGACAATAATTGTGAAGACATTCTGTGCTGGCCCGGCCAGGACAGGCGAGGGCAGCCAGGAGGAGTGATGCTGTGGACGTCCCACTGACCAAAGCAACGTTGGAACGTGCAAAACGTTGGCGCCAACAGCGCCACCCAATATATGCTACAAACAAACAAACAACACACAAAAAGCGGAGAAGAAGACAAAAAACACAGACGAATTTTTGTCAATTTGAGGAGTCAGTCGAAGAATTCCCAGAGTTGGAGCCATTGGGGCAGGCAGGCAGGCCAGGGAGGTACTACTCTCTGCTGCCACGCCTCGTATTTAATAACTTTCGCCCTAATTCATGTTGGCTGTCAGTGCGTCGATTTTTCATAATTAAAAGCGAATTGAAAAACTGTGCAAAACTTGTAGGAGGCGCGCTCGCAACTCCGGCGTCTTTGAAATTGAATTTGTGGCCTCTGTCGATGCGATGCGATGGCAGCTACTGCGGACAGCCACGTTTAAGGTGGTGCCATAATAAATGGTTAGCGTTGGCTTGGTTAGAACTCGCCTCGAACCCATTCGAATCGATGGGCACGTATCTAAGGTCTTGATCGTGCCAGCGGTTCATTAATCAAATCGCCCAGTTCAGCTGCATATTGACTGAGGGGCATCTAATGGCTCGATCAACATTTCAAGGCTTGACTTGGCTTGGCTATTGCTTGATATGGTACTCTATATAGCTATTTCCGATTAAACTACAGTTAGAGTGTCGATTGTAACTGTAGAGGCAGTATTTTCATAGAAATATGATGTACAATATGTTATCGATCAAAGTTATCGATTGAATAATGTTCATAGTATATGTGAAAAATATCATTTAATTTCTGTTTACAAAAAATAAAATACAATTGTTGACGGCGTTTAAATTTTGATCGATTAATTGTTTCGGTAGTATATCGATTACTTAAATAAATCATTGAAGCCCGCTCAACTATGGAATATGATTATATCTGATATATTAGAGACTAAACATGAGAATGATTAATTATAAACTTATCGATATCGAATTTAATGTATACATACATATTATATATTATCGATTGTATGGACAGCTTATCGATAACATTAAGCAAAGTACAAAAACTTATATTTCATGAATAGGTTTCAGGTATTGTAAATGCCATCAGGAATCGAATGAACTCTTTGCATATGTCCCAACGCAATTATGTCATTAGAAACTCCACAGATAACAGCTATGATGACTCTATCTAAGCACTCCCAGCAGGCACATCCTTTCGCATGTCAACTGACAATATGGACAGCAACAACTTTTGACGACGCGACGGCAATTGCTAGCGAGCCCTGATGAACTATATAAGTAAGTCACATATCCACGGGGAGCTAAATAAAGAGAGACACGCAGTCGTACTTCTTGAACACTGTGCGCAGCAGGCGGCATCATTTGATATATATACACATATATATATGTATATCTGCATTTCAGTAGAATATTTTTGGTGACATTTATGTGCCGCTGACGGCCAATGGCGGTAGCGACAGCAGAGAGCTCTAATTAAATTTAATAGCCACGCAACGGCATAAAATTGTGCCAAGCCACCAACGAGGCGATGCAGCACCGCCAGTCGGCGAAAGATGTCAAGATTGGGGTCGTAAACACATTTGATTTGATTTCTGGAAAGGATTCAGTCATTTCACGTCGGCTGCTTTGGCGGATGCGTTGATTGAATTGTCACCTCCAATTTAATGGCCACAGCCAAAGGGCAGGCCAGAGCGTAGCAGAACGGGGCAGAACGAGCGGCAGATCGAGTCAGTATTTCAACAAGTTCTATTCGTTTTTGATGTTGTTCTTCTGTATTCCGATGTAGACGGATTTAGAAGAGACCTGGTAAAAGGCGCCACTGTTGACGCTTCTGACATTTGCTGTGGGTTAAATTTTTATTATACTGTAATACCGGCCGACTGTGTCTTTGGCAAAAGGTGTCAGACGTTTTATGGCTGTTCTTTGACGACCTGCTGAAAAGTTCACGGTCATTTCTACAATTTCACCTTTGAGTGCCCCACAGGCACTGCGAGGGCAGGCGGCAGCAGTTGGGGTGTACGAGTATCATTCATCAAAAGCCAGCCGGCTTTCAATTACTTTCACCTATGCTTTGGCCCGGCTACCAGCGGAAAAGTGTGTCTAAGTGAAACAGGTAGCCAGATCGCAACATCAAAGATTAAATACCGGCATAGATACATAACTGGAGTTGTTTTTTTTTCTACTTAGTTTTTGTTGACAGGTATCTAAATACCCTGCAATGCGATTAGATTTTATAGCAGACAGAAGAAAATTATTCTTTAATTCAATTCGATTCTTAAGGAGTACAACAAATAGAATTTATATAAATATTATAGCAATGCTTAATCAATTTGTAGCTGGAATAAAAAGAATTATCGCTCTGGTCTAAGCTTCAGCTGTAAATTGCTATTGTCTACAAATGTTGGGAGTTATAATTAACACGAGGCTATGCCAGCATGTTTCATCTAAAGAAAAACAGAAAAAACATACACACTTTGAAATGCCAAAACAGATACTCGCATGTGTGTATGTATGTATATTTGCATATGCTAATGCACACATACATACACGCACGTATGTACTATGTAAATAGTGGAAAGAGTTGACGGTGAAACATCGACAACATTTTTGTGTCCAGTCATTGTTCATATGCAGCAAAAATAAAACAAAAAAAAAAAAAAAAGAAAAGAAAAATAAACAAAAAAGGAAAAAATAATATATTTTTTTAATTTGAATAAGTAATTCGAACAACACACAGCCAAAATCAAAAGGGAAAAACAAAGTAAAAACAAGTCAAAACAAATGTGAAACAAGGAAAATTCAATTTACTCGCATGTCAAGCCGAATTGCCGGCTAGGTCAAACACGTTGATGGATGGATGAATGGTTGGATGGTTGCTTGGATGGCTGTTCATATATGGCCGCATGGCTGACTGAATGAAAGGGACGCACAACAACAGCAGCAACAGCAACAGCAACAGTAACTACAATGGCTACAAGCTGAAATGGCAAAACGTTGCATGCTCGACTATTGGGCGGTCCACTTGCCCCTCCCCCCCCTCCCTCCACACACAGCTGACCGCGCTGTGCTCCACCCAACGCAACCGCTGCGACGGCAAACAAACAGTCAAAAAACTCGCGTTTCATTCCACATGCAGCACGTGTAGCATGCTTGCGACTATTCGTATTCGTAATTGAGTGCAAGTGAGTGTTCATAGTTGTATTCACTATATAGGTATTTACATTGTTGGGTAATAGAAAATGAATGCAGAGTGGACGAGTCTGGAACATGACTAGAAGTTAACCTGGATTGGGCAGAAAACAATTAATTTATTTATATTTTTTTATTGGGGTTTACAAAAAAGGATTTACCATTAAGCTGTACAAAGCTAACGAGCAGCTGCCTTACAAATTTCAAGCCAATCGGTTCTATAGATCTCGAGATATGCTAAATTAACTTTGGTTTTCAAATCGATACTTATCGATAAGTTAATCAGTTAAAGATTTTGGAATATCAATATATTCAATTTAATATGAATAGAGGTTAATTATTAAACATTTTCACTTGGTTCTCCTCTCTTAGACGCTTTCTTAGCCACTTTAAATATTTACAGGGTATACAAATAGAAATTGCTAAAACTATACACACAATATACTCACACACATGGACATTCGGCAGCTAAAGTTTTTAATTAATACAAAACTTGTTACACTTTATAAGCGCCTACTATTAGCATACCTAGACATAGATGCGCATACATACATACATATGCATAAAAATGTAGATGGAGCGAATGGACATGTGGCCACATGATGCCAGTCGCATGTGTGCAGAGTCTGAAAATGGGAAAAAAGGAGAGAAGGATTTGGCAGGCCTAGAGCGTAACTGAATCCGAAATGAGTCTGAGCTTTGTTATTTTGGCAGCTGTTGATTGCCGAAAATTTAATTAAACTGGAAATGCAAAACAACTATTAACTACAGAGAGCAAACGAACATCGAATAGCTAAATGGAATAGATAAAATATGACAAATATTAAGAGAGTTGTAGATTGTAAAATTCATTGAAGTGCCTTAACTAAACTGCAATGCTATAGCATGAATGAACTGCTATATAAGCTTATCAAATCATTAACTAAACTGCATGATCATGAATAAACCCATCTTATATACATATATAGAGCACTATACGATTGGCAGAGAGATCGTGCGTGCGTGCGTGCCTGCTGGGAACGAGTTGAGACATTAGGTTAAGTGACAATCGTGTCTCTGATTTATTGCTATTTCCGTCTCATTGCGATTTCAGTGATTCGGGGAATTGCAAGCGCCGCTAATGAGCTGCCTGCCATTCGTTCACACTTGCACTCAAGAGAGTGTAGAGAGGGGAGAGGGAAGAGGTAGAGGACGAGCTGCGCTCTCGTATTAATTGATTGCACTTATGGCATTCAAGATTTGCATATAACATATATACATATACATATATATATGTATATATATGCACATACATACATATATATGTAGTATAAAGTACGGAATCCATTATTTCCGGGAACATTGCATTTGTACGGCAATTAGTTCGCATAAGTTAAGGCTTGCTCATTCGACTCCGAGCTGGTATCGTTCGGGAGTGCGACCCATGTTCGCTTGCGGCTGGCATAAATCATCTTCATGGAAGCAGCAGCAGCAGCAGCAGCAGCAGCAGCAGCAGCATCCAGAGTCATGCCACACATAAAAATATGTATATTTGTGGGACCCAAAATGTTCTCTAATTGAGAGACACCGCAGCAGGCAGCAGGCAGCAGTCCCCAAAGATTGCCTCCTTTTAGCAAATATTTTCGGTTCATTTTTTGTATTTTTCGGGGGAAAATATTTTCGTAGAGTTTCCCAGCCCACCCGCAGCACGACCCTGTCGAAAATGTTCTATATTTCGAGTGCCGTCATATATATTAGAAAAGAAACAAAATAAACGTAGTTTCATAAATTGTTGGGCAAGCTAATTTATGACCATTTAATATGACATTTATCTACAACAATAAGTTAGCGCAAAATTGTTTCGTCTGCTCGATGTCAGAAATAATTCTATTTCTTAACTCAGTTTTTAATCATTTGTGACATTTGTGTGTTTGCCTTTGATATCACATCGACGTCGACGTCGACATCGACATCGATGTAGACTACCAGCTATATAATTTGATTAAACATGTGTTTATAGCTGTTCTATTACCGGCGACAATTGCCGGGGCTTGTAAAAAGCATTGCTTAAAATCGCTCTGATGAGAGCGAGTACAAATATAAACACGTGTTCTGTCAAACGCTTGTATACAATTGTCTGTCCAAAATGGAAATTACATGTACCAGAACATACACACACACACATACACACACGCGGATATACCACTCTCTGTGCACGTTTTGGTCCATCCTAGTGGGTCAAGTTTTGGCTGCATTTGCCGACTGCCTCTCGCCTAATGGCAATTGTCGCAGCTTGTTTCGAGGCCCACGCTCTCGCTCGGATAAATTGTTTCCTCAGCTAACGCCCACTTTTTCTGTTTGTATTATTATTTTTCTATTTTTCTACTTTTTTTTTTGTTGTATAGAGAAAACATGCACTACAAGTGCTAAAAATTTTGAAAAACATATTTCACAATTAATTGTCAGAGGCAGCAACTGGGGCTGGCAGTGCTTTACTTTTCTGTTTTCTGTTTTTTTTTTTTTCTGCTGCCACCGCCGACTGTCATTATATATATACACATACATATACATATCTGATTTTTTTTCTGCTCTCTCGCATTTTTAAATGTTGTTCGACATGGCAAAAACAACGCGTTGCTGCTTAATTTGTCGTAATTAATGCTTATGAATAGTTTGTACTTGTCTTTATTTGTTCGACGAGCTGCTTAAGTCGAGCCACTGATTGCGCCTGCCTCTGCCTCTGCCTCTGCCTCTGCCGCTGCCTCTGCCTCAGGCATTGTGTGTTGGCTGCGCTTTTGCTCTGCCTCTTTCGCTAATCTCAACTGACAAATCGTGGCTAATAAATGTTAGGCTAACTGTAAAACAGCTATTGGAATGGTTTGAAATTCTAAATTCGAGTTAATTTTAGGCAAAAATGCAGGCAAAATTAATTGCAGCAGAAATAAGTGAGAGGCAATCTTGAGATCATTTGAACTTCTTTGCATAATGTTGGGAGTAGAACTCATAGCTGAATAATACTTATTTAGTATACAGAATCAGCCGGATTTAATTGAGAGGAAATTCAATTTGATCACTGAACAATCCTCGAAGAGCAGATAGGCAGATGAGCTGAAGTGTAATACATCTGCTTTGGGGCTCATTATCAGGGGTTCTTTATCTTTATATAGCCATAAATCCAATACAACAAATTTAAATCAATTTACTAACCTGCAGTTTGACAAGCTCTGGATGATCATTAGCTAGCTTAGCGAGCTCCTGATAATTGACTTTGGCCATGGCGACAATCCATTCCTTGGCTTTCGGATGTGACAATGTGACATCGGGCGAGTCCTTTTCCTCAATTAGCTGCTGAAAGACATAAAAACGGGTTACCAAAGCGCATAAATTAATTATGCATGTTTCTGTCACAACATTTTACAAAAACAAAAATGATATCTACCATATATACATATATGTATATGTATATATGTATATGTGAAACGAGCATAAAACATAGAAAGCCCATTGAAAGCATTAACGCCAACACATCTTAGAACACACGCACACACACACGCACATGCACACTCACATGTGGCAAGGCAATCGTTGTAGCAGCCGCACGGTTTCTGGGCGGGATTGGGATTCTCCCTTTAACCCCCCTCCCCCTCCCCACACACACTCTCGCTCATTTTCTATGCGAGTGTAAAAAGCTGGCATAATTATGCGCACACATTCGACGACGACGGCATGTTCTTGCCATAATTATGAAGGTAATAATTTTTATTTATTAGGCGCGTGCTTTAGGCATTTGGTGCGCCGGGTTTTCTTTAGCGATGCGCTAAATGAAATAGAGCTCCAAAAAGTTCTTCTACACTCTACCTCCCTCCCTCCCTCTCTCTCACTCCAGCATTTGTTCCTCGTGTTTTTTCTTCGTTTCAGTATTTTTTTTTTTTCGGGAGAATGGGTAGCTGTTTAACCACCACGCATTCCCATTGATAATGAGCACTCTAATGAGCGAGGGGCGCAGGCACACACACATGTGCCACAACAACAACAACAACAACAGCAACGACAACAATAGCTGGCAACATGTGCGCTTGCCTCTCATATTTACGAGCGCTGAAAACATTTTCGGCAACTAATTATCCATTCGCATAATGTTGCGCGTTTGCTAACAAGGCTGCCAAAGAGTCAGGCATTTGCTTACCTGTAACTCTCTGCGTGCCACGCCCCCGCTAAGCAGTGCCAAAAAAAAGAAAAAAGAACAAGCAGAGCAAACAGCACTCGCTTCGTTACGTTATGTTACACATAGCTAATAAATGCGGCATACGTATGGTTGGGGCATTTAGCCGCAGGATGCAGCAGCAGCAGCAGCAGCAGCCGTAACTCCTTTCATATATTTACACGCCACTTGACTTTGGGAGTGCTCACGTTTTTCCAATTACTCGCCGCCGTGCTTAAATCCCGTTAACCACCCGCTTCAGGTGGCGCCATTTGCAAATGCCGTATGCCGCATGCCGCATGCCGCATGCCACACGCCGTATTGCCGTTTGCCCTGTGCCGAATAGCCGACAAGGTGAGCGAGAGAGCAAATGAAACTGAAACAGAGGCAGAGCTACAGCTACGGCAACAGCAACATAACAGGACAAACATTGCAAAGTAAGGCCCCGGGCAAAGTGGCCATGTCAATGCTAAACAAAAGAACCGTAACGCCCCCAAGTAGCCACCCACCCCACAAGCCAGAAAAAAATCGAAAAAAAAAAACCGAAAATGTTGCCGACGACTGCTGCTACTCGTCGTCGCCCAGTTCAAGTTGGGGGCAGTTCTCCCCAATCGCTTGTTTGCTGACTGGCTTTCTTATGTCCTGTGTGTGTCCCTTTATGCAAGATATTTTATCACACAGCTGGCCATTGTCCGGCTGCAGATCGGACCAAACGAAAACCAAACCACACCAGAGCAGAGCAGAGCACGGCAGAGACCAGAGACCGGAGCAGACGGTAGCATGTCCTCGTCGTGCGCTGTGTTTGCGTTTGCCACCCGAAACTTACCTTTGACTCCCTTTTCAAAAAACACACACACACAAAAAAAAAATAGAGAAAAAACGGAATGAAGCCACAAAATGGTCATGTTTGCCGTATTCCGTATTGCCGTATGCCTTCCGCCCGTAGTCACTCGCAGTCCGCTGTGCCATTGTCCGCTTCGATCGGGTCGACATTGTTGCTGTTTGTAAATTTAACCGCTTCGGGACATACGGCGTTGTTGTTTAACAGCAATAACAACTTTTGGTTTGTTTCCTTACATTTTTAATTGGGTCCTTTGTGGTCGGTCGGTCGTTCGGTCGTAACTTCGCCCACCCGCCCGCCTTCCTGCCTGATGACTATAGCTTTGCCTAACTAATTTCTATTGCTGCTTATTGGCTATGTTAACATGTTTCACCAACTTGTTTCTATCCAAAAAAGGGTTTTCTCTATCTCTCCCGCTCTCACTCTCACTCGTTCTCTCTGTCTTTCGCTCTCTCTATCTCTCTCTCTCTCTCTCTCTTTCTGACAGGACCAACCTCTCATTCGGGCTTAATATGCATATTGGGACACGGACTTTGGCCACCAAAGTACCTTGTGGGTTAATAAAAATATATGTGGTTTGTTTGATGCTGCAGTTGGAGCTTCATTTCAATGCCCTTTAAGCGTAGCACAAATGGGAGTTGGGGTTATTTCAAAATTGTCATTTCAGTGTTGGGCAAACACTATTCTCTGCAAATGGGGCGTGGAGTGAGCTCAATGAAGTTGCCCAGATTTGTATCATATTAAAATGGAGCTAGAGTTGGCTTAAAGCTTTACCGAACTGTTGATAGAGCTTGGGATATTATTAAAGAGTCGAGTAGGGGAAGTTTGGGGCCCAAATCCCTCATGCTTCCTGAATACCCACTTTGAAGTGATAAACGATGCTTAGCACGTTTTAAGTATTGAAATTCGTTTATAAATTCATTTCTAGAAGTCTAGTAAAACGACTTTTTTGAAACGTAATTCATTAATTAAAACTTTTCTCCAATAGTTTCTTTTTTATATTCATTCTGTTTCCTTTTTTTAAGCCTCGTATTAACATTTCTCCTATAAGAAGTCAAGTTTAATAACCACACTGGACAACTGTAGATAACTCTACATCTGAAATTAACTGCAGCTCAACGATAGCTAAGCAATTTAAATAGTTGTATGTGTCGAGGCTACAGTGGGTGCTGACTAAATGCGCAAAGTGCCAACTCATGAAGCTAATTAAAAACACTCGAAACGAATTTAATTGATCAGCTAGCAGGCAGATTTGACCCGCAGCGCTTACGGTTGCGGCGCCTAAATTTCACGGTCTATAATATTGATGGATCTATGGAACAAGAAGAAGAAGAAGCTGAAGCCGAAGGGGCAGAATTTCATTTTGAAACTCTTTCATGAATGATTTGGCACTTTTTCCACAATTTCTGAGATGATTAATAATATTTGTATTAAACATAATTCATCAAGGGGGTTTCACATACATTGGGCTTGTGATAGATAAAGATTGCTGGCGCCGTCTATCAAATATGTTTTTTTTTTTTTTATTTATTTACTTTTTTCTTTCCTTTTCCTTTGTAGTTTTGAATGTTGATTTGGCTTGTTAGCGCACAGATTTGTTAACAATTTTTACAGGTTCCACGGCTCCGACAATGATGAGCATGAAACAGTTCATGAAACTGTCTTGAATAGCAGATTATCGATCCTAGATAACTTTCGAATGATTTGTAATGAGATATCCAACTAGGTTTGGGAATAATGAGATTGTTAATACTCTAGCAAAAGAGTAATAGAAGATGTATTCTTATAAACTGTAATGTGAACTAAAACTATATTTATCCCGACTCGACTGCAAATACCCTGTTCAAATTCATATTTTGTACAACAGCTAAGAGAGGAAATATCGTTGGCTGCATGTAATTCGGGCCACATTAATCCGGAAACATGAAAAACGTGAGAAACCTAACATAAACGCTGTGATTCTTAGACGCTGCCCGACGTTTCGATATATGTAAACATTAATTTAACACACATAAGTGGAAGCGAGTGTGTGTGTGTGTGTGCGCGCACAAATAAACACTTAAGTCTTTTTCGTTAGTGTTTTAGTCGAGTGTTGAGTTGAGTTTTTATAGCGCTTGACATGCAGTTGACAATTCGGAGTTCGCATTTGACATACATCTACTGCTGCTGCGCCTGTCGCCTGGCTCGTTCTGGAATATTTGTGGGCGGGGGGGTGTAGACACAGACATATTCATCTTGGCCGGACGTAGTGGAATGATTTATGCAGTTGCCTATGCCTAAACCCTAAACACTTTTGATTGACAGCCCTGAGTGGATGACAGTTGTTTGTCAATGCTCGGGCCCAAATGGTAATTGCCTTCGTCTTTAGCTCGCAACATTGGCTACGAAACGATTTTCTCGTAACGCTTGACAAATTTCAACATGTTGTCGCCTTTTATTGTCAGCTATATGTAATGGCCGATATACCAACTATGTATATATGTATATGTAATATATATTTATAAAATTTGCTCAATGCAAGGGAAAAAGTTGAGTTGCTGCTTGGCTAATTATAAATTAGGCTGTTTATATAATAATATTACATCGGATAGGCGACGGACTTTGAGAGCATTACGAAAGGAGCATGGTTGTGATATTGCACTGGGCATATATAAACGAAGTAATCTTTCTGATTCTATGCCTTAGCTCCACTGAACTAATATGTGTTATAATAAACCAAATAGATATCATATCCCAGGTAGTATGACTATATCCTATAAGAAATCAATAAAACTTCTGCACATCTGCGTACTATATAATCATGCTTAGTTCCTCGAAAGTAGAAAAGCTTTAAAAGAATTTATTTTTCAATCAATTTTGCTGGTATATGTATTAACAAAAGTACATGCGTCGCTGAATGCATGTACGCATGTCATTTATATATAAATATATACGCATATATAAGAATAAGTGACGAAAAGACATGCTAGCGTATGCTTGTAATGTTTATGAATCTCACATTTTATTGTAGGAGAATAAAATTAATGGATATGTACAAGTCGAATGTGCTGGTAGTGCTAGTTCGTGACCAGCAGTTCCACTCGAGCTATATTTGAGAAAGAGACCGACTGAGAGAGGGAAATGGAGTGAGAGTGGGATCTAAGTGCCCGCGTGTCAGGTAAAAACACCCTCATCTCTATATTGCTATGCGAACTAGTTCAGAGAATCTGTGTAGGCCAGGTCAAACATGTCTTGGAATTCTGTTAGTTGCCAATAAGAACAGACAAATTTGTTTTATGCAAACGAAAAGAAATAACTAAATACTTCCCACAGGAAGTAAGACAAAGTCTAGTTGGAACTGCAGCGGCAGCAGCGATGTGGAACTGTAATGAAAATCAGTTGTGCCCGCACCCGCACCCGCACCCGCACCCGCATCCATATTCGCATGGGCTAATTAACCGGTTTTTGTTAAACATTAAGAAGACATACCTTTTCTGGCTTTTTCTTGGGCGGCGGCGATATTATTTTTGCCTCCTCTTCGGAGGCCATCCGGTTGAACTTGCGCGTCGCTTCCTTAACGCTGATGGGATTCTCAGCTGCATCTGACTTCTCTGCGGAGGAGCTATCAGTGGAGGTGCCCGACGAGAAGGAGAAACGCGGTATATTTTCTTTATTGCTGCCCTCGTCCACGGAATTGACCCGTGATATAGACTTGGCATTGCCATTAATATCGGGATCGGCATTGGCTTCCGCATTGACATTGCCATTGGCATCGACAGCGGCGTTACCGTTGGCATTGGTTTCGGTGTCTTGCTCGTTCTTCTTCTCGATGTCGGATTGGCGCACGAGGCGTGCCGGATCAATGCGTTGCATGGCAGCTGTGAATTCGTTAACGCACTCCCTATAGGTCTCTACTTGTTCCTGATGCACAGCCAAGCCGGCGATTCCAGTGGGAACACTTGGTCCCGGCTCTGGTGCTGGCGATTGCTGTACCTCGGGCGGCGCTTTATAGGGCGGTGGCTGCCTCATTGGCGAGACGCCGCTATCGGTTACGGACACCATGGACGCAGCTCCTGGGCTGGAGGGCGCAGAGGCAGTGCCCGCAGCTTCGACGGCGCGTTCCACAGCCTCTTCGCTCGGGCACTCATTGATATACTTTTTGCGCAGTATTAAAAACTTTTGATTGTTTTCATTCTTAATGGTGGAGAGCAGCGTCACATAGGTTTTGAAGCGCTTTCGTGCCTCGGCCTCATCTGAAATTGAGATTTCAGTAGTGCTTAGTTTACCTATCAGGTTGCATTGCTCTATGATGTCAACAGGTTGTTGTCAAATATGCGAATACACATAAATTTGTCTCTGACTCACTTTGTGTGTGCGTTAGATATTTCTTGAAGTGCTTGACGAGAGCATGATTTGTCACCTTGCCATCGTTTTGCAGCATATAATTACGTATATCGACAATCGACAATTGATTTGTTGTGTCGCTCGCACTCATCTTTAACACAATTAACTAATTATTGCACCCCAATTATTGGACAGAAAAACAAAATAATTCGCACAAAAACTAAACAAACACACAGTTGCCAGGGATACACACTAACAGACGCCAGCTGGCTGAGCCAGACTGCGTATCAGCCCTGTTGCTTCGCGGAAATAAGCTGATTGCTATGAATCAAGCAATTTAAATGGGAATTAAAATTAATTAATTTCAAAATGAGAAATAAATACAGATATGGTAACAGAATATAACGATGGAATTTGATTCTATGAAAAAACTATATGTAGTTAGCTCATATTATTTGTTTGCTTAGAATAATGTGAGTGATTAAGACGTAAACAAAGGTAAAACGGGTTTTAAGGATCTTAAAATATTTTTAGTTTGCTCAAATAAGAAAATTTTTTAAAAGAATTAAAAAAAAATAGAGTCGAATTACAAAATTAATGCAACGTTAAATAAACGATTTTTCAAAATTTATAATTACATATTTAACATTTGATGTAAAAATTAAAAATTTCACTTCTCATTCAGCAATCAAATACAAGATTAAATTAAATTTTTTAAAGGTTGTTGAAAGATTTAAATTTAACCGCAACTGTCATTGTCGACTGGAGGACATCGAGAAAAGAGAATAGGCATCCGAACAGTTTGGTTTTTGGGCGGCTTTTGCCAGATCTGTGAATGCTAATTGTAATTGTACAATGGGGCTCTATCTGGATATGTGGGGAGAAGTGTTAATTTCATTTTCGATTTGGCAAATGCGATTGCGAAGGCAATTGTCGAAAGGCCGTCATTTATCATGTGCACATGCGAGAGTTTAGGAATCTTTCTATCTCTTTCTCTCCCTCCATCTCCCTCTCTCTCTCTCACTCTCTCTCTCTCACTGTCTCTTTCTGTTCTTAAGTTGTCTGTGCACAATGTCTGGGGCTTCGATGTCGATGAGAGCGACGGCTACACAGATTGGGATTGTATCTTTCACTTACATTTCAAGTTTCAAATGTCAAGCTGACTTTGCTGCTGTTGTTGTTGTTCTTGTTGTTGTCGTCTGACTGCGCCCACCCAGTGGCCCAATATATGTATGTATGTATGTGTGTACATGTGTACGTATGTGCTTTGGAGTCGACAAGCGCATATTCATTTGCATATTGCAATTACAAACTGTATAATTTCGTTGGAAAGCCACAAAACTCGTACGTCTCCCACAAGACATTTGAAGACATCAAGTTAATTTGGCTTTTTGTGAAATGGCTAACAGTGTAGAAATTTAAGACGAAAACAAAGCCGAGTAGAGGAGGAGGTATACATTGTGTGGGCATAAAACATGTGAGAAGTTATATGAATTAACTGAGAATGAGCTACAGATTGAATGCGGAAATATATATATTTACGGAGATTATACAGAAATAGAGACTTTGAGAGAAAGACAGAGACAAGAACAGAAAAAGTCAAAATGACGATAAAGAGCAAGATAGTAAGCAAAATTATAAGAGTGTTGTAATAATATAGAGTTTAACAAAAACCAGATATCTTATGAGCACGTTCCTATAAATATTTGAAGATACGTATTTATTTTGTTGTTATTTTCGATTAATTGGCTAACATAAAACTTAAAGCAAACTTGCATTCTAAATCGACATAACGACGAGTGCCCAAAATCAAGTCTGAAATCTAAATATTTTTGACAACGCCACGTTGACACTCAAAGGTGTGTGTGTGTGTGTGTGTGTGTTAGCCATGGCACGATAGTTGGCATTCATTTGTAGTACGATTGAGCCATTGTCACCGATTGTCTTTGGGCCTGGCGCCTGATAAGCGCCGCAAATTAAATGAAATATTTATATAAGAAAAGAGAGAGAGAGAGAGAGAGAGAGAGAGAGGGGGCGAAAATAGATTCGAGGCGTTTTGTGCCACGATTCGCCGGAGAATTTGAACGTCGAGGGAAAACTTTTTTTTTTTTTGGGCCTCGCAGACAGGCGCGCAATGGAATCCGTCGTGAAGCTCCAAGCTCCAAGTTGCTGCTGCTGCTGCTGCTGCAGCCGCCGCTCACATCCAGTCGCCTATGCCGAATGGCTGACAACGGCAACGATCGTCGATAGCTGGCAACGTTTGTCTTGTCATGGCGGGGTCTGCTAGCAGTATAATTGGCAATTGGGAATGGGGCTTATTCACTTTTATGACTCTTTTTTCTCTCTGCTGGCGACTTGGACTGACTGCGTCCGTCTGCGGGTCTGTCCACAGACGGTGTCTATCTATTTCAGTCACATCGAAGTCGTGGCTGGCTGGCTGGCTGGCTAGTTGTGTTTAGCCTGCTTCCTCTTTCTCATTTGAACTTCTTTTCTCTTTTTGCCTCCTCCCTTTGGCCGCCTGTTGACCCCCGGCGAGTGGCGCCTAAAGCAACATGCAAGCTGATCGACGTTGTTGCCGCTGCAGATCTCTGCCGAGCTGTCAGAAAAGTTTCCTCTTACACAAGTGTTTGAGATTTATTGTCGAATGGGAAACTCTCCACACACACACACACACACACATAGAAACACATTTTGTTTTATCAAACAGATGTCCAGTTTTCCACGCATTGCTTGGCTGTCCTTTTAAGTACTCTCTCTCTCTCGCTCTCGCTCTCTTTGCTTCTGCTTGTGTCATTATCGAACCATTACCAAATGAGCAGCACGCATTATAAATGAGCACATAAAACATAAACGTTGTTCGCTGCTTTCGCTGAGCTCAAGAGCCGATTATTGCAATTTAACAACCCCACCCACCGCCCCTCAAGCCATTTCGCTCGCTCTCAGTGGCTGTCATGCCTGTCTCTCTGAGTCTCTCTCTCTCCTGCTCACACATCAATGTCATCCACGTCGTCAGCGTCATCGTCGTCATCTGTTGCTATTTCCGTTGCATTCCCTCCCTCGGCAGCTCTCTGACGGCTGCGGTCAAACGCTTTAACTCGCACCGGGATTTCGGCTCGTTTCGTTTGGCTTAGCTCAGCTCTCAGCTCACAGCTCACAGCTCCCAAGTGGGATTATGTCACTTTCCCTCTGACATTTGCATTTTGATTGACAAACTCATTTGGGCAATCCTCTGCCGCTGAGCAGCGCCGCTCAACATTATCCTCTCGGCCCGCGCAAAGGCACTCATTGTGTTTGCCCTGGCGCTCAAGCGTCCGCTCGCAATTACAGCGCGCGACACGCGTCTGCCAACTGCAAATACATTAAATGTTTTGCACTTGCTAACTGCATTAACATTTCGTGTTGTCAATTGAAATCGGCAAAGGCCCCGATGATATGCCTATTAAGCTGTCAATTATAATCACTAGCCTGGGAGCCAAGGATGCGGCGCTTCAGCTAACGATTCGAGCTATCGGCCAAATCTGTTGGCATGGCTTAAGTTGTTTTCATAGATCTCTGTAATCCTTAAATATATTTTTATGGGCTCAAGGTCTTATAGAGTTCTTATGGAGTTACAGCTCTTTTAGCTTAAATGTAAATGAATTTTATTTTATTATTATTTATTTATATTATTATATTTTTGTAAGCTAAACTGAACATTAATTTGCAAGAATATAAATATATTCGAAAATTGTTGGGTAATATGGAAAATTATTATAGAAATTAAGATATCAATAGTAGAATATTATTAAGGACATATTGATATATCAAAATAAACTCGATAATCTTTTATTTATAAATAGATTGCTAGGATTTTTTATTTATAGCTAAAAATGTAATATATATCCAGCTCAATGCATTGTTATTTATAGCTAAACATGATAAATTTCCATGTTTTATTTAATAGTCTAAAAGCCAGTCAAATCATATTTGAGCAAACAATTTTATTTAATTTTTATTTATTTTTTTTTTTTGTGATTTTTTGTTGTCGCTTTTTAATGGAAATCAATTATGTAAGAGCGCCATATTTCCCTTTGACAATTTTTATGTATTCTGACATCCATTAAAGTCGGCAATGCTGACAACAACAACAACAACAACAACAACAACAACAACAACAACAACAACAACAACAACAACAACAACAACAACTGCAACAATGCCAAAAAACAATGCTTTCGCATAGTGCGTGGCTCATCCTCCTTGTCAGGCTGCTGCTGCTGCTGCTGCCACATTGAGTGTCGCTGCCACAGTTACTGCCGCAGCCTCTACTCCTCTGCCTCTGCCTCTGCCTCTGCCAGTGCCACACACAGCCCTCGTCTTCAGCTGGGCTGTCGTGTCAGAAGCGAATGTTGTGACAGTTTTGTCGCATGAGTTTGCGAGGCGAAAATAATAAAAATAAAAATAATTCATTTTTCATGGTGGTACTTTCTGGGTATGGGCATGGGCATGGGTTCGAATCTGGGTTTGGGTTCGGGTTTGGGTTCGAATCATTGCCGTTGCCATTTGGCAGCTATTTTGAAATTGATATATGCATAAACCGCAGTGACAGATGTTGCAATTAAAACAGCATAAAATGCGCGTTCCAGCCAATGGTCGAAAGAGAGAGTGAGAGAGAGAGAGAGAGTGAGATTATATACATATGTATGTATGCATGTATGTATGTGGATAGGGGATGCATTTGGCTGACATTTATATGCGTGAAAAGTGAACGCTGTCAGACAGCTCAATTGTCAAAATAGATTTAAGTGGCGGCAACTGATTTCATACTTGTGCAAGGGCCAAAAAACTCGATTGCATAAGATATGCCTAAGGCCAGAGCGCTGCGAATTGATAGAAAAGCACAAAGAGTGTGAGAGGGAGAGGGTAGCGAAAGTGTATGAGAGGGAGCGAAAGAGTGTCGTACTACTTCTGGGGCATGGCACTGAGCGCCGAGGGTGGTCACTGTGTGGCGGTTGCAAATGGAAACGCCCCATGTGGTTGCCACTTCATGCGGCCAACCATCCATCGGTCCGTCCGCAGCTGGACGGTTGCGTCCGACCCATTGATTGATTGCAGTTGACTCGCAAAAAGTGCGCGCAACAGAGCAAATATTGTACTTAACACCCCAGAGGGACACTTTGAAGTGGCTTTGACTGCTCCAGCGCCAGCTCCTGCTCCCGGCCCTGGCTCTGGCCATGGTAGATGATGTTGCTGTAGCTGCTCCCCTCTGCTCCTGCCCCTGCACTTTCTCTTACTGCTGCTACAACTGTAGCTCTTACTCTTACCTCTGCTCCTGCAGTTTCTCCTACTTCTCGGGCTCCTACTCTTGCTGCTGCCGCTGTTTACTTCTGTTGCTGTTCCCGCTGGTTACCTCCTGCTCCTGGCATTCTGCTCCTTACCCTTCGCCTCCTGCTGAACCTGCACCTGCAGCTCAGCCTCCTGCTTCTTCCTCTATTGCTTTTTCCTGTTCCTGCTTCTGCAACGCCTCCTGCTGCTGCCGACCACTCCTCATCCTCCTGCTTCTGCTCCCATTCGCGCTTTTCTCTGGCATCCCTTTAAATTTGTTGACCTGAAATTGTTTTGGTCAGCTGCTGCTTTAAGCCCACACTCGACGCTCGCCCTCGCCCTCTCTCTGGCAACCATATATCTTTCGCTTTGGCAAGGACACGCCCAGACCTTATGTCGCAATTCCATCATGTAAGGCGCACACTTTTTCGGTTTTATAGGTTAATTCGCTTTTATGACATTATCATAAAAAGTAAACAGAGAAACAAGTTTGCCAAACACAAGCTTCAGCACCTCGACGCGACCACAAAAAAAATTACAGTGAATACGCACTTGATGCGCCCGCTGTGACGTCTTTCTATTAGTTCGCTCTGGGTGTTGCCACTATACAAAAATCTAGCTCGTTAAATTATATATATGTATACACATATACATCTAAATATATAAATATATAAATATATATGTTGATGCACATATATATTTGGAATATGCTCTTGGGGCGAGCTCATTTAAGTGGAACATTTTTCATATTTTATGAAAATTTTAGACGCATTTGATTTGGCATAAAAAGTTTTGATATGCAATGTGATCAAAACTGCTTTTTGTTACTTAGCAGGCTCTAAAAATACCTTGGTTAGGTTTTAGAGCCTAAATTGCTTTGGTTTTATGGCTTTTTTATTAAATGATGCAACGGAAAAGTTGTAAGGTAAAACCATTTGCGGGGTCTAGTTCTATAGGGTAGAACAAAATTTGTATCATTACCTTTTGTATACTTTAGGTAACATATTTTTTGCTTATAAATAAATGGATGATCAGTATTTGTCAAATATAATATTGGCTTCCATATTACTATTCAGCTATAATTATTTATATGTATGTAAATAGAATTTTGTATTTGTATTTTACATTATTTAATTTCTATTCCTAAGAAAAATATTTAATGTTTTTCTTTGACAAAATTTGAATCCAAATTTCAGTTTTATTTTTGGGAACCTTCAAAAATATTTTTATAAAATATGTACTAAAATTATTTAAAACTCTGTTTGTATGTACTTTATATTGTTTTCTTGTAAAAAATACTTTTAGAAAATACTAGATATACTCCTACAATTTTTTCTACTTTAAGCAACAATTAAAAGTTACAAATTCTTTTCGCTGCTTATCTGCTTGGAACCGTACTTATCTCAGCAAAAATATAGGCCAACTTAGTTGTTGTTGTATATTATTTAGGCGTTGTTGTTGCTGCGTCACGATCGTTGTTCATATTGAATGAGAGTCGGCATAGAGTCGCTCGGCCGAAAGGTAAACAAACAAGCGACCAGCCAAACAAAACAAATGGGCGTGCCCAAAATGAAAGACTACCCCTGCCGTGGGAAGCGTGAAAATAAGAAGTAATTAATGGTCGTATTTCTATTTCGTTTTTGCTTTCTTTTGTTTGGCTCAAATGGCATGGTGCTAATAAAAGTCGCACCTGTCAATGGAGGGCCACAGGAAGCGCTAAAGAACAGAAGCGGCTACGTCATACACGAATCGAATGGCGCGCTCTGATTGGCGGGTAACGCACCGCACTTCCAGCTGCTATAGCTTTGTGAGTATGCGTGCGTGTGTGTGTGTGTGTGTGTGTGTATGCGGTTGTTTGTTTACTCTCCTTGCTTAGGCGGAGAAGCGAAAGGCGAGAGCTGGCATACGAGTGTTAGTGTGTGCGTGTGTGCACTGGAACGATATAGTCGACACCACCACCACCGCCAGTAGCAAAGCTCAGAGGGCGTCGCCGCACATTTCCAGCGTCGCCCTAAGCAGCATTTCCAGTCTAGTTGGAGTGCGCCAGTGAGAGAGTGTAGCGTCGTCTCGCTCTAGCCCTGCACAACGAGATTGCAACGGAATGCGAACTGAGTCGCAGAGCAACGGCATTCGTATTAGCTCTCGTGCCGGTTGTGAGTAACCATCCGCAACCAGTTCGTGTTCGAACGTACATAGGTGAACATCTGGAGCGCGCAACCGTCGCTGTCACCGTCGCCGTCGCTGACTCCGTTTCGTTTTTTGCGTATGCGTTTCGCGTTTGCGTGCAGCTGAAATTTGTATCTGTATCTGTGCCAGTGGCTGTTCATCTGTATCTGTAGCTGTAGCTGTAGCTGTAGCCGTGTGTAGCCGTGCGTCTGTCTGTGTCTGTGTGCGGATAAGCGTTGCAATTGTTATGGTTATGTTTATGTCGGTATTGTTGTCGTCGTCGTCGTCGTCGCCAGTCGCTGCTACGCTCAATAATCCCAATGTTGATTCTGGTCTGTCGCTCGGTCGCTCGCCCGCCCGCACCTTCATTGTGTTCAACTGAGTCTCGTGTTTAGAATTTTGTTTATGCGTGTGTTAACCAACGGTAAAATTGTCACATTGAACAGCTAACTCGAAGAGGTGAACTGAAACACGAATTGATGCGCAAACAGAACAGCAGTGCTATCTACATAAACAATTAAGTTTAATACCAATAATTAAAAACTAAATAAAAGGGAACAACTCAATAAACGAATAAACTTGAGCTGCTCTTTGGCAATGGCCGCCTATACACAATTTGGATACGGCGGTTTTCCGTCGGCCTCACAGGTGGGTTATCAAATTTGATGAATCGAAAAACTAACTAACTGGGCAACATTTGCGGTAAAGTAGCTTAGATATTTCGACGTGCTTTGAGAAATGTGTTTGAACTTAGCAGAAAAACTATTGAGTCATGTCTTAAGAAGGGGATATAACAGGCTCTTAAAGTCCTCTGAAGCTTTTATGATCTGAAGAAGCTCAATCATACTTTAAACTCACAAGTTAAGTCGCTGGATTTGCATAGATGTATATTATCAGCTCTTTTTGAAATTCGTGTGTTTATAAATGTTATTGTTATTGTTTTTACAATTCCAATGAACCAAGAGAAGAATATACTTTCAATTTCAAACACTTTTCACATTTTTATCCAAACTGTTATATAATCAACATATTGATTATCACAATCTATGCATATAAATCGTTAGTTAATTGTCGCCTCATAGTAATGTTAGAATATTGAGTAGTAAAAGTATGATAGATTATATATTATAAATAGGAATACCTAGTAGGTAGAACCCATTTCATCTAAATAAATTTCATAGTTTTACTAAGAGATAAACTTCAGCTTTGGATAATAGTATAGCTCGAAAATATGACTTGTTTATGATCTTCTATTCCATGATCTCCTACTCCAATAGTTAGGATTCTTTCTCATAGAATATTTCCTTCTACGTCAAGTGCAGTGATTGCTAGGAACTTAATCGAAAGGGGGCCAGCTGAGAGTGGGAGGTGGCAAGTCGGCGCACACTCCCATACACTCACAAGCATCTTCTCACACACACACTAAGCCGCACTCTCTCACACACGCACAGGCGCTGTGGTCAGTGCGTTGAGCATGTGAAACTGTTGAAAAGTCAATAAAATTCAATTGCAACGATCGTAAATCATAAAATTTATAACCGTAAAGTGACAGCTCAGAGCAGGCTCTGGGAATGCGCCTGCGCATGCGCTCACGAGTACGTGAGCAGGCAGTCAATGAGAGCAGAGAAGATGCTGCAGAGGCAGAGGCCGAGCTGCGGCAGAGGCTGGAGGCAGGAGGCCCAGCACAGATGCAGCCACACCGATAGTGGCATCAGTGGCGGCTACCGGAGGTCCGACATCAGACGGGCGGGCGAGCATCGATCGACAGACAGATCGGCCGACCGACTCGGCGACAAGCGGGCCTCGACGATGTGATCTACTTTACATTGCGCTGCATTCCCATTGCTCGTAGCTACCGAGTGGAGCCGGGCTTTCGCATCATGTGGCGCTTGCAGTTCCACTATCAACTTGGTTATCTGCGGAAGTGCAGGAGTGGGAGAAGTGGGAGGAGGAGGTGGTGGAGCAGGAGGAGCAGTCAGGTAGGCAGGCAGGCAAGCAGGCAGACTGGCCTCGCACTGGAGACGCAGCAGCAGATGCAACAGTCGAGATTAGATCATTGAGCTCTGTGCGCAGTTTGCGATTCACAGAAATTGGTAGTGCACACACATGGGCCGCGCAGCAAGGCCGCGCAGAGATCTTATCAGATCAGGCAGACCGCGTGCGCGTGCGAGAGAGAGAGAGAGAGCGAGAGAGACAGAGTGAACGGGGTCTGCGAGTCGTTGTTGTCCATGTCCATGTCCACAACGGAGTGGGTCTCAGCTGGCGCTTCCCTCAAGCAGCAGCCCCAGTCCCACCCCCGACCACAGCTCCAGCTACAGCTCCAGCTCCAGCTCCGGCTGCAGCTTCCTTTTTACGCAGTCAACTTGCTGCCCATTGGATGCGCTGCACTCATGCATAATGCATGCGGAATCTGCCCATTCGCATAGAAGTCCCTATATGGTGTCGCCTATCAGATCAGTTGTCATAATTCTCATATATTCCGTGTGTGCGAGAGCGCCCGCTGTCTGCCTGGGAACGGGCCAGTGGATTGGCCCGAATGTCCTTTTCTCCGCTTCAGCATCGTCTTGGCCAATCTTTTTTGTATTTTGCCCCTCTCTTTCTGTTTAATTCACATTTGGCTTTTTGTGCGTATTTTTCACTAATTAAAAAGCGCGACATAAAAAAATAACATTGAATCAATCATTTGTTGAAATTTGATTAATGGTTGTTCTTTGATACATGCGGACAGACCTCGAATCGCCTCGCCTCGCCTCGCCGCGCTGGCTGAGTCATAATTTCATCTCGCTCGATGGCCACAGCAATATTTTCTATTAATTCATGAAATCAGGATGAAATCTATTTCATGTAGCTTACCTTGCCTGACTCTATACTTATAAAATTAGGCCTCAGTGCCCCAGCCACGGCCCGTTCACGTATCGCAGACAATCGACAGATTATGTTAATGATTCCAGGATAATTATGACTTTGGCCACAACAACGACGGGAGCTGTAAGCCAGGCAGTGTGTGTGTGTGTGTGTGTGTGTACACGACGTATCTGACCTTTGGGCTCGGTCTGATAGTCGCTGGACGGCATTCGATCAATTTGTAGCTGTCCATCAGCAAAGTATTTCGAGCTAATTATAGGTTTAGCGGCATATTGCGAAAACACTCTGGCAAAATATTGAAGCTCGCCTCGTTTCGCAGATTGTCCCGCGGCAATTTTCAGAAGCATTTCGATGTGCACAGCTGCCCCATCTTCTTCATCTGCGGTGTTTTGGCCTGCAAGCGTTGCCTGCCACACCCTCATTGATTTCTGGCATCTTGAACGGAGCTGTCTGGTCTTTGGGTCGGTGTCTGGGGCTTGGGGTCTGGGGTTGGGGTCTGGGGTCTGGGTTCCAGGGCTTGGCTCGCATTTTGCATATTAATTGCCATGGCCAAGCGACTGGCGCATGCCATTGGCGTAACGCTTCAAGATGGTGAACATCATCAAGTTGCTGCTACTCCTGCTACTCCTGCTGCTGCACTTTGAATCGATTGCGTTGGGGTAATTGATGTAGCCGACGTTACAGCAGTCCGTCAATGGGCGGCCATCGATGTGGCAAATATGGCGGACAGATTAATCGGTTGCAGGATTATAAGATCACTCAGCCTCAGCCTCAGCCACAATTGCAGCTTCTGTACTGTAGCCCATCGCCCCTGGCGCTGATTGTGTGTTAACACCATATTCGCTTACAATATGTTATCGTGCGATCGTGTAATGGGGCCTTCTGTCGATTTTTCAAATTAAACTTACGACCAGGCAGGCCTTCCTCCTCCTCCCGCTCAGTCAACACGTTCCTGCACGTTCATTATACATACATACGTCCATCCATATTTATGAACTCTGCTGCAATTCGCTGAGGTGGACCACATCATGTCTATTCATCAAGTGGTCTGGGAACATATGTAAATAGCCGATCTGGTATTGCCTTCTCCTCAGGTTGTTGAAGAGCAAAAAAGTGTACGAGGAACAGTTTATTGGAGTAAGAGTGTCCTAACTTGTTCTCCAATGAAATTTCATGGAATAATTCTTGGCATAACTATGTAGCTTAGTATACTATATACTAGGATTAGTAACTGGTTTCGAGCTGAACTGGTTTGGTATCTGAATTGCCAATATCTTATTAGCCATTAGCCAATCGAATCTAATTGGAATGTCCTCTTTCAAGTAGAGAAGAGATATATAGAATAGATAATAGATATATAGATATATAGAATATAGATATATAGAATATAGAATATAGAATATAGAATATAGAATATAGAATATAGAATATAGAATATAGAATATAGAATATAGAATATAGAATATAGAATATAGAATAGAGAATATAGAATATAGAATATAGAATATAGAATATAGAATATAGAATATAGAATATAGAATATAGAATATAGAATATAGAATATAGAATATAGAATATAGAATATAGAATATAGAATATAGAATATAGAATATAGAATATAGAATATAGAATATAGAATATAGAATATAGAATATAGAATATAGAATATAGAATATAGAATATAGAATATAGAATATAGAATATAGAATATAGAATATAGAATATAGAATATAGAATATAGAATATAGAATATAGAATATAGAATATAGAATATAGAATATAGAATATAGAATATAGAATATAGAATATAGAATATAGAATATAGAATATAGAATATAGAATATAGAATATAGAATATAGAATATAGAATATAGAATATAGAATATAGAATATAGAATATAGAATATAGAATATAGAATATAGAATATAGAATATAGAATATAGAATATAGAATATAGAATATAGAATATAGAATATAGAATATAGAATATAGAATATAGAATATAGAATATAGAATATAGAATATAGAATATAGAATATAGAATATAGAATATAGAATATAGAATATAGAATATAGAATATAGAATATAGAATATAGAATATAGAATATAGAATATAGAATATAGAATATAGAATATAGAATATAGAATATAGAATATAGAATATAGAATATAGAATATAGAATATAGAATATAGAATATAGAATATAGAATATAGAATATAGAATATAGAATATAGAATATAGAATATAGAATATAGAATATAGAATATAGAATATAGAATATAGAATATAGAATATAGAATATAGAATATAGAATATAGAATATAGAATATAGAATATAGAATATAGAATATAGAATATAGAATATAGAATATAGAATATAGAATATAGAATATAGAATATAGAATATAGAATATAGAATATAGAATATAGAATATAGAATATCGATGTTATATTTTATTATATTTCTCACATAATTAAAACTTGTTCAACATGTTCTTTAGTTCAATAACAAATAAGTATATGTTCGATTGATAGTAATCCATGGAAATATTAAAAATCTAATATTTTTAATTATAATAATTTAACTGAAAGTGGTGTGGAGATAACGCTCAAGTGTTTGAGGTTGACAAAAACCACTTGGGTCTACGCTGAGCTGCTTAGAATGGGCAGCTCAGTCAGTCTAGTGTCTTTGACGACTTTGCTGCTTATCTCAATGCGTTTTCTATTTGTGTTTGGAATTGAGAATGAATGAAGTTGGAATGGCTTTGATAAACATTCATTAATTATGTAAACCAGTGGCCAGCCGAAGATAGCCGGAGTAGGGCTGAAGGCGACTCGACACGCATAAGTTGTTGATAAGCGGGTGAATTGAGTCTGTTGTTTATATTAATATTATCTAAGCAGGTAGTTGGGACATCTGTTAATGCAGCCGAATCAGATTGGGCATCTAAAGAGGGTGACGATTTTTCCACTTTAAATGAAGTCTTTAGCCTCTTTAGCTCGCTTGCCCGCCTGACACTAAGTGGTGCACAGATAATGGGACGCACGTCTCCACACACATGCTCTACAATGCTCTCAGTCAATCGTCTCAATGTTTGCAATCTCTGTTTTTGTTTTTGGTATTTTGCAGCTCCTGCCGCCGAATGTGACGCAGACACCTGAGGATGTCTCGGCGAACGTGAATGCATCTTCATTGGTGATGACAAACGCGCCGGCTCTGAGCCCCACGGGTGGTGCCGACTGCCAGGCGAGCCAGCAGCAGTCGGTTGCTGGCGGAGGAGGAGGAGGAGGAGGAGGCGGTGGTCCTGGCTCTGGCACTGGAGCTGGAGTAGGAGGAGGAGGAGGCGATGCCTCAACGGGCGCTCTAAGTCCCGATGCGCTTTCGCAGAACTCAAATGCGGCCACGGGATCAGCTGTGGCTGGCGCTGTCGCTGGCCCCGATGCGATTACCGGTGGCTCCCTGGACAGCAGCGCTGTGGGCACAACGCCTACAACGGGCAGCTCCTGCTGTGAGAACGGTCGCCCCATTATGACCGATCCGGTCTCTGGCCAGACGGTCTGCTCCTGTCAGTACGACTCAGCACGGCTGGCGCTCTCCAGCTACTCGCGCCTGCCGGCGGCCAGCGTCGGGGTCTATGGCTCGCCGTATCCATCGACGGATCAGAACCCCTACCAGAGCATCGGCGTAGACAGCTCCGCCTTCTACTCGCCGCTGGTAAGTGAAAGCCAAGACGGCTAAATGGATTATCTCCACATATGACTTTAATTGTGTAGTCAGCGGGCAGACGTTGCCAAAGACCTCAAAGTGCCAGTTCAAGGGAAAGGGTATACGACAACGGCTTGTCAATGTAGTCGAGTAAATCGAATTATCATTATGGCTGACTGAAGCTCAGTCAAACCTCATTTAGTCGCTGCTACAGCTTGTATCGGAGTTTATGCCTCTCTCCCTTTCGCTCTCTCTATCGCTGTCTCTGTTGCTGTGGCTGTCTCTTTCTCTTGTGCTGACTACCATTGTGTTATTCGATACTTTGCGCAACGAAAGGCAAAATCATTGGAAACAAAACATATTGCCCCATGGCCTCAATTACACTCCCAGATGAAGCTCGCCGTGCATTTGTATGTGTGGGCTAATCGAGCTTATGCTTTTGTATGCATCTCATTCACATGAGTGTGAGTGAGTGTGTGTGTGTGTATGGGTGTGTGTGTGTGCCCTTTGTATTTTCTAAGTGACCACAGAAATGTACACGGCCAACATGCACACAGTTTTAAATGACATACTAGATGACATACTCGAGCTTCAAGAGGGATCGGGAGCTGGAGCTGGAGCTGGAGCTGGAGCTGTAGACAGGCACAAACAAACAACATAAATATTTGGCCTTTGTAGCGAACTACAAGCTACCAATTAATAGGCCAATCAGTTAGCTCGTCGTCTCTAAACAAAGCCTAGAACTACATAGATTTTAATATTGTTTAGTTTATTGAAAATCAAATGTGAATATTGAAAAGGGTTTTCCAATTGCCAGCGGGCTTTTCATTTTGAACATACATTTCATTTGAAGCATTTGCTGAAAGTCTTTTGTTATTCCGGATTTAGTTACGATTAGGAAGGCTGTTGATGGAGAATTTCTTTGTAAATAAATATTTGTAAAAATTCTTTGGCATTTATATAAAAAGAAATCAAAGACCTGAATAATATTTCCCAGTGCTGAGTTATGTAAAATTATATAGTATACTATATAAATTTTAACTCAGATTTCAATATATACATATATATACATATATACATAGATATACCACATATTATAGTCAACAATTTAGTTACATTAATGTATAAATACTTTTCAAGTCTCTCTCTCTCAGTTTCAATTTCTGGTAAACTTGTGAAATTCTTTGAAATTTTAGTCTCCAGACAAGCCCAAACGTTGGCCCAATTGTTAACTTAATAATGCCGGCACAAGAGTTTTATGTAACTCTCCCCCCCCTCCAGAAAGAAAAAGAAAATCGAGTTAAGTAAAAAGTGAGAAACTGAGTGCGCAGGGGAGAAGTCTTCTTCTTCTGCGTGATACCAAATAAGCAGCTACCAATGTGTCATGTTAAATTGTTATTTACAAGAACAGGAAATTCAAAGTGAATCGTGGCCGTACCCCGTTTCCCGTTCCCCCTTTCTGCTCTCTGCCTTTGCCTTGCTGTCACCTGGCATATGCACCTGAGCGCTGGCCGCGCTCTTATCCGAGTTCTCTTTTAATTAAGAAAATATCATTGGCTGCGCGTTCGAGGGAGTCGAGGGAGGCCACCGCCCCAGGCAGGAGGCGAGCAGTGGGTGGGCGGGGCAGTTAGAAATTGGTTCTGCTCATAGATAGTACGGAGTGTGAAAGATCTGCTGACTCTCAACTGTTGTTCACACAATACAGTGAGCAGAGGCAGCCGAGGCAGCCGAGGCATACAATCTCGTAAATCAGAGTTCATGTTTTTTGGTCGGCCTTCGTTTGATATGAAATGCGCAGGCCATGTAGATAGAGAGTCAACGATATCATATCCGATACCTGTTTCCCTGTTTTCCAACTCATTTATATATAGATATATATATAAATATATATATTTCGATTGAATGACATTTCGATAAATATATTTGTCACTCTGTCGGCGTCGGCAAAAGGTGAGTTAAAAAATTAATAAACAATGGCATACATGATGTTAAGCAATTAAAAATGTTAATGCCATTTCATAAATCAAGAGGCTAAACAAAAGTCAAGTCGGCTCGGCCAACCAGATTCGCCGCTAGACTCTCGACCCAACGGGCTCAGCAGCCCCATCTGGCCCCCGATCTGTGGATCTGTGACCAATAGTTGTCGCTCATAAATCGCCAAAAAAATAAAACATCTATAAGGTCATACGGCGGCCATACGCTTCCAATATTAAAATTAAGAGTGTTCGAACCCCATAACGACAATAATCGCAGTTCCAGCTTATTTTTGTCGATTTCTGTTTCGGTTTCTATCTCTCTCTCTATCTCTCTCTCTCTCTCACTCTCATTCTGTTTCTATTTGAGTTGTTGGTCTAAATTATGTTTTTGGATACACATCATACTGTCTGGCTATAAAATATGGTCAACGTCAGCGCACGCTTGTTTCATGGCAAAATATGTTGCCAAATTATAAATTCCATGTTAACAAAATCGTCAACTTTTTTGTGAATACTGTGGGAAAATCATTTGGTGCGTAGCTCCTATGCCTTATGTCTAAGGTCGAATAAAATAATTAATTCGAATTAAACATTGCTTTGTAAATTTGTTGTCTTAACTGTATTTAGCAAATGTTTGTGTGCAGTGTTTTCAGTCAAGCAATTGATTGAAGACTGTGATTAGAGGTTGGGGCTAGGCAGTTCTATGACAAAAAGAAACTAGCTTATTGAGCATTGAGAAGTAGAAGAAAGATGATAAGTCGTTCATATAACGCCAATCATTAAACAAATTGATTGAAGCAGTGATGTACAGCTTGAAAGGATAAGCTGAGCTAACTGAAATTCGGGTAGAAGTGTTTTCATTTCAAATCCATATACATACATTTAAGTAAAATTAGATTTTACTCTAATTGAATGTGTACAATCAATCAAATACTTGATTGACTGAGTATACTACAGCCTAAATTGCGTATTAGCTTCAAAGTTAACATTTTAGTTATGCAACTGAGGTTAAGTTCTAGTATTATTTAATATATTTCCTCAATTTTCAATCTTCTTCAATCAAATCAGCATAATTTATGCTTTGCATCAATCATTTCAGAGCAATCCGTATGGCCTAAAGGACTCGGCAGCTGGCACTGAAATGGGCGCCTGGACCTCGGCTGGACTGCAGCCAACAACGGGCTATTACTCCTACGATCCCATGTCTGCATATGGGTAAGTTATGGAACAGTTTACCATATATACAGATATACATATATGTATGTGATATAAATGATTGTGTCGGCTGCTAGAGCTGGGGCAAATCAAAAGCGATTGTGCGCCCATAATTAATTGTTAAATATATTTGCGAGTACTTCAAATTGATTTGAATTTAATTGCGCGTCGCTGGGGACAGACAGCGAAAGGGCCAGGGAGAGGCAGACAGGGACAGCGTCTGACCAGCCAGCCAGACAGAGGCGATAATAAAATTTGAATTGTGAAAATTGCTAGAGCGCGCGAAATTATTTATTTATGATTGCGGCGAAAATAATCGCAGTTAATTGCACGCCACAGTGAGCTGTGTGTGTCTGTGTGTGTGTGTGTGAGGCACACGCAGCATAATATTGACACGGATACGTTGCAGCGGACAGTCAACGGACATGCAACTGCAACTGCAACTGCAACTGCCGTCGCGCTTGCCCCATGAACGTTGCGTGCGTAAAGCTCATGAAAGCTGAGCTGCAACAGGGTATGAGACGTCGACTGCGACGACGACTGCAACTGCAACTGAGACTCTGACTGAGACTGAGACTGAGACTGGGACTGAGACTGGGTACCGGGCCTGGGCTTTGGCTGAGTGAAGGCAGCGCTAGGTGTGAGTAAATGAACGCCATGTTGGCCGCCATATTGAGCGAGAGTGCACACGTTTGACAGACATTTAAAAGAAGAACGGGCTGAGCGAGAGAGAGAGAGGGAGAGGGAGAGTGAGTGAGTGCGTGCGTGTGTGGGTGGGTGGTGGGTCATTAAGTGCTTTGCCGCGCGTCCATTTGGAGCCAATGTCACTTGTCGTGCCGGGCATTATTTGTTTAAAATGTGTGTTCATTGCTGTAAATTGCTACTCACAGATAATAACAACAACAACAACAACAACAACAACATGTAATTATAATTGCCAACTAAAATTAAATTGCATGTGCACACACACATATCTATATATACACAATATTTTAGATATATATTTATTAAAAAAGAAAAAACTTTGGCGACGTGGCTGTTATTGTTTTTTTGTTGTTGTTTTGTTTTTCCGTTTTTGTTTGTGTGTGAACAAGAATTCGATTTGTTAACAAGATTATGGGCAGCGGCCGAGCTCGCAGACTCTGGCTTATAAGCACCACACACCAGCACACCAGCACGCGCACACACACATACACACACCCATTCAGTGCAAAAATAGAATGCGTGGCAATTAGCAACAAATGAACGCTTGTGCTCGTCAAATTGTAAAACATTAGAGAACAAAAGCGCACTAAACAAACACAAATACACCCACACACACACGCACACACACACACACTCGCATACATATACACCTGCATGCGGCTGCATCCGCCGGTTACGGTCAGCCTACGCGATAATAATACGGCGGGAACTAATCGCCAACTGCGATGTTCGCTCGCTCAGCTTTCGTGCGCCAAATTACAGAAATCGTAACATTTGTTTTGAACGTTCATAAGATGCTTAAGCAAATTGCAAATGCAATAAAAACAACATGAATACAACAAATAACAAGAAAAAACTCAAATAATAATAAAAAAAAAAAACAACAACTTTACAACGACTATTAAATACCTTGCACAGGTGCACAAGCTATATTTAGCATGCTTGTTCGTTTTGTTGTCGAAAGCCGATTATAATATTCGCGATTTGTTAGGAGTCTTTATGGGTCGTATATGTCTATACAAACATGGTGTTTATTTGTTTGATGTGTGGTATATATAGCATAGCATATATAGGTATATACGGATAGCGCCTCATCCACCTTTTACTGATTTGTTTTTGCTAATTTCTTTAGTTTTATTGCACATTAATTTTATTTCTTGTTTCTACAATTCTATTCTGTCTGCTGGGCATATAAAGTTCGCAGTGGAACTGCTATATGTTATTTGAAACAGAATTGATCAAAGTTCAATAGATACAAAATGTCGTTGTTTTTATAGCTAACATTATCTACATAATAGGGCAACAAAGGCAGAGCTAATCTGTTGACTTCTGAAGCTGAATAATGTATGAATAGGCCGCAGATCATATCTATATATGGATATGTCGAATATACATTACTATTCAGAATCTATAACTATTTGTGTAAAAGAAAGCTGTGCTAATAGAACTCATAAAATAAGAGCTTCAGCATGCTGATAAAATTCTTTATATTTTGTTTGATATTTACATATCATATCATTTCATATCATTATGAAAGTAATGAATGCATCAGATCTATTATTTTAAAGAAGTTGTATAAAGCTAGTTATGGTAAAACGATGCCGAGAGGTTCGTATAGAGCTGAAATCAAAAGAGAGACAATTGGGGCATAAGCTTAAAGAATTATACAATATATCATACTCAATATATGTATATTTCTCTAACCATTAACAAGAGAGATTTCGCTCCCCCCCTAGAAATGCATTATCCTTTTTACATAGTTGCAAAACTTTGACAAAAGCTTTTTAGCAAAATTTAATAGGATTGAATTTGTCTCTTTGGTTAAGTTTGGCAAATCGATAGCTTTAAGCGCCAGCATTTACATCCTTTTTGCAGACTTTAGACTGGGGCAGACGAGCTGCTGCGGGCAGCTTACTTACGAGCCGCACTGTGAGCGAACAAATTTGTGAGTGCCCAACGTCCTTGTGCCAGACAATAATAGCAAAAACTCAAACATCAACTTCGACGCTGCATAAAAATCGTGCACATTTCTTCCGCTGCCAGGACGCGTTTCTTTTTTTGTTGTTGTTGGTTTTTTGTTAGATTCAGCTTGCCGCAAAAGGAAAAAACGGGAATAAAAATGGATGGAAATGGGGGCAGGACAACGACACCAACGGGTCCACAGCAGCTTCCGAGGCTGGCAGCACAGTTTCCTTTCCTTCTTTATCTTGTTGTAAAATTCACCGCACAAACTGTTGATTCTGCGGCACCATAAAAATCCCATGAAAAATTAACAAAAAAAAAATGGAACCAGAAAAGGAGAAAAAAAGAAACTGCTGTCGGCTCTCTGGGGAGCTGTTGCACAGATGAGTTGCAGCTGGATATACGCATGGCTGGGGGTGGCTTAATTTAGCTAGCAGAGCTTTGGAGCGGGGCAGCTGTGGGTGAAGCCGAGCTGGATAAAAATGCAAACGCAATAACTGGACTCCGGCTCGGCTCGCACTAGTAACTCCCGCTCCTGCTCCTGCTTCTGCATCCGACTCGGTTTCCCAGTTGCCTACCCAAGCCCAAAAAGTTGACCATACGCTTATGGCGTTGTCCTCCTCGTTATTGTTGAGTGTTGTTCTCATTGTTGTTGCTGTTGTTGTTGTGCGCTGTTTCACAACTATGTTTTACAATATTTTGACGTTGTACTACACTGGGGGTGTGGCAGCTGTGGGGGGTGCAGCGCTCTAGCTCTGCATATGAAAGCATCAATTTAAATTGTTCGCATTTTTAATGAATTTTCATGTTTGTTCGCTGTAGCGCAGTGTAATAGAAAAAAATACACGCCTTGACCATTACACTAACCAGTTTGTTTCTCTCCCTCTCTCCCTCTCTCCCTCTCTCTTTCTCTCTCTATCAGCTATGGAGCCAGCTACGATTTGGCTGCACGCCGGAAGAATGCCACACGCGAATCGACGGCCACGCTGAAGGCGTGGCTGAACGAGCACAAGAAGAATCCATATCCCACCAAGGGCGAGAAGATCATGCTGGCCATCATCACGAAGATGACGCTGACTCAGGTCTCGACTTGGTTCGCGAACGCGCGTCGTCGCCTCAAGAAGGAGAACAAGATGACCTGGGAGCCAAAGAATCGCACGGATGACGATGACGATGCGCTCGTCTCGGATGATGAGAAGGACAAGGATGATGTGGAGTCCAGCAAGGACTCGCATGGCGGCAGCTTGGCCAAAGGTAGTCGTCCATTGCACAGGTATTCCAGGCAATTGTGGCTGAACTTTGCTTTTCTTTCCCTCTCTCGCCCCTTTGCAGATGTGGCCAAGGATGAGGAGGACCTCATCGACGAGGACCAAAAGAGCCTCGGCCAGGCGAATATTTTGCGTGCTGGCTTCGGCTATCCATCGGGCGGCTATCATGGCGGCAGCGGAAGCAGTCATCCGGCTGCGTACAATCCGTATCATCATCACCATCAGCATCCCGCCTATTATCAGCCGCAACAGACGGTGCTGCCGGCTGCCTTCCATGCGGGCGAGGGCGGCCTGGGCATGGCCAGCAAGCACAGCGAGCATAGCGATCCAAAAAACCAGCTAGGCCGGGACTGTGGAGTGCCGATTCCAGCTACGAAGCCCAAAATCTGGAGCTTGGCCGACACAGTTGCCTGCAAGACCCCGCCACCGGCATGCATGGGCCCCGGGCAATTGATGCCACAGCAGCAGCAGCAGCAGCAGCAGCAGTCTATGCAGCGTCATCTGCATCCGCAGTCCCAACAGGAGGGTCAGGGCATGGCTACCTCCCAGGTGCACCAGCACCAACAGCAGCAACAGCAGCAGCAGCAGCAACAGCAGATGGAGCAACAGCCTCTGGCGATGGGCAGCCACCTGTTCAACGGCACGCCCTATGTCAGGGCGCATACCACGGCCTACGGGGGTTTTCTAGGGGCTACGACGCAGCAGCTTCATACTACGAGCACGAACAGTGCAGTCCCGTACAGTCCCAGTGGCCTGCACAGCAGCAGCAGCAGCTCCAACGGCACACATACGCCTACCATCCCTACTACGGCAAACCCAAGCCCGAGCGAGGCCATGAGATTGGGCCTGGGGCTGGGCTCGGGGCCCTACGCAGCGGTGCGTCAGTCGCAGCCATCTCAGTCCACAGCGAGTCAGCGGGCGATGGCGATGGGGTTTCCCGAAGCCCAACCCGATACTCCACCCCAAACTCCGCCGAATATGAAGGTGCTGAGCGGAGCTTTGAGCCTGCTGCCTACCGCTTCGCAAATCCCTATGACCGCTACCTGTCGCAGCAGTAATGCCGCCTACAGCAATCCCGGCTGCGGCTACCCCATGAATTTCTCCACGCGCCTCAACGACTACGAATACCCTGGCAGCCACAGCAGGGACGACTACAGCAGCGGCAACAGCAGCGCCAGCAGCAGCTCCTCCTCGCCCCATCTGCAGCGGACGGCCGACAACATGTTCAAACCGCTCTTCAAGAGGTACACTCACTCAAAATAGTCCATGCGCATGTACAGTAAATGATTTATAAATCTCCCTTAGCCTGACCTCCGTCTAGAGAGTGGGACTGAAGACCTTATGTATTCGCAATATCCTATATACACACACGCACACACACATGTATATAACGTAATTTAGGTAAGACTTGCATTGATATGCATATATTCAGACTTTACAGTTATTTCCATTGAAGTCTATTTATCTCCGCAGATTTCTGGGCTCGTGCAACAACGTAATTTGATTGTGTAATATTTAACACGTAATATATAAACACACGCATATACATATACATATATACCACATTGGTACATATGTACCAAAACTACTAAAACATAATAATAATAATTTTAATAGTAATTATAATACTGATTATATTAATAATGAAAAGCCGTGCATTGTCTTAAACTATATCTGATGTAAGCATTATAATAGGTTCAGCTTCTTTTATAAACCGCATTGTAATTGTATACAGGCACATTTAAACACTTAGCATTAAGATTATAAACTGTGATAAATTTTACATTGTTTAACAGACTTCAAATTTAAAGAAAGAAACAAAAAAGAAAAAAATGCAAATAAATAATAGTTCAATAGTTCTCTATAAATTCATAATATTAAAAATAAATTTAAAATTCGTTCAATATAAAATAAATCTTTGTAATCCTAACAAATATTGCGTTTTTATTATTATCTTGGGGTTTTTTTTTGGGATATATATGTGGGGTACAAGAAAAGAGAAAAGCGGGAATAAATGGATGAACTCTTCTTGAGGAACTCTTTAATTATCAAAGGGAAAATAGTTAAGGAAAATCCGAAAATCCATGCTCACTTCCTAGATATCACGATTCTATAAGGAATTATATGCAATGCTTATAGACAACATTCTACATAGCCAGTTGAGCTGGCTGCCTACAGTCTAGCTGAAAAGTTTTCACTGAAATCGCAGCTAATTACCTTTACAACGTTGCAGTGTTTTTTCTTTTGCCGAGTGAAATTAACATAAATTACATATTATAATTCATTACATCGAGCCATGTCCCGAATGTCATTTGTAGCCCAGCTGAAAAGCAGAGACATGTACATTAAAAAATATATCGCATTAATGCAAACGAGCTGCAAAGAGTGGGGGGGCCAATAGAGAGTGGAAAGCGAGCTACTTGAATGCAATTTAATGTGCATTGTGTACTACATTTGGGGATTCGCAAATGAGCTTTACGAGAGTGCAGGTATTCAAAAAAATGCAAAATGGAGATGAAAACTAAAGCTGGCCTTAAATTCGTGTCAAGTATTTAACGAACTCCTTGCTATTTAAAGCCGAGCTTTGCTGTTGCCCGAACAGCTGTTCTGCAGGCTTACAGAACGGAATACCCCTAATGTATATGCACATACATACATACATACATACATACAATGAGCCACAAGCCCTATTGTAGTCCAGAGCGAGGTTTTGGCACACAGCCACGATAAATTACGCGACAGAGAAAACGTTAGCTGTCAAAGTCTACAACTTGGAGTCTCTCTCTCTGTGTGTGTGTGTGTGTGTATTCGAGGAGGCTGGTGTTTTGCAGGGGGGAGCCGAACAATTTGTAACGACTATCGGCATTTGATAAATTAACATTCAGCAGTTGCTCGATTATGCAACAAATTGTCATTTGAATTGAAATTGACAGCCGCTGAAGGCAATAACTTGCGATAAATTTCGACGTATTTGGCCGATGACGATGACGATGACGATGACGATGTAAGTTGAGCTGATTAATTTGGTTTTAGTTTGACACACTTTACATAGATAGGCAAGTATTTAAGTGGTACGTAACGCCGCGTGCAGTCCATAATACAAATTTCTTAAACGGTTTCTATATGTAATCCTCTTCAACTGCTGCTCTTTGCCGCTCTATCTCTCTCTCCTTTATGCTATCAGCGGGATATTAGTTCCGTTCCCATAGTTCCCATAATGCAGCCTTATGCGCTTTACGAGTTGTTTTACAATGCTAAACGACCTGCAGTGGGCATAAAATTTCCCATTACAAATGCGGCCAATCAGTAAGCCGGCTAAATTAATCGCATCACATGCCATCGCCACAGTCAGCCAGCCAGCCAGACAGCCAGCCAGCCGGCCAAGTCCAGATCCTGCGCTTCGTATAGCGATCTCATTTATGGGCCATAAACCATAGTAGCTGCAACGTCTTGGGGCAGAGCTCGTTGTTGCAACCGCAACGGCGGCAGACGTCGGCCGGCAATCGGATTGAGCATTGTTTCTGGATCGGTCACCAGCGGTGAGGATATACGACAGTTAACTTATCTTGCATCCACTTAACGTCTCGCGGCAATAAATCAATCCAATGCTCAAAATCACGTTGGCAGCCAGAAGGCGAATTAATCACTTTGAAAATTGTTACCCATTTGGAAACTTGTCGCATTAACTTCCCAGCTGCATGCAACCCGTTTCGTATAAAAAATACACACACACACACACACACATATATACAAATATATATATGTATATATATTGCTATTGTATATATATATTTATATAGAGAGACCAGTTGGTCGATCGAAACGTGTGTGGGCAATCCTTCAGCATCATGTGAAAATCGTGGTTATTTATGATTGACAGTTTTAGGCACTATTTGATATTAGAGAGCTATTACTGAAAGGGCTCAAAGTGGATGTATTTACTATGGATATATGCTTAGCACAAGAGTTGGGCAAAGTTTTGTAGTTAAATATCGCAAATATGACAGATTGCTGGAAATGAATTGAGGGGACTTTTGAGATTATAGAATTGTTGCTCTCTCTTCAGCAGAAAATTTAAATTGGGGTAGATTACAGTTCCATTAAAGTACATGTAAGTAGGAGGCGTGGCCACACCCCTAAAGTAAATATATATGTTGCTGACACAGACTTATAAACTAGGTTCTTCGGCGTTCTACGTCTTCCTAGAAAAACGATATACATACATCTATTCTAGTGTAAACGGGGATTAACTTAAGTTAATATAAGTAATTTAAAATGAACTTAACTAACAAGAAAAATTTATATAAAAAAGATCTTCAACTCTAAAACTTAAGCATGCTGGAAATCCGTGACATCCTCACTCAGAAAACTTCCTCAAAAATCCATAGATTTCGCTACCCTTATCATATTTATAGCAGTAATAAAAACCTTTCAGCTGCTCAAGCAAACCAAACAAATATCGTCTGCCTCGTTGGTGCTCCGAAATGTCTTGCATTCATATCGTATATTTGGATATTTGGCTAGCAAATTGCTTAAATACTTGTGCCTATTAGAGCAATTAGTCACTGCTGCTGCTACGGCTAAGACCACATGAAGAAGTTTTATTAAATTTTCACAAATTTTCATATTCATCGAGACTATTCACACTCAATTATAAACATACCAAAGAACACAAATTTGCCGAAAATAATTAAAGTGAAATTCCAGTAGATGAGTTTTCTCTCTGTTTGCAACGATGCGGGAGGAGAGGGCGAGCGGACGTTAGATGTCTAAGGGCTGTGTCAGCCCCAACCGAAAGGGGGGTGCTAACCCACTGGCGAGGCCTTGCCTAAGATTCAAGATGCTACAAGAATGCAAAGTGTCATTTAAGTGAAACAAGACGAGAACAAATATACAGACACTGCCAGTCAGTCGACTTGGCTCGGGCTTGGGTTTGGGCACCAAAGGGAGGTCCGGTCTGTCAGAGGCCTCTAGTTCTGTGTGTGTGTGTGTGTGTGTGGTGTGCTCATGTCGTTGGCTGGCAGTGCGTTGCATCCTTAGCATCCACGCAGCTTGCTTACGCAGCCTCTATAAATTATTGCTGCTGCTTGTCATGTACGGAAATCCTTGTGTCAGTGTAGCCGAAATGCCAGGCTCTCTGCCATTGACAGAGCACGGCAGGGCATGGCAAGGCAAGAGATACGTTTTCAACAAGATTAGAATTTCGTTGCAACGCACAAAGCCTCAGAAACAATTCAAGCAGACACACACATCTCGCAACTATAACAATTAATATCCTGGGCAACTGCTGCCGTCGAGGCATGGCCATGCATTGCGTCTGCGCACATCGGGGCGTATGCTTGATGCCGTATGCTAATTTAACCCGTTCCCCGATTCTGCACCCGACACACGACTGTGTTTGAGTTATTAGCTAACGACTGCGTACATGCCAAGCCAACTATATTACCAAACTTGTTTCAATGCAGCTGAATGCGCCACTAATTAAATTGATAATACACTTAAGCTTAAGGCGTTGGAAAATAGCAACCGGAAAAGGAAGGGAAATATTACGTAAATAATATTGGCTATACAATTTTAGGTGTAGAAAAAACAAATTTAAGAAGAGCCGATAGACTGATAAGTCTATAACGCTTATTTGAGTTCATGAGAATCGCATAGGAGGGCGATCGTTTGTATAATGAAGCAGCGAAGGTCAAACAGCGGATATAATCAGACAACTGAGCATTTTGACAGCAGAAAGGCCTCATCACTCATTAACGCTTACTTATTGAATGAGAATTGCATAGAAAGGCAATCACTGATAGTTTCATCAGGCAGATAAACATATGTAGATGATGAGAGGTCTTTAGGAATATGTCTTCTTAAACTACAACTTATCTCATGAGCATTACATAGAAGGGCGACATTCATTAAGACTGACACTTCAAGCAAATTAATAGCTCTTCCCTTCTGCCCTTTTTGTTATAGATGCTAATCAGCTAGATATCTCCAAGTTCAGATACTAAATCTTATTTTAAGATACTTTTTGTCACTTTCAATTGATCATCGAACCGTACTTAGCCGCTGGCTTGCCTAACCTGTGTCGCGCCGCTGTTGAGGCGATTCATTAATTAAATCTGAACATGAAGATTTCTACTTGACCGTATTTGCTTATGGACGCCTCGGCGTAAAGCCTTCTCTAATGGACGTACATTGTTGGCCATAAATCATGACCACACGTGCACAACTGCTCACTGTCTACCTTAGAGTCGAAATTGAAGAAATACGGAATTAAACGCCAAGCGAACGACTAAAAATACTCATTTACAACGATGTCAGACGCCTACAAAATGTGGGACCCATGGCCACCTTTGCGGAACCGGGTGGTGCGCTTTTTGACATCGACATGGACACACACACACACACACACACACACACAAACGTACTGAGAGTGAGGGAAATGTGAATTCAGACAACTTTGGTTTGATAAGATGAGTAAAAATAATTATGGCCATTAGGCGGCCAGGCACTGGAGGTCTTGCCTCTGCGGAGATCGCTTGGCTAGGCTGTGACAGTGAAGCATCATTAGCATCGATTGGCTGCCCAAATTCACTGGTAAAAGTATATGAATGCACAGCCTATAAACATTTGAATATAGCTAAGTTATAGCTCTTCTATGCAATTCTCATAAAATCCAATTAAGCTTCTGTGCTGCAGTAAAATATAGAAATCTCTTTGAATTCATTTAAAATTATTATAAATTGATTGAGAATAGATATTTTATACATAGTTACATATGATATGATGTTATATATGATTCAAAGGATCTGTAGGCTCTATGGCATTAATATGAATATAACAAATATTTTGGATTCTAGTGTAGTAGAAGCCTTGGCTGTTATGGGGCCTAGCCTTGTTGAAGTTTTTCGGTTTTTCTTGGAGTTTTCATTGTTACAGAACCTTAGTTAGTGGACATTTGAAAGCAGTGTTAATGCTTATTTTGGGTTTGTTTTGAATTTTGATGTCTTTTGTATTATGTAAATCAGCGCAGGGCTAATAAATATTAATGAGTGAAATGAACTCATGCTCATGTTGTCGTCGCCACGAAGTCTACGAATATAGTGGTATCGAGAGATAGTTTTTCGTCGAAGTTTTTCACTGGAAGTGACCCTTGGGGCCCTTTGGCCAGCATTTTATGAGCCGGCGAGTGAGTGAGTGCTTCTCAGATCTGGTGGAGAGGAGCAGGTATCTTAGATGCCCTATCAAATTTCGTTATCCACTTGGCGGTCTAATTAACATGACAAAGAAATGTCACTTTGTTGAATTTATGGCATGGCACTTGGCTGCTCTGCTTGTTGGCTCGAAAAAGGCTGGCAGGCTGCAAAGTTGCAGATGGCTAAGATAGTATTTACGATGCCGTTTGATTGGTCTTCCAATCGATCGCCTTGTGAAGGCGGCTCAAGCAGAACAACCAGAAAATGATGAGCGAGTGAGAGATGGAGAGAGGGAGGCGGGGAGAGGAAGACTATGCTAGGACAATTTCATTGTCGTTAAAACAGCTAATTTTATTATTCCGCTGACATTTAGCATCCACACACACTGACACGCACACACACACAGACACGACTCGGCCAGACGCTGTGGACCCGCACTCCGAGGCAGTTGTCTTATCTTGTTAAAGTCCGTTAGGCTATCCCATCATTTGTTGCGCTCTCTGTCTGTCTCTGCCTCTGTCTCTGTCTCTCGGTGTGTGTGTTTGAAATAAATTTAAATTGTGTTACCGATTTTTAATTCAACTGTAGATTATGCGTTTTGTTAGACGATTTCTCTTATCTTAATGCGCTCGCTGGTGCATACTAGTTTGTGGAGACACAGCGTCTGGCCTTGCCAGGGCGTGGACTCACACACCGTATACATATATACTATACAATATATACAAATATATATATGTATATATAGAAGTCTTTTTTTATATATTTGTATTTGAGCCGTGCAGTGCATTGTTTAATGGAATTTTCTTGTAATGCGTGCTGAAATTGGATTTTAAAGTGCGGGTCCAACATATAATTTGTTTGTTAATAGTTTCGAAATGCACGCGGCTGCACCGGCTCATGCACCGGCTCATGCACCGACACGTCGGCAATATCGACCAGATTGTATCCCATAGCATTCCGGGTATTCCGTGTGTGTCTGGCCGGGACTGTTTACATGGCTGCCCAGTGCATATCTGCCCATAAAATGGCCTGTTGTTGCTTAAATCGGGCGTAAGCGAATCAATTCTCATTTTAATTTATTGACACAAACACTGTCGCCCAGTCTCCAGTCCCCCACTCTCCCACTCCCCAGCCCCTCGTCCATTGCACCAGCTCGGACTCCGGCTCTGGCTGCGGCTCTGGCTCGATGAACATTGCACCAATTATACAATAACTCGACTACAATGCAATTTGCATTCAGCTGCAAATTGGAACTGTCCGCCGTGCTGCCGTGTCGCCGTGCCGTGCCGCCGTGCCAGACCAGGCCAGGCCAGGCCAAGAAGGCAATGCCATCGACCGATTTTCATTTAATAAATGCGCATACGCCCGGTGGGCTTCTGACTTTGGCTTGCAATGCAGCATTACGGAAAATAGGAACATTAACTGCAGGCCCGAGCATACATACAAATACGCGGCCACACACCCACACACACGCACGCACGCACACGCACACTTTGCGGCTGGCCAGAGTCAGATGCGGTAACGGTACATGCACCCACTTACAGATACCAGCGACGTCCACTGTCCTGACCCAGGCAATAATTATTTATTGAATTTATGAATGTTCGCTTCATTTTATATCGCGGACTTAAGCGTTGTCCAACACCAGCTACAGTAATGGATCCATGTTCGTTCCAGCTCGGAGTTATGGCACCTAGCGGCAGTTGCAGTTAGAGTTGGAACTGGAACTGGAGCTGGTGGATTGATGCTGTTGGTAATTGTTTTTTTTTTTTTTTTTTTTTTTTTGGTTTTGTAATTGTTTATCTGTCATTTGAAATTTGTTTTTAAGAATATTATGTTCTATGTTCTATGTTCTATGTTCTATGTTCTATGTTCTATGTTCTATGTTCTATGTTCTATGTTCTATGTTCTATGTTCTATGTTCTATGTTCTATGTTCTATGTTCTATGATCTATGTATGCAAATACATCTAGTAAGTAATTATGTAAGTAATTATGTTAGTATGTTTGTGTGTGTAGGCTCTTATATGCATGTGTATTGAACAAATGATTTGAGTGCCATGTGTCAATGTCGCAGCTGAGCAGAAAAAAGAGAAAGAGAGATACAGAGGGAGAGAGAGAGAGAGAGAGAGAAAGTCAAGTCGCGTCCACAGACGACAATCGGCAGATGGCAGTTGCCTAAAATGCAGGTCTACATAATTAATGATTGCTTTTAAATTGCGCCAACTGAGAGAGAGAGAGAGAGGGAGAGAGAGAGAGAGATTGAGGACTTGTTGTCAGCAGAGAAAAATGATTTTTTACTGTTTAAACATTTGCACTTGCTCGTAATTAGTTAACGATGTCAGCTGTGGAGCTGAGTGTGGCATCAATTTGCTTTAATCGATTTGAATTAATTTTAACAGCTTTATATGTTTACAGTTAATAGGGCAATGCCTGAAGAACCAAAGTAAACATCTAAGACAGTAGATAGATCAAATTTAAGCACTTCAATTCAGCAAAAGTATTTGGGAAATAAATTAAAATAGATACATTCTGTGTAGACAGCTTCGTGGAAGAGTGAAGACTAATTACCTGGACGACATCCGGGGAGATTGGGCTAAATAAAGACAGGCAGATTCGAATGGAAGGCAATTGCATATACATATACATATACATATATATCTCTCATATATATTTCTATATATTCTATTTGGTTTATTTTTACTCACGCCCGACCTGAGGAGCGGCGCATTACATCAACTTAATCACTAATTACTGTGTTACGCATAAATAAATGTGCCCACTCTCTAGGGGCGCTCGACATGGAAATTTTTGTGGTGTCGCACTTCTCTCGACTCTGAAATTTGCAAACTAATCTGCCATTTATCACGGCCCTGGCGACAGGTATCCACTTGATAGGTCGACCCGCAGGCCGGTGCCGGAGGCTGAGGCTGAGGCTGAGGCTGAGGCTGAGGCTATGGACTTGGACTCGACGCATTTGAATACGCGAATTCGCACTTGGAGTGCATTGCGCAGGGAACTCGTGAAAATGATTTATTTTTGATAAATTGCCAGGGTCTACGCCGTACGCTTGCGCTTAATTTTGCAAATGATTTACACGGAATGACACGGAATTTCATTTCGAAATACGCAATTGCCCAAACTAGCTGGGTGGCAAGCACATGAATCTCCCGAAGAACACGGACTGCACTCCATGTGACAATGTCTACAATTTATTAAGTCAACATTGCTGGAGTTTGTTCCTGTAATTAGATCATCAGAGTCCGGGATGCGATTGAGTATATTTGGGTGTGCTGTGAAATGGGGTATATTAGTTTTGTGGAAGAAATGTCGCAGGGAGTGAGAGAAGCTTCGATTGAAGAGACTTGAGATTTGGAATTGATGGACTTATGTCTGTAATCGTCCTCTCTATAAGGTATTAGCATTATTGGATATGCCTACTGTGTGCCTGGAGAATCGAGAACAAATGTTTTAATAGCCATATGCTCTTAAAGTTCTTTGCAGCTGCAGATATTTCGATATAGGATTAGCTCAGATTTATTTAATTTCTGCAGGAGTATTATTCTAGTAATCTCTTTGATTCTCTTAACTTCAAGATGAGCCAGATAATGCTTAAAAGATTTATGCAACATGTTGACTGGCACAAAAAGAAAAGTTGGCATATGAAACATTTATCATTTTCCTTCTCTGATTCAAATTATTCAAATAATTCTAAACGCTAATTATTTATTTATGCAAAACCTTAATTCATTTTGCAGATTGTGCCTAGCTTTAATTCTCAGAAAAGCATTAGATCATGAGCTCATTAAGCTGAGCTTTGGCTGCTGAGTCAATTTCCGAAATTTCATTGTTTTTATGGTTTATTGTTTCATTGATTTATATTGAAACGATCGAGAATTATTGCTTGACTTGAAACGAAACTTGTTTCGTTTCGTTTTGTTTGTCCCAGCTTGCCTTGGCAATTTGTCATGCTTTCGCACTTTTGTTGAGCAGTGTAACACGTGAAGAAGGCGCCCGAACAATGCAATTTATTTGATATGTTCGAGTTATTCCCTCGGGCATGTGGTTAAACTTTGCTCGACTTTAAATATGAAATGCAGAATGGTCAGGTTGTGTGTGAGTGTGTGTGTGTAAAGCCAAACATATCTATATATGTATACATACACATACAATGTTTTATGCGTACTTACTCCCAATTAAACCCAATCAACTCGAGCATAGCTGCCCTCTAGAGAGACTCAACTTTGAGTTTGTTAAAATATTTAAATTTATTTGGCTATAAGTCATAGCGAAGGTGTTGTATGAAAGTAAATTTAATGGGAGGACCGAATCGAGGAAGTTCGAATCTATTTGCAGTACGTGATCAAAATTGCCGATAGACTTGATGTTCCATTTAGAAGGAAACGGAGTTATATAGCAAATGCCGAAATCGTGGTGTGAAACTGAACTGATTTGGAGTGATTTGAGTACATGCAGTAGCCACTGTGTCGTGCTGCTGCTGCCTGTCCACTGGCAGCTGTCCATGCCAAGCAACTACAGCTACTTAGTCATATAATTGCCTTATGCCAGCTCGAAACGTGGGCCACTTATCACGCGCGATAATAGGAGTGTGAGTGAGCTAGTGTGTGTGTGTGTGTGTGTGTGTGTGTTTGAAAAACCAATTGGAAATTAGAAATCAGCGTCAATCGGTGCGGCAATCAATCGTGACTGTTGTTGTCGAAATGCCGACAAAGGAGCAACGCACGCGCGGGGCAAGGGCCCACAATTCAGGGTAAGGGCTACGAATCTGACTTTGACACCAGCCACGCTGCCATCCTAGACGGCCAGGGAGCCAGCGAGCCAGAGAGCCAGCGAGCCAGCGAGCTATAGACCCAGTCAGAGCCGGGTCCGGGCACTTGAACCACAAAGAGCACCGATTTGTTGATTTGTTTTCAAAAGTGAGTAAATATGTTTCCATTTATGAATGTTTGGAAAATGTGCTCGTTGTGTGCGCTTCGCTTTTTCCCCGACTTTTTGTTTGAGCAGCAATCCCATTTTGAAGTGGTCGATAAGATGCCAGGTGCTGATACGTTATCAGCTCAACTGATAGCAGCTCGCAGCGTTGATTGGCGCTGGTGGTGTTGGTGGTGTTGGTGGTGTTGGTGGTGTCAACACTCACTCACTTTGCGCACCCACTCTATGACGACTCCACTTTGTCTGCCATCATGCACAAACAATTAAAACGGCTGCAATTTGCTAGCAAAATCTTTGCTGGGACTTTGTCCAGGGCCCAAGCCGAAATAACAAATTTATTGAAAGCAATTTGCATGGAATTGTTTGCCTCTGCTGTGTGACTTTCATCATTTGTTCTCTCGGATACGATTTTATTTTATTACTTTTATGTATGCACGCATTGATGCACAAATTTAAGAAGATTCTGTATGGCAAACACACACATGTGTGTCTCTGTGTCTCTTCCTCTCTCTCTCTCTATCTCTCTCTCTGTCTCTGTGTGTGTGCCACATACTGAAAAGCGACAATTTCATGTCCAATTGCTTTCCAGGTGACATGAAACAACACTTAAGTAAGAGGAAGCAAAGCTGAGTGGAGTGCAGTGGAGTGGGGCTCAAGGATGGGCTGAGAGAGCTTGCAACTCCCATTCGTGCAGCTGGTGCTGTTTCTCGTGCCCAGCCCACACACACACACACACACACACACACACATGCACACTGAGAGATTTGTGTGTGCGTGTGGTCCTACCTGATGCCAAGGAGCACTATTATCTGGTAACGCTACAATCTACATTTAAATTGTTTTCAATATAATCTGCATGTTATGTTCACTGGCACAAAAATGAACGAGTTATTGTTTTCCTTTCTTGCCTCACAAAATGAAAATACAATGTGAGCTCTCTCTGTGTGTGTGTGCGTGTGTGTTTCTTAAATGAATCGCAGCATCTGCAAAAGTTCACATAGAGCAAAGTGAAAAGTGCTCTTAAAGTCGTAGTTCAGTTCAGTTCAGTCTCTGTGGATTTTTGGTCGTGGCGCCATCGAGTGCCATTCGTGTCCAGTCGTAGCTATTATTACCACGATCTCAAGGGTCACTCTCAGCTCTCAGCTCTCAGCGATCTTCGCCAAAAACATGTGCGCTTTGACTGCACTCCGAGTCCATATGCATTCCTTGGCTCTCTGCCTCTGCCTGTGGCATACATTATAAATGACAGCGCGTTAACACCCCCCGAAAAAAGAGGGAAAATAAGAGTGCAGCCTCGTCTTACAAGAATTCCAGCAAAATGGGCTGATCTTTCATAAATTAGAATGCGACCAAGTGCCTGTGGAATTTCAAGTGACGCGCGGCATTCGATTTCATTCCATTTCGAATTGAATTGTTTGTTTTTTGTAACACTCCAAACACACATTTGGTATCGTGTGACGAGCCCTTTTACTGGGGTGGTTCTACGAAAGATCTATGGAATTTTAAGAAAGTAATTCTCTAATTCGTAAATCAAAAGGAATTTGTTTGTGGCATATCAAGAGGATATTCGCTTCATAATTATCAATGTAATGTAGACTATATAGAGTTAATTTTCGAAACATATTAATTGGGGTTTGCCCAGCGTGATTTATAATTTGAAAACATTTTCGAGTTCAAATGAAAAGGCAGAAACACAAATACCTGCTGACAGTTTGCCAAAAAGTATTACTAATAAATATAAATAAATAACGCCATTTGTTTAAATGCATTTGTTAACATGCAGAATACTGATTAAATTAATGTTATTCCAAACTGGTTTCTATATATTTGTAAATATTTGCTATATATAACGCTAATCTTAACTTTCATCAGATTTCAATTGTTCAATTATTTATTAACTCAAAAGTAAATATAATAACAATTATTTAAATTTAAAATATATTTTAAAACTCTTGGCAATTTATTATGCATTTAATTAATTTTATTTCATTATAAAATATTATTACGATGGTTAATTAATAATTCCGTTTGGCTGTGCTATAACTAGCTACACACACACACCTACAGTCTACATTTATATGTATGTGTGTAACAACAACAGCAACATCGGCTGCCAGGAGTTGCGGAAGAAACTCAAAAGTGTGCGAAGCCTTTCGATCGCAGTCCGCCATAAAAATATTTCCAACGTTACACACAAAACAAAACAGAAAAGAGAACACAACAAAACGAAGAGGGGAAGCGCAAGCACTGGAATATGCTTGCCTTGCGACGACGAGTGCAGCTGCCTTTCATTCCAGTCGGAGGTGGGCGTTGTCGTTAGCAACACACGCACACAGAGCACAACGAGCACAGCGAGCACACATAGCGCTGTCTCGCTTGCGCCCATGCCCAGCTAGGCCGTGTCAGCAGAGACGGCATATGCGCTGCGCTCTCTGGTTGGAACGACAGCTAACCAGAACATGAATGTGCTCGCTCCCCCAACTACAGACGCCATCTAGCGCTCTCGCTCTCTCTCGCTCATGCCGTCGTCGACAGCGCGTCGGCCTTGTGTGCCCCTTGGCCGGGCTGTCTCTGACATCGGGCAGACCAGTTTGTGTTTAAACGCGAATAGGCATAGGCGCACATCCCAGCGGTGCCTTGTCGACGGACTTCAAGCCCGTTCGTTCACAGAGAGAGAGGCCACTGACAGGTTGTGGAACTCGTTTCAGCCGTCGATCGCTGCAATTGCCGTAAATAACCAAAATATTCTCCATGTGTTTGTGCAATAGACGTAATGCGTGAAGCCTCGACGTGTCCATAAATATACGAAAAATATACTAACTAAGCAAATACAAATTAAGAGCAACCAATAACAGTGCCGCCGATCACCTAAAGCAACTGTAACAGCAACAGCAGCAGCAACAGCAGCAGCAACAGCAACAGCAACAAGAAACATCTAGTAAACAGCAACACATGTTATTGTGAGTAACTAGCGCGACCTTTTGGTCCGTCCGTGTGCAGTCCGTGTTGAAGTGAGCTTCGGGAACTCGTGACAAATACGTGAATAAATAGTGTCCAGCATCAGAGGACGATTTGTCGGTTGTCCGCAACAGCTGCAAAAAGAGCCAAAGTCAATATGAAACAACAACAAACAACAGCAGCAAAAACCATACAAAAGTAAAAGAATAAAACGCAGTCACAACAAAACAAACAAAACATTTTCCGGCTCCGGCGACATTAACAGAACTGCTCGACATCGACAATTTGTTTTATCAATTTTCAACAAGGCCAACAACACAGCACCAACAATAACAACAACAACAACAACAACAACAATAGCCAACAAACCAACAAACAAAAGCGCCCAGAGTGCTTAGCCGCGCTCGCGCCAAGCACGCACGCCACCACCACGAACACCACCAGCAGCACCACCAACAACCTCAGACCATCTCCAGCTCCACATCCACATCCACATCCGTGTCCGCATCCATCTTCAGCTCCACCCAACACCCACTACCCAACCCCTTGGCAAGTGCTCGCCCGGCATCCGCCTGCTCCAGCTTCCTCAGCATCCTTGCAGCGCGCCGGCACCCCCCACAGTGAGCACTCGTACTCACGGCCTGCCGTTGCCGTTGCCGTTGCCGTAGTCGCAGCCGTAGCCAGTTCCCGTTAGCAGCTCAGCGACAAAGACGAACGCGACAATGGCTGCATATGCGCAGTTTGGATATGGTTACCCGTCGGCAAATCAGGTAAGCGAACAGCAAATGCCAAGCATGAACTCGAATGAGAAATATATAGAACGGTAGAGGGGAGGGGGGGGGGGGAGGGAGAGGGAGAGTTGGGTATTTGCTTATGATGAATATGCGACATTTGCATATGTTAGCTATTTATCAAAATAATAGCACTAGGCGATAAGATTGGCTGATTCGTGATAGTTTTTGGTTTAGTTGAGAGTTTAGGGCAATCGAATACAAGATCAACATTTGATATTATAATGAATATATTAATTTTAATATATATTCCAAATATATTTGAAAATATATTTATGTTTAGTATTTATATATCAATATCATATCTAGATGAGGAAACAGAATCAAGTGACACATGCAAGCAAGTCTTATTTCTTTTCTTTATAATTTACTGTCGAAATTAATTTAATTTATTATTTGATGAAAGAATTTTGCGATAACATCAATAGTTCTGACTAAATTTAGAATTGATCAACGCAAACATGACCGATTTTTAAAAAAATTAAATATATATTTATATTTATATTTAAATATAATTTAAAACTAAACTAAAAATTTCAAATATACATATGTTCATAATGAGATTATTCTTATATTAGATGATTTGTTATGATGATTATGAGCAAACTAATATACGCTTTTATATCATTATAAAATAAACGTATTTTTTTTATATAAATCAACTTCTTTAATTTGATAATTTTTCAATTCGTTATTCACACTGAATGTGAGATGGCAATAAATCTAAAAACTTCCAATTAGACAAATGAAAACTTGAGACTTGAATGAGTAGAAAAGAAAAGATGATAAGATTTATTAAAATTTTTTTTATTATATTTAATTTTTGCCCAGTATTGCTTCTAAAACAATTCTTAAAACTTGAATCTAGTCATGCCTTAAAATTGTGCTTAGTAATATGCAGTAAAATGCATTCAGAATTTAATGAAATATTACTAAGCTCTACTGGAAAACTTTTTTTAAAATAAATTTATTAACAATATTAATAAAAGATTGTAAGAGAATATAATAGAACATTTAAATAGATATATCATTATAATTGACGTATAATAATTTAGATACACATATACTAGAGATACATTCACTCGCACATACTTGTTTAAGGTATGTATATAATATATACATAAACATTCGTAAACGCCTTTGACGTCGTCGGCTGTGTTTGAAATAAACATAAATTTAAATTTAAATTTTTGCGCCCTGGCCACAGGCAACGGCAACGGCAATAGCAGCGGCTGTGGCTGTGGCTGTGGCAGTGGCCGTGGCTGGCATGAATATTCAAGGAATACGAGTGTGTCCAGCTTCTGGACTTTGCTGCACCGTTAATAGACGGCCGCAAGCAAATGTTGCACAATTTAGGACATTGTGCAGCCGTTGCAGCCCTGCCTCCAGACCATAATTACTGCTCCGAGCTGGGCAACGGGGCAGCGGGGCAGCCGGGCAGGAGTTGGAGGTAGAGTAATGTGAAGTTCAGTAATTCAAATTAGTTAGCTGAGGTTGCAGTGCGAGAGCCCAAGACCGAAGGCAGGACATGATATTGGCTGTACAGTGAGTGCCGTAAATATGCTACACTCATATTGCTTCAAGTATATACATATCCATATACACACATACATACATATACATATATGTACGTATATACTTCTTGCCCTTGCTGCAGTGCTTAATTTATGTGTGTATGAGAATCGCATAGAGCGCCGTTTATTATAATATGCAAAACTTGGCAAATGGGCTTTAATTAAAATAATGTATGCTCAGATTATCGACTGTAATTATGTCTGCGGATGTGTGCAAGCTGCGGTCTACTAATGTGAGTCAACGTCACTCTGCAGTCTCTCTCTCTCTCTCTGTGTCTCTCTCTCTCTCTCTCTCTCTCGCTCGCTCTGGAAGTCTACTCTAGTCGAGTCCAAGTTCTGCCTAAGTTTAAATGCGGTCTCTTGATGGGTTTCCAGAATGGCATTTATTGTGAAACTTGGTTTGAGTTTTTAGATTCTTAAATTGCTAATAATGTTGGCAATTAATTTATATGTGACTCTATCTCTATAACTCTATCTATCTCTTTCTATTTATTTCTATTTATTTATTTCTATTTAATTGAAGCAGTTATAAGTTAAAGTGTAAGCAGTTTATGTGTATATATATAGAGTTTACGATATGTAAATAGTTTTTTGATAGACTGTTTTATGACAGATTGAACAGAAGTTAAGCAGAGAGCCCAATATGAATATTATTAATAAAACGAAATCTCTCTCTCTGTTCATATAAATACATTTATACCATATAAGAAACTTGATGTAAAAAATGAGAACAGATTTACTCTTAATTCAAGCAGTTTGTAGCTGTAGCTAAAGTCTTTCACATATTCACATGTTCACATATATTGTGTATATACTATAATCCACTTCATAAAATATGAAGAAGCTCTCTTATAACCTATATATGTATACACACATATGCATATATCCATATATGAATGCTCTGTTAAGGCTATTACTACATACATACAAATAACTGACCTGGAATTCAAAACCTATATCGCAGGCCAAGCACAGCTACACAGATACACACATATATAATATATTTATATATATTGCAAAAAAAAACTCGTATTCATTAAATTAATTTAATTTTAATTTCAACGCCAATTCGGCATCCCAAATATGACATGAAAATCGCTGACGAATTCAATATATGATATAAACACACACACATGCACAGATACACAGATCCCATACACACACATACACAATATACTCACACATGTGTGCGTGTGCGTAAGTGTGTGTGAATTTAATCAAGAGTCTGTGTGCATGAACAGAATTGTCAACTTCCTTCATGCGCAGGAGCCGCAGTTCACGCATTTCATGGCAGAATAACTGAAATTCCCAGGCTGCATAGCCATAGTTAGGTCCTGAAACGGACTCACGGCCCGATCCCAGATCCGAGATGCGAGAAAAAACTAATATTTTGCAGTGTGCATTCCATAATTGATTTATGAATTTTTAATGCAAACATTGAAAGCCACTGGCACGCTGAAAACAAAGAGTTGGCTCCAATGGCAGGAGCTGCTGTTGCCGCTGTTGCTGCTGCTGCTGCTGCTGCTGCTGCGACGACGACGTGAAGCAACAACTACTGCAAGCTGAAGTTAATTCAATAAAAGGAGCGCAACAGCAACAACAACAACAACAACAACAGCAACAACAACTTATTCGCATTAGCAAAAACACGCATCAGAGCTATGGGCATTCGGATTGGTATTGGCATTGGCAAGGAATGGGAACGGACTTGGGTTTGGGCATGGGCATGGGCATGGGCAAGGGCTGCCTGGCTGGCTGGATGAATGTGAGAATATGCCAAATGCCACGACGCACTGCCGTTGCCGTTGCCGTTGCCAGTGCTTCGAGTCTGTGTCTGCAGAGCGCCCAGAACCGAAAAACCAAAACCAAAAACCGAAACTCAATGCTGGCAAAGCCTGCGAGCTGCTCTGAGCTACTGCGCCAGCTTCTGCTCCTTTTAATTTCGCTTATTGTTTGTCATTGCTGTTGCTGTTGTTGTTGTTGCTGCTGCTGTTGTTGCTGTTGTCGGCGCCGTTGCCGTGCTGCACTGGCAAGTCGACTGGCGTCAGGCGCAACCTATTGCGGAGCAGCTATCACTTTTTGCAGCAGACTCTTTGTTTAGAGACGAAGCTGCTGCTGCTGCTGCTGTTGTTGTTGCAGTTGTTTGGTAGTGCAAAAACAAAAATCCATAAACGCATCTTCAGCGGTAGCAGCAACAAGAGCGAAACAGCAGCAGCCACAACAATTCACAACACACGCATACAGCTGCTGCTGCTGCTGCTGCCGCTGCTGCCGCTGCTGTTGTTGCCTCCTTTTGTTGCACGCACTGAGCAATTGGCAATTGGAATTGAAATTGAATTGGCAAAAAACGTTGGGTCTGGGCCGACCGACTGGCTGGCTGGCTGGCGGGTTGGCACAGGCGTTTTCGTGAGCTTTAACATAAATCATAAAATTAATAACCATAAAGTGACGGCAGCAGTTTCCCCAGTGCAGGGTGGTCGGGGCATGTGTGCCACAAGGTGGGGCACTCATCGTTATTGTTGTTCATGTTGTTGTTGTTGTTGTCGTTGTTATTGCTGTCTGCACTTCAAAGGCAACTCAATAAGTAGAACCCGCTCGCTCAAGCAATTACAATTGATGCTTTTCACTTTTTTCACTTTTAGTTTTGTTGTTGTTGTTGTTGTTGCTGGTTTGTCGATTTGCCTACTTAAAAAGTTTTTGCAATTCGACTGTTGCAAGCTACGCTGGCTGCGTGGCATTCGATTCTTTGAACTTGCTTCATGCAACCGTTCAGCTATTACGCCGCCTACGCCACGCTGCCATTGACTGGCTCACATTGAGCTATTCCAGATTGCAGTTCTAATGAAGGAAGGAAGAAAGGCAGACAGATATTAGACACATGGGATGTTCATGGATTTATAGTTCCGTCTCTGATCTATAATGATGATTTATTACTAACACTTATTATACCTGATTTATTGAATTACCTCCCTATTCTTCAAATCAATAAAATGATCTTAAATTATATAATATTATTTATATTATTATATATGTATTATTATTGGCAATTTTATTATCATTAGTATTAATAATATACATATGTATGTCATTTCATTGTAATTTTATTTCATTATTATCATTGTTGTTGTCATTGTCATTGTCATTGTCATTGTCATTGTCATTGTCATTGTCATTGTCATTGTCATTGTCATTGTCATTGTCATTGTCATTGTCATTGTCATTGTCATTGTCATTGTCATTGTCATTGTCATTGTCATTGTCATTGTCATTGTCATTGTCATTGTCATTGTCATTGTCATTGTCATTGTCATTGTCATTGTCATTGTCATTGTCATTGTCATTGTCATTGTCATTGTCATTGTCATTGTCATTGTCATTGTCATTGTCATTGTCATTGTCATTGTCATTGACATTGTCATTGTCATTGTCATTGACATTGATAATATTGTCATTATCATTATCATTACTATCAATAGTAATAGTAATTAATTTTAGACTCTAATTTCTGTAAAGGCTAATTACCCCTACAGAGTATTTGAATTCAGCATTAAAAACAGCTCAACAAACGAATTCAATCAACTTTTTATTATTCCATTTAATTAGCTTAATCAAAGCTTTGATTAACTTTACAAAGTGTGTTTTTAGCACTTCTATGCAGCAGCGTAGTAATTTATTTGAAATGCTTCTTGTCTTAATGCCACATCTGTGTGTGTGTATGTGTGAATATCCTTCCCTCGACATGGCAGACCTCAGCTCAGACTTCAAAAGCGGACATGCAGTTCACACCGTTTATCGTAATATTCAAGTCATAAAACAGCGCACTATAAAGCAATATTTAATAGTTGCCAACACTTGGCAACATTTGCAACATTTCCGCATTGTGGTAACTAAAGCCGTCTTTAAGCCAATCCAGTCCCCGCGGGACCATCCAGTCCTGTCTGAGTGTTTGTGTGTGTGTTGGTGTCTGTCTGTTCGTTGAGCTCACGATAAAGTCGGCTCCCCGTGCTTGCTGCGCCTCCTCGTCCAGTCCTCCACAATGCATCCCAGAGTGGGTGAGTGAGAATCATTAAAAATAAACTGACTTGCGTGCCGATAATAAGCGCTGGCCGGTGGCTGCCTTGCCGGACCGCGCTCGGCCGGACGGAGGGACGGAGGGACGGACAGACAGACAGGCAGATAGAGAGACGGACGGCGGGCCAGTTGGCCATTCGCGGGTCTCGGCTCTCGGGTCCTGGTCCTCAGTGTCGTTGTCGTCGCTGATATGTGTTTTTTATGGACGACCACAAAAACTGAAATTGATGTTCGAATCGCATATAAAAATAAAGAATAATAAGAAATGAGCGCGCGCAGCGTTTTGTACATTAGCTGTTGACTGAGCGAAAGAGAGGGCCACACTCCGATAGAGTGAGAGAGGGAGGAGCACCACCAGCAGCAGGCGGAGGAGGAGGAGGACGATGAGGAGGGCAGTCCAGCCACTTGTTGTGGTTTTTTGGATTCGTTGCCTGCTGCCTGCGTCGCCGTCGCCGTCGACGTCGTTACAGTTGGCCATCGGCCATCGAGCCAACTGGTCATTCATTCAGAATTCATTAGATTTCATTCATGAAAACGCCTTCATTATGCAATAATTTCAAGTCCGGGACAGCAGTCGGAGCTGGACGCGGTGTGTCCGCACGAAATTGCCTTGCGATTAGATAGCCCGGCAGGAGGTGTTGGAAATCAGCTTGTTTAAGCCCTGAATTACCATTATTATTATTTAAAGCATAAATTTGACTACAGTAGCTCAACGAGTGAGTGGACGACGCCCCAATTGGGCGACGGTAGCAACAAGTGGCAACGCTAATAACTGTTCTTTAACTTATTTTTTTTTGGTAATAGGTTAATCAAAAATTCAGTATATGGAATACGAGCTCAGTTTCTTCACCTCTGTGTGTGAGAGAGAGAGAGAGAGAGAGAGTTTGGATAGGCCATTCATAACGTAATTAGAATATTGACAGCTGTGAGGAGGGAATTCGGATGAACTGGATTATCTTATATGGCTAGGCCAAGGCAGGCAGGCAGGCGTCAAGCGCCCGAAGAAATAAATTATTTTACGCTCATTGATCTTTACAGGCCAGCCTCTGCCTCTCACCCTCTCCCACTACCTCAGAGCAGCCTAGCACTTGCCTTGCCTTGCCTTGCCTTGTTGCTGTTTGTTTTGAGTGGTTTGAGGCTCTTACAGTCTCTCTCTCTCTCTCTCTGGACAGTCTCTCAAATCGAAGTCGGCGATTCGTTGCGGTTATCGTGCAAGCGCATACCTGAGTGCCTCATTCAATTTCTTTGCCTTTCTGGCTGCGCAATGCCCACACTCAATCGAGCGGGTCGATCGGTCCGCTGATACTTCGGACGTACCCTCTTCAAAGAGTTGCCCGTGCCGAGGCTTTGAGCATCGGAGCATCGGAGCATCGGAGCATCCGAGTACGAGAGCAAAGACAGCCCCAAAACAGTATCTGAAATCTGACTGTGATAAATTGAAAATTAATGAAGTGAAAATAGATGGAACGGATCGCAAAATGCGCCAAGCCAATAAAATATTTTGACATTTGGAGTTATCGTCTTAATCTGTTTTCTTGATTTCGACCTGAGCTCGAGCTCGAGCTCGGACCTGGGCTCGGGATCGGTCTCGGTCTCGGTCTCGGTCTCTGTCTCGGGTTCGGCACTCTGCCTTCTCCTGCCGCTGTACCTATCCCTTGTCCAAATGTCGTCCTTGATCGCATCACCTGTTTTAAGAATCGTACCACTGCAAAACCTTTTTTGCCTTTATATTTTTATACATATATATATGTATATATATATATTTTCGATGAAATAAATTTAGCGTGTTTTCTTTTTTGCTTTTAGCTACTCGGTGGTGCGGCGGCAACCACTGGCGACAGCCAGAGCGGACATGGTGGGGGCTCGGTGCCCTCGCCGCTGTCCGGCACAAACGAGGCCTCCCTCAGTCCCTCGGGCGGCTCGACTACCACAGGCATCACCGGCCCAGTGAGTCCAGGTGCAATTTCTCAGTCGTCTAACAATGCGGGCCCGACTGCAGCCACAGCCACGTCGCCGACGGATGCAGATGCAGTCGGCGGCGATGTAACCGGCGCTACAGAGACAGATCCAGCTGTCAGCGGTGGCGGCGGTATCGGCGTCGGCGTCGTTGGCAGTGCCCTAGATGTTCACGTCCGTGCAGCGCAGAGCATGTCCTGCTGCGAAAACGGACGACCGATCATCACGGATCCCGTCTCGGGCCAGACAGTCTGCTCGTGCCAGTACGACTCGGCGCGTTTGACGCTCGGCGGCTACTCGCGCATGGCATTGCCCTCGGCTGGCGTAGGAGTCTATGGCGGCCCGTATCCCTCTAACGAGCAGAACCCCTACCCCAGCATCGGTGTGGACAACTCGGCCTTCTATTCGCCTCTGGTAAGTGCTCCCTCTCTCTCTCAGTGATCTTGATGCCGTTGATTATATTATGTGGCTAATTGGATTTGTGCAGCGGGCATAAGTCCACGCAGAAAGTAAGCCGACGACAGGTTGCGAGCGCCTCGCAACGATTTGCCATCCGGTTTTCAGCTGCGCTTGGCCATCAACCGTTGTGCTGGAGGCCATCACGATCTGTTGATCTGTCCAGCTGTCCAACTGTCCACTCGTCCGTCCGTCCGTCTGTCTGTTCAACTGTCGCCGTGGCTACTCCAGTAGGCAATTGCTGGAAGCTTACAAGCATTTTATCGGCTTAGCCGACTCATTGAGGCTCTTCAACGACTGATTAACTATTTGAGTGTGCGTAAATTGCTTCACTTTCAGAGTAATCCCTACGGCATGAAGGATACCAGCACCGGCACCGATATGAACGCCTGGACCTCAGCTGGCCTGCAATCAACTAGTGGCTATTACTCCTACGATCCCACTCTGGCCGCTTACGGGTGAGTCTCTAATCTGCGATTCACCGATACACTAAACAAATACAAACAGCCAAGTTAAGGAAAGTTAAGCGAGTTTAAAATGTTTTCATGGCCCGGCGACCAAAAGTTTTCGTGCGCCGTCTGCTGAGTTTTTATCACCACCAAAAGGTTTGAGCCACTGGCAAGTGCCAAGTGGCAAGCGGCTGGGGGCAGGGGGCAGGGGGCAGGGGGCATGAGACGTGTGGCAAGTGGCCCAGGTCCGGACTTCAACTGTGCGGCAACGCGCGTAGACAATCTGCCGGGATATCGTGCTTGTAGCTATGCGACCCTGCCCTAGCCCAAAGCCGAAGCCGAAGCAGAAGCCGCGAAGCTTTTAAAAAATATATAGTAAACTCAATAAGTTTATGGCTGGAAGGGACGCTCTGTTGATTGTACGGCGAGCTGGGCGGAAGGAAGTTACAAATGCACAGATTAAAATTCCCACAGCGTTTCCCCTCTCGCGGTTTGCTCATTCTCATTCTCATTTCTTTTTTTTTTTTCACGGCGCACAATTTTGTGAATCGAAAGTGCAACACGTACTCGGACCGAAGAAACAAAATTTTAACAAAGTGCTACAAAAAAAAAAAAGAAATTGAATTTTAAACGCAGAGTTATGCTTGGGAGTAAAGCGTTTAAGGAAATATAGTTTTGCTATTAAAAGTAAAGGAATGAATGTATATTCAAGTAAATCTTCTAGAAAGCATATTTAATGGGACTATTGTGGGAAGTAAAGCGAGTTGGGCGAAGGATTTAATTAGGGTTGATTGAGTTGATAGACTTGAGATTTTAGTTTAAAGAGTGTTTAGAGTTTTTAGCTCTCAATTCGTATAACTGTCTTGCAGCTATTACTCCACATATACAAAGTGTTTTATCTTTATAATATTGAACATCTCCCACACTCCCAAAGCTTTTGAATCTTCTCCAAAAATACACACACATAAAACAATAATTAAAATTCGGCTTATTGTTGATTTACTTATTTATGGAACGTTCCGCAATAACTTCCGAGTGAGGCGTCAAATTTAAAGATCGTATTATTCGGTTTTTAAACACCTTTTAATTGCTCCGTCCCACCGTGCGCTGGGTGTACTTTGTATTTGCATTTGAGTTGTGCCTTAAAGGCTTGATGGGATTGAATGTGGTTGTTTGACTGGCGACGGGTGTGGCCAAGCCAACACTGTTAATTGCCTGGGGCGCTGATAAGAGCGCGGTCTGCACTGCGTCTGATTGACCGGAAGAGCCAAGCACTTGACTGCCTTTGACTGTGTTTCATATCGGGGCGTTGTTTAGCGTTCTGTTTGCTCAGTGTTTGTAATATCGGCGCTCTATATGGCCGTAATCTATAATGAGAACTGTTTGCCTTGCAGCTATGGGCCCAACTATGATCTCGCCTCGCGCCGCAAGAATGCCACGCGTGAGTCGACGGCGACGCTGAAGGCGTGGCTCAGCGAGCACAAGAAGAATCCATATCCGACCAAGGGCGAGAAAATTATGCTGGCCATCATCACGAAGATGACGCTAACCCAGGTCTCGACATGGTTCGCGAATGCGCGACGCCGTCTGAAAAAGGAGAATAAAATGACGTGGGAACCGAAAAACAAGACCGAGGACGATGACGACGGACTGCTCTCGGATGAGGAGAAGGAGAAGGAGCCCGGCGAGGGCACCAAGCTGCAAGCCAGCGACACATTTGGTAAGCTGTCACTTAATTTGTGCCCGCCCCTTTGTCCCCCCTTCCCCAGATGTCATTGACCCAGGCAAGTGGCTAAATCCGAATGTTTTTTTATCCATAGAATGCGCGGGGGCTTATATCATTTTAAGGTCGTATTTGTATTGTTTTTCGAAAGCCCTCCGCCTCCCGGCTCCCTTTCTATCGATTTGAATGGCTGTCGCTTTCTGACCCTTCATGCCATTTGGCCCCACAGCCCCCACTCCTCAGACCCCAAACTACAGATTTGTGGCAGCGGCCTTTTAAGTACAATTTATGTGGCGAAACGAATGTTATGCAATCTTTGTCTTCTTCCTCCATCGCCCGTCCGTCCGTTCGTCCGTCCGTTTATTTGTCTGACTGCTTAGGCGACATCCTCCCCGGAAGTTGACAGCACATTGTTGGCAAAGTGGCCTTGCGCCCGCACTTGGCTCTCCACATGCATGGAAGGCGGCCTTGCTCGACTTGGCGACTGACTTGACGGACGGAGCACAGAGTACGGCGCACGGAGCACGGAGTTGACGGAAGCCGGAGCATTTTGTTGCTGAAAGCTTTCTGTGACTCTAGTGCGCGCGAGGGTTGCACGCATCAACGCCCACCAACAATTTCAAGGGTTTTTGCCCGCGCCTGCCAAGGACTGCCAAACGCCCAGTTGCCAGACTCAGAGCCAGTTGCCAGCTGTTGGCATGGCAAGTGGCAAGTGGCAAGTGGCAAGTGGCAAATGCCAAGTGGCAAGTTTGTAGTCTTCTTAGAAGTTGTCTACTTCCGCTCTTGACTTGGAAATTAATTTAATTTAATTTTTGTCTCCGTTGCGCCAACTTAACTTTAATCACCAGATCCCGGCAATCAGCGTATCAAGTCCGAGCTGGCCAAGTCGGACAAGGATCTCGACATCGAGGAGAAGCTGGAGCGTGAGCCGCAGAACTTGCTGGCCATCCGTGGCCTGCCGCCGTATGGTGCACCCAATTTCAATAGCCATCCGGCGCACTCCTACAATCCCTACGCACATGCCCACGCCCACGCCCATGCACACCAGCAGCATCAGCAGCATCAACAGCAGCAGCAACAGCAGCAGCATCAACAGCAGCAGCAGGAGCAACAGCAACAGCAGTCGGCAGCTGCTTACTACAATCCTGGCTACGTGCAGGGCCACGGCCATGGCCAGGAGGGAGTGGGGGCTGGCAGTGAATACGCCCTTCAAAAAAACCAGCTGAGCAGAGACTGTGGCATACCGGTGCCGGCGAGCAAGCCCAAAATCTGGAGTGTGGCCGACACAGTCGCCTGCAAGACACCACCGCCTACGGCATATCTCGGCCAGAACTTCTATCCACAGCAGCAGCAGCAGCAGCAGCAGCAGCCGCAGCAGGCGCAGCAGCAGCAGGCACAGTCTCAGTCGGGCCTGGTGCCCGATTCGCCGACGACCCAGCTGCATCCGGAGCAGTCGCTGACGCTGATGGGGCCGCAAGTCGAGCTCGGTTCGCCGCTGAGTATGATGAGCAGCTACGCCGCCGCATCGCCATATTCGCGGATACCTACGGTGTACACCGAGGCCATGGGCATGCATACCAAGACGCCTATCAATATGCATCGCGACCTCTCCCAGCTGCAGGCGCATTCCAGCTCGAGCCAGGCGCCCTACCTGCCCCATTCCCAGCAGCAGAGGGTGGGGTTTTCCGAGATCCAGCCCGATACGCCGCCGCAGACGCCGCCAAATATGAAGCTGATCTCTCTCAGCAACAGCAACAACAACAACAACAACACCAGCAACACCAGCAACAGCAGCAACACCAGCAACAGCAGCTCTACGCTGCATTCCGGACCCGGCCCGGTACCAATAGCATCCATGGGTTCAATGCTTTACAATAACAACATCTACAACAGTAGCAGCAGCTACCTGACGAGCAGTCGATCCAACTCCTAATGGGACACGGCTCTGGATGGGACGGAGGGGGAGTTGGCCTTAGTAGATGCCGATACCAAATATTTTCGTAACCAGGCCCAAGTGGACAAGTGCAAACAAATATCGCCGGCAATCGTTAAGCGATACCAATGGCGATAGCGATAACGATAGCGATAGCGATAGCGATAGCGATAACGATACCACACTAATTATTTTGCAATAAATGTAGCTTAAGCATGGCAATAAAAAGTTTATTTCCTACCATATCGTAAATTATTTCACTTTATAACTTTAATTAGCATATTCACACTCATCAATTTAAGCAGACAGACTACCCAGACGACACACAGCAGTTTGTCATGCAGTGGGATTTGTTTGAGTCACTCATTCAGTGCCCTCCACACTCACACACACACACACACTCACCCATCCCCTGCCTCGGCTTGGGTTTAATGACTCGAACATGATGACAGTACACGGCTCTCCAAGACGACTTGGAACAGTTCTCAGCTCATTCAGACATCATTTCAGAACTCTCGCTCTCACTCTCTCACTCTGTCTCTCTCACGCTCTGTGTGTAAAGTTGTTTATACAGTTATTTAATTACTACCTTCACGTATAAGTGCGATAATATCTTGAAGAGAGAACCTAGAACTATTTAAGCTAGAAATGCGCAAAAATATCGAAAACACTATGAAACTAAGTAAGTTGTAATGTGGATAAAAGAGTGCTTAGGTTGATTGATTTGAACGAATTGTAATTTTTGATAGCTGCGAGTAAATAGCTAAACTTGATAGCCAGTGTTTTCTGTGATATATCCATAAAAAATAAAAATAAAACAACTTGAATAATCGATAACTACTTGAGAGTGGACAAACTATGAAAATGTAGTTGTAATCATTTGCAGTTACTATGTAAATATGTATGTGCATGTGCATATTCACACTTGATGTAAGCACGCATGTGTGTATGTACTATGATGTATGTATGCAAACATACTTGTATAATCACTTCTTCAATTCTTGCTAGCTAATTTACCTAGTTAACCATCAAATTTAAGCATGTAAATACATATACTTATACACACATATTTATACATAATAAATATATAACTATGTAGGTCTGAAAATGTAATACAATTTTTAAAAAATAATTCTAATAATAGAAATACATAAAAATAAGTTTGTAAACTTGCACTATATATATAATTCAAATTAAAATTAAATAAAATACAATAAAGATCATCAGTGCTGGAAGTTTTGAATGGGAAAGATTATGGCATAAGGTAAGTGAGAGAGGTCAGAGCAGCGGCTAATAGAATTACTATGGGATAAGTAGGATGCCAAAGAAGCTGATGATACGAAAGTATGTATCAATGTATGAATGTGTATATATATGAATGTATGTATGTATGAATGTATGAATGTGTGAATGTTTATATATATGAATGTATGAATGTATGAATATATGAATGTATGATCTCTGAATGTATGAATGTATGAGTGTATGTATGTATGAATGTATGAATGTATGAATGTATGAATGTATGAATGTATGAATGTATGAATGTATGAATGTATGAATATATGAATGTATGATCTCTGAATGTATGAATGTATGAGTGTATGTATGTATGAATGTATGAATGTATGAATGTATGAATGTATGAATGTATGAATGTATGAATGTATGAATGTATGAATGTATGAATGTATGAATGTATGAATGTATGAATGTATGAATGTATGAATATATGAATGTGTGAATGTATGAATGTGTGAATGTAGTATGAATGTAGTATGAATGTAGTATGAATGTAGTATGAATGTAGTATGAATGTAGTATGAATGTAGTATGAATGTAGTATGAATGTAGTATGAATGTAGTATGAATGTAGTATGAATGTAGTATGAATGTAGTATGAATGTAGTATGAATGTAGTATGAATGTAGTATGAATGTAGAATGAATGTAGTATGAATGTAAAATGAATATACATGTCTGAATGTTTTATTATACATGTGAACACAGGTGAATTTATAGGTGTATCAAGGAAAGTATTACTGTATAAGGGATTAATTTACATACATACAAATATACTGTACATTAGCATTTATTCCAGCATGTAAGTATGTAGATATGAATGTATGTATGCTATTGTCAAGAGTTCAAATGAGGCTTCGTCTGTCTGCTTATACCTCTTCATATATGTATTTATTAGTCTATAGTTAACTACACATATGAATGCATTTATTAATAGTTCGGAAGTTCAGTAAAGTCAAATCAAGTCAAGCAAAGTATGACTCACAAATAGTTGATTTAAATGACCTAAATGGAAATAAGTATGAGACGCATACAACGATTTCAAGTACATGTGAAATATCCATGGATAATTGGAGCATTAGGAAGTAACCCATACCTGTTAGAGATTATTATCGGCATTGTATTGAAAGAACTTATAAATGATACTTGGCTACTCTTTTTTGTCGAAACGCTCGCGCGGTTCTCTGGGCAGGTATCAGGTATGCCAAAGCGGATTATACAGGTATTGTTATGATTGTGGTATGTAACTACGAATATGTTTCTTTTCATTCGAATTTATTTACTTTTTGGAACGCCGATAATTCCATTTTGTCATCGACGATTTATGGGTTTTCTCTGCGTTTGTGACACGCGTCACATGTGTATCGCATTCTGGACATGACTGAGTGTTTTTTCTCTCTCACTCCCCCGCTCTCTCTCTCTCTAACTCTATCTCTTTCTCTCTGTCTCGCCTTCTGCTTCTTCCTCATTCCTCAATAGCATAGGATTGAGAAATGTGGCTAATGCGACCACACCTAAATGCACGGCAATCAATTTAAGCCCTATAACCCCACAGTCTATCGACAATGATAGAAATTGTGATTTCATTTCCAAGAGAACGAAATTCATTTGAAGCACTTACCAAGAAGTTGAAGAATGCTCCAACTAGGCACGATCTATGAGAGTGAAAGAGGTAGGGATAGCCGGTAGGCTAAAGGAGAGTCAGAGATAGGCTAGGCTGAGGGTAAATTCGAATGAAATATAAAATATATTCTCAATATATATTCAACATTTAATTAAGCAAACTTTTGTCTTCCCTTCTGGCTGCCATTAAAGCCCGTTTGGATTGGGCCTGCGCGAATTGTTAGATAAATTAAAAAATTTGCAAATTAGCTGTCTGAATTATGGTAGCATCTGCATTCAATTGCACTCTTTTGCAGAGTGCAGCAGTCGCTATCTCTCTGTGTGTGTGTGTGTGTGTGTGCACTGACCATGCCCTAATCAACCCTACATAAACATATATAAGCTCCACTGTTGCATTGGCTTTTGTCTGTTTTGGCTTTTACAATTTCATCCACACAGAGTGGAAAATGTCAGCATTAATTTTGTCTTTTATTTGTGCGAATCGGGCCTGGCCACATTTTAAATTAACCCGAAACATGTTTAGGGGTTTTCCGCACAATTGCCTCAGCCGTTGAGGCAGCCGTAACCATGTGGCATAATGGGCAATGCGAATGTTGCAGCACCTGACGCCCCTTGCCATGCCCGTTCCTAATGTGAGACGGGCATATTCGTTGCAAGAGATTTGCAATTGTGCGCCGTGTGCACCCTGAACAGTTCAAGTGCTCATGTTCAAGTGTTCATGTCAAAGGCGGAATTTCATATAATATCAGATCAAAATGTGTAGGTTGGTATAGGTGCGGGAAATGGACTAAGGCTATAAGGCATTGCTAATTGGTATTGAATATAACTTTCATGGTATTGCAGTTAGTTTTACCTTGTTCTTATAATATAATACGTTGTTTTAAAATTGTTTTTTATTGTTGAATGTGCATTCTGCTGTCAGTTACACCCGACTGCAGCATTGTGACTTGTTTATGCTATGCAACGGACCTTAATGTCGCCAAAAGTCTGCTGCAGACAGTGGAGTATGAACCAAATGCTGTAAATTCTATATATGTAAATAAATTTATTTATATACGTGTATATTTATATATAAAATAAGCTGGCATACAGCTAACATAAAAATTATAAATAAATACTTTGCATATCCTATCAAATTCATACTGAAATAAAAATATAAAGAAATCCTTGAGGCGTGGTAAAGGACTATAAATAAATACACAGATATATAGTATAGACAATGCATTTTTGTATTCTTTATTTCAAATAGATATATATTTATATGTATTCCTGCCCAGTCTAGAGGCAATCTTAGCTGAAATTAAGCAGGAGTGAGCTTATTAGACCATATTATACACTCTATACATATACCTAAGAATATCTAAGAATATCTAAGAATATCCAAGAATATCTAAGAATATCTAAGAATATCTACGAATATCTAAGTATATTGTATATAAAATTTTCTCTTTATATAGCAAAGCATATATCATTATGATAAATTTCCCAAGCAGTTACATATGCAGTTAAAGTCTTAAACAGTCTTTCTAGAAATACCCTATCAGCTACAATCTGAAAGCATTAAGCAGAAAATTCACCTGAATAGGATGTATGGGATAGTATAACATATTTACATGCATACATATTTGCACTTGTAAATAGTTCTCTAAAAATGTAAAGTAATTTTTGTAAAAAAAAGAACAAAATAGCAAAAAACAAAAAAAGGAAAACAGACAGAGTTTGGAACACGACCGCAGTTGGGCAGGCGGTGGATAGCGAATAGTGGTCTTTTGGGCTGGCAATCCGTATCCGAAACAGGTCCGCAGGGTCCGGACGCACACGTGGTACATTATTTGGCTACAAAATGGCCAAAACAACAAACCGCTATAATTTACCATATTTTATGGCTGCGCTGTGGCAATAAAATCGCCAACAAGCGCTATAACTCATTCGAGAGCGGGCCGCAGCAGAAGCTGCCCCCGGCGCACGTTACACCATGGAGGACGTTGCTCGGGCATGGTTATGTTTTGCGTACATTCGCGGTTGTATATGCGTGCGTACGTGTGTGTGTGGGTGTGTGTGTGATGGGCGTTTGAATGGCCGCGCTGATAGCCGGCGCTCTATTGGCCACGCGGCTCTAATTTGTATCTGAAATGTAGGCTGTAGGCGCAAGCGTTCTCTAATTTATCTATGCTCAAATGTATATTGATAGCGTACAAGTTTATGGCTCTGTTGTCGTTGTTATCCTAGCGGTGGGATTTCCCACTGTTGTGGCTGGAGGGACAAACAAAAAAAACAAAAAAAACATAAACGATGCAGATGAAGGACCAATTGTACAATGGTCGAAATGTTCGTTCGACAGTTTTCAATTTGCGTGGCCGACTCCAATTCCCATCGAAAAACAAATTTAATTAATTTTATTTAAATTCATTGTCCTGGCGCAAGGACACGTTGCCCGTTAAATTATTTGCTGCTGCTGTGTGTGTGGAAATAAAATAAAATTGTTTTGTGGTTTTTTGCCCAAAGGACGCGTGTCGCCATTTTTCATTTCACGCTGCCCCAACATCAAATGCAAAAAAACAACTGAACAGCAAATGTAAATAAAAAGTGAAAAAAAAAAAAAAAATACCAATACAAACGCAGATCGAACAAGGCAGAGCGCACTCGGACTCCGACTCAGACTCCGACTCAGTCTCCGACTGTGACTCTGACATGGCGGGGGCTTAAACCAATGTAGCTGTGGCTGCAGCTGCTGCTGCTGCTGTTGTTGTTGGTGCTGGTGTTGCTGCCACAAATAGTCTAGACGCACTGGAAGCAACACCAACTCGAGCCGCATATATACTTTATATTCACCAATTGGCGATCCTCCATTAATGATGGAAATAATTTAAATATTTAATTAACACATTCCGCCGGCTAGTTGGGTAGCACGTACCGCCCTATATGAAGCGCAAAAATCTCAAGCCAGACCAGACCAGTTGCAGGAGCTGCAGGCAGCCGGCAGCCGGCAGCCGGCAGCCACAGACGCCATGCAAATCGTGCGCCCAATCGCGCGTGTGTGTACAATTAATGCAGGAATAGGCGCAATTAAGTTTGTCAACGAGTCCCAAATGGCATTTGGGGAATTGGCGGAGGGCGGGCTGCGGTAGGGCAGGCGGGACGAGTGGCGACTGGGAAGCCTGCTTATCGCATGATTCCGATCGAGCTTTAACTCTCAGACTGAGGTCCTCGTGCGCATGCAAACGCACTCGCACTTGTCTTGCCAGAGCTTTCAGCTTGTTTTGCTTTCTGTTGCTGTTGGCGGCAGCCCAAAGATTTATCTGCATCCGGTGTCCAGTTACCAAATGCCAGTTGCCAATGGCCAGTGGAGGACCGTCTTGAATGACTTGAATGATGCGCTGCTTGGCCATTTTTGGAGTAAATTTGTGTGCAAATGGGTTTTTTATTTGGCTCATGTTTCCTTCAGTTTGTCCTTTGTTTTGTTTCTGTTTATTTATTTTCTTGGCTTAGGGCTCATTCGCTTGATCGTTTCACGGAACGAATGCTGATTATGTAACTGAGTGGCCTATGATGGGTTGTCTGGTGTGCTTAACCTGGGCCAGTCTTGACTGTGAGATATGCAATTGCCTTTCGAATTTCATGACAGCGTTGCAGTACCTTTAGATGAGTGATAAGTCTATGTGTTCGTAGTACATATATCTACATGTTCCATAAGTATTTCGCATGTCTAGGATAAGTCGAAATGCGGTGGGATATAGATCGTAGCTAATCAACGTAAGCTGCAAGGAGTCTAGCTTGCTTATGTCAGTTAAGATGATATTTTGAAGAGCATATTCTGATTACATATGAGGATTAGATGTTCCAGTGTAATCTAAGCACGAATTCTGAAGACTTGGCTGGAATTTGTGCTTCAATACTTCACGATCAGACCATATACAAAGCAGTCTAAATTTGCTGAACTTAATTATGATATATTAATTGATAGAATTATAACGAGAATTCATACAAAAAATATTCTATTTTCTCTAAGTATTTTGGGTCACATATATACGATATAATCTTATATATTTATGATATACATGAATGTTTATCCTTAAAATTTCTATTAATAGTTAAAAAAATCCATTGTACACACACATACATAACACATAACATAACACATAACACATACATTAACGAATCAGGCATTAGAGTAGACTTCACTTGGTCCATCTATATTTCTATCATATAAATATGTTCGGTCCCTGTTCAGCTTGCTCTCTCTTTGTTTGTTTAGGAGTAGTATACAAAAAAAAATATATTATTGACTTAATTTACTTGCGCATATTCCGATTAAATAGTTCTTTCATATGTATGTTAATAATTTATAAATTATTATATTATATTGTATTTATTTTAATGATCTTATAACCAGTCCTCTCAGCAAACCTTCTCCAAATATCCATGAATATTATTTAAAAGCAAAAACTAATTTGCATTAAAGTTGAGTTCGACTGGAAAGTCGTGCGCTCTTAACACGTTAAGGCAAAGTATTTTTGCATTTGGTAAAACAACATTTGTGCATCGTGGAACATTTTTGAAATACTTGAAGGGATAGGATGCTGTGTAAACATGCATATAGAAGGATTTGTGAAGCACACTGTGCGGACGGCCAAGTCAGCCCGTAACAACACCGAAAAAAAGTGGACAAAAAAGGAAAAAAAGGAGGAAGACGGGCATGCAAAAAAGGAGCAGCTGAATGTTGAAACCAGCAAAGCCATTTGTTTCCTAGTCGGACAAGATGTTTGCTCGTTCGGCAAAATAAAGTACAGAAAGCCCAACTCCCAGCGACCAGTGACCAGCGTCCAGATCTCTCTCCCTCTCTCTCCCTCTTTCTCTCTCGGCCGGCTAATGTGCAGCGGGTGCATTTGGGCACTCCGAACATTTGGGATAACATGCGAACACGGCATATTTGCAGGGATCCAAAACGCCAAACGCTGTTGTCCGGCCACTCAGCTACTAGTGGGTAATGAATGGATGCGAATGCATGACATGGACGCAATTTTCGACAGTCCAGGCAGCACGGCGAGGTGGCTGCCAGCCCAGAACCGTTGGCCGGGATGGCCGGGGGGCCGGGGTGCGCTGTTTGAGTTCTGCTGATTAGCTCATGTTCAGAGTCTATAGACGTAGACGGACATAGTAGGCTCATGTGCAGGCCTTTGGCTAGCTATAGATGCTCCACACACACACACACACATACTTAGGCAGGTACATATGTACACATATGTCGAGTGTGCACACTGGAGCGATAATGCACAAAACGAGAGTCCTGCACTACCTGTCAGCAAAACTATGTTGATCTGATAATATTTCGCATTAAACATTTTTCCTCTGACTCTGACTCGTGCAAGATCTTTAAAATTTGTGCTCATATTCCAAGACAAATGCCAAAGGCATGCATTAGTTCTGTTTACAGAGTAACGTGTCTACTTCGCTGCCTGATGGCAGGGTTATTTATCCTAGCTTTATAGAGAGACTTACCCAAATTATTGCTAGACTTATTCCAGTCCTGATTCCAATTTATAATAAAGCCCAACTTAAATACACACAATCCCAACTTAGACGTGAATTAGATCTAAAATACTTTTTGGCCATAGCGATAAATATAAATCAGGTGATCTTAGTGTACTTTTATTGCTTACCTGTTACTGTGAGTGCTCCTCTCGTGCATGGCGAACTACATACCTACTTTCGGATGGTGTGTAGGCTCATTCCTTTCGCTCGCGTTATTTGAATGTACTAATTAAAACCCTACAACTACATGGCAAAGTTGAAAACTTAAAAATACGCCGGCTGATACGAGAATTGGCAGCTTTTCAATGGGCGGAGCAATTTCCCCTCCACGCCTGCAATTCCAATTGGGGGCCCCACACACGTCACACACTTGCAGCAGCAGCAGCAGCAGCAGCGATAGCAGCAGCAGCGGCAACAGCAGCTGGAAAGAGCAGTGCTGCCATCATTTTATCGCATGCATCTGTCCCGCTCGCACTCGGAGAGCAAACCAGTTTCGACAGCGAGTGGCCCGGCGCCGGCAATGCGCATGCGCCGAATGCACAACCCCTCGGCCCAACTCGGAGCGGCCGCCGGCGTCAAGCGCAACTTGGAACGCAACTAGTATGCGCTCGAACACGGCATTGCGCACATCATGGGCGAGAGTGGGCGCGCGCAAAATGGATGCGAATCGTGTGCGATGTGCCAGGCACGAATCAATCGTGTCACGACACAACTCAACTCGGCGCGACGGAGCTGTGCGGCTAACGGTGGCTGGGCTGGGTGCTGCCATCTGACGGTGGGTCAACTCCAACGACGACGACGACGACGACGACTGCCTCAAGTGATCCGCGGGTAAGTAAATCAAAAAGCGCCGCTGAGCCATGTGAAGGAACAGCGTTTGACTTTCAAAAACTTTGTCCTTGACGGGGTGCTGGGCGAAAGCGCGCCACAAACTTTCAACTGCTCCGTGTCACATGGCAAACAACATAATTATAATAATTATTATAAAAATAAAAATAATAAGATTTAGGCTATTCGAATATGCACAGAAATCGTGCGCCAGTATTTCGTCTTAAAAGTGTGAAAAGCTTTTGCTCTTTTGGCTCTAGTTCAAAAATCAATTCTAAAGCTGTGAAGCTTAAAGTGTGAGTAGTCGACTAAGTGATGCCCTGTTGAAGTTTGTTCATATTTATATAATCTTTATGTTGTTTTAAATTACTCATATGAATTATATGAATGAAATGTTCGTCTAAAAATAATATTTAACTAGAACTAGACTTGACCCCATTCTAAGGTAATTATCTGAATATATAGTATGTAGAGCTCGTATAGAAATTATTTTAATTGCAGTCTGACTGATATATTTGAAATGTGTACTTTAATTCTGGCAGAGAATATGCCTCATTTGATTCTACAATATATAATATATACAATATATATATATTACTAAGTAAAACATATTAAATTACCTCTGTAGCATTTTCTGGCAAGTTCATTTCGAGACCCTATTAAAAATTATGCACATAGAGCCCATTCGAATCTATATATGTATGTAAGTGCTTTAAGCAGTATAAAGTTCAGATGGCAGTTGACAAAAGCTTTTTAGCTGGCTTTAAGCGAGTTTTGGGTGCAATGCTTTGAGCTCGATGAAAGAGCGCACGCAGCTAGTGCGAGTGAGTACTTAATATCGCGTGACTCGGGCCATAAACAGAAAATACTTCACAAAACGGCTTCGTCGCTTTGGCAGGCATTAACAGCATGGTAAGAAGCGATTGCAAGGAGCGCAAAACCGAAACAGAAAATTATCATGCTGTAAATAATATTATTCATAAATGCAGCAGGTTTTTCTGTATCCCTCCCCCCCGCCACTCTCTTCTCTCTCTCTCTCACACACACACACACACACACTCTGTTGCCCGCCCCGTTGAGCATGCGGTCAAATGTTGCAACGCCCGCCCCTCGTCGAGGCAGCTATCCATCAGCGCATCATGTTTAGGCGTTTCGTGGCGCCGATAATAAAGGAAAGATAAGAAACCAATTTTGCAATTGCCCCATAGGAATTTTTAATTAGGCCAACTTAGCCGAGTCTCGTACTAGCGCGACTCCACTCAGCGGAAATATTGTTGCATCTTGATATATTTTGTAGCTGTACCCGCTCGCCGCGCCCCGCTACCCTCTCAGAGAACCAGTTGCCGCTAAAGCGCACACATGTCCAGCATAACCCTATTTGCATGCTATTATATATGCATACATACATATATTGGAATATCTATATTCAAGATGGTAATAAAACTTATGGCTAAATACGTGTGAAGCGCATGCCTAACGCCAATTCTCTAGTTTCTCATACTTCCATTAAACTTGAAAATAAAACAAAAATGATGAAATGATTGAAGTTTGAGAGGAGTACTACAAAATGTAGGGTATTTGATATCCAGGAGTTCTTTTTTTTCGAGCTGAGCCATACAGTATACAGGGTGTGCAAAAGAAGGAAAAATTGATTCAATTAAAGGATCTACTGGGAACCGAATCCTATCTGAACTATATTTAAATAATATACAGATTATAGCTAATATATATACAGAGTATTTCTCACTGAGGCGCTACTTTGATAAAGAGACATTTTGTCATTTGAAACGAATTTCTAGATATATTCTCTCTTATCCCAACTGAAGTATCTCGAGAAATGTTTGGGGTTATTCAAAGTTCAGCAAGTGTGGAATAGCGAAAACAATTCAATTCGCAATTTGCACCATTTCAAAATTTAATTATTCATTTATGCATAATTTAACCGCTAAATTCTGATGGCTGTGGGGAAATCAGCGAAACGTAACGCTGGCCCTAGTTATATAGCAAATTTATATACGTAATGCATGTATATATCAGACTAAAGGGTGTTTAAGGAATAATTGTTTTAACATCTGACTGGTTAAAATAAAATATGAATAGCAAAATGTGGTTTTAAGTGCATTCTAATAGCTTTATGGCCAGAGTTTCGGCTATGCGAGGTGTGCTCAAGCAGTTAGTAAACAAATGAGCCTTGACAGCGAAAGTTAGGCTGTGGCTACGGTTTGTTGATTTAGTGAGAATCCTATATATACCCATAAGAGCTCTTCTTAAGGGTCCAATTATATGATAGACTGCTAACGGCTAAAATCTGCATAGAGAACTGTTGCCCCTGTCTCTTAATATGAAGGCCATTTACTTGGCTTTATTATGAATAGCTTAACTATTTTTTAATGGGCTTTCGCAGCCCATCAAAGTCTCGAGTCTTGCCATGAATGTTGATGTATGATTTATTAATACTTGTTTATATTAACAGATTGTAGATCTCACTTCGCCTCGTCAGCGCTCTTATTATGTATGTTTACATAAATATATATATATATGTATAAATCTGATATGTATTCGCATTTTACTTTCTGCACTCATTCAATCCATCGCAGTGCATTTGAAAATGATTTTGAGTTTTTCGCTCTCTCGCAAAAACGCACTCATTGAATATTCATGTGCATATCTGAATATGTTAGTGGCAAAACATGCAACTCCGTTCCGTGATTAGCTGACATTGTGTGTGCTGTATATATTTTTTGCATTTTTTTTTTTCCTTTTTTCTTGCCTACAGGGTAGCGTTATTTGCTGTGAAATTCTTCAATTAGTTTTTGCAGCGAACTAGACTACACGCACATTTCTACGTCTACGAACTTATTAACTCTGCAGATAAATGTGAAGAAATATATATTAATATTGTATATTCATGCATATATCTCTTCAATCTGAGCTATTGTTAATGCTGGGCGAAGCACCACATAGTATTTCCTACTGTTTCAGCACGCTTGTTACAGTTTGCTAACATCTGTATTCATAATTTCTTTCATTTGTTAACTGCACTTGGCCAATTTACATAGGAAATCTTGACTGCATTCGAATGTTATTGATCAAGATTATTATGCTAATTGAGACAGCGTGCAGAGTCAAGGAAAAGTGATCAGGGCATATTGGCTTTAGTCCTGCTCAGTTTATTGAACTATCCATCTGTCTGTTTATGCAGAGTCGAGGGAATATCGAGCTTGTTGAGTTTGTAAGATTGATTAAGGTTTACTATATTAAATCTTAATCAAACATACTATAAATCTTAATCAATCATTTATTTAATATTAAATAGTAAAATTAATTTAAATAACAAATATTTAACAAATTTAATATTTGTTGAATAGATTTATGCTGAATGGTCTTCTACATAGATACATATAATATGTTAAATATAGAAATGTTATTTTGATATGTTCTGCAGTCTAAGAGTCAAAATTACAATTGCCATACAAATTTGTTTAGTGCGTTTCATTTATATATATATTTATGGGCCATATCTCATATAACCAATTCGCATTTATGGCTATAACTCAACTAGGCCGCTGCATTCGACACTTTCTCACCGTTGCCCTTTAAAACACTCGATGACATCTAGATATATATGTGGCTATACATCAACAGTGCCACCTGCCTCAGTTGAGCGACTAGAATTACATTTTCTTCTTCTGCTGCCTCAGACTGTTTTATATACATATATATGCACATATATATACACCTAGGCTTGTTCAGGCTTTCGTGTTGACCGTGCCATTAAGTTGGTCAGCCACTTGGCACGTCCGTTCAGTTGGCATTTGGATTATTATAAAATACCGCAAGTATGCAGCAACATTGTTTATATTAAATTCCTTTATAATGTCTTAATTTCTCCTCTGCTCCCATTTGTTTGAGGGAATGAATATAAACAATTATTTCAAGTTTAATTGTTGCACATAAATTAGCGTCAATTTATGCACCTACAAAGCGAGCAAGGATATAGATAAGTGTTCATATTTAGTCTTTAGCTATATAGTAGATAAACTTAGGTGGAGTACATATTATCTATCATCTCCCACAGAGTATTCAAATACATAGGGACTATTTAGTGTGGTATATGCTTAATGAATAGTTTGTAATTATTTTGTAAAAGCCGCAGAACAAGACTCGAGTTTTCTGCTCAGCAGAAGGCCAAGGCGCAATTGCAATAGATTTTACAGCAACCGCTTGGCTGTAACCCTTTGTCTAGCAGCCATTTTAAGTGCCATAAAAACTCGGGGAAAGTTGTAGGAACAATGTAGACAGCGTGTTTTCATTTTATGCGAATTAAGCTGCCACTTGAACAACTTATTTTGCCTGCCTGCACTGCCGCCTGGACTGGACCGTCGAGACCCAACGACAGTAACTCACCAGCGTGTACGTGTGTGTGTGAGTCTGGGCATGTGTGTGTGTGTGTGTGTGTGTGTGTGTGTGTGTGTGCATACAGACCGACTAACAACCAACAAAAAAGCTCACATGAGAAACAACCCTGTTGACAGAGCGTCACAGTGGCGAATCTTTAAATCGAAATTTCTATTATTAAATATTTATAAATGAAAATTGAAGTTTACACTAAGCTGAAAGTACACGCCGTAATGTTAAATATTGCCCATTTCAATTCAATTAAGAGCTGGCATGCATTGTAGTCTACTTTTAGGCTGACTCCAGGAGTCAACGCTCATTTCCTACAGGGCATCAGCAATGTCGTCGACTTCGAAAGGGATACAGTTATAGCCGTGTATGGCTGGAAGCGTTGCGGAGGAAAACGGTAACATGGCAGCTGAGTGTCGCGACAGACAGAGACGGCGACAGAGGAAGAGGAAGAGAAAGAGAGAGAGGGAGTGTGTGTGTGTGTGAGTGGGAGGTGAGAGCGTTCTCCATTTTATGTACAATAAAGGAATTTGCACACACAGCGACAGACAGCGCCACAGAGAGACAGCAGGACAGCGGGACTGCGGGACAGACAGACGTGCGCATGAAGTGAACTTGTTAATGCTGTCTATAAGCAGCATTTACATACGAGTTGACCCCACATGTACACATAAATAGGTTTATGCTGTTGTGTGTGTGTGTGTGTGTGTGTGTGTAAGTACGATGTCCTGCTTGCTTTTAAGAGAATGCCCAGCCGCAAGCCTTCGACTGGACACACTTGACTAAATGTGATTACTATGTATGTGCAGCAGCAGCTATGTATACACACACCAGCACACACACACATGCACACACTTATGCATGCCAGCACTCCCATTAGAGCTGCGATAAAGCACCCTGTAAATCTATTGTCTAACATTCTGAAGGCTGCAGCCGACTAACAATTTCCACTCCATTTAAAATGTTCGGTGAGTATCTTTAAATCTAAATTAAAAGTAAGCTAGCCATAAGGGATATAATTGAAAAGATTGTAGTCAGACTATGGACATCAGCGAAAGAGTGGATGAAGTGAGTCTACAGCCCTTTCTTGTCTTAATATGTCTATAAATGATTCTTTATAGTATTTCTTATACTGTTGTTGTATGAAGAGTATTCCTTTCCTAGTTGTATGAAAAAGTTAATAGATTCTTAGGCATATATCAAACTTTTATTTGCATATATGTATACATACATATTTAAGTCAACCATACATACATATATACCTATGTATTCAACTAGAAAAAGGCTTGATTAGCACTTGAATACACAGTCAGACAGTTAAATAATTAAAGCTACACCTCCTAGTTACAGTTGCTAAAAAGAAATACCTCGAATACTTGATTGAATTAAAAATCAAAGAATTAAAGCTAAAATACATACACTTAATAGCATTCGAAATCTTTTCCCCTTTAGGGTATTCACAGAGTCATCAATGAAGTCGTCAATTGCATAAATGATGCTGCCTGATGCACTTACACATGGATTGACAAGCGCAGCTGAAACTCGTGTAAATATAGTAGATTATATGTTAGTTAAAGGGCTATATCATAGGTTAAATATTAAAGCATCAACTGTAAACACTTGCCTATGTACACACACACACCCACACATTCGCATGGGCAGACGCACACCTATTTACACAGTTTGTATATAAGCACATATGTAAATGTGCTGGATATGCGATTTTGGGCGTATGAGCACATGTGTATTTCCGATTGTAGCGCTGCTCCTGGGTAGACTGGCTCATTTACCATCGAAAGTCGTTGATTGTCGAGTCGAGTCGAGGCGACGCAGCGTCGATATCCTCTCAGCCTAGCCGCCTTGCCGCCTCGCAGAACCGACCCTAGGCGCACAACGTGCGCACATTCGTCAGAATTTGCATTTCAATTCGAATGTCAGGATGACGGAGCGTCGAATTCGGGTGGCTGTGGATTTCCAAATGAAAATAAATCACGTTGCGTACTGCCACTGCCACGCTCTCATCCTCTGGCATTCCGGCGTAATGGCAACTCCTGACTGCTGGCTGCTGGCTGCTGGCTGCCTTGGCTGGTGGAACGCACCGCTCGGGCTCGCAACATAGCCACCATTAAGCCAAAAAAGCGCCTGGGGCTGCTGGGCGTGGAGCGTGGGTGGTGGATCCACAGCGTAGTCCCATTTTGAACTCATTTATTTTTGTTTTTTATTTTGCGAAAACGAATGTGAAAAGTTTTCTGCCATCATTTTGAGTGATGTCAATTAGATTGATTTGATCAGCGAAAATATGTGATTTATCAGACGCCAACAGCGAGTGGGCGGCCCCGAGGCAAGCCCACCCAAGCCACCCCAACCACCCCACGCTGCCACATGCAATGTGTGGATGCTCAATATAGATTCGCATGAATATCTTATGTGGCACACGCACGCATTTGCCTCATCACACCTTTAGCATTTATTCACGTCATCAATCAGTCATCCAATTGGGAGCTTGGATGGAACGCCCACTCCCAATCAGAGCCTGCGTACATTTATAGCCATATGCATATAAGAGCCTGTACATAACTAAATGAGGAGGGGAGATATGTGAATGAGACTTTGATTAGCATGAAATAATAGCACACAAAAATGTATTATAAATCCCAATTGGCAGTCCAATAGGAATCAAATGGAATGCCAGCTAAGCTAGTCCGATTAGATAATACACAAAGATAGCTGCCTAAGCAGCATTCCAATAAGAATTAAACACTTGTTAAGATAAGCATATAAACATATATTATATGCAGCTAATGGCACTCATTAAATCAAATCCCTGAGTCAACTAAGATAATGGCCACTTGTGTTGGCCAAGACACACACACACACACACACACACACACGCACGAATACTAAAGGAAAGGAAAGCGTAAAGGAAAAGCGCAGTAATTTTCCCACTGTTATATGTTATTAGGTCTATTTGATTAACCACACCCCGTTGTCCGTGATGTGGGAATATAAATATTATGTCTCAAGTTAACATTTCTATATGCCCGTGTGTGTGTGTGTGTGTTGTGTGGAAGCCGTTAAACGCTTCTGGCTGCCAGCCACGCCTACAAAATCAAAATTAATATACCGCTGGGGCAGCAGCACTTGCGGGTGTCATACAAAACAAATAAAATAAATCAAATCGGAGAAGCGAATGAAAGGAAATCGCAATTCGAATGAACGAACGCATGTCTCTATGTGTGTGTGTGTGTGTGTGTGTGTGTGTTGGAGTGTGAGCTAGGGGGGGTGTTTGCTGCGAACAAAAGGGGAGCAGCACTTGGCACCCAAAATTTATGCGCACAGCCGCGCCCACGCCCACTTGCCCACGCGCCCTGAGTTCCTGCTCTCTGCTCTGCGTGTTTGTCTGAGGATATATGTATATACATATATAGATTGGGTAAGGGGTGAGGGGTGCTGATTTTAGGGGTTGTTACCAGCGCCAATAACTCATTTTCAAATGGAAATAACATCAAATAAAATTCGCGCTACTGTGTCGCCCAACATTTTCCGGCCTTGACGGCCATATGTGTCTGTGTGCGTGTGTGTGTGTGTCTGTATATTTGTGCCCGCTGCTGTTGACGCTGGTCGTGGTCCCTTGGCCTGGTGGTCTGGTGGTCGTGGCGTACGGATCGTGTGGTCGTTTGACTGATGAAATATCGTGACAGGCAGTATAAAAGCTATTAAAGCCGAGCGTAGATGGCGCTACTTGAATTTGTCAAAATGTCTTTTTACGCGCTTTCCAACGCAAGCGGCGCGCACCAACAACAATAACAACAACAATAACAAAAGGGGCCCAAGCCCAGCTCACATATGTGTGCCTAGCAACACACACACACACACACACACACCACACACACACGCACAGAGAGTAAACGGGTGAAACTTTGATTGATGCCAATGTGTCACGCAGGCGCGCATGTGGCTAATGGGCGGTTACGTGGCTGCCCCCCACACCACCGCACCGCACCGCACCGCACCTCGCCCTAGTCGCCCCAATCATAGCTCGAACTCATGCATTGTCACATCGAAATGCCACAAGCTTTTCAGCCTTTGACAAGCGTTTGACAAATGTTTCGGTTTTCGGTTTTTGTTTAGCTACAAGTGAGTGTGTGTGCGTGTGTGTGTGTGTGTGTGTGTGTGTCGCTCTGTTTGTTTGTAAGCTAATAGGTAATCGAAACTCAATTATTTGTTTGTCTTGTAGCTCGATACGACAGCGTCTTAGATGTGTAAACAGCGCCGGGCTTAGATTTATTTACGAACTGGCTGTTGGTATGCCCGAAATGTGCGGATCGGATCACACATCAAATGGTGTCCCGCTGCTGCAACGGACGCGTCCACAAATAAACGCGCGAGCCACAAAGCAGCTCGAATACATCAAAGTAACAAGCTCCAGCTGTGCACCACAGCCAACCACAGCGAAAACCACTGACCAAGCACGCCCAGAGAGCAGCGAGCAGCGAGCAGCGAGCAGGAGTGAGCGAGACAGCGCTAGGCAGCCAGGATGCCGGCGCCCACTGTCGCAAAAATATGACATTGACTTAATAAAGAAATGAAATATCGCAAGCCAAGTGGAGCCCACTCGCCGTCGCTGCAGCGAGGGGGGGGGGTTCAAAGCGAAGCTGGCGCTAGTTGCCATGCTGCGATTTCGCAAATTGTGGCACTTTCAGCTGCAATGCCCCCCGCCTGAGGTGGCTCCCTCCGCACTCCGCACTCCGCACTCTGCACTGCAACGTCGGGTGTGACTGCGAGCCCAGTTGTACGAGCTGACCCATTGATCTTGTCGTGGCACTGCATTATTTACATCTTCTCTAGCTATGGCAGCGCAGCTAGTGAGCAGCACAAGAATCTTAATTGGATTAGCTTCAGCTAAAGGTGAGATGTGCTTAACTAGTGCATAAGAGAAGGTCTTACATACAAGAGTTTCTCTCTTTGCCGAAGTTCTCTGTGAATGTCAACACGATATATGCACAGAAATATTAAAACATTCCACATGCTCTACTCCCTTCCTTCTTCCGCACTTAATCAAGCCCAATAATTTGCTCTCTTTTACTTGCAGCGCCTTCTGCATGGCCAGCCCGCCCCGTTTGAGCTAGTCGCAGACTCTGACTAGCAGCAGCCTCTCTCTAGCAGTTAATTAACGTACGTATATTCATTTCAGCCTAAGCACTCGTATTTACATGAATATTCACGCTTTAGCTCATCGTCGCAACATAAACTCTGAGCTACAGCGATTTTCTAAACTTGAACTAAATGATATAGCCAGAGCTACTAAATTAGCTACTTATTAGCTCTTATGCATTAGCAATTAGAGTAATTTGTATGAGAATTCAGTTTTAACTGGCTTAAAGCGTTGCTCTATGAATTACTATTGGCAACTATTCAGCTAACTGCGCTCGATTAAGTTAATAAGTCTGCGCTATTCACAATAGACAAAGGCTTTTGGTTAATGCGCAGTGATTTAACAGTGCTGCGGGTCAGCTGCTCGACTTAAAGCTGAAGTCTAGATGTCAACGTGCCTAAACTCCTTCCCTTGCTACCCACCTCCCCCCCCCCCCCTTCTGCTTTCGTTGACTCAGCTATTGTTCGCTTCGCAGCTATTGTCTGATGTAAATGAAGCGAATTTTCGTATGAGTACCTGGCATAGTTGCTTCTCTCTGCAAATCAATTGAACTTCACGTCTGTCTCTGTGTGTGTATGTGTGTGTGTGCTTATGTGTGTGTGTGTGTGGTTGGGTTAAGTAGAGGATTTAAATTTCAGCCTAGCTCGTACGGTATTAACTTTTCACTCTAAGCCAGCAGAGCAGGCAGCGTGCAATAAATTACGTTAAAGACGCCAAACTCAGGCAAATTTGCATTTCCCCTTATACCAAGGGAGATAGAGAGAGAGAGAGAGAAGGAGGAGAGAGGGCGATAGAGTGAGTTAGAGTGCGGCACACGCATCATCATAATTAATAAGAGACAATTTGACAATGGCCCTGTTAGCGATATCATTTTCAACTGCACAAACTGTGCAGCCAAATGAACAGCAGCAGCAGCAGGAGTCGGAGCAGTGGCAGCCCGGCCCAAGCCGGGTGCTGGTCCACCCTCTTTTGCCATTTTGCGCCAAATTAAATTCAACCTCAATTGAGGGGTTAATTTCTATCACCACGCAAACAAAAACAAAAACAGCGAGAGCACGAGCTGCCTCGAGGGGTGGCTGCGGATGCGGCAAATGGGCGTGGGTGTGAGTGGTGTGGATGTCCGGGCAGCCGGTAGAGCCGGGGCAGGCGGGGCAGCAGGGATATCGCACCATTATCTGCATCGAGTTTCACATAGAGAAAATCATTACGCCATTCGCACCATGAGACGTATTCAATTTGAGTGTCGTTGAGCTCTTTATTACGTTAGTGTGAAAGTCGCGTGCGCCCGAAAAAAACCCCGGCAACAATGCCGACCAGACCCGGGGCGGCCCGCAGGCACTGCTTCTGGGTCTGGGTCTGGGTCTGGGTCTATGCCGGCTCCTGCATTCATTCACGGTGCGTAAGTCACAGCGAAGGGCGTTTGCCGTAGCAAGTAGAAGTAAATTGAAAGCATGCTGCCTGCCAGGCGGGCGGGCGGGCAAACCGAAAACGTTCGCAACCCTTCAACTGGCTGAAGAGAGACTGCTCCAGTGGCAACAGCAGCAGCAGTAGCAGCAGTAGCCGCAGTAGCTGTGGCATCGGTAACTCTGAAATCCATTAGCAGGCAGCGTGCGGCGATGGCCAGCGGCATGAGGCTTTTATGCGCAACGCGTACTGCTTTCGTTTTCGGTTAACCATGAGGCATGCCCCCGCTGTCTCTATGCCATGAGTACTCAATCTCGACGAGACTCATAAACATATGCGCCTCACGTCGTTTGGCGTAAATCTAATGCCAGCCAGCCAGGCTAGCTAGACGACAACCACCCCCCCCCCCCCCCCGCTCCTCCGCACCCTGCGGGAGCAGACGGCCAGAGCGCCTTTGCTGCTTTGATGAGGTTAGTGACTTTACCGAATTAACTCCCACTCGCCATTCGCCATTCACCGTTCACCGGAGTTGCCCGCCCACTACGCCCCATTTGACCGGGGCGTTGCCGAACCGGAAACCAATGCATTTTGTTGGTCCAAAACAAGGGGTGCCACGCTTTAACGCCTCAAAAGATCTCTGGGGACACTTTAGAAACACAATGCGGCATTTAAATGAACACATGAAACCTTAGAGGTTCGCTCTACCCAAATACACACACATACACACACACACACATACTCACACACACATATGACGAGCAGCTAATTATGTTTATTTGGGCTGCGAGGCAGCTCCAAAGGGCAAACAGGAATTCTGCATAATATTAAAAATTTGTTAATTGAGCTTTTCACTTATCTGAAATTATTCGGCCGAGTGATAAGCTCTGAATATGTTATAGACTGAATATCAGCTGAAATTAAAGCATGAAAAGCGGGAAGACAGGTCAGAGTCTGTTTGGCTTTGAATGAAAAATATGAGCAAAGCAAATGTGAAAATATTTGTAGCGAAATACTTTTAACGGCTTACGGAATTATACTAAGTATAGGAAATATACTCGTATATGTATAAGGAACTGCTTGAGTTTCTCCCCTAACCATTCGCAAGCTACATTTCAAATTGTAATTAAATAAAAGATCCCAATTGGGTTAGAGTATTTCTCAGTCGGATACGGTTCAAACTATTCTTAATTGATTGATATGCTCGCTCACAGAGCAAAGCTGGCTTATGCCGTACTTATTTTTATCTGACATTTGAAATCCGCAATCAGAAATCCGAAAACCGAAATCCGAAAACCGAAATCCGAAATCCCAGTAGTGCAGCGCGTACAATCGAAAAGTTGTTGACATATCGAATCTATGCGCCATAAATTTTATTTATTTATGTGTGGAACATGGCTTGCGCTCCCGTTTGGGTTGTGCCGCGCGAAAATCGGCCATGAATATCAATGGGGGGATTGTTTCATGAAGCGGCGACGCCGGCACGCGCCCAACGTCCAACCTCGCTGATGCGACTAAGTGCTCCTGGCCCTCAGCCAAGGCAAAAGAACAAGTCTATATATATCTGAGTGTGTGTGTGTGTGTGTGTGTGTGTGTGTATTGCTGCTATTGATATTGTTTTTATCAACATTAACGTGTGCAAAGCTCCGGCTCCGGCTGCGTCGTCGAGTCCGGGTCCACTTGTGCCCCTGATGAGATTTTAATTTTATTTTATTTGGGATTTTGTTTTGCTCGCACTGAGGCTGAAGCTCAATCTGAGTGCCTGCTGGACTGGGGGAAGTAAATCAGCACACTTTCAATATTGGCCGCATCCAACAAGGAGCAAGACGCTGCCGGACCTTGCTTTGGGGTTGTTTCAACTACTTTTATATCGAGTCACTTTAGATTGCCCCGGGCTGATCCTGATGGACTTATGCCCGAGGCAGACACACACACAGGGATTCCTCTGCGCTTACACATATGTATGTGCGTGTTTCTGGCGGCTTACACTTGTCCCGGGCGGGAGCAGACCGATAGAGAGAGAGAGAGAGAGAGAGTGAGCAAAAAAAAGAAAGATGATTGCTCTTCCTGTTCCTATTCCTGTTCCTGTTCCTGTTGAGTGCTGATTGCTTCGGCATATGAGATAAATGAGAGCATCTGTGCGCCGGCCGAGCTGAAGTGCCCGGCATCTTTTCGTATTAAATTCATGAAAGTTAAGTGCTTTGTAATTGATGTTATAAAATATTTATGACAGCCACAGCCCCAGCCCCAGCCCCAGCCACACTCAATCTCAGTTTCAGTCTCAGTCTCAGGTATCTCCGTGTTACCTGCGGGTCATGAGAATGCCAACAGACGGACGGATGGCCAAAAAATTAACTTTGTCTCTAATTGACATTAATTATTTAAAAGGATTTCATGCGCTCCATTTGAAGCAAAGTGTTTGCCCAGCCACAACGAACTCGAATTGTCGCCAGCATAATTGACAGAGTTAGGAAAAGTTCGGAGCCTGTTGGGCCATTAAATAAAACTCTAAGCACTGACACCTCTACCAGGTGTTAACCAATCAAGTCAGTGATAAATCACAGACAGACGCGACGGACCGAGGGGTCTCTGACTACCTCAAAAGACAGAGACAATAGTCGTACTCGATGCTGTTTGATAATGATGCTGTAGTCCACTTATTGTCTGCCAATGCTAGGAGACTCGATTGGCCTTGGCCTTGGCAGCAGGCAGCAGGCAGCTCTTTGATGATGAATTATATTTGACATCTATGTGCTGTCGCTCACACTTGAACCTTTGCCCAGCCAACTATGACCGGGCGCACTCATTTGGCTAGAGTCGTACTTGGATATGTTTATTTTACTGTCAAAACATTAAAGCAAACTCTGTGAGGGTTGTTTGCTAACGAAAAAGGGGGCGACAGCGAGCGGCTCACTTTGATAGGTTTCCACTTAGGTGAGGGTGGAAGCGTTGGCGTCACGTGGCGCTCGTCTGCCACGTACCACATACCACGTACCACGTACCACGTCCAGACGCAGCCTCTTTGGCTTGTGTGGGCAAACATATTTGCATATGTTGGCGGCATATTTTAACAAATCCTGCTGGATTTCCTGCTCAACAGACACTAGATACACACAAAGAGAGAGAGATAGAGTGAGAGAGAGAGAGAGTCACATGCCTTTTTGACAACTCATAACAATCACTCATCATAAACAATGCGCCCATCCGACGTCCCGTTCGTCCGCCCATCAAGCTGGCAGCTCGACACACTGATGCTGATGTCTGTGGAGACAGCGAGAGATAGTCTGTAATGGAATGATTGGGAAAAACCCTGAAGTAGCCAAAGTGTTTAGTATAATTGGTGGCTCTTACAGATTGGCATCCTTTTGGCCAGTGAGAATCCCTCGCTTAATGATTTAATCTACTGCAAATTAGTTATCGGCGTTGCCTTCGGCCATTCATTTGTCCGCTGTGCGCATTCCTTGGCTGCCTGGCTGGGCATCTTGAGGTCAATTAAAACAATCCGCAAAATAATTGCCAAGAAATTTATACGCTTCATTAACTTGTTAAAGGACGTGGGACATGAAAGTTAAGCGCAAAGTCAGCCGCATGAAGTCAGCTGGAAAATTAAGTGAAATAATTAAATCTCAATCGGAATCTATTAGATTGGCATTCGGGATGCACAACCCTTGTCAGTGTGAGGGCTGTGTGTGCGAGGGGGCAGCGACTGGGAAGACAAATAAATTTCGAAGGCCATCAGCTAATCTCATAGCGACGTCTCAGCAAGGGGTTAACGACGCTGCCATTTGCGCTGGGGTTGAAAATTTCAACATTTTGCCAGTGTTTGGCAAATGCAACAATCGCTAGCAAGGCGGCGGTGGGTGTTGGTGTGGGTGTGGGTGTGGTTGTGATTGTGGAGCATACACACACACACACTCACACACACACATACACCCTTCTTCACCACATACAGTCTGGCATGGTCATTTATCACCCACGCAGCATCTTTCATAATCAGGCCAACAGCAGTAGGCAAAATGCAAATGACTCAGCCTGCAGACTGCAGCCAGCAGCCAAAGGCAGCAGCAGGCTGCAGCCCGGGCACAAAGGACCAGCCGCGGCTTTTAATTTACAACATCCTACGGGCCAACAACAACACGGGCTGAATTTGAATATAGCGCCCAGCCCAGAGACAAAGGCAGAGGGAGACACAGAGAGAGAGAGAGAGAGAGATGGGCGGACAGCTCCGGTTGGGCACTTTACTTATAGTGCCACAGTGCCAGACAAAAGGTCGGCACGGCACGGCACGGATCGGCGTGGCTCGGCTCGGCACATACACGTCCATGTCCACATTCCGACCGACTTAATTAATTTATGCACTCATGGTTGGTCCCACTGAAATGCATCGGAGTCGGGGCCGGGCTGTTTTATTCGGACTTTAGGTGGACATCATTTCTTTGCTCTTCTTGAAAACCCGCCTAATTTCAAAATTAATGAGCGGAATCTTGATGGGCCGATGGAAGCGATAAGCCTCATGATTTTGACTGTCACACACACACACACACACACACACACACATACAAAGAGAGAGAAAGAGAGACACTAACACACACACACACACACTCATAGTCAGGCAGAGCAGAGTCTGTTGGCTAAGTGCGGCGTTCTCGTACCGCTGAGCTCTTTGAGCATGGCCAGAGCCGAAGTAAATCACGTGTTTATTGGCACTTCACTTACGACACCGTCACCAAAGCAACCAAAAAACAAAAACAAAACAAAAATGGCACCGCTCTGTAGAGGCTACAGAGGCTGTAGAGGCTGTAGAGGCTGCAGAGGACAGCCGATCGGGATCGGGGCATGAAAACGGGGAAACGTCATTAATTAGCCGGTTTTTTGAAGTGTGGGGAACGGATGGCAGTCGACGTGTTTATTTGGTTCTCCACTCCGTCCCGTCCAACTGCCATCGCATATGTATTCGGGGGAGCTTCATTTACGAGCTCTTTTTAGTGTGTGCCTTGGCCTCTACCTCCGCCTCTACCTCTGCCTCTTTGTTGGCTTTGTTGCCGCGCCAGCCACAGCCGCGTCCCACATATAGTTGACAGCAGTATAAATATCAGTGACAAGCGAACAAACATACAACAGCGTGTTCATTTACTCTCTTAAGTACTGTCAAAATATATTTACAAATTGTCGGACAGGACAATTTGTCGGAATGAAATGCATGCACTATAAATGAAACAAAAAATCATATGTTTACTTATGAAATAATTTTAATAACTAGAATTTCGATTATAGTTCATGCCAGCTCAAGCTTCACAGCTGTTTGGCTCCCTGCACAGTCTGTCTAATATTTCGTGCCACCAGTGTAGGCAAGCTATTCTTTCATTTATTTCGGCTTGACCGGAAACTTCTTATCTGCTGGCTAATCTTATTGATGTCTCTCAGATCTGTTGAGGCCCAAATGACGATGTGGGTTTCAATGCTGACCTCAAACGAACGTAAATTTGTATATCGCATCCATTTGATTCATTCATTGGCATTCCATTTGGGCCCAGAACCTCGTCTTCGTAAAAGCCAGCCAGCAGACAAACAGTCTGCCTCTACAGCCTGTTGCACACTTGGCTACGGCTCTGTTTTCTTTTATACGTGTTTTTTATTCATGCTAATATTAAATATACAAATTTAATGCAAGTTGAGCTTTGTTAACTGCTGATCGTTGAATGTTTATGCTCTAACAATAATTGAATATTTGTTTTTAGTATTTTTTTAGTGGCTTTAACTAACTTTGCTGCGGATTCGGAGGCTGCTCAACTGGTTTGCTATTCTACGCCGATTGTACTCTGTTGCATAATTTGGCTAACACTTTTTATTATTTTCAGATTTCTGCTCTGGCTGACTAGGAAGAAAAACTATCGAAATATGGCTTTAATCGTATATATTCGTATATATACTTAGATGAAACGCTTATTATAAAAGGAGCTGCTGCTATAAATATTTTGATTATATACTCAAATCTGCTGCTTAGAAATGTAATTAGGGCTATTAACTAGTGTATATTCGTAAAAGAAATTGTTGATATAAAAAAGAGCTTATTGTATTTATGTATAAATCGTTTTAGTATAAGCTAATTGTTGTTCATGTTTGTTGGCAAGCATAAGGAACTTTTTATCACCTCTACACCTAGATCACATTAGTAAATACAAAAATCAGGCTATTTTCGATATTAGCTTTTGATACATAGGCATGCATAATAAATGAAAAGTTTACGAGGTTTTTGTTTATACTTTTCCTTCAAAAATAATGTTTCTAAATGTAATTAAATTTCCTGAACAAATAATATTAACATTTAAGCAGAAAAGGTTTATGGCCTGTACTCTTAACTTTCACATGTAAATCACTCACACTTGTGTAAATACTGATATAAAATAAAGTGTTCCTTATAATAATAATAATAATAATAATAAATGAAAAGGCAAATGCTTGATTATAAAATTCAAATTAATATAGATATACAAAATCATTTTGCATAAGTTTTACTCCCGACTCACGTATATGAAATGTAGAAACTAGAGATTGGCAAAAATGCTTTATCAGTGATGAATATACAATAATCATTAAATAAATATAAATAATCATTAAGTGAAGCAACATATGTGCAACACATTTAATGATTATTGTATATTCATCACTGATAAAGCATTTTTCATGGCATGTATAAATAATGTATAGAAAATTAATAAAATGAGAGGATATTTGGATTCATTTGTATATATATATAGCATATTTAACATATTTTTCATACTATACATATATATATATATATATATGTACATTTTTAATATAATACTATATAAGGCTGTTAATTTTAATATACTGATCGCATATCAAGCAAGCTTTTGTTTGAAAATCAGAGATAATTGTAATATTTTATTACTCCTTGTTATTAGCTTAAGTAATATTATTAAAAATCGATTTCAAACATAAATCAAATATATATTTGTCAAGAGGATCATTGGAAGCAAATATTTCGTGCTGCCTAAAAGTATGCAATAATTTTTTCAATCAACAAAATGTAGCATACTTTTGTATATGTCCAATTGGCGTCCAAGAAGATCGAAATCCATTTGGAACAGAAAGGCTTACTGTTTATGTAAAGATATAAAATAAGTAAATAAACAAAAACAAAGCAAATTATCTATAGACAAATTATCTACAGATCCTCACTTATCTAATGGATTGCAAATAAAATCAGCAGCAAAAAATTGTATAAAGATTTTCTCAAATATTTGTTACATAGAAACAATTGAAGTATTTGAATAAGATATAAAAATATATAAAATGAAGTAAAAGAAAGACAAACACGAATTCAAAATCATAAATATTCTGTTAGTTTTTATATGCAGTATGCTTATTAAAACCAGAAATAGATGCATTAAGATAAATCCCAGATAGAACTGGCAAAAGCAAGTCTTTTAAATGTGTAATATAGAAATGTAAAATATTCAGAATGCACGACTGTATCTATTTGAAAACACTTAGATAGAGACATAGAATGCCAACCAAATAGATATTCTCATACAAACTAGAGCTAGAGCAGCAGAGTGTCAATGCCACCCCAAATGGCTGAAGCGTTAATTGTCGTAGGGAATTAATAAACTATTGTTATCTGTTTACGGCCTGGATGTGGGTAATATCGGTCACATCCTCATCTGCCAGACAAAATAGATCTCTATATGCAGCCAGGCATATATACATTGTGGCAGTTGGCAAATCGAGCAACATAAATCATGCCAAACTGTTTTGCTTTCTGGGCATAGAAAGTCAAACAAAATACGATCACTTAAATGTATTCAGGCATTTATTTATGTCAAAACATGGTACATTAAGCCCCTGGCAACCCTCCGGCAGGCCAGGATCAGGTATAGCCGAAGGGTCAGTCGTATAACTCAATTAAAGACGACTCTGCCCTCACGCACACCGTCGCAGCGGGGTGTCGGCGCATTAGCCACTTCTTCTACAGCCTCGTCTGCGTCTGCGTCTGCGTCTTCGTCTTGGTTCTCTGATTTGAGCAGTTGCTCAATGGACAGTCTAGATAGTCTCAAACAATACTGCTGCTGCTGCGAGGATCACAACGGGGTCGTTGTGGTTTAGGATGCTGGCGACGCAGTCGAGACGCCACAAATATCAAATGAAACTCGAACTGGCCATTCTGAATGAATGCCTCCTAACAGCCAGCTCTCTCATTGTTGGCCCCGTCGCTGGCTGCTGGGGTACAGCTGCTGCTGCTGCTGCTGCTGCCGCTGTGTGGCCCGCCTGCGCAATTGATGGCAAATGCTGGCCACGACCGACCTCCAGGGGCAAGCGCAGAAAACATGATTTTTGTGTAACGAGAACATTGTTCTCGCAATCTCTCTGCCCTGGCCACACTGCAATTGGCGTCGTTGGCGATCGCCTCAGCTCCTGGGCAGCCTAGCAGCCTAGCAGCCGGGCAGCCGGGCAGCGGGCACTTTTCGCAACTACACGATTGTTACAGCCGGATCGTGCAAGAATACAGCGACGGTCTGACAGGTGGCGCCGGCGCCAATTTAAATATGAGAACAACGAATGATTATCCAGCGATCAGGCCTAAAAAGAAGTACGACAAGACAATGCTCAAAAGATCATCGCAAACTTGAAAGATGCATGAATAATGAAAACTTTGCTCTAATAATGTGTTAAAAATATATCGATCTATGTATGTAAATGTAAAAACCCTAAAAAGTATTTTTAGATTCATTGTTCATATAAAAAATATATATTTTTTTTTGTTTAAAGAATTCACTCGGAGCATAGCTGCCCCTTATGGGGTCATATTTCTATACCAAATCTATTATAAAGACATTAATTATTATTTTTCTTGATTAACAGTATATGGAGAGTATATATATTTTCTTCATTGTGTATATTTTGTTTATCTATTTTATTTTCTATTCGTTTGCCTTTTGTTCTTTGAGCTATATACAATATATAATATAAATATACAATTGAATTGAGCAAAGTAGTTCGAATCCAACGAATATTAATATATTAAATAACATATTATTAAATATTAATATGTTCCTAAAAATTAAATATTCTATGGCTATATATTCCGCACACAAACTATTCCATTTAAAATATATTCTATATACAATTTAAACCCTTTGCATTTACCGCATCATTCTATAATTGAGAGCAAAAAAACAAATGTAATTTCTTAATCTATTTTATTCACTCTAACGAATCGATAGGTTCGCTTAGATAAGCGAACATAGGCATAAACGTGGCTATATTAAATAGCTTCGTTACGGATCAAGCATATATATACATACAAATATACACATAAATATCTCCTTGTGAATACAGCGATATAAATATGTAAGCTGGAACACGTGATGTTATTTATGTGCCCCAAGCGCTGAGCCCACGTTGCAACCCCTCGTCGAAATCAATACCAAAGGCAAAAATGTTTCACGAAATTCAATTAAGGGTAGAGAAATGTTGAGATTAAGCCTTCCAGGAATATAGAAACGTGGCCTCCATTGTACGAGTGACTTGAAGAGCTTAAATACAAACACTTGAGCTTTGAAATGATATATGTGTGTATGTACGTTTGCATGGATATAAAAATGTTGCTGATAATTATCAAGTAATTACGAATGATTTGAGTATACTTTATGGAAATAATGGAGCCTTAAACGAAGGCAACAAATAGAAGAAGTCGTGACTGTTTTCGTGAGCTATATATTCTTGATGCGAGTCGATAGAGAAATAAGAGCATAAATTAGTGAAACGCAGATTTCACTACCCTTTAAAGCTCTGTTATATACTCACATCAAGTTAACCAACTAATTACTTTTCTGTTTACAAACAAATCTGAGCAGCTGAGCATTTAATAATTTAATATAATTTAAAATTTGAATTTAATAAAAATAAAGAGAGTTTCTCATTTTTGAATACTGCCTTACAATTCCTTTCGATTCTCTCAGCTCATTTAGAGACTTTTGCTGTTGTAATGCTTTGAATGATTCATGAGTGAAGATCATAATTATGAAAAATATATGAATATATATATTTGGTTCAAGACAAGACTTTCAAAACTACCGACTAAAACAGTCTTGCCTTTCATATTATGTACACAACTCAAGTTGATAGCAATAAAATTTTATATTACAAAATGCTATAAATATGAATATATACAAATAGAGCATTCTCATCTCTATAGCACTTCACATTATTTAGTTAAATAATTAAGAATGGAAAACTACTTAACAGTCTTTTATATCTGTTAGATGTTGATGTACAAGTGAACAACATGCATACTCTGTACTTAATGATTCATCAGATAGGGTATTATGAACTCTCACTGATGTTGATCACGAATAACTGACCTATGAATATTTGTACCATAGGTCTGCCCCCATTAGCTGCATATACATGCTCCTCACACAGATGTCTTTCAGAATAAATGATTCATCATATATATGCATAGGCATATTATTAACGTATCCTATATAAGCACTCATTCATTATAAAGTAAACTTATACAGGATATGTTCCAGTTCTCGCACACCTTGTGCAATCAAGCACTCTCTTGGCAGATACAGGGTATCTCTTAGTTCCCAGGCACCGTTACATGTGCTGTGCCACTTTTTATCTATTTTATGTGCAGCAGTGAGGGCATTAAAAATTCAAGTTGAGCTCGACTGTGTCCCGAAATTTGACTGCCCGATGAATGAAGAAGGTCGCTCGCTCTCACTCCCGAGAAGTGTCCCCGCGAAGGACGGGCAATTCGATCTAGGCGGCGCTGGCGCCAGGCGCTGGTCCAGCCGCAGCCTTATCAATGATGCAGCGAGTCCTTTTCTAGTTTTATCTGCGTCTCACTATGTCACTGACGCGACGACACTTGTGAATGGACAACGGGCAGGACAATAGCGCCGCTGTGGGTCAGTCACTGTCCGCGCTCCCGGCCTGGCTGGCACCAGTTGCCAACTGGGCAGATCTCGTTTTAATTGCACGGCCTGATCGATCACACGCAGTGCGCCAGGTCGATCTGAATGAGTGTGTGTGTGTTTGTGTGAGTATCTGTTACAGCAGAGCAATGAACATAATGTTGTACAAGTATCTTTAAGATGCATGCGATATATGCATTAAACTCAACTACCTGTCGCTGCTGGCCAGCCTGCCTACCTGTCCGCCGTCTGTCTGAGCCTAGTTAATCTGTCCCGCTTTCGATAACGTTTTAGTGCTCAATTTTGAACTCTACGCCCCTTTTGTGGTTTTGCTCTTTACAACTGTTTATGCCTTTTATGATACGTCTTGACCGGGCCAGGGAACAGAAATCAGACATCGACTTCGACTTCGACTTGAACCTGGCCAACGACTTTGTCCTGCCGACAATCAGCACACGAGTGCCCCGATCCAGCTGTCCAGTTGTCCACTTGTCCACTTGTCAATCGGAAAGTCGTTCGGATTGTAATTTAATATGCTAGCCGTGTATTCATATTGGCTCTCGGCTCGTTGTTTCTCTTATTTAATCTGGGCAGCTGTATGGCTATTGGCGTTCGGCTCCTTCACACTTTTGGTGCCCCTTGACCATGTTGGCCATGTCCATGTCCAGATAGATGCTTACATAGGCCCATTAGGACCGCTGCCATCGCTGGCTTCGGTGCTCGGTGTTCGGTGTTTGGTTTTTGGTTTCCTGCAAATGTGCCTCGCTCATTTAAATATTTTATCATTGATGCGCCGAGTAGACACTAAAGAGAATTTTATATCTTTTCAGTTCGCTACGTTTTTATCACTCGAATGAACAAAAACATTTGTTACCAATCAGAGTTCTTAATTTTACGGCCTGTCTTTCGGCTCACAAAAGTGCCGCTGCGACAAAAGTGGTCCCAACTTCCCAATCCACCTCCAGTCCAGCCTCATTCTCCTTCTCTCTCTCACTCGAGCTGGATCTTTTGTCGGCTTTGTCGCAGAAATTAGTCGTGTATTCCTTTAAAGCTTGTATGTATTCAATGGCAGTATCTTAATTGGCTTTGATGCTGCGATGGCCTTTCATAAATTTCAATCCATTCACATGCGACTCTCTGCAGCTGTGTGCGACTTTATATGTGTATATGTGTGTGTGTGCGTTGTTTACATTAGCTGGTAAAAGCATTAATGAGTATTCCTCTCTGAAAATAAATGACATGAAGTGTATGAAAATGAATTGTTGAAATGAAATGTTAATATGTACGTATACATCACTTTATGATCGCGATGACAGCCAGCGATAGCCAGCGCCCAGACATCATTTATAATGGCCAACATCCAATTTGCCTTAAGTATGAATGGCCTTATGAATCACTAATCAAACAGTTGGCTCTCTTCTGATTAGTTAACTAGCAATAAAACACGATGAAGAAGCTCTAAGCAAAAGCCGAACTACTTAATGACAGCTCAACAATGTGTGATTGATTGCGAGAGCTGACATCCGCTAGAACATGTCATTATATACATATGTATATACATATATTAGCAAATGGGTATTTAAATATTCAGCTATGTTGCTTTAGACATATATCTCTCACATGTTATTCCATAATTCATTGCATGATCTACAAATTGCATTGAAAAGTATAGCCTCTCTATGCGATTCTCACGAATTCATATAAAGCTCTAAGTATTTACAAAGACTGCTGCCAGTTGACTAAAATCAGAATATCGATTTGATAAATCACTCAAATTGTTTGCCTTCTCTGCGATTCTCATATCTACAAGTGAGCTATAAAGTTTGTGCCAAATGCACCCGTCGTCATATACCAGACATCATAACCACATCATATCATATTTTTGTCATCAGAGCTTAAGCAAGCATTCAGGTACTCGAACTTACTTGAGTAACGTCTAACTACCCTCGAGTATTCAATTGACATACAGGAAGATAACTCAGTCAAGACAATGGACCTTGCAAATAAATGACAAATTATGGACGATAAATTCTCAAGAGTTAAACTGGAGAGACGCCAGACGTTCAGATCAGGCCAAATGTTATAAGCGAGAAACTGGAGCAGTTGCTTCGCTCAAAAATTATGTTAAACTAGCGGAAGAAGCGTAGCACAAATTTATGCACTCGTCCACGCAGGGTGCAAAGGCATAATTTATGAGTGCGTTGCACAGTTTCGATCTATCTCTCTCGCTCTCTCTCTCTCTCTCTCTTTCTCTCGATATATATGTATATACAAGTGCTGGCGGATATACAAGCGAATGGACATGGTCGCAATGCTAAATGACTAATAGGAGGGGGAGAACTGAAGCTGAAGATGAGGGCAGCCAGAGAGGAGAGGGCGAGAGCGAGTGAGCGAGGGAGGGAGAGGCAGAGGGTGATAGCGTGTACCGCAATAATGAAACAAGGCATATTGGAAAAATTTCACGGCCATTTGGCCGCTGGCTAAACCGAGTCGAAGTCACTCCATGTCACCGACCACTGGTCAGGGTCTAATTTATAGTGCGATTCGGTGGGTGTTTTGTTTATTTATTCACGAGTCTCTACTGTGAGATTCAATTTATGCAGGCTGCGCGGCCGAGGCACGAGGGGGCGACGCGAGAGGGCGAGACACGGTCAGGTAAATTGAAAAATGGACATTTGTTGTTACAGATCCATTGACTCATTTACCAGAGCAAGAGCAACAACATTTGCTGTGTCCCAGCTCTTAAAACAGGAATAGGAACAACGCACAGAAACAGGAACAGAAACGGGAGCTGGGGTGGAGGGGGGCAAGGGCACGACTTTGGCTTTTCAGCTTAGATAAGCCGGCTGCCGCTGCTGCTGTTGCTGCTGTTGCTGCTATCGTATCTCTACTGTAGCAGACACAGTTGGCTCAGTTGGGCTCGAGGGTTGTTTGGCTGCTGGTTTGACATGCAGATGTGACGAGCGCGGATTTGTTTCGTGTAGTGAATGTTTTTTCTCTCGCTTTGACAAGGACAACTTGATTTTTTTTCTATTTTGTTTTTTGAGCGATGCGCTTTTTTGGGGCGTAATGGAAATCCTTTTTAAGCTTGAGCGACGACAACAACAACAACAACAGCAGCGAGGAGAAAAAGTGTTCGCGAGTGCATTTGACACTTTGTACTTGATGGATTATGCTTAATTATTGATTAAATGGGCTTGTACTTGTCAGCCCAAATGCAAAATCCATTACCTATTTTGAATATGCCCGGCCAGAAATTAGATTTACATTTTTTGCGATCAGCCAGAGAAGAGGAAGAATTTATAATTTGACACACGCTGGGCGCGCACTTTTGATGGATGCGGAGGCTGAGGCTGAGACGGAGGCCGAAATACAAAGTCCAAAAGGCTGAGAATTTACGTCAATGTCAATCGTTGCTATCGATGCGAAGCGCCGCTCTCCCTCTCCCTCTCTCTTTCACTCTAACCGCTTTGATACATGCATATCAATGGGTGCATGCGCTTGTACGTGTGTGTGTGTGTGTGTGCACAGAATCTGTTGCCTGGTCACGCAGAAGAAGACGAAGACGAAGACCAAGTCGAAGATGTAGCAGAGGAAGACTGAGAGCCGGCGTTGTCGATTGAAGCGATAACGCGAAGCCTTTCAGTAGATGCCGCGTCGTTATTTTTCGGTTGTCGCTTCATCTGCTCTGATTAATTCTCTGTGATGAATGCCGCAGCCACTTGCTACGCTGCCTCCGGACTGGACTGGACCAACCCAGAGAAGAGCCATTGCCAGAGCCATTGCGAGAGGCAGCGAAGCTTTGATTTATCGACATTCCGATGAATGAGCCGCCATTTTAGAGGCGAGCCTCACGTCTGTAGTAGGTGCAGGCTATGGCTGCAGCATGCGTAGCTTTTCCGAGCTGGAAAAGCTTTCGTCCGCTGCTGAGCTTTCACAGAGTGCAGGCCAACGATAGCTGGGCGAATAGTTGCCAAGCGAAAGCTGAACTCGAACTCGACGTCGACGTCGAAGTCGAGTGTGAAGGTTGCATACTGTGTGGTACCTTTTCCACACAGTTTTCCCGCTTTTCAAATCCAGTCGGGCATTGGCGAGAAAAACCTTGTCGCAAATTTCCCACTATTTCCCCACTATTTCGTGCTCAGCTCTCGTGCAGCCACAAGCACCGCCCGTTAAAAAATGGCTGCGCATTTATCTACAGACCTCTCGCCGTGGGAGTGAAGCGTGCCGCTATACGAATGTAACCCTCGTGCGCTCTCGCTGTCTCGCTCGCACACTTCCCCTCAACAGCAGCCACGACAGCCGCGCTTATCGCGCCACTCTTTTTCCATCGCTTTGCTTCCTTTTCTGTTCGATTTTCCTTTTCTCGTGCCACAGTAATAAGCAATACAAAACTTTAATCGACGCTTTACAATTCTAATGTGCCCGTGCATAATCCCAGCCCCCCAAAAGTGTATTTAAATCAATGTACAACAAAGAAGTACAAACAAATCTCATTGTTGAGTCGCACAAATTAGACGAAATGCGTGAAAAACTCACTGAATATGCAATATATTTCATATATACATATATGTCTACCTAGAAAGCAATCGAAATAACTAAGAGCTAGGTTCTTAGAAAGAAGGAATTCCAATGTAATAGGTTTGCGTAGAAATGTATATTTTGTGAATGCAATGAATAGTGTTAGAATATATAGAAAAAACTTATTTATGGGTATACGATGAAGGATATCCAAAAAACATAATGGTAAAAGGTATTTTAGTAGATGGATAACAAGAAATTATGTATATGGATCAAATGGGGGGGGGGGGGGGGTGATTAAACATATAGATATGCATATAGAGTGTCATGCAGCATATGTATCAATATGTTTATGAAGATACAAAGTAGATAAGTGAATACAAAAAACTTGTTTTATTGAGAGATTTAATTACTTAATTGATATAGACTAGATACATATACGAAATACTGAATACTAGAAATACAAGATTGCATTTATACAACGGGCTAGATACTCGAGATACTTGATACTAGATTGTCACGATAGTATAGATAGTAGTATGACAGTTTGCTTTACTCCATATATATGAAGTATTCGAATATTCGTAAAATAGTTAGTTAAAAATAGTTTAAATGTAGAAACCCCTTTAAAGCCATGTTTCATATAAAACATAGATTTATAACAAACATATATGACTTTAAGAAAGACACAATCCATATGAAAGTCAGATACCTTAGCTCTGCTCCCTTGATTTAAAATGTGCTAGAATAAATTGTTTCAACTCGACATAAAATCATATCAATCTTTATATAGCTACGGCTTTTATTTATTCTAACAGCATTCATATATATGTATGTAAATTCACAAATATATAAAATTGATAATAAATGCTTCTTTTTATATAGTATTTTTATGATTTGATGCACGTTTGCGGAATTTTAAGATGTGGATATTTATGGCTTTTCTTTTGTATTTTAGCACCGAAAAAAGAAAACTTTGATAAAAAGCAATAAAATATATTAGAATATAAAATTGGAATAATTCTAACCATACTATATGAAAGGCTAAAATGCAGTTCTGCTAAGCTGAATTTTCTAGAAGCTACCTTCATATTTTCTGCCCATATTTTATACCCTGTTTATAATTTCTTTTTTTTTTTAATTTTTCACTGTTATTTATTCAAATTTTGAAGTTTCCTTGAATAAACTCATATTTGTTGATTGACAGACGCAATTATCTGATTTGTCACGGCGCTCAGAGTTTCTTTCTAGCCTGGTGACAGATGCCAACGAAGGCAAGGCGTTTTCACCAAAAACCTAATCTTTAGATAACAAAGAGCGCATTAGCTAATCAACCCTGGAGAATGCTTCAACTGCTCAATCAATAAATGCTGACTTTAATGAGAGTTCTATTAAAAAATTCTATGAAAAATATATTGATATTTAAAAAAACATTTTTATCTATCTTATTTTAGGAATCTATTTGATTCATTAAAGATTTAAATTGAATATATATACATCCATATCCATGTCAAATGCTGTGCAATAACGGTTTACTCACTTCGTATATCTATATTTAGACAGTCCATTTAGTACAGAAATAATTACCACAATCCACAACATAATAACCGAAACCGTAGCCGACACAGAACCCGTAACCGAAACCTGAAAACGTGTCGCCAAATTTCATGTTTGTGTTGCCAGAAAACAATGTCAGATCTCAACTATTTGGAAAAGCTCCGCCCAACCGCTGCGCCAGCTTAACTATGTGCCGAAAAGGAAGGCAAGGCAAGGCAAGTCACATAGTGTCCGGTACGGTCAACACCCAGAAGTAGACCCAAAAATACCATTTTTAGAGGCGACGTAACTAAAGTTTTAAATTTCGGACATTTGTTCGTCACGGCCTGGTTAAGCGAGTCGTTGCGGCAGGGGTTGAAGCTAAATGCCTCGACCTGAACACGGACATGGCCAAAGGTGTGTGTGAGTGTGAGTGTGTGTGTGTGTGTGAATGTGTGTAGAGCCTGAGGGATTGAATGTGTATGCAGGCCTAAGACAACTGCGGCAGGAGCAGCAGCAGCAGCAGCAGCAGCAGCAGCATTAGCAGCGAGGACATCAGCCAACATCAGGACGAGAACGAGGACGAGAACAAGTCATGTGAGTCCTTGTATTTAGTGGCATGCGAGCGGTTGGAGGGCGAGTCCTTGTAGTTAGCTGAATGTAGTTTGTTTGACATCTATTTAAAAGTTTAATCGGATGAGTGTAGTCTGCGTGGTTAGGCTGACCAAAACACTGTGTTTTACATTGTCATTGAGTTCGGCATCAGTGCCGCAACGAAGCACCGAAGCACCAAGCAGCACAGGTGCGACCAGGTGACCAGCCAGCTGGGTCACCTGTCAACGGACAGCGTGCTTAAATCTCTTCGTCTGGCAACCACCCAACCACCAAACCACCCAAAAGCAGCCAAAGCTGGGTCAGCCTGTCGCCAGCCAGCACTTGAGCCAATCAGATCGGCGTTCATATATCTATTGAATCGCATTATTGAGTCGAATGGACGGACTAATGTAAATACGAAATCAATATGCTTATAGACTAGTTTCGTAGCGATATCGGGACTTAAGTGGAGCAGCGGCCGGGGCTTATCTGCCGCGCCAGCTGCTAAGTAATTGTCGGCAAATGTTTGTGTTTGTGTTCGCTATCTGAAGGCGGAAACTTGAATGCATGAGTTTGACACTTTGTCCGAGTATGCGACAAGAACAAGAATGCTTATTCAAATGTTATCAATGACAACAATAGCCTCACACCCCTCAGCCCCCTCAGCCCCTCTAGCTGTGGACTCGTGCAAGTGCGAAACTTTTAATTAAATGCCTAATAGATGTTTGTCACTCTTGTGGGCTTCGCTTCGATTCGGCTCGCTTTGATTCCGTCTCGTGATCTTTCGTGTCATGTCTATATGGTCAGCAATTAATTTTCACCTGCCAGCCAGCCAGCCAGATAGTTTGTATCAGTGGGCAGCAGCGGCAGTGGCAGTAGTTCACAATTGTTCGCATTTGGTAACAGGCGATGGCCGACTGCAACTTTGTGCACTTTGAACCACCGCCGCAGCGTTTGATTTGCCGACCAAAGATTAGCTGTGGCGCCTGTTCCCCTCCCCCCACCTACCTATATATCTAGTATATACATATAGACAGTATACTTATATTCATATGTTTAGTAATGTCCAGATATATTTAATTTCCTTCTGCCCCATCGATATGCGCCTCTAATTTAATTAATTAAATTGAAAAGCCAATGCACAGACAACATCTACCAATTAGAGCTCTAGAATATCCAGAGAAGTATATTTAAGCATATCTAGCTTAGTGTTTGCTAGTTTTTGGTTGAAAATTGACTCATGCTATGCAAAGTTTTCTAATAGAATTCAATTAATTAATATGATTGATTGACTCGATATGGATATTGAGATAAAAACATTATTGAATATGAAAAGTTGAGTTTGCTTTTTCATGTCAACAGGAAATGCCAAAGTCAAGTCATCAAAAATTTAAAGCTGATTTCAATGACTAAATAAAGTTGTCTCTTACCTTCTTAGCCAGGTAGCGGCGTCTAAAATCCCATTTATAGGTGAAGATATACGTACTAGTATATCTTACACTAAGAGTATCTATAATAATGATAATGATGATGATGATAGGTGATAAAATGCTAGTACTGACGATGTCCATGTAATTGATAATGATACAAAGCAAAGAAAATAATGATGCTGATAATAATAATAATGCTAATGTCAATACTAATGCTAATGGCAATGATAATAACATTGATGATCATCATAATAAAAAAAACTATTGCTATCAATAACTAATTATAGGTAAGATTGTGCAAATGTTAGTGCCAATGCTAATGCTAATGACAATGATAATAACAATATGGATCAACATGTTGATCAATAGCTAATAATGGGAAATTATTATGCTAGTGCTGATGCATTTTACGAATGCTGATATTAATAAAAACTCTAATAATCATTAACTCATGATCAATGACTATGGATAATGATGTTGGAAATAGTAATTATAACAATCTGTAATAATATTGACTACTATCAATGAGTAAGATAAGAATAAATTACAACAAAAATAATGTTCGTTCTATTTATTTATTTTTTTTATTTTTTATTGATTTATTTATTTATTTTTTATTGATTTATTTATTTATTTTTATTTTATTTTTTGTAATTTTTCTCCAAAAGGAAATTGCAATTCACAGTCTGCACTTGCACATTTATAAATGTCTATGAGACTACGCGTAGAAGGGGGCCAATCCATACATAAATACATCATACATAATATACCTTCTCTACTGTCGTATTATATATCATAATTGCTGACTCTCGGATACGTGTAATGTGTACTATGGGCATATTCTTGGGGCTGGCCATTGTAGGGTTCGCTCGGTGTTTAGCACCTTTGCGTGGCTTTGGCGAGCAAAGCGCCGCAGCTGAACGCAGCAACTTTGCTGTAAATAAGTATTTTGTACGCACGCACACCCTGGCATGCATGCACATACATACATATGTATGTATGTAGATAGAATACATGAGCTTGCACACACACACACATGCGTTTAGTGCTCGATTGCTGGCTGGCTTTGGTCAATTAACTGTGCTGACACTGACTATCCGTCTCACTCCCTCTCCCTCCGGCTCAGACCATGCGACTGCCAGTGTGGAGCAAAGAGTGAAAGAGCGGCAGGGGCATATGTATGTGCATGTATGTATGTGTGTGTGTATGTATATTAAAATCGCAAAGCTGCGATTTCATTCAGTAAAACTTGGGCCTGCAGTTTTCGGCTTTTGCATAATACTGACTTGAATGGCAAGTGCAACTATTGAGTTGGCCAGCATAGTTCGGCTAGTGTAAGCTAATTAGCGTAGAGTAAAGGAGATCGCCAGCTATTTGAATGCCAGGCCGGCGCAGTTTGTTTACAAATCAAATGCAAATACATTGAGCGTCGCAATTAAGAGAAAATTATGTGATTTGCTCGAGCTGGGCGGTCGGACCCCACAGCTAGCTGGAGTGAAGTGGCTCCCTTTGGGGAGCGCTGCCCCTGACTGAAATATGATCGGCGATCGCATTTACAAACACAAATGTAATCGCGGCCCATTCGCGTTCTGCAGCGCTTGCAGTTCTTGCGAGCTGTTTTATTTTTTTTTTTTTTTCGCTCTTTCTTCTCTTTCCATTTCATTTCTTGTTGTTGCTGCTTTGGTGGTCTCAATAGCCCATCCGGTCGAAAAGCAGCGGACGGACAGCGCGTCGGACGGACGGACGGACAAAACTGTTGTCGACGCCCCAGTCACAACTGCTGCCTACATTCAGATTCCGGTGTGGTGTAAGAATGTCGCGATGGCTTTGCACCCGCTCCCCCTCCCCCTCCCACGACACCGTCCAGCGCCCCTCCTGCCGGCTGCCTCTGGCTTTTGCTTACGCGAATCGCGAATTGCGAATTGCGGATTGCGAATGCGAGTTTTGCATGAATAAAAATTATGATTTTGCTTACAACGGATCATGCTTAATTGGCAAAAATGTGATTCATGGCGTTTTGCACTTTCGCTGCGAGCGAGTTGTTGCAGCAATTGCGATTTTTACCCCTCTCCTCTCCTCTTTCCTTCACTTGTTTTCTTTACTTGTTGTTTCGTTTTCTTTACTTTTGTGAACAATCGCCTAATGGACTTTTGTAACCGATTCCGCAGTTCCGCCGTATCGCGTGTGCTGCCAAAGCTCTTTTTTTCATGTTAGGCTATATCAACATATTGATATGACACACACACACACACACACACGGATACACACGTGCATACGTTAATTAGTAGATATGTAAACCAATTTTGAGAAGATTTTCACGCCATTAACAGCTAAAATAGGCTCGCGCTATATTGTCCACTTCGACATCGACATTGTCGTTGTTGTTGTTGTTGTTGTCAAGCTCATAAATACGTCATGTTTAATTATTGAAATTTTAATTGAGAATAATGAACGAACGCATTACGCAGCTGCAGTCGCTGACAATTATAGCAGTTAGCATCAATTGGCCGATATTCGATTAAGCCCCGTCGATGGATTGTTTTTAAGTGCTTTGCCACAAATGATTTGTATTTCGATTTCATTATCATTATCATTGTCATCCTTATTGCTGTTATTCTCACAATTAGCGCACTTCATCAGCTTAGTTTTATGTCCAGCCTGGAGAGACAAGAGACAAAAAGAAAACAAACAAACACACACACACACACACATGTGAAGAAACATGTTTGATCCATTAGTAACATAAACAATTTTACGGGTATTTTATGTCTTTTATTTACCATACACAATATAAACATAACTCTATGTTTATTCAGATATTTCTACCTGATGATATCTGAAAATTTCATTTTAGATATTATAAACTATGAATACGGTTTCAACTGCGATCTCTGGTATCTATTAAGGGAATACCCTTAATATGCAAAGCCTTACAAAGCGACCTGCTTTATATGCATATCTATTTCAAATATTCGCTTAGCACTATCAATGCAGCTAATCGCTCAAATATTTGGAATAAAATAAACGGGCAAAAAGTTTCTATTCCAATTGGAGGTCTCTAAATATGTATGAGTTGTGTGTGGGTCTGCGGACCGAGGCGAGGCTGGCATTGTGGAAAAGTTTTTGCGTCTGGATTCTTAATTCAACAGAACACGCAAAGTTAATAAATTTCAAAGTGAATATGTTTTCACCAACATGCACTTAGTCCACAGCGAACGGCAGCTCGGACGTTGCCAAAGAAATGGCCAGAAGCAGCTGGATGGGAGGGGGAGCAGGCGGATGGTGGAGCAGGAGTGAATGGAAATGTTGCTTGCGGCGTGGCTACATTGTTTGCAACTACAAGTAATTAATTTTACCACTACAAGGTTTTAATGACTTCTAAAAACTTTTGAGCACTGCTGGATAATCCGGCCTGCTACGCTCTAAGCTGGAGGGGGCGCGTGGGCGTGGGCGTGCCGACAAAAGCCTACGACGACTATTGTTGCTACAAGCTTGTAAAAATAAATGCAGACCTCAGGCTGTAGCTGGTGCCAGTCTCTGACTTTGTCTGGCCGAGCAGCTTCAGCTGAAGGACGGGGCCAGCCACAAGGCCAAGATACAGCAACGGCAGCATCTAGAGAGATTGAGTCATGCAGTTGGCCGACAACGTGCGGTTTTGGTTTGTTCATATAATTTGAATTTTAGGGTGTAATTAAGGCCATAAATGTATTTGCCATTTAATGGACTTTGGCCAGTGAGACGCGCACACAGACGCAGCCTCCGCAGAGGCCACCCAGGCAGAGGTCGTTGCTTGACTTGACTCTCTCTCACTCTCATTTACTCTCTTACTCTTTCTCTCTGTGTGTGTTTGTTGATTTCCATATTACAACATTTCAGCTACAAAGTGTTAAAAACTGACGAATGTGAGGGAATGCCAAGTGAAATCGAGAAACCAGCAAGACCCCGCACCCAGCAGTGCCCGGGGGCGCCGCGAATGCATTTTAATTTGCATTTATTGGCCGGCATAAATCCCAATGGTATATGTGTGCCATAGCCATAAGCTATACGCGATAAGCAATGGCTAAGCAGAGCCCAGAACAGTGTGCAGTGTCTACACTACACTACACTACACTATGCTACACAAATCGGGCCACATTCGCACTCATTGTGGGGTTTTTGGAGCTGTTTTTCTTTTCATTTTTTTTTGTTTTCGTGTGGCCAATGTGACGACAGTTTGCTGTCGCCGTTGCGGGTAGCACAAAACAAATACAAAAATAAAAAAAATAAAGAAAAACAGAAAAAAAAGAGAACACTCTGAATTATAAACATTTTAAATTGAAATAACGTGTCGCAATTTTTTTTTTTTTTTTGCTTGCCACCACCAAAAAACAGAAGAAGAATCGAACTGAGGAGAGAGAAGCGAGCAGCGAAGAGAAACTTCAAAAACGTCGTTAACGCTTACCTACCGCGCATTCTGCAATCGAATGCGATTGATCTCACACTATATATATATATATATATATATATATATACGAGTGTAGAGTGGGCTGTCGGGGGCGGGGGGCAGCCAACCCCAAAGAACCAGGCAGCAGCAGAATGAATGACAATAGCAACAGCAGCCAGGCCAGAGCAAGAGCTGGAGCTGTAGCTGGAGCACAGGACAGAGTTTTGGGACTGAGCGGACGGACGGACGGACGAACGGACGGACCAAACAGTCGCAGGAAGTGAGCTGAGGCGACTGTCCTCGCGTGTGTCTGGCGGTGGCGGTGGCGGTGGCGGTGGTGCGATGGCATAGGTGACATAGGTGGCAATGACAATCGCGACCGGATGCTTCAAATCAGATATTGTTTTACTTTTGCGCCTTCATTCAGCATTTTGGATTGTCGATTGTCAGCGTGTCTGTGTCGCTGTTTTTGCTTTGTGTGTGCTTTTGTCTCGAGTAGCACCACCAGCAGCACCACCACCAAAAACAACAACAACAGCAACAGCAGCAACAGCAGGCAGCTCGCTTGCAATTTGAGGCAAGTTGCGGATTAAATAAATGTGTCGCGACTGCGACTGCATTAAAGCTGTTTCGTGTTGCCTCTCTTGTGGCAGTGATGCTGCTCCGACTCCTGCTGATGGGGCCACGACTGACGCTGGCCTGAATGAAGTCTGAGTCGTAGATCTAATCGAATTTAACACCATCGACGTGGCCTGCGCCTGGAATATGTTTATGTTCAGTCGTTGACAAATTCAGTTCTCAGTTCTCAGTTCTCAGTTGGGTGCGCAGCGCTTAATTAAAATACATTGGTTCCACTCCACCAGGAGCTTACAACGGTGTCCGAGCTGGTCCATACCAAATCTATTAGTTGATAAAGTCCGTGCAACGGCCCTAAGCCACTGGGACACGCCGCCAGTTGGCCCGGTTATTGTCTCAATTGAAGCAATGGCCATTGCCATCCCGGCTCAGTACGGGCCAAAAGCAATGCCAACTTCCGCTTGTCAAGTCAGTCGTCGATGCGTCGTGGAATGTCCCGCCTGGGCTTTGGCTTTCATTCATGAGAGAGCTCCAAATCCCACCGGGAAAATAAGTAAGAAAGAAATGCGGTGTGTGCGATCCGAACCTTTTTTCTTTTTTTTTTTTTTTTTTGTATTCTACGTTTATTTTTTTTCGTGTTGCCTGTTAACAACGCTGCCGGTGCTGCAGCAGACGCCGAAGTGTCAACAAGCCAAATTGACAGCCATTGGCAATGGCAAAACAGAAACGATTTTGGAGATTTGTCATTGATAAGTCGGCCACAGTGCCAAAACTGAAGAGGCCCAAGTCGAAGCCCCAGCCCAGTCGAAGTCAAAGGGAGGCCAAGTGCAGGCAAGTTTTCGTAGAATTCCGTCGTTCCGACGTTCCGTCGCTCCATCCCGGCGCGGCTCAAAAGGGATGGAACGGGGTTGGCTGCGGCCAAGGAAAAAGCCAAAGAGCTGCTCTCGACAGGATTGCTGTGCGGCGGCTGTGCTGCGGCTGTGTGTGGCTTTTCTACTCAACATTTGACTCTTGGCGTGCGGAGCAAATTAATTCACACCTTGCCAATCCATTGTTGGAACAACAACAGCAGCAACAACAACAACAACAACGGAGCTCTACATACATATGCAAATTGTTTCTTACGAATTAAGTGAGGCTGCTCCGTTCTGCATCCATTGATGGCACTTTTTGGCAAGCTGGTACAAATAACTTCTCGTGTTCCACGACCAACAGGCCACATCCGAGTTTGCCATGGAGAGGGAGAGCGAGAGCGAGAGCGAGAGGCAGACAGAAACGGGCAAGCATGAGTCCAAAACCAAATTTTGTAGGCAGCTCAGCGACTGCGTATCATAAATTAGAAACAAAATATGCTCATGTCTTCGTGAGTAGACAAAAAGTGGCACACGGATTGGTTTGGACGAAAAGAGAGTCTCATAGGCACATTACAATAATATTATGTCAGTAATTCGGCCCGGCTCTCACTGATGTACAAGCACACGTACAGCTCCCACTCCAGCGCCTCCTCCTCCTGCTTCGCTAACTCCCACTCCTCCACAGCCATGTAGCAACCGGTTCGCATGAGCAGACACAAGAAACTATCGATTCGGTTGCGTATGCAAAGTGTCGGACGGCGCGACGGCTGCTTTGTAGACTTTTGTGGCCGTGCTCCCGGTCCAACATTGTGTGGGGTCAAAAAAATAATTAATTTAAAATTCCCGCGGCGCACACCGAAACGACACATTGAAAGCTCTTAAAGGCCCAAATTACGACGATTGTACCAGAAACAAATGAAAGAGGCACACAATAACAATATTTCTGACACATTTGCTGTTTGTAATGCGATTGTCAACGGCAACTCCGACGACAGCCGAATTCGGCAGCTCGATCGATCTATGGCATACGAGTATGCCAGGCATGAACCCCATCAAAGACCTACACATGTATTCACATCGCAGACATAAATTAAATAATATATACACGCAGAAATACATATACCTATCCACATAGACATGACCGAACAGAAGCCTTTAGTCATTGTCTGAGACATGCGTAGCCATAAATATAAATCGAGTGTGACTCTTTGTAAGATTTCATTATGTTTATCCACTGGCATATTATTCATGAGCAGAGCTGCTTAGACTAGAGAGCTAATAATAGCTCGCTTTATGGTTCGAATCAATGCTTCTCCAGTCTCTCAAGTACATCTGTGATATAACCTAACCAATGAGTTTGGTTAGTGTGAGGGAAGTTCAAGATCCGAATGTGTAACCTATTTCTGTTGTACTACTGTTATATTTATTTACGAATTCTGTTATACAACTTTTAGGCTTATTTTTATTAATGTTATACAACTGTTATACAACTATATATATAGTTATAGTTCGTTAATATTTCTGTTATACAACTGTTATACTTCTGCAATACGCATATCCTGATACTCCTTCCTCATTTGTCATGATTGACTATTTATGTATTGCTATACTAACTTTTATATATTAAAATACTTCGATTATATAACTTTTATTATGCGAAATGTATACAACTGTTAACCTAGTGTTATACCAATTTTAGATATTTACTATCTTCTAATTATTATACTGTAATACTACTGTTATTCTATTACTATACTACGATTACACTGTAGCTGTGCTACTCTAGTAGTATAATGACCACCGTTATACTATTATACAACAACACCTTTAAATGCACCTATATAAACCATTGAAGATAGACCTATTGTGATTTAATTTTATATACAAAAAGTTCGCAAAGTCTATTTCCTAAATTGCCCACAGTTTATGTCCACAAATAAAAGATAACTGTGACAAGTCATTTAGGGCATTTTGAATACATACATAAATAGATCCAACGAGCGGTACGTTTTGATGTGGCCAGTTAAGTACGGGCATTTACGCTGTCCGGTCTCCAAGTGCGGACCACTGAGAATGGAAATGAGCCTTAAGTACTTTCACCAAATGCTCTACCGGGCATCCTTCCTTAGTCGTATGCCTAACAATGTGATAGCCCCAACTGACGACGTGTATTCAATTAAGTCGGGAGTCGCACGTTGCAAGTCCGAGTCAGAGTCAGAGTCGAAGTCGCAGTCGCAGTCGCAGTCGAAATGGCAACAGTGTTAGCTCGTTTGATAAACGCAACTCGTAAATCATCGGCGAGGGCTGAAAGATCCCCCTTGAAGTACCGCTTTGGCTGATGTTGGCCACGTTTTCGTAGGCAGGTGCGGAAAATTACTTTTTATATGCTCCCTTTTAGTGGTTTATTATGACAAAAACAAACGCGAGGCCAAATTTGAGCGCACATGCGAACGGACGAACGGGCGAACGGGCGAACGTACAGCGGGACGGACGGCACATGCGCGACGTCCAAGCGAAGAAGTGTTCGCCTCTCTCACTCTCGCTCAGGGTGTCGGGGTTGGGCCGATAAAGACACAGACAGAAAGCGCTATAAGCGCTATAAACATCATAAAACAGCAATAAAGAAGCCAAAACGAGAAGAAAGAGAGAAGAAAACAAACAACCGCTAGCTGCACAACATAAATCATCAAATTGTTAGGAAGATCCATTATAGCCCATTACCAACGCCAGCGAACAGCCAACAGGCAACAGCCTACACCTGAGCTATCGTCATTATCATCAGCATTGTCATCATCATTCGCCATCAGCATTATTAAAATGCCGTTTTGCTTAATTTTATTTTATTGTTTTTAAGAAAAATTCAACCACAAATACCAAAGGTGCTCAGCCAAAGAGACTCAACTACGAAACACCATTCCACTAATCGGGTGGTCGCTCGCACGTACCGAAGGCGAAGAAGAAGAAGAGGCAGGAGGAGCAGCAGCAACAGCAGCAGCAGCAGCAGCAGCAGTAGCTGGGCCCAAAGCGACATCAAATACTCTAACAAGACGCTAACGAACACAATGAGTAGCAGGCGAATTCAAATTTATGAATGTGAATGAGATACGCCAAAGATACGAGATACCAAGTTCGACTTCCACTTTGACTGCGAGGCAGAGTCGACTGAGTCGCCTGAGTCGCCTGAGTCCGTCCACTCCCGGAGCCGTAGCTGACCGGGTGTGCACGTCCGTTTGTCGAGCGGCTCGCTTAGCGTTTCCTTGGAAGTGGAAATGAGTAATACTTTTTTTCGGCTCTGTGTGTAAGTTATTCAATTTTGTTTTTTTTAATTAGATTTGGAGGCGTTGATAATGGAGGTGGATGATAAAGCTAATGCGTGTCATGCCCGGCTACTGTTCAGCGGGCAAGCACACACTGTTTATGAACAATGAAAATATTAATAAGCCTATTAATGATCTGGTCGAAACACGGAAATACATACCGCCGCATAAGGCGCTGCTGCATGCACATATATGTCTGCATATTATACCAAAAATAATTTAATGAATGAACATTTTTTTTCTTCACATATTCGTATGCCTTCTTCTACAATATATATATATATAGATATATGTATATAGCCGTAAATATCGCTTATAAAGTCAGCTGAGTTGCATTTTCGGTCAGTTGATTCATTTTCAGCATAGCTGGCAAAAATTTCGAATTGTGAATTGTGAATTGTGAATTGAAAGCCAAACCGATATTAATTCATATCACTTCTGACCTCTTTACACAGAGTCGAAGTCCTCTTCTTCTTACCTGAGCATAAGTGATCGAGGCTCGTATGACTATTTTATTACTCACGTCCATCCGAATTTCCTAGAGCACAGGGCACAGCTGCCGATGCGCCAAAAATAGAAAATGGACCTGGGTGCGGCTGGCGGGCTCTTTCTTCTCTTCTTTGATAATGATTTGGGTACCCAATGAGACCCCAAAGAGCGCTTATCTAGATCACATCTACTAGTGGCCGCGCAGCCGCCGTCAAAGTGTCTGCCGGAACGGCTTCTGTCCCGCCAGCGTGACGGACTGCCGCACTCTCGCACTGCCGGAGGTCTTCTCAGTCGAAGCGTTCTCTCTCTCTCTCCCGCTCTCTCTCGTCTCATGTTTGATTGGGGAACGTGCAAGTGCTGGTGCGTAGATGTTCAAAGATTGTTAAATGATACTCAAACAGCAATTTGGAATTTATTTGATGCGATATTAATCGCCCCGGACAAGGGTTACGCATTGTTGTAAAAACACACCTTGCCTTCGCTTATTCACTTAGCTCGAGTTCGAAATGGAATTCTTGCCCGCTCTTTCGATCTCGCTGTCTCCTTCTGTCGCTCTGTATATATATAAATATGTCTCTCTCTCGCTCTCTCTCTCCCTCTCTCTGTCTTTTACTCTCTTCATATATGTAAATATATTTCCTTTGTATCTAATTTGTTTATCATTATTATCATTATTATTACTTGGATTATTTCTTTTCTGTAAGTAGATTATGGAGGTACGGCAGGACGTTGCCTTTTCAATCATCTCAGCTGTCTCAGAGTCCTGCTCAATTGCTGCCCAGGCTCTTTACTAACTGACTTTACGTTTATTAATTTAAATCCTATATAAATTAACTAACTTCTAGCTCTACTTCTAGACTATATTCTGAGCACCCTGACTGCATATATTATAGATTCTCTTTGATTCCTGCTATAGAAGCACTCAAACTTGTTAAATAGCTGTGCTACTACGTCGCGCTTTTGCATATGCATTACAATTTAGCTATAGATTCGCTGTCTCGCTGTCGAGTTTTATGCAAAGCAAACTAGACTCGACCCCTTTGGCCCATTGACGACCCGCTTGACTCGTAATCGGAACTTTTAATGCGTCCAAATGTTTAACAAATTGTGAGCGATGTGACAAGGCAGGACTGAAAGGCTTAATGAGCTGCGCTAGTGCTTCACATTTCCACATATTACCATGCAGTCAATCTATATACATATAGATATACATATATATAGATATATTTATAAATGAACACATGTTCGGTTCGCATTGTCTGCGGACAGTTTTGCATACATTTTGCGGCGCCCAATTGGCAATTCAGATGGATGCGGCTAGCTATGTGCGTATGTATTGTCTATATAGTGTGTTAATGTGTGTGTATGTGTATGCGCATACATATGCATATTTGGGGAACACATGTCAACATTCCATGAACACATGTACCAAGTTTTACACATACACGCACCGAGCAGCTACATGCATGGATACATGTATATATCCACATGCAGATTTCAGTGGATGGGCACAGCGGGCGAGAGAGAGAGAGCGAGAGAGTGTGTCTTTATGCGAGTGTGTGTGTGTGTGTGTAGTGGGTGGTCTCTCAATTAATTAATTGCCTTTGCCAATCTATGGGTGTGTGCATGTGTGTGTCTGGCATTTGGGCAAACTGCAATTAAAACACTTACTAGCAAATGTGTCTGCATTGTGCGTGTGCGTGTGCGTGCGTGTGTGTGTGTGCGTGTTGAAATAATGGTGTGCGAACACAAACACTGCGCCAGCGGCAAAGAGGTCGCCACTCTACACAAATAGTTTGTGACCTTTTGGTTGTTTTACAAACAAGCCCCCAAACAGTTTGGCTGCCCGTTTCGCGCCTCAATGTCACACGCCTATGTTGCTGCCGTTGTTGTTGCTGTTGTTGCTGCTGTTGTTGTTGCTGTCATTATTGCTGCTGCTGCTGCTGCCTCTGCTGCTGTTGCTGAACAAGAATGAAAACCAAAAAGACGCCGGTGTTTGGAATTGCAAATTGCCAACGGCCGGGGCCGTCGCGTCGCATCGCATCGTTGAGTCCAGGCCCATTTTAATTGTTTACATTTTATTTAGCTTTCAGCGCTTATAATTATTAATTTCACTGACACCCATTCCGCTGCCCCCCCCCCTCCCCCTCCCCCTCCCGTACACTTTACGCGCTCTTTCTTTGTCGTCTCTTTCAGCTGTGGAGCTGCAGTTGTGGGTGTTGTGTTATTGGCTTTTGCGAATGCAGCAGAAATGTGTGCAGCAACAACAAAAACAACAACCAGCACAGTGGGAGTTGCAAGCGCAGCCATTTGCAGCAGTGCAGCCACAGCTGAAAGCTAAAGCAATAAACAAGCTGGTTTATGAAAATAAAGCCGAGCATTTTATACACTTTAATATGCATACACAGACTGATTGCAGGCAGTGTTTTTTCCACTTGTTCGTTTGCTCAAAGCCGATTTACGTCTGCAGCGAATGCACTTTATTTGTGCAGCCCGATTGAGATATGATGGAGATTGTATATAGAGTGGGAGAGATTTCATATAGCGCGAGATCTGACGACTGCATTCCAACTCACGAACCAGATTCGGAAACTAGCTCTTGCACGATTCATTTAAAGGAATATAGTTGCAATGGAACAAGGTTAGCTCTAAGACTCCATATAAGAAATCACATTTCGTATCAATTCCTGGTTTACTTCTGGCTTTACAAGCAATTATTGCTATTGTTCATATAGATGTACATATCATCCAAAACTACCTCGACTTTGCATCGATCTATTCCTATATCTACATTTGCACACAGATAACCTTATATTGAGCTATTCATATATCACATTTTAATACTTCCATTCACCCACACTTTATTCAACATTCCTAGGGTATCTTAGGCCTAGCACACCCCACATATACCACTTATATGCCAATCAATCTGTGCTGGAAGACTACACAGTTGGAGGCAACATCGTCAGTTTCGTTCTTTATTCATGGCGGGCAGCGATGCACGCGACTTCTGGATCAGACTGCACTCAGGGCCGAAGTCTAGATAGAGCTGGAAGAGTCAGAGTCAAAGAGTCGTAGATTGTCGACACGAAACGGACTATCACTAACCACTTTTGAGGCTGTACGCCGTTAGGGAGTACACGACCATGCATATAGCCTGTGCTACATAGCTATATGTAACTAGGCAACGAACGAGTCAACTGTGTGTGTGAGAATCGCAGAGGAAGGCTCAAGTGCTCAAGTGCTCAAGTGGAACCGGAGCTTACATCGTGTTCGAGCAGCAACTTAGGTGATAATTGCGCCTCCACTATCAGCTTTTGGCGTGAGAGACCGAATAGGACACGACTGCTTAATGTACTTATTAAAATTTCAGATGCTTAGGCAAACGTATTGCCCATATACACTTGTGTCTATGTTAATGTTGGATTAAAATAGTTATCGTGTCTACCCAAACACAATGGAAGTGTTTTAATCTGTTATTGCGTGTAATTATTTTGGATTTTAAATAATTTTAATGATCTACAAAGTTTAGTTGTAGTTGAGATTATTTAGATTTATATATAATATATGTTTATGACCAAATAGCTGGGTCTAAATCACGCTCAAAATTCAATTATTATGCATTTTTTGTTTATAATAAGTATTATAATGGAGTTGTAGCGGCCATACAATGTCTATATGGTCACAAATGTCTCTCGAACGGATCGAAGAGAATATACTTTGTTGTCTCTGCTGACTTCGACTGTGACACACTGCGTTCACTGCTCGCTGCTGGCTGTACGTGATTACAGTGTGTTTGCTCAGATTTGGGCGGAAAACATGTGTAGCTCGACTGCTAATGTTAATGTCGATTGTAGAGCCGGGTGCGTTGCTGCCGTCCTGCATGCGAATTAGAAATTAATTCGCCCTTGAATGAATATTAAGTACAAGCGCTGAATGTCAGCTTGCGTTTGCCGCGTGTGCAACTGCATTTGAGTTTCAGCAAGTGGCGGTGCCCATGATTTATAGGGCTCGAAGAACTCCCCGAGCGCTCAATAGGGACATTCCATTGATATTCCTTGTCCCCTAGAGAAAGAGAAGGAGAGCGAGAGAGGAGAGGTGAGAGTGGAGAGTGGAACCGTAACGCTTTGCTGTCAAGCGCGTTATACTTTCAGTGCGTTCCCACGGCATTTTACATAAGAAGTGGGCTGCAGTTAGAGAGCGAGAGAGAGAGAGAGCTAGGTGCTGGCACCTGGGCATTGGACTAAGAGCACCTAATTTAACCGGGAAACGCAACTCAAGCATTTGGCAATTAACAGTTTTATTTCTATGAGCCACAAACAATGTTACCGCTGCTACCATCCGCACTGCCAGTAGAAGTGGCAGTAGCTGTGCCAGTGGCAGCTACTCAGGCTCTTACTGCTGCTGTGGCTGTGGCAGCGACTGTGGCTGTGGCAGTAGCAGACTGGCGCGCGTTACGCCTCCATTACACCTTGTTGCAGTTGTTACGCAGTAATTTTATGTCTTTTCTCGGAACAAAGTCATACAAAACGGCGCGGAACTGCCTGCCTTCCATCCAAAAGAGACTCTTGACTTTGACGTTGTCGTTGTCGAGGCGATAATTGCGTGTTTAACTTGATAAGAGGTCTGATCTTTGCCTCCAGCCATTCGCTTGAGCGACATACTAAAGAAAATTCATCTTGCCAACTGCAGTTAGTAATTTCTCAACTTTTTCATATAAAATATACATTCATTCGAGATCCTTATCCACTTGGACGTGGACTTGATGCTTAACCAAAAATTTTAATCTGCTTGGGCAATTTTATGACCTCATTATAACATTTCTCCAATGCTATATAATTCGAATTGCTAGAAATACGTAGGTAATAGCGTAGGTAATACTAAGTACTACTGGAAGTTGTAGTAGATGTAAGAAGGATTAGAAATATGTAGTAGTTAAAATGATAGGAGGAATGGCAGAAGTACCTACTTATATCGTTGAACTCAGGAGGAATAGTAGTAGAAATAGTAGTCTATACACTATTAATAGTAGTAGGAGTTGCAGTAAAGAATTCATTGTTATAGTAGTAATGGTAAAAATATTACTAGCCATTGTCGGCATACTAGTAGCAGTAACGGTGAAATAGTAGTAGAATAGTAGTAGAATACTAAAATTTAGAATAACAAGAACTTGTAGCCACAGAAGCAAGCTGACTATAAGAGTAGTATAAGTAGTAGTAGCAAGAGTAGAATGTAGGAGTAGCAGATGAAGAATGCATTAGGAGTAGCCACTCAAAAGATAGCGGGAAGTAAGAGTTTCAGCTTAAGTAATCATGCCACTACTCGTAGTAGCAATAGTAGTAGCTCTACTCCATTCTCCATTCCTTCCATCCCTCTTCCGCTTTAGGGCTTTACACAATCGGTGACAAATCAGTGACAATTCTTTTGGCATGGCACAAAGGAAAGCAACAACGGTTACTCGCCTTGTAGATATGCCCACCCAATCGGAGCGTCCATCCGGGCTGAACTGAAATAGTAGTACCACACATTCCTGGGTGCACAGTTCAACAATTGATCTTTGGTCAGCAGGCGTTTAGTACAATAGTTTGATTGTTTGTGCCACTAAATTTGCATAGCCCATTGTGCGCGCTAAGTCGTACGCATTCCGAAAGGAGGCGACGCGGCGAACAGCGAACGGCGGAGGCGGACGAGGGCGGCTGGGCGCCGTGTTTGTCGGCGTCGGTCGTGCGTCATGGAATCGCGGCTCGCGGCTTGCATACATATGCCGCACCTGCGACTCCATGCCAAATCCAGAAGTCCAACCAAAGAAGGCGTTTTTTTAATTGCGTCTACATGCCCGAACTACCAATGAGACTTGTCGTCAGTTGAGCGACTGCCCGATCCGCGGATAGCGATAGCTAAGCCATCGTCGTCGACGACGTAGTGGACGACGTAGTGGCCCCTCTCCAGCTCACCTGCTCGAAAGTGGCAGTCACATGTGCGATAATCCACTTACAGTGCAAATACATACACGAGGCACTGTGGGCAGCTCTCGAAACAGGCGTCGCAACACAGTTTCGTCTAAATATTTGTCCTGTTTCTGTTCGCCAAACTGACAATTGCAAGAGTACAACGAAGCAGTCAGCAGAATAAGATGAAGCTGAGGGAGCAGAAGGAGTTGAAGAAGTGGCACCACTGCAGTGGGTCCATTGTCCGGTCCAGCTGATGCTCGACCATTTATGGCTGGCAATAGTAGTTATAGCTATAGCAGAATGTGGCCTAAACAACCAATCAGCGCATTAACTTTGGCCATAATATCATATAGTCTAACGACAGGCCTAAGTGTGTGCCTCTGTGTGTGTGTGTGTGTGTGTGTGTGTGTGTCGCTTTTAGCTGGCATTTCAAATATTTGAACAGCCGCCAGGGACAACGAATCGATACGATCCGTTGAATCGTTTTTAAGATTCCATTATGACATCCGACACTGTTTACCTATTTGCTCACATTTAACGGATTACTGCGCTTCGGCGCGGAAACCAGCCAAAGATCGCACTCCGCACACAGTCGGCAAATATATGTACATACATATACATATGTATGTATGTAGTTGAACAGCAGCGAAAATGTCTGCCAAGCATCCCATGGCGATCTCCCTCTCCCTCTCTCTCTCTCACTCACACTCTCTCTGTTTGTGTGCTCATCCCATCTGTGTTTAGCAAATAGAAATCAATGGCCGCTTTAGTCTATAGGCTGAAATCAATGGGAATGTGATAATCATTCCGATTCCAATTCCCATTCCGCTGTTCCGAGTCATTGGCTGGCAAATACGCATACAACAACTCGTGTTGTTGTTGTTGTTGCTGTTGTTGTTGCTGTTGAAACAGTCAGCGATGTTTTGCCTTGGCTGCCTTTTATCATTTGTCTTATTTACCCACTCATTGCCGTTGGCTCTAGCTCTGGCTCTGGGTGTTGTCTTTCGCCTGGGTCGGCCGGCAGGCGTGCATCTACGATTTGCATGGACTGTGCGCTCTCGCCTGTATTTGCCTTGTTAATACGAGTACTGTCGCTCGCGCGGCACATTAGTTGGCGACACAAGAGTCGCCTATTCTCCCCTCTCTCTCTCGCTCTCCCTCACGACATTTTTAGCTGTTGCAAAACAGATGCCGCTTGGTTTATTTAGTGCGCGTGCGCATGCGCCTCGCTCATCAGCCGTCGCTGCCGACGCACTGCAGTCGCTGCAGTCGCTGCAAACGCCGGCGACAGGGTACTAGACGGGCGGCTTGGTTAAAGGAATGCCTGAAATGTTTAGGCCAAGTTGGGATTACTGGTGTCCAAACAGTTCGGTGTAGTTCAAAGCGTTGCCAACATTTGATGGTAATTGCCGCTAAACGATTTTCAATGTTAACTTGTAAAAACGTTAACATTTTTAATTTGTGTTATATACTCACGGACAGTTGTTTATATCTGGCCGTGTTGGCCGGGCCAACCAACCGAATGGTCGATCGAGCCAGTCGTTGGCAGTAGCCTTTTGCATACCCATTTCGTGCTTTATCAAGAACATTGACCAACGCAAACGCAGACACGCCATTAATATACCTACCTGCCCAACTATCTGATTGAAAAGTGCAGTAAAATCTTGTTTTTTATCTGATTATCTTACTCAGATATTCACACTCATCAATTCGATGCGAGACTGTTGCTTAAGTCCTTCCGTTTCGTGATCGAGCTGAGCTTGGAATAAAGAAATATTGTATATATACATATATAGAGAGGAATTCTTGAAGTTTCTCTGAACACTTTATATGTAAATATTCCATAATGAAAGATACGGCATCATATATCATTCAACTCCATCTGCATGATTTTTGATCTATCTGAGCGCAGATCGGCTAGCTATAACAAGAAATTCAATGCCACATCAAAGAAGATCTGCTGTTGTTCATAGTCCATTCATATCTGCCTCTCCCTTTCATTCTCTCTCTCTCTCTCTCTCTCTCTCCCTCTCTCATTCTCTCTGTTTGTATTGGTAGTGATGACTGTGCCAGTCTAGGCATGATCATAATGATCATAACGACATAGAGTGCATAAAGTGGAATTCTCGAATCAAAATCAGCTCATTACGGAGGCTAATGTAAGCACAACAAAGCCATTCTGCAAGATTTATTCAACAGCTTTAAGTGGCAGAGCCAGCAGGAGGAGCGGTAGGTAGGAGGAGGTAGGAGTAGCAGTAGGATGATGCAGCGCTAATGACATTATGCACGATCGCTTCAAGGGAGTCGAATTCAGATTTTTGTTAACGAATCAATGCAGTGAAAAGAAGTATTAATAAGAAGCCTAGTAACATTTTTTTCTTTCATTTATTTTGTTGTCGGCCGATACGTACGTACATACATATATGAGCCGAATATGAGACCGAGGTCGAATCTGAAGCGGTGTGAAAAGGCTTTCATTTCAAACGCAAACAATCGCTGAGAGTAGGAATTGAAATTAATTTCATGTATCATCATTAATCAAAACACTCGCATGGTGCATATACATATGTAAGTGGATGTACGTATGTGTGTGTGTGTGTGTATACATTCATCTGTAAGTAGAAAGATGTTGACTGCATTGGAGTAAGTAGTCATGGTCTGGTTTGGCCTCTTCACACACACACACACACACACACACACACACGCTTCTGTATATATAACGATATTCATTCTGCAATCGGGGCCCGCGTCTGACAATTTCAATAGCCAGCGGGGGCGTCGGGGACAGCGGCCCGGGCAGGGACATTCCCCGAGCTCAACTAATCAGCATGCAAAGAAAACAACATTAAGAGTCAACAACAACGACTGGCACTCAACACAATTATGAGAACTGACGCTGCAAGAGTTTCATGTTTAATGACAAGTCACTTTCTGCGCCCCAGTTCAAGCAACGTCATTCAGAAGAGAGCTGGCCCCCCCCCCCCACTCCTGGCTGCCCCTGTGCTGCCGCGCCCCTCCCTCATCACTTGGCCCTAGTGCGCCCCTGGCTCTAACGATGTTTTCTTTGAAAAGTTAGAAGCCGTTTCCAGTAGTTCAATTACAACTTCACCTCACTTCAAGCGTTTTGTCTCGACGGCTGTAACCTCACGCCCTCGACGATAATAGCCACGGCGGAGAGAGCTTCATGCGATGAAATCAAGATGAATCCATATTTAAAGAATACAAATCTTTCATCTATTCAAAATTAAGTGCACTCATAAACTAGATGGATCATGCTGTGTCAAGCCAGACAAACTTTGATTGATTCTAGTGATCAGAAATCTCTAAGCTAATGTCTTCAATGTAGTAGCTCTAAGAATTTAAGTTTACGTACATCAAATTTCATTTGGCCTTTTTCCAGCTGATCAGGATGCACTTCACTCATGCAAAATACATTTCGATAGGCATTTCAATGCTAGGCTCTCTCTTAATTTATTCAGTTTTTCCGGCAGAATAGTTTATTAAATGACTAAAACCTGAAAGCATAATGAATTCAATAGACTGCCAACAGCACTTGATCTAAATACCCATTAGTTTTGTCTTGGGCTAGGCACAGTACACAGAATTGAATTCGAAATCAGTTGTTGAGCCATGCACAGTGGGGCGGGCAGCTTGATTTTCGGATTTCAGATGTCGGGTTTGCGGATGGAGCGGGCTGCACAAAACACATTAACAAATCGTGTCTCAAATTAGAGCTCCAACAACAGCAGCTCCGACACAGAGTTCGACACCGACAACAGATACAAATATTGTCGCTTTTCACTGTACGTATGTGTGCGTGTGTGTGTGTGTGTGTGGGTTGACAATTTTGGGGAACGGTTTTGGCCGTTAACAAAACATGGCATTTAATAATACGTCTACAATACCCATACATAAGTGTTATCGCTGACTAAAAAGCTTTTTGTTGCTACTCGCTCGGTTGTTGTGCTTGTTGTTGCTATTACTGTTGTTGTTGTTGTTGGCGTAGTTGTTGCTGTTGTTGTTGTTGTTGTTGGGGTTGGATGTGTGCCTCTGGTCGTTATATATCGTATGCATCCGTATCGGAGTCGGCTCTTTGTTGCGACTCGTAGCCGTATCTGCTGCTGCTGCTGTTGCTGCTGTTGTTGCTGTTGTTGCTGTTGTTGCTGTTGTTGATTGGCCAGCGAAAGGTTGATACAAATGAGGTCGAACGCTTTTCGAGTCGGGTTTTATCAGCGTTATTAATATTGTAGATCCAATACAAAACACATGCACACACGTGATGCCATTAAATGCCATGTTAAATGTGTTTAGTACCAATTCCGATTTATGTCCGTCCGATAAATATATTCAAATTATATAATCGCCAACACAAGCTTGCGGTGCCTCAAAAAGAAACAACAAACAACAAACAAACAAAAACACTTCTGAATGTCATTCCATTATACATATAATGAAACAATTTTATACGCTTTGTTTGTTAACCACGCTAATTGACAGTTAATCTATGCGGATCAAATGGATTATGGGCAGCAGAACTTTGGGAATAGTAGCAGAAACTATATAAATGATAGCTGTAGCTATATAATATACGCATATATACCATACTAGATCTGCATATGTATAATAATATTTCACTTGCTTTTAATTTTACTCAAACATAATATCAACTCAATGGAATACATGGAAATATTCTCAGCTTTTCCCAACTCTACGCTGAAATATGTTCTCCCTATTCGCCCCAATAGCTTTTATCTGAATGCACCCAGCTCCATTGTCCAGCTGTGTGCGTGGCCGTGGCTAAAAACGTTTGATTAAGCAGTTTCATAAACAATTTCCGCTTTTGGCCAGCTCGAATGCTGGCAAATAAATAAAAATAAGAGTAGAACAATCTGCTTTTTCCGTCAATAAATTGTTTGGCTGTTACAAGCGGGTGTCCGACGGCTCCAGCCACCCCAAAGGAGTGTATGTCATATGTATGTCCTTTGCCAAGGATCGGACTCGCATTCGCCAACTGGCATAGCTACACGGCATAAAGCGAAAATCAACTGAATTCCAGCACCGCGTCATTCGCATCCTGTCATTTATTTATCTCTCGCACAGAGAGCTGTGTGTGTGTGTGTGTGTGTGGCGCGTTCCCCTTCTCCCCAGACAAGGACCTCGTCCTCTTCCTCTTCCTCAACGGAGCTGTATTAGTCGCGTCATCGCTGCTCACAATGAGGATTCAATAGCTCTCCGGCTACCTCCCAGCTGGATGTATAGATATGCGTTTGTGCACACACACACACACACACACACACACATATGTGGCCGTTATATCAATAGAGACAACAATGCGGTTCAGATGCGACAGTCGTCATCCTGTCAAAACAAAGTGTGATTATTGATAATTTATGATGTCACGGATTTTTCCGCACGCCAAATTATTTTTCTCTTACGCAGCCAATGCAATATTTTTTCACGATTTTCCTTTTCCATTGAATGCTTAAATTACTTACAATTTGAAATAGATTTCAACATACTTCTTATAAAGAGAAATATACAAATGGATAGGATATATAAATATGAAATATGGAATATGAAATGTGAAAATTGGAATATGATTCATAGAATAAATCGTAAGAACTATTACAAATGGAAATTAGATATATAAGAAATCGAAATATGATACGATATGGGAAATATGAAATTTTGAGCATAGAGTAAAAAATAAGGAATATAGAAAATGGAATAAGAAGCCGCTTTAAGAAGTAAAATTGGACAGCTATTCAAATAAAGATTCCAAATTCGAATAAGGTAAACCGTCTATAGAGCTACCTTAAGTATCCTTTATAGTTAACACAACTATCCCGATTTGCTCACATACAAATGCACAACACAGGAGTTACGTGAGCATAGACCGTACCTAGATCATTCTCTGGTTAACCAGAGGATCAGTTTGGTCCGAAATCGTGTTGGCTTGGTAATGGCATTAACAGTAACTTTTCACTCGGGCCTCGGGGTTGCGCATGCGTTTTGAATGTTGTGGAAAGGCTCGTCACGTCCTAAGCAAATATTGTCGCAGCGACAGTCGCTGGCAAATGTATGTGGACGAGTGTTTGTTTTAGGGCTGTTTAGCCAGGGATTTAGTGGTTGGCACTGCGGTTATTGTGTGAAAATCTGTTTTTGCGTTTAGTGCTAAACAGTAATGAGCGGAGTAGGCATTATATAAATAACCAAAACAATGGCTTAAATATGCCGTGCCATAAATTCAACAATGACCGGAAGTAATGAGCGGGAAATTGACATGCGTGCCACATGGGCATATATGTACGTATGTATGTACATATATGTATATGTATTTATGTATGTATGTGCATCAGAGATTTGTCAACATGGCCAGTGCCTAACAATCGATGTAAATAGTTGGGGATAAATGCATATGTATATAGCCCATATATGTATACATATATAGGGGCCGATGATCGTGGCCACTATGCTCGAGCACTGTTCGCTCTAGAATGGGAACAAGTTGGGCGCCATCATTTGCTGCGAAGCGAGTTGCGTCACTTAATCCATTTAACTCGTGCCAGGCCGGGCGTCAGTTATGACGGGTCTCCACTGTGGCACACACACACACACAGCAGTTGGGGCACGCGACGGGACACGCAGCCCGTCTCGAAGGCTTATTAGGTTAATTACGAGTTTTTGATTGGTAAATTAAGAGCCGACTCGCAATGCGGCACGCGGCACGCGGCAAGTCGTCTGCCTGCCGGCCATTACGAAATCAGTTCTCAACACACACACACACACGCAGACACACACACGCAGACACTGCCTCAATTCAAATGCGTAAATAATTAATTTAGAGCCAATTCATGAGCCGCTGTTGCTGCTGTCTGCAACTGCCACAAAGACTGCTACTCGTATCTGCTCGCTGCTATCTATGCTACTGCCACAGATAAACCACCCGCCGCGCCTCATAATTTATCAGCGCTCAGCCAGGCGAACCGTCCGCTCTCACAGTGGGTAGCCAACGAACGCCAAGTCCAATCCAAGCCGCGGCCTGGACCAGGCCTCGAATCTACGCTCGCCTCTAAATTCGATTTAAGTAGAAACTTTACAGACGCCCTTGGCCATACGAAGCACTGTGAGAGAGAGGCTTATGTCCATGGGCCAGACTATATATTATATGCTTAGGCTTTATGCTCTAGGCTATGCTACTTCATTCGGAAGTATGCGGTAGTTGAATAACGATGATATGATATGTGAATAGATGTGAACATTTGTATGATAATAGAAATTTAGATAGAGCCATTTGTGCTATATGTAAATAGACTACAATGCAGAGTCTTCTCTTATATATAGTAAATAAAGCAGATATAGATGAGTATATAGATGAATATAATATGAATATGTATTATTTTATAAATTAAGATGAAATAGTGCGTATGATAAAATATATAAAATATTTTTGCCTGCCTCATTCAATCACACGTAACAAATTTGATATGCTTATAAATTTCTTTGGCCAAAATCCCATAAGTTAAGCAAAATTCTAAAATGGGATTACCAAAGAGAAGTTCATATGTTATTCAAAGTAACTTCTTGCTGTGGAGAGCTGGGCTAATGCTTATTGAATCGATATATATATCATATACATAAATATTCATACATATGTATGTGTGTACATATATTTCTTTTGTTGTGCGAAATCAATCTGTAGTCCTAATGGAAGGTAATGAACACAAACACCCAGATAAGAACAGCAAAGTACATAGATATAGATATTGTAGTACTATACAACATGGCATATTATATCAGCGTAGATAATGCGTGCACAATTACCGAATGATACGAACTATGGCATTGTAATTGACATTTGGGCATAGATCTGATAACTGACAGAACTGCGTTGTTTTCTGGTTTTATTCATTTATTTGGTTTGGCGACGATCGTAAATGGAACACAAAGTGCAGGCATTGGCGATACGATTGTAATTAATTAGAACAGATACTTATTATGTAATCGCGATTTAAACTGGGCGTACGCAGAAATCGATAGATCTATAAGCCCGTGCATTGCGTAACTGTACACGGGTCTATAGATAACGTCGCCCTGGCTGTTGTTCCTGTTTCTGTTTCTGTTTTTTGGTGTAATAACAAAAGTTTCGTTTTGTTTTAATGGATAAACTCGTAAATTGTGTTCTAGCCACGCATGCTAATGCCATGCCCATGTTAAGGGGAGTGATAAATGTATTTATGCATAAACAATACTTTTACTGACAGCTCCGAAAGGGGGGCGTGACATAAAGAGCTTTTTTTATAGCCCGCCTCGAAGACGCTGCGCTGTAATTTGAGTGTCTATGCGGCACTTATCTTGAATCGCACTTGCCCGTATTGAAAGCTCGCCAACTTGCAATTACACTATGGCAAAAGGCAGAGTCACGCACACACACACACACACACACACACACACATACACCAGCACACCCGCACACACTGAGAGAGTAAAAGAGAGTCGGGCACGCAATGATGAAATAAATCAAACAATATAATTGCTTCTGTTTCAACACCAACTACATAACATGGACTTGGGAGCTCAAACCGCCGACTGCTCGTACTAGCTCGCACCTGTTCAAAAGGAGCGCCCCCCAACTCTCCCACTGTCGCCCCCGCCCCTCCTCAGACTCTCGCTGTGGCTGCGGCGGGTACGACTTCCACTCTTCTGCCAACTCAAATTTACGGCACGCAACTTGCGCCGAGCTGTGGGGCGTGAACTTGTTGTTGTCTGTCGGCCGTCTGTCGGCGAAGACAGGCCAACTGTCCTTTTAGGCCGCAGACACAAATCGAAGAGCACCTGCGGCAAATGGCAAGCGGCAAACGGCAAACGGCAAAACGGAGCAGCGGCAACCGACGCAGTATGCAGCTAACAGCATTTCGATGTTCGTCAGCTCCTCTCGCCAGTTATGAAGCACTCTCGCCGCAGCATCGATGCCTGCTGCTGCAAGGAGGCCGAAGAATTAAGTTCTAATCAACACTCGTTAAGATGAAGCGAATGTAGATGCTCAACTATGTATAAACAAGATGGCACAGTGGAGGCTGGCTGCGGACCGAAACTGAAATACGCTTTACATACTCTATAATGGATATAAGGTATAACAACTCTCGATGCCTGATAAGTGGCAGAGGGATAGATATTATAATAAGTGATAATAATAATGAATATAATAATAAATGATAATAATAATAATAATAAATAATAATAAGTAATAAGTGATAATATGAGGGGAAGGTAGATGGTAATGAGATCTTTAGATCGAGTCGAGTTCTGTACGGAGTATCGAGTGGTATCTTTACTTAAGCAAGTTTTTTAAATAATTATAAAAATATCCAAGCCGAACATATCGCATGTAAGCAGCATACTATAAGATGACTATATTAGAAGGTGACTATATTAGAAGATGACTATATTAGAAGCAGATTCATAGATAGCAACATTTTAGATATGTTTTCATATAGCAGAACTTCATGCTTCATACTTCAAGCTTTATCCACACAAACCTGAGCAGAACTTTCTAGAATCTATATATGTACTAACACATTTCTTTACTTTAATTCTCTATGTAAAAGGGCATACAAGTTTCGTTTGCCTAAAGCTAGCAAAAGAGATCCATTTTCATTGTATACCAGTCGTCCCCATATCAGCTATAGCAGATCAACAATATCTTTAAACTGACTGAATCTTATCTAGAGTCCGCTTTTCAATGCTCTCGTCCATTAACGGCTACATAATGTTGTCTGTTCCAGTTCAGCTTATGTCTCTTCCCAGCTATTGTATAATACGATGCCCACCCCACTGTCGCTGTCACAGTGGGCCTACCTAACAAGCTGTGTCAAAATATGGCGCAATGCTGCGCATTATAGAGGTCGGCCAGGAATTATTGTCGGCCATTATTTTATTGGCATTTTCCAAATTGTCATTGTCAGAGCAGTTTATGTACTGCACTATCTATCTCTCTCGCTCTCTCTCTCTCCCTTGCAGCTCGCTGGAATATTTGTTTTGCTGCGGCTCTGATGAGCGGCACCCGTTCGATCATTTGCGAGCTGCGACACTTATTTACAGGCAAGCTCCGCGGGGCGTAGTAGAGTGAGAGGAGCTGGGGAGGGGATGGCGAGAGAGGGGAATGGGTAAATATAAGAGTCAGGGTAAGGGTGAAGCGTGCACCAAATTAGAGCCGAGTGCAGGGCCCATGGCTGCGACAGAGGCGGGGTGGGTAGCTCTGCAGTTACTTCTATTCCGTTTCATTTGGGGTGGCTACGCCCAGCTCAATTTGTATATAATTTAATGCAATAGTCCACGAAATATGTTTATGTAATACATAAAAACGAACACACATAACTGATACATATTATTATAGCTGAGTAACTGTGCAGTTGCAAAGCTCTGCCCAGAGGGTTCTCCATTTATGAAGTTGAAATTGAAATGAAATCTTAGAGAGGAAGCGTCATATCACATTCTTTCAATATTTATTTATATTGATGAAATAATTTATTTCTATAATTGAAGAAATTAGCTGAATGAAAATCAAGTAGATATTCAATTTCCGAATTCCTAGAAATGTTTACTATATTTATTTCACGGTATCATATCATTCGTTGATCTTTTTTAATATCTTAAATGTTTATAAATATTTTCATTTAGATCTTATACTAAAAACAAAAGATGATATGATATGCCATTATTTATATATAAGAATTTTCCATACCAGTATAATAATTTCTAATATTACTTAGATAAACCTATTTGTTAACCTTTTGCTATCGAAGCTCTGATATATCTCTCTACATCTCCCATCTTAATCTTTATTTCTCTTAATCTTAATTTCTACCTCCTCACTCAACTCTCCCTCAACTGTCTCTCAGTTAACTTGTAATATCTCTTTTAATATTTTCTTCTAGCTGCTCTTCAGTATTCAGCTCAAGCTTCACACCATTAACGCCCTCGACTCCCACGCCCACTTCCAGTTGATTAAGAATATATCATAACATTGGCTTAAATGGCTCTGGCCATGTGCAGCTCGTTAAATGGTGCCAAACGACATCCGTGCGATATTTACCCATATATAGAGCTAATTATGCTTACTTATAGAGGCCAAGTGCTGTCGTGTGTGTCTTTAGAGCACCTGGGGCCATGTGAACGGAGACGAGCGAACAACAACATTGACGCCTATCCGCATCCTGCATGCTACACCCATACACACACACACACACAGACACACACACGGACACAGTCACCCATCGGCTGAACTGAAAATTGAATCTGTTATCGTTGCTCATTCACAGACGCTCGCATTGGCAGGCTGCTTGTTGACGGGAAATGCGATTGGGATTGCCTTTGACACGTCCTCGGCTGCTGCAGGATACGTGCAACTGTCTGTGTGTGTGTGTGTGTGTGTGTGTGTGCGTTGGCTTTGTTCATATAAGTTAACAGCGCTGTTCAATTTTTCCGCACTAATTAGATTAAAGGAGGCTGGTACAGATGAAGCGAATGGATTGATGACTCCACGGAAAATCCGACCAAACTTCAGTGAATGGAATGCGCAAAAAACCAAACCAGAACAGAAATCAGGAGAAAACAAAGCCTCGCCGAGAGTTGTCCCGAATTCCGGCAAAGGCACACGGATAGGTTAAGGGAACGGGAAAGGGAAAGGTGGCAGGCAGGCGGCAGACGGCAGACGGCGATAAAAAGGCCAAAAAAACAACTGCGAAATACTTTAATCCTATTAGGCATATAATTCAACAATAACAGCGACACATGTTGCCAGTGCAGCCGACAGGAAGGATAAAGACCAGTCCGATTGTCCTTTTCGCGCTGCCAACGTAAAAAGCAAAAGCAAAAGCAAAAAGTAAACCATAAACAACAGCAAACAAAGCAGGACTTGCGATGCCAAAGGTGGCGAGCGGAGTAAAAGCAAACGCGTGACACGTCCCAATTAGACGCAACTTTTAATTATATTCATCAAGTTTCTCTCTGGGCATCGATAGGCTGACAGAGAGCAAAAGAGAAAGAGAGAGAGAGCGTCACATTTCAATTTACTTGTCAATTGCATCTGGCGCAAAAGGCTTCTGAGTTGGGTATTCGGCAAACATATAAATATATGTTTTCAAAAAATATATAGAGCTGTATTCAAAGATGCTACGAGAAAGATATCAGAGCGAGGAGAGAGGAGAAAGAATGAGAGAGACATATGAACAGATAGAAAGAACCTATTAGTATAGTTAGGCTTAAAATATAGATAGAGGAGCAAAAAGAGAGCGAATAAGAAACAGAGAGAAACTGAGTGACAAGAGAGATAAAGACTAAGAAAAAAGACAGAGAAAGAGAGCTAGTAAGGAGAAAAAGTTTTACAGGAGCAGTGAGAAAGACTGAACAGCAAATATAAAAGCGAGAGAGAGAAAAAATTATATAGACAGAACAGAGGGCAGACTAAGCGAAAGAGGGAATGAGAAAGAAAAATAAATATATTGAGAGAAAATCAAATAGTCTAAGAGAGATTGTGAAAAGGCAAGAGAATAAAATGTGAAAAAATTTGATATAATATGAAAACTTTGTCTATATCCAATATGAGCCAAAAAGACTCTCAGAGAGGACGATATAAGCAGAATAAGAAGAAGTGAGATGTCGATAATTGACTCATTTTACGCTCTTCAAAATTTGATGACAATACTTCACTTATACATATATGACAAATGACTTGAGATGCGTATAATATGTGTATTAAGACGAAAATATACCTATTTCTAGAGTTATTATAATATCTTTTTCGACAGCAAACAGAACATTCTGACGCATAGAGAGGGAGGGCGTTAATTTGCTCATTTCACGCTGTTCGCCGTTTTCGGACATTATCCGGCTTTTCAATACCCGGCCATTCTCCGGCAAATCGAGCTGTTTGGCTGCTGGCCGGCTGACCATTGACAGATCTATTGTTGGGCCTTGTTTGGGCTCATCCGCCTCATAATTGCGATGTCTCTTTTGCAGTGCGCTGCAGATTTCCATGCGGAATGCCTGTGCAGAGCCGCAGCTCAGGGGCTGCTCGGCTCCTAAACAGATTTTCGGGTCTCGAAAATCCGATTATGTTGGCCATATTTGTGCGTTCGCACGGTAATGCCTTAAATTTGCAACTTTTTAATCATTGTAAGCGGATTTCTAGGCAAAACCTGTTATGATGCGATGCTGGCTCTATTTTATTGACAGCCTTTTCCTGCTGACAGATGGAGAGAGAGGGATAGAGAGGGGGATAGCGATAGACAGACAGAATGTTTGTTTTTTCGGGATTTGTAAATGAGATACATTGGGAGTGACAATGAATGCGCTTGCCAATTAAATTTAATCCAGTATAAATACATATTTTTCAGCTAGCAGGTTTCTGTTTTCTCTCTCTCTCTCTCTCTGTTACTGCATTCCCTATTTATCTCTTTCATTTGCAGACTTTTTCTTTGTGGCCGTCTAGAGCTGGAAGCTGCATAATGTGTAATAAGCATATAGAAAAGCTTATTGTTAGAAACTTTTTTAATATAAACATGAATATGAATATGCATACGAAAGCAGAGAGAGAGAGAGAGAGGAGATTGTCCTCCTCGCATGCGAGTTACTATAAAAATAAGCCCTTATTGTTAATCAGAACAAAACTGCAGAGCTGCGAGCATAATACAACGCAGCTCGACTAAAAATCCGAATCCAAATGCGAATGCGAATGCGAATGCGAATTGAATAGCGCCCAAAAAGTTGCTGTGCAAAAGAAAAGCAAATAAAATGCAGCACATGAGCAGCAGCTATATTATATATATAAATATATAGTCGGAGGCAGAGGCTGTGGCAAAGATTTGAACAAAACCAAAAATATTTTAATGACAACACCCCAAAGCCAAAAACCAAACCAAAACCTACACGAAAAGTGCGCAAACAAAATGAGCTGGGCCAGGCGATGCGACAGCAAACAGCAAACAGCAAAGCGCCAACCACCAGGCAGCAGGCAGCAGGCACCACAGCAACCACCAGCCAGATCCACTCAGAGCAGCCCAAGACGAGGCGGCAGCCAGCGAGCAGCATCCATTCGCATCAGTCCATTATGTGTGCTCGTTGGTAATTATTTGCATAAAAATATATGCAGAGGTCTAAACAAAACAGTTTAGCAATCAATTATGAAAACACGTTAAATAGGTGAGTGCGAGTGCAAATGTCGCCGCCAGGCAGGCAGAGAACGAGAGGGGGAGAGAGCGACAGAGAGAGGGAGGCATTCACAATGGCTGTGACCTCCAGGAATCCGCTTGCAGCGCACAAAGACAGCAGCGCATCCTGAAAGGCACGGCCCGGATAAGCGCAGATGCAGATGGAGATGGAGATGCCACACTCCAAGTAGGGCCCTCTATTCACACAGTGAGAGCGAAAGAGAGGGAGAGAGAGAGGAGAGAGCGTGGCCACCTAGGCTCAAGTCGAGTCACACGCACACGCACACGCACACTGGACGGTAGGTGCCCAGTACCTAAGCGTAAAGACGCTTTTGCTGGTAATGCGATAAGTGAAAACAAATAACTGAGGCGAGCCAGAGCCAGAGCCAGAGCCGGAGTCAGAGTCAGTAAACAGAAATCCGTAATGCGTAATGCGTAATGTGAACGCTGCACAGCGACCGAATGTTTCGCATATTTTCAAAAGAAAATTTTCTATTTGACTCCCAATATACGTTCAAAGTAATTTCAGCCATAGCCCACATACGCTTCCACTTAATAACGATGTAATGAGCTATATGATGTATTATTTCCCATCATTTCTATGGGCGTGCCCGAATCGCCGAATTGCTGTGCATACCAAGCATTTGAGAAAACTTTTAATATTTGTATGGCTCATTTTATAGGAGGAAATCTATTATGACTATAAAGCATATGGGAATGGGAAGGAAAAATAGATGTATAGTTCAAAAATATAATAGAGGAGGTATTCTAGTTTAGGATATTATTTACCAAAATAGGATTTTCCAAGCATATTATTTAGATAACAATTTTTTGCTCTATCTCCATTTTTCTTCACTCAAAATGAGAGATGATTTACCTTCCTCACACTCCAATTCTTGCTCAATCTGTAAGCTTTTCCCTCCTTGCGTCTATCAGATTATCATAAAATGATATATGCTCTCTCTCTCTCTCTTTTATTCAACTGATTCCTCATAGAGATTTGCTATACTTCTGCTTCTTGCTAGCTCTTATAACTCTTAAATTACAGTATTTCTAGCAGCCCCTTCAGATCTCTATTCAGATTCACTCCTAGCGAAGTGAGGCAATAAACTCTATGATTAAAGTACCGTCATACCCAGTATAGCCAGTATCATGTCATTTCTACTCAGTCTAGACCATCCCAATCTATCTTATGTATACGATATTTCAGCTGTCTGCTCTTTTTGGCAACTAGCCCCGTCACATAAATCCACCTGGCTATTGGTAACTTAATTTTTACACAGAAATTACATTAGATGGTCCCGTGGGGACGGCAGCTCGCTTTCGGACAAGCTGGCATATTAACATTTTATTCAAAGGCTAACGCGACAAAACCTACCACGATTTATGGTCCTACATAAATCCTAGCCATACTTTGGGGCTACCCACCGCAGTTAAGCCGATTATCAAAAGACAGGGAGACAGAGAGCCACTGTCTCCCTGTCTCTATGTGTGTGTGTGTGTGTGTGTGTGTGTGTGAGTAGAGCTTCTCTTAGACTTGGGGAGATTTTCAACTGGCCATCAAAATGTGAGCAACAAATTAGCATGTTGAAAATTATAAGTACATTAAACGGCGGCAGGCAAGCGAGTGTGGTTAATTCGAGTATGCGATGCCACCCAATAAAAACGTGGCCAGCACCCTGTGCCTGGTGGAACTGGATGAGGCGGACGACGATGATGATGATGACGTCGCTGCCAGGACGAGCTCCCCGTATCCCTGGGGTAGATAACCACTGCTGGCTCAAGTTGAGTTGTTATGCTTGAGTTGAGTGTTGGCAAATATTTAACGTAGTATAAATATCTCTCACTCTCTCCCTCTCTCTCGCACTCTCACTCTCTCGCTTGCCCTCATCCTGCGCGCATCTCAGCCATCTTTTGGGGGCCTGTAGGAACATTGTTATCTGGCCGCCGTTGTTTTTTTTTTTCTTTTCTTGCCGATTCTTCTTTTTTCGAGGGTGGCTTGTGTATAACACAGAAAAAATCTAATTTTCCAACTTTTTACGACATTCGCTTGCGAGTTCTGCGGCAATTTCATAAATATTTTCCGCTTCTTTGCGTTTTGCATACTTTGTATGCAAAAAAACATGCCATCATCAGAACATTATCCCGCCGCGTGTAAATGAAATTCCCATGTCCCCGCACCACCGCACCGCGCCGCACCACCGGCGCCGCCCTCTCCAGCCGACCCTCTGCTTGCGTCGGCAAAAACGTCGCAGTCAACGTCGCAGCTCCACAACTCGAGGGTTGTTGACTTATATCATTTATCATAAGGAATTAGGTTCAAGCTTGTTATTAATATTAGACGTGGTCTTCCACCCACCCAACCAGCACCGCTCGCCGCATCTGCCCCAGCGTGAAGCCGCTAACGTGCGAAGAGCGTTAATAAAGTTCATAAAATAAACAAAGTCGAGCGCAGTCAACATGTGAAATTAAAATCTTTGCCGATGTCAATTGAGGCAGCTTGGAGGTCGAGCACTTGGAAGTCTATTAAAAATGAAAGACTTCAGCTAGCGCTTTATGGGGCTATTAACTTGGAGCGAAATTAACCTTATAAGATCCATCAAAACAAACAAACAAACGAATGAAGGAAACGAGTGATATCTGGTAAACGGAAAAATCTTTGCAAAACTCAAGTGAAACTCTCTCCTTCTCAGCGCTGGCAAAGGGAAATTTCGAGCGTAGCCACTCGATAGAGTATATAGACTAGGTTAGCCCAATCAGTTTCCGATTTCTACTAATGAACCAGTAAAGCAACTAAAATATATCATTGATATTTGTTATATGACTCTCTATGTTTACTCTATCAGTATTTTATGTAAGGGAAACTATCATATTTGCAATACCTTCAGAATAGTTCAAGGAATGAAAGAGAAAGACATCAGCAAATATAGAGAAGTTAGCTATTAGCATATTTTCCATAAACTAAAATGATATTTTTATGAAAATATATGAAAGATATTTGTTGCAAAAAATATCAAATTCTTATTTCATTTTTAATATCTGATAATATCCCTAATCTAGCCAAAGGCAGAACTGAGAAAAACAGAACACTAATATAAGGTCGATATAATTTCATACTACTATATGCCTATATTTATATACCGAATTAAATTTTAGTAGCGTAAGATATTCGTAATCTAGCCAAGGCCAGGCTGGTGAATGATATAATTTCGATATAACTTCTTTATCATAAAAATCCATTGAAGTGAAATATGTGAATAATATTTCTAATAACAGAATCAAATATTCAATATTGATAGCCTACGATGTCCATAATCTAGCTATCCAAGGCCAAATAGATAAATATTAATTTACCTTATATATTTTATTTTAAACTTGTATCTTCACATATTATAGCATATCCGTATATCAATACACCTCCAGCTCTACTTAGTTATATGATTAATTTAGCTATCATATGTACATATATCTAAATAAAAGCTTTAAAAACTCTGTTAAATAAATTTCTGCTATACAGATGTACGAAATTATCTTGAAGAAAAATATATTCCAGAGAAATTTAAGCATTATTCCTATATGTAGCAACATCAAACAAATAAATATAATTTTGCAAACTACAAAAATCGAATAATACTTATAATATCTCGTTGTAATTAAGTTTGTTGGCAAATATTTGCAGAGCACTTGAATTCGCATTGAATTGGATAGATGTTCCCCCTTTGATTGTGTAGCTGGGGTCAAGCTGAAATAGATGACAATGCGCTACAGCAGACATTTATTATATATCGCAAATTAATAAACTGGAATCAGTTGAACAAGAGTTACTCCTCCTGCTGCTGCTGCTGCTGCTGCTGCTGCTGTTCCTTTAGGGTTCGAGTCTGCGAATTGATTTCATTCAAATTAACTTTGTCTTCAGCTTCAGCTTCAGCTTCAGCTGCAGCCACTGCGGGCATAGTTCATAGTTTGGGGTTGCCGTGACGCGACTGTAAGTTGTCTCATTATGATATGTTCGGCTTGTGTAAGGACAAACAAGGACATCGGATCGGAACCACTAACTTTTTCCCGCCGCTCTCGCTGGCTCACTCTAGGCAGCGGCTGTTCATAGATGGCGATGATTGCTTTCTTTGCTTTTTTTCTCTCTTACTTTATTTGTATTTTTGTCGCACGCCCCATCTCTATCTTACACGCTCGCGGCGACTCTCTCGCTCTCGCCCCGTCTCGCTCCCGCATGGCGGCAGCGACTCGGGCAGAGTGGCAACCCCCTTAGCGAAGTTCTGTGCGCGCTCTCTGCGCGCTTCCCCTATGAACAGTTGTTTTTTCCTCCTTTTGTTTCTTTTTTTTTTATCGTGTTAGGTTTTTGCCTTCTTTGCATTGACCATAAGCCACGCCCTGTGCATGTTGAAGCGAGTGCAACAACACGAACAACTGTTAGATACGAGAGCGAAAAAAAAGAAGTAACGAAAATTGAATGAAAGAGCCAAGATAAACACTTAAACCCAAACGGAAAAACGAAAAGCGAAAAGCGAAAAGCGATAAAAACGGGCCACAGCACACGGAGGCCCGAAAAGAAAGTTGCCAAAGGTAACAATCTATGTATGTACAATGTTTTATGACCCAACCGAACCGAGAGAGCCTCTGCTGCTGCTGTCGTGAGAGGGGGGAGGTGGGTGGGCTGGGATGAGGTGGATACGTTGTGCACATGTCCAATATTCACTTAACGCGATAAAAATGAACTAGCAACAACGAAATCTGGACGAGATGGTGGCGCGCTCTGTGGGCAAAAACATACAAAAACATCAGTTACACTTTGTTTAGTCGTTTTCCACTGGACCTGCAACGTATTAATGTATGTGTGCGTGTGTGTGTGTGTGTGTGTGTGTGTGTGTGTATCTATTGAATTGCCATCCAAATGCGAATCCAGCTCGCAAAAAACACGAAATGGAACCGAACGAAAATGAGAAGAACGAACAAGCGTGCACAGAGAACGGAGTGGAGTGGAGTGGAGTGGAGCGGAATGGACTGAAATGGGTGGCAATGGGCGGTAGTGGGTCGGTTAACGTTAACGTTAACGTTAAAAGATAGCGTGGTTAAACGCGCTTATTTTGGTTTATGATTAAATTTATTACGTGTACGCCCAACCACAGCGCGGATAACAGCCTAAAAAGAAAAGGTCTGAGCCGGAGAGGGGGAAAAGAGAGAGAGGGGCAGGGGGAGGGATGGGCGAAACAAAGTTTTTTTTGTTGCTGCTGCTGCTGTTGTTGTTGCTGTTGTTGTTGTCTGTGTGTTTGAGGCTTGTCTTGAATTTAATTAATGCGAGACCCTTAAACAAAATCTGAACTTTATATAATTGGCCATTCTTTTAAGCTTAGCCCTTGTTACTTTTTATGAACGGCGCAGCGGCGATGCGGCGCAGCGTCTAATTAAACGGGTCAACTACAGTGAGCATTGGGCAGACCTGGTGGCTGACTCTTGACTGTGTGCTGTGTGCTGTGCTCTGTTAACTGTTGCAGCAGCAGTAGCTCCACGACATGGCAGTCATCTGCATCTTTTGCCCTGCCCAGAGTGCGCGAGAGGGATGGCAAGTGCGAGCGCGTGAGAGCGAGCGAGACAGCCGAGCATGTATCTGTATCTGTGTGTAGCTACATGGCAAAAGTATCTTTTTATCTGCCTCGCTGTGTTTCTACGATTGTCTGCAGGGATGTGTTGCTGTTGCTGCTGCTGTTGTTGTTACTGTTGCTGTTGCTGTTGCTGTTGTTTTTCTTTTCTGACTGTGGTCGACTACGGCTCTGGCTGTGGCTGTGGCTGTGCCACGACTCGAACGCTGCTCTCGGCATTAACATTCTGAGTGGCGCTTGCTCCAGCCTGGCGCTCGTGCTCATCCGCATCCTCGTCGACAACGACAACGACGACGACGGCGACGACGACGTCGTGCCTACTCGCTCACCCATTTACAGGCACTCGCTTGCTGCTGTTGCCTTTTTCTGAAACCACGCTCTCTCTCTCTCTCTCTCCCTTTCTCTCTCTCACTCTCTGCTGCTGGTGCTGCTGCTGCTGCTGCTGCTGTTGCCGTTGGAGCTTTCGAGTCTCTCCAGTCTCGAGTCTCGTTTATTTATGATTATCTGTGTACAACTTGTTTCGTGTTCATCGCATGTCGATGCCGATGATGGGTGTATAGGCCATGAGCATCTATCTGGTTTGTTTGCAGCACACCCCGGCACTAAACCCTGCCCCGGGGCGCACACATGTATGCGAGTACCTGCATGCAGCGCTACACAGATACAATGCGCACACAGCCAACTCTACCTTTGCCTCAAATCTTACCTTTGGCTCTTTATTAATGACTACTTGCCCAGTCTCTTGGTTGGCCATTGCTGTTGCTGTTGCTGTTGCTGCTGCTGCTGCTGACCCGCCAGCAACATCACGAATTGCAGCTCGGTTATCACTTGGCTAGATGTTTGCTCCTCCTCCATTTGGTAGTTTTGCTTCTGAAAAATTGCCCAGCTGTCTATAAGGCTCAAAGTTAAGACTCGTTGCGGTTGCCTTGGCTTTGCTTTGCCCGAAATTGTCATCGTGTCCATTCTCAATCTTGTTCTCCACTTGGACTGTTAAATATTTAATGCATGTCCTTTCTGCGTCTATTTATTCTACTGAATCAGGGAAAAGAAAACCTAAAAATCAATCAAAGGTCTTGAATAAATACTAACACACATCGCATCACACACACACACACACCCACAAGCACGCACGTACACACACTCAAGCGCTCTCTGGAGGCAGCAACCGCAGACTCGAGGGGGGTGGGGGGCTCCTTGGCTGTATTGTCAATAGGGCGGCTGGGAACAATAAAAAATCGTGGCAAACTAAGTGAGCAGACAGAAAAATGAATCAATACCAGGCGCCAAACAAACAAACAGACAGACAGACGGACAGACAGCTACACTCTCCAACAAATTCACGCTTTGGGCCTACAAAGGCGGGAGGGAAGCTCGACCGCGATTGCGAATCCCCGTTGGAGGCAAAGTTCACATACGGAACAAACACCTTTTCATTTGTATCTATTAGATTAAAATTCATGTCGACGCACTCGCAGACACACGCACAGAGATATCTGTGCGTGTGTGTGTGTGTGTTGTGTTTCCAAAAGATACACTGTATAAAGTGGTAAGAAAATTGAGCCCGAAGCTCACAATCATCATTGGCTTTGTGCAAACACACTCGGCACATACGCAATGAGTGAGCGGGGAGCGGAGTGCGGAGAGAGGCAGATGGCGAGGGGGGGGCGCAATGGAAGAGGTAGCAGCAATCGTTGTTGCCTCCGCTGCTGCCGCTGCTGCTGCTGCTGCTGCTGCTGTTGCTGCTGCTGATATCAACGACAGAACACGAACAAGAACAACAATAACAATTCAGGCAAGGCAGAAGGCATAAGCTGCCACCAATACGAGCACAACTAACAGCAACAGAGTCACAGATACACTCACACATACATGTGCACACACATTCACATACAGTGATACGCACGCTGCAGTTGTGGCAACAAGAAAAATACAAAAGATACAAATGTATCTCGTGTTCGAAATATAAAAATCGTTAAACAAAGACTGACGTTGTTCCTCTGGATTTCGACTGGCGACTGCGACGCTGCCAGCGACTGCGACGGCGACGGCAACGACGACAGCGACAGCGACTGCGACTGCGACTGCGACTAACGACTGCGACATTCGCTGTTACTGATGTTACCACAGTATCTATATCTGTAGCTCCGTTGCTGTTGCTGTTGCTGTTGCTGTTGCTGGCTCAGTGGAGCCGCGGGTGGCAGCTGCCCTGCCAGCAGTAATCTAGCCCTCCTGCTTTTGCTGCCGCCAGCTTCGGGCATTGCTTTTTCGCAGCGAAGCTTTCTCTTTCTGCTGCTCCCATAGCGCCATTGAGCGCCCGCCTCCTGCACTCAAGAGATGTGGCCTGCCCGCACCCGTCCCTCCCACTATCCACCGCCCCTGCCCCCGCCCCTGTACAAGTGCACCCAGCATCTCGCAGCAAATGTCGCTGTGGTGGAAGCTGCGGCTGTTGCTGCGGCCGTCTCCAGCTCTCCACATATCCAGCTACAGCTGCAGCTTCTGTGGCAACCGCGACGGCATTTTGTGCCCTCGCCAATGACTTAACGTGATCTGAATTTGTTGCCCGCAGGCCAATTACTGCCAAAAAAATGGGCAAAGGCTGAGCAAGATATATGCAAATATGGCAACGGATATGCCTCAGCCCGACTTGCCGCAGATTTCAGCTCAGCCTGCGGCAAGACTGATGCGAGGATCATTCAATCAGGCGTTTTATTTATAATTCAGCATTCTCTTGTGTCAGGGATGCAGCTCTGTTGATTTGCTTACTTAAATGAGAGCAGGAGCTAGGGTCTTGCGATAAGATAAGATTACTTTCATATAGCAGACTGTGACACGAGCCGAGAGGATCTTAAAGAGGACTGGAACTGAAGATCTTTTGCAAAATCATTAAGGCTGCTATCTAAAATATATATACTGAACTATTCATATCTCTAATATAATTATTTAAAGTATCTATCTAAAATATATGTTTATACTGAACTATTCATATCCCCAATATAATTATCTAAGATCTGATCGACAGCCTAAAATTTTTTCTGAAGATCGGAACAGTCATTTCTTGTGCTCTTGCATGTTCTCTTATAGATGTGCATACTATATATAGATCTAAGCTATCAATCTATTCCATTTTTAAAAGACAATGAAACTCGAGCTGCGATCAGAGTCATGCTTCAATGAATGGGTCACTTGGGCAATTTATCTTCACTGGGGGAATATTTACTAGATGAATGAATTTGAATATTCGAATATAAATATATTATTTAATAGATGTAGGAACCTACGTATAATCACATCTATACACATATACAACAGAATATCATCATTTTGATTTATTTTCCATATTAATCTCAAGTTCCTAAAACAATTCTAGCTTTTTAAATGTTATTGGTATAAAATGTTAATAGGAATGAATGATGATAGGTGATAAGCATTTTAAGGCATTTTTTAGTCAAGCACAAATAGTTTAAGGTATTTCCAGCTTAAATGCCTGGAAATTATTCTTATGTCAGACGTTCGGATTAAAACTTAATCAGGAAGTTGAAAATGTTTCTTATACAAACCACAAAAATACCTAAGCAAATATCTTTAGAGATTTGCATTATTTCCATTGCAATTTTCGGACTATGATATCTTTTGGTAACTGTGGAAAAATGACATATTCTTAGTTTGTTATCATTATCATTATTATTAAGATTGAATTGCTATTATTATACGTTTAGCATGATTACATTCTAGGTATATGTGAAGATTGATTTAAAGTCAGCTTAAATACTTTTTCCAAAAACATATCGGATGAAGAGAAATTTATAAAAATATTAGATATTTCTTCAACAAAACTGTAAAAATACCTGTTTTCCAGGTGTCAATTTCGTAGCCAGATTCCATCTCAAAGTCCTGAATGCTGCTTATAAGCTTATGCGTAAATCTTTAGCTACAATATATGGTCAAAGTGTTTAGGAGCTGTTGTTGTTCAATGAAGAAGAAACAATATCATCAACTAGATTTTTTTTGTTTACATCAGCTAGCAGCTGCCACACACACACTCAGAGAAATGGAGAGAGAGAGAGAGAGAGATGCAGAGACTGTCAGGATGCGTAGAAGAAGAAGAAGAGTTGCTGGCAGTGTCGGAGCGGGGCGTGGTGGGGCGGGGCGGTAACTTAAACGTATCTGAGGCTGTCGCAAAACCAACTCACTTACATGACGACAACAAAGTAACTTCATTTAAATGCTGTAGGAATTTGTTTTCGGCGTGTGCGACACCCGCACCACGCAGCAGCAGCAGCAGCAGCAGCGCTTTTCCGAGGGGTGGAAAATGCACGAGCAGTGCCAGTGCCAATGGGGGCGTGGCGGGGTATGTATGGGGCCGCGATGTCGGGTGGCAATATAAAGCTTAAAATGAAATTTAGCTGCAGCGGCAAACGTTTCCCATTCAAATGGCATACATATGTTGGATACATTCGTACATGTGTACGGACATCTCTCTGTATGTGTGTGTGTGTGTCTAGGTGTGTGTGCTTAAATGTAGCTACAAAAACGATTCGACAGCGCGCTCTCACTCGCTCCCCAAGCGCCATCCCGCTCGCACCAGCCATCTCGCTCGCACGCGCTCGTCTCAGCCGTCTCGCTCGTCTCGCTTGTCGCGGCCAGCCGTCGGCGTCGTCGTCGTCGTCGTCACTCCTCACGAGTGGCGTTTCAATTAATTAGAAAAAGTTAAAGAAACCCAACCCCCGCCCAGCCCACAGAGAGGGAGGCAAAACAAAAAACAAATATCTCCGTAATAAAATGTAAGCGCGCATGCAATAGCAGCTGCGGTGCCAGCGACTGTGGCTATGGCTGTGGCAGTGGCAGTCGCGGTGCCGGTGTCGGTGTCGGCATCGGTATCGGTATCGGTGGCACAGTCGGCGCCAGCAGCGCGGAAGATGCCGCCAATCCAGCAACAGCCAGCCCAGCCAGCCCAGCCAGCCCAGCCAGCATGGTCAGCGGCAGCAGCAGCAGAGGATGATAAAAACTTACTGAGCTAAAGCTGTAGCTGTAGATGTTGCTGTAGCTGTAGCAGTAACTGAAACGTTGGCCCACCCCTTTCACGAGTTTTGTTCATGTTCATCAAGTTTTTCTTATTTCCATTACGGCGAGCGGTTCGCCTCGCAGCTCGTGTTGTTTATGGCAACAAATACTTGTACACACGTACCGACATCCAGTTCCAAGCCCCCAGTTGGCAGCACCACCGCCAACAGCAGCAGCAGCAGCAGCAGCAGCAAAAGCAGAAGCAGAAGTAGCAGCAGCAGCAGCAGCAGCAAGTAGTAGCTGCAGCAGCAACAACAATAACGACAAAGGCAACAACAGTGCGTACAAATACATACATCGGCATTTACAACAACACGCAATAACAGCCATTTTTCTAGTTGTTAAGTTAATTTTTTCATGTTTTGCTGGCTCGCTCGCACTTAACACGCGGCAGCTACGGCTACGGCAACGGCAACGGCGACGGCCACTGCCGCACTCGGCGCGTCCACACGATGCCGACAACAGCCAACAGCCAACAGGCAGCAGCCAGCTAGCAACAACATGCTGAGCGAATGCGATTCGTGGGCACTCTAGCATGCTATCTCGCTCGCGCGCACCACCTTAATGCAGATACTTTATTTATGGTCGCAGCAGCAGCAGAAGCAGCAGCAGCAGCAGCAGCAACAGCAGATACTTTTTGTATGCTCGCCTTGTTGTTGTAGATGTTGCTGCTGGCCGTTTGCCGTTTGTCGTTTGCTATCGCTGCAGCCGCAGCAGTCAGTTGCTGTTGCCGTGACGCAACCGGTTCTCGCTGTTGTTCAGCAGTCAGTTCAGCAGCCCGTCTCGCTCGCACCCATGGCCGCGTGACAAACAGCCAGCCCACTTTTAATGATAATCATTATTGCCGTTGTTACGGTCGCTGTCGCAGTTGTTTTTGTTGCTGTTGTTGTCGTTAGCGTTGATACTTTTTCTGCTCTTGCTGTAGCTCACTCACACACACGCGCGCACACACACGCACACCGACAGCTCGCGAGAGAGCCGCACACGCACACAAGCGCACACAATTAGGGGAGAAACGAGTTTTGCCAACCGTTGCGCTGCGCTCTCTCGCACACACACACACGCAGGCGGCGTATCTGTGTGCGAGTCGAGGCTTATCTGTGTGTTGCTCTGCTGCCTCTGCTGCCACTGCTGGCACTGCTGTTGTTGTCGTTGTTGTTGCTGTTTTCGCTGTTTTTCGATTGTCGGTTGTCGTGTAATTCCCATTTGTCGTACACTTTGTACTTGCTCAAGAAACTCATGTTAGTCTACTTTTGGCTGTTACGCAGATTGTTCGTATCGTTCGTTCGTCAGCTCGTTCCGTTCGTTCCGTTCGTGCCTGTGCCTCTGCCTCTGTGTCTCAGTGCCAGCAGTGCCAGCGCCTCTGTCAGTGCCAGTACCAGTGCCAGTGCCCGTAGTGCCCGCAGCGCTAGTGCCTGTCGTGCCGCTCGCCTCGCTCGATTCGATACCGTATTCAGTGTGCCCGTACGGTACTTTCGCATTGCATTGGCTCGCTGCTTTCGCCTCTTTGCCTTTGGATTCGCCTTCGCCTTCGCCAACGCCAACTCCAACGCCATCGTCTCTGACTCCGACTCCGACTCCGACTCCGACTCCAGCTCCAACTGTGACTCCAAGTCCGACTCCGACTACGACTCCAGTTTCGTCTCCGCCTTCGTCTTCGCCCATCCTCGTCTACGGCGGCGGCGGCGACTGTAACCTGGCATAAGCATAAACAAGCAGCAGCAGGCGTTAAGATTCTCGAGCCACGTAGTTCGCAGTGCAAGTCCCATCAAATCGCAAACTGTTCCCGACTCTGGGATTGCTCAACCGTTCAATCGTTTAACCGTCGGCAATGCGCACCAACAAAAAAGTGTAAAACAAATTCGCGCGAGTTTTTTCAATACAAGTGCTTCACACCCACACACACACGTACACATACACATGCAAAAAGAGTGCTACATGGATACAAAATAATAACAAAATTGATCAAAGTTGATTAAAGAAATCGCAAACAACAGAATTTGGAGACAACTAACCCAAGAAGTTTTTAGTTAATGAAGCAAAAATCGTTTCCCAATTCGAACGAATTGGAAAATTGTGTGTTCGAATTGCATTTGCTTCCGTTCGATTCGTGCCGTGCGTTTTTTTCAAAAATACATAAATAATTATTAATTCAAACTTGGAAAGCAAACCGAAATTAAATGACAGTGCACAGTAATGAAACCGGTGTCTGTTTAGTAATGGTACGTAAAGCCCAATCCTCTATCTATCTAGATGCTAACAATATAAATAATTATGGCAATCAGATCAGTAATATAAAGGAAAATAATAGAAAATCTATACCTGATCCTAATGAGAGCTTCTTTGACTTATAATCGTGTGGTATTTGATGGGGCCTAAATGATTATATTATCGCATGGAGTCATATTTGCCAGCGTAGAATCAAAATTAGCAATAAGAATTGACTCTAATATCGAACAGGAAGTGCTTTAATTAAGATTACAATCTTGATTTAATGGCAAGCGCCAAGATCAAGATCTATAGACATTCGCTGAAATTTGGCATAATATTGTGAATGAAGACTCGTATGCGAGGCTTTAAGATCAGAGATTCTAGGAAACAGTGAGCAGAATTTATATTGATATTGATTCTTTAAGGAAGTGGTATACGGTATATAAGACTGTTATTGCATGTGGATCAGATAGTTGTATTCTTTACAATTGCTCTATAGTAATTAAGTATATCTACAATTAAACATGGAATTTCTATGAAATGCGTAAGATTTGAGATGGAATTTCTCAGGAAAACAAATTGGAAACAAATTGAAAATTAATATTAAAATGCTGTTGGATTTATTAAAAGAATGTTGTATATATTATAAATATTTAAGCAATATTAAATATAATATATACAATTCGTGCATAAGAAAAAGATATATTTTTTGTAGAAACACATTTGCTTTAGATAGATAGAGAAAACTTACATAACTCTGTCTACCAATTACCTTCTAATTCTCCCCAATCTCTTCCGCTCTCTTTCTTGCTTACTTGCATTAAAACTTTGCTCTCTAGAATATATGTATATACGTATATATGTATACCCGTTTATATAAAATGTGTTGGCCAAATCAATTTGCAACTTGTTCTACATGTTGTTAGTTGCAGCAATTGGACTTGACAGAGTCAGATCGTATAGAAAACAAGTAGAAGAGGAAGAGCGACAGCAGCAGCAGCAGCAGCAGAAGAAGAAGAAGATGGGATCGCAATGTGCAAGCATTTTGTTAAAAATAAATCCGTAACAAAAGAAATTTTCAAATCGATGTCTGCCAAATCCACTCGAAATCCCCAAATGTCAGCCATACATTTGGATGCCACATTCGAACACTCGTATTGCTGTGTTTTGCCTCTTGTACATACATGATGCCAATTGGGCGGAGGGGTAGGTAGATGGACAGAAAGAGAGAGAGAGAGATAGAGAGGGAGAGGGGTTATATACTACATAACTGCAAACGTAATATAGGAAAAGCGACAAATACTTTGCGGCTGCTTTAACTGTTTTGCTCTTATACTTGAATGCTTATACTAAAATGCACAGAGTATGTGTGTGTGTGTGTGTGTGTGTGTGTGCATGTCTGGTAATACGATCTATATAAGAGTGACAAATATGGCAAGTAAATGTTGCCTCTTTTGCTCAAATGTAATCAATTCAACTTCTACTTGACACTTCAGCGCCAACACACACACACACACACACACACACGCACAGTTGTGCACACTCACACATACACACATTGGCACATTAATTACAAATAAGTAACGAGAACAAGCGCTATGAAAAGAGCCCATAAAATGCTTGCGATAAACAAAACAATAACAACAGAACAACCGAACAACAGCAACAGAAACAACAAATAATATGAAATGCAACTTGTAGAACAACAAAGAAAATTGAAACCGAAACCAAATCCGAATTCGAAACCGAAACCGAAAACGAAAAACGAAAAAATCCGAATTGAAGTCGCAGCAAAAAAAATGCAAATCGCTGTTTAGATAAAAATTCCTCTGTCACACATAACTACACACAAACTGTGTAAGAGAGATGGAGAGGGAGAGTATGTGTGTTTGTGAGTGTGTGTGTGTGTTGATATTTAACACTTTGGCATAAGACTTAAGTTTTGTTTTGCTTTGTTTATTCCAATATTCGAAAAGTGCTCGCCGCTTCCATTTTGGATGCTACACTAGAAACTCGCACACCAAAAGAGACAGAGCTATATATGCGAGTGTGTGTGTGTGTGTGTGTGCGTACATGCATACTTATGTCGCTATATTCGTACATTCAAGTAGAAGACATGGCCGACCAACCAGCCACGGATAAACATCGCAGCGCGGCGGCTGATTCAAAGGCGCCAACTGATAACCCAACTTGAAGCGGACTTCATATGGGTCAGAGAATTAATTTTTAATCGCGTATGGCCACTTGAGTTGTCATTTAGCAGCAGCAGAGACAGACAGAGAGAGAAAGAGAGAGAGAGAGAGAGAGAGAGAGTGGAGTGGAGTAGAGTAGGAGGAGGCAGTGCATCCGTCTATCTGGCTATCTCTGCCTAGTTTGTGGTATCACTCACTGTTTGGCCGGCGATAAAAATCCAATCTTGAGCCTTGGATCATTTGTAAAAGAAAAGGAGAAAAAAAAAAACGGGCAAGACAACCGACAACCGACAAGCAACAACAACAACAAACAACAAGCAACAACCGACAACAACAAGAAGAAAACCAAAATCGAGAAAAGTTTACGAAAGCAGCCAAAGAGACGATAATAAATAAAACTCAAAACTTGTTTGTGTCTGCATGCCGCATGTGTGCGAATGTGTGTTGTTGTTGTTGCAGTTGTTGTTGTTGCTGTTATTGCTGCAGTTGTTGCTTGACTAAAAGTGTTGACAAAAGTGCGCGATAGGCTTATGTGCACACAAAAAAAAAAAAAGAAGAAAAAAAACATGGGCACGGACCAAGAGATGCACAAAGCCCGTTCCCAGTTATTGGACAGACAAACACAAACACACACAGAGTTGTTGCTGCTGCTGCTGTTGTTGTTGTTGCTGTTGCTGTTGCTGTTGCAGTTGTCGTTGCAGTTGGCTGTGTAATTTAAATCAATGTTGTCAATCGAAAACATGATTTGTTGTTAATGGCGGCCCCACTTTGATGATTACCTAGGACGCAATCGAAGATGGCTATTAGGGGTACTCTACAGGCTTTAGCTCGAGGGTCTCCACATGTGTGAGCGAGTGTGTGCATCTCTCTGTGTGTGTGTACACAAGAGACGCGCGCGCTTATCGCATTGATATTGATAAGGGGGGCAACGATTTTAATTAAGTTTTGCCTGCCGTACCTGAGGTACAGTAGACAGAGAGTCGAATCTACCGTCTATTCTATTCCAGTACAGTAGTAGCTGTGTCTCGTAACTCATTTGGCTTCTCTTCTTCTTCTCACTTTGCTCTTTACAGAATGCCGTTTCAACTCGCCTTGCTGCTTCATCGCCTACCACGCCCTCTTCGAACGCCGCACAGACGCCGCACACGCAGCCCACAGCGACAGCAACGTTGACTCCTCTGCCAGCGCTAGCGAATCCCACAACCGCCACCGGCTCCGGCTCTGGCTCCGGCTCAGGCCACGGCCCGGGACCGTCGTTGACCGCCGCCGTAGCCGCCGCTGCCGCCGGCCTGCCCACTGGTTTGCCTTTGCCATTGACCGTACCGGGTCCCGGCATGGTCACCTCCACAGTGCCGCCGGGCGCACGCTCCGGCTCGCCATGCGCATCAGCCGTAACGCCGTACGGCTCCGCGTCGGCCGGCAGCAGCAGCGCCGGCGCCGGCCCCTCCACGCTGCCAGCTGTGGGCGTCGGTCCGCCGCCGGGCGTGCCGCCAGCGCCCGGATCGGGCAACCCGAATCCGAACCGCTGCTGTGATACCGGCCGCACCATCTACACGGATCCCGTCAGCGGACAGACCATATGCTCCTGCCAATACGACATGTTGAACTATCAGCGCCTCGCCGCAGCCGGCGGACTGGTCGCCGGACCCGGCGGCGTGCCGCTCGGCGTCTATCCCGAGGGCATGTCTGCCTACCTGTCGGGCATCGCCGCCGATCAGCCACCTTTCTACGCTAATCCGGTAAGTCAAGCTCCAAGCATGCAAACTCCAGCTCAGACCAGGGCCAGGCTAAACGGTCTGTTCATAAGTCATGCGTCTTAACAATGGTGCAATAAATTTGTGAATTTGTCCAACGTCCGAGCAGGGACCACCGTCGTCGTCGTCGTCGTCGTCGTCGTCGTCGTCGTCGTCATGCCCAAGCTCTGCCTGCTCCTTCCCAACCCCATCCCCATCCCCATTCGTCATTTAATCGTGTGCCCATGGCACGCACACAAGCTCCATGGGCCCAGGCTTCCGAACATGTGTTAGGTACTCGGGCAACAAAGTTTTTCTCTTCCTCTTGCTCTTGCTCTCAGTCTGGGCTTCTCTGTTGCTGTTGCTTTCTAGGCACAGATTTGTCAAGAGCTTGGAGCTTGAAGCTCAGCTCGAATGGACCCTAGACCTATGACTTGTGCCAGCTGCCGCCTATGCCTGTGGCATGCCTCTGACCTTTTAGGACCTGCCCAAGGCTCGGCCTGGCTCTCCGCTCAGTCTGGGTGATATTTCAAGTCGCATTATTATGAGACAGAGAGCTCGCTTTATGCTCAGACTGCTGCGACTGCGGCTGTCAGTGTGTTGGGTCTTACAATGGGTCCATCGGCGAGCGGACAGCGGACAGCGGACAGCGGACAGCGGACAGCGGACGGTTCTCCTTCTCTCGTTCTCGTCCCTGTTACAGCATGTCCGGCGCTTCACGGCGTGTCCATTGTTCGCCGAATTATTTCTAATAGCAGCGTGTAATTTGCTTTTGTTTGCAAACAATTCTATTTGGTTTGACTTTCCGGACCACATGCCGTGCCGAGGGTCAGCGAGGAGTAGGGGTAGAGGCAGGGGCAGGGACAGGGGCAGGGGTAGGAGCAGCGGTAGGGCTACGGGTCAGATCTCCCACGGTGACGCTGACCGGATCTTGTGTGTGTGGCTTGCACAATTCACTTGAATTCCAAAGAATGTCGAACTCTCTGGCCATTAGCCTCATAGTTGACATATGGACTCGAAGACAATCAATTAGTCGCTGACCGAGCTGCACTTTAATATTATAATACCCCAAATTTGGTATCATATGAAGATAAAGTGCTGCTGCTGCTTCTATATAAATCACATTGTTAATAGCATAAGTGGGAACACAAATATTAAAATGAGAATCTCGCTGCATGGAATTTCCTGAATTGACTTTCAAATGGAAATGCTGTATGACTATATGAATATTTCATATGGAATTGAGATTGAGATTATTTCAAGTCCTTCAACCATAAAGTAGACTTGAAAAAAAATGCCTGAACAAGTTGTCAGAGTTATATTCTATACCTATTCTATTCCATTCTCAACAATCTCTCATGTTTCACTCTTAGATAAGTTGCTGTCCGCAAGACTCTATGCTAATTTATATAGATAATCAAATCCTTGATTAGTTCTTCCTCCTTCTTAGGCCACTCAAGCTACAAAATATTTCCACATGCCTAATAGTCCCGTTCTAATCCATCTATGTATCGAGCATATCGTAAATATCGCTTCGAGAATTCGCCTCTGCTTGACATTTGTTTAGAGTTTTAATGGCGCACAGAATAGCTTTATCAAGCTATCAACTTTTGTCTGAATTATGTGCTATAATTTGAATGGAGCATAAAAAATAGGAATATCAAAATTTAAGACTAATCAGTTATAAATTAATGTATGCGAAATATACGCATATACATATGCAATGTGAACATGATTCCTTAAATTAAACAAATACCAAAACAAAAGAAAATATAATATATAAAATACAAATATGTTGATATGCATATATAGAAATAAATCGCAAAAGTGAACTGATTTAGTGTTGAACCAGTTTTGAATGCTGTTTGTAGCTGTGTCAAATGAGCTAAAAACTACGAGACGACATTCATGACTTACGATATGCGACTGTGTCTCAGTGTGTGTGTGTGTGTGAAAAAATCGATCGACATACTACTTAGTGAAGTTTACGTTCATTTGTGCATGTATGTGTGTGTGTGTGTGTGTGCCTAAGTATATTGATTTGCATTTGAAGAAGCTTAGAGACTGTCGAACAAAAAGCGAACAAAAAACTCGGCCTGCCGCCAGTAGCTGAGGCTTAGCATAAATTTTGGCTTTTGTTTGGCATTGTTATAAAGCAGCGACTTATTAAAAACTAAATAACAAAAATCTGAGCAAATGATGACAGCCCCAAGAAAGAGAGAGAGGGAGAGTGGGAGAGAGAAGCACATAAAAGCTCGTCGCATTTGAAATTTATCGATCGGCGATCAACAACTGTCGCACTCAATGTGGTTATCCGAAAAGGCGCCTACGCTACGCTGCTGACGCTGACGCAGCGAATTCAGATGAAAAGATATACATAAACATACATACATATATGTTTGTATATACATTTGACGGGCTGAAGTATCAGTAAGAGCATATATGTGTTCCCATATTGATTGAGGCGTTTAAAAGGCAAACGGTTTCGAATTTTCCGTCGCACAGCTGCATAAATCATCCGGGCGATCGTAATTAGTCAATGCGGCATATTCTTTTGGCTCGAGCGGCAAGCGGCGCTAAACTGGAGCTATTTCTCTTAGCATCCACACACACACACAGCCTGGGCCGGGGCACAGGAGTTGTAAAAGTGTCGGGCGTTGTGCGGTGGATTCATTACTTTGACACGAGCTGTCAAGCGGCTGTCATTTTGCCGCAGCACAGGCATATATTTCGTTGTCTTCGGGCGCGACGCATGCTAAATGGTGGATGGTGGATGATGACTGAAGGTGGATGTGGATGTGGCTCTGCCTCCAACTGCCTTTCGCTGGGATGGGATGGTGCAACAGCGCGCTGTCATTTCAAATGGCAAAAGTACATTTGAAGAGCCGCCAACAAATAGGCCAGGCCGTGCCCCTGTCCCTGCCCCTGCCCGTGTCCGTGTCCGCTGAGGGCGTCGACTGCCGCATTTCGTACCTTATTAATAAATTTGTCAACACGCAACTGACAGCCTGTCCGCCTGTGATCCGCCCCCGCCGACCCATCCGAGTCGCAGGCCGGGCCGTCAGTTAATCTCTCAGTTTCGTTTATCCTTAAGACTCTTCCTCTGCTCTGTTTTCCTTTTTTTCTTTCTGTCATGTGACATTGACGTTGTCGCATATGTTGCAACAGTCGAACGCATTTGCACTCGACTTTGTTGCCCAATTAGACAGAGTCCTGGGCGAGTCCTGCACTGTGCTCAAGCTAAGCACTTGATGTTTTGAGACCAGCCGAAAAAACAACTACAGCATATCAGCTCGTCCTCACCAGAGTCCAGAGTCCAGAGTCCAGAGTCCAGGCTGCTGCAGCTGGAGTATATTGACTTTTTCATCCTAACACTAAGTGCCACAACATCATCAACAACAACAATGCAGGCATGAAATTTCGCACTCGACAATAATCTTACTCCAGGCACAACACACACACACACATGTACGCACTCGTATGTGTTTGTGTGTGTGTGTGTGTGTGTCTGCCGCATCCGTATCCTCAGCCGAGTTCCTGTGGGAGCTACTCTACAAAAACTTTTGCCGCTGGCAACTTGCCTGCCAAATGTAACCAAAAAGCAACTACAAATCGCACCAATGCCAACCACCCACGCACCAACGCCCCACCGCCCCACCGTCCCACCAGCCCACTCGACAGGAAACAACCACCGAGCCGGAGGAGGCGCAGGCCAGAGTCGAGGAGAAGCGTACATGCACTGATTTGTCAACTTTAGAAAATGTCGAAGTGTCGACGTCGACGTCGGCTTCGCGTTGTATGTGTTGCTCCGGGGGTGGTTGGCTGTCCTTAATGGCAAGGTGACGGGTGCGTTGGTAGTCAGGACGAGCGGCAGGAGCAGCAGGACCAAGTACTAAATACATTTGCCCTCAAACTGTGCACGTTCGCTCGCATTGTTGTTGCTGTAAGTGTTGTGGAAAGTTTTTGTGTTGCTGCCGTTGTTGTTTGGCTTTTTGGCAAAGTTGAAAATGTACGTTAACAGTAAATTTTGCACTTTTATATACAGTAAGAGAGAGGGAGAGGGCGTAGCGAGGGTGTCTACGAGAATGTTTTTTGAATGGCTGCCTACAACAAACAACAAATTAGCAGTCATGGCAACGACAGCTACAGCAACAGCAACAACAACAAACGACAAGCAACAACAAGAGCCACAGGCGCCATGCCACATTCACAGTGGAACAACTTTATAAGCGCCAGGCGCAATAACTGTCAACTGCAGGAGGCAGGCAGCTCCTGAGGGACTGCTGCCACAAATTCTATTTCATTCAAAGTCAAAGTCAAAGTCCTCGCTGTCGTCAATCTTAAATCTGATACAGGCACAGCCACAGATGTAGATTCATCTGCTGCTGCTGCTGCTGCTGCTGCTGATTCAGATGCTGTTGCTGATTCCATTCATTCCTCGGAAGCGGCTCGTTCCAATGAGTACAGACAGGAATGCGCTGCGTAAACGTGCGTTTATTTTTAAATCGAAGCAGCAATTAATTAACTCGACCCGTCATTACGCGCATCATTCGCATCGCGGCGCATCAGGCGACAGACCACAGGCAAGCCACAAAACTGCGCCCGTATCCCATAGCCATGCCCATGCCCCAAACTGGGGAGCTCTGTGCCGTCGACGTGTCGGCCAATTGTCGATGTCGCGTAATGTTCGTGGGACATCCATTGAGGCTGGCGTGAAGCGCAGACAGCGCCTTAACAATGAAAATCAGCTGAATACCCTGTGCTTTTTTCCCTACTCCATCTTCTTCTTCTTCTTCTTCCTCTCTTTTCATTCTCATTTTCATTTTCGCGTTTGCTTTTTTGTTGACTTTTATGAATTAATTAATTTACCCGCGAAATCGCACTCGCCAATGCGTGAACCAACAACACACAGCTCCGATGCCTTGCCAATGCCGCCAACGTGTTGGCCCTACCATGGTATTGATGCCTCAAAGTACAGTAACAATTTGTAAGCAGATTTTTATATAAATTGCTTGTGAATGCGCTTTTGCCTCTGCAATGGGCTTGCCGGTGTAGAGTGGCCAAATTGAAGTGCTCTACATTGGCCAACATTCAAGTTTTGCTTACATCATTCGTAGGCAAAGTAAACATTCATTTGACTGCAGGCTAAATTATATTTGCCATGAGCTTTGCAAAGAATAAATGATAATTTAAATATGCAAATATCTTATTTTGAATTATTTAATTTAATTGAAGTATTTTTTATATTAAAATTGAAAAAAGAAATTAAAATGCATTTATCTGCAGGATAAATTAATTTATGCATTTAATTGTGGTATACATATATTTTGAAACGAATGTGTGATAATTATATCTTGATTCGTATGATTTAACAAATTCATTTAGTTTAAATTGAAGAAAATTAACATGCATATATCAGCAAGATAAATTTGTTTGCCATTAATGTGGAATAATTTAAATATATAATATACACAAACTTCCAGTTTCTATTTGATTTGAAATTAAATGCAACAAAGAAATGCCAAAAGGCATATAATTGCAGTATAAATATATTTGCCAAGAGCTTTGCAAATATAGATTGTATTTAACTGCAGGATAAATCGATATTAGCCTTGACTTAAGCAAGTTATGAACAAATGAAATGAAATAATAAGTAGAATAAACTTTTAAGTTATAGCTGCTGAGCTTGCTGAAGAAGAGGAAGAATTGAAACTGGCCTAACTGCAAGTTAAATACACTTAGCAAGAGCTTTGCAATGAACATATGAGATTAACTAAAATTAAACAAAATTTATGTAAAGACTTTAGATTTATTTGAGCAGCAGCATTTATTGATAAAACTTTGCAATGCAAATGTTTCATAAAAGTAGGTAGCTAAATAAATACAAATTTCATTTAACTGCAGGCTAAACTTCAACTTCAACTGCAATTTTTTCTGCTGAAAAATTCTCATAAATAAATTGTAGTATTATTAGTTCTACAAGAAAATGAAAATGAAGAATAATAGTAGGGAAATTGATAACTCGCATTTCGAACATAACTCAGTAATGAGGAATAACTTCCTGGTAACGTTGGCAAGTGAGCAGCTACCTAAATGTATATATCAGTTACGAACGGCTCGGCGCGCACCGTGTTCTGGTCTAAATGCTGTGGCGCAGTAATGGATGCCGCAGCGGCAATGTAATGTTGCGCTTGTTGCACTACCAGCAATAATAAACGCAAAACGTAGTTGCACACACATGTCGACTGCTCATGTTGTTCATATTTTGCATCGCACGCAAAAATCTGGGCGCGCTGTTAGCCGGTAGCGAAGGTGGAGCTGGAGGTGCACCTGGAGGTGGAGCTGGGACTACTGAACGGACGAACGAGCGAGCGAACGAACGGTTGCCGTGCTCCTATGTAAGTAGTAGCAAACGCAACAATTTATGGGATGTTGCACCGAATGCGCTTCACTCGCATGTCCATGTCCATGTCCATATGCAGCACGCACTCCACACACACACACATACACACACAAAGATAGAGTGAGAGGAAGCGATACTTTTTGGTTATTTGCGGCTGCTGTTGCTGAACATGTTGCACGTTGCACGTTGCACGTTTGATAGCCGAATGCGATTATTGTAAAAGTTGTAAAAATGTAAACCGGTTCAGCGGAGCGACCCTTGCGATTCATTGAGGAATCGGGCATCCGAATCTGAATCAGAATTGGATGCGGAATCGCCATCGGTATCCGACTGCAGCAGTCCAACTGGTAATTGATCGCTCGACGGCAACTTTCGACCTTCCGCACGCCGGCTTGTGTATTTGTGGATGTCGAGAGCTGTAATTTAATATTGTCAGAGTTGGCCAAAAGGTTGTAAAACGTTTTGCTAAATGACTTCTGCGAACTGCACGTTACGAGCGCTCTTCCCGGCCGTAGACCTGTCAGTAGACACAGCGACCACAGCCGATCTCTTGCGTCTGTCGTCTGCCGTCTGTTGCCTCATCGTCTTTGACTCTGTCGCCGGTTATCAGTCTCTATCGCTGCTTCGGCTCTAAAACTCACCACATGCTGGGCATGCGAACCTTCGACGAACCTTCGCCTCTACCACTGCCAGCTAGCTGTTCCGATTGCCTCTGATAGTCAGGCTAAACGGCAAAACATTCTCATATTGGCGACACACAAATATTTCCGATTTGCTGACGTCTCGCCAAAGGGCCAAAGGGACGGCCCAGCTTTCCAGACCAGGCCCGACCAAGATAACAACAAATACAAATACAGCAACAACTGCAACTGCAACAACTGTTGCCAGCCGCCTCAGTGTCGCATGCAATTCGCATATTTCACATGCGAACGGAACTCCCTGCCCTGGCACATGGCACATGCGCTTCCCGTGCGTTGCCATGTACCGAGATGTGTATCAATCCCAGAGTTTACATCATGTTCAAGCATTGATGACCTTTCGCTGCCTCTGCAGAGATACCCTCTGAAAGCCAGCGGCCATAAATTGTACACCTAGTCGGAATTTATGCGCAGCCTGTGCATCAATCATTGGCATTTTGATTAACATGAAATTTAGCTATACTCATTTTACATTTAATAATACTTTTGTTGCGTTTACATCATGCTCAATCAGCAGCTAAGCTTGAACATCATCATTCTTATGAAATTTTACCTCTACCTAGTTGCTTTTAAGTAATTCCACAGTTCATTTCTTATCTTAACACCGATGCTACCCAATATCTAAGTCAGTCAATCACATCAATCACTCTGCTTACATCAGCTACAATCGTTTGCCACTAAAAGTGATTATTTTTAGTTTATGTTGTAAAATATTATCTAAAATATAGCTTCTCATTCACAGCTACTTTTCGTACATCAATCATGTTCAATCAATCAATCATAGATGCACCTTAATGTGCGCTCATCCAAGTTACATTCTTTAACATTTTTCCCCTTCTCTATGCTGATATTTTAGTGTCATTCCTCATTGTTCAATCATCACGCTCTACAGTCATACTCCTACCAGCTGTGCTTGATATACCCTGTAATAAATGCTAAATGCTGTTGCACCTTTGGCTTACGTTCATCGTTTTCTCTCTTTTTTATCGTAGTCAGCTTTCTGTTATCACTGCAGCAGCTGCTCTTCACTTCATTTGCCACTTATCCCCCTTCCTCTCTCTCTCTCTCGCTCACAATCTACGTTCCCCTTTGCTCTCCCCCGTTGGCTACCTTTCTGTGTGTGTGTGTGTATGTGTGTGTGGTGCAATCTTTAGCCTGTTATCACTTGGTACACGACAAACAGCTGACATCGACATCTGTCGCAGTGAATTTAGACAAGACTAAATTACTAAATGTGTATATAAGTAATTGTCATGTTACACTTAATCAACAATTTACACACACACACACATACACACGTGTGCTCGGGCTTTTGTGATTTTAATTACGCGGCGTGGCAGAGAGATTTCTATAGGCTGACATATGTAGTATGTTTCATTTACTCGCATGCTTGCATTATGTACAGCGCTCATGTATTCGCATCTCATTATCAAATTAAATAGCTGTAGCTGTAGCTGTAGCTGTGAATCCAAAGTATCTGTCCATAATGATGTATATATACATACATATATAGCGAATAGAGCTGTGCAGACGTGGATGCGGATGCGAACGCCTTTTGGTCACGTCTTGTCCTCATGGTATGCTGAGTGCTCCGGCCTTATCAGTTATCACTGAATATGTACGATGGGCAGGGTTGAATGAAATATGAGTGGAAATAATGGGATTATAGACGAATTCAAAATAATATTTCCTATAACATTTCACTATATATATGAATTCCACAAAAATACCATTCTCTCCCACCGTTCAGACTTCGTGCCGTTGATAAGGTATACCTCTTAAAAACTCAAGCTGGAAGCGTAAAATATGTACTAATGATTTGTTTAACATGATTTTTAATAATTTCGGTTCAAGGTCTTGGCAAGTGGTCAAACAGTTCAAAATCTACCGCAAAAACTCAGACATGATAATCTTATATAGGTTATTTATTAGAGTGAATCTTTGAGTCTTTTAAGTGTTTCGACTAACAATATTTCAATATTTCTATTGCAGGCTGGCATCGATCTGAAGGAGAACCTAGTGGCCGGCGGAGCACCCTGGCCGTATCCCTCGATGTATCATCCGTATGACGCAGCCTTTGCCGGTTATCCCTTTAATAGGTAAGTGCAGCGCTTGAATAACAAACACTTGACATTGAGGGGACCGATGTGCTAGTTGAAAAGAATATGCATATATACATATGCATATATGTGTAGAGTATGAAATAAGAAAGAGTCTCGGCTTGGCGAGAACTTGAACGGTGGTCCGACAGGCGATCAACGCCAACACATCACAGCCCGGAGACGTGACCAGCACATGAAAAGAGGCAACTGCTCAACTAGGGCGCGGCCCTGGCCACAAGCCAGCCAGCGCTGGCAGGAGCTGGCCGGCCGGCCGGCTGGCTGCCCAGAACAGTCTCTGTCGAAAGTTGTGCCACAGTTGCGTGCAGCTGCATTCAAAATGCAGCCCAAATACGGCGTAAAAAGTAAAAGCCAATCGCATTGGCACGCAGCAGCAGCAGCAGCAGCAGCAGCAACAGCAACAGCAACACAAATAAAATAAACATACTTAAGTATTTGATTTTCTATCATTAACAACAATTTATTTGCTTGTAATTGATGAGCGATGGGCGAAGTGGAGAGCCGCTTCCGTCGGACAACGCATCGCATCGCCAGCAGCGGTAGAGGCAGCGGTAGAGGCGACGGCAGCGCGGCACTCACATAAATTTCCGAAACAGAGTTGTTCGATTCGACCATTGACAACATCCCGTCACGTCACGTTTCGCCAGGTAGAGTGCTGGCTGCGTCGTACTCTCCTCATTGTTTCCACTCGTAATTGACACCCATAACAAAAATTTGAAAGTTGAGTCATGTCGTTGCAGTTGCTGCCTCTGTTGTTGTTGTAGCAGTTGCTGTTGTTGTTGTTGTTGTTGTTGTTGTAGTCTATCGAATCATATTCACAATAAATCAATTTTGAGTTATTTCACTGTGACGTGCCAAGCAGTCGACCCACTGGCGAATGCGATTCCCCATTCAGTGGGTTAGCTTCAAAGAAATGTAGCCCCACCTTGTTCGATTCAAAAGTGGGCGTGAACACAGCCCCGATTTGTTGCTTTATTGTTTGACAATCGGCAGCCAGCATCGATATACATACATATACATATATATATTGTATATTTGTGTGTATGGCCCGCCGGACGTTGATAGGAAAATTAAAAAAATTTATTCAACTGTCAAGTGATCAAAGGCAGAGAGTGGCTGTCGGCGCAGGTGTTTTGCACTCGGCGACACTTCGTTTTCAAATTTAAATTAATTAATGCAACGCACACAGCGACAGCAACAGCAACAGCAACAGCAGCAGCGAGAGTGCCTCGCCAGAGGTAGAGGCAACTGCCGCGAAATGGCATCAGTATCCGAGTCTGTCCACCAGTTGTGCAGCTGGCTGGAAACTACAAATGGGACAGCTACATATGTACGCATATCTGTTGTTCCGCTGCCGACGTCGCTGCCGCTGCCGCTGCTGCTGCTGTCTATGGATGCAGTTGCACACACTCATGCATATGTCCATGTTAACTGGCCACAAAAAACGATAAAGGACAGTTGCTGCACTCACACTCACACACTCATAGGCGCACGCTCACACTGACGCCCCATGCAATTACCATGGTCAGCCCCGAAATGTGTTGCACAGACCGCAAAGCTGCACATGTGTACATAAATGTAGCTCGGGCACAGACTGCCAGCCAGCGGCCATTGGACAATGGGCTGGCAAATGTGTTTATTATAAACAAATGTTACGCACAAGTGCTGCGAATGGGGGTCTGGCCCCCAACGAGGATGCTCGCCTCTGAAAGCCGCACAGAGCATTGCAAGCTGCATTTTAAATCAGCTCTCGGGGTCCATTCGATTAGCCGGCCTAGGGCAAATATTTTTGTCAACTGTGTGGGGCTTGAACTGCCGACGGCAGATGGTTAGGATACTTAGGGATTCGTTGTCGACCTATTACTTGGGACAGCAGTGTTCCAATCAGCAGCAGCAGCAGCAGTTGCTAATCCCTTAGACTTTACATTTTTAGCAGCTCGACGGCCTTTTGCTTATCCTGCTGACTTTGCCAAGTCGATTATTTTCGTCCCTAGTGTAGTACTTCTATAAGAGACCTTTATGCCATTTCACCTGCTCTTGAGGGCAAAGCAGCTGAACCTTTATTAGCTTAAAAAGATCTCTATTTTACTCCGATTCTCTTGCTTGCCCACTATTTTTGCCACCAGTGTACCACTGCTTCCTGCTGACCAGCTCAACTGCCATTGGTCAGCTGTTTTATGTCTTGAGCTGTAGCTCTCTTGCGCGACTACTATTTTAGCCACCAGTGTAGAGCTCCTACAGGGCATGAGGTCACTCGACTTTGTCCACTCACCCTCGCAGTCGATTCTAAACGCCTTTAACTCATTAGTTTCGCCACCACTATCCCACTCTCCCCGTCTCTCTCTCCCTCCACAAGCATTTGCTAATCCTTTCGACTTTTCTCTCTCAACTTGATTGCAGCTATGGCATGGACCTGAATGGGGCCAGGCGAAAGAACGCCACGCGCGAGACGACGTCCACGCTGAAGGCCTGGCTGAACGAGCACAAAAAGAATCCTTATCCCACAAAGGGCGAGAAAATAATGCTGGCGATTATCACAAAAATGACGCTGACCCAGGTGTCCACCTGGTTCGCGAATGCGAGAAGAAGACTGAAAAAGGAGAACAAAATGACCTGGGAGCCCAGGAATCGAGTCGATGACGACGATGCCAACATCGACGACGACGATGACAACGATAAGAACACGGAGGAGAATGATTTGCTAGGTAAGCCAAGATCCCCAATCCCAATCCAATAGCCACATACCTATATGCATTCCCCTGTCCATTGCAAGTTCCAGTTGGGGAAATATCTTATATTGATTTGGCTTTTATTCAACTCTTTGCAGATGCCAAGGACTCGGGCCTGGGCTCGAACGACGACAAGGAGCGCATGGGGCGACTGGGCGACATGATGGCCGACCGTCCCGGCGAGAGCAACAACAGTGAGTGGTCCGAGTCGCGGCCTGGCTCGCCGAATGGATCGCCGGACCTGTACGACCGGCCCGGCACCCATCCGCTCTTCCATCCCGCCGCCCTGCATCACCACTTCCGCCCCCCGACAGGCTCGCCCCCAGACATCGCCGCCTACCACCACCACCAGCAGCAGCTGCTGCAGCAGCACGCCCAGCAGGCGCAGCAGAACTCCCTGCAAACGGCAGTGGGGGCAACTGGCGGCAGTCTGGCCGCGAAGCCGCGCATCTGGTCGCTGGCCGACATGGCCAAGGATGGCAAGGAGTCGAGCTCTGGCAAGGATAGCTCGCCCGCGGGCGAGCTGCCGCCATCCCAGCCGGCGTTCTACGGGCATGCGGGCCAGCACCAGCATCCGTCTCCTGGCAAGATACTCTCCCCGCTGGCCGCTCGCATACCGAACTATGCGCCGTACGTGCGTCCGGATCTGTACCGCGGCTTCTACGGGCCGGCGGCGGCAGCTGCCGCGCACCTGAGCGCGCCCACGCAGGAGTTTCTCGAGCACCAGCGGCACTTCGGCGCCAGCTTGGCGGCGCACAACGGACTGGGCATGAATCCGCTGCTGTGGAAGGCGGCCGTATCCGGCGCAGCCACCGGACAGCACTTTGCGCCGCTCAGCCTGACGACCAGCAGCAATGTGGGCGCAGCGCAGGTGGCACCGCCGCCAGGTGCGTCGCCCTCCGCCTCCAGCTCGTCCTCGTCTATGGGCTGCGATGTGGTGCACATACCCACCAGCAACGCCCACTCGGCGGCACAGCACATGATTGGCCCCATCTCGAGCAACTCGACCTCGTCGTCGTCGTCCTCCAACTCGGGGAAGATCTCGCCTGGTGTGAATGTCACCAGCCTGAGCGGCAAGCCATGACACCCAACGCAGTCAGATTCAGCCTCAGCATCAGCATCAGCTTCCGTATCCGTATCCGCATCCGCATCCGTATCAGCATCCGCATCCGTATCCGCGTCCGCATCCCCCGATCCGTACGCCACATTGCCGCCGGCGGTGGCCAATGGATCGGGTGCATCACCGATCTCGGCGTTCCGGTCGCTGTCGCTGATCGCCATACGGGAGCACCACCTGCAGCAGCAAGCACCAAAGCTGGCGCTGCTACGGCCGTAGCCAACTACTACGGTCGTAGTCTAAAAAAAGGGAAGAAAAACAAAAATGGGGAGGCAACTCAGCCAGCAGCGCGCCTAGCTATCGAGCTATCGAGCTATCGATCTATCGATCTATATATGCTATATAGAATAGTTTGGATAGTCGACGCAGATCGGGCTACTTTCGGACAATAATTTACATGTGATTATTCGGTATTTTGATTAACGCCGCTTACACCAAATAGCAAGAATCATCCCGCTGGCGCTGGGCCCAATCAATCGGCATTGGACTGGCCGCCATCCTGTCAAAGGACTCTGTGCAATTTTTTGTGGGAATGCAAATCCTAAATCTAATTGAAAATACATTAATTTTAATACATACAACTTACGCAATCAGAGCTTATAGGAAGTAAATTTGTAAGAGTTAGTGAAAAACGACCCCAATGACAACTAGAAACGAAAAATGAGAACACACACAGGATATACCCAACTTCGATGGGTACAGGCAAAATATAAAAGAAAAATAGTAAAAGCAGTTAAATAAGTATCTCGAGACAACAGAAACCCCCAGAAATCCCCACATACCGCCTGAAGTACACCCTCCCATTCAATTCTCTGTGCGATTCGAGCCACAACATTTATTTTCACCAAGAATGGGCTACAGATGCTGATCTATGCGATATCTCTATGTATGTACAATAGATCAATATCTTTCGATATCTTATATATACATATATATATATATTTAATTTTTCTCTTCTTGCTTGTATAACGGGTGGAACACCAAAATCGAAAATCATTAAAAATATATATGAAAAAATAAAATAAAAAATAAATATGAAAAAAAGTGTAAGAAAACATATCACATATCTCCAATCTTAAGCCCTGGAAATCCCGCCCTCACCCAAACCAAATATGAAAGTAAATGCGAGCAATGATTGATTTAGTGGTTTATTGTTTTTATTGTCTTAAGTTCAAACTTTGTTCCTGTCGTTTGTAAATCTAATTTATTGTAATGTATTTGTATTGTATGTATTTATTTGATAAATTGGCAAACACGATTTACCTACTTATACTTAGTGTACGAACCCATATACATATATATACATACATATATATTGAATAATTGCTGTATTTTATGCACAAATTTGTCTGTAAGCTCGCATAGTTCTTAGCGCCCTAAGCGGTTAGTGTAATATACTTAATGCAACTGTAAATATACTTACATACATATACATAATGATGAATAAAAATTAAAAAGAAAATACATATATAAAAAAAAATAAATAAACGGACTTTTATTGGTATAGGTCTCCGTTCCATCTGGTACTTAGTATACTGCTAAGAGCAGAAGAACAATCTAGTTATGAGAGATTAGAAATGATATTTGAAAAGGTTTGTAAGTAAGTATACTCAACTATCAAGAAAGTGATGGAATTTTTAAGCAAAAGAGTTATTTCATTCACAAGATTTCAAGAACTAGTTCATATAATATCTATAAAACTAATTCATATAAGATGGTATATAAATTATAATTGATGTTAGTTACCGACTTACTAGTTAGTGTAGAGTCGACTCAACTTCAAGTTGCGAATCATTCATTAAGCGCGTAACAATGTCAAAGTCAGAAAGTAGTCATCGTCTTGATTGGCCTTGTCTTGTCTCTTAGTCTGTAGTCTGTTTGGTCTCTTGGTCTCATGTCAACGCAGACGATCTCTTCTTCTTCTTCTTCTGCGTCTTCTAAAAGAAAAAAAAATAAGAGCTGTCGAAAAAGCTGAAAAGCGAAATTTCATTTTGCTCGAAACGTGTTTTCCTGCAACGCAGACCGGAAGCGCATTCGCAGACCTAAACAGAACTCAAAGCCGAAGTGAATGACGGTAATATGCTAGTGGGCACAGTTTGTTATAGTAATTGTTAATTTTATAGTGTGTGTGTGCGTGTGTGTGTGTGTGTGTGTATAGAGGATATAGCAAGAAAACTAAACAGATAACTGATTTTCCACTTGATTTTTGCTAGTTAGCTAAGGGCTTGCTGACATCCCTCTCTCTCTCTCTCTCTATCGAGCGGCATTGCTTGTTCCTTAGTGAGCCAATTTAGTGTAAAGTTTGTATACCCTGTACTTGGAAGACATTGACATGACAACTCTGTCTGTCGCGCTGATTGATTTTTGTTTGCTTAGCCTTCAGGAGAGAACAGGAAAAGTCATTGAGCGAAGCTGTATAGCCGAAGGGCTCTGCTTTACGCTGCTTAATTACATAAACTCAAATATAATAGAACTTCACATAGACTTAGATATACATATGTACATACCTACATATAGAAAACTTATTAGTACAACACGAATATATCACTTTAACACATTTTTAATGTGCATCGTGCATATAAATGATCGCAAGCATAATGCGATCTGATAGAGTTTTCATATCTTTTCCATGGAATGAAAGTGCATTTCGTAAATGGATCTATTGTTTCGGCCTTTGTGCCGCCGACGAGTCCATAAGAGTAATACTATAAACCGATTAGCTGACTCCAGTGGAGCGCGTCTGGGTCGCCCAAAACTATTTAAGAATGAATAATTTGTATAAAAGAAAGTTGTGTTGATGTCTCTCTCTCTCTCTCTCTCTCTCTCTCTCTCTCTCTCTCTCTCTCTCTCTCTCTCTGTGTGTGTGCGTGTGTCCGCCCCGCCATAATTAAATCATTGGACTGAAAATACCTGGGCAGATATTGCGATCGACTTAAGCTGACAAACGTTATCCGTTCCAATTTCAAATGACGACAGAGTTTTAACGGCGCTGACAATGCCCGCCCCACGATCGTCACATTTAGGCCTTTGTTAACCCACCCAGCTACAAAGAGGGACAAGAATCAACAAAGTGCTCGGCGCATCAAATAATAATTTACTTCATAAAAACAGACGTCAGCTTAATATTCGAGAGTTCTCTGCTCTTTTTTTTCCCTATACAGTCACAGTCTCAGTTTCTTCTTCTTCTTCGTCTTGGGTGCTACTGGTTTTTTCTTCGCCTTATACAAGACACCAGATTACGCTGCTTGTGTGGGATTGACAAAAAGAAAAGACTACAAAAAAACACCTTTTGTTGCTATAAGACGTCGGCTTCCAGTTAAGCTGGAACCTTCAATTGGGATACCTCTGCAGTTGCCTTTATAACTTTGTCACAATATTTCTATGGCCTTTCTCTGTCTGCGCATACATTTGAATAAGTTGCCAACTACAACAAATTGCTTAGCCATGTGCAAAAGTCGTTTGTCTCGCATCAACTCATCAACTTAGCGCTACGATTCAAAGAGGAATGCATACATATATACAGTAGTCAAGTGGAAAACCAATTTAATAATAAATATAATATTGAAAAAATAAAAATTCAAATGAATAACAGACGAATAAGACTAATACTTTATATTAAAAGCGTTGGCCTAATATAACTGTGTAGATAACAATTGTGTATTCTCTCTATATCATTTTACCAAAGAGACCATTCGAGTAGTAGCTCAACAATGTTAGGGATTGACTGGTTAATTTATTGATTGACTGCCTGGCAACATTTCTATAGTTTTGTCATACATATATGCTGCAAGTCTATCCCTCAACTGAGCCTTTCTATGCCATTCTCATACATTAAAGTAGGCCCTGTAGCAAATTGTGATTCATATATATATATATATCTAGTACTTCTCGAACATAACACACACAATATATGTAGAAATCAGTCGAATTTCATTTTCGTTTCAGCTGCAATCCCAGAAATTCTTATGATAATTTTCTGCTGGCAACAACAAGTGTTAATTAAATATACAGGTGGACTGAACATTATAAACAAATATGACGATAATGACATGTTATTAAAGGCCGCCGAGGCAGGAATGCCAGACAATGCTGGGATCGTAACACAACTGATTTCAGCTCAGTTCAGCTCAGAAGAGTATGTTGCGCAAAATAAAAATGCAAAAATTCAACTTCCGCATTTAGCCAAGTGGAACGACGACCCGAAAAGGTTTTGTCTTGCAGTCAAAGTTTTATTAAGTGTCCGAGAGTCAAGCGAGAAGTAAGTCGTAGCAAAGAGTTGCCACAAAAAGTGAATAAATCTAACTAACAATCAATCTATATAGAGGGGAGATGATATAAGAATAAGACCTGAAATGCAGCTCATTAAAGGAATTAAGCGCGGCGCATTCAGTCTTTAACTGAACATCATGAACATTTTTATGATCAAGCAAATACTTGAATATAAATGTATAAAGACATAAATAATGTAAGCTCTCTCTCTCTCTCTCTCTCTCTCTGTCTGTCATGCTCCATCTCTCCATCTTTCGACAAGATCGTGTTGATGCATCCTTTCAACACAATCACACCTCTCACATACTTAACATATTACACACATATTTTGACACGTGGAGGAGGCGGAACTGGCAGTCGGTGGGCCTTTGATTCAAATTGTGTTTATGCAGCAAATTAAAAGATCAAAAGACACTCAACAGCATCAGCAGCTACTTAAGCAGACTAAAATAAGAATATTTAATTCGCATAAGCAGACGCCGCGCGTATTCCCATGAATATTACGATGATTATTGCATCCGTATTGCGGTGACAAATGTGACAGAGGAGAGCGAGGATGATTGAGATAGCGGAAAGTGCGAGCTATGCGATGAGAGAATCTCAAGTATTTTGAAAGAAGCTCCGAAACGTTGAATAGGGAATTGAAATTTAGAAGAACTTGATATAGGGTAGCAAGGGGCAGAGGAACTGCCACACATATATCATTCCGAAGAGCAAAAGGTGAAAGAGTTAGACGAGGACTTTAAAGTGGAGAATTGTTAACGGAATTTAGGAACCGACCTCAGATATATAGAGCAATTCCTACTCTTATACCATTTCCATGTGCAGTCTTATTCCAGATATAGTTAGAGAGCGAGAGGTCTACAAATATAGAAGTAGCATTTGGGTGCCTTACTATTCATGCACTTCCACATGAACACACAGAGAGTGTGCTACTACGAACCGTATATCCGGTCCAAATATAGCTGTAGCGGTTGCTGTAGCCAAGCTGGCCAAGATGGTTCTGGCTAAATCGTGGTTTTGGTAAGTCGAGTGCATCAGATCGTCTTTAACAACTTGAACATGTGAATCAATAAGGCACTCACATGTGGGTGAGGCGTTGCTACTACACCTACACACACACATACACACACACGTATAGAGGGACTGCCTTGCACCTCACAGCGAATGTGTGTGCAACACGCTGTGGCAGAGCTTGCAACGGCAAGCGCGATCTCTGTGGCAGATAAGGCACTTGGGATGTTTCTTATTGCATGTCGTGATTGTGTCAGTTTGTGTGTTCCCACTGGCAGCACTTGAAAACGAAAAACAACAACGAAACGCAGAAGGAAAACAACAACAACAACGACAACAACAACAACAGAATCAACAGAAACAGAAGAAACAAAATTAAGCAGCAACCAATCATTGTTAAATATATAATGCTCGCCCGTTTGTTGAAATTGAAAAGTTTTAAATTATCGAGGCGCAGCATCAAAATCAAATCATTCCAATTAAATGTGAATGCAAACGCCTTTTCTTGATGGGCTGCCTGGCCCGTGATATTTATATTTATTTATTTCTTTCTTTCTTCTTCTCATTATATATATGTATACATATATACAATATATGTATGTATATGCAAACCCTATATCAAGTCAGCCATATGTGTTGCATTTCGTGTATCGCGCTTTAAATGTGCAATTTATTTGATTATGCAACAAGCAGATGGACTTTATACGCAAATCGCTCAATCGCTTTGTTTTTAGGTGTTGCCTTTACACTTCTTTCAAATTGTAGAGAGCATATGAAAAGCGAGGGAGAGTGGAGGAGAGAGACGGAGCAACAGAGAGAGAGATAGAAAGGGAGGGAGGATTACAATGTCTATAAAGAGAGAGATATAGCTAGAGAGAGACGCGGATAGAACAATTAAGAAAGAGATGGATTGAGAATGAGATAGTAATAGAAGAGGCGGTTAAATAAATGAGCTAGAAAGAGAGGCAGAAACCTATAGAGGAAGAAAGAGAGACGGTGAGAATAAGAGATAGAGAGAGTGAAAGAAATAGAGAGAGAGAGAGAGAGAGAGAGACTGTGAAAGAGACAGATAGAAATAGAAAAAGGGAAAAAAGACATAATAACAAGGAATAGAAGACAGAGGGATATACAAAGAAAAAGAGAGAGAGAGTGAGCGAGGTAGAATGAGAGAACCAGAGCATAGAGAGCATAATGACAATGACCGAACAATGGAGTGATAGAGAAAAGGGGAAAAAGAGGAAAGACATATGTAGTGAATTATGATGTAAAGGTAAATGTAAATATGCATATATGTATGCATATCATACATCTAATATACATATCGAATACAACACAATCAAGCTTTCAACCCCGCCTCCCTTCTCCACAATTCTCATAAAGAAAACGAATCCCCACATGCTGGCTTTTGGCAATCTAGCGTACTTAACCGTAATAAATTTGTGCAATTACCTCGCAAGACAAAACATTTTCAACACGTTGCTCTTCACATATTCGGAGTTACTCAATGGATATAATGATTAAGGCGTAGTCCGGTAATCAGGAAAACTGTTGGGCAAACAGGCGAGCAGCTCACGCAGCTCAAACAGCGCAAATATAGATTTCACGCAAACGTGTAGTATAATGAGTTGTACATGCCGCTATATGTTGATTCCACCTAGGGATTCGTTGTATTCGGTTTTGTTGACAGTGATCGCGCCACATGAGATGACGATATGTGTAGACTGCGAGTCGGCATCGTTAAGTGGCTGCTTACCCATATCATCGCGTTGTCTGTCAGAGGAATACTATGCAGAGAGCGAGAGAGGTGTGCGTCAGATGCTTAATTTAAATTACTCACGGGCCACGAGGAGGCCGGCATATGGGGGAGCCGAGGGCGTGGTTGAGGCAATGCCTGCGAGCAGCAGCAGCAGCAGCAGCAGCAGCAGCCGCTCAGCATGAGTAGCTGCGATTTGACACCTCGACTGACAGCTGAAATTGTGGAAAATTATTGAGCGCATTGGAACCCAAGAGGGCGCCCATTAGATGCCAACATTTTTACCTACAGAAAGAAAGGCAAGACTTCGAGTCGAAACGAAACGAAACGAAATGGGACGTCTTCATTTTCAAGCGTATTTGGAAGTTGTGAACAAGGGGAATCGCGGCCAGACCTCTAATTTATTCCACATCAAATTGCTGTATAATTAAAATGTTGATACAAAACTGCACTTGGTGCAGTTTTTACGACTTCACAAACAAATAATCATATATTTTGTAACCGAATCTGGCCATCATTTTCAATGCCAGCTAATTGCCTTCTATTGAAATTCCCTGCGAGACAATAATGGAATTTATGTGTATTCTATAGCCTAGTCTAAACATGTAGCATTGTCATTTGTTTGGGTTAGGTTTTAATGATAATGAAAGAGAATATATATATGTATATACGTCTAGAGAGGCACAAATTGTTTATGGTATATTAAAGTAAGAAGGATCAGTTGAGAGATCAGAGCAAACATAAAACACAGTCAGACAACTCTACATAGATCATATCAGCCCAGAGAGAACTCAAACATACTTCAAAATTGCAAGCTCTTAAAAAGTATATAAAAACTTATTACCCAAACTCCAAAGACTTGATCAAGTTGTATGTCTGCTGGGCCAACTTGAGACTGCTTCTAATGCGTTTTCAAAGAGAGTTCCCTGGCACGGGGTATCTGGGGGCCTTGCGGAGCTCCATTTATGGTCAGGCAGTACAATATGTTAACAATGATGAATTCAGAACCATGTCTTTTGTCGCCAAAAACATTTACCGCAACGAAATGAACATAAAACTGTCATATTTTCTGATGACTTTATATTTATGAAGGCCAAAAATGTTGATCGTAAAGAGACAAAAAAAAAAAAAAAAAAAGAACTGAAGAAGAAGCAGCAGAAGGAAGACAACAACAGCAACAACAACGAAAGGAAACCAAGTTGTTTTTGTGTGTGTTTCGGAATTATTTTATTATGAATTCATATTCAATGGAGCCTGAGTCCTTTGGCTGGGCAACGGCATCGACATCGCCATCGCCATCGACATCGACATCGACTTCAACATCGTCATCGACTGTCAGAACACACAGGCGGTACGTGCTTTACATTTTAAACGGATGGCCAGTCGTCTTCACTAATTGATCGCTTCCGACCGTGGAGCCCTTCGAGACGATTGTCAAACTGGACCAAATCAAATGAAATGTAATGATGTCCCCTTGTCTGACAGCCCAAACTAGATTATTGCCAGAGTGAAATTGTTATTCGACATTTGTCAACGATTATTGCGATAATATACATGTGCAACAGATTTTTTTCCCTTGCCCTGAATTTGCTTTATTAACTGTATAAAACGCAATCAAAAAGGGGAGACAGACAGAGACAGAAGAGAAGTTTAAGATATCAAGATGCAAGAAGAACTGAAATGCATTTAAAATGTTTTCTGAAAAGAGTAAGAGAGAGAGAGAGAGACAACGAGAGTGGGAAAGAGAGTTTATTGAGGACTTAAGTTATATCCATATATACTATTGTAAATTCAATTAGAATCTCTTAATTTATTTTCCTACTCCTATTCCTCAGATGGAATCAACATTAATCAAATTAAAGACTTACCTATCTTAGCCTAACCCACCTCACCTTCAATATCTTGCCTAGTTTATCAGTCGATTCATTTTACAGTCATATTTATATCATATGGCTTACATTGTATGGGACAGGGAATAAATAGCCAGCAATACATATTTTGCTGACTGGATATTATAGCTGGGTGTATTCCAAATTTGCTGTGGCAGCTACTACGACTACTACAGCCATGAGTGGCTGGCTGGCTCAAGCACCACGTGTCTGCTTACACGTCAGTCTGGTCAGATCCGATTTCCTGTTGTATGCCAATGTCGCCGCAATCCGAGCCGCATTCAGTTGACTACTGACGGATTGTTCACTGTTGTTTAACACCGAATTCCGGAACATATTCCTGGAAATTGTTTTTCCCAAGCTTTTATTGTCCGCGAGCCGCTTGACACCCGAGTTATAAAAGTCGCCCAACTGATTGTATTTGATATATTTTTGTAATATTCTACACTTTGAAGACATGTTTATATGTTTGCCTGCCATATACATATATATGATGAATTAGATATTGAACGTGGCAGATTCTCACGCATAAATATGTTAGTGTTAGGATTTCGAATACCTAATCCTCATGTATTGCATTTTGTGTTAATCGGTCAGTCAGTCAATCAGACTTTACTATATTATATATATGTACCTAATTTTAATCGAGTCACATACCTGAATGCCTATGAGCTCCTCCATCCAGCAGTGTCTCAATCTCTCAGTCTATCACTCAATCAGTCACTCAAACTAAGCTCATTGGTGGATTATTTTTCAATTTAATGTCATTTCAATTCTTCCTCTTCTTCATAGTACTTTTCATATGTTTCATATGGTTCATAGATGTTTTTATCCACACATAAAACACTTAAAATCTATCCATTTTTTTCGTTTTTTCCTTTTTGTCGGGCACGTGTTGCTGTTATAATAAATAACATTTTCTAACTTTTATGTTTTCATATTTTTCTCTGTGCAAATTTAATGCTGTAATACATTGAATTCTATAGCGAAACTTACCCTGCATTACGCCCACATATTGTTCGCCGGGGCTAAGGGCGCTGTCTATTCATGATGTGAAACTATATAAAACACATTCATACACAATTTTACACACACGCACACACACACACACATAGAGACATAGGTGTTCGTGTACAGATGTGTAAAGGATTGTCAGGACGATTGTCGTTGCGCTGCTGGGGAAATGTTTCAACTGAAACAATCTGCGACAAATGTGTAAAGTGTTCTGGCAACCGCCGCACAGCCACCATCAATAAAATCATAACACGCCTCTCACACCACCCCCAGCCCCCAGCCCCCAACCCCTTGTTTTTGAAAAGTGTTTCAAATATTGTTGTGGAGCAGCAAGGTTTGACGCCAATTTTGAATGAGGCTGGCAGGCATGGAAAGTTTGGCGTAAAAAGCCTTTTGAAAATAAATCGCTTCAAATCTGAAATGATTATTGACGCTTTTTATGTTTTAATAATGCGTCGGAAATTTATAGAATATTAAGGGTTAAATGCGCCACCCACGTCACAAACACTCGTCGCATTTAATACAATAAAACTTTCGAATTCGTTTTAAAATGTCGCCGGCTGTGCCAAAATTTATAGCACTTTTCTTTATGTAACAGCCGTTCATTGCCCAAGAAATAGAAATGGAAATAGCATTAGAAATTGAAATAGAAAGTGTACTTATGCATAAATATCTCATACTGAGGGTGAGACATTTTTCTCTTGCCAGCTGGAAGTTAGAGCTTGACTTGCTAATACTCTGTAGGCGAAAGGATTGGGGGGAGGTAAGTATTTGAAATAAATTGAGTTTTGATGGCATGAAGGGGCTTTAATTACAATTGAAAAATTATAGATTTGTGTGGCTCGAATCGCCTGAAGAAAGGATCGACATAACTCACATACATATAGCGAATTAGGTCCGGGCGTTTATTATGTATTTTTATTGACTATCCATTTCTAATCTGTGTGCTGCAGACCTTTAAGAATCTGCGTCGTTTACAGGTTTAAGCTATTTGTCGCCCACTCATTAATGAAATTCCAAAATATAAAAAAATACCAAAAAACTAAAAAAAATACCAAATACCAAGCATGCGAAAACTGATACTATGCTATCAAAGGACACATACGTAATTTGATTTTTCAGAGCATTTGTATTAAGAAGAAATTCCTCGGTTTTTCGCAACTTTATTTTATGTCCAGCCATTAATGAAATTCAAAAATATCTAAAAAATACCAAAAAAATACTAAAATACCAAAACTAATACCTTGAAAGTTAAGCTTAAACTAGTATGATCAAAAGGCAGCAAAGTCAATATAATTTTCCGAGCATTTGTTTTAAGATGTATTTCCTATTTCTTTTATAGTTTTAAGCTATCTGACGCCCAGCCATTAACGAAATTCAAAAATACCGAAAAATACCAAAAATACAAAAAAATACCAAAATTGATATCCTGAGTACTATCAAAAGTAAATTAATTTTTCAGAGCATTTGTATTAAGATGAATTTCCTGTCTTCTACAGCATCAAGCTATTTTATGCCCAGCCATTAATGAAATTCTAAGATTTTAAGCCTCAAAAAATACGAAAAATACCGAAAAAAATACCAAAAATACCAAAAAAATACCAAAATACCAAAACTGATATCCTTAGTACTAAGCTTAAACTATCAAAAGTATATCAATTTTTCAGAGCATTTGTATTAAGATGAATTTCCTGTCTTCTACAGCATCAAGCTATTTTATGCCCAGCCATTAATGAAATTCTAAGATTTTAAGCCTCAAAAAATACGAAAAATACCGAAAAAATACCAAAAATACCAAAACTGATATCCTTAGTACTAAGCTTAAACTATCAAAAGTATATCAATTTTTCAGAGCATTTGTATTAAGATGAATTTCCTGTCTTCTACAGCATCAAGCTATTTTATGCCCAGCCATTAATGAAATTCTAAGATTTTAAACCTCAAAAAATACGAAAAATACCGAAAATATACCAAAAAATACCAAAATACCAAAACTGATATCCTTAGTACTAAGCTTAAACTATCAAAAGTACATCAATTTTTCAGAGCATTTGTATTAAGATGAATTTCCTGTCTTCTACAGCATCAAGCTATTTTATGCCCAGCCATTAATGAAATTCTAAGATTTTAAGCCTCAAAAAATACGAAAAATACCGAAAAAATACCAAAAATACCAAAAAATACCAAAACTGATATCCTTAGTACTAAGCTTAAACTATCAAAAGTATATCAATTTTTCAGAGCATTTGTATTAAGATGAATTTCCCGTCTTCTACAGCATCAAGCTATTTTATGCCCAGCCATTAATGAAATTCTAAGATTTTAAGCCTCAAAAAATACGAAATATACCGGAAAATACCGGAAAATACCGAAAAATACCAAAAAATACCAAAATACCAAAACTGATATCCTTAGTACTAAACTTAAACTATCAAAAGTAAATCTATTTTTCAGATCATTTGTATTAAGATGAATTTCCTGTTAATCAGCTTTAAGATTTTATGTCCCGATTAATAAAACTGTAAAATACAAAAATATCAAAAAATACCAAAAAAATACCAAAAACCAAGCATGCGAAAACTGATACTAGGCTAGGCTTAACTAGTATGATCAAAGGACACAGAAGTAAATTGATTTCTTAAAGTATTTATATTAGGATGAATTTCCTGGGGTTTTCACAACTTTATTTTATGTGCAGCCATTAATAAAATTCAAAAATGTCTTTAAAAAATACCAAAAAATACTAAAATACCAAAACTAATAACCTTCAGGCTAGTAGGCTAGGCTAGTATGATCAAAACGCACCAAAGTAAATATAATTTTCACAGCATTTGTATTAAGATGCATTTCTAATGTCTTTTATAGCTTTAAGCTATCTGACGCCCAGATATTAATGAAATTCTAAAAAATACCAAAAAATACCAAAAATACTAAAACTAATACCCTGAAAGCTAAGCTTAAACTAAGCTTAAAATCGAGCGACATTCATTAACTTTCCTATAATAATATGTAAAAGTGTCCAATGTATAAAATTTAAAAACTTCATTCATAAGAAAATTCAGAGCCAAACGAGTTTTCCCAACAGCTAGACAAGAAGACATCGCGTACATTATGATATGTGACATATTAGCCAAAGGAAATAAACACATTTATCATTTCTAACCAGGAATCAAGATGGACCACCCGTTGCCATTAAGCAGTCAGAGAGTGAGAGTCGAAGTGAGAGTATGAGGACATCCTGTGTAGTCTGCAGTTTGGCTGCTACCGCTGTGGTCCCGGTCCCCGGTTCCCGGTCTCCGGTGCCTGGTGCCTGCTGCCGTTCTCGTTCCCGAACACAAACTCTTGTTTTCCTGTCGCAATTGCCACAATATCCTTTATGTCCATCGATATGGCAGACGCGCTTATTGTATTTCGGGCCGTTGTTGTAGTATAAATCCCATATACTGTCAGAGACCGCCAACTGTATTAAAACGAATACAAGAATAATACCCAAGTCATTTATCACTTGGCATATTGTCCAGCTCGATGATTGGCTTTCTCGTTCGCTCTCTCCCTCTTTCTCTCTCGCTGTTTGTGAACCCATTTCCCGCTTCAGTGGCAACATCTCCTTATTCTAGCTGGGCAGTCCACATGCGTTTCGCACTATAATAATAAATAAATATCGAGCCATGCCCGGCCCGAGCACGAGCAGTGGTCCTCGATTGAATAGGATGACCTTTTTGGCTGTCATTTAATTTCGAGCATTGTCTATGCGCTTTGGGAACGGAAACCCCTAATCTAGCCATGATGTTATTTGAAGTGCTATCATACCATCCGATGAGCTATTGAGGCATTGAGGGTTGGTAATGGAATTCCCATTGCCATTCCCATTGCCATTGCCATTGGAATTGGAATTGAGCGTTGGCGAATTATTGTTTGAGGTGTTTCCTTTCATTCTTTCTTGTTTTTCTTGCCTGCCTGCCTGCCTGACTATTTGTATGAAAGAAGTCAAAATATTTACGGTCAGCATTTATCTTCATTTAAGATTCGCCTGACCGGAAAAACTACAAGCTAAGCATGTCTCGGGGAACTCTACAAATGACAAGTAATTATATATATTTAATTTATTTCTATTTAGAGTTGATTTAAATTAATTATTCATAGCCTATCATAAGCTCTATTCATGTGGGGAACCACATTTATTACCAGAATTACTAGAACATTCCAAGAGAATTTACCTTTTCCTATATTGATGCAATTCCTGTAAAACCTTATCTCAATTTCGCACACTTTAATATTTAAGCTTTTCGTCAACAATTTTGTGTCTGTGATCCCACGGTTTTCCAGTCTCACTAGATTATATTGTATGTTATTCGATGTTGCAAACAAATCCGTAAAACCAACCCCGCAAACATTGATTTACCACAAAAGCGAATTTTGCTGTTAACGTCGACGACAATAATGATGTTGCTAATATTTTGCTGTACTTAAAAGGGATTTCGTGACGGTTTGACTTGCTGTGGGATAATCAAAATTATAATATGACTGATTACTGCAGCCCGAACACCGAAGAGCTCCGCACACGCACACGCACACGCACACGCATCCAATGCGAACAGGAGTCGTGTTAATGCAAAAACACATACATACATCATGTATTTGATATTTTAAGGGGTTGCTTTTCTTATCGATGTCGAAAAAATGTTTGCTACGCGCCACTCCAATGGAGATACAGTGGTGCAAAACATACGTAAAGCTAACATAAATTGATCGATAATCGGCAAATTGTATCGATAGCATGAGAAAGTATAGAGTCTATAGATCTATATATTTGCGTATTCCAAGAGATGGCTGACCATTTAGTATGTTCATATTGTTGATCAAGTTGAACAGCATTCCATCTGTCTATCATCCATCATCTGTGCGCAAAAGCAAGGTAATTTCTAGTAATTTTCTATATATCAAAAGATTCCTCAGTTTTCTACTTTCGCACTTTCCTTGTTTCTGTTTCTATCATCCTTCGTAAGGAAACAATAATTCCATGTGAAGTAGAAAAATAGCAAAAGTTGTAGGCGCTGCTCCGCAATTATCGCCTTTCTATGTGATTCACATAAGCTCAAACATTCTTAATTTAATAGAGTTAAATACTTCTTTTGCGAATAATTATCCAACTAGCATTAGCTTGTTGCCCAATTTTGCATAGTAATTCATTTAAATAATTTAGTTTCATAACAAAAAACATTTTGATGATTTACTTGCAACAACAAGCCAGGCACAGCTGCATCCATAATACACTAAACAAATAGTTCCTGTATTAGATATGCATCTATTTGAGTCATAATGAGCTAAACATAATGTGAGAGACTTGTCCAAGTACTCTATTGTACAAATATATATGTATGTCTCTATGGTGGGCCAGTTGGCTGCACTTTGTTGTTATAGGAAAACACGTGTTGACGCAACCGCAAAAGCAAACAACCCAATACGCCCAACGCATGTCTGGGCAGGCTGCAGGGTGTGCTCCTAGCTCCTGGCTGCAGGCTGCAGGCTGCGTGGGAGCGGCTGAGAACAGGCATATCGTAAAATTGCATTCGAGGCTGCTGCGTGCTGTCGGGAGCCGTGCGGGCTCATTAAAACAGCGAAGGCGTATACGCGGATCTGCCCAACGTAAAATTTCCATATCGAAATTGAATTTTCGCAATGCGTGTTGCGGTTTTGCTAGGGGCAAAGCCCATCGACAGCAGCTGGAGCTGGAGCTGGAGCAGCTGCAAGGATGCGCCAGCTTTAAAGCACATCACTTATGTAAAATTCGAGTCGCTGATGGTACTGTTATTTTCCACGAATAAAGCAATAGACAACTGCTCGCGGACTGATGGCTGCGCACACACACACATACACACACACACATACAGCTTGGCTGTGTTAAAAGCTCAGGATAATTTAATTAAAATTGTAAAATATTTGGCGGATTTTGCATAAGCCTGCAAAATCCCATTAATTCAGAAAGCAACCCATTGTTGACCGCAACACAATCAAAATATGCAAATTTATCGCATTAACTCGTGAAACTTCGAATGCCCGGGCCAAAGAAAAGCCCCAATCCAGCTGGTAAACAAATACCAGGAGCTATTTAATTGGTAGAAACGACCAGCAGCTACTACCATCAAAGTTAGCCACAGGGAGTGTGCTCTGCCGGGTGGTTCAAGATCATCATCATCATCATCGTCGTCGTCAGAGACCCTCGCGCAAAGTAACTCGCCTTACCCAGACACTTCTATTGACCCATTAAACACCCCAATTGAACAGCTTCTGACAGCTCCGAAAGCCAGCGCTGCTCAGCACGACGTTCTCTATGTTATTTATGGTTCACACCATGGCACAACTGTTTTTTACTTCTACATTAACTCGAGCTAAATAAGATAGCTGAAAATTGTATTTAATTGGTGTCTTAAGAAAAACACATTATCCTGCGAGATGCGAGCGAGAGGAAGTAGAAGAAATATATATACGAGTGTCCATCAGCTATGCATTCAAGGTGAATAAGGGGAATATGAAGAGATCTAACAAATAGAATTATATTGAGTATGAGCTGTACTATATGATTGGATTGACATGCAAATACCCTATAATAAAAGTATCTTACCTTCACCTCACCCTCGAATTTTGTACTTGAATGATATTTTAGTTTGATATTTTTCAGTTACAACATACAAGTGCAGGGTATCTTTCAGCCAATCATCCTTACGGTCTCACATTCATAGTCAATCTTCCCTATTTGAGCATAAATCAATAATTATGTAGCCTAGTGTTATTCCCATACATCCAATAATATATATTTACTAATGTATATAAGAGAAGAAAGGAAGAAAAAAATCAACTGGCTTTTCCAATATTAATGTAGTCGTAATATGATATCGACGATTTCTCAAAAACCTGTTCAACTTCTTTAGCGACTATTGAGTCTCTCGGCGACAAACTAGTTTCATTGGACACATTAAAAATGTTTGCATTATTAAATGGTTAACAAACATGTGTTAGCATTTGTTCAAGTTAATGTTTAGGCATTCAATTATATTATAATGGGATGTAAATGTAATGGGAAAACATCATTAATTTCGCATAGAGTAAATCCTTTACCGTTTTCTTCCCCCCCCTCTCTCTCTCTCTCTCTCTCTCTCTATCTGTGTCTCATTCTCTTTCAGCTTTTTTCTTCTTTTGATTTGAATGTACGCAAGAGGGAAATAAAATACCATTATTGGCTTTGCAGAACCTTTTTGCCTATTCCTAATCCTTCGATGCGTCTAAATGGAATCAAATCCTCAAAATTGGATTGAAGAGCAACGCCCACTCTGTAGACAATCCCGCTACAGCTACAGCTCCGGCTACAGCTACGGCTACAGCTCCGGCTCAGACAGTTACGCATTTATGTTTATTTGCCCGTTCCACGTTCCACGTTCCACCCCCCCGGAGCCCAGTCGCTTTCTTAATGTGCCAGCCAAATGCTCAATTGCGGTGTCCCAGGACATGCCAAAGTGAACGGAATAGGGGATTTCCACTCAACTACATTGTGTTCTCAGCCAAAGTGGACTGCCTGATGCTGGGTGCTGGATGCTGGATGCTGGATGCTGTAAATGTAAACAGTGGAAAATGGAGACTCAATTACTTAAACGGTTAGTCCATTGTTCAACATACACAAATTTGCATATTTCTTATTTCAGTTTGTTTCCGTTTAGGTGCGATAGTCAAATATTTTCATTAACAGCATGATTTAGCCGGCTGTTACTTATTTACAAGCTACGTGCAGCTCAACAAAATGGTAAATCAAAAGGAATCGAGTGTGTATACATAGATATTATGATATTATGGGTCTGCTTTTAAGCATTTGTTAAGTAACTCATTGAACTGTTTTGAGTTTATTAACTCTAGCCGCAAAAGTTTTGGTCTGTTGCCCGGCTAATCCCAAGCTTCAGTGCACATCATCTTTTTGGCTAGAAGGCATCATAATTTATGATTGTGCAGCAGAAGCTGCTGCTCCTCCGCAATTGGTGTGAGCCGCCAAAGCCGAGGTCCCAAAAAATACAAAATAACAAAAAACAAAACTAAAGAGAAGAAAAAAATACCACGTCATACTGCGCAAACTGTGTCTGACCTGCACAGCAGGCGCTGGCGGAGTTTTGTTCTTATCTTATCCCGCTGTCGTGCCATGGAACAGAGAATATGTTCTTATTTGTGAAATTGCTTACTTGCGACGATCTGACTAACTAGTTTCAACCAGGAATACTCCAACTGCCTCTGCCTCTGCTGCTGCTGCTGCCGTTGATGATGGTTTGGTCCGAGAGCCCTGTCATTGTGGTTATGTTGGGATTGTTAAACAACAATATATGCGGACAAAGAAACAAACAAGGGATTACTTGAAAATCGTTGATGGCTTGGTGCCATACCAATACCAGTGCCGTCTGGCCAACGCGGCCGGACCCCCTGGCGACAAACACAGGCCACATCCGATGTTCTTTCACCTACATAACGTGGTTTGCACTCCCAACATCAAAGTTTACACAACAGCGAACTCGAACATGGCTCACAATCGATCGACAAACGCATCTTTGATCAGAAGAGTGAAGCTGATTAGACTATGGGAAGCGCAGGCATAGAGTATGCATTATGATAAGTAAGTGAACTACATCCATCGTGCTAAGCCAGCAGAAATAACTGGCCCTTCCCTTTTAGATAAGTATAATTAATATATATACTATTCCTATGTCATTTCCCAATGGTGTATCAATCGAAACCTACAGGAAAAATCCATTTACAATCACATCCCATTTAGAATCATATCCCTTCACACCCATATCATAATCCCAGTTGTCTAGTATTATAGCTTAAGCCCTGACTCCATCTATTTCTCCATGTTATCTTTCACTCTGACAGAGTCAACTAATTTGCAGGCATTCCATTTGGATGGCTTTCTTGACTCTTCTATCTAATCGATTGCTGACAGTTCTCAACGGTAGCGAAATTAATTTCAGTTTTCAAACCCCTTTTTTGTTCAGCTTGTTGGAATCCCACCCAAACGAATTAAGACACGTGTTGAAGCGACTTGATTTTAACACGGAAGCGTTCCAACCCTCCGGCAAACCCCGCAAACAGGAAAGGGAAAGCTCTATGGCAGTGGCAGCGCTACATGCTGTGAGTTAATTCCTTTCGATGTGGTTATGAATTAGGCACAACTCATCATTTGCAGCATCTGCGACTGTGCTTTTTAGGTGGGTGGGCGGACCGGTTCGCCGGTTGGCCGGATCGCCTTCACGAATATCGAATCAGACACAGAAACTTTGTGTTAACACCCGACCATTACATAGCCGAAAGGCATCTGCAAGAACAATATGTGGCACGTGGCACGTGCCTCACTGCCTTACGGCCGCACTGCAGCCCAGCGTCTTTATGTGACAACAAACAAATAAAACGTGCACCTCACACCGTCCAGCCCCTGAGCTCCAGACTCGTATGTTACAATGTATTTGATGTATAGAAAATAACATTATGCTTTCCATATAAGTTTTTTCCTCTAACAATGCGATTCATCATGCTAAGAAATGTATTCCTAATATTACATAGACTTGGGCGAGTTCATGGGAAAACCTTTTACTGTCAAAATTGCTCAAGATCCGTGCAGACTTGTCCTACAATTTATGTGAACTTTCGCTACACAGCTGATCCCATCTGCTTTACTTGCTTCATAAGAAATAAATTGTTTCTCGACTAACATTTCAAGAGTTTCTTTTTACTATCTAGAGGACAGGCAGCTGGACCTGTTTAAACTGTCATATCAATTACATCTATGCTCATAAAATGTATATACGAGGGTAGTCTGAAACTTGTTCGACCTTCAGTTGCAAATAAAGTATGATGGGGATAGAGATAGGCTACCCTCGGTTCATAGTTGTGTCTTACTTTTTCGAAAGTTTTCAAACTCAAGATCTCTTTCAGTACTAATAAACTTGACAAATTCATGAAGTATTTACTATTTAGATTAAATAAGTTATTTTATTGTTTTTCTGTTTTTTTTTTTTCTTTTTTTATAGATCATGTCATCTTATATAAATCTACCACAAACATATTTTTAGCTAAATCTATTTATTTACCACTAAATATGTCCTATTTCCAAATAGGTCCATTTAAACGCAATCCAGTATAAACAACAAATAAATCGAAAGTCCCTTATGCTCGGGCTTTTCGCCTAATCAGTCTCGAATTTCATTTCTTCCTGCAATCCCTTGACCGGCAGGCTTTAACGAGCATTATAACATAAAATCCTGCAATTTAAAATACTTAAAATGTGTAACAGTTGCTCACTTTATGAACAACATCATACAACATTTCACACTACTTAATTTACTGTTAGTCAAAATTCACCACGAATTACCAATTTATTAGATGTGCGTGTGCGTGTGTGTGTGTGTATGTGTGTGGGTGTTTGGGTATGTGGGTGTTTGGCTATATATCCTGAATACTGATGCGATTGTACTTAACGTTGCGAATGGGGTGACTTTGCCACACAATCTCTCGCCCTCTCTCGCTCGCACCCATTGTGGATGTACGGCAAACGTCAGTGATTCCCTGATTCCCCGGCAAAGGCATGCGCGATGGGTTTTATGAAGGTAAACAAGGAGCGTCGTTCGCTATTTGTGTTTGTTTTTACATCAGTGTCAGTGCACTGGGCACTGACTTTCGACACGTTTTCTGACTTAATTTTAGTTTATTGCTTTTTATGGATCTGTCTGTGTGTGTGTGTGTGAGAGTGGTGGTGTTTGTGTGAGTGCGTGTGTACTAAAAATCATTCATAGTATACGCACACCACCCGCTCGACTGCAGTTTATGAGCGACCGGCAAACAATTGGCATGCTCAGACTACGACGTCGTCCGCCACGTGTTGCGGATGATATCCTTGGCGAATTGTTGGGCGTAGTGCTGCTCCTTTGAAGTCGCCCAGGACGCACTGGAGTCCGTTGACTTTTCCAATTGGCGGGGACGTAACTGATGCAAAGACGTGAAATTAAGTCAGCCTCCGCTCAGCGTCGCTCAACAACGCGATTTTCCTCGGGAGCGGGGCTGGGCACGTTGAGCTCTACTTATGCCTGTGACAGATATAAACTTTCTGTTTACTGTTCTCACGCTTGTGACTACCAAATGACGGATTGAATTAGGTAAATATTTGCTTATGGAGCGCTGGTCCGGTACTCAGCCCTGGTTAGATAGCCCAACTGCTAGAGCACCGGCACAAGTCGCCTGATTAAAGCCACATGATAACAATAATTGTTTTTCTTTTAATATATTCATCTATTTTTTTTTCGTTTTTGTTGTATTCCGAAAAAGTTATAAATGTTGACGCATGGCACGTGCCGCAGTTTATCGTTATGATAAGCGCCAACAAGTGAGAGTGATCTAAGCGGGCGTATATTCCCAATTCTTCCCATACTCAAATTGTTGTTTTGGGTTCAATCGTGTAAGTATTCGAAAAATTGTAATTTGTATAACATTTGTTTAATTTCAATGAACCGTCCGATGGCATTTTCTACATGTACAGCTTATAGGGGTCGAATTATATTTAAAAAGATATCTTTAGACTTCCCTAGAACTCCTAAAAGTCCTTGATTTTTAAGTTTTTCAATTGTTATCAATTCAATTGTTAATTAAAGCTAACCATATTTTACAAATGTTTTAACTCAATTTTCGTATACTCCTATCTATAAAACACTAAATTGGATATGTAAACCTTCCCTAGCTCAAAGTCCTTTATTTACAACTTGTCGAATTCAATTTTACATTTGTCAAAAGTTAAGAGAAACATTAAAAAATGAAAACTCTTCAAATTTAATTATTATTGATTTGATTTTCTACTAACATTGCTTACCTGTAGCTTGAGAATATCAACATCTACATAGAGACATTTCCAATCAGACATACATACATACCTATGTATGTACATACTCTCCACATGTACACCGAGCTGAACCCTCGACGTAATTTTCGCAATTCTATTCATTTAATTGCCAAATGCATATAAAAATTCATTATATTTTAAGCAGAGCACGCAACGAGTGGCCCGTCCCAAGTGTTGACACAGGTCTTCAGCTTTAACTGAAAAACATCATTTCCAGTTTGATGATGAATTCAAGTGCTACCCAGGATGCTATCTGGCACTCGCCCTTGCACCGCCGCCGACGCCGCCACCGTCGCGGACGCTCTTGGCCCTTGGGCAGCCTGGCATGCAGAACTCGCTGTGCAGCCGACAGTATTTGCACAAAAAAGTTAATTCATTTAATGAAAGGCTCACAAACTAGTGTAACAAGTTCAGTTGTCATAGAAGTACATTTGTAATTACATAAATATGGCAGCCCACGTTATGAATTCGCAATTGAAAGTATAGCAGGTGGTTAGAGTGTTTAATTAAGTATAGTCATTCTTTTAGTAGTTATTTGTGTAACACAAATGAAGCTTCTGTATTTTTGACCAATGCTTTATGCAGTCCAAACTCTCCTCTTCAAGCTCCATCCCAGCAAGAATACATACAGGACTATTAGCTGATTCTGTCGTATTTGGATTACCAGAGTCTTACTTTCACCTTCTGTTAATAATTACACTTTCGCCTTTATATTCCTATATTTATACAGAGTTACATTCGCTGAAAAAAAAGTAATCTTTACACACATCTGTAAAAAAAGATGAAATAGATACATATTTGTTTGGTTGATAGCTGATATTTGTTTCGTCTCTCTCTCTCTCTCTAAGCTATTGTGCTGTTTCTCTTAAATGTAAAAGATACATATTTTATTTTATTATTATTACTTTACACATAATCTTATAAAATAAATTAATATTCATCCTTTGGTAGCTTTATCAGTATAAATACGCACATACAGACATACAAATATATGTATAAGGTTAAAAATAAATTGGTAAAAAAATGTATACAATCGTCGCATTCAAATACATACTATACGAAGATTCCTTGAAATGTACATTATTATAATATCTATGGCTGTGTGTGTATGTGTGTGTTTGTGTGTGTGGGCGTGTATGTGTGAGTAAACTCGGCTGTCTTTCTCTTATGAGTATATTCAATTCGTATTTAATCCTCTGTATTTTCGGACAACTTATGTAGATCTGAATAGTTTAATATGGCGCGATGTAGGAACTCGTATTGTGCCTAAAATAGTAATTAATTATAACATATTAGTTTGCATTGTTTTGTCGCATTTATTATACAATATTATACTTACGAATGAATTTAGAAGTCCTGGTCGCTGAGATCGCAATTTTCGTGTTGTTGAACATATATCTACACTCTTTTCCAATCTAAGGTGCTGAACCAAAATGCACATTGCAACAAAAATTGAACTTCGATCAGTGCCCAAGCTGGGTAAATAAATACAATTTGTGATTAACAAGAGAGTAAAGTATAATGAATTCTAGTAGCAAATTACCTGCAATGAACTGTTAGGGGAGATCGACAACCAATGTTTTTGTGATTCTTGTAATGTTTGTGTGCTTGGTCTACCAGCTCAATAATGCCCCGACAGACTTCAGGAACTTCTCCATCGACAGTGGGCCAACCATTATACTGGAATTGAGTCACCTTGAGGGTGTCGTCGATCTTGCAATTCGTTACATAGAACTCTCGACGAGTGTAATACGGACAACTTTCACTATGTACGTATTTCACGAGTATTTGATCATATTGTATTTCATCATCAGCCCAGTAACGTGGACATTTCCTCGGACCGTCCCCGATCTAAATTTGAAGTGTGGCATATTAATTACATGAAAAAAAAGTCAAACTGCATAACATTTTACTCACCTCGGATATCATAATCAGTGTGGAAACACTTTGCTCAGATATCATTCTCCAAAAATCTCCAATTGTGTTCTCCATAGGATCTTGTGCAATTATAAAGGACTCGCTATTATCATAACCCTCAATGAAAGAGGCATTTATATAGGTTGAATTATCGTTCGTTGGTATGGGGCTTAGAATGACCTAGAGCGCATTAAATATAGATTACATTAGTCAACATATACCAAGTAATTTAGTTTTAAATTCTCACACTTACTCTATTACGATCGTATGGAATAATTTCCTGGCATCTATTTTTAAGCATATTCTCCTTAGTTTCGCCTACGCTGCAAGTTTTATTTATCTCATCCGTTGTGTTAATAAGTTTCTGTAATGTAGAAGGATAAGAAAGAAATTGAAGAATTATATTTTATTGAGACAAATCATCGCACACAAACCTCAAATTCCAATTCGAGCAAGCATTTCCCCTCGTTCGGCTTGAATTTCAGATTCTCAATTGTTGATGGCAATGCATTCAGTGGTATATCCGTGTTTCCATATGTAGCAGTGTCCAATAATGCTCGGTAAAGGAAAATGTATTGTTTCTGCAAGGAGGTTGTCAATTAATGTATTTCAATCTATAACACGTAAGGGTAAGCTAGTGTAAGAGAAAACCATTAACTGATCTTCATTATCGTATCGTATCTCCTGTACATCGTCAACATATTGTATATATAAATCAAAAGTAATGTTCCTAGTCCGTTTCTACATTCTTATATAATTTGCTCATGTCAATGATAAATTAGGCATATATCATATTATTATAGATGTCGAACTAAGCCAACTCACCAATGATTGGACCAAAAAATTACGCTGATGACGTAAATCGCACACAGTATTAAATATGGATACCATATTTTCTTCCTCCAACTGTTGCACAAGAGAGTCCAATGCGACTAGAGTACCTGTTCGGCCGACACCTGCGCTGCAGTGCACCAAAATTGGTCCTCTTTGTACCGAGTATACCGAATTGATTTGTCGTATAAACTTGATAATGCCATGCGGATGTTCGGGAGCCATAAAGTCCTTCCATGTCAGATAATGGTACTGGGTAATTTGCCTGTGATCCTCCTCGTCGCCGATCAGATTCGACTTTGTGATATCTAGGGATCGTATAATATAATCTCCAGTCTTCCGTTCTGCGGTAAATTTAACTGATATATCGCCAAACTGCTTGGAGTCGAAAACCTTTTCTGGCCAATACTTTGCGCATTTCGACTTATTATATTCCTCCAGATTTGTCAGCATAACAATAATCTCTAAATGTTGTTCCCAAATCATACGCCAGAAATCGCTAATTGTGCTCTCCATGGGGCCTTGAGCGCAGATAAATTTCTTCCTCTCCTTATATCCAATGACAAAGTTGGCATTTATATAGTCCGTACTCTGGTTTCCATTGATTGGCGATAGCTTAACTCTAGTCTGATCGTAGGCCTTAATATCTGGATATCTATTCTTGCACGCATTTTCTTTCATGTCACTATTCTTTGTCGTTCGATCAGTAAAGCGATTGGGTAACATTTCATATTCCCTTAAGAAACCATAATCCGTATCCTTATGCCGATTTTTATAGGCACTAACTAGATCTGTTTTATGAATGGGCCCAGTATCGAAACCTTTCTGATTGCCAGACCCTATGAACTGGCTATGATTGTTGATCCGACGTCTAAAAAGAGTTCTGAAATTAAAATTTACAAATGATGAGCTCAAAGAAATAATAAGTCAGACAAATCAGTTGTAAATACCTTAATGAATCTCTTAAAGTTAATGTATCTTCGTCTGGCATTGCGTTCTTCGTCTTTTGATGATGGACAATCCAGAAAATGATAAAAATGACAATCACTCCCAGTGATATAGCAGCGGCCTTAATGCCAATATTCAAATAGAACTTGGAGTCATCCAGGGAATGTATTTGTTCTGCCTCAGTCGCAGGTGTCATTACATCAAAGTAATCACTGTAAGCCATAAGAACCGTACTCCCCGACCGAACTATAATGACAAGGATATATGTTGTTTAAGTGCTCGCATTTTGGGTAGTTATAAATTGAACATACCTATAATCTCAAGGAAGCCAGTGTAATTGAAATTTATATCTATTTCGCCATCATATATATCTCCAATGTTATTTGCATTACTATTCGTTGTATCCTCCTTTTCAGTGCCAACTGTGGGATTTCGTCGTATCCTCATTCGACTTCCTAAGACTTGTATGGCCTGCTCTGTTAAATTTCCATCTTTAAGTAGCTGTTCTTTTTGAATCTCTGCTGGAGTTGGGGCGGAATCTAACAAAAAATGGTCAGAGATAATTATGATTAGTAAGATATCTATATAAATTTGAGCAAAGTCTCTGTATCTTACCTATTTTCAAGGCACTTTCTTGTTTTCTTAAAAATGGTGCACCGTCTAAGCATTTGCGACAGATGTTATCGTTGTCAATAAGATCTTCAGGCTTGTTAAGGAAACGCATTTCGTCTCCCAAAAATATTTCCGACCTAAAGTATCGATTGCTAAGCATTTCAGCTATATAGGCATAATTATTGGTCTTATTATTATTGTTGTGCACTTCATTGTACGTAGCCACGTTTAGCTTCTCAGGAGCGGGTAGTTCGTTATTGCCATTGGTTATTTTGACTAGATACAGTCGATAGCAGCAGATAGGGCCATTCCTTTCGCTAACTTTCGGTATATATAATTTTAAAACGTATTTTGGGCCATTCTTAACCTTTGTCCACATCGTTTTGCCAATTTTTTCGGGCGTAGAAATTGGCATGAAACAGTTCACAACGGCAGCCTCCCCGTTTTTCTTATGTCTCGTAATTGCGGAGACTGTTGCAGTATAATTAGTATTTGGACTAACGCCTTCGTAGATCGTTTTATGGCTGGGCTCATCTACCCTCCGGATTTTGGGGCCCCATTTCTTCGTTAACATTTCACCCTCTTGATTATAGTAGGTGTAGTTTCCTTCGAGGATGATCAAGTATGAAATGATCTTTCCATTCGGATTTTGGGGTACATTCCAGCTGAGGGAGATCGAATCCAGCCCAGAAATGTTCTTATTATGGCAATGTATTTTCAAATTAGTTGGTTTCGTTGCAACACCATCCATGGTTGTGCCATTCACTTTCTCTGACCATGGACCACAGGTTTTGGTCAGATCGCTGCATGCCCGCACTTGGAACTCGTAGTCCGTGGCGGTCTTCAGTTTATCAAACATATACGGTAAATTTCTCGAGTTCTGTTGGTGGAAAGCTTTCTCAATCAACTTCGGCACATCACCTGCCTCAGAGACAGTCAATTCATAGTATTGGATATATTCAATAAGATCCGGTGAAGGCGGATTCCAGCCTATGGTAATTGTCGAAGCTGTGCTACCAGTTGTTTCAACCTTTGGTATGAATATCGGATCATCATCCAAGGTAGTCACAGCAGATGGGTACTGATTGGCAGGGCCTTCGCCAATCGAGTTCTTGGCGATTATGCGCAGATTATAGGTTGTATTGGGGCTGAAATTCTCCAAGACATACGATGTATGGTTGCCATTGATAATATCTTTATAATATTTGTATGCGGGCGAACCTTCTTGTGAATACTGGATAAAATACTTTTGAACAGGATCGTTGCCGTCATTCACCGTCCAATTCAAGTATATTTTGCTCGCGCCAACAGCTTTCACATAATCGATGCTGACCTGCGGCACTTCCATGACAAGCAACGTTATTTCTTTCGATATGATCTCATCCTCAGCGTCGTTATGTAGAACACACTTATACGTTCCATTCTCCTTCTTATAAACCTCTGTTAATTCCAGTGTAAAGTTCAATTGTGTATCGCTCAGCTTGTGTATCGAGGCAGAGGCGTCTAGGAACGCAACTGGGCTTCCATCCTTCAGCCATTTCAGATGCTTGTTTGTCGTCTCATTCTGTGGATATATCTCGAACACACAATATATAATGGCACTTTGCTTGATCTTTCGTTTGATGCTCTCAACGGTGCTTTCAATGATTTTCGGTTGAAGGAATGGCTGCAAGCTATACTCCACGGAAGTATTTGTCACAGCATTTTTGCATGCATAGCTCCCACTGTCCGATATATTCACATTGTGTATGTAAAGTACATTCTTATACTTTTTGACATCGTTACTTAAGTTCGAATCGGCATTTTCTTCGGGAATTATGATGTTCTCAGTTATTGTAAATCTGAAAAAGGTGATATCAGAATAGTTTAGTAATGTTAGAAGAAAAACACTGATTACTAATAGTTTTCTACAAGATAGTGAACTTATTTCAAAAGAAACTAATTAACTAATGAAACAACTGGTACATAGGACTGATGTACCAAATTATTCATTTATAAATCTGTTTGATTTTGTTGGCCACAGCTATTTAGTAGTATCAATGGGTTAGCATATTATTTAAATGAACGTACCTTGTATCAAATTTATAATTGGTTTCATTATTAAATATCCAAATTGCAGGATTGTGTTCAGTCGCACATTCAAAAGAGGAATTCTTTCCAACTTCAACCCATTCTAAAAAGAGAAAAAAGTAAGAATATTAAATGTTATCTTCACATCATATAACGTTTCTACTAAATAAAAATTTTACAATCTATATGACTTCCTTTCTTCATATACTCCATAAATCAAAAATACCTTCAGTAGCTGTTAAGATATTCTGATTAACGATAAATACAATCTGTACATTCTTGTTATCTGCTTTGACTCTGTCGTTAATCAGTTCAACAATTTTTAGCTTGATTAGGGCGTTATTACTCATAGCAAGCATAGATAGCAGTTTGTCTATTAATGAAAAACATTATACACTAAAACATATATAATTTAGTAAATTTTAGTATGTATTTCCTATCTACTAGTTGAGCCAACCCTTAAAAAATATACATATTACAAAAAAAAATTCTTTGTCTGGTATGCTGCTGTCAAAAGATATTCATATCCAACATAAAAGAAAATATAAAATACATATCTACATGTCTACAGATGATAAATTTGTATTATACCGTCGTTGATTATTGTTAACAATCGCATTTATTTACATATATTTAACATTTTAAACGTTTTGCAAGCGGCATAAACACATACACACGACACACCTACATGCATACGCAAAAAAAAGTATGTATGTATGTATATGTATATAGAGGTGTATAACTTGTATACAGGCATTTGCGTGTAGAATATGCAAAAACAAAACACAGATTTATTGCAAAAACACATAATCTGGCACATTGAATAGTTAAGCTTTTATGTAAAGAGTAAACGTGTTATTAGTTTTCACTTTTACCTGTTATATTTCCTTGCGCAAATAAGTTAATAAATAAGAAAAGTATAAGTATCACATAAGCATATATTCGGTGTTCGTAAAAACACGCCATCGCCTTCTAACTATGCAGGTTCTTTTGAGTATTTCAAAGGGCACAAAGTCGTCCCTCTTCTTAAATATCAAATACACTTTAGTACACTTTTATAGCCACATAATTACAAAATTATTCATGCTGCTCTTTTAGTTAATACTGGCTGGAATCTTTTTGGCACAGGCGATGTGGTGTTGGAAAACAGTTGAGAAAAAGTGTTCTAAGAAGTTGTCTATCACACCCTACAGAAAGGCGATGTTGGAACGTGAGTAAAACTATCGAAACAAATATATCTATATGAACATATTTATATATGTATTACTAAAATAAGTTAAATTTATTTATAAATATATTACAATATAATTATTTCAATACTCTCAATACTTACCGTACAATTATATTTTGATTACAAATTAAGAACGATAGTTTCACGTTATCTTGACTACACAGAGTTGTAATTTCGATATCGATATAAGTAGATGCGGCTTTAATATTTTATTCTTTTTATTGCCGGCGCAGCTCAGTTTGTATATATTTTGTATTTGGCGAAAAGTTGTCAAATTCTATATACAACACATACGAATAAAGTAATACGCGTGCATTGAAATACATATATTTCAAGGATGAAATTAGTGAGGTATGAGAAATCTAAATTGAATTGACTAGTATAAGTGGTTGCTATTTTATACGTACATATGTACATTTTTACATGTGTGAATAAAAATTAGCATGTGCGGTTAAACGTTTGTTTGTGTGTAGAAAGATATCATAATTAACAAATAAAATATGTCCCATAAGTTTTAATATTAATTATAATGCGTATGCTTATACTGCAATGAGCGCTAAATACCGGCCGCAGTTGGTAATTGCAAGGGACCTGAAGGAAATTGGATTGAGTGTGTTTGTGTATGTCTTATGCCTTCAGCAATACTTTGAGCGCCAAATTTGAAGATTGGAAAAGGACACAAAACAAAAGCAGTATGATGTTAGCTTTGTTTTTAATTGAAGAATAACTTATTTGGTATATATGAACAGTAAAAGAACATTAGCTAATTTTCAATTTAATAATATATTATCTTCACTATTATTTTGTTCTAGATTTCTTATGAAGCTCAGTCATGAGACTGTAACAGTTGAATTAAAAAATGGTACTCAAATTCATGGCACAATTACTGGAGTGGATGTGGCCATGAATACTCACCTAAAAAGCGTTAAAATGACTATTAAAAATAGAGATCCAGTCCACTTGGAGTCCCTTAGCATTCGTGGCAACAATATTCGATATTTTATATTACCCGACAGTCTGCCACTGGAAACATTGCTTATTGATGACACTCCAAAGTCAAAGTCCAAGAAGAAAGACAGCGGGCGTGTTGGAAACCGTGGACGAGGCAGAGGCAGCCGTGGACGTGGTGGTCCAAGAGGACGTGGACGAGGCAGGGCTCCGGCTAGACGTTAAGTATATAGTTCAGAAAATGGAAAACAAAATTTATGTATGAATAACAATTACAACTGCCCAGTACAAATAAAATTTGGGCAACTTTTGAAAGAGAAATATAAATAAATTTCGATACTTATATATATTCTGTGTTTGCCCAATCAAGCCAAAATTACGTATGAAAATAAATCTCACATTCTGCCATATATGGCTATTATTTTTCTATACTTTTATGCATTTATCTCAATAATTGGAAAAGGTTAAAGCAATCAAGCCCAAAAATCCTTACAGATTCGATTCATTTGTATTGTTATCGAAAAGTGTCGCACTACAATTATGCAAACCACAAGCACATTTTGTATGCGATAGTTTTTGCGGTTAAATATTTTTACAATTACAATTTATGGTCACACTGTCCCTCAGTCAGAGTTCTTGTTTTTGTTCAACATTTTAAGTTTTCGTGTTTGCTGTTGAATTTGGGTATTATGCCACCCCCAAGACCAAAGGGGATAGGATTTACAACAGGGGTCACACCAGCTAGACCCAGTTCAAATACCCCCATGTCGGAAAGACAACAGATGGCTTTATTAATCCAAATGACTGCAACGTCCTCAACAGGTAAGCCAAAACATACAAATCTACTATCTGTTTATATGTACGCCGCCACTGTATATGTGTACCTCTGTCTGTACGTGTGTAATGGCGTATAGGTACAGACATACTTTACAATAGCGTATACATACAACGAATCTTTGAAGTAACACGCATCTACCAAATATGTGGGCGTAAATTGCAGTTAAAACTAAGAAATAAATACTTTTGCAATAACATTTATAACTATGCGTGTGTGTGTGTGTAGCTAGCGAAATTTGGATTGTGATCTCATTTTTCTTTTATTACCACCACGAACTCTACTGTTACGGTTATTGTTACATGAGTGCTGCCATAGATAACGCCCAATTGAGCTGTTCTGTGACATTTCGAATGTACCATTCTTATTTTCCTAGGCATACATATGTACATACATGTGTATATACTCACATACGGACAAATGTTAATTGCGTGTGCTGTCTCATATGTGAAAGTGTATGTGTATTTATATTTGTGAGTCGTATTACGAAAATGTCCTCCACATACTAATTGGGGTGGGGTTATTTTATATCCTTAGAAAAGTAGTTTGTCACGAAATGTGAAAGGCAGAGAAGGAAAATCGTCGTAGCTCTACAAAGTATTTATAAAAATATATGTATGTGTGAATGATTCTTTACAGTCGTGTCCATATTAATATGCCCACACCTCTTACTAGCCTCACACCTTAATAGCTACTAATTAAATTCGTATTATGTATTTGTGGTCTCTTTTAAACAGAAACATCGCGTACGCACTCAAAGAAAAATGATAAAAAGGGTGATGCAGATGTTGAAGAAGTCACTGCCACGGATAAGCAGTTAGAAATCGTCAATGAAACCAAGGAGAAGCCAGCAACAGAGGATTCCAGTTCAGAGAGTAAAAATGCTGAACAAAATATAGCTCAAAGCGTGACAAGCACAAAGCGAAGTTATTCGGATGTTGAGGAAGACTTCGAGGAACATGGCGACGACGTAAAAGAAGAAGAAACGCAAAGATTTGGATAATTTGAAAGACTTAAAGAATACTTCACTTAAGGTATCATCTAAGCTGGAGAAAACCTCAAAGTTGGCGTCCACCAAAAACTCGCCCTCAGGTAGTAAAATAAGTACGACAGTTGCTGACAAAGAGCTGGAGGTGAACAAGACTGTGGAGATTGAAAATGAAACAGAAGGCAGCGAGGATTATAAGAGCAATGATAGCTCATATAATGGTGCCTTGAAAGTGCCACCGCTGAAGATTGTAATACCGCAGCAGAACTGCTCGATCGACACGGATGGTAATGTCCTGCGTACTGGTAAAGTAGCTGCATCGCGGAATGCGGCGTTGCCCTATGTTGTCAGCTCCAATAGTGATTCAATTGACACGGTGCTATCCAATCAATGTCTGAGTCCACATGAGAGTCCACAGAAAGTCAATATCGCCTGCTCAACCATACTCGATGATAAGAATATCAAGCTATTTAATGACGAAAAGAATCTAAGGGTCTTACGCAGCTCCTATCGTAGCGGCGTCACAAGTGCCGAACGCAGCTCGAACAACTCCTCCCCGCAAATGCAGAGCAGCTCCCCATCGCCAGCCTCGTCGAATCATGCCAATGACAATGCTGATATCAAAGGCTCCTATACAAATATGACAGCCAGTCCCATACAGCATAACCAATTCGATCATGAGGTGTTGCCGAATGTGCCGAGTCCATCGACATCCTCGACGTCATCGTCGAAGGAGATCAATTCATCTTCAAATGTTGAGCTGCATCCGCGTAAGCGAAAAATAAGACCCAAGAATAACGATGATAATTCGAAAAATTCTCATGCCGATAACTCGATGGCCTCTGGCGACACCCACCCGCATGATTATCCCTTTACGAACGGATTTCAGATGTTCTTAAATATTCGCAGGCAAGTGGAGAGGAAGTGGAGGAATCTGTATCCCGTTAAACCCAGGCCACCTCAGGGCTACAACGACTATCTGCTCACGAAGCGTACTTATCTGTTAAATAAAAATGTGACGACGCCGGTAATCGAAGTGCCAGATGCCATTCCCGAGAGTATGCGAGACTTTTATATCGAGCAAGAGAAAGCCAGGCGAGATCTGTCCGACGGACACACAGTGGAAAGAGAGAAGCTCTGTTTGAGTGTAGAGCAGGAGATAATCCGAGTGCATTCGAATGCAGCTAGGAATATATCTGGCCAAGCTGCTCCCTATTCCGTGTGTACGTTTCTAAAAGACGATGAAATCTATAATATGATTACGCCGGAGCAGGACGAAAAGGAAAAGAGTGCGCGCTGTCGTTTCAATGGTCGCTTGCTGCTCAGCTGGCTACAAGACGTCGACGACAAGTGGGAGAAGATAAAGGTAATATTAACTCAAATGTATTTTATACAAAATAGAAACTGATACCATACCTGGCCGTTGTTTACAGGAATCCATGGTCTTGCGACAGCATAACGAAGCGGAAAGTTTGCATGCGGTTCAAGTTATGGATTGGAATATGTGTCTGAAGAAAAACAAATTGTGTGATTACATTTACGAGCCAACCGTCGATAAGACTCATGTACCCATTGTTTATGTGGCTGACGATTTTGATATGTTGCCAGCATAAAATTGGGCTTGGCTCGATTAAATTTGCAGTACTTTATATGTAAAAAATATTTTTGCCTGGCGAAAAACGTGTCCAGACCTTTCGCTACTGACGAATGTAAAAATAATAAAGAGCACTTGACTAAATTTTTCTAAATAATTCCTTTTTATTATTAATAACAAATAATATATATATATATAGATATTTTTCCACAGAATAATTTCAAGACTATGTTTATACACGATTTTAGTAGCTTTATCGATAATAAATACACGATTATATAATTCTTTTGTTTATGTTTCTGAAGTAGAAACTGGATTTTGTTACTATACATAAATATATGTATAAATATTATTATTTATTCAATATCATTTTATTTCGCTGTCATATTCTTTAAAATAGTTTGTGCACAGTTGCCCATCTCCTAAAAAGTTATATAATTAGTTGAATTCTTCTAAAATGTAAACCATTTTAATACTTACTTCACAAGTATCCAACAATTCCTTATTATTACTTATCTCCTTAAGTGTAATTTCGGCAGTTGTATTTTGATCTCGCGTAGAGCTCCATTTGCAGCTCACCGAGAGCGCGGAAAGTGCTCTTAAGGTAGCGTCCAATTTGTCATCATATTCATTCTTGTTCTCCAGATTGTTCAAAAGAATTGAGACTGCATTTTGTTTATTTATGTGATCTGTAAATAGTATATATATATATACATAAATATACTATGTGTATTACATTAAGTTTTAATTCACTTACCTCTGATTGAGTTCTCCCGCGAAGCTAGAGAACCAATAAGAAAGGCCGCCTTTATGTAAACCGATTTATGATCCGACTTTAAGCAAGCCACCAGAGTTTGAATACCCTTTGTACCCAGAAACTCTTTCAGCCCAGGCGGATAGTTTTGTATCAGTGAAGATACGGCATAAATTGAGCCTTTGGCCACATCCTCATCAGCGTCGTTCATAGTTGTGGTAAGCACAGGAATTATTTGTTCTTTGTAAAAATAATTTTGGCAAAATTCATTGTTCTGAGCCATTTCAGCAACTATATAAATGGATTGTTGTCGGAAGGTATTATCTGGAGTTCGAATATACTGTAATAATAGAGCGGCGCCTCCGATTTTTACAAACGAATTCGCCATATCTATATCGCTGATCTTATCTCTTATTAAGTCTAAACTGTCAATTTTCTGTTCAAGAGTTGTGGATTCAGTTCGCAAAATTAATAAAGCTGCCTCCAAATCATCTCCCCCCATCATAGCCTTAAGAGCACTTTGTAAGAAATCCATCCGCTGGAATGATAATGATGAATTATTATATTTAATATAAACAGACCATATTATAGCAAGGCAGAACTTCAGATTTAACAGTTATGTATTACCTTTTCATCCGTTTCTACTGGTTTTGTATTTGTTGGTTCCTCATCTTTTCCAGAATGTTCAACGGCCAGTCTAAGCAATGACTGTAATATAACAAATGGTTAGCTAATTTGAAAAATAAACAATGGTGCTATTAAATCGAACCTCTAAATTTTTTTAGGCTTGTTGGAGGTACGCTTCGACGCCATTTTAATTACTTTTGTATTGATTTAGAAAGAATCAAAGAGTTGCAAAAATCAATTAGTTGTGTTTATGACAGATTCATAATATAAACATGTGAGACGGTGTATTTATAAGAGATGGGTTCACTTCGATATAAACGGTAAATATCGATAGGCATGTATTTGAAAAATACTAAAATTGTGGCATATCGTCATTGAATAGTGTTGAAAATGAACACATCAAATTTAACGGACAATTGTTGATGTTACCACCTCACCTCCCTTAAAACATGTTAATAAGTGTAACAGTATGTTAAAGTTAGAGTTCGCCTAATAGACCTCTATACGGAGACCTATAAAGTGCTTGACGTTGATGCACCTGAATCGATATCAATATTTGTTTTGAAAAAGAAATTGATAAGATAAAATTGACACGCCTTGAGTTACGTCAGCATGCAATAACCATCAAAGGGCAATTAAACGCTATTAGGATTTATATAAACAATATTTATATATTTAATTGGGAACATAAGTACATACAGCATATTGTTTACATATCTCAATCAGAAGTACGTTGCCTCATTGCAGTAACAAAATACAAAAATACAATATATATAAATTACAGGAATATTATAACAGAACAATTGTCGTTTCATTTAAAGCCATTTTGGTAGTTTATTAAATTCCTTATTGACCAGCAATCTGCAAGTGAAAAAAAAAAAACATTTGATTAAAGACTATCTAGATTGAGATATGGTCATTTTGCTTTCTACTTACAACAACTAGATGGCCGCTCTTATCACGCATAACGCCGGGCTCGGCGCCTGTCTGCAGCTCTATGACACCACCCTTGCCCTTAACCACATTGTGCTCCAGTCTGAAAGGGAATAAATAGAGTTAATAAATAGAGCAAGATTCTAAGATTTCTTTCCCACGTACGAAGCTCTGTCCACGATGGAGACAATATCGGCTGTGCCCACGGTGTCGATGATGTAGGTGCTAAACTCGATGATGTGTGGAATGATTAGAATCAGATCGCCTTTATCCTTTTTCAGCTCCAGCGGTATCCGAATGACCATGAGGTCATCGTTGTGGTTCGTCAGCGTGAAGTCGATCTTCTCGAGGGGCAGGCGATGCTTCTGCTTGTAGCTCTTGCCATCCAGCACGTAGACAGCCTTGTTGCTCAGCAGTATAAAGCGCTCTCGAGACTTGTAGCCGTGCCTATCGAACTTCGTGCAGGCTGATTGATATTTGAGTTGCTCGCTGCCGAAGGTGCTGGCCACGAAGTCATTCACACGCTGTATGTGCTCCTGGCTAATGCGATCGCTCTGGAACCAGGCGGGCACACTGCTCGCATAGTTGTTTTTCTTGCCCTTGAACACCTTCTCGGCCAGAACCTTCAGCTCGAACTGGCGCTTGCGCTGCGCCGTCAGCTTCTGGCGATAGATGCGCGCCAGGTGCAGACGATGCAGGCGATGCAGATAGGTTGACGCCTCCTGGCAGTGGCCAGGCGCTGGGGGCCAGCTCTTGTCGAGCACCTTGGTGGGCAGCTCCTTGGCCAGACGCAGCAACCACATTCGCTTGGCGTTGGCAATGAAGTCATCGTTGAAGCCATTGGGCGGATCGTTGCGCGTGATGAAGCCCTTGATGAACGCGCGGATCTTATCCGCTGCCTCGCGACGCTGCTTGGCGGCCTGCTGGGCCAGACGCCGGCGGCAGTAGCTCTGCAGAACGATCACCTGGGCGCGCAGCTTCAAATACTTGCGACGCTGCACCAGACCCTTCCAATGGGCCTGAATGATGGCAGCGATGTCGTGCTTTTTCGCCTGGTAGGCGTCCTCCGTGTCGAAGAGTGTGCGTGGCCAGCGTATGAAGAGTTTTGTCTCGCCCATCTTGTACTGCTCACTGTTATAGCCCAGATCCTGGACGAGCAGCTGGACGCCACCCTTGGCGCCACCGGAACCCTTGTAGTTGGGCCACGTCGACTTGCTGAGGCACTTGTAGCGCTCCAGGAACAGCTCGTAGCTGCGCCTATAGGCAAAGCCAGCACGACGCACGCGCAGATTCTCCATCAGGCCCAGATACTTGACCTGATGCAACACCAGCTGGTCATCGAAGATGCCTGGCGACTGCAGATCGTTGGGCTTGATGCAACGTATATAGCTGGGCTCCTTGCACATCAATATGTCCATCAGGTTGTTCAGCGATGACTTGAACTGTGAGATGGCCGTGTCGGGTCGCTTCTTGCTGCTCAGCTCGGACTCTGGGAAGCAGGAGCGGACAATGTTGTTGCCCGACTTGCTCAGCGTTTCCTTGAGATCACGGAACAGCAAATCGTTGTTCTTGTCCAAGAAACCATTCACGCTGTAGGTCACCTCGCCGGCGTAGTGCACCAGGCGGAACTCATCGCGTCCCATGACCTTTTGCACATGAATCGGTGCCTTCTCGTGGCACACGTAATGACGATGCTCCGCCAGCTTCTGCGTGAGCTTGTCGAGGAAGGTGCGATCGGTAGGCTCTCCCGGCCGCAGGCACTCCTCATCCAGTATGGAAATAATACCCTTATGCTTCTCCTCAATCAGGTTGCAAATGACCTTGTTGTCGAAATACTCCACTGGTATCCACTCGATGCCCTCCCTCCTGTACTCATCCTGCTCCGATTTGAGAGTCAGCTCAATGAATAGCTGCTGCAGCTTCTCGTTGCAGAAGTTGATGCAGAACTGCTCAAAGTTGTTCGTCTTGAAGATCTCAAAGCCATAGATATCCAATATGCCCATGACATTGTTGCGGGCTCCGCGCGATTCCTTCGCCTGCAGCGAAATGTTGAGGCGCTGCACCAGCCAGGAGAAGAGGCGATCGTAGACGGCCTTAGCCAACGCATCTCTGGCATAGATGGCCAGCTCCTGATTCAAAGGCGAGGTAACCACATCGCCTCGTGCATCAATGGTGCGGTGTGTCAGGGCGGCGCCCAATTCGCTGGCATTGACGCCGAGCAGACGGGAGACAGTGACCACTAGGTCCCGACTGTTCACCTGGGCATTGCCCTCCACCTCGTTGAAGCCAATGTTGCCCAGATGCAATATGCTCGCCACAATGGCAAAGATCTCACGCTGCTCATCCGCACTGAAATCAATCACGCTCAATGCCTGCTGCACCTGCTTGAAGTTGTCCACATCATCGATGCTCTTCACGCTGCCCTTGACCTGATGAGATAGAGACTATTAGAGGAAAGCTCTTTTAGTTGTGCTTGCTTGCTAGCTTACGCCATCGGTCAGATAGTTGTAGCTTTCCAGCGTGCGCTCCAGACGGAGCTCCTGCAGCAGTGTGGCATCTGCGCCCGTCAGCAGCTGGTAGAAGATGTGGAAGTTGCGCTCCCCGGGCGTCTGGGCCACCACGCGCGACTTCTCCAGCAAATAGTTGAGAATGTTGCCGCCGATGGGCGTGCCTTTGTAGTCGAACTGAATGTCCATGTACTTGCCGAAGCGGGAGGAGTTGTCGTTGCGGTTCGTCTTGGCATTGCCGAAAGCCTCCAGCACTGGATTGCTCTTCAGCAGCTTGTCCTTGACGCCCTCCACCGTGCTCTGATGGCCAGAGCAGGCGGCAATGTACTGCAGCACCTTCTTGGAGGCCTCCGTCTTGCCGGAGCCACTCTCGCCCGAGATGAGCACGCACTGGCCGCGATTCTCCTCGATCAGTGAGCGGAAAGCGTTGTCCGTCACAGCGAAGCTAAAGATTGAATCCGGATGAAATCTGAGTCGTCTAATCACGATTAGTATTTGCCACTTACATGTGGGGTGGCATCTCGTAGAAGTGTTTATTCCTGTACTCCTTGATGTGGGCTTCTGAGTAGATGGGCAGCTGCTTGTAGGGATTCACAGAGATCAGCACCTGGCCAATGTAGGTCTGTAAAGAAACACGAAATGTTTAGTAAACCACAAACTCGGGAACTTTATGGACAGTATTAACATTTGAAAGTTCTTACACAGATCCAGCATCCGGTCTAAAAATTGAGTTCAATATTTTAGAGGATGCGTGGTAAGAGTTACGAAATAGAAATGCAGATAGAGATAGAGACAGTTACAGATTATAGAGAAGTTAAGTGAGAGAGATAGAGAGATAGACAGAAAGAGAGAGGGGGCAAGAAATGGCATACGCAAAACTTACATAGATGAGGTTCTCTTGGAAGCGCTTCTTCAGATTATCAATGAACGCGGCCTCGCTCTCATAGTTCTCGAGCAGCACAAAGTCCTGAACGCCCGCACGATCGCGTTCGTGCAAACCCGTCTCCATGTTGGGTAATGGTTTATCGCTAGAAGTTGAAAAAGTTAAGATCAAGATTAGTTAAGATTATACGAAAATCTGAGATCGCTTAAGTGTTGTATGTAAATTTCTGGGAAACATTTTCAATTGCCTTTTGTGTTAGGCACACGTAAAAAACGGTTTTTAGCCAAGCGACCTGAGGTCTTTTAATCACCTGGTTTTTAGTAGGGTGCGATTATAAAAACCTCTTACCCAAGAACACAATCAAAGGCTAATTGATAAGATTTCTTGTGTAAAGAATTTATAGCTCGCTAGGCAATAAGGAAAACTAAGCTAGGACTATGTCACATTAGTACTACATAGTAAAATAAAAGTTGAGGCTAGGTATATTAGATATTTTTAGATATATTGCTCATGAAACCAAATATTTAGTGGAAAGCATTATTAGCCATATTTGTATTTATAGAGCTGAAGTAGACTGGGTGCAATTCGCATTCTGCTCTTATCAATGCCATATATCATATCACTGGAAACGCCTGGGTTATTGGGTCTAGAGTTTATTTGGTCTTGCGGCCGCCAGCAAATCTAAGAGCGTCGATTACGCAATGGCTCTATTTGCTCTCATTTCGATTCCATAGTCGGATTATGTATACCCTCTATAAATATATACTATGTACATATATATTGAATTGGCTAAGGGTATATAGGTAGGTGAGGTTGCTCTTTGACGGAAACTATAAAGCGATTGGCCCGATATTGATAGCATGATGTAAGCACTTTAAACTCGCAAATTGACACTGTGATGAGCTGCACTAGGAGTGGGTTCTTGGACAGATAAACACGAACACACGACAACAGCGCCAATTACTGGCCTAGATAAGTCGCAATTGTTGTACCTGGCCATTGCGTTGGGTTGTTCTGTATCCTTGTGAACTGCTTAGACACTCTTCACTCTCAGCACTCAGCACATATTCCGCACATCAACGAGTGCGCTGGCAAACTAACGCAATCCGCTGTTGGCAATAGTCTTTTAACCATCAATATTCAATTGCCATCGCAGTCGGCGCCGTCGGAGCAGCTTGTTTGCCAGTTATCAACGATTTAGCTACACGGAGAGCACTTCCCCAGAGCCGCAAATGGCCCAATCAGCCGCGATTAGATAGTGCGTTTGCCTTTTACCAGCTCTATTTGAGCAATTCACAAAAATGTCGCCTGAATCTAGCATATATATAGACTTATACATATATTTGTGGATATATACATATATAGAGAGAGGATCTGTGGAGAACTGACTGTGAAGATGAGTCAGTATATGACACAATGGTGAGTGCAAAACAAACTCAGCTGCTGCTGATAAAATATGCTAAAATCATCAACGTGGGCTTAACTGTGAAAATCTCACTTTGTAAGCACAGCATGAGACACAATGATTAAGCTCTAATCAAATAGACTAAAGATAATATAGATTTTAGTTCTCAGTGATCGATGAACAGAGAAGATTGCACGTTAAAAACTCGCAATGAGTTGTGAGTGAAATGATCAGAGAAGATCTGTAGTGCTGACAATACAGATTTCAATAGATAACAAACACTGTGATCACTACACTGCGATCTAGACGATCAGATGAGTTCCAATAAAACAAAAGATCAGATTTATACAGATGTCGAGACTGCGATCAGTTCACTAAGATCTCTGACGATCTGCGTAGAGTTACTGGTATCGTAGACGATATAGAGTAGAGTAAGAATCAAACAATTGAGTACAGCTTTCGAGACTGCGATCACTTCACCAAGATCTCAAATGAACTATGGAGAGTTACTGAGAACGTGGGCGATCTACAGCAGATTGAGAATCATTTCTAATTAAAAAGAACCGCCAGTCCATAAGCTGAGTAATGACTCAGAGTAATACACACATCTAATCAAAGCAAACTCAATAGCTGACAAAAATATTTAAATACTGAGCGATCACTGCGAACCCCTCAGGGTGATCACGTTGCGAGTGCTTCGCAAACACTGGAAAATTGTATTGTAAATGTCTGAGCTGCATACTGAGTAATTAGTTCGATTGCCGTAGGCGCCATCAGTGAAACTGCAGCGCGACATTTGGTCCATTTAGCGCTCTTATCAGTCATTGAGTGCACAGTTTGTACTACATTCGATTGGTTCAATGCTGCCGTTGCCTTTGTTTCGCTGGAGCCATTTGCACTTGCCAGCGCCAGGCAAATGCATGTTTAGCTAATTACACAATGGCTTTGATATGTGCACATAAGTATATACAAATTTATATAGCCATATCCAAGCACAACTGAAGCAATAATATTTGATATATTTGTCACATATTTGGTTTAGTGCACGTTATTGGCTCCGGTCTGTGATATGCTAGCAACTGAAATTCATTAAAGAAATAATAGAGTAGTTCAGCCATGATAAAGCGTACATAGACTTGTAGAGTAATTCCAGCATATGCAAGTTTAGTCGTTTAGTTTGTTGTTAATTTATAACTCTTCAGAAAGATATAGTTCTTGCAAGTCATGTGACTTTCATTCCAATATTGCTTAGAAAAAACTTTACTCGAAGACTAACGACACCTTCAAATAGTTCGTTTTCTTATCTGCCCAAGCTTACTCTCCTGATTTCTCTGGCAATCCCCCATCCACTCTTGGCTCTTATCAATTCGCATTTGAGTGAAATTATATTACTGCCTGAAGCTATGCCGCACTTTTGCTTTAATAACATTCTTGATGTCAACGACACTTGCTTGGGCAGTCGCTACTTTATATTTTTGGTGCCGGCCTTATGTACACCCAAAACTCCTTACGCAAATCATGTAGACGAAAGAGTTCTGAACTGGTTTGTGAGCCATTAATCTGATATTGACCCCAGTGAGAAAACTGGCCAGCGGGCACAAGGGCTAATTATAAACTGGCTATAAAACTAAAACAAGCCCAACGGTTCTAGCCAGATGTGACCGACTAGCTAGATACCCTAACTTATAGCTTGTGTATCTTATGTATCTATATACAAAAGCCGACGACTCTAGTTAAAATCTCTCCCTTTTGTAGTTTACTTGATCGATGATCGGACAGACAGATAATCAGACAGCTAGACAGACTCCTGTATAAACATTTTTCCAAAAATCCCATACCCTTTACACGCAAATTCACTTGGTTTAAGGAACAACATAGAAAGAAACTCAGCTCTACAGGGGGTCCAGAAAAAGCGAGACTCAAGAAATGACGTAATTTGTATGCCGAATGGGCTATTGAACCCCGATGAACTATACGAGGGCAGCGTCTGATCGCTCAGCGGCGATCACTTGAGTGCATTCAGTTTCAAATTTAACAGAAGACCCAAAAGATTCTTAATTCATATGCAAATTAGAGTCTAATCTTCTTGGCCGCATAAACTAGAGAACGGTCCAGATCAGGTAACTAAGAATAGAAGTGGATGGAGAGAAAGCAAATGGTGGGCAGCTTAAAATGGGGTCTCTGATTCGATTTGGGAAATAGATGCATCAAATATTCTAATGAGAAAACCGTTAGCATAGAAAACCCATAAAAGATGCACTTTGCAGCTGCTCGGACTGGGCTGGGTATATAAAGGTGCAGTCGTTGCAGTCAAATCATATTCCCTGAGTGATCATGGAACGCAGAGCATCATCAATACTCTGGATAGGTGAGTATCAGAAACTATTGGCAGGTTGATCTCGAGTGAAACCCTTCTATTTGCAGTGCTTTTCTCGTTGCTGGGCAGCGCATTCACCTTCCAGGAGAAGTCGCACCAAGCGCAGCCGCTGGTTAAGCAACCGCAGCAGGTACTCAGTGGCAGTGGCAGCGGCAGCGGCAATGTGGAGGACTCCGCCGGGACCACTCGCAACGTCGACGAGCAACTATTAGCTTCCATCGGTAAGGCTGGCTTTGGCAAGTTCTTTATAGGCTCCAGCTCGACGACTACAGCCAAACCGACAGTACAACATCAACATCATTACTATTCTTCAGAGGACAAGCAGCATCCTCGCCAGCACGTTCCACAAGGTTATCCCTGGGGCGGTTATCATACCCATCTGCCTCCACAGCGCCCCTGGGTGCCACCGTATAGTCAATGGCCCTATGGCTATCCCTATGGTTATCCTGGCATTCCCGGCGTTCCTGGCACTCCCGGTGTTCCTGGTGTTCCTGGCACTCCCGGCATTCCTGGCGGTCCCGGCGTTCCTGGCGTTCCCGGCTATCCTGGTCCACCAGCTATTGGATATCCTGGCTATCCCGGCTATCCCGGCATCCCACGCTATCCTGGCTATCCCGGCTACCCTGGCATTCCCGGCTATCCCGGCTATCCCAGCTATCCCAGCTATCCCAGCTATCCCGGCCATCCTATCTACCCTGGCTACCCTGGGTATCCTTGGTATCGCAACTCTGAAAACGAAGAGCTCGACGAACCCCAAGTCCAGCAAGAAGTCGTCCAGCGGTCCGTTCCCGCCAGCTTCCAAGCACGCGTCTTGGCCTCCACGAGCAAGTCCAATAGCAATGTCTTTCCTCTCTATCAGCTGCTCAATCTGGCCCGTGTTTAACCCTTCACTATGAATTGAAACTCACTCACTAAATACAAGAACATTTTCGAATCATTCAAACTGAGTTTTTGCTTAACAATCTGCCAGTAATTGAAGATCGCAAGATCAACAGAAATGTGAGACAAAGAGATGAAATAAAATAAAATAAACTTCGAGTGTTACAATCTCGAGAAATAAGTATGATAACATAACATATCCAGCCGGTACTGTGTGAGTTATGCCAGTGGCAAATCGCGTCAATGGCCCCCACTCGGCGACCGTTGAATCGCTTCGCTCTTAATGATCGTTAACTCCTCAAATGTTGAGTAAAAAAAAAAAAACGCCTGAAACGCCTTCGTTCGATTCGATGAATATATGAAAACGAAAAGCAAACAAAAAACTTGGGATACAATCTCGACATGCTGACTCACAGCATTGTCCACTGACGCACAGTAACTTTTTGGATCAGCGACAACAACAACAACAACAACAACAATTGATTCAAACATACATATTTTGCCAGCTATTTGGTGACTGATGTTGAGCGCAATTTCAAATGCAAAAAAAAAAAAAAAAAAAAAAGCTGTTTAAGAAATGAAGCGAACAACAACTTTGCATTTACCTCTTATTTTAATGGCCCACAAAAAGCAAAAACTAAAGAAAGAAACCAGACTTTTCTCGAGTCTACACGAATTGCAATAGTTGTTGGCTTCTTCTTTTTATACCCTGAACCCATTGAAAATGGGAAATCAGGGTATAATGGTTTTGTGAAAAGTATGTAACAGGCAGAAGGAATCATCGCAGACCCCATAAAGTATATATATTCTTGATCAGGACGATGAGCTGAGTCGATATAGCCCTGTCCGTCTGTCCGTCCGTCCGTCCGTATGAGTGCGTCGATCTCAGAAGTTAAAGGAGCTAGAGAGCTGAAATTTTGTATGCATACTCGTGTATACCATACGCAGTACGAGTTTATCATATTTTTTCGATAACTCATTCGATATCTTTTTTATCGAGGATAATCGATAAATTTATATTGTTTTTTCAGCCTAATTTGAACACTATTAGACCTAGAGACTTCAGATTTACTGTGTATATACATTTGATGGGCACACACATTTTGTAATTTACAGATTTTGGATACCACGCCCCCTTCGCCCCAAATTTGTAAAAAACGTATATCAAGTACTAGAGACTTGTGCTTTGGAATGTACACACATTTACACATAATGATTACGTTCTGAAAGTTTCATTAAGATTGTACGTCTACAAATGAAATTATTCAACAAATAAATTCTCATAATATTGCCCACACTGCAGCGCAGCCCAAGCGCAGTCGCTGCTTACTGCGCAGTTAGCAGAGCGCGGGCCTATGCGTGGGGGTGGATGCATGTGTATGTATGTGTGCAGAATGATTGGAACATCAGCACGGAGGGTTCAGGGTATCTCCTAGTCGAGCAGTCTCGACTAGAGCTTTCTTACTTGTTTTGTTACTTCCACGAAAAAAAGCCTTAGTTGACACTTTGCTTGAACCGATTCGGTAATCTTAAACACGTTCTCTTTCGACCGATCGCCGTTTCGACAATGCAATGGAGCGCAAGTTCTTCAGTTAAAGGTGTCGAAAAAATATAATATAATATATGGTTGGGTGGTACGTGGTATAAATTGACGGGCCAATCAAGGTTTATGATAACTGTTATGGTTTTTTCCTCTGAATTTCAGTAGTAACTAAGTAAAGTAAGTAAAGTACTATACATTTTTTTGAATAAAATTTGACTGAGGACTATTTTAGAGCATATTAAATTGATTTTAAATTAGTTTGTCATCTGAAGTAACATTTTCTTAAGTTTATTATCTCAACTACGAGTCTCACTTTCAGTTTTCATTAGGCCAACAAACAGATAAGCTGAGGAGTGAAGCGAGACACGTTTCTATGGCAAATATGTTTTATTTATGTTTAGAGGGTATAACATATGTCGCGCTGACCTCGATCACGAACACGTTCGTTTCGTATCTGGCTGGCAGAGCTTAGGGGCTGACTCATTATGTGGACACACAGGCCACATGCAATATCTTATCGGATGTGTTTGCTCGGTGCGAATAAAAGGAAACTCGAGCCCGTAAAATGCAATTTCTCAAGTGCTTGGATTAAGCAAAGAATGGCAGAATGGCAGAATTCTGCAAAAAGCATACTCAGTTGCTATAGAAGAACCAGCTTGGAATATTGAATGAAATTTTTCAAGTACATTCGCTGTGTATGGAAGTTGATAAATTGAAGCTACATTTAAAAATGAAATGGAAATATATTACGAGCTAAGAGTGTGCTGAGGAGTTATTCTAAAGGGACTGTGGAGGGAGTGAATCGTGTTTTTTTAAGGGAAAAAGAACTTTTACTAGATGATGTAATTCTAGCAGTGTCTTGTATTTGTCTAAAGGGAAGATCGTCAAAGATTCAGGCTTCCTAATTCTGTTAACAGTTTGTCGATCGCCCTGTACAATTACTAAGACACCCTGTATTAACCTCCAGCCACTTTCACGTTATCAATAAACATTCTAGTCAATAGATAACGTTGCGCTGCTCCGATAAATAAACGCTTAACTTACTTTTTGGTCATAAAACAAAAAATTTGTCAATTTGAAAGACAAATCAACATCTGATAAATCAAAGAGGGCAGGCAACCTGCCACACCCACACGCCCGCACACGCAGATGAGTGAGTGGGGCACATGACAAAATTAGGTAATTGTTAAAGTCTCTTGGTGGTATTATCGCAATTAACCAAGCTAAAATGCGTGCAATTCGTTTTGTTTATTTTCCTTCTTGTGGTGTCTTTGTTGGTTTCTTTGGCTTTTCGTATTTGATTCAGACCTCGGTCATTGTTCATATTTCTATGCAAGAGAATTACATCATTTCCATTAGAAGAACTGGCCAAAAACTTGGTTTGGCTTCTGTCTGTTTCGCTGGCTGACATTGAACGTAACGCTCCATGGAGCCACAAGGGAGTCTATTATATACACAACTGTATTTGGCAAAAAGAAAAAAGAAAAAAAAAACAAAATACACAACAAAGAGAGGGGGAAATACGCAGCTAACTAGACGATCGTAGTTAAGTGAAGCTAAGCTGCTTAATGTTTGATTGCCACAAGATACAATTGAAAAAGCTGAATTCAAAAATAGGTCAAATCAATAGACGCCATTGAAATTGAAATTGAAATGAAATCTGATACAATTTTACTTATAGGGCATTGATAAGAGGGCGGAGAAGAGGGTGGAGCACAATCACAGGCGTAATAACATTCAGATGCATGTCCGACTTAAGTAAAAAAACTGTGGGTTTGGTGTCGATTTATCTGGAAATACAACATGACTTGCTCGATATAAAATATGTATATACATACACTCATATAGATATGTACATGTGATGTATACCAAGTTGACCTGCTTTGTTTGTATTTGTTCCTGCTGTAAAAACTAAGCAAACAATATTCAGCTAAGCCCAGCTGCAAGAGCAGAGGAGCAACAGGAAAGACAAGCAGGCAGAGCGAAAGAGAAGAAGAGTACGTGCGTGCGCGTGTGTGTGTGTTTGTGTAGGCTAAAGGAAGTGTCCAGGAAGCGAAACACTCGCCTAAAAAGCAAACGGTAAATTGCTTGCGCCTGCGAGGTTAAGCTGATGTGAAGCAACCACCAAAGAGCACATCGAGAAGAGCTGCCTGCAGCACATGGTCGTAAATGGCGCTTTATTAGACGCATATAAACATAAACCAGATTTGTGCCTCTTGTCGTTGGTGTCCAAGTTCAAATTGTGCAAAAGGAAAGAAAGTCTTGCTGCCAGCAAAGTAGACTGAATGACAGACAAACGGCCAGATCGCGACCTGGGCAAACCGGCAGAACCGCTTTTTGACTCGATCAATTTTTTTCATTTGTTTTTTGTTTTTGGTGCCGTCTTCACAGCTTGCAGCACATTTGTTACATTGTGGATAGGAAAACGACAGTTGAGTATGCAAAAACTGCAGAGCTGATTAGTTGGATGCGGCTCTCAATCATTGAATGGGGCCCGCACATCCGTAATGGCCAATTAGCTGCGACAGACGTTGACGATAAGAAGTTGGTCACTCAATAAATAGTAAATGTAGGCACGTTCAATAAATGAAAGCAAGTACATAATTTCACTCACTGTCTGGTGCAGTTGTTGTTTGAATTTCTTTTTCGATCGGTTACCGTTAGCTTGACCCGCTGCTGTCAGCAACACCAGTAGCAGCCGCAGCAGAAGCAGCAGCGACTGCGCAACGTTCCAAAAAAATTATAAAACAATCGAATAGACACTTGTTGCTTCTATGGCCGCGACACTTGTTATATCTTTTTGTTTAGCTTTGGCACGCGCTCAGAATTTCAAATGACATACAGCCAAAAAACGTTCTTGAATAATTTATATCTTATTAGCAGCAAAGCCCCGAGTACGGCAAGCGCACCTTGCAAAAGTTAAAGTCTAACTGAGCTGCGGCTGTTCATTTGCCGCCACATTTCGCATAGCCAATAACAACAACTGGTGTGAGCACTAGTGATGTGCGCGTTTTGAAAAGCTTATCGTCTATCGCCTATCGACTTGTTGGCAATTTTATTGTAGGCGGCAGCTCCGACAATCGAAGTGATCAAACCAAGGAGCCCAGTGCTATAGCACTATCCCCAACCACCACAAAGTGCGTTCAATTTAAGTATGTATGTATAAAAATAAAAAATAAATATAATAATAATTATGTTTGGAGCACTTTATTTACTTTTTATCTTAATTCACCAAATTTATTTATTTATAACAATATGCTAAAATCGATCTATAAATCTAAACAACGCAATAATATTCCAGATGATTATATCTCTGAAAAGAAGTGGTTTAATATTGTTTTGCTATTCGTTTTTGTTTTACTTATAATTCAAGGCAAATGCAAATGTGTTTTAGACAATACGAAAAAATATCTGCCCTCAATGACGCTATGATAAAATGATTAGATCAGACTAAACCCCTGAGTTTGTTGTATAGCTTGTTGCAGCTTATACTTGAGCCTTTCCTTGGTCTTATATCGTGGCAGATCCAGCAAGTTGAAACATGTGTGTGCAACGGGCAGGAAGCGTTCATCAGGTGTGGGTTGCATGACGATCTAACCGATAAGGTTAGCAGGATTCAGTTATAATGAATTAAAAATGGATTTACGGTCTCTTTACCTTGATGGCTTTCATGCCCTGTATAGGAATACGATCACTGCCTGTCAAATAGAGTAGAAACTTTTTCTTTTCTTCCTCGGGCAGTTCGTGAAAGACTTCCCAAAACCACTTCACCTAAAAGCAAGCAAATTGCCTTAATTACACGATAATTTCTTGGACCAAAGAATTACCGTTTCATCGCCGGACGTATAGCCCTCTTTGTACTCGCAGTTGTCTTCCAGCGCCTGCCAATCATATTCCTCGTTTCCCACTACAACAGCCATCAGTTCTTCAGGTTGAAAGATTTGAAGCACTCGGCCTGAGCACACTTTCATAAATCCCTCGTGAAATGCACGATAGTGAAGCTCCACTGATTTGTTGAATATGAAATCAACATAGAGATTTACAAACTCTTGCCTGAAAAACTCAAATGATTAACAATAGAAAAAGAATAAATGGAATGCAACAAAACCTGTTTTCCAGTGTGACAGCAATGTTTCTTCCATTGGGTTTGAGCTCCTGGGTCTCGGATTCGCCGTAGATGTCACGCGATATTTCAAAGGTCAAATCGAAGGTTTCCTTAAAGTCATCCCCCGCATAGTCTAGCAACGCCTGCAGGGAATTGGCTTCTGTTGGTGACATTTCGCGCAGATCGCTCAGATCAACAGGTTTCTTTAGCAGCTTTTTATATAGCGCCAACGGGAAAGGCAGATTGATTATTGTAAAATTGTAAATGGCCAGGCCACATAGAACACCGATAAGGAAATACATATTCTCCGTCTCGAAGGTCACATCTGCGAACCACATGACGCGTGAGTCCTCAAACTCTTTGAACATTCCATATTTAGGATCGATCAGATCCTTGAGTAACAGCATGAAAAATTCCTTCCGCACACCTCCCGCGTCCTCGGCCTCCTCACCATGGAATTTGATCTTCAGTGGCTTCTTGAGATCACTTTGGCTATACCGCTCTAGTTCCCGTAAAGAGTCCTGCACCAGGTTCTCTCGCGTCACATTCAAAACAATGTACTGCGACATGTGACCATAGTTGAGTAGATTGTAAAATGCCTGAAAGAGATGGCCAAGCGTAATTAAATTGAACATATGATTGGCTTTTCGCCACCCACATTAGATATTGCGTTCGACATGGCTGAATGCATTTGGAGTGCCTGATCTGCTTGCAGCAGCAAGGTTTTAGCGGATGCGTCGAACAGGAATGGATAGTTGCAAATGTTAAACTCTGCCGCCGACTCAACCATAATCCAGCGTAAATATTCCTGCTGCACGTCCACATAATCCGTAATCTCTGGCCAGTAGAACAGCCGGAAGTTAAGTCGCGCGTCCCGATTGTCGTTCACACTACAAAGTTTTGTCAAAAACTGTAGGACAGCCTCCAGATCACTGCTGTAGGGCAACAGCTAAGATACGTATTTGGCGTTGATTAGCAAGTAGGTGAAGAGTATTGGAAATAGTTGCATACGATTACCTTCTTCTGACGCGGCTCATTGTGATTGATCACCTCGATGCCCATTTTAAAGCTGATGATGTGCATCGCCACATGCAGAAAGTTAATGACCATTTGCTCAAAGTATTCAGACGGCGTCCGAGCCCACCATTTCTCCAACACCTTGCGTGGATTCTCAGTCAGTTTGAAGATGGCTTGGGCGAACGGTACGTGCAGTGATTTGTAGTGTTTGGAATTCACAAATTCGTGATACAATGGCAGTAACAAATAGACGCGCATACTCTCAACGTCTGCCGGCGAGGCGACCAGCGAACCAAGAAGCTCCTTCGTCAGGTTGTCCCAAATCTAAAATGAACTCATATTATCTAGCGGCGCGTTAATGGCCGTTTTAACGTGCTTGCACATACCACCTGCTTGATGCTCTGGTTCTCCACTTTGCGTAGATTATCAAAGGCCGCCTGAGCAGCCATTAAGTCTATGCCATAATTGCGAACGGAGCAACCCAAATGCTTGTCCTGGTCCAGCAGAAAGGAACCATTAAGACAGGCCTGACTCTTAAATATAACCTCAATGGAGTTTAATAAATCCAAGTCGCTTTGATCGTCCCTTTTAATACGTGCGCATTGTTTGGTGGCATCTGCAGTCAGCACAAGAATCTGTGACTTGGGGCTATAAGAAAAGAGTCGTGTTATTCGAATGTGTGGCATAGAAATCCCAAAATTATTACGAATAGACGCGGCAGTCGACGGGTGGAATTTTGTCCGCAAACATCGAGGTGGTCACTATTGACTGATCGCCGCCAGAGAAGATTTGATGTATGACGGACGCAATCTTCGCGTCGCTGGACTGCAACAGAGTTGTGCCACTGGGCGACACCCAAGGCCCAATGACCAATTGGGGCAGATTTAGGCTTTTGGTGTTACGCGTGCCTAGCTGCCCGGAGCTGCCCAAACCGAATCCATAGATTCGGCCTCGCGAAGGCACCAGCGCCAAGGTGTGTCGATTGCCGCAGGCCACCTGGGAAATAGTGCTGCCCATCAGTTCCATGACCATGCGAGGTAGCATCTCATTAGAGCTAAAGCCGTGGCCCAATTGCCCATAGGCGCCAGCACCACAGGTGAACACGCCGCCCTCAATGGTGAGAAACACAGAAAACTCATCTCCACAGGCGACAAAGCGAACGCCCAGTGTCCTCAGAGTTTTCAGCTGTGTGGGATACGCACGATTCGTCTCGTCGTTCAGGCCCAGTTGTCCACAGTTGTTGCGACCCCAGCCAAACACCGCACTCGACTTGGATATAAGAAAAGAGTGATTACCGCCGCAGGCAATGGCTGACACGGGAATGCCCAGCAAGGTTGTGAGTCGCATGGGAGTGTTGCACTGCTGGAGCTCATTGGGTGAGCTGATACCCAGTTGGCCATAGAGATTGGATCCCCATGAATACAGCTCACCACCTGTAATGACAAATGGATCGATAGAGTGGGGAATCTCTTGACGTCATGTATACTTACAGCAAGTTAGAGCCAGGCTGTGGTTGCTGCCGCAGGCTATTTGGACGACCGTTTTGGAAACCAAATTACGTACTATTTTAGGCAGTTTTACAATATCTTGATCGGTGGCATGGCCCAGTTGGCCACACTCATTATCGCCCCAACTGAGGACCTGCCCCCATTCGGAGAGCGCCATCGAATGGCGGCTACCGCAGGCAATTTGCGTAATCACATAATCCTGCAGCTCCGGTATCTGTACTGCAAGTAAACGGCCGTAAGAGCAATAAATGGCAACAGGCAAGCAAGCTAACATAGAGAGCGACATGTGGAAGTTGTGATGGGAATAAGGCGTGACAAGTGTACCAACGAGAATGGAAGATTTGTACATACGAAATGGCGACATACGTGGCCTTTTGGTGGGTAGCTCATGTCCCAGTTGAGAGTAGTCATTGCTACCGCATGCATACACCTTCCCGCTGGCAGTCAGAAAGAGCGTGTGCCGATGCCCACAAGCGATTTGATTCACCGCCGAGTCCGGCTTCCAGGGTATTCGACTGGGTGTCAATATCTACCGAGTAAACGCAAAGGCAAATTAAAGTGGGCGTGTATGTTTGTGTATTATGTACCCCCATTACCTGTTCTTCTTCGATGCCGCCAAGACCCAATTGGCCGTGCGACGCGTTACCCCAGCAATACAATTCCATTCTGTCGATCCCCTTGCCGCACCTTACACTTGTGGCTTTCGTCGTGTTGTTGTTGCGGATGGCAAATCGTTGCAATGGGCTGCGCGACTTTCGCTTCTTTCCTTGTGTTCGCAGTTTCCAAGTGCGCTACCGTGCCAGAGAATATTCGAGAAAGCTCCAGGGTAGTAGAAACATTCTCTGCGACCGTCCAATTTTATCTGTGTATTTGGTTGGCTTTGCTCTTGCTCCACACGCACACTCATGCATTTGTTGAAGCGAAATCGGGGACTCTTATACTTGGGCCTCGTGGACCCAGAGCTGTAGATTAAAATACGGTTCGATACTTTTAAAATAGCGCATTGAGTATGCTTGTAACCGGAATTAAGCTGAAAATTTCGACAGAAATTTCGGTTCTATAAAATAATAACAAAATATAACAAATGAAAATCGCAACAACAACAAAAGAAACCAATAAATAAAGACGACCCTGCCAACCTGATGAAAAGCTTTAAGCACATTCATGCAAAATATAAATGCAAATGTTATCGATATAAAATGCCAGCTTAATTGATGGCATGACGGCAGAATTTTGATCAAGTGAATGGTGGATTTTGCTTAATGTTTATAGTTGCACATTGAGGTAGCTCAAATTGAATAGGTTTGTATTTTCGTTATGTCGAGGCCCACATACGTGCAATGCTCGTGAGTGCACCACCCACACACATACATACATACATGTTAATCGGAGAGTGGACATGCCTATTTTCTGAACTCTGCCCTTTTGCGCAATTAGACTTGAAATAAAAACGTAACACGAAGCTCAGGTTTTAATTCGGTGTTTATAATACTGGATAAAGCGCGCAATTGAAAATTCAAAACATCGTAACGGCTGTTTTTGGGCGATCAATTGCCAAAACAAAAAACCCGTTTGCTTTAAATTGGTCTACTTAAAGATTCGAGTTGGAAGTGAGAAAGTGAAAACTTAGTGATTTTCATAGAGTTGTTGCCACGCTAACAGACAATGCAGGAAGCGTATGTGAATATCAATAGCATACCCACGCATATCATAACGTGGGGAAAGTGGATCGAGGAGTCATTAAATGATGTCCAGGAGATTGTTGTTTGCATAACAGGCAATCCTGGACTGCCTGGCTTCTACACAGAGTTTGGTGGTGCACTGCAGCAGGAGCTGGGCTCCGATGGACACAATTTGCCAGTCTGGGTGATAGGTGAGACGGGCGGGTGTGCATTCTCTGCAAATGCACTTGCTTAAGATAACTTATTGACATGCTGATCGACATGTAGGTCACGCTGGACATGATGATCCGCCAGAGGCGAGCATTCGTGAGGTTCCGCAGCTTAATGGCAATGCCGAGCTCTTTAATCTCAAAGGTCAGATCGATCACAAGATAGACTTTATAAAGAAGTATGTGCCGCGGCATGTGAAAATACATCTGATTGGGCATTCGATTGGCGCCTGGATGATATTGCAGCTGCTCAAGGAACCAGAGATACGGGATCGCATTAAAAAGTGCTACATGCTATTCCCTACAGTAGAACGCATGATGGAATCTCCCAATGGCTGGGTATTCACTAAAGTGGCTATGCCCCTATATTCGGTCTTTGGTTACGTTTTCTTTAACGCATTCAATTGGCTGCCCGCTTGGATACGCATCTTTCTGATCCAAATCTACTTTTGGATCTTTGCTATACCCAATCATTTCCTTGGAACTGCATTGAAATACACCAAACCGTCAGTGGCAGAGAAAGTGGTCTTCCTGGCCGATGACGAAATGGCTCGGGTCAGTGTTCTGCAACGGGATCTAATCGAAGAGAACTTGCATCTACTAAAGTTCTATTACGGTACCACCGACGGCTGGGTGCCGGTTTCCTATTACAATCAACTCAAATCAACCTTTCCTCAAGTGGATGCACAGCTGGACAACAAAAATATCGCCCATGCATTCGTTCTACGACATTCCAAGCCCATGGCATCAATTGTCAGTAATATGATCAAACAGAATCTGCAATAGAGCTCACTTCTAGGTGGGGTCACCTAGCCAATTGTTGCCTAATCTTAATATTATATGCAAATATCGGTAGTCTAATATGGTGATGTAATGGTAATAGGTACAACTTGATGTACAGAGCAATATCTATGACACAATAAAGACCAGGTTTTATACGAGTATAGGAGAGATCCTGTTTAGTTGTAACACAATCTTTATTTTGCATCCTAGTTACACTCAAGTATTATGATTAAGATAGAAGGTTTGATGATATACTCAATGTAGAGGGGAAATTGCATGTGTATTTTACAATCAATTTTTGGCCGGTGATCCGGAATGCGATCGGGAGCGGCTGCGCGATGGCGATCGAGAACCGCTACCTGCACGAGAACGAGAACGAGAACGAGAGCGCGACCTTGACTTCGAATGGGAGTGGGAGCGAGAGCGAGAGCGCGAGCCTGAGCGAGAACGTGATTTCGATGGAGACTTGGATTTTGATCGACTACCTGAGCGGGAACGTGAACGACTTGCGGACTTTGAGCGTGAACGAGAGCCAGATTTTGAGTGTGAGCGCGAGCGTGATCGTGACCCTGAACCTGAGCGTGAGCGTGAACGGGAACGTGATCGTGATTTATCCGATTCATCGCCAGATTCAATGCGATTCTTGGCCCGCTTCCGCTGTGCGACACCATCGCTCTCGCTGCCACTGCGACTCCTGCTGCGCTTTCGTCCGCGATCGCTGCCACTAGCGCTGCCGGAGCGGCTGCCACTGCGACTGCGAGTGCCGCTCTTGCGGCTTCTACTGCGGCTATGATCGCTACCACTGCCGCTGCCGCTGCCACTGCCCGAGCGGCTGCCCGACTTGCTACGGTTGCGGTTATTGCTCCTGCTGCGGCTGCGGCTGCGCTTGCCGCCATCACTCTCGGACTCGCTGGTCGATATTGTCTCCTTGGAGACAATCTTGAGGCGCTGTTTGGCGGACAGTTTCTCCTTGGCATCCTTGGCGTTCTTCTGTTGCAGCTTCTTCTTCTTCTGTTTTTTCTCGCCACGGCCGCCGCCACCACCGGCGGACTCCTCTTCGCTGTCACTCTCGTACTTCTCAGTTTTCCGTTTGCGTCCGCTGCCCTTCTTGCGTTCAGCCTTGCCCTTCTTCTTGCTCGGCCGCTCAGCGCCTTCGCGCTGCACATCTCCGCTATCCGTGCCCGAGATGTAATCATCCTTGCGCGGTCGTCCGCTGCCCTTCTTGCGCTCCTTTTCTGTAGGTGCGTCGGCAATGATGAGCAAATTCTTGGTCTTTTCCACGTACTCCTGTCGTTTGGCCAGCAGCTGTTCGCGTGACATTTTGGCCTCCTCTTCCCGTCGCTTGCGCTGCTCCAGCATCTTTTGCTTGAAGGCTTCCCGCTCCTCTTCTTGGCGGCGTCGCAGTGTGCGATCCTCTTCATCAATGCGACGCGCGCGTCCCACGTGGTATTGTGCCTGGGACAGCAGATCCTGACATGTGTTGGCCTCCACGCCTGCAACCTCGATGTTGAAGCGAGTCTTGTCGCCATGCACGGACAAGTATTGGAAGTATCTAAGTGGGAATAGATATAATATTTATAAAGAACGCTGCAAGTTAAAATGATTTACTTGTGCGCCAGCTCCAGTTCATGCACCGCTTGGAGCACCACCTCCAGCGTGGACTTCTCATCCTTGAGTATGGCCATGGCTAGTCGGGATAGCACTACAGCTATGTTGAACAGCAGCACAGTGTCCTGGGGAGCCACACGACGAGCCTTCAGCAGTACAGCCTTGGCCTCCACCAACTTATTGGCACGCAGATAGGCGCGTGCGAGGTACTGCATCACCTCGACATTGTTGTGCTTGAAGAACTTCTTCATGCAATTCTCGTACATCTGAATGGCGCTAATATATTGCTTCTGCTCGACGTAGATATGGGCAATGTTTAGCCACACATCACAGAAGTCGGCGGTGGCTTCGCGCACCTGAGCGAAGATGTCGCGCGCTTCGATGACGCAGCCCTTGTGGGCGAGCACGGCGCCAATGCCATTGGTGGCCCAAATGTTGCGAGGATCCGTACGCAATACCTATTCCAAAAGTATCCACATTAAAACAAAAACCACTTACGTTTCAACACCAACTTTACCTGCTTGAATATAGCGAGCGCCTTTTCCTGATGCTTGCGCTCCTTCTCCTTGTCGCGACTTGGCTGATGCAGTGTCTGCAGCGAGAAGTTCCCAAGAGCAATCAGGGAGTAGGCATCCGAAGCTGTTGCCGGATTCTTGAGTATGGTCTCGAAATTCTTTTGACCCAAGGCGAATTGCATTTTGGCCAAATGCAAATTGCCGAGAAGTGACCTCGCATCTGGATTGTCGTTGTTGATATTAAGTGCATCCTTGAAGAAATCCGATGCGACAAAGATCAGGCCTTTATCACGCGCCATGCAGCCCAGCCGCAGATAGCAATCAATGTAGTTAGGGTGCTCTTTGAGTATCTCCTTGTACAGCTTGTCGGCCACATCGAAACTGCTCATCGCCTCGTTCAAGCGGGCCAGATTATACTTCATGGTCACCTGTATGGACTCGTAGTATTTGACGTCCTTGTCCATCTCGGAGCTGGCATGCTTCAGCGCCGACTCGAGCGTGTCCTTGGCCAATTTCAGATTGCCCAGACGATAGTGCAGTGAGGCGACATTATTCTGTATCTCCGCCGGGATCTCATATTTGGCCTTGTCACGTAAAATGCTCGAGGCAGTGCCGTAGGCATTAAGCGAGGCCTGCAAATCATTTTGCTCCAATATCTGAGCCAGCTCTATCCAGGCTTCAATGTCCTCCGGAAACTGTTCGGTCACCTTTTTCAGATGTGTCTTGGCCATGTCACGCTTGGTCTGCGAATTGGAGTGCGCATACAACGAGCCGAGAATTTTCATGGTCTCATAGTTGCCCGGCTGAATCTTCAGCACTTTCTCAAAACATTGCGCTGCCTGTAAATAGATTTATAGAAATTGGTATACGCTTTCGAAAGAATTACTTATGCTGGCATTTACATTCTCTGTGTCCCCGCGATAGATGTACATCTGACCGAGTCCGTAGTGTGGAAGCACAAAGTTAGCTGGCGCAATCTGGGTGGATTGATAGTAGTATTGGAAGGCTTGGTCATAGTCGCTTTGGGCATGAAAGCTCCTAGCAAGCTGGTAACAGCTCTCGGCACGCATTGCTTCATTTTCGGTATTGTGGAAGGCGTGCAGAGCCAAATGATGAACCTTTTGGTAGTCCTTCTTGAAAAAGAAATGGTTTGCCAAATGATTCAGCACCATAGGATTGGCATTATCGATGGTGTATGCCTTGGAGAGCATTTGCACGCCCAGCTTATTGGACTCCGGCTCCAGTTGATTGAGCTTCAGCACAGCCAAGCCAATTAGAGCACCCACGCATTGCTGATCCAGTTGCAGGGCACGCTCAAAGGCCAACTTGGCCTTTTCAGCATTGCCCATCTTCAGGAAGCAGTGCGCCATGCCGATCCGCACGTTGGCCGGACAGTTGGGATTCGTGCGCAATGCCTTCTTGTAGAATGCCATAGCGCCGCGATAGTCCTTGCGATTGAATGCAATGCACGCCTTGCCCAGCAGCGATGGTATATTTGACGGCGATTGATTCAGCACGAAGTTGAATTGCGCATCTGCCTGATCCATTTTGTCGCCCTCGAGCAGACAGAAGTAGGCACGTCCCAGCAAATGGCTCTGGTCGTACATAATGATTTTGTCCGCATTCGTGTACAGGTTAGTGGCCTTCATGAAAAGCTCGCGCTTCTTATCCTTGGACTTCTCCCTATACGCCTCCTGTACATAATGGGCTGCCAGCATGTCGTAGGCGCGCATCTGATCCGTTTTGTAGTCACGGTAGTCCGTGGTGCCCTTCTCACGAGCTGTCTCCAGCAGCATGATGAAGTCATCTGTCTTCTTCTGCTTGTAGTATGCCAACTGAGGAAGAGGATATTTGCATGGTGAGTCCCCGTTGGGAGCCCAGTTATATAAATTAATATTGCTTACCGCCACATTGACCCAGACGTGCAAAGGAGCACGCTCCTGCAGCAATATGCTAAACACTTCCGAGCATTCGGGTAGTTGATCCGGGTCCACTTCGATGACCTGCAAGCATTTTTTTTATGCAAACACATTTACTTTTGTAGAACAGCGTTGCAATCTCACCTCATCCGTGTCCTGCAAAGGAATTTCGATGCACGCGGACATGATTGCAGTAAGCGTGGCTCGAGAGCCAAACAATTTGTGACTTTACGGCGTTAAATTTCACGAAAATCACAAGTTTACTTTCTTAATGCGGTACGCTTGCTAAAAAAAAAAAATACATTGACGACTTTTCGATACTACGTACAAAGCATCGAGAAGTGTCCGATAGTTGACATGCAAATGTATCGAATCGTTTGAGTCGTATATCGAGTGTGCCATCGATTGGATTGAGCTGGCATTGTTTATGGACAAAATTATGTAGTAAAATTAACAAAATTTCATTAAAATTGAAATCGATAATGTATTAGGCTATCGGTAAAAATGCAGAGTGCCGTTCGGCGACTGAGCGTGTGCCAATTGGCTGGCAGTGTGCGCGCATCAACAACAAGAGCAGCAGCAACTACAAATTTCCAGCTACAAAAAGTGTACAAACAAACTCAAACAGATGTTCTGTGCCAATTACGTAAGAGCTGTAGTCGTTCAGCATTATTGGCGCAAAAATCTGTACCGGAGTTGATTGGCCTAAATCAGCTGTGCAGGCACACACACACGCACACACTCTCGCAGCGAGGCATAAGCACAAGCCAAGCGAGCGCTGCGCAATATTCTAGGTACTCGGCTAGCACAATCATGAATTCGTATTGCAAGGAACTGGACCTGATGGACTATGACATCATCGGGTTCGATCTGGACGGCACGCTGTTGCGCTACAATCTCCAGGAGATGACGCCGCTCATCTATAACGTACTCAAGAAGTACCTGGTGGAGGTGAAAGGCTATTCGCCAGCGCTGCTGTCCAAGGACTTGGATATGGATTTCTTTCAGAAAGGCCTGATGCTGGATGGTGTTCGGGGTAATGTGCTGAAGCTAAGCAACGAGGCGACCATTCTACGTGCCTCGCACGGCACACGTCTGCTGAGCGACGAGGAGATCGAGAATATCTACGGCGCCGAGCGACGCTGGGATGTGGCTACAGCCTTTTACAATAATCCGCTGTCCACATGGAATGGTCCAGCGTCGCAGCAAATGCGCACGCTCCTTGATTACTTTGACATGCCCAGCGCCCTGGTCTTCGCCCAAGCCGTGGATGTTGTGGACGATGAGAGCGGACCAGCTGGCAAGCCCAAGGAATACAAAGTTTGGGGGGATCTCCTAGAAGCCCTTATGCATAGCTACAGCCGGGATAACTTCAGCAATGATTCCAGTCTCTACTTCAAGGCCATGCGCGCAGAACCCCATCGTTATGTCCTGCCGAGCAGTGCCAAGCTGCTCGCCTGGCTGGAGCAACTGAGAAACGCGGACAAGAAGCTCTTCCTGTTGACCGGCTCGAATATAGATTTTGCCGATTTAACAGCCACACAGGCGCTGGGTCCCGATTGGCGGAACTACTTCGATTTTATAGTCACCTATGCCAAGAAGCCGGGCTTTTTTACCCAGAAGCGAGCCTATTTGAATGTGGATGACGTGGCAAAACGCGAGCTGCCCAACTCCGAGCTGAGTCCGGTGGAATATCTTCAGCCTGGCAAAATCTACGCACAGGGCAACTGGCATCAGCTGCACCAGTCGATGGCCAAACTCCTGCACAAAGACGCAAGTAAAGCAAGGGCTCTATATTTCGGAGACAATATCATACAGGATATCTATACGCCGGTCAAGCACAGCGGCTTCGATACGGTGGCCATCGCCGAGGAGCTGTTCCTGATGGAGGCCAAGGACTACCCCTTCAAGGCGGTGCTCCACTCGAAGTTCTGGGGCCCCTACTTCAACAACGGCTGCACACCCACTCTGTGGTCTGGCTTCATAGCGAACTACGCTCAGATTTGCATCTCTTCGATGGATCAGATGGCGCAGACGGCACCAACTGAACGTCTCGTGTGTAACAATGTCAACGGCTTCTATCCGATGGTGCCCAAATCGCTCGAGTGCAGCAATCTGACGACTTCCTGGTACGGTGGTTGCGTCTGATAAGGCCAAGACTCAATAAATGAGAATTATCTCGGAACCGGGCATTTACGAAGTGCATCCAAATTGAACTACTCGACGAAAGTCAAATAGGCATAAAAATTATACTCGAAAGCAAAATAAACAGCTATTCGACGACCGAATCAATTAAATACACAATCTACTATCTATTCCATAACTCAAGCAGGCCTTTAGAACAGCTAAGATAATTTGTATTTTATAGGGTATCCTATCTGTATATGTTCGTTGTTATCACTCGTAGTTATAAGCAAGATTGACGAATGTACAAACAGCTTTAGCACGAGCAAAACTCATTAAATCGGTTGTTATTCAAGCGCTTTATACAATATATAATCTTTCAAGTATGTAAATCTTACAGATGTATACATACATAGAGCATATGTATTTTCTCTACGTTCTTCTAGTTTAAATATTTATAGATATAAACGTCATTGAATAGATGAAATATATTTCTATAGATCCATAGCTAGCAATAAAATATATACACACACACATATATATGAATCATTGAACGATCTCGATACATTTATTTGTGACCAACCATAATACCTCAGAGAAGAAAATATATAACGAATACTCAATTGAAAACAATTGTACAGCGAAGGCGACAATTGAATAAACAATAATTAGGTAGAGCGTGCTGACTATAGCCTATACAAATTAGATGATGCGCTCCACGGCCAGTGCAATGCCCATGCCGCCGCCAATGCACAGTGAGGCGATGCCACGTCGTCCGCCTGTCCGCTCCAGGGCATACAACAAAGTCACTAGAACACGTGCGCCGGACGCACCAATTGGATGGCCCAGGGCAATGGCGCCGCCATGCACATTCACTTTCTTCTCATCCAACTTGAGGCACTTCAGCACGGCTAGAGCTTGCGCAGCAAAGGCTTCGTTCAGCTCATACAGATCAACGTCATCACGAGTCCAGCCAATTTTAGTTAGCTGCAAACGCAGAGTTTAGCATGGGCTGAGGGACTATATGAATATGCTTCGTTTACCAATGATTCCACGGCAGTCACTGGACCTAGGCCCATGACATTGGGCTGAATGCCGCTCTGTGTCCAGCCCACAATTTTAGCAAGAGGCTTGAGACCCCGTTTGTTAACCTCTTCGCCGGACATGAGCAGCACCGCTGCAGCCGAATCGTTGACACCCGATGCATTGCCAGCTGTGACGGTGCCGCCCTCCTTGAAGGCGGGTCGCAGCCTTTGCAAGCCCTCCAAAGTGCTGCCTGCTTTGATGTACTCATCTTTGCTGAATATTTGTGTGCCCTTGCGATCCTTGATCTCGACTGGCACAATCTCAGCATCAAAGTAGCCCAGCTTCTGGGCCTGCTCGGCGAGCAGCTGCGATTGCAGGGCTTGAGCATCCTGAGCCTCGCGACTGATTTGGTACTTCTCTGCCAGGTTTTCGGCAGTGATGCCCATATGTATTTGATCCATAGCATCAGTGAGGCCATCGTGTATCATGGTGTCCACCAACGTTCCAGGACCCATTTTAATGCCCTGACGGAGATGCACTACATGTGGAGCACTGGACATGCTCTCCTGGCCGCCGGCAATAACAATTGTAGCGTCACCTGACCGTATCGCCTGATAGCCCAGCACCACAGTTCTAGGAAAGGAATAATATAATGAATATATTCAAAGCCAGAATCAGCATACCTACTTTAAGCCCGATCCGCAGAGTACATTGATGCCATAAGCGGGCACCTCAATAGGCAAACCGGCCTTTAGAGAGGCTTGACGGGCGGGATTCTGACCTTGGCCTGCAGTCAATGCCTGTGGAGCAGCAGAACAAAAATTTACATAACAAATTGAATCTTATTTGTATGCGAACGGAACGAATTGATTTGCAAATTAGCAACAATGAGAGCTACTTGTGAAATACCTGGCCCATAATAACTTCGTTCACTTGCGGCGCGTCGACATGAGCACGCTTCAACACCTCCTTGATGACCACGCTGCCCAAATCAGAGGCCTTCAATTTAGAAAGTGTTCCATTGAAACTTCCTAAAAAAAATGCAAATAAGAGAAAGTTTTCTTAATTAAACATTACATCAAACTTGTATGAGACTGCCCATTTTACCAATAGGCGTACGAGCTGCGGACACGATATATACGTCAGACATCGTTAGCTAATACAGTTTATAAGTGTTTACACTTTAAATGATAAATAAGCAAAAAATATAGTGCCGGGCAGCGAATGAACGATGTTGACGTTGTAGGCGCGCTGAACCAAATGTGTCTCGCCTTGGTCTGGCAGGCAGTTCACAATGGTATTCGCCGAAGAATCGCACTTTGAATCTATCGATATCCGATAACTACTTGTTTTTTGTTTGAAATTGATAAATAATTTTGTTATGATTGAGCTTTTATGTATATTGATAATATAACATATAAGATAATTCAAATGAAACGTTTTAGTTAATACTTGAAGTAAGATTGTGAAGTGTAAGCAAAGAGAAGACGTAATGAGAAGTGTTTGTATTTCTATTTGTTATTTTTCTTTTAGTGTGATAAGCTATATATTCTTACCCATCAATGGAATGCCACTTTGCACTTAAGATAATAAAATCTATCGGTGCTGCCAGCTAAGTTAATTGACATCGATAACAGAAATAGGTGTCAATTATTATGTGCCTAAATGTATCGATGGGTTATTATATCGATACGGTATCTCAGTACACAGAAAATTATTTTATGCTGAAAAAACGCACAAAACGCGCATTGTAAACGCATTAAGAACAAACGCGCCCAGACCGCGACTCCTGGACAGGTTGGAAGCTATATAGCTTGTACAGATTGCAGCCCAAGTCGTAGTTTTAAGGAGCCGACACAAAGTTACAGCGTCGACAGCAGCCAACAGCAACAGCCCCAGCCCTCGCCCAACACCAACAACTACAGCAGCAGCAGCAACAACAACAACAACCACCACCACCCTACCAAGACAACAACAACAACTAGAGTCGCACAATCATACAAAGCACCAGCAGCAGCAGCAAACGCAACAAATAATATGCAGGCGATAAAGTGTGTCGTCGTGGGTGATGGTGCTGTGGGTAAGACATGCTTGCTAATCAGCTATACGACAAATGCATTTCCCGGCGAGTATATTCCCACCGTCTTTGACAACTATTCCGCCAATGTGATGGTTGACGCGAAGCCCATCAATTTGGGCTTGTGGGATACGGCCGGTCAGGAGGATTATGATCGCTTGCGGCCATTGTCGTATCCACAGACCGATGTCTTCCTCATTTGCTTCTCGCTGGTAAATCCAGCCTCGTTCGAGAACGTGCGAGCCAAATGGTATCCAGAGGTGCGCCATCATTGCCCCAGCACACCAATCATATTGGTGGGCACCAAGCTGGATTTGCGCGACGATAAGAATACAATTGAGAAGCTGCGCGACAAGAAGCTAGCGCCCATCACATACCCACAGGGTTTGGCCATGGCCAAGGAAATCGGAGCTGTTAAATATTTGGAATGCTCGGCACTGACGCAAAAGGGCCTGAAGACCGTCTTCGATGAGGCTATTAGGTCGGTGCTCTGTCCCGTTCTGCAGCCCAAATCCAAGCGTAAATGCGCTCTGCTTTAATTTTAAGACGCACACACACACACACATAGAACACCCACGAAGCATTGTATTTGTATTTGTCGTCAAGTCTATTTAATAACGTAATATTATTAACTAATAACAATTGTGTAAAGTAAGCAGCAGGAGCAGCATCAGCAGCCAGCACGTTGATTATAGGAGAAGATGAAGGAGGAGAATGAGTCCAGTGATTGGAACTGGAATCTACGTCAACCTGCCTCTATTTTCTGCTTTGTTATGAAAACCTTGCCCACACACACACACACACACACATGCAAAATTTGGGGACAACCGAATTTTCTTACTAATTTTTGTTACTCGTCCTTTTCTTTAAACTTTAAACTCTTTGTTTGTTTCGTTTAAGTGTGTTTGTTCCATGTTTTTGCTTTTTCTATTCAATTTGAACTAATTTCAAATATGTGCATTAATTTGAACTAAAAGTTAATTAAAAATTAATGTAAAACCAAAAAAAGAATAAGAAAAATTTATTATAAAGAGAGCTGAGTGAATGTGAACACAGCATAAAGAGAATTCAAAGATAATGCAGCCAGTAAAACGTTCCGTTGCAATGACAGAAATATACTTAGATGTTGTTTAATACCGTACGGAAACTAGGGAAAAGGCAGAGATTAGGCAAAATTGCAGCTAAAAACAAATACATATACATATAAAAAGGTCATGAAAATAAAGAACACAATTAATGTATGAGATGCATTTCCTAAGTGGAGCAAGATTTCCAAGAGAACAATTTTAAAATTGCTAAAAAGTAAATAAATAAAAAGGAACTACATACATATAAGATAATGTCCTTCGTATACTATGTACATGTACTGATTTAAAATACAGAAAACACAAAAAAAAAGAGAAAACAGGATAACTGAAACTTTGAATACTTTGTATTTTAAATATTCGAAAACGAAAGCAAATCTAATTACATACATATACATAAATGTGTCAATGGAAATCAAATAAAGCATACAGCAAAAAAAGATCTTGAGTAACCCTAATGCCAGATGTGATATGCAAGTATTTATGTATATACATATGCATACATATACATATGTAAATAATTATGTCTATATACAGATATTCATTTCGAGCGACCTCAACAGGTCTCTTTTGGTTTTCAATTTCAACGTCGACGACAAAGTCGCTTATCACAGCGAAAAAGATTGAAACATGAATTGAAAATCAAAAAAGAAAAGAAATAATGAAATCAGCGTCCAGCTTTTGTTTTTGTTGGAATGTTCTCGCAGCTGGAAATTAATCGGGCACAGCGGCGCAACAACAAAAGCGTTTTATGTTTATGTTATACGAGGCGGACGCGTTCTACATGTGTGTGCCATGGCTAGAGTGAGTGTGTATCTGCATATGTATGTGTGTGTGTGTGTGTGTGTATCTGTGCTCATGACGTGTCCATAAACAGAGAAATTATGAATGTGCGACCCACGATGGACCAATCTCTTCCGCAGCAGCGCTGACGTGTGCGTTTCTGGGATGCAAATCAATTAGGCTGGTAATCAAATCAATTTATGTATCAAATTCGGATTGTTATTTAAGTAAAGTCGAGTATAATGCACTTGTAAAGTTGAGTCTTAAATAGCTAACTATAAGTATTACAATTTATTTGGCATTCGAGTTGCGAGTTGTTCTTAGTGGCTATAGAGACTGACTCAATCTTAGAATTCGTCATGGCGTGCTAGAGCCTCACCAAAGTCCGTGGCCTGGGAGCCGACGAATATATCGTACTTTTCCAGCACTTCCTCCTTGGTCAGCTTCTGGTCGTGGTCCGTATCGGACTCAAAGATCAAATGCTTGGCCTCTGTTTCGGCAGTGTCATAGTCATTGGGCACAATCCATTGACGTATTTCCAGTTCAGTTAGATAACCATCGCCGTCCGTGTCACGATGTATAGAAAACGACTCACGCTCGCTGAGTACCCATTCGGGCTCGGGCTCATTGGGTCCCGACGGGCGGTACATATCGCCAATGTATTCATCTATGGAGATTTTGCCATCATTGTCCTTATCCAGATCTTCGGTGGTCTCCTTTAGCACTACATCACGCATGATCGGATTCTCCTCGGGATGCAAAAAAGCTGTAAACTCTTCGCGTGTCAGCTTATCGTCCAGATCCTGATCGGCTACAGCCCAACGACGACGGTCGCGTGAGAGCATTTTCTTATAGGAAATGCCTGCCAGATTTATATATGTACATTGATTTTAAATTACTTTTAGGGATTAGCAGTGCTTACCATTCTCCTCTCTTTCCAACTCCTCCTTGTCCAGCGAGTCCATAAATCCATAGACAGTCTTACGGTATACCTCCCAATCAATGGTTGATTCGTTGTTTGGGTTGTGTTGACGCCACACGCGATCCACGTCCTCGTCAATGTAGCGACGCTGTGTGTATTGGATCCACGCTTTGAGTTCTGCCAGATCGATGAAACCATCCTTATTTTCGTCAATGCGGTCCACAATCAAGCCAAGGCGTCGCTTGCTCTCCTCCGGCGTGAGTTCATCGAACTTTTTGGCTTCATCTGCGCCCAGAAAAGCTTCGTGGTCGAACTGCGTATTGTGTTCGCCGCCATCGAAGTGTTTGCCATGCAGCGAGTCGTGCTCGAGCGGGTTGTGCGGTAGTTCGTCGGCAGCCGGAATGCTGGACCCGGTGGCCAAGCTTATCGCAGCGGCAGCAACAAGTAGAAATGCTCCAGTTCTCATTTTACCCATTAGAGCGCCGTCTGTTCGCTTTGACTATTCAAACAAAAGTAACTCGAGTTAGAATGAATACGTCAAACGACGCCTAAAGTATCGATGTTAATTAGCGATAGTTTTCTTCGTCTATTCTATTCATCGACTACGTATCGATAATCTGCAAATGGAATCGTTTGAGTAACGTATTTTCGTCAATCATTTTATATTTATTTAGTAAATTTCTTAAAAATATCGCTGTGAATAATATAAATAAATATGAGCAGTTTTAATCAAGCACTATTTACAGATGGCCACGTGCGGAGAATAAATTTATTTGTTGATCTGAACTGGCGCAACAGAATCGGTGACATCCTGATTGAGCGAACTAAAGTCGCCAGTGTTGCAGGAAATGCTTGGAATCTCAAAGTTGGAGAAACCGCGATAGTTGGCCACCTCCGGTTTCAGGGGGGATGGCAAGAGTACCTCTGAGGCTGGCACATCACTGTCTATCAAACTATCAGCCGTGGTGTCCAATAAGGTTGTCTCAGCTGAGTGATTAGTGGGGGCATTCCGCTGCTGCGCTAGTGGATCAAATTCATCTAGGTTTAGCTTCGATTCATCTGCCACACTGTTCTCGCCGCTCTGATCTGACAAATCGAAGTCATAGTTGATGTTTGTTAAGCCGCCCTGAAACTCTGTGCCCAACATCAAAACGTTGTCATTTTCAGATGTCTCCTCCAGCAGCGAGACGGCATCAAAGGGTGTATAATTAAATATGGGCGAGGCAAAGAGCTGATCTGGTTGCGGTAAATTCGGATGTAATGGCGACAGGCGTCCCACAGAGCTCACGCTGGTATCCTTAAGCGCCAAAGTGTGCCCCACGTCCAATTGAGAATCTTCGAGTATCTGTTCCTTGCCTTTAACTGTCAACGTTTGTTGACTACGGCTGAGTAAGTTGGACTGGTAATGACCGGCAGCTGCTTCACCGCCATCCTGGGACAAATGGGCACGTGCCTGGCTTATGAGAAACGGTGGCGTTTTAATGGGAAGCAGTTTGAGCGGTGCCTTTTCTATAACCAGGTCCACCTTTTCCGTTATCTCGCGCTGGAACTCTATAAGGTCGCGCTCAAATTCCTTAATGCCTGAGCTTATGACTGAGTTTCGTTTCTGCAACTGCTCCATGCACTTCATATTCTCTGAGATTAGATGCAGACTCTCACAGGCCAACAATGCACTCTCCCAGGGTGTGCTGTAGGTCTGCTCGCCCGACATGTATGCATCAAACTCCTCGGCGCTAAGGCCCAGGCTCTCGGCATTTAGGTTTTCAATGAAGGCAATGGCCGAGCAGAGATTGGTGAAATAGTAGCCACCCTCGCCGCTCATGACTCGCGAGGCGTTGGTGAAGCGATTGACAAAGTTGAGATTGCTGTGCAGACGGACGGGATTCGCTTTCAGCACCACAAAAATTAGAGCCGGCAAGAAGTCATCGGCACTGGCGGGTCCTCCCGTTGCTCGTTTTAATAACTCAAAAATATGACGACAGCAGCGGACCGTGCAGAGGAGCTTCTCCTGCGGCGAGTAGTAGGAGTCGATGCCCACCAGCTCCGATATGGCATTGTAGACCAAGTCACGCGCTTCTGCATTCACTTCATCTATGCTGCAGTCCAGATGCTTCGTCGTTATCCAACTCAACTGCCGTATGCGCTTTTGCACTTTGATATCGCATTCCTCGTCTGTGGTGAAGTACGGACTAAATAGCAAACTGAAAAAGAAGATAAGACGTAAAGTTGTTGAAGTACTGAAGATCCCGTTATTTATGACTCACTTGTGATTCTGTGTCATCACAACTTTCTCAAAGAAGTCAATGGCAATCTCTCGATCCTCGTTGGTAGCAATCTCAAAACGGGCATCGTTGTGGACAAGATCCGCGAATCTGGTGTAGGCGTTTTGCACGAGCTCCGATAGCTCGTCTACATTCTTGCTGCTATTGTTGTTCATGTATTTGCGTATTTCATGATCCAGCCGCTGAATCTCCGATTTCAGCTTCCGTTTGCCATCGTCCGGGATCCGTAGCTGACGCAGTTGCAGCATAAATTGGCTCTCGGTTGCACTTGGCACACGCGGCTGTGGTGCAGCAACTGGGAATTTGCTTTTCAGCGTTTTTTGCAGCACAGCCGGAACAGTAAACTTTTTCCGGGGCATTGTGCTGGCTGTTGTTGTTGGCTCGTCTTTCTCTGGTTGCTTCTTTGTTTTGTTTGCACGTCCCATTGTGAGCGAATGCTGCGGCGATTTGCGCTCTAGAGTCCCGCCAGCGGAACTGGTATTCACTTTCAAAGATTCATGATCTTCGCCAGCTTTTTCTAAAAAAAAATAAATAGGGGAATAACGCGCATGACTAACCGCTACAGCATAGATAAACAAGAGTAGAGCTGGCTTACGCCTTTTTCGCTGCTTATCGTTGCGCTCGCGAAAACATTTCGAGCAGAGTCCATCGAACTGTGTGTTGCCGTAGTAGCCACAGCCCTGACGGCACTTTAGATCTTGCTGCCCGATTCGCAGCATGGGCGCACGGTTCGCCATCATTGGGCGTGGTTTTTTTACACAATTTTGATTGCTATGAAGTGTTTATCTGCAACTGTGCGACTCGATTTTAACTCAAATTTGTATTTAATGTCGGATCAGACACTCGATTGCAGATAAACAGCTGTTACACGGATTATCGCAGCAATTTATCGATGATTGAAAATATCACTTTACGATATTTCGATTTAATACTGACATTGCTTACATCGATAATTGTCTATCGAATATCTTGGCGGTAACTATGAATGTTAAATTTCGAATTAGGCTCTTCAACTGTCACTTACCAAAGAATTTAATAAATAAATAACCCAGATGATTAGAATTTTACTAAAATTACATTTTAGTATTATTTATTGAAATAAAAAACATTTATATTGCAACTGAGGGCACAATTTGTTTGGATACATTTAGTAAAATCGAAGTGCCTTAGGAAACAGCTCACAAAAGTCTTAAATCCTATGCATAAAACATGTATTTAAAATGAAATTTTGTGTTGTAAGCATTAGAATTAGGACGGTTACACATATAGAATGCAACTTCTGGTATGTATACAGCTAAATGGGTAGATTTCAAAAAGTTATACATGAAAAGTCAAAGTTGGTAATTAGTTAAAAATGTTCACAACAACGATTTGAAAAAGCTCAGAAAACACACATAACTATGTATGTAATTATGTAGACGACAATTCGACTACGACTAGACTACAAAATTTCCAAGTTGACCTAACTGCTCTACATGTCGATTCATTTACTAACATCGTTTTGTTGTTCCCAATTAACAAATTCATATTGGCGCAAAAGAAAAATGTACTTGCAAGAGAGGCTGCCATACGATTCTCGATACGATCACCAGCTTAATTGACGCGCTCCACAAATGAATTAATTCCACTACTCAACGCTAAAACGGTCTATTATCTCTACTCTAATTCCTCTCTACCATAGTTGCTTTTGCTATTTAGCAGTACAAAGATCTGGAAAAACCACTTGTTCTTGTGTTTAATTAGTCTCACAATTGCTAATACATATTTATCGAAATGCAACCTTGTGTTCGTGTGCTCAGCTACCGTTAGTTACGTATACTTATCATGATCTTTTCTCATTTTCCTACTGCTCCAATTCAATCGTTTCATAAAGTCTCGTAAATAGTTTTAACTTAGATCTAAACTACTTATGATGGATGTCTTTGGCTTCCGTTTGTTTTCCTTTTTTTCTTTTTAGTTGTTGTTTTGTTATTTCTTTAAGTTTTCAACTCTATTAGCTATAAAAAATTGTAATTTATCGATAACACGTTTTTAACAGTTACGCCGCTCTGGTTATAGGTTTTTGATTAAACATTTCCATTTTGCAATCATTTTGATTAATTGTTTCAACTTTTGTCAATTCTCTACAAAAGATTTGTGTTTTGGTACAAAAATTTCAAGTCTAACAATTTGTTTCAATAAATTCCTTAGTCCAACTGAATTGCAGTCGGAATTCTGTTGGCTGAAGAAACTGCAGGAACACCCTGCTTATGGATTATACTGTAGTATATATGTATGTATATATAGTCAAACAGTGGGGTTGTGTGAGTGTGTGTCTGTGTTTGTTGTATGTATCCTGCGTGTGTTGTAAACTCAAATAGATTTTTGTGTTACACATTAAATAACATTAAAATATGAGTACTTTAGTCGCTAGAGCTTAGGTCTACAAATCGCGACATAGAGCTTTCCATATCAAATTGGCTGCTTCAAAAGTCAGCAAAAGTTTTTACTAACTGGTCCAAGGGTCTCTGCTAGGCCATGTTAACTGAAGTATTTCAGGCCCGCAATCAGCATAAATTTCTCAATGAACAGCTCGGAGTCCAGCACCTAAAATAAGACAAGTCAAGTATATATTTATATTCCCATTAAAGTGGGACATTGGATCTTACCGCAATGTGAGCGGCTCTTCCAATCAGCGTGTTGGCCGTGTGGGGCAGCGCGTGGTGCACATCGAAGCGGGCGAGCGTTAGCTCCGGCCTGGCCAAAATGGGAGCGATGACATTATGAACCATTTCCCTGAAAGGAGCAAGGAAGATAAGACTCTCGACTAGACATTCTCTCTGTTCAGTCTAACCCACCTGTAGATAGTGCCCAAGGAGGAGTTGTCCCGCATGGCGGCCTTGCACAGCTCCAGGCGTGCCGAGTGGGCGGGCACATAGCGATCCTGGCTAGAGCCGCAGAGCAATATGTTGCTGAAGTGATGCAGAGTGCTGCGCTGGCTGAGCCTGTAGAGGAAGCTGTTGCGCATGTCCGTGGTGTCGCGCATGCAGAGCTGCAGCAGCGAGCCCGACTTCTTCCACTTCTGCATGAACCACATGCCTGAGGAGGAAGAGCATGTAGTTATTGAGTCCTGGGACTAGCTGCGTCCACTTACCCATGTTGACCAGGCCGCTGGTATTGTAGAGCGTGCCCAGATGCGGCCCGGAGAGCGAGAGGAACGTGTGCAGGCGCGGCAGTAGGGGCCGCATCTGTGGGCGTGCCAGGGCGCTGCGCACGATGATGGTGCCCAGGGAGTGCGCCACAAATGAGATGCGTGCGGGATTCAGGCCGCAGCTGTCGATATGGTAGAGGATCTCGGCGACCAGCCTGATGGGCGCGAAAGGGAATCAATCTATATTCTAGGCAGACAAATCCGAGCACTCACCGATCAGTCATGGTGTCGAAGTCAGAGAAGGTATCGCCCTGATTGCGCTCCGACATGAGAAACTCCAGATTCACGCCGGGCAGACCCAGCTCCAGGTAGGTGCGCACCAGCCGCAGGTCCGCCGAGTTGCCATCCAGGCCGTGCACACAGATGACCAGGTGCATGCCGTTGGGCGAGAAGGCGCGATACTCGTCGCTGATGTAGAAATAGGGCAGCTCCGAGGCCAACTGCACGTAGTCCGAGTAGATGTTGCCCTGGTATTTGATTTGCTTGCGGAACTCCTCGCGGCATTTCTCGAACTCCAGGAGGGAAATGCTGGGACTGGCCTCCTGCCCAGCCGGCTGACCCTTGCGCTTGTGTTTGCTTATAGAGCCGTTCGACTGCTTGCCCCGCACCAGCACTTGGCCATTGGCGGAATTCTCCTTGTCCTCGTCCTGTTCCGTGTCCACGCCATTCTCCTGCTTGCACTGGTGCTGTGGGGGACGCTTCAGCTCCGCCAGGCTGTGCGACTTGAGCACCGGCTTGTTGCTGAAGATCGCCGGGGTGGACATGGGCCGCAGTGACTCGTAGATGTGGTACACGGGATTGTCAATGGCGCCTATGGGCTGGCGTTCCTTGAGCGGCGGCGGCGGTGGTGGTGGTGGTGCCAGCACCACATGGCAAGGCATTGACTTAGTCTTGGACTTGGCTGCGGCCGAGGCAGCTGGCGGGGCAGCTGGCATGGGCATGGGCATGGGTTGTGGAGCTGCAGCTGGTGCGGCAGCCGGAGCAGGTGCTGGCTCCGGTGGTGGGTCGCGAAACTCGTCGGGTGGCGGTGGTGCTAGCACCTGCTCCTGCTCCTGCTCCTGATCCTGAAACTGCTGTGGTGGTGGCAGGCAAACTGCATCCAGCGGCTGCATACCCTTCAAGCTGGTTATATCAAAGTCCGACTTGGACTTTTCGCACCTGGCAGCGGCGCCGCCTTTGTGACGGCGTCTCGGTGGCGGACGCTCCAAGTCCTCCACCTCGGTGGATTCGCCATTGGGCAGATGGCGCAGTCGATCCAGTTGAAAGCGTGAGCGCTCCTTCTTGATGGTCACGGTCACCGATGAGATCTTCTTGTGCAGCTCCTTCTCCTTCTCCTTCTCCCTCTCCTGCTGCTGGAGACGGGCGGGGGTGCGGCTCTGGCTGTTCCCAGCCGATTGACGCTTCCGCTGCGGCTTGTGCGGCTGCTGTTGCTGTTGCTGCTCGAGCAGCTTCTGCAGGCGCAGACGCAGCTGCTCGCCATTGAGCCGCGTCTCCAGGCCCATGCCCATGCCCAGGCTGAGCTGCGTGTGCCGCTGCTTCTGCTGTGGCCCGGTGCTGGTGATCGTGTCCGGGCTGGAGACGGCCAACGAGCTGCGCCGGCTGCTCACCCAGCCGCTCTCCTCGCTGAGCGACGACGTCGAATTGCTGCGCTGTCGCCGAAGCGCATCCGAATCGAACTCGGGCGGCGGCGCCAGATTGGGCAGCGACTCACTGAAGCCGCTCGTGTTGGGATCGCTGCTGTTGGTGTTGTTGTTGCTGTTGGCCGTGGTCGTGGTGGTGGCATCCAGCCGGAAGGGCACGCTGCTCGAGCTGAGCATCTGCAGCTTCTGCATCATGTCGCTCTCCGAGCTGCTCGACTCCTTGCGCAGCGCGCCCTGCACCTGACCCTGGCCCTGTCCCTGGCCCTGTCGCAGCATCTCCTTGATGTCGGACACACGCACCCGCGCGATCTCCACGGCGCGCGGTATCTGGGAGCTGCTGCTCCTCGGCATGGTCGTGTACTGGCTGGGCGGGGGCGGCGGATAGGAGTTGCGCGGCGGCAGCATGCTCTTGGGCAGCGAATTGTAGGCGCCACTGCTGGCCGCCGGCTGCTTGGGCGGATTCAGCAGCTTGATCTCGTTCAAGTAGTCGAACTTGCTGGCATGCCCGTAGCGCTGCCGGAACTCGCAGATGTTGCGCATCAGGTCGTCCGCCTGGAGGCGCGCCAGGCCGGCGGGCAGCGTGTTGTAGCTCACCTGGCGTCCATTGCAGCTCGGCTCGAGCACGTGCGTCTCGCCGGCTGCAGTCTGGCAACCGTCCAGCTGATCCAGGGACTTGCTGTGTCGCGTCGGCAGCGCCGTCTCGGCCGGCTCCGTGTCCAGATCCTCGAGCAGTCCGGTAACCGAGTGCCTGGACAGATTGTGCCGCAGCGCCACGGGCTGCGCCTCCTTGCTGGTGGGCGCAATGGTCAAGCTGGCCTGCAGCACCTCGCCGCCGAGGGCAAAGCGTGGCGTGACCACGCACTTGGCGTGCGGATGGGCCGGGCCGTTGCCATTGCTCGCCGGGTAGTCGTAGTCGAAGTGACAGGCGATGCACTCCTTGGTGCCATTGAGGCTGCTGCTCGAGTGCGTCTTGTCGGGCGCCAGAGTTTTCTTTTTGCTCGCCGCCGTCGCTGACTCATCCAGCTGGGGATCGCTGCCGGAGCGACGCCGCCCATAGCTGCCGCCTGGCACCACATACCGATCCTCGAAGATCAGCGGCAGCGAGGCGGCATCCCCGTCAATGGGCGTGCAGTGGACGGGCAGCGGCGGCAGCGACTGCAAGTAGCGACTGCGCCTGGCCAGCTCCGCGATGCCCGCATAGCCCTGGCAGTGGCCGGGACTGCCGTTGCCGTTCATCTCGTGGCAGCCGGTGGCCGCATGCCGCGGCTGCTCCAGCACAAAGAAGCCCTCGGCAAAGCGGCGTACGCGCAGTATGTGATGCTTGCGTGCGAGCAGCGTGTGCACCGCCGTTGAGGAGCGGGAGGCGAGCAGCACGCGGCGCCACCAGAAGATGCTCTCCGCGCACAGCTGCGCTATGTCCGAATTGGCCAGCGTGGCAAAGTCGTCCTCCGCCTCCAGTTGCTGCAAGCAGGAATCAGAGATGAGGGATGAGAGATGAGAGATGAGAGACAAAGATCAGAGATCAGATCAGATCAGATTCATTCAATTCAGAAATCAGTGAGAAATCCTCACCTTGGCCTGCTCCAGCAGCTGCTGCAGTCGCTCGCCCGTGTCGTTCTCCCGCAGCGGCGGCGACCCGATCTGCGCATTGATGCTCGGCGGGAGCACGGTGCTGAACTCGTTGAGGGTCGCCTTCAGCTGCTCGATGGCGCCCAGCAGGAGGCTGCAGATGTCCCGATGGATCTGACGCGACTGCAGCAGGCGGCCAGTGGGCCCGCCGCTGCACTTGGTGGTGCCGCCAATTTGGGGGCCAAAGAACACCGCCTCCAGGGGACCAGGCGAGGTGTTCCCTCGGCAGCTCAGCTTGCCGGCGCTCCAGGGCTTCGAGCTGCGTGGGGCGCTGGAAGAGAGTTCAGCTGGAGTCAGAACTTGTTGCGGAACTACTTCAAAGAACTACACACATACACAAGTACAGTCACGCACACTCACACACACACGCATACACATTGAAAGCACTGCAAAGCTTGGCAGCTAGTCTACAAGTGGATGAAATTAGTTACCCGAAAAGGTATTTTGAAATCTTACCATAACTTGATATATGAGAATATGCTTTTCCTGCACCAGAGAACGGTATTTTTTATTATTTCGTAGTCGTGTGTTAAAGTCGTTCCATGCGTTAGATCGTATATTGTATATTATATGGGTTTATATGCGAATATTGAGATTCAAATGAAATGAAATGAAATAAATGTGTTGAATTCCATTGGAGCAAATTAAAAGAAATGCTTTTGTAATGGGGCTTATATACGATATTAACTGAGGCGTGGCACATACTATACCAAGACTGCGAATTAGTGGTAAATTATTTATGCGAATTTCATTGAAAGGATTTAAGAATATATAGGAAATTTAATTTAAGTTTAGATTTTTTTTTAAATATATTTTAATATTTCTATTTCAATTGTAAAAAAATATGTTTTTATGAGCAAAACTTTTTATTTATCTTGATCTATTTATATTTTATATTTTATTAAATATCCCAAATATCATTTAATTTGATTTTGACTATATTTAATATATTATATTATATTATATATAACTTCTTTAGTTCAAATCTCTTTTCAAATCAGTTTTGCAGCCTTGGTAATTACTTACTTACATACTTAAAAAAAAAAAAGAAAAGAAAAAGTAAATGGGTCTTAAAATCTAATATACCTTATAAGCAAAATAGTTTGAGCAAATGAAAATTGTAGCCAAATGTAACTTAAAGTAAATCCAACTAAATATTTTAGCACGAATTGGCGCACAGATTGTGCTTTAGTTTTGGGGCAAGTGGAGGATAACCAGGAAATTTGGAGTTAGCGCAATGTAATCAACATCAAAATTCCGAGCAGACAGGGGCCAAGGTCAACAAGGAATTTCAATTCCAGTGGGCTAATCTATTATTCAAGCTCGGTTCAAGCTCGGCGCTTCACGGATTTCGCTAGATTTGCGCTCCCACACGCAATTCGCTGAAACGTGTTTTATTGGGCAGCCAGGTGTGTGGAATAGGTTTCAATTTAGCGATACAATGTCAAATAACTGTAGCTTTAAGAGTTGCCAACAGCTTCAGCTGGCCACAGGAGCTATAAAGGACTTTGGCGCAGGGGGCGGGCGGATTGCGGAATGCGGATTGTGGCGTATACAAACTTTTGCTGAATCAAACGGCGTAAAAATTGACTGCGCCACGGCTGCAGTAGATGCTGTGCAGTTGGTAATAGGAGAAGCGATGCCACGCCCCTTCCACGAATGCCGCCCAAATGGTGCAGTCTGTTGTTGCAGTTGCAGTTGTCGCCAAGTTTGCCAAGAAGAAGACAATTGAAATACGAGCGTGAGAGAGAGAGAGAGAGAGAGACAGGGAGAGAGACGGAGTCATTAAAATGTAAGCCATAGCTGGCGAAAGAGGAGCAGCCTCGACAGGACCTTTATAACATGCAGCCAGGAGAGAGGGCAGTGGCAGGAGGCGGGCCGTGTGTTGTGTGCAATTTTAATGAGTTGGAAATGATTTGTGCGGCCAGACACTGCCGCTCCAATCAAGCTCAGCAGGACACGCACACACACACACACACACACACACACTCATGAACAGGGACAAGAAGAAGAGAAAAGAATATGACTATCAACGTTGACATTAGAGATCATGTTGTCAACTCTCCCTCTCCCTCTCCCTCTCTCACTCTCCTACTACTTCTACTTTGCATGTCTGCCCAGACAAAGTGGTGCGGCCCGTTTTCCCATTCCCTTCCCCTTCCCCTTCCCATTCCCATTCCCACTCACTCACTTGATGTATGGCTGATGCAGGGCCACGAGACTGGCATGAATGCCCACACTGATGGCCGCCAAGTGGAAGTAGTCGAACAGCACGGGCAGATGATAGTGCAGTCCGCGTCCCGGATGAAAGTTCAGCTGCAGAATGCGCGTGGATGCCAACGTCAGATGGCTGCTGCCGTTCTGCTCGCCGAACCATAGCTCCAGCTGCAGCGAGAATTCCGCCCGTTCGATGGACTCCTTCAGGTGACGGCTGTCAACTGCGGAGAGACAGAGAGAGATAGAGATAGACAGTGTGTGGGTTTAGTTAACATTGTCATATGTTCAACTCAAGCACAAGCTCAAACAAATTCCCAGCGCAAATAATCGTTTGCCGGCATTCGCAATATTTCAACTTATTCTTCTTCTTCTTATACTTATACTACATTTAGTTGGGGCTTTAGTTCGCCTCGTCAGCATTGATTATTGGTTTTCGCTTAAGCTAACATTTATTGTGTGTGTCAGCCTGAGCTAGTTTAACGCAGTTAATGTGCGGCTAGGCGAGCTAATCAATACGCGCCTCTGACTCATAAATTCATCCACAGAAACTAACAGTAAATCTTATTAACACTGCGACTGTCCATGCGGCGTATACTTGATGTCATTTAATCGAATTCAATGCGCTTCACACCTGAACGCACGTTTATGGTCAGCCAAAGCAAACGCACACAGACAGAGATAGAATAACTTACACACACGCGTGTATGTATAGCTCTCTCTCTCTCTCGCTCTTGCTCTTTGGCTGCCTCAACTCTTCTTGCTAACATAAAATTCATTTGTTTTCATAAAACGGGGATTTGCGCGGCTAAAGCTAAGTCAGACTTCAGTCCCATTCAAAGGCAATAAAAGTAAAGTTGCGCACCACACGCCAGGCAAACCACCCAGCCACACGAACCACCCACATCAGCCTGTCTGAGCATTACTCATACGCCCTGTGTGACAATTGTTTGACAGTATTTGTGTGCTTTTTTTGTTGTTCTGTTGATTTTTATGCCGTTTTTATTGTATATCTTGTGCAAATGTATATACATATATATTGTGTGTATATATATATGCATCTTTAAACGCTGAGCTCTTTGACTGAAGTGCGTGGCAAATCCCCGGGCATCAGTTCTGTGGCGCAGTTATATTGCCGCCTTACAGGGCTGCCTGCGACAATTTGCAGCACGCTGCACTTGCAACAGCTCGCACCTGAGACACGTGTGGAAGAGATAAATTGCATAGCTACTCAAAGCTTGCGTGTTGTCTGTGGCAACCGATGTGGTAGGGGCAGGTGGATGAACACTCAGGCACTGTAGCAAGTATAGCAACAAAAAGCTGTCAAGTAAAAGTAACTTTTTGTTTAGCTGTGGTATTTGTTGTTGCTTTCGCTTTAGTTGTTGTTGATTTTTTTTTTTTTTTTTGCTGCCACTTCACAGGATTCCACTTTGCTGCTGTTGTTGTTATTGTGTGGAGGGAGCACGCAAAACTTGTCCAAATGAATTAATCACTTTACCCAACAGCCGAGTGGATGATGTTGTTGCCATTGTTGTTGCTGCTGCTGCTCACATATTGTTGCTGCAGAAACAAGAGCAACTATGAACAGCTACAACAACAACAACGACGGAGGTGTCGGCGCAACACACATCACAAAAGCCAACAACAGCAGCAGCAGCAGCAGCTCTCGGGTATCTGATGAAGTCTGCCAAGTGCTCATCAGCCGGCTATACAAATGAGCATGTGGCAGAGTGGAAGGGTGGAAGGGTGCAAGGGTGGAAGGGATACTTAATCAGATTGGAATATAATGTAATCACTAAGCCGCACCTTGAACAAATGCCAAGCTCCTATGCCCTAAAAGCATGGCAAATAAAATGTAGTTTGTGAAGCTGCCTTCAATGGAATTATCCTAATCTAATCTAATCTGCTTTTAAAATGAGTGCAGATATTTAAGCTAAATTTTGAAACAGTTCTGTACGACTCATTCAAGTTATTTAATGAAGCAAAAGTTGACGGAGAAGGTGTACGATTAGAGCCACTCCTAGATAGACATTTAAGGCTTCCATAACTAATATTTTTGGACAACATTTTTTGTTGCCTTCTAGAGGCTTCTGCAGGTCCTAGAGTCGCTTACGAACTAAATATTAATTCAAGATTTGATATGATTTGTTTACCTTGTCAGTAAACTTGATTCTTCTCTACTTCTCTACTTTCTGCTTCTCGTCTATCTGAACCTCTACCTCTACCTCTACCTCAACCTCTCCAGCTCTACTTCTACCTCTACCTCGACCTCAACCTCTCCAGCTCTACTTCTACCTCTACCTCTACCTCGACCTCTACCTCTACCTCTACATCCGCCTCTACCTCCGCCTCTACCTCAACCTCTCCAGCTCTAATTCTACCTCTACCTCTACCTATACCTCCGCCTCTACTTCTACCTCTACCTTTACCTATAGGTAGACCTATACCTCTACCTCTACTTTTACCTCTACCTTACAATATATTTCGACTTTTCCCACCTAGTTTTTATGGCTCAATACACTTGAGCTGCAAAAGGAATTTATATATAAAAACAAATAAATAGCTTTAAAGTGCCTGAAAATGTTGTCTATTTGCCCAAAATGTATTTTCATTGTGCTTTACGCTGTGCAGCAGCCGTACAAAACATTTTGCTTCTCGATTTTCTCTGTTTTATTATTATAGTTATTTATTATTATTTTCATTTTTTTTACTGCCTTGCCTCCATTTATGAGCGCTCCGGCCTTCAGCATCGCCACCCTCCCCCTTCGACCCATGAAATTGGCTTTCAATTTGTTTCCCATTTTTGCGCCTGGTTAACTTTTTATGCCATTTTCATATTGTCTCTGGGTATGCAAATATAGCACACATACGTACATGTTTCTTCCCTTATCTCAACTGCTTTTTGTTGTTGCTGTTGTTTGTATTTTGTTGCTTTGATGTTGTAACTATGCCTGCGAGGCAAAAGGCAGAGCCTCTGCAAATGCTTTCAAATCAGGTCAATGCAGTGGCCAAGTCCCTTTAGGGGCGCAATTTGAAATTGGGCAGCTGCAAAGTAAGTAAGACGTTGCAAACTATGGCTAACTAATTGCGCCTTGGCTGACACATAAAGAGTGGGCGTGGCGGGAATGCGAGCAAATGCAATTAGAGAAACGCTGCCAACTTAAAGTTACACTAAATACATATATACTACATAATATATTCTATAGATACTCTATGTACGCTCAGCAGTTGGTCAACAGTTTGAGCACTTGGGACAGGCGCCGTGGCCATAGAAACTTTTCGGCCTGTCAACACGCGGCATGGGCGAAAAGTTGGTGCAGCGACAGCCACTTGATTTATATATGCAATTGAATGGAAAACTTTATCTGTGACTCGACTCCATGCATAATACTCACCCAGCAGATGGCTGCGGAAGTGTATGACATCGCGCAGCGGCACCTCCTCGTTGCGATAGAGTATCTGAAAGATGCGTGAGGCGCCGCTGCCATTGATTATGGTTGCGGAAGTGCAGCTGCCGATGCCCGGCACTGTGGCCGCATCCACGGGCGTGGCCAGCTCATTGTCCCGTTCGTTGTCGCTGGGCTCGCTCGAGGCGCCGTTGGGTTTGCCGTTGTGCGATTCGGGTATGCTGGTCTCCACCTGGACGGGCAGGCGGGGTGAAACGCGCAGACCGCAACGCACCTGATAAAGCCTGCAATGAGAAGAAGAGAGAGGGAGCGAGATAGGGTGGTATATTAATCAACAATTGATAGCAATTTGCATATAAATATAACGTATACGCAGCGTGGGACATATACATATATACATAGGTATAGAGAGAGAGAGAGAGATGAGATATGTAGTGATCAAATTTCTTTTGTTAATTAAATTTATTATTTAAAATATTTTGTGAGCATAATATATATACACATTTATCTCTTTTTATGTACTTTAGATGCATATTGAAATATTTACAGCTCATATTCCCATTTGCCATTTGCCTTTTGCTGTTAAAAGAATATAAAAATTTAAGCACACAATTGCTTGAAATTTATTTCAATTTTCCACCGTTCGTCCGCTGTTTTTCCTGCTGTCTCCCATTTCATCTGCCATCTCTCTTCCACTGCGGCTTTGTTTATATTTTTGCGCGAAATTTCATGCGAGTTTCGGTTTTATTTTCTGTATTTTTTCATGTATTTTTAACACACGAGCTGCCACCTTCCACCTGACGCCGGCCCTCTCGCTGCCTCCCTCTCTCTCTCTCTCTCTGTCGCTGTGCGTATGGCATAACGGCATTCTCAAGGGCTGCCATCAACAGCAGCACACATACAACCATAAACCAATACAACAACAACAACAACAGCAACATGAACAACAGCAACTGCAATCGCATAAACACTTTGCTGACAATTAGTGCCTGCCGCTTTTGCCACGCCCATTTGTAGATTTCGCTCATATCTTTTCATATACCCTGCACACATTGAGAAGGGGTATTTCGTGTGTAGAATGTGTGTAGTGGGTGGCAAGAAGGCGTGGCAGTATTTATATAGTACTTCTGTTAAATATTGTTTTTTTGGGATTTTTAGCTGAGTGCAACCAGCTCTATCAGTCTGTCCGCTTGTCTGTGTGCGTATCAGAAGCCTCTAGAAGATAGACTAGCTCAACTTTGGTATATAGCATTCTCTAAAGTTGATTGACTTCACCATAGATTTTTATACTCATGCAACCTCCTTTCCAATTAAATCAGGGTATCTGCCAGTCGACTATTCTCTGCTGCTTCTTCTTCTCATGGCATTGCATTTCCCTTTGTTTGCTTAACACTTGGAGTACGTAAATTTTCTTTTTTTTTTCAAGTTTTATGCAGCGAATTTATTGCTTCATTTTACAGGTGTTTCATTTCTTTCTTTTCGGGGAATTCTCGTGAATCTCTTGTATATTAAAGATATATAAATGTGTGTACGTTTATTGACCCACTTTTGGCCAAGATATTCAATTTAATTGCCAACATATGTGAATTTATTGCAATGCCAAATTCACTCAATTTTAATTTCTCACAAATATTTCGAGAATTCTCTTGAATTGAATTGTTCGCACTTACCCGCGCTGAAAGAGATCCACATTGAAGAATTTATGCAGCTCCACGGAGAACTCAATCGTGGCCTGCAGATCGCCCATGGCTACGACGGCAGCTACTCCTTGGCCCAGTGGCTGTCACCTGGACAACTGCAGCTCAGGCTGTCATGCAGAAGGTGGCACTTGCGCTCGTTGAGGCTGCAAAGGGAGAGAGGAGAGTCGAGTTAGATAAGGATAAAGAGAGTGATAGAGGGAGGCTGTGATAAGTGGCTACTCTGCGAGTTGGCACTGGACTCGTTGGCATCTGTGAGCCAAGTTCGATTAGGCTGCACAGGCCGCGCTCTCAATATTTATTGCAAACTATTGACAGCTCGAGCAATTGATTGGCTTGTAATTGTGCCGAAAGTGTGCCAAGTGGGTGGGCCAAGTGCAATGCGGCTGTGGTGGCGTGGCGGTGGTGCTGTAAGCTAACCAGCTGCCAGTTGCCAGCGGCTGAGGTTAGCAGGTCAGCCACACAGTGAGCACAGTGAAGAGACAGCAGCAGCAGCAACAACAGCAACAACATGTGTGTGTTGTTGTTGGCAGGAAAATGGGAAAGCCGCGACTATGTCATAAGAATGAGGCCAAAAGCAGGGAAAGAAGACAACAACAAAAAAGTCGCAACGACAACGACGGTTACAACTTTTAATCGTCCAAAAGCAACAAAAGCGTCTTTCGCATTCCGTTACGAAGGGCATTGGAAATTTGATATGAAATATGTAACACATGTGCGGCAGGACTCTTAAGGCTGAGCAACTGAATCGATATTAATGTGGCAGCTGTTGCAACTAATGCTTAAGGAATTTACTTGCCAGGGCTAACTGAGTCGACGTGAGTTCAATTTGTCTATAATACGATTTTCTAATAGCTCTGTATAATAGACTTTCGTCTAACTGTACAACTTGGTTAAGTTTTGTTTCACTCTATTCACTTCATCTATTATGATAGACCCTTTGCTAAGTTTCGGCTTGAAAAGAGAAGAGAAATTGAAGTCAGTTTTGTATGTTTTGTCAGTTTACGTTTTCTTTCATTGTCCCAATGACCTACACACACACGCATATATTGATAAACACTTTACTATTACTGATATATTATATAGTTACTATAAATTTACATCTGCTTATAATATTTCCTAGTAGCTAGACCTATTCTCTGACTACAATCATACTTATAATGGCTAGCTCTTATTATTCATGTGCCATATGCTTTATCTTCTGGAACAGTTCTTAATGCTATACTATAGTACACTTAGTACTATATAATTTGCCTGCTTCTCAGCGTATTTCACCTTCGTCTTGTTCTTCTTTTCATTTCCCTTCTTTGCTGCTGTTGTCAGTCAAGCGCTAAGCCCACGCAGCGACGCCCACAATAACATTAATGTGCTGCAGTTAATGCCGCAGTCAGTTGTGCTGCCTGCCTCATCAGTCTACCTCGCTCACTCTCTACCTCTCTCGCTCTGACTGCAGTGGGTCACAGGCTGCCCTGCGCTTGTTGACACAATGGCTAAAGACGCTGATACAAACAGGCGCCGCTTGTATTATGTCTGCGTGTGTGTGTGTGTGCTAGTCAGCCCCATTGTCAATGTGGGTTAACCAGACTGCGCCATTTTCTAAAATGAAGTACATAAACAGCACAGTTAAGCAAAATGCAGAAGAAGAAGCAGCAGAAGCAACGGCACCTGCCTAGCGAAAGTTATGAGGCTGCTGGCAGAGATCCTTAGGCACACAGAAAAGCACTCACACACACACACGCAGACATACATAAATCTCTGAGCACACATAGTTGCCGCAATTATGGTCTAGTTCTCCATTAGCAACAATCCGTCTTCTGCTTGCCACGCCCCCCCAGCCCCCTAAATAATGACATCTAATATTTGCTGCTGATGAAATATGCAATTTTAATGCCAATTTCGTATTTCGCTGAGCTTTGTAAATTAAAAGCAAATTTGTAGCAAGTCGAAAGTTTTGCGACGCACGCGGATGAGACTTTTAGCGTTTAGCTCGAGCTCTAAGCAAATATTATCCATACGCAGCGTTGTCTGTTTGGCTGGGCAAATGTGCATAAACTTTGTAACTGGGTCAACTCGAAAGTTTCATGCGAGCAGCAAAAACAATAACAACAACAGCAACAACAACAACGACAATAGCAACAAAGCATAACAAACAACACGCAGCAGCAGCAATATAAGGATATACTCGACTGACAGGATATGCTCCGGCAAAGGCAGCTAATGAAGCTGTACTCTAGGGAAAATCTAATTTGGAGATAGTTCCTAAGTTTTTACCAGAATAAGATAGTTGAATATACACCAAAAGAGCTCAAGCAAATTGGGTTCACGGATCGTATACGTAATATATGTATATGACAAGCTATTGCTGTGAATTATCCCGACTCCCACTGGTCTGCCGCCCGTCACATGCTGCAGACTCGAGTCCCACATACCCTCGCATAAATCTGCACAGAGCACAGTGCATAATAATGAGGCAGTCGAGCATAAGGGACAACTTTCTAACAGCTCATCCTGCACTTTGTAATGGGCAGCGCATTTTTGTTATTTTTGTTATTTCTTTTTTCCTCTTTTGAAGTTGAGTTTTGTTGGGGATTTGTGCGAGCAGTTCGGCCAACAATTGAATACATTTTGTAGGCTTAACAAAAGCGAAATTTTTGGTTGCTGGGACGAAATAAGCTGGCCACAAAGCCCATAATGCTGATAGTTTAAAGTGATTTGAAAAAGTTTTTAATTGGACATTAAGCGAGCATGGGAACACAGACAATGACAAAATGAAAAGAATGGAATGGAATTCATTTCTGAACAGCTGTCACTCTCTTTGGCTGTTACATTTGGATATACTGGGATATCTGGAGAGCCATCGAGCTCAGGCGAAGCGCCACTCGAATCAATGGAACCAAACAAAACACTTTGCCGCACAAAGACTCTGCAGCTGATGTGAATGAGCAATGATAATGACGATGATTACGATTATGATAATGATAATGATAATGATGTTGCTGCTGCTGATAATCAGGCAGAAGACATTGACTTCAATGGCTGACGCGGATTCGCGAGGGAGCGCGCGCCCCTTAATGTCCTGTCGCCGACAACGAGCCCCAATAAACGGGAAAAATCAAACCGTTCGTGCTTATCATCATAATGATTATAGTACCTAATGCCTCCTTTGACTCTCGCATCGAGCATCAAAATGGCCCTGGGCCATCAGCATGCCGCTCATTTATCCACTGTCTCGCCAAGCATGCCACCTCCTCTATCTCTCTCTTGCTAAACTCAAATTCTCGCCTTTTTTTTTTTGTCTGGCCACCCAGCACCCACGCTTGGGCTTTGTGGGACAGCATCCGCATCTATGTAAAGGAGCCGTCAATGGCAGCAGCCGGCCCCTAGATGCTGATAAGCTGTGAGCCGGACCATTGCCCCGATTTGTGGCACGTTTGTTTTCTTTATGCTCTTCAAGTTTTCTTCTATTTGATAAATAGTGTCCTGATGCTCTACCTCCCACACACACACACACACACACACACAGAGAGATATGTGTGAATGTGTTAATGTCTAAGGTCAACCTCGATGGGCTCTTGATAAATGTGAAGGAAGCTTTTCATGTTCATATTTCAATTTAATTTCTGTGCGTTGGCTCATTTCCTAACAGGATTCATGGCCTGCCTTCATAAAGCTTGAGCACTTGGCCATAAATTCAATTACATTTTCATCTTTCTTTTATTACTTTTATTAAAATTCTGAGAGCTGCAGATTTTCCAAAAAATGTTTCGTTTACATCGATTGAAATCTAATCATCTTAATGGAATATTGTTTACATATTCTAAAATTGGAAGTATGCTAATAATAATTATTGGGTGAAGATCAAAGGCAATCAAAAAGTGTGTGAGAGTGGGAGAGAGAGAGAGAGTGACGTAACAGCAAGCAGAGAATGAAACATACATTGTGAAGGCTGGGCGAGAAAAAGGAATAGAATGAGAGAGAGGATGAGATAAAGAAAGAGAGAGGACAAAGGAGGAACGGAGAGAGAGAAATGGATATATATAGAGAGTGAGAAAATGAATGACAGATGGAAAGATAAGTGTAAAGGGAGAGGGAGAGAAAACGAGAGAGAGAAAACAGTTGACAGATGAAGATGCGAGAGAGTTACATATATGTAGCAAAAAGTGAAAGAGCGAGAGCTTTAGAAAGAGGGGGAAGATAAGGTGAAGACATATGGAAGCGAGAGAGAGATAGGATGTGCACGTGCAGAGTAATCTAATTTATGTACATATATCAAATTTATATATACGAGATAAAAATCCAATAAGTTTCAGAGAAATTCCGCAGGTATTCCAGGTATTAAAGTCGTCTTTTATTACGTTGTCTCTGCTGGCTTTGCTTAGCTATTGATGAAATTTGAGGCCTGTTTGTCTGCTTTGCCTGTTGTATTCTTTTTCCTTTTTTTTTTTTGCTGAAGCCCTCTTTTCGATTGCCCTGTCACCTGGACACGCCCCTCGGGGAGCCCCTTGAGTCACGGCAGTCACAACAGGCCGGCCAGACACACAGGAAATAGACAATTTTGTGTAAAAGCTGCGGCAGACAATCTGCAATTCCCCCAGCTTCCTCTCTATCTCGCCTCTTTCTCTCTCTGGCTGTGTTACTGCTTTGGCGAAGATCAAATGGAATGGCTTTAAATTATTTAATAAACAGCCAAAATAAAAAAGTATTCGAAAGCTCTTGAATTTTGCATGCGCTGCTTTGCCAGCGCAGACATTTTCCCAGGCATGTCATAAAGAATGCCCTCAAGTGCCGCCGTCCGTGAGCATGAAAATAATTTCCCTACTTGCCGCCACTCTCCCTCTCCCTTTCCCTCTCTCTGTGTTGGCTGTCGTTCGTGCGGAATGAAAATTGCCAACAGTTGCCGCTGCAGCTGTCGGGGCAGCAAAGGGTTGCGTCTTGGCCAAGTGCATCGCGTGCTTACGGCCATGCCAATGGGGTAGCTCACGTGCGCCCTGTCCAAAGAGGCCAAAGCCAGAATAATATAACAACTGCAACAATAACAACAGCAGCAACAACTTCAACAGCAAAGGGCGCACAACTCAACAGCAACAACAACAACAACAACAACGAGATGAACAACTAAAGGAACAATAGCTAACAAATGCTTGGGAACCAGACCAAGTGCTGGTCGGGAATGGGCGTACGGAGGCGTGGGGCGTGTCGTATTACATGAACGGAAAGTGTCTAGTCACGTGGTCAACAGGGAAGCTGTAACAGGAGGCATGGGTGTGGCAGGAGAACTAACAGAAGATGGAGCATGTGTGTGGGGAGCAATTGTGACTTATTTATGAAACGAATGTGCGAGAAAATATGTTATATAAATTGGACTAGGATGTGAATGAAGGTGAATTCATATGGATTAAATATGTGTTACACTTGAGTATATAGGGAAGAAGTATTGAGAAGCAGTTGTACGTGCATCAATGGTCTTCGACTGAAGACGGGGATATCGATTCAATTGAATCATTGATGAAGTATAGTGATAAGCTAAATGTATTATACGTAAATGTATTATATAATAATAATAATCTAATCTAACATAATATTCACATTTAAGTCTAATGTACACAGAGCCAGCATCTCCAGCTGAAGTGCCATAAACTTAGTTTTGCACTTTAAATTTCAGTTTTCTGTTGCATTGTAAAAATTGTAATTTGAAACTAAATAAGTTGTGCGTGGCATGACTTTATTAGACGCCTGACGGAGCTTTTTAGGGTTGCAACTGGCAAACCACTTGAGTTCCTGCTTAAAGCATGCCGCACTCGAAACGCTGTCCATGCCCCCATGGAGCACAATGCTCCATGGGCGGGGAGCAGGAGCCGGGTGAGCCAACGACTGGTTAGAGGTGCAACTTGAATTGGCAGCAGACCGAAAGGCGGAACAGGGCACGAAATTGAATTGCGACTTTTTATGCTACCTGACATCTATATATGCACCATTATAAATGTATGTGTCTGTGTGTGTGTGTGTGTATTTGTATAGCGAGACGGGAAGGGCCTTATAATGGCAAACGGGATATTTCATTACATTTGTGCATGCATGACTGCCGACTAGTAGTAGATGATGGGCGTGCCACGCCCACACACATACACACACACACGCATACACACATGTATGCAAAAAAAGGCAACATTGTTGAAATGTGCAAATATTGGCTCAAGTGGCGGCAATAAAAGAGTCGCTGCCGAGTGCCGGCTGGAAGGGGTGGGGGATGGGGGATTGTTGGATCGGGGGACTGGGGGTCAGAGAGCGTGCTCATGTTTCTATTATGAGATGTGCTTGGCATTCTTTAGGCCAGCTTCTTGCCGTGCGAGGTGCGCACAATTTAACATTGAATTAGGCATGAATTTCTTTTCTTGACTTTTCTTGACTCTTCTATTTTTTTTCCAGCCGTAGCCAATTTCAATTTGGCTCGGGATTCGAATTGTGTCTGACCTTTGGGCCACGCCCCACGCCCAGCACAGCTGGCCACGCTTTTTGCATAATTGCAAGCGGTTCGTGTCAACGCCATATTTCACCGGCTGCCAGGGATTTGAATGGATGCGCATAAAAATACAACATAATATAACATGCTTAACCCATGGCCATGGCTGGGCTCTGCATGTTTCCCTCGCCCTGTGGTTGACGGCTGACGGCTGACGGCTGCCGGTGGGCGTCGGCCGGCGCTCGGCGGGGGAGGCGTGGCATGCTTGTGGCTTGTGTGGCAGTTAACTTTGCCGTGACATGTGCGGCAAGCATAAAAGAACCGTAGAATGTCATGTTTGTTGTGGGCCGAACATGACGTCGAGTGGACAACGCAACGATGACGACGACGACGATGACGACGGCTATGACAGCTACAACATGTGACTCACACTAGAGAGGGGGAGGACTGCGGCGGGTGGGAAAAGTGACTGTGTCAACACATTGGTAAATGACACTGGACAACAACTGCCGTTTGAGTTTGAGCAAGGTTAGGGCGAGTATGAAGCATGAAGTATGAAGTATGAAGTATGAAGTATGAAGTATGAAGTATGAAGTATGAAGTATGAAGTATGAAGTATGAAGTATGAAGTATGAAGTATGAAGTATGAAGTATGAAGTATGAAGTATAAAGTATAAAGTATAAAGTATAAAGTATGAAGTATGAAGTATGAAGTATGAAGCATGAAGTATGAAGTATGAAGTATGAAGTATGAAGTATGAAGTATGAAGTATGAAGTATGAAGTATGCCTCAGCAATGGTGTTAATCTGTTTGTATCATCAACTTTGCTGTGCAGTGTAAAATATTGCGGGGGTAAAATTTAATTGCTTGACCGGCAAGAAATTTTCCCAATAATGTTCAGTTGGATGAGCTCTAAAATATGCGCCTTTTGTTTGTCCATAAACGTTTGTGTGTGTGTGTGTGTATGTATTATATATAAATTTAGATATATATTAAATGTTATAAGGCCGTTGGTATTCCACGCACTTTTCACATTTTCACACACTTTGCTTTGCTTTGCTTTGACATTTTGGTTTTGCTCCGATTCTCTCTTTGCTATTTTTTGTGCCCTAAACATTTAATTTGCGCTGCTTTTTTCAGCTTGGCAATGAAAATGTGGAAAATGTATTTTTAAAAAGCTCAGAGCAAGAAACGCGAGCACGGATTATCTAGTTTCTTGTTGTTGTTGTTGTTGTTGTTGTTGCGGCTGCTGTCACTTTGCTCTCTTTTTGTTGGCTGCGTATTTAAATTTAATATTTGTTTTCGACTTTTGTTTGCGGCAAATAATTTAAAAATAATTGAAGACGTCGTGCGAGCAAATTGCAATGATTTATTTATGGGCACTGTTGATAGATTTGATTTCGCGTCCCACTGCGGCGACCCATTGAATTAATTAGGCTGCGATGAGTAGGAGTCGCTTAGGCGTGGGAGTGAATGCCATCCAAGCCGGAGTGCTGCCGCCTCGCTCGCCTGCGACTTGACTTCTCTGCTCGCCTCCTTGCGCATCCTCTCGCCTGCCACACGCCAGCCAGCCAGAAGCATTTTGCCCTAATTTTACTTTCTGCGATGTTATCAGGACACGCCGCACACGCACACACACACACACACACACATACAACTATGCTGACAACGACAGGCACAAAGCCCACACACAAAGCGCTGAAGCAACGAAGCGATTTCCTTTCCATTTCCATTCCCATTTTCCTTTATTTATATATATAAATTTTGGTTTTTTAAAATTGTACCCGCCCACTTTTCGCTGCCCAGAAACAATGCCATAATTTACGCACTTTTTCATTTGTTTGTCGTTTGACTGTGCTGCATGGTTAACATTTTATTGGGTCCACGTTTGGGTGCTCGCTCGCGTCGTCGCGTCCTGTTCTGCGGCTCGCCTAATGGAACTCGAATGGAGCAAACCTCAACCGAAACTGTGGCAGAGCCCCAAGCAACTGCCGTCAACTGTTATCCGTCTGGGCCGCGAGCAACGCACGTCCGTCCCGGAAAAATGTCTACAACGAACTGATGACAGCGACAACTATGACAACGACTGCGAATGCGAATGCGACCACGGCGACGTTTTGCGCCGGACACAGAGCAACGAGCAACGAGCACGGAACACGGCGCACGAAACACGGAATGCGTTGTCGTCGACGTCGTCGTCGATTCGTGCGTTGGCGATGTCCGTGTCTATGGCGATGGCTAGGTCGCTGCCTTCTGCCTTTATTTATTTCAGTCGGAGTCTAAGAGAGACCCACACAGAAAGAGAGAGAGAGAGACTGAGTGAAGCGTTGTATGGGGAGAGAATATGTTGTATTCTCTTTGCATACGCACAGTGGGATGAATTTGGAGATGTAAGCACATATAGAGCTATTGGGTTATGATGTGATATGATGTGATATGATATGATATGATATATGTGTGCATTAATAGTTGTAGATTTTTAGTTGTTTAGTTGTTTATATATTCAATTGATAGTAGAGAATCGCCGAATTAATCATGAATAAATATATAATATTAATTTAGTAAAATTATGAAGTTATAGAATAGTTTAACAAGTTTAAAACTTTACAGATCTATCATTATTTAGCTAAATCAGCTGCTAAAACTTCAAGAAAAGTTTTTGTATCCCAATAAAATATGCTGATTTAAAATTCCTTGTGAAATATTTCTCAATATAGCGACCCATTGCTGCCCGATAATCTGATTAGGCCTGAGCAAAAACACATTTTGTTAGCTTTAAAGTTTGAGTGTAACATTGCTCTCTTCGACTCTTCCACTCTACTCTTTTACTTTACGCATGCGCACAATTCCCTCTCTGTCTCTCGCTATCTCGCTCTCCTGCGTTTTGCGTCCCTCTTTGGGCGCATAAACAACAAACAGCCGCAGCTTGTTAAAGGCGGCTCGTTGCACGTTTTCGCATTGTCTGTCCCAGAGGAGGTCGTGACTAGCCCTTGCCGGCGGCGTGCAGCTGGACGGCTCAACAGCTGGACGAGCAGAGAGATAAGCAGACAAGCATTCGCTCTCTTTCTTACTCTCTCTCTCATTGGCAGACACGTCATCTAGCTCTCTCTGTCTCTCAGTCCCGCTTGACTTGTTAAATTCTGGAGCATTGTCAGGCGGTTCCAGATGATTATAAGTTGTATTGGCGTTAGTTGTGTTTAGCTGCTTGGCCGACGACAGGTGGGTGCATTCTGCAGGGGGCAAGGAGAGCAGAGCGCGAATGTAGAGCACGAGAGTGCTGCAAAGACAGCACGAGCGAGAGAGAGAGAGAGAGAGAGAGTGGGAGGGAGGGAGGGTGAGGTCCGGAGAGCAAAGGCTCCTCGTGTTGACAGGCACTTTCAATTTTATTTGAGCGCATTTTTGTGGCCAATATTGAGCGTTGCTCATACGCACCGTTGCACCGCCTGAAATTTTCACACATTCATCGCATATACATACATATATAGTTAATGGGGTAATTTGTTTTTATTTTCTGGTTTCTTTTTACATTCCTACGATCTAGACGAACGTATAATTTAAATTTGTTTACTAGCTAAGCATCAACAAGAACTTGAATTTAACCGAAATTGTTGTTAAATTATGTTGAAATTTTGGGTTCGTATATGAATTAGATTAATACATGCACAGCACAGCGCAGCACTGCAAAATTCAGATGCCCTTACACACTTATCAACTAGTGTACACTACGCAACATAATAACTAAATTTCGTTTGCTTCTGCCAGCTAAACGATTTGCTTTGTGTGCCGCATGTCGTATGCTTGATATCCTATATATGTATACATGTGTATATACGAAGATACGAATGTTTATGCTGATGTGGGATGTGGAAGGTGGGGCTGGGTTCTGCTCCATCAGACGGGCTGCACCTCGCAGACAAAGTAGGTCTCGAAGCTGCAGGGCGAATCGTTCCACTTCAGGCCTTTGCCATCGCGATTCCACAGCTCGAGGCAGTTCTCCTCCTCGCCGTTCTCGTAGCGGAAATTGTTTGGCTCGCCGGCATTCCAGTTGGTGAACGTGATGGGCCGGCCCGTGGCCATCCAAAAGTAGTTGCCCTCGTCGGCCAGATCTGTGCCAGATATCCAGAAATGCTCGTGGCCCAAACCTGTGAACGAGATGTGCGTTAAGCGTTTTGTTACTGCCAACAGACAAGGGGAAACAGCAAAACTTTTACACAGTTATAAATTATGCCCACTTTTCATCCGATTAAGGTGTTTTGAATAGTCACTAATGGGCGTGGCTGCCCGGTTGCCCGGTTGCCCACCTGCCCAACTGCCCAACCGCCCATTCACTTTTTCGAGTTTGATGTGGAAAGTGCAACGAAATTGAATGCCTCGTCGCATTTGTAGTCCATTGTCCGAGTCACCACTTGCCCCTTGCCCCCCTGCCCTAACTCTACTGCAACCGTTTTCCCTTTGTCAGCTTTGGGTTACCAACTTCCGCGTATTATGCACGCTAGAAAGTCAAAGCCCCACGTTTCGCATTCAAAAACCAGTCCAAGTACTTAACCCAGGTTTCAGCTATTCCATGACTTTTCATCTTCTTAGTTGAAGACTACTACTACTACTACTACTCCTACTTCTTTAACTTACCAAAGTCGCGTATGTGTTTCTCCAGTCTATCGTTCTCTTCCTGTGATGAAATGCTAGCCAAGTGCATGCCATGGTAGCGACAATATTGCGTGGCTTTGAACCAATTTGCCTGTAAGAGAGAGAAAGAGAGAGATATGAGTTGATAAGCATTTGAATACCCTATAATTACACTCAATTCAGCTGTGCCCGGGAAATCTATATATCATTCAACAAACTGATTTCCTTGCTATAAATATAATTCACTTTTTTTTTTCTTTTGCCATAAATTCTTAGTATATTTCGCTAAAATTAGCATAACTATTCATATTTTGAGCTGGGCTCTTTATATTTATTATCTGCAACCTGTTTGCCAGCCAACTGGTTCGAGATGAGCAGCTTGAGTTATGTTTCTCAAGCATTGGCTGAGCTGCAGCCAGAATGGTGAAACACCAAGTAAACCTGATTTAAGATGCAAACATTTTAAAATGTTTGATGTTTGGCATTATTATCTTGAAACTTAATTTCTATTGACTAACAATTAAAATAATGGCCATAAATTATGCATGCAAGAATGCTGCTCGAATGGCATTGTCTGTTGCTGGGTAGTGCTTGCCTACCCCAGTTAAGAAACTAATTCTCTATAGGGTAGCTGCGATAAGCGAAACTTTTTGGCAAGCCCCGAGGAATGTGCCTAAAGAATTTTCAACATTCGGCAAGAGATGCACGTCAGGTAAACACAACCCTTAACACCTTTGGCAGGGGACGGGAAGGAGTGGGTGCAGAGACGGTGCTGTGATGCTACCGCTTTCTTTCTGTTGCTCATATGGCAAACTAATTGACTTCTAGGCGTCAGTGGAGCGTACTTTTACAGCCCAATAAACACTTTCAGTAAGCGTGCCACAAGCACAACAACAACAACAACAACAGGGATGACAACTTTCTCGTCACTCCGTGTCGTGGGTGCGAGGGAGAGAGAGATAGAGCGACAGGATGCTGCGTCAGTTTGCGCTTTATTCGCGCACAATTACGGCTAATACAATTAAAGCAAAGTTAATGACGACGTCGATGCCGACATGGTCGGTAGACCACAGAGCCAGCCAGCCAGCCAGCCAGCCAGCTAGGCAGAGAGGGCTAAAGGACTCGGGCAAAGTGCTGCACGTGGTAGTTGCGTAATCGATTTAGATGCGCATCACCTGCTGGTGGCAAAGCACACACGCACACACACCTACACACCTGGAGAATATCTAGAAATATGTGTGCGATTCAACAGGCGGTGGGCGTGGCTAATTAGAAGTAGCAAGGGGCAGGTGTGTAACCAAAAGCTATTAGCGTTAATTGAATATCAAATTGCAGCTATTGCCATATTGATCTATTCATAGAAATATATATAAATGGGACTATGCAGGATATGGCACTGCTAAAGCAGAGTTTGCCACGTCCGATGACTATCATCAACAGCTTTTGGCCAACGTCAACGTCGTCTCTAATTGGCTGTCGTTGCGTGGGAGGTTGCCATAACTGCTGAGCCCTGCCAGCCGCCCGGCAGCCTTGTTGCAAGCGCGCGCTGCCTGTTAAATAATGCAAAAGGAAGACAACAGCAAAAATGAAACATAAAATGTTGACGACTTTTATTGACGCTCGTTGCAGCCAGGTGAGGCGGCAGGTGTGCAGCGTGAGGCAGCTCCGACTGTGGCAGCTGACAGAGCGCTTAAGATCTGGATCAGTCATGCAATCGAATGTGAATTGTTAAGCTTGTATGCGTGTGTGTGAGTGAGTGTGTGTGTGACATGTGCCACATGTGGCTAGCAGCAAATGCATGAAAGGATTGGAGCAGAATGATTGAATGTTTGCTCGAGTTCGATGGGTATTATGTAATTATGTAAAGTACACAGAGAGAGAGGGAGCGAGGGAAAGTGAGTGAGTGAGTGAGTGAGTGAGTGAGTGAGTAAGTGAGTAAGTGAGTAAGTGAGTAAGTGAGTAAGTGAGTAAGTGAGTAAGTGAGTAAGTGAGTAAGTGAGTAAGTGAGTAAGTGAGTAAGTGAGTAAGTGAGTAAGTGAGTAAGTGAGTAAGTGAGTAAGTGAGTAAGTGAGTAAGTGAGTAAGTGAGTAAGTGAGTAAGTGAGTAAGTGAGTAAGTGAGTAAGTGAGAGTGAGTGAGTGTGTGTATATTCATTGCGAAATATCCGACACAAAACAAGCGAATCCAAGATGACGTTCATGTCAGCTTATTTATAATGAATATCTTTGGAAATCAACTAGAGGACACGACAAGCATATTATTGGCTCAAGTGTTTGGCTCTGTGCTATAAATGTTTCGTTATAAAGTGGATATTGAAACTGAAACCGAAACGGAATATCAAAGCATTGCCTAAGCCAATGGGCGTGTGAAATCGTAAAGCAAAAGTGAAACACTCAAGCACTGAATACATTAAAGTCAAATGCTTTTACTCAAGGTCTTTTAGGCAGCGCTCTAAGCGGGGGTAAGGAAATGAGCGTTCAGTTCATATAATCTATTCAAGAACATGCAGCCTAGCTCAATGCTTATCTATAGTGTATATATTCCCATCTCTTGTGTGTGGAAAGAGAAATAAAAAAATAAAAAAAAAAAAACATTTTAAATAAACAAAACTTTTAAATACCACAATTAAAAAAAAAAAAAAAAATTAATAAAAAAAATTTTCAAAAAAAAAAAAGTTATATAAAAAAAAAATTTAATAAAAAAAATTTTAAATAAAAAAAAAATATTAAATAAAAATAGTTGAAAATAAAAAAAAAATAAAAAAATTTGTTAATAAAAAAATTTAGATAAAAAAAAATTGTTTAAATAAAAACAAAAACAAAATATTAATAAAAAAAAAAAAACAAAATAATTTAAAAACACTTCACTGCACGTACGACTGACCCCACCGGGTTTGGAAGACTGAACACATGCCGCAGCTGCTGCCCTTTATATAGGGCGACTTCCACTCAAAGCCTGAGTGGCACTCAAATTTTGAGCAGGGCGCCAGGTAGAGATCGTTGCAGTCGAGCCAATGGGAACATTCTCTGCTGCTGCAGGCATTTTCTAAATGATCTCCTGGAGTTCCTCTGCATCCCTTGCTCTCCTTAGGCAGACGGACAGAGAGACAGACTGTGAGATAGACATGGAGGCATATATATATATATACATATGTATATATTCACTCGTTGACTGTTCTTGTTCCACATTCAAGTCAATTGGCCGCTCGATTCAATTAGATGGCAACAAAATGTTTGACACTGTTTTTGGTAATTGTCATTAACATGCCGATAGAGCCGTTGCTTAATAGCCTGCCACGCCCACACCCCGCCCCTCCCCTCATAATCAACTGCAATTAGTGTCGCATTAAAAAAGCAGACAACGACCAAGTCGAAATCCATTGGCTGATTGGCCAGTGGCTTACAGTGGCTGGCCATCTGATGTTTTCTTGGCCTGTTCGTTCGTTCGAGCGTTTGTTCGTGCCGCAGGCAAATTAATTTTAATTTGTTTCTTATTAATTTATTTTTTTGGCTAGCGTGCCATTGCGTAATACGCAAGAGCCGCAGAAGAGGAGGAAAAAATAAAACTAAGTTAAATATGTTAAATTATGCACGAGATTTACAGCGATTCTTAATTGGGATTTGGGAATCATAAACAGCTCAGCTCATAGAATGTCTGAAGAAGTTTTTGCGGTGCTGCTGCTGCTGCTGCTGTAGCAGTAGTTGCCGTGGTTGTTGGTTTTTAGCGCACGTTTCATAAGGTGAATGTTCTCTGTGATTCGGAATTTCGAAGCTTGATTAGAGGCGACATGTTGTTGGCAATTCTGTGCAACGCCATCTAATCAGCTGTCGCACCTGCTCTTAATTAATGTACGAATAATGAATACCATTCACAATCTAAATGTCGGCATGCGCACAATAGAGAAATGTTTTATTTGTCAATGAATCACGCCCGCTTCGCTCCGCCCCGCCCCCATTTGCGCCTCTCTGTTAGCCAAAGTCATCATAAAACAATGTGTACAACAAAAATTAATTACTTTTTCTTTTGTTGTTGCCTGCACCAATATAATTATATACACCAAATGGATATATATAAAGGTAGAGCGAAGCCGATTTAATAGATATCGTTTAAATTGAGAAGCCTCAAAGTTTGATTTAATTACAAAGTGGACATAAATTGCTAAGTTGCGCGAAGAACTCGTTTAAGCAATGCTGATTAATTGCAAATATATAAATATAAAGAAAGAGCTTAGATCACTTCTGCTTTTAGCTCGAACTCTGCATTAACTATGCCGTTAATTAATCGCTTGGCAATTATAATCGAACGCTTTGCTCTAAGCAAATTGCTGATTCGAAAGCAAAATTAATGACTCGCGATCTACAATCCGAAGATCTTCGATTCGAAATTCCTTTTCGCTGCATGTGAACTGAAACATTCGACCCACTCCATTGCTCCCGGCTGGCTGTGACCTTTGCGTGTCATTTATAACGGTCGCCGGCTGACCGAGACAAACAGAGGCAGCTTCCTCCTCAAATCTCAATCATCGTGTTTTGTCTTACGCTTGATTTGATTTGCTTGCCTGATTTACAAGCCGAGATTTCAGGGGCTGCTTGGCGTGGCCTAAAGTTCAAGGAGATTTCCTCTTTATATATGGTTAGCGTTGACAATTTATTGCGTTTGTTTGAATGCACAACCGTTGCTAGACATTTGCATACCCGTCGCTACTCCCCTACTACTAAACAATAAATAAAGACAACAACAACACAAAAAAAGCCAAAAAACCCGTCACGATTCGCGCTAAAAACGCACGCGTTTTGGGCGCGTTTTTTATGCGCTCTACTAATATGTTTATAATATGAATGGCTGCATAAATTATATAAATATAATTTGATACACACAACAGCGTCATAGGCTGACATAGACGATGCGTGCGCAAGCTACTCATTCTGCCGATCTGTATCGATCGGGGCCATCTATTTAGTTAATGATCGAGCCAATGTGGCCCTGATCGCAGTTCTGAGGCTAAGCATCAATGATAACAAGCCAGTTGCCTCGAAAGGGCAGAAGTGTGACAAAACCAGAGAGAGAGAGAGAGAGAGAGAGAGAGATCTTGGATTACCTCACGTCTGTACTGACTAAGATACTTATATATGTGTATATATGTATGTCAGCTTTGTCTGTTGCAAGCTTCTTATGCATATTCGCGAAGCCAGCTGCTAATTTAATGGCAAAATATGAGCCGGACTGCAGACCGTTGAACCGTTGCACAGTTGCAGCTCGGAATGTTGCTTACCTTGAAGAAGATGCCCAGATAGTAGCGCTTCTCGCCCAGCTTCAGCAGCGGCATCGTCCATTTGTTTGGCGTGTACTGCGACTCGTCCACGCAGTTGGGGCAGTCTAAAAATAGAAATCAAGGAAGCATATCAGTAATGCGAATATCTCAAAACAGCAGATGATCTTTTTTATACTTTTTTTTTCGGATTTCTTTCTGTAAAACAGGCATCGAAATATCAAGGTCGAAAAACAATATCCACAATATCAGCAATAAAATTGAATAAACAGTTATAAAAAACAGCAATTTTAAATTATACAAGTTATGACCCAAGACGATTCCAGCTAATGAATACAAATCAGCTCAGTTAAGCCAGATTTAATTAAAAATCTATAAACCTAACTGATTTACTGAAATTACAAATCGGGCATATGTATTTTAATTATGAGAAGAGACTTGAGATACCTGAGGCATACCTGACAGATGCTGGAGCTACTGCTTTTCTCCATAATTTATTTGAATATAGATAGAATAAACGAATACACATATAGAGACGATTAGCAGGTAGCCAGAACAGCTATAAATTCAATTCGTTTGCTGATTCTAATCAAGAATATCAATCAAGTTTGGCATGTTACATAAACGTGGACAAATCGAGCATATCCCGAGTTCGCATTATGAATGTGTTCATTTAGGCACCACACCTCAATACAGCCAGCCTACTCCCAAAGCCAATTAATCAGCCGTTCGATCAAAAATCATGAATATTGTCATTTGAATTGCATTTGGTCGTAAAACAAGCAAATCTGCAGCTCCAGAGATTCCAAGCATTTCGGCTAATTGCGTGCTCACATTTCGCCACATATTGAATTATGATAGCTTATTTATTGATTGAGAAACAGTGTAAATTGGAACTGGTTCGCTCGCTGCGCAACGAGTTGAACCTGTTCACGAGCAGCATAAGCTAGAGCTGAGAATGTTTGACAATGGCTTTGATATGCTGGCGGGATCTATAAATGAAATCGAAACTGAATCAAGGTCAACGACAGCTCACAATAGATTCTGACTATGTGAAGGTCACAATGATGGTATATACATAAATGGGGCTGTATTATGTGTGTAGCCCAGCTAACGGCATTTGTGTTTCTACTTTATTTCATTTTTTTTTCTGCTGTTATAGCCAAGCTTAACAAAAGACAATAAACACGGCACACAAATATGGCAGGCAGCACACATTTTCGCGAAATTTTGTTAATTAATCATCCGCAGCGGCTGCCATTACGAGCCAAGGCCCTGCAGAAGGCGTCACTAATGATAATTATAGAGTTGAATAATGGAATATTAAATTCGGCTGCCTGTGAACTGTTTACAAACATTCACAATGAATGAGTGAGAAAATGTGTTGACTACATATTTATCAAAATAAAACAAGTTTACATAAAATTTACTTTAATATGAAAATGTTGCAATTGACGTTCTTAATGAGCTCCGAAATGTTGCTATTTACATTTAATGGCATAGTTAGAGCCAAATGATTATGAGGTACACAGAAGTAAGGCTAACTTTAAGATGTGACTGAATAGGTTAATGTAATATAATAATGAAAATGCAGAAGTTGAGCTGTAACTTATGTCTAGGGAAGACGTGGCGTATGAGCAATGTTTTTGGCATGTCAAATATGAGAAGGAACTCCTTCGTATAGAGTGAACGATAAAGTTGTCGAATATATATTGAAACTTGCTGCTTTATGTGGAAACTTGCTGCAAATTTATATATGTACATATATAATATATATTTTATCTATAAAGAAATTTTGAGAGATCTGTTATCTGTCATAAAAATACTATTACATATAGCCCAATGTTTGTTTAGTTATAATGCAACAACTTTCTGTTCATTCAGAACTCATTTTGCATCATTTCAGCAAAATTTCCGCTTAAGAAGAAAGAAAACTTTCGATTGAATTGCATCATCGCATCGAGACACGGATTGTTGATTAGCTGTCTCAAGTCGAATGCCCAGAGAGATTAACCGGTCTGCGAGCTGCATAAAGCTGAGGATCACACGAGCAGGTGCAAATTGATGAAGTTTGCAGTCAAACTTAATTTACTTGTGTTTGAAGACAAAAGTTTGGCTATAAAATTACGGTTGATTATTAATAAACAAAGTCAATATTTAGTATAGATTTTATGGTTTATTATTCATGCGTTGTTATGGCAGTTTCTCTGGCAGGCAATTAATTTGCCTGCTGACAGGTAAACCAGTTTCAATTTTCAGCTCAGTTACGAGCAGCTCGAATCGAGGGCGTGGCACCGGCAATGGCAGCAGCAGTCAAAGTCAATGCCAATGCTTACAGTAAATTTACGAATTTCCTTCGGAGAATTCGAGTGCAATTAAGAGTGAGTTGGGCAAGGTCAGGCGGATATCTGTGACGTTGCGTAAGTCATTAAGGGAGCTCCTTAAAACATATCCTGAGCACTTAACACTGCTTAGCACTTAATGGAAATTCAAGGGTCTCTGGCTGAGCTACTTCCTGATTATTTAAATTTTTCTTCTTCTATTTATAAACAATTTAGTCGTTAAATGTAAATTCAATTTATATTATAGTAACTCGTTTTCGAACAATTTATGTTTTCATTCTGCATATTTTAACTATTTTTTTTGCCAGAACACAGTTTGCTGACGTCTAAAAAAAAAACAAAACAAAAACTATCAATAAAAGTTTTGTTTTTACCTATTTTGACTTGACTTAAAAACCATTTGATTAGTTGTCAAGATTGCAAATCTAATTGGAGTCTTCATATGCATCGAACCACACTACAGGTTTAGTTAGTTCCAAAAAAGAAAAAATAAACAAAAAAATGTTTGTTGCTTGGCAAATCTATCTATGTCATGTGGTCTTCCATCAGCCAGTGTTTGTGCTAACTTCAGGTATACCCTGTAATTTGTGCTACTCAATATGAAACTAATCTCAATAAAAGCTTTAGTTAGCTCTAAGAGCTTTATTTCTGCATATCACACATACGCGGTGTTAGCCTCGATTTTTACACAACTTATTATTAACATTCAAATATATCCTGCAAATTTGCAGTTTATCTATGCATACTTCTAGATAAATTCGCCTGATTGCTCTATTTATTTTAGCCATCTGACCCTGGCCTTCTGTTCCGTCTACGTTGCTCATTGGCAATCAAATTTATGCGTTCCTTTTAGTGATTTATTGCTGCTTTTTGTCGGTTCAACTCTGGCGACAATCAAATATTTCAACAGTCTACCAAAAAAGCAGGTGTAACAACAGCAATAACAACAACAATACCAAAACTCACTGAACTAATTCCATTGATTGCTCAAAGCAAACCTTAAACAAAAACATAAATAAATAGACCGAAAACTGTAGCAAAACAAATTAATCAATGGAATAACTCAACGCGACAGCAGCCGACGACAAAAAAAGAAAAAGCAAATACAAATACAAATACAAACAGAAACAGTAAAGCAACAGTAAAACAGAAATGTGTAAACAGCTCCTTAATTAAACGTATGGCGTGAATTAAAAAAAAAACACACACACAAATAAAATAACTGCTAAATTTGGAAAGTGAAAGTCGATTGTGCGGGCGGAAGGATGTCCACGTGAGCGAGTGTTATGTAATCGATCAGACTTATAAGACTTTGGTTGATGGATTAAACGTACCAGCGACAGGACCTGATGCTTTGCTCGGCGTTGCCAATGTCCTGTCCACGCTGCAGCTGAGCAGCTGCAGGGCGATTATCACAGACAGAGCGAAATATTTCTGCATGATTTGTTTTTGTATCGTTTCTTGTTTCTTGGTTTCTGTTTCTGTTTCGTTATTCGCTGCGTCTACATAAATATAGTATATGTTTATTGAAATGCTTCAGTTGAAAAATGTGTTTTATTAAATTGTATTTATTTATGATTTTTATGTTTTCTGAAATGTGTATTTCAATTCCAGTTATGCAAATTTGCACTTCCGTAAAGATAGCAAAACCAAAACAAAATTTCGCTGCTTTTCAACGCATTTTCGTTCGTAATTTATGAATCTGCTGCAGCAGCCCGAATTAACATATGAATTTTTCTTGTATCTCAGATGCGCGTTTCTTTCTTTATTTCTCGCTTTGTATTGTTTCGAAATCGAAAGTTGCCAAAAAATTCAAATCAAGACGGCGCACCGATAATCGAAATATAACTACCAAATATTATTGGGATATAGGTATATATTTATATATATATATATGTTTATATATGTATATATGTATATATCTATATATTTATTTTTATTTGTTACAAGCTTGAAAGACCCGTGCGCATGCGCGCCCAAACTGACCGTCGACTGGCGAAGAACTAACCAATTCGGAGCGCTTGGACGCCAACTTACGCAGAATTCACCCGAGAAACACGAGCGAGCTGGAGAGAGGGAGAGCGAGAGCGAGAGCGTTGCTCAGTGCGAGAGCGGGACAGGTTCAACAGGTTGGCCGGAGCGACGCTGCAACTCGTTTGATGAGGGGCTTTTTTTTCATATATATTTTTGGTTTTTTCTGTGTGAATCGAAACGCTCTGAAGATTAGCATCCAAGCTGAGATGTGCTGCTCTGTCCGTCTGTCTGTCTCTCTTAATGTGTGTGTGTGTGTGTGCGAGTGTGTGGACACTTGTTGGCGTCTGTCGAGTGTTGAGTGGGGCCTGCAGCTGACACTTGACGTAGCAGCCACAGCTTCAATCGGAGTCGGAGTCGCAGTCGCAGTCGCTGTTGGCCCACCAAGGTAACCATCAGTGGAGCGTGCTTTAATTTTTTTGACATGCCCACAAAAGAGCCGAGATTGAGCATGAGACGAGCACCATAACAAAAAACATACCACAGAAAACAAAAATAAATAAAACAGAATACAAATACCGCAATAACAATAAAAAAACACTCAAATTTCAACAAATTTCTGGTCTGTGCGCCGCAAAGTTCTCTCGATGCTAAGATTTTGCAATTTCACTGAAGCTCAGATTCTGTTTCTAAGCCAAACTTCAGCACGGCCATTTGTGGCAGATGCTTTCGTTTTCGCAGCGAGCCAAGTCACTGACCTTGACAGCGGCTACGCTGCGTATACGTAATATGCACAGGAACTGACGCAAGACTAAGAATATTTATATGAAATTTGAAATTCATTATGCTTAATCGGATCGTTTTATATTGATCATTCATTCAATTCGATGAGATAATCAGGCTTTCTTTTGCTAGAATCAGCTCTAAATTCATTTGCCTTAAATGTCACAGGAGAAAAGTTTGCTTTGAGCACAGAATGAAAGCTACAAATTTATTCATACATAGACAAGCTGTACATATGTACATATATACATATATATATATCATATACACCTCTACAAAAATTCCAAAATATTACATAAAATCAAAACAGCAAAATGTATGGTAAGAGGCCATCCTTTCAGTCTGTCGATACGTACGCAATGAACGAGGTGAAGAAGTGGACGCCAATCATTGAATTTCTGTCAATTACGATTTTTATTTGTGGATCATTTCGTATATTAATCGCATTCTTTGCTTAAGGCGAGATATTATTTTGATACTTTTTGAATAAACAAATGAATATTTGAGTCAATGTTGTTTTGCTGTAACTGAGAATCTTTGCAGCTAGTTCTTTGTTTTTGCCAGCTAAGCGCGTCAGAGCCAAACACGTTTGAAGCTGCTTAATTATGCAGCCAGACACTAAAAAAGCATTTGACATGATTAGCATTTGGCATTGATATTATTGATGACAGCAGCAAATCCAACTCAAAGGGCAGCGCTCCAGTTCATGGCGAGTTCCTTTGTAACAGGAACTTAATTGATCAGCTCTGGGCGCCATTACAATCGAGGAATGTCGGAAGTGAGCCCTTTGTTATAATATAAGTCTATCTATTAGGTTACATCCGACATCTAAATCAATTAGTTGGGGAATTTAATAATGATGGGCTCGCAGCTATATTTGTTATTTGCAAATTAAATTATGACGATTCTTGAAAACGTGTTTAACTAAGCCTAGTTGGGGCGCCATTAACTATACAATACTAATTCGCATAGAAAAATAGCTAATGGATCACTTGAATTTTAAGTATATTTATTTTAAATATATATGTTTATTATCTTTTGTATCCAAACTTGTTCGGCCTTGGCGTGTAGAGTAATAAATATAGCCAAGATATATAATTTGCGCTCCAGGCGATTTCTAAACTTCAATAGGAAACGTGAAATTTTCAATGCTGATAACACTATAATTAAATAATTTATCACAATTGTTTTTTAATAAAATTCTTAAAAATAATATATCAAAATATTCAAATTAAATTTGAATAGTTAAATATTTAATATATAACTGAAAGTATTTGACAAATGTAACTCAAAAGAAAAATAAAAAAAAACAATACAAATATTTCTTTAATTATATTTACTATTAATTAAATATTTCTTTGTTCAAATATAATTTGTGTAAACTGTTATATAGCAAATTTTCGAGCAATATTTCATTGGCATCAATACGTTAATTAATTAGCCTCGCTTAGGTTCGTTTAACCCAAGCCGAAAGGTTTTAAGTGATTCCCGCAGGCAGCTAGCCTGAGATTTATAGCCCGACTCGATCAGAAATGATTGTCACATTTAATTTGAGTATCTAATGTTAGCATTTGATGTGCTCATAAAATCGAATTCGATTTGCGATAAGAAAACAATGAGCTGCATTGAAACGACTTAGCTCAAACATCGGCGTCCAAATCAAAACAGAAATCGTAGCGAAGCACAGCTGCGGCTGCTGTATGCACGGAGGTGTGAATTCAATGAGCAAATCTAGAGACTCAAAGGTAAATTGAAAACGAGTTTCTGTTGAGACTAAATATCGAATGATAAAGTTCAATATTGGCATCAACTGCGATGGCGCTTGGCCATTGGCGACTGCAAGTGAAGTTGGTCAATAAGATCGAGGCGAATTAACAGATAAAGTTGCGTAAATAGCTGTTAGTATGGGCAGGGAAAACAAGGCATAAATTAAATGCAAACACCACGCAGACGCTGCAAATGACATAAGCAACTGGCATCCATCATACGCCCCGTGGGCCATGAACCGCAACGGCGCGAAAACGACATTTACCACAGCAACAAAACGCTTTTGTATGCAAATAAATGACTCGAATAGCGACACAAAATGAAACTCAAGAACAGCCAGAGTGAGGCATATTTAATGCTGTTACTGGGTCAGCTGAATGCGATACTAAAAGAGGCTTTAAATACGCTAAGGAATTACACGAAATGTCTGCGATGTTTCCTCACCTCCATAGAGCAGAGTCTTTAGCTGAGATGTGATATAATATTTAAGCTCATCACCTTCTCCTTTGCTTCGAGTGTGTAAATATTTACGGGGGCTGCATCAACAGAGCTACTTAGGAAACTAAAAGCAAGGTTATTCAAGCCCATTTGGATGATACGATTACCATAGAGATAGGTGCAGCTGTTTGTTATCTTTAAAGTAGTTTGATATAGAGCAGTAGCCTGGGTTTTTCTAGATACACATTTTGTTAGAAGTATTTTATGTCAGAGCAGAAATTTTAGAGTCGTGCACAGATTGGAAAACAGATATATCGTAAATTCCAAAGTATTCCATAGGCCCAGTATAGCAAGATGTATCGTCGTCAGCTATCTGTTCTTCTTCCCGAAGGTAGCTCAATGAACGAGGTGAGGAAGTGGACACCAGTTGTTGAGTTTCTAACAACAGTCATTTGTATTTGTGGATCATTTCGTATATTAATCGGATTCCTATTTTAAGCAAGGATATGAGGATGATAATTGATGTGAATAAATGAGTATGACAATTAATATACTTTGTTGTGACAGGGAATCTTTGCATTTGCCTTTGCCTTTGCCTTTGCCTTAGAGTATGTAAATACTCTCAACAGCCGCTACTTAAGAAACTAAAAGCAAGGTTATTAACGGGCATGTTGATGATGATATTATTATAGCGATCGTGGCAGCTATTTGTATTTGTAATTTGTAATTTGTAATTTGATTGATGATCGACTGTGTAAAGAAGGGGATCGAAATGGGGCAGTCTATTCCACGCTTGATGTCTTTATCATGCAGATTATGAACTTGATTAATGGCCTTTTTTTGTAGTTTTCCAACACTTACCGTTATGAATTGTATGTGTTGATTTATTTACTATGGCTGGTGATTAATTATTTCCATTGAATCTATCACTTGACTTGTTGCTCACTTATTATGCATCTAATCATGCTTTAATTGGCATTTTCCAACACTCACCACTGGCCTGATTAGTTTACAACTCTAAGCTTACTTACCGCTATCAATTTCATTCTCGCTAGGATCACGTTGGAATATGTTGCCGTAGTATTGATCGTGCTGCTCCGACTCCACGCTCTGCAGCGACTCCTGCACATCATCGTCGTACTCATCGTGCGGATTGCTGTTCGCCTGTGACTGCTGATCCGCCAGGTCCTCCTCCTCATCCTCGTAGGTCACGAGCCGACTATTTGAGCTCGTCAGCCGCTTGCTGGCCGCCACAGCAGCCAGACGATTGCGCTGAGCTCCTCCGCCGCTCTTGAAGCTGTCGATGTTGGCCGCGAAGCCGCGTGGGCGAGGATGCAGCGACGGCTTCGGCTTGGGCAGTATATCATCTATGGTGGGTATATTCTGGCTAACATTGCGATTGGGAAACAATCGGCGCTCCAGAAAGTTGGCAAAGATCTGCTGGGTTATCTGATTCTGGCGCGCCAGCTCGCTCTGATCCAGCTGAAAGTGATTGCTGCTGATGCTGCCCGGGCTGATGTTGTGGTTTCTGCCTCTTCTGTGCGTGCTGCGCGTCGTGCTGCTGCTGGTGGCACCTGAAATTGGTTTAATGCACGATTAATCAATGTAATCATATGTGGGCCGCGGCCATTAAGCAATCCCAACAGGTGGTGAACGCTTCGACCACTTTTGCTGGGGCAATTACATAAACGCCGGGCGGCCCACACTCACGCTGAAGATGAGTTGCAGAAAATCAAGTAATAGTTGTTTAGTGAGCGGGGACTAGAGAGAGAGAGAGAGAGGGAGAGATTGCACAACTAGCTAATACCCTAGAGATGCTGAGAAAGAGAGAGAGACATACGTTGCTCATTCTTGACAAAGACAGAGAGAGAGAGAGAGAGGGAGGGAGTGAAGGAGTGAGGGAGATGAAGATTCAGTTGAGTATAAAAAGTGGAAAAGGTGCGCAGATCAGCTTATCTTGCTCACCTTTCTCGTTTACAGGGTATAAACACATGTACAACCTGTATAAGCAACTGGCTATCAATTAAATCTTAAGGTCAAGAGTTTATCAAGTCTTGGCTTAGCAGCTAAAAGTGCTCCAGACGAGTGTGCTCGACTAGCAGATGCGCTGCAAGGCAGTCCGCTGTTCGGGCTGAAACCAAACCCATTTGACCAGTTTCTGCTGCTAGTTCTGTGTGAGAACATTTAAGGCCAAGTCAAGCTGTGGACATGTGCATTAGCCACCCAAGAGTCTGTTAATGATTTGCTGCAGTGTGATTTGATAGACGTCATGACGTTATGCCTCAGTCACTCAAGCGACATGCATCAATCAAATGTGTGACCCAGAGACGGGCGGGAATGCCCGCCACAGCCTCGGGGTCGCATAGTCTGCGCAGCGATCGTTAGCTGAAGCTGAAGCGGCTTATAAATTTACAATTTGCTTTTTAAATTTGTTTTGCTCTTTTTGTGGGTCTTCCGGCTTACTTTGCTTCTTTTTTTGTGTGTGTTAATGACAGATTGATCGTTTGCCATTTGGAAGCTCAGTCCCCCACCCCAGAGCAATGACTGTAAGTGTGTCAAGGCTGTCAGAGACAGTTGGCAGTTGAACGGAATGCAGCACCAGTTCCAGTTCCAGTGCCAGTGCCAGTTTCAGTTCCAGTCGATGCTCCAGTGGCCAGCGCCCCTTTCGGGTTAATGAGTTCAAATTGCCAAATAATTGATATGAATGCCGCAGTTAACGGCGTTGACAAAGCGTCGTTAAAGGCCTTAACTGCTCCTTAACAGTTCGCATGATGCATTAGCTCCAAAGCACACCCAAAAGAGTAGCAAAATATTGTCGTACGCTCCACAAGATTTTGATTGCCCGCCATTTCGTGTTTGTTTCACTAAATTTTATTATCGTCTTTTATTTGTTGTTGCTTTTTGCGACGCCTTTACAAATATGTTTACCTTCATTAAAGTGTGTAAAACGAGGTAAAATTTATTGCGCAATTTATTGTCGTTGTTTCTCTTCACTTTATATATATTTTTTCTGCCTGCGGTAATCATTTCTGTTTTCTACTGTTTTTTTCTTCTTTGAACCCACAAGTCGACGCTTAAAAGTTGCCTTTAAGCTCAAGCTGGCTCTAGCCTGGTTAAAAGGGCAAATATAATTCGAATTATGGCCACGTCTTAAAGTACTGATTGTTGACCAAATATTGATATTGGGTGTGCTTAAGCTGAGCAGGTCATAAATCTTATTGATATATGATCTGCAGGGTCTTATAGAGAGAAAGGGTGAGAGAGAGAGAGACGTATGGGAAAGGATAGAGATAGAGAACGGCCCATTAAACCATGCCAGCAGCATATAGACCACATCAGCTTATGTGTGGAGTGTTAATAGGAGCACTATAATCGAGTGAGGTCTACTAAGAGATACCTTAACCATCTGTTATGCACTTTGAAAATGGATTTGATAGCACTGGGAGAACGTGTCCATAAAGCAGCGAAACTTCAGTTGTATAAACATGCTTAGATAACTATAAATTGATTTAGATATTTATGCATTCAAGCTATATGATTGGCCATGCCTCCTTCTGTCTATTATAACAATTCTTACGAAATCATTTATGTATAGACCTAGTCAAACCAAACCATATTTAATTCATATTTGATTGCTTTAAAAATGTTAGCGCACTTCAAGGCAAGAATCTAAATCTGATTAAATATCATTTCTATGAATTACTAGCCTTGCTCTTGCCTCACGCACATAATTATAATTCCATATCTCAAAATCTTCAATTGCAGCTCAAAATTTATACATTTTCGAAAGCAAAGGCAAAATACATCAGCTCATAATTACTAATTGGTTTAATGTCTCAATTGAAAATCGATTTTCTTTGCGCTTGTTCGGCCATTTGAGATGCAATCTGCGGAGCACTCAATACATCAACTGACAGCTGACAGCCGACAGCTGAGTCATCAATATTTTTGTATTTCCTTGCTCGTGGCATTAATTATCGATTCAAATTGCCGAGCATCCTATAGATTGTATAATTGTGCTCGTCTGGGGTCACGGAGAGGCGGCCGCCACTCGAACAGGCGGACAGACAATGAGTCGGCCGGTCCGAACAATGGACTCTAATGGCAGTCACATTTGCGGCCCATTGTTAACACGCATCGAATTGTTCTCAACGAGCCAGCAGCAAATCGAGCTCAATAATCCTTGAGATATTACGAGTATTTGTCGCTCATAATGAGCCGCATTTCAATTGCTGAAGGTAGTTTAGTTATACATAGTTGTTGCTGCTGCTGCTGTTGTTGTTGTTGTTGCTGCTGCTGCTGCTGTCGCAATTTACATGCCATTGTCTGTGCAGTTGACCAATTGACCAATTGAAAGTCGCTACGAAATCGTGATGGCCCAAATCCACAATCTAATCCATTTGGCCGATCTCTGAGCGCCGTTTAGCACGCAGTTTTCAAAAATGCCTGTTGCATTTTCAGCTGCCGTTCGATTGCTCTCCAATAATGTCGTGCAGCGTGCAACTATGCAGCGGCAACAACTATGCAGCGGCAGTTGATGCCATTGCTTAACCCAGTTCTGCTCGAATTGATGTCTATCTCTGGCGCAAAAGATACACGGCATAAACACATTGGCTAATTGTCGCTGGCCAGGCACATAAATCATTGAGACTTCACGTCGAGGATGTTGGCTGCCACTGCAACTGCCTTGAAAATGCAAAAGACAGCAGCAATGGCAACAGCAACAGCAGCAGCAGCAGCAACAGCAACAGCTACAGATACAGTGCAAATCAAACAGTAAATCATTCTGACTTGCATCTGTTGCAAATAGCCCGCCAGCTACAGCGGATGATGTATCTGTATCTGTAGCTGTATCTCAGAAGCAGCAGAGCTGCTGCTGCTGCTGCCGCAGCTGGAAAAGAATTGAGGGCCGTGTAATTGCCGCTTGGCTGAAAAGAGGTCAATTAGCAGCAGCGCAGCATCTACTCAAGTACTGGCCGCCCCACAAAAGATTTTTGCCTGCTGTTGTGCAATGCGCCATGTGCGAAAAATATGTATGCCAAAAATGTTTGCGACTTTTTATGAAAACCCAGAGCCAGACGACTCGCGCGCATTCCGTCAAACAAACGAAGGCGAAAAAAGTGTGCTTTAGTTTTTATTTCATTTCATTTAGTTTTTGTCAAGCTGGCGCAATCGATGCACTCGCAATTAGCCGCGGAAAAAAGAAAGGGAAAAATGAGTGTAATATGCGGCGTAACACCAAAGCGCATACGCCCCGTTGGCCGAGCTGAGGTCTGTGCTTTTGATTGACGCAGACAAATTTGATACACGACAGACGAACAATACGCGCATTTCAATGCCAGACACAACACGCTTATTAATGATCTCAAGTGTGGCTCTACGCTCTCTGCCGACGGAGCACAATCTGAGAACGTTAATTATGGCAGCACTTAAGAATAGATTGGAGCACATTAATAATTAATCAGCATTAGCATAAAATATGCTGTAAGACTTCTTCATTTGGCCTAAGAACTTGCTGAACAGCTTCCATGCATAATAGGCCCATTTCAAATGACAAATTTATCTGTGGAAATTTCTATTTGTGTTTGCAAAGCAGGTGATTGAACCCAATAGAAAAAGCAAAAGAAAAAGAAAAGGGGAATATTATAAAATACATTAGAGAGGGAGAGAGAGAGATGGACATGTATATGTATATACATGTAGATATGTATCAAGATATAAATCTCTTTCGCACGCGCTGCCACTAAATGTCACAAGGTGATCGAAATAGCAAACTCAAAAGCCAAAAAGCCCAAGTTTAAACACATTCTATCAATACAAAGCTGTATATATTTGCGAATTGAATTCAGTTTATCGGGCTAATCGTGAGGTCATCCACATACCAAATGCAACGAGAATAACTATAAATGAATGTATTTTTTTTTTGTGTGTGTTGTTTATAATTAATGGGTTAACATATAAAGATGCCAATGACATTAATAATCTTATCGGCTTTTATTTAACAGCAACTGAGCTGGTTTAGCGGAGAAAGAAAGAAATGCTTATAATATTTTGCATTCATTAATTAAGCGTTGATTAAAACATGATTTTAGATTATCGTCAACAGTTAACAAATTCACAGGCAAGTATTTTTTTGGAGTGTTTACCCTCTTTTCTGTAAATACTCGCTAAGCCCATCAAAACGTTATGCTCAGCCTGACGTTAAGGTCAATTTCATTAATATCAGCTTTCACGCTTCAACAGCTGCTAGCCAAGGCAGCTCAATGATGCATGATATACATATGTAACAATCTCCCCCTCTCCCCCTCCCCCGCTCACTCTTCAACTGCCTATGTCTGTCTCTCTAAGTGCAATCTCAAATATTGGCACAGGCACTGAGGCGGTCTCTTATTAAAATGTATCGCTGGGTCGGCCTTGGCATGGATTTATCCACTCGATGCCACTTGGCCAACATGCGATGGAATAGCTATCAAGTACTTACCTCGCTTGTCGCGTCCAATTGTGGCTGATGCCGCCTCCTGCTGCTGCTGCTGCTGCTGCTGCTGCTGCTGCTGGACAATCGCAATTGGTACATTGCCTCGACTGCTGCTGCTGTTGCTGTGGCTGTGGCTGGCTGCTGGGAGTCTGTGCGGCACATTTCGCACAGGTACTGCGAGGGGCGGCGTCGGCACATCTTTTGGTGCATTATTACCGGAATCGACGCTGGCCAGCGATAGGAGCAGCGTGAAGAGCGCGAAGCGTAGCACTATCATTGCGCGGATTGTGTAAGAGAGCTTCGCGACGGCGACGTGAACACGACTGACACCTGGTCGAGAGGAGAAAGCAAGCAAGCGAAGCCAACACGTTGCAGGCTGCACTGGCTCTGTGTGCTCCACGGAGTGTGTATCGTGGGTGAATGGCTGGGTTCCCGATCTAGCTGCGATCTCTGTGTAATAAAATGCTGCTCAAGCGCTTTCTAAATTACAAATGCATAGATGCCATAGATCCGCAGATCTACAAGTTATGGATATGAATATGCAATGGTTCGATAAAGGCGTCGATCGTATTTTGTTGTTGCTGTTGCAGTTGTTGTTGTTGTCGGCGTTTGTTTTTGGCTCGGATTGTTGATAACTCTGGTGTGTTTGGTCTCAAAGCTTCTGTTTTCTCCTGCTATATTCATGGCGTTGTGGAATAGAGAGTGTCTGGCCATTAATCTGCAACGCCAGCCTCACTATTAGGTAATCGGGCGATCTCGTCTTGCCGCCACTTGATTTGACTTTCTTTCCGTGTTGTTGTTGTTGTTGTTGTTGTTATTGTTGACTGTGGCTGTGGCTGTGGCTGCTGCCACGGGAGAGCACCGTGTTTTCGACTCTCACTTGCCGAGGTTTGGCCTGCTGACTCTGCTGAGCGGAGCGCTTTCCAAAGTTGTTCGCATTCGGCGCTGAGCTCTCGAACCGTCCAGAGCCTCGATCGTAGCTCCGTTTCTCGTGACTGTTGCGTTGGCTTTCGGCTCGCTTACTTACAGACTAAAGCGTTTAAACGCAACTAAAACACGTTGCGCGCTGGAGACTTCTCTCTGGAGCCGATCGATCGGCTGTGTTTGGCTCTGACACCTCGGCTCCGGTCAGCTGCTTCGTTTGGCCATTGGCTCTCGCTCTCGCTCTCGCTCTCGCTCTCGCTCTCACTCTCTGTCTTGCTCGCTTGCTCTGGCAACTTGTTTATGTAGGCTGTAAAGGTGCTGCATCTGCGCTCCTAACCAGCTTCTTCTCTACTGACCTTTGCGCTGCACACATCTTCAGCTTCAGCTTCGGCTGGCTAAAGTGCGGCTGATTATTTTTTATTACACCTGGGCGCAGATGTGGCTGGGGCGGGTCTTTAAGCTGCTGCAACTGACCAGGCCAGATGAACCGACACAAACCCAAGATTTTCCAACATGCGCCGAGCATTCGCCCTTTGCCAAGGCCGCACAAGAGCTATAAAAAACTTGGCTATGCTAATTGTAATTTTATGCACACTTATTTTAGCATCATTCACCACTTATCGGTTATTGAGAAACATGACCTTTGCCTGCAAGAGATATCGTAGAATTGAAGAAAACAACTATTCAGAAATATTTGCATCTTTCCAAAATGTTGCTATATTTATTTGACAATTGCATTTGATCATTCGTTCCAGTTGCCAGCTAAATAATCTAAAAACTATTTATAATTTCGTATCCAAATATTATGTAATATACTTTGTCTCAAAGCAGGGTAACTTCCAACAAGTAGGCGAGGTTTTTGCTCTCTCTCTCTCTCTTATTCTTCTATCTGGCTTTATCAATCGATATATTACCAGAGAATTTTGCTGTATCTATCAATGTTCTCTCTATTTCTTTTTCTTGCCTTTGCCTTTGCCCTTCTTGCCCTTACCCTTGCCCTTGGTAGCTTCCAGCAACGCCTCCGTCACGTACGTCTCGGTCGTCACCTTGCTCATGGGCAACGTCACCGGCTGCTTGGGCGTCCTTAGCTCAATCTCAATTGTGTTCTTCTTGTGCTGTGACTTCGATTTGCTGCCCAGCTTGACAAGGAACACATCGCTGTCCGTTTCCTCGCATGTTTTATAACAGACCTACACCAAGAGAGAGCGAGAGAGAGAGAGAGAGAGAGTGAGTGAGTGAGTGAGTGAGTGAGTGAGTGAGTGAGAGAGGAACAGGCGGAAAGCTGGCCGATTTACAGCGTTGGTTTGACTTCACATATTTGGAGCTCTTGCAATTGCCTTACGAGTGCATGTGTGTGTGTGTGTGTGGGTGTGTGTGTCCGATTATGCAACTGGCTCTGTAAGCGTTTAGCCACAGCAGCAGCAGCAGCAGCAGTAACTGTGAGGCCAAGTCACGGAACAATTGGATCATTCAACTCTCGTATTCCGCATTCCTACACGAGCTTGGCTTGTGGCATGCAGCTAATGGCTAACAAAAGTTGTATGTGTGTGTGTGTGTGTGTGTGCGTGTTCAGACACACCTCAATGCCCTTCTTCCTGGTATCCAGCTCGACGCCGTTCATAGTGTCCTTGATATCCTGCGCTTGCACCTGCATACAGCAGCTGCGTTTACCCTGTACGGGCGGGATTGGCAGTATGCACGGCAATCCGCCGCCGCACAATCGTTTGCGATAACAATCGATTTTAGCCTCTTGTTTATCGCAAACTTGGGATCGATAGCAATCGACTTTGGCCTCCTGGCCCTCGCAGACCTCCATGATCTTGGAGAAGGGCACGTAGTAGTTGTTCGTCTCGCAGGTGTCGTTGCCCGAGTATTTGATGTTGGCGCGCACCTTCGGTATGTTGGGGTGATTGACAATCCGGCCGCAGGTGCGCCGCTGTATGTGCTTCCTGGCAAAATCGCTGCGCTGGAGTATGTCGTTGAGGCACTTGTTCTCTGGGCAATCCTCCAGCTTGTTCTTGTAGCAGGGATCATCGTCTGGGCCCAGGTTCCTTGTGGTTGCCCCATCGTCCACGCTCTCGACTTTGTGTGTATTCTTTAAGACTCGTATGGTTAGACCGCTGCCATTCAGACACGCCTCGAACTCGTCATAGGCCTCCGGACCTGGATCTGGTATCGTCGGCTGTATGAAGCACGGCTGTATCTCCGGACTGCAATCACAATCGCATTGGCACTGGCAGCACTCGTCACAATCGGCAGCTAGACCCCAGGAACTATAAGTATGATTGAGCAGTTGGCAATTTAAGGGGTCTATACTCACGTCTTGGCGTCATCGGCTTGAGCATGTCGTCAGTGATCTCGACTGGGCAGCTGATGCCCCCCTTTTTCTTGCCCTTTTTGCCCTTCTTGCCCTTCTTGGCCATCTTGATCGGTTATGCTTATGCGATTGCAAGTGAGCTCAGATTAAATTTTGATATGGATTGAAAATATGTCAATTTGGATATTGTACTTGACCAGTGAATGGCACAATTTCCCTAAATCTTGTCTGCGCGCTAAAAGAAAACGTACTTATTATATACCCAGCTAACAGCTAGTTTCAATTTAAACGACTATATATATATAGGTATATAGATATATAAGTATATATATATATTTATATGTCGCTGATGACCCAAGGAAATGACCTTCACCTAATGGTGCAATTGCTTGGGTCGCAACTAGCTAACGACAAAGATAAAAGCGCTAAGGAAAAAAAAAGCAAAAACGGAATTACGAGAGAATTTTTTTTTCTTTTTAGACGATAGAAAATTCCGAATCGATTGTTGAAAATAAAATGAATTTTTTACCCTGAACAATTTTGTTGACTGAGTGTTGAAGCGTTGATACAATTTTGATTGACTTTATGAAATCCAATATGCAACGATTGCTTAGGTTGAGAGCCGTCTAACACCTCTACATAAAGGGAATCAAATCTTCGATTATATCAGAAGAGGATTCGGAGCGGCGCCGGATGTGGATGCTTTCCTAGCAGACATTTCAGCTCCTATTCTATTTGCTTTATTTAAGCAGGCATTACAGAGAGTCGCAATGCCGAGAGAACATCTTTGTGCCTGTCTCTTTACTATTACCCCCATGCGATGCCTCTCATAGTGGCAACAGTCGCTGCCAGAGCTCGGCCACAGCACCGGAAGACTACTCTATGGATCCCCATGGATCAGTCTACTCCTATAACGATATATTCTCCAAACTAATGCTACGATTATAGACAATGACAAACACAATGCGTGACATGCAATAATTTATTATCAATAACTTAAACACAATTAGAAATTTCTTTGACAGTTTCTGTTACGTCAAATTTCTATATCTGAGTCTGTTCAGCCTTTACGTTTTGCAGCATTTCTTTTGCGTTGGCTTCTTTTTGCATTTACGCTTTGCTAGCAAATTCTCACGAGATACAAATCTGGTGGGCTTCAGCGGGACATCGCCGCAAATTCCGCACGGCTTGTATTCCTCAACAATCCTCTTACACTTATTCGTACAGGGCACAGTGGGGCAGTCTATGGGGCACATGCATAGGTCGCTTGAGTTAGTGGCACAGTGGGGCAAACCAAACCAAAGAAACAAGCTTACCGCGATCAAACTCATCCTCGCAGGTATCGCAGGGGCACATCTTGTCCAGATTGCACGAGAAGTAGCGATAGCCCGTTGTGGGGAAATTGCCCTCGCGCTCTTCTGGGAGTATATAACATGGATGCTGGTCTGGGGGCGGCTCCACGGGGACAAACTTGTTGCCCACCAGGTGGAGTTGTGATACAATAGTGGGTCCATGACAGAGAAGACGCAAGAGGAGCACCATGTTGCCGGTCTGCTGATTGCAGAGATTGAACAGGGGCAACATTCGCTTGACAACTACGTAGTTGGGACACAGCTGCTCTCTCCGGCGGAAGCCGGCGTTGAAGCACTCACATCTGTCCAGCATGTCTCTGTTGGAGCCCTTGAGTGTTGGGAGACCCTGCAAGCTGTCTTGCCGCTTCGTTAGCCAATCCGTGTTCTGGGCCTCGAACGTCTTGTCGATCTCATCAAAGAGCGGCTTGACTACCATTTCAGTCATTCCAATTAGGAACTTGCATCGATCCGTCCGCTTCTTATAGACGTGTATCAACAGTCGATCCTCGTCGGTGACCGGCTTATCCAGCGGAAATATGCAACACTTGGCGCACCTCGCCTGTTTGGGATCTATGCAGCCTCCATATTCACGATCACAGAGATTGATATAGAGATTGGACCGGAATGTGAACTCCACACAAGTGGCGTATTCTTCTGGGGCACAGTGATTCTTGCGTATTATCACCAGATCGTCAATTACGAAATCAAACATGTACAACAAATTTGGTACTGGCGGCGAAGGGACCATCCTCAAATATTTCAGACCGTAAAGAAATAATTTTGAGAAAAAATCTAAATGAAATTTTGAATTTATGCCAAAATATTGAATTTTGAGGTGATTCCTGAACGACGGCCGAAATAGGAGTGAGGCATAGCTCTCTAATATAACAGCTGGTCCCATTTCAAGGCATGCTTGATAAGAAATAAAATATGCAAATGCCGGAGAAGAGAATACCTTTAAGCTACTCTATATCTTCTATGTCTGTCATTCCTCTGACACAAGTAAAGCGCATCATTGACTAACTCCTTCCGAGAGTGAGGCTATATCAAATTTTGTTAAAAACTATGTTGAATATATATTTCTTTTATTGTTACTTTATTTGTTATTATTACTCAAACTAAAAACATATCTTAGTCCCTGTTTACAATGCGTGGAGTATAAAAACATAATTGCAATACAATCAACTTGATTTAAATTTCAATACACTTCTCAGGAATCTACAGAGGAGACACTATCAGTTGATTCCTTACCGGACATTTTCGCCTTATTCTTATTGACTGTGCGATTTGCATGTACATTTTCATAGGAAACAAATTCAGGGAACAGTGCAACGCCTGCACATTCCTTACAAACTTTCTTGAACTTGACGATTCTCTTTGGATGAATTTTGGCTGGCACAGTGGGGCATGCTAAGGATTCATTAGGGTTAATTGGATTGTATAGCTCGTTATATCGTATGAAACTTACGGCGATCGAACTCATCCTCACAGGTGTCACAGGGACACAGCTTATTAGCATTTCGGGCGAAATAACGATGGCCCTTTGGGGGCAGATCCACTCCGCGCTCCTCTGGCACTACGTAACAGATATTCTGATCTGGACGGCGCGGCGCGGCGACCATCTTGTTGCCCTTCTGATGCGCTTCCGCAACGATAGTGGGTCCGTGGCAGAGTAGTCGCAACTTGAGCACAATGTTGCCGATTTGCTGGTTGTATAGATTGAAAATTGGCAGCATATTTTTCACATTAACGAAGCTGGGGCAGAGTTGCTCCCTGCGCTGGATTCCGGCATCAAAGCATGCGACTGTGTTCAGGGATTTTCTTCTGGTGTCCCCAAACCGGGGTAAATCCACAGTATACTCTGGATTCAACCAATTCGTGTCGACTTTATCAATAACATTGAGGTAGTCAAAGAGCGGCTTCACCTCCATCTCGGCCATTCCAATCAGAAACTTGCAGCAATCCGTACGCTTCTTATAAATATTTACGTAAAGACGTTCACTGTCTTTCACTTCCCCCTTCAGCGGAAAGATGCAGCACTTGCCGATCCTCGGATATGATTCGTCTACACATGCTCCATACTCACGATCGCAGAGCGTCACATAGACGTTCGATCGAAAGGTGAACTCGACACATGTGGGGTACTCGTCGGGAGCACAAAGGTTTTTGCGAATAATTAGCAGATCATCTATCACAAATTCAAACATATACAATAGATCAGGGAGTGAAAAGGACATTTCTAAATATTTATCGTAGAGTAAAAAATAAATTACTAATTTTGAATTCAAATTTTGAAGTTCACTTCTGGTTAAATTTTGAGCAGGGAATACGATAATACGAGAAAAAGAAACTAAAAGTAGAGAACGCACAGCATGTCTGATTAGGAATTCTATTTTTATTTGTTTTAAAGCAAAGTATAAATATAATAAAAGGGAGACCAACCTTGGATCGTCATCATATGAGGAGTATCAGTACTAATTCCAATTTTCAGTAAATCGGAAATAGTTATCGGTCATTTAAAAGAAACTTGGGTGCCCACATCGGACAGCTCATCGCCCAGATCTATAATATATGAGCATACTTTATGGGGCCTGCCACGCCTCCTGTTGTGTGTGAAACAGACATAATAAGAAAACCATGACACTACCCTGAATTTCCATTTTCAACATGTTCAAGAGTATAAAATTTAATTTATATAATGAGGTTTGTTAAAACAAGTTTCTTCCGTGAAAGCCATGATTCATTCAAATAATAGTCTGACCCCCCAAATGACAGCTTTATCATCTTGAATATCAAAGCTTGTTACGGCAAGTACTGCACTTGGTCTCTCTTCAGCTCCCGAGTCGGCGACGATTATTCTAAGGTATTCCGCTAGATTTGAAACTTTGTGTTGATCGAATGAGACATGGGACAACACTGACTAACAACCGTCGATCACTGGCAGTAGAACGAAGTGCGCTCCGAGGTATTCCGATTTGAGTTCCGGTATATAAAACCATTTAGTTTTATGGATATATAACCATATGTAGGTATGTACATATATACGTATAAATATATACGCATTATTTTGGCTAAGTCTGTGCTCCGTTTGGTCGCTAGGGTTTCTGTCTTTGCCGTTTGCTTGGTGCACGTGGGAGATATCAGTCCACGTGAATATTGTACTTGAGCAGGAGATGATGCAATTGACGTATGGCTCGACTACGCGCTGCGAGGAAACAGTGCCAGTCAAATATGTGTAGTTAGACGTGGCCCCAGGCAACAACTCACCAATATTGCAGCAACTGGCATATTCGGGGCAGCAGTGATTGCAGGCTTCCGGACCGCCACAGTCGGGAGTTTGGTTTGACTCTCCGGCGAAGCAGGACGTTGAAGGTTCGCCTTCACGGTACAGCCCGCCGCCAGCCTGACGTTTGCCCTTCTTCTCCTTCTCCTTTTGTTTATTTTCCTCACGTTTCTCCTTGCGACTCTCCTCCAAAACCTGTTGCTTTTGAGTTTGTACGTATCGGGGATGGGCTGGAACGCCACCGCATGGACCACAAGGCTCCAGGCGCTGTTCAATGACCGATTTGGGACGTCGCTTGCTCGGTACAGTGGGACACTCTGTTTGAGCAGTTTCACTTTAGATAGATGCTCTGCTATAATACGAAAGGCACTTGTACTTACCGCGGTCGAACTCATCCTCGCAGGTTTCGCAGGGGCACATCTTGTCCAGATTGCAGGCAAAGTAGCGCAGGCACTTGCCCCTATCGTCGACTGGCCGAGCGCAGGGATCTGGCTGAACGCAGCTGGGGGGTGGGCATGGTGGACAGCTGCCCTTGCAGCACTTCTTGCCAGTATCCATGGGACCGCCAGTCGCACTTGTCGACCCACCGCCGCAACAGGGATCACAGGGATCCTCTGGGCAGCGCGGTGGGTCGCAGCTGGGCTGGGCGGGGCAAGGCGGAGGGCAGACTGGATTCCGTGAACAGATTGAAGTGTTAAGTGGAAACGAGGATACCAGTGACGGCCCATTGCAGACCAGTCGTATGATGATCACAATATTGCCGGTCTGCTGCTTGCACAGGTTGAAGAGCGGCAATAGGCGTTTGGTTATCTCCGAGGTTTGGCACAATTGTTCGCGTCGCTCATTGCCGCGATCGTAGCATGCACAATTGTCCATGACGTCCTTGTTGGGTCCCTTCAATTTCGGCACTAACTGCAGCTGTTCACTCCAAACCTTTTCCCAGTTTATATTTTCAGCGTCAAACGATTCTCTCACCCGGTCGAAAAGTGGCTTCATTGGCAACTCGGTCAGCCCAATCAGAAATTTACAACGACTTGTTTTCTTCTTATACACATGTATCAAAAGCCGATCCTTGTCCGTTACTGGCGATTCCAGCGCGAATATACAACATTTGCAGCATTTCGGTGCCTTGGGATTTACACACGTTCCGTACTCGCGGTCACAGATACTCACAAACACCGTAGAACGGAACGTAATCTCTACACAAGTCGGATATTCCTCGGGCGCGCATAGGTTCTGACGTGTTATTAACAAATCATCAATCACAAATTCAAGCATATAAATCAAAGTTTTGGGGGCGAACGCGTTACTACTCTCTTTTTTAGAATCCATTCTGCGGGTGAAGAGATGAAATTCCAAAAATTTTGTTACAAAAAATTGTTTGTAATTTTGGCCGAGGTTGAAAATGAACTAGCCTAGATTTTGGAGCATCCTGTATATGAAACAAATGCCTGCTGAGTAAATATGTTTTATTTCTTTAAGCAACTGACATTCATATAGATATGTGTGATAAGGTATGCAAGGGATATAGTCAATCCTTAGTTTTAATTGATACATGATATCATTTCCAGATCTCGTTTGCCATTGCAATCTGCAAGAATTTAGAATTGAAACGCATTCATTTTGGGGTCTCTTTTATATCTAAAATCCTTTATTCAAATCCCGAAATTGTTCTACACAAAATTGATTGAGCTACTCGTAAATGTAATTTAAGTGGCGCTGCTACGGTCACTGCCTCCGTGTTGTGCCTTTCCAGCTGCCGCTGCAGCCGGGCAAAGCTCCGTCAAGTTTAACTAAAAAGCTTATAAGGCTTCTCAAGAGAGGGAATTGAGCGTGTATAACACAAAATACAGAATAGGAGAGCAATAAATACAGGAATTTTGCTTCATATATTTCTCTAAGCAGTGTCTGTGTGGGCACCTAAAAGCAAGCAGACCTCGAAGGCCATTCATGATAGTTGAGCTACTAAACGATACTAATGTCAGGCGGAATGAAAGGATGTAACTGGAAAAAGCTGCGGCCATTGCACAAATTCGACGCCGTAATGTAGAATGCCAGTGGCGCTAACCGCGATCATAGCACCCCAGAAGAGCATGAAGAGCAAGTTCTCCGTATTGAATTCGGATGGATATGTCATCGTGACAAAAAACATAGCGACAGCAATTAGGAGCACCGATGGGAACATATAATAGCGCCAGCCGCGTGGCGTCTCCAATGGCGATGGTTGGAGGATATTTTCGCTATCATTGACAATGTAGTTGCCCAAGAACAGATCGATGCCATCTTGACGCCTACCGTCTGCGAAATTGTTCAAGTAGTAGCGCACTAGAGAGTTCTTGCCATCGTTAAGAGCACCGGCCTTGGTGCGTTTGCCAGTCCGTGTGAAGTCCGTTTTGAGAGCACCAGTGCCCGAATATTGCAGCGAGACTAGATCCGCGTTGTCCGCCCAGACGCCCTTGAATATCGTCTCAAAGCTGGTGGACGCATTCTCGACCATTTGGCCGATGTGTAACACGCCCAGTTTTTGCAGCACGGCGGTAAGGGAGCGACGCGCCAGCATGCTCTGCACCACATTAGTTCGGTCGAGACAATCGATGCAGTTCGTACGGAACACGCCTTGCTGCGACGACACCAGGGCGCCATTGTCGAAGGCATGGAAGAAACCAAAGCTATCCTGCTCATAGGCAAGTCGATCGATTAGAATGTTAAGTCGATTCCAGCGCATTTTCCGGCACTCATGGTGAAAATCAAATGCCTCGTAGCGCACTGCAGAGTTGTTCAATTCGCGTACAAGTCGAGCAAATGTTGCCTCCAGCTCGCCCTCGACGCCTTTTTGGTTTATCAAATTGATAGCCACTACCTTGCCATAAAGTTTGAGCTGTGCGTTAAAATGCGCAGTGCATGCGGCCAGGTAATCTTTTCCTGGAGTCAGTCGCGGCTTGGGACTATAGCGCAACGTGGGTAGCTGCTGCCACTGAAAGGGAATGCTGCCACGCGTCTGCACAAAGCTTGTACGCTGGCCATTGAACTCGACAATCTGCTCTGTTTCCACAAAGTTTGCCACTTGGCCCAGGTCGTTGCTGCCACGACAGAAGAGTCGCGTGCCCGCACGCTCCACAGATCTCCGGCTGACAATGCTCCAGAAAAACGTTTGTCCATTAATTTGCACTTGGTTGATCGAGACAAAGCCTTGCATAATTGGCAGCTGGAAGCGCTGCATATTATTGCACTTGAATTGCTCCAGCACATAGCGGTTCCACACAAATCGCTCGTCGGAGCGTTGCAGCAGGCCTGGCATCACCTTTGGCACCTTATTTTCGTGTTGCCGTTGCAGACTCTGCGTCAGATCGTATCGGTATGAGAAGTAGTAGAATTTGGTGTCCAGCGTCTGACGCAACATTTTCAAGAAACTGGAGTTCTCTGAGCGCTGAATTGCATTTGGAATGTAGGGTATAATATCGTAACCTGCCAATCGCCAAACGATAGCATTGTTAAGAACTCCCACGAAAATGCGATGGGTTGCCACCAGCAAATAGTCGCAGCTAAGCAGATGTATTGTGCCCAGGATGCCGCAGATCCGTCTGGTCGGTCGCTGATTGATCAGCTGTGAAGTCTTGGGCTGCACTCGCGTGACCTTGTCGAGGCGACCAATAACCAAGAGCTCATCCTGTCCATTCGGCTCGACAATGAAGTTCTCTTGTGTTATGTACAGATTCATGTCATCGTACACATCGTTCTCGCCCTCCATGCTGCTGGCCAAATAATCCGCTCGTGCACCTACCAAATAATACAATCATATCTGATAACACTGTCTGACAACGTTGTTGTTATTGTTGTTGTTTGCTTACTGCTTTTTATGAAAAGTTCTTCCCACCGATGACGGCGCACACACGCAACACACACGCACACGAATTCAAGCACCGGCAGCAGCAAAATTAGCAGCAGATGTAATAACTGCAGTTTTGGGTTTGTTGATAGTTATGCCTGTCGTGTGTGTGATATTGTCGCCGAGGGAGCTATTTCAATTTTAAATATACGAAACAGCTGCAAACATGGCAATTTCAATAAACCTAAAAAACTATTTAACGAGGTGACGAAGGCACAGGCACTTTCACACAAACATAGTAGAGCACCAAAGCAATCGATGCATTATCGATAGTTAAAGCTGGCGCCATCTGTCATCTATTTTAGTAAGTAAGAGGGCGCGAAATACTTATGTTAAAATGATTATAAAGGAAGAAATGTTTCATAATTCCGCTAAACAAATTAAAAATTGCTTTGAGATTATATTCTTAAGTTTGATTACAAAAATATTCATAGCAAATTTACTCATTTATATAATAACGATAACAACGATAACTGTGTGTGCACATGTATTAATTATTAAGAACTATTTTCCCAGTGTGTACCCATTTTGGTAGGTAAATATGTATTTTGTGCATCTTTCAAAATCGAACGGACGACGCGATTAATAAAGCGGCGGATTGTAATATTTTTGCATATTGCATACAAAAACTATCTAAATATATATAAATTGATATAAATCTTGCAAGTCTTGCTAGTGTGCAATCAGTGCAGTGTACATTGTCGCACACAAACTAAACATTTATATATATACCTAAACTACAGTTATTCCTAATTGCAAAAGGGCTTGGCGTCATTCTTGAAATATGGATTTGACATCGGGTGCGAACGGCTCGCGCCAGCAGCCTCAGCGGAAATCAAACCAAAATATTCAAGTCTATGTGCGCGTCAGGTGAGTTTTAATTTAGCCTATTCAATATTTATTGATGGCTAATGCTGAATATGGTGCTATTTTTGCAGACCGCTGAATTCGCGGGAACGCTGCATTCGCTCCGCGGAGGTCGTGGATGTAATGCCGCCGCGTGAAATAATAACTCGGCACACGCTCGACTCCAAGTTGACCAAGAAATTTACGTTTGATCGGACTTTTGGTCCGGAATCGCGACAATGCGACGTCTACAGCACGGTCGTGGCACCTCTCATCGAGGAGGTGCTCGCTGGATACAACTGCACGGTATTTGCCTATGGCCAGACGGGAACTGGAAAAACCCATACCATGGTTGGCAATGAGTGTGCCGAACTGAGGTCCACCTGGGAAGATGTAAGTGAGATCTACAACTAAAGTTGCGCCTGCGCGGTACAGTTGCGTTTCGTTAGAAACCTTTATTGACCTGCGAAAACAAGTTTTACCACTTTGTTTTTGACCTCTCAAATGTTGTCTTTTGATTCTGAGAATTTCAAACCTTTTTCAAATTTGCACACGCCTCTCTTATAGGACTCTGAAATTGGCATTATACCGCGTGCGCTCAGCCATTTGTTTGATGAGCTACGTATGACGGAGTTGGAGTTCACGATGCGCATCTCCTATTTGGAGTTATATAATGAAGAGCTGTGCGATTTGCTCTCAACCGATGATAACACTAAGATTCGTATATTCGATGATAGTACGAAAAAAGGTTCGGTAATTATACAGGGTCTCGAAGAGATACCTGTCCATAGCAAAGACGATGTGTACAAGCTGCTGGAGAAGGGCAAAGAGCGCCGTAAAACGGCTACCACACTAATGAATGCTCAATCCTCTCGTTCCCATACCGTTTTCTCAATTGTGGTTCACATACGTGAGAATGGTATCGACGGAGAAGAGATGCTGAAAATTGGCAAGCTCAATCTAGTAGACTTGGCGGGCAGTGAAAATGTGTCCAAGGCGGGCAACGAGAAAGGCATTCGAGTACGAGAAACAGTGAACATCAATCAGAGTCTGCTGACGCTCGGACGTGTTATAACTGCCTTGGTTGATCGCGCCCCTCATGTGCCTTATCGTGAGTCCAAATTGACTCGCCTGTTGCAGGAGTCGTTGGGTGGGCGTACCAAGACTTCAATTATAGCTACTATCTCGCCTGGCCACAAGGACATTGAGGAGACGCTCAGCACACTTGAGTACGCACATCGAGCCAAGAATATTCAGAACAAACCGGAGGTTAATCAAAAACTGACCAAGAAGACAGTACTCAAAGAGTACACCGAAGAGATTGATAAACTGAAACGAGATTTGATGGCAGCACGCGACAAGAATGGCATCTACCTGGCCGAGGACACATACAATGAGATGATGCTTAAAATGGATTCGCAGACTCGTGAGCTAAATGAAAAAATGCTGCTCCTCAAAGCGCTGAAGGATGAGTTGCAAAACAAAGAGAAAATCTTCAATGAGGTCAGCATGAGTCTCGTCAAGAAGACCCAGAAGCTCACTCGCACTGAGCAGAACTTAACAGAGACCAAAGGCTCACTGCTGCTCACCAAGAAGGTGCTCAGCAAAACGAAGCGTCGTTACAAGGAAAAGAAACAGCTGGTCGAGTCGCACATGAAGACCGAACAGGAGCTGACAACGCAAGCCAATCAAATCCTAGAAGTGGCCGACATGGCCTCCAATGATACGCATCAGCTATTAGGCACCATTGAGCGGCGTCGCACTGTGGATGAGAAGATTCGCAGCACGTGCGCGCAGTTTACGGAACGCATGCGTGACAATCTAGAGGTTCTCGATGGCAGTCTTAATCAGTACCAAGAACAACAGGCTGGCTCCACGCAGCAGTTGACGGACGAGCTGGGTATTGATGAATTTAAATACTTATCTTAGTTGTATGCTTATCTAGTTTAATTTCTCCCGCACAGCAAACTGCACCAACGTACACAAGCGACTGGTGGCCAACGCCACCACGAGCATCGACAATTTGCGTACAACTTGCTTGGAAGCCTTGGCAGCACATGGACAATTGCAGGCACAGTTTGCGGCAGCTGTTGCTAGCAGTGGCGATGCCCATTGCCAAGCGCTAGTAGCACAGCTGTTGGAGCAAATGCAGCAGCGCAAGACGCAGATAAGCGAGGATATAATGGCCAATTTGCAGGAGCTGGAGGCGAACAATGAGCGTCACAAGGCAGCGCTGGACAGCATGCGCGATGGCTTCTCGCCAATTATTGAGCGTAACGCAAAAGCATTGCAGCAGCATGTGGAACTGGTTCAACAGCAATTGCAGCAGCTGACAGCACTGAGTGCGCCGGATGCGGAGGAACTGCAACAGCTGCAGGCTGAACTGGCTTACGAAGAGGAGCTGGCAAAGCAGGAGGGAGAGCTGCTTCAGCAGCTGGAGCAATTGCAGCAGAAGCGTGCCAAGAACACAGTCAGCATGGGCTCACGTGTGGGCCAACTGAAACGCAGCCATGTGGCGGTCAACGAGCAGGCCCAGCAGACTGGCAACAGCATGCAGGCCTATGCCATGGAGGGTTCTGTGGCTGCGCAGGCGGCACGCGACGAACTGTGTAGCCAGCTGAAGGCTGCAGTGCTGTGCGTAGATCACGGCGTTGCCAAGTGCTCCACACTGCAGATTCAGCTAGAGAACCTGAACAAGGAGAGCGCCAAGCATGCTGAGCACAGTATTCAAACGGCTCGCATGCATGAGCAGCAAATGCGACAGATGTGCTCGGCCAGCGACGAGCGAGCCGAACAGCTGCGTCACGAGCAACAGAAACAGCTTGCAGCAGCCACCGAAAGTATCCATAAGATTATCTCGGATGACGTTAAATTGGGCCATGGGCATGATGCCATCACTGCCGATCTCATTAATAAACTCTCGAATCAGACAAAGCAGCATGCGATATTGCAGCGGCAACAGTTGGAGACTTGCCACAAAGACCTCTCGAATTTCCATCAGAGCGAGCTGAAAACTTATACGCCAACTGGCACGACCCCATCAAAGCGTGACTTTATTTATCCACGCACCTTGGCAGCCACATCGCCGCATCAGGACATTGTGCGTCGCTATAGGCAGGAACAGGACTGGTCGGATTTGGACACCACAGCCACCATCGATGAGGTAAGCTGTGAATTCATTTATCGTGCATTTCACTTGCATAGCTAAAATTCAATTGGCATTTCAGTGCAGCGAGGGTGAGCCAGAGGAATCGTTGAATTCTGTTCAAGAATTGTCCGAAACGGAGACCATTATGAATTCCACGCCCATTGACCCCGTCAACGGAGGAAATCTAAAGGCTCGAGTTACCAGAAGCGGATCCAATTCGCTTAAGCAGCCACTTGTCAGCAAACGTAGCAACTCTCTGTCCAGTTCACTGACGCCCAATAAGAATTCGTCACGCAATTCACCGCGAAACTCTCCTCTTTGTTCGCCAGCCTTCAATCGGGTGAGCTATAAATACGAACTGTTAACTAGTAGAGCAATCATAATTCCAATTGTATTCATTTTCTTCTCCCTCCGCACAGCACAACAACAAAGAGAATGTGGCCCAGTAGTCCGCCAATTGGAGCGTTTCTTCTCTATTTGCCTGTTCCTTTTGATTTTAAATTTTACTTTTGCATTTTATTAACTCGTGAAATTCTTATTAAATTTATTATGCACATATATTTTTACCTTAAATAAGCACGCCCTTAATACACTGAATTAAATTGAATCTGGTATATGAATTGAAAATCTTGTATAATTTTTGGAATAATTAAAATCGAACCACTTCGGAGTATTTTATTTTCATTTAAGAGACCTATTCGTCCTCCTGCTCATCGTCATCGTCCTTGAGTATGCCCAGGCGCCGTGCCACTTCCTTAACATTGGCTATGAACTCCTCCTGCACCAGATTGAAGCTCATGGCCAGCAGCGCGATGCCAAAGAGCAGATACAGCGAGCAGTAGGCAATGGACTGCTGCGACTCGTCCTTCACGCCCTTGTCGGGCACAAAATCTCCGAAGCCTGCAGGAGAAGTAATGCGAGTTATTGCTGTACATGGAACATTGATTAGTGATCAGCGAGCACTCACCTATTGTGGTCAACGTGATGAAGCAAAAGTAGGCAGAGTCCAGGAACGACCAGGTCTCCCAGGCGTTAAAGAGCGCAGCGCCACCCAGTATATAGCTGACTACCAGAAAGACGCATAGCCAGATGGGCACCGGCCGATCTTTGGGCACCATGTCGTCGCCATAGTCGTCGCCGTACATTGAGTCCTCCTCGTCGTAGTCGTAGCTGGGACGACGCCTGATCTGGCGCTGCACGGGAAAGCCCATGGGTGACATGATGCGTGGGGAGGGCGGCAACCGGCGTTCGCGACGACGCTCCCGACGCGGCTCTCTCTCTCGATTGCGGGAGCCATGACGCACGGGATAATCCTCGTACAGGCCGTTGTCTTCGCACATGGACAACTCGTCGAAGCTCTCCTCCACATAGTCTTCATAGCGTGGCGAACGTGCGCGCCGCTGTCGTTGCGACGGGGCCGGATCGTAGTCTGGCGGCTCCAGATGGTTGCCATATCGTGAGGATTGACGGCCCAGACTGCCAGCACGTCGTCCATTGGGTCGTAGCTGTTGCTGATGGTGGTGGTGGTGGTGGTGCGAAGGTGTTGGCTGCGGCGAACGCTCTCGCTCCAGTTCCCTTTGACGATGGCGCTGACGATGCGCCGACCTGGGCATCGATTGGCTACGCGGAGCATTGCGAGATTGCTGCCTGCTGCTGGCCAAGTCGTCGTCCTCCAGCGCATAACGATTGTGTATGATGGGCGTCTTGCGAACCACATCCTCATCCACGTCTTCGTAATGAGAGGAGGCGTGGCTATGCCGCGGATCCACACTCTTTGCACGCCCACGACCTGGAACCGAATGCAAGCGATCCAGCTCTCGCGAGGCGCGCGTCTCCTGCTGCTGAGGAGAGCGAACCGAGCGCGCACTCGCTGCCCGCTTGGCCGGCGGCTGCATGTCGCTGAAGTCATCGATGGAGCCATGTATGTGGTTTCTCGAGTGGCCCAGGTAGCGCTCGCGCTCCACGGTGTGCCGATCCCGCATTCTGTCCCGCTGGCGCTGCCGGCTGCTGTAACGGTTAGCTCTATTCAGCGTCTGCGGCTCGTACTCATCCCCGTAGATGGTGTGACGCTTGCGAGGCTCATGCTGCAGCGGCACGTGGTATATCTGTTGGCGACGTGGTCGTCCTCCACTGCCCCGATAGCCGCCCCCGCCGCCAAAGTCGCGATCACGTTCATCGTAGTTCCGGCCAAACGTACGTAGCTCTGGGTCCGAGTAGGCGTGACCCAAGGAGGGACCCAGTCCAGAATCATTGTTGGAGCGCTGCGTCATCTTCATGGAACGCCTGAACGTCGGCGGCGGCTGAGATCGGGACGTAACGCGCTGCGAACGCATGCGAATCGATCTTTGTCTCGAGCGTCGGTTCCTGGAACGCCTGGCCGAACGGGTGCACACATAGCAGCAGATGCGCCAATAAAGAAACCTGCATGGCGCACAGACAGAGGAGAACCATGTACACGCTAGCTACAGCCGTGGGAGCACGTTGAACTCACCGAAACGATGTGGCCATCACATCTCCAATGTTTGACAGACAGAGCAGCATCAATGGGATGCCCACGATGGCATAGAAGATCGTTGTCACCTTGCCCCAGTCTGTGCGCGGTGATATGTGGCCATAGCCTGTCCAGAATCGGAGTCGGGGTTGCAGCCAATCATGTTACATGTGAGTGAACAAGACCAAAACAAAACATATTTAATGCGACAATATAATGTGGATTATGTTTGATTTAAATGGGCTCATTGATTCAGGGAGGGTCAGGCAGAGGGGGGATATATACTCAACTGCTTTATGGGCATTTCGTTAAGTAACTTAATTAAGTTGCCTTCAAAACATATAAACAAAATGGATTTATCTTCAGTTGTGCCTTGAGCTCTAGACATTATTATCTATTCGCTGGCAAATTGGCGAATTTCTGGGCATGCTAATGGGCACAACGTGCCTAATCGACCTGCTTTTAGGAAGCTAATCTATTACCGTCTCCCCCACGCAAGTACGAAATGGGCTTTTCAAGTTGTGCCGCTGCGGAAGTGTTTGCATTCGCATAGGCGCCCCGGCTGATGGGCAATGGTGGGTGCGGCGTTGACTTAGACTAAACAGACGTCGCGAGGCGTCGGTCATTAAACCCATGAAAGCCAAAGCAAAGTCATTTAATGCCAGTTCCATATTGGGCATGTTGCCTGAAAGAGTTCCCACCATCAATCTAAAATCTAAAACTCATCTTCGGTCAATCGCGTTTGACCTTGCGTTTGTTTTGCATGTATTTTGTGAAAAATGATTCTAACTTTTGATTTCGTTGGATATTTCCTGCCTCACCCCCTGCCATGCAATCAAATCCGAAGCTGAAACTATTTTAGAGGTCATTCACGTGGACGTTCAGTGGGCCAATCAACCTGTGTGCAGCAAAGTGTAGCCGAAAAAAACCCAAAAAACGAAATGAAGCCATATGCTGCACGATCTGAATGATAAGGCAATTGCTGCTGCACCAAATCTGGGCATGATCAATAAACGAACTCTAATTATACTCCACAAATTCTGGCATTAAACTGAGCTGTAAAATTTTGTAAACTCATTTGTGAACTCAATTTAATTTCCAGGAAAATGTTTTGTAATCACCCAAAGGTACCCTTCATGGGGTCTAACGATCGTTCACAAAGCGATTTCAATATTTATGCGATTTCTACGTGATCATTGTGGACATGTCCCAATCGATTGCAGCAGTTCCTGGGCGGATCGCTGACCACACAGAACACAGAGTGCAGATCACTGATCACTGATCGACGATCACTTATCGGTTTTTTATTTGCGGTTTGGCAGTCTCTTGGCATGGATGAATCAATGCTAAATACGTGGACTGCCTGCGCGCCGATCAAAGCCGATCGCTGATCGCTGTTAAATACGGCGTGTCTTGTCTGCCTCTGTCTCTGCTGCGATCTGGCTGCTCTGTCTCCTCTGTCTGCTCTGTCTGGCTTGTTTGCGTTGATTCATTAGCTGTTGGCAGTGCGGCACAGTGGGCCTGATCATATGCTGATCGCTGGCCAATGGCAAGTGCAGTGGCTGGTCCCACTGTGCCCGGCCATGTGCCGTCCTCGCCCAGCCACACTCGACTGACTTTAGTGCGTCGTCGTTATGCTTGTCGTTGTCGTTGCTGTCGTTGTCGCTGTCGCTGGCCCATTGTTATATAAGTAGCGTGTGCCGCTCGCATTGCCGAATTATTCTGTTCGCAACGTTATACGAGAAATACGGGTCAGTGTGTGAACCAGGCAGAGCCACAATAAAATAATAACCAGAGCTCTCATTGAATCGCGGTTAACTGCAAAAGCATGCGAAAACATTGCCTCATCGTGCTGCTGGCTGCCCTCATCGGCCAGCTGGCCATTGTGTCTGCAAGATCGGCGGAGGATCATTGGGTGTGGCGCACCTACAGCAGGAGGGAGCGCGCCTTCCACGACAAGGACATCGATCGCAGTGGCTCTCTGCGAAAGCCCAACCAAAATCAGCTGAGACGCGAGCCGACAACACGGCGACCGCTGCCCGGCGAGCCGGAGAACGATGAGATCGAGGACTATGTGGATGTGGAGCCCACAGTGACGACGTCGCCCAACGTGGGCACGCGCCAATACAATCCCTACCCCAGTGGCAATCCATATGGCGGATTTGGTGGACAGCCAGCTAATGGAGGCCAGTTTGCGGGACTTGGCGGCTTTGGAGGTGGCAGTCCAGGTGTGCTGGTTGGCCCGGGAGGACCGACGGGCATTATAGGCCGACCACCCGTAAATCCCAATGTCTACCAGCCTGGCTTCGGCGGTGCACAGAATGGATTAGGAGCAGGCAATTATCCGGGTGGATTCGGAAACGCGGGCGCCGGTGCGGGCTATCCAGGACTGGGTGCTGGACTAGGAGGCTATCCAGGACTGGGTGCTGGAGCAGCAGCTTATCCCGGATTTGGCGCTGGCGGAGCAGCTTATCCAGGTGTGGGCTCAGGCTTTCCAGGGCAGCCCGGTGGACAGCTGGGTGGCGTCGGCGGCTTCGGCCAGTTTGCTGGTGCTGGCAATCAATATCCGTTTGGCTCCTATCCTGGCACCAACTACAACAACAATCAGTTTGGACCACAAACCGGTCAATATCCCGGACTGGGCCAATACCCATCCAATCAGTACGCGGGACCGCAGTACACGGAGGGCTACGGCCTGGCCAACTTCGGGCCGCCGGGTCTGCCACCCACAGGATTTGGTGGCAACTATGCGGGTTACGGCTACGACGAGAAGTCGCCCGCCGTGGCTGAGGGCAAGAATGCCAAAAGTGTGTCCGTCAAGCCAGCGGCAGTAAATGATAAGCTAAGTAAGAAGATCTAGAGCAAGATCTAGTAGCGATTCTCCCTCTCATAGAGTTTAGTGCTTAGGATTAGATTTACGTTTAATGCGAATAAAATTGTGTGGAACACTCACCAATTGTGGTTATGACTATGATGGAGTAGAAGAGCGAGCCGGCGAAGGTCCATTGTGATTTGAGCAGATCTTCGTCGCCATCCCAGCCGTCTGTCTTGATGGCCGTCATGATTTGCTTCTCGAAGTTGGCCAAGTGCTTGCTCACATTCGCCATCCAATCGCTCTCGCGCAGCACGAGCGCATCGTCGGAGAGCAGCCAAATGCGCTCGGTGAGATTGAAGCGCAGATTCCGTATGTCCCGCTTGACCTGCTCGGGCAGTGCTCTTGGGTAACTAACTCTCTTGGGGAATTGGAATAGCCAAGGCAATCGCTCACCTCAATTTCGTGCGGCCGCTCGAGGTGCTGAAACAAATAGGCGCCGCCCACACAATACGAGACGACGAGCAGCACGAGCAGCACATGGGAGACGATGCAGCTGAACACCTTCCACGAAACACAGATGGCCGTCACACAGCGTCCACGCTCCGGCTTCACCGGCTCCAACATGTGCGGCGGCAGGGACTGGGCTCGCCTGCTCGACATGCCGATGCACCCAAAGGGCTATACGTCTTCCCTTGGCTAATTTCGCGGTTCGCTGCGCACAAATTATGAAATTGGGAAACGGAATTTGAGAAAAGCGCACAAAGTGACAAAGTCGACTAATGGATGCGCTACAATCAATGCGAATACCCTATATTTGCTGTGAAAGGGTATATAAATCAGAAATCAGGGCAAGGCACGGATGAGGCAGCAATTTACAATTACAGGTGGGTCAAGAATGGGAATGGGAAAGCCCAAATCTCACACATGTTCATTAAAATTTGTCTAAATATTTATTTAGTCGACTCGCACCGACGGCCTCGCAAGGTCGGGTAAGTGGTTTGAGAGGGACGCAAACTTGCGGCCGTGTTTTATGGAAACTATTTTGGGCAACAACATCAATCTCATCAGCACTGCCAGCACAGACAGATGGATGGTTGGACAGGCGGACAGACGGACAGAGCCAACCAAGCAGGGCGAGCTGCTAAGAAATTTTTACTTTTCATAGTCTAAATACTAGCCAGACAGATGAACCATATGCACATCTATATACAATATATGTATATACTCAAATATTTATACAGAACTTGATGAAGAGAGAGACGTAGCAACATATGTGTATAAGATGTCTAAATAATTAGTTTCTTTGATTTCATTTGATTTCCTTAATGGGCAATTATCTGTTGAAATTTAATGAACTTGTTGCCCGTTGAGTGCTGAAGGCATCATTTACATTTATGTATGCGAAATTTTCTTGAACCGTACCGCACTTGATATATTTCTCTTTTCACTCCAAGTACTTCCAACAGTCAATTCATTTCTGTTCTGTGAGCACCGTTGCGTCTCGACACTACGTAGCGATCCCGACGACTCTCCAAAGATTACTGAACTATTTCTCTGATCAGCAGCGATCGGCGATCGGCGAGTGGTTTATTTTAGTTGCTTGTAGTTTTTCTATTCTGAATATTTTGGAATACTTTTTGTTTACTTTTTGGCATAGCGCGCAGTTCACTTGTTCTCCCGAGAACAAGAGCTACGACCAGCAGCTGATCTCAGACTAAGGAAATTGTGTGCAGTTTCTCTTGAGATTTTATGGTAATGGGTAGTAAAGTCTTCATAGAAATCTCTTAATATTCTATGTCATATGGGTGCTTGTTAAAGTTTATAGATTATAAAGTGCTAATTACGGAAAATCGATTAAAGATATATAGCTATATAGACATATAGTGTACATATGTCAATTAATCAATCAAAGTACTGATATTCAAAGTCTATGGGCTTGCCAGGTCTCAGACTCTCATGTGTGCCATAGTTCTGCTCCTCCGCCCAATAGTTTCTGTAGGCGCTGATGCGTTCCGCCCACTGCTCGATCACTTCAGGTATGGAACCATATTCGCCTCCATACTCGACGGGCAAATACCTTTGTGGAGTGGCAGAGAATGGGAGTAGAATCAGAGCTGTATCAATTTATTGGCTATTTATTTTAGAGTATTTATTTAGAATTCATCAATCGAAATCTAGCATGCGAAATGAGCCATCCAGACCGAAGTAACTCTGGCAGTCTATATTGGCGGCGTTATCGTCCCTTAGCTTCTCGTTGGTGCCAAAGAGATGCGATTGCTCGAAGTAGTCCCGGTAGCTCAGCATTTTGGACTCCATTTGCCCAATGATGTCCTGCATTGAGCCTCTGCCGCCTCCGTACTCCTGGGGCAAATAGTCGCGTTTGACGCACTCAAAGATCGCCTCCGGATCGGAGCTGACAGAAACCTGCAAAGAGTTTCATAAAATAAATGAATATCTAATCTAATGAATATGACTCCGATTCTTAATCTTCGCTGGAAAGAAGGCACGCAGCGAATTGAAGCCGCTTTCAAACGACGCCGGCACATTAATGAAGTGAATCCCCTTCTGCCGTGTGGGCATGGCCTCATCCGCAAAGGCTGAGAACTTGCTGAGCAGCTGCGGCTGCAGTGCAAACAGGTGGGCAGCGGTTACTCCGGCCATGTCCATGATCTCGATATAGCCGCTGACATTCGCATTGTCGTCTTCCAGCATCATGATCTCACCAAACATGGAGCCCACTCGAATGATGTCCTGAAACTTGAACTTCTGCGTGTCGTAAGACCCGGCTCGAATGATGGTCACAGCCGGACCTGTGTCGCCCACATCCAAGGGTATCCTTAATATAACACTTTGAAGAGAAAACTTTATTTGGACGATCTAGTTTAGAGAATTTTCGTTGTGTACCCCATCCGAATGATTTCCAGCACCTGAGCATCGTCGGCTAAACGATGCTCATTGAACACCTCAGGTATGCTAGCCTGCAGCGTGTAATACCGCTCAATCTTGTGCTTAGCCTTCTCCAAGCTGAACTTGCTACCACGCAGAAATCCCAGCAGGAACTGATCCGTGAGGCAGGAGCAGAGATGCGGCTGCTTCAGCAGCCATTCCCGTAGAGCAGCAATATCCGAGGGGACACGATCCGGCACCTCGTTCAGCTCATCCATAGCTTTACGTTGAAGTTCCGCTGGCAACGGGCGTATTCCGGTGAACTCCTGTCTATTGCTCATGGTAATCATATGCATACTGACATATCGATCAAATCCAAATTACTCACAATGCAATTTTAGCAGGGAGAAGCCCTATTAGACTGATACGATAAGAAACAAAGGCAAGTATTTGAGCTAATTTAGCCGTAGATTAGTGTTTTCCTAGTAACATTTTGTTGTTAAGAATCTTATCTCAGTTTTGCCAGCTGTTGAGCTCCAAAATAAGTTGGAAGTGGATAAATGTGGGCTAAACAGGCTAAAATGTATGAAGACATGCTGGAATAGCTAGATGAAAAATTTGAGTAAATCAAACAAACGAAAAATAGCAAATATATTAAACAAATTATTATTTTTCTAAGTATTTCCTCTAAGTATAACCGGTATGAAATTATTCTAAGTGTTACCTCAAAGAATTTCTTCCAAGTGTTTCCTCTAAGTATTACCTCCACGAATTTCCTCTACGTATTTCCTCCAAGAATTTCTCTTCAGAATATCCTCTAAGTCTTCTCTTCATTTCACTTTACTTCACTCTACTGCACTGTACTGCACTGCACTGCACTGACCCCGACTAGTTCTGGACGACTGAAGAAATGCTGCAGCTGCTGCCCTTTATATAGGGCGACATTCACTCAATGCCTAGGTCGCGCTCAAATGAGATCGGTGACAGGCATCATAAGTGACCAATGCATAGGTGACCAATGGGAGCACTCTCTGCTGCTGCAGAGAGCTTCGTTCTACTCAAATAAAAATACGAAATGAATACTGCTGCATAAATATGCTTATGCATATACCTAACATACAGAGAGTCAGACGGAGAGACTTACTGAGAGATAGACAGGGCTAGCTAGATCTAGCCTGGAAAAGGCTAAACTGGCGACAATTGCAAAGAGAATTGCTGATACAATAATATATATTAAGAATATAAGTACTAACAAGATTTATCCAAATCAATCATGAAATTAATTAAAATATTAATCTAATTTGTATTAATATTATACAAATGGACTTTGACTTAATATCATTCCCCTTGGAACTACATAAGGGTTAACAATGCGTAGCAATTTTGAATGCTAACTAACAGGAGCAATAAAATGCGCCAACTGCTTGCTGTTAGTGATGAACCAGCTGAAAAAGCAGAAATCTTCCCCAAATGTATCAATATTTATTAATTGAAGTCAATAAGTATGTTTAAAAATTGTAAATAATTTAATACACTTATTAAATTGAATATTACTTGCATACATTTATAAAAATTGTGACTCGCTCTACACTGTGTCGCGCTAACAGATACATAAATATCGACCATCTCTAGCACTTGGCAATAACATTGTGTGCTAACGGCAACAGTCGACTGTTAGCTAACAGCACCCCATAGTAAGTTAACAGCGCCTTTCAGCAGACGCACTCATAAATACAAATAGAAGTAGATAAAATAATCAAAATTGAAAAGCGCTAATTTGGTAAAATTAATAGCGCGCGTTTTAAGTACGTTTACAATATCAAAATTAAGTTAAGGCACAGGGCTTTTTAAACGAAACCCCGTGCGATTTAAATGCGCTTTCAAGTCAGCAATTTCGAGACGTAAATTGCATTGCAATTCAATACGGCTGCCGCATTGCTTAAATAATACTAAAACAAAGTAAGTTTGCCAAAATACAGAACTAAAAGTGTGCGTGGGGTCATAAGCTAATGACAGTTGCAATCAGCAAAGGGCGTCGCAAGTGCCACATGCTACGGCAACGGCTACGGCAGCCGCAACGGCAGCAAACAGTCCGTGTGGGTGGCATTTGCCCAGCGGGTGGTTGGGTGGGTCACATGCGACCCCCCATGCGTCAAGGGCAACCACGGCGCGCCGCTGCAAGGTGTCGTAAGTGCCGCGAATTGCCATTCAACAATTCAGCAAATTTTAAGACTTTAATGCCATGGATCTTGTTTTCGCAAGCACTATGAGCCGGGCCGTGATTCATCCACATCGTAAATCGGCAGATTGACGTAATGTGCATATGCAAATGTGTTAAAACTTTCAATTTGTGTGCTTTCTATTGCAGCCAACCCGTTTCTGAGATCCACCTATCGGAGTTATAATGCAAAACAATCCCAGTCCACAGCTACCATGCAAGGGCATTTTAAAGACTTCGCGCAGCTTTGACAAGTCGGGCGCCAGGTGAGCGCAAGCAACTCTGACCTTTTAGATTAGCCAGAAGGGCTAAACACAGAATTCGCTTTTTTCGTAATGCTTGCAGTTTTCGCAAAAGTGCCAAGTTCGATGAGCTAAATGTGCTGCAAACATTTCATCCAGTCGACAAGGATTACGGACACATGAAAATCGATGAGCCAAAAACACCTTACAACTACACGGAGCCATTCAATGAGAACAAAGACGAGCTGGACACCGAGCTGCTGGTCGAGAAGTATATCAAATATCCATACCCCCCTAGCGGGCGTCACCTGATTCTGTATATTTATATCTCGTTACAGACTACGTATTGCTGCCAGCTCACAACAGACTTCCCAAAGCATTGACGATGAAGGGTCTTCCGGCGATGATCAGCCCATTAGCGAAGAGGAGCGACGTAATATGAAATGCTATACATATGTATAAACAATGCCCACATATTTCTCTAAAATATTTGCGTCATATTACAGAACGGCGTCGTGAATTCGAGAGGCGTCGCAAAGCGCATTATCGCGAATTCGAGGCAGTTAAATTGGCTCGCAAATTGATTCAGGAGGAGGACGATGATGATGATGAGGATAATGATGGAGCGTCTGGCTCCATTGAGGCCTCCAGCTCCGCCAGCTATGCGAGCTGCTCAAACCAAAAGCCAAGTCCAAAAGCAACCTCATCCGCGTCCACCAATGCCAGCAATATCAGTACCAACAACATGGAGCTGGAGCCATCCCACAATTAATAGCAATACTTAAAAACAATATCAAACAGGGTTCTAACTGGCGTTAATTGTTGATGTTTATCGTTGTCCGCGTTGGCAGCTCATCCGAAACTTAATTTATTGCTACGTGATGAATTGAATTGAATTTACATTTACATTTACCCAGCGGGTCGGGTAACGTTCGTATGTTTCAAATCGCAGCCGGCGCTAAATTGTGCTTTCCATCAATGAAAATATATATTGCAAATGAAATAGAAATCTAATGAAATTACGCTGCTGGATATTTTACAACTAAAGTGCACATTATAAACTAATATACGAGTAAATACACATATATATAAATTGGTAGCGTTATATATAGTCGAATGTTTCTTTGATCTGATCTACTATTTGTTCTCAATCGAATAACTGAACCCAAATCTTAGTCCAAAACTCCAAGCAGAACGCATTCATATGCATTTAATTTTCAATAAGTGGAAATTTAATTTCTCATCACACACAAACATATATATACACACACATACACACACACACAAAAGTGCCACAAAAGAAAAGTAAATAATGATAAGAATGTAAGCCGAATGAGGAAAAGCGCATAGGAAAAACTTGTATTGGAGTCTGGAGCATGAAATTGAAATTGAAATTGATTTGGCCTTACGTTTAGTTATTTATTAACAAAAAAAAAAAACGATGTACTATTATTATAACTAACTATGATAGTTACGATTACGATTATTGTGTGAATATAATAGTTTTTAGCAATGCGATGCGAAAGTTTCAATAAAGAGCAATGTGAAATCCTTTGTATAAACCATAAATCGACTAGCAGATACCCTACCTTTGTATAAATACAAATTATAATGGAAATATACACTCGTGCAGCATGTTGCATCAAGCGAAACGCTAGGCTCCCACATTCCTGAAATCCCTTTAAGGAAAACACATAATCAGAGGCCAATTTTTTCTCTCGTCGCGAGTATTCAGAAACTTGCCATTTATTTATATTTTATTTCATTGTTTTGTTTTTTCTTTTCTTTATATATATAGATATATGAATATACATCAAATTGTATATATAAGGTAAGTCCATTTGATTGATTCGTCATAATTGGTTTTGCTTTTTGTTTCTTTTTGGGTAAGTCTGAGTGTTTGTTTCATTATAGACGGTCGTCCGAGCGGCAAACCAGGTCGCGCACAAAGTTCTTGAACTCCCCGCACAAGTGGAGCAGGCAAAGGCATCCTCATTTGTTCACCTGCCGGCCGAGAGCGAACTGCTATGCGGACCTGTCCAAGTCGCCCGGCGACATAATTAGTCACATAATCCATTTTTCTTAGAGTATGTATGTTGTATATATGTATCTGATAAACTCACTGAACCATCGAACTTAACGGACTATCGACATTTTTTTTTATGCTCGTTAACAATAAATTCGTAATATATATGTATATATAGAACAAAATAATATTCACAAAAAATCATGCAAACTCAAACTATTTTAACAATAAAACTCAATGCGAAGCAGCGCCCAGAGTCAAGTCCAACGCAAACCTAAGCTGAAGACTCTATAAATAGGGCTCCATTGATTCAATTTACAATTTTAGCCAGCAGTATAGAGTCTTAGGTCAAAGGTCTGTTCGACCTGTTCCAGGCGTGACTGCTCGCACGGTCTATAGAGTATATAAATAGATAAATTTATAAATATGTTAGTTTTTTTTTTAAACATTTATAATTATAACAAGTTTTCATTTTCCATATCATATCCGTTTCATTTGCTAGGTCTCAACTTAAGTGATAAATCATTGGCAACATAAAGGTTTGAATCTATGCTCCAATATACTATATCTATATGCTGTCTGCATATAGCGCCCATATATCGAGTTACGTCTGCTCAATGGTGACGATATATGAGCTCCTACGTGTTTATAGAAGTAATGGGCGTACTTCGTACCCTGATATTCGTTTCGTTTTGGCATATTCATATACATAATGATAAATAGATAGATTGATAGATAGATAGATAGATACATACGTATATAAAGTTGACTTTGGGTTAGTTAAGTTTTAAAATTAGTATAACAAAATACATATAGTTTTTTGCTTTGATTCGTTAGTCGTCGTTTTAGTAACATATACATGATCGTTTTTAGTATTATATGATGTGGGTTCCATTGATAAAAATTTGCATTTTCCGTTTGCTTGATGAGCTCCACGTGATCGCCTTCTTAGGCTCCGAATATGTGCTGAGTGCCGGGTGGCACCTTATAGCTGGGATAAGAGTGGTTCAGCTGATGCTTGGCAAAGAAGGGTGTGTAGTCCTGTTCGACAAGGAAGAGAGGCAAGGATGTGATGATAATAGTTATATAATTACCATACAGGTTAACTGAGAAGCTCTGTGGATTTAGAGTTTCACCTCTGGTATGCTTCACTTACACGATTGACTCTACGGGGACGGCAAACGGGGCCCAGCGCCAACAGGCGACGTTCCTCGTTTTCGCGTACAGCAGCTTCCTTATACTCCTGTGGTGGCCATTTCAAATCTCCGCGCAATTTGCTGCCTCCTGCAATGAGACAGATAATGAGATTAGTCCACTAGGCGCTCCTCCTCCTCCTCCTCCTGCTGGTGCTCACCTCGATAACTGACGGCAGCAGGCTGCGAAGTGTAGACTGGCGCTGGCTTCTGGGAGACGGGCGCCTCCTTGCGCAGCGTTATGATGCCAGGACTGGCGCCACGATAGCCATGCTGCTGATCAGTCTGATCCAGCGAGTAGGGCAACTGTTGCTGCTGCTGCTGCTGCTGCTGCTGTGGCTGCGAATAAGAATTGTATTGTGGTTGAGCATAGTTAGCACCACCATTTTGCTGTGGATAGTTTTGTTGCTGTTGGTAAGGCGACGTCTGATAAGAAGCCTGATATTGTTGCTGCTGCTGCGGCTGCTGTTGCTGTTGCCACTGCTGTTGCGGTTGCTGCTGCTGCTGCTGATAGTTGTTGTAGGACGGTGCACCATATTGTTGCTGTGGTGGTTGCTGCTGTGGTTGTATTCAGTGGTGGTGCATGCGAGTCATGGAGTTTCAGGTGCCGATTGAGACAGTGGTTATGGATGTTGTTGGTGGTTTGGGTGCAAGTGCAACAGTTAAACATTTACACAAACAAACAGTAAACAGACACCGGAGTAAAGAGAGATAAGAGAGACAATTAGGACAGGTGTGTTAAAGGTGTGTCAAGTAAATTAGCTAATGGCTAGGCGTGGTCGAGGAGTTCGCAATTAAGTAAATCGTTTAGCATTAGAAGCGTGCCGCAGTTTACAGCTGAAATTTGCATAGAGAAAGAGTAAGAGTGAGAGAGAGAGAGAGAGAGATATGATAGCTACAAGGAACGCATAGGTAGATATGTGTATGTATAGTGATATTCAGGAATATATAGGAACATATAGCCTATGAACAGTATTAGAGCTTAAGCGAGCTGCGAGAACTGAGACAGAATTTTGATTGGAATACGACTGAATGTCTCAAGCCTTACTTCAACCAACTTTCTTGTAAAGTTCTGGCGTCAGTTCAGGTATTTGCCGGCAAGCATAAACGCGTTCATTAAGCAGTTAGTAGCCTAGCAAAGGGATTTTCAACTTTTTGTTGTGTGTGTGTGTGTGTGTGTTGTAGATAGACAGCAGCAGCAAAAGTTTCTTGCATCGGGAGCCAAAGCCAGGCTATAAATCCATTCAGCCAAACGGTACCTGCTGTTGATATTGTTGCTGCTGCTGTTGCTGTTGCTGCTGCTGGTAGGGCGCAACGCCGCCAGCAACGAAATCTCTGTGCGTCTTGGGCTTTGGTGGACCAATATGCTTCCAGCCTCCACCAACGTTGTTTACGGCCTGAAGGGGCTGCTGTTGCTGCTGTTGGTAAGACGGTTGGTATTGTTGCTGCTGCTGCGCGGGCAACTGTTGCTGTTGCTGTTGCTGCGGGTACGATGGGTACTGAGCTTCGACTGTTGGCTCCCGCGAGCGTTGTCTATTGAACTGGGCCTGCGTGTATTGGATGGGTTGTTGTGGATAGTTATAGGTATTAGCTGGGGCGGCAGCAGCAGCAACTGTTGCTGCTGCTGCATAATTAGTGGCTGGACCATAAACATTTTGAGCGGGTTGCTGGTGTGCTGGGTTTCGCTGTTGTTGTTGATATTGCTGTTGTTGTGGTTGTGGTTGAGGCTTTGGCTGTGGGTGTTGCTGGGTTCGTGGTTGAACGTTGTTATAAATGGGACCCTGCAAGTGTGTAGTGAGTATTCAATGTTAGCTGTGTGGGTGGGTGGGGGGTGTTTGCTGTATGTGTGTGTGTGTGTGTGTGTGTGTGTTTATATATGTATATACAGTAATGCCTCACCAGATACCCAATGACAATTGCAGACAGATTAACAATTATATTTACAATTTACACAGTATTTACACAGATTAGCTATATGTATACTAGAGTGAGATCTATTTATATACAATCAAGAAGGAGCCTTAGTGGGGCTGGCAGCTGTGCTGGCACAATTACCTGAGCTGGAGCAGCATTCGCGCTGGCTGGCTGGCTGGCAGCTGGCTGTGGATAGTAGCCACCGCTGCCAGGTGCCGGGCTTTGCGTCTGCGGCTGTGGCGTAAACTCTCGCACGATGCGCTCCTCGGAGGCTGGCGGCCAGGCGACGCGCTTGTAACCTGCGGGCGGGAAAACGAGAGGGGGCACAGGTATTAAAAAGACCAAGTTTACTGAGGTAGGTATATCAAATATGCAGTTGGGTGGGCGACGACTGTATGTGTGGGTCGCCAAAAAAAAATAACAATAAAGAAATACATTCAACAAAATGCGGCCAACACGCGCACTGACGTGGGCGTCGCTGGCCTTGGTGATGCACACACAAATAGAAGACAAAGAGAGTGTGAGAGAGACAGAGCGAGAAAGAGAGAGAGGTGTTTGGGCAAATATTAAAGATTCTCGATGGCTCAGTGCAAGACAAACAATTTGAAAATGATTTAAGCCAATGAAAAGTGTGCAATATAAATAAACGAAACATCGAGCAGGCAAGGCGAAGAGTGCCAGACTTTTCGAATTCAAATTGCAAATCATACGCTGTTGTCTGTTGTCATTGTGTCTAATTTTAGCTGACGATTCAAAAACAAAGAATTCGCAGCAGCGCGGCAACGGCAACAACGGCAACAACAGCAACTGTGACGATGATAGAATTGACACATACGTGGCGGCATGTGTGGGTGTTGTTTGTGCAACATGTTGCTGCTGTCGCTGAGGGAAACAACAACAGCAGCAACAGCAGCAGCTGACACCATTGTCGCTGCTGCTGCTGCAACATGTTGCTGGTTGGCGCTGACTGTTGCTGTTGCCAGTGAGTGATTGCAACAACAGCTGCAACAGCAATCATCATCAAGACCTCATTGACACATACATACGTGCAGGTGGTGTGTGTGGGCGGTGTTCATGCAACATGTTGCTGCTGTGACGGATTGTTGATGTGACTGCTAAATATAGCTGCAGCAATGACAGCAGCAATGACACATGCTGCTATAGAGAGTGATTGGAATAACATTGCAACATGTTGCTGTTTGCCACCGATTGTCGCTGCTGTAAATAAGAGTGCAATCACAGCATCTACAACAGCAGCAGTAATTAAAATGACAATGACACAAAGTAAAGTAAAGATGTTGCTGTTGCCAATCACTGTTGCTGTTGTCGTTAATTGCAAGTGCAGCAGAAGCTGCAGCAGCAATTCTGATTGCTGTTGACCGAGTGTTGCTGCTGTAACTTGCAATGGGATGCAATTACCACAGCAACAGCAACAGCAACAAGGGCCATGGCAGCTGATAATCTAGTTATTGCTGCTGCTGTTGTTTCGTCTGATGGTGCAGCAGCAACATCTGCGTCTCCCTTGTCACAACAACAATTGCTCGCCGAATAAATCAATGAAAATGAAGTTGAGCTATGAGTATGCTATAAGTTTACCCTCCATGTTCTTATAGTTCTGGTTAATCAGTCTCCACTGTGCGCCCATTCTGCAGATGAGTTTCGCTTGCTATGAATTTGTGCTTAGGTGTTGGTTGCTTCTGTATTTACGATCGAGCGCCGCGCGTATAAATAAATTTCTTTTTAATATTTTCGCAGCTCTTCTTCTTTGCTTTTCTGTTTTATGGGTTTGTTGTTGCGCATAGAATAACAGCGTGTAGGTGTAGCTGTGTAGCTGTGTATCTGTATCTGTATCCGTGTGTATGATACACACACGAAAACCGTTATGTAATAACTATTTAATTAATTGATACGTTTGATTTGTGAAGGTTGTTTGTTTTTTCTTGTCGATCTTCGATTTTCGGTTTTTGGTTTTCGGTTCTCGTTTTTACTATTAACAAATCTTTAGTCGGAACACCACAATAAATTTCGTTTTAAATTTTAATTATATACAAATTAATTGGCAACAACAATTTTAGCTGGCGCGCGGTTCGTTGAATAATTTTTTTCGATTTTCGATTTTGATCGTTTTGGGAAAAGAGTTGAAAAATCAATTTGAATTAAATTTCTATTTCTATATCTATTTGCTAATTCGTTCGCGTTGGCCGCGCGATATCTGTGTGCCTTCGATGTATGCTACTAAGTGAGCAGCTCGCTAAATGCTCGGCAAATAATTCAACCGATCCGAAAGCTAATCCCACCAGTTCACATACATATACAAAGAGACCAAGAAATAGAGAGAGAGAGAGAGAGACAAAAAGAGGTAGCGAAAGTGGGAGAATTTTCGCTAGAAATAAAATCGACTTCGATGCGGTTGCTGCAGACTGAGCTTCACTAAATACACGCAAATTAAATTGCTGTTAATGATGCTTGGGCCTGAAGACACCCGTCACCCGCACCCGCCACCCACTCCTCGCTTCCTCGCTGCCTCCTGCTCGCACTTGATTCTGCTCTTTATTCTGCATTGTTTACACCTTCGATTTTTGATTTGTGCCGCACCTTGAATATTTTGCAAGGCTACACACACACACACACTCGCACACACAGTCGGACTTTTTGCATACATTGTTCAGTTGTGTTTGAAATATAATTATATAAATCGCTTAGCAATACGTGGGGCCATTATAGCATATAGCTTGTAGATCGTAGATCGTAAATCATATCGCCAGCAGGGCTCTTGGCAGTACGTTTAATAAATGTTCGGTGCAAATCAAGTGGGCGGCCCACAAAACAAAACAAGTCGCCAAATCCATGGCGTATCATATATGTATGTACATATACAATACACACACATATATATATATAGATCTGTCTGTGAGTCAAGTGTTGGGCCCTCTGACTAGTTGCGCTTGTCTAAAATGAAATGGCTAACAATAAGCGAAATAAATCTGTTTTTAAACGTATTCGCACAGGTGTACGACAAATGTTGGCTCATTAAAATTATTGGCGAACATGTAAAACTATACGAACGGCAGCATATTGAATAAACATTAACAAATCGTTGTCTTTGCGCTTGTTAAACACGCTTTAGCACATGATTTATGTGCGCTGGGGTCTGCCAAGGATCGCAGATAAGTGTAGTTCTAAAAGGGGGCACTCGAGTGGCAAATCTACCCGTTCGACTGTTAGATAATATATGTGTGTGTGTCAGTTCTTGTTTCGTTTCAATACCCATTGACGCGCTGCGGCACCTTGCTCTGCTTTCGGTTCTGAGCGAGTCTGTTCCTTGAAACCACCTGGCTAAATGCTTGAAATGTGTCATTATTTCACGAAATCTCTTTCGATCTTCTGTCTGCTGTCAATTTTGAGCTGTCCTATAAATAGCCATGCATAATTAGTAATCTCTGCTGCAATTGGGTAGATGCGAGCAAGAATCTCAGGCATGCCCATTGTAGTATGCTTTGAAGTGCCACGGACTCTGATGTCTACTTAGCACGAGCTGAGTGGTATATCAAAGCGAGGAAACAATGCTTTGTATACCCTGCAGGCCAGGGGCGGGGCATGTGTATGGGCATGCTAGGGCACAGGTGTTGAGGCTGATAGATAGAGGACTTGCGATCGGGTGTATGTGGATTTCAGAGACTTTGTAATGTAAGGCACCGATAAATGTTGATTCCTATTGCATATGCAGATGAGTGTTGCTAGAGAAAGTTCAGGCTGCGCTGCATAGGGTAGCCATAGTTAGATATGTATAAAAAGTAGCTGTTATATATATTACAGGGTGTCTTTCTGCATAGCAAACTCCATTCGAGTGGCACACTGAGGCTGATACACTTGACATTAGCACTTAAACATATTTGCATTTTACAGGGTATTTTTCTGCAACGCTGCAGTGCAGTTTGGCATTCACACATATCTCTGACATAAAGATGTTTTTAGCAAAGTCAAATTTCTATAAAACAGGGTATCTTTTAGTACATCACACTCTCATCACATGGATTTCAGCGAGCAAAGTTAAGATACACTCATCACATTTATATTCATTAGCAGCCAAACTGTCATACAGTTTGACATTCACTGCTTGCAATACTTTGAGAGGACTGAACACAGAAACCAGAGATCACAGATGCATGATGCCACACTCAATGACTCAATGACTCCACAACATGACAGCACAAGGATTCGCAACGCACCTTCAATGCCCATGTAGGGGCGTGGCGAGACATTGTCAAAGGATCGATTGACGCTGCGTTCGCGCGGCAGCTCCTCGCTGCTGCCTGCCAGAGACTTGAAGCCTGTGAACTGTGCATCCCGCTGCGCATCCACGCCCAGGCCGTGCTGCACGAGGAACTCAAGGGCGGCGGCTGCGAGTTGCAGCGGGGCGTGGCCGGCGGAGTGGCCGCCAGCATGGAGGAGGAGGCGGACATGCACATCTGCAGTGGCTCCGTGGCCGTGTGGACGAGCAGTCCAATATTGTGACCCTCCAGCTGTGGCACATGCGTGAACTTCGCCTCCAATGAGGCGGGTGTGGGCGTGGGCGTGGGCGTTGAGGATCGAAGCTGCACTGCATTCAGGCCAAAGGGCGAGCTGCAGCGCTGTGCGGTCTCAGTCAGTGGAGCGGGATACTTGCGCAAGGGCAGCGGACTGGGCGAACGACTCAGCTGCCACTCCTTGGGCTCGGCGAGGGCAACAGTTGCTGGCGTGGCTGTTGGTGTTGCCTCTTCTTCTTGTTTTTGTACGGCTGCAACTGGCGTGGTTATAATCTCCACCTCACTGCGCTGCCGTTGCAGCGGCTCCCTTGACTGCACCTGCTCCTGCTGCCCCTGCTCCTGCTGCTGCTGCTGCTGCTGTTGCTGCTGTTGTGTATCCTCCCAGGAGATTTGGCGCGAGATGTAGGGACTGCGTATCTCATAGGTGGACTTGTAGTTGGCCAGCGACTCGTTCTGCAGATTGTCGAGGCGCCACTGGTCCGCCTTGTTGAGCTTGCCCCAGCCGTGCGGCGAGTCGCGACACTCGCCACACACAGCGCACCAGTTGCCCTGCTGCTCCGCCTCGCTGGGCTCATGCGGACAACTGGGCGTGGCAGTGTGTTTAGCTTGCACTTGATCACTCGACTGTTGCTGCTGCTCCTGCTCCATCTTTAGCTGCTCCTGCTGCTCCGTCTTGAGCTTCTCCTTCTGCTGCTCCCTTAATAATTCGACCTGCTCCTTCAACTGCTTCTCCTGCTTTTGGAGCAGCTCCCTTAGCTTCTGCCTTTGCTGCTCCTTGCGTATTTCCTTTAATATTTTCTCCTGCTGCAGCGCCTCCTCCTCCGCCTCCCTTATTGATTTTACTTCACTCTTAGTCTCAGCTGTCTTTGATTCCTGCTGCTCCTGACATTTCACTGCTCTCCGCTCCCTGCCCGCCAGCTGCTCCTCTGGCTGTGTGGCATTTCTCTTGTCGGGCTGCTGCTCCTGCCAATTCGCTGTGGCTGCTGACAGCTGTTCATAGTTGGCAATTACATCGGACACATGTCTGTAGTCTAGGTTGAACTCAGAGTTCTGCTCCCGCTCCTGCTGCTCTGCCTCTGCTTCCGCCTCCGTCTCCTCCTCGATGACTACGTGCTGTGCCTTGTCAGCTGTTGGCGTCGTCTTATGCTCCACGTGCCCGTCGCCATCCAGTGCGACGGCAATGCGATGCAGATCCTCCAGAGCACGCTCCACTATCGGCACGTTCTCAGCGGGCACGGCTGGCTCCAGCTGAAGCACTGGGCTGTCCTGCTGCTCCTTGGGCTGCAGCTGTATGCCAGCTGCGCGGCAGTAAATTTGCCTCAATATGGCCTGCAAAGGACTCTCCACAGCCAAGATGGGAGACTGCCTCGATGCGAACATGTCCCACAGCTCATTGTGGCTGCTGTTGCTGGGGCTGCTGCTGACTGGCTTAGGCGGTGCTGCTGGTTGTGCGGTTGGCTCTGCTGTAAGCTTAACCTGCGCTGTGCGCTGCAGCGCAGTCTTGGCGTTCTCCATATAGGCATCGATCTGACGCAGATGCTCCGCTATGGACTGTTGGATGTGGGCATACTTCGCCTCGAGCTGTGCGATCTCCACATGCGCCTCGTGCTGCTTGACCTGGCTGGAGGCCAGTGGCGGATCTGCTTGCTCATAGATGCCGCCCTGGCGACGCGCCTGCATATCCTTCGCCTCCTGCCGCGACCTGGCGCGCAGCTGCAGCAGCGGAGCCGCTGGTGGCGGCGGCAGAGGAGGCGGCGTGGGTATGCTGCTCGCCCGACCTAGCTGCGGCCTGCATCTGCCGGAGCTGTCCTGGCGCTGTAGCTTGATGCCAGTGGTGGCGCTGACATAGGTGGCTGGCGGTGCAGCAGCATCGTCCGTCATTGCGTTGCGTGGATCCTGCGCACTCGCCTCCTGCTGGCCGGACCGAGGTGTCTCCGCGAGCACCGTGATCGGAATAATGCGCTCGCTCTGCACTCGGCCATCGGGCGTAGCTGTGGCTAGGGCCAGCGCCATCTGCTGCTGCTGCTTAAGTGCCAGGCTGTCAATTGACGTGGATCCCTGTCTTGGCAAGCTCGCATTCTGTGTCTGGGTCATCAGCTTGGCGGCAGCGCTTGCAGCGGCAGCTGCTGCTGCCCTTTCGCTGGGCGTGGCGGGCAGCGGCAACGATTCCAAATCGATGTCAGCAGCAGTTGCCGCCGCTGCGAGCGTGACCTTGGGCTCCTCCTCGCTGTCGCCGTCGTTGCCGTGGTCTGTGTCGTAGCTGATGCTCAGCTCGGTGGCCAGCTTGATGCTGCGCCTCTGCACCTTGGGCGTGCCGCTGCCACTCCCATTGCGCGGCTTCGGGGGCGGCAGCTCCGTGGCAGCGCCCAAGGCCACGGCTCGCTTGCGGGCGCGTCCACGATCCAGCGAGTAGGATTGGCGCTTCAGACGTGGCCGGTAGCTGGGCGTGCTCGCCTTTGCTGTGGGCGTGGCGGGTCGCTGCTGCGTCAGCTGTTCGTAGTACTCGCATTTGGGCGCAACCAGGCCAAGGTCCGCATCCGCCGCCTTCGTCTCGGGCGCGGAGAAGCCCCTGGCCTGTGGTGTGACTGGAGAATGGCTGGCCGGCTCCTCTGTAGTCCTGCTGCTGCTGGCATCTGCTCTGCTTTGCCTCTGGCTCTGCCTCTGCTGTTGTTGCTGCTGCTGCTTCGGCTCCAACTGTCCGCGCTGCTGACGCAGCTCCCTCGCTGTTGGCTCCACGATTCTCGTGGGGCTGTTGAACTTCTCGCGCAGCACATCGATGCTGTGCGTGGGCGTGATGGACGGCGTCACTGAGGGGCTGTGCAGCGCCTCCTGCTCCGCGGGCGGCCAGCTGTGATCGCGCTTGGGCAGCTGCCGCCGTGTGGACAGACGATTAATGCGCAGCACCGTCTCTCGATCGATGACCACATCGTGCTGGTGGCTCAGATACTCCGACTTGATCTGGTCCAGCAGCTGCTGGTGCGGTGCATGATGCGGCGGCAGCGCCTCCTGGATGCCACCGCGCTGCCTACTGCGACTTAGCCGTGGGCGAGCATAAAAGTCGCCTATGAAGCAATTTCAGCTTTAACTCGAATCAAATTGAATAAACACATAACGGAACACTTGACACTGCAGAGACGTAATAGGTGGGCGTGGCAGTTTTTGTTGAATGTTGCTCAAGGTCTTTCATTGTTCTTTGTATAGACAAGCACACATACAGACTCACACATACATACATATATACACGCACACACACACATTTATAGCACCTACCGCATTTGATTTGTTGATCCTCCTCCTCAACAGCGCGCAGAACAGCGGAGTTGGCCAGGTTTAGCGGCTTTGTGATTTGTTCATCGATTTCGATCCTAAAAATCAAACAAACATTTAATGAATATTGGGAAAAACATATGAAGAAATATTTCTAATTGGAATTAAAATTAATTTCCGTTTCGATTTTGCATCATTTCATATAAGCTTTGGCATAACTTTGCATAAAATTCAAATATTTAAAATATCTAGACAAAAATACGAACTAATACCGATACAAAATATTTTCTAATAAGCACAAATTCTTTATGTGCAACAAATTCCAATTAGACTAAACGAGTTTTTCGCTTATATGCAAACAGCTTTGCTTGATAAGCTTGAGAGATAAGCTAAATAATTCGCTTAAATAAGTTAAAACACAAAGTAAACAGCCGCCAGCTGGTACTTAGCGCCCATACTTGATGGCTATAAGTAGTTCTCAAGATATATATATACACAAAATTTGTATATGTAAATTATTTATGTCAATTTCTATAATTAGAAATATTGCTGTCATAACAGTTGTGGTGTGACTGCTTACAGTTTGAGTATCACACCGGCACTGCTTGCTGGTGCTTGCTATATATAGGTTGTGTTTGCACTGCTTTGCAAGCTGTGTACACAAATAACACATTTTCCCGCGCTGTGAACCGCTTAAGTGTATGATTAGTCGAGTCATTTCAACAAGACCGTGTGGCCTAATGGATAAGGCGTCGGACTTCGGATCCGAAGATTGCAGGTTCGAGTCCTGTCACGGTCGAAGAAAATTAACTTTTTATATATTTTTCGCAATTACATTTTTTTGTTTTTTTGATGCGAAATTTGGATTATGTCATTATTAAGTGGGACTACTTCTATTTATATATATTTTTCTTAAAGTGGAGCACATAAACAGCTACTAAGCAGACGTCTGGCTTGCCCACCTATTCGAGGCCAGCAGCCCACATAAATCCTTTGTGGCCAATAAAAATAATCGAGATTGACAGGCGCGCGCCAACCGCCATGGATATAAAAGCCTTTGCACTGCAACCAACTTCATCACATCTCGTGCAGCATCTAAACAGGCACAACAATTTACACTTTCGATCAAATTCAGGCATTGCAAAATGGCGAATGGCAAACAAACGCTGATGCTGCTTCTGCTGCTACTGGCGGTGCTTTACAGCGTGGAGTCATTGTCCAGCTTTCAGGTGTGCGGCTCCCAGCTGAGCGAAACCATCTATAACGTCTGCAAAGGAAAGTTTATGTCCATTCACCAGTACAAACGCGGCGCCTGTGAGTATATGTTGCAGGCAGCAGCAACAGTTGCTGCTGCTGCTGCTGCTGCTGTTGCCACTTCTGATTGGCTTTTATTGGAGCACAGCCGTGCAGGCAATTTGCATTAACGCATCTCTGCATTGCAGTGGATCTCTTTGACTATGTCGAATCTCAAAAGGAGCGCAACGTCGACGACGGCGACTTCGATGCGCTTGGGGAGCTGGCCCCGAGGGGACGCCACAGCCACGGCCACAGCACCCTGATGGCCACCAGGCGGCTGTCGCGTGGCATTGTCAACGAGTGTTGCCTAAAGCCCTGCACCACCAAGGTAATGGACAAGTATTGCGCCTATTGAAAGCTTTAAGTTGAAATCTATGCCTTATCATATTCAAATTACATTTTATGTAGTTAAAGCAAATTTAGAAAAAACGAAGAAAAAAACGGAATTCTTGGCCAGCTATTGTAAATCTATATTTTATCTAACTGAATAAACAAACTTTTGTCTCTGATAAAGAGAATTCACTATTGCGTCGAAAACATTTCAATTCAGTTTTGCATTACTCTATAAGGCATTTCGTTTTAGCAGCGCTTCACTGTAGCTGTTGGGCATCTACTATGAGTCACTCGCGCAGCGGCAGCGAGATCACGAAAAGATGCATCACAGCTTTTGGCTAGGCGCCTGCAATGTGTTTGTTGACATTGTTGTTGCTGTTGTTGTTGCTGCTGCTGCACGAGCTCCCCCATTAATTTCTGTGCGTGTGACTCATCGACTGTTAGTGAATTGTTTAACAATTATATAAAAAACGTTAACTAAGTATCCAACGGATGCCTGCCACACGATTAACATACATTGTGAGAGGCTGTTGTTGCTGCAGATTGTTGTTGTTGTTGTTGTCGTTGTTGCAGTTGCAGTTGCTGTTGGCAGCTTCAGCTTCAGATACAACTTTTGTGTGCTTGCACACGCGAACGCGTCTCAAAGTATCTGCTCGAGGCTGAAACTGTTTCAATTTTCACTTCAACTCAACTCAACCCAGCTCAACTCGACTCAACTCAACTCAATTGTTTGGGATACTTTTCAGCTGTTGCACACACACGTTATGTCGCACGCATAGACAGCGTATAACTGAAAGGCTACTTAGAGCGTTTGGCGCTGTTTAGTTTAGGCCGGTTTATTTCAACAACAATTGCTAACAACAATGCCAGAGATAATGTTGTAGTTGTTGCCCAATTTGGCGGCGACAGCAGCAGCAGCAGCAGCAGCAGCAGCAGCAGCAGCAGCAGCGAAGGCAGCGGTAGCTACAAATTTCAAGTCCACAGCATCTTTGAGATACGCGCTGTTGCTGCTGTTGTTTCTGCTGTTGTTGCTGTTGCTGTTGCTGTTGCTACTTATGTATAGCATTTGGTAATTACAATTAAAAGTCAAGCGCTTTTAATTGTGCACTCTCTGTGTGTGAGAGTGTGTGCGTGTGTGTGATACAAATTGAAAGCAACTGCAGCTACAAATCGCCAACAGTTGTCGCTGCTGACGCTGCCGTCTCGCTGCAGTGCACAAAGTGCGCCTCGCAGCTGCGATATATCAGCCACTATATATACATACATACATATATATTAACATGTATATATATTAATGCGATACATATATGTATGTGTATGATGTATGTGCTCGTATATAGCCTCTGCATTAATGTGCTTTCGTGTGCACCTGTGCAGCAGCCTTAGACAGTGGATATAATGGCCACAGAGGCTGCCTCGTGATGGCAGCTAACTAAGGTTGACTTGGGCAAACCCTAAACCCTTTTACTAGGTTAGCTTTTATCATTTGCTATTGCTGTAGCTGTTGCTTTGGCCTTTACTCTTTTCTATTTTCTATTTTCTATTTTCACTCTCTTCTGTTTTAAGTATGGGGCTTTCTTTCATCTTTCATCTTTCAGCCCCGCCCCTTGCGCTCTATGAAATTATGCATTTAAATGTGTTAAGGGGAATTATTTCGTTTAACTTACCCGTCGGCCCCGAAGGCCTTCAGTTCGCGATTCAGCGTGGCCTTTACGTTCTCCGGGGAGTAGAGGCCCATTGGTGAATTGAATTGCTTGTGCACAAGTTTGCGTTGAATGGCGGCCATTTTGTGCGTGTTGTTGTTGTAGCTGTTATACGTGCTGTTGTTGCCGCTGTTATTGCCGCTGCTGCTGTTACACTCTGTTCGCCTTGTCTTCCCTTGAGCTGCGCTTCTTCAGCTTGTTTATTCACTTGGTAGCTTTTGCTTTCAGCTCCTCGGCTTCTTCTTAGCTGCTTGTTTGTGTCCGGCTTGTCTTCGAAAAACTTTTAAATTATTGTTGATAAAAAATATTTTAAAAATTTCACTTCAGCCAGAGACGTGGACAGCTAATCGGCTTAACTATTGCTGCTGCTATTGTTCGTAGTTGTTGTTATTGTTGTTGGTTTGATTGTTCCTTTTGCTGAGACTCTAAACAATTAGCCCCTGCTCGAATTATGTATTTATGTATGTGGCTAATCAGTAGCTTAATTTAAATATCGTTAATCGTGTGGTTCGTTGTTTCGTTCTGTAATTAAAATGTCAAATGCAAAAGAATCGTTAGTTCAATAAATTGGTAATATTTTATGCCAATCCAATATATGTATGTATCCCTGATAAATAGCTTATTATTTATGGTTCTGGCACACATGATTACATATGTATGTATGTGTGTCTGCATACAAATATGTATGAATGTTATACGCCTACAGGCTCATTTCCGGCTCATCAAGTTCCGTTTTTACAGCTTTAAATATTCATATTCATGTCATCTGCCACAAATGAGTCCCCGTTGACAACTTAATCCGCCTGCCCGCCCGCATATTACGCATATTACTTATTCCAGCAACATTTATCGCATTTGCAGGGACCCTCAAGAACTCTCTTCATATGCTGCATGCGATTTCACATGCATGCAAATCTTATAAGCCTTTTAATTGTTATTGCTGTTTGCACAGATTTTATTTATGATTCATTTTTAATTGAAGCCTCGCCCTCGACTTTCACAATCGCTTTGAAGTTTTTTTTATGTATATATATATATATGTTTTATGTCTGGGCATAAAAAAGAGCATGCATATTTTATATTTGGTTTAAACTCATTTTGGATATAGACATCATTAATGGTTATAGAATATATATAAATATCTGCTTACGTTACTCTCACTGTTAACCTAAGATCTCGATCTGTTAGAGCCCTTTAATCTGCATTGTTAACAGTTTTCTGTACTGTTAAGCTTAAATCTAACTCTGTTATATGCATTTTGCACTGATATTGAACTTAATAGTATCATAGTTATGTTAACATCTGAATGCGAATTCATTCAAGAAAAATCTTTTGCTTAAAGTATACATTCTTCCAAGAATATATATGTATATATGCATATTCCAAATGGTTCCAATCAACAGCAACTGCTTCAATGTCAGTGCTCCACATAAAATAATTATATATAACACACACATATACAAAAGTCTCACTCTCTATATTTATAATAAAAAATTCCATTATGAAAGTATTTATATATAATTATGTTGCCACTGGAACACATTTCGATATATCTTGCTAATATTTATGTATATGTATCAGATATAAATACACATATTTATATATATACATATGTATGTATATCTATAGTCTGTCCGTTGCCTTCACATTTTCGTTGTTTTTCTTCATTTTTCGTTTCGTTTTGGCGACACAAATCTTTTGTAATTATAATTCTCATTATTTTTGGCTTGTTTTACAGCTGCTACAAACAAATTACAAAATATTATGAATATTCAACTGTCGTGTTTTTCCAATTCTTATATGTATATACAGATATGTGTGGTATATCTATAGAGGAAGAGGAATCTACTCACTACTGTCACATTTAAAAATGTAGCTTCAACTAATTTTTGGGTTGCTGAAATATTATTATTTTTATATGTTAAATTTTGTTCAGTTTTATTTTTTGTCGTTTATAAATAGATGCGACAACGTCTTAATATTGAAATATGCTCACTTTTTTGCTATGCTACAATAATATTTTTCACACGCACACAAACGCCTCACAAAATTTCTCATTTTCTTAGTTCCAATTCTGCACTCTCTGTCGCTCTACTTTGCTTTCTCTCTCTCTCATCTCTTTTACTCTTAGGCAAATTCCCGCCTTGTGTGTCACCTCAAATAAAATTAGCAACTTTGAGCAAATGGCATTATACAGATTTGCGTCATTTCTGCTGTCTGTCTGTCTCTGCCCGTCTCTCCAACTATTCATCTCTGTCCCTCTGTCTGTGTGCTATGCGCACATGTGAGTGTGTTGGTCAGCATGAGGAAATAGCAGTCTGTTAACGAACATAATTCCAATTCCAATTCTTGTTGTGCTCATTGCTGCACATCAAATTGTTGCAGCTCAAAGGAGAATACAGCAAAATGAAAAGAATTGCATGCAAGTATGTGTGAGTGCGTATATGTGTGTGTGTGTGTCTAGTTAGAGCAAATGACGCACGGCACGCATCATGTGAGAGTGACATTTATTGGAATATCTAACATATTTGCTGTCTATGCACTGGAATACAACATCTCGTTAAAATATCTAACATATTTGCAGTATATGTATAACAACTGTGCTATAGACACCGTTCTGCTGTATAACAGATGTAGAACATGTATGAAGTTAGCTCTTTGACCTAAATGAATTGCTAACATTGTTGGCACTGTTAAGATCTTGTCTCTGTTATATGAATCTTGTTGCTGTTATAGCAATTTCCATTAATCAGTATAAATAACATTCACATTAAAGACTCGTATCACTGCACGATTGAGTGAGTGTCTTTTAACAGTGGTAGCACTGTTAACTGAATATCGCTATCTGTTATATATGTACATTGCTGTTGATTTGTGAAAACTGCTAACTGTTTTACATTTTACATATGTAAATCTAAGACAATTATAAGTATAACAGCTGAACTGCTGCATTTCTGTCAATATCTCTTTCTGTTATACATGTACATATTCCAGTTGAATACACAGCCAAGCGCATACGATTTATGTGTTTAATTTTGAGAGCTGCTTGACCTGCAGTAACTGCATTTAGTTTCTCTCTCTCTCTTTCACTCTTTCTCAGTGCACTTCACATTAACAGCATTTAATTATTTTTTCATATGTCTCTGTACATGAAACTCTATCTTTCAACATAATTGAACGTAAAGCAACTTTTCTTATAAGATGTAAAAAATGTAGCAAATAGTTTATTTTTCTTCTTTTACCTCACCTCACGCACTCATTGAATCTGGGGCAGAACAAAAAGCGGCTGTAAAATTGCAATAAAATACTAAGCCAGAATATTTCAAATTATGTGTGTGACTGTGTATGTGTGTGCTTGCTCGCAGATTTGCAATTTATGCGTTTTAATTGAGCTGAATCGCAGCTGTGGCCCGCGGCCATACGAAATGGCCAATGTTATGCATAGCGTTGGCAGCGTGTGCGAGAACGCCGAAAAGCATGCAAAACTTTTGCGTGCCGCACACTTTGGGCCAACGGCTTCACGAAATTAATCAGAATTTAATAAAATATTATGAAAATGGGAAACTGGCAAGCAGCAGCAGGTAGACGAGGAGCAGCAGCAGCAGCAGCAGCCACTACAATGCAATGCATGCTGCCCACTTGATGTCCCAATTAAAGTTTTACACTTGCACACACGCACGCATGCATGCATACTCCCACACACATACTCGCTTGCATACACTCTCACAGGTGTACTTAGCACGGTATTAAAGTGCGCCTGAATTGCGCGCGAGTCTCGCATAAAAAATGCAGGCGCAAAATAATATTGTTTCAAACTAAAAAAAGTTTTGAGCTGCGTGGGTGTGTCTGTGTGTGTAAATGAGTGTATATGGGTGTGTGTGTGTGTGTGTGTGTGAGACTACTTTTTGCACCTCTATGTGGCGGCATGGCGAGCGTGCTGACAGAGCGCGCGCGTGTGTGGCTATGGAAACAATCTACGAGTATTACATTGAAATCAGGTGTAAATATTGTTGCATTTGCATTGAAGCTTGCAGATCTGTAGATATATATTTATATCTGTAGATAAATATATGTATATTTATATGTATCTGTATCTGTATCTGTATCTGTATCTGTATCTGTATCTGTATCTGTATCTGTATCTGTATCTGTATCTGTATCTGTATCTGTATCTGTATCTGTATCTGTATCTGTATCTGTATCTGTATCTGTATCTGTATCTGTATCTGTATCTGTATCTGTATCTGTATCTGTATCTGTATCTGTATCTGTATCTGTATCTGTATCTGTATCTGTATCTGTATCTGTATCTGTATCTGTATCTGTATCTGTATCTGTATCTGTATCTGTATCTGTATCTGTATCTGTATCTGTATCTGTATCTGTATCTGTATCTGTATCTGTATCTGTATCTGTATCTGTATCTGTATCTGTATCTGTATCTGTATCTGTATCTGTATCTGTATCTGTATCTGTATCTGTATCTGTATCTGTATCTGTATCTGTATCTGTATCTGTATCTGTATCTGTATCTGTATCTGTATCTGTATCTGTATCTGTATCTGTATCTGTATCTGTATCTGTATCTGTATCTGTATCTGTATCTGTATCTGTATCTGTATCTGTATCTGTATCTGTATCTGTATCTGTATCTGTATCTGTATCTGTATCTGTATCTGTATCTGTATCTGTATCTGTATCTGTATCTGTATCTGTATCTGTATCTGTATCTGTATCTGTATCTGTATCTGTATCTGTATCTGTATCTGTATCTGTATCTGTATCTGTATCTGTATCTGTATCTGTATCTGTATCTGTATCTGTATCTGTATCTGTATCTGTATCTGTATCTGTATCTGTATCTGTATCTGTATCTGTATCTGTATCTGTATCTGTATCTGTATCTGTATCTGTATCTGTATCTGTATCTGTATCTGTATCTGTATCTAGCTGTAGCTTAGCTGCAGCTGTAGCATTTGCAGAGCGCTGTTTGATTTAATTATTGGCCAGCAGCGTGTGTTCGCTGTGTGTGTGTGTTCTATATCTGTGTCTCTGTCTGCTGTCTATCTTGGTTTGTTTTTAGTTGAATTGCTAAAATATTTCATAATTTGTTTACAGTTTTCTTTTAACGCTGCCAGGCAACCCGAGTTATAATTAACGTATATTAAACAAATTGTTTATGGGAATGTGAATGTTCGTGTTTGTGTTTCTATTTGTGTTTATGTTCGTGTGTATGTGTACTCACCGTCTGTCGCAATGTGGCGCTGTTTAATCCAAAAATCATGCCCACAAGCTGCACAAAGAGTTCGCTGCGTGTCCGTGTGGCGGCACCTGGCGTTGCCGCTGCCCCTGCCACGACCAAGGCCACAGCCACAGCCACTGGCACGGGAATGGGCACTGGCTTTAGCTTTTCCTCCGTCATTGGCAAGTGCATTTGCACGCTATTCGGGTATCAACTGGAGCACCCGGAGACCACATAGACATATTCGGCTTTTGGACCGTATACGGCCACGTTCATCCGCGGCCGTTACGGCCAACCGGCGTTTTGTAAGCGAACTGAACGGAACAACACGGCGCAGAGCTCAACACGTCGCCTGCGGCTGCGACTGCGACTATGCGGCGGCAGCAGCAGCACCACCAGCAGCAGCACCACTGGCAGCGGCAGCAACTGCTGCGACGGGCGTTTGATGAAAAAGAAAAACTTTACGCAATGATCATGCGTTACGCTTTTCGTGCTCACATTATTCTACAGTTTCACATCTTCTTGTGTGACTGTAGTTGTAGCCATATCTACATCTGTATGTGTGTGTATGTGTGTATTGGAACGAGACGCGGCACAGTGGCGTCCACGCATAAAGTGCGCAGCTGATCAAATGCAATGCATATCAATTTCGAAAATGAAACAAATCTACTGCCACGTAAAGACTGACTTCCACTATATGCATATATTTAATTATGTAAGAAATATATATTTTATTTAATTTTACTCAAATTGATTTCGATTTTGCTTTCAATTTCAACAGATAAGTAAAAATAATTTCTTCTATTTATAAATTTAATTGATATAAAAAAGTTGATCCCTGTCTTGTCTACGTTTATATATTTTAAATAATTAAAATACGAAGCGCCAAATAAATAAATTTAATGACTTTTGGCTGGTTGTCAAGAATACATTCGCTTGATTAATGTGCTGGGATGAAAGAGTCTGTGACACCTCAAAGATGACTCAATTATCTAATTCTAATCAGATTAGCTGATGAGATGCAGATCTGGTTGACTAATAGCTGGTCTATAAGCTGACAAGGCAACTTCTGAGGTAAGCTACTGTAAGAGTGGCAAGCACATACACATACACATAGAGATACAGCTACAAATACATATTTACAAATATATTTTTGCCATGCTGTCTCTCTCTTTCCCTCTATATAAACAACAGCAACAACAACAATAACAACACTCGAGACAACTCAAAGTAGTTTTGGGAATGAACAAGGCGAAGAGGAAAAAAAAAAAAGCACAAATGAAATATGAAAAGTAAAATATGTGTTTGAACAAAAAATGAAGCCAAAGCAATGTGGGAGGAGGAGCGGGAGGGAGAGCAGGAAAATAGCAGCAGATTGTCAGTTCATCGATGGACCCGAGGCTTCAAGATGCTGCAGTCAGCGACAGTCCAAGGCAGCAACAGCAAAAGCAACAGATACTTAGATACAAATGTATCTATAGCTATGCCTGCGTGCAGCTAGTGTGTGTGTGTGTGTGTGTGTGTGTGTGTGTGTGTAGCTGTGCCGTGGCCTCGTGGACTATTACAGAATATTTTTATTGCTGCGTCGCGTCAGCTCCACGCACAGCGAAAGCTAGAAACTCGGTCTCTAATATTCTATTTTTGAGTTCAATTCTTGACGGCAAAAATACAAAAAAAAATACAACAAAAATTGAAATTTGTTTTGAAAACTTATGTTTTGTTATTGCGTTTCAGCGTGAATAGGAAAATGTCATTTAATTGGTTTTGCAGTTTTCTTTTCATTTTTTGCATATATATATATTTTTTTTTTCGTTGCAGCTTATTTTCTTGTGTGCGTGTGATTTGAGATATTTTTTTCATTTTGCAGATTTATTTTTTTTTACAGATTTTTTTGCTTGAGTTTTGCGGCAATTTGCATTCAATTGCTAATTGCGCTTTAAATGCTAATTAGATGTGTTGCCAGTTTTATAGACTATGTTTATTTGTGCACTTTTTATCATGAATTCGTTTTTATTTGGCAATTTTCGTTTGGATTTTGGTTTTTCATTTTCATTTTGAGTTTCAGTTTCATTTTAATTAAATTTTGATTGCACGCACGCGCCTTTTTGCTATTGTCGTCATATCAGATGCAATTTTTTGGCATGTTGGCGACGTCACAAGAACAATGCACAATGCATTCTCACTCACTGACACACACACACACAGTCATGCATGCACACTCATTCACACTCATACACACACCTGCAATTTGTACGCTGTGCACTGTCAGCGACTACGACTGCGACTACAAATTCTGACAGCCTGTTGGTTGAGTTGACCACGTTCGCGATGCGAATTATAATTGTTACTCTCGCTGCTCGGTGTGCTGTTTTCACGGTTCGGTTTTTCATATACAACAACAGCAACAGCAGCAGCAGCAGCAACAACAACAACAAACATTCAACACTTAGCCACAAGTCGTTTCATCCAAAAAGTTCGCAAAAGCAGCGAAAAGTCGCTGCTGCTGCTGCTACGTTTGCCTTAGCTATAGCTCTTGTGGCTTTCATGGAAAATGGAAAATGTATGACATACACACAGACATGCCCCCTTTATACACACACAGGCATATTTATTTAGTACCTATACCTACAGTTCGCCCACACACACGCTTATAAATGTTGTCTGTCTGTTTTGGCTAATCGCGTATTTTGATACAGCCTCCAACTAAAGAGCCTGCACAAGGCAATAAATATTAGTCACACACACACACACGCACGCACAGTCTTGGCCAGCTAATTAACTACACTATAACGAACTGTTTATATATACATAAGTACATACATATATGCACATATGTATATAGACCCACCTATACAGCTGTTGTACCAAAATCTATATATTCAAATACTTTTCTTTTCAAAATATTCAATATTTATTTTTGGATTTTTGTAAAGCCATTTTAATACACTAACCGAGCGCCAAGTCATGCTGAATATATTGCAAAGCTTGTTTAATTTCATTAAATTTTGGCTCTTCACAAGCTAATAAACAGCTTAACAGACAACCAAATTCATACTCGCATTCATATTCAAGTGGGATTCTGATTAGCCTACAAGCTCTTTTGCCCCAATTGGAACGTATTAATTCAAGCATTTGGCTGATTCAGTATACGCCCCGTCTCACCCCTCGCTCTCTCTCTCTCTCTCTCTCTCACTCTCTTTCTCTGCTATGCATAGCTTTGGCTTGTTATTTATCCATTGCCCATCTCTTCCTCTTCTAGCCCAATTTTATGGGCTAATATTTTTGGAATTCTTGTACTTTTGTTCGCTTTGGCTGCTGCTTTGGCTGCTGCTGTTCGTTAAGCAAATACAAGCTGTAATTGTTGTTGTTCCGGCCAAATGAAGCGCACAGCTGTTTTGCTTTTTTTCGGAGGTTTATGGGATTTGATGCGAGGCGGTCAAGCGCAGCAATTAGTGCATTCGCAGTGCCTGATATGCCTGCTCGGCGCATACACCCGGCTGGCACTCAGTGGTTTGCTCTGTCAGGTGATCAATCCCAGCGGCAGTGCACAAAAAAAGCCATTCGCAGAGCACCTGACAGCCAACTAAGCTGCTTGAAATTTCATTTTAGTATTTCACGCTAGAAAGCCAAACGCAAAAAAATAAAATATACAGCGAAAAACAACAACATTTATATATTTCTGTACATATATCTATATGCTTAATGTTTGTGAATGATTAATGGGACATTAGAATCGAAATTGTTTTGCTTGTGTGGCAGGAGCCAAACCCGAGGCAGGTGCAACACCAGCCGAGACTCTAGCCGAGGCGGAGACTGAGGCAAGGGCAGCCTCTCCCTCTCTCTCGCTCTAGTTTGCCATAATGTGCAAATATTTATATGCCTTTTTTTCCGTTCTGCTTTCTGGCACTCTTTTACCCGTTCCCGAACGCCAATCCCGCTGCAAATGGATGCGGCCTTCTATGAGCAGCTGCTGGCTGGCAGCTACCTGCTGGCAGAGCCGCAGCCAAACAGGTGAGTGTTTATAATATGCATGCCAAAGTGTAGCAGCTGAAATCTAGAGAAAATAGAAACAGCAACAACAGCAGCACGGCTAGCAGCTAAGCACATACTGGCACAAATGTGGCATAGAATATAATATAGTATAGTATGTGCTTAACATCCATAATTATAGTTATTGTATTGGCATACCCTGTAAGTGCGTGCCAAAAGGGTATGCTGGGCAGCAGAGATACTGCACTCTTCAAGAGCTGCATACACATCATAGATTATGGGATTACATATTTACTAAAGGCGCCATTAAAAAGCATTCAATAATAAAAGAGAAAATAAGTAGAAAATCCTATGTCAATATATTGTAAATTCCACAGTGAAAACCTTGAGATTTAATTTGGAATTTCACTGACCTAACCATTAAGTCTGAATTCATGAGAATCGCCAAGAAAGGCAATATGCGAATATATGTATACGTTAGAGCAAAATAAATGAGTAAACATGCTGTAAAGCTTCTCTACTCCCAACCAAAGCATGACAGCAAACAGACCTAGCCTGAATTCATGAGAATCGCCAAGAAAGCCGCCTTGACACTGTGTACATGTATCTGTATATAGCAATACAAATGCACACACGGCTTACACACATTCCTAATAGAAAACATGTGGGTCTCACTTTACTTTCATGAGAATCGCCAAGAAAGGCAAATATTAAACAATTCTTTCTTTTGAATTGGCAGCGTTGCAAAAAGTAAACGTTCGTCTGCTTTTGAGGCGTATACATACATACGACCTATATATACATGAATATATCGATATATACAGCATATTTGTTATACATGCACACCCATATATACATGTATATGTATTTGTACTTCATATTTTCGTCAAGGGGCGACTTCAGCTCATATTGCTATTTACACAAGTTTAATATACATTATAGGAATTTGCTCAAGTTCGGCGGGCGTTTGCTAAATACATGCACAAGTCGAGGAGGAAGGGTGAATCTGAGTGTGTGTGAGGGGAGGAGGAAGCCTTAGAGAGCGCATTCGAAAGGCCAATACCAATCCAATCTCCAGCTGTTATTCGGCTGTTCGTTCGGGGAGAACTTTGCCAAATTGCAGAAGCCACAAAACCCAAAAACAGTTTGTCAACTGAGGCGCTGCGGTATGCGAATTGTCAAGGGGCTCCAATCTAAGATTGACTAAGAGTTTCTCAAAATTTCTTAATAAACTTTAATGACTGCGGGTGTTGCAGTGTCAGCTGCAGTTGTTGCATGCCTCCATTGTTGTTGCAGCCGTTGCCGTTGCTGCAACTTTGATGAAACTGATAAACCGAAACGCCCGAAAGTATGCAACGGCGACGGGCAAATCGTGAGGAGAGCAAGCGCTATAAACCAGCACCACCCTGGTGCCTGGTGGTTGGGTGGTTGGTTGGCTGGTTGGCTGGTTGGTTGGTTGCCTGGCTGTAGTAGTAAAAGCAGGTTGAACATTTTTCGCCAATATCAAATGCGAGCGTAGATTTTCACCAATAATTTACTTGGCCAGCACGTAGCACGTAGTGTCACGCATGCAGCGGTTGGGCAGGAGGCGGCAGAGGCTGTGTGGCATGCAACCGACTTGGGTTACCAGCTCATGCATTACTCATGATGTGGATGTCAGCAGCCTGCTGCCCGACTGACTGACCCGCACTCCACCTCCTGCTGCCCACCCTTTGACTTGCCTTCAAATTGTCTTTGCTGTCTGCCGCACTTGCCACACTTGCCACACTTGCCGCATGGCAACTGTTTTAATATGGATGCTGCGGTTTTTGCAGTTTAATGGAGTTGCCCATAAAAAAACAACAACAACAACAACAACAACAACGAGACAGAGCGAGTTTATTTTAACTGCCGACTTGTTTGCGCAAATTAACACGTTTATTTATGCCACAAATTTGTTGCTTAAATATTTATCGAAAATAAAGCCGAGTTAACATTAAAAATTTGCGTTTATTTCCATACACATTTAATAGATATATATATATATTAATAATAATAATAATAATAATAATAATATTATAGTAATAATAGACGAATTGTATCACACACACATATGATATGGCTCTCAGGCAGGCGCTCACAAATACACACGCACACTAACATGCAGAAGCACAAACACACACGCACACCCACGCACATACACATTTACATACAATACACTGACAGCATTGGTTAAGAGTTTTGAATAGCGCGTTTAGGAGGAGTGGCGCCTGCTTCAAGCTTAAATTTATTTGTTGATTTACTTTTGTTTTTCTCTTTTGGGTTTCCCATTTGAACTGGCTAAACTCGTATATCTTTCATTTGTAAATTCGCTGGGTGGTTGCGTGCAGTGCCAGCAGCAGCAGCAGCGCCAAGAGGGCCAAGCGGCCAGAGCAGAGCGCGGCCAGCGATGAGCCGCTCTGCAGCGGCAGCTGCTCCGACTCCAGGCACAGTCGGAACTCGTCGTAGTCCAGCCGCGTGATGGCGCAATAATGATTGAGCATGCACAGGCCCAGGCAGGGCGAGCCGGACTGATATCGGACAGCATTGGCGCGATGATACCTAGAGCGGATGGAGCAGAGCATAAGAGAGAGCCGAGCAGAGCTGAGCGGGGCGAGCTCGAGTTCCCTTTGATTACCTGCTGAACCAGGAGGCATCTCTGCCCGTGAAGCGCTCCGCAAAGTTGTGCAGCGCAATCGACGAGATCTCGGCCAGCGCATAGTAGTGCGTCAGATTGTACTCGGCCTGCCAGAGCGGCTCGTGGGCGCGATTGGCCAGCGGCAGGTCGAGAAAGTACTGCGTGTAGTCCAGCACCTGGCCGCTGCCCGTGTCGAACTTGTAGAGCCGCAACGCTGGGTTGTTGGAGCCACCGAGGCCCTCCTTGCGCGGCACCACTGACGGCGCTATCATCAGCCAGGAGATGGGCGTGCCTGCATAAACAGAGGTGCATATGGGTGACTGGCATTGCCCAAGTGTTGGCCATCGGGAATTACCTTGATCGTCGTAGATCAGCCGGAAGGTGTCCGAGTGCAGATGCCCAAAGAACTGGCCCTGTATGACAGACGCGTATCTGCGCACCAGCTCCAGATAGCGTTGATTGTTTCGCTCGGTAAAGATCAGCTGGCCATTGTGCTGCGGTCCCATGTTCCGCTCATCCACGCCCGGCGGCATGTGACCCACTATGTAGACCTAAAGGGAATATAAAGGAGATCGATTGATAGAAGCTTCAGTTGGATGATATGGCATGCTATCTCTCCTATTCCTTTCGAACTTCCACTCTGTGATGTCCCATCTCTTTCTTACACTCTAGTGTCCTATCTCTTTCCGAGAGTTTCCCATTGACAAAACCTCTGTAATTTAATATTTACTGCCTACCGTCTCCTGCTTGTCCCTGGACTTGGCCAGCACCTCATCCAGCCAGAGCCACTGCTGCTCGGCCTGCTGCTGATTCTGCAGCTGATCCTGGATCGACATGGTGCGACTCGAAGCCTTCGGCTCCACAGCGTATTCGGCGGGCCAGCGTAGACTGTGCGCCGGCCTAACCTCCGTCTCGTAGTCGTATCGCATAAAGTTCGTGTTGAGGGCGACGATGCGTAGTCGGCTTCTGGTCTGCTCGATGGAGTAGTAGCCGCCCAGCTCGAAGGTGACGAGCGCGTCGGTGGGTAGCCAGTGGCGCCAGAGCTCGCCCATTTGCTTGTACTTGTGCAGGCCGCTGCTGCCGTCCTCGTGGCCGAGCACTGGGAAGATGAAGGGCGAGGAGAAGCTGCGTCCCAGCAGCTCTGTGATGTTGCGCAAGGTCTCGAGCTGCTTCTGCTCGGAGAGCGCCTGGGCGGAGTGCGAGAGTGCATCGCCCGTCCACAGGACAAACTCCACGTTGTCGCCCTGCTTGGCCTTCATGGTCTTCACCGCCGACTCGACCAGGCTCCAGGGACTGTCGCAATTGTAGTGGCCGAAGGGGCCCGGCGACTCCGTGGCCGTCTCCTGCCGCCCGCCAGCGGGGGAGGCGGCCGTGTGCGGCAGTTGCCAGCAGCTCTTGTATATGTCGCCCTGCGTGGAGTAAAATGTGTCCAGATGCAGGTCGCTGATGTGCCAGAAGTAGCCTGCGAATGCAGAGTGGAGATATTGAGAAACTCTGAGGATTAAAGGAGCAGCCCGTCGGGCAAACCCTGTGCGGGAAATGCCAGCGGGCCGGCCGACTAGCCGGCTGGCTGTAAAAACCCTTGCATACAAATTGTTGGCCTGACCGATTGACTGACCTGACAGCCCTGGTCCAGCTACCTGGCAGAGAGGTCAAGAAGTCACTTGATAGACAATGCGAGCCATTGAGGTGATCGGCGCCAGAGGCAGCAAATCAGTTAGCGTTGGCATGCGCACTGATCAATTTGTTAGCGAGAGCGTGAGTCGATCCGAGAGTCAGGGAGAGACAGGAACTAGGACACATAACCGCCCGGTTATAGAGAGAGAGCGAGTCAGGCGATTAGGATTTGTATGAGAGCAAGATGAGTTTGCGCTTCAATCTGGCGCTGCTGCTGATGTTCGCCCTGCTGACGCAGTTGGTGGACGGCAGGAGGAAGCTATGTGGCGATGCACTCAACGAGGCCCTTGACCTGATATGTGTTAATGGATTTTCACACAGAATCAAGCGCGATTGTAAGTACCAAAGCAATTCAATCAAATATCAATTCAGCTACTCAATGCCAGCCTTAAAGCGGACCGAAGCCGACTGCTGTTGGTACTGAGGCAACAACTGGACACCGGCGAGCAGCTCCAGACCCCGGCCCCGGCCTCGGCCCCGGCGGAGCGGATCAATGGGGCAGGCGTGGAGCGGGTGCTGAGGCGATCGCGGCGCAGGATAACCCACAAATGCTGCTGGAATGGATGCACCTATGACGACATTCGGGAGTACTGCGCCTAGCCCACAGGAATCGACTTGATGATGACAACGATGGCGACAATGATGATGGCACCAATGATGATGACGACAATACAACTGACGAAGCAAAACCAAAAATTTCACTCAACTACATTTAACCCCCTCGAAAACAAAACAAAAAAATATACTTTTAATTAAATTCGCAATGTTTTATTGTAATATTTCATGGAAGCAATAAAGTTACTCGATAACAATAGCAACAAACAAAGGCATCTTTTGGCCCAAAGACTACCTCCAGCCAGGCATTGGACCACACGCTGCGCGGCAACAGCTCCCGCCCCCATCTCCAATCAGCCCAGTCCACAGAAATTTCCACGTCAATGGGAATGCTTGGCCCTTGCATTCTCGGAGCAATAATGAAAATTTTGAATTTTTAATTAGATGACGTTGTTATTTTAATAGAACAACAAGTGGCAAATGGGGTTACGACGACCCCTCTATACACTAAAATTGCTAAATTGAAGAAGTTCCAACAGAAATAAACGAATTTCTATGTGCTAATTATAGAAACACAAAGATAACAGCGCGAGTGGCGCTTATTAACAGAGTAGACTGCCTTAACAGACAACTGTTAGCTGCAGCTGCTGTCTTCTGTTAGCGGCAGCCGTTTGATATGTTACAGTGGCTGTTCACCTAACTGTGCGCTGTTAAGCAGCTGCTGTCTTCTGTTAGCGGCAGCCGTTTGATATGTTACAGTGGCTGTTCACCTAACAGTGCGCTGTTAAGCAGCTGCTGTCTTCTGTTAGCTGCAGCCGTTTGATATGTTACAGTGGCTGGTCACCTAACAGTGCGCTGTTAAGCAGTTGCTGTCTTCTTTTAGCGGCAGTCGTTTGATATGTTACAGTGGCTGTTCACCTAACAGTGCGCTGTTAAGCATTTGAATCGGGCAAATATCGAAAGATGTTAGAATGTTGATGTTTACTAGCTGTATTAGTACTCTGCAGTGGCCCTAATTTGAGACAAACTTTAGGACCCACTGTTAGAGCATGGGTAAACAACATTATGCGTCATGTGAGTGGAGACAGGGCGTGGCAGGGCAGGCAACACTTCACTTTGTTTTTCAACAAAATGCGATCTATCTACGCGTAATTATTTTGCACGGCACAACATAAACAAAGACGTCAGCTGATATGAGTGAAAGCATCCCACATAAGGCTACGAGGCTAGTCCCCCCCTCAGCGGAACTGACACTTGACCTAACACTGGCTGACAGTGCGAGCTGGGTGGCTGCAGTGGCTCCGCCTAACATATAAAATGCTGCTGTGCCGCCAGCCAGCGACCAGTTCTAGTTGGTTTATATGCCAGGCAGATACGAGCTACTGGAACAGAACAGAAACCCACTCAAACACCATGAACTTCCAGTGCTCCAAAATGCAGTGCCTGCTCTGCGGCCTGATGCTGCTCGTGCTGCACGTGGAGGCGATTATGCTGTGCGGCCCCAAGCTGGACGAGTTTCTAATCCAAATGTGTAAAAACGGCTTCAACAGCAAGATGAAGCGCGACTACGGTGAGTAGGCTCTCAGCACATTAACTGCATTCTACTCAGTTGATATGGACGCTCTGCAGTCGGACCCAATGCCATTGATGCTGTGAACATGGACTTGGATTTGGACAATTATGGCGTCTACCCGCATATGAATCTGGACTCGCAGCCTCTGATGCGTGCTCTGATAAGCGAAAGTGCCCACCAATTGCAGATCCGGCGACGTCGCTACGGCATCCATGACGAGTGCTGCATGAAGTCCTGCACTTTCAATGAGCTCCTCTCCTACTGCAAGTAACCAACCCAAGAAGATGAATAGAAGGAGGAGGAAGACAGAAACTCTTGCGAACTTGATATGGACCAGCTCCTGTTTGTCAGCTTCTAAATGTTTAAATACATAACTATTAAACAAACTCCAGCTCTATGCGAATATTGTTTCACAAATGTAGAGGACATGCTTGTACAATTTATGGCTAAAGGACATATGGCAAATTTAATAATATAAATTTATGCTTCACAATTGAAGAGGGAAACTGTTTGTTATCCAGGCTAGGGTAAACCAAAATGTCGATAGCACAAGTAGAATTAATTACCCATAAATTATTTAATCATGAATCGACATAATTTGAATGGATTTGAATACTCCAAAGTTGCTAAATGAATTGTCCTGGCCTGAAAACATATTTATTTATGCTTGAATACGAATATTTGCTTAGCAGCTCTTTAGTTGAAATTCTTGAGTATGCCGGAATATTATTTGCTTTCAAATCGAGGATAGTTCAGTTGGATTTTTCAACAAAATTGCATATTCAATGGAAGGAAATTCAATGTAAATGCAATTTACAGTCTTGTCTTAGCTCAGCAATTCGAAATGAAATATCCGTTTTGTTCAATTTAAGCTTAGAAAAGCTTGAACTGCTCCCATTCTGAATCACTACCGTCTTCTTCCATTTCTTTTTCTCCTACTCTTTATCTAAATATGAGAAACTTCATTTATCGAACTTTATTTATGCAATTGGCTTTTATTTTGAAGCGTCTATAATATTAATACAATTTGTGGCTGGCACAAGGTAGGGTAGAGTTTCAAGGTACTGTGATCGCGGTGTTTGTGTTTGTGTGGGTGGTAGAGCTTGGGTAGCCAAGCAATCTAGGCGGCGCAGTAGGCGGTCAGCTCGGAGAGCTTGCACGACCTTCTGCAGCACTCGTCGACGATGCCCTCCCGGGTGCGGCGCCTGGTGGAGGTCAGGGAGTTGAGCACGTTGTCCTGGTAGATGTTGCGCAGTCGGCCGTTGGTCAGGGGATACGGGTTCAGCTCGGCGGAGCTCGAGGGCAGCTCCTTCTCCTCGGTGAACTGAATGGGATCGAGTGGGTCCAGGTCCATGAAAGCTGATGAAAGCGCGGCCATCAAATGGGAGCAGTTAACGCCAGCACACAGATGTTGCCCGATCTACTCACCCATGCTACGCTTCTGGATGATGCGATTGAAGCCCCTGGTGCACATCCTGCTCAGCATGTCGTTCAGCCGAGCGCTGCACAGACGCATCTCGCGGTCGCAGCTAACGGCCGCCAGGGTGCACAGCACACAGAGGAGGGCCAGAGACAGCGAGGAAATTGACTTGCACATTGTACTGGGATTAGGCTATGCTATGGAACTGATGCTGCTACACTCGCGCTCGCACGCTTATATACCGTAAGCCGCGACACTGTCTACCATGAGCAGGTGTGGGCGCTGCCCAACTACTTGGATGTCAAATTGTGTTAAAGGTTATTGGGACAAGTTGAGTGCATTTTGGAGTAGCTACTTGCTAAATTCGTTCAATGTCAGCGTTCACTTTTCGTTGGCTTATGCAAATGGCGCCGCTGTCTGGGCATGGGCGTGGGCGTGGGCGTGGGCGGTGCTGTGGTGGTGGTCTGGTGGTATGGTAATGCTTACGTCTTTGTCAGCCAATTAAACAATTTGGGTGCAAAGGGACAACATAAGGTTCTGGCGTATGCGTGCTAAGGCTTGCCTTGCCTTGCCTGCATTTATGAATATTCAATGAGCTAGTCGGAATACCCTGTAGTCAGCGCTAATTACAAGCGGGCATACACCGTGACTGGCAAAGTTATGCCAGCTTTAGGGCACTGAGCTGCTCTGAGCTCCTAACTAGCTGATACAAATTTGTCTCGCCCATAACACTTCATTGCGATTAACCTTTGCACCCCCTGCCACCCACTTCCGCCCACACCATTTTCCGGAAAGAGTTCCCTGCTTGAAACGAGTCTCAATGTTGCGCAACATTCGAGCTATAATCACAAAATTTAATGATGTTTCCTCTGGGGAAACATTGCAAACAGAAAAACAAATGAATAGCAAAAAATTTACTTTCTCTTAAAGCAGATTTCCCCTTTGCATTGAATCGTATATGCGTTCAAACTCGAAGCGAGTGTTAGAGCTGGCAATACAAATTCGTAGCATACTTTTCAAATGCTGCTGAGCATTGCGTAAGTAGAATGTAGCAGAGCCAATTGCTACCCGAGTGAAGAATGACGAGTTAAGAGCAGAGAAATCGCCAGCTAAACGAAGGAATGACGAGCAAAGAAGACAGACCACAGAGGTATATGATATCAAGAATAGAGTTGAGAGTGGTTCAAATGTGAAAGTTTGTTATAGACGAAAAAGATTTAGTGGAGCTGCATTTTCGACAGATTTTTCTATATAATAACTTGATTTTCTGACAAATATTCTAGAGTCTGGAGACTCATTTGAGTCTGTTATATATACTGCCTGGAATTCAAATATGTCCCTACTTACACTTATTCTCTTTCATGGCAAACGCTCAGAGAGAGAGAGAGAGAGAGAGAGAGAGAGAGAGAGAGAGAGAGAGAGAGAGAGAGAGAGAGAGAGAGAGAGGTAGAGAGAGAGAGAGAGAGAAAGAGACATAGACAGACATTGACATATCGATGGTAAGCATGTTTCCCTTTGTGAATGACTCAAGTTTTTTACGTCGTAGCACAAACACTCTAATACCCTCTCCTCATACTAACTAGAGTGTATGGAGGAGAGAGCAGAGCATTCTACTGTGCTTTAACTCTAAGTGCATAGCATATCACAGCAATCGCAATAAGTGAAGCCTCTCTCCATACCAAACCTAGGCTAACCTTTGGCTTTCATGCATTACACACTAAAGTATTACATTTACAGGGTATATATGTAGGTGGTCAGAGCAGAGTTGACTTGGTTTCGCCTGCGCCCTATTCATACTTACCGATGCGGGCGGTGGCCTCATCTGGCAGCCAGAGCAGTGGCAGGAGCGTGGTTAGCAACCAGCCCAAGCTGGAGCTGAAGCTGAAGCTGAAGCTGGAGCTGGAGCTCGGGATGGAGCTGGAGCTGGAGCTGAATATGAAGTTAGTCATTTAGCTGCTGTTGCTAGGCGACTGTTGGGCGTGTGTGGGGACGGTAGGCGTGTCAGGCAGGTAATGGAGCAGGAAGTGGAAGTGGAAGTGGAAGTGTTTGCTGCGTTCAAATGGAAATTTCTTGCCAACTTTTGCTTTAGCTTTCTGCTGAGCCGTGAAACTTTTCTGCACAGTTTTACTTTTATTCATTAGCTAAATTTGGCGCTGCATAAATAAGTGATTACGATTGCGATTACGATTATGAGTACGATAACGAATAGGATTATGACTGCGATTAGCATTACGTGTACAAATCAAATAGTATACATGTATGTGTGTGAGTATATGCGTGTGTGTATGTGCGTGCGTCCTTGACTAGCGACAATAGGCCAAGAGCTCTGACCGAGTGCAGGAGTTGCGACAGCACTCGTCATAGATGCCGCCGCCCTGCCGCCGCAGCCGTCGCGTCTTGATCAACACCTCCGCCCCGTAGAGGCTGGAGAGCAGGGGGCTCAGCGCAAAGCCCTGGTGCGACGGCTCCAGCTCGAGATCGGGCTCCAGCTGCGGCGACTCGCTGGCCACGAAGCGCTTCTTCGGTATCGTGTTGTAGCCATTCACACAGACCATGTCCATGGCCTCGTTCAGCGCGGGGCCGCACAGCTTGTGCTTGCCCTCGCGCAGCAGCTGCGCCATGTTGCTGGCGCTGCAGCAGCAGCTGCCCAGAGCGATCAGCAGCAGCAGCAGCAGGCAGAGACGTTGGCGTCGCCCTGTGGCGGTTGCATGAGGTGCGTACAACATTATTGCGGACGGCTGTTTGTGAGCGTTTGCCTAAATGCTGCCAGCAGCAGGCGCTATTTATACAAGCCTGCCGCATGCAACAGCAGCAGCAGCAACAGCAGCAGCAGCCGCAGCAGCAGCAGGTTCAATGCACTTTTTGGTTGCACAAATATTTGGCAAAGGAGCGAGGAGTGAGGTGCGTGCAAAGCCGAGGCAGGCAAACAACAACAGCTCACACCAGGCAGCCAGAGCCACAGAGCGAGAGCGAGAGTGAGAGAGCGAGAGGGGTAGAGCCAGAGGTAGAGGCAGAGGCAGAGATGTTAACGCTAAAAGGCTGCGACTGCTGCTGTCCCCAAGGATTACGCTTGCTGCCAATGAGGCAGGCAACAGCCCATGTGGCAGCCTCATTAGCATGCCAAGGTAGACCGTATGTGTGTGTGTGTGTGTGTGTCAGCTGCCTTTTGCCAGGTGAAAAGTATGCTTCACTTGGCTGCTCGAACCGCCGAGAGCGATTGCCAATCGATAGCTGCTCGATTGTGGCGCCAATCGGTGGCAACAGTTGGTCGCCAACGTCACAGAGCAAACGGTCGCACTTGCAGTCGGTATTCGGAGTTCCCATTGATTGTGTTATTCAAGTGATTCAGCAGCGAGCAGAGTTCAAGAGTCCGCAATATGGTGATCGATATCAAAATGTGCCGCTTTGACAATGTGCCCTGGGGCTTTCGGCTGGTGGGCGGGGCCGACTACGACTATCCGCTGACTGTGGTTAAGGTTAGGCACGTTCATAATAATAATATTCACATCGCACGGCCGATGATCATTAACGTGTGCCACCTGTGCTAGCTGTGCTACCTGTGCAACCGCCGCTGCTGCTGCCGCTGCCACTGCCAAAAGTGACCGCAACAAAGACCAACAGCTTCGCCTGCTGCTGTGCATTACAATTATTGTTGCATTAACTTTTACGCTGTGAATTTGCCGCAAATTAATTGCAAATATTTCAATGTTCGAGCCAATTATGTAACTTTCTGTGCGTGCGTGTGTGCGAGTGTGTGCGAGTGTGTATATGTGTGTGTGTGTGCTTATTTATTTGCATTTGCATTTGCATTCGCATTTGCATGCTCACTCGTTCGAGGGCTTATTTGCTAAATTTTGTTAATTAAAGTAAACTCAATGCAGAATGCCAATGGCTCCATCCGTCCGTCCGTCTCTCTGTTTGCCTAATCGTCTGGCCGAAATGTATTTTTCTGCTAATGAGCCGCATAATGCGAATGCAATAAATTAAATTCAAATTTGCAAATGCGCCTGCGATTCATCATCAACAGTCGACGAATTAGCAATTGTGTTGAAAGACAACAACAACAACAACAACAATGGAAACAACAATAATAGCTAAACCTATAGCAATATTCGCTTATTTGCGAAAATAGCAACAAATTAAAATTTTTTTAATTGCCAAACTGCAACGGACATATATATATATATATAGATTAATACTAGCGAGGGTTGCTTGATCCATTGAGCTATAATATTTAAATGTTTCAATTATATTAAAATAATAAAAATAATAATAATAATAATAATAATAATAATAATAATAATAATAATAATAATAATAATAATAATAATAATAATAATAATAATAATAATAATAATAATAATAATAATAATATATTTCCACTGAAACGAATTTCTTAAATTATAATAATAAATAAAAGAAAAGCTAAATTTCCATAGTCTATAATAATCCTAAATAAATATAGATTTCTAAATATATTATTTCAATATGCATGTAATGTATTCCACATTTTCATTGCCTTCATCTACTTAGCTCTTTAATAATCCTTCTAATTTTATATTCCACACAGATTTTACTGTCATAAAAAACGTGCATTGTCCAACACTGAAATAACAACAAAGCGCACATAAGCAATTTGATGCTTTTCGCTTCTTCTTCTTTCCGTTTTGCTGGTTTCTTAAAGATTGTCAATCTTAGGCAGCTTTGAGCCACATTAAACGCATATGAGAGAAGAAGAAAGGGAAAACTTGCTTGGCGCTTTCTTAATTTATTAAGCGACCCTCCGTGCGGCATGCCACATCGAGTGGCGTATTGTCTTGGCAGCTGCCACGCCCGCTGCCGCTGCCACTGCCACTGCCACTGCCGCCCCTTCGAGTCGCCTCATCTGATCTGTGTTTTTGTTGACATTTCGCGCGCATTTTATTTATATGCACTTTGCGAGCGACGCCAGATAATTGATTTTGTATCTAAAATACTTTGTCGCATCTCTCTCTTTCTCTCTTTCTGTCTCCCTCTCTCTCTCTCTCATTTGCTGTGTGTCAGGTCACGGAGGGCAGCATTGCCGAGGAGGCGGGCCTGCGCGTCGAGGATGTGATTGTGCGTATCAATGATACGGCTGCCACGCCCCTCACGCACGATGAAGCCCATCGCCTAATCATGAGCAGCGGAAGCGTGTTTTATTTCGGCGTGCATCGGTAAGTCAAACCATTTGTTCCGTTTCAGCCATTTGTCATAGCCATAGCCCCCGTAGCGAGCGCGAGGAGGAGGAGGCGGTCTATGCGGGTCCCAGGCGCTTCCCAGTGAGCAGCAGTTCGTTGACCATGTCACCGACCGCAGCCGCATCCTCATCCACCTCGCCTTTGCCGTCGCTAACGGAAGCCACAAAAGCGTTCATGCCGGAACAGGAACAGGAACAGGTCGAGGTTGCGCAACTGGAGGCGAATGTTGAGCTGGAATGTCGCAGCGCTGTGACGGAAATGCATTCGCATGCCAACCAGGACAGCCAGAACAACCAGGCGGAGCAGGCGGACCAGCATAGCCAGGCGGAGCCATCGACCAGCGTCGGGCAGGCAACGAATGGTGGCCTCTATTTGCCCGATTTGCCCGATCGGCCGTGCTCGGCGATGTCAGAGCAGGCGGAAATTAAGCTGGTGGAGGAGGAAATTGCTGCAGTGCTGTCCGGCGAGTCGGAGGTGCTCAAGGAGCACAATGTGCTGGGGTGCGTTGATGGACAGCCAGACGTGGATGCTCTTGCGAGCCTTAACTGTTAACTGTTTCTGTCTCATAGCGTTAATTTCTACAGAATCTTTCCCAAGCCCGGCGTTTGCATGACCAGCGACGTGCTGCGCTCCCTCAACGAGGAGGTGACCAAGACCAAGCTGGAGAAGGAGAAGGAGAATCGCAAGTGGTCCACGTTCCTGCAGCGGCCCGATCGACCCGTGCCCAAGAGCAAGCAGCAGGTGGAGGCGGAGCGCCGGGCGGCCAATGCCTACAAGGTGAAGATTGTGAAGTCGGCGCCACGCGACAAGTCGCCCATGGTGAGTAGCGTTCCATGCAAAGCACATAGCAAAGAGACACTGAACAGGCCGCAACTTAAGCCTGTGACAGCCGGAAGCCAAGCCAGCCCCAAAGGAAGCCACCCCACCACAACAGGAGTCGAAACCGGAGCAGGAGTTGGAGTCGGAGCCGAAGGCAGAGCAGAAGCAGGTTGACCCGGTGGATGAGGAGCCACTGCCCACGGACAGCGAAGTCCCGAATTTGGAACAATTGCCAGACACTGGCAGCAACGCGACGCCCGAGGAGACGGATGGCGAGCAGTTAGAGAAAACGGATGCGTCCAAAGAGGAGCCGGGACAGCAGACGGCCGCCGAGCAACAAACAGCAACTGAGCCTAGCGAAGGGGAGGGTCAACAGGCCGTGTCAGAGGGTGAGGGTGAGGCCGAGGGCGAGGGCGAGGGCAACGGTGAGGCAACTCCGGCCAAAACCGATGAGGAGCTGGCACTGGAAAAACAACTGGCCGATGTGCAAAAACAGCTCGCAGCGCTGTCCTCGCTGCCGTCCACCATACAATCGACCCTGGATGCGGTGACCAAGCAGCTGGCCGAGCTGCTACCCATATTCAAGCTGCAGCAGCAGCAGCGGGACGAGGAGCAGCAGCGGGGCGAGGAGCAGCCGCATGGCCAGCACGAAGGTACTGGCTGGAAAGTTATGGCCGAGGTTACAGTAATTAAATTTTTCTAATGGCACATTTTGCATACTTTCCCAACTACACACACACACACACACACACACACACAGGCATGTCGAGCACTGCGGCCGACAAGGAGCAGCAGCAGGAGGAGCAGCAGGAGCAACAGCAGGTGCAGCCGGAAGAGACAGCACCTGAAAATAATGAGGATAAATGCGATGCCAATGACCGAGAAGTGGCAGAAATTTCGCTCTCGAATGGCGACAATCGCCAGCTGGAGGAGGAGCAGCAGCAGCAGCAGCAGCAGCAGCAGCAGCAGCAGCAGCAGGAGCAGCTCAACGAGGAGCTCAGCTTCAAGAAGCAAAAGGTGAGCGTAAAAACAAATGCAAAGACTACAGCATAGAGTCTATGTAGGGTATATATATAGAGAGCAGTGCATATAAACTTGAATATAAATATACATAACATCTACGTCCGTCCGTCCGTCCATTCGTTCGTTTTGCCGGCAACTCCACAGACACCTATTCATATAGCTGCATTAGAAATCGAATTAAGCGCTTGGGATTTCCGGCCCATTCGATATTCTCGAATAACTCAATCTTGAGCTCAGAAAATTTTAAAGTTTGGCCTTGAGTTGGTCTGAAATTGTTTTCCTTTCGGTCTGTTTTTCTTAGCCGCATCTTTGTTTCATCTCGTTGCTGGCCAGCTCTGCCTCATCTCAGTTGGGTCAATCTTTATTTTATTTATTTTTTGTCACTGGGTTTTTTCTGGCCATTTCCCGCGCCCAACTCCACAAATCAAATTAACTAAAATGCCTTTTGGTTTTTGTCTTTTTCTACTTGCAGCATAATGTGCGCTTCCAAGTGTAGTTAGCTTAGTTAGCTTAAATCGAGTTTAAATTTTGATAAATTGCCACCGCATACACACACACACATACATATATATAGTAGTATATAGTATATGTGTAGTGTATGTGGACATATCAACTGCCAGTTAAATAAATGAGTTCCGAAAGCAAATCGAATCAGAGTCTGAGTCGCAGCGCCGGGGCAGAAAAAGGCAGAAACCAAAGACAATTAGTAGGCAGCGTGACAGCCAAACAAACAAACAAAAAAAACAAAAAAATGAAATGAAAAGAAAAGAATGAAAAACCATGAAGAAGAACCAACGCATATAACCCGAAACGACTGCAAATTTGAACTACCTCAACTGCCCTCTCACTCACTCTCTCTCTCTCTCTCTCTTACTCTTTCTCTTTCCTACTCTATAAATGAAAATCTCTTAACACATCTTCTTTGTATTCCTTTGGGCTGCTGCGTTGCGTTGCGTTGCCTCGCCTGGCTGCTCCCTCTCTCTTTCTCTCTCTCTCTCTCTCTCTCTCTCTCGGCTCCGTGCGTGTGTGTGTGTGTGTGCGTGGGGCATGTTTTTTGGGATGTGATGTGACATGCCAGAAACACAATGTCATTGAGGAGCTGGAGGAGCATTTGGTGCGCAAAAACAATCCCAGACGTTCGAAGCGCGCCTTTGGTCCCCTAACGCCATCATCGGAGCGTCCTCTGGTGCTGCCCGGCGGCAGGCGCTGGTATCGACCCAAGGATGCCTACAATGATGAATTCATTGCCGAAACTCTTAGCGCCCAGGCGGAGCTTATCACTGGCAGCACACTGGGGTGGGTACTACGGCGGAAACTCTACAATTTTCATGTACCTTGTGCTGTTCGCATTCCCAACTCTCTCTCACTCTCACTCTCACGCTCACGCTCACTCTCAATCTCTGATCAGCATCCGCATCCATCTGCATTGCCATTCACAATGCTTAATGCCACATTGTGCCCCGGCTGGCATTGGCTTTGCCTTATTGCCATCATAATGCCATATTGCCATGGCCACCGCACTGGCTCAACCCCCTACCCCGTTCCACGCCCCGTCGCATCGACTCATCTGGCATACACTCTCACTCTCACGCTCACTCTCATCTCATATCTCTCGTCTCTCATTTTCCATGGCTCGCTTACATCAACGCACAATCGTCCGGCTTCATAATTTTGCGCATTAGCAGCTGCTGCCCCTACGAGAGCCCGTTGCTCGGCTACGATGCCAGGTATTATTTTGCTAGTGCATGGTGAGCTGGTGACAGCAATTCTATTCAGCATACCCCCTCCCCCCATCCCCCCCCTCGCATTACACAACCCGCATCCATCAGCTAGCACAAAAGGATGCACTTTCATTAACATTATCATATTGAACGATTGTCTGTTGCCATCTCTCTCGCTCTCGCTCTCGCTCTCGCTATCTCTCTCGCTCTCTCACTCTGTCTAATTTCTGTGTGTGCTTGCCTTGACTTGTAGTTGATTTGACTTTTCCAGTTCCAGTTGCAGTTGCCGTTGCAGTTCCTCTGGCATTCCAGCTCTTCTGCATCTCTACTTTTGCATCTCTTTTGCCGTGCTTCGACTTTACTCCTTATATGCATGCTTACGTTTGCTTTTGTCTCGTCTCGTTTCTTTTGCAGATTGCATTTTGGAATCGCTTGTTCAATGGCGAGCACATCACACGCCAGCGCTTCAGGTAAGTTTCAGCTGCCACTTTCCAATGCAGCCTCAACTCGCAACTTCGAATGCAACTTTCATTGTTAATAAGTCGAAGAGCCTCTGCTAGCTTGCATTCTGTCGGTCCGCCCTAGTCTTGTACTTAACCACTGGGGGCAATGCATTGGCTTCAATTTCGGTAACGATTCCGTGTACGTTTACGTGAATACACTGGCCAGAAGATTAGGCAAAAGGGTATATTCGTTAGCTAAGGGGAAAGCTAGGAGAGTGCATATGCAGGCGGCTGTATTTGCCAAAGTCCCTGTATATCACAGTTTGACAGTTTGTTAACAGAGAAGAGTTAACATTCTGCAGCTACACTACACAGATCAATATATAGCAACCACACCCCCACCAACACCTACATATTTGATGCAGCTTGACAATCACTGCCTTAGCCCTAGTGTCATCGTTAACAGAGAAGAGTTAACATTCTGCATTCTCAAATTTGCAACAGAGAAGTGTAAACATTCAACAGCTCAACGCCACAGATCAGTTGCGATATATAGCAGGCACGCCCTCAACACCTACATATTACATATACAGTTTGACAATCACTGATGTAGCCTCAGAGTGCTAGACAACAGAGAAGAGTTAACATGCTGCTCACTCAAGCAGCTCAACTCTATAGATCGATTCAAATATACAGCAGCCACGCCCTCAACACCCACATATATATCTACAGTTTGTCAGTCACTGCTTTAGCTTAAGAGCCTTAACCAACCTCTAAAGCCTGCCTTCATCACGTTGCGAACAGAGCATTCGAGCAGTCGGCTATGGCCGTTTGCAACTCTTGTTTTTTTTCTCGTTTCTGGTTACGTTTTTGCCTCGTTCTCGGTTCGATTCATCGGCCGCAGGGAGCTGCAGAGCCTCAGCGTGGCAAAGGCAGCACACAGGTTAGTTTGTCACATGGTTCATTGCATGGTCCCTGGCCACGGGCGAAGCTCTCTGGCTCAAGAGCTTCAACGTGACCAGCAGCACTTATTAAAATGCACATGCATGTCTGCCATTCCCCCCACTTGCTTCCTCTGGCTTTTGCTCTCTCTCTCTCTCTCCCCCCCCCCCTTTTCCAGCTTTCTACTTTGTATGTTGTTTAAGCACTTTAGCTTTGATTTGACTTTTCGTAGGGTCAACTTCATGAAGTACCAAAAGCCGGAGCGCAAAATCGACCTCAATCGCAGCGAGGTATATAAAGTCATACATCATCTGGATCGTGCACCTGTCCGTGGCATTGAGGTGCGTGCACCACTCGTGGCAGCCGAATCGGATATACGCCAAGCGTTGCAGTCGTAGAATTCCCATTAAGCAGTTCTGTTCAACCAATGTAAAAAATATTCTAAGCAGCTCGACAAATATATGGAAAAACTATGAATATGTGCGGGCTTAAGTATTTGCTTGTTGTTGTTGTTGTTGTTGTTGTTGTTGTTGCTGCTGCTGTTGCTAATGTGTTATTACATAATTTGTGAGTGTGTGTGTGTGTTTGTGTGTGTGCAGCATGGCGTATGTGTAATATGCCAAGTGTCAAACGGCTGCGAATTGTTATGCATGTTGGCAGCCGCAGGGCGCTTGCTCTTGCAATTTTCTTTTGCATAAACACGCGACACCCACATACACACTCTCTCACTGGGTGTGTGTGTGTGTGTGTGTGACATGCTTTTGGAATTTGCATATGTTAAAGTAAATGAATTGGGCTGTAAACGAAATGAAACCAAATTGCAAAATGACAGCCAGCAGCACAATATAACAATAAACTCGTTTTTATGTAGTTATGAGCACACACACACAAACACACACACACACACACACATGGTATATCAAGTTCAGATTCGAAATGGTTGTCACGTTATGCCGGGTCGAAGGTTGCGCACATTTCACTTGCCCTCGGTCACAGGCACGCATAAGTATGCGGATACTATGCTTATATTCGCGTTAACGCACACGGATACCAAATTATTAGCCATTTGTTTTTTGTGTTTTTGTTTTTCTTTTTTTTTATTTTCCTCTTTTTTTGTTTGCCTCTTTGGCTTTCGTTAAAAGTCGTAAAAACGCGCCAAGTACGCGAAAGTTATGATTAGATTACGTTGCGGACTCGCACTTCACCCAGCACTCGGCGACGTGACTTTGATGGCGTCTCGTCCTGAACTGTCACTGTCACAATATGTTGGCATTTTGACTTCGCATTATCACTGAAGTTGGCGCTGGCGCCCAGTCCCCACACAACATGTTGGCATAGTCCTTTGAGTGAAGTTGAATTGCGTTCGACTCGAGTCTTGGGACAGCTTTCCATGTTGGCCACAGCGAGCTTTTCAACAGCAGCGAGCTTGAGTCGAACGTTGCCGAGCTTTGACTGTGTTTCGAGCCAGAAGGATTCAGTAGCAGGCCAGCTGCAACTCAAGCATGTTGGCTGGCTAGAGTAAAAGTATGTTTGAAAGCAGCATTAGCATTGAAATAGGCGAAAATGTAATTGAAATGAAAATTAAAGCGAAATATCATTGCAATATACCCATATTATTAAAATGAAAACGAATTAAAATATATGTAATATGATGAAAACAAAAAAAACAATGAGTTCAGCTTAAAATGGGAAAGAGTTTAGCTAGGTCATGCGGATCCAGCGTCTATTCTCAACAAAAACTCTCTGTGCCATGGCATTTACATATCTGCTTCGCGTTATAACTGCACTCACTCTCGCTCACTCATATTAAATACTGAAAGGTAACAGGATCGATTGCATCACAGCCAATGGCAGTGATCGATAGCAATAGCTAATCGACAAATTGACCAATGATATTTGAGCTGCAGAATTATGAATTAGCTCACTCAATTTTACACACACACTAAACGAGCAAAGAGAGCGGCAGCACGAGCAATGCCACTCACTAATAACGGTGCCTAAGCAATCAGTGGACCAATGGCGTAGGAGCAGTAGCCATCAATTTGCTCTTCTCTTTGTCCCACACTCGCGCTCGCCTCATGCTCTACACGCATAAATAGGATCGTAAGCAGCAACAAAGTTCGCTCTTCAAGTACAAGCTATTTGTCTCACTCTACCCTTCACGCTTTATATGCATGCGTACATTTGATTTCCCATTTTGTGCAATTAATGCAAACGACATTTGTTATAGTTTTGTATTTTATTTTGAATTTGAATTAAACAAACTAGACAACAACTACTTAAGAGTAAGTATCGTACGAGTACAAGTACATGCAAGTTACATAAAAATAGGTTAAGTTCGTAATGCCAGTCGCACCGAACGGATATATGTATGTGTATAATATATATGTAGGTTTTAATTTAAATCGGATTACGACTAATAAGACAATAAGTATAGGTAATTCCAAAAAAAGGCAAAAACTTACAGCAGCTACGTCACAACGGGGCGTTCACTTTAGAAGTGTGCGCTAAGCGAAGTACGCAAATTTAGTTTTTAGTTTTTTTCTTTATCTCAATAAATTTCTATTCAATAAATTTAATATTTTTAAAACTTTTTATTTTATATGATTCTTTTATATATATATATATATATAATTTGTGTTGTTAAATCTGGTATTTTTTGGGGATTTTTGTTTGTGTGTGTTTGACACTAATTATCACTACGCCAGTAGAAGCCAAATAGTTTGATTTTGTTTCTAAGAATGCTTCTTCGTGTTCATTGCTCTTTCGATGAGACTAAACCGAGTTTATTATTGTAAATATAGTTATATATATACACATATATATAGATATATATACTTGTGTATGTATGTATATGCAAATTTATTTATTGCTAATAATACGCGAGAAACGAGCAAATAATCAACGAGAATAAATCAAATATATATGTATGTTTTCACTTTTCACTTTTCATTTTCATTAGTTTTCATGTGTATGTATGAGGCAAAGTTTTCGTCCTTGTTTTTGTTTCTTCTATTTTCATAAATAGTTTTTTGTTTGTTTGTTTTTGTTTTTTTTTTTTTTTCGCTAAGCAAACATTTTGTCATAAGGCATAAATGCGGGTCCTCAGTGCACACCAGATGCTTAACGAACTTGAGTCTTTCTTTGAATCTCTTGTTCGGAATCGCTCATTGGTTAGTGTTATCAGTTTGCAGTAAATCGTTATCGGTTATCGACTATCATTTATCGGTAATTCAGCTACGAATTGGTTTTTGTATTTAGCACACATTTTCGTCCACCACGTCGCGTGGCTCATGCCTCCTTTCATTTCCTTTTTAGGTACAACGTTTTCTCTTTCCACTTGAGTTTTCAGCTCTGTCACCCACCTCAATCAGCTGTGACCCTTACAATCTAATAGGTTACAGGTGTGTTTCTCCTTTGTTTTTTTTTTTTTTGCTTACTTTTTGGCTACATCCTTCTCTCTAAATACTAATGCAGGTAGTTCGTTAACACGATCACCACAAATTGTTTGCTTTTGTTGTTGTTGTTGCTTTTGTTGGGACACGGCTTGGCTTTAATACTTTAAACACTTAGATTAAAAAACGAACTAATTAAATTTGGCCTAGACCTGAGCTCGGACATGGTCCGACTACAGTTGCACTTAATCCACTAAGCTGGTATGGTCGTCTGCTCGTAGAAGTCGGGCTCATCCTCGTCGGCCTTGACCTCGCTGCCATCCAACTGAAGGAAGCCGAAAGAAAGATAGTATTCAATTATTACAAATTCTGGATTGGATTGGATTGGATTGGATTGCTCCATTTACCGCTTGCAATTCCTCTGGCTTATAGATCGAGTTCAAGATCTGTCGTATGGGCACCATCAGTATAAGGAAGAAGGGAAAAGCCAGCGAGAACTTGGATGATTTGACCGTCCACAGGACAACCAGGCAGAGCACCTGTATGGCCGTAAACAGATTCATCTTCCAGGGTCGCACACGCTTCACATAGTTTGTGGGTGGATAATGCTTGACTGGCATGAAATACAGTCTTATGCTGGAATGCAGAAATTGAAACAGTTTAACAGAGTGCTCGAGAGCCTAAATCAATCCTTGCTAACCGTTCAAAGAGCTGCACGCCACTCATCGAGGCCACGCCCATATAGAGAAAGACGCCAAAGAGCACGGCCATGGGTATGAGTCGGAGCAGCGGCGCCATCAGCACCGACAGCCCGATCATGACGCACACAAAGAAGCCGGACAAACGCTGTTCCTTAACGTCAATGATGCGCGGCGATTCACCGGGTGCGTGAGTCCTGCACAGATCAGAAGAAGGAGAATGAGAAGAAGAAGGAAAAGAGTTAGTCATACTCTGAACAGCAGCGAGGAGCTGCAGGAGGAGCTGTACCCACCGAGACATCACTGTCACCGACGACACATGGGTCACGGATCGCACGGTGGCTGCACAATGCCAGGGCATGCCGAAGAGGCCGCAGAAGGTGTTCAGCAGGCAGAGCAGCACAATGTCCCAGTGCAGGCCGGAGCCCTTCTTGAGGCCACGGTCGGGCTTGTCGACAATCAGCTCGGATATCTGGGACTCCATGAAGATCAGGATGTAGACCAGCAGAGCTGGCACCACACAGGCAAACGGCACCCAGGTCTCGCACGGATTGAAGCCAATAAACCAGCCGCGGCGCACCGGATCGCTAGGCGACAGACCCTCGGGCACCACCAGCTTCTCGGTGTAGACGGACGGCACCAAATAGTCGACCAGCACGAACATGGCAATGGAAATGGGCACACCAAAGTCGCCCAGCGCACGGCGGGCGTTGCGGCCGAGGAAGTGCGAGTTGCGGAAGAGTTTCAGGTAGTAGGCAACCACAAAGGTGGCCAGAGTCAGTATGGTGCAGAAGAGCGCCGTGTTGGGCTGATTCGTGGGTATCTTGGGCAGCGCTGGAGGCGCCACTGTGGAGCTGGCGTTCACCAGAGACACGCTTATATTGAAGTTGGTCTCATTGTGGTCCACCAGCGTCGGCGGCGGCAGATTGTAGTCGGAGAGCAGCGGGTTGAGCTTGTAGATGGACACCAGCTTCATCATGGTCTCCACAATGTAGATGAGCGTGATCAGCGCCGAGAAGATCTCCTGCGTGAACCGCGTCAGCAGCCGCACATAGACGCTGCCCTCGAAGGCGGACACGCAGAGCGCTATGATGATCAGCCAGACGCCCACGTAGACGCGCACCGATAGAAAGTCAAAGTGGTACTCGTTGCAGAAGACAATGAGCGCCTCATCGAAGAGCAGCAGGGGTCCGGTGGTGCCGATGATGACGAGCGGCTGGCAGGAGAGACAGTGGAAGATGATGCCCACCAGGGAGCAGGCAATCAGCGTCTCCGGTATGCCGATCCAGTTGTCCGTCTTGGCCGAGGCCAGGCCACCGAACGTGATGGCCGTCGATAGGCAGGCGAAGTACATGAAGATGGTGGCCGCCAGTGTCTCCGTGTTGAGTCCGTCGAGTATGTCGCTCTTGTACATGGGCATGCGACGCTTCAGGTCGTTGCACAGGCCGCCCCACAGCCGATGCGTCTTGTCCAGGGGACTGGGGCGCTTCTTCTTGCCATCATCGTCGTCGTCGTCGTCGCCATCGCCGCCGGGGCCGCCTGGCCCGGTGATGGCGCCCAGTGCCTGCTTCTCGAGCAGCGCCTTCTCCTCATCCCTGCCGATTTTGATCATCTCGCTGTCGCGTTTCACCTGCAGCGCCTTGATCTTGCGCGTGCGAATCCAGTCTTTCTTGGCCTTCAGCTCGTCGAAGGGCAGCAGATCGTGACGGTCCCAGTTGCCAGGCGGCAGCACAATGGAATCATCCAGGAACTCGTTGATGGCCGACAGCAAATCGCGGCGATCGTCCGCCTTGTAGGCAATGGCATGGAAGTGCTCGTTGGCCATCAGCGTCGAGATGGAGCGACCCACCTCATGGTAGTCCAGATCGAAGTTGCGTGGCCCCAGCAGCACGAACATGAAGCGCACCGGCACGGGCACCTCCGTCAGCGTGGGCATCAGCACGCCCTCCGACAGACGCACAAAGGCAATTGTGGGCTGCTCGAGGAACTCCACGGCGCCCACCTGCGAGGGTATGCAGATGGATCAGTTAAGCCTTTCGCTAATTCTACTCACTGGAACTTACCAACACTGTCGTAGCCTCGGCTCCGGCGGGTATGCGCTTGAGGATGGTGTCATTCTGCAGCTTCTTGAGATCCTCCTGCGAGGAGGAGTACAAGTCGTCCTTCATGTCTATCTTGAGCTCATTGCTGCGCTTGCTGCCGCCAATCTCGCTGGCCGGCATTATCTTGATCTTCTTGTCATCCGTGCCGCCCGAGAGGTTCTGTGTGGGCGAGCCAATGGAGAGGGTATTAAAGTATTCCCGTTAAGCCGGACGCTGAATGTTAACGTCTTAAAGGTAATTTTACAACAAGCACAACATGCAGAACATTGAACAGGCGTGCACTTAACGGTTAAAGGCTTAGTTAACGGTGCATTTTGAGGCTAAGTTTTTTTTTTTTTACTATTCTTTTTTTTTGTTGTTTTTTTTGTTGAGGTTAAGGACAAGCTAACTTACGAGTAAGTCGAAAAACAAACACAACACAATTGAGAACTTGCCAATCGTGAAGTTGGAGAGCATTTAAAGTGGTACTAAGAGAGGGGGAGTAGCTACGTGGTGGGTGGTGGCTAGGTGGGCTAAAAAAGAAATGGCTCGATTTCTAAAGCACTGCAACAACACAGGGAATGAAACTGTTTAATATTTTGAAGATATGCGTATATAGTATACCCTTGCAGTTGATGGAATAGAAGCTAGAATAGATCTACATGTGTGAAATTATCGGGATATGTTATTATCGGAAGAACGATCGTAAGCAAATAGAGTTTATGAGATGACGGATCACTGGATCTCTGAGCCAGGTTTCTTGACTATCCCTTGCTAAATCTAAATACAGTTATTAGTATAGATATCTTCATAAAAAGTAAAGAGAGAGCATCTAAGAAATATCTATCTATAGATCTGTATACGACTTAGCTTACGAATCTAACTAATAATCATATTATTCTTTGTAAGATCTCTCATAGCCTATGGCAATAATACTCTAGCTAGTTTTCTTTATTCCTAGCTCTGCAAAAGTATTCGCTCTGCGGCTCGCCGACAGAATCTCTCTTATATAGATAACCAATTCAGTTCACTTGCAGTTTCATTCCCTGATTTTTAACGTTTTTTTGGGGTAAAGGTTTTTCGATTTTGGTTTAAATTGCTTGTCAAATAGGGCTTTAAAACTTATTACACCCAGATACGATGAGGTCGTCGAGTGTCGTCGATGGTCTATGGCGCTCAGATTGAGCATCGCCGATGGCGGCGCACTGGTGCTCACACAGATGCTGCGTCTCGTTTTGGCTGATCGTTGTAGGTATTGTTGTTGTAGTTGATGTAGCTGTTGTTGTTGTTGTAGCTGTTGTTGCTGTTGCAGCTGCTGAGTGGCCTCGGCGCCCATCCAAAGAAGCTTTTGGTGTGGTGCGCAAATGTGAGACAAATGTGTGTGTTCAGTGTTCATACATATATATAGGGATATATATATATGTATGGATAAGGTGAGTGATATATAAATATATATATATATAGTTGGGTATATATACATATATATATAATGGGGCAAATGGGCAAAACAATAAGAGTCGCATTAAACGAAAGTAAAGAAGTGTCAAAAGAAACACAGGACAAAAGCAGCTTGATAAGTACGTCTCTTGACTATATATATATATATATATCAGATATATACACATATATACGTTTATTATATGCTTATATATGTATATATACAGAGGTCGTTCATTACCGATTTGGGTAGAAGATGCTGTTGGTGTTGTAGTTGTTATTGTAGTAGTAGTAGTTGTTGTTGTTGTTGTTGTTGTTGTTGGTGTACGAGTATGGTTGATGTGAGAATGTAGCACAGTTATGGGCGCATTTATGCAGAAATAGACAAGAGCATAGTATGAACACGATCAAAATGATTAACAAATTTTGGAGAAACACATCATATTTAAAGCCAATTTATAGCGATAACAGGACACGCACTGAATGTATGCAAGTTGTTATATATGTATGTAAGTGAATTAGATAGTTCAATAGAGAGATCGATTGCGGATCTACGTCTTACCTGCAGACTCGTATAGCTGTTGTATTTGCGCTTGGTGAAGGGCAGCACGCCCTGGTGCTCGTTCACGTGCCTATGGCGCAACAGCAACGAGCGCATGACCGATGGCTTGTCATTGATATTGATAAGATCATCGACCACCATCTGCACAGCAAAAACTCAATTAAGTAGGGAATTACGGGGGCAGAGAGAGAGAGAGACAGAGAGAGAGAGCGAGAGAGACTGTGTGTAGCTTACCTGTTCAACCACACGATAGGCAACCGCTGGCAAATCCTTCTCGTTGAGGTCCAGCAGCACAACGCCCGTTTCCAGGCAGCGACGCAAATTGAGCAGCGAGTGGAATGAGAGAGAGGCAACATGCGGTTTGCCCCAGCGATCGGAGCCCTCCTCCACATCCTCCTCGTATTTGATCCAGCGCGCAGTCTCCTTCCACTCGCGATCCTCGCCCACGCCCGTGAGCTCGTCCAGCTGCACAAAGATCTGAAAGGCAAAAACAATACTCAGTCTCAGACTTGTCCGAGAGCAACAGGGATCAATGCTCACCTCATGTGGACTGTGATCGACCTCGGGCTTCTTGTTTTGAAACGGTGAAATAGTTATTTGCGGCAATTCGCGCAGCTTGATGGATGAATGGTGAATCTTGTGGCGTCGCAGGGCGCGTGGATCATCCGAACGATGTGATCTCAGCTCATTGAGATCAGCTTCCTAGAGTGCAAAATAAAACAACGACTTTAGCAACATATTCAGGAGACAGCGCAAGGGCTTTAAGCATAAGGACTTTCAGCTAGGGGCTGTCATCAACCTGTGTAGCCGGCGCTTGGGCATTTGTCTACATTGAGTTGGATGTGAATCCGAGCATGGGAGGCAGCAAGAAAAGCAATCATAACGAAACGTATTTGACTGGTTTAGTTTTCTTTTTTTGGTTAGGTTAACTAAAACCATAGTCAAGGTTAATCAAGAGGTGAATTATCTATCTGGGTTAAGGTTTAGTTCAACTAGCTAGAGTTACGGCTGGCCTACCTCCAATGCCGTGTCCTCAGGCTGCACAGAGATCCTACGCGCACCTGCATCACCGTTCTCCTCGATTGTCTTTTTGGGTTCCACGCTGTCCTGATGTGAGAATTTACGTTGTCTATAATACTGATGGCGGCTGTGGGAGATCAAAGAGTTCAGATTTGATTGACATATATAATCTATCTAGATTTCGCTATCTCCCAGACCTTTTTCTGCGTTTGCGTTCGTGCGATTGATCCGTGGGCTGTTCATCATAGCTCAGACTGGGCGGTGTGATGACAATTTTCTTTTTGGCATCACCGAACTGCACGTGCTTCTCATCGGCCGAGTTGTCCGAGTGATCGCCGTGTCCAGCGCGTTCCGAGACTAGTGGAAAGTCCTCGGGTATATCATCATAGTTTTGTGCATTGGGCAATTGTTCCGTTTGGCTCTCGTATTCCGAATCTTCTTCAATATTTAAATCATTTGTGCGTGCTGCCGATGAATGAACGTTATAGGGTATCTGCTAGTCGAGTCAACGCCACGCTATACTCACTGCTCTTTTTGCGCGAACCAATTGGCTGCTGACTGTTATCCTGGAAAGTGCTTACATCGAACTTCTCTTTGCGTGCTTTCGTTCCGGCAAAGACCTTTTCCATTTCCGAGTCCAGCAGCACTTCGTCGGGATCTTCATTGCCGGACTGCAAAAGATAGGAGTGAAATATTGTTGAATTGTTGCATTGATGAATTACATTCGCTACTCAATTGGCCGTTGTTTTCTCATCTCTTCTGGTCACGTTATGTGACTCAAGACAACAACAGAAAACTTTTCAATTAAAAATCTATAAAAACAAACAGTTCAGTCATGTGACTGGCCATTATTGTTATTGTTATGGTTGTTGTTGTTGTTGTCGTCATCATCTTCGTTTTGTCATGTGTAAATATAATTCTGTAAATATTGACCCAACTCTGCCTCTTGCCACACACACACAGAAGACGAAGTCCGCGAATTCATCATAAAAACTTCTCTACGATCAGACAGTCAAAAGTACGTCAATATATCAATAACTATCTATCACTATATATATATATATTTATATGCCACATATCATATATCATGCAATCGCAGAGTGGATCGTACCCTCTGTAAACATATTTAATGGCGTTTATGTTAATTGTTTTCAATCGAACTCAATTGATTTTCATAGTGACGAATGCATTGATTGTGCCATTTCAAATTGCCTGCCATATATCATATGTTATTGTTGTTGTTGTTGTAGCTGTTGCTTGATTAGTCAAATATTTACGCTATCTTGTTATAAATGTATCAATCAGCTATGAAACAGCACTCAAGTCTAGCTGAAATCAGTGCGAAGGCTAAAGACATCAAACAGTCTGCAGAGCGAACTCTGCATAATTGAATTAACGCATTGATATATGTACATATACATACATATGTATATGTATATATATATATACGTAGTTCAATTTGATCTGAGAAAATGCATGAAATTGGATAGCAGATATTCGTATATTATTCATATAGCATATATTCTGAAGATCAGTTACAGCTGCGATAGTTCGCTGTGTAATCTATTCAATTATTTGATGGATCTTCCACTTATTAGACTAGAAACTTGTCAGTTCCAGCTTGGTTTGAGCCCAGTTGTAGCTCATTCTCGCATTGATCGTAATGTAGCCCATTTCATTCAAATATTTATATGCCAGTAGACATCTCGTCACACAAGTTCCATAAATTCAGCAAATTTTATAGACAGACAGAGACGGAGACAGAGACAGAGTGACTATCACTCATAAAGCACAAAAACTGGTTAAGTAACACTCAATCTCCCTCTCTCTCTCTCGCTCGCTCTCTCTCTCTTTCTTTGAAAAGTACGCAATATAACAAACTCTGCGTTCTTTAATAAACCCCACGCTTTAATTGCCATATCGACTTTGATTACAATTATCTTCCATTAATTCAATTCCTTTTGCTCGGCGCTTTATCTTCCTCTGGGCTCACAGCACATCAGGCAGTTTATATGCCTGACATATGTAAATTCATTCATCACGAGCATATATAAAGCCAAGTTAAATTAGATTATGTGCGCCATTAGCTGTCTGTGTATCAGCGGCTTTAAAGCAAACGTTTCCCACCTGCGCACCTGGCACCTGGCACCTGGCACAGGACACGCAGCTTTAATGGTGTTTGCCTTCGACATTGCCATAGAAGTAAAAACAACATGAAATCCATCTTAGCCCTAAGCACACACGCGTGAAATGAAAATGACTATGAAATTAACTTCCCTCTCTCTGTCCCTTTTCCCCTCTCTCTCTCTCTCTCTCTCGCTCTCTCTCACTCTCTTTGTGTACTTGTCTCTTATTGTGAACCTGCCACAGCCACGCCCCTTTTGCATAGAGCCATCACACTCATACAATACTTTATGCTAAATTTGCCTAATAACTTTATGATAACGCTCAAGGTAGAACTGTCAATTGCGTTGCTGATAAGCCAGCGAAAGGGAAAACAATGGGCTAGCGGACAAAACGAAAGGAAAATGGGGGAGAGGAAGAATGGGAGAGAAGACAATGGGAAAACAAAACAACGAGTTTCAATTCAATTCAGTTAGCCTGCAAGTTTATAAATAGAAAATTTAATAACGCTGAGAGCATGCACGTGGGAATACCAAATGTGTGTCCTGTCTATCTAACTATCTGTGTGTGTGTGTGTGTACGAGTGTGTGTGTGTGTGTGTACGCGAGCGATAAGTCAAAGCGTAACGCGCCCCGTTACGTTAATTAATCGATAACAGCGCGTGTGGGCAGAGGAGTAGGCGAGCGAACGGTATATGCATATTATAATGATAGAGATGACAATAATGATAACAGCAATCATCATAATTATGTTGATGGCGATGATGATGATATTGGTTCGTAATAATGCTGCGATGTGGCTGCCATTTGTGATTAGCAGCCAGACAGAACACGAAAAGTGTTTTGTCATATAGCCATTAGCCAAGGCCATCATTGTGAGTTAACCACCAGCTACAACCTGAGCACCACCCACCACCCATCGATAGCATTAGAGCGAGCGCGAGCGCGAGCGCGAGCGTACTTTAGCTAAACGAACTGTGCAACAATGTCAGCGCCGGTTATCAAAATAATCGATGGTGCTTTCTATTGTATTTTATTCGATTCGTTTTTTGTTTTCTTTGGTTTTGCTTTGGTTTTTGCCCACCTGCAACGCCCACACCAAAACAGGAAAATAAAATGCGCCGCAAGAGCAAAAAAAAACGTGGGGCCCCAGCACCGGGACGATCCCGGTATGCCCGCCCTCCGCCTCTCTACCAGCCACGCCCACTCAGCTGTCTGAACTGTCAATTTTCGTTTGGCGCTGTTTGCTTTGCGTTTTGCTAAATTAATATGAAAATGCCGACGTTGTTTCAGACGACAACGCAAGTTGTCTAAATACAACAACAACAACAACAACGAATACAACGAATAACAAAAACCACAAACAACAATAAATTTTGCAGTAGCCTCAAAGCAGAGTCAACCACTTAGGCATCTATTTAAATTTAATTTCCCTTGGTGACTTTTTTTTGTTTTTGTTCTTTTGTTGAAATACTTTCAACTGAAAGATAAATCTAATCACATTTTGACAGTTCGTCAACAAATTGTGAGAAGATCACAGAATGCATAACAGGAAAATATTTGTCTTCAGACCTTGAAAAACAATTTATATTTGGTCTAAGAATAATATTATATAATGTGCGGGACATTTTTCATATAATCTATGGCTAAATACGTCAAGGCCTGATAAACCAAGTTCATATTTAGATGAGACTGAACAGCTAACAGCTGATAGATCATAGCTCGAATTCCAATTAAGTAAACCCCTTAATAGTGAACTAGAAAATCGGTTAGCTTTAGACAAACTTATTTCCATTTAAATAAGCAACAATATTTCCATTTCCAATTACAGAGAACTCTTTGAAAAGTTCCACAGAATTGGTCTGCACTTTGACTGCAGTTCAATTGAACCAGTTCACTTGAGCAGCTCACTTAACTAGAGAACTAAGCGCGAATAGAACTTGGCAAACTTTTCAATTTTTGCCTAACTAACAACTTCAGTTATCAATTGATTCATAAACTTTTGAACTGAAAACAGCAAAGTTACGAAAAATGTTTCAAATTGAATTTCGTGTTATTTGTGTTGCCACTTAGGTGTGCAGCAAGGCGTAAACGCTCACAGATACGCAGATACAGTTACAGTTACAAATAGAGATACATTCGAATCTACTCAAACTGCGGCACGCACCCGCATTTAGCTGCTCGTCTGCTTAAAAAGTTAGTCATGTGTCCGTGTGTGGGTGTGTGTGTGTGTGAGTGTGTGTGGCATGTTGGGTTGTTGAATGCTACTGATGCGGTTTGACAACATTTAACTGTTAGCGGGTGCTTGGGGGTGACTGGGGGGTGCTGGAGCGGCAACAGCACGTGACTTATAAGTCATAAGCAAGTTATGCGGTCGTTGAGCTAGGCAACTTTTTGGCCGGCATGTTGTTGCATGTCGTCAGCCAAATTGAATCAAATTGTGGCAAACAACTTGAACAGATTTGAGTGTTTGCAATTGTTGTTGCTGCTGCCACAAGTTTGTTTAAGCAGCTGGGCCCAATAAGTTTTACAAGTCAAGTTTTAGCCGTTCGTGCTTAACTTTTCATCACCTCTCCGCAATAAAAGAAAAAAATAACAAAAAGAAAAACGCCTTCGTCTCGAGTTTCGTGGCACTTTCCACGACATGTTCATGTCCATGTCCACGACGTCCATGTCAGCGGCACAGTGCCATTCCCAGACACTCACTGTTGCCTCAGCCACTTTGACACTCGCTGCCTGACACTCTCCGCCTCACTCACATGCCGCTTGCCCCTTGCCCCTTGCCCGTTGCCACATCAGCTGAGTGCTCAAATTTTCCGCCTAAAATGGCCTCTTCTCCTCGCTCGTAAAGGAGTCGAATGAAAGTTAAAGCGAAAGTGCAGGATGCTCTAATACCCTATAGATTGTCCCATTGCGCGGGGAGTATTCGCAATGTCATATTAAAGTAGTAACAAATGAAAAAGAAAGAGTATTTAGTGAATAACTGTAATTAATTTACATAATTACACGTATTAATCACTGGATAATTAGAGATTAATTGCCTTGTAATTAATAGTAATTACTGAGTAATTTTTAAGAAATTTAGAAGAATTTTAAAGGAGTTGCAGAGTAGTTAGAAAATAAAAACAGAAATACAGAGTATTTTTTTTAGTATTTACATTGATAGCCTAATATCCACATATTAATATTAATATATATATTAAACATTTTATTTAGTTTTAATTAGGACCAATCAAAATATTTTGTATAACTTTCGCCTCAGCTTAATTGGAAATAAATTGGGGCGCAATTACATAAAAATACCCATAAAAAAAGGAATAAGGAGAGGAGTAATTGACTGTCAATAGCAATGACAACAGTTCAAATCAGAGGGCAATAGTCCTTGCAGCCAAAAATTAATCATATACATTATATGCGGCACGCATTCTAATCATACGAGTTCGTGGGGTCGTAAACTCAAGAATCTCCCAGCGGTATGCTTGCCCCAATAATTCTTATCAAGAGCATCGAAAACAGGAAGCACAACAACAAATTTTCCAGGACATGAAACAAATTCGTTTAACTTTACATTTTTGCGCTTGACTCGAAAAAAAATCAGAGAGAACATATTAAAAAAAACAAATACAAATAAATATAATAAGAAAATAGAAGAAAGATAAGTAAAGTAAATAAAGAAAACAAAGAAATGTTGCGCATAATTTTCTTGGAATCTGAAGCTCCCTTTTGGGGGCGAAGCATTTCGTCGATATTTTGTTTGCACAAATTAACGATGCTTCGTTTCGTTTGTATCTGTCCGTCAGCCTAACGCGCTGTGTGCCTGAGTGTGTATGTGTGTGTGTGTGTGTGATTGTGCGTGTGTGTTAATTTGATGAGAATTTTCGCAGCGGAAATGCTCGCCGAAGGACAGGAAGGGCATGCGACAGGCGTATAGCATAGTGTGTGTGTGTGTGTATGTCCGTACGTAAGGGGTGAGGGGGGAAACAGCGTGAGTGAGTGACAAGGGGTAGGCGTAGCTGGGGCCGGACAGGCACGTGCAAAGGTTAAAGCGTTCATTGTGCTCTTAAAGGCGCTAAAACATAATGTAATTGAGCTGACAAAGCAACGCACACATACACACACACACACATAAACACCTACACAGATATAGAGATGGAATTCTTGCTGCTCTCGTAATAGCCAGAAAAGTGTTGCATACTTCAAGGTCAACCTGGCCTCCATCTCTGCGTGTGTGTGTGTGTGTGTGTATGCATGCGTGTGTGTGATATGAACGAATGATACTTAAATTGAAATTGGTTTTCACTTGGGTGGCTGCTGTGTGAATTATGCTTGCCCTGCGAATGTATTCAAAGTACCCACACACACACACACACGGGCGCGGGCACGCACGCACACACAGATTTACAGTTACGACCGCAAAAGTGTGCAAAGATGAGCCATAAAAGATGCTGTGTCCATGGCCGCGCCCCGTCCGTTTTTTTGCGCCCATTTTTACTATTACATGACATTGTCCGAAATAGTAGACATCATGTACATATGTATATATATATATATCTGTGTGTGTGTGTGTGTGTGTATCTTTATATTAAATAGAAGCTAGCCAATTCGCTGCTTCACTTGTTGTGCCAAAATTCCAGCTAAAATATCAAACAATCTGCATGTGTATATGCGTGCGTGTGTGTGTGTGTGATATTGTGTGTGTATCTGCGTGCGTGTGTTTGTGCACGCTTAGCTTCATTTTTATCATATATATATATTTCAAGGCTGTGCGCTCTTAAAAACTCTGCAGGTGTTTAGTATTTAGTGTTTGGCGTTAGTTTGTGTGCAAAATATGCTCAAAGCTTAATTAAAACATGCAGCAGTTGTTTTTTGTTATTTTACCTTCAATTATGAACTCGATGGCAAAGACAAAAGTCTCTCACATTTCGTTTGCAGCCAGCGCAATTTTCACAAGTTTTTCTGCTGCTGTTTGGGGCTTTTTATTCGTTTTTCTTTTTCGTTGTTGTTGTTATTATTATTTAGTTTTTTGCAGTTGCTGCTTGGCTGCCTGTTGCACTTTGACCCGCGGAGCTGCTTAACAGTTCACTGCAGCAGCAACTAGCAAAAGATAGAGGACAAATACATATAGAGATACGCACGCACGCACGCACGCACACACGCACACACGCACACACAGAGGCACAGAGACAGCGCGTGGGGAAACGGAACAACGCGCGCTCTCAAGCCTAAAAATGTTGTGGCGTCTGGGAAGGCTTCCCAGCAAATGTCGTGACTGGCGGCTGCTGGTGCCATGGCCAGCACTGCGATTGCTACACACATGTTACCTGCGCCGGCGCACGATAGAGGCGCGCGCGTATAACTGTAGCATAGTTAACAGCTGCTGGCTGCGCTGCCGACGGCGCTGCAGCGCACACAGCTGTTCTCACGGCCGCTGGCCGCTGGCTTTCGCGTTGGCGTTGGCGTTGGCGTTGGCCCAAACGAGAGTTTTACTACCGTTGCTGACGTAAATCACCAATGCACTTTGCGTTGCGCCCCAAAAAACAACACAAAAACAACGCAACAGCAAAAGAGCTTTCCCTGAAAGCTCTGCGAGCAGCGCTGCCAGTAGCTGCAGTAGCAGCCAAGAGCCACACACACACATATACAATGTGAACAAGTGCCAAAAGCTCGCATAAGCTAAAGGTGAAAACGACTGCCAGAAAGAGGAAGAGAGAGGGAGAGAGAGAGAGCGCGCGCTAGCAAGCAAAGGAGAGCAAGTAGCGAAAACGAGCCTTGCACACGGTCAAGGTCAGCTGCTTTGGGCGGGCGTGCGTCGCTTGTGCATGGGGTGGCATTCGACAAAAGCTTTGGTGGAAAAGCTTCCGCTTTTACCCCATAAATATTCAAATTATGAACTCTTCACTGCACAAGGACCTAGCCAGACTTGTGCAATCTTAAGGAAAAGCAAACAAAGTCTATATATAGAAAACATTTAATTAAACGAAAATATATATTTATAGATGCAAGGCAAGCTGATTATAGAAAACCGCGAGCTTTTTGCTTGTAGATATTATTATTATAGATGTGCAGAAATACGCTTTGGTTTGAGTTTGCGTAAATTTGATATGCCCGAATCTTATTTTTACTAGCTTTAATTGGCCAAGATTGTTTGGCAAGAGGATTCAAGGAGGGTCGAATATATGATGTACTGGAGTCTACTCTTATACGAACTTATTAAGAATTCATATTGATATGTGAACTTCAGCTACTTCAAACTTTTCTATTCTTTTGCTTTTTCAATTGCTTCTTAACCAGTGTGCCCGTGTTTGCAGTTGAGCCGCCTTGCCATGTGCGTGCTTAGAACTTTGAGGGCAATTAAGAGTGATAAGGAGAGAGAGAGAGAGAGGGGGGCAGAGCGCGAGGCACAAACTAATGGATAATTGAAACGCCAAGGGCCCAAATCATTGCCTACTTACGGGTAACAGCAGGTGGTTAGCCAGTTGTGCGCTAGGCGTTAGCTGCCTTGGCAATTAAGTTAATAGCCAGTGTAAATGTGGCTTTCAGTTCAGGTGTCAACGATTTCATTACGAGCAGTTGCTGGTCAATGCCAATGCCAGCAATTGTTATTGCTGCAACTGTTTGCTGCCTTTATTATTATTGCAGTTGCACTTGGCAGCCTTGACCACGAATATTGATTTCCTGTTGTTGACTGTGCTATTCAGAGAAAGTGTGTCTGTATGTGTGTGTGTGCGTATCTGTATGTGTGAGTGCCTGGCCGCCCGCTCGTTTTGAATGTCTAACTAGTTTCCGGAGTAGTTGCCCCCTACCTCTTGGTGCTCTGTCGCTCTCTCTCTCTCTCTTTCTCTTTCACTAGCTGTCTCTCTCTCTCTCTCTCTCTCTCTCTCTCTCTCTCTCTCTGTCTCTGAACTGTTTCTAGACGCACAATTAAAAATGCGTTTTTGTTGCGGTTTTGTTTTGCCTACGCTTTGTGCTCAGTTTTCGTTTATGTAGTTGTTGCTGTTGCTGTTGCTGTTGTTGTTGCTGATATCCATTTGGCTTTGGCCTTAAAGCCGCCCTCGTCGCTGTGAACGCCACGCGGCGTATACGTAACGTGCTCAGAGTTTTGTCCGCTCTAGTTTAATAGGCAGGCACATCCAAGTGAACGTCGAATGAATGAATGAGTACGTGATTATGCAAACTCTCTTCCTTCCTCTCACTCACTCACGCGCTCCAGCCTGGTCTAGGGCATTGGAGCGACAACTGTAAATCGAGATTCAAGATCCGAATCCAAATCGACAAAATAAAAAGCGAAACTGGTTTCCAAATTGTGTCACTGACTGGCTGGCGGGCATGCCAGGGCACAAATACAACAACAACAGCAACAACAACAACCAAAACAAGTGCGGAAATCTATTGAGCAAAAGCAACAACAATTGGCAACAACAGCTACTAAATCAATAACAATTACTTGACATTAGCCGCGCGTACAAACAAAATAAAAACACAAAAAAATACAATAACAAAAAAAAAACAAAAACGCATTGAATTAATAACATAAAAAACATTTGATAAATATTTTGCACGCTCAAAATTCAAAGCATTTTTTTTTTTTTTTTTTTTTTTTTTGTAAATAATTTTGCAATGAATTTTGTTTTTTTTTTTTTACTTATGTGTGGAAAACTACCGAGCAAACATTAAGACGAGATTATAAGCCATATAACTAACTGTATATATGTATATATACATATGTATATATATATATATAGCTTCAACTGAAGCATTAGGAAGCAATGACAACATTTGACAAATCGATTTTACTTGTTTTTATTTTTCATGTTTTTTTATAGAATTTTTAGCGAATTACGAATTCTGTAATTAATTGCGCGAGCGAAAGTTGACTTCATAAATACGCTAATGTTCATTGTTCATTGCTCATTGCACTTTTCTCAATGATCAAAGGAACTTTCATAATAGTTTATGATAGTTTTTTAAAGAACTTAAGCGATTTCCGATATGAGGTTCAATAAGAGTATATAGGTTTTATGTCAAGTTCGCCCACTGTTTGTTTATCTGCCAGCAATTCTTGGCTATTAAACACAAGAATTGAAATTTCATATCGAAATTCGTTTACTCAGCTGTCTTAGAATTTTTGCATAGGATCAATGAAGTCGTGCTAAATCGGTATTTACTCATCTTTTACTAATTAAGCAACATTTTATATAATATATGTATATTATCTATGGCAAACAATATCTACATCTCTAAATATTATTCACTTTTACTTCTAAATTGAATTACTTATTTAAAAAACTATATCTACTTCATCATCCGTGCTGATATGAAAAATGATTGCTGTTCGATCATTATTGATCTCCTAAATATGCGAGTATATATCTTCTTTAGTCAGTTTTACCTGTTTTTTTTTTTTTTTTTTTTTTTTTGGATCATGACTGAGCATTACGCAGTCATTTCTGAGCGACTGCAAGGCTCTAACATGCTCAAAAACGAGTTTTAGCCTGATGACTACATTTTTAAATTAAACTTTGGCTAAAAAAAAATAAATACAAACAGTTTAATTTGTTTAATAAGATTATCTTTTGCATCAAAATATGTCACATTACAAAAATCCCCATCATTCTCTACTTATTCGCTCTGATTAAGGAATGGCGTAGGATTTCGTAAATTGAATTATTTTTCACCGCATTTCATTACGTAACATAAAACACCTTTAGTCAAATGAAATTTCTCTAAAGTTCTCCTCGCACCTTTTGAACAGGCCTAACCATTATTAGTTAATTAAATAGAACACCTCAATTAATTGCTAGGGTCTTACCTTTTTCTTGGTATTAAAGCCCAAAAAGGACAATTTGCGAACATTGTTCTCGCGGCCGCTGGCCGAACTGAAGCTCATTTTGGCGTCGTTTTCCCTTCGAGGGTCCCTTCAAGTGGAGCAACTTCTTGGGTCTGGGTCCAGCCGGTAGCTACTCTCGGTTTATTTGATGATTTGCAGATGCCTGTACCAGCGCACTTGCATTGAGCTGTGGTTGAATTGGCGCTTCCACTGCGGCAGCTCGGAGAAGAATCCCGGCATTCGGTGTGACGCTGTGACGGTGCGACGGTAGGCGTGGGCTGGGCTGTGGGAGAGTGGAAGAGAATGCACTTAGTACGCAATTACATTAAGAAACGAGAAAGTTGCGACTCGGACGGCTGCAATTCAATTGAAGTCAACACAAACACTCAGAGCCAGAGACAGTGAGAGAGACAAACACAATATCGAGCAATAAACTTGCGGTCCGCGACTCAATTAAACTCAAATGCTGCAGGCACGCACAACTTGGGGGCATGAACTCGCCGAGTGCCGGACTGGGCTACTGAAGCACGCGACTCGACAGTCATTTGATCAATTTGCGAGGGCTGCGGGCTGTCGGCTGCCCATTGATCGCCAGCTGAAGGCGTCATTAAGCGATTCCATTTTCAGCGCAGTTGTTAATTTCTTTTAGAAATATTTATGTATATATAAGTATTTTCTATATATTGTATATATTACACACACACACATTTTTCTGTTATTAAGTTCAATAATTAGGCAAGCCTGAACAAGTGCGCATCTGAGTCACATTCAGGCAAATGAACAACTGACGAGCAGCTGGCAAAAAGCAACAAATTTCACCAAAATATATATGCATATACATATATTGTATATATATATATATATATATATCGAATATACAGCTCAATAAAATGTAAGCTGCGTGTTGGCGGCTCCTTAAACAACACCTTTTTTATTTTGCTGAACGTTCGCACAAATTGAATTAGGGCAGGCGCACGGATAGCTCAAAATGTATCTATAGGATACTCGCGTAGGCGAGATACGCGAGGCGCGCGTCGAAATACGCGAGGTGCGCTCAATGACAAACGAAAGCCGTGTGTACCTGTTGCGGTTGCGTTGGCGCTGATTTATGCGGCGCCCAGAACATTGGCTAACGAAACGAAATGCGGCCCGAACCGAAACCCGAGCACATGCCGAACTGGGGTGCTAATAGATGTCTACAAGTGTGTGTGTGTGTGTTAATATTAGTAGACAGTCCAACATGAGTCTCGTGCTTAGTTAGGGCCTAGGTCTAGAGCCTAACTAACACAGCTATAGCTATTCCAAGCGATTTATTTTCCTTTTGGCCAAATTCACACAAATCGCTTTGCAGGTTATGCAACAGAAATGTGACCAAGCGATTGTTTGTCTAACTTTGATAAAAATTGATGAGACTGTATGTGTGCGTGTGTGCGTGTGCTAGTCTGTGTTTGTCTAAAGTTGGCCATGGCTTAAACTTGAGCTATTGGACAGACACCCACACACACACAGAGAGAGACAGGCGCAACTCGTGGTGTTTGCTAACCTTGACAGTGCTGGGGAAATGCATTACTTATTAACTTGATTTGACAGTAGTTATTAACTAAAGAGAACACGCTTGATAGATTGCGCAAATAGAGCAAAGCACCAAAGCATTAACTATGCGCTCGTGTGTAGACTACGTGTCTTCCACGCCCAAAAGTGAATTGAAATTTTTGGTCTGCGCAAAAGTTTCTTGAAAAAGGTCTTAACAGGAATGGCAAATGACTTATTCGATTGTATGGCTTATAGAGCTGTGTTTATTTGCGTTAAGAGCTGCATAAATAATACAATTAATTATGCATTTATGTGTTTTTTCCAGTTATCTATAGAAAATATGTTCTCTCTTCATTTGCCAATCATGCTTTTAGCTGTTCTAAACATACTTTAGATATACCTAGCCTATCTATTAGTAACCCCATCTATTGTAGATCAGTCCTTAAACTCTCTATGCCTCATACATTTGTTATATAATCATATCGTAATTCCGTATGCAGCAAAAATTCGTTTCGATCATTCGAGCCGATCTTGTCATATCCCAAATGCATGATATATAAATATATACACATCTCAATTAACATTATACTTCATTTCATTATTATCATCATTAAAAATGTGTCGAATGAAATGAAAAGATCCCCCCCTTCGATAAACAAACATTGCAAGTGATCTTCAAAAGTGATTTCAGCCATCTTTTATATTGCATAAATAAGAGCTCTCTCCAGTCATATCAAGCTCTCTATATATTTACCTTTCGCCCATGAGCTACTAAAATACCCTGCAATCCATCAATCCCAGCAGGCAGACAGACAGTTTAAAGTGGTTTATTTATAAATTTACTCGATTCGATCGAATTGATCGCGTGACTCCTGCGATTCATTGGTCTACAAATTTACACGTTTTATGGGCGGGCAGAGCCACAAGTTATCAAACAACAAAAGAAAATAAAGAATTAGACAGCCGCAGCGGACGGACCATAAAGCAAAGGTGTTATAATTTAAGCCCAAGGCAAATAAACAATCGCCGATCAGGAAACAGGAGTGCCAAGGGAAATCGCCCAAAATTAACGTGGTGATCAATTTTATGGGTTCATTAGCGAAACGTCGCAAACGATCGATCGATCGTCCGCTCAAGGGTCGGACTTAGCTTTGATTTAAATTACTGTTTGTATACGAATTGCGTGGGCTTTCAGCGTGCGCTCCCTTATCAGAGCGGTACAGTGGACATCCATCAGCAGCGACTATCGCAGATCGCCTTATCGATGCGCTTTGATATGGCTACAAATTATTTTAACAATTGACAGTAATGAATGGCATTTATAACTATCGTAAATTAACCGAATAATTGTCTTTTGTTGAATGTCTCGTAGTAGCCAAAACTGATTTGCAACAGCAATTGAAGCAAGTGACAGGAGTAGACGATGCCAGACTAGCAGATATCCTTTGAGAGAAGAACTGATACCTGAAACTGAAAGATATATTCCAGCTAACAAGTTTGATGTTATAGATCCCCAGTATTTGGGCATTATTTTCATAATTTTTCTCATTTGTTGTTCACACTTCTTTCTATTGTAGCTATCCATTATTAAGTTTCTAAGTCATCAGATCAAACTGAACATAGTTCGTTCCTTTCCTAACAATTACAGTTTCTTAATCTTTAATCCTCGACTCCCATCAACTGTAATAAATAGTCAGATAAATATATTCCGATTAGAATAAACTCCACCTCCACATTACACAATCCAACCAAAACAACGATACACCCAATTGGATCTGATTTCGAATTCTCACAAGGGTAAACTTGAAGTGCTCAACTTATTTGATAATAATGAATAATAACATGATTATTGTACCAATTATGTACTTATCAGTTGGCACTCCTTGTCAGTCTGAGGAATAGAGACAGAGAGAGAGAGAGAGAGAGAGAGAAAGAGATAGATTCACATAGCCAGACAGAGTGAGTGAGGGAAGCAATGGAATATCTCCAAATGTTGCGATATCACGTGCACTTGGCCCTTATCTGTAGCAACGAAACAGAACAAGAAGAAGGAAAAACAATAAACAAACTCCAATTACAGCCGGTTCCTAAAAAAAAAATAGCATTTCATAAACAGCTGCCAATTGGAACTGAAATTGCAGTTGGAGTTGCAGTTGGAGTGGGCGTTGCAGTTGCAGTCCGCTGATCATGACCGAGTCGCGGTGATAGAAGAACTGGTTTCAATATTGCAACAGTTCAACAGCTGCAACTGCCACAGCCAGAGCCACTGACATTGCCACTGACATTGAACTTGAGTTGAGTTTACAGCTGAGCAGAAAGGGGGTTGCACCACCACTGCCACTGGAGCGTGCTTCCTGTTACGCGCACCTCCACGAAAATCGCAATAAACATTCACGACACGCGTAAAAATGTCAAATTCGAAAACTTGAATTACAATATACTCGAGCAATTGGGGCATTAGAGTCGACGCCGTCAATTATACAGACTGAAGTGTGTGCCATATATATTGCTATATATTGGCATAAATAACAAAAATAATAATGAAATAATAGTAATAAGAGTCAACAATTTGAAAGTTATTGTCCCGCTGAGTAGCGGCACTAAATCTTCTTCGGCTCAAAAATTTGATTAGACGAAATTTGATTTGCGGCTGAGCAAGAAAAAATATTAATAAAATAATAAAAACCAATTCCCGTTACTTTCCGCCAGACAGTGCTGCATATCAGATAGAATAGCGCCAACAAAAAAGTTATATGTATGTGGAATGGGTCGTTGTTGCGAGGGTTGCTCTATAAGTAGTTTCTGGCGTCATTATTGAGTGGAATAGAAAAACAATTGTTTTCGATATATTTGAAATGTGTTGGAAAAGTATTAACACAAAAGGCAGTAACTGTCAATGAATAGACTTGAATATATATAGTAGCTAGCTGCCCCGGCAAACGTTGCATTGCCCTATCCATTAATTCCTCTACGTCTGTTGACTACGAATCTGCGCGCTTCTCTTCGTTCTTTGCTAGTTTCAATCATCTCGTGCCTCTTGCAATTTCGATGCACCTAACTGGATGCAGAAGAACTCCAGGAGATCATTTAGAAAATGCCTGCAGCAGCAGAGAATGTTCCCATTGGATCGACTGCAACGATCTCTTTCTGGCGCCCAGCTCAAAATTTGAGTGCCACTCAGGCTTTTAGTGGAAGTCGCCCTCTACAAAGGGCAGCAGCTGAGGAATTTATTCAGTCGTCCAGACTCGGAGGGGTCAGTCGTACGTGGGGCAATGCCGTTGTTTGTTGAAAAAAAATATATAAATAAAAAATATATATATATATAAATAAAAAAAAAAAAATATATATATATATATATAAATAAAAAAAAATTAAATTTAAAACATTTTCAATAAAAAAAAAATTTCAATAAAAAAAAATTGAATAAAAAAAAATGTTAAAAAAAAATTAAAATAAAAAAAAATTAAAAAAAAAACAAAATTTAAATTAAAAAAAAAAATTTTAATAAAAAAAAATAGTTAAAAAGAAAATAAATAAAAGAAAAAAAAATAAAAAAAAAAAATAATTAAAAAAAAAAATTGCCTTGTACGTACGACTGACCCCACCTGGTCTGGACGACTGAATAAATTCCACAGCTGCTGCCCTTTATATAGGGCGACTTTCACTCAAATTTTGAGCAGGGCGCCAGAGAGAGCAATGGCAACATTCTCTGCTGCTGCAGGCATTGTCTAAATGATCTCCTGGAGTTCTTCTGCATCCCTTACTCTTCTTAGGCAGACGGACAAAGAGACAGACAGTGATATATATATATATATATATATATATATATATATATATATATATATTCGTAAAATTTTTTCAGTAGTTTTAAGATCTACTATCCTACTCGTGGCGGAGAAAAATCCAACAAATCAAAAACCATAAAAATTAGTCCAGCACATATCAAGATATAAGTGTCGTAACACTTTTACACAACTTTCTTTTATATATATAGAGATTATAATAAATGAATACCAATTTCTTAACGTATGAGTTCCCGAATATGATGTTAATCAATCAGCTAATCAAAAATGATAAATAGCAGTCAATATATCAATATCTGTCAATTCAAACTTATATATCAGTTAACTATATCATTTATCAATAAGACACATTGCACGCCAATTTCTTGAATGACCCTCGCACCTCCACAGTTCTAGCTGAATATGTTATGCAATCGAATTCTATTTCACAGTTGTTGCTGCTGTTGACCTAGCCAATCGAAGTTGAAAGTAGTTTCCATTTCCACTTGACTGGCAACCACTTGGCACTCCAGCAAACTTGTTGGACTTGATGAAGGATTTATGGACGGACACACACACACGCGCACACCCGCACACTTACACTTACACTTACAATCACGCCACACACTATGCTAAGCTGTGTGATTAAAGGTTCAGAGCACTTGAACTACACTAACTGTACTCGAACAAATCAAATAAATAAAGCATACAAATACATATGTACATGTATTTAAAGAACAAACTCTACGCTTCGGCGATTCGCACACATATGAATGCTCGAAATGAAAAATCAATTGCGATTCGATAACCCAATAACAAAAACAACAACAACAACAACAATCGGAGAACAGAGAACTCTAATTGGAGACCAAATTAATGACCAACTGATACAACGGACAGACGATCGAGTCGACGCGGCCGGCCTTTCGACTAGCTGACTAACTAGCAAGTCAATTGTAGGCGTAATCAATACTCGGACGAAATATTTTTACTGCTTCTTCTTTCGCTTAGATAAGCAATTCTGTTCGCTTCTGATCTGACCGAAGCAACTATTAAAAGTCCGTATATATACATATACATATGTATGTACATATATCTAGTATTAAATAAAATGATGACTCTACTTTTTGCGTTATGAATAACAATTTCAGGAAATACTTTCTACAATGTTTAATATACAAATGGGATTCCGTTTTCTAGGGGTTTTATGGAAGAGGATATCAGCCAGTACAATGAACCAAATGACTAATTGTTTGCTCGATAAAAATGATTGTTGCTCTCCAGTTTTGATTACAAAACAATGGAAAGCTGAAGAAATGACAGATGATATCAAATTATCTAAAAGGTAAATTCTGTATCAGGTTTCGATTTCGGTTTCTCCTTAAAGCAATTGTTATTTCAGCAAAGATATACAATATACATATGTTCGTATGTACATATGTATGTATGCATATGATATGACTAGAAAGTTCTAGAGGGAGTGAGTGGTTTATTTATAATCAATTGTTTGCAATAGAAAGTAAAAATAACCACTTTATACACACTCATGTGTAGTAGGTATTAAGTTACGTATGCTTAGCAGAAGTTTCTTCGTCGCACCAGCCACCCACAGCAGTCGTTGCCCTGGTGTAAAGAGGCACTCTCATTTGTTGTAACGTACTCGCACATACTTTAAATTGCAGCCGTTGCAAATTCCGTGAACCGTGCACAGGAACAATAAATACTAGTCTGAAAAAACAAAACATGAGCTCCTCTCTAGTTGTGTAAACAAAACTGCAAAGCCAACAACAACAACAACAACAACGGGGCCATTACAACAATAACAACAATCAACTTTAGGCGTCATGATACATTTTGGTTAAATATCAGGAAAGAACAAAAAACACTATGCACAAGTCAAGATAAACAAATTCTCGTTACCATTGTTGTAAAGTGCGAGCGGCACAAAAGGAGAGAACGAGACAGAGCGGGTGTGTGGGTTAAGGCAGCCAAATTATTGAGCCATTACTCACACGCCGCGAGCAAGGGAGAGCAAGCGAGCTGTGTATGTGCGATAGAGTAAGACAGCACGCTAAGAAAGGGCGCGCTATGCCCAACAACACGCACACAGAACATATACAAAGAATTTGCATGCCGCACTAAACGCAAACAACAACACGAAGAAGAAGAGAGCTGCACGTCGCGAAATTCACGTGCAGAGCTTAAAACGCTGCAAAACTTTAACGGTGTTGATAAGGTGACGGCGGCGTCGCTGTCGCCGTTGGTGTCGCTGCTGCACAAAAGCGGTATTGTTGTTGCTATTATTACAGTATTTTGCATAGAGCAGCAGCAACAGCAGCAGCCGAGCTTTGCCTAGCACAACAGTGCGAGCGAGAGCGAGTGACAGGGATGGCAGAAACATGAGCAGGAATAAAGAGAAAAAACGTTAACTATGTGTACTTTTTGCTTTGAACAGTAGAACACAAAAAAATATGAAGGAAAAAAATCACAAAACACACAAAAACAAAAACGAAATGAAAAGAAATGTAAGAAATGACTGGTGAATGGGCCTAACTATGCAGAACCAGTTTCAAAAAGATAGAATCAAAGAGTCAGAGTAACAGAAACACAAAACACAGAAAGAGAAAGAGAGAGAGAGAGGGACCGAAAGAAAGAGTAAATGAGTAACAAAGGCAGAAGCTCTGTTCCCGACTGTGTGTGTGCGTGTGTGTTGAGTAATCACTTGCTGCATTTTCGAGCTTGACTTTTTTATGATTGCTTGTCTAATGCCTAAAATATTTGAAGTTGATTAGTTTTTTATGTTTGTGTATAATTAGTTGATTAAGAGCAGACGCATTCGACTTGGCAGCAGATCGAGATCTGGGCACTGGCTAAAACTGTATTTTCGTTATGCATAACTACAATGGGCAAATTGCTTGTCTGCCGTTGACACTTATTTTCGGAATTGTACTTGAGGGTAAAAAAAATAAAACAAGAACAAAACAAAACACAGAAAAACAATAATCAGTTCATATCAGCGTCACAGCCAGCCAGCCACAAGTCGAAAAGTTGAAAAACAAAATATTCGAAAATTTCAAAAATTGGCACAGAAATAGCAGCCATCCAGAGCAACAACAACAACACGGACCACAGACAGAGGCACAGACAGAGACGTCGACTCGTAAATGAATATAATAATAATTGACACGTACTTTAAGATCTCTTTTACCCACGACTTTCGTTGATGACTGTAGCCAATGTGGTCTTTTATTTTGTTGTTTTTGTTTCAATTTCTTCCTTTTCCACTTGTGTCGCACCTCACTTGTGGTGTCGCGGTGTCTCGAAAATTTTCCACTGTGCGCGGCACAACTTCATTGACCGATCATCTGTGCGAAGGGCCGTCGGGGAGTCGGGGCGAATGTCACAATAAACAAATCACTTTTTGTACAAATTACTGCGGCGGCGGCGGCGGCTGCGTCACATGTACATACATATGCGAATTATACAAAATACAGTTCGAAAGAAACGCGTCGATGGAACAAAAGTGCGACGATCGAAGAAGTGGGCAAAGGGAATGGGAACGGCAACGGGAACGGGAACGCTTAAAGAAAGACGACCGACCGACCACAGAGACACAGAAAATGGCAGAACAGCAACAAATAAAAAAACACCAATAGTAACAACAAAAACACACAATGTTTATGACGTATGTATATATGTACATATATCGTTGCGTATATCTTTTATAAATTCTTTTTATATACTATTTCTTAATGTTTCTTCGTAATACTTTATAGGAATTTGATAGCGGCAACGCACGCGGCGCGGCGTCTCGACAAACTTGAACTTGGCGAACGGTTAGCGGTTTATTTTATTTTTCCTTTTCTTTGGACTCGATCGTCTCCGTCTATCCGGTCGCACGTTTCTGAGCGTAATGATTTACTGTTCCTGCGGCAGCACGTTTTTAAACACAGAGAGCAATCGAGCCGAGCAGCACAAGCAGCAGCAGCAGATATATCGACAGAAACCAACAACAACATGTTTTGGAATAGAGCGAGAGCGGTTTTTATGTAAAACTCATGAGCGTCGACATAAATGTACCCTGTATGGTGTTTCAGAGTGGAATTTTTTGTGAATTTCCACATATTGCCTTGTTAGTTTCTCCTTGTCCTTGGGTCTCCGTTTAACCTTACATTTTTTGTTTTCCAACGAATTTCTATTTATACGATTTGGTACCTGCCTCAATGGTTCTCATGACACTGCACTGAGCACAGGGTATGCAGCAGGCATGCATCGATTGTTCTGGAGAGCACGTGAGTAAGACGCAAGAGCGAAAATGACTTGCAAGAGCCACCCTCGTTACTGATCGGCTTTGCGCTCAGCGCTCTCTCAGACGCACATGCTCTCTCGCTCGCTCTCTTTGCTGTTCCTTTGCGTGTGGGCTGTGGGTTGCGCTGCTCCAACTATGCAAAACGAGGATATGCTGCGATTTCACAGGCCGCATACGCAGCAACCGCCACATTCGCCGCATAGGCCTCAGCTACAGGTGCAAATGGCCATAATGTGCGTAATGCGCTTAACTAACAATAACGGCACTAGAATCACGTCCAATATTCCAGGGCCATTAGGGGCTGCGCCCCGTTCCGAATGCGAGGATTGTTTGTGTGGCAATTGACACAATGCAAATTAACTAATTCTGGCGCTCTAATTGATTGATTTTCCAGGTTGAATGGCAACACACACATCGAGGTGTGAAGTTTGTCCAGCATTTCAACATTTTACCGCCGTATACATGTTGAATTTTTTTCGTTTTTGTGACTGTGAGCGCTCAAATTCGAATTCCAAATGATTTTCAACAATTAATTGCCTCAAATGAGCGTCCAGCACCCGTTGGGGAGTAGTATCAGCAACGCTGATAAACCCACTTCGAGTAGAAAATAAATAAATTTCCAAAAAAAATTAATAGAGAACAATAGCAAACGAGAGCTCTTTTCTCAAGTATACATTTTCCGATTAGCAGCGGTTCATGACGTCAAAACAGAAACTCCGAATTCTATGGTCCTATTTATGCTAGCAATTGATAACGGCTTGATAATTCTTTGATAAATTCGCATTCAAATGGGCTGCGAAATATTTTCTGATAAATTACAATTTATTTCGTTTATTATCAATTTGAGTAGACATCTATTTTGATCGAGTGTTAATTTGTGTGTGATAATTGCTATTTGAGGATTTGAGGAAACTTTCGACTCACACCTGACTAATTCCATACTCAAATACGTGTGTGCGCTTAAAAAGATTCCACGCATTCACATTTTTTCTTCTTTTGAGATATCAATTCAAATTCCTTTAATTGATAAGAGGGTAAAAGCAGTCTGCCCTCATATTAGTCAAAGCCAAAGTTTTGGAAGGCGCAATTAGGCATACGCACAAGGGTTAATTAGCCCGCCCACCAGCCAGCCCTAAAAGTAGGCTACACTTTTCGCAGCATCAGCTCGCTGCCAAGTATGCTACGAAAGAAAAAAAAAACAGAATTCAGGTTCTTTTTTTCATTTCTTGCTGAATTCCTCAATGACACATGCAATTATGATAAGAGCGCAAATCCAAAGGCCAAACACGCTCAACGTTCGAGTGGAATTTGGGCACTTGAGTGAGAGGCTGTGGTGAAAAGCTTCGGCTCGAGTGAGCTCTTGCTCGTGTCCCAAAGTTCTTCGGCTGCGATGGCGATGGCAAATGCTTCGGCAAAGGCAACGGCAACGGTAATGGCAATGGCAGCTCCTGTTGCTGTCGGCCATTGGTTGTTTGTCCTGTTTGTCGCTGTGCTCGCGGTCGCGCACGCCAAAGGACTACAACTTCATTTTATCATTTGATTTAGCTGCTCAGCCTGTACAATGCGCACTTCCGTCGCCCATTGCCCAAACGGCATTTTTCTTACCTTTGTAGCGTTTCAGGTTGCCGTCTGAGGGTCGTGCGGGGTTTAGGGTTTGCGCTTTTGCTTGCCATTTGGTTCATCTAACTATGTGCAACTATCTTTTTTTTTAATTTTCCCGCATGGCTGATGCTGTGCTGGCAATGGAGCTGGGGCTGGAGCTGGAGCTGTTGTTGCGGCTGTGGCTGTGGCAGGGGCAGGCCGGGTAGGTGCGAGGCGCGAGGCGCCAGCACTGTCAGTTGGCGCTGGCGGGTTGCTTACCCAGCGAGCCCATATAAAACGGAAATGGAAGTTTTGTAAATGTTTTCCTTTGTGTTTCTTTTTACTTTTCTGTGTACACACGTCTCTATTTGTATCTCAGTGCGGGTGTGTTGGTGTGTGTGTCTGTGAGTCTGTGTGAACAGAGCAATAACAGCAAACACCAACACTCACGCAATACGACGCCTTTGAAAGATGAGCGCACTGCCAAACGGGTGGCCGTTGCCCCAACCAGTTCGTGGCACATGCCAAAGACCTGCACTTTAGTTTTTGGGTTGCAAGTGTTGCTTTTTATGGCACTTGACGCCCAGCCAAACCCAGACCCAGACCCAGACTCCGACTCCGATCTAAACCCAAACCCATACGCCCAGTCTTGCAGGCATTTGGCGGCCAACTGGCCAACCTTTTAGCCTGTCCCGAGCTTTTGCACCTGCTCTGCTTCCACGTGTTGAGTTTCATTTGGTTCGCCAGCTCTTGATAAGAAACTTCCATTTTAATAGCCGCAACAGTTATGCATATTGATGTGCGCGACAATGTCTGTATATGTATGTGTGTGTGTGTGTGTGTGCCTGTGTAAGCACCTGTTTTATAGAGAAACTAAAGTGAGATAAAAAGAGGATTCAGTTAAACGCTCAGCTCTGCTAAAGGATTATCAGCTTATCAGCTCTTAATTGTGTGCTTGGTAGTCGCATTGAAGTGGGTATATGTGCTCGAATTCCGAATTGGAGCTTAACATAGAATACATTAACAGTACTTCATTTTCATTGATCGTAGCTTTAGAGTATATATTCTATTTAATATCATAGCTTAAGAGTAAGTTAGTCTTCCATGCTTTTAACTCTATTTAACTAAGCTCCACTAACTAAACCAAATGATCAGCTGATCGAATGCTTCGAGCGCACGCACTTTTGTAGCACAGTGTAAATAGCGTGATCATTGCCATTATCAGCTTAGCGCATAGCAAAGCTTGCGCTCTACAGCTCTAGCTCTAGGCAAAGCTCTATCGAACACCTGCTGTTGAAAGCTTTACACGCCGAGCTTTTTCGCTTGGCTTTAACGATCGATTCTAAGGTGCTCGCCATATGCGTAGCGCCCAGTCAGTCGCCGTTGACGCGTTTGGCTAATAATAATAACAAATATGACGCCAGTGCGAGTCAGTTGACTGGAAAATAAATAAAAGAGAACAAAAAACAAAAAGAACTGGTAAAAGTTATAAAATGTCAGATAAAACAACAGCAGCAACAAGTAAATAATGCCCGAGGCTCGTATCAAGGCCAGTCGCAGAGAAAAATATGAATAAAAAGTGCACTTCATTAAGATGAAAGAAAATATCTGAGAAAACTTCACGAAACAAAGTGCAGTTCAAAGGAAATAAAATATAAGAAAAAGAGTGAGAAGAGAGAGAGAGAGAGAGAACTCGACGGACTCTAGTGAATCGCAATTTAATTACGCGCAACAAAACAAAACTAAGAACCCAAATTGACTGATAAGATAAGACCCAACAGTACCGAGCAGCCAGCCAAAGGTGGGTTTTGCTTCACCAACATAATTTGCATCTCTGGGGCAGGTAGAGACAATTTCCAGCGCCAGGTGATGACACAGTTAGACTAGTTTTATGAGAGTTCTAGAGCATGGGCACGCCAATGGTATAGAGTATCACTCTGTAAATGAGACTAATTGTGATTGATTTGCCGGTTGACCTAGTGACTTGATACTTGAGTGCGAGAGACGGGCCAGTTGATAGATCAACCGAGCAACTAACGGACTGGCAAAGCGTTTGCTTGAGTGAGAGACGGAGAGTGGGAGTGCTTGACCGCTAAGTGATGGGTTCAGCTTGTTGATTGATCAAGTGATTGTCAATGATGGAGACATATCATGTTCTCAACTCAGAGACGAATTGTGGGACTGCTTGAACGCTAAATGATGGTTCTGCATGACAATGATTTAGGAGTGATTGATTCACTGATTGATTAACTAGTGACTGATGCTGACTAGCAAGTGCTTGAAGCAATGTCTGTTCAATCAAGTAGGTGACACTTTGATTGACTACATGATTGACCCTCTGCCAACAGGCTTGACTGATAAGGTCAAAAACGTGACGGTTTTGCTGATGATGATTTTCGAATGAGAGCAAAATGTTTGATAACAAATCACTTTCAAAGCTTATCAAATACGTGCTCTAACGATACACGATATGGAATTGAGAACTCTAACAGTGGGGCTTGAGGTAATACAGAGACACCTCCAATTTTCACACAGACGCCGAATCACGTTTAAACTAGACTTGGCACGAGCAAAGTCGGCTAATACCCGCTCAGAGTCTCATAATTTTATATATGGCTAGTCTCGATTTCAATCTGATTGTTGTTGGTTTTGTTGCTGCTGCTGCTGTTGTCGTCATTGTTGCATTTGGTGCTCGATTCGCGCTTCAGTTGACGCGTGCACAAATACATATATACATACATATATATCCAGCACAGTTATGCATATTAAATAACTGGGCGGTCTCTTAATGCCAGTTATATTGTGCTCGTAATACCCAAACAATAACGGCATTTGCATGCCAAGGCGCTGGCAAACGTGGCTCAATCATGATTGAGGCCATTCACATGGGCTTCTAAGCGCACTCACTCACACACAATAAGAATGCGAGCAGAGTCGAGCGACTGCCTGGCAGGCATATAAATTGGGCAAATCATCAAAATGTTAAGCATACGACGCGTGTGACAAGCGGCCAAAACAGGAAATTAGCAAAAGCAATCGCTCGCATGTGAATATCAATGCAGAGCTATCTAGACGCTTGAGGCAACATCAAAATTTCTGTAAAGAGCTGCGCAGCCAATTTTAGACTCAAATCAGGTTCTAGTGTTGCATGAGGTCGAATTTGATTCAAGAACTTTAATTTGATGTGAATGAAATGCGTCTATCTTATGAATATGAATATATTTGCAATCACCAAACGTTTGTAGAACAAATAAATCAGTTGCCAGCAATTCAATCCATTAAAAGTCAATATTAATTTCAGACATGCATGAAATATGAATCGGGTATATTCGCTTGGCTGTGATTCCATCTGTTTATGTTGTCCATCTATGCTGCCTACTCTTCTTCTTCTTCTCAACCCCTCTATCATGTATATATCCTGTCTATTCTATCCATCCCCTCTCTCCTTTCTTTTATTGGACAAGTATTGGTCAGTTGGTTATAGTCGGCCTTCGGCATTCCATCACGTTTTCTAATTTATTAGTGAAAAATCCAGTTCGAGTTGCTCCTAATGATTTATGCAATTTATAAATCAATCAAAATATTTATGAAGTGAATGTGTGGTTGTTTTCCGGCTTTAATCAGAGCTCTATGAAAATGAAATTGACTGCTGATAATATATGCATATTTTTAGAGTCAAGCACTGAAGAAATTAGAAAATTAAAATTCAACACAGACTTAAGAAGCTCAGCAAAAATATGATAAATATTTCAACCAAAAGTTTGCAGGGTGAAGAGAGTGGGCAGAAAAGGGGCAAAGGCTATGACAAGGCCGGCAATTGCGTAATTATTATTTACGTATGTATGTGTATGTGTGTACATATATGTATGTATGTGTATATTATATGTATGTATATATCTACATTTATTTTATGTACTCTTATATGGCTCGCTTAGCTGAATGCTGTTTACATACAAGAATTTTCAGAGTACGCAAATTGACAAACAAGCGTCTCCAGTTAAACAGCTCGAGAGCGTAACAGCTGCGCTTGATGGACTGCTAGATACCCATCAGTGAAGCAAAAAATCAATTAGCAAAGATAGGATCTCTGGGCGAGAGTGTAGTCAGTGATTAATTCTATCTGGAATAACATTTATAAAAATATTCCTTGCATATGGAGTTCAAGCAGCTGTCACCCATATACCCCAGTTGGTTGCTTTCAAAACCAGAGCATAATAGCATGAAGCTCCACAGCAACAACAATAACAATTTGCAATTATGCGGCTTGATGAGGAGCTTGTCAATTGCGTGTAGTTTGCACGCTCTGCTGGCGAGTCGTAAACAAAAAACCCTGAAACATTACCAAAGACTTTACCACAACAACAACTACAACAACAGCAGCAACAAAAGCCAAGTAAAATTTAAGTAAACGCAACAGAAATATAATAATGAAAAGGTCTCTCTGCATTTGGCTTACGCACACACACACACACACACACACACACATAGCTCGTGATGCTGTTGAGCTACTTGCAACAGCCAAACACACTCACATGCAACCATAACTAACTTGGCCAATGGGCCACTCACTTATGCAGAGCATGTAAATGAAATGAAGTCGCCTGCTCCTGTTAATTTGAGCCCATGCCGGAAGTCCACTTGACAGCTGGCAGACAGCTTGGCCAGTGTCCAGTGTCCACACTCAACTTATGGCTGTCCTTTTTGCAAACGTTTATTATTAAGTGCAGGCGACTAAGCCAAATTGATTACAATTTCATGTCGAATTCTCAGCTGAATGATGTGTAGTTAAGTACATGCACTTATATGCATATATAACATGTATTTATGCATATATGCATGCATGCATGTAGTTAAGTACTTATATATGTGTATGCATGCGTGTATGCTAACATTTTCATTTTCATTTTCATTTCATTTTCCAGTTAAAGAAAGAAAGCAAGCAAACTCTTTTACCGCCTCTCTGAGATTTCCTGGCTTGATTAAGTGTGTTTAACTAAGTGTTGCTTCAACTAGTTGTACGACCGTTCTCATAAATTCTATTGTGTGATTATGCATATATATATGTATGTACTATTCTACTATATAGCTATTGCTATATGTATAGAATGAGTATATATGCACATATATATATATCTACATATACGCGTGCACATGTTCTTTTGTTCCACATGCAAATTTAATTTACTCGCAGCTTGTAATTAAGTAAAACGTACTATTATTATTTCAACTAACTAGTATATGGTTTTTTCTGCATTAGTGGCTTTAAACATAAAACTCGAATGTGTTTAAAGCTTTGATTGTGTGTGTTTTTATTATTTAAATTGCACACAAAACAACTTTTTAATGTTTTCGTTTTTAGCCAACTTGCTGTCTTCTTTTATGATGGTCTCTCGCTCTATTTCAGTATTTATTTTGCTTTAGCTCTCTCTTTTTGAGTCTCTTCCTATAGCTCTCATTATTATTATTTTTTTATATATTTCTCTCTTACTCAATTTCTTAGTTTTGATTTGTTTTCACAGTCTGCCTCTGCATCACACTCTTTATCTCTCCCTCTCTCCCTCCCTCTCTCTCTCTCTGCCTTTCTATATCTCTGTCTGCCTCTCCCTGTCTATCCCTCTCTCGGTCTATCTCTGTATTTCTATGTCTGTCTCTCGCTCTCTCTCTCTCTCTCTCTCTCTCTTTCTCTCCATCTCTATCCCTCTCTCTGTCTATCTCTGTTTATTTCTCTCTCCCTCTGTCATCTCCTCTCTATGTGACCCTACGACTCTCTATCTCTTTCTATATCCTCAAGCTTCTTGCCTATTCATATGCATATAAAGCAATATTTTTCTCTCTATACCTATGTGTCTCTCCCTCTCTCTCCCTCCCACTCGCTCTTCTTCTTTCATATGTTTCAATAAGTCGTATATGCGCTTCTGTTTCTCAGCTACTAAACAGATGGCCATAAAAAATCAATTACATTTGTATTTGAGCTGTTGTCTTAACCCATGCTTATCCATACACACATACAATTGTCTATGCATATGTACATGCATGCACACATACATGTATGAATATGTATATCTACATATTCCGACAATTTAGTATTATATACTGTAGTTTCTTCAAGTTTCTTCCCTTTGCATACAATTTTTCAGTCTCAGTACAAATTGATGTGTGCTGCACATATCATTAGAATGATTCATTGAACTATCAATAGCATTCGATTCGCTTGACTGTGCTCATTCATATTCCCCAGCCAATGCACAATCCTTCTTCTCTCTCTCTCTCTCTCTCTCTCACTCTGTCTCTTTCTTACAGTTTTTCATCAGTCAGCTTGCATTTCATAGCATTTGGATGCAGTTTTGAGCACTTGGCCACAGAGCCGTTCCATTATCTGCTTTTGCTGCTGTTGTTGCTGTTGCTGTTGCTGTTGCTGTTGCAGCAGCTTCGTTGCGCATACGCCTCGTATCCTTTGCTGCTATTGCTTGTAGCATTGCCGTGGGCTTGGGCTGCGTCTGCTTTTTGCTATTAACGTGCTCATTTTCACATTTCGAAACGTAGCACCGTTTCCCTTGCCAATACAGGGTCCGAGCAACAAGAAAAAATGAGCAAGAAATAGTTGAAAAATATTAAAATTTATGATGACAAACCCGTCGACAAAACTTTTCAACGCCAGCTGCAAAGATTTGCTGGATTCACCAAAAAAAAAAAAGGGGGAAAAAAAGAGAAATGAAACGTAAAAAGCGAAGAAAATGCAAGTAAAAATATACATTTTTTATGCGATGAGTTTATCTCCGAGCTCCGTGCATGTACACACACGCCCATGCCCATGCCCATGCCCATGTCCCTGTCCACGCCCACACCAACGCCCATGCGAGCAGCGGCTTTTGTACGCTTGGTGTCTATGGATGCCAATGCAGGAGCGGGCGCTGGCGGCTGTGTCAGAGGGGGGAAGAGGGGCAGAGGGACTCAGGCTGATATGAGAGCGGCTCGTTCGGCAGCTTTCAATATTCGCACAGCTTTGAGCTTACTTTTTCCATTTCCCAGTGTCATTTTTGAAAAATTGATTTATGGCCAATAGTGCGCGGGCGTTGCTTTGTCCAGAGGAGCGGCGGGGGCTGTGTGTGGGGGTGCGACAGCACGACACTCCCAAAGCGGCACAAAAACCTATCAAGTGTCCGACTTTGTTGTTGTTTATGCTGTGTGTCGAGCAAAATATTTTCATTGAGGCTTTTCGAGCGATTCCAGCATTTATACTGAAACTTTCTCAATAACGGAAATGGATCTATTTTTGACTAGGCAACAACTTAAAGCTCCTTAAAGCGTCACATTTGCAGTATTCAAAACTTTTCCAACTGCAACTGCAGTCGCTCCAAAATGAGACGTCAATTAAAACGCATCGGGCGCAAACAGACAACAAACCACAAAAAGCTAACGGGACCTGCAGATATCCTTTAAGCTCAAAGTTTCAGCGGTCTGGCAAAAGGTTTGTTTGCTTTTCATTTCGCAAACTGACAATGGAGCACTAGTCGCTGAATAATTTAGTGCTCCTAATCGAGGTCTTGGCTCACTTACGTTAGTTTACCTTCAGTTTAACTCTTTGGCTTTGCTCGATTTCACATATGCTCGTCCTCTCAGCTCCCTTTTGCTGTTCCTATTGTCTGTCTAAGCTGAGTTGAGCAATGAGAATCTCTGTTGAGCTCTTTGACTAGCTGCTCTTTAAGCAGAACTCTGGCTAGTGTGCTTCTAAATTATTCCTCTTTAATATGTACTATTATTTCATCTAATATCTGTCTATATACTATTAATATATTTAAGTATTAATTATTACGCGGGGTCCCCAGGTTTTCCATTTGCCCTCCACCCTTCTATTGCAACCGCCTTCACATTCAGTTCAATTATTGCTCTACGCAAAGGCTTTATATAACCTTTTGCAGAGCAACTACTGGGTATTATGACACTGGCAACTGCCACAATATGTGCGGCAACGGCAACGGCAACAGCAACAATTACAACTACAACAACTACAGCAACAACATGAAACGTTTACAGAAGCAATTGCTCATTTTTGCACATTTTCCGCGCCATGAAAATGCACTTTTCCCCTGGCCTCTGCCAGTCCCGTGCATAAATGAGAATTCGTTCGAGTCGTCGTCGGTTCGCCTGCTGCCCAGCCCCGTGACCACGCCCCCCTGCCCGCCAGCCGTGCTGCTGGTGCGGCAGGCAGCCAGACATTTATGGTTGGCTTTCAGTGTAGTGCAATAATTAAGCGTTGACTTGTTCAATTACCAAAATGCAATTGCTTTTAACCACGCAACGCCGGGCAGACAGACAGACAGATAGACAGGCGGACCAGCGGACAGGCGGACAGACGGACAGGTAGAGCGACTGAGCGAGACTGAGGGAAGCCGCGAGCTGTGGCACCTTCGAGCACCGTGTCAGCCGCAATGAGTGTTTACTGTAGTCGTTCGCTGTCAATTTGCATGAGAAATGCCGAGAAGTTGGCATTCGTCGCCGTCTTTGGGCGAAGTTTTCTGTTGATGCCGGGGGCATTAAGCGCGTCAGCATTGCGAGCCAGAAACTTCAGTCCTTTTGCCATTTATGGGTGGCAATGGCATTCGGCAGTCGGCAGTGGGCATTGGGTTGCAGCTGCCACGTGGCATTCAGTTTGGGCCGCAATTGAAATGCATGAGCCAACGTGTCGTGGCGTTGGCAGGCAAAGTTGTAAGCGTGCAGCTGTTGCATGCCACATCGATTTGGTGCAAGCATCAGAATAGTAACGGTAATGGTAATGGGCATTGTTATGCTTATGCATGAGCTACGTGCCACAAACACACAGAGAGAGATGGAGCGAGAGAGATAGTCAGTCTGGCAGTCTGGCAGTTATATCTGTGGCATCCACGTCGATTAAGCCGCAGCCAGTGCCTTGTGGCAGGCAGTTGTTGGTGGCACGCTTACGCTTATTTATGCGCATAATTACTCGATGCTCAATTTCCATATGCGACCCAATCGCAGCTCAAGGATTTGCTCGCATACAAAGTGCCGCATTAAAGCCGCACGCCTCAATTGCAACTGCCACGGCGAGTGGCACAGACAAAGCCAAAAAAAGAAAACACAACATAGCATTGCCTCATTATGTTGAATAGTACGCGGCAAATAAAAACTTGGCACTTAATACAAAGGGGCCACGTGCTGGCCGGCGGGGGCGGTAACGGAGTAAGGAGGGGCGTGCCAGCGCCAGTGAAATTTATGCAGCACAAAGCCGCGTGGCAAATGTGAGTAAGCCAAACGACATAAGCAGGCATAAACAGTAGTGCAACAGCAGCAGAAATACAACCCCCCAGCTAGCCCCACTGCAGCCACTGCAGCCACTGCAACCACCTCAAACACCTCTGACCCAATGCAGCCACCGCTGTGGGTGTAAATCTTGTTATGCAGCAAATGCGCCATAAAGCTAGCTGCTAGCAGCCAGGATCAGGATGCGTTCTCCCCAAGGCTTCTGCTTACGTTTCCCTCACACACTCACCGAGTCTGTGTGTTCGTGTGTGTGTGTGTGTGTGTGCGTTGTTTTTGTTGTGGTGCGCTTTTGGGAGCTGCGGCAGCTATGCTTCTTCAGTCCGTGTGCATGCGCCACTCTAATAAAATTTAATAAAAAACGTGTTGCCTCGCATAATGCATCGACAAAGCGAGCAGCCGCAGGGTTGGCCAGAGGGGCCGCTTGATGGGGGCTGCTTTTACATTTCGCAAAAAAATAATGTTGGTAAAAAATTAAGTAAAGCTTCAAATTGATTACAACATTAAATAGTCGCACTTGAGATTGCCAATAAACAGCAGCAGCAGTGTAAAATTCCGAGCACTGTTAGAAAAACGTTGCAAAATTAAAGCCTTACGCGAAAAGCTTTAAGCTGAAAGCATCACATAGATGATATTCACTTGATACTTAAAATATGTATTGAGTAATAAAGAATATTAGCTTTCCGAGAGCTTTAACTATAGATTATCTTTACTTCATTGCTTTCAGCTGAAGCTTTAAAGTGAAGCTGTTAAGCTGATGCAAGCTAATTTGAAACTATAATTTATTTAATGCCTAGAAAAGATTCTTTATATAAATGCTTACTTGATTGCAGAAAAAATAGAAATATTAAAGAGCTTTAATTATAAATCTATTTATAAGTTTTGATATCCTATATACTCAACAGTGGAGCAGCAGACTTGCCAACAGAGCTTTGTAGTAAAATGGTATGATACTTTAATCAAAAGGAGAGCTTTAAGCCAAAGCTCAGGCTTTGCAGGAAAGTAACATTTTAGAAACTTTGAAAATTTTATATTAAATAAAGCAATATGTCGAAGCTACGCAGATATGTAAATGAATGTTTTGAGCAAATATTAAGGGGTTACGGCTTAAACCTAAAAAAATAAGGAGTATGATAAATTCTACTTAAACTAAGGTTATGCTTTTTCATAGATATGTATACGTAAGCTTCCTTTGATCACTAAAGTTTCAAGGTAAAACTTTAATTATATTATCAACTAAAATGGAAAAAAGGCTCTTATACAAATATTAATAATCATAAATTCATTTAATTACCAAGCAAATTAAATTGGCATATATTTTGGCTTTGCACTCAATGCGACTGCCAATTTCTCGCAGTGCAATGTCAGCAGCTAGCGGCTAACCGCTTGGCGTCTCGACACGTTCCCAGCATATCAATATGCCACATCGGCTGCCAAGGCAGCTAATATGATAACCCACTCACTCATGCGTTTACGACTAATTTTGACAGGCGTTGCAAGTGCCACGGCAGCCAGCGAACTGCAGCAATCGGCGGCGCCACAAACAACAACAACAACAGCAAACGTCAAACAGGCAAATCGACAAATCGCGTAACGGAAGTCAGCGCATTAGGCATTAGCTGTCAGCTGGCGTACGTGAGCGAAGTGCAATCAGAATCAGAATCAGAATCAACGCCAGTTATTGGGCGGGCCCATGCCGATATTGTGGCTTGATGGGCAAGTGCGTCTCCCGGCAGAGCTCTCAAGCACATCATCAATCTGTGCTGACAATCGCCCTGTCCCAGCAAGATTTGGCCCAGGCCCACAAAATATGGCAACAGTTGACAGCGAGTAATGAATATATAGCCACAGCTGAAACAGAACCAGCAGCAGCAGCAGTCCCAGCAGATGAGCCGCCATTTTATTACCATGTGGTGAGCCGCAGCCAGGGGGAGCTGCGACTGGCGGCGGATGTGGATGCGGAGGAGCCGGAGAGGCTTTCATTGAAGACAACTGCTGTGCTGCACATTGAGTCTGTCTACAGCCATTTGGATGCCCAGGCGGAATCGGATGCGAATGGCAATGTTATTGGCAGAGCGCTGACAGGCAGCGCATATGCCACTTGCCAGGAATTTTTACTGCACGAACTGGCCCAGACGCTCGACGAGTATCAAGCGAGTGCCGCAACCTCATGCCCGCCAGAGAGCAGCCCAAACAGGCCAAAGGCGGTCTGGCAGCTGCCAGATAGCGATATCCAGCACGAACTACGCTTTCATGGGCTACATAAGGTAAGTGCTACTGTTACATTTTACTAGCGCCCTCTACATTGCCAGCATATGCTCAGAAAATGCATGAAAAGTAGCCTGATTGATGGGCATGTATGGGAAGTTATCATAAGTCTGGGTAATAGGTAATAATAGTATTCTGCAAAAAGCGTAGCAATCACTGGATATGATTGACTGTGGGATGCACCAAGAGTAAATGAATGATTGAATTGAGAGAGTTGATTGACTGACTGATACGCACAAATAACCGCTTGATTGGTTATGATTGACTGTCTGATACATAAAACGCAAATGAATGATTGAATGGAGAATACTATCTAATTGATTGATGTCAACTCAATGACTGTCTGATTGATTTATTGATTGAGTGACTTGACAAACCAACTGATTGAATGACCGTCTATGCTGATTGATTGAGTAAGTGACTAATAATCCAACAGTCTGACAGTATAGCTGACTGATGGATTGACTAACCTTTTAGTAATAGGTAAATGATTGATTGACTGATTCCACTTACTGACTTGGTGCAGAACTTATTGAGCAATGCTATTAATTGAATTGAATTAACAAATTGTATAATTGATTGGTCGAGTCGTGTGATTGGTCCGAGTGATTGATCAACTCCAATTCTAGCCACTAATCAATCACTGCCTACTCGCGCCTATCTTCACAAAATAGCTGCCCATAAGCATTTGAAAAACCGTTATCTAACACACACCCACTTACCGTATAATCCCATTCCACCCCTATGCAAACACGAACGAGCACTAGATGGCGCCAGTGTGAAAACCACCCCCAGTCGTTAGCTAGTGCAGCCACTTGTTCTGTGGTCGCACGGCGCATGCTCAAGCCACGCTCCGGTTCAGCGAGCAAGGCGTACACTCAATCGAGAAATCCGCAGGCTGCTAGAATTTTCAGCCAGCCCATTCAATTTTCCGAGTGCTGCTGCTTCGCAAGTGAAAACCTGAGTAAATACTGAAAAAAATAGACAAAATAACTAAAAAACTGCACAGAAAATTAGCAGGAAATAAAAACTGCAAACGGCATTGCATACTTTGTGGCAGTGCGAAAAAAAAACAAAACGTGTGACAAGTGCCACAAATTGTGGCAGCAACAAAACAATTTCAACAGAGCAAAGGAAACTTTTTTCAAGGACCTTCAAAACTTGCCGTACTTGCCCGTGTGTGTACAAGTGTATATGTGTATCTGTGTGTGAGAGAGAGAGAGAGAGAGAGAGTGAAAGAGTGACTGTGAGTGTAGCTGTCACTGTAGTTGTGTACCTGCCTCAAGTGCAATTATAAATGGCGTAATTTGGTGCGCGGCCGTGGGATGAACATTGATTTGAGCGCAGCGCAGTTGATAGCTGAAGTTGCAAGATTCGCTTGGGTCTCCGTGGCACACATCAAGACGGCGAACGTTCGGTATTCAAGTAGCGCCAAAACGCAGCAGGAGAGACTCGCCGCATCAGCGAGTGCCGCGGCAGCCGACGTGCAACATGGATGAATGCGAGAACCTCGTCGTCGTCACATTAGCCGCACACGAGGAGCCAGCAGCCGAGCTAACAGCGCAGCAGCAGCTCAAGAATTTGCACAAAGAACACTTTGACATCGATGACAACGCACTAGCAGCGACACAGACAGAGGCAGAGCAGCAGCAGCAGCAGCAGCAACAGCAGAGAGATAATTCGAGCAGAGCCACAGCAGAGGAGGACGCAGCAGTTGACGCGGAAGTCGAGGCAGTCATCATGGTAATCCCTGCGCCACACGCCAGCCACACTTTGTGCTCTTGTTCAATATTGTAGATAGCTTTGTATGAGTCATTAGATTCACCACTCTGCACCACCCCCACACAAGCACCCACCTACCCACGCGACCCCATCCTGTGCTTGTTCTATTTGCATTGTGCGGCAGGCTTTGTCTGCTGTGCTCATCTATTGACCCGTTTTTCTTTCACTAATCGCTTGGCTAACCTGCTTTCTCAACTTTCGCCCATGCCATCCGCCCACAGGGCCAAACGGAGAGCAAGAAGCACGGCGGCAGGGCTGGCCGGCGCCACAATGGCAACGGCGGTGCCCCACTGGAGCTGGGCGAGCAGCCGCCAGTGCCGCACACCAAAGGCACCGCCATGTCCTTTGGCTTTCGCAAGAAGCTCAATGGTACGCCCAAAAAGTTCAAGAAACTGCTCGAGGGCAGCAGCAACAGCAGCAACAGCAGCGGAGGCGGAGGCGGTGGAGAGACGCCACAGACAGACACAAAGGACGACAATGGCAATGCAGGTGAGTAATGAGCGCACCTTGGCAAGTGTTATGGCTTTTTAATTCGAGCCAATTAGGACGCTGCCTAATACCAGGTCAACATGCCAGCCATACTTAACTGCTTTTCATTTCATTTCCACCCAACGCAGCGCCTGTACAGTTTGAGAAAGTGGGCGTGGCGGCCCAAAAGACAAACGCGTCCAATCGCACAGGTGCGGCTGGCAAACGCTTTGGCTATCGCGGCGCCGTGCCACGCCCCGCCTCTGCCAGCCTCACGGCGACAACAAACACAGCCAGCGGCAGCGAGGACACCGACGAGGCAACAGCAAATGCTCAGAACAACAACTGCAACAACAACAACAACAGCAACAGCAATGGCAATGGCAACAACAACGGCAACGTTCTCGTGAGCAATCGTAAGTAAAAGTAGATGCACCGAAGATCAAATGCCCTTACCGAATATTATGATAAAAATGAGAAACTAAGCTGATTGATGGATGGGTGAAAAGCTATCAGAAATATGGGTGGAAGCTATTGAAGGTATTAGATGGATTGGCTAATGAAATACTTGATTGATGCAATTCATGGATTGACTGATTGATGAAGTATGCTGATTGACTGACTGAAGACATTGAGTAATCAACTATTTGGTTAGTTGATTAACTAACTTATGGATAAACCGAGTGATTGATTGATTGAATGAATGGCCTATAGAAGTTGATGGATTGGTTGATTAATTGACTTACTGATAAACTGAGTGGTCAATTGAGTGAATGACTATTTAAATGATTGATTAATTGACTGGCCTATAGAATGTGACTGACTTGGTAACTGACTGATAAACTAACTGAGTGACAGATAGACCGGTGGTATAGAAGGTGATTGACTGATTGAGCCAATGATTGACTGTTAAACTGATTAGTTACTGAATAGTGATTGATTGATTGATTGATTGATAGAAGGTAATTAATGAATTGAGTAAACTAAACTCCAACTTGCGACTTTTAAGGAGATATAAGTATATATGTAGAGGTGCTACGATAGACAGAGAGAATCCATTGATCGTGAATAAAAATATATAATAAAGCCTCAGCCTCTGCCTCGCGTCACACATATACCGTGACTCAACTGCAACACGCGTTGCTAGTGGAGGCAACTCTTTGACACATCTCTCAATGCCAACGTCTCACTTCTGCTCCGTTCTCGTGTGGCCTCCATGCGCCACAGTGAAACGTCGCTCCAAGAGCGCACACGCGGGCCGCACAATCGATGGGGAGCCGAAAATAGCGCAGCCAAAGACGCTGACGTTCAATCTGAACCAGAACACAACCATCGAGTATCAGCGGCGTCAGTTCTTTGGCGAGATTCCGGATGAGGCAAGCGCCGCAGCCAACGCTCGGCCGCGCTACAACTACAACAATCTGGCCAATATGCACGCCAATGTGATGTGAGTAGCTAGTCATACAAAATCCTTGGATTTACCAAGTAAATCTCATCAATTTCGTTATGTATGCTTGCAGCGTTCGACCCACGCCTCGAGCTGTGCCGGCCAGCTTTGCCAAGTTCACCTTGCAGACGGTCAGCCTGCCGCGGCCGGAGTATCCAGTGGCCATTAGCCTGAGCGCAACCACGCCCACCACGCCCAGCAGCAGCGTGCAGAGCCCAGTGCCGGCGCACTCGACTGGCGCCCGAGCCAAGGATGTGGCCAGCGCCTCCAGGCAGCATCCGCTGACCTCCATACACGCACAGCCCAGCAGCCGGCAGCTGGACCAAAAGAGCGTCAAGCAGCTGACCAACAACTCGACCCGTCGCGGCTTCTCGGGCAGCCGCGAGATCAGCGCCGACTCGGGCATCGCCAGCATGGACATGGCCGTCGACTCGGGCAGCAGCTCCGGCGGCAGTGCGTCCAGCTCGAAGCGCAGCCGCAGCCGGCCACGCAACCTGCAGATGGTGATGAGTGGCCGGCACACATTCGAGGTGCGCGACGTGGACGATCCGCCCTCGAGTGAGTCCAACTCCTTCGTGGAGACCCTGGCGCTGCCCAAGCTGCCCACGGACAACAGTCAGACGACGCCGCTGCCGCTGGTCGGTCTCGTGCGCTCCAACACGGTGCTCAGCCGCGAGAGCTATGAGCGCAGGCAGGCCACAACGGAGCCGGGGGCCAATGCGAGCCAAATGCCGGAGACACCGGCCAAGCCTCAGCCCAAGCTCAGTGGCTCCGATGACAGCGAGAGCGTGGACGAGGAGAAGCTCTACCTCGACTCGTCCACCTCCGAGAAGAGTGCCAAACAGCAGAGCCACAGCCAAACGTCCTCCATGTCCTGGCGCTGCCAGGCGGGCGAGTCTCTGGCAGCCAAAGACTGCAGCAGCATGAGCATCACGAGCAGCGACACCCAGGCGCCCCTCAAGTCCGCGGACAAGGAGGAGGAGGACATGTCCCTGGGCCTAGATGACCTGAGTCTCATCAATACAGAGATGCAATTCAGCACGCTGTGTAAGTAGCTACTCCTCCACTGATGTCCGCCTGCTGCTCTGCTTCCTCTACTTCCTCTACTTCCTCCACTTTCCCCTTTCCATTTCCCATTTCGTAAATCTCTCAACTCACATCATGTCTTGCACACTCCAGCTTCCCTGACGGAAACGGCACCCAAGCCCAGCTGCGCAGCTGGCGGGGATCACTTGCTCAACATGCACATTGTGGACAATCGTGAGGCGATTGTGCTGCGGCTGCCCAGCGAGCGTCCACGCTCCTTTAACAATGCGCTCAATGAGTCGAAGTTCGCGGAGCTGGCGCTGGCCAGCAGCAGCTGCTTGCTGCTGGACGACGAGACCTCGCCCACGGACAGCCTGGTCAGCAGCACCGAGGAGTCGGAGGAGGCGGGCGGCAAGCTCAAGAAGCACAAGCTCAATGCCGAGCTGCAGCAGAAGGTCACCGAAGTGGACATTGATGATATATCGCCGGTGCTGGAGCTGGAACTGGATCCGGCCAGCCACAGTCCCGTCTCGCCAGGCACGCCCACGCACGCCTCCCACTCGCTGTCGCTGGGCTCCGATTGCGGCAATCTGATCGATGACGAGATCGCCGATCAGCCCGCGCTGCTGTGCAACAGCGAGGCTCCGGAACATGCCACCGACACGCCGACCCTCATGGAGACCCACACAACCGGCTCGTTGCGTTCGCTCAAGAGCCAGTCGAAGGCGCGCACAGCTCTGCAGCAGGCCATAGAGCTGAGTCTGCGCACTCCGGCGGCCGTGCGGCGGGCGGTGCTCCAGAGCGCCGAGTCCCTGGACACGTTGTCGCCCTGCGAGTCCATTTGCTCGGACGACTTGATGATGGACTTCGATATGAACAGCAGCGTGGACTCCATAGATCGCACCGCCTCGGTGCGCAGCCGCAGCAGCCCCGACCTGCACAAGCTGAGCGCCGACCTCGAGGCGGACCAGGCCGAGACCGAGGCGGAGCTGCTCGCCCAGCTGGACTGCCAGGGCAGCGATGTCATGAAGGAGCTCAACTCTCTGCTGCGCGCCCGCATGCAGCGCAGCGCACCCACTCCCAGGGAGCGCATCAGGTGAGTGCACACCTTTCCCACCGCTGGCCCCACCCAAAGCACTTTTCCATTACCCAACTAATTGAATTGACTGCGCCTGGCCATCGGGCACGCTGCCAATATGCCCGCTTTTGACTTTTCCTTTGATTTGTGCGCTTTTCATTAGCTCAGCTGGCACATGGCCAGCAATTCCCACTCCCATTCCCATTCCCGTTCCCATCTCCATGGCACCACTCCCAGCCACTCGAAAGTAATTCAACTTCTGCCTAATCAATCAGACCCCAACTGCACTCTTTTGCCTGCTTTGTCACACCTTCTCTTTCTCCCTTTCTCCCTCTCTATCTCGCTCTTGCTCTCTTTTTCTCCCAGGCAGGCAGCATCTTGCCTGCACTTTAACACTAGAAACCTTTCGGGTTCTCTGTAGTTACTTCAAGTTGCTCGAAATTTGGGGTTTTCAAGTGATCTCAAGTGTAAAATTCTGATAGAAAATTCGTGTAATATATTTGTATGAATTGTTATTTCATTTAGCATCCAAAACATCTAAAATGTACGCGTTATGTATGTACATTATGTATAGGTATATCCTTTCATGATGTTCCTGTATAGAAGTCTCTTTACCTCGGGCTGATAACATCTGATATATACGCATTATTTGTATGTCTCTCGTGCTCTAGTTCTCTGCTTCGCCCAACTGATCCACATATCTATTCCCATGCCTATCTCTTTCTCTATCTATATCTCTGTCTCTATATATTTTATCCATTGCTCAATTTTTCTGTCCGTTTCCTCTTCTCTGCTTAGCTCAGTCTTCTCTATATGATTTATGATTTCTCTCTCATTATTTATCCTTTATAGAGTGATATATCTTTGGAGCTATACATTTCTTTTTATTCTCTCTCTCTCTTCCTCTCCCTCTCACCCTGTAGTTCTCTTTTTCAATTTCCCTCTCTCTCTCTCTCTCTCTCTCTCAGTGACGCACTCTTTCTCTCTCCTTCTTGTCAATCTAACTCGGCCACTCTTTCATTTCCCCTTCACTTCGCTCTCTTCTCTTAATCGATCTCTCTTTCATTTCCTCTCATTTATCTCATTATTTATCTCATTTCCTCTGCACCTTAGTACTTTATGGACATCAAAATCTCTATATCTCGACTGCTCTCATCATTTCCCCAGCAATCCATTTTTATTCCCTCCGTCTTTGTAGGGTTAATAGTTGCAGTCAGTGCAGCTTGGCCAGCTCAGCGCATTGGAATTGCAGGTCTATGCCGCAAGGCATTTATTTGGTGGATTGAAAATTGAAATTAGCCCAAAACACTAGACAGACGGACAGACATTGGGACAGGTTGAGAGCTAAGAGCTGTTGTTATTTGAGTTGGCCAAAAGGTCGTTCCCATTGCCGTGTTACCAATTGGCGCTCTCGATTGCAATGCTTAAGCGCCTGCTACCACGAAATGTGGTTAGTGGGCGGAGGCGGAGGCGGGAGCTGGGGGCGAGAGCTGCTGATGCGACGCGGCGCGACGCGACGGCCAAAGCCAAAGACACAGCCAAGAGGCAACGGCACTTGGCATTTGCCAACGAGCGCCTGTGCCTGGTCGGGGTCTGGCTCTCGCCTGGCCTGGCCAAATCGTGGCCGTAGTTAAGATAACATTTTGACTTTGGACTGAGACTTGATGGCGAGTGCCGCATTCTTTTGTCATGGCAACGACAACCACAACAACAACGACAACAACAACAACAACCGGCAACGGCACGACAACGTCAGCGACAACGAAAAGTTGTTTCTGGTTCCAGCCAAAGTTAAAATGTGTGTGTTTCTCTCTCTCTCTCTCTCGCTCTCTCTTGCTCTCTTCTGTTGCGGCTTTATTGCATTGGCAAAGGAAAAATCAATTGTCTGCCCATGTGAACCTGTTTCGACCTGCTCGCTGGAAAAGCAGCGAAAAATAACTGCAAAATGCCGCTGGCTGAGCTATAGTTTTTGTTGTTCCTACTGCTGCTGCTGATCGTGGTTCCATACGCATGCGCTTGGGGATTGCCTTTCATAATGTATTGGTGAATGTCCCCATAAATTGCTAAAGAAAATGGCCAAGCTAAGACGGCGGCCCACAGCTGCGCCGCTGAAATCTGTAAATCTTTTAATCGTTTTGAGCAAACATAATTCATATGCAAAGCATATACAACCCACACACGCACACTTTGTGGCTTAACCTTGGGCCAACAACGTGTGTAACCCACTCGCTAAATGCCATGAGTCACAGCAGCAACAGCAACAGCAGCAGCAGCAACAGCAGCAACAACAACAACAGCAGCAATGCAGCAGGAAAACTGCTGAATAACTTGCTGCCAAACAACTGCCAATTGCAGCTGTCTGTTGCGATGTGATCTTTATTACGACTTGATTGTGGCTATCTTGTAATGCTAGAAAGCTTTCTATTCTAACGGCAAAGACGCACGCGAAGAGCTTTCATTGCAACAATAGCAGAGGCAAAACATTCTTGTGGCTTGCCCGCTGAAACGTTCTGGAATCGAAGTTTGGAATGCGCACAGTGGCATCAAATCGATAGAGAAATGTGACTAACACAGCGCATAATTGACTTCATGAATTGTAATGAGTATTGATTAACAAGAAATGGAAATGGAAAATGGATATAAAATGGAAATGTCAGCAGGTTAAATATTCAAATTAATAGCAAGTATGGCAAGCCAAGGCAAAGAATTAAGGTTAGAAAGCGCTCTACTCAAACACATGTAGGTACACATATAGGTATTTATAGGAATACTTAGAACAAATGGAATATATATTAAATATTAAATAATGTAGGGAAATATATTTGGAGATACAACTGAGCTCAGTTTCAGAGAGCCTCTTAGTTCTAATACTGGTTTCTATAAGTCATAAAGAATTATTTTATATGCTCTCAACATTTGAGGCATTTACCACAAACTTATGATCAAGGCTTGGTGGGAAGCTATCTGGCAGTTCTCACAAGTCGCGGAAATTTATCATGAGCAGCATTTCAGATCTATATATCAAACTGAAGAATCTTATAAATACTAAAAGTATTTTTCAATATTAAAGAATACTTTTTTCCCTGTAAACAAATGAAAATTCTTTTAAATTCCTTAATATTCAAAAATCATCACAAAATATTACCCAAGTTACCTTCAGCAAGAATTTACCAGCACGCATTTTTACGACTTTGTTCCCCAACTCGCTCCACTGTGCCGTTCCGTTTCCCACATTCCGTCAGCCTTGGCGCTCGCTGCGCTGGCAACTTCAACCAAAACTTCAGTATTAAACAAGATCTCAGAGCGTTCGCAACGGTTCGATGCGGTTAGCTGCGGCAACTTCGCTGAATCAATTGACGAAATACAAAATCGTTTAGCTTAGATTGAAGCGAGCAGGCACATAAAAGCTAATCAATGCGCGCTCTTGTGCAAAAAGCTTAGCTGCGTGGGAGTTTTAATTACCAAACTACAAACAAACAAAAATATAGAAATAGAAATAAAAATTAAGAAAATAAAGCAAATAGAAAATATAACAAAAAAAGAAGAGCCAGTGACCGAATAGACCGCCCTCGCGAACGCCGCTGCCGATACGCACTGTTGCCTTTTCCATGCCACAAATACAAAGCCGACACCAACAGCAACAACAGCAACAGCAACAACAGTAACAACAAATGCTAATAAAAATCGGGCAACATTCATTATAAAGACGCGCCGCAGGCACAAGTGTCAATGCTTTTTGTGTGAGTTTTGTGCAGAAACTAAAAATAAAAATAATAAATAAAAACAACAAAAATATTTTATGTAAAAAAAAATCTCTCAAATAAAAACAAATTGCAAACTGGCAACAAGTTTGCTCAAAATGTGAGTAGAAAAAAATTTAAAAACAAAAAAAGCATAACAAACCAAAATATAACTAAAGGAAAAAACGTGAAGGTGTCTGACTGCCTGCCTAATACTCGCTCAGCGTACGATCCGAGATTAAAGGAGAATATTAAATTACATTTATTATTGATAGATCTTGATGCCTATTGATGAGTCTCATTTGTGTGCGTCTCATTGAACAATCCGCAGGGGGGGGGGGGGTTTGAATAAGTAAATCAAATTAACCGTTTGCTGGCTGTGGGAATGTGGAAGCTAAGCAGCTATCGATATGAAGAAATATATAGAGAGATATATATAGCTATGGAGGGATGTGACAAGACTACAGATACATATATTAATCTATATATGTACATCTACAAATGTGTATGTATATATAGTCTTTATACAACTCTCTATACCAATCTCTTTCCTAACTAAAACTCACCATATCTTTCTTCAGATCTATATAGTATAGTATAGTATAGATTGGTATAAATACATATAAATACATACATATTTAGAGGTTTTGAGATAGAAGGACAAGAAATATGTATAGCTTCAGGCAGATACTATTAAAGCAATGATAGTCCTAAGGATATTAAGAACTAATTACAAACGACAGCTATAAATGAAGTTTATATGGGTTCTTCAGTCTTATACATGCAGCCATGCCTTTTCAATAGGTAAATCTGCGAAGTTCCTTGTGTAGAATATATTCTTTATTTCAGTTCCAGTTCCTTCTCCTCTCGATCGAGTCATGTAAGCTTAAGCCCCACTTATCTCATACACACTCACATATACAAATTTTCCGTTCACTATGTAACCCCAACCAATATACCCCTTTACCAACGAACGAACTCTTAAAGAAAAGCCAAAGCTAAATTATGCAAAATGATGAAGCGACTCTAGCTGTAAGACGAAACCACAAAAACTTAAATTTGGTAGCCAACCGCCATGCAAGTCGTTGGCCAAGTGGTTACAGCCCGGCCAAGCGGGTGTCAGTTTCCGCCCCCTTTATTGTTGTTGCTTGTGTTTTTTTCTGTTATTTGCGTAATTTGAGATATGCAGCGGAAAACAATAGGAAAAACAATAGCAGGTAGAAAAGTGTGTCACATGCAAATGCATTTTCGACAAATTCGCTGGAATTTGATGCCCATAAATAATTACGACAAAATAAAAGAGAGAAAGAAAGAAGAGCTGCAAGTGTTGGCCAAGTAAACTGAGCCCCGTTTATGGCCGCCTAAAGCCGTTGACGCTTCAAGTTCAGTTGCTGCCAGTTGCAGTGGCAGTTCCTGTTGCGCCGTGGCTGCCATTTGTGGCAAGTTGGCCCTGGGCTGTGAACGTTCTGGCCAGCTGCGCTGAGGGGCTTCTAAGTGCGCTGACTGTGCGTACTTAGAGCCTTCAGCTTTGGACATGCATAATTCAACAGAATGTGAGACCGTTGACCACAAAATGCCATTGAGTGCAAATACAGATAGAGATGCGGATGCAGCTGCACTGAGAGAAATGCTCTGCGAGTATATAACGATTTTTTTCCACTTACTCTTTGCCTGACTTTAGACTCTTCGAGTCAGCGGTGCTCTAATTAAATGTTACCTTTGCCGCAGCTCATAAAGAAGCTAGCTAGCCTTTTCTTGCAGTGTAGCTATGTAGCTGCCAATCAAGCAACTTGCCTGCCTACCTAGCTGTCTGTCTGTTTGTCTGTTTGTCTGTTTGTCTGCTCGTCTGTTTGTATGGCTCTTCGCCTCACTCTCTCACAGTTTGGCTGTCTGTCGTCAGCGCCGCCTCTTCCTCTGTCTACCTGGCAGTCGGCGTTGATCATCGCCTCATCATCATCGTCATCATCATCATCTTTGGCTGCGCAGACAAAGCTTCGCTGGCATGCCACAAGCTACAAGATACATACAACAACACCGGATTCGGATTCAGATTCGGATTCAGATTCTCAGCTCAGCTTTACCTTGACTCTCAGGCTGTCTATGTGTGCGTGCGTGTGTGTGTGAGAATGTTGTGTATGCTGTGATTTTGTTATGGTTATTAACATTACGCCGTCCAGTCGCCAGTCGCCAGTCGTCAGTTGGCAGTTGGCAATCTCCTATCGCCCATCTTTGTAGCGTCTCTAATGAAGCGCCCTTTGTGGCTGCCACACGCCGTTGTAGCCGTCGCGGTGTCGACATTTGCTGCACTTCCGCGCCTATGACAAATGACGTTTCACCAAACAAATTGATAAGTGCCGTTAGGCTCCACATGAAGCACATGAAGCGCTTGTCGACGCCTCTGTAAACTGTTTTTCTTTTTGCTTGTCAGCGCTGGCAGTTGTCGGTTAACGGTTGCAGTGGCAGTGGCAGTGGCAGTGGCAGTTGCAATGACAACTGCTGTTGCGGCTGCGGCAACTGCCACAACGACCCCAACGGCGACACTTGCCTCCGGCATGTGCCTCGACTAAATAGTAGACTCCACACACAGTTTAGTCTAGGCGACTCCATGACTCGGCGCTGGCTGCGCCAATTGCCAACTCCATTAGCCGACGATGTTGCAATGATGAACGTTTTGTTGTGCCACATGGCACACACACTCACACGCACACACACACACATACCTCTACTCATATACAATTCACATAAATATATCCACTCTTGAAATTTCCGGTGCAGTTGTGCAAAGTGCTCGGCATTGTTTTGATTTCAGACTTCTTTTTCACAATTGATATCTGCATGCCCAACTACCATATAAGGCTAAGACTATAACTATGTATATGCTACCCACAATACGATCCAGTTGGCGTGCGAAATTATGAATGTTTGTATTGACTTCTCTGAAATTTGCATATGAAAGCAAGCTAGATTAAATGTGCGTCTGCGCCAACGGCAGCAATATATATGCAAATATACTACCTGTAGCAGAGGGAAATAACATTTCATATTACTCAAGAGATAGGAATAGAAATGGAGAAAGTGCCGAGGAGAGAGAGAAGCGAGTGGGTGGCAAATAAAGGGGAAGGCAGAATTAGAGAGGGAGTAAAAACCTTGATAATAAATAGATTGAGAGAGAGAGAGAGAGAGAGAGAGAGAGAGAGCGAGCGAGAGAGTCGAGAGAGAGAGAAGAAAATAGAGACAGAGTAGAGAGAGAGAGAGAGAGTAGAGAGAGAGACAAAGAGACACAGAGATAGAGACGGAGAGAGTAGAGAGAGAGACACAGAGATAGAGACGGAGAGAGAGTAGAGAGAGAGACACACAGAGAGAGAGGGAGAGAGACACAGGGACAGAGACGGAGAAAGAGTAGAGAGAAAGAGAGAGAGAGACACAGAGACGGAGAAAGAGTGAGAGACACAGAGAGAGAGAGGGAAATAGACACAGAGATAGATAGAGAGAGAGGAAAGGAAAGGAAAAAAATCAAAGTAGAGGGAGCAAGTATGACAGACAGACAGACTGACTGACAGACAGAGCTAAAACGACTCAGCTCGTCGCCCTGATCAAGAATATGTATAGTTTATGAGGTCTGCCATATTAATGCACATAAGCTATTCAGCATATCAACGCTAAACCTTCTAGATTGCCTCTCTGTATGTCAGTCTAGCAAAAGCCAGAGACGACAAAGCACGATAGCAGATCGTTTAAGTTCTCTATGTGTATGCAGGAGCATTCGTTCGGCACTTATGCTTGAGTAAAACGAAGCTAGAATGCTGGCAGCAGCAGAGAGTGCTCCCATTGGTCACTTGAAGCTCAATTGCAACGACCCCTACCTGAGCACCAGCATTTGAGCGCGCCTAGGTGGTTGAGTGAAAGTCGCCCTATATAAAGGGCAGCAGCCACAGCATTTCTTCAGTCAGTGTCCGTGAAGTGTAGTGAAGTCAAGACTTGGAGGAAATTCTTGCAGGAAATACTTGGAGGAAATACTTGCAGGAAATACTTGGAGGAAATACTTGGAGGAAATTCTTGCAGGAAATACTTGGAGGAAATACTTGGAGGAAATACTTGGAGGAAATAGAGACAAGAGCACCGAAATGTTAAATAATGTCAATGGACCCGTAGTATTATTCATTATCTACGCTCTCTCATCTACTTAGAAGCCTAACATTATTTTGACATGTTCTCTACGTAGACTTTTGGAAACTACTGTGATGCGAAGAGCCCTGTTAGCATAGCCTATGCATAAATATGTATATGTAAATGCTCTTTAGTTCTGTTCTCTGTTAATCGATCCTTCTCAAGTTGTCTTTGGCTTCTTTTCTCTTCTTGACCGACTTTCGGCTTTCGGCTTTCTTCAGTTCTTCTTTTCGACATTAGAAGGTCATTATATTCAAATTAAAGGGATCATAAACCTGAAAGTATGTTTACCACAATTTAACTTCTTCTTCTTCTGTTTCTGGCAAAATGTCAAGTCGAAACTCTTCTTCAGCTGAAAATGGAAAAACCATTAAGCCAGATGTTTGATGAAGATTAACTAAAATGTTTTTCGCTTTGATAAGTTTGTTGTTGTTGTTGTTCTTTTTTTGCCAACTTTAAGTGAATTTTGTGTTCATTTTCTTGAGCAATTACGTAGCACTTTTGCCATTTGTTTTATTTTTTTGCATTCGAAATAATTAAGTTCGTTTTGCGCGCTGTGAAAGTCAAATAAAAATGCAAACAATTTGTTTTATGGCTCGCTGCGATATGGCATATACATACATACATATGTACATGTATGTATATATATATGTGTGTATATATTTCAGTCGTGCCAATTGGCCATCAGAGTGGCGTTAGTTAGTTGTGTACTAAAATTGCAAGAGCACTCAAATTATGCTTCAAGTGTAGATTTATCGACCTTAAACACATTTTTTGGGGCTCCCTCTGCCTCTCCCGTTCGCTGCGCCCCCTGCCCCTGACCGACAAATGTGAGCTGCTTTTCATTGAGTAGTTATTGGCATTTGTTTTGTATTGAATAGCTTGTATAAATTATGCCGTGAAATGTTTAACAAGCGCGCATGTGTAAGACTTGTCTACACCGCCTAACCCCCTCCCTCCCCTACCTCCCTCTACTCTAAATGCCAGCTGCAACACGCAACAGTTGACTTTCACCAGCAGCCGCCACATATTTCCAGCTCCACGTAACTTATTTTGGCTGGCAGAGCAGCATCAGCAGCAGCAGCAGCAGCAGCTTCCCAGCATGTGGCTGGCGCACTTAATTGCCCATTGATGGCCTCACCAGCGCACCAGCTCACCTGCGCGCCACGCCTCCTCCTCCAACTACCCCCATCAGCTGCTGCAATCAATGAATGCCATTTCACTTTCGTTGTGTTTGCTTTTAATTAAAGCACAATAATTGATATGAGCAACTATCGTTTGTGGTTGCCTTAAGGAACGGCCTATTCTCCACTCTCCACACTCCATTCGCCATCCCCCACTCTCCACACCTTTGAACTCGCCGCTCTCAGCTGTTCGTGTTGCACTGCGCATGTCCCGATTGTGTCATCGTCATCGTCGTCGTCCTAACAACAACAACAAATGCGAAAAGTCGAAACATCGATGCGGCCAGTCGCATCAGCATGTCCAGCAGTGCAGCCACATCCTCGCCCAGCGGCGTGCGTAGGGTGCGCACGGACCTGAAGACCTCGGAGAATCGATTCCTGCAGTCCAGCCAGCAGCGCAACAGTTCGCCCCTGGGCATCAAGCATCGGCACCACACCCACACCCACACCCACTGCCATGGCCACAGTCCGCAATTCCACTTCCTGCCCAGCAGTGCACCCACTGCCAATGCCACATATCTCAGGTTCCATTGAGTTGCTGCACTTAACAGCTTTGGCTAATCCTTGCTCCATTTGCTTCTCCTTTGACAGCGCCAAGCTGCCTGCACGTGCCACGCGCCTGCTGAACCGCTCCAGGCTGCAGGACCAGCAGCTAACCGGCAACGACTCGGACAACAGTTTGCGCTCCACGCACAGCGGCGCCTCCAGTCGCAAGCGCAGCACCGCCGCCTCGCGCGCCTCCACCGCCTCGTCCACGTCCAGCTTGCAGCGACGCCAGCAACAGCAGCAGCAGCAGCACCACCAGTTGGGTGGAAATTCTGCCTCCGGCTCGAGACGTGCAGCAGGTGGTCTGGCGGGCAACGCGGAGCTGCACAGCTCATCGGACGATCTGATGTTGTATGACAAATCCTTCAGGAATGCCATGATTCAGGATGTGCTGCAGTTCAAGAAGCAGCTGCTGCGCCTACGTCGCATACTTCAGGAGGTGGGTGGCTCACTCTAGTCGTTTGCATTCATGTTCCATTTTCAATTTTCTTTTGCACACGCACACACACCCCACACTCATCCATACACACACATACAAACACTCTGACACCTGCACAGGATGCTGTATCTGACTCTAAGCGGGTAGGTTTTCATTTTCATTTTCCATTTCTTTAGTTTTGATTTTCCACACCAATTTCCTTAGCTCATAAATTTTGCATTGGAAATGTTTGCTTATTCATTCCCCCGATCCCCTTTACTCTACCACACAGACGGAGACGCTGAATCCATTCGAGAATGACAATGTGCAACTGTTTGCCGCCTGTGGGCTGGATAGCAAGCAGCTGAATGACATCGACCTGGCCAGCCTCACCTCGTCCACCACGGAGGACCCACTGCAGGAGCTATCGGATCTACGTAGACAGGTGGTTTACCTTCAGGTATTTGCACGTTCTTTTGCCTTTCGTTTGCTCGTACCACAACCAAAAAAAAAAAACCAACTCAGTCTGAGAGTATCCAAAGCTCACCTATTTGCTTTCTTATCAACTTATCAACTATCTAAGTACATACTATATACGAAGCAGTCACTGAACAGGATCAATCCAATTCTAATGCGTTCTCTTTTAACTCAATATAGTATCAAATTGCTGTTGTTTCATTTTTTTTTATATAAATGTTTCTACTCTGGCATGTCACATACAAAAGAAGACAAAAACAAAAAAAAAAAAACAATACAAAGTTCATGCTTACTATATAAATAGTTATCTATAATCCACAAATCTTATATACCAATACTTATATATATATATATCTTGTATATTTGCTATGAGTACAAAATTCAAACACGCACTCTCAAATACTCTTACTTTTACGCCAACTCTTACACTTACTCTAATAACTAGCTATACCTAGATAGTTCAATTATACTGAAACAAAAATACGCATTCTTAGCTGTTGTCTATTTGCCTTGCTCGAAATTCCGAATTTCGGATAATTTATATAGAGAATTGAAGCTGTTTCTGGGGAGCATTTCAAATTAACCATTTGGAAATCGAAATCATATCATATATTTTAATTTCTTTAAAAATGAAACGAAAGGAAAATGAAACCAGTTTTTACAGTAAATATTATTCACTAACTAATTATGGGTTTCTTTATATAAAGTCCGAAAGGAAAGTTAAAATGAATAAACAATTTTTTATAATAAAAACAAATAAGCAATAAGCTGAAACAAAAAGAAAATGAAATAGAAGTTCTTATAATAAAAACGAGCTCAAGAAACTGGAACGCTCAAGCTGAATTAGTTATATATTGGATATATAGATGCCTCATATGAACAGAATAGAAGTAGAGTAAATAAATAATAAAAAGATATCAGACTTAGGCATTGATATTAATACATTTCAAGATTGTATCATATAATTGATCCTAAAAGATTCCATTTTCCATTTAAAAAGATTCCATTTGACCAAAGTGGTCCACTGGAATTTGAAACACAATTGTAACTAGAAACAGCTTATGAAAACTTGCGCCCAATTATCAATTGCAAAACTGCATAATTATGTTTTATTTTGAGCTTAGCTGAACATAAAAGTTAACTTAACTGGGCAATAAATTCCAGAGAGAGAAGAAAAAACTCAACTGGAATGCTTGGCAATTGAAACAGTATGCAATTTAGCAATTTTGAAAAAAAAAAATGTTTTTTTTGGTTCGGAATTTGGAGCTTGGCTGTGTACGTTGATGGATATAGTGTATAGTCCGTATTTATGCAACTCTTTTTTGTGAATGTCTTGAAAGAAACACACACTCTCTGGCTTAGTTTGTGAACATGAATATCTAATTTAGTGGCCTTTGCTTGAGCTCAAGCACTAAACTAACAATTGCCACAACACACATACGCGCGCGTGTGTGTGTCTGTATGTGTGTATCTTTAAACAGGGTCAAGTGGATGATCGTGATCGCACCATACGCCTGCAGCGAGATCTCATCGAGCAGCTGGAGGCGGAGAAGCGACAGGCCACAGAGGGAGAGCAGGCCAACAAGGAACGCATTAGCATGGCCACCCAAACGGAGCGGGTAAGTGCATCGGTTCCATATCCATCATATTTCTCTCTCTCTCTCTCTCTCTGTGTGCGTGTGTGTGTGTGTGTGTATGCACAACATTGACTAACCGAACGCTATTCATTTCCAATTCCACTTTCACAGACACGTCCACTTGCCATTGGTGCGGAGGGTTTGTCCAGGTAGGCAAACGTTCATCAGCGATTTGATTTATTCTTACAGTTTTCTTTGTTTTTAAATTTCAAATTACTTTTATTTTGTATTTGGTATTTTGTTGCAACTAAACTGAAACAAATTGCTGCGGCTGCTGCTGCTGCTGTTGCTTGCGGCTGTCAGCTGCTTTTCATGCAACGCTGAGTTTTTCGGCTTGCGGCAACATGCAAATCAGTTGCTGCCTCTTGACGCTAATGGCCACAAATTGTAATGGCAGCGGCCCAATTTGGCCGGCTTGCAACAAGTAGCAGCCACAGCAACAGCAGCAACAACAGCAACAGCAGCAACAACAGCAACAGCAGCAACAGTTGCTGTTGCACTCACTTACTTTTTGTAGCTTGTGCCCATTATCTAACTATTCGCAACTGCCTAATACATCCGATTAACCACTCTTAATATACATACATACGTATCTCTATATATATATACCTATATCATCCCACTATGCTGCCTCTATCTATCTATCCATCTACATATATGTGTATCCATACGCATATAGACTGCAGTTCGGGGAGCAACAGGTACTATTTTGTGATTTCATTTTAGCCATTATAGTGCTCTGCGCAATCAATCTACTATGTATACTACACCTAAGCTATAACTGTCTTGATAACTGTAATGCCTGCACCTGAATAAGCAGAGCTTCAATTGTATTTAATACGAAACTTAATGCGAAAACTGAACTCGAATACTTGTAGACTAGTGTATGAATAGCTTTAACTATATTTAATACTAAACAAAGACCAAACCGGCGTTCGAACTTTTCGAATGGCGTTCCTGAGCATAATATTTGCATAAATTTATGTTAAATTTAAGATGCGAAATTATACATATTTTATTTTGACTTTGAGCCTTTGCCTCGCATTTGACATACTAAAATTTATGAATGTACAAAATACTAAAAAATAATACTAAAACATTACAAATTCTTTTCTGTTTGCTGGTCAAACTAACTTTAGTTTTAAATCAAAATTAAACTAACTCTAAGTTCTGTTTAGCCGTAAGCCTTTATATAAATTTGTTGCCTGACACTTAACACTGTTTGTGAACAATTTCGATTGCATGCGGCAATTAATTAGACCTCCCAGGTAAAGCTGTAAACTAACAATGAACAAAGTAGTTGTCTGACTCAAAGTATGCACGACAATTCAGTAACTGACTAATCTTTGCCTTATCTCTACCGTTCGCAGAAGTAAGCCTGAATATACGAGCTATACCACGCACTTTCCGACGCTCCACTTGCATTGCAACGACTCCACGCTGGCAGCCACCACGATAATTCGTCACCAGCCACAGCCACAGCAGCAGCCACAGCAGCAGCAACAGCAGCAGACACAATCATGCACCAATCACAACAACAACAACAACAACAACAACAACAACAATTGCCGTTCTCTTAGCCAAACACGACGTCACACGATTATTTCGACCACATTGACCAACTACAATCAGCAGCTGGCCGCAGCGGCTTATCCACGTCGCGCCTCCATCGGCTGGGATGGAGCTGAGACAGTGGCGCCTGCAGTGGCCCGTAAGCCGGTGCGTATCACACTGATTGGTGAGCCCTTGCCGCAACAAAATGGCGGCTGTCACAAGGCGACGACGATGACGACGACGACGCCGCCATCGCAACAAAATGGCGTCAAGGCGCACTTTCTGAATGGCTGCCAGAGCGGAGCGAGCAGCGCGTTGCCGGGCGCCCATTATCAGCCGTTGTACAACAGCAACAAGATGACAAACCCAACCGTAACTATAGTCTGATTTAGATACCCCACACTGCAAGCAGCCCCAAACCGCAGAGACTCCACAAAGCTAAAGGCAAAGGATTATAAAATGCGCACAAGAGTCGGCAGGCGCAACAAATTCTTTCAAATATTAGATTAGAGAAAAGTTTAATATAAATAAATAAAAAAAAAAAAGAAATATATCATATATCACAAATATATATTGATATACTCTCAAATTGTTTTGCAGTCTTACCAAACCAGTAAAAGAAATACAACTTAAAGATTCAATTAAATTTATATAATATTCTAGTTGATAAGAAAATTGCCTACATTTATCTTTGTGTACAAAATAAATATATCTGCAACAAGTTTATATATTATATACAAATATAAAAAGGGGAAATAATAATAAAAATGCAAATTCATGTAATGTTTAATGGAATATTTCTGCTCTATGTCTAGTACTTAATTACTTAATTAATTGTTAATTATGTTATTTAATTTGTAGTCTAAGCCTTAGTGCATTCTGTAATTATTTTCTGTGTGGTTTATTCAACTGTATTATAGTATACGAACCACTTGATGCTACAAATATTATAGCTACATATTTATACATATATATTCTACTTAAAGAGCACAATAATCGTAATTATCCAAAATACTTACCATATGAATACTAAAATCCAATTGTAAACAATGCTAAGCTTATTAAATAGAGTTCTAGCCAGATGCTATTTATCTATAGAATTGGGTGTGTCATCCTTCCTTTCTTGGGGAATTTCTCAGGTGTGCATGTGGTTTATCGAGAGCCATCTCCAGCCACTCCAATTGCCACTCGTCTGTGGAAGCAGCTCTTCCGTCACCTACAGAACCGGATCAGCTGCGGCTTTTGTTGCTGCTTCTGCTTCTGTTGGCAACAAAACTTGCTTTAGCCTGGTTAGCTCTTATCAGCGGCTGCGTGTTAGTCACAGTTGAGACTTCGATCTGGAATGTCGTTGAATGCGAAACCTCTGCGCCTAGGTCCAGTCCTCTGGCTGCTGTGCTGCGGTCTTTCCCAGGCGCTGAGTCAGATATGCGAGGCGCAAGGCTGGCGCAGCTTCGAGTGCCGTGAACTGAGCAGCCTGAAGGAGCTGAAGAACGTTAGGGACTTTCCCAAAGACAACCTGCACAGGCTGAGCATTAGAAATGAGCACACAGAACTGAGCATGGCCATAGGTGAGTCAGGTGCTCAACTGCAACTACAACTGCAGCTCAGCTCAATCTGTTTTGCAGCTGCCAGCGGGCTCAGTCTTTCTGGGCTGTTGGACTTGGATCTGTCGCATGTGCCGCAGCTGCGGCTGGAGCGACGCGGCTTCTCCTGGCTGCCCCAACTGGAGCAGCTGAATATCAGCGGCTGCGCTCTGGAGCAGCTATTGGCCGCGCACTTTGCTGCCGACTCGTCGCTGCAGCTGCTCGACGCCAGCCACAATGAGCTGCCCAGCCTGACAAAGGAACTCTTCGTCCACCTACGCAAATTGATTAATGCAAATCTCTCACACAATGCGCTGCAGCAACTCGAACTGCCGCACATGCCGCTGCTGCAGCAACTGCAGCTCAGCCACAATCAATTGACAAACATCAGCTTCGCTCTTTGTCCTCAGCTGCAGCAGCTCAACCTGAACGACAACCAGCTGAGCCAGGTGAGTAAGCAAGAGTGAATAAAGAGCGATCTCTGCTCTGCATTCCTCTACTACGTATAATCTTGTTCCAAACCTATTCAGCTCTGATTTAGCATCTGGAAGTATAGCTCATAGTCATAATGGGTAAAAATAGTATAATATACGTATATAAATGGCATAAATGAGAACCTGTTTGCTTTACGCAGTATTAAGCAATAGCGTCTGACGTATTTACGCCCATTATAGATTACAAAACACAAGTAATAATTAAATATCAGTTAGCTAATCATAGTATTCGAATTTTCTCAGTAAAGCTAACGACTTTCTAATGCTTACAGCTAAATGCGACTAGCTTCAGAGGATTAAGCGGATTGCTCGAGCTGCAGCTGGCGGAGAATGCTCTAAGGACCATAGGCAAGGACACCTTTCAGCCCTTGGCTAAGCTGCGTGTCCTAAATCTCTCGCACAACGAATTGGATGCACTGCGTCCACAGATCTTTGGCTCTGGCGTGATTGCGCTGCAGCAACTCGATTTATCCAACAACAACATACGGCTGCTCTTTGACAACCAGTTCCTATCGCTGGACAGACTTCAGGTGCTGGACATATCACACAATAGCATAGCCAGCCTGAGTGCCGGACAGTTTGCGGGTCTCAGCTCGTTGCGTAAGCTGTATTTGCGGTCTAACGATATTATAGAGATCAAGGCGCACTCCTTTGCAGCACTCGAGGATCTGGACACGCTCGACCTGTCGCACAACAACATTGAGTACCTGCACGAGCTGGCATTTGGCAATCGAACTCTGCCGCGCATGCGTAAACTGAATCTGAATGCCAACAGTTTGAAGCGTTTGCATGCGCTGTCCTTCTCCTCGCTGCCCTTTCTAGAGTATCTGTCGCTGGGCAACAACGAGCTGTCCGGCCTGGATGTGCGCATGTTTGCGCCGATGCGGCGTCTGCAAAAACTGCACTTGGGACACAACGAGTTGACCCACATTAGCTCATTGGTGCTAGACAGCTTCAGCAGCATCTCGGAGTTGCTTATCGACAACAACAAGCTAACCTTTCTGCCGGATCTGAATGGCACGCTCGGCAATTTGAAGCGAATGGCCATTGAGGGCAATCCCTGGCAGTGCGCCTGTTTCACACAGCTGGAACGTTGGCTGCTTTCCCATCATGTGACCTATCTGCGGGAGGGTACCGGCTTCTACGACGGCGAGAAACCCCTCTGCGTGGTCACAGCATTTGAATACTGTGTGCAGACACTGCACGAGGATCTCCATCAAGACTTGGTGGATGAGTTTGAAGAGCGACTGAAAAATGGACGCGAATTAGATGCTAGATCAGGTGAAGACTGATAAGTGTGTGTGTTTGTGTAATTAGTGAGATAAGCTGCAATAAATGAACTTCGATGCTCCTTGATAACACCCCTTGAAGGCAAAACACAGCCAGTTGGTGAAGCAGCGTTTCATTCCAAGATAGATATTGTATTCAATGTTTTCTACATTTTGTGGTACATTTCCGATTTGTTTTGCTGCGTCTCGCATTTCTGTATAATTTTACAAATTAACAAACTAAAAGTCGAGTCGTTTAGGCGCTCTTCACACGGAGAGCCAAAGCGGTCAAGTCACCAATGCACTTGTTCAGCGTCTCCTTCTCCTGCTGGGGCGAGATGCTGGACAGCACGCTGGACACAATCCAGTTGACCATATGCTTCTGGCTGAGACGACGCTCAACATGACGGCACTCAACCTGGTAGTCCAAGCGGCGCTTGACCTCAGAGTAGACGTTCATGGTACGTTCACGGAATGCAGCCTCAAGCTGGAGGGCAATGTTCTCCTTCTTGGCCTCCATTAACAAGAGGGCACCATCAGCGCGCCATTGCTCCTTCTTCTCGGCTTCAATGGCATCGGCGAGAACCTTGAGCTCAGCCTCACGACCCTCCTTCCATTCGGCTTCAATTTTCTACAGAAGCAGAGATTTTAATATGTTCGATATCAGGATTATACAAACTTACGTCGATTTCACCATCAGCCCATTTGGCGATAAGCGGACCCAGTTTCTTGACAGCAATAATAGCCATGATACCAAGCGACAGACCACTGTAGTATTCGTGCTCCATGACGTAGATTTCCTTGGAGCAGAGATAGGTGATCAAACCCACGCCGAATGTGTAGGGGCCGGTGACACCAGTCTTGTTATAAAAGAACTGGAACCATTCCTCTGGAATAAAGCCCAAACGCACCTTGCCGGGATGTTCGGGACGCTGACGGCGCTCAACAGCTCCGCCCGCTGGCTGAGCAGCGGCAGCAGCTGCCGTACGGCTAGCCACCAAAGTCAATGGGCGCTGGGCTATAAATCAAGTGAAACAAGATTAGTAACAGTTTGCATTTGATCATTTGCCAAAAAATCAATTTTGACATTCCTTATGCGAATTGTGCCCGTGATTACATAAACCACGATGGCAGAATTCGCAGTGCCGTAACAATTTTCACGGTCGTCGTTTGGAAACATTGGCAAACGATTTGTGAAAATAAGCCTAAATTTGTGGCCTGAATTAACTTCTTTTTCAATTTCTACGCTTACCTGTAAGGAGTGCGGCTCTTGAGAACATTTTTGTAATAATGTTTCAACCAATTTATGCTACTGAATTGACGTTCGGGTGCTCACCTACTCTGAAGTTCACAATAAAACACGAGCCGAAAACTATCGCATATATCGATAACAAACAGTCGATACAAACGTAGAGAGCTGCCAGATGCGAAAGCCAAAAAATACTAAATTTATTACTCACTTGTTGCAGAGTATTTTTAATATTGATATTATTTTGCCAATAGATGTCGTTGGCGTCGTATATCTCCAGTGCTACCAATCACCATATGGTGTTCGATTGGTAGCACTTCAAAGAATTTGAAAAAAGTTACAGCTGTTCAAAAATGGGTGAAAATAAAGAAGAAAATTCGCTATATTTTGAAATTTTTGTATAAAAAAGGGAAGAATGCCACGCAAGCCACTAATAAAACTTGTGATGTTTACGGTGACGATGCTCTATCAGTTCGTGTAGCACAACAATGGTTCGCTCGCTTCCGTTCTGGAAATTCCGATGTGAAAGATGCACCTCGCTCTGGTCGACCAATCTTTGAAGAAGTCGATAAAATTATGGAATGGATTAATGCTGTGTGTTTGGTTGGATTGGAAAGGAATAATCCACCATGAGCTGCTTCAGCCTGGTCAAACGATTGATTCGACACTTTACCGTGAACAACTGATGAGATTGAAGCAAGCAATCGAAAAAAAACGGCCAGAACTGATCAACAAAAGGGGCATCGTATTCCATCATGGCAACGCCAGACCACACACATCTTTGATGACCCGGCAAACACTGAGAGAGCTTGGTTGGGAAGTTTTGATGCATCCACCATATAGCCCTGACCTTGCACCTTCGGACTACCATTTATTTCGGTCAATGAAGAACTCCCTTAATGGAGTAAAGTTGGCTTCAAGAGAAGCCTGTGAAAAAAACTTGGAGCAGTTTTTCAAAGAGAAACCACAAAAGTTTTACACGAATGGAATTATGTCTCTAGTGGAAAAATGGCAAAAGGTGGTCGACCAAAATGGTGCATATTTGATTTAATAAAGTTTATTATAAATATTCAAAAATATGATTTGAAGTTTCATTACAAATACGAAAAGACTTTTTCGACTACCAATACTTTTACAAAATACTATAAAGGGAACATATTAAAAAAAAAAACAAAAAAAAAGATAATAGGCTTGTAGGATTTTGATTTATGCATATATTATTCGTTTCGTTATTCAGTTCTCAAAGCTATTTGTGTGCACTTTTATAAATAAAGCATTTAAACATGAGCATCTTTGTATTTTCGTTTTGTTTTCTTATTTATCTTTTTTTCTAAGCTAACTAAAATGACTGTCTTGTGCGTAAAAGATATAACCCTACAAAGGACATTAAATTGATAAAATTAAAAAATAAAATAGACATATAAAAGAAGGTATCAAAATCACTTGCGCTATAGATATTTTGTACAGCATTTGAAATAAAAGATGATACGACTATTTACAGCGGTGAACATATACATACATATTTAAAAACGTTATTATACACGTATATAAGATCTTTATACAACTTTCAACATAGTTTGTTTCTTGATTTGTATATATAAAACGAAACGATTTGGCTCGCCTAACATCAGAAATGAATGTTGCGTACGGTATCAACAGGACAATGCTTTAAGATACTAGACAGATGCTACATGCATAGGTGAGAGCACACTTATCATACACAGTTCTCTCGAGTGCCGGAAGAATAATTGGGGGAGTGGTTGCAGTCCGTTTGGCTCATTCAATAACATTGAAGCGTGTTAGCAGCTTGTGGTAGAACCAACGTACCATTTGCTGCACGCGGGATGCCATCCACACGCAAAGGCTACCAGTGTGACGAAGCTTGGAAGCGTAGTGCTTGATGTGATCTGTGTGGCAGGAGTTAAGAAAACCAAAAGTGTAAAGAAACAATGAATAAGAATATACAAGCTATAATACAGTAGAGGCATTTGATAAAAGGATATAATAATGTCCAAGGTGGATGGCCGCCATTTATGTAGGTCACGTACGTGAATCCGTCCTTGCCCTTGCCTCGTATATTATAGTAATAGGGCAGGAACGAATGTAACGTAAACCTGCAAGCAAAAAAAAATAAAAAATTAATAAAAATAGAAATGACCGTTAATTGGTTAAAGACACGCAAAACCAATAGCAATACATGACCATTATCTAAGCACAATGTAGGTTAATGGAGGTGGGTTACCTTCTCTTCTCGTAGAAAAATATGGCAGGTTGATTTGTGGTCAGCGTGTGCAGGAAGATTGCCTTCACCGCATGTCTTTCTACTGTCGTTAAATGGTTCATCAGTGCGTCCAGTAGCAGCGAACCGATGCCATTCCGACGATGCGAGCGATGAACACCCAGCGATAATATATAGCCCACGTCAGCGGTGCGACCCATCGAGTCCGGCAATATGCCTTTGTCCTGCATGGGAAAACCGCTCAGCCTCGTGTAAAATTCATCACTATCACTGATATTGGCTATTACCTCCTTATTAACATTTCGATACGGTTTGATTTCAGCAACAATTAAACCAATTATGGCCAGATTATAAACAGCCGCTAGCGCAAAGAAGCGCGAGCTTGAGGTAATATCCTCGTACCATGACAGTGGATAATCGATTGGAAACCATTCTTGGCACAGCGTGCGAACCTTGAAGGGATCACAATTTGAATGAGTATATTCCTTAACAGGTGTGCATACTTACCTCCGTCAAATCATCGGGCACTAAAAACCTTAGCTGGACATCATTGACCGAGCACAGCGGCACATGCTCGCAATCGCAGTCAACGCGTGTAATGATATCGTTGTTTGGCGGAGCATTGTGTTTATTGTAGCTAAGGGCAGCAGGCACCCAGTAACCGAAAGATATGTAATAATTAATTTAAAACGTGTGGCAGTGAGTGTGTGTGTGTGTGTGTCGATCATTATGTATTAGTAGGCGACGGCTGCCATTTCACTTGCATAATATTACGCGCGTCGTATAGCACGACTTTAGTAGATTAACGAAGTTGTCTCTATATATGTTCATACATATACGCAATACAAATAGATATATGTATAAACGCACCCTCTTAGGTAGGCCCCGGCAACAGCAACAGCAAGCGCTATCGGTGCCGTCGCCTACTCGCCCCGTAGTGGACTCTGTGCTGAAAGAGCCTAGCTTGTCTACTCACAGCGTAAATTGTGCCATGCTAGTGGAGCTGCTGCTCTGGTGCCACCGCCGTTACTGCTACTGCTGCTGCTGCTGCTCTTGTTTCCAATTAGGGCAATTATGTCCATGGATTGTGGTGTGTGCACCACAGGTTAAGCGCGGAATTTGATCAACTGTCTGTTTGTGTTATGATAGTCTGAAATTTGAACGGTATGTTCTCTCTGCGTGCGTTACTTTTTGTGTGAGCGCCTAATTGATTTTAATTAAAGTTCACAATCGCAGCATAAAACCCACTTGCTCGCTCGCTCGCTAGCTAGCTGACTGCAGGCAGCTCTTTTATGGGGTATCAAATATCAAAGATAAACTGCTGCCTTTACTGCCAATAAACTCCATTTAGTGCGAGCTAGCTGACCAGCGTTGATACACACCCGCATTTCTTGCATGAAATAAACTACAAATTTTCCTAAGATACTTCTTTACATTGTTTATTACAACGACTAACGTGAAAAGTTCACTGTGAAGAGCACGATTGCTAGTGTGGAACAGCTGCTTTGCCATTCACACAAAATCAACGACGCGATGCCACCTGAGCCCAATACAGTACTGCCCGATTGTTCAAGTGAACCGCCGAATTCAAATGCATATTTCAAAAGTGCCTTTATTGTAATTATCTTTTATTTTTATGTTTTAATAGCGCCTGGCTTGGCTTGAGGCTTGAGAAGTGCTGGCCACTGGCGCTGCAGCTGGCTTCGTTGGATCGTCTAGCACTCGCACCACCATTGAGCTCTTTGGACCCGTGCACCAGGTTATGCCATGCTCATCCACGACAAAGGTTTCCAACGTCACCTGAAACTGGCCGCCACTGGAGATGGGCAGCAAGAAGCTACCAGAGAGGAAGTCACGTTGTGGCTTCACAATTTGATTGAGCGTGACTGTGTCGCTGTTGGGCGACTTAACCAGCTCGTTGCCGGGTCGTGGCGTTAGCAGCTGCGATGTCAGACTCAGTTGCACTGAGTCGACGCGCCGGAAGTGTTTCTGCTGCTTGCTAAAGTGTTGCAGCACGCCCTCCACTTTGATGACCAAATTGCTGCCCGACTGCACAATGACCGGCTCCGTGGCACTGCGAGGCTGCGGGCTAACCGACAGCTTGATCTGTGTGGATTGCAGTATCTGGAAGAAGTAGCGCGGCAAACAGAGCGGCGTCTTCGTTATGATTTCAATTAGGGCGATGATTACGTCCAAATGCCTGTTGCTAATGGTTTTCGCATTGGGCGGTTCCTGTGGCAGGTTCTTCTGCATTTGCTCCATTCGCTGGCAGCTCGCTGCAAAGAAGCGGGTCTCCGGATGATTGCCAGTGGTCAGGAAGACAGGTGGTTCCGGCGGCGTAGCATAACAAATTGATTCGATGATATGAGCGAAAAGCGCGCATTGGAATTCGGCGACCTCAAGAAACTCCAACGTCACATTATCCGCATCGAATGACGACTTATAGAGGCGCGCATATGTCTCCTCGCAAGCCTTCAGCGACTTGACCAGTTTGCGCAACTGATTGGTAACGTGTCCAAACTTTTGCAAATAATCGCGTGAATTCTGGGCCAGGCTGCCCGCAATCGCCGGAGGGGGCACAATCACCTGCGCATTCTTCACCGTCACAGCCAGGTGCAGAGTCTGCAGGAACTGTGCGCGCAACTTCAGATACTCCAGTTGGAAGCTACATGGATGCTGGGGCGAGGAGCACGCACGCATGCTGGCCAGCGCCTGCTGATACAGATTGCTCGCCGCTTCCAAGCGCCTCATCAACGGCAACAGTGGCTCCGGGGCTTCCGTAGGCCCATAATTGTCCCGCATATACGCATATTCAAGGCCATAGTTAAGTATGCATTCTGCCTGCGAGATCTGTGCCAGCGCGACCAAGAAGTAGTGCATGTGATCACTGATCACGATCTGTGAGACTTTCGTGTAGATGTGCGCCGCCACGTAGTGATGCCCATAGCGGCTAGCCGTGCGAGCTATGCGATAGAGAGTCCAACAGTTGACGCGAGCGATGCACTTCTCGAAGCAGTGTATCACCTCCAGGGGCAGATAACATCCCATGGTCGTCTGGCACACCAGGGCGCTAAGTATTTCCACTGTGCGCAGCAACTGTTCCGGCTGCTCCTCGCTGTCCACCAGTTTGTTCAGCTTGTACAGAATAAGCGGCAGGCGGGCGAGCATTGGATTCGGCTGCAATTCGAAATTGCATTATTAGATTTAATAATTGAACATCTGAAGGAGATTATTACCTTAGGTGGTGCAGGTTCGTTAGTTTCCATGGCTGCGTCATCCTCCAGTCCTTCCGCTGTGGAGAATGCATACTTGCGCAGCTGGAAGTGCTCACAGAGTCCTACAGCCGCTTCGCAAATGAGCTGCAGATTATTGGGCGGATAGTTCACATTGTCCCCTAGCGTATTGGTCACCATCTCGACGAAATTAGCGCCAAAATCCGCATTGGCTTGGGTAATGCGTATGCCGTAAGTCAGCACACGGCGAAGATCCCGATTGAACTCCGCCCGACGTGCCGTACAGAAGAGCAGACCCTCCATATGCAGGTTAACCATATCCAGGATGTCGTCCACCTGTGCCACCTGTTTCTTGAGGCCGAAGGCTAACAGGGCGGCCAGCACAGCCATTGCCTGCGTGGCTGTGGTGTAATCATCCAATTTGCTGATGCACTCATTGCAAAGCCGCAGCAAGGCGTCACGGTGCTCACACAACAAATGCTGGCAGGTAAGTGGACACTCGCTCAGCTTCAGGAGTATTGAGAGGAAGAGAAACTGTTCCGCTCCATTTGTGCAGAGATTGAATTTGTTGATTAGAGCACCAATGGCTGGCTTGGGCCAGGCGTTGACGCTCTGCTTGTCGGCCAGTTCATTGAAGGACCGAAGTACTTGGATTCGCACTGGCGTACGCAAGTCCTGCATGAAATCGAGCAACACGTTGAGCTGCCCGGGCACACCCACCAGTGTACGCGCCGACAATTGAGTGAGTGTGTTGATGATGGCCACCACAAAGCTCTGGGCGGGATACTTGGGCAACAGCTCCAGACACAGCTTGCTGACCAAGGCCGCTGTATTGGCATCGTGGTGCATGTGGCGGAGCACCGGAATAAGCAGCAGCTTCATCGGCACCGGCACCTGCAATGACTCAATCATATCGGAGATCTTTGCGCACATGCTGATGGCGAAGGAGCTCGATTGGGCGGCGAAACAACTGCTCGCATAGATAGCGGCCTCCACTTCCACCGTATCGTGGCTGTCGAGCGCCCGGCGTATCGCATGATGCACCTGTGGCTTCTCTGGTATTACACGGGACACGGCGCCAAGAGTGCGAAGGAGTAGGGCACGCGCCACTGGATCATTTGAGTGCATCACCATAAAAATACGCCGCACAAAATTGTCAATGTTGAGAATCTTGTCCAGATGGTTCTCACTCTGCTGACACACACGCAGCACCCAGAACCGCAGAAGATTTGACCCGCTCACAAAGAACTCGGCCAATTTGATGAATGACGAGTTTATAAGTATGGGAAAGGGATACTTTTCAAAAAGTCGAGGAAAACGCACGATCGCTTCACATTGTATTCCCTGCTTTGCGCTGCGCAGCCCCTTGTCCAGCTCCATGAGCACGGCATTTGAATCGTGCTCATTGTCGTTGAGGAAGGACTCGTTGAACATGCTCACACGTGTGCCCGTTAAATGTGCCATTTTCAACTATTTATGTATGCACATTGACTTTACAAAGTATTGATTCACTAAATGAAAACAATAAACAAATCCACTATAGAAAACCGAATGCAGTTCACCGGTTTGCCATTCAACTGTAAACGTAGCACTAACATGAGTATGGTTTGATTATCATTATTAACATGAACATTATTATGTTATCATCAAACTTAACAGCATTCCAACAGATGTTTCTGTTAGCGGTCTTTGTGAAATTGTGTTGCCTGTTTAAATTGTTGAAATTATGTTTGTGCTGACGAAAGTAGATAATGGTTTGTAGACTATTAAAAATACAATCATCATAAAATATTGAAAACAAATGTATTGCAGATAAGGAAAAAATCCTTTTGATGCCATCCAAAGCGACATACACAATCGGTCGCTTGTCAACAGACGTGATTCTGAGTGAGGACCTTAGTATAAGTCGCACTCATGTGAAGATTTGTCCTTTAAATGACGGATCGCTGACTGTCGAAGATCTAGGCTCCAGGTATGGTACCTTCATCAACGATGACATTGAGCGTAGCAAAAAGATTAGTGCAAAAGAGCCAACTCCACTACATATTGGAGACAGGATTCGCTTTGGCGCTTTGAAAAACGTGTGGAAATTGTCGCAGCTTAAACTGGTTACCACTGCATCCGCGCTGAACGCCACTGAGATACACGAACTGAATAACCTCGTAAAATCATTAAATGGCGCTATCGTGCCATCTTGGACGGATGACTGTTCGCATTTAACCATGGATACGGTTACGATTACAGTAAAGCTACTCCATGCACTTCTGGACAATAAGCCCATTGTTCGAATTGATTTCTGGCGAGAGTTAGTGAAGTTAGCTAAGAACGTTCATGTGCCCAATGATTTGCCAAAGCCCGAAAACTATGTGCCCAAACAGCCAGCAGATATGCCCAGCATCAAGTGGCTTCCTGAACGCACCAAACTCTTTGCTGGAAAAACCTTTGTGTTTATGAATCGAAAGCACCTTGACATGTACGGTGCCGTCGTCCAGAAGGCAAGCGGCGCATGCAAAGATCTGAACTCTGGCGTACGAAAGCCGTTTCTAACTAAACCAAATGTTATCGTCATACAATATGTCTCCTCTACTCAATCCCAAGCGACAGAAACTATTTTCAGCGTACAAGGTAAGTTAACTTGACAATTATATATTCAAATTTATTATAATCTAGTCACTCTTTCCTTCCAGGTATTTTGGAACAGGCCGGACTCCGACCTGTACCCGATTATGAAATCGGCCTAGCCATTTTACACTGCTCCTTGGAAAAGTTTTGTAATCCGTCGTACATAATAACTGAGAACTCTTTGGCTACAACTGAATCTATGGATTCTTCGATCTTGGTTCCAAATACAGAACGCAGCCAAACACAACGAGCCGCAGACAAAGCCTCTGAGTTCTTCGTCGCCGAATCCCAGAAGTCACAAATATATGCGCTAAGCACTGGAAGTGAGAAGCAGTCGTCGGAGCCAAAGCCGGAACCTGTCAAGAAACCAACCAGGGTGATGCCTAAGAGACGAAATAATGCCATCTACTTGGACTCCTCCTCGGATGAGGACATTCAAGTCGACGTGGTCGAGGTGCCAAACAAGAAGTCTAAGACCGTGGTTGAGAATAAGTCGAAACGTAAAATTGAAAGTATTTTGAATTCCTCCGATGACGAGCAATCAAAAAAGAAATCCAAATCTTCGTTGAAGCCAAGCTTTGATAGTGCTGTTGATATCCCACCTGAAGACACCAATCAGAAGGAAGCAACAGAGCCAGCTACAACTTCATCTAGACGTTCAACTCGTGCCCATCCGCAGCAGCAAATCGAAGTGGAGGCAAAGAAACCGGAGAGCTCTCCCAGAAGATCTTCGCGTGGCAAACCGGTTGCAAAAAAGGCTACATTGAAAATAGTTCGGAGTGACAGCGAAGACGACGAGGAACTTTTCCAATTCAAATCCCAGGCCTCAGCACCTGCGGAACAGGCACCAATCCAGCCGACTGAGGCCGAAAGTACATTGGCTAAACAATCTGCGCCCAGTCCAAAGATCAATAAAAAAGGCACGATTAGTGTGAGAAACTTTTTGGAAAAGTCACAGAGTCAGGCGTCATGTCAAAACTTTGTTCCACCTGCATCTCAGAAACGCAAACGTCTGTGCTTGAAGCTAATAAGCGAAAGCGACAGCGACGACGATGAAAATCTTTTCCAGTTTGGCGACGGCAGGAAGTGTAAGCAAACGCGCGTCGGATCAGACAATGAGTCTGATAACGAAAATATGTTCAATTTCCATAGACGTGATCAGCAAGAACACAGCAAAGCTGCGAGCGAACACGATGAGGATTCAGTTAGCACAGAGCCATTTGTAAATGGATTAAAAACAAAATCAAAGTACATTGTGCGCATACCAAGCGAGCAGCCCCGTAAAGTAAATGTGAGCGGCTGGCTATCATGTAGCGGGCTACATGAGGATGTTAAGCCGGAAGTGAAACCGGAGTTACAAATGGATGCTGAGGTTATAAAGGAAGAGCTGGACGACGAGGATGAGGATAAGGAGAGGCTGGATCATGTTAAATGGCTGGCAAGTCTGAAGGATAGCATACAGGTGCGCTTGTGCAACATGAGCATCAGCGTCAAATCCGCAGATCAAACTGATGCAGCAAACACAACTGACAACAAATACAGCGGTCGCCAGAACTTTAAAAAGTTTAAGGTAAATAGTGTCAATCAATGATTAACTAACCACTAATGTTTCTCTCTTTGCAGAAGAGCAATGTGCACTCGCAGCAGCATACTGTGGGACTCAAGCGTATGCAGCTGGCTGAGGGCATGGTCTCTAGTCTGTAATTGCAAAATAACTTATTGATTTGTGCGTTTCTTCGTGTTATATTTTACTACCAATAAATTTTCGAAATATATTCAAAGCTTTGGCTTGATCCCTGGCCTGCAGCTTGCGCTCGAAGAGCGTTTTAGCAGCCAGCCATTCGTGATTTTGTATTGGTTTCGTTACACAGTTCTCGGGATTCTTTTTGCGTGCCTTGGATTCACGCACAATGAAGTGCTTGACATCTTCTACGGTGGCGAGCGAACTCAGCTGAAAAGCCGAATTTGTCGGAGCGTTTGCTGTTTCGCGTGCTACAACAGTGCCCACATCTGCCTTCAGCTGTTGCTTGGCCTTGTCCACTTTCGTAATCAGTGAAGGTGCCTGGATAAGGAGTTTGACACCTGCAGGGCTTGCTTCCTCGGGAGTAGCTGTCTGGGTTTCTTTAATCACCTGCAGCTGAGTGGGCAATTTACAGTCTTCCGGAAGAAAATTGTGTTTTTCTACTTGTGGAAATTTGGGACACTGTGGTTGCAGCTTGTTATATAATGTGGCACAATTGTTGGCTTGCACTAAGCTTAACTTATTTATCTTAGCTACAGCTGCAATTAACAGGGTCAGAAACTCCATGAAGAAGTTGCTGCGTATCATTTGTCCGAAGTATTTGACAGCCGCCTGGCAGCAGTCACGAATGCGTTCATGTAAACTATAAAAGGCTAGCATCCGTACCAAGACAAATTCCAAACTGTTTCGGGTGGGCATATCGCCAGAAAGTGCCTCATCGCACGCATCGGGCAAGGCGCCGCGAAAATGTTCCAGATCGCGAGGTAAGTCAAGTCGGAGCAGTCGGCAAAGAGCTGCATTTAGTTTGCAAACTGCACGAAATCCTGGCATCCTGCGAAATGAGTTCTTACGACGCGCCATTAGACGTCCTATCAAGGCAGCTGTGTTGTTGAACTCCACGAAATCTGGTCTGGATAGCTGTTGCAGGTAGCGATTGATAGCCATATTGACATTCTTTGCTGCGGGTAGATTGGTTCATTATATAAGGACCTCAAGAATTAACAATGTATTGCACCGTACCAAATCCTGTATCCTTAACTTGTAAGGTGACTAATGGAGGCTTTTTTAATTCAAATTCGTTCCAAAAATGTAAACTCGCCATGCTTTAACAAAATATAAACAAGTCAAGTAAGTTACCAATAGCGGACGTCGAGGCTGCCAGATGCGCAAGTTTTGTTTTAGGTATTTTTTTATATTTTAAATCAATCAATATTCTTATAGTAATACAATTATTATTACTTTCAAGCATGAAATATTTTAGAGCAATGACAGAGATCAACGACCATTTAATTGTAAGCTTAAAAAACAGTAATAGCAATAAGGGCGCGTGTTTGGCGACTGCACTGTTTACGATTTGGCAGCACTGAAAACGCAGAACCGTCTGGCAGCTCTATCTTTACCATATGATTGCCTCCACCTGTCAGCTATCAGTTTCCTCGAGTATTTACCGTAGAGAGCTGTTGCGTGTACTACATAAATTTTCTGTTAATTCCTGTTATTATTTAATAGAGCCGCCTTTATTGTCCTACAAGGGGCGTGGTTGCCTGGTGTTAACTGATTAGATAGAAGCTACAAACATTCAACAAAATGCTAGTCATAAGCACAATCAGAAATGCAGCGAAATTGTCGCTGCGTAATGCCTACATACGAAACTGCTTGAGCAACGAAATTCGAGCAGCAACAAATTTCACGCGCACTTTCTCGCTGGGTCTGGCGCTTCGGCAACAAGATGTGTAAGAGGCATCTAATGAACAAACACGCCCAATGGAAAACTAAGAAATTGTTGTAATATATAACTCTCTCTCTCTCTCTCCCTCTCTGTGTCTCTCAAATAGTGTGAATGTGACCTTCGTAAGAGCGAACGGCGAGAAAATAAAGAGTTCCGGGAAGGTGGGAGACTCGCTGCTGGACGTCGTCGTTAACAACAATGTGGATCTGGACGGCTTTGGTGCATGCGAGGGCACACTGACTTGTTCCACGTGCCATCTAATATTCAAAGAGGCGGACTATGAAAAGCTGCCGGAAAAGCCAGGCGATGAGGAATTGGACATGCTGGATTTGGCGTACGATCTAACGGACACCTCCCGATTGGGTTGCCAAATTACATTGACCAAGGACATGGACGGACTGGAGGTTCAGGTTCCCGCCACAATAAACGACGCACGCGCAGCGTAAATGTGTTCCACTGTTCAAATTTGTTAGATTTTTGAGTGCTATTCGCTATAGTTAACATATTTCATAGTCCATTATTCAACCCAAATTGTTGTCCACACAAACAAAGGCTCAGGCGGTTTTTATTAAGAGTGACTTTTTGCATAAATGAATTTGAATTGTATGCTATTGATTGGCAATTTGTAAAACGAGAGAATTGTAAATATTTATGTGTTTGTAAATAAATAAGTAGAGTACTTTTGAAATTTTCATAAAATATGCCCAAAACTTCTCTATGTACAACGATGTACATACATATGTATGTAAATTTAGCATTCATGTGAATTCAGGATTGTTATATATTTATTCAGCAAATCCCAACAAGAGTAAGAACAGACACGTTTTTGTTTTAATAAAAGTAAACTTTTTATTATTTCGCAGCTATCAGATAAAGTAATAAATAAATAATTTAATATATACATCTGCTATATTAACTTATTGTTAACGATTTTCAGCTTTGATTTTTTATTTTCTTTCGTTTTTTATCCGCTGTGCCATTTAAACTCGTAATTTAGATAGTTCTTCTTTTTTTGTTTTGTTTTTTTTTTTTTTTTTTTTAATTATTTATGTATAACTGAAACTTAACAAATCTGACAATGAGCAAAGTTACGTCACAATTTTCGTTTATTTCGATTCGTTTCGATCGTTCAAGAACTAAAGAATTATGCAGATAAGGCGAATCGTTGCCATACGAAAATACAATTCAATAAATAGCCAAAAACAAATTAAAATAATAATAATAAATAGTTAAGGAAATGTTGTAGAGCATGAGACAGCATAAATAAGTTAGAAATTAGAAGTGTGAAATGAATAGAGAGGTGCACATAAAACTGATTTGGTTTTCAATTCACGCCGTGCTAATGATGGTGCCATGGATACCTAGTGTGTATGCGTGTGTGTGTGTGTGGAGTGTGCGGTGTGTGTTTGTTGTGCCTTCTACTTAGTTGACATAGGCCATGCCCGCGCCCTTGCGATCGAAATGGCGCACGCGCACAAAGAGGAAGGCGGCGACTAGAGAGGCCACAGCCAGGACGAGCAACAGCATCACCAAGCCACCGACAAAGCTGGGCACAGACATGCAAATGGTCTCGGCATCGGCTGAGCGCGCCGATTGGATCACCACCGTCTCGTTGCTGGCATTGCTGTTGAGCGCAAAGTTGACATCGCCAGGTGCCACCACCTGAATGATGCGACTCGTGTTCACGTCGGTCATCTCCTGTGCGTTACGTTTGTAGATTCTTGGCTTGACCACAATCTCCATTGTGTCGCGACGCCGGCGCACGCCGCGCAGATCATCCAGACCCTCAACGGAGCGTGGACGGCCACCCAGGGAAACGAGATTGCCACCGCTCAGCTCATCCTTGCGCTTCACGGTGCTGTATTGGCCAGGCTGGCCAGGCAGTGGTGGAGGCGGCAGACCCAGTTCGTTGCTGCCCTGCTGTGGCTGCGCCTGTGGCGCCTGGGAGCTGGCTGGTCCGCTGCCCGCGTTGTTGCCCGCCGACTCGGCTGTGGTCACCGCTGAGGTCTGGGCCTGGGGCGAGGGCACAACATCGGGCTGATTTTCGGAGTAGGCGCCGCTGGCATCGGCAGGATGGCGTGGATCGGGATAAGCTGCTGGAGGCAGACCACCCAAGGCGAAGTCATTGCGCTCGTAGGCCTCTGGTGGACCGTACTCCTCGGAGAGCGCATTGCCGCCGATCTGTGGCAGTCCGTACTCGCCGCCCGGCAGACCGGGTCCGCACTTGGGCTCGGGGCAGTTGTAGCGGCAGACCTGAATGACGCACTGGAAGTGCACGTTCATCGAGTCGGGGAACTTGAAGGCTTGGAAGTAGGCAAAGCTGACCACAGATGCGGAGGGACCAAAGTTCTTAATCTTCTGGAACTTGCTCATGATCTTGGGCCGGACAACGCAGCCATTTTGATCCACCAGCTGAATGGGAGCACGCTTGCCGTCATGAGCGACACAGTTGCGCACGAGCATATCGAACTTGTTCTCGTCATCCTTAATGGCCAGCACCATGGTCATGGTTTGTCCGATCTTCACAATGCCGGACACTTCGGAGGCCCAGGGTCCCTTGCCCACCTGAATCTGCATCCAGCACTGAAGATTATCGCCCAGGAAGTTGGCAGTGACGGCGTGCAGCATGTCCACCTGGAAGGGGCGGAAGGTGACTGCCTTCTCGTAGAAGTCGTACCAGGTGCAGCGCAGCTTGCGTGCCTGATCCCAAACCTCCTGCACATAGGGATCGTACTGAATAATGATTGTGTTCTCCACATAGCTGCCCGACGGAGTGGGTGCACCATAGCCAGCCGCATTGTGATTCGCCGAGCTGCTCATGCCGCAGCTATTCAGGAAGATCTCAAAGGTGGCGCTCAGATGGCCCGTGCCCGGCTGCATGTGCACGCAGTGCGACTCGCTGTAGAAGCCCTTCGAGAAGATCATGCCATAGAAGGGCCGGTCGAACTCAATGTTCACGCGCATGTGTGTCTTCTCGCACTGCACCTGCAGATGCTTGATCTGCGGGCTGTCGTTGGTGCTGGCCAGCGGCCAGGCCTCCTCGGACAAATCGTTGCTGGGGCCAGCGCCAGGGGTGCTCAGGGGTCCCTGTGGTGCGCCATAGATGGGTGCAGGCACTGGCGGTCCATAGCCAGCTCTGTGTTCCAATGGCAGCGCGGCCGACTCAATGTGTGATGCATCGCCATGCACGGAAAGATGCTGCATAGGGAGAGCAGAGAAGGAAAATCAATAAACTTGGCAAGGTAAATCTAGGTATACAGCGAACCCTTAGCCCAGTAAACCCATTGCTCAGACTTGTCTACTTTCTTATCGAGTCCCCATAACGAATTGCTTTCGTTTCCAGATATTTCAGCAGCAAGGTATTTCATTGTATTGCCAAAGATGTCAAAAGTCTGTCAGCGGAAAAGCTGCTGCGCATGCTTGGCTGCCCATTTTGTCATTTAATTTGCGACGCCTTATGCAATGCGAATCGAAATCCAAAATCCAAGCGACAAGCGCGCCTTTTTCGAAAGAAGCGTGCCAGAGCGTTGAAAATTGCGGCGCAGTTTATTTATTTATGTTGAAATTGAATGGCCGAGTGGAGCGAGGCACGTTTACCTAAGCCGAAAGCAGGGCCTATTGCATAAGCATAAGCCATGACAGCCATGTTACTCCCTTACACTATCGCCTCGCTACCTCCACCCCCCCCTCCCCGTTCCCCTTTCTCACTCTACGACTTGGTAACTCGATTGCGTCGCTTTCTTTTCACTGTATCTTTTTCATTCCCGTTTCACATTTGGCTCATAATTTTATAGCTGTTTTTTCTTCTTCTTTCTTCTTTCTTTCTTTCTGCTGGCTATGCCCGGAAAGCGGATGTAACGCTGTGTCTCTGTGTCTGCCTGTGTCTCTGGCTCAGCCCAACGAAAATCGAAAGTTCAAGACGATGACGCTGTGGATTTTTTTCTTCTCATTTTTGGATATCTTTTGTCATCCGAGATGTCGTGAGTTGGTTTTGAAAGTGAAATGACCACGAACAACAACAACGACAAACAAGCAATTGAAAATTAGATAAAAGAAGCGTTATATATCAAAATTGAGTTTAACATCTCTTCTTATACGCAGCTGACTGACTGCACGTAAATACCTTCTAATATCGTCTCAATATGCATTTGTTGGCTGCAGCTTTTCCCCCTATTCTGTTTGAAGCGTTTCACTCGCAGCTGAAGAGATCTGGCGTTAAATGAATAATATAGCAATCTTAATGTATTAATGCGCTATAAACAAGAAAGTCAAAACTGGTACAAATCAGAGCATAACTGCAATTTCGCTGCCCCAATACAGATACAGACACGCAGCGCCAACTGCTGGCCAGTTAGTTGCAGTTGCACTTGGAGCTAGAGCTGGAGTTTTCCGTGACTTGCGATTGTATTTGCGAGATACTTGCTCTGCATCAGTCTCTCTCTCTCTCTCTGCTTCTATCTTTCTGTGTGCGCATGTGATTGATGCAGCTTAAATGGCTGCATAAATAAGCAATTTGCATTGATTTACATGTTCGCATATGTGTGGCTAAAAACGTTTTCATATGTCTCCTATTTCAAAGGAAAGCGCATCCAACTTGGCTAAAAGAAACATAACCTCAAAACCTATGGCCATTCGTAATTTTGATTAATTAACGCTAAAGCTAACATCTTAAGCGCTTAACAACGTCACTGTTAACCTAAGCTCTCTCTCTTATTGTCGTCATTCGTTATTTTGATTGATTGCCGTTGCGCTGGCTAACATTATTCACGCTGTTAAACGCTCAACAGCGCCAGTGTTAAGCTACGCTCTCTCTGTTATGTTCATTCGTTATTTTGCTTGATTGCCGTTTAACATATTGCTGTTAAACATTTAACAGTGACCCTTTGTACTTTTGATTGATTGCCGTTTAAGTTAACATTTTGCACGCTGTTAAATGGCCAATTACGACACTGTAAAGCTTAGCTCTCATTCTCTCTCTATCTTCTTTATGCTCGTCATTTGTTATTTTGATTGATAACCATTTGCCTGCTTCACATTCTTGAAAGCTATCGTTAGCAATTGTTAGCAGCCCCGCTGTTCAGCTAAGCTCTCGCTATCTCGCTCTCGCTCACCAACTGGCGCTGCTTCAAATTACATTGACCAACAGCACAAAAAGTGCCGTTCAGTGCGACTGCAGCGCACTTGCTGCTGCTGTTCTTTGCGCTTTGCCGTGCTTCGTTCGTTCCTTGCCTCTGCATCCGCCTCTGCTTGCGCATTGATCTCTATTGTACCGCTAGCAGTACAGCTCATCTGAGCGTTTTTCTTTTAGTTTTTGATCAACCCATCAATATGCCACACAATGGACACTCGCACTGATTTGCATTCGAATTGAATTGGATATTGATATACGGTAGTCCGTCGCGTCGAAAGTGAGCAGATCCGCTATACAGCTTGGTTTGCATATGTAGGAAAGACGCCGCACGCTCTATCGCTGTCTCGCTTGCGCGCTCGGTCGCTGTCAACTTGGAAGTGGGCCACTCTAACTGTATAGCGTTTGGTGTTTCCTAATTGAATTGAAGTCATATTGATTGGTCTATCGGACAGAGATCTGCTTTTTTCTCAACTTGTCGTTTGTAAGATTCATCTTTTTACACTTTCTTCCCGGACAGACAGCTGTGTGGCACTTACCTCTGTGTTGAATGCCAGGCACAAGACTAAGGCCAAGAGGCAACTATGTCGCGTATAGTGTCCCATTTTGATTGGTGCTATATAAATCCGCTCGACTATATAGCCTGCAAGTATGTATATATCTCTGTGTGCCGAATCTCTGGTCTTTCTATCAGTTAAGATCAAAACTGTTTGTTTTGAATCTTTTCTGCTGCTGCTGCTGCTGTAGCTGCGGCTGCTGTTCGTCTCTTCGCGTTCCTCTCTGCTTTCTTCTCGGGTTTGTTGATCTTTTGGTGTCTCTTTCTGTAAGTAGCAGAATAGAAAGGGGAACAAGGGTAAACAATGCAGCCAAACAGTTCAACTTTTGCATGAGCTAAATGGAATAGCGACTCTGTTAACAGTCACACTCAATCTGTACATTTAACATTAACATTCACAGAATATACATATATGTATGCACAGCATATGATACAGGGTGTTGCATATTCTCGATGACCTTGTCTTAGTTTTCATTCAAAACATAAAAAAAGAATATATGCACATTTTAAAATATTTGAATAAACAGCGAATTTATTTCATTTGATTTATTTAATTTATTAATCGAATATTATCCATTGCATCCATAGTAAATATCCACACTAAACACAATATTTTTATTAGAATCACTTTTGCTTTAATATATTTTTGAAATATGAAATGTTTTTATTAAATTTGAAATTAAATAACTTTTTGAATATATTTTGCTTGTTTATTTAGACATTAGAGCCACAACAAGCCATAATTAATGACAGTCTCTTAATGGCTTATGCTCATAACTTGAACAGCACTTAAATGACACTATATATCTACATATATAATAAAAGCACACAGATATACACACTCACACTGGCACACTCACACTCTCACGCGATCGTTTAGTGCCGCTGAAACTGCATTTTATGTAAAGCAAATGAAAACTCGCGGGCAACAAACAGGAACCACTTTCTATTTTCACTATAACAGTACAACGAGGAGCTGCAGCAGCGACGACAACGAGAAGCCTCAACGCCAACGCAGTTGCAAGTTTTCTTCACAGTGGTTGGCCCCACTTGATGGGCCCCATTAATTTGTATTTGTTTTTGTATTTGATTTTGTATTTGTATTTGAATTCGTATTTATATTTGTATTTGTGTGGCTTTTATTCCATGTTGCTTACTTTACAGTTTGGCCTAGCATAGCATTAACATTATGTTAACATTTGCTAAACATTTCACGTGCCGCGCGCTTGTCTCGAATTCGAATTCGATTTCGACTTCGACTGTGGAATTGAACTTCAGAATTGAAGACGTTGCCGCTGCGCCTGCGTCTGCGTCTGCTTGCCGATTAAGACTGAGCGACGGAGCTCAGCGCCGACTGACGATCGCATCTGAGGCGCAGCTTTCACACAGCTCCAACTGAAGCTGGCTGCTGCCGAGCCGAGCTCAGGTTGCCGCGCCGGCTGCAGCGCGATGCTCGGAGCGTGGCAGAGTGAGGGGCGGCGTATAAGAAAATATATATGAATAAAAAAGTAAGCGACGGCTGCGGCGTCTGCGTCGCATTTCACTTGACTGAGTGTTGAGTGTTTTTTTTTTGCGTTTTTGGGCTGCCTGGGTGAATGTTGTAGCGGGCAGTTTTACTTTTACAGATGGCAACAACAACAAATACAGCAGCAGCCCATCATATTGCACCGTGTACAAGAGCAAGAGCACACCCCATGTAAATGGAGTTTTAACAAGCCTTGGCCATAAATCGACGCGTCAGCTAAAAATAAAAACCGGCTTGTCAGTCACTCAGTCAGCCAGGCAGCCAGCCAGCCTGTTGGCCTGTTGGCCAGTCGGCAAGCTGCCATTGAGCAAGTGTACTATTAACCCACTGAGACAGTAACGGACGCTGCGTCGCTGCTTTGCTGTCGGCAGCGCTGTTAACGCCGCCTGACCCTAGCCAAGCAAACGCCGAGTTAGCTCGTTACGCAATGCTCCCAAAAGAACTTCAATGAATGAGGCTGACCACAATGTGTGTGTGCGTGTCTCTGTGTGTTGGTGTGTGTGTGGGCTGCTCAGTTTAACGGTGTTTTGTACTGCTGCTACTGCTTCACTTTCTTCCTATTCGACTATTTTCACCTGCGCAAAAAAAAACAAAAAAAATTAGCTGTCTCCCCATTTGCATACGAAAGACTTAAGACACAAATTTGGCAATTAACAAGCAGCGAAATTTTTGGCTTTTTCTTCATCTCTATTTTTCTTTGTGATTTTTGCTAATTGCTGCTCAAGCGCAGCTAACACAAAATGATTCGTTATCAAATCAACGCATCGCTAAATTAGACAAGCTATTGGGGTATATATCTGTATATATAATTAGATATTAGGCCGAATATTAGATACGCTGACTCAGTGTTAATTTAGACTAGCTCTGCAAAAGGCAACTAAAACTAAATATCACTATTTAGCATGTCTATATATGTATGTATATATATTTAGTAGAGCATATTAACTATCTAGAAGGCAGCTCTATATACATCAAGTCAAATATCTTTATAATAATTTAAATATTCAGTATATCTATTATATAGTAATCATCTATATATCATTATAATATCTGCAGTTCAATACAAATATAAAGCCTATCAACTACCTGTCTCTCTCTCTCTCTCCCTCTCTCTCACTCTGTTTGAGTGCCTATAGTCCATATACTCCTCGATGGTTAGTGTATAAGAATGCCTTCTAGGCAGCTCTTGTGGCTGATTGGCATTTGGATGATGAGCCACGCTCAGCTTAAGTGAACATTGTTATTGTTGTCATTGTCATTGTTGTTGCTGTTGCTGTTGCTGTTGTTGTTTATAGTAATGTGTAACTGCGGCTGATGCTGATGACTGACTTGGCTTGTTATTTGTTGCTGTTGTTGTGGTTGTTTGGCATAAGGCAAGTGAAAGTTGACGTTTGCCATGTGCAACTCCCAGCGAGCTTTCGTCTGGCATCTCTTTTTCATATAAGGGCATTGCTGCTGCTGCTGTTGCTGCTGCTGCTGTTGCTGTTGCTACTGCCTTTTGTTTTCTTTTTTAATTAACACACTCAAATTACAGCTTACAGGCATTTCTACATATCGTTATCGTTATCGCACGCGTTATCGCCGCCTTTACACAAAAAGCAAACAAACAAAAGAAATGCTTTTTCGGTCTTCCTGTCTAATTAGCTTAGCGGCAGCTTCAACTGCAGCTGCCAAGTCTTTTGTTACTGGCAAACATTAAATAATGTGAAAAGTGCCAGCAGCTAGTGAAAATGCAATGAAAAGTTGTTGCTCTTGTTGCTAGCTGCTTGTTGCTTGTGGGTTGTTTGTTTGCTTTGACAGAGGGAGCTCTGCTTGGCGTCCGTCTATTGATTGAAATGACAATTGTAGCTGTCTCCTTGACTGGTCGTTGTCGTTCACTAGAAACTAGGTGAACCACTGCACTGTGGCACACACACACACACACACACAGTCTATTTGTTCTAATTCTTGATAATTTACGTGGTGTGCTCAGATGACCAACAATTTGGGCTAGATGAGCCGGATATTGAGCAGCATCTGACTTTTGTTGCCATCGATGGCACACGAATCAATGCCGAATGCATGTCATGCAGCAACACTTGAGCATTATCTCCACAGATATCGATCTCTATATATCTATAATTATCGTTTAGTTTATCGCATGCCAGCGCATTCCGTCGCTGTCAATTAGCCGAGCCATAAAATGCATTTGATGTAACATAAAGCTAATTTCTTTGCAGCTTTTGATGAGTTTTTGGCAGCTAGCAGCAGCTGCTTGGCCATTTCCATTAAGTTAATTGAACGCTTTCACAAATTCCCACTGCCGCACGCTTTTTGGCAAGACAAATGTCCAGCATCCAAACTGGCAGGAGGGGGGTAGCCTACAGCCATAGATTTTTGCCTAATTGAGCACGCCTGAAGCTGACAAATTTTTGCTGAGCGTAGCCCAACCCAGCTAAGCAGAGATGAAGCCCCAATGCAGACAATGGGCACGGGCTTTGCTTAAAACACACAACAATAACAACAAAAAACAGAACTCGAAACTGAGATTTTTGTTTTTCGCTTTTTTTTTGTTCGTTTGTCAATTTTTATGTGTTGGAATGTTTTTGTTTACCAATTCGATTGCTGCTTTGGCTTTGGCTTTTGCTTGCTAAGTAAAAGTTTCACTGCCAAGCAGATGCTGTGAGCTCGCTGTGTGTGTGTGTCGCTGCTGCTTCTTTCATATAACGGCAACACACACACACGCACACGCACACGCACACATGCGCATTTGTGGTTGTGGTCGTGGCTCTAAATGATCGATATTATTTGCCATTGTGGCATAGAAATTGTAGCCCCCCATGCGTAATTAAACACTAACATATGTCTCTATCGAACCAGCTGTACGTGTATGTATGTATATACACACATATACATATGTATATCTATACCGAGCTGGGATGCTGTGAAAGTGAAATTGTTAACGCCAAAGAAAAGCAAACAACAAAACAAATGTTAACCGCCAAGGTTTTACACATGCTTGTTGTTGCTGTTGTTGCTGTCGTTGTTGTTGTTGTCTCTTTGGCTGTCTGGCTGGCCAGTGAAGGGGCAATTTACGTTTCATTTCATTTAGTTTGGTATGTGCCAGCCACTCGGTTCACTCTTCAGTTTCTTTATAGCTATTAAGTAACGATTTTTTCCGCATCTCGAATAATTTTGTCAAAGGGCAATTGTTCGTGTCGCTGGAAGTGGGCCGAGTGTCCGAGCGAGCTGAGCGCATGCCAGCATAATTGTTAAAGATCTTTATAAAACAAAAGCTGTAAACTTTATGGCCAGCAAAATTGCTGACAAAAAAATAATTAAGCAGCCAATAAAACGATTTATGTAACAAAAAACAAAAAAGGCTTTCAATTAAATTTTTTGCTCAGTGCAAACGAATGACTTAGGCAACAAACTTGGCTGCAATTTCACAAATGCCCGCAGCCAAGCGACTTGGCATTATGTAAAATAGAGCAGACAATTAGTTTTCTATGCTCCAGTTTCATGTTGTTGTTGTTGTTGTCGCGACAGTTTGGCGACAATTTAAAAGTGATAAGGCGCCCGCAGTGTTGCAGTCAACTCTCCGCCTAGACATGCACGTCCGTGCGGCAAATGAAAGTAAATTGTTGCATGCCACCGGCGCCTGCCTACCTGCCTGCCAGGCATTCCATCCATTCACTCAGTTTTTCCAGCGCTTTGCGTGAAATTTTTCGCATGTGCGTAGACAACAAAAGCAAAAAGCAACAAGATAACGCATTTAACGCAAAATATAGGGAAAGTGAAAAGCGCGCTTGAATATATGCATACTATTCGGATATGCAGCCGCATGGTAAATGGAGCGACAAATGGGCTACAATTTGACAATTACACATATATACATATACATACATATATGTACATATACACATATGAGATCTATTAGATCAGTGCTGTCAGCTTTTGGTGTCCAAATAGATTTCTCCTCGTTTGTCTGATTGAAGATAGCCTCCACTGTCGGCAGCGACAATGGCTGAAGCTGCAGCTGAAGAAGAGGCAGAGGCTGAGTAGGGGGCAGCCACTAAACATGCCAAATGAGTTGAGCAAAGTGCCGTTAGTCAGGATCCGGCGATAAGCAGCCATTGGCCATTGGAGTGCACCCCAGCAGAAACGAGACGCAATTAACATAATTTACAACTTCCCTCCCTCCCATTCCATGCCATTCCATTCATTTACTTTCCATTTCGTTTAACGGTAAACCGAACGGAGCGCAAAGGCAACCCAAGAGCAAAGGCCCGTCCAGCGGACATGGACATGGACATGGCCATGCATTTGGCGACTTGGTCACTTGGAACTTGGCAAATGTGCTGAAAACCAGTTTCATTGGCTTCCCTGCCTACCTGCCGCCGTCCCCCTGCTCTCCCATGACTCCGACTGCAGTTGCCGTTGCAATGAAAGTAAAAACTCAAGGGCTTGCACTTTCCGGCTGCAGTTCGCAGTTCGCAGTGAAAGAGCCGAAAGTCAGGCACAAAAGCGAGTCGACAACAAAGAAAACGAAAGAGGGAGATGAGCGAGCGAAAGAGATAGCGAATGTAGCTGGCATATCCTCGACGTGGCTTCGCAACGCATCGTTAGCTGCTGTGGCTACAGCTTGCACTGTGACGTCGACTGCGACGTCAACGGCGACTGGGGGCCGGTTGCATTTTGCTCTGAAATAATTAGTGACCCAATTTCGAGCTGCCGACGTCGGCGTCGGCGTCGGCGTGTTCCGCTTGCCTGCCCCGGCCAGCCACAAGACGCATGCAATTTGCTTGGCTTGACTTGGGTTGCAGTTGTTGTTGTTGTTGCTGTTGCTGTTGCTGGTGTTGGCGTAGTTTGTGGCATGCATGCAAAGAAAGTGGTTTTCATTTCTTTACAATTGCTGTCAGCGGGCTGCCTCACTTGCCACAGTTGCAGCGAGGGGCACTCATGCAGTTCACTCCCGCTGCCGCAGTCCATTTGAATAGCGAATTCAAATCAAATGAAAATTTGATTATGCTTAATCAAGCCGCCAATTGAATTGAAAGCCGAAGTTCAAATGAGTTTTTGTGGTGTTAAAGATTTCGATTTCGATTGAATGTGAGAGTGTGCCAAGGAGTTGCTTTAGTTTAACTGCTAATCATAGTCTGCTTAGTCTAATCGCCGCTGTAGACGAGTTTCTAACTGCTTTACGGCACTCGCATTTAGAGAGAGAGGAGAAAATCCCAGACTCCGCTTGAAAATAGCTGCGTAATTGTTGTTGTTGTTGCTGTTGCTGTTGTTGTGGGTAAGACATGCCTGCGCATTCTAAACATTTGCTTTTAACGTCAATGGAGGCTCATAAAGCCGCCATGTTGCAGCTGCAGCGCAACAGCAATTGTTGCCAAAGTCTGAGCAATGAAAGTTTTTTGTTGTTGTTGTTGTTGTTCACGCTGACTTGGAAAAACTGCGTGAAAATTGTACAGGCGGCAAAAACAATTGCCGTTAATTTAAAATTGTCGCCAAGGCAAGCAGCAGCAGCAGCAGCAGCAGCAGCAACAGCAGCAGCAGCAACAACAGCAGAAACTGCACTCAGTAAACCAGTAATTATATCGCTGCAAGTGGCGCAGCTTCTTTCACCTGCGTGTGCACGTATGTGTGTGTGTGTGTGTGTCTGTGGAATCAATTAAAAGTATTGCCAGTGCTATGTTTGGGCAAATGACAAGTGCCGCAGCATCAGCAGCAGCAGCAGCAGCATCACGTCTGGCTGGCGTTCCACGCTGCGTATGCGCAACCCACTTGGCAGGCGGCTAGGCAGGCACGCAGGCAGCTAGGTAAGTGCAGGCACAATACAAGCACGCGTGCCCGACTGCAGCAGCAACAGTTGCAGCTACGAAAGTATCTACGAATTGTCTGTGTGTGTCTGTCTGTCTGTCTGTGTGCAAAGCGAAATTGTTTTCATGTGCGCCAAAGTGGAGCAGTTTTTGAACAAAGCAATTCGCTAGCCTAATCAAACACACACACGCGCACACACATGGACACATATGTGGAAAACTGCAGAGCTATTGCAATTGCAGCTCTAGCATAAGCCACCAACAACAACTAGCTGCAGCAGCAGCGGCAGCAGCGGCAGCAGCAGCGCCAAATGAGAAGCGGCACAAGTCAATTTCAGACTTTCATTCGCGCGAAACGCGATGAAAATTTCACCAGCAAACGCGACGAGAACTTTGCGCAGCCAGTTCCCGTGCCAGTTCCAGTTCCAATTCCAGTTCCAGTTCCATTAAAGAAACGCGTCTGCTCTGGCCTAAGCGGGTGGCTGCCAAATCGCCTAGATTTATGCAAATTCAACTAATGAACAAAAAACAAAAAAAGAGTCTGAAATGCCGCTGCTTCACGGCTCAGCAGCGACTCTTAAGCTGTAGGTGTGCGAGTGTCTCATTGTGTGTGTGTGTGTGTGTGTGTGTGTGAGTGGCAAGTACAGCTCTTTTGTTATTAATAATTTCCGCGTATTGCACGCCAAGGCAACTCGACGAAAGTTTTATCGTCTGCTTTCTTTTGCTCTTTCAATAATAGGCAAATCTGAACACACACACACGCACACACACACACACACATATGTAGCTGTGACTAACAAAAAAATACTTTGCTTTTCTTTCCCAAATGTTGCAACGCTTTTGTGCGCAAATGGAGCTGCGGTTTTATTATTATTTTTATATTTATTTTTATTATAATTAGTTTTCATAGAGAAGCTCGTTTGCCAACTTGACTCGGATGCGTTGCACACATAGAACTTGTTGAAGCCAACAAGTATTTGCGGCACCTATCGAAAGTAGCTGTAAATTGCGTTCGCAACTATTCGAAATCGGTTTACTTTAGCAGAGATCACCACGGCGCAGCAGAACTAACAAAACTTCATTTTCATAATTAGCTGGAACTGTGAACTGTAGACCGTATAGCCTAAATTACCCCAAGGAATTGCAATAGATGAGTATATTTGAAACAGTTATAAGGTGCTGCTTTGGGAAATAGTAGATAAGAGAATTCATTTATCCTTTACGATATATGCGATACAAGTAATAAATGTCAAACTGAATGATATTGTATGAATGAGGAGGACAAATCTTGCTTAATGATATTTCCAAGCATTACTACATTACACTCGGTGACTAACATCTTCAGTTGATATTTCCAAATTAAGTTCCCTGACAATTTTCATGATGTAGCATGATGTTTACCGATGATGATACAACTTAATTGTGTTCGTCATTTCTCTATTAGTTCCATCATGATCTTAAAAATACTGCCTAAAGTCGCTGCCTGCTTACGGTTGTGCCTTGGCCATTAAAGGATCTATACAATAATACTCCTAAGTAGTAATAGTAATATCTAATATCCTATGATACTTCTATTTTGGTATGCTATTTCATTAAATACTTTTAAGCATTTAGAGATTAAATATACTTTGCGCATTCAAATTATTTATGGCAATTTCAAGTCTATAAATAAACTTCTTTATATCATTTCGCCAATTAGACGAAATTCTTTTCTCTTTCGTTTGTCTTACCTTCGATTAGTGTTAATCCCTAGCGGTATTTTATGTTCGTAATCCCTTTTTAGCGAGCCGGTTGCTGGTGCGTGACAGAGATAGAGAGATGAGGGAGAGACAGAGATAGTGAATGGCACTGCGGCTGCCGTCGAGCGTTGATCACGTTTGCCTTTGGCTATATGGCTGGACTCTGAGCCAGCTTCCACAACTGTATTCAATATCTGTTCAGATTTCGCACAAAATATATATCAGGAGCAAATCGAGTTGCTCGTCTGTTTGTTTGTTTGTTGTTTTTTTTTTTTCAGTTAACACTTTCAATGTATTCGCACACAGAGAGTAAGAAAGAGAGAGCGAGAGTCGATAACGCGAGCGCGGCTCGAACGCGATGTAGCTCAAGTGGAGTGAGTGTTCAGGACGAGGTGAGTGATCGGTACTCGATATATCGGTATCGGTATCGGTATCGGTATCGATATAGGTATGCACTGCAGCAGCGTCGCACCTCTGGCTCAGAGACACTGACTCGTCGCACACAACGTTGAAATGAAAATGCGGCTGGGCCGTATCGCTAACCAAGATTTTATATCGCGTGAAAGTTTTGACCCCTTTCTGTTTTGCAGCTCGCTAGCTCGCTCGGCAGCCGCTTCGCTCCAGCGCAGTCGCTGTCGACGCCAAGAGCGATGAGACCTGAGAACTGAGAGCTGAGAGCCGACAGCCGAGAGCGCGTGAGAGCGAAAGAGCGCGCGAGCAGTGCGAATGTGGGAGAGTGTTTCAATAGTCAAATGCAAAATATGCCGTTGCCAGCCATTCGGCATTTCGGCAACTCGCTTGCTCTGCTGGGCGCCCCGACCAAAAGCCGAGTGCGAGCCTCGTGTCCCGCGTGTTCCTCATGTCCCTCGTGTCGAACTGCGAACCCGTTATAGCTACTTTTCATTTCAGTCCGCTTTCTGCGAGCTTTTGTTTTGGCAGCGTCGCTGTCTTCGTCGACGTCGTCGTCGTCGTCGTCGTCGTGTCAAGGTAACGGATGACGTCGAGTGCGTCGCCGTGATTGCCTAATTCCCATTGTTATTCATAAAGGGATGCGGCTGATTCATTTGCCATTTGCCCAAGTCTTTCGCTTGTTATTCTGGCCAATGCATTGGAAAATCAAATGATGGCCACGTTATGCAATCACTAATGATATAATGCGCCCAACTAACTTCAGCTAACTGTTTGTGGCGACAGTTTTTGGGCTTTTTAATAGCCTAAGTAAATCATCATTAGGCGTTGACCTTTGTTGCGGCCTAGCGGAAATAATTAAATGACTTCATTTGTTGTCAATTATCGAATGCATTGTTTTATCTGGGCGACATGCGGAGAAAATTGGACTCGTCGGGCATGAGCAAGCTTTCCGATACTCAGAGCTCTATCAAAAGTTTCTAGGCCTTGAACTAGAAGTGATCGAGATTGAGATTTAGATGATAACTAGTTACGTAAGTCCAGATTGAATCCTTCCTTCTTCTTCTCCTTTGATACAGTTCCATGGCATACACCGCTATCTATCCATTGTCATTCACATTATGGCTTAGACAAAAACACATCATAAATAAGTAAACAAAGTAGCTGCGAAGGCAAGTTTGTTGCCAGAGTCTTTTGTTTATGCCATGCATTTTTAGTATGCAAGAAATTATTTAATTAAATTGTAAAAGTGGTCGAAATATACATATAATACAAATGCAAATGGATCCAATTTCCAAGAAACATTGAAAGTTTGTGAACAGCTAGCTAATCAGTTTATTTATTGTAGCGAAGTGTGATAAAATATTAACAATTGGAATCGGTTATTGTTATGAAGCTAAACGGATGCTATATCTCTTGTATATTTCATATATTTATTGGAATGTAATACAGCAACAACAACAGTGAAATTAACAACACAGTCTTACACAATCTTTAAATGATGCTAAAAATTCGTTAAGCACTCGAAATATTTCGAAAATCAGCCCAATTTCGAATGATGAAATTGCAGAAATTACCAAAAACGGAACGGAAACAAAATGTGCCACAAATTTGGCGAAATATACATAAAAGTTGAAGACATACATATATATGTATGTATGTGTATATATCTTTCGCTGGTTAAAAATAACTTTTGTAGATTGTGCTTTGAACTTTCATTTATGCGTGCTTCGTTTGCGGATTCGCTGTGAGCCAATTCAAGCGCCTTTCCTGGCCTGGCCGAGCCGAGCCGGGCCGTGGCTGCCCAAGCGATGACAACATTTGAGAAGGCAAAGCAGCAGAAGAAACCATGGGACACACCCGGCTAATCGAAAGAAATCGAAAGTTCCGGCTTGGCTACCATTTCAATGAAGGCATATGGGCACATGCTGTTGTTGTTGTTGTTGCTGTTGCTGTTGCTGTTGCTGCTGCTTGGCAGTTGTCGCACGCCAGATCCGTAGTGAGTCACATGTCGAGAGTTTGATGACGCTCGTCCCGCTGCTGGCAGCACGCCTACCTCTACCTGCGCATTATTTGTTGAGCTAGTCTCAGCTTTTGTGCTCATCATCAAAACATTGAAAACGGAATTGCCAACGGAATTGGGTCAGGGACGTGCTCAGCATGCTAATCAAATTATGTTTGCAAAGCAGTCGTAAGTATATGACGCACTTCGCTTAATTCGAAATTGGGAAATGCGGGCACTTTTCTAGAGGGTGCCTGAAGGTTACCCCAAGCTCCAATTCTGCTGGCATGTAATGTGTAGTGGTAATTGAAGAATGGAACTTAACTTGGGCAAATGAGCAATGAGGATCAGGGCTCGAGTGTACGGCTGAGTCTTGGCATAAGTCTTAGCTTTAGTTGATAAGTAAAGTATTCTCAGGATAGCTGTTTCCAATTGAGGGAAAGATAAAATCGTATGCCGAAAATCCTTATATCTTATAATTTTGAACAAAGATATTTCTTAAATAGACTTGTTGATTTATTTCAATGAAGTATATAGGTGTTTAATATGGCATACAAATGATCATAAAATCTTAGATCAACTAATTTTCGAGATTTACTTGATCATACACACGAGCAGAGAGACAACTCAACTGCTGCGCCCCAAAACGTAAAAGACACCTGACTAGCCAATCAACAAGCACATAAAAAGTAAAACTCGCTAATAATAAAATAATAATATATCGCATAGCATATCCCCACAAAATCCCAAAGTTTTCAACTCCACCTCGTATATATATACATATGCACTAGAAAATTTGATATCTCTTTGATCTCCATCCAATGAACGCTTAATCACTACAATATGATCTTCAGTCACTGTCTGCAGCATCTTTTGATAAATGATCAACGAATCGAAGTCCATTTTTCACACATTATTTTCATTCGGGGAAAATCGCTGCCAGGCATCACAAGCAACAACAGCAGCAGCAGCCGCCGCAGCATCAGAAATTTGTATCTCTGCTCAGATTCGTTCAGTTTCGGTTTCAGTTTCATTTTCGAACAAAAAACAAGTTATATGACAACGTTTTGCACAATTTGCTTGGCTTTTCTTTGTGGCCCGATGGCTGTATAACGGTGCCTGGCTCTTAAGCTCTTATTGTTCATTAAACAACAGCACTTAAAATATAATGGGAGCGATCCCCAAGGCAGGGCCAACGCGGCCAACACGGGAGCCAGCTCGGCCAATCATTATGCAAGTCCGATCCGAACTTCGGTCAACGCCATCGCTGGCTCTGCAGAGCTCTGGCTGCTGTCTGGCTGCTGGGTCGCTTTACTCTCAGCTTCACTTTCCATTTCTTTTGTCAGCTGCAATAAACATATACATATATACATATATATTTCTCTTTTTGCTGCTGTCGGCCCTTAATTGCAGTCTATCGCATATGCGAGCCAAAGTCATGTGATTATGCAGCCATATGCACAATGAACCTTGAATCAAGGCTGTTAGACCTCTGCCTATTGACTGAGACGGAGACGGAGCAACTCGAGCAGTGGATAGTAATTATAAGAGCTAGCTATAGCTAGTTAACTATATTTCATATAGCTAAAGGAGACTATCGAATGGGGTATCACATAAATATTTAATTACATTATTCATATGATACTACATTTTCTATATTAGCAAAGAGCAGATAATTTTAATTTTACAGAATATATTTATATGAGAATTGTAGTTCGAGCGCCCAATATTGAGTATATGCCAATTATGAAGTATCCTTCTATGAGACTAAATGATTCATTATATGATTCATCAATCTCTTTCAATTCTCTAATATATATTTCAATATATCCATATAGCCTTTTTAGTCTTATGATTTTCCACACCTTTGCTGCTTTTTGCATCTGTTCAGCTTCTCGCTGTTGCTTTACTTGCTTTAATCGATTTGGCGGACTTTAGTCTTTTTTTTCTGTTTTATTTCTTTCTCTCCCGCTTTTGGCAGTTGTGCCCTTTCTTTGCAATTTTTTTTTCTATTGCTGCATAAAAATGCGGCTTAATTATTGTCTTATGCATATGAAGGGGTGTGTATATACCACAAGTGTGCATGTGTGTGTGTGAGTGTGTGTGTGTGTGGTCGTTGCCTGCGCCTGAGTCATGCGCCATATATCACTTTCACTTGCCATAGCAAAAATGACGACAGCAACGAGCAAAAATCTCAATCAGCCAGCAACCAAAAAAGCGAGGCAACCAAAGCCAGCCCTGCCCTCTCTCTCTCTCTCTCTTTGCTTATTCCTCATTCTCCTCAATCCTCTCTCTGTCTCTTTTTCTCACCATTCCTCCTGCCAAAGTCCAATTCCGTGTTTAACTTACTTTATCCATTATGTCGACATCGCTCCCTCTCTTTCTTTAACTCTGCCCCTCCTTCACCATCTCTCTCTATCCCTCTCTCTGACCTCGACGCTGCTCTCCGCTCGCAGGAACTGGCCTCAGGGCCATTTGCATTTCATTGTGAAATATCCGTCTTTAAACAACGCCTTGCCACTCTTTGTGGCAGCTGCACACACACACACACATACACACACATAGACATGCCAAGTTGAGTTGTTGCAAGATCATCAGTTGCATAAGCACTTAACTGTTGTTGCCAAAAAGAAAAGAAGAAAAGAAAACATAATAGTTTTCTAAAGCCCTAAGAAATCACGCTTTGTTTGCCTTTGCAATGATTTCCAATTGGAATTCGAAGTCACATTCGAAGCTCGAAGACAAATGACCAATAAGTATTTATCTAACTCATTTTGAAAGACGGTTTATTTTGGCCTGCTTTTTGTGTGTTGTACCGTCGTGTATCTTTTGGTTTAGTCACAAGATTTTCACTTTCATTCGCTGACCAAATAGCCAAAGATATTGACAGATATCCGATGCATATGTATGTATGTATGTGTGTGTGTGTATATATATATGTATATGCAAATTAGTTGAACAACCGTAAGCAAAATCTTTTGCTACAGATATGAGAGAAAGATGGCCAATACGAGCAGCAGTTTCAGCTAAGAGGCAACCGCTAACAGCCAACTATCAACTACCAGCATACGCAGTTAACAGTTAAAACCTTTTTAGCTTCTTCTGGTCTTCTTTTTCGTTTTTTTGGCAAATGAAAGAGAAATTGTTCGCCCGGCCGACGAGGAAAATAAATACAGATTTTATATGCTAATTGGTGCGCACACTTCGGACCAAGACTGAAGCTCTTCAGCGATATGAGATGAAAGATGAGTTTGGTGCGCTTGTTGGGGGAGTTTGCAGCTGTTAGTGCTTATCAACGATTAAAACGGTATATGATATACTAAAAAAAGCTATCAAGTCTTAATGAGCTATTAAAAGGTTCAAGCTGAGTATGCGCTGTATGCATGCATAAAAAGTAACTTTAAATTATTTTATAACATTTAATGAAAATCATAAGCACGAGCAACTGAAAGTCTTTTTCATATAGCTTTACTATATTTAGATATCTTTATGATATATTTTTAAATTATAAATTTGAATTTCATTCAGTTATATGAACTGATATTATAATAGACTCTTCAATCAACGAAAGAGCATTTGTTATCCAGCTAACTGTAACTTGTTTTGATTTGGCCTAAACTAAGCTTTATTTATAGAAATCTATTATGAATTTATTTTCTAGAAAAAATAAACAATTTGGCAATATGCATAAATATGGCAAACGAAATTCGCTTTCTATGCTGGGCTTTTTGTGTAGGACTCTCTGGTAAATATGTTACGCAACCAAATCGAAGCATTTGGCGAAGCAGTATCAAATATTATGTGGCAGAGAATGGTGCTCACAAAGTGAAAAGCTGAAATGCTGAACTGTCGAATGGAATTTGGCACCTAAGTAAAATAAGAAAGAAAAAAAAACACTGATTTGGTTGCGGTTAGTGGCTTTTGCTTTCGTTAAAAATTAAATATTAGACACGACTTAGCTCGGGCTGCAGCTTTAATTAAATTTGTACGGCGTTTATGCCTAAAATGGATAAATATTGGGTTTACTGAATGCCATTAGGGCAGCGTACCGGGTTACTTAATGACCCAAACAACAATTTTTAGCTGTAAACTGTGAAAGAGAAATGGGAAAAAAGAGATGCGGAGAAAGCAACGCAAGACAAAATCAAACCAACTGCAACAATTCGCTAAATTTACAACAGCAGCAGCCAACAGAACAGGTGAAATATTTACAGGTGAGTCTCTCTGTCGGGGTTTGTGTGTGTTTTTGCTGATATGCAAATACGATTTGATTATCTTCATGATTATTTTCGATTGTGTTGTTCGGCCTCATGAAGTTAGTTGTTAATTGATGAAATGAAATTTAGCTTGAAATTATTCGCGGTATTTTGAATCAATGATTAAAATGGTTTGTATTAAACGGTTTTCTAACCGGTTTCACTGAACGGTTTTCCAATGTCTAATCCGAATTATTTTTATTGTTATAGTTCAGCAAATATACGAACCATGAGCAAAAACCGGACTAACAAAATAGCCCGAAACATTGATTGCGCTGGCAGCTTACTACTTTAATTATATTTAATATTATGAACATGTTATTTTAAAATTTGTAAAATAAAATAATACAAAATTTAGGTTTGCATCCAAGGGAGCTTCAACCGATAATCAATATGAATTCGGAATATTTAGCAACTTAGCAAAGACACAACCCAAAACCTCTAACAATAATAAGCCTTGCTAAACAAACTCATCTCATAAATCTGTGTTGCCACTCCGCTGTATTTTTAAATGGCGCTGCCAGACTCAAGTGAAACAGCTGTTGCATTTCGCGCCAAATTGAGCTGCACTGCACTTAACTGTGTGCGTGTTCAACTGCGTTTTATTTGTGTTTAAATTTTATTGAGAAGAAGAGAAATAAACTGACCTGGAAATATGAGCACAACAGTTGCAGAAACTGCAACAGCAGCAGAAAATGCTGATAAAGCAGACGATTCGATGGAAAAACTGCAAATTGACGAGGAAGACGAAAAGAATGTGTCTCTCGAAGATATTTTAGGTGGCGAAGCACTGCAAATGTCGGACAGCGAAGATGATGAGACCTCAGCACCAGCAACTAAACAGATATCCCCGAGAAACAGTGCTCGACGGCTACAGGACAGTGATGAAGAGCGGGATGAGGGCAATGCAAACGAAGAGATGGAGAAGAATGCAGCATCGAAGCATAGAAAGAAAATAGCGATAATTGATTCGGAAACTGAGGAGGAGCAAGAGGAGGGGCAGAAGGCATATAGAGCAACAACAAATCCAGAAGAGAATAAACACAAGGATGAAAAAGAAGAAGAGGACCTACCGACAAAACAAAAGTCGAGGAAAAAGATATCAGCCATAGTTGACTCTGACAGCGAAGAAGACCAAGTTGCAGAAGACAAGGATTCTGGGGCAACAGAAAAAATAGAAGAGAAGAAAAACAATGATGAGAAAGAAGACGAAGGCCTGAAGTCAGAGGCTAAGCCTAATAAGAAGATAAGTTCAATTATTGACACAGACAGCGAAGAGGAACAGCAGCAGAATGAGGAGAAGAACGAGAGCAGCAAGCAAAATAAAAAAAAGAAAAGGAAACAGAGACTGGAAAGTGGGGATGAGTTGAGTGGCCAGTCGAGCGATGACAACCAAAGTGAGAATGAAACAAGAAGTAAGCTTAAAGGCATTGTTGATTCTGAATCGGAATCGGAGCGCAGTAATAATGAGGAGCCAATGGAGCAACAGGACGCCAGTGAAGCGTCTGCAAATAAACAACAAAAGGCCAAACCGATGCGGGTGAGTAAGCAAACCATTATCCAAGCGATCCACTCAATATTTCACTTAGTTGCAGGCCTCAGCTAAGAAAGCTTTAGATGGGATGCAGGCCATACAAAGTGAGCAACAAAGGCTGCACCGAGAGGCACATATAAGTGTGCCCTACCATCAACCCAAGCCACGTACGCTGAAAGAGTTTCTTAGCAGGCGCACCATCAACAAACCACTTGCGGTGGCGTTGGCCGGCGGAAGTCCCATGCCGAGCAAGGAACCCAGGAGATCATTAGCGCTGCGCATGAACGACGAGGAGCTGCAGGCATATGCGTAAGCTAAGTTAACAATAGCTGATATATAAAATCTAAATTAAATTCTTTTTTTACAGCAAACTAATGGAGGAACGCGCCAAAGAGGCCACCGAGTTCTTTAAATCTGAATCGGAGCACGAAGATGACGAAGAAGATGGAGGCAACGATAAAGATACAGATGCAAATGCAAATGGAGATGAACCAATGGACATAATAGATAAAACAGATGAAGTGGATAATCAGTTAGGTGACCAACTGGAAGAGAAGGCAGTTGAAGTGGAGGATCATTTAGCTCTTCCAGAAATAGAGCCAGTAGTTGAGAATATTGCAGCAGCCACTGAGGATGAAACACTAGAAGATAATCAAGTTGAGCCTGAAATCGTTTCACCTACTAAAGCAAGACTGGTAACTGAGATTGTGGAGCTGCCCAAGTTGGATTTGAGCAATTTGGACATTACGCCGCCTTCGAAGCCCTCTACGCCGCGCATAAGTGAAGCCATACGACGACTAAAAAATGAGAAAAGCAGCGATATTAGCCCTTCCTTAAAAGGCGATGCCAACATGGTCATTGATTTGGAAACGGGCGACATGTTTGCCAAGAAGCCAACGGGAGTTGATGATTTGCTGCAGCGTCTAATGAAAACACGAGAGGCCAAGAAACACAAGACTACGGAGACTGTTAAGTGAGTAAAGAAACAGATTAATCAACTGTCATGTTTAATATTAAAATCTTTTTGCAGCATATTATCCGCTGCTCATGGTAAGCTGGAGCTATCGAAGGTGAGCATACATCTGCATGAAGAGGAGCCAGTCATCAAGGAACAGAAGCCAGGCGCAGCCTACCTTAAGATGCAGGATCATCTCAAGACATTGATAACAAATAAACGAATGGAAGAGCTACGCAAGAAACAAGCTGAGGAAATGGAAAATTTGGCTGATGAAGCTGACGAAGATGAGGACATGGATGTAGATGAGGCTGAAGAATATGAGCCAGATGCAAAGCCCAACAAAAGTGAGCTGATAATTAATGATGATGAGGAAATTGTTGAAGCAGATAATGCAGAAGAGAGTGAAGAAAGAGAGGACGAAGATGTGGAAGTTGACGCTGATGAAGCAGAAGCAGACTTGGAAGCAGAGTCAGGAACGGAGGCAGCAGAGCAAGAGGAAACTAGCAGCAGCGAAAGCGAACCAGAAGTAGAGACACAGACGAGCAAGCGTAAAAATCGTATTATACGCGCGTTTGAGGACGACAACTCCGATGAGGATGATGTGGATTTGCTGCAGACTCCCAAGCCAAGCAATGTGCCGCCTGTGACTGCCGACGAACTACAGCTATCTGCCCACAAGCTATTCGACACGGAAATTCAGCGTTCGGCTAGCGACGAAGAGAACGAACTACTCGGGCTGTGCTCTGGAAGATTCACGCAATCGGAAATCTCATCGGCAGCACCGACGTCGGAGGTCGGAGCACTCATTAGTCAAATACCCATAACACAAACACCAGCAAACACACAACCCGAAGAATTGGAGGCGCTATGCTCAGGCACTTTTGAAACTCAGCCGGCGCCAGAGAGCAATAAAATACTCTCCAGCGATGAGGAGGCAAAGGAACCATTAGAAACTGATAAACCGCGGCAGAAAAAATTGACCAAGAGGAGGCAAAAGAAGAAGGCAAAATTGGGTTTCTCCGATGATGAAGAAAGCGATGATGATTCAGATAATAATGTGGAAGAGGAACAGGATCAGGAAGAGTGCGATGGAGAAGAGCCAGAGGAAGTACCGGAGACATTCGTCGACTATGACTCCGAAGAGAATGAAATCGTAGTCGAAATGACAAAGAAAGATCGGAAATTACGCGCATCGAACTTTGTGGAGAATGAAGCTGAATTATCTGAGTCAGAATGGGGCTCGGCTGATGAGGATGAAAAGAATATGGACTGTTATGACATAGAGCTTGGTGACGAGGATCAGTTTGATAAGGAGAAAATCCGCAACGAACTGGGACAGATTCACGCGTGAGTAAATAATGAGTATTTTTAGGAATTTACTCCAAGATTTCTTCTCCATTTCCCTCAGACGCAAAATGCTTGATCAGGACATACGAGAGGTGCGCAAGATAAAGGAGATGCTCTTTGAGGATGAGGAGGGTGCAGTGCGACAGCGACAGTTTCGTTGGAAGAATGCAGAAAACGGTCTGGGCTTTAGCTTGGATGATCCGCGCAACCAGAACGGCGATGCTGAAGCCAACGAGGGCAGCGGCGATGAAGAGAACGAGCATTTGTGGCGCAAGATTCGGTACGAGAGAGAGCAGCTCTTACTTGAGAAGGGACTAAAGGAGGTAATTAACTAGATTGCTAAGTGCAATAGAATCATCTGATTAACCCAATTATAATCATAGGCAACAGTAGGCAGCGGCTCACCTCTCTCCCCGGCTGTGACTAACAGCAACACAACTATACGAAAGCTAACCATAATCACAGCTAAGAAAACCACAGTGGAGGGAAAAAAGAGTTCGCCATTCTTGATCTCAAAGACCTCCCAGCAGCAGCAGCAAGCGCAGCGAGCGGTGCGTGGTTCCTTTCTGGTGCGTGACAAGGAGACACTCAGCAAGCTAGCTGGTTTGACCAAAGGCTCAGCTGGTGATCTGGACGGAACAGCTGGCACTGTTTCCGTCAAGTCAGCCAAAGCTAAAAACTTTGTGTTTGCCACGCTAACCGAGGAGGAGCATGAGGTTGGTGACAGACAACATGACTCCCATCTATTCCCAATTTACAATTTCCTTATTCCTTTGCAGAATCAAAAGCGAAAGGCGGCCGATTTGTTAAACAGCAGCAGTGAGACGGGCATTAATTTTATGAAAAAGCCGAGACTGGAGCCTCGCCGGGAGAAGTGCCTTATCGATCAGCTGCTTTAAATTTTAGTTAGCTTTTAATTAGCTCTAATTATCAAACAATACAAATAAAAGAAAAAATATTTTTAAATATTGAGTGCTGGCCGCCCTTTGCGATTTGCAACACTGATTCACCGCAGCACAACCCCTGCAGTCGCTTTTCAACACTTTACAGCTCTCCCGCAAAAAAAAAAATAAATAAAATAAAAAAACAGAATTGTGGCAAACGTTCGCGTTTGTTTAATGCAAATATCATCCATAATATTGAATGGAGTATAAATACAATTAACGAGGAACGAAACAAATGACGAATAAACGTGCTGGAGACGCGTTAATCTAATCTGGCTTTGTGAAGTCGTTTTGAATATACGTTTAGACCGGCGTGCGAGACAGTGAAATCAATCAGTCAGTCGGCAGTTGTCCGGAGACGCCGTTGAATGTGCATTAATTAGAGCATTAATTAAATAAAAAGCTAAAGTCAGTATACAACAACAATATGGTGGCCCAATCGAAAATAAGCCAGGTGTTCAGCTATCAGAACTGGGTGCATGCCGTTTCTGGCGCAGCTGTAAGTGATTTCCCCTAAAATGAATGGGATGAAAGTCCAATTTCTTGATTGTTCAATATCCAAATATATTATTTACACAGGGCGGCTGCATAGCAATGAGCACCTTTTACCCACTGGACACCGTGCGCTCGCGCCTGCAATGTAAGTGCTCGACTAATCAAAAGTTTCGGTTGATAAGCAAATAGTATATAGGTAGATAAAGATTGGACGATTGGACTCGAGGGAATACACTTTAATTTGATATATATAGTTTGATAGTGCTCGCTAATCCATCGATTGGTTTCTCTACTCTTCACATCTATTTTCAGTGGAGGAGAGCGGCGAAGTGCGCAGCACAAAGCGTGTTATCAAAGAGATTGTCTTAAATGAGGGATTCCAGTCACTGTATCGTGGACTAGGTCCAGTCCTACAGAGCTTGTGCATTTCGAATTTTGTCTATTTCTACACATTCCACGCCCTCAAGTTGGTCACATCGAATGGGGCGCGTGGACAGCAGAGCGCCTTGAAGGATCTCTTGCTGGGCAGCATCGCGGGCATCATAAATGTGTTCACAACGACCCCGTTCTGGGTGGTGAATACGCGTTTACGCATGCGCAATGTGGCCGGCACTTCTGACGAGGTAAACAAGCACTATACAAATCTGCTGCAAGGCCTCAAATACGTGGCCAAAACGGAGGGACTTTCCGGCCTGTGGTCAGGCACCATACCCTCCCTGATGCTAGTCTCCAATCCCGCGCTACAGTTCATGATGTACGAGCTGCTCAAACGGAATCTACAGATATTCACGGGCGGCGAAATGGGCAGCCTGAGCTATTTTATAATTGGCGCTATTGCCAAGGCATTTGCCACCGTGCTTACCTACCCACTGCAGTTGGTGCAGACCAAGCAACGTCATCGCACCAACGATACGACCAATACCCCCTCCACATCCGAGCAGGCAGGCAAGCAGCAAAAGACGCCATCGATGCTGGAGCTTATGGTCAGCATACTGCAGCATCAAGGCATTGGCGGTCTCTTCCGTGGCCTGGAAGCGAAGATTCTGCAAACGGTGCTAACAGCGGCGCTGATGTTTATGGCCTATGAGAAGATAGCTGGAATAGTTAAGCTGCTGTTGAAACGATCCGCCTAAGAAGCTTCTAGTCTATGCGTAATTTAACTACAAATACATTAAATGTAAGCTAAGTGGACACGACGGGATACGGATACTGAAAGCACACATGTACACTCCAAAGTTAGCCGATAAGGGTGAATGTTTATGTAACTAGAATACATAGACAGAGTTTAACGAAATTAATAGTAAATTTTATTAGTTCTCAACAGCGGCCACTGTATTCTCATTGGATATCGTAGTACTCTCCGTTTCCTGCTCAACAGTTTCTGTTGCCTTGGAATCGTCGACGTCATTTGACTTCTGCCCATTAATATTTGCCAGCTCGGCTAAATTATATTTCTTAAATTCTAAATAGTTGTCCACAACGCTCAACAGGCACCAGCCTCTCAGCACCTCGACAATGATTGACTTTTTGGCATTATGCAAATCAACTTTGTTGCCTACGTTCTTCGAGTTGACGAGTTCGGCTAGTTCCTTGATTATGGTATCACGTTTTATTTGCTGATTATAGCGATGATTGAATATGATGCCATATGTAGTTGCCTCCTTGAGAAAGTGCTTGTCGAAGAGTGCTCCAGCTGCATTGATAATATCTGGCATATTGGCGCGAGAGACGGATTCGATAGGCACCAATCGCAGCACAAAGCGGGACATGGCTTTACCCGTGGCCTTAATGTCGTTGACTATGTGCTTGCCAAGTGCCACTGGGTCCTCCAGCTGAGTGCGTATAAATAAACAGTTCGTAGTGCCCGTATCCACGTTTTGGAAGCGTTGTTTCCTTTGCGCAATCACCTCGCGGCATTTGGCCACAGCTGCATCCAAATCGTCACTATCGGACTCTCCTGCTGCTTCAGTGTTTGTCGCCTGTTTGCTTTCATCTGGTTGCCCCTCCGGGCCATACAATTCGTCGGCATAATGGTTAAGCAAATTGTAGCATTCGCGCACACATGCCTTTTCGTTCATGTTGCAAGTGACAAGAAACCCACGTTGTCCTGGCTGTAACACTTGTTTCTTGCTTTGCTGGAAATACTTCTTTTTGCCATGCTTGAATTTATTATTAACCATTTTGGATTTCTTTATGGCCGGCTCCATGTAGTGATGGCACGATTAATCATATGATACGCAATAATCGATTATTTTGTTTCAATTCACGATTTAATTGTATCGCAAAATGGGTTTTGAATAATCGAGATAATCGATGATTTGCTCAAAAAATCGCATCGCTGTAAGCAACATTGGCGCGCAAAAGTTAGTGGCGAAGCGTCATTATGGCACCAAAACTAAGTAAAGTGTGGAGATTTTATTCAAAATTAAATGACACGGATGTGAATTGCCAATTGTGCCAAAAACAATTGAAGTATTGTAAAAATACAACCAGATATAAATGAAAGTTTAGGAAGCACTAGTGACGGCTCATCTATTAGCGAAGTTGAGTTCGATTTATGGACCCACCACAAGACACTGGCCCACAAAACCAGTAAGAAAGACGGTAACCATTTTCAAATTCAAGACGAGCTCAGTCTTTTTTTAAATGCTCCTGTTTTTGATTTGAAGCGTAATGTCGCCAACGCCTGGGAGGAGATGCGTACTGCATACCCTAAGCTATATGTTATAGCTTGTCGGTATTGTTTCTTAATAGGCACTTCGGTACCAGCGGAACGTCTTTTTTCCAAGGCGGGTGCCACATTAACCGAAAAAAGGAACAGGTTAACAACAGAGCACCTTTCACAACTACTATTTCTTAACTCAATTTTAAATAAATAAACATTTATGTATATTCTTTACTGTTCTTGTTGCTATTATTGCTTCTAAAAGGAGTTCATAAAAAAAAATAATAAGCGCATTAAAAAAAAATCATTTGATTAATCGATTTTTTCATTTTTCAGCGGTTAATTGCAATTAATCGTTAAAGCACCTAAAATAAATCATATGATTAAATAATCGAACAATGAATTTTTTTTGCCATCACTAGCTCCATGTCACGTTCAACGAATATTTGTAGACGGCGCGCAGTGCTACCATACTTTCAATATTCCAATACTAGCTATAAAAATACCGTCTTAATACTGCAAAGTGCAGTATTTATTCTACGGCACTAAGCGAACATCTGTTTTGAAACCGGCTTATTTTGTTTTCATCAGGCAATGGTCGATTCAATAGAGGAGATTTTTAAATTACTTCCTCGTTTTGAGGACATAGAAGAGCTGCTGCACAATGAAACTGAAGCGAGATACATACTGAAGCGAGCAGCAGATCACTTTAAAAAGTCTCATTCAAATGAAGAAGAGGAAATTGCATATTTGATACGGGCATTAGTGGACAAAACCTGGGAACGCATTCATAGTGGACATTTTAGTAGCGTGTCGGTGACCATAAGGAAAATCTATGCACTGGGCTGCTACTTTAAGGTGATTTAGCTTATACTTAATTCAATGAGGTATAATGTTTTCTTCAAGTAGATTTTCTTCCTGCTATTGGAAGACACAAGCTTGGAGCAGATCGAACTATGTGGCGCTGTTTTGGACGAAGCTCAACTGCTGGGCTGCACAGATAAGCTGTATGAAAAAGGCGGTGAATTGAAGGAGGCGCTGATGATGTACTTGGACAAGGATGCTATAAAATTTACTAGAGACCCGTTGCCCATCTTAGCAGCAGTCGAACGACGCATAGCTGACTGTGATATATCCCAACTGGATGCACCTAGCATCACGGAATTTCGCACAAAATGCTATGAGAAATTGCAGCCAACATTACTGCTTAACACGATCAATCATTGGCCAGCGTTGACTAAATGGCGCGATTTGAATTATCTACTAAAAGTAGCTGGCAATCGCACCGTGCCAATTGAAATTGGATCCAATTACGCTAGCGCTGAGTGGTCCCAACAGCTAGTTAAGCTACGTGACTTTCTGTACAGACAGTTTGGCCAAGGCAACGGAGATCAGGAGATTGAGTATCTAGCGCAGCATGAGCTGTTTGCCCAGATACCAGCACTGCAGGCGGACATCTGTGTGCCGGACTACTGCACTGTTACGGCGAGCAATGAAGCCGACGTGGATATTAAAGCCTGGCTAGGACCACGTCACACCATCTCACCGATGCACAACGATCCCAAGCATAACTTGCTCTGCCAAGTGTTCGGTAGTAAAAGTATTATATTGGCTTCTTGTGAAGACACCGAGAATCTGTACCCACACGAAGGCGAGTTCTTGAACAACACCTCCCAAATTGATGCTGCCGAACCGGACTTTGAGCGATTTCCATTACTAAAGAGGGTACGATTTTATAAGCTGTTGCTACAACCTGGCGATTGCTTATATTTACCTCCCAAGTGGTGGCATTACGTGCGCTCCGAAACAGCCAGTTTCTCCGTTAGTTTCTGGTGGGAATAGCTAAACTAATTTATTCGAAATGCGTCATAGATGATGTCATTATTTATACGTGGTCTGTGGAACATGAATCACAAATAGTTTGCTTTGTGAGTATTCAAAAGATTATTTATTGAAATAGCCAATGAACCTTTGGATGCGGCAAATAAAGTATTAAGTTTACTAATGAATACAAAGATTATAAATACAGTTTGAGAACTTGAGAGATAATTGATAACAGTGAAACATGTGTATTAAGAGCTAAGCTTTTATTTCGTTTTGTTTGTTTTTGTGTGTTTGTGTTTTTTGGTTATGTTATCGATTTATAATCTTCTATAATCTTGCTGTGTTTCCAGTTGATGCCTTTGCCCCCACCGCCATGTTATAAGTCTTATCATTCCTTAAATGTTTATTTAGCGCTCAATATTAAGAGCGTCTGGCTTAGTCATCCTTAATGGACGCACCTTTAGCTCCGCCACCAATGGTTATTTGTTTCTGCAACTTGCTGTACTCCTCGGTGAGGCGATCATATTCACGGTTCAAGCTCTCTGCTTGGGACTTGACGGCTTCCTTATCCTTCTTCTCACGGTTCAATTCTGAGGTCAGCTCCTGAACGCGTTCCTTCAGCTTGTTGAGCTGCAAAACGAGTATCATCTATGTTTGAATACTTATCCAAGGAGAGTCTGAGTCTTTTTTGTATGTGTGTGTGTGTGTGGACGGGGGATATTTGGGGAATGTCGTTTCGAAAACTTAGTATAATCTGGCGCTGAGTCCTTGCACACGTTTCCGCAGGCGTGACAACTGTTTAAAGAGTTTACGAAGAGTTTATACTTTCATTTTGTCTCTTAATGCTCGCCCAACACTTTCCATGCGGGTATATTAAGAAGAAATTGCCTTGAATATACAGCTGCTAGTAGCAAACGGTCAAAGTGTTAGGTTGGGGTAAAGCTCTTTAAACATGCCTGGCCTGGACGATGTACAAAAACTCCAAATGCCAACTATATATTCTATGAGCTGACTTACCTCATTCAGTGTTGAGTCTTCGGTGGCCTCCTTTGCCTTGTCGGTCTTCTCTGTCAGCAGAGAGCGAGCAGCGGCTGTAGCGCTCTGGGCCTGTTTCATGGAGGCTTCGCTCTGTGCAAGCAAATTGGCCTGTGCCGAAATCAGTTGGACCAGCTTGCGAATGACCAGGACAAGGAATATGGCAAATCCGGAAATGTAAAAGTTACGCTGAGCCCGGAACAATCTCATGCTGTGCTGCATTTCTACATTAAGATGGACCTCGCCGCTGTTGTCAATGTTGGAATATTTGCGCATTTCGCGTATAGCCTCCAGAAGGAAAAGCACCAACACACCCATTATCAGGAAAAAGTAGAGATGTGCTTGTTGGGCCAACATGGCTAAAAATTTGGATTTGAAGAAACGGTTCCATTTGTACGGGCTGATTCCGGGCAACACCAACAGCAAAACCACTGCGATTTCTGTATACAGAAAACCGGCGATCAAAGTCCACACCAAACTCATTTTTTCAACTTTTCCAATAAAAATGTGAAAAGTTTGCAAGATTTTATTTTATGTGTGCGTTTTGTTTTTTCTCCTCTGAAACGATTTAAGAATATTGCTTTTCTAATTAGTACGAAACACACACGGTCTGTTAGTCTATGGAGCTATTTATAAACACGTACCGTGAATTGGCTTACTTTAAATAGCTATAGACATTAAAATACAGCTGCAAATGATGAAATATGCGTATTTCTATGCCCTCATCGGCGGCCACGTCAACCTCGCTTTCTAGATTTTTGACAATTTTTCAAACAAGTTGGCAGCCCCTGCATATGTATTTTTATTTTGCTTGTAAACAAATGCCGAGCAGCTGACGTCCGACAACCCTGGTTGCCAGGGTAAAAAACAAAATGTGCTTTTGCGCCATCGATCAAATTCAGTTCAAGTTTGTTATTTTCACAAAATGTCGTATCAACATTGGTTAAATTATTTGCAGTCTGCTGAGAAAAACTCAATGATCAGCAATAAGCTGCGCAAGGTACTCTACAAGTTCCCCGACGGTCAGCAAATGGCTGAGGAGTACAATATGGATACGGGCGTAGTGCAACGACGAGCTTGGCGCAAATGCAAACAGCTAATGGGCGAACCCGAATGGGAAATTGAGCTTGGCGAAGAGCCACGCCAACTTAATTGGGCTGCCGCCAATAAGCAAAACACTGATGGCGGCGGCGATGCGGACCAAATATCTGGTGGAGAATTCACTGTACGGGAAAGCAATTCTGCTCCACTACTAACCAAGCGGATTACCAAGAAAAACATTGAATGGCGCATACGCAATCTACCTTACCCTCTAAATGTGTATGATATCCGAGCAGATGCCGAGCAGCGCGCAATTATCGTGCGCACAAATAATAAGAAATATTACAAAGTTATAAAAGTACCTGAACTGGATCGTTGCGGCGTACCACCTGTCCAGGCCAATATAAGCGCTCATCATCAGTTCAACACACTCATAATAACCTACCAGAAGCCCCCGATACTCTGCGAGATGGAGGCACAGGTTTTACTTCTGCTAAAGGACGTGGAGACTGAGACAGATGTGGATGATTTGTTAAAAGGATTGCTGGCTAAATAATAAAACGCAATGTGTAAAATATGCATACAAACTAAACTATTTATTTTAATTATCACAAGCTACTTTTGAAAGCTCTCAGCCATGCCGACGTAGCTGGCTAGAGACGGAGCTGACGAGCTCGTAAACATAGTATAATCAAATGTGGGTAACTCCAGTGGAGTTAAGGAAGGCATCTCATGCTCTGAGCTGCGGTCAAGTGTGGAAAGGCTATGGAACTCCTGACTTTCTGATTGGGGATCGCTTTGGATCATGGTCTCCACTTTAAGTTCCACTAAAGAAGGCGTCACTTTTCGTTCGATGGTCGAGGTGAACTTGGCATCAAAGTCCTGTACGGTTTTGTCGATGGCCTTGGCCACAGACTGAGCTGAACCTACTCCCTGCTCTGGCCGCAACGGTAGCATAGGACTTGTTTCTTTTAGCTGCACGAAATCTTTCATCTTCGTGAGTCCATATTGTGTTTTACGCATCTCTATTTGTCGAAGCTTGCGCTGAAAGTCAAGCGTTAAGGTATCGAGCACTTCTTTCGATTTTGCCATTTGAACATTTTTGTACGCATCCTGTATGTAGATTAGAGAAGTCTCCAGAGCTTTTATAGCGTCTTCATAACGATGGTGGCGTATGAAGCGCTCTGAGCGACGTTCGTGGAAATGCGCCTACACATATCGATAAGGATAATAACAGCAATTTTTAGATTCATTTCTTTTATTTACCAAATTTAGCGGTGCACAATCCATGTTTTCTTTTTCCGTTCTTGTTTACCTGCGCAATATGTGAGCTACTTGGCAGCTCTGTATCACAGCTGGTCTACCGATAACTAACAGCATATTATCGATAAATAACTATCGAATCAAATAACAATATTTTAAAATTAACCTTTTTATGTACAAATTTTAATAAGTTAAAATTTTCTATTTAAATATTTTAGAGCGGCACAGCGTTCGCTTGTTTACCCTCAGTAAGCGCACGTGACGCATGCACAAAGACAGGCACGTTTATGCCCTGAAAATTAAACAAAAATTACGAAACATCGAATTTAATCAAGGTAAAAATTACACTCACCTGCATTTTAGCCGATCTAACGAAAGCCTTATTTGATGTAACTGTAAATATTTTACGATCCATGCCAAAACTAAATATCTTTAAGCTTCGCTCATTCACTTTCGCAGTAAAACGTATGTTAGAAAACTCCGGCGGTATTGTGTCGACATCCGGATACACTGTTACACGTTTCATCAACTCTTCAGCGCGTTTACGCTCACCCGGCCCCCCCAGTACAGTGAGAATGTTTTGAAATGCAGCGTTGGCCAATTGGCAACATACCAAACGCTTGTCTTTAAATATTTTGTCTAGTATTGGTTTCACCGGAGATTCGCGTTCCTTTTCAGCCTGTTCAGTTAAAAGCGGCTCCTTGAACACGTAATTGCAGCCGCCATTTGAAAGAGCGCTCACATAAGCCAGCAAGGTAGTCACATCCAAGTTTAATTCATTTGACAAGGTAGCATACTGATCCAGATCCAAATCAGGCTCATCCAACGAGGCAGTTTGTACTCCCATTTCCTTGAGCTCTTCGTGCAACGAACTGTCAATTTTATTAGAAAAGTAAAAAACGATCTGAAAGAAATTACCATTCTAAATATTTGGAAATGTACTTAGAGGAATCATCATCACCTTGGGACGTTGAAACATGCAGAAGTGCAATTCACTGGCTTCCAGATAATCGCTTGCCTGATCCAAAACGCTGCGTGCACCAAAGCTAACGCAGCCTTTAGCAGCATCTTCGATAGATTTCGAGTTGCGGGCTATTACTTTTATCCATTTTAGGCCGTTATTCGCAACAATGTCTACCCGCAGAGGACTTTCGCGCGATTCAAGGGTAAATACAGCATTTATATCCACGACTCCTTGCTGCAGACGCAAGGTTTTTATGAGAAATTCATAGTTAACAAAGTTACTGCTTGTGATGTGATTCTCCTTTAAAGTCTTTGTGCGTATGACCTGTAATTAAATATGGGTTAGCTATAAATAAATGTTTTAGTTCCTTGAAGCACCTAGACCTTTTCCAGAAATTTAAGTTCCTGTTCTATTTTCCTTTGCACTTTTGTTACTCCTGGAATGTCCTGGAATTCGACTAAAGATTTCTTAAGTTCCTCGCCCAGCCTGATTTTCTCATTGGCTTCTGCATACAAAGCATTATCTATCTCCATTGCCACCTGCTGAGCTTAAAAACTTTTTGCTCGTATTTTTATATTATTGTCATCGGCCAGCTGATCGACTAGGGCTACTAAATCGTATCGAAAATTAATGCTATCGAAATGAAAGCAACTCTGTAATGAGTGCTGTCAAATACCGGCCGCGTTTTCTTCCATCCACTTTTTCTTCACCGGTCAAGCCAAGCGGCAGCTCTGAAAATGACGCCGCATGAGTGATGTGAAAAAAATTTAATCCAAACGCATCATTATTAAAATGTGTTAATTCATTGAATAAAATAGCAAAAGGTAATTAACTAATATGTCATCTACTTAAATTTAGTAATATTTTAGTGGTAGTTATGCACAAAGTATCTCCAGAAATCAGAAATGTCTGTGCTTTGGTCGCATTTGAAGTGTGCAAAATTAAAAAAGAAATGCTGCTTACTTTGCATCGTTAGGCGACACGACGTTCGTTACTGTGGCCTTGGTATTATTAAAGTAGTACATTAACGCTGAAATCTTACTATTCTGTATCTAAATTAAGTTGGTCGTTTCTAACCTCAACATACATATTTTTCCAGCAGTGCAACTGTGTAGGCCGAAAATAGCTCTGCTTCAATATGTACTTGTATAATTTGACGCTCCAAAAGGGCACCGGCGTCACGCATGCCGTGCACGGAAATTTCTCAGGTGGTAAACAGCAGGAGGTGCTGCTGTCACGTGGTAAATCGCTGGAGCTGTTGCGACCCGATCCTAATACGGGCAAAGTCCACACGCTGATGTCGACGGAAATATTTGGGTGCATACGTGCGCTAATGGCTTTCCGTCTAACAGGCGGCACAAAAGGTTGGTATGATTTGTAATGTCATGACTTTTAATATCCCTTTTTATGTATGCACAAAACCCAATTGAGGCAGCTTTGATGGTTGTTCCCAGTTTGACCTTACTGAACGTGTCTATGTGCGATAGTAATTTGACTTGACGTCGCATTTGCTATGACCCTTAACCACATGGCATGGCGAACTGAAACTTCGAGTTACAAGAACTTCTAACCTCAAAAAAGTACAGTTTCATTGCTTCCAATATAAAATCAGATCTATTTGGATTTTCATAGATTATATTGTCGTGGGATCAGATTCTGGACGCATTGTTATTCTGGAATACATGCCTAGCAAGAATGCTTTGGAAAAAGTACATCAGGAGACCTTTGGCAAATCGGGCTGCCGCCGCATTGTGCCGGGACAGTACTTTGCAATTGATCCCAAGGGCCGTGCCGTGATGATTGGGGCTGTCGAGAAACAAAAGCTGGCCTACATTATGAATCGAGATACCCAGGCACGACTGACCATATCTTCACCTCTGGAGGCACACAAGTCCAACACCTTGACTTACCATATGGTGGGCGTGGACGTTGGGTTTGATAATCCCATGTTTGCTTGTCTGGAAATCGATTACGAAGAAGCTGACTTGGATCCAACAGGTAAATATATGTCTTATCTAAATTTCCTTCTATTCGTTGGCGCTTTAATTCACAGTGCATATGGATAATATACCATTGACATTGTTATGTACTTAGCGCTAGATAAATGTGACCACTGAACCATTGGTGCCGCTGTAATTACCTAGCTACACTTCACTGATTTGTGGTCCACATTCGTTTTAATATAATTACATTGCTTTGATTCCTCTTCAAATTTTGCACTAAACAATTTTTTTTATTATTATTAACTTGCAGGGGAAGCAGCTCAACGGACGCAACAGACGCTCACATTTTACGAACTTGATTTGGGCCTGAATCATGTTGTTCGCAAGTACTCTGAACCACTCGAAGAACATGCAAATTTCTTGGTTTCTGTGCCAGGTGGCAACGACGGACCCTCTGGTGTGCTCATTTGCTCTGAGAATTATCTGACCTACAAGAATTTGGGTGATCAACATGATATACGTTGTCCCATACCTCGTAGACGCAACGATCTTGACGATCCTGAGCGGGGAATGATCTTTATATGCTCGGCAACGCATCGCACGAAGAGCATGTACTTCTTTCTGCTACAAACAGAGCAGGGCGATATATTCAAGATAACCCTTGAGACCGATGACGATGTTGTGTCCGAAATCAAGCTAAAGTACTTTGATACAGTGCCCCCTGCGACAGCGATGTGTGTGCTGAAGACTGGCTTTCTGTTTGTAGCCAGTGAATTTGGCAACCAGTAAGTGAAACAGGAAAGGTAGATCTTCTCATAGCGTTCTAATCTTATTTCTCTATTTTTATAGTTACTTGTACCAAATAGCACATCTGGGCGATGATGATGATGAACCCGAATTTAGTTCTGCTATGCCACTGGAAGAGGGCGAAACTTTCTTCTTCGCTCCACGTGCATTAAAGAATCTCGTTCTGGTGGATGAGTTGCCTTCCTTTGCACCGATTATCACCTCTCAAGTGGCTGATTTGGCCAATGAGGATACGCCACAGTTGTATGTGCTGTGTGGCCGTGGTCCGCGCTCCACACTTCGTGTTCTGCGGCATGGTCTTGAAGTATCGGAGATGGCTGTCTCCGAGTTGCCCGGTAATCCAAATGCCGTGTGGACTGTCAAGAAACGCATTGACGGTGAGTCGATATCATCAAAGATTTCATTTGCGCTTATTTAATAAGTTAAGTTTAAGTTTGCTAGATTTGAAATATTTCTAATAACTCAACTGGTGCATTGATGATACAGAACAAAACAAATAATATTGCTATATATGTACAGGTTGTGCTACGATTGTTGATTTCAATTTTTAAAGTATGTCAGAAAGTGCTGCTGTTTTGTGGCATCCATTAAATTAGCAGATGTTTGATGCATGAGAATCAGAAACAGCAACAATCCTAGCCTAAGTACCTGTATATAAACACGATCCAAAAGCCACAAGTTATCAACCACCAGTTCTCTCTTATTTCAGGCGCTTAAACACAGACGTCTACTGTTTGTTGTGTGACTATTGAACAGATATAAAAAGCGAGTTATCCAATAGACTCGTGTATAATACTTATAATTTATATTTGTCTTTTGTGAAGCGATAGGTAAGGCAACATTACTGCAGCTCTTAAGTCAACAGATACTACAAAACAAATGCTACAACCCATCATTATTGAATATTATAATTAAGACTTGACATTGAACATGATGTGATTACTTATCATCCGTGTTTCAAATGAATTTTACGTTGATTTCAACTTGATAACCTGATTATTCAATGTCACCAAATGCCCTTAAAATGATATATTTCCAAAGAATATTTTACTGACGATCAAACTGTTTTTGTTGTGCTCCTACTTTTAGACGAGTTTGATGCCTACATCATTGTCTCCTTCGTGAATGCTACACTGGTTCTGAGCATTGGTGAGACCGTCGAGGAAGTGACGGACAGCGGTTTTCTAGGCACCACGCCAACATTGTGTTGTGCTGCACTGGGCGACGATGCTCTTGTCCAAGTCTATCCAGATGGCATTCGTCATATACGCTCCGATAAGCGCGTGAACGAGTGGAAGGCGCCAGGCAAGAAGTCCATCACAAAATGTGCTGTCAATCAACGTCAGGTGGTCATTACGCTCTCTGGTCGCGAGTTGGTTTACTTCGAAATGGATCCGGTGAGCATTTACTATAGACTATGTCGCAGAAGAGAGTATTTAAGTATAGTTGATATATACCTATCCTCAACCTATATATAAATATTCTCGAATACATTGCGCTGATGACAAAAACACGATAAAGAACAATCATGTTGAGACACTTTGTGTCCTGCAGTGCTGAGCAACCATTAGACAATGTATTTTTGCAAACTAGCTCCGATTTATACAGATTACTTATTGGGTATAATTTACTTGCAGACTGGTGAACTGAACGAGTACACAGAACGGTCGGAAATGCCTGCTGAGATTATGTGCATGGCTCTGGGCACGGTGCCAGAGGGCGAGCAGCGATCTTGGTTCTTAGCTGTTGGTCTGGCTGATAACACTGTGCGCATACTTTCTCTGGATCCGAATAATTGCCTCTCTCCCTGCTCCATGCAGGCGCTACCCTCGCCGGCCGAGTCGTTGTGTTTGGTCGAAATGGGTCATACGGAGAGTACCACCAATGCCGGTGCAGATGATGATGTGCCGGCACAACGCAGCGGCAGCAATAAGGGCACCATCTATCTGAATATTGGATTAAGTAACGGCGTCTTACTGCGCACTGTGCTGGATCCTGTATCTGGTGATTTGGCGGATACCCGAACACGTTATTTGGGTTCGCGTCCGGTGAAACTGTTCCGCATCAAGATGCAAGGCGCTGAAGCCGTGTTGGCCATGTCTAGCCGCACCTGGTTGTCCTACTATCACCAGAATCGTTTCCATTTGACACCGCTGTCGTATGAGACGCTAGAATATGCTTCGGGCTTCTCTAGCGAACAGTGTAGTGAGGGCATTGTGGCTATATCGACTAATACACTGCGTATCCTCGCTTTGGAGAAACTGGGCGCCGTTTTCAATCAGGTGGCCTTTCCGTTGCAGTTCACACCGCGAGCCTTTGTCATACATCCGGATACGGGTCGCATGTTAATTGCTGAAACGGATCATAATGCGTACACCGAGGAAACGAAGAATACGCGTAAGGAGCAAATGGCTGAGGAAATGCGTAGCGCTGCCGGCGAGGAGGAGCGCGAGCTGGCCAGAGAAATGGCCAATGCCTTCATCAATGAGGTGCTGCCCGAGGATGTGTTCTCTGCACCCAAGGCAGGACTCGGCTTATGGGCTTCGCAAATACGCTGTCTGGATGCCATGCACGGCCAAACGATGTTCACTGTGCCACTGACACAGAACGAGGCTATCATGTCTATGGCCATGCTTAAGTTCTCCGTTGCTGCTGATGGTCGCTATTATTTGGCAGTTGGTATTGCCAAAGATCTACAGCTGAATCCGCGGATCTCGCAAGGTGGATGCATTGATATCTACAAAATTGATCCAACCTGCTCGGCGCTGGAGTTTCTACATCGTACTGAGATCGAGGAGATACCCGGCGCATTGTGTGGTTTCCAGGGTCGCCTACTAGCTGGCTGTGGTCGCATGCTGCGCATCTATGATCTGGGCAAGAAGAAGATGCTGCGCAAGTGCGAGAATAAACACATTCCCTACCAGATTGTCAACATCCAAGCGATGGGCCACCGTGTCTATGTCTCTGATGTTCAAGAGTCTGTATTCTTCATACGCTATCGTCGCGCCGAGAATCAGCTCATCATATTCGCTGATGATACCCATCCGCGTTGGGTGACGGCTACAACTCTCTTGGATTATGATACCATTGCCATTGCTGATAAGTTTGGTAATCTGAGCATTCAACGCCTGCCGCATTCAGTCACCGATGATGTGGACGAAGATCCCACTGGCACGAAGTCGCTCTGGGATCGTGGATTGCTGTCGGGTGCCTCTCAAAAATCGGAGAACATTTGCTCGTTCCATGTGGGAGAGATTATCATGTCGCTGCAGAAGGCCACACTCATTCCCGGAGGCTCCGAGGCGCTCATCTATGCCACATTGAGTGGCACAGTGGGCGCTTTCGTGCCATTCACTAGTCGTGAGGACTACGACTTCTTCCAGCACCTGGAGATGCATATGCGCAATGAAAACCCACCGTTATGCGGTCGGGATCATCTCAGTTACCGCAGCTCATACTATCCTGTGAAGAACGTGCTGGACGGTGATCTCTGCGAACAGTATTTATCTATTGATGCAGTGAAGCAGAAGAGCATTGCGGGTGACATGTTCCGTACTCCGAATCAAATCTGCAAGAAGCTCGAAGACATACGCACACGCTATGCGTTCTAAATAGGTAAGGAACTTTTGATATAATCATATACGCCTATATTTATAGATTTCTTTTGTTGTGATTTGCAGTTGAAGAGGATACCCCATTGGATCTTTTCTTATGTAAGGTAAGTTTTCACGATAGCTAGCAAATGCAATTTGCTTTGTGATGAGCTAAGCTTTTACCTTGGGACACCTATGAAATGCCTTGATTAGTGTAAATTTATAAATGCTGATAATCAATTAAAATACAGAGAAGTTAGTTGTGCAATCAATATTAATAATTTTCTTTTATCTATTGCAGTCTCATAAACAACTCAACCCTCTATCCGTTGGAGTCTTGGAACACATTTGCAATAGCTGAAAAGGTAATTAAATAGAGATTAACTAGAAAGCAAGCGAATAACCTACGATGATGTTATTTTACATATGTTAGACTAATGAAATGATTTGATTGTAACTTAATTACTGAGTTCAAAGCTCAAATAAATATGATTTGAAAAGTAAATCGACGCCGTACTAAAATACACTTTTATTTTCTCTTTTGCAGCTAATTTGTGCTTCGGATTCATCGATTGGTTGACATCTAAAATATTTACTAGGTAAGTTTGAATATTGATTAAAATATACTCAAGACAGTTGCTAATCATGTGTTTCTCTTCTCCATTGCAGTTTAAACATATAATTGGTAATGCTTAGACGTAGAATGCACATGAATACACACATACACAACCACTAAACGACTGCCTATTTATACTAGATTTAATTGTTGCATAAAGTCAACATTTGTGCAACATATTTAATTGCCGCACTTTTGTAATTTAAGCCACAATATTACTCTAATAATAATAATAAATGTATACAAAGCACAAAGTGGGTCTTAATTTGCATGTGCTTGTTAGCCATGTAGCTCGGTTCTTGGCCTTGTTTTACCTGCATTCGCCACTCTACCGCTGTGGCATGCCACGGATATCAGCGTGGCTCTAAGCATTTCTAGTTTTCTCTCTACCCATCTCTCTGTGGTATGTGCGCAATATCAAATTGTTGTAATTTGTTATGTACCGAGTTATAAGCACAGTAGTTATGCAAATTACGTGCCTCTCCCAGCTCTCGCTGTTGGCCCGGTGGCCCGGCCATAAAGCAAACATCCGCAAAGTGTTCCACTTTGTGGCATGTGGAAGCTGGACATCGACAGCGAGCGGGAGGACGAGTGTGCAGCATAGTTGCATCAACTAGCTGGCGCTGCGCCATCTGGTTAAACGATTTATTAACTTCATTTCTAGACCATTAGATCGCATAACACGGACATTCATCACTTGTTTGCACTTTTTGCTGCAACACGCAAGTGTGCAACGGAAAACAACAACAACCACAACAGCAAGCTACCAATGCAACGTGAAGCTGCAGGCAGCCGCTACGCATGCAATTCACGCCACTTGCAGCTGCAGCCTGACCATCGATCGCGCCACCGATAAGCGCAATCAACGCTTGGCGCAAACACTTGCCCACCGCATGTAGCCCTAACACAGCCACGCCTACTTCGGATACCCTTCCCAAGTGGTGGTGGCTATTTGTGAAGACCTTAAAGGGTTTTTGGTCCACTTGGTCGGCTCTTTCTTGTATGCCAGCAGGACAGTTCCCTCTGGGGAATGGGGAATTACCTTAGCATAACTATATCGACTTTTAGTGCTCATAATTGATTCACTCCGTAGCCCTTCGCTTGGCAGGATATTTGGCAGTCGACCTAGCTCAGCCTTTGGTCTGCGATGGGTGCGCCTGGATGCTGTTGCCATATCCATTTGCGGAATGCGTTCAGCGTTTGCACAGATGCCCAGTTGTAGATAAGGCAAATGCTTTGTCTGGACTGCGATGTCCTGTACCTGTATATGAGCTTTGCGTTGTTTGTTTCTCTTGTTGTTGTTGTTGTTGTTGCTGTTGCTGGGGCGTTGTTTGCTGCTATCAGCGCTGGGCGATCAACGATCTGAGCATCTGAATCGAACTCCGCTTGGGCTCTGCTGCAGCAGCTGAGCTAGATGCTTATCAAAAATGCCTCGCGTGATAAAATATTCGCATGAAAGAGCCGGAGACTGGAGATTGGGGACTGTAGAGCTTGTAACTTGGGGCTTGCAAATGGAAATGGGTGTTAACGCAGCAACTTTTCAGCTGTCCTCGTTGTTGGCTTGCGTGTAAGAATTTTCTGCGAATTCGCTGAGATTTTAATCGGTTAGCTGTCTGGCTGTGTGGCTGTCTGACTCGCTGTAGACATAGCCAGACACTTTCCCTGTAAATGAAATACTCATTTTCCGAGCATTTCCCAGTCACGTCGTTTCACAGTTAGCAACTTTATTAAAACTAACGGCAAGCCAAATAATTAAAACGCAGCACAGCAAAAAAGCGAAGAGGAATCGCAAATTGCGGGCCATGTAATAAATAGAATCATCAGCCAGTCAGCTAGCCAGCCAGTCAGCCAGCGGCCGGTCAGAGCCAGACAGTTAAAGTCAGGGTCTCGGTTTGGGGCTGTCTAACCGCCATCATCATCATCATCATCAGCATGAGCATTATCATGATCATGATCGTGTTCATTGGCAGTCGGAGCAGCATTATTTTAATTCACTTAGCAGCTTTGGACGTTGGACGTTTAGGCACAGCTGTGAGCCGGTCTGACTCTGCTCTCTTCGGCTGACAAACCAATTATACAGCATGGATTTCGATGTGCAAGTGTAGATAGGCGAAGGGGAGCGACTGAGGATCGGCATATAAGGTGCTTAGGAAAATAATAAGACAACTTGATTACGTTGAGGCAACTGCAGGAGATTAAAAACTTCTTAGAAATTATAATTGAACTATTTAACGGAGTCTAAAGACAGCAGATGACTAAGATCGTTAAATATATATGTATTTGTATGTATATGTTAATATATAAGAAATTAAAAAATCTGTAAATATTAATATAATTGGCTATAATTTGCTTATGATTAATAAACAAGTCAAGAATGTTTTATGATAGACATAAAAATTGTAAAAGGTGCTCTATGTTATATTAACTGAGAGTTGGGATCTATATGAGTTTGTGAAGATAAAATCTATAAGGATTGCAGATCATTAAAGACAAAACTTAGATTTGCTACCAATACCAATGAATAGTTAAGAGTTATGCTAAACTGATATCCAATTTTCTGCAGCTGACACATTTGTTTATTTATAAAGATGAGAGCTGAGCACAGCTTGACGTTAACTGCTTTTATAATGAGCTGCAGGAATCTGAGGAGAGAACATAAAGTTATCAATTCGCTTTGCTTGGTTTACACCACAATCGCAGCTCCGATTTGATCCACTCAGCTGTCAGCGCAGCTGCAGGGTCTGACCAGGAGAAGAGGAAGACGATGAGCAGAGCAGAACAGAACAGCAAAAAAACTAATTGCCGCCTGCCAGACGAAAGAGTGAAGAAGAAGGAGGAGGAGGCAGGCAAGGCGAATGACAATCGGATGCGAGGCATATGGATCCGCATGCTCAGCTGCGGATTGCTGTCAGCAAATCTGTCGTGGTCAGTTGAATGTACTTATCTACCTTCAGCACACACACACACACACACACACACACACACACATATGGAAGCTCGCGTGCGTGGCTTTGGGCAGACGTAGGGCAGAGCTGACCCCATTCGGTGTCATTAACGTGGCCCAAGGTCTGTTTGTTTTGGCTTGGCTTGGCTGCCAATTTGCGCATAATTGACTGAGGCAAATATGAAATGCGATGAGCAGGAGACTTTGGTGTGCGTCATTCGTGTGAACTCATTTGAACTGGCGCAGAGCTTGTCAGCAGCTCCAGCTGGTGCTGCCAACTCAAGTCTCGGCCGGAGGCGAAGGCGGCTCTGCCCGATCTCTGATCCACTGATCCTCAACGATAAAGCTCAGCAACTGGGAAAACGTTTCCAGTCACTTAGCCAACAATCTGTTGCATCTAATTGTCTTTTGCAGCAAATTACTCAATTCCGTGTTGCTGCAGATGCTGCGATAGCAACTGATGCAGATCTGACCCTCTCCCTCTCTCTCTTCCTCTCACTCCTCTGTCTTGTCTTTCAACAGGTTTGACATAATTTTCACTTGAGTTTGTTTTTGAGCAGTACAAATTGGACTGAGTTGATGACGATGATGCGTTGAGTAACTCAATCGCAATCTCTTAGTTTGCGGCGCTTCGTATGCCTTTGGACACATGCACTTTAATGGGCGTGGCCCACTTCCGCAAGCAATTTGCTGCGGTTCTTGGGCGGCGGGCATAATGGAACATTTTAATGCTGAAACTGATGATTAAAATCAAAGTCATAAGACGTTGTAGGAAGGAAGCCTACGAGCAGTGGGATCGAGCTGGATACCCTGTAAGGTGAAGAGAGAGAAAGGGGAAAAGTAGCTACAAATCGTATATAAGCTATCTCTCTATTTTCCCCTTACCTCTCTCCCTCTCTCTCTCTCTCTCTCTTGCTCTTCGGAAACACTTGGGCAAGTGCTGGAGCAGATCTATCAGATCAGAGGCGGCATCAATTTGCTTCAACTTTGCATTGCTGGAACTGCCCGTCCTCAGTGGTAGCAGAGCTACCTACAGGGTAGCAGAGCTGCACCACTTGCACAAGATGTCGAGAACGCAGTCGCAGTTGAAGCTGCGAGTCACAATTGAAGTTGCAAGTTGCCAGTTGCCAGTTGCCAGTTAAATACGTTGATCACTCGCACAGATCATCAACACGAACATGCCACAGCCGCAGCAGAGACACGTCGAGCCAGCGAGCCATAAAAACGGGAGCAGACTGCAAACATAATTGAAAGCAATTTGCGGCTGACTAACTGAGGCCAAGGAGTAGCAGACCTAGCAGGTGAGCGAGACAGAGACAGAAAGAGAGAGAGAGAGAGTGGCATTGAGGTGGGGTCTGCTGTGGCTGGGTGATCTGAGCAGACGGCAGGTCGAGCGTCAGCATAAACATTACATATATTGCCACACACACACACACACACATACACACGCACACGTGTTGTTTGTCAATTCAGTCGGCGCTTCGCATTTGCTTTGAGTGAAGGGTTTACGGCTGTTGCTGCCACACATGCAAACGAACGAGCGAGCGAGCGGAAGTGTCTCAGTTCCGGCAAATGTTGATCATCTGCACCTGAACAGAGAGAGAGATGTAGGGAGAGAGAGAGAGACAGAGGGGGTGAAGAAAACACATTTGATGCAGCTGTTCATCCTCGAGGCCCCCATTTTCCCCCTTTGCTATTGCGCAATTGTGCAATGCCTTTGATTTTGGTTCTTTTGCCACTCGACTCGTAATTGCAAACAGCTGAACCACATGTGCTGCTGCCCCCAAAAGTCTAATCGATATTTTTGGGGCTGGCCAAAGGGGTGAGAGAGGCCAGCGTAGAGTCAATGATCATTAGCATAGCTAGAAGGCACATTTATGAAAGTGCGCGCCTGGCTCTGGCCCTGGGCCTGGGGGCAATTGTTAATTAACTGAAAGTGTCAACTGGCTGCAATCAACCAAATCTGATTTGCTTCTAGGCGCATAAAAAACAGATGGAAATTTGTAAAATTGCCTAATGGAACAGTGGACTTTTGGGATTTCTATTTCAGATTCGTAGTGCTAATAATCAAGTTTTACATAAATGCTAAAAATAGATTTGCCTTTGTATAGGATTCTATAAATTTAGCTAGCAATATGGGGCTTACAACGCTCTTAACGATCACTTCTTAAATTTCACAATTCACGTTCTTTCTCTCTCTCTTCCTCTATCTCTCCGTCTATTCTTACTCTAGCTTGATCTCCATTGATTTCTCACTTTCTGCCTCTGTCTCGCTCTCAATCTTACTGACTCTCTGCCTTCATCCTCTACTCAATCAGTTTCTATCCCTTTGTCTCCTCTCTCTTCGGTTTCATACCATCGTAATTCTTCAGTTTATTCTTCAGTCTCTCCCCCTCTGTGGGCTCGACCAAGAGTAATAAAACATAGTGTGCTATGAATGTTTCTTAACATTCATCTAAATTTCCTGGGAATTAACTTATCAATTTGCACAATTCGTCCAATTCAGCGAGCAAAACTTTCAGTGCTTATTAAATAAACTCGGATTGCGAGATTTCATGGGCTGCCCCTGAAGGTTGACTCCCAGGGGTCATTTCGCTTAAGCCAAGCTTGGTTGGGCACCAATCTGGTTGGACATGGAGCTCCGACATATAATCATGCATACACATATACATGTGCACTATATATACTGCACATACACAGCTGAATCATGAGGCATATACCCGATATATGTTTGTATATTTGTATATATGTATGTATATGTATGTATGTATAAAGCAACTTCCTACAGCTGCTGAAACTCAGACACAGCCGGCCAAGTGCGTTGGGTATACGACTGACTATATACATATGTGCATACATACATACATATATTTTGCAGTTGTTGCACAAATAATGAATGAAACGCGTTGTTGTTGTTGTTGTTGTTAAAGTTTATCAAGTTGAAATTGCACAGTTGGTTGACTGCTGCCACAACAAACAACAAACAACAAACGAAAGAGCAATGAAAAGGCGCTCGACTTATGGTTGGGGCTCAACTTGTGTTTGTGAGAGTGGGACTTAGCCTATTTGTATGCCCGCTCAAGTGCGGCAAAGTGAGCATATTGGTTGTGTTTGAATGAAGACTGACTGTCGGTGGTATATATACATACATATATGAATACTCAGCTCCAGCCTTAGCCGGTGCATGATTGTTGACTTCCCTCGCAATCTAAAGGAAAAAGTCATCAACAATTGGAAAGCCAAGAAATATGAGAGCTGCTGAGAAGTTCAATAAAACTAAATGAAATTCGAGTGCAATAAACTGCGATTAGTGTTTGTTTGTCGTGGAGTCTGCTGCTGCTGTTGCTGTTGCTGCTGCTGTTGCTATTCGAGCTTCCGTTTCCGATTGGTTCGGCTCGGATGGGGCTGCTGCTCAGTGCGCTGCTTACGTTCCCAAGCCCAGCCGAGTGGAGGGGCTCTTAGGCAGTTGTCCACAACCCTGAGCTCAGCGATTCACTGTCAGACGACGGGCCACGCACAAGGCAAACAAGCCGAGCAGCAGGCGGCCCAGATGTTGTTGTTGTTGTTGTTGCTGTTTATAGCAAATTGCGCATACGCCTCGTTGTGCGGCCAGGCGTTGCAAATAGTTTGTCATACACACATATATGTATATATAAGAGTATGTGCGTGTTTGTGTGTATATGTGATCGTTCAGCTCACCCACACAGCCATAACTCAAGTGCAGCGCTCATCAATAAAGTGAAATTTTTGCTTTTGGGGCGTGCAGCCTTGCCCGATTGTTGTTGTGCTTTGATGGACACATGCACGAGGCATATGCTACACATGCACACACAAAGTGATATATATATATATACACATGTGTGTGTGTGTGTGTACATACTGTATGAACGACAAGGCAGCAGCTGAGGCAGCAACCGGACGCACGTGTTCATTTTCATTTGGCGCACAGAGAACCCAACGATAAATAGCCGCAGTCGCAGTCGCAGTCGCAGTCGCAGTCGCAGTCGCAGTCGCAGCAACAACAGCTGTACAGCAGAATCGTTGTAGACGATGACGGAGACGCAGCCGACGCTGATGACGACCAACTGCGGAAATTATTCATTCAAGCGCTGCTGCTGTTGCTGTTGCGGCTTCAGCTGCTGCTTCTGCTTCTTCTTCTTCTGTTGGCTTGGCTGCTTCTTTCAAGTAACAATTTGAAATTCATACAAATTGCAAGCGGCGAGCGGAACCAGACAATAGCCGCAACGCTTGCCACATGCGGGGGCAGCAACTGGAGCCACCCAAGCAGCGCCAACATGTCCGGCAGCAGCAACAGCAACAACAATTGCTGTCCATCAAACTGGCAGCGAAGCGCAACGAGCTCCCAAATGTGGCTGTTGTTTGATTTCATTTGCCAAAATAATTGTCTCACATTGCATAATCCAACAACAACAGCAACAACAGCAACAACAGCAGCAACAGCAACAAACAATGAACGAAATGAAAGCTCAGCTTTCACCCCGACATTTGGGCCAGGTCTAAAGCCATCAGCAACTGCGGATCACAGACAATAAAACAAAAGCTGAAAAAAGCTAAAAAGCCAAATCTGAACGAAACAACAACAACAACAATAACAACTAAAACCCCAAATTCAGGCAACGAGCTCAGCGCTGGCAGCGCACGGCACACAGGTGTGCACAATCAATCAACATGAGATCCCATTTAAGCTGCTGTAACAATGACCACGATAATCACGCAGCCACAGCCACAGCAGCAACCACAGATCGCTCGGTTTTTTGTTTTCTGTTGTTTTTTTTGTATGGTTCCAGGTCCACGCACAATCGCGTTGATAGCTTCGATAGCCGCACAAAAGTCAGAGCAAGAGCCAGAGCTTGTCTGGCCATTTCAGTGAGCAGAGACCACCGCACCACAATCGCTCAAGGCAGCAGCAGCAGCAGCAGCAATGGTGGTGCGGGCGCGTGTGCGGGTGTTGCTGCTGGGGCCGCAGCATTGTCTAGGCCCCAGCTGATTGCTGTTACATTCCACACTTAATTAGCTGCCAGCCCATGGCTAAACAATGCTCTTGAACATTTTCCCCAACATTTTATTTATAGCAATATGAATTTTTAACTCTCAGCTAGATCAAGCGACAGAGTGGATCATGTTGATGGCTCGGTAGTTGGGCATAGCTGAGTGTTATTGACTGTAATAGAGCCGGGTGAAGTTACAAGTATTGGGCATCTCAAAAATCTCAACTAAATTATATATCAACAAAATTTAAATGCCAATTGCTAGTCTTGTATTTGAATTTATAAAATATCATATCTCTTATTATCTAAGTATTTTTAAAATATTTTATAATAACTAAAAACTAAGAAAATAAACAACAAATAATTTTATATTCATATATTATCTTTCTCGCTCTCTTTCTCTCGCTCTCCCTCTCTCCCTCTCCCTCCCCTTGATAAATCAAAATAGTGTATGCCTCTTTAGCCTCACTTTATCAGCTGATCAATTGGTTTTTCAAATTTGCGCTTCTATTGACTAATTAATATCATTTATCCAGCTCACTTCCTAGAGGTGCCAGTGGAAGGCGATGCTCCTCTAGCTCTAGTCGCAGAGTTCAACTATATATGCTCACAATATTGTCGCAATGTTGAACAATTTTAATTGGATATTGGCTCATTGACTGCGCGCTGTTCTTGCAACAGCAACAAGTGCGGCAAGTCGAGCTGCTTGCCTCATATTGCGCTGAATGCCGAGTGAAATTAGCATATGAATAAGTTTTGAGTGTTACACCAGCTGTGAGTGTGCGAGTGTGTGAGTGGTGCGTGTGGTTTTCTTGGCTTGAAGTTGAAGAAGGCGGCGGCACGCATCAAAGCCGACCACCAACAATTGCCACAGTCAGAGTCAGAGTCGGAGCTGGAGTTGGAGTCGCAGCAACATGTGCACACTCGACTCGTATGAAAACTAAAACCGAAACTGAAACCGAAACTGAGCTCGAATTGGAGGTCACGTAGTTGTCCGGGCACCATGCAACGCCTTCATTTGGCCAGCGCTGCTCTGTGCCGCATATAAATTACACAATGCAACACACAGACGACGCCGCGCTGCTGCAACTCGGCTACAAATCGAATTGCCGCAAAAAAAAACAGAAAAACAGAAAAAAATGAAAAACTGAGAGGCAAGTGAAACCCTGTAAATGCAATGAAATGGTTTTTAACTTTTGCAATTTTTCAACGGCAAAACCAAAAAATAAAACACAACAAATAATAAAAGATGTGCGAAAATCGGGAGGAAATGAACGAAGAATGAATGTGCTTACAAAGCATGATATATAGAATGGGATATATACATACATAGATAGTAGATAGATCAATATATCTAAACATCTGCTGTAACACTTTCAAATAATAATGTAATAAAATGTGGAAAAATTTAGTATATATGTTTTATATTTAATATATATATAGGTATATCTATATTGTGCAAATCTTATAAATCTTATACATATGTGTGGTATAAAAGATAGTTAAATAAGAAGTGCTTCATTGAGGACTGCATGGTTCAAGTCTTCATGGTTCTTGAGTCTTTTGATCCAGGTTTACCTCTTTAGTTTTCTTCAGCTGCATTTCCTGATTATTCTTAACTTTAATTTCTTCTTTTGTAGCTGACTTCATATGTCTTCATCCTCGATTTATAAAGCAGATGTGAGATCGATGATGAGCTGCTTTCCTTGAACTAGACTCTCCTCATCTTTAGTTTCGCTCTATCACCCCAGATTTTGAGATCAATAGTTGATTTTATATATAAACTGATCTTAGTTTGTCCAGGTAAAGACAATAAAAGTATATATAGACATGATATGAAATGGATTTTCTGCGCAAACAAATTGCATTAGCAAATCGCAACACCCTCTTGGCAGAGTAAAGCAAACTAAGCTTCAAGCTGAAGGCGTCGGCATGGCAATAATATGGTTTTTGATGTTTAAACAAGGTCAGCTCCTCTCCTCTCCTCTCCTCTCTTCTCTTCTCTTCTCTGGGCTGGCATGGCGCTGCCATCAAAGGTGGAACGCCGAGCGATGAGCAAACAAAGCGCTCGCCGTAACCCGAGACGCTGGCAAACCCGTAACCCCTGGCCCCTAGCCTCTAAAGCCACATCGAAATCGTCCATTCGTCGATTCGACATCGAAGTAATAACCATAATGCGCCGCTTCACGCAATTTTCGTAGCTTAAATCCGCTGTTGAAGTTCGAAAGGTTTTTGGAGGCAATCGAATATGGAATGCATTTTGGGCTTATTTGCTTAGCTGTTGGCCCGCTGGCCCGTTGGCCCGTTGGCCCGTTGACTCGTTGGCCCTCTTCTTCGGCTTTTCGATCCGTTCTGCTCCGCATCATTCATTCACTTTGGCCCGGTCGGGGTCTCGCGGCCTTTGATTGCTTTAATTTTTTGTTGTTTTTCTTTTTCTTTTGGTTTTTGGCGCTGAAGCAATAAGCGATTTGCCATGCTTCGATTTGCATGCATTAAAGGAGAGTACGAATGGGTCCGGCTTTGGGATACGAGTAGGATCGGATTGAAGTTGAAATGCCTGTAGGCTGCCTACAGTTTGAGAGGCACAGTTCAAGTTTGATGAATAGCGTGCAAAGAGAATAGCGTGGAAGAGCAGGAGACAGCCTGGTGAACTTTTCAGAGCTGTCCCATATATAGCTCATCAACTGGCCATCCTTCTACCAATTCTTGCCAAAAAGATTGTGTTTTTGATGCGAAACTGTAAAGAAAGTTCTCATTAATTAACACTGGCCGTGCAATAAAAGCCGCAGGAATTGATCAAAGGCCAGTGAGTTATTGTTTGTATATGGATCATACCATATTGTGTGCCATTCCATATAAAACGATCGGCGTGGCAGTGTATCAAAAAGTATAAATTTTATTGACTGCGGATGCAGTTCATAAACAATTGCCCATCGGCCGGGCCCGCCTCCGTGTGGGCTGTGGGCGCAATGTGGAGCGCATCTGTTACATGTTAATGCGCAACAACGGGGCAAAATATGCCAGAGGCGGCAACAGATATAGATATAGTTATAACTGTATATATACATATATATATATGTATTTGTGTGATCGCTGGAAATACGCTCGAGTATTTCGTATTTATGAAATCAAACATAAGGTACGGCTCATGCGATCGTTCTGCTGCACATTTGGCACACATGACAGCCGCATGCTCCAAAAGAATCTCAAATGAAGAGGGTGGCCGGGAGGTGGGCGTGGCTGGCTAAACCACACACATGTAGGCGGGGGTGGGGGGTTGGGGGTTGGGGGCCTGTGCGCAGTTCCAGTTAAATCGGAAGTGGAAATCACGACCCCTCGACAAAAAGAGCGTGCCACGATTATCACGCTATTTCTGTCAAACCAAAGAGCAGCGAGGGGGGGGGGGCGAGCGGGGTGGGATTGGTATGGCTAAGGGTTCCCACATGTCAGCCTCAGCTGTTACGAGCACACACACACATACATATATGCACACTCTTTATCTATCTATATATGCATATATATAGAGATAGAGATGGGCTGCTAATGATGGCAACGGGTTAAATGCGCTGCGATCTATTTCGAGGCATTTTCTAATTTTCCCAGTTTTCAGTTTTCCATTTGCTTCTTTTTTATACTTTTCCAAGTGTTGCCCAATAATTTAGCCTTGTTTATGGCTTCTTGATATTACCCACGTGTCATATTTTACGGTCCGCCTGGGTGCTGTTCGTTTCTCTCGGCTGCGCTTTAAATTTAACGAAAATATTTTGATAGCTTCTACATTGGCTGCGCCATGCCTCTGCCTGACTACGCCCCCAGCCCCCCAACATTAATTTGAGTTTTTTTTAAATTTATTTTTTGTTTTTTTTTTTTTTTTTTTTGGCCAGCACTCGAATGCATATTGACACAAAAGTGACATTTAACAAAGTCGCTGCATTTATGGCAAGTGCATCTGAAACACGCCCAGCTGACAGACGACAGACAGCAGACGGCAACTGCAACGGCAACGGCAACGGCAACAAGTGCGTCAACAGATGCGGCATGCCGCCAAAAATGGTCAGCACTTAAGTTGCACCTTGTTGCCAGTTGTCGACTCTCGATTCTCGATATTCGACTGTCGTTTCGGCCAACCCAACTTGGCCATATTTGTTAAGAGCGACGCCGTCTCTAAAAGGCCATACGACCGATATGTCACATTTTTGGCTCTTTTGGTTTTTTTGTCTTTCGGCATTATTTTTGGCAAATACTGCACCGCGCCATGACGGTTCATAATTCCCGGGCCTTGCACCTTTCACTCAACTAATCATATTTAATGTACTTTTCTTTTTTATCATTTTCAATGAAATATTGAGAGGGACTTAAGCATTTTAAAGAGTTGTGGAACTTGATTGAACTTGATTGGGAATTGATAAATAATAATAGATAATAGACAATAAATAAAAACAGGCAAGAAAGTTCTAGTCGAGACTGCTCGAATACGAAATCCCTTGAACCCTACGAAGAACCGATATATCAATAGTTCTAACTAACTTCGTAAGACTTTCAGATCGTGATTATAACATTGAAATACGCCTTTTACAAATTTAATAGTGAGGGGGTGGGGGGTGAATCATAATAAAAACCTAAATTCTATAAAGTACATATAAATCCACAAAGATGTAAGTAAGGCAGCTGCCTGACAAAAGCTGACTGCTACAACACTCGATGGAAGCTGCATAATAAAATTGTGGACTCGATGGAAGGTGCTTATTAAAACTTGTAGAAATATTGATCATAATTTGCTCGTTCGGAAAGAAAACCATAACCCCTTCAATGCTTCTGAACTCTTCTAGGCTGCCTGGTAGGGGTGCCTGACAAAAGCTGACTGCTACGAGACTATATAGAAGGTGCATCAACTTGTGGACTCGATGGAAGGTCCTTATTAAAACTTGTGGAAATATTGATCATAATTTGCTCGTTCTGAAAAACATATAGCCACATGAATGCCTCTGAAACTTTTCTAATGGGTGAAACTAGAGTGAAGGCAGCTGCCTGACAAAAGCTGAATGATACGACACTCGATGGAAGCTGCATAATAAAATTGTGGACTCGATGGAAGGTGCTTATTAAAACTTGTAGAAATATTGATCATAATTTGCTCGTTCGGAAAGAAAAACATAACCCCTTCAATGTTTCTGAACTCTTCTAGGCTGCCTGACAAAAGCTGACTGCTACGAGACTATATAGAAGGTGCATCAACAAAACCTGTGGACTCGATGGAAGGTCCTTATTAAAACTTGCAGAAATATTGATAATAATTTGCTCGTTCTGAAAAACATATAGCCACATGAATGCCTCTGAAACTGCAGGCCAACTCTTTTCTAATGAATGAAACTAGAGTGAAGGCAGCTGCCTGACAAAAGCTGAATGCTACGACACTCGATGGAAGGTGCATAATAAAATACTGGACTGGATGGAAGGTGCTTATTAAAACTTGTGGAAATATTGATCATAATTTGCTCGTTCGGAAAGAAACACATAACTAACCCCTTCAATGCTTCTGAACTCTTCTAGGCTGCCTGACAAAAGCTGACTGCTACGAGACTATATAGAAGGTGCATCAACAAAACTTGTGGACTCGATGGAAGGTCCTTATTAAACTTGTAGAAATATTGATAACAATTTGCTCGTTCTGAAAAACATATAGCCACATGAATGCCTCTGAAACTGCAGGCCAACTCTTTTCTAATGAATGAAACTAGAGTGAAGGCAGCTGCCTGACAAAAGCTGACAGCTACAACACTTGGTGGAAAGTGCATAATAAAATTGTGGACTCGATAGAAGGTCCTTATTAAAACTTGGAAATATTGATCATAATTTGCTCGTTCTGAAAAAAACATAGCCACATGAATGCCTCTGAAACTTTTCTAATGAGTGAAATTAGAGTGAAGGCAGCTGCCTGACAAAAGCTGAATGATACGATGCTGCTACAGCTATTGCGACTGCTGTAAAGTGGTGGCAATCGTTGGTGTTGCTCCAGTGCGGGGTGTTGCAATGGTATTGCAGGTGTTTGCCGTGTGCTGTTGTCGCTATTGTCGCTGTTTTGCCGTTTGGATTGGCTAACCAAGATTTGTCACCTGCATTGCAAGCGCGCTGCGGCACGACGCGGCCAGGTTGGCAGCGTGGCCTGCTGTTTGTTATCTTCATTTCGGCATCGAGTAAATCATAATTTTGCACCTTCCCGCACGACAGCAGCTGAGGTGGCAGGTGGCAGGTGGCAGCTAGCATGGGATGCTTGTCGCTCATGTCGTGGTGCAACAACGTGCCAAATTTATCGCACAGCTCTCATCGCTCATGGCCTCTGGCCTCTGCTTGAGTGGCACGCCCACGCCCACACCTACGGGCTGAATTAAAGATCAGTTATGCGAGTCTCTAGCCCAGAATGGCTGGCCAATTTCCTGCTGCGGCTAATTATAACTGCCGATAGGGCATGGGGCATTAAGCAGGGGGCAGGGGGCGGGACGCGGCAGCCAGTTAAAGTTGTCGCCTCATGTTGTCAGCGTTTGTTTGGCGTTAATTGCTCGACGATTTGTTTACGGGCCGCCAATCGAAATGGACAGCAACAACAACAGCAACAATTGCGATGACAGACATTAAACAAATAAAACAACAGAGAAACCAAAATGGTGCTCGATACCAAATGCGCATTCAAATCAGGCCCAAAACACGGGGAGTCCCTGGACATGGCAGCCAGCCACCGTAGCGTAGCTTGTCTGTAGACAAGCTAACAAGCCACCGATCAGCGTTCGGGCAAAGACCACATTCGGATTGAGCTACAAGGCACGCACAGCGCACCACAATGCCAAAAGCCAGCCACTTGGCAGACGACGACGACATCCGGCGGTGCCACTCGCATGACAATTAGAAAACTGTTGTAGCTTCGATAGACACACACACACACACAAACACACGTCACACCCACTGTTAGCTACTTGTAGTCGAGTCTGGATTAGACCCCAGACTTTCTTTGGCTCGGCTAGACAGTGTTTCTATTAATAAACCGAGCCATTAAAAGCGCCAACAGCTCTCCTCTGCTGCTTATCAATGTAAATTCATTGATTCATTGAGCAGCCAAGTCTTGGCAATGGATTTGCTTTGCTTATGAATTGGAGGGTGATGGCAATAGCAATGAACTCCCTCACTGCTAATATATGAAATTATATTAGTTAAATAAGGAACAGTGAACAGTGAGTGGCTAAGACTCTTATGTACTTGGCCTGAACAGAACTCATATCAGTTATTTGAGTTAGTTTATTACATAGGTAAACAACTCTTCTCTCTACTATTCCATTCATTTTCATTCAAGTTAAGCTTCGAAGCTCTCATGCCAACGCCATGAGCACAATTAAGTCTTAAAGGTTTACATACTCCTCTATGCCAATCTCATGAATTCAATTGCTCATTAAAGTATTTAATTTCTGTCATAAAGTTTTACATTGTTTACGGTTCTCAGGAGTTTAGATTGGATCATCCATTCTATGTGATTCTCATGTTTCTCAGGCAATTGTCAATTAAATCTTCATAAGCTCTACTATGCCATTCCCATGTATTTCAGAATTTGTCAAGCGTAACTCTGCGAAAATCATAAGCTCAATTAAGCCTTAAGTCCATGCCATCTCTGTCGAGTTCAAGTAATTCCATATCCTACCATAGAGAACAAAAACATGAGTGAGAAAGGGAGAGACCTATTGATAGAGGGGATCAAGATCATCTAAATACATATACAAAAGTCTCTCACATTCACTATTCTCTCTGTCTCCCTCCCTCGTTCTTTCTGCCTCTTTCTCACAGTCGTTCCATCTCTCTCTCCCGCTCGTTCACTCACTGTCGATCTGTCTCTCTCGCCCTCTCTCTCTCTTTTTTTCTCTCTCTCTGTTCTTCATTCTAACTCTTTCTATATTTGTCGCAGTCAGACATTTGCTAATTTTCTCCCTCTCGTTTTCCCTTTCTCGCCCTCTCTCCCACTCAGGCACACAATTTTTCCCTGCAGCTCCCTCTGTCCTGTTATATATGTATATATATTGTATATATGTTTTCCTCTTTCCCTGCCATAATAGAAAACATTTCCCTGCGGCACTGGAATTTTAAATGAATTTCATTAAATTTTCAACAACATTTCCATAAGTCTTCGCACACAATTTTCCACTTACTTGATGGAACTGCAGTTTGGCAATTAGGTACAGAGACTGACAGACAGCCAGGCAAACAGACAGAGACAGACAGACAGGCAGTTCGTCTCGACAGCCCTTTATAGTGCAAAATATTTGCTTAGTCAAGAGTCAAACAAAATACACTTAAAACGTCAAGATCGTGACAGCTAAACGGCCCACCCACTCGCTGCCGCAGAGCTAGCTCTGCCACGCCCACACACGCATTAACAAGAGGCGCCAAATTAAGCCATAAATTTCAGACGGAGCTGGACCACCAGCCAAGCGGCAGGCAGGGCAGGATTCGTGTGTAACGAACAGCAGGAGCTCGTTTGGAGACTATGTGGTCTATGTGGGGTGAAACGCCTCTGCAAGAGACTAGCAACTGTCGCAACTGTGCCCCCGCTCCAGAGGCAGCTCCTCCGCGTCCCAGTGCCTTGATAGCTCGTTTAATAAGGAGCAAGAGAAAATATATATTCAAATTTAATTAGTCTTCAAGCGAAGAAGTAATATTTTTACAATCTGGTAAATTTCGCAGCTGCAACGAAGTGGATTGCCAGTTGTTGCCAGTTGTTGTTGTTGTTGTTGATATTATGAAAATATGAGCAGCAAGTGGGCTGCTGTGCGCGCTGTCCGACTGCATCCACATCTGCATTCCAGACGAGTCAACGGCAAAATAGCAAATAGCGAATAGCCAGACGCAGAGCATGTGGGATTCAGACGCGACGGCACTTAGCGACGGCACTGTTGTTGTTGCTGCTGCCACATCAATTGCAGCTGAGAGACCTGCCTGCCACATCATCAACTGCTCGCTGCCTGCTGCTTGCGTCGGCGTACGCATGATGCGTTCTTGATTGTCTTTGACTCCGGCGACGCCTCTGTTGCAGCCGCAGCCGCGGACCTCTGGCGACCCCCAGTGTCAGTGGCATTGCGTGTGACATTGCTGCATTGCAGCAGCATCTATGTGGCAACTGCACCATATTCATTAGCAGCCGTTAAATGCTCGCTTAATCATGCATCATGCGCGCAGAGGCAACTCAAGTGGCAACAGACCCCGGCAACGATACAGAGGCAGCCTCTGTTGCAGCCAGCGTCTGCTGCTTGCAGCAGTTGTGGCAATCTTAAGTGAATTTGTGTTGCAATCTGCGAGTCTTAGATGCAGCAGCAGCAGCAGCAGCAGCAGCTTCCTTTCGCTGCCACAACTCATGATGACATCTATTAATCAGTTTTATATGCATCGCATGCCTCGTCTGCCTGAGATTGCGGCAGCTGGCCAAAGTCTCAAACACTTGGCTCAAAGCCTGCAAATCGAAAGAATGCGAAGCGGAGAAAAGCCAACTAGAGAATAATGTATATTAGTAGAGATTTAAAGAGGTAAGAGATGAAGATACTCGAAAGTTACTTAGGAATACTAGATGCATGTGAAATTATTATCATCCGAATTTGATCATAAAATCCAAACGAATTGCCCTAGAGCTGTTTAATGGTTTCATTGTCTCGACCCTAGGCAACGCGTGGCTCCCACGCTCGCCCGCTTGTTTATATTAATTTGTTTCATTTTGTTGCCAATTTGTGAGCAATTCAAAGGATCTAAACTAATTTAGCAAATTGATTGGAGGCCGCATCCCGCCCAGACTTGGGTTCGCTTAAAAGCCATAGAAATGCGAATCAAACAAATGCGGCAATTAAATTTTCATATGCGTGCCACACGACCAGGACGGGACGCACGTAGCGCCGGATGCCGAGCTCTGAGACGGACGTGCGTCAATTAGGGGCAAGCTTTGGTGGTGGTTGCTCGGCGACACCGTCCGCTGCACACACGCCCACTTGGGGGCATGCCACGTGGCCGCTGCATTGTGCATTGAGTCAATAGAGGTCGGCCGGGGTGCGAGTCTCATTAGCGTGGAACCAGGTAAAAGCGCTTGAAGCCAGCCACGTGGCAGCTGCGCAGCTCCATGCGAGCGCCTGAATGGGAACTGAAAATGTTTTCGTGTTGTGTCACCGAACAAATGTTGCACCGCTGACCCAATTGCCACGCCGGGGTCAACGATAATTTCAGGAGCTTTTGGTCGCGTTGTTATTCGTGCGCTCGCCGAGATCGTGAGGCAGCGCTTGGGCGCTCCTTCGACTAAATAGAAAACAAAAATGCAGACAGCTGCACGTGGTGGGCCGCCGGTGGTGGTGGCGCCACAGCCATAGCCACAGTCACAGGCCACAGTCACAGCGAGCGTTGCTCCTGACATATGCAAAAAGCGGCTGCCATAACTGGCAACTGCCAACCGACTGTGCCTCACAATTGTTGCAATTGCAATTGCCTTTTCTCATGATTTGACTGCGATTTGCATCGGCTTCATGGAAATCTGTCAGCGAGCCACAGATTTATGGCAACGGCTCCAGTTGCCGCCAATGTGGGCGTCACATTAGGCTGCCACAGGAAAGAAGACAAGCCGAAGGTGAAGCGGAAAATCGATAGACGAGCGGCAAAGTCTACAAAGCGTCTGCGTTGCCAACGCTCCTTCTCCTTCTCCGCCCACTGAGGAGAGACAGAGAGAGAGAGAGAGAGAGACAGTTGCATATATTAAAGTCGGCAAATTAATTCAAAATGGCCGCCTTCAAATAAGCGAGTGACATGCGCGCAGAGAGCGAGACAGACAAAGAGCGAGAGAGAGTGAGAGAGAGTGTGTGTGAGCGTAGTCTCCACTCAGCCTTGGTTGCCAGGCAACGTCGGGCCAGGCCACTTGGCTGGGGGTTGCTTGGCGCCCGGAGGGTAGTCCGGGTGGCCCAGCCACGTCCAGGGTTGCCACGCATCGTAAACGCTGGGAATCGATTGCAGTGGACACCAGATGCAAGCTATTTCGTTGGCTCAACCGATTTGGTACGGTCTGATTGGGTCCCACTATACGCGACAATTGGATGAACAAACCCTAGAGGCAGCATATCAACCCGGTTTAACCACCTTACAATGCTGCCGCCTGCCACTTGACAGCTGCGCTTTGTGGCAGGCAATCAGTGCACGTGACCGACACACGAGCCGATGTTCTGCTCATTAGGAGAGGCTGACAAGCGTTTTGCCAATCGCGATATGATCATCAAAATGCCAAATCGCTCGCCCGAGCGACAGCAACAACAACAGCCACAGCAACCCTGCTTTAGCAACCCACTGTGCTTAAGTCCACTAAGCTGCTGTTGCACAGTGGGAAAGTCACGCCAGTGGCATGTCACAGACGGCTGCCACAACTGCAGCAGTTTACAGCTCATTGCATTTCATCACGCTTTTTGTTTGAGCAGAGCAGGAGTCGTACAAAACTCAGGCCTGATGATATTTGAAATGATTTTGCAACACTCGCGGAAGTAGCTCACAGATCTGCTAGGAAATTCCATTTGTTGACTCTAAGCTAACTCTATTCCATATATATATTTGGATTAGCTTAGGCTTATTATGTCTGACCGAGTCTAAAAGAAGTTCTCCTCACATGAAATTGAATTCCGGAGAAGACTATAAAAGCAGAAGAAGTTTGCCCTTCGTTAGGTAGATCCTAGCTCTATCTTTAATGGGAAATCCCACAATTCACATCTAAGCATCGACTCCTCTATAGAAATTTTTCAATTTTCTGATACAAATTTAAATGGAATTTATTGATACAAACTTGAATAGAATTTAATATACCCAACTCGCTTAGGGTATTTAGGCTTCGTTTCGACTTTCTTTAAGCAATTTCCTTTTGGATTTTGCATGTTGGCCGTCTTGTATCCTCGGACCACGTAATCATGTTACGACACACAGCCTGACATCACAGTTTCAGCAAAAGCGATTAATATCGCACACGACACGAAGCTGGGCAGGAGCAAGACTCCAAACTCCAGACTCCAGACTCCGACTGGCATCAGCAGCAGCTCCCACAACGTGTGGAAGGAACATGATGCCAGCTCTGACTCTGAGACTTGGTTTTCCATACGATGCTGGCCATTGTTGTTGTTGGCGGTTGTTGTTGTTGGTGGTAGTGGTGGGTGCTGGTGCTGCAGGCGGCCCCAAAAGATTTCGTTTAAAATGACTTAATGGCAAACAGCTCATAAATTCACGAATTTGCATAAACCGAGTCGACTATTTGGGCAGCATTGCAATTGTAGAGCGGGAAGCGCCCCTCGGGGCACATCCAGCAGTCAGGTCGCAGCGAGTGAGTCAGCTGCAACAGCAGCTGAAACACGAGCTAGAGCTCTTGTGACTGGCAGCCTAATAAACACAATTAACTTCATCATTTTGAACTCAAATTATTTCATTTCAATGCGATAAAATCGCAAATCACGAAGCGGCAGCCAAAGCGAAAGCGCGGCTCTAACCAAAATAAACGAAAAGCCAGACAATAGACCCACACACAACAGCAACAGCAACAGCAACAACAACAACAACGAACAATAACAGACAGAGATCGGTGAAAATTAAGTCAAACTGTTGCTGCAAAACGTTTTGCCAATCGGCTCGACCAATCGAACCGATCTCGGGACTTTGGCCGGTTGCACCCGCACCACCAGAGAGCACCACCAAAGCCACTTTCAATTGCCTGGGCAGAGCAGCTGCATCGGGATTGAGGCTGGCACGGCCATAGGCCATAGGGATAGCTAGGGACGTGGATGGAGTCTCGCTTTGGGCAACGAAGGTACAGCATAATGTTGCATGTCGCGCCAATTGTGTACACGATTTGACTTGGCAGCCGGCTGACAGTGCTGCCCACTAAGCTGTTGTCAGTTGTTGTTGCCCGTTGTTGTTGTTGTTGTTGTTGTTTGTGTGTCAGCTAATCAGCTGGCAAGTATCTCATCTTCGAGGACTACTAGCAACTGCCAAAACAACAGCGCAACAAGGCACACGAAAAACTACCAAGTCATGTTGCCTGCCGACTGCTGATTGTTGTTGTTGTTGTTGTTGTTGTTGCTGGCATTGCTCCTGCTGCAGTTGCTGTGATTGTTGTTGTTGCTGTTGTTGCTGGACTTTTGCAAATAAATCTCTTGGCCATGGCTGCTGTTGGCTGTTTTTGTTTTTGCCTTTGCCACGGCACCCAAAAACTTGGACACAACACAATCAGCCAGCAGCCCAGTCATGTATTGCTGCTGCTGCTGCTGCTGTTGCTGCATTGTTGTTGTTGCTGTTGTTGTTGCTGTTGCAGTTGTTGGTGTTTCCTGGAAAGCGTTTCCTGCATTTAGCTTTGTTAGTTTGCCTTATAACTATGTTGGCGCTACAGCTCGTTGTTCAATGCAATTGTATATACCCTAGGTCGAAGGCAAAGTATATTAGTATATAGGGTATATATACAGTTATTCTACAGAGTGTAAGCTATACTATGCCCATTTATCTATACGTCTAAGGGGAGTCTCACTACTAACTTCTAACTTCCCTAATGCAGTGCAGTCATCTAGCACGCCCTCTTTACAGGGCATCTGCTAGTCGATCAGTTGGTACCCGGCGCACTTTTACCAGCCTGCGCTGATTTAGATCGTGTCCACCAACGAATTCGCTGGCAGTTGACTTTATGAGGGTCAATCAGGCTAACCAGAGTAGTCGCAACTGTCCAATCCCCGGAATGCGATCGTATCTGAAAACCCAGGCACAGGTCGAACATTTTTGCAAGCCCATTGAAAATATTTCCACGTGATATCTGTTGTTGCCTGCTTTTGCATATGCCAGAAGCAGATTTCTCTGACCCCATAAAGTGCATGTATATGAATATATACTAATATATGTATATGTATACGTATATGTATGTATTCTTAATCAGAATCAATATTAGGGATAATCATAAATGGGTTTAGTTCAGGTAAGCGGAGTATACTCCTTAATATCCTTGGTATCAATGGACAGTCAAAGCTCAGATGCTCTCATATATATTTAGACAGAATATTAAATATTTTAGTTAAATTCGATTAAAATTTTTTATAATATTAAAACACTTTCAGCTCATAAGAAAAAATACTAAAATATTTACTAACTAATCTAAATCATATATTGCAATTCTCTTAACCTCTAAACCTCAAAGTAATATTTTTTAAAATATATAATCTATTTGAAAAATGTATTCGTCAATTTCCAAACATGGCATAGCTTTCAGATCACTCCCTATTGTTCTATATGATTTATTTTTTGACAGTAATCTGAAAACATACTCTGCCTTTCGATGTTGTTGTAGAAACATTGTTCTATTTCCCATTTGAATGTAGGCCATTCATTTAAACTATTTTATTCAAACTGAACGCAACAAATTTTAGTTTTAGTAAAAATTTAGAGTTTCTTTTAAAGTCGTCATTTTTGTTTATTTTTTTAATAGATTTTTCGATTTTTATATTTTTATCATATATACATTTTTATCAATATGTACATAACGGCCCTCTCGCACGTTATACTCGTAGGAGCCTGTTGCTATGCGCTCTACGCTATGACGCCGGGCGAGTTCCCGTATGCGTGTACGGCGGCTGCCTTCTGCCTGGTCCACGGGCTGCTCGGGGTGGTGCGCACCCTTGAGGGTGGCGCGGATTGCGATCGCACCTATGCGGTGTCCTCGAACATTGTGGAGATCTTGCCGTTGCCGCTGGCCAACATCGAGTTCTACTCGCACTCGTCGATGTCGGGCGTGGCAATGGTGCACGCCCTCTCCTTGATACTGCTGCTATACGACATTATGGGCAGCATGGGCGACGAGTGGAGCACCTGCCCGGACACGGTGAAGGATATCTCGCTCTTTTGCAACGTTGCGTCCGGCACATACATAGGCATTCAGGAGGAGAACTACTTTCACGTGGGGGTCGCAGCAGCGGCGGCTGTGTCGCGGTTCGGGTCAACGCTGCTGTGCCCGATCCTGCCTGAAGTCACGCCCTATCTGAGTAGTCTAGGCAAAGCTGCCATTATAGGGGTCACGGCGTACGCTCTAACAAACTAACGGTGTTTTAGTGTATTCCTCTTTCTATACGTGCTTTTATATGTAATAATATATATATATGTATATACTGTGGCTGGACCGATTAGACCAAATGAAACCGTCGATAACCTCGTCTGCATTCCTCCCAGCTTTCCAATTGGCAACCCGCCCGTTGGCAGACAAAAGCCCAGTTGTGGCAACTGGGCGCGTGTTTGGCAAGAGTTCAGCTCACAGCTGGAGACTGCACTGCTTTTGGCGCATACCTGGACAGCTGGCCAGCCAAAAGACTGGCTCACTGGCTCACTGGCTGACTGGCTGCCTGGCTGGCTGACTGCAGCCGTGTTGGATAACAGGCAGCAGCTGAGAGCTGTTGGCCAGCTCTCTGGGCCATAAAAATGGTAAAATGTTGCGTTAATGCGACGTTTGTTCGAACACAGCTTTCAAACAGATCGACGCAGGCAATTGTTTGGACAGGCTTTGCCTAGCCATGGACGGACAGACAGATGGATAGCCTGGCCTGGCCTGGCCTGGCTTGGCTTGGCCTGACCAGCCGCCAGCTGTGTGCGGAGGGGCCTTTGCTTTCGTGTAGACATTTATTCGCCTTGCGTTTGACTCATGAACTGCGCGCAGACTTGGCTTGCGCAGATTTTTCTTTTTTTCCCTATTTTCTATTTTCCGTTTACCGTTTACTGTTCTCTGTTTTTCACACGTGTCTCCCGCACTTTTGGGGGAATGTCTACAAACGGGAGCGGCTCTCTTTGGCGCAGTTTTCTACTGCGCAGCAATGGCGGCCCAGACGCAGCTGAAGCCCCTCACTCTGCCGCCCTTCCCTAGTCTCTGGGTGGTGCAGTGCGGTGCGGTGCGGTGCGGCGTGGCACAATCGATTTTCCCAATGTGATAAGGTTTCAGACTGCTGCGGCTGTTTTATGGGCTTCCGGCCAGCGCACGAATCCTTTCAAGCCGCACACGTGCATCCACTAACGGCATGAAGCAAATATATCCAAGGGTAGCTGCGCCGCGGCAAAAACAACACGAAACACGTGTCACGCGGCATCAATTGAAAGCCGCGACTGCTGCTGCTGCTGCTGCACATCCATCAAGACACGTTCCGGAAATCGGAAGTGCGTTGCTGCTGCTGCCTTCGTCTCTGCTGCCTACGCCTTGGTCTTCGTCTTTAGCGTTGCTTTTTCCCTGCCCCCGCCTCTGCTCAGAGGGTGGCTACGCCCATGTTGATGATGTCAGCATGCGGGCAACAAAAAGGACAATCGATTGTTGTGACACTGGATTGTGTGGCAGGAGACGGCTGTAGTAGTAGTAGCAGAAGTGAAGCCCCTGCCACATCTTTCCCTGCAACTTATCCCGTCTCATGCGTTGCCTGGCGAAGCCTTGCCGCGCCTCAATTAACGCTGCCCAGTGGAACGTACGTCCGTCCATTCGCTCCCACGGCCGTCGCTTGGCGTCGCGCTGCGCGCTGCGCGCTGCACGTGCAAGCCAGGACATTTATTGGATTTTTGCCATGTTTTTATTTGTTTCTATATTTGCACAGAATTCCAATTAAACGCCAATGGAAATGAGAATGGGAATGGGCATGGGAATTGGATGTGGGATGGGCACTACTAAGGCATACAGGGTGTAACAGAAATCATATATAGAATTCGTAATGTGAGAAGCAGCATCTGAAAAAGGGTTTAAGTGGTTGGGCAAACGCTTATTGGATTGGTTTTTGAATAAGAAAAAGTATATATAGTATTCTTAACAATATACTATGAGTATATATACATATATCGATATATATGTATAAATGAAATCCTATTGGAATTTTTCTTGCAAGTATATAATAGAGCCATATGCCAAAGAAATTAATTCATACTTAGCATGGGAATGTGAATGAAAAAAATAAAATTGTCATCGGTGGAATATAATAAAAATAAAAAATATATATAAACTAAAGTTTGGTTGAAGTGTTCTTAATGTATGAATGAATACTTGTGTAAATATAAATTAAAATATTTTAAAATATATTAAACCTGTTTTAATGTTAAATGCACATATGTATGTATATATTTTATATATAAACAAAACTGAAGAATTGTGTTATAGAATATAAAGTTGTATAATATTAATTCATTAAAATCAATAACCTCTAATTAGAACTTAAATAAAGTTAAATATATTTACAATTATAAATTACTGCTGAACGTAAACTTTATTAAATACAAAATTTCTTAAAGTAGAAGAAAGCATAAGTGAATGAATTTTTATTTGAATATTAAAAATTATATCTAGATAATTCAACAACAACGAAATGCTTCACACAAACTCTTATAAATATTGAACTGCTCTACAGCAACAGAAATTTAATGTAAAAGTGCCTGACTTGCTCTCGACTTCTGCCCAAATGAACTTAAATGGACAAGTAAGAAATTCCCAGTTCCATTTGCTGCCCTTTGCCTCTGTCTAATCCCACCTTAAAGCCTTCGAAATGAATGCTCTTTCAGCGGAAGACTTAGCAAAAACTTCAATTGCTAAGGCTTCTGCTGGGGCACCCTGTATGCAATTGAAGCTCTACCACATCAAGTGAAACGCCAATAGTGCAAACGGCAATTGGATGACGCGATGCCGACTTGGAGTTGGTCTTCGAGTCGCTTGGACGACTTGGACTCCACCCCAATCAATGACTGCGGCGACGGCGGCAACACAGGGGGCATCAGTTTTTGAGGCACACGCTGCGGATTAGACGTGTAATCAGCATAAAATGTTGCACGGTGACGGGGCACCAAAGTGTGCAAACACGAAATCCAATATGCGATATGGCAATACACATGCACACACACACGCACACCGACACACACACACACATTGAATTGTAATCGCGGCCAGCGGCCATGTCGATGATGACGACGCTCGTACGCATGTCCCTGTACAAACACAGATGCAGCAACAGCAGCAACAGCAACAACAACAACAACAACAGCACAGATACTCAAACAGCCAAAAGATACAGATACAAATGCGAGTGCGAGCAATGAGTGGAGCGTGGAACACGTGCAAAGCCGCGGGGGACTTGCACGACTTTTGTGACGAGGCCGTAGCAGGAGTTGGAGCAGTCGTAGCAGGAGATGGAGTTCGAGTTGCTGTTGGAATTGAAGCTGGACCTGGGCTGGGCCACGCACCCAGAAACGAAAAGCAAAAACAAAATGTCTGCAATGCGCGTTGCCTGTCGCATTTAATAACTGTTTTTAATAAGTGTCCCTTGCGGCCATGCGTTGCGCCGTCATTTGCATGAGCCTGCCCACACTCCCCCCTTCGCCCTCCGCCCGCCGCCCGCCGCCTACCTGTTTGCCAGCGCCCAAATATGTTTTACTCTCGTACTCTAATTGCACGCCCCGTTTGACTCACGCTCGCGCGCGCTCTCCTCCTGCCGCTGAAGGTGCAGCGTGCAGCGTGCAGCGTGCAGCGTGCAGCATGCAACATGTTGGCTGCAATTTATTAGTGCTGCCATTATCGTTTTTCTTCAGATTTTTAGCCCCAGCTCAGCTGCGTGTCGTCCACAGCAACAGCAACAGCTCCTACTCCAGCTCCAGCTCCTGCTCCTCATCCTGCTCCTCCACTTAACACAATTCTCGATTCTCAATTCTCAGCCCGCAAATATTTATTACTATAATTTTCCATATGTTTTCCCTGCATTGCGTTCTGCTTGTTGCCTTTTTCGGCAAATTGCGCCTGGAAATTGCCGCCATAATTTGCTGCTCACTAAATATGAAGATCAACCAGTTGCTGCTGCTGCTGCTGCTGCTCCACCACCCCTCGCTGCCCCCTCCCTCAGCCTCTTCGAGTCGTGCGGCACGATCCATGGCTGTGTCTGCATTTGCGTCTCTGTTTTGGTCTCCCCCTGCCTGCTGCCTGCTGCCCCCTGCAAAAAATTTATTAACTTGTGCAAAATTAGTCGTTTTAGTCGTTTAGTCGCTGCAATTTGATTTTTATTGCAGCTTGTAAATTGTAGCGCCATGTTAGAGCTGTTGGAGCCGTGTATCTATGAGATACATTTTTGCCAGCGCTCGCATCCTGCAATTAGTCTACGTCGTTCTCTATCTCTCTCTCGCCATCTCTATATCTTTCTCTCTCTGTCTCGCTCTCGATCTGTTTATGTGGCACTGAAATTGTTGCACTAATCAGCTGACAATTTATGAGGCATTCGCATTTGGTTAACAAAAAGAATGTTGCATGTGCATAAAAAGCACAGGCCAGAGGACTGCAGCAGCGGAAGGGGCAGGGGCAGCGGCAGGGGATGGGGAAGCGACTAGTACGCATAGCCAAGTTGGAGAATTAGTCGAGCTATGCAAAGCATGTGGCGTCCATAAAGCAGTTCAAGAACTTTGATTAGTTGTAATCTTAACCAGCTGCATCGTAAAAACAAGCAGGAAAGCAGCAGCAGCGCGAGGCATGCACGACTAACTAGATACCCTAACTATATGAATTGCATTACATACTTAAATAAAACATCACATAGTCATGTATCTCTTCTCTAGGTCATTTGGAGCTGAGCGCTGTCATATTTTCTCTTAGCTGTCACATTCAGCCCCTCAATGCGTGCATGCCCGCTTTAGCTCTCTGACGGCGACAAAGATGCTCAAGCATTTTTAATTACGAGTTGTATGTGTGGGCCCCGGTGACAAGACCCTTTTAATAGCCCTGCTTCAGAGACTCGCAACATCTCTATAAATTCACTTCCAACTGCATTTAATGTCAGTCGAATCGGTCTTTCGACTGTGCACAGTCTGAAGACTTGGCAACATTTTGTAGAGATTTAAAACGTTGAAAGACCGGCTCTTGAGTGATGATATTGTTGCAAAGGTAAAGCATAACAGTGTGATTAGCAGACAAATTATAAATGAGTATTTGAGGATATATCAGTCACTCTTAAGTTCGAACTTTGAACGCAACAACAAAGTTTAGTAATAGAGATAAATATATGATCCACATATAAATATATTGTAAATATTCTAATAAGAAACTAACAACGAATATTTTCTTATTCTGGCAAAGCTAGCAAAAGCGACTACAAAATGAATAGGAAAATATAAATAAATAAATGAAAAATAAATATTTTAAAGCATTGTTAAGTGCATATAAATTAGTATATTATTATTATTATTCATTATTATTTTTATTATTATTCATTATTATTATTATTCATTATTATTTTTATTATTATTATTATTATTATTATTATTTTTTTTTTTTTTTTTTATTTTTTTTTTTATTTTTATTATTATTATTATTGTTATTATATTATTGTACATATATATATAAATATTTGAAAAATAATACATTTTTATATAGATGTATAATATATATTCTAATAAAAAACTAATAAATACATAACTTTGCCTAAAATATGAATGCAAAAATATATAAATAAAATTAAAATAAATATAAAAACAATGCGTTACATATATAAAATATATTTCTTAACTATAAAATAAATATAAATAATAAAATAAATATAAATAATAAAATAAATATAAATAATAAAATAAATATAAATAATAAAATAAATATAAAATATATTTCTAATGAAAATAACACAAATAGTTTTGCATAAAATATGAATATGATAAAATTAAAATAAATATAAAAAACAATCGTTTACTAAACATAATTACTAATTATATTATATGTATTGTTCAAGCTTTATTTTTGCTAATAGCAATCTTTCAATTAGTTACATTTAAGTGCAGTTCATAGAAATAGCTGTGCGGTTGAGCAGTTAATTTTTCGAAAATAAAATTTAGTTTAAGTTTATTTATGTATTTCAATTAGTTAGTCACTTTGTGCTGCGAGCTCTGCAAGCCACAATAATTAAATAAACCATATAGATAAGACCATTTGTGTTAAGAGCTCTGTAATTTGTTAACAAATTGTAAAATTACAAAATTTTGGTGAGGCAAACTAATGGAATTGGCCCACGGACAGGCTATTTAAGCCGAGTAAAATGTATAGTGAGCCATTAAATGTGCCGCAAATCATGTAATTCCATACAATCCGTTAACACCTGAAGTATTTGCTTGAGCATTATTAACTGGGCCTAGTCACTACTTGCAGCTGAAATCCGTTGGGAGTCCGTTGGGAGGCACTGCAAAGGCAAATGCAAATGTCAAAGCCAATCGGGCGCATTCAGATATTCATAAAAATTCAAATGGCAGCCATAAATCTGTCTCTGTCTCTGTCTCTGTCTGTGACTCTGCAGCTCTGGGGAGCAGTTCGTGTGGCAGCTGTGGCAGCTGCGCCAACTGCTGGGGCAGTCACGCATTGCCATCTTCCTTGGCTGACAAATAATTTAGCATAAAATCAACGACAACTGCCAATTTTTTAGTAATTAGTCGACGGGCGCCTTTCCCCCTCCCCCCACACCACGGGCCCCTCCAGCTGCTGCTGCCCCAGGCCTGTGCGCTGCACTTGGACGCAATTAATAAAACATAAAGCCCGAGCTCCATGAATGTCTCATTGTCTCGGCTCGAGAAATGCGTTTGCAGAAAATTAATTGTGCTCCGAGGAGATTAACACATGCGTGGCAGCATTTGGGGCATATATGACAACAGTTGCGGATGTGGCACGGTTCGTTGCGGCATGCAGCGTGCAGCGTGCAGCGTGCGGCATGGGGAATGCTGTGCGTTTTACAAATATGAAAATTTCTTGCCGCATTTTTATGACTGTCGCCCGCTCGCTCGCATTTTATGTCGTTGCTGCTGCTGCTGCTGCTGATGTTGCATGTGGCACGCGCGTCGCATAATTAATTAAAAATGCATTTAAACGAAGCTTCACGACAGTCAATCGTTCGTACACATTTGGCAGCCGCGATCCGACCCACCGCCTGCCACTCCACGAATGTCTTCAGTGCGTGGCACGCCTCCAGCTGTTGCCGACTCCCCCATCAATCGCTGCCACAAGCTGCACACACACACACACACACAGACATTATTCTAAGAAGCCTTTCGTCGCCGTGCCTCGAATGCAATAAATATATATGTAAATATCTATGTACGTATACAATGCCAGAAATATATCTACATCAAATAAGAGAATGGAGAATTATTTGCTTGTTAGAATTTTGTGTCTTGCAACATGGCCGCAACAAGCGGGCAACATGTGTCTTGTGTCTTGTGTCTTGTGTCTCGTATGTCTCCTAGCCATTCGTCAATGATTTCGTGTTGACAACTCACATATGCACGGCAGACACATGATTTTTGACTGATATATCCGAGAAGTCAGCTTGTGAGCTCTTAAGCAATTCCCGTAACCTTTTACCTCTTACTTTTTGGAGGTAGACAGGCACGTTAAGCCCTGACCTCAGCGCAGCGGATACTTTCAAAAAAATGCTAAGCCAAGTGCAGCTGCACCCAGCACGTTATGGAGAGGAACGTAATGAAACGGATCATTAAGGTGGGAGCAAAAGAGAAGAGATGAGAAGAGAGAAGAGAAGAGTTTTCAATCAATCGTCTATCAATTTCTTATTTATGTTACACTATATCTTCTATATTACATCTTAATCTACTTATACCTCTCGATATTCCATTCTACAATATTTATCTGTATCCATAAACTAACCCGGCCCCTCGTCAAGCATTTCCCCCACTTCGTGGGCTGCCTCGACAGCTGCATAAACATAATTGATATTCAAACATTGAACATCAAGTTTTTTATGCGCACTCTTCGCCTCGATCCGCTGGGGCTGGGAAATGTTGCTGAAAATCAAGAAAAATGCGAGTAAATAAAATATATATGTGTGTAAATAAATATTGGCAGAGATCAGTCAGTGAATGGGCATGATTGATAGCGAGAGGCGGCAGGGGACGAGCTCGCGAGATGGCCAAATATTTATGCGCATATTTATGAAAATTCTCTATTTATTTTTCGCAGCTCTTTTTCGGCTCGGCGTAGGCAAATTAAATAGCTCACTGAAAGCCGCTTAACAGTTGATTTCATTTGAATTTAATGCAACATTAGCGCTTTTTTATGCCATTGCCACAAATTGTAGGTGATACGATCTACAGAGAATTAAAGCCAAAACGTGGACCACCGACGGTTTCCCCTCCTTTTTTTTTTTGGCCTTTCGCGTCTTCTTGGTAGCAGGCGCCGCTGATGTGAAACAGCTGACCAAAATGTACAGAAATATTTTATTTATGCGCCAGATAAATAAAGTGAAATACCCGAAAAAGCCAAACCAAACAGAATTTCCTCTGCAGCAACCACTTTGATTGGCAGCCAGCAGCAGCCGCAGCACTTGAAGGAAGATTCTTGGACGAAGAGCAGATGCCACAGGTGAGACAGTGGCCGGCAGGTGAGGAGACGCTGCTTTTTTATACATACCCAATGGCTGGCCATTCGAGTGGAAAGCTTTTAGCTAAAAGAGATTAGAGTATATATGTACATATATAGGGTATTGCATATTAGAGTATGCTCAGCTATGAGCAGTTACTATCTCTTCGATCGAAAAGCAGATAGAGATATATACGATATGAGAGATATGTGCGATATGGGAGATATATAGAAACTGATAAAGTTGTTCTATATAATACCCTATAATTAGAATCAAAATATACTTAAACACATCTTTTGCAAGAGATAACTATATACTCCAAGAGCATACTTGCTTCCCACTAAGTCAGGGCTTTACTTATTCCAAGCAGTTACAGCAGCTAGCTATACTTTTTCCAATCACAAGTAGAATTACCTGTATATATAGTAGAACTGCATTCAATAGCTCCAGCTTTGCCTTCTTCATGTGTAGCTCGCTTAATGGCCCATCTGCAGTAATTTATGGCTGAGCAGCATTAAATTTGAATAAAAATTGATAGAAAAAGGCGTTGAGAATCGAACGAAACAAGTGCTCGATACGTACTTCGTATGTGGCTAAAAGTATGTTGGTAACTGAGTTGATTTATGCCGCTTGGGCAGCCGCCGGGCATTTCTAACTGCCTTTTAACGTGCCCAAGCGAATCTCAAAGCTGATTCATTAAAGCCCAGTTGCGCGGTGGCCCATTCGACACAGTTAACACCTTGACTGAGTCTACACACACACATAGACACGGCTCGTACTTATGGAGGCAATAACGATCGTTGGCACAGCGGGCGGCCAGGCGCTCATAGCGTTTAACTACTGTACTGAATGGCATATTTACAATATTCGTTCACATTTCGGTTGCCCATAATAAATTCGCATAAATTCATATAATGAATGCATATGAAACGGTCAATAAGTGCGCGATTTGTGCGGCTAATGAACGCCGATTTGTTGCCCACTAAATTTACCACATGGTAATTGATGTATCCACAAGATACACAGAGATTGCGATCGCGATCCAGATGGAGATGGAGATGCAGAAAGCTAATGTGCGCGTGTGTGTGTGAAAGAGTTGGAATTATGTTGCGGCAATTTAACGAGCTGCTGCCTGATATTCTCAATACATTTGGAAATCTATGTGGAAATATTTGATTTTATATACTACGCTCAACTGACTGAAGATCGCCGGCGATCCCCGATCAATTTCAGAGTTCTGTCTAGCATCACAACGCGGCGTATACCTAACACTTGAGTTGTCTGGCTGTCTGCGAGGCTGTTGCCACCTCATTCGCATTGAAATGTTTGTTTTTCGATCGATGCTTACGCACTTTTCACACAACAAATACACACACACACACACACACTCACACACACAGTCGCACTCTTGCCACAAAATATCTACAGATGCTCGATTCGAACACCTGCAAATTGCACAACATCAGAGGATTCGTCACACACAGCCCAAATGAAACGCAAGGCAATAAGTCAGACCAGGCCAGGCCAGACCAACCCCCCGAGCAGAAGCCCAAGCCCACTAAAACAGCTGACAGGCCGCCCTGAAACCCTCGCTGAAACGTGGCCAACCCCCAGACGGCAGACAGCTCCCGGCCCACACCCACGCACAGCTCTATCCGGCTGGCTGGTAAGAGCCAGCTCATGAATACATTTGCGCTCGTTAACTTCTCGCCCCCGACCCCCGTGGCAGAATGCCACAGCTTTGGGGTTGGTTTCTCCTTTGGCCGGAGGATTCGTGGGCTTTGCACGTGCACAGCTACGAGTTCATCAAAAGGAATGCGCTGGGGAGCGTCTGACATTTATTAGAATTCCTGCTGCCAGCCCCAAGCTGGGGGGCAGCCACGCAGGCGGCGGGGTGCAATAAATTTCGCCCTGAAAGCTTTTAGCCGGGTCGCCGCGACAGGAAGTTCGAGCGGCTGCCATGACAGGCGCTTCGTTTCGGTTTGTTGACTCTCTCTCTCTCTTTCTCTCCCTTTCCCTCTCTCTGCCTCTTCGCTCGGTTCTGTGCCATTAAAGTCGGCTTGTTCGACTGTGGCTGATTTGCAAGCCTTAAAGCCATTTGTTGGCCATTGAAATCAGAGCCAGAAAACATGCCACACTTATTGACTTTTGCAGCTGCACGAACTGCGAGTGGAGGGAGACCTCGAAATGGAAATGGAAATGGAAATGGAAATGTTTGTGCATAGGTATTTATGTGTTGAGGAAACAAATTCTCTGTGAGTTGAATACAAAAAGTGCTTGGCAAGTTATGTCAGCTATTTCATTGGCATATTTTATCTAGTCCAAACTAAAGCTGAGCAAACATTTCACTTAAATCCCAAAACTTTCTGGCTCGAAATATTCTGTTTTTCTTGGAGAGTTTAAACATTCTATTCTCATTTATTTATTAGAGATTGGCATCAATCTATAATTAAGACTAGCTCAAGTATGAATTTAGTTATTCTTATAGTTTTACTTATTCGATATTAAAATCTTCAACTCTTATTGAAATGTGACTTTAATGTGAAATAAGGAATATTCTTTACAAAATATTTAACCCTGATTAGAAGTCCCTCTAAGCCACATTTCTATGGTATATAATGTACAAAACGTAAAGAAACAATTAATATTGAAATGAAAATTAAACTAGAATATTTATAAGAAAGTTGTTGTATTTTTATAATGTTACTGGAACTAGAAACTAGAATTGTTGTTTATCAATTTGGAACAAAGCAAATAACATCTCAATAAATTTAAATGTCAGATGGTCTATTAAAATTTCCCCACATTTCAAGCGCTCACTCTTCAAGAACAAGTTTCAGCAAACAGCAGCCAAAAGTTATTCTGCTAAGCAAATATAATATTATGTATTTACTATGTACTTCTCTTTTCCATCGCAAGCCTTCCCCTTTGGCGAACATTTCAATTACATTAAACAAACACAAGCACTCTACTCTCCGCATATACCCTATAAAGAGAGCATTTGTTGACTAGTTTCTAGGCCTCGCTTCGGCTCGATTCTAATTAGTCAGCAGCAAATCAAACGGGCAAATAGACTTGTGCATATTTGTCAAACAATTTGGTTTTAGTGCATTTACAAATTAAAATTATTTCTATTATCATTTCTGTTGTATTCGTGCGCCGAGCAAACAAACTGAGCAAACATTCGAGCAAACGAATTCGAATACGAAAACATGAAGCGTAAAGAAAAGGTTGACATTTGTTCGAGCACAAAGGCAAACAGTCGCCAGTCGGGGGGAGGGGGGATTTGTGTGGAGTGGACTTGATGTTGGAGTTGGTATTAACATTTTGCCTGAGCACTTGTTATTTCATTTTAATTAAGTTAATTGCACGGATTTCGTGTCATTTGGCGATTTGCAGTGCGCCGCGAGGGTTGCCCGCCCGGGGGGCAAACCTAATCGATTGATGGCACCTCGAATGCCCACTCAGACTATATAACGCACTCAGTCACGCACTCGGCGGCCTCGCATTCAAGCACTTGCACTATTGTGCTGATACCCTGTAAAATAAAATACTTCAGTTGGGCAATGAACGACGGGAAATGTGAGAAAAACACGAATTTAAGACTTTATAATTGTACTATACTAAATTTCATATTTTCCTGGGTATACAAATTATTTTTATATAAAATTTAGTTTCTTAAATTATATAAAAAGTTAATATTATATGCAAATATTTTTTATATATTTTATATTATATTTTTATATATATTATATTATATTTTGTTCATAATGTGAAATTTTTTAGATAAATATTTCTAAGTTTTTCTTTCATCACATCTTCAGCCACAACCAGGGTATCTCTACAGCCTTATTCTCTCTCTCCCTCTCGCTCTCTGTCGCGTTCCGTCCTTGTTTGTTTCAACCCTCCAAGTACGATTCGCTGGCCTACAAAGAAACAAACAAACAACAACAAAAAATGTGCACAGACTTGCGTGCGAATTATTTGGCAAATGTTCTGAAAAACGAAGCAAAATTATATTTGTTCGGACATTTGTTTTGAGAATTTCCGCGTTTCGCTGGCTCGACTCGATGCGCGATTTGCAGTGCATTTGTCTTAGCAAATATTTGCGATTCAAATGAGAAATCTGTTCGAATTGACGCTGAGATATGGTTTATAAGGCGCTTCGACAGTTGTTCAATGGCCAATGGCAGCAGCTGTGCTCAAGTGTTTCACTAATTATTATTATTTTGTTCTTGCAAAGACTGCCTTGAAACACACACACGCACACACACACACACAGAGATATTTTGTGAACGATATGTGGAGTATAGGAATATAGAGATGATGATGGAATATGAGATGTGGGGGAAGAGCACTATATAAAGTGTTTAAGCTGAGTAAACGGCAGAAGAGGGAGAGAGCGAGAGAGAGTGGGAGAGAGAAGAAGTTGAGATATAGAAATTACAAAGACTTCTACGAACCTTGGGTAGGCTATAGACGGAAAGGGAAATTGAATCAATCTTCATGAAGACTAGGAGAATAGATAAATAAATGGATAGCTCAAGCTTTCGGTTATAAAAAAAAAAAGAAGTGAAATTTAGGCATATTTTAGTGAAAAAGATCACTAGATATAAAGCATAAATTTGACGAACAGAAAAACGGGATAGAACAATACAAAATGAAGACGAAAAGAAATATATAATAATTTCTAAAAACTATAAAACAAATTAAGCTTAAATGCTGCTTCTTCAATCATCTAAATGCACAAAAATTCATTGAAAATATATTTTAAATTGAAGAAACGCTGGCTGAAAACCTTTCTGATTGCATTTTCAACTTTATACAGGAAATTGGTTCGTTCCTCCGCGAAGACTAGTGCTCGATATTGGAACGACACTTTAATAGAGTTCCCGAGAGTGGGAAATGGCATTGTATAACTTAATCAACGCAGCCGTCGCTAATGGCACATGTGGGCATTGCGTTTGGGTTATGGCTGTTCAGGTTTCCACAGAGTGAGAGGGAGATGGTTTTGGTTCTTTTGATTTCTGCTGGCTGCAGCTTGTGGCATAAACAGTTGACCAACAAATGTGCAAACTGTGTGTTGGGGGGGGGTTGGGCTGAACACCCCAGTACTCCTTCTGCCCTTCAGTGTGGGGGTTGGTTTGACGGTAAGTCGGTGTCGAAAGTCAGCAGTAAATGCGTTACGCGCTATCAATCTTGATTAGATGTGATTTCTGCTTTCAGACACAAGCACAAAACATAAAAATTAACAAGCTGTCCGGGGAGAACACTCAAGCATCGTATGACTCAACAAAAGATGTGCACGTGCCGCTAGACAATGGGCGATGGCGTCTTTTGGTGTGGCAGAGATTTAAAATGCTTGGCTCAGATCTAATGGCGTCTATGGTTACATGACTCAAATTGCGGTCGTTGGTTTTCCGAATGCAAACAACTTTTGAAATGAAAACATAAAACTGTCCAACTGCAGCGATTTTCTCATTATTTTGCACCGTTTTGTGGCAATTGTAATAAACAATAAATCCCTACTCCATAACTAAAGTGAGCCAGAAACAGCAACAGCAACAACAACAACAACAATAACAAATCGATGCCCGAAACTGTGCAAATTTATAGCAATTTTCACATGAATTGAAGGAGCGAAACGCAGGCGCCTGCCTACAACAACAGCAGCAGCTAGCCAATGCAGTCTTGGCTCGTATCAATTGGCCAGCTGGAGCCACAGTTGCCACAAAGTCTGAGAGGCTGCGGCTGCGGCTGCGGCTGCTGTCGTCGGGGCGTATGAGTGACGCGACGATCGCTTGTTGCCTGTTTGGCCAGCGAACATAATCGTAAACAAATAAAATTATTGCTGCCGATCATGCACACAAATTTATGCACACAAACACACACACATACACACACACATATATATATATATAGTCATGAAGCCTACTTTGCACTAATTTTGTAGCCAAGCCTCGGCCGCTGCTGCTGTGGTCCACTCGACAAGGTGTTGCCGCAAGCTGTGTGTGAAATATGCAACAACAGCGTGAAAAACATGAAGGCAACTGCTCGGCTAGGCTCGACTAGGCTCGACTCTGGCCTGGCCTGACCACGCCACACAGCGGGAAATGTTGGCTGGATTTTCGCGTGCGCAGTTAACCAAAAAGCTGACTCGGAATATCGATGTGGCTCTGGCTGTGGTTGCTGGAGTCCAGGCGAGGCTACAGCTGGAGCGACTAATACCGGTAGTCAGGCCAGACAGCGACGAGCATTAGGCACAGTGTAGCAAAAGCAGTTGATAATCGAGAATGTAAAGTAAATTGCAATGTGAATGTCTAGAGCATAGAGAAGGCAATATAAATGTATTAAATTTAGAGCTTTACTTAGATATTAGTATGCAGAATCAAGGATATTTTATATAGGCATAGTTATATATGTATATTTACAGGTCTCTGCAGTCAATAAGAACTGAACACGCTTACAATTCCCAATTGATTCTAACGCGCACCACAGTGCCTTCAAGGTGTCTGCTGTCATTGTGAGAGACTCCAGCTACGTAGTTAAGCCAGAGCTGCAGTTCTAGCTGAAGCAGGAGTTGGAGTTGGAGCTGCAGTTGGAGTTGGAGTTGGAAGTCGCCGCGTGCTGTTTGGCAGTTAGACACGTTAGCGCGCGTCTGGGCAATTTTCGCTTTGGCCGCATGCTGATGATCATTATGTGGCTCGCATCTCGGCCTGGCTTGGCTTTGTCTGGCTCTGCCGGCCACTTGAAGACGTCGCTAATGAAGACTTAAGCATGACGTGTTGATAAAGATCTCTCGCACATGAGCATTGCCGTGGCGACTCTGACCAATGGTCAGTCGTCCTCATCATGAACATCATCATCGTCATCAGCTTGGTATTTATGCCACATATTAGCAAAAGTGTAATTTTTAGTTGCCTGGGCCGTTTGTTGTGCGCCGTGAAATGAGCTGATAAACGCGCCACTGGGCACGCATATTCAGCCAGTTGTCTCTACGTCTGTCCGTCTGTCAGTCAGCTGGCCGAACAAATTTCCCAGGAGAGTGAGTGAGCGAAGTCGAACAAGTCGTGCTGCTCTACATTGCCAAAGGGGTTGTTGTTGCATTTGCACCCTCTTCTGTGGCAAGGCGCGTATCAATGACCATCCCAACTAACATTGACAGTTGTTATTGTTGTTGTTGACTTGTTGTTGTTGCTGCTGCTGCTGTTGTTAGCTTTTAGCATAATTAAACGACACATGCCACAAAATGCACTGCTAAGGCTTAAGCCGTACCTCCGCTCAGCTCTTCAGCCGTGCCCCAAAACATCATCATCATTCGACACGGCATCCATATGTTCTATTAGCTCGCTCTCTGTATCGGCCGTATGGCCAAAAAACAAAACTAGGAATGTGTGTTCCAAGTGAACATACGGTTTCATTATGTTTTATTTTGCTGGTCCTGCCCTACCCACCCCACCCCTCTGCCTCCTCTAATGCCATGCAAATGAGCATTGGACCTGATGGATTGGTTTTCAAACTCGGCTTTCGCTTTTCTGCGGCTTTGGCACTTTCGTCTCTCGAACAGTTTCCACGTTGATTGATGATCGCTCGCCATGTAAATTTTATTTTTTCTTTAATTAAAAATAAATATACGAACAAAAAAACAAAACAAAACACGCATACACTTATTAAGTCAACGCACAGGTGTGCCCGGGGCTTGTCTCTGGCCCGCTGCATAAGGGTTAAGGGGAGCGGCTCAGCGATAATGAATGATTTGCTTTTTGTTGCTTTTTGATTGATTTTCTGTGGGAAGTCTGAATGAAAACTATGTTCCTCTGCCGCCCAGGGGCGTAATTCGCTTGCTGTAGTTTTTTTCCTGTTTATTTATAATGAGCTAGAGCTTAGCGCTCAGATTATAATGAATATTTGCAGATCATTTATCTTAAAAAGGGGTTGAGCTCTAAAGATTTAGTTAGAGAACATGTGAAATATGAAATTGTTAATGAGTAGAGAGAGGGAGAGAAAATTAAAAATCTTTTATATTCAGATTTTATATATATAATATATAAAAAATATATAAAAAATAAATAAATAAAAAATATATGAATACAAAATGAATAAAAAATAAATTAATACAAAATGAATAAAAAATAAATAAATACAAAATGAATAAAAAATAAATGAATATAACTGATTTTAAATTTTAAAAAATAAAAAAATATATATATAAGATAAAAAATAAATAAATAAAAAATAAATAAATAAAAATAAACAAATCAAAAATAAATAAAAAATAAATAAATACAAAAAATAAATGAATCAATTGTTTTTAAATTCTAAAAATAAAAAATATATAAATAAATATTAAATATAATAACTATAAGTATGAATATTGAATTAAAATTTTTTATATATTCATGCGTAGCATTTTCAATCGCTTCCAAAAGAAAAGTTGCTGCTGTGCGAAAACTTATATAAATTTTATTTTATTATATTAAATAACTCAAAAAAGACTTAATTTTATTAGAGAATAAGAAATATAATAAATGTATTATTTAAGTTTGCTTAGACTTTTCCCACCTATTCTATATGTGTACGATCTCTATATAAGAAAATACATTATAAAAGCGCCCAAAAAAATAAGAGAAAAACCAATTTAAATTGAAAATGAAATGAGAGAAACAAAAAAAAAAAAAAACAATTAAAATATTTGCAACGCCTCTGATTTTTAATGATGTTTTATTGTCTGCTTCGACGGCTAGACAAACACACACACACACACACACACACACACACACTCAGATCGGCTGTAATATATACTCATAGCAATGCGATGTGATGATGTTGATGATGATGATGACGATTTGCGACTAAATAATTGAATGCAGCTGGTTGGCGGTTGTCGCATTAAATTTAGGTGTCTCGAGATGGCGTCTGCAATTGGGAGACACTGTGACTGAGCCAACGACCGCGACAACTGACTGACTTACAGACTAACAGACTGACTGATGGACTGCGGACGGCGGACGGCGGTGCAAAGAGGCAGCCAGCAAGTCGCGACAATAATAAATGAAGCGATTGCAAGTGTAACAGAACAATGACAGCAACAATTGCAGTGTTTGGCATTTGCCAACCGAAGCAGCAGCAGCAACTGTTGCTGTTGCATTTGCAGTTGCAGTTGCCGCAGCCAAGGCAGACAAAGGTCTATTAATAATTTTTTTGTTTTGGTGCAACACACAACGATCGACGAGCGACAACGGCGCTGGCAACTAACGATCGACAACTGCAACGACAACTGCAACAGCAGCGGCAACCGATTTTGAGGCAGCAGACAGGCTGGCAATGCGTCGCGTTGGCTTTTCCAAAAATAAAAGCCAAACTAATGAGCCGGCAACATGCAATGCGGCAGCGACGACGCACGTGCAACACAAAATACGACAACAACAAAAAAAAACACACACACACACACACATTCATACAAATAATTGATGGCCGCTTGCAATTGTTGCTGCTGCTGTTGCTGTTGCTGATTGACGGCAACTGGCGACAAAAATCAGCGTCTGATTGACAACTCAATTGCAACTGTATGCGTGTGTGTGTGTGTGTGTGTGTGTGAGTTTGTGTTTGTATTTGTTTTTGTTAATTGATCTTTCGGCTGTGCAACATTTCTCTGCGACTGCCACAGCTTGCTGCCCGATGATTTATTGCAACAAATGTTGCATGGAAAGCATTCAAGTCCAAAATAGACAAACATGCATCTTTAACTTAATTTCCAATTGGAATTTCACCTCAAAATATCCATTTGTCATTAGCTCCTGCTGCTGCTGCTGCTGCTGTTGCTGCTGCTGTTTCTGCTGCTGTTGCTGTTGCTGCTGCTGTTGCCGTCGTCGTCGTCATCGTCGCGTGTCTATTTCGATTGTCAAAATTGCTTTGCGGCTTCTGTTCGCGCTGACAGTTTATTATGTTTGACTATTTTGTCTGTTTGACTTTGGTGCGGGCAGCGCTGTATATTTGTACATATATTTGTTTTTGCTTGAGATTTAGCCTAAGCATCCAGACAAATCGTTGCATCAGCGTGCTTGACCTCTAAACTTTAGCTGAAGATCATAGGGAAAGCAAACCAAGAAAAACCTGCAGCATTAGCTAAAAGTTGTAGTTGCCTATAAGTTGGTTAAAGTATTATTTAAATAAACTTGCTAAATAAACAACAATATTTGTGAATTATTTTTAATTTATAAATATTTTCTCTATTCATTTAAATAAATATGTAGAGCAAGTAAAACATACTAAAATATAAAAATAAAATTATACATTTATATAAAACATACAACTATTTAAAATAAACCCGGAATTATAAGTAAAAGTCTCAAAATAGAAATTAAAAATAAATAAAATATTATTAAAATTTTGTAAGACATATATATTTTATTTAATTCAAATTAGTTTAAATTGATTTCATTTGAACGAAGCTCTAGTAATTTTAGCTTAGGTCTTTTTCAAAAATAGAAACTCTTATTTCTCTCATATGAATCACATTCTGCATTAGTCCCATTGGATCCCACAGAACTCTTAGCTCCGATCTTAGCCCAAACGACTTACGATTTACTATTTACGTAAGCTGTTGCCATATTTGTGAATGCAGTTAACAACGATTTGCCCGATTTTGGCAAACAATTGCAACATATTGCCGCTGCAGCAGGAGCAGCAACTGTTATCCAGGCAACAACAACAACAACAACAATAGTTGCCAATAAATAAACATAATTTCTGACAAAACGTTTTGGTAACAAGAGGCAGCAGGCGCATCTTCTGTTACCTTCCAAGTGCCACAATGCAGCCAGAACTTGCCCCAACTGCGGCCCCTGTCGCCCTTTTCGCTGCTCAAATGAATTACAAGTGCAACAGCAACAGCAACAGCAACAGCAGCAACAACAATGTTGTTTGCATGCTGCAGCTGCAATATTGCCGCTGGGCAATGTTGCTGTTGCTGTTGCTGTTGCTGTTGCTGTTGCTGTGGGCCATGTTGTTAGCTGACTGACCGGCTGGCTTGGCTTGGCTTGGCTTGGATAACTTGGCTAGCTGGCAGGTGTTGCTCTCTCAATGCCTGACTGGCTGCATAATGAATTCATAGTGCACCTCCCTACCTCCCTTTCCCCCGCCCAGAGGCTAGCCGGCCCGGGCATATTATGCACCCCAGAGCAATGCTAGATCCATGAGCAATATTTCATTCATACATATTGTCTGTATACCAGCCAGCCAAATGGCATTCGCATATTCAATCAGCGCCTCGTCTATGAAAAAAATGGAAAAAAATAAAGGCAAAACAGGTGCAATTTCTTGGCATTTTCTAATTATTTGCAGTTGAGGCGCTTTTATCGCTTTTCACTGGCACTAAAGCGCGCCATTTGCTATCTCAGCTTGATCATAAATTTCATTCCTCGTTTTTATTGCACAATTCTACACACTCGCTTGTTTATAAACAAATGCAATCAATGCAGTGGGCGGGCCATTGCGCCAATGGCGCAGGGCAGGGGGTGGGGTATGGGGATGGGGATGGGGCAGCTGGGCATAACGGCAATGCAAACAGATTCAATTAGCGAAAATGTTATAAAAATTTGCCATAGTGCACCTGCAGTGCATCCACAACTGCAGAACACTAGCCATAACAACAACAACAACAACAACAACAACAACAACAACAACAACATCTTTAATAATAACAATAACAATAACAGCATCTGCCTCAATCAACAAAAAAAGTTAATAACATTACTCAAAGCGATTGAGAAATTTTAGGCGCCAGCTTTGTTTATTGAAGAAGAAGAAGACGAGTGTGTGTGTGTGTGTGTGTGTGTGTGTGAGTGTGTTTTATTGAGTGTATATAAACTCATATTGTACATACTAGAGATAAAGTTTTACAAATATTTAATTAAGGTAAATTGCTCTTAAATGTTATCTCTGTTTAAGCAAACGTCAAGGAAAACCCCGAAAATATATAGAGTTAAATTTAGCTAGCAAAAGTTTATCTACAAATGATTAGCCTAGGTTTAATAAAGCTCAACAGCAAGCCATGCAATTAATTGCCAGAAATATGGATCTATACATCCTATAGATCTACATCTATTGACCTAGATATTAATCTATTGCACATGATAATGAAAGCCCTCTAGTCAAATTATCAGATCAAAGAGAAATATGGAATATATGTATATGGTATATGTACATATATCGAGATCTCACATCTATTTACATACCCCTCTAAGCAAAGTATCAGTTCGATGTGAATTACAAATACTTTTAGCTTTATACCAAAAGCTATAAGCAGCTCAAGCAGCTTACCCAATTACCCAGAAGAGACTACAAAGCAAAACTATTCAGCATATCTCTCCCTCTCCCATCTCCCATCTCCCACCTCTCTCACTCTTCCCTGTTGTTGACATTCCATATTTGTATTTGAGTAAAATTTCAGCTCTCCGGCTGTCACGCATCATTGCACAACCTACAAGGGAGCTGTGGACAGAGCTCAACTGATGTGCCTTTCGCCAGGGCCACGACCTACGGCAGTCTCACGGCGTCCAGCTGCCGCTAGATGGCGCTTGGCGCATAATGTGTAGCCATGGTGAAAGTGTGCGTTGGCATTGTCTCAGCGCTCTCAGCCATTTATGGGGCGTTAGTCTTACAATTAGTTAGTGCCATTTAGACAAATTGCCGCCAAGCAACAACAACAGCAGCAACAACAACACAGCAACAACAACTATGCAGAAAGCTCAAAGTAAACGCCCCGCAATTAGACGAAGTGGACGTCAAAAGGAAAGGCCATTAGATGTGCATGCAGATGCCGATGCTGATGCTGCTGCAGCTGTTATCGCAGTCAATCTGCATGCAACAACTGGCAGCAACTGCCTGCAACTGCAGCACGGCGAGGCCAGTGCACTGGCCGCCTTGTAACTGTAACAAACTGGCGACGGCCCACGGCGTCTGCACGGCTCCAACACTTACAGCCAAAGCGGTTGAGGGGGGAGGCGAGGTAGCTAACTGGTATTTCCCAGCGGCTGACTAACCCAGCCGGCAGCAACAGGTGGCCTGGCCTAGCTGGCTAGCTGGCTAGCTGGCTACCTGTCCAAAACGTGCACCGGCTTAAACTGGAGCAGTTTTCCAATTGGCAGCGACGAGTGCAGCAAACGCCAACTCCAACTCCAATTGCAACTCCAATGGCAACTGCAACTGCGAGTCGACTCCAGTCCATGTTGAGCGATGATGTATTTATGCTAAATTGCAAGTTAATTAATGTTGTCTTTTAATTCAAACGTTAAAGTGGCAAAATGTTTGTTGTTGTCCATTTTTTTGCTACTGAAAAATTGCAGCTGGAAAATTGCCAGGAAATTGGGCAGCTGCTGCAGAAAAAGGTTTCACAGGTGAGAGAAATAACAGCAGCAAAAAAAAGAAGAAAAACTGGGTACAAAAAAGGAAAGGAAAATTTGTATCTAACCTCGAATTTGTTTATGGAAATGAAGCCAATCATTTGCCAGCTGTCTGCTGACTTTTAGCAATAACTGTTATGCAAGAGCCTAAATTCAATTTAGGCTGAAGGTATAGCATTATATATGTATTAAATATTTCTATCACACATCTGAAAGTTCCATCATCGCTCATAAATTACAGGGTATCTGCCGGCAGCTAATAAAACTTGATGAGTAACATAATTAAATCTTTTCATTTTCTATTTTTCTATTCAGCTTTAATTATTTCTATTCGAACAACTCAAGTAGTTGGCAAACTTTAGGCCAAGTTAATTTGACATTTGCTTGTTTATTGTTTTAGTTATTATTAAATTATGTTTAAGTATTTCGCTGCTCAGGTTTGATTGCCTTTCGTGCCTTCGCTGCGAATTCGCTTGGCTTTTTTATTTTGTTAATTTTTTATGAATGCCATAAATTATTGCATGAAATATTTGTGAAATGTTTCGGTTGAAAATATAAGAGACGGATATTTCAGTTTGTGCGGCGCATTTTTGAATTGTTGTTAATTTGGCGCGCAGCTGCTGTCGATGTGTCTTTCATTGGCTGCCACAAAGTAGCAGCAGCAGCAGCAGCAGCAGCAGCAGCGGCAGCAGCAACAACAATTTGTGGCATGTATATTAAAAACTTAAAGTGTCAATTGTTGTGACAACTCAGAAACGCGTGAAAATATTGCAAATGAATGTCGGAGACGGACAGATGGACAGAGGACGGGGCGACGGAGAGACGGAGAGACGGACAAACGACGTCGGTCACAGGTGCGTATGAGTAACATTGAAAGGCGGCCAAGCAAACTAGTTGAGCTACATATAATAAACTATATACATACATACATACATACATACATACATACATACATAAATACATACATACATACATACATACATAGATACATATGTATATCTGCTCCGCTTGCAGGCGGCGTTAGCCATAAATCTGTTGGCCATTTAGCGTTCATCAATGTGAATGTGGTTAGTCATCGGACGGACAGACGGACGGACGAACGGACGGGCGGACAGTCAAATGAATTGCCGTCGGCCATTTTGAGCGAGCGCTTGCTGTAAATTTGTCAACTTTCGGCGCGGACGGACGACAGATGGACGGTCGCACCTGCAGCTGCTGTGCTCATTTCACGGCGGCTGCCATTAGCTGCGGCCCGCTAATGGCCGCCCAGCAGACAACGCCCCACCAGTGGCAGCGGTGGCAGCAGCAACATGTGGCGCACAGCTGCAACACACATCATTGACAGCATATTGGCCAGAGTTGCCACCCACTGCTGCAGGGCAATGCAGCAATGCTGCGGCAATGGTGTCATCAGCAGGCAGCCGCGATTCCCTTCACTGCGGCCTGTCATTTAGGCTGCCGCATGCTGCACGTTGCACCTGTTTTCAATGCATTGCGCTTTATTGATTGCGCGCTATAGTCTTGAGACAGCAACTGTTGCTGTTGCTGTTGCTGTTGCTGTTGCTGTTGCTGTTGCTGTTGCAGTTGCTGCTGCTGTGGCAATTGCATTTGCATGCCACATACCTCCCTCCCTCGATTGCCGCCTTGATTCGCGGTCATTGAGCCGCTGATTTGTAGCGTTTCTAAATTGTTTTTCATGTTCGATGGCAGCAACAGCAGCTGCATAATGTGCACACTTTATGGAGCAGCATTTCTATATGGGCAGCGGGGCGTGGCACAAAAAAGCACTCGATGACGTGGGCGAGCAGAGCAAACCGATACCCAAGGGACTGCCCAGCGATACGAGGCCAGCAGCCAGCGGGCGAGGGCTGCGTCATCGAATTGCCAGCAACAGCAACAACAGCAACAGTTGCTGATAAGAGCGCACAGAGCGAGTACTCACAGTACTATAAATACCGCTATTCAAGTGCAAACTAATGAATTTCTGTATGGCAAGTTTATCAAACAGCCGCGACAGCGGAACCAGCAACATGACCAGAAATTCCTTGGACCCAAGCGATCGAGGCGACGGCGGAAGCAACGCCTTGGACAGCTGATTAGTCCGTTAGCCCCGTTGGCCGTTAGCCCCGTTAGCCTAGTGTCGGCTCGGTTCAGCCAAAATGCCGAGTGCAGCCAGTGCCCGAATGGGCGTGGCCAATGCCCACCTGTTCAACAACATGCCAATATAGACGATCTCTAGCGCATTAGGCATTTTTTTATTTTTTTTTCATTTGCTCAGGTGTTATGCACTTGATTCCAGCGCGCTATCAGCGAAACGGCCATTGAACGCGCTCATATCTATAAAGACATACAAACATAGATATATGAGTATATATGTGTGTATATACATATATAGGTGAGCTGAGCAACGACAGCTGGGGGGTCCCAATGTACTCGTCGCATTATGGCCCAGGTAATTACTCAATCCAATTGGTTTGTGTGTGTGTACGTGTGTGTGTGTGTGTGTGTGCTACGCTTTTGTTGTAGATAGTTTTATTTGCGCTTCAATTACCACAGCTTATGGCACACAGGTGACTAGCCAAAGGTGTGTGCGTGTGTGCGTGTGTGTGTGTGTGTGTGTGTGTGTGTAGAGCGAACCCATGCAAAATGGCGACGACTGCTGCTCTCTTGCCTTAATTCACTGTCGCATCTCAAAAGGCAATTAGTCATATGTATATATACATATATCTACATATATACACACACATATTTCCTAGTATACCTAGCTACATATATGAAATATATCTAGCGGACGTACGTACCGAACTGTACTAGATACTAAATCGATTGATTTGCACCCAAGTCGGAAGTGTATAGATAATAAAATATAAATGGATTTTTATGGTTTATTTTCGTTAATAGATAAATCGTATTATTTAGCTTGAAGATGTTTCGGAAACGGAACTGATAAAACAAAAGGAAGCTCTTCATGATAGCATTAATTATAATTAATCAATCGAGACTTTTGATATGCGAATGAGGAGAGTTTTATTTATTTTGCTTAATATATATCGATGAATATGGAAGTAGGTTAGCAACTGATAATGTAGGAACAGCGTAAGAAGTGCAAGGAAATATTGAAAATACGGGAATGAGTGAGAGAGGGAGTGAGAGAGATAGAGAGAGAAAGAGATGGAATTCTGATCTGTGTAAAATACTTTCAGTTTCAGCCCAAATTTATGGAAACATATACAATTTGTACAATCTTTGAATGAGTGAGTAACTTATACATTTTAACAAATTGCCTAATCAGAAGAACGAATGGAATCCAACCAGCCAGTTCCATCTAGCTGGCTCTCTATTTGTGTGATCTTGAAATCAACAACAACAACAATTATATGTATATCTTTATAATCATCTTTCATCCCATTCTCTTATACATATTTAATCATTTGACTTGTAACTGAAAAAAGTTCCAGCCTGATACATAATAAATTTGGTATAAGAAATGAGTATCTGAGTTGTTGAATCTCTCATTTCGAGTAGTAATCTTTGGCATTTTTGGTACATGTATTAAATACTACGCATATTACACATCCAATACAGTTCTTAACTTTGAAACCAGAGTAATTGAATGGTTTATAGACAGACCAAGAGCAGCCATTGCAGGGGGTGCCTGGGATACCGTGAATAATAGCGAGGTATTCCCTAGCAATCATACATATATATATTGTAGTATAATTCATTCATTCATATATTTCACGCTTTGTTAAACTACAGATTATTTTTGTGGATGGTATTATACAATAGTTTAAGAGTATAGGATATTTCTTAGTCTTTTCTGCTCAGATATTTATGATAACATATGACACATATATATTATATATAGATGTTGAATAATTGCTAAACAAATTCTAAATATTAATCAGGGTATGCATTAGTCAGGCATTCCCTACGCTTACTCTCTCGCTCTCTTTCGCACTCTCTACATTGTACGTTTGCATGTGACATTACAGCTCATGTTATTTAGCTGCTGTTTCTATATATTTTGTAGTTTTTGCTGCTGCCAAAATGCCATTAACATATTTCACAATTTTCTAAACGAACATCTGCCACCTGCGTGGAACTATTCACAAGTTGTGAACGAGCGAACGCTTCAAATATGCATATACATACATACATACATATATATACATATATATATATATATACTTCAAGCATTTAATGCGGATCAAAAAATAGAGAAAAGGAAAGAAATGAAAACACAATTGATCAAATGGCTAACAGGTGTGCAAATGACAAATAGCAGGTGGGCATGGTGGGCATGGTGGGCGTGGCATAGCTAAATATTGTGCACTCGCAGATTTATGAACAACAACGCGAAGAGCTCTGGCAATTTGTGCGACAAATGGGCAAACAGACGTAATAATAACATCAGACGGCCGAGCCCAAAGAACACTTAACAAAAGGGATCAAAAATTGTCGCAAGGGGGCGGGGTAGTGCAGGACGGCGGCGGCACTCAGGCACTCAACACACACAGACGTACACCCCTTGGCCAGCTGTCGCTGGGGGTTGCCTTTCTGTATGACATCGAGTCAAGAGGTTTTGAATAAATTTAACACAAGTTATAAGGCAGATGATGAACTGTTTAAGAGGTGTAGGCAGGGTAGGGGGGTAGCTGGGGGGTAGAGGCCTGCCAAGAGGGTGTTGAGCCGACAAATATTGTGTGTTCTCTGTGTGTGTGTGTGTGTGTGTGTGTTTGTGTGTTTGTCGCGGCTTTTGTTTTGCAATTGGGCTGCTGTTTGCATTGCCTTAATTTGTGCCGTTCATAGGCCATTTGTTCCATTTTATGTCATCATCAGCGTTTCTCACAAAAATGCTGTCAGCTGCGAGCATGAGAGGGCCACACACACACATATACACACACACACGCACACGTGTGCGAATTTGAATGGCATAGAAACTGTAAAAGTGGTATGAGCCAACGCTTTTTGGCCATGGCCGCAACGCGCAATGGCCCAACAGGTAACAACAGGTGTGCGGCGGGCCAAGATTTGAATGGGCCAAGATCCAAGACGCTGACAGCGATGCCAACTGTTTGGCCAAAAACAAAACAATAAAAACAAACAAGAGCCAAGCACTAAAAATTCATTTGGCCATTGGCATTGTCATAACGCATACGTCAAGTGGTGTGCGTGTATGTCTGTGTGTGTTGTGTGTGTGTATCCCCTTGCTTACTTAATGGCCAAGACGTGTTTAACACATTAACGTTAGCGCAAAACCTTTAAAACTGTTTGCTTTATATTTATAACCATTTTAATATTCCAACATTTTGCCAGCTGCCAGCGCAAAATCTTGGCTCAAATCAAAACGTAAAACCACAGCAAACGGCAAATATATGCACAACAACTATGTAACACAAAATATACAATAACAATAACAGCAACAGCAACAACAACGGCAGCAATAACTATTGTTAACAACTTGTTGTACAACTGTGTATTTGACTTTATGCTTTGCTTAATTGCTGTCAATCAGATTCGAATTGCTGATTTCGCTTGTGAGATGAATCGATTAGAGATCCTTAAAGCCATTACTTTGATGGCTTGCTGAACGGACAAATCTGTTCTATGTGACAGTTAACTAAATGTGATTTAGTTATATATATATATATATATATATATATATATATATATATATATATATATATATATATATATATATATATATATATCATTTCATTCATTCATTTCATAAGTGGAATGCAGACAGCATAAGAGCTAAAGCAACTGAAGAAGTCTGTATAGCTGATAACTCCAATCATTTAAATCATTTCTCCTTTAGAATATTGTAAATTAAATCTTTTACCTATGAATCATAGATACCACAGAATCATAGATCAATGCTTTACTATCTCAAATAGAGTTAGAATTGTGGACTGACCAGTTGATTATTTTACAAATTTTCAACTATTTAAAATAAGAAAATTCAACTTGAGATTTCAACCATTAAAAATACAAAATCTTAGCTAAACTATACAAATATTCTATTTAAAATTTCAACTAAATATTTTTTTAATTATAGAAAAATTCAACTTTACTTTCCTTGAGTTAGCCTTCAGCATCTATAAGAAACATACAAATCTGATATAGAATATCTAAAATGTAATAAAAAAGTAAATGTGATGCAATGTACAAAAGTAATTTCATCAAACACTGAGCTAATACAAAATGCATAATCACTCGAGAACATTGTAATCGATGCACCTTTAATTGCGCTCGACTAAAACTAAGCACTCGAAGCATCGAAAATATCACGCTAGCAATAAAAGTCTTTAACTTCCGGCTCTCCCACGCCCCAAGGCAAAGCGCCAAAACGAATTCAATCAATGGCAAAGGCTATAAATTAATTGGAGCGACTATCAAACAAAAATTATTTTCGATTAGTGCAAAACACCTGTTGACAAAACCGGCCCCAATGAAAAAAGCCAGTTTCGAAGACGCAAGCACAAATGTACCCAAAAAATAAAAACAAAAAACAAAAATAAAAACCAAAAACAAACACGAAGCCAGATAAAAAACAGATTAGAAATTCAAATGTTCAAACGACACGCTTGTAGCTTTTGCTCTACCACCACCTCTACCTCTGCCTCTACCCCCAACTGTATCTAGCTATCTGTACCTGTATCTGTACCTGTACCTGTATCTGTACCTGTATCTGTATCTATATTTGCACCCGTTCCCATTGCGTTATAGCTGATGTCTATGTATGTACATATATTCACAGACGTCGCAATGCGTGCCCATTCGCGTCAACACCTGTGCCCACTTGGCCTTACCTGCCCATCTAATTGCACCTGGGCCGCCCTCAACCAACTTTAAGTGCAAAGCAATTCCAAATTATGAACAAAACGAGTGTGTAAACAATATTTTGTGGCTTTTTCTATCGTTTTATTGTTGTTGTTGCTGTTGTTTCACTATCAGTTTGCACTGACAGCTAAATACGAAACAAAAAAAGAATTTCAAACTTGATTCATAGGCCTGCCGTTAGTTATATCTATCTTGGGTGCACTCTAGGTGCCTCCGCACCCAGTCAGCACCTTGGAGCTCGTAGCGGCTCTTATCAGGCCACGCATTACGCCCGCACAGTTGTGGCTGCTGCTTATCAGAATGTGACCAGATGGCCAACCCACAGCGAACCCAGTGCGAACCTCAAATCGTCTACGTCGTCGTCGTCGTCGTCGTCTTGCTCGTAACAATGTTGTACTCCATAAGTAAAAACCACAAAACGTAGCAGACAGGCGCTTATCAGTGTGTATGTGTGTGTGTGTATGTGTGTGTGTGAGTGTGTGTACTATTTGTGGGTTGCTGCTGCTGCTGCGGCTGCTTCCCCATTCAGCCCCACTCGCCAGCCAACAGGTGGTTGCACCGAGGGCCCAAGGTTTTGCCATTAGTGATCGTAGCTTCTTATCTGCCGTACGCTTTCAGCATTATGTTATTTTATGTTCTTTCATTTTTTTATACCCTGAACCCATTGAAAATGGGAAATCAGGGTATAATGGTTTTGTTAAAAGTATGTAACAGGGAGAAGAAGGCGTGGCAGACCCCACAAAGTATATATATTCTTGATCAGGGCGACGAACTGAGTCGAATTAGCCCTGTCCGTCTGTCTGTCCGCACACATATTTCCACAAGTTTTAATAAGCACCTTCCATCGAGTCCACAATTTTCTTAAGCACCGTCCATCGAGTCTTGTAGCATTCAGCTTTTGTCAGGCAGCTGCCTTCACTCTAGTTTCATTCATTAGAAAAGAGTTGGCCTTCAGTATCAGAGGAATTCATTTGGCTATGATTTTTTTTCAGAACGAGCAAATTATGATCAATATTCCACAAGTTTTAATAAGCACCTTCCATCGAGTCCCCAATTTTATTATGCACCTTCCATCGAGTGTCGTAGCATTCAGCTTTTGTCAGGCAGATACCTTCACTCTAGTTTCACTCATTAGAAAAGTTTCAGAGGCTATGGGCTATGTTTTTTTCAGAACGAGCAAATTATGATCAATATTTCCACAAGTTATAATAAGCACCTTCCATCGAGTCCACAAGTTTTGTTGATGCACCTTCTATATAGTCTCGTAGCAGTCAGCTTTTGTCAGGCACCCCTACCAGGCAGCCTAGAAGAGTTCAGAAGCATTGAAGGGGTTATGTTTTTCTTTCCGAACGAGCAAATTATGATCAATATTTCCACAAGTTTTAATAAGCACCTTCTATCGAGTCCACAAGTTTTGTTGATGCACCTTCTATATAGTCTCGTAGCAGTCAGCTTTTGTCAGGCAGCCTAGAAGAGTTCAGAAGCATTGAAGGGGTTATGTTTTTCTTTCCGAACGAGCAAATTATGATCAATATTCCCACAAGTTTTAATAAGCACCTTTCATCGAGTCCAGTATTTTATTATGCACCTTCCATCGAGTGTCGTAGCATTCAGCTTTTGTCAGGTAGCTGAAAAGAGTTGGCCTTCAGTATCAGAGGAATTCATTTGGCTATAATTCTTTTCAGAACGAGCAAATTATGATCAGTATTTCCACAAGTTTTAATAAGCACCTTTCATCGAGTCCAGTATTTTATTATGCACCTTCCATCGAGTGTCGTAGCATTCAGCTTTTGTCAGGCAGATACCTTCACTCTAGTTTCACTCATTAGAAAAGTTTCAGAGGCTATGGGCTATGTTTTTTTCAGAACGAGCAAATTATGATCAATATTTCCACAAGTTATAATAAGCACCTTCCATCGAGTCCACAAGTTTTGTTGATGCACCTTCTATATAGTCTCGTAGCAGTCAGCTTTTGTCAGGCACCCCTACCAGGCAGCCTAGAAGAGTTCAGAAGCATTGAAGGGGTTATGTTTTTCTTTCCGAACGAGCAAATTATGATCAATATTTCCACAAGTTTTAATAAGCACCTTCCATCGAGTCCCCAATTTTATTATGCACCTTCCATCGAGTGTCGTAGCAGTCAGCTTTTGTCAGGCAGCTGCCATCACTCTAGTTTCACTCATTAGAAAAGTTTCAGAGGCATGTGGCTATGTTTTTTTCAGAACGAGCAAATTATTATCAATATTTCCACAAGTTTTAATAAGCACCTTCCATCGAGTCCACAAGTTTTGTTGGTGCACCTTCTATATAGCCTCGTAGCAGTCAGCTTTTGTCAGGCAGCCTAGTAGAGTTCAGAAGCATTGAAGGGGTTATGTTTTTCTTTCCGAACGAGCAAATTATGATCAATATTTCCACAAGTTTTAATAAGCACCTTCTATCGAGTCCACAAGTTTTGTTGATGCACCTTCTATATAGTCTCGTAGCAGTCAGCTTTTGTCAGGCAGCCTAGAAGAGTTCAGAAGCATTGAAGGGGTTATGTTTTTCTTTCCGAACGAGCAAATTATGATCAATATTCCCACAAGTTTTAATAAGCACCTTCCATCGAGTCCACAATTTTATTATGCAGCTTCCATCGAGTGTCGTAGCAGTCAGCTTTTGTCAGGCAGCTGCCTTACTTACATCTTTGTGGATTTATATGTACTTTATAGAATTTCGGTTTTTATTATGATTCACCCCCCACCCCCTCACTATTAAATTTGTAAAAGGCGTATTTCAATGTTATAATCACGATCTGAAAGTCTTGCGAAGCTAGTTAGAATTATTGATATATCGGTTCTTCGTAGGGTTCAGGGGATTTCGTAGTCGAGCAGTCTCGACTAGAACTTTCCTGCTTGTTTTTTCTTGCTTTCCTTTCGCGTGCTGCTGCATTTGTTTTTGCCTTTTACGTGCGTTCGTATTAAGTTTTTTTTCTGTTTTTTGTTTGCGCTTGTAATTAAGGTGATGAATTTATTGCAATCCCCTGCGCCCGCTGACGAGCGCTGACCGATATGGGTAGAGCATGCTCGCATGCAAGTCTCAAGTGGGCTGCATTTCGGCTACGTATACCCTGTAAATGGGAGATAGGAGACGAATGATTGAAGGTGTAAAGCTGAGCTGAATTCGTGGGGCGCAGAAGTCTTCTTTAGGCTAGCATTATCTTTGCATATTTTTGTGATTTAAGGTTTTGCATGCGTGTGCCGCATGTCTCAAACATGTCACTTTTACAGACGAACAATTATTGGCAAATTTATACATATTTATATGCCAAGTGGATAGCTAAGCAAAGCTAAAATTTTACATGCGTGCATGTAATATGTAGTCAAAGTTTAATTATACATATGTAACATTTCTTGAGAATAGGAATATCATTCTCTAGCTTATCTATGTGAATAGTTATCTATATTTGTGTAAACTTATACTTAAATAGCCTAGCCAAATGTGGACGGTGCTTTCAGCTAGCTAAAAATTCGCATGCGTTTGCATGCATGCATGTGACATGCAGCTCAATTTTAATCTCAAGTGTGATATTTAAGCCTAGTGTCTAACAAATAAAATAAAAAATCGATGCTCATCAAATTACAGCGTATCTCTTAGTCGTATATTGTTCTCTACTCAACCCGTACTTGCTTTATATATTTATTATAATTTTTGCTTCTTTTTGTTTTTGTTGTATGATTACGAAAGCAAGCTAAATAAATAAAAAATTAATTGCACTCGCATGAATCTCAGTTTTGGGCGACATTTTCAATTTTCGCCTTTTCGACAGCATTTCCATTGATTTTGTTTTAGCCGCACTCGAGCGGCTGTCCGAGTTGATAAAGTGAGAGCAACGCGCATGCAATTTATAGGGCTTTTAATTGATATCGAAGCGCGACCCGCCGCTCCGCCAAACGCAAACTTATCAATGAGAAATGAGCATCGGAATTTCCGACAGCGGACATCGAGCCCGAAATTGCATTTCCCCAAAATGAGCCGAGAACATGCACTTAGCTGTATATCACAACTGAGCTGACTATGTCATCTGAGTGGAGTTTTTTCTCTTATTAATTTGCTCTCTGTTCCGATCAATCGTTGGCGCAGCATCCTGGATGCGAATGTGGATGTGGATGTGCATCTGTAGCGGATATACATATAAATGTGCGGCATTTTGCATCTCCCACTTCGCATGTCGCATGTCGCATGTCAATGTTCAGCTTTTTAGGTGGCGAGATTTGTGTGCGGTGTAGCACGAATGAGTCGATTTATGGTATTGCCCGTAATTGATTCATTCACAGTGCCGGGAGCCCAACAAACAAATTCGCATTATTCTTATGCTAATTCTGATGCGATGCTGTGCGAAGATATATTGGAGCAGCATTTGAGGCTGGCTAAGAACATTTGTATTGGATTTTTATTTATTTGGTGTGCGTAATTGTTTTAATTTAATTAAGCAAGACATGAATACTTTAAAAGCGCAATTTGCTGTTGGTAAACGAGTGTTGATAAACGACTAATTATAACAATACTATTGCTAAAGTGTTGATAAACAACAATTTTTTTGCTAATTCTGAAAAAATTGTTATCATAGAATAAATAACTTTGCCATGCTTCGCTATTGGAAAATAGTACATCTTATAATATTTATAGTGCTTAAGTGTTGGTAAACAATATAACCACCTCCAACCAATCCACCTTCTATTTGCTCTATGTACAAATATAATCACATTAATACACATTTACATACATTATTCAGTCCCATATCTTAATTGTTAGTGTTGTCTCTTTAAGAAAAAAAAAAGTAACGGTAAGCAAAACAGTGTTGTTAAGTCACATAACAGATCTTTCAATTACAACAAGCCGGAGAGCATTTAAAAAGCAATTCCATTGGGGACTAGGAAAAAAAAAATAAATAATTAGTGGCCATTGCATAAAGATAAAAACTAAATTAGAGGCTAATTTTCTAGCTGACAGAGCTGGCCATAAAAAGCGAGTGGAGCCAAATGCGAAAACTGGAGCAAGCGCCTAACCTAGACGACGGCGGGGGTAAGAGGGAGGCACTGGATGCGATTCGGGTATCTGGTAAATAACTCAATTGAAATGCCAACGGAGCTGACACGCGGGCGACAAGAAATTGAAAAATTAAAATTGAAATTGCGCAAAGTAGACGCAAAAGAAAGAGACAGAGAGTGGCAGACATATACAGAGGGCAGACAGAGAGGGATACAGACAAAAGAAACAATCGAAAAGGTTAGTTACCACAGCTCGTAAACTAATTAGAAAACGACAGCAACAGCGGCTAATTGCTTGCGATGAGAAACAACAACAACAAAAAGGCTAAAAATAAAGCTAAAAACTAAAGCTGAATTTAGATTCATTTGAGGCCAGAAAGAGAGCGAACCAAACGAACGAGCAAGCCAGAGCGAGCGAGCAAGACAGAGAGAGGGAGAGAGAGAGGGAGAGAGAGGGAGAGAGCTGGCGAGCAGCTGGCGATTGGCGATTGGCGCAGGTGCAGGCCGAAAGCTTGGGACTGGCGCTTAGCTGACGTCGCAGCTAGGCGCACAGGTGGCTTACACAAGCTCAAGCCATGAGGTGAGGTGACTCAACAACAACAACAGCAACAACAACAACAACAACAGCAACAACAATTATCGCAGTTGTGTTGGCAGGCGGCTCTGGTATTGATATTTGTTTGCTATTTGCCGCTTTGCATTAGCCGACATTTAAGCACGGCTATCGATTTAATTTGAACCCGTCGCATAAATTTCAAACGATTTTTTGTTAGTTCTTTTTTTCATTCATTGTTTTTTTTTTTGCTGCTCTCCAAAAGTTCCACCCGCGTGCATAACAACCTCAGTTGCGGCTACAGTTGCCAAAATAGTTAGGGTATTTCTAGTGCCGAGTAAAAATATTTGAATAAAAAATCGATTAATATTTATTTAATATATTTTTATTATTTGTATTTATATATTTTTTTATTATTTATATATTATATTTACACATGATATATTTATTTTTAATATATATATATGTATAGATATGGTCAAAATCTTGATTTACATATATTAATATAGAGAATATTATTTATTATTATATTAAATATCAATTCATCTTGCTTATATGCAGTTTTTTACGTTCATACACATAAATAACTCATGACTAATTTTTCTCACTGTTTACCATATTCTTAAGCAGTTCGCTGCAAATCTCATTCATGCATTTGGCTTCAAGTCGCCACCGATTTCGCTCAGTGTTTGCTTTAGCTGGCATCCATATTTGAACAATTTGTTAACTGCACCTAGTCGCGAGTGCAGCAGCCTCTCGTAAATCTTGGCCCAGTCGGCAGGTTGACAGATTCGTTAAATTTTATACATAAGCGACGGCTGCCTGCCACTCCCCTCGCCTAGCCAGTGACCCTGCCCCTGCCTCTGCCACTGCCTGTTGCCTGAGGCTAATTTGCGCTTTTTTGTTGCGTCAAATGTCGCCGAAATGTTGGCCACGTTTGTTGTTGTTGTTGTTGCAGCAGCTGCTGTTGTTGTTGTTGTTGTTGTTGTTGTTGTTGCCATGCGCCATTTCTTGAAGTTTTTATGAGCGCAGAGATCAAAGTTCAGCATGCCAAATTATATGACGGCGTGCGCTATATATATCTACTATTTTTCGTAGGCGTTTATAACGCGTGTCTCGCAGACTGCCAATCGATGCGATTCGCCCCGACTCGATTCGATTTGTATCTGCAAAAGGCGGGCAGCCAATTAAGCAATACACTAACATAGACTCCCAACTTTCGAGAGTTATTTCATCTATAATTGAATAGTCGTGTAACGGTTTACATCCAACATCGAAATATCTATCAAGCGAATGTTGTATATGATGACAAGTCTAAAGAGCATTATTACTTAACTTTTTTGTATATTTTTCGCCGTCTCTATATCTCTCTAGTTATCTCTCTATCGATCTGACTCTCTATATCTGCATATCGCGCTCTCTCTCTCTCTCTCACTCACTCTCTATATATAACTCTTTATATTAATAAATATATAAATCTCTCTCTCTCTATCTAGCTTTTCCTCTCCCTGTCTATCTCTCTCTCTCTCTATCTATCCATCTCATTTTTTCTCTGTGACACCTTCTTACTCTTCTCTCATTCTGTTTCTTTCTCTCTCTGTCTATCTCTCTATATATACATATCATATATCTCTGACTATCATTCCCCCTTTTCCACTCCCCCTTTTCCACTCCCTCTCTCTTTCTATATAGTTCTTTTACTATTATTTACATTCTTTCTCTCGCTCTCTCTCTCGCTCTCTCTCACTCTCTCTCTCCCCCTCCCTCTCTCTCTCTCTCACACCCTTTCCTTTTATATATATATGAAATTGAAACACTGTAATACCCACCCAAATTGAGTAACCCATTATTATCTAAAATAGTTTCAACGCCAACGACAGCAATACAACTCTATAAGATACGAGCTGCTCCAAAAGTCTCCACAATTATGTAATGGCATCTGCAAATCGGTCAACTATGCCAATGCCCAATGGCCAAGGAAAATCTTTACTCCGCTTCTGTCACATCTGGCATGAGTAATAGCAACCGCAGTCCGGCTCAGTCAAGGTTTTGATACACCTCAGCTTCCGCTGGCAGCTGTCAAAGACAAATTGTTCAATTGGCCCCGCTCAAAAAAAAAAAAAAATTAAACAAAAACTGAAGCGAGACGAGCCACAAAGAAGAAAAAATGAAGCAAACAAACAAAAACGTGAAAAACCTATAAAAATAAAAATGTCCAAATGAAACTTGATGTTTCTTAAAGGCAACCTTCAAAATGAGCATTGAAACGAACGTGCGATGCAGTTTTCCGCAATGCGACGCCGCCGCCGCCGCCGGCTGAGCGAGCGAGCGAGAGAGGGAGGCAGATGCTGCTGCCAGCTTCAATGGCAGACAGAGAGAGACAGAGTGTGGGAGAGGGAGGAGCAGAGGGAGATGACGAGCAGCTAGAGACGAGTCGCGCAAGTTTTTGGGGCGTGGGTTGCAATCAACAGCAACAACAACAACAACCACAACAACAACACAGCTAACAAGCAGACGGCAGCAGGTGTGTGCCACAATTATTGACTGACTGACTGATTGACTGACGGACGAACTGAGAGTCGAATCGTCAGACAGATATGACATTGCAATGCCGTCTCATCGTAGACACACAAGCGAAATGGATTTTTAATTTTTTTGTTTTGCTAAGCTACTTAAAAGACAACAACAACAACAACAACTGCAACTACAGCCATAGCAATAACAACAATTGTGAATAGAAAACTAATATAAAATATGGAAAATTTTCAGTTCATATTTTTTGTTGTTTTGCGCAACAATAGATAAACAAAACAATTAAGGCACGTGCACTGCCGGAGCCGTAGCCGGAGAGTCGAAGACTCAGGGAGTCGTAGCGTCTCGTTCGGGGTTAAACCTCATCGACAGCCCTGAGCCGAACGGCCGAACAACCCAATCAAAGTGTTATCTGGCCCATCAACCCAACAACCCCAAGGATCTAGACGTTTAGCTCAATCAAATTCTGCTTTACGCTCTTAACTGATGGCGAACACGTTTTAGCATTCAGCCGGGTCCGTGGGGAAATCTTGTGCCGCATCTTCCTCCGCGCTGCATAATTCATAAATGTGACGTAGTTTGGGGGTGTTGCATGAGCCGTAGCAACAGCTTACGTTGCTATGCCATATGCCGCAAAGTGTTGCACGCGGCGTATGCGTAATTTAAGCCCTGCTCTAATTGAGTTGGCAACATGCAGCAGCGCACATCGGTGGTGCAACAGCGGGGCAACAGCGGGGCAACAGCTGGGCGGCCATGGGGAATTATTAGGTTACAATTTGATGCCGAGTCGCCTGACAATTATGACAGATGGCTGCTGCTTGCTCTTGCTCTTGCTGCTGTTGTTGTTGTTGTTGTTGTTGGACTGGCAGCTTCTCAAGTGCTTGGCTGCGCTTTTGGCATGTGGCATGCGGCCTGTGGCACGACAGGCGCGGCACTACGTCTGCGTCTCACAGCTCCAGCTCGAGCCTCAATTTCAGCTTGCTTTTTGCAGTCTCAGCCACATGTCATGATTGCTTTTTCGTCGTGGGTGTATGTGAGAGCGTGTGTGTGTGTGTGCGTGTGTGTGAGTGCGTGTGTGTGAGTGAGTCATGGTACGTGCTACTGTGCAAAAAGTTATTAAATTTTTATAGGCCGCATGTGCGCCTTTCTTTAAGCAGGTTTCCTCTTTTTTTATGCCAGCCACTCCTTAACTCTTAATGGCTGGCTAAATGGAGCAGAGGGCGGGGCTGAGGTGGTGGGGCACAAAGGGTTCACGTGTCGTACGTGGCCGCCATTAGCGTAAACATTTACGGATGCGTTCTTGAGTGCCAGCCAAATTGCTGGCAAAATTATACGAAATTTGCTCAACGGGTCAACTAAATAAGTTGAATTTGCCAATTTTCCACAAATGCTGTAAATTTTCCATTTAGGCAAAGGCAAGGGGGCAGGGACACAGAAGGGGGGGGGGTCGTGTGGATGAGTAGGTAAGACAAATAGAATTTGTGTGTGTTTTGTGACTTGAATCAAGGCAAAGTACAGTGGAATGAGCTGATATCAAATGATTTTTAGGGTGGGTTAGGTAAAGAAGTAAAAGACGATAAATAATATAAATAAATAATATTATAAATAAAAGAATATTAGAATATTAGATATTCTACATAACCATTTAGTTTAAACCCAAAGTAGCAAAGGCTTTCAGGCAGACTTATGTGTCCTATTTACTTTTTTACATATGTATATGTATTACATATATTTATATTATATACATTACTATAATAACTATTCTAAGATAGATAGTTTTTTAAATTTTGCTTTGTTTTCTTTTAGTTCACAGTTCGTTTCATGCTTCATAATATTTTTAAGCTCATTTTAAACTCAATTGCTATTTCAATTACCTACTTGAAATACTAAAAACTCTCAAATAGAGTTCCTGATCTTCTCATCTGACCTTGTAGAAGCTCATATGCCGCAGCGTAGCTTTTGTGCACTGATTGTCAGGCTGCTGCCCATGGTGGATGTCAAGTGACCCACTGGTCGGTGCCAAAGCAAACAGAGCCACAGCCTTAGCCGCAGCCACACGGCCACACGGCCACAGCTGTAGTCGAGCGATATGATCAAAGTGAACAGACAGCTCGGCTTCCATATGTTGTTTGCCAGCCGCCAAATGGGAGGTGGCTGTGGGCGAGTGGTGGTGTGGTGGGGTGTGGCACGCTGTGGACTGTCAGGTTGGGTGGGGACTGTGGTGCATCAACGTCAACAACATCATCATAAATGGCGATGCGATGCAATGCGATGCCATGCAGTGGGGCAACCTACTTACTGCACAGTTGCAGCTGCTGCAGCTAAAAGCATCAATCAATGGCTCAGCTTTGTCTATGCCACTGCCCGAGTGAGTCTGTTGCAGTGAGCGCCATCTATTGGCAGCTGGCTGACACTAAACAATGATGTTCATGAGCAGAGAGATCAGTTCAGTTCTCGCCTCGACGCTCTGCCACTCAATGAAATTTCCATTCAGCTTGACACGCGGCCTAATGAATTTCAATGAAACACTCACAGACACACACACACGCAAACACTCTGTTAAATTTACGTAACGTTAAATTTCGTATAATGAACATCTGTGCAAACAGCGCTCAAATACATGTACATACAGATGTACATACATACATATGTGCCCCAACCCCGGACACACAGTCTGGCCCTGGTCAGTTGAACTGCGCTTCTGCCGCAGCAGTAGGCAGTAGCACATCCGCATCTCATCTCGCTGCTGATAGTCGTCAGCAGCATCATCATCATCATCATATTTATGATCATGATGAATCCGTTGTGCTCCAATTTTCACAGCTGGCCGTTTTGGCGTGCTAATGAAATCGAGCGCGTTTTTATTTGTTTTTATGGCATTTGTCAGCGCCGCGCACCGACGGACAAACGGCCAAACGGACGGACGCATGCACACTCGAATGTATCGAGTACAAAAGTATCGAGTATAAACTGTATGCAATGCAGCTGTAATTGAATCGCGGCGTGTGGCTTAATTGAGTCCAAGACACACACACACACACACACACACATACACACACAAAATCAACTGCAAAAGAAAACACAAAACAAAAACATCGAAAAAAAATCGAAACAACAACAACAAAACCCACTGACAGACTTGTCCGTCAATTCGCCGCACGCTGTCCATTCGCCGTGGCCACCAGCGTCGATCGGCACTCAAAGATCAAGCCGGAGCCTCGCAAATTAGCTGAATGTGCCTCGATATCGCGATCTACATAGATCTTGGCGATCTCTGCTGTCGATCGCATGCAAATTTTCTAATTGTTATTAACAATTGCCGCTGGGCATAGTTAAGCAATTAAAAGACACCAGACGTAAATGCAGACGGTAATAAAAGCCGTTAGTTTTGCCTTTTTTGCTTTTGGCCGCTCGAACACAATTTGTCGGACTTTTGATTGGGCTGAGTACAGAGGAGTAGAGGGCATGGCTGACTATGTAATGCAAGTTGTAACAGGCCGGGAATTGGGAATATATATAAATTGTATTATAAAATTTTAAAATTATTAATAAATGACTTTGCCCAATTTTTTTTTCCTTTATTAAGTAGAGTCTTAAATAGACTGTAATTATTCATAATTTATTTAAATTATCCAAGTATGACAATAAATAAAAATTGTATTATCTCATTTATAGCATCGACTCCAATAAATTACTCAATTATAGCGCAGGGTATTTCATAGTGACATCTTTGCTTACAAAGTTTATGTCTTTTTGTTTCTTTCTAGTTTGCTTTTCGATTGAGTTTTCGTTTTCGAATTAGCTGTGGATTATGTCATGCAATTAACAATGGCACATTGCGCATTGCCTTTGTTGTTACTGTTGTTGTTGTTGTAGCTACCGCATTTCGGCTTTGTCAGTGGCACGTTTTGCACTACGTTGCAAAACAAATGCTCGCACAGGCATTCCCATTCGCATTCGCATTCGCATTTGCAGTCGCACTCGCACTCACGGCTCGCTATTCGCTTTCGCATTCGAATTCGCACTCGTTCTCAAATTTGGCTTGGAATGGCAATTGCAGTCGACGATGTGTTGCGTGCACTTTGTGAACTTTTGTGGTTGCCATTTGTGCAGCTACCGTTGATTAACAGTTGTTATTGTTGTTGCTGTTGTTGGTGCGGCATGTAATTAAGCAGCATTGACATGTCTAGTTCGAGTTCGAGTTCGAATTCGACAACTGAGCACTGAGCAAATTGACGTAAGCGCATGCGTCAGCGTTGATTGATGCGGGCATTTATTATGCACAGCAGGAGTGAGAGAGTTGTGTGTGTGAGAGAGATAGATAGTGAGGGGGAAGAGAGCGAGGCTAGGTGTAACACGGTTCGGCAATCTGTGATCTCCGCAGCCGCCGGCAGAGCAAGTGAGCTCGACATCTGGCTGGGCGTGACTTTGGCATTGTCGTCAGCTAATGCTAATGTTGTGTGACAAACGCATACTTGAGTGTGTGCGCGTGTGTGTGTGTGAGTGTGAGAGGGAGACTGTGTAAGCATGCCAATGTGTGTGTGTTAAGTTATGTCAAGGCTATTTGTAGGAGCGCTATCATCAACACCATCTCATTGTTAGGCAGCGACACCTGTTGGCGAGTCCAACTAGCTGAGGCTAAGTACACATTTTAATTTGAAACATTTATTAAATATGTTAATATATTACATGTTTTACAAATAATAATGACTAAATGTGAATTGATTTGTATTTGGCACGCTGAATAATGTAAAAATTATGTTCAAAAATCTTAATATCAACTGACAGGCATATTAATTTCCAATGTACTTGTTTGTTATCTCTCAGAAATCAAATTTGTGTAACAACTCCACATTCTTAATTAAAATGAGCTAAACAAAATGTGAACAAAATGTGAAACGGCTTAATAACGAGTTGTTGCCTTGTTAATATTCAATATAGCATATACTATAGGTACATATATGTATATGAATATATTTAAATACCCTATAGAGAGATCACTGATAATCAATATCCGCTTGAAGTGCGAGCTCTTCACACTGGCCACAGTTTAGGTAGTGGTGCCACCACATCGCAATTAGTGTAAAAGATGTTGGCCAGATATCTACGATATGGAGAAATTCAGCTAGAACTAATACTACTAATTGGCCCAATTCTCACTTTTTTCTCCTGACAGAGACCGAGGGAGCCCACGCAGCTATCGAGGTGGAAACGGACCGGACAGCTCATAAATAAACAAAAAACTACAAAAAAGCAGCGTGCAACATGAGCAACAAGAAACAGAACAAGCTGGCAACATGGGTGTCAGACAGGCCGAGTAGGTTTTATATGCAGATGCGATCAAGACGACGCCTGCGGATCACGTTGCCGGTGGAGAGAGCGGAGATGGGACGACTCTAGAGAGGAGAGGCGAGAGCGGAGAGTCGTTCCGGTACGTGTGAGCTGATATGTTGGGTGGTCTGTTCCAAATCAATTGCGGCCCTCCGTAGCAAAAAGCATAACGAAGGCAGCAGAGCGAGAGAGTGGGCGAGGGAGATGGGGGAGAGAGAGAGGGAAACGAAGCCCACAGGATGGGGCAGTTTTGTTTATTTTGCATAAATGTTGCCCCAAATATTGCAGCTGTAAACACATATAATGAATGCCAGCGATCGAAGCTCGATGATGATCAGCTTGGAGCTCTGCGACTTTTTGCTTCAATAAATATTTGTTTAAAGTTCCGCACTCCCTGGAGCAGAGGCAGAGGCAGAGGCAGAGGCAGTGGCAGTGGCAGGGGCAGGGGCAAGTGGCAACTGGAGAGTGGCAAGTGGCCGAGCGCTCTGCATGCGCCCACACACGCCCAGTCATTGCGGCTTGGAGTGGACCACCAGGCAAGATCGATGGATGTTGCAGCTGCTGCTGCTGCGGCTGCAAATATGCTAAGTGCTCAGTTCGTTCGCGTCTTCTTCTTCTTCTTCTTCTTCTTCCTCTGATTGTTGCTGTTGTTGTTGGCTGTTTCTGTAAACAATTGGGGGCAGACGAGCTGCAAACATTTTATTGGCTACGCTTGTGTTGCTTCATTTTTATTGAGTTTACTTCAAACAGTCGGCACTCCACACTCCACATGCCACATGCCACATGCCGCAAGCCGCACGCCACTTCATAGTGCCACACAACGCCCACAGCCAACAGCAGCCGGCGCATCTCTTTTTTCAACACCTTCTTATAGGCTGCCACACATCTGCTGCCGAAGACGCCGATCGAGAAATCTCTGCCCCAAACAAGAAACTTTTCATAATTTCGATTCCACTTTGATTTCTTATCGATTAATTGTATATACACACATACATACGTACATACAAACATGCATATGTATGTGCTATAAGAGGCATATACATATGTATATGTATGATTAACATGTCTTGTGTAGTGGCTGCCCCTTCGTCAATGCGTGGCATGAAGTGCTGCCCTGTGTTGATGTTGTTGAAAATTCAACAACCCAAAAAAAAACGTTTGCTGCCACTGCGATTTGTTTGGGTGGCATGTTCAGCCTCAGCCACAGCTGCTTGAAACTGCCACAAAAAAACCTAAAAAAAAATGAAATAGCGGGAAATCGGAAATCTGGGCATCGTAGCTGTCGGCACAGCTCTGGCCATGTGCTTTATCCAAGTTGTTGTTGATGTTTGGCTTCACTTTTTTCTCTTTTGGCTGAATCATTTTTGACAGAGCTGTGAAATGTTTATAAGTAAATTTCCCGGCCAAAACAATCAAACGAAGTTGCATTCATTAATATAGAATATCTTTCTATTTCTGCTTAAAATTCAACCAAGGTCTCAAATCTGAAATATAGAAACAGAAGCGCCTAAAAGCTAATATAAGCTCAGTTTAAATTTTATGCAAATTTGTAAACATTAATAAAGAAATATTTCTGATAAAAATAAAAAAATTAGTTGGCTATATAAAACTCATTTCAAAAGTTCTCTCAACAAAAAATCGATAAAATATTAAACTCATAGTAAAAATATTAAAAGCAACCCGTAGCCCACGCGATTTATAATAAAAACGCTTCAAACCGTCTTTTATGTTACTTTTATGTATTCATATTATTTAAAAAATAAAAATATTAGTCTACAGTGACCTGCTCCAGGTGAGGCTCGAACTCACAACCCCGGCATAGCTCATACACAATAGTACTGATTATAAGTACCGTGCGCTAACCAATTGCGCCACTGGAGCTGTTGCTCGGTGCCTGCCAAATGCGCATGTAAAGCGGAGAGCCACTGAGAACTAGAATATTTGCTGAGCGAATTCTGATTCTCGCGCATCGCTCTCTTCCACTCACTCTCACTCTCGCTTTCCTGTTTTCTTACTCATTCTCAATCATTTTGTGGCACGCTGGTCGTGCGTGTGTTTGTGTTCTCGAGCATGTGTGTGTGGTTGTATGCCTAACGTTTGAAATTTGGTTAATTCGTGTTAATTCGCAGCGGCAGCAAAGCTGATAAGAATGTATGCTTATATAAAATTCATTTTAAAACCCAATAAATTGAGTCATTGAGAGCATGTAGTGCCGGCTAATTGATGCAATAGTCTATCGACAATCGGCAATCGGCATCACAACAATATTAATTATAAATATGTATTAATGCATTGAAAAGTGAAATTAGTTTAGTAACAGTTTTTACTTTCAATGGACCGGCGATTTAACCCTTGCACAACTTAAGTAAACAATGTAAATTTTATGCTTTTCACTTTCGTTGCGAGAACAGGTGCAGGTTTAGCGGCTATTACGAAAAGCCCGTTAAAATTGCAGCGACATCAGATCCAGCTCCCAGCTCCAGTTGGCACAATGCAAAACGTTAAACAAAACAAAAAATGAGAAGAAAAAAAATAATAAAACAAGAGCAAACAGCAACAACAAAAACAGTTACAATTCGATTTCAAATGAATTGCAAAATGCAGCGAAAACAATAGAGTGTGCGGGAATGTAGAGCGAGGGAGAACGCGGCGAAGCGGGGCGAATAAGCTCAAGCTCAACTGTGCACTGTGTACCGAGCACGGCGAGTACTTTTGCGGCGATTACTGAGAAAATCAAGCTCGGAGTCAGTCAGGAAATGCAAATTGCGCTAATTACGTTGGGCATAAAGCGTTGCGATATTTACTGTTGTATGCGCTGTACTTGCTGTTGTTGTAAGTGTTATTGCCATAATCGTTTCTAACTGAATAAAAATAAAATGCAATGGACATAAAGTACCCTCACACACACTCATACATACATATATGCATATGTATAGCTAAGTGCAACAACAACAACAACAACAGCAACAGCTGTGACAAATGACCATTGTATGACATTAATAATAATAATTTAATGCTGGAAAAACGATTTCGCAATGGAAAAAACTTAGCGAAGCGCGCAAAAGCCAAATCCCTTGTCATGTCATGCTGCAATTAAACAAAAGCAGAAAAAAACGACGACGACAACAACAAAAACAATTATAAATGAAAAGCGACAACAGACAGTCGGACATTAAACAGTTAATAATACTAGCTGACAATTAATGATGTATGTAAAATCTGACCTCAAAAAAGAAATACAACTATCTGTGCCACATCGCGTGGCGCCTGACATGTGTATAACTGTAAGCGTAAACGAAATCGAATTAGAGTCCAATCAGAGAAACACACACGAGTCTAAGCGTCGCATATCAGCTGTAATGTTTTTCCATGTTCAAGCTTCCATCTCCAGGCAGCAGCTTTTAGGTGGGCGGTGGGCGGGGTTGCTGACTGGCGCCAATGAAATCAAAACAACGATAGGAGCAAAAACAATTCGAGGAAAAAACACCAAGCTCTACTATAAATAATAATAATAATAAACAATAACAAGACTCAACAACAAGATCTTAGAATATGAAATGAAACATTACAATATAACAATACTATATATAGCTAGATAAAGCAACAAATCTTTAAATGGAATTAATGTTTACAGATACGATCGAAATACAAGTTATTTTTACTGCTTTAAGCTGAACAGAAAATAGAATCCCCTTAAAATTCGCAGAAATTTATTTCAAATGCTTTTAAAGAAATATCAATGCAATCTATACATATAAAAATATGACGCTAATGCTCTATGAAGTGATCTTAAATTAGGTCTAAAAATAAAAACCGTAAAATTGAATTAAAATTTTATAGCCCAATACAAAGAACTTTTTGTTTGGGATTAAAATATAAATTTCATAATCAAATTAATTTGAATAGAAATTGAAATTTATAAATGAAAAACATTATGAATATAAATAAAAAGCACTTACAAATAAAAATAAATATTAAATTATCAAGTCATTAAAATTTCAAATTCAGACTTTAACGCTCTAAAAATACTTACAAGATGTTTATCTTTAAACAAAAAAAATATTCAGCTGTGCTTTTAATATTTTTTCAAAATGTGCTTTTAAACCAATTTTATAATTATTTATGAATCGCTTTTTTTCACGTTTTATATGAGTCATAAAACTTATCTTAAAATTGCTGTTTATCAATTAAATCATTTAAGCAACGGCGCCCTCTTTTGTCTGCCTTTCGCATTACTTCTTATCAACTCCAATTGCAGTTCCAGCGTGGAAATTAAGATAAATTCCAAGCCCACGCTGCACAGCGACTGATGAACGTAGTCATGCATGCTCACATGAATACATACATACATAGTAAGTACGTACTTACATACAAACACATTCATGTATGTATGGGTCACCCAAAACACAGCTAGCTTAATCTCTCTCAAGTACTGCATTAAGATTAGACCTTGTTTTTATTGTCTTAGCCACTTGCATGTCTATCATTGTTGTTGTTGTTTGCTTATCAGCTGCAGTCGCCGTTGCTGCTACTGCTACTGCTGACTGCACTTGTAGCGCCACTTTCGGTTTTATTTGCTAACGCTGCAGTTCGAGTTCGAGTTCGACTTCGACTCTCCAAGTTCGCTTGACTTAAAGCACGGCGAAATTGTTGCTGGGCTGGAAGTGAAGATTCATTGTGTTGTTGACACAGCTGCAGTTGCTTTTGCGCTGTTGAACTTTGCAATGTTTGCGCTGGCAGCTACTTTTACCTCAGGGCCAGCCTGCGCTGCCCACTTCATCATCATCATTCCAGCCGCAGGCACTCTATGAAGGCGAAAACAAAACAACAAAACAAACGTACAATGAGCTTTAGAGAACACGCCTGCGTGGCTAGCTTGTTTTGCTTGGTTGCTCTTTCGCACTGTCGCCCCCGCGCAGAGGCTGTCTCGCTTGCTCGCTCGCACGCATACGCACATGTACACGCACACGCACACAGTTACAGCAGACACTTTGCATGTTATTTGTTTCGTTTATTTGACTTTCTCATTAACTTTTGCTTACTCTGGGTCGCTCGGCTCTTCTCTTTTTTTTTTCTTCTCTTATATTTTGTTGTTTTTGTTTAACTGAAAGTTGCCGCAAGATTTGTATGCGCACCTGATCAAACTTCACGTTCACGTCATTTTCATTTTGCCGGCTTGTGGGAATTATTTTGTTGATCTTGTGATTTGCCAAGTTTACACGCGTATTAGTATATGTATTTGTATGTATGTGGCAGAGTGTGCGTTTGTATGCGTGTAAATATTTGTTACGCCTAAGCTTAGGCCTAGACTTTGAGCCTAGACGCAGGTGCCGCAATTAAAGTCTATTAAGCTGAATTTATAACCTGCAGCCGCAATGGTTATAAATTTAAAAATTTAGTCAAATTAGCGCAGCGACGACTGCAGCCGCGTAAGTCGCTTTAAAAAAGTGCAAAGCAAGGCGTCTAGCAGCCCCAACGATTGCGAGTTCGAGTGTGAGTGTGAGTGTGAGTGCGAGTGCGAAGGCGAGTGCATTGCAGGTGTTTGAACTCAAATGTCAGCCAAATGTCGACGCGTCGCTAAGGCGAATGCTAAGGCAAAGGCGAACGGGGCGAATTCGGGGGATGGGCTAAATAATTGGGCGACAGACGCTGACGCTGCTTCGCTGCTGCTGGCAGTAAACATAAAATTTGCGAATGGCGATCGCACGGCGCGTGCAATAAGAAATGCAAAACAAACAGTTTTTCGATATCACACCTACATACACACACTCAATGCGAACAATTGAATGCGTTCAGGAGTAAAAGTATGTCACACTCACACACACGCACGCTTGCATACAAGCGCACAGTGCCAGAGCGTGAAAGCTCTCTTGAGAGAGCGCAACTGGAAAGCAGCAAATGTCTACATTCCAATTGGGGTGCAGCAGCCGAAGGGCGTTGACATTTCGAGGGCAAAAGCAAGATACATAAGCAGTGACTGTTCGCCCTCTCAACAATCTCTCTCTGTCTCTAACTCTGTTTCGCTCTCCCTCCGTTATGGATTGAAATTTCCAGTGTCAGTTTCCAGTGCGCTGATTTGTGCCTGTCGGTTGGCCAATTTTTGTATGTGCGCCGCATTTGAATTTCAGTTTCGTCAACTTAATCAAAACGGCGGCCCAGTTGGCGCTGACGCCGACGTCGGCGCCGGCGCTGGCAAAACGAGCTGGTGACAAATCTGCAACTGCAGCGACAGCGGCTGCGGCAGCCGTGCCCATTGTGTTGCACCGCCTGCCACGGCATCTGCATGTGGGCGTCGTTTTGCGGACGCCGATTTTGAATTTGATTTTTGGGCCTGTCTCATATGTTCCGTGGCGATGGTGGGTCAAATGCCTGGCCAAAAGGGTGTGACGTTTGTTTCATTTGATTTGGTTCTGTTGTTGTTGTGTTTTTTTCTCTCTCATTCTTTTTTTTTTTTTTTTTTTTTGGTGACTGTCTTTGGCTTCGACATCGAATTCGAATTTCGAGCTGCGGCTCCGTGTGGCCGCATGTGGGCTTAATTTATTTTGACTTTTGGCCATTTAGCTTGAGATTTATCTGGCCTAAACTATGCGCCGAGCCAACAGCAACAATGACAACATTTCGGAGTCGCCTGTTGACGCGTGGATTTAATGTGCCAAATGCGAACTGCGAACTGCGAGCGGCTGTTCGCTCAGCCTGTTAACGGATTAGAGCCTGGGTGGGTCTCCATCTGGCACCATAAACCATTTCTTGACACGCCCGTCAAATTGAGTTGTCACCCATAAGAAACAGTTCTCAGTGCTCAGTTCTCGGTTGTCTGTTGCTCATGTTCCCGGGATTAGCGATAAGGGAATCATTCCAGACCCAGACAACATTTCAGAAACTCTGCATTATTTATCATAAATTTTCAGACGGAACTTCCAAGATTCTTTGTGATTTCGGCTAAAATAAATTAGATATTCAAGTTTTTTGGCTATTCATGGAATATTTCTCAAAAGCTTCTGGAATAACTATAATATAGGTTAGGTAAGCTATAATCTATAAGGTAATGTCATCAGATTGTATCTGTCTTATACGAATATAATGATCATATGAAATTTCAAAGACAGGCCTGGAATATTCCATATAATATAAGTTAGATCCGATTTCTTGAGCCACTGGAATACTCTTTATGTCAGTTATTTAAAGAATCCATATAAATACTATATAACATCTGTTTTTCATCAACTGTTAACTCTTTTTCACCACTCATAGAGTAAACAACAAATTTTGTCACATTTCCCTTCCATTTCAACTCAAGTGTCTAAAACTCTTCAAGTCTTCCAGGCTGGAAATCTGGCATCTTTCAAACAACAAAAAATTGCTGACAATTTGTGTATCCGCTGTCTGTTTGTTGGGCTCTTGTTGTTTATGCAGCTAACTGCGGGTGCGTCTAATGGTTCAATCAGCGGCAAATTTTCCAATCAGTTCCCACATTAATTATGCCACAATTAAAAGACGACTACGAATAGGCTGAGGCTGGAGTCTGCGGAGTCGGGGCGCGGGAATTCCACTTGAATGGCTGTCAATAGGGCGAACAATGCGCCACTTGAAGTAGGCACAGCAGAAGAAGAGGCAGCGAGAGAGAGAGAGAGAGACAGATTTTGAACCCGAATGGACCTTAGCCCGCATGTGTGAGCAGCTATTGACGCCCTCGCTTTCTACTCATCTCTCTCGCTCTGTCTCTCTCACTGTGCCTGTCATTGTCGCCGCCGTTGACCTCCGGCGTGGACAAATGCCCACACAGCTGTGTAGCTCTGCTGGCTGCTCTGCTCCGGTCTGCAAAGTGTTTGCAAACTGTGCGCAGAGAGGCGGCTAATTTCGTAGAAATCACAGAGCGTGATAGACACAGAGAAAGAGAGAAAGAGAGAGAGAGAGAGCGAGGTAAAGTAGAGGCAGACAGGCAAGAGCAGCGTCAGCAATTGGACTGGGAACGGGTGGGCATTGTCAGCGTTACGCATTTCCTCTCAGGTGTGCCGATCTGTCCGTCCGCCCGTCCGTCTGTCTGTCTGTGTCGGTGCCAAACAAAAGCGTTAAAAAGTAGGTGCAGCTGGGGCAGCGGCCGTTGCGGCTGCGGCGGGATCGCAATCGGGATTAATGAGCAACAGTCGCAGACAACAACAACAACAACAACAACAACAACAACAGCTACAAAGTGAGTGGGAAAATGGAAAGGCCGCTCATTGAGCAAACAAACAGCAAATAAGCAACATGTAAGAGAACTATGAGAGCGATAATGTGGATAACCGTTTAGATACCCTGTATAAGATATAAAATATAAAATATAAAATATAAAATATAATATATAATATATAAAATATAAAATATAAAATATAAAATATAAAATATAAAATATAAAATATAAAATATAAAATATAAAATATAAAATATAAAATATAAAATATAAAATATAAAATATAAAATATAAAATATAAAATATAAAATATAAAATATAAAATATAAAATATAAAATATAAAATATAAAATATAAAATATAAAATATAAAATATAAAATATAAAATATAAAATATAAAATATAAAATATAAAATATAAAGAGTATACATTTATGCATAAGGTTATGTGAAATGAATGAAATGAACATTCTCTACATTGTGGCCCTTCTATGCGATTCTCAAGAAGTTAAGCAAGTACCACAAATGTGGATGGCACTCTAAAAAGAGTGAATATTAGGTAAAAGTGCTATAGTGGAGTGATATACCATGATCAAATAGATAAATGCAAGATTACAGATGAAGTAGGTGCTAATAGAGTCTAAGGAGAGTCGCTTAGCTGCCCTATCCAGTCGATCTGTGCTTAGTAGAAATCTCTACTCCCAACAAATCTCTACTTTTTAAACTAGAACAGCCCACTGCATTCAATTACAGGGTATCATTACAGCTAAGCCGCGTTGCTGACTGAGCTGCTGGCTGCTGGCTGCTGGCTGTTAACTGGTTGACTGAGGTGAGCTGGTGGTGCGACCGGGACTGAGCTGGTGGCTAATGATGCCGCTGCTACGTGACGTTCGTTGCCAAGTGGCAGCAAAAGAATTGTTTCTGATATTTTTTCTCATTATGAATTGTGCCATTCTGTGGCAGACGTGGCAGCGTTTGTCGTCATGACTGCAATCGCCTTATCTGCCACTGACTCTTACTCTATCTCTCCCTCTCGCTCTCCGTCTCTTACTCTTTATCTTCAGCCGTATCTGTAGCTGCGACGCACCTCGTTTTCCGGCTTACGGTAAAGTCTGTTGACTTAGCCGAAAATGAAATGAGAGATAAGAAAATGCCGAGTGGAGGGCGGGCATAGTAGGCAGGGCAGGCGGCATCTTGCATGTTGTATGTTGCATGTTGCATGTTGCATGTGGCTGTGTGCAGCTTCTGTTTTGGCTCTGCTTTTTTTTTTCATATCCGTCATTTAATTGACGGCTCGAGGACTTTTCACAATAAATCATAAAGCCACGATGATTTGTTTGCAATTTAAATGCAAATAGCGACCACCCAACTAGCAGGAGGCAGAAGAAGACTCCGCTGGAGCTGAGCGGCAGAGGCATTGCAAAATTATAACTTAATTTCGAGCAACGAAAATGTTGGCAATCGCTCGAATTGCACCAGAAATCGCCTCAAGCGACAACTGGAGCGAACAACGGGGCGGGAGGCGGGAGGAGAGCGACGATGAATGTGGCCAAAAGTGGAAGCCACACAATGCGAGCCAATGCGACCACGGGGCATGATTTGTCTTCAAAATCAACTCACAGACCGAAGCGAACGAAGCTAACGAAAAAAAAAAAAACGCTCTCAACTTTGAACAAATGAATGCGAAATGCGAGATTTGCGAATCGATTGCCAATGATCGACCGAACGAATGAGCTGTAGCTGAGATTGAAGAGATTGAAATGGACAGAGATTATGATGATTAGATATGTTGTAAAATGCTTAAAATTAATGAAATCTATAAGGCCACTAGTTGTATCGCTTGACTAGCACTTATCGATAATTATCGATTAACAGAAACTCTTAAATATTACAGTTAGCTATGATTAAAGTGTTGATCGTCCAAAAAGCAGAATAATTTAAGTCAGCAGTTCTATAAATATTCACCACACTAAGTTATCGATAATTTCTGTTAGTCTGCTTAGGACTAAAAATGCGTAGTTATTTGTTTATTATTGGATAAAAAATATTTTTAAAATTATTCTAATATTTTCATAACCATTTTATGGCTGTTTTCCATATGAAAAATAAGTTATCGATTAATATTAAATATTATTTTTATAGCTCTGCCTTATAGTTTTATTGAGTTAGTTAAATATTCTTAGCTGGACTTGCGGGTATTACTGATTAACTACTTGCTAGCATTAGCTGTAAATGTTATCGATATACGTATAATATTAAGTTGACCAGAAAGAGAGTTAGCTTTATCGAATGAACTAATCTTAACCCTTAACCGAGAAGAACATAGCTTAATTTTCGTCTCATTAAATCTACCGATATATTCATATATTTGCAACAAAACTCAGGTATTTCAGGCCATCTTTACGTTCAGTCCGATCCACCCCGCATTTGGCGTGTAGGGCATTTGGGCAAAAGCCTGACTAAGCCCTGGCTGTAAGGGCAATTCCAAGAAACGCATTGCTTTGTATGACGTCTCCGGCTGTGGGTCTCAGTCAGCCGTTGGCAGATCAAGCTACACTCCAGGGCCCCAACCAAAGCCGGGCCCCAAATATTAATAAAACTCGTCATCGTCCAAAGGAAGCGCAGTCGAGCCCAAAAATACAAACGAAAGACCAAACCACAAAGCACACATAAAAAAGGCAGCCGAAAGAATGAGAAAAAAGTTATGCCACGCCGGTGTTCAACAAATTTCAATCTCGGCTCAAAGGCAAAGGCAAAAAGGCGGCCAGCAAGCAAAAGAAGCGACGGCAACAGAGGTTGGGGTGGGGGCAGCGGTAGAGGCAGAGGCAGGGGCAGCTTTTGAGGCAATGGAGACTGCTGTTGGGGCAAGATGCACGTGCAGCATTGAAATGCGCAGCGCGTTGTGCCCAAAGGATCTGCGCTAAATAAAAAGCAGGCAACCGAGACAGACGACCAAAGAGAGAGAGAGAGAGAGAGAGAGAGAGGAGCAGAGAGAGAGAGAGCGGCAAGGTAGTCGAAATGAATTGAAAGAATTCCTTGCGGGGCAGAAACGTCGACGGGCAACTCGTCTCGTCGCTGATCAAACGCAAAGATAGCCACAGCCGGGCAGACAAAGTACAGGGTATACAGGGGTGAGCGGAGGGAACGAGCAGGAGGAGGAGCAAGAGGAGGAAGAGGAGACGGTGCACAGGGTATCACAGGGGTATCTGGATTTGAGGCTTGGTCATTCGTTTTGACCAAAATGCGCCTAAGAATTTCTGTGGCTTCGCCTGCGCCTGCGCCTTTTGATTTCACAGCGTTCTCTTCAAAGAAGTCTTCACTGTATGTATGTGTGTGTGTGTGTATGAATAGTTTTTGGTTGAATTTGATTTTTTTTTTTTTTTTTTGGGGCTTTTTCAAGGCTTTTGTCGTTTGCCTTTGTTCTGGCCAGCGAGCTGAGGACGGCCACATTATATTACGATTTGAATTTCAGATTGAGTTTTAATAGCACCACCAGCCACACCGCCGCAGTGAAGTGGAGAGCGAAACCACACCTGCATTGAATGTGGTTCTGTGTTACTTTTCGCAGTTCTGTTGCAACTGCTGCCCAGCTTCACCCTCTCTCTCTCTCCCTCTATCTGCGCTGCAATCTTGTTTTCTCGCTCTCTTTTTTTTTTGGGCGCGTAGATCAGCTGCCACCGCCTCTTGCCACTTGCCTCTCGGCGCTGTGCTGCAACATTTCTGGGGTGTGAAATTTGCTCATAAAAGTAAAAAATGAAAAAATAACTAAAATAAAATTCAATTTCACGCTTTTTTATTAATTGGCCCAGCCGAGTCGAGTCGAGCTTTAGCATCGGCGTTAATGAGATTTTTGCACAGCGATTATGAGGCCCAATCCTCAATCTGCAATCCCCAATGCCCCCTCCGCTCTCTCCCTCTCTCACTCTCTCTCTCTCTCTCTCTCTTCTGTTCCTCAAGCTGATCGCAATTGAGCTCTTTTAGAGTTTGCCGACTGCGCTTGTTATTGCGCTTGGTGGATCCATTGATAGCGCTGCGCTAATTAGACAGCTGACAGCACGTTTATCACAGGGTATAGATTACATATACATGTATAGAGCGAGAGAGAGAGAGAGGGTATACAATACTACATATGCAGTTACATATGTATATACATTTGCCAAGTGAGATATTTGCATTAAGGATGAGGGTAATTGAAGCTAGACTCTATTTAAAAAAAAAGCTATTTAAAAATAAATATTATTAATTACTATTTATGTAAATAAAAAATGTATTAAATAAAAAATAAAAATATTTTTAATTATAATAAATATATTTAAAAATAAATATTATTAATTACTTTTTATGTAAATAAAAAATGTATTAAATAAAAAATAAATATATTTTTAATTATAATAAATATATTTAAAAATAAATATTATTAATTACTATTTATGTAAATAAATAATGTATTAATTAAAAAATAAATATATTTTTAATTATTATAAATAATTATATAAAATTCAATTGCATTATTAAAATACATAATTACCGTTAGATTTTGTTTTTAAAATTTATTTTTATTTTAACTAAATTCATTCAAAATATGTTAAATTTATAAAGAATATTTTTACAATTTATACCAAATTTAAGTAGCTAAAAATACAACATAAATAAGTATTTTAAAAGGGCTATAAAATATAAATGAATTACAGTAAATTGATCAAAAATAAATAAATGAAATAAAAAAAAATATATATATACATACATATATATATATATATATATATATATATATATATATAATAATTATGTATATTCCAAAATATATTATAAAACATAAATGCTTCATATTATAAGATATAAATAATTATTTGTAAAATAATTAAGTACTTTAAAATGTTTATTCAAAAATATATTATTCAAATATATGAAATCTAAATGATTATTTTAAAATAAATATTATCAAATAATTACTCATATTCTAAAATATAAGTACTTCTTATTGTAAAATATAAATAATTATTTTAAAATAAATATCATATAATATGATTTATTATGTAAGATTTAATCTGAATGTCATATTTGTCATTAAAAATAAATTATGCAGTTAAACGTTTTTTACTTTGTTGTTGTTTTTGTTGTTTCTCTTTTGGCCATAAAAATGGCGAGTGTCAAAATGCAAATGAAATAGAATTGTGCATAATTCTTATCAGCGACGGCAATTGAATTGTTTTGGCCAGCGGCTCTGACTAATGCGCCACCAAAGTTGCTATGATTGATATGCGATATGCAAGCTGCAAGCTGCAACTGCAACGGGCCGCACGCTGCACGCAAAACAAAAGACAGTCAACAGCAGCAGCTGCAGCAACGAGGCAAAGCCAAAGCGACTTTGATAAATGCCATCCCACGCCTAGCCTGCAACGCCGGCTGTGGCATGCTGCAAAAAGCCATTTTGTTAGCCAAGTTTCATTCATTTTCATTTTCATTTCGGTTTTTGGCTTTTATTTTGTTGCGCGTTTTGCGCTAATTGATTCATTGATCTTGGCGATAGACCGCGCTCGTTAAATAATTCTTGCAGTCATTTGCACACCTGACCCCCCTGCCCCCCGCCCCCTCCACCCTCTGTTACCTGTTGGCAGCGTCCAGTTTGTGGCCGTCAATTGTGCACAAAGACATTATTAGAGCCGTCTAAGGAATTCAATTCCATTTCCATTGTGTGCTGTGGGCTTGGTTACAGTTGCTGCTGCTGCTGCTGCTGCAATTTGTTAAATTGACAAAAACTGTGCGATAAAACATTGCGCGTTATTAAATTCAATAAATTTTCGTTACGTTTTCGTTATCGCCGCCACGAGATCAGCAAATACAAATTCTATTTAAGATACAATCCACAATTTTTTGATCGATAACCATGTTAATTGACCGCAACGGGGCGTGGCTGGCGGACATCGAACCAAACTGTCAGTTGACCAAGTTAACAGAGAGAGAGAGAGAGAGAGGGGGAGAGAGAGGGAGAGAGAGGGAGAGAGAGTCTCAGAAGAAGCCGCCAAACATTTGTCTTTAGGCTTTTGCCAGCCAGCTACCCCCCCCCCCTCCCCCCTTCAGAGTACCTCCTTTGCTGACTGGCCAAAATAAAGCCAGTTGACAGTTGCCTCAATTCGCGTATAATTTACGATAATGCGCTGCGCTTTGATTTAGGTATTGCCGTGCAGCCTGTACCAGTTCCAGTTCGCGGTTCCAGTTCGCAGTGCCAGCTCCAAGTACTTGACTAACTTACGAGCTGCGCAGCTTGATCTGTCTGCGTCTGTCTGATGGACGCACTTAAATGCGCTGCAAATTTATGTTGACATTCAGTTGACACACACACACACACACACACACACACACACACACACACACACACACACACTCGTAGTTGTCTCTGCTGTTCCGTCCCACCTTTTGCCATTTGTTTATGACTAGCTGCCTAATTATTTTATATGGCTGCCGCATATTCACACATGCCACCAATGGTTGCGGCGCTCTTGTGGCATCGTTGGCGTTGGGTGCGCCAACAACAGCAGCAACAACAACAGCAGCAGCAGCAGCAGCAATAGTTGCTGCCAAAAAATGGCAATATTCGCGGCGCCGTTTGCTGTCGATATGAAAATTTGTTTGCCATAAATATTGTTTTTCACGCGCCGCGCAGTAGCTGCCGCCGCATGCAGATGCAACGGCAACATCAGCAGCAGCTGCTGCTGGCAACGCCAACGCTGCCGCCTGCTCCTTGTCATTGCCTCTATGATCCGCAGTTCGGCGGATCAGCATTTTGGCCACATTGTTGTCAAACGTCAGCGCCCAAAAGAAAACCTGAAGCCAGAAAAAAAAACACAAAAAAATCGCATCCAGCAATTGGCGGCTCGTATAAATATTTGCGCTCTGCTGCATAATATTCAATTTTTGTTTTTGTTTTTTGCATTTTCCGTTTTCCATTTGATTTTTGTTTTTCGTTCCTCTTATTTGCTGCATAATTTATTTAACGCTTTTCGCAATTTATTGCGCATATTTTTATGGGCTTTAATGAAGTTGACTTTTATTTTGCATATTTTGACCAATTATTAGCGCGAAGATTAAGTATCCGGATTTCTTGTGTGATTTATAAGTCAATTAACCCAACAATGTGGCATTACAATCAAAGATTTAGCCATGGAATAGCCAAGCGTGAGGGGTTATATACGTAGGTGGATAGCTAGATAAATGTAGATAAATAGCTTGTTGTAGATAAAATTTGGATATATGGATGAGTAATTGGGTTATGTAGATAAACCAATGGACTTTTGAGTTCAGAGAGATCTGTCTAGATAAATAATACCTATATATATGTTTCTCTATATATACATAGATATGTATGTCTATCGATTTATGTATTGATCTATTTCTGAGATCTGTCTGAGTTCAGATCTCAGACAGGACTTTGACAGATAAATAAACAGCTATATGAGATATAAGGCTTATCTGTTAAAATACAAATGACTAACACTGTTATCGATTCACATATCTTATGATAGTTAACATATATCTCTATTCAATCTATTGAAATATCTCATATATACTTAATATACCTATCCTACATTGTTTATCGCCCATTTACTATTAAAGATACTTTTACTACAGTTAAGATACAATGCAATGTTTCAGATACACTTACCATAGTTAAGATACTATGCAAATTTATCAGTTCTCATTGAGTATAAATTTAACACATCTTAGATACAATGAAAAGTTTTCATATAATGCCAAAGCTACATTTCACAAATATTACAATCAATGTGTACCACTCATATATGTATCTTTAAAGTTCATTTGATACATCTTAAATGTTTCATATAAGGTCGAAGAGACATTTCTGCAATGGAAAACCATCTCAGCAACTGCTTAAGATACAATTTGCGATTGTTTAGATACAAAGTTTAAGATGCAATTTTTCAAGCTTTTATCTTGTTACGCCTTCTCGGTTTTCATTTTCATTTGGCATGTGAAGTGTTGGCAGACAGGAGCCGTGGCAAGCGATCTTAATCAGCGCCTTTTGGCAGCGCCAGTGGCAACATGTGGCATGCCACACCGCACAGTCTCCGCTGTTTGAAGTATGTGCTTCCGCAGCAGCGGCTGGCTTTCGATCAAATGTCTGAGTCGGCGTTGCCAATGCAATTGTTGCAGCCGCACCTAGCTATTGTTGTTGTTGTTGTTGTTGTTCCACTGGAAGCTGGAAGCTGAAAGCTGGAAGACTGAGGGCCACTGCTGCTGCGGCTGTCATTAGGCAAACATGTGCGGCTGTGCCGGCTGCAGTTGCCACAAAAGAAGGTGACGCAGCTGAAATCAATGCGCTGACCAATCGCCCCACATGCACACATGGCCCACAGAGCCGTGGCAAGCGGCGCCCATTCGCTGCATGCGACATACATACATACATGGGGCATGAGGCATACTGAGCGCGACAGCTGCTGGTCCAAAGGCTTCCGCCAGCTGATGTTGCCGCTTCCGATGCACAAACTACGCATAACCGATAGATACACATGTCCAATATCTGTGCAACATGTGCACTTGCACCTGACTCAAAATGCCGCCCCATCAGCGCTGCCTGGTGGTTTCACCTGGTGTTGGCCAACCTGCCGCTACTCCGCCGCCCCCTTTTACGGCTACGCTTCGGTTTCGATTTCCTAACACAGCCAAGAAAGTCAAAAGCTGAAAACTCAACTGCTGCGGCTGCTTCAATTACACAAAGTCATGCAGAGTTCCAGCTGGAACCAGCCCCCCCTCCACTTGCCCGCCCCCTCAACTCATTCCACTGCGCTGCAGCTGAAAACCCACGAAAGTTGCCGAGCCGTGTCCGCGTTGCTATTGCTGTTGTTGTTGTTGTTGTTGCTGGCGTTGGTGTCTGACTTTGTTTTAGTTTTTTGCTGCTGCTGCTGCTGCTTAGCAAAACAGGTGCGTTTGCGTTTTGCAGGTGTTTCCCAAAAGCAACCACCAGCAGCAATAGCAACAACAACAACAGCAGCAGCAGCGACTGCCAACTTGGACTCGGCTCGACTTCTACTTCGACTTCGACTTCAGCTTCTGCCCGAACCCCTTCCACTACGTCTATGTCTATGACTATGCCTCTCTCTCTCTCTTCCTCTCTCTATGTGTGTGTGTGTGTGCTTTGCTGTCTCGCGCTGTTTAGTAGTTACGCTTTACCGCTAGTTGCACAAATTGCCGCCCGCCTCAGCTCAGCGCGGCTTGGCTCGGCTCGGCACCCAGCAACTGGCGCCAGTTGCTCATGCGCTTTGTGTTTCGTGTGAAAATCACAATTAAATGCAATTTTTATGCGCACCTACAAAGACGTCGTTGCTGGCAGTCGCTTCGGCTGCCTTCGGCTCAGCTTTCCCATTTTGCAAGCTGAGCGCAGCAGCACCTTCGGCTTTTCGACTCTTCGGCCTCGGCTTCGGCAATGCCTGAGCTGAGAGTCGTTCGGCTCGGCTCAGCTGTCAGCTGCGCTGTTCGAAATGTCAGCTTGACAATTATTATGTCAAAAATTGTTTTTGTTTCTGTTTGCCTTTTTTCTACGTTTTCCGCCGGCTGCGCAGTCGCAGCTGTTGACTGTTACACGAGTTTTTATGGTAATTCAAGTTTCACTGATTTCACGTTCCATGTCGCACCCAAAACAAAACAAAAAACAAAAAACACAGAAAGACAAAAACATAATAAACCACAGCGGCAAATGGGTGAAAATCGAGCTAGGCGCGCTAATTGCCAAACGTCGCAGCAAGCGCTGGAGTTGCTGCTGTAATCGCTGCTTGAGCCGCGGCGTTCCAGAGACATGTCCATTGGAAGCCATTGGAAGCTGTTGCGGGCTCGAGCGCGAGCCTCGTGTTGCCATTGCAGAATGCACAAAAAAAAAAAAACAATTAGCGCATACCAGAGAGAACGCACCACAATGTGGGGGAAACAATTGCAGCCACAATGCATGTGAAACAAAAAGCGCAGAGATACCCTGTAAAGAGGTATGTTGGGGTATATAAGGTAAGTTAAGTTATATGGATGAAGAATATTTGTTGCTCTTCAATTTTCATCAGTACCATATCTGCTAACCTAAACCTTACTTACACATTTTTCTAGCTACTTCTAGAAATTGCCTATCGCTCGAGTGCATACAAATTTAAAGTACAGGGTAACTCTTAGTCATGCATTGACAGTTGCCTGATTTGATTTGGTTTGCGGGCAGCCAAACTGACATTTGAATGGGGCGACTGGCACCGAGTGGCCCCACTCTCAGTCTCCAGTTTCCAGTCTCAGTCTCAGCCTCAGTCGCAGCCCCCAAGGCAATTGGTCAATTGCTTTGTAAGCTGCAATCATTAACGCTAATAGGCGACGGCGACGCAGCTGCTGACGCTGGCAGCGACGTCCGCAACTGTGAGGCAGCTGCACTCTTCTTGCTCAGTCTCCGTCCCAGCCTCAGCTGTGGGTAAAAACCCAAAATTCGAAAATTTTCTCGAAAGAGAATTTCTTTATATATGTATGTCATTTTTGCACACGTGCAACTGCAGTTGGGTGTCTACCTGAGGCTGTGGCTGGAAAACCCTTAATGGGCAGCGGCAGCGGCAGCGGCAGCGGGAGACAATGACAATGCGTGAGAAAACTCGTTCGAGCGCATTATCTATGTGTGTATGTGTGTGTGTGCTAGAGTGCTACCCTAACGGTAGTTGTTACGTTGCACTTGTTTACATGGGAAATGGTTTTTCACATCGTTAAGCCAACAGTCGTTTGTTTTCCACATAATTTCGCCGCCCAGGTAGGTAATAATTGGAACTTTTCCGAGAAAAATCAGTAACAAAACTAAAATCAAACAAATTGCATTTTGAATAGTATTTTTAAGTAATTTATTTTGTAATATCTATAATTAATTTTTGTTGCTTCTTTTTTCTTGCATCATGTTACATCATGTTTGGGAAAATGTGGTATGCCCGATTTAAAAATGTAAAAGTCAAATAAAAATTAATTAATTGGTTTGTTTTTAATTTTTTTTTTTTATAATTATTTTCGAAAAAATATATATTTTAAAACGCATAATTATGCTAAATAAAAAACACTTTGTACAAAGTATGCTACAGATCACAGAACATAAATATATTTATATATTTATTAATATTATTATTATTATTCAAGAGTTAAAAAGGAGGAAAACTTTTTGCTGTCGCTTAAACTAAATGATAAGAAAATTGTTCCTTGAGGTTTTTTCCATGTGTGTGTGCGTGAGAGTGTGTGTGTATAAATAAATGAAACGATAATAGGATAAAAATTTCTAGTTTACTTTTGTTATGTATTTAAAATTAATAGGAAAATATTTAATTGAGAAAATGAGAATGAAAATTTTTGCTTTATTTTTTAGTTTTTCTTTTTATTGCTGTTCTGTTTTTTTTTTTTTTTTATTTTTTTATTTATTAATTTTTTTTTGCTTTGCATCTTATGAATCGTAAAATTATTAACATCATCTTTTCTTTCAATTAAACCAAAAACTAAATATATAGAAAACAAAAATTATTCAGTTTTTCATTTCATTTTATCAAAGGAAAAATTAAATTGTTTAAAGCTTTGCCAAGTTTTTCTCTTCTTCTTCTTCATTCTTCTGCTACATCTGCTTCTTCTTCTACTTCTTAACTGCTGCTCTAATAGTTAAATGTTAAACGTTAAATGTTAATAATAATAATGTATTAGTGCTTACATTTTGTTTTTAATGCTATTTAGGGTTTGTTTTGCTTTGTTTAGCTAAACTCTTTCAAATGTATTGGTGTGAAATGCTTTTACAGCCACACGCCCTCTGGGTGTGTGGGGATGAGGGTGTGTGGCTGCAGTGTCTATGTATTTGTAGATATCATTAATTCATTTTCATTGCTGTTATTGTTTGCTTGTTGTATGTTGTTGTTGTTTGTGGAGATCTTCACACGAGTTGGTTTTTGAGTGGAGTTGACTGTACTACACTGCGACTAACATTAATTAATATGATTTCTATAGCTTTATATGTTTAGTATTAGTTGTAGGTGTTGATACTGCTGCCGCGGCCTCTGCTGCTGCCAGCTGCTTTACGATTGCCTGCTGTCCTTTTCGCCGCTGAATTGCTGCAATGAGAATAAGCGAGAGAGCGAGAAATTAGTCAAAATTGAAAAATATAAGTGTTCTGTTATAAGTGTATGCGTGTGATACTTAATTTAAAGGGGAATCGTATAAGTGCATAAGTGTGAACAGTAGAGCCATATGCAAGCGAAGCTTCAGTGTATAAGTGTATGCATGTGTGCTTAAGGCGAAGTCTCAAGTATAAGAACTGCGTATTAGTGTATGCATATGAGGCTTGAGGCGAAAGTCTTAGTATATGTAAGTGTATGCCTGACTTGCACAACAAATCACGAATTATCAATTAATTTGCCGTTGTTTTCGTTCTTTATTTTACAGCTCTTCTTCTTGATTTCTTACTTGTCTCGTCTGTTTACGAAGCGGTCGAGCTTCGTGTGCAATTTGTTGCTGCTTTTTTATTATTTATTTTTATTTTGTTACTCGGACAGAGAGACGTATCAGGAGAAGGGCCAAAGAAGAGGCGCCAACTGAGCGCCAGCGCAAGACTAAGAAAATCAAATGAGCTTGTAGGAGAAGTTGTTGTTGTTGCGTCTTCTAATGTCGTTGCCTGTTATGTTGACTGACCGCAGTGCTTTGTCGGCTACTAGAAGGAGAGAGGAAGAGGTAGAGAAGGAGGTAGGGCAGCGGCAGGGGTGCGCACAATGTAGAAAGCGACCGACTGGCGACTGGCGCACAGCTGCGCGGCGCGAAAAAGTACAAAAAAAGAACAGCAACAGCAAAGCAACAGAGCAATAGCAGCAGCAACAACAACAACTACGTAACGAGAACATTTTGAACACGTGCATTTCTTCTTACGTCTTATACATACATACATATGTACATACATATGCGCATATGAATGTACACACACATGCGTGTGTGTGTTTTTTCACTGCTGCTGTGCCTTTACGAAGGAATTTGTTGTTTTGCAGCCAGCAGAGTGACACATCATAACAGACACACATGCACGCACACACATAGCAGTAGTCGTGGAGAGGGTGTAGAGTAGAAGGGCGGAGACTCTAAGGCGTGGGCAGCATGTCTCAATCTCAGTGCAGATGTTTTGCTTGCTTGCTTGAATTTTTTTTTTTTCATTTGCCAGAGCAACACAGTCGTTCATACGGCCTGAATGACCGACTAATTGTGCTGTGGGGTTTTTTACTTAAATACTTTTCTACACGAACAAAAAGATGCAAATGCATAATTAATCAACTGCACAAAAACAAAGGCCACCAAAGAAGTGTGAAAGAGAACGAGAGAGCGGGTAAAGATGGGAAGTTTTATTGGAATTGTTTAAGCACGAATTCTGAACACATACACATATGTACATAGATATGTACATATACAAATACATTAGATTCATAACCTGTTGTACAATTTTTGTATTATTTTTTAATACTTTTTATATATTTTTGTTTTTGCCAACATCATTTATAATCAACGCTGCAGCGGGCGGGCAATGGAAAATGCCAAAAACTGCGCTAATGAAGTAAGCAACAAAGTAACAGCAGCAACAGCAAGAGGAAACAGAAGAAGACGGCGCAGACAAACATAAGAGAAATAACTGAAACGGAGGCTGACGGATGATTCTCCGTCTCTCCAAATGTCGAAGTGAAGCTTAAAGCTGTGTTAGCCACCATGCGTGTGACTGTATATATGTATGTGTGTGACTGTTTAGTTGCTTACAAACACACGCATATGAAATAAATTTAAGTATCTGCAGGTGTTCATTTAAAACATCACAGACAGCAACAAAATGGAAGAAGAGAGGAAGACAAAAAAAAAAGGCCGCGAGAAAAAAACACAAAATTAACAGCTACGCCGCAGTCGCGGTCGCAGCTATAACAAAAGAAAGAAAGGAACGGCGACAGCAAAAAATATGTGAAATGTCTACAAAACAAAATGAAATTGTGCGAGATTTATTATTGTAGTAGTAGCTGTTGTTGTTGCTGTTGCAACGAAAAGAAAGCAAGGCGAAAAAATGTAAATTTCGCACACTCACTCACAAACACGCACATGCAAATAAAATGAATTATATTTTTAAGGCGAGAAATGTAAATGCCGACAAACAGACGGACGGCCGAAACGTCCTTACGCTGCTTAGCAGCAAATGAGGTCACAAAAACAACAATGCAAAAAAGTCGCGCTATCGCCGCTTGCTTAATTCGCTTGCATGTGTAAATTTTGTTCGATGTTTTCATTTTTCTCTCTTTATTTTTATTTTTTTGGGACGACGTCAAAGCTGCGACGTTTCATTTGCAATGCAAATTCAAAGCAGAAACAGAAAACCCAATGTGGGTGGGTGGGGACGCAGGCGCTTAACTTACCGTCGCTAAACTGTTGGGCAGCTGCTGCTGCTGCTGCTGTTGAGGCGCCGGTGCTGCCGCCAGCGTTGTTGCTGCGGCTGCGGCTGCTGGCAGAATTGTGTTGGGACTCTGACGATCGGCGAGCGGCAGGCGGGCGGCAGCGGGACTAGAGATTTTGGCTAGCTGCTCCTGCTCGGCGGCCAGGCGCTGGGCCAAAACATCACCGGCTGCATCGAGATCCATCTCATCGCTCTCCTCCTCATCATCATCTTCGGAGCCGCCGGCAGCTGCTGCTGCGGCGACGCCACTCAGAGCGGCAGCTGCATCGAAATTATTGATCTCCGGATGGGTTTCCAGCTCCGTTTGCAGATCGCAGATGTAGTCGATGACGTGCTGGATGATTTCCAGTTTGGAGAGTTTGCGGTTCTTCGGCATGAACGGCACCAGGTCTTTCAGCTTCGAGAGATACATCTTCATTTCGGCATTCTCGCCGTCGCCGCGATGTGGTGGATGACGGGCGATGCGGCCATTCGGATTCATTGCCGGCATCGAGGCACCTGTTTGGCAGACGGCCGTCAAGGATTTCATTTTTGAGATGATCGCTTTACGCTCCTTGAGTAGAATTTTGGCGGCTTTTTACACGGCTTTTACCGGTTACTTGCGAGGTTTCAATAAATCGAAGTTAACTTCTTTCAAAATTCAACTTTGATGTGATTTGGTTTCGCTGCGAGTTTTGTTTGACTTTGATTTTGTTGTTTATTTAAATTTTTCTTATTTCACTTTACACGCACTTTTTGCCCTGTTGTTGCATTTGCATTTGAATTTGACTTTGATCAACAAAACAAAACACTTTAATCCAGCGTGTTTTTCTATTGCATTTGTTGTCGAGTGTTGCTCAATTTTGCGTTTGCTTTGGGTTAAATTTTTTTGATTTCTTTATTATTCTTTTTTCTTGCGCGGAGAAGCAACAACCATCAACGAGCACGATAAATTTCTATTTGGATGTGAGAGCGAGCCGAGCGCCGCTTTTATACCCGTGCCTGAGCCGAACACCGAGTGCTTCGTGTGTAACAGATACGAAGACAACGCTCGCGCTCGCGTTAGCGCTCTCGTTCTCCGCGCTCTTTCTCTCTCTCTCTCTTTGACCAAACAAAATCAACCAACCACCAACAGAGCCAGCAGAAAACTCGTTCCACGCAGCAATGAGGGGAAACGCATCGTAATCTATTTACATTAAAATATAGTTAATATTTATTAAATATATACATATATATTTATTTCTTATTAAATACAGTATACAAAGCTCTTAAAATTTAGAATAAAGTTATTTCTTATAATAAACTTTGCAATCAGCCCTCTCGAAGAGTGAAAATACGAACGTACACACGAACACGAACAGAATGGCTCCGCCTATCGCAGAGCGGGAGAGTGAGAGAGCATCAGAGCTGCGTTGGAAAATTCCTGTGGATATAAAAGGGGCAATGATGTGTAGAGCCTGACCACAGGATCTCAAACAGTTGGAGAGTAATTCCGTGTCGAATTGAAATCAATCTCAGTTGTGGTTCTCATGTTGGCGGGGTAATTCAGTGGTGAGATGTGTAGAGCAGCAGCAACTGGATATTGTATGTAGAGTGACATCTGTGGATTATGAATGCTAACTGAAAGGGGCAATGCGCTGCCTTGTGGATGTTATTGAATTGTGATGAATAAATAAATATTGAATGCTAAATATATGAGACTACCAAATTATTTAATATATCAAAAATTGACTTCAAGAATATTTGAAGTACTTCATTCAAAGTGAAGTGGAAATAGATATCTGCAAAATGTCTTCACGTCTTGAGCTGTTTTGTAGAGTTAACCGGCATCCACTTCCCCAGCTTCCACAAATCTCAGCTTTGAAGTTGAACTGCCAGCTCTCAGCCCTGTGTAGAGTCCACTTGGTCTCCACTTAAATGCCACAACTCTCAAGTGTGTGGAAATTGTGGATGATACGACTTCTGTAGAATTTCCCCAGCTTCCACAGCTGTGCTGCGATTGGTCGGCTGCAATGCATGCACTCTCTGGATCTACGCTTCACTCAGCAACTCTCGCAGTCATACTCTCTTTCTCTGCACACACGATGTGATTTTGTGAATGAACAAGATTCAAAGTATGAGACGTTATTTTCTTTCTTTCTTCGTGGCTTATCTTAATTTGGGTTTATGGTATCAGCGACCAGATACATTCATCTCTCTGTGTATGTGTGTATGAGTTGCCCTGTAGCTCTTGACTCCGCTCCCACATAGTAGAACAACTTGTAGGGTTTCTGCTGGGCATGAAATCACGATCATATTACACGAGACCACGAACCACAACGACAATGACGACGACGACGACGACGACGGTGAAGGCGAAGGCGACAACGATGCCAGTCGAGTGTTTGATTTGTATTTGTATTGTATTTGACTGTGGATGTTGATGTGGATTTGAGACTGCCGCCCATTGAGGAAATGTGAGGGAAATGCTTATTGAAAGTGAGGCCTGTTTGTGAAAAATGACACGTCTGGCAATAGTCTGCGTTCCACTGCAGTGGAGCACTTCAAGTGCTAATTGAAGCGCAGCATTCATTCACTAAGACAAGAGTGAGCGAGAGACACATTACTCTCCAAAAATGATATTCATTGACTCAAATTAGCGCCAATCAGAGAAAGAGCGCGAGGGGAGCGTCTGGAAGGAAACTGTAATCTTCGCTGTGGAATTTCGCGCGAATTTCCATGTAAGGCAGCGAAGGTGTTGCATGAAATACACAAGAAACCGTGTCGAAAAACTAAACTGCAAATAATTAAAAGAAAAAAAAAAAAAACATAAAAAATGCTAGCAAAAAATAACATAACCAAGCCAACAAACAGTTCAAATTTCCAGCAAAAATACCGATCATAATTTTATGACTTCGCTAAGAGTTTTTTTTTTTTGCCTCTGCCTCTTCTTCTGCCAGGCAGGCAGGACTTGCTTTACGACTCTTTAGTGTTTCGCATGAATGACAAATGAGCAGCGACGAAGACGACGACGACGCAAGCAGATGCAACAGGTTAAGCTCAGAGTGGAAGCAGACTGGAAGTTGCAACGGACAGGGGACAGTCGGGGGAATAGAACTTGCGATGCAAAGCGTTGCGATCACATGTCAATCAGTGGACCTAGAGCTGAAGCCAAAGCTGTAGCTGCAGCTGGGAGTCTGGCTAGGCGTTGCGAGGGGCAGGAGGCACCTTGCTAGATGGCGTTGCAGATATGCATGCCGCATGCCGCGTGCATAGCATGTCGAAATCCAATACGCGTCACTCAACCAGTGTCCGCGTCTAGGCCATTAAAAAGAAAACCTGAAGGGTGACAACACCACCTCTCCTCCGCTTACATTCCCCTCGCACTGTTGCCGTCCCTTTCTAGCTTGCTGACATGCTGCATACGCGAATCTCATTAATGAATTCGGCGCGACAATTTCTGCGCTAGCCGTTTGTTTCATTTCATTTTTGTTTCATTCTTTGACTTATTTTTAGCTTCACACATATGTGGACTGTCTGTGTGTGTATGTGTGCTGGTGTTGGTACACCTCTCTCCTTTCCCAACTGGCATTCAGCATATCATTTGGCGACTTTTCGCTGTAGCCTTGTCGCTCGCATCCGGCCTTTAGTTGTTATGGTAACTGAATACTAATTCAAGCAGTCAAAGCGCTTCCAATAAGCGGCACTCGTAGAGCTTTTGTTTATTTTGTCTGTTTGCGCAAAAAAAAAAGAGAAAAAATCAACAACAATCAGCAGCAATGCGTGGGAATGAGAACTTCAACTGTAATGGCCTTTTTGCTTTGTTTACGCAAATGCGTGAGCATAAGAGCGGGACGGAGAGAGAGAGAGAGAGAGAGAGAGAGGGAGCGCTATGTAGAGTTAGCTTCAGTTGTGCTAATGTGCGCATTGGTATGCGTTGGAGCATCTGCTGAGTAAGTCGCTCATTGAAAAGCTTCCATGCTGGAAATCAATTGTTTGGTTGCTTTTTTTCGTCTTTCCAATTGTAAGTTGATCAGCTATTCAATCAAGGACAGATGACGAAGTGTTGCGGCATTGTAATCGAATTGTAATTGTAAGAAAACAGAGCTGTAAATATGAGCTGAAAATGGTGCGTATGTAAATTAAATTGAAAATGTTAACGAGCTCAAGTCTATTAGCAGAGCAGAAGCAAACAAACTGAATTGATTATTGTTATTAATGAGTTAACCACTAAATGGCTGCTAATTTACCTAAATGTAAATACGCATTAGTCAGGCGTCTACATTCATTCCAATAACAAACTCCATTTATCCTAGAAGCCACAGAAACAACAACAAGAACAACAGCAGCAACATAATGGAAAGGGAAATGCAGCCGCACATGGAACAAATGCGACTGGAAGCCAAATAAAAGTCGACACATTGTGAAACGGAGCTCACTCCAAATGTTGGAAATAGCGAGGATCAGGCGAGCAGTTGTCTCTGTGTGTGTGTGTGTGTGTGTGTGAGTGTGTGACAAATGTCAATGGCATTGCAGAAGGCAGAAGGCAAATGAACTGCTGTCAAAATAACCCCTGCCTATTATAAAAAGGACGGCGACAAAAGGCGCACAAAGGACGCGTCGCGCTATTTGTAAAGCTGCCAAAGGATATCGATGAAAATGTGCAGCCGTCACACACAGAGAATGAGAGAGAGAGCGAGTGTGTGGCAACCAGGTGAACAGATCAGATGCGATTAGGGATTATTATGCTATTACGCAGGATACGATTAACAATGCCAGCGAGGATAACAACTGCGCCGCACGCCGCGGCATATGCTACAACATTTTTGCTCACCAGTCGGCCAGAGGGTAGCAGGGGGGTGAGGGGCTGGCAGCAGGGAAATATATTTAGGCAAATGTGCGCAGCCGCCTCGTTTCTCACTATTTTTGCTACCCTAATTGAGTGGGAAAACGCAGCAGTGAGAGAGGGAGAGAGGGTCCTGCAAGCGTCCTGCGGACGTTCCGCGTCCTGTATTGCATCTGCACCATTTATGCTGTTGTTGTTTTTTTTTTTGTTTTTTCGTTGGCCGGCTGCCGTTATTTGTATTGCATTTTTACCGTTGCGCTGCAGCCGCTGCGTATCGAGTGGCGGCCAATGACTGCGAGCAGCGGACCAACGGGCCACCGGGCTTTTAATACCCTGTTAACTAGTGCATGTGCGCACACACTTCGGGTAGTTCACGTGGGCAGTCTGTTTGCCAGAAGTGAGCGTGCTGGAGTGGCAATCAAATTTGAGATAATTGATGAATGCGAGAGTTATCACAATTTAAATGCTGATGCAAAGATGGATTACTAGGCATGGAATACCCTGTAAGTCAATTGGTCTAATCTATAATCATAGTTTAATATATTTGTCTCCTCGCACATACTCTACTTTAACCATTTCTATCATATTTTTACAGGGTATCTTTGAACACAACATTTGCGTACAGTTCAATGTGTTGTTGGTAGGTGAGCTGCTGGCGTGTTAATTGGGAGCAGCTGGGCGTTGGATGAATATCCTGTCAACGTGGCACATAATATCTATGTGGCATGTGGCATGTGGTTCGTCCTTGCATTATGCAGCGCCGCCGGCTGTGCCAGACGCTGTCTAGACACGGCTAACGAGCTGGCTGAGAGAGGCAGAGCCGAGTTCTAGATGCTGCGCAGATTTAGCTAAGCAAAATGAAAAAGAGGAGAGGCGAATAATAACTGAGTCATTTAGCTGTTGCGACTTCATTAGCCGCCGTCGCGACAACTCAACAGGTAGCGAGCAGGTCGATTGGGCACAAATATTATTGCCACAAGCCACTCACAACATCGGCAACAACAACAACAACAACAACTGAAGAGATTTTCGCACAAAAAGGCCACAGCAGGTGGTCCTCAGACGCAGGATTCGCTCCTGTGAGCTCGTCAATTTGTCGCCAGTGCTAATTGCCAGCTACCCAAAATAGAAGTAGGCAAACCTCTCGATCAGCTCAGCTAGCTTGCATATACATACATACATATACATTTGTGTATGTACATCCATGTATATCTGTCTATATCTACATGATGGATGATGTTTGCAGAGTGGATGCACCTTTCAGCTCAGCTAAGCCGACACTTGATCTGTGAAGGCGATTCGCTTGCACTTTTGCTTCTTTACTTTTAACTCAAAGCCAAAACCACAAAAATTCGAAAAACCGAGAGCCGAAATCTGTAAACTGAAACCTGAAACGGGGCGCAGCTCAATTTTATCAGATGAGCCGAGCAGGAGTTAATCTGTTCATTTGGCCAGGCATTATAACAAAATTGTCCAGATTGAGTTGTGTTTAGAGTTTGCGGGCAAATCATATTTATGTTTGCTTTTTATTTCGATAGCTTGAAATTCGAAATGTCTCTTTGCATGTCCTTTACTCAAATACCGCTAGAAGAGAGACAGAGCTAGAAAGAGAGGGAGATACTCGCTGTACCAGGGCTTGTTGCTCTCTTATCAGGTATCTGCATTTCTCTTTGATTTGTGTAATTTTATCAAGTTTTCATATATAGTGAAATATATGTTTTACAATATATACGTAAATATGATATCTATAATAATATATAAATAGAGGTATATATATGGAAATCTATATATATAGGAATGGAAATATATACATAGATATATGTGGATTTTTCACTTCTCCATTTCTTCTTGATCTTTTTGTAAATCTCAGGAATTCCATACGTTTTTCCCATATTTCCCATATGAAGAAAGCATTTTTCTCAGGCCCACATAAATCGTATGCCACAGTCTATTGCGGATGCGGGCAATCTCTGGCTCTTTCGCTGCCCACCCCGCACACTCTCCCTTTCTCTGTCCATGTAGATTTGGTTTATCAGCAGCAGACGCGAACTTGCAACTTGCAACTGGCGACGCCTAGTGACACATGCGGCACGGCGGCAGATAAGAGTCTCCGACTGCGGCACAGCTGCCCGAGGCATTCGACGCACATGTCCGCCATGTCGTTGGCTTGCCGTGTTGTACTTAACACAAAAGTTCAGCTGCATTCGTTGCCCGCTTTTTGGGGTTAAAAATCTTGTGAAAAAACGCAAATGCCGAATGCCATAAAAATGATGCGGCAATTGCCAAGCGAGCTGCTAGCCGGCTGTCGACGCTCGACGCTCGACGCTCGATGTTCGAGTACCGATCTCAATCGAAGACCAAGCCCCTGCTCATGACTTCTGTTGCCGGCTGTGTGGCATGTGTGAAACAAAGCCACATATGTATGTCTGTGGCAAAGGCAAACGGGGGCAACCAGGGTAGGCCGTACGCAGCGGCAGGCAGAAAAAACCGAACGTCCTTGCCAGCGGACCGCAGCAGCAGCCGTGGCAGCGGCAGGAAGCGCCGCCTGTGCCCAATCATAAAAACTTGAAAGAGTCACAGTTGCAACACGATTGCCACGTGTGCTGAATTTCCGCGCAAACGAGGAAAAACTGCGGAAAACTGCGGCACACACATTTCAAATGTGGCAGCAGTTGCTGCCGCTGCCGCTGCCATTGCCATTGCCACATTGATGATGATCAACTCGCTGTGCCGCATATGTCGCACGCAGCAATTGCAACCAGGCCCCGGGGGCAGCTGTTCGCAAACGGTAGCTGGCTGGCAACTTTCTATGCCCCTTGCAATCAAATTGCAACAGCAGCAGCAGCAGCAGCCGCTGCAGCAACATCAACAGCAGCTGCCAATGGCAAAGATCGAGACGGGATCTGGACTATGCGGCGGTCCGCTTGACTTTCATTAGCATTTCTAACGGCCACGCAGCTGCCAGCAGTTGTAAATGAAACTCTGCTCTACTGCTTGATCTACTGCGTAAGCACACATACAGATATACACATACATAGAGATATGTATGTACATATATATAGCTGCTGGACTTGGCACAGTGGCAATTGGTTTATAATAAAAATCTTCGTTTCACTGAGTTAACTTAAAATTCCATAAAAAAGGAAACATAAAAACTAGTTAATAGTATTTTCAATTTTTATTCGATCATTATAAAGACTCTGAATACAGTTAGTAAATATATATATATAAATACATATATGATCATCTTATGATATATTTAAATACCAATCACACCTACTGAAACTTCATTTTGAAAACCCATTTGAGTTCAAATAATATAGGTTATGTATATATGTATGTATATTTTAAGTCAAGTTACAAGATGCTCATATTCTGTTTACACTACTTATATAGTAAATCTTTTTAAATTTTTTTATTATTTCGAATTTGATTCTCCTATTTGTCGCTCATATTTATAAAGCAAACACTGTGCGAATCGCCAGCAACTGTTGCTGTTGCTCTGACTGTGGCTGTTGTTGGTGAAATCAACAAAATTTTGAGCCATGGAGCAGCTGGCGAACGATCTGTCGATCAGTCCAACTGTCTGGCTGTCTGGCTGTCTGACTGTCGATTGGCTTTGGGTCCGTTGCATTTGCGTTGTAAATATTTTTAATTGCTAGTGGAATTTCTTCGTGTGCGCCTCATGGACACATCTTTCAATTGAAGCCGCAGCTGGAGTCGTGTGGGTTGGCGAACTGTAACACAGCGGCAACAGCAGCAGCAGCAGCAGCAGCAGCAGCAACAGCAGCAGCAGCAACAGCAGCAGTCGCAGTTGCAGCACTTGTTGCAGGTCCGGTTGTGCGAGCTGCAGTTGCTGCATGGCGCATTGCCAAACTGCATTTGGCATTGGCAACATGTTGCTACAGTTGCTGTTGCCATGGCTGTGCCGCTTGCTGCTGTTGCATGACAAGTCATTGGCAAATGTTGCTGCCTGACCGTTTGACATAATAACTGGCCACATTAGCAGCAATTGGCATTAGCCAATTAACTTTTTTTTGTAGCTCAGCTGCGAGTGCTTTCCTCTGTCATGGTTTTCCTTATGCGCCGCATTCATTGACACCTGCAATTGTTGCTCGCAATGCCAGTGGCAACATTGTGTTGTGTTGCTGCTGTCGTGTTCATGTTGTTGATTGGCAATCAATTTGTTGTCAGTTTTTATGATTCGCTGTGCGTCAAATGTAGATAACTGTGTTTCTCTTCTTCTACTTCTTCTTCTTCCGTTGCTGGCAATTTGATAATGTTGTTGGTTAGATGAAACTTGTTTATGTTGCTGACATGACCTTTGCATAACTTTTGTTGCTGTTGTAGCTGGCTAACAACAACTGCAACATGTGGGTGCCAACAGTGACGATTGCCAGCAGCACGCGTGTTGCTCAGCCCAGCAGCAATTCAACTCTCAGCAACAGCAACAGCTGCTGACAATGTCAAATCTTGCCGGTCTGTCAGTTTTGCTTGTGTCTGCCATTGACTAGACATATGGCCAAGATAAGCGGCATAATTATGCAAATTTGTTATTATAATCAACGGCAGCAACGGCAACGGCAGCAGCAACAACAACTGTGACGACGACAGCAACATTTTATGGGCGACTTAAATGCCGACAACGGCAATAGCCAAGTGACGCTTATGGAGCGTTAGAATTAACGATAACAACAATAAGATTAACTGCTGTTACTCTATGTATTATATACATATGTATTTGTTATATATATATATATATATATATATATATATATATATATATATATATATATATATATATATATTAATTATATTTTAGCAACAATTAAAGTGCGACTAAGCAAATTTTCAATGAAATAATTTGTACTTCCTCATGTGAAGCCATAAATCTATATCCCATATCTTTATATGGATTATGTTGGATTCAAATGTATATAAAGATACATATAAGAAGAGATCTAGAGCTCTAGCTCTAACAATTGCTTAATCAACTCTATATCCTAAACACTACTAGCTGCAGCTGCTAGTTATATAAGCAAAGATTTTTGCTTTAATTTTTCTTGTACCCAGACAAAGCGCTCATAAATCGCGCTGGCTTTGGGCAGACTCGTAAAGACACATTGTGCATAAGAGATCCAAGTTGGAAATTTGAATACAAACATTGACGAGCGAGAGAGAAAAAACTGATTTGGAGTCGGATGCCAAGCTGCGGCTACAAATCAATTGAGCCAGTCACAACAATCACATTGAGAGGCGATCGAGTTGGCAAGGCTGTCCGTCTGTCTCTCCGCCTCCGTCCGCCTCCGTCCGCCTGGCTGTTCCAGCGTCTGGCTAGGCACAGGTTCCACAGACAAGATCGATGGTACGCATGCATAAATGCCTCCATAATCATTTTGTTGTACGAAATTTAGACGTCACTTAACTGTCAGTCACTGTAGCTGAAGCGCCGGACGAACCTTGACGAACTGCAGCCATGGAACATATGGCATGTGGACTGGCGGTATAGAGTGTAGCGGGAACAGCCGGGCAGACAGCGCGCACATTGCGCGACAGAATGGAGGAATACAAAAACCCAAACGCGGCACAGCTCTCGGCCAGATCATGTCCATATTTGCATTTTTGAAATGACACATGGAAATTTTTGAAAGCGGAGCAGCCAAAATGGCCAACAGATTGACAGCAGCTGCAACACACACACAAACACATTCATACACAGAGGCAGAGACAGACAATATGGAACGGAACGCTAAACGAAAGTCGTGCACAAACTGAAACTGACGACATATGGATATGGATATGGATATGGTATATGGCTATATGTATGTACATACATATGTATATCCCTGTATGTGTGTTTGTGTTTGCTTGTGATTGCGCTCGGTGCCAAAGATAATTGCTGTCGCATATTTTTGGCGTCCACTTGTTGTCGCCGCAACTGTAACTGCAACTGTTAGTGCAGCCAACTGTCGGCAACATGTGTTGCCGGCTTGGTGCTGCCTTTTTGGGCAACATGTTGCAATCGGAATGCTGACTGCCAAAATGAATAAAAAAATATAGCTAGAAAACTGAATTTATGAAAACTCATATTTCTGCACTTTGCACCACTGTGCGAGCCGATGACGTTGCCGGTGCGCCAAGTTCAATGTCTGGAACGACGAAGCAAACGAACACAGAGAGAACGTTGCGATGCCAATGCCAACGTCAACGAACGAGAGAGCAATGTAAAAAAAAGAAAAGAATATAACAACAACAAACGCGTAGGCTGCAAAGAGCAATGAGACAAGAACGAAAACAAACACGAATAATAGAGATAACGGAACCCGTACCCGACATTCTAAAGCCAATAAAATAATGAAATTGAAACGAGGCTGAAGTTTGACTAAAAGAAGCACAAAAGCAACTAATAAATTCGAAATGAGAGCAGCGCACTCTAAATACTCTACCTACATTCGAACTAGTCTGCTATAGGTTTAGTTGATGAATATACAATTTAAATAAACATAATTGGCTCTCCATATATGCGCAGTTTTTTCACATTTACGCTCATTATATAATTAAGAGATTCGCAGATTAGCTGCTTGTGTTACAAAGCTTTTGATGAACTCGCCAATGTCGGCTTTCGAGAGTATGAAGGGAAATTTAAATGCAAAAACAATAAGCATTGCCATGCTGAGAGAGCACGCACAAGAGAGCAAGTGAGCGAAGGAGAGCAACGGCAAGAGAGCAAGCACTGACAGTGCGCGTCGCCGGCAAATTTGCTCTTTCGTTCCCGTGGCCTAGCCACATTGTTGCTGTTGTTGTCATTTTAGTTTTGTGATAAAGACGCAGGCAAATGGACATGCACAGGCTGATCAACGAGGTTAAGCAGCGGCCGGCCCTGTGGGACGCCAGTCATCCGGAGCATGCAAACCGCGTGGAGACGCTACGCCAATGGCGCAGCGTGGCAGACGCTCTGGGCGTCAAAGGTGAGTCAGACGCCAAGTCAAGTCGCGCTAAAAGCAAAAGCTGGAACTGTAAGCGCCGTAAATTGCGTTCTCTCTTTCTCGCTCGCTGTGTCTCTCTGGCGCACAGTGGAACTGTGTCGCAGTAAGTGGAAGAACTTGCGCTGCAGCTATCGCCGGCACCAGCACCGTACCCAGCACCAACAACAGCAGACATCGCCATCGCATCAATGGTCCTATGCGGAGGCCATGAGCTTTCTGGACGGGCGCCGACTGCGCGCGGACAGCAGCAACAACGAGGACGACGATTGCGATCTGAACCTGACGGAGCCCATGTCATTCAAGACGGAATCGCCATCGGATGAAATGGAGGCGGACAACGATGAGCTGATGCAGCAGTTCCAAAGTATGGCCACGCCTCAAGCACTGCGCCGCCTCTCGCACAGCATTTCATTGGCAAGTGCCGCCGCCGAGGAGCAGGCGGTGCCACCAGTCAATTCCATGCCCATGGGCGGCGCGCAGTCGGCCACGGCAGCCGCTGCGGCAAGCAGCTGCCATTGCGCCAGACGTGTGGACGAGCAGGTTAACTTTCTGGAGAGTCTGGAGCGTGAGGAGCAGCAGCTGATACAGTCCACCAGTCAGGATTTGGCGCGCTGCAAGAACATCCTGCACGTGGGCGACTCCGATTACAATTTCCTCATCAGCTTTTTGCCGCTGATGAAGCAAATGTCGCCGTTGCAGAACATTACCTTTCGGGCCAAGATGGGCGAGCTGCTGTTGCAGACGATGCAACAGCCACAGCAGCAACAACAACAACAGCAGGGGCAGCCGCAAAAGCAGGAGGAGCAGCCGCAGCCGTCGCAAATGTTGTTGAACCAGCAGCAGATGGCCTTGGACCAGGCCCAACAAGTCAGCACTAGCTCCACAAATTGGAATTGAGAGCGCGGCTTTTCGCAGCGAATTGAGCGAATAGAGCGAATTGTGAACGAATCAGTGCGCATGTTCGCCGCACAGTGGGTGGCGAGTTCTAAAAAAGTCTGAGGAAAATTACTTACGACATAATTATAAAAAGATTTCTGCAAAAAATATATACAAATTATATTTTTTTTGTCAATTATTAATTATATGTACATTTATGTGTACAAGTGTTTGAGATTCGTACATGTTAGCATCATATATGTATGTGTGCATGAAAAGCTGTCCAATATATAATACCCGCTCTGTAATTATTGTATAAAAACTATGCTATAAACAATCCTTCTAGCTGTTACAAATTGTAATTGTAAAAGATTTTATTCGCCTGATAAAGTATATGTTTGGCAAACTGTAAAACGTTTTGAATTTCCGAGTTGATATTATTTAATCAGTTGATAATTTATACAGTAACCCTTGACTTTAACTGCTTCACTTGTCCGCACGGGCAAACTGACTCATCAAAGCACCCTTAGCCAGACCGAGATCGGAGGTAGTTGTCGTTGGGTTTGCCTTTTGTAGTGCGAAGAAAACATTTTATTGTTAGCATTTGAACCCTTGTGAAGGGTTAGGCGAAGGGTGCGTGAGAAAATTTTGTTGATTTGATCATCAAAAAAACACGGGTTTACATGTCTTTTTATTTGGTTTGAAATTGGGTTTTACGTTGATCTAAGATCTGGCATAGGTTTTCATTTTTTTTTTTTTTTGGGAATCTGTGCGCATAATTGAGAAATGTCACAAGCAATAAAATGACTGAAGACAAGCGACGATCGAGGGGTTTTTAATTTGATATAATTATGGGAGAATAAGTGTGCAAAAAGTAAAGCAATAAAAAAGGTGACTGACATGAAATAATACATATTTTTATGTTTTAGATAACCTTCACTTCAGTATATTCATTGAAAATGATTGGAATATCTAGTTTAATTTAAAGATCTCTAATCTCAGTCTTCAATAATGTAAATAGCTTAAACAAAAGCTACAACTCAGAGCTTCCAAATTTCGTAGAGTATCAAAGTTCCTCTCTCTCTCCCAACTAGGTGCGCCATCTACAGTTACCGTATAACTGTATAAGCCAACTGTCATATTTACGTAGCCCCAATCGCAGCTGCAGGAATAGTGCTTCATGATTTCCCATTTGTAGTCATGATCTCATCTCGGCTGGCTGCATCATCGAGTGGAAAGGGATAGCAGATAAGCTTGATAGTTGCGTGGGCGTGCAACAGCTGCACAGTGGAGCTCAGGCTGCCTTCTAGACGGCCCACACACTTACTCTCACACACACACAAACACACACACACACACATGATCAATAAATTACAGTAGAATGAACCCCATGTAACAGGCTATGGCGGCGAGCGTTCAATGGTCAACGGCGGTGGTCCTGTATTAAAAGCCAAGACCAAAGTTAACATGGCCATAAAAGCGGCTACAAAACAAACAACAACGGCAACAGCAACAGCAGCAACAACAACAACAACAACCCGATTGGAGAGGTCGCCCGAGAAATCAACGCAGCTGCGGATGACGAATCGAAATTGACATTGAACTGCAGCCGAGGCGACAACAACAACAGCAGCAGCAGCAGCAACAACAACTTGTTGCTTGCCTGTAGCCTGGTTGCCAGTTGGCCAACAAACACACACATACACAGATACAGGCACACATACAAGCAAAACGAGTCAATTGTAAAGGTAAACAATACAAAAAGCGGGCCAAAAAAGTTTAAGGTGTGTTCTTGAGCTTGAAAGTGCTGCTGCTGCTGTTACGGCTGCTGCTGTTGCTGCTGCTGCTGCTGCTGCTATTGCTGCAGTGATTGCAGCAGTCAACACTCTTAACTGGGCCCAAACTCAATTGCAAATTAACAGCAGGCCCAGAATCGAATGCAAATTGACATTTGTCACTCGAACGTGCCCACTTGGCAGCTAAATTCCAACACGAGTTGCTGCTGCTGCTGCTGCTGCTGCCATTGTTGCTGTTGTCGTTGTCGCCGTTGCAGCAACATGTGTGTGCACATTCCATTGGCCATTTCCATTTCCATTTTCCATGGCCGCGCTTTCAACTATTGCCGCAGCAGAACGTTTATTTTTTATTTGATGGATTTCGCACCGTTTTGCTAATCCCCAGCTGAGTTTTTGGTCAGGCATAAACGTGTTAATGACAACAGCAACAACAACAGCAGCAACAGCAGCAACAGCAACTGTTGCCAAGTCTTACCTGCTGCGCGTCTTTTCATTTGCCTTTCTTTGCTTTTCTTTTTTGTTCTTTTGCCGACAAATGCAAATTTCTCAAATCTATTCTGCTCACGTCAAATATTTGTATAGATTTTCAGGTCCGTTCGCTGGCGTTGCAAGTGCATTGTGGCACACAGGTGTTAGAACTCACAGCTCATTGTTAATGCGTGTGTTTGCATTGTTATTTTATGGCTCTGGATGCTGTTCGTTTGTTCGCTTGGCTGTTGGCTATTGGCTGGTGGATGGCTAGCTGCAAGACGTTTGCATATTGCGGAATTTCCCAGCATTTGCTCGATTCATCGAAAGGGTTTCCGAAATACCAGCCGAAAACCAAATGCTGACGCCTCATGCAACACCTTTCGCATATTTGCATATGGCCTAGAACAAAAGCCGCAACAGGTGCGTCTCACCTGGCCAACAACAGATGTAGTTGCATGCTAACCGATTATGGATTAGAATACGTTTAGTGTTCGTTCGGACAATTGGTTACGCCAGCCGAAACTCAATTGAACAATCCAGAAGTGAGAAGCGGTACGTGTTTCATAGGTAAACGAATCTCTAAGCAGTCTGCATACAATGGAGGCATTGAATAGTTAGAACTGTTCTCTAGGAAGCCGGAATCGTATAATGGCTAAGCTGTATTCCGAAAACAATTTGAATGAAAGTCCAACATCTTTTAGCTTGTGTCAGCAATTCATTTGTAATTCTCAAATAGTTCAATCAGAAAAGAGTGAATTTTAAAGTATATTTATTTATTTAGGTCTTAGCACATATTATATGCCTCTACATAATATATAATAGTATGATAGTATTACATTTGCGATTCCCAACTGATTATATCATGCTTACAACTCTACTGCTCCCAATCCAACTTAATCTCATCCAATCAAACCATCTAAGTACTAACATTAAATAGTTGTGTGCTATGAAATGTAAGCCTCTTGCATTTGCCACACTCTCTTAAATCAGAAGTCGGCGATCTCATTAATCAACACGAGCTCTATAATATTCAATTCCCAGCACTTTTGTATTCCCAATGATTGATCGGGTGTATTTTCAGCTTTTGCATGTTCGATTCCCATATTCGCCAACGACTCAGCTTCAGCCTCAGCCTTAGCCTCTCCAACATAATGATCCGTTTCTCAACTCTTGCTAATGTTGACTCCAATCATTGACCATAATATCTGAGTGCAGACTAAACAGCGATCGCTCAAACCAATCAAAACAGGCACTTAACATTTGGGCACCCAAAATAATATAAGACGAAACACACAACAAAGCAGCAAATGCTCGTTAGTTGCTGAAGAAATAAAGAGAAGATGACGAAGAAGAAGAAGCAGAGAATACGCTGAGTCATTCAAACATGGCCCAAAATGTGCGTCCAACTATTCTGTTCACCTCGCTTTGACTTTAACTTCAACTGCGACTGCGACTGCGACTTTGGCTTTGGCTTTGGCTCTCCCGCTCGCAATCAACCCAACAACGACTGCAACTATCTCTCTCCCTCTGCATCGACCGCTCCCTCTCGCTCTCTCTCGCTCCAGTATTGCCTGGCAGCAATCAATGCTGTATGACAGCTAGGTTAACAGTCGATCCTACGCGCTTCCTCTTGATTTCGTTAAGTAAATCTCCAGCTTGGCTTGGGCAACCTTCACGTGCGCGTCGCCATCGTCGTCGTCGTCGTCGCCAGCTGTCCGTGATTCCCCTGCCTCTGCCTCCACTTCCACTCCTCCTCATCCTCACCTGTACAGTTTTCATGGCCTGGCTGTCGAGATCATGATCATGGCTTTAACTGGCTCTTGGCAAGAGGCCAGAGTACGTGTATTTTTAACTTGGCTGTTGCTCTTGGCGTTGGCAGCGACTGCGTTTATTGTTGTGTATGTCTCGACAGACGACGGACAGATCGACAGACAGACAGACGGACACACAATGTTGGCTCTTTAGGAGCAACCTATGCGAGTCTACCCGTCCCTCGGCACCTCTACACTCAAGCTCCATTGGCATCGGCATCGGCATCGGCGTCTGCGTCGGTTTTCTTTTTAAACGCTTTTAAACACCTGAGAAACTTGCTTTTTAATGTGCGCACATGTGTGCGGCTCACGATGATCATAACGTTGATCATGTTGTTGATCATGATGATGATGATCATGCGAGTCTAGGCTCGGACTGTGGCTCGTTTGTGCGATGATGAAGCAAATATAACAAATCTCAAAGTTATCAGCCCGACACGTTGCCTGGGCCACGCAGCTGAGTAAATCAATTGACGCGCACAATTCTAGGAATTCAGCTCCAAGTGCAGGTCCCATCTCGCTCTCTCTCTCTCTCTCTCTCCCTCTCTCCACCTTTCCACTGCCGCCCCCATCTCCCCTAGTGGTCTCTCCCCTGCCCACGCCTAGCTGGCTGCTCATTTGAATGCGATCGCGTTGGCCGCTGCTCGTTAATGTGTTTGGCTGCCCCCACGGGGCATTTGGCAGCGGCAACATTTGTCAGACGATGCCTCCAGAGGAGGCAGCCGCAGCAGCAGCCGCAGCCGCAGCAATCGAGCAGCAACCGAGCAGCAGTCGAGATTTATACCTAAATGATTAACCATTTCTTACTCTAGGCTGGGGAGCCCGGATCGCTGCAGTTGCTGCCAGTGGGTGCCACTTGGTGTGAATTTGTAATGCGCCCGCTTTTTACTTGGCATTGACTTTGGATTTGAGTTCTGTGTTTTGGGCTCGACTCGACTGAGCTCGGTTTGGTTTGGTTTGGTTTGGTATGCTGCCTGCTTCCTCTGCTGACCATTCTTTGGCTGCCTGGCGATTGACACCTGCATGCATTTCTTGTTTCTCAGGTGTGCGGTGGCTCAGCTCAGCGCAGCTCAGGTGTCTCTCCCCTCGTATTAGTGTGTGTGTTCGTGTGTGTGTTTGTTTCTTTATTTCATTTCTTCATCTTTTGCCTCTTTTTATTTTGGAGTTGAGTCATCGACCATTAACAATGTTGTTGTTGCTGTTGCTGTGGCTATTGGAAAGGATTTCATTGCTCATCTCTTTTCATTTATTTATTTATTTTTTTGTATTTTGTGGCTCAGGTAGTTGTGTTGTTATGGCCATGCTGTGATTGTCCCACAGCCGTGCTCACAATCACATTTTAGCCGCCTCGGAACGGAACTCGCTTAATGCATTTGCTGTGCGTTTTAATTAGGTAAAGTGCATCTTTTATTGCCCTCGCCGCATTCCCTGTAGAAGCAACGAAACTGAAGATAAGACATGTAATGTTTATTTTATGAGCAGGGCTGTTTAATGGTAGCAACGCAACAGATAAGAAAAATGTGAGCTGAAAGGATTATTGGTATTGAGCAAATATTTAGACTGCTTCTAAAACAAAATTTATGTAGAGTAAGCAAAAGCACATCAAAGTGTAGAGACGTTGAGCTAACTCTACATAGACAGAAGTCAATCCCTCTTTCTCTCTCTCGCTCCTATTACATGTAGCCTGAAGAAAAGCTCTCTTCACATTGTTACTTCACTTTATGCTAGCTGTAGTTGTTGGTATTTTTGTTGTTTTTGATTTTACTTTTCTTTTGTGCTGGTTCGTTGCTCTCTTAGCTGCTGACCAGCAATTTCCGATTGTCTGATTAAGTGACAGAGCAAAAGGCAGAGCCATTACATAAAATCCACTGCAATTAGTTGGCGCATTCATGTATGCAGGTTTGTGTGTATGTGTGTATGTGTATGCGTGTGTGTGTGAGTGTCAAAGCGGGTCACAAGCATTTCGCCAGCCGAAAAGCAAACAGCTCCAGAGCTCGAAACTTTTGTAGTTGGCAGCCCAAAATCGAGGGTACTTTACCGTTGTGTGTGCAGGTGTGCGAAAGCATTAAAATTCCACTCGAAAAGAGCTGAAAATTTCACAAAACAACAAGCAACAACAACGGCAGAGCAACAAAAACAACAACAACAACACTGGCACTGGCGTCTTCCAGCCGCAGTTCCAGCCAACAGCGACTCAAGTTCCAGCTTACAGTTAACAGCTGAAAGCAAAATTAAATGACTGCACAAAGTTCAGGCGTAAGTACGAGTGCTTAAAAATTCGCACGACACTCAAATCACGACTAGAAAACTGAAAAGGTTTTGGAGCAGCAACAGCCACAGCAACAACAACAACAACAACAACAACGAATCTTCCAAGTTGCAAGTTCAGTGAAGTTCAACGCGAAAAACGTGCAGGAGCAAAAAAGCAACACTAGTTGTTGCAGCTGCCAACAATAATAATACGCCCCCTATTCAACCTCCTGCCCCTCCCCATTCCCCCTTACGGCTGCACAGCCATTCTCAAGTGGCAGCCAATCATAATCAGAGGCAGGCAATCAAAATTTGAAAATTTCTGCTGCAGCGCCGTTAATGAGCGACTCAATGAGCTTTATCTGGCGGAAGCTCCGGCCTCAGCTACTGCCAGGGCCAGCTGCGCAGTCGCAGTCGATGACGACGCTGTCGCTGTCGCTGTTTGCAGGTGTTCGGCAAACGAAACAAAAGAAAAAAGCTGCGTCATTGATTAGTACGCAGCGCAGAAAAAACTAAAACTAGACTGTGTCAAAGAATAGTGTAGGAGAAGGGGGCAAGGAGAGAGGGAGAGCGAGAGCGAGAGAGAGAGTGGAGAGTGTATAGTGGAGAGTTCAGAACGCCTGGAAGCAGCTTAGGCAAAGCAAAGCTTAATGGAAATATGCGTAAATTGGACTTTTTGCCTTGAAGCACGAAAGTATAAAAATATTTACATATATAATCTATAAATATAATATGCCCTTTGTGGCATTCGTTATTGCTGGGTATTTTGCAGCTGGACAATTGCTCGGTTCGTTTGCGCCGCTTGCGACAGGCAGCTGCCAAAAAAACATAAGTCACGATTTTCGCTTTTGTTAATTCATCAGCGAACAATTTGCATTTTTCTTGTGGTGCGCCGCTGTGCATTTCTTTGCGATTTCTTTGGCTCGTTAATCTTTCTGGTGCGACCCTTTGCTGTGGCAGCGACAGCGGCTTACAGCCACAGCCACAGCAACAGCAACAGTAACGGCAACAACAATTGGCAACAAGCAACTTTAATTAGCATTTTTACGCCAACAGCAGCAACAACACCAACAGCAACTGAGAACTGCAATTATCGAACAACTGCAACTAGTTCGTTTTGCTCTGGATTGCGGGTGGTGCAGCAGCAATTGCCAGCTGCAACAAATGCGACTCTGAGCTCCACATTTCCCACAGCCAATGCCGCAATGCATTCGCCTTCTTCTTGGTTGCAGTGAATTTCAATTAAACGGCACGTCAGCAGCGATAAGCACAAAGACGCGAAGCAGCAGCAGCAGCAGCAGCAGCTACAGCAGCAACTGTTGCAGTTGCAGTGACAGCAATGCGTTAACAATTTTCGCGTCACAACAGCTGCGACTGTTGCTGTTGTTGCTGCTGCTGCTGCTGCTGCTGCTGCACCATCTGCCAGTAGCCTAATTACGGCTCAAATGCTGACATTGTTGGCAGACGGTAGCCGTTGCTTCTGCACTTCTTCTAGGCCCAAATTGGAGTGCAGTTGCTGCCGCCCGGTTTCGTGCCACATTCTCATCAGCTTCGCCAGTTATTGCTTGTTTTATTTTATTTTTTATTTTTAACACAAATCAAATTAAGCGCTCGTTAGCTGTATAAAAATTTCACCACGACATTAAGACACCCTTTAAAAAAAAGACATTTTCCAATTTCGTGTTGCGTTTTATGTCCTGCGACTGTTCACGCAACATGATGCCAGCCTCAGCCCCAGCCGCCGCCTCCTGTTGGGGCAATCAGAGTTCGCGTCGCAGAACGAGGTCGCCCGAAGAACGGGGCAACGTCGCCTGCCGTTGTGGCAAGGCGTAATTACATTTAAGTACCGGCAACCAAGCCCAGTCAACTGACAACCCACTGAGCGCTGCAGCCCAAAAAAAAGAGAGACAGAGAGAAGAAAAAAACAAAGCAACAACAACTGCAAATTAAATGCAACGTAGCCTGGCAGGCATAAGGTGCTCGAGTCCTGCAGAATCTCAACGCAAAGTGAATTGTAATTGGGAACACGGCGCATGCAGTTGTTCCCCCGCTGCTGTTGCTGTTGCTGTTGCTGTAGCTGTTTCTGTTGCTGCTAGTGGCAGCTGTGACGGCAACACTCGAAGCGCGACTAAATGCGCAAAAATGTTGCAAAGACGGTAATTTACAATTGCAACAAACTGTTGCTGTTGTTGCTGCGGCACCACAACGCCAACATATTGCCAATTGACGGAGCTGCCCGACTGTTGCTGTACCCTGTTGTGGCCGCAGGGCGACGATTTGCTTATAGCATGTTGCACCTTGACTGAGTCTCCTGTGCGCATGTCTATTAGCTTGAGTGCGATTTTGGACAAGTGTGCCCAAAGCTGATTCTAAATTGGCTATAAGTGCAGGCAAATGAGTTGCATTGACTTGGATAAAAAAAGAGAGAAGAGGAGAGAGGTAGAGGCAGGGATAGAGGGTCTGGGAGAAGGAACTGACAGATACAGATACAGATAGAGATACAGATACAGATAGAGATAGAGATAGAGATAGAGATAGAGATAGAGATAGAGATAGAGATAGAGATACAGATACAGATACAGATACAGATACAGATACAGATACAGATACAGATACAGATACAGATACAGATACAGATACAGATACAGATACAGATACAGATACAGATACAGATACAGATACAGATACAGATACAGATACAGATACAGATACAGATACAGATACAGATACAGATACAGATACAGATACAGATACAGATACAGATACAGATACAGATACAGATACAGATACAGATACAGATACAGATACAGATACAGATACAGATACAGATACAGATACAGATACAGATACAGATACAGATACAGATACAGATACAGATACAGATACAGATACAGATACAGATACAGATACAGATACAGATACAGATACAGATACAGATACAGATACAGATACAGATACAGATACAGATACAGATACAGATACAGATACAGATACAGATACAGATACAGATACAGATACAGATACAGATACAGATACAGATACAGATACAGATACAGATACAGATACAGATACAGATACAGATACAGATACAGATACAGATACAGATACAGATACAGATACAGATACAGATACAGATACAGATACAGATACAGATACAGATACAGATACAGATACAGATACAGATACAGATACAGATACAGATACAGATACAGATACAGATACAGATACAGATACAGATACAGATACAGATACAGATACAGATACAGATACAGATACAGATACAGATACAGATACAGATACAGATACAGATACAGATACAGATACAGATACAGATACAGATACAGATACAGATACAGATACAGATACAGATACAGATACAGATACAGATACAGATACAGATACAGATACAGATACAGATACAGATACAGATACAGATACAGATACAGATACAGATACAGATACAGATACAGATACAGATACAGATACAGATACAGATACAGATACAGATACAGATACAGATACAGATACAGATACAGATACAGATACAGATACAGATACAGATACAGATACAGATACAGATACAGATACAGATACAGATACAGATACAGATACAGATACAGATACAGATACAGATACAGATACAGATACAGATACAGATACAGATACAGATACAGATACAGATACAGATACAGATACAGATACAGATACAGATACAGATACAGATACAGATACAGATACAGATACAGATACAGATACAGATACAGATACAGATACAGATACAGATACAGATACAGATACAGATACAGATACAGATACAGATACAGATACAGATACAGATACAGATACAGATACAGATACAGATACAGATACAGATACAGATACAGATACAGATACAGATACAGATACAGATACAGATACAGATACAGATACAGATACAGATACAGATACAGATACAGATACAGATACAGATACAGATACAGATACAGATACAGATACAGATACAGATACAGATACAGATACAGATACAGATACAGATACAGATACAGATACAGATACAGATACAGATACAGATACAGATACAGATACAGATACAGATACAGATACAGATACAGATACAGATACAGATACAGATACAGATACAGATACAGATACAGATACAGATACAGATACAGATACAGATACAGATGTGTATATATATTTTACAGGGTATTCGCTAGTTGTTGCAGCCACAACAGCCCTCAATTTGAGCTATCTGCAACTTCTCTAAAAGGCTAACAAAGCGCAGCCGCGTCGCATACAGCGGCCCATTGGCTACTGCGAGTAGCTGTTGCTGCTGCTGCTGCTGCTTCTTCTGCTTCTGCTGTGGCTTCTGGTGCTGCTTCTGTTGCTGTCCATGGTGAAATCGAAAAGTGTTCTGGACAGGAAATGTGGCTGCCACCAGCAGCAACAACAGCATCAGCAACAGCAGCAACACAACGAGGCGCGACAGAAGCCCAAAAGGAATGCAAACATGAAACACGATAATTGAGCAGCGTGGAAAAATTGCCAAAGACGCGAAATGGACAAATACGAATTACAGTATCCAAATCAGTGTCTTCCACTGACTGCGCAGCCCCCTTTTGGCAGACTGCAATTCCCCTTCCCCTTGCCGCTCGTTGGCCCTGGGGCAGCTCCCAGCAATTTCGTATGTGGCGGCAGCTGCAAAATTCATTTGACAAAGCAACGAGAAACAAAACGGCAACTGACCAAGCAGAAGAAGAAGAAGAAGAAGGTGAATGTAGAAGGGCTGTCCTGCTCTCTGCCCTCCACCTTTCTCTGTCTCGCTCTCTCACTCGCTCTCCCTCTCATCCTGTACAGGAATTCAAATAACTTGGCGTTTAATTTATGAGAATGCGCGGTAGCTGTTGCCGTAGCCCCAATGTTGCCCCAATGTTGCAGATGCTGCTCATGCGCAGCAGCAGCAGCAGCAGCAGTGGCGGCGATAAAAATATTTTGGCCCAAATTGAAGTTCGCCGCCCGCTGCCCTCTGCCCGCTGGTGCTCCCCCTTTGGGCCCAATTGACTCGCCTCGCCGCGCCTCGTCGGCGCATTTTATTAATCATGTGCGTAATTTATTTGGGCAGCCGCGCACAATTTCACCCAAATGGAAATTGCCACAGTCTGTGTTGCACAGGCATCCTGCTCGCTCCTTGGATTGGGTTTGCGGCTCTGTCTGCTGCGCTGGAGCCTGCGCCTGGGGCGGTCATCGGAGTGCGCATAATTTACATATTTTTACCGCTTGGCCGTCGAAATTGTCACAGGTGAAAGATGCGCAATCATTGCATTCATTACACACACGCACGCACACACTTACCCAGGCCAGCCACGCCCCTCTATTTCCGCCTCATTCGCCGAGTCGTTTATCATTTCTTGTTAACCAGCCAGAGACTCGCCGTGTAATTTGTCGAGGCATGCTTATCAGTCGCCTCGCCTGCCATGGCGATCCTTTGGATGCGGGGCTCGCACTCGCAATCGCAATCAAATGCCAGAGCAAACAAACATTTGTCTCTGCCCGACCAGCAGGAGCAGGAGTAGGAGCAGGAGCTGGAGTAGGAGCAGGAGCTGCAGCAGGACCACCATTAAGACGCCTTATCTTATCTGCTGCCGCCGCCGCTGATGAGTCGACAATTTACTCATTGGGCACTTGCTCCCAGGCTCGGGTAAAGCATATTTATAGAGTCAGGCCACCATTGGGTAATTATCTGGCAGAGCCAAACGAGGGCTGCTCGAAAAGAAATAGTGTGAATTTGTGATAAATAATCATAATGAAATGGAAAATGTGTGAGAAAGGTATGCTCCTGGGATTAAGAGAGATTCAAAAGATATTCTAAGTAAATTTTATTGCAAATTATTAATTTAGATATTAGTAGAGCTTTTACTTTATAAACATTCAAAATAAAGTTTTTCTCAGCAACACTTTGGCTTTTTTATATCTCATGTCCCATTCAATTTTCGCTCATTTTTTAAATCACTCAACAATTTCTAGGCAACTTTTCGGCACACCCTCGCAAACGCTATCGCTGCGCATGTTTGTGTTTCTATCTATCAACATTTCCCACTTTGCGTTGTCCTTATTTGTTTTGCTGTGTGAAACTTCCTAGAGAGAGACGAGCGAGAGAGAGTGAGAGAGAGAGAGAGCGAGCGAGCGTGAGTCGGCCAGGCAGTCAGGTAGACGTACCCAAATTGATAGGAACCGCTTCGAAGGGGTCTCTATCTTCCTGTCGCCCGCTCGCTGTAGCTATCTCTGGGCAGCTATGTGACCTCCACTTGAGTCGAGCAGCGCGTTGCACGTGTGCATCGTGTGTTAATCTCTGTTGACATTCCTGGAACTCTGGATCTTTGATTTTGGCCGACAAATTGTTGCTGTTCTTTAGTTGGTTTCGCGTTACGCACGTACGACAGTTGCTCTCCCTCTCGCTCTCTCTCTCTCTCTTTCGCTTTAATAAGCGTTAAGTTGGCAGGACTCAGCGACAAATGATGCTGGGGAATTTTTGTGCAGCGACTCAATTTGCCTGCGCTCCTGTGTTTCCTTGTTGCATGCCCCGCGGTGGCAGCCAACCAGCCAAAGCCAACAAGTGTTCAAATTAATGATCCACAGATTTGTTAAATTTCGTGGCTCATTTCTGATACAAATATGGGCGTGGCAAACACACACGCAGCAACAGGCAAGCCACAGCCATACATTAATCGTGAATCAAACCTCATCGGCCGAACCCTGAAAGACCATCATTTTTATCGAATGGGTCGCATAAGCCGCTAGCCCCTGAGCATATTAATGGCTTTTGTGCGTTAAGATTGAGGAATTTCAGCCAAAGAAAGGAGAATACAAAACAAGGGGCATAAATATCGTTTCGTAGAAGCAAGTGCAGCGCACAGGAGGGGCTGCCATTGTTGTTGATGATGATGATGATGATGATGATGATGAGGTACAAAAAGAGAGAAAGGGGCAAGCGAGGAATGGCGAAGGTGCAAAGGGATCAGGATCGAGGTTTAGGCAAACAGCGTGAGGCTTCTACAGATTCTCATTTGAGGTTTACAGTCGCTCAGGATGGGGGCGCGCTTATTATCGTACAATATTCCATTTAATTATTTCAATTTGAATGCAAACACTTGTCGACGTGATTACCATACCAAGGCATAGCTGGATACCTGGAATACCTGTCTCTTTTATTTACCAAAACAACCGCCATGTGGGCGTTCGTTTCGAATTTCATTTGTCTTTTTCCATTACAGAACTTACTTCTTATGGGCGCTGAGCTGCCTTTCCCTTGAGTTGGATACACCTAAGAGCAGACAGCGAGCTTATCAGTAGCGCTCAGCCATAATCAGAGCAAATATTGGCTTACATTAGGTCATCGAGCAGCGATAAAACGATAAAGAGAAAAACTGAAAGTGGCTCAGCTCGACTCGGGGTCTGAGTTCAGTTCAAATATAAACTGTGGCAGTGACAGGAAATGCATTCACATTTTGTGGACATCATATTTCATTTGATAAGAAATGTAATTCATGACAACCGCAACAACAACAACAACAACGGCAACATGGATCAACAAGTGCCCTGGCAAAGCAAACGCACTTGTAGCTGAACCTGGACTTGTGTGTGGACATAAATTTATATACATATAGACATGCTTGTGTGTACTATATGTATATATATATAGAGAGAGTGTCAGGTTTGTCCATAACCAAATCCAAGTGCGGCGACTGTATCGCATTACCCACTCGACTTGACGCTGTTTATTTTTATTATTTTTTTTTTTTTTGCTTTTTCCCAGGCGCAGAACTTTCAGAAAAGAAAGAGACTGAAAGTCACGTCGCATTCGCTGCGGAGAATGTCTTGGCTAGTTGGAGCTGTCGGGGTCATCGACGCATATACATACATATACTATACTATATACATATACATATATAACTATACTAATATATGTGACGGCTGTGACCATTATGTTTTATGTTTTGCGTTTCTTTTCATACCCATTGCAAGTGGACAAAATGGGGCATGTTAATTCTAGCTAAAGAAAGTGGGAATAGCTGAAGAGCCAAGTCAATCTACATATGAATGGAGCCCAGTGTGAGCTGAAGGCGAGCGTAGATGAACTAGAGAAATATCTAGAAAAATATATATACATCATATACATATATGGATATATATTTTGTTATGATATTCCATCAGTGTGAATGATATACATATATAATAAATGAGGATATCTTCTACAGTGCAAAGAGGCTTATATCTCTTTGGTTTCAGATACAGAGAATCTGTTTAAGAGTAGTTATGTGATGCTAGGTATCAGAGTATCAAGTACAGACTGTATGCAATAGAATATTAAGTAGATACCATCTAATATACTAAGATATGCAAGTACAAAGTATCTTTTTTACTTTATCTGGTACAAGATAACAGAATATCTACAACAGAATATCTATAACTTCTATATTAGAGTAGATCATTCGATTAGTTCACTAACAGTCTAGGGTATCTACTAGTCAATCACTCTGCGTGCGTGCACACTTGTTTCACTCATATATATTTCTTTAAATTTAAGCGTCTGTGACAGTTTTATGGCGCATTTGGTTGCATTGATTTGGGTTCCATTTTTAACACTTTTCGAAATTTAATACAAGCGGCATTCATATGGATAGTGTAATATGAGATTTATTGGACGAGTATGGGTATTATCGACCAGAATGCGCCGCAAATGTGAAGCCCACGTCATTTTCGGTGCGATTAACGCGCTAACAGAATTCCAATTCGATTCGAATGACGAAGAGGAAGAAGTTTTGGAATCTAACTCTGAAATTTCCGTTGCCAGCTTAATTGGAACCCCATTGTAATTGTCGGCGTGTGTGTGTATTTGTGTGTGCGTGAGTGTCGATAATAGGCTGGAAATTATGCTTTTATTGAAATAAATTAAGTGCACGTGCGCATATGTGGGCTGAAAGTAGCTCGGACTGCGCCAACTATACGATATGATACGATAATGGACAGCCATCAATTGGGCCCCTCGGGCAGGGAGGCGTGCCAGCAGCAGTGGGATTTCTCGCACTCTGCCCCTATGACAATGCAAATGCTAATCCAATCTAATTCTAATACGCACTAAACTCACCAAAATTTCGACACAAAAGACAGCCTTGAGTTGGAGTGGATATAATGAGGCATATGCCCAGCTATGGGTAGCGCAACTAAATTGGAAATTTATATATTGCAGATATATGTATATTTGTACCGCGCCTACTTGTCATTCATTCATATATTCATATTCATAAATTTTATTTCAATACAAAACATAACTATTAAAAAATATAATTTTAATGAAATATAATAAAATAAATAGCTGTTAAAAGGCCTGTTTATATGCATATGCGCTGTACCACATAAGTCTGGGCCAACAATTTATTTAGCACACTCACAGCCTGCAGCAGCAACAGCAGCAACAACAGCAGCAACAACAATGGACTAAAAGTTGTCTGTGCCATAAACATAACATGAAATTTATTTAATAATATAAACAAAATGTGCGCCAAATTGCGTATCAACAGCAGCGACAGACACATGTACACACTCACCTACACACACAGACACACACACACACACACATAGATACAATTGGAGGTCTGGAGTAGCTGCTGGCCAGGCAGTGGCCAAATGGCCTGTTTGCCTAGGCTGGACATTAACAGGTCGTAAACCTTTTGGCAGCGGCCAAACAAAAGACAAGCGCTGAAACGAATCACAGACCGCTAGCCCAATGACCAAATGGCTAGAAGCGGGAAGGGGGGGGACTTTTTTTTGTGGTTTTTGGAAATCGGAGCCAGGCTACAAAACGGCGCTCTGTCCAATAAGTTCCCAAAATAGCGGCGCAAATTTGACCAGAGACATAAATAAGTTTTATTGTTGTTGTTGTTGTTGTTGCTGCTGTTGCTATTGTTGTTGTGGGTGGCATAAGAGCAACAACAATTGCCGTTGGCTGAGCAGCAGCTGAAGCTGCGCATGCGCAGCCAGCAAATGGTTAAAGCGCAAATGTTGTTGTTGTTGCTGCTGCTGTTGTTGTTGTTGTTGTTGTTGCAGCTTGCTTTATTATTAAATATTACGTACGTTTGTTGTCCGTACATTTGTTTATTGCCTCGCAGCGGCATTCAGCATGCGCCCAGTTGTCATAATTGAATTCCAGCAGCGGGCGTTTACGTTTGCCCAGTTACCGCTACGATCGAGCTGAGATATAGATATGTATATAGGTATATATATATATAAATATATATGTATATGCAGCATAACCCTCTCTCTCTCACTTCGTCTTCTTCTGTCTCCCTCTCTCTCAGCCGCTGGCTACACTTGCGTGCTGAGAATTTGATCGATTCGTTCGATTAGTTTGCGGCACATGCAATCGACACGCAGCATTCTCTTTCAATTGAGCAGCCTAGCTGCCACAGTCAGCCAGTCGGCTGGCTGCCCCCAGGGCGTGGCACAGCGGCGTGGAGTGGAGCCAAGCTGTTGATTCAATTTAGCGCCAAATGCTGCTGCTGCCTCCGCGGCTGCTGCTGCTGCTGCTGCTGGAGCTACACTCCCGCCAATTGGAAAATTGTCTCATTGCAATGCCAGACAGCTGACTTTGGCTCAAATGACAACTGGTAATACGCGCTATTAATATCGCCGGCTACATGTGTCCCAACTGCCAGGGGTCGAGCTGCCCGAGAGTGCTGGAAAACTCCGTGTGTGTGGGTGTGGCCTATCGTGTGTTTCAGGAAGTGAAAACAATAGAGTGTCGCATTTAGTGAAGCATTTTGATAGCAATTAGCAATATCCATTGCGCTGTCAAATTAGTGGGTGTCCAATGACAAATCAGAGGAGAGTCTATATATTACATAGGCTAGATTTTATTTCTATGTTTAGACGTTACATATGAAATAAAAGCTAGCTTATAGAGAGACCCTTGGCTTACATGAAGTAGATATAAATAATAGATTGTGATTAGCTAATCCATAATTAAGATGAATTTGAAGCTGTTCTATAAAGTTAAGAAGAAGCAGCTGAGAATAGCTTTTGGTAACTTTGCATTAATATAAGACACTTTAAAGGAATACGCCTATAAATCATTTGAACAACTTTCGACTCCTGCTCAGAGACCTAAATCGAAAGGCACAATTCTTGATTCTTAATAATATTTCCATTTGAATCGAGAAACGCACATTTGTAACTCTCGCACTTCTATGCGATTCTCAAGCAGGCAAATAAGCCTACAGCTTCCACCGCACTGCTAGCTGTATATATGTATATATCTTGCCTTTGCTTTAAGGCCCTGTTCAGACTATTTAAGTCTTATTGTGTAGTCAACCCAATTCTGGAACAAAAGCATAGCCCACACACACGCACACACACACATAGTCCGAAATGGGCATCTCTCTGACAAGTGGAGCAAGTGAAATGGACAAAGCTGAAAGATGCTCAGCTAGACGGAGCAGGTAGCCTGAGCGCACTGGGGGTCAGTGCTTCGTTTACAAGATATTCAAAGAGCTTTGCATATTTTAGGCGCGCTTGGCGACATTTGAATGGAACAGCCAGAGCAGCAGCAGCAGCAGCAGCAGCAGCGGCAGAGATAGAGGCAAGTGCTACGCAGCTCCACTGGCTGGAGCTGTGGCCGGCTCTGTCCAGCTGTGGAGAGCTGGTCTGCTCGTGGTCTGCAGGTGGTCGTCGTACAACTCTATTTTTTATTTTGTCGCGTTCGCTGAAGTCTTTGCAGCGGTGGTCGCTCGTTTATAAGTCGCGGCCAGGCTGCTTGGCTTTAGCTGCAGCATTTGCTTTGTCGGCCCGCTTTTCCAGTCGCATTTCCAATGGAAAGCCCCGTCGGGCAGCAGGCCGCATAGAATGCAGATAGCACTCTGGCATTGTATCTGTATATCTGTATCTGTATCTCGATCGTCGTTTGGCGTGCGTCCATTCAGAGTGGGGAATGGGACATGGGGCATGTGGCATGGGGAGTGGGGAGTGGGGTGGTGGCTCCCGATGGCGACTTCTTTTTTGCATTTTATGCGGCTTTTTGGTATGTTCATTGTGAATTTATTGTAGGTGATTTTATCGCTCAAACAAATGTTGCCTTTTACAAGTGCTTCAAGTGCCTGCTTGCCAACGTTTGCTAAAGACGGCGCTTATTAATGAGCTACAGCTAGAGCTGGAGCTGGAGCTGATCTCGATCTGGCGCTAGTTGTACGCAGCGGGTGCCTGGCAACTGCCAACGGGGGCAGTGGGCGTTGGGAGTTGAGATCTGGTACTTGGGCTTAGCTAAGCAAACGTACCTAATCGCAGTCACATGGAGTGGGCTGTTCCCGAGCTGTGCGCCCGTCCAGAGGCCAGCTGGCCATTGGCCAATTTCAGCTGTTGGCCTGGCCAAACTAATTGGAATAATCATTCCTTTCGACTCTACTCAGACTGAATAAATTTCTGCACAATTAATTTCGAATTAAGCCTCCAGCTCTTTTGGTGTTGAAATTTATGAAAATTGCCCGAAAATTGCTCACGTTGATTTGGTTTCTGTTTTTTCTTTTTTTTTCCCAATATATTTTTGGTCAGGAAATCGAACCCGTAGCAACTTGACGAGCAGCCAAACCACAGCATAATTTAAATATATTGTTAAGTTCTGGACAGTTGAGACACCTAATATGTATGTGTATGTGGGATATGTAGGAATGTATTATGTATGAAGGAGGTCTTATACACTCTCTGTAGATATTTGAGATGGACTATGATAAAGTGATCAACTCTATAGGAGAGCGAGAGAGATAGAGAGAAAGAAATAGAAATGAAGAGAGAGAGATAGAAAGAGAGAGAGAGACCGATGGACATAACGAGAGAGAGAGGGAGAGAGAGAAAGAGAAGGAGAGAGTGATAGAGAGATAGAAAGAGTGCGAGAGAGAGAGAGGAAGAGAGAGAAAGAGATGGAGAGAGTGATATAAATATAGAAAGAGTGCGAGAGAGAGGGAGAGAGAAAGATTGATAGCGAGAGAGATAGAGCGCTATATATATATGTATGTATATCTATATATATAAAAGAAAGTTCTGTAAATGAATGTTCCCATTGCTCTATCTGGCGCCCTGCTCAAAATTTGAGTGGAAGTCGCCCTATATAAAGGGCAGCAGCTGTGGCATTTATTCAGTCGTCTAGACCCGGTTGGGTCAGTCGTACGTTCAGAGCAATTTTTTTTTTATTATTTTTTTTTTATTATTTTTTTTTGTTTTTTTTTTTATATTTTATTTAAATTTTTTTTTTTAATATTTTTTATTAATTTTTTTTTATTAAAATTTTTTTTTATTAAATTTTTTTTTTTATTTAAAAATTTTTTAATCATTTTTTTTTTTTTTTTTTTTTTTTTTTTTTTTTTGACAAGCAACTGCATTGTCCTACACGTACTGAATAATTTCCACAGCTGCTGCCCTTTATATAGGGCGACTTCCACTCAAAGCCTGAGGGGCACTCAAATTTTGGGCTAGGCGCCAGTAGAGATCGTTGCAGTCGATCCAATGGGAACATTCTCTGCTGCTGCAGGCATTTTCTAAATGATCTCCTGGAGTTCTTCTGCATCCAGTTAGGTGCATCAAAATTGCAAGAGGCAGGAGATGAGCGAAACCAGCACAGAACGAAGAGAAGCGCGCAAATTCGTAGTCAACAGACGTAGAGAAATTAATGGATAGGGCAAAGCAACATTTGCCGGGCCGCTAGTGTATATATATAGAGAGAGAGAGACTGATTTGAATAGAGAGAGAGAGAGAGAGCGAGAGAGAGAGAGAGAGAAGTACAATTATGTGTTACCTTATACAATAACATAATGTGCTAAGAGATGCCTGGGTTTCCTACTCCCTTTCTCCTTCTTCTCTTCTAGACCTACGAGCGAAATACGTGGTAAAATAGTACACCAAGAAAGTGAGGGAATCTTTCTAAAAGAGCTTCTAGTCACTTCATTTATATGTATATGCTCTATATAAGTTGTAAGTCTTAAAAGTCTTATATAAGCCAAGAAGCTAACCATTCGAACTTTTGTTTAAGAACTATTTGACCTCACACAGCTATTACACAATATCATATAGTATGTATATGTATTGGGCATTCGACCTGAGCTTGAGCTTAATGTACCTGTGCACATTACGCTTCTTTTATCCAATTACGGCCATCAATCATGCCGCACAAAAATCAATGAAAAAGCACTTAATTGAATACTATTGTGGGCCATGCAGGAAGCAAGTACGCAACGAGGTCAAAGGACTTGGCTGTAAGCGCGTGCACAGGTGCGTCGATTAGGGCTAATCAATGTTTAACACACGGCGGTCAAACATCAATCAATTGATTGAACAGGTCACAACTTTGCTACATGCCAGCGATTAAAGACGCGATGCGCTGTCCATTTGTGAGTGGCACGACAGGTGAATAGCAGGTGGGCGAGGGTGGACGAAGGTGGATGTAGCTGATTGCTGGGAACACCGGCAAATTGCTGTCACAAGCGCCAAATTATGCGCTCGCTCCACTAGCTGGGGACTTAATCGAAGACAAACATCTAATTGACATAGAGCCGACATGGTAAACGAGCCGAGGAGCCAACGAGCCAGCGATCCGCGGTCGCCAGGCAGCCAAATGAAGACGAGGCGCGTATCTGGCATCCACTGGGCATATTTATGGCAATGGTTCAAGAGTTCAACAACAACAGCCAGTTGCAAGTTTAATCAAGGCTTAGGCGTCTATTAATTAGCGGCTTACAAGACTTTGCTTTGCTCTGAGGCAACTTCATTCGTGGTGCGGGCGAGCAGCGATGTGAGAACCTGTTGCACGCATGCTACATGCTCCCTCTCTGTCTTTCTCTCTCTTTGCCGCTGTCTCTTTTTCTGTTTCTGTACAGTGAAAGGTGCTGTTGGCTAGAAGCGCTTTCTGTGGCCCTCGGGCGGCGCATGTCAAAGTGACGACCATCAAATAAAACACCTGATGGCCGAGCCAACAGCCAGCAAACAATAACAAAAAAATAAAAAATAAAATACTCGAACAGAGGTCGACATTTGGCAACACTCGCGGTCATAAAGCAAGCAATTTAAGGTGAAAGGTGCTCAGCTGGAAGACTTTGAAGACTTGCAGACATGCCAAAAGAAATATGTCTGAAAATGGCTTGGCTATAATTAATTTGCTGTTGTTGCAGTCGTTGCTGCTGCTGCTGGTGCTGGTGCAACAGCAACAGTTGCTGGCAGTCAAAATCGAAAAGTCACTTATGACTGACACTTTGCATATGAGGCGGCACCGGCCACCACCCCTCATCCTCCTCTTTCTCATCGTCCTCCGCCTCCTCCACTTCCTACTCCTCCTCCTGCTGCCGTTGTCTGAACATCAAGTTGGAGATGAAGATGACGACCCAGACATGCAGTGACTTATGATTTACCTTCTTAACTCAACTCGACTGGAGCTCAGCTTGGCTCACGTTGATTTCGCGTGATTTAAGCCAACAAATGTTTGCAGAAAAAGTTATGAGCATTTGATTTACGATGTGCTGGCCAAGCTGGCAACAGTGCAACTGGGAACGGGCAACGGCAGCGTGCAGCGTGCAACAGTGCCTCCTCCTGGGCGTGCGCTGATGGATTTGTCAAGTTTGTGGGTCAAGCGTTACGTTCTTCACTATATACTTACATATGTATATATGTAGATATATATGTGCATATATACATATTCTTTTTGAATATCCGCCTCACGATGATTACTCAAAATCACAGCTAAAGTTGCGTTCCACGATCGCTTGGCAGCTGTCTCGTGTGAATCGCTGCGCAGTCGGCAACTAATTGCAAGAGACAACAACAAATTTGTATGTTTAACAAATATTTATGAGTGCTTCAAAGCGTAGTAGTTGCTGCTGTGAAAGTGTGGGAGAATAGCCAAAGAAAAAGGCTGTAAATTGGAAATCATAAAATTTGCAATAATTGAAAATTTTAATTATCCTGCACATCTACGCATAAAGCGAAGAGGTTAATAGATTTCCAAAAATGCAATCAGTATTGTTTAAAGCTGCTGTTATTAAAAGCTGTTGTTAACTCCAATTAGACTTTTAACAGCTTTGAAATGCTTCAAATCAGAAATATGCTAAACGTCTGCTATTTACAACAGAGCTGTTAAGCTTTCAATAGGACTGTTAAGTTACAGCATATAAAATGCATTAATTAATTAATTAAAATGCGCTTTGTGCGCAGACTGAAAACATACATCAATCATTAATTAGATAAATGCGGGCATATAAACCATAAATATATATATGTATGTATATAAATTTATATATATATTTACACATCTAGATTGACGCAACCTTTCGAGGCGTTGCCCAGACAGTAGAAAGTCTTTTGTGGCTGTGCCCAAGTCAAATGGTTTGGCCAAAGAAGGCGTTGAGTTGCCCTCATCATTAGAGCCACATTTTTGTTCACAGCAATGCAAATATTGACGATGACGTCACAATGTCACAGCGTGTCATCGACGGGCATGCAACCCAACCCCTAAACGAGGCGCAACCCTCGACTAAGGGCAGGCGCCAAGGACGCAGAAAAACTGCGCGAAAAAACTGCAGCTGATTTGATTTTTTTTTTTTTTTCGGTTTGCTTTTCATTTGGCTGTCAGCATCGTGGGAATGTTTGAGCAGCAACCCTGGAGGCAACCCTTCGACTTGGACTTGGACACAGCTGCAACAAAACGCAAGTCCGTAGCTGGTCAAGAGGCGGCAGCAGCAGCAGCCGCTGAAGCAGCCGCCTCAGCAGCAGCTGGGTGTACAGTCTTGGCTGGGATTGATGATGGCCTAGGATGATTGGCTGGAATGGCAGTCGCTGCATATGTCACTGGATACAAATGTATCTATAGCTCGAAATCAGTCCAATTAAAAATAATAAAGGCGAAACGAAACGCAGCTTGTTAGTGCGCTCTACTCGGCTCTACTCTCTGGCTGCCAAGATGGCAGATTGCACCCCAAAAATAAACAATAGGACTCCACATTTTTCCTCTTTTCCTCTCTTGTGTTACTGAATTGTTGTTGTGGTTAGCTCAATGCGCGTGGGAAAGCGTCGTTCCATCCATAAGCAGGCAACCGGGCCTGGGCACCTGCCGCGCCCCAAGCGTCAGTCGACCATATTTGGTTTACATATGGCCCAGACTCTGCAAAAATCGTGATCAAATCAAATGCCCAGCCATAAAATTGTGGAATTCTAACAGCAATTTGAGCGCAACACGAACAAGCTATCTGCCCAGACAGCGGTTCAGGAGGAGGGCGTGGAGGAGGGAGGGCAGTATTGCCTAGGCGCCTGACAATTCTATTTGGCACGAGCTCATTAAGCACCATTTATATGCAACATGAGCCATGACTGGACCAAAACTGCAGCCGACTACCGATCAACGATCGACGTCGAGCGTCGAGCATCGAGCGTCGAATGTGGATTGTCGATCGTCGGACAGTCAACAACGAAAACCTCTCCAAGCTCTGGTTGCGAGTCAATGGCTTTTGCTTAGCTCGGCTCGGCTTGGGTTGGCTTGGCCTGTTGACAAGTTGTTGACGCTGGCAAATGATTTACTGCCTCCAGTTGGCTCCCGGCCAGCAACAGCAACAACAACATAAACGAGCACTGCTTTCGGTCACATGCCAAATTCAAGCAACAACGCACAACAAGTGCCAACACGTGGACACCCACTTCTCTAACGATTGCGTTCTTACGATCATGCTTGATCAATAACTGTTTAGATTATGAAATTGTCTAGAGAAACTAAATAACTGTCCGAGCAGCATATATCGATCGTTAGCTAAAGACTTGCTTGATCGGAAACCGATCAGATATTGTAGCGATCAGGTCTTGTATTTATTGGTAAGCTAAAAGATTAATAGCACAGAGCTCAATTGAGGTTTATGATCATAAAGAATGACTTGATCGGTGACTGATCAGTTATTGTAACTTCTCCTTATCGATCAAGTCTTATGTTTAGAGATAAGCTGAAAGATTAATAGAGCGGCTTATATTGAGGTTTATGATCAGCAGAATAAAGAATTGGTAGATCAGAAGCTGTCTAGACTAGATTTGGATCAGATGTATATCCATATTGCAAAAAGAAACAAAGTGCAAGCCGATCTGCACGTCATGAATACATTAGAGCAGCCCCTGCAATTAAGATCAGTTAACAGTAGTCTAGACTTGATAATTATTCATATAGCATATTGTGAACAATTGAATATGAAATTATATGGGCACATTTGGCGATTAGCATATAGCACTCTACTCCTCGTCGATCGGCTGACAAAAACTGTCAACGTTCGCTGCCATCCGATTTTAATCAGTCTGCAACAGAAGTGTGCCAGCCATATGGCTCGATACGAATTGTAGTCGAAGTTGGAGTTGGAGTTGAAGTTTGGGCTCAAGGATTTTGACAGCTAAGCTGACATGGCAAAAATGCATAAGTGAGCACGGTGGACACATTATGACGGACTGTTACACGACATATGTATGGCCATGTTTAGGAGGGTAGGGGAGTGGCCCAGGTGAATATGGCAAAAAGCTCAAATGCAATGAAACAATCAATCAAAGCGCTGAAAACGGGGCTTGTCTAGAGCTGAGCAGGCGGGAGGGAGGGGGAGGGGGAGGGGGAGAGCTGCGGTGAGCGTAACGGTAACTCCAAAAAGGCACAAAATCAAATTACCAGCAATGATTAATCAATCAACAGTTGTTTGCTTGCCATACAGTAAAGCCTCAGCTCAATGCGATAGCCAACACGATCTCTGCCTCGCTTGGCCTCGCTAGTGGGTGTGTGTATGGCTGTCTCAGTGTGAGTGTGTGTGTGTGTGTGTGTTGGCCAAGTGGGTGCGTTCTCACAGCTGGATGCCAATACTGACAATCACGATCAAACACACAGACACACACACACAAACACACCTGTGTTGTAGACACCACGTGTGCGTTCCAGGCAATTGCAAATCAATGCTTCGTTGCGGCAGGAGCTTGCCTTGGCTGTAGCCTCTTCCCTAAATGGTGCGATCTTACCTGGCCGGGTCGTGCCAAAAATGGGTTTGCAACTGGAATTCGCTTTTAGTCAAACAGCCGCAGCTGCAGCTAGCTTTGAGGCGCAGGTGGCAATTGGCAAGCAGCTGGCAACAGGCAACGGGCAACGGGCAACGGGCAACGGGCAACTGGCAACTGGTGTGAACAACTAGAAAGTTTTTTAGTCGAGCTGGAGCTCGTGAGAATCAGTGCAGCATAATTTATTGGCTGCGCGACCAATTCAATTTATGGCCGACTAATGAAAATTTGACAAATAGCAAATGGCCAAGCAATTTCATTCTAGCCCAGGCCAATAACATTCATCATGCCGCTGTGCAAACGTTTCCGCATAGAAATTGATTGACAACTCGAGGAGGAGGAGCTGCAGTTCGAGTTCGCGTTCGAGTTGGAGTTGGAGTCATAGTCACTGAGCCAAAATGGCAACGGCAGCCAAAACACGTCAATTTCGAGGCCTGCCGATTTATGGGCGCTCAGCTTCAAGCCAAGTCGTGACCCGCGTGCATTGAACTTTGTTGTTGTAGTTGTTGCTGTTGCTTTTTGTTGTCCGATCTTGTCTGGGGTATGAAACGAGACGCTTTGAAATCTACCAGCACGAAATGCAATTTCCAAAAGAGTAGATGAAGAAAAAAACGCTATTGTGGGAGCTGAACATAATGAAGCCGTTGGTCATTGGCCAAAAGGTTTGTTTGCTCTGTCAATCATAATTTGTGTGCTTCTTTTGCAGTTTAATGTGTGCGCTGCACTCGTTTTCCCACATTTTATGGACGGCTGCCCCTATTGCTCTGGCCCTGGGAAAATCTCTGGCGTAACTGGAGGCTCGCTTGTTGCGCAACAATTACTCGGCTTTTGGTTTGTTTTGGTTTGACTTGGTTTGCCCTGGCCGGGCCCGTCAACATGACCAATTGGCAGTCCAGTTGGCAGGCGCAACCCCCACGCAGCCGGCGGCAACACCTTCGCTCCGCTTACGGTCTGCTGCACTCGCTTCCTAACCGAGGTGCAAATGCAACTGTCGAGGGGTTGACTGACTTTTGAATTGTTTACGCTTGTTTTTCGGTCAACTCGAAAACGGAAGTGCGCAAGATTGGCCAAAAATGTGTGCTCGTCCTCTAACCAATTTTCACACATTGTGTACGCAGGTGCTTAACAAATATTCAGGTAATATGTTAATTTTTGTATGCTAAACAGCGGAAATTAAATTCATTATTTTAACGTGCAACGCTTCATTGAATTTTGACTTTGAAAATTTAGTTTGCCCATTCGCATAACCTATATCTGGACATTTAATATAGTGGCATCCAATTAATGGCAATTCATATTCAAACATTTCATTGGCTGAAGGCCAGTTCAACTATTTGTTCTAATCATCCCCTAGATGGCGCCACTCCATCCAGCTTCACTTAACGACAAAGCGGCAACGGTGTCGAGTGTTGAACTCAACGAACATTCTAACTGAACGAAACAAACACACATTTTGTTGCATACTTTGAGGCTATTTCTGACGACAGGTAACAAATTTATAAATCTAAATTTGTAATTATTTTAATAATAGTAGTAGTTTTAGTGTTAAAAATCGATCTTTAATACCTATATCATCGAAAACATTTAAAACAGAATTTGGCTTGCGTGGCAACGAGCATTGTAGTAGATTTGTTGACATAAGCTATAAAGGAAATTATTATATTTATTTTATAATCTGTCTAATTCATAATTATTATTGATTTGGTACTGGCAGCCTGCTATCGCTCGATTTCAGAGCTAAAAATTAGCTGTACGGCAACGCCCGCAGCATACAATCGATATGTGCATCGCTTAAACGAGTTGGCAGTGCCAGCCACTTATCGAGAATGTATTGACTGTATGAAGAAGAAGTGCAAATACTATAGATTATCATATAACTTATACATACATCAATACTCGAAACTGTGGGCATAATGTCGAAATCGACTTTTGTCATGGTTCCTGCAGCGCCTCGCGGCGATATTATTGAGTTGAAAGCCGTTATATCCAAACAAGAGGAACATTTAAGGAGCACAAATGAAAAACTTGGCAATTTGCGGAAACTAATCAGAGCCGAAGCGAATATTAAATCGCGTGATATTTTCCTAAACAAGGTCTGTGATATGGTGAAAGAACAACATAAAATACAGAGCATACTGAAAAGTTACAGATCAAAGCTGAAAAAATTGGAGTCCTCAAAAAAACTGGTAAGGATAGGCTGTTGATAGGTTATTCTATGTACCTAACTAATTATTTATATCTTAAAGAAATTTGTTACGAAGCAAATTCCACAGCAAGCAAAAAATCCAAAGCTACTCGAACTTTTCCATAATTATGAGACGAAAGTAAGTAAAAAGTTACTTAATATTTATTAGAAATTAATTCTAAAATATCTTAGGGAAACGGATTTGACACTCAGACTGTTCGGAATTCTGAAGCACCAGTAAGTAAAGCACCATCCTCAAAAAATTGTAAAATAAAGATTAAAATATTATATAGAAGCGAAAAGTGATGGATAAAGAAGAGACTGTAAATGTTGAAGACAACCCAGCCAAGCAAAATATCATCGACAATCATGGCAATGCAATGAAATGTTTGAAAGCTCATGTAAAAAAGCGCATTACTGAGGAGGAACAAAAGCATGTTGTTCCACAAATTGTAAAAGTGGAGCAAGCGAAATATTCAGATGATGATACCTCAATATTGGAAGAGACGAAACCAGAGACTGAAGAGCTTCAGATATCGGAAGAGAAGCTTGTATTAAAAATTGAAATAGATGAGGAATCGGAATATATAAAAGAGACGGAACGAATGGAAGAGGAGAAACCAGAGCTGTCTGTCGAGGCTCCCAAAGCGAATACTATCGTGATAAACAATTACAGCGATGTAATGCAATGCTTAAAAGCTCTCCAGGAATATGCAATGTTAAATGAAAACTATCGAGCCATAGGACTTTTAAGTGAAACTGAAAAGGCATTCGTAAGACCAGCGCACGCAACAGACTTTGAGCTCTAGCGTTAGTATAATCCAACCCTAAGACTATGTTTGTATGTATATTCGCATGTGTATGTGTAGGCTAATTATTTAAAGTCGACTAAGAACTGATGTATATTTGTTGTCTTGTGCTAGCAAGCATTCTGCAATTGATTAATTGTAAGTAAAGTATTTACAGTCAATATTCATTTTACATTTACCTGAATTTATTTTCTATAGTTGAAAAGCGAGCTGCAAATGTAAATGGGTAAACTTGGGATTTAGTATTATTCGAATCAGCTGTTTCTCTTCCAGTAGATAAATTATGTGCATCAGCTGTTGTTCTGACAACCATTTCTGTTCGGTATTTTTTAGTTTATTCTGTTATTGAGAAACGGGCACACGCGCGTTTTACAGCTATAAACAAATTCTGAGAATTTGACAATTCTGCAGAAATGTGAGTATGCGTCTAGAAGTGCATTAGAGTTAGGCGTTAATTCATTTTTAAATGTTTGTTTCAAAAGGAAGTAAATATTACACAATTTGGATGTAATATAAATGCACTTTGTCGATAAGTGAATTTTGATTGAAAGCACACTAGAACAAATGGATAAATCAAAAGGAGACGAAATTGCTAAGCCGCCGGCTCCACGCAAACGTCTCGGCCGTCCGCCCAAGGTCAACGCACAAGAGTCAGAATTGACTGAAGAGATGGAATCGCCAGCCGAGGAGCGCACATCGTCGGCATCGCCAACAAATTGCCGGCGAAGCACGCGTAAGAAAATCGTAAAGTTCGATGTGCTCGATGTACTTAACAAGAGTCGCAAAACTCACAAAATACAAATCGAGGCGCGCATCGATTCCAATGCACCAACAACAACAGCATCCACAACACAATTAGCAACGAGCTCGGCTACTGTAGCAAAGCCAGCAATTGAGGTCAATCGCTTATTTACACCACGCCCACCTCTGCCTGTGATTTCGCCCTTGCTTTCGCTGGACATGTTTACCAAGCCGAAGCCAACGCCCAGCTTGATTGTTGCCCAGGTGAGCAGTGATAAGACGCCAACTGCCAATCAGCAACAGCAGCCGCAGCAATCACAGCAGCAGCAACAGCAAGTGATGCGCAAACGTGGACGTCCGCGCAAAATACAGACCACAGATAATGCAACTGCAGTTGATTGCGGCAAAGTGAGCATAGACTCTACCAAACTCTTGCCGAGCACCAAGGAACAAGCTATTACTTTAAAACGGGAGTCGCCTGACTCGGATGAGTCTTTAAAGAGTTTCTCAATCATTGTCGATGATGAAACGAATGTTGAAGCAGTGCCTGAGGAAAACGATGCTTTGGATGAAACAATTGAAGTAATAGAGACTGATATTATATCCGTGGCATCAGATGAGGATTCAGATTCGCAAATTATATTTGTGGACATTGAAACAGCCAAGATGGAAACAGCAGAAGAAGCAGAAAATGACGAGACCAATATTACAACTGAAGAAACTCGCAACTTTAAGCTAATTTTTCCCAAGGAAAATGAAAACAAGGAAACAGAAATGCCTCAGCAGATCAGTATTGTGGAGGAAATGCCAGGTGGGGATAAAATTGATGACAAGGAATCAGAACTCCTGGCTGAAGTGCTAAGTGGGCCGGCAGAGCTTTGGTTTACCGAGGATGAAAGGGATGAAGGAGAGGAGGAATCTCAAGAGGAGAAGCCACAAGAGACTCCGGTACAGTGTGTTGAGAAGGAGACTAAGTCTACCTCTGCAGCAGCTATAAAATCCTCTAATTTAGAAACTAAAGTTAAAATTGAATCGTCAGCGCCAAACACTTTAGCTATGCACGACCAGCAAAAGAAAGTCATCGTGAAGAAAGAGGATTCTTCACCCATAATAAATAACGAAGATAAGGCTAAGGTTAAGAAAGAGCTGCCAAAGGAAATTAACATGAAGGAGGAGCTCCATTTGCCGAGTTCATCAGCCACAATAGACAACGAAGATAAGATTACGGTTAAAAAAGAGATGCAAAAGGAAATCAAAATGATCAAGGAGGTCTCTTCTGCCATGCAAGAGAACAACGATAAACCACGTGAAGCTGTAAAACTTTCGGAACAGTTAATGCGGAGTGCAACTCCGACTTCTGCAAAAGAACCTGTCGAGAAGATGAAAGATGCCCACTTCGAATTGGAATCTCTGAGGCGTGCTGCAAAAGCGACAGGCATTGAGTTAAAGCTTCCCATGACAATGGAAAAACTATTAAATGCCAATTCTGTAACAGAACCACTTAAGAAGATCGAAGCGAAAAACGAAGCTACTAAGAAGCAAGCAAGCTTGGACACGAATGAAACATCAGCAGCGACGCTTGAAAAGACTGATTTATCAGGTGCAGTTAAATGCGAAGAGACCGAGTTAGACATCTCCCTAACAACTAAAACAGCCGCAGTTAATGTCGCTGAGCCAGTTCCAAAGCTTAAATCAACCAAATCCACTCCGGAAGAGCACAACTCAGAATCGGGGAATGCAAAACAAATAGCTAGTGAGAAAAGGAAAACAAATGAAAGCCCAAAGTTAGAGAAGTCGTCAGCCTCCTACGCTGCGTTCGTAGAGTGTGATGCACTCTTTAAGGTCTTGGATAAAGCAAACGAACAGATGCGTCACGAAGAGAAGGCCAGGAAGAAGTCAAAGATGGCAACCAAAAAGCAGTCAACCGAACAGCCGCAGGAACGTGCCACGGCTCAGTCTCGTGGGAAAAAGCAAATATCAAAGGAAAGCAGCCGGCGTAATACCATTTCGGAGGAGCGTCACGAGGACGTGCAATTGCCGCTGAGCAATAAACGCCGTAACTCCGTGCACCCTTTCAAGCCTACGCTGAGTCCAGAGCGAGCTGCAGAGGTAGAGCACAAGCAAAGCAGCGGCAACAGCAGCAACAAAAAGAAGTCAGCTCAGAAAAAGCCAAACCGCAAGGTAACAAAACCAAAGCAGCTGCCGAGCAGCCAGGATTCGCTGGATTCTAGTTCGAGCTCCTCGACAAGAGCTGGCGATTTGCCTAGTCGCAGCCTGCCGACGCCCACTTCTGAACTAGAGGCTTCCAATCCGCTACACGACATAGCCAAGTTCATAGAGGATGGCGTCAAGTTGCTCGAGCGCGACTACAAAGTGGAGGATGAACAGCAGCAACAGCAGCAGCCAGACCAGCAGCCACCAGAGGAGGCAACTGAAGATGAGTTAGCGGAGCGTGTGGCTAATTTGGAAACTCCTGTTAACACGCCAGCTCCTTCACCGGTTGGCAGCACGGATGATTTGTCAGCGGGTGTGCGCCGCTCGCACCGCATCAAGCAGAAGCCGCAAGGGGCCAAAGCGAGTTTGGGTCGTGGTAGCAGCAGCCAAACGCCCACCATCAGCATGGAGCAGCAGCTGAGCGAGCTTGCCCACATTGAAGCCATCAATGAGCAGTTTCTGCGCCAGGAGGGCCTAAACACATTCCAAGTGCTGCGTGACAATTACTATCGCTGTGCACGCCAGGTGAGCAAGGAGAACGCGGAAATGCAATGCGATTGCTTTGTCACCGGCGACGAGGAGGGACAAGGACTGCGCTGCGGCGATGGCTGCATCAATCGCATGCTCATGATCGAGTGTGGTCCGCTGTGCAGTTACGGTGACCGCTGCACCAATAAGCGATTCCAGCAGCATCAGGGCTGGCCATGTCGTGTCTTTCGCACGGAGAAGAAGGGCTGTGGTATTACAGCCGAGCTGCAAATACAGCCTGGAGAGTTCATCATGGAGTACGTGGGCGAGGTGATCGACAGCGAGGAGTTCGAGCGTCGCCAGCATCTCTACTCGGAGGACCGCAACCGCCACTACTACTTCATGGCGCTGCGTGGCGAGGCGATCATCGATGCGACCACGAAGGGAAACATCTCTCGCTACATCAATCACAGCTGCGACCCGAATGCGGAGACGCAAAAGTGGACAGTGAATGGTGAGCTGCGCATTGGCTTCTTTAGCGTGAAGACCATCATGCCTGGCGAGGAAATCACATTCGATTATCAGTATCAGCGCTATGGGCGCGATGCTCAGCGCTGCTATTGCGAGTCGGCCAATTGTCGCGGCTGGATTGGCAACGAGCCGGAGTCTGATGAGGGCGAGCAGCTCGATACGGAGACCGAAAGTGAGCCCGAGTCACTGGTGGAGGAGCTACGCGCAGAGCAGGAGGCGAAGACTAAAACACCCAAAAGTAAATCTAAAAAACAACTTAAGTTGCCAACGGCACGTAAGCAGCGCAAAGACCAGCCCAAGGCCAAGGATCGCGAATACAAAGCAGGCCGCTGGCTGCGTCCTTCCGGCGGCGTTGGAGGCGAGAAGTCGGCAGCGCGTAAACTCGATCAGCTCGAGGACACAGATGTGCTCGAGCAGTTGACGCTGCTCAGTCGCAGCGGACTCAAGAATCAGCTGGACACATTGCGCCTGTCGCGTTGCATGGTGCGTGCCAAGCTGCTGCAGAGTCGGCTCCAGCTGCTGGGCGTGCTAACGCGCGGCGAGCTGCCATGTCGTCGTCTCTTCCTGGACTATCACGGGCTGCGCCTGCTGCACGCATGGATCAGCGAAAGCGGCAGCGATAAGCAGCTGCGTCTTGCGCTGCTCGAGTCACTTGAATCTCTGCCCATACCCAACAGGACGATGCTGAATGATAGTCGCATCTATCAGAGCGTAGAGCTATGGGGCAACCAGTTGGCGCAGCCAGCAGAGGCAGCAGCAGAGTCACAATCTGATGAGGAGGAATCGGTGCGTCAACGTATCGCAGCGCTGCTACAAAAATGGAATGGCCTGCCCGAAATCTTCCGCATACCCAAACGTGAACGCATCGAGCAGATGAAGGAGCACGAGCGCGAAGCAGATCGCCAGCAGCACTTGGCCACTGCTCTAGGGGACAGTAACAGCGCCTCTTCTGTGCTAAGCACCGATCGCTATAGACAAGATCGATTTAGGCGCGACACCAGCAGCCGCTATGAGAAATCCAAGCCGCCAACTAGGATGAGCGGCAACAATACCATCTGCACAATCACCACACAGCCCAAAGAGTGGCAGGGCTCCGCGGAGGGCAGCAGCGGCAGCAAGTCTGAGAGTCGAAGACGTTCAGAGTTTGATCCGCGTCGAACTATATCGAAAGAGCTGCGTCGATCGCTCTTCGAGAAAAAGGTAATTGCTTCTCAAGAGCTCAGGGAGAGATTTTACTTAAAATTGTGTATTCCTTTTTCAGGTGGCTCAAGATGAGGCAGAGAAGCGTGTGGGCAGCGAGGATTGGCGTGAGCATGAGCTGCGATGCGAGTACTTCGGTGCTGATTTGAACACAGATCCAAAGCTGCTGCCATTTTACCAGAATACGGAGACCAATGAGTGGTTTAACAGCGAGGATGTTCCTGTGCCTGCGCCATTGCGTTGCGGCGACATTGCGGAGCCACCATCACCGGAACAAGAGGAGGATGTGGAGTATAAGCTGCCCGCTGGCGTAGAGCCGTTGCCGCCCTCATGGCACTGGAGCATGACACCCGAAGGAGATATCTACTATTATAATCTGCGTGATCGCATTCCGCAGTGGGAGCCACCGAACGCTGAACAGCGTCTGCAAGAACTAGTGGAGGATTCACCAGAAAAAGAATTGGTTTCGGATGAGCCAGGCAGCTCATCGGATTTGGTTAACATTGACATTGACTATGTGGGCAGCTTGAGCGCCAAGTCTCTGGCCCAGTACATTGAGGTGAAGATACGGGAACGACGCGAGATGCGACGCAATCGCTTGGTATCTGTGCGCGTGATAAGTCCACGTCGCGAGGAGGATCGTCTCTACAATCAGCAGGAGTCACGCAAATACAAGGAGAATAAAGAAAAGATACGCCGACGCAAAGAAATTTATCGACGCACACGAAACGAGACAAATACTGTTCAACCAGCGGCTGGAGAGCCCAGTGATTCGCTACCCATTCATGGGTATTTGTACTCCTCCGATGAGGATGGTGCCACTGATGGCGCCTGTAGCCTGCCGCTGCTTGACGCTGCAGTTGATGGCGCTAAGGAATTGCCGGAGTCACTAAGTCGTCGACGCCCATTGCGTGCATCGTCGCCATCATCCACCAGCTCCACGGACGCAGCAGAGTCGTTGCCAAGCGCTAAGCGCAAGCTACTTATGACAGAGAAGAAGCATCGGGACAGCAAGCGCAAGAGGTAAGCCTACCATTCGTTCATTAAATTACTTTATACTGAAAGCCTCTTCAAATCATTGTAGCTTGACAACTGGACGTGAAGCCAGCGATAAGTTTCACTTTGAGATTAGCGGCCATGTGGCCGAGTTTTTGCGTCCCTATCGCCAGGAGAATTGCCTGCTGGGCCGTATTACAAGCGATGAAGACTACAAGTTCCTAATTAAGCGAGTAAGTGTGATTGTTTATAATATTCGAAACTACATATGTCTAATGGAATATTCTTGCAGCTGAGCCACCACATCACCACCAAGGAGATGCGCTACTGTGAAATGACCGGCAATCCGTTGGCCTGCACAGAATCGGTTAAGCACAAGTCCTACGACTTCATTAAACAATATATGCGCAAGAAAGGGCCCGTCTACAAGAAGCCAGTTGATAAGCCCGACTAATTCGTTGATTTTTTCATACAACAATATTTTCCTTAAAGCTTTTTGCTTATAAATATTAGCATAAGCAATATACAATGTATATCCTATGCATTTTTTTGTTTTATATATAATTTTACCTCATGTTGGGTAAAGAAACTTTAAAATTAACTTTAAGTACTCATGCATAAAATGTAACTGAATACAATGTTTTTTTTTTTTTTTTTTTTTTTTTTTTTAAATTTTATATGTGCCAAAACTAATAATTTTATTATTGGTGTCAATGAAAGGGCATCGGGTATATTACAATGAATTAATGAAATATGTATGTATGTTTAAGTTTATGTGTTCCTAGGTATATAATTTCATAACGTTATCAAAATACGAAAAAAAAAAAATAAATGAAGTTCCCCGTCCCTTACATTGAAAACACGGTATTTTATTTTTTAAATTTAAAAACTTTTTTACTGCATATCAAAATCATTTATTTCAATCCTCTTTACGTTTCTCTAAAATTGGCAGAGCTAATATATGTATGTATGTATGTATATCACATCTTATATTTATAACAAATGCTATACAAATAACTTAAATATAAACCAATTATCAACTCGATACGCACTTGAATTTTTGCAAGCACACAACAAATAACTTAAATGCATTTGTTTAAATAAATTCAGACCTGCGCTCTCCGTCATCCCCATTCGCAGCTCGTGTTCGCTCTGCTTACACAAGCTAAAAATAGCAACAAAGGCAAGCGCGCACACACTCACACACAGAGGTAGGCACCTGCGCATGTATGGCACACATTCACGATCAGAGAGCGACACAGAGTAAAAGAGAGCGCGAGAAAACAGAGCAGTGCGCTCTCTCACTCTCCGTAAACAAGTTTGTAGAACTCGCCAAACCTGATTTTCCAGCCGTCTCAGAGAGATTGCAAACCTCGTCAGTTTCAACAAATTGCTGCTACGCTCCACACGTTGCGAGCGGAACGCTATTTACCAGATGGTTGGTGTGTGCCTAAAAACCTGCTGCAGATTTCGATAATAGCAGGTAAGCGTAGGGCTTATCTGAAATCAATTGGTTAAGCATGTCAGTTACTGAACTATAAATGAAATTGAATTGTTTTTCTTTTATTTCGTGCAGGCGTTGCCATATCAACGTGCACTCGATTGCGTTAGAAAAGAGCCAGACACTGAGAGCGAGAGAAAGAGCAAGAGCGTGGGCGAGAGCGTGACAGTGAGAGTGAGAGTGCGAGCGCATGAGAGTTTCCGTTAGCTGTTACTGTGTGCGTGAGCGTACGGAACAGAGCAAATGTCTGACGTAAGTACAAAAAACAAACAAAAACAGTTCATCAAATTGTGAGGCGGTAATTTCATACTAGAGCAGCTAGTAGAGACATTTATCTGATCAGGTTTAACTGGAAAGGCATTGAAAGGTTCGCATTATATCTAATTTCGAGCGTAAACAAAGACAGTAATGTGAGAACATACTAAATGAATTCGAGTCTTTCATTAACATAGCGACGGTCTGCTTTCAGGACGATGCCAGTTCACTTGGAGCTGGCTCCCAGCGCATACGTAACGTCTTGACCCTAGAGGAGCGTGTGGAGGTTATACGTCAATATGATATCATGCCCATGTACAGCAAGCTAGCTAAGAACTTTAACTGCAGCTGGGAGCAGATCAAGAGCATTGTCTCCAATCGGGTGCCCATTATGGAATTCTATGAGGCGACGCGCCACAACAGCAAGAAGCCACCGAATTCCAAGTTCGAGGAGTTGCGCAGGCGAAAAATCAATTTTCTAGGCCATTGCCTATATGAGTATATACAACGCGCCCAGTTCCATCTGCATGTGGACATCAACGAGGAGCTAATACGCACCAAGGCTCTAGATTTTCAGACTCTGATGGGCTTTGAGAACTTTGTGCCCAATAAGGTGAGATCTGTAATAATGGTATATGAATTTGATTCACCTCATCTCTTTCTCTCTCCCTTTCGTTCTTTCCATTAAAGTCCTGGATCAATCACTTCAAGGCAGCCTACAATATCACACTCTCAAATCGTCAGATTATCATGACACGGAAGCCACCTCGCTCGCTGGATTTGCGGGATATAATGTCCTATTGTTGCAAGAATATGCCCTGCGGCAAGTTACCTGACTTACCTGCTCCTGCTCATGTTGCGGCCAGCAGCACGCAGCCACCGGCAATGCCGCTGCAGGTGAGCGTGCCAGCCCCACCTGAGCCGGAGGCCATGCAGTTACCGCAAAAGCGCGATAGCTGTGGGACGGCGAAAGACATACGCTCCTTGTATCGCACCAAGACATTGGTTGAAGCATCTACTCAAAACCAGGCCACATTGGATGAGCTGCAGCTGCGGCGCAAGCGTAAAATTAACTTTTTGGAGAAGGCGCTGTTCGAGTATATTTCGCGCTCGCAACTGCACCACAAAAACAAGGGACGCCTCGATGTGGATCATTTGCGCGAGGTGGCGATCAATTTGCGCGACATACTTAAGATCGATAACTTCTTTCCGGATCGCACGTGGTTCAATCACTTCAAGAGCCATTACAACTTCAGCTTCTCTCAGGGCGTGCATTACGGCATGATGCTGCGCCGAGTGCCGCTCTCTCTGGATTTGCGTGACATAGTCAGCTACTGCGGCAGGCACGAACAGCGAGACATGGGGAACATCACACTGACACCCAAGGAGCCAGAGTCAGCCCGGTTAGTGCAACTTCCACTGGCTGACCCGAAGCCGGCGGCACCAGCCAATGAACCAAATACAGCAGTCGAGAACGACGATGACTGTATAGCCATTGATGAGCCGCCTGAACTGATCGAGATCAAGGATGATGATGACGAGCCGGAGACAACTGAGCTCAAGCGCCCTGCTGCACAAGATTCCATACCTAGTCTACCTCTAAAGATACAAAAGATTGAATCATTGAATCCCGGTGCGCACAGCCCGGGTCACTTTTCCGAAGACAGTGCCGATGCTGAGCCATTGCCACGGCGCGTGACTAACTATAAGGATGCACTGCGTCTCCTGAAGCCACTCGAGGAGTTTGCACTGCTGGAGGAGAACTATCGTGCTATTGGCCTGCTCACTCAGCTCGAGAAGATCTTCGAGGGGACAGTTCAAGAGGTACGGGATGACAAATAGAGTTTTGATACTTGCAAATGACAACTTTAACTGAAATTTGAACCAAAAAATTAGAATGTTATCGTAGTTATGTATAAGAGATCTATATATAGAATATAATATGCTTAGTATATTCACAATGTATTAAGAGCTTTGCTCGCTAAATGTTTGGGTACATTAAGAATAAAACTATATGGAAAGTTTATTTTTGTTATGAAAAACCAAATTGTGTAGTATTGATTTTTAATTGGGTGGGGATAGTTCGAAATATTTTAATTTCAATATTCCAAGTCTATATTATATATTTATTTCTAAGCCTGTGCCCGTAAATAATTCATTAAACGTGAACTAAAAGGAAAAATTGTATTTTCGGCTATATATAACCGGTTGGGTTCACAACTGGTTTATAGTATTTTGGCCGTTTGCTTAATAGTTGCGTTCTAATTCTCACTGATTCTGGTTTCTGGTTGCCATTAAAAGTCATATAACATCTATATTCGATTGATTAATGGCCTCTTTAATGGCTTTGGCTCAGCGAAGGTCAAATGATTTCAAAACCAGTGAAGTGTGGCTTATACATAACATTCTAGATGAATGGGTATCCCATATACCTGTATATGAATTTGTGTTCATCAAGCATAAGTTGATAAGGGAAGTCGTTTGAATATATTGTTGGATTTACATGGAAATATAAGTATATGTGCATATATTGCATATACTATATAGACCAGCTAGATTATGGCTACTCGAATGTCTCATCACGTGGCCCCGTGTCACATTCACTCAGCAAGGTGCAATGCACACATGCTGCTCGGGTTACATAAACCGTTTTGCCCTTTACGTACGAAACATACAATCAGCGCTTAAACTTTACGTTCATCCTGTAAAACTTTACGCGTCCTGGCCATTTGTAGATGGGAGCAGAAAATGACCTGCAGTAGCAATGGGCGGGCCAGCTAGGGGGCTGGGCGAGCTCTGCGGCAGGACTTGGCTTGGCTGGGTAAGTTGATTTGGCGGGTGAGCAAGCGAACGAGCGAGCGAGCATTGAACGTGCGTGGAGCGAAGCGCTGTAGGTGCTACATCAATTTCAGATGGCTAGAATAACCCGGCAGGCAGCGGACAGTGGGGATTGTCTGTCCGATAGCCCAGCAGCCCGATGGGGGACAGACACACTCACTCGCACACGAACACACTTACACAAAAACACACAGAGATACAGCTATGCTTACATAGATGGAGCTACGATTACACAACCGTCCATATAGCTGGGAGCATTGCACAGAGGATGCCTTCATCGCACTCCGTTGAGCCGAAGTTTCGTTTTTCGCTTTTGCTTGCAACCCTCCTCAGCGAGCAGGACTTTCATTTCAAGGATTTCCGAACCGACGTCAGGCGTCAACCAACGCTCCGACTATACACGTTAAGAGTATAGAGAATGTAGCTATAGAAAACCCACTAGTGTTTGGTTGTAGGTGCAGCGCAGGAACCTTGCGGCACAAGGGGAGAGAGAAGGAGGTTGAGAAAACAAGGTGATGAATACGAAGCGGAACAGAAGAAGCAACATCAATGCAAAAACGACAACGACAACTGGAGTCGAGTCAGGTTACTGCTTGGAATAAAAATTGAAGCCCCAGTCAGTTCGAAGCTCTGACATAAAACCCCGCTGGCCAAAACGAAAGGGACTTAAAGGCATAAAACATCATATACATACAAATAAAGCACATGTGAAGGGTAGAGCTACCTGTATTCAGGGGTGGGCACAGCTGTTGAGGATTATACTGCGAGGATAGTAAAGTAAGAATTAAGCTGAGGCAATTTCCAGAATAATGATCAGCATTCGAGAGCCATGACAGTCATGCATGATACTTTCGATTCATAGATATTATGGCATTTCCTGCACAATCTATTACACAGTAGTTTCATGGAAACCTTAACTGGTTTTCGTTTATAATATAGCTCATTGACTCATATGAAATATAAATGCAAATTTCAGTCTGCAACTCATTTTAATACATTTAATTCGCTATTCAATATACCATTAGTCATATTTTAATGCGAATCTTATTTTACAAATATTATTTATAAGTTATATATTAGTTATGTTATAAAAATATTTCTAAAGGTCGTTTGAAGACATATGTATAAGAAAACAAAATCTTCTTGATAAAAAAAAATTCATTTCTGATTGTATAATCTCCGATTCATAAATCTTAAATAGATAAAAGAGCTATTCAAACACTTAACCAATAAATTCCCAAAAATTATTGCCCAAGAAATTCATATTGAATTTGTTCAAAAAATCACTTAAAAAGGTAGACTGGTTTTTACTTTTCGTATATATAGTACTGACTCATAGCTCCGACATTCCATAACAACTGTGCTATCTGATTGACTTTTCAATTGATTGTATATATGTGTATATATGCCTCTGCTGCTATTTATATACTTATTTGGTACACTCACTCTTTCTTTATGAGTGTGTGTGTATTTGTATAGATCATATCGATTCTCTTTAAAGGCAGCCCATCTATAAACATAAATCTCTTGACGTTGCTCTCGGCTCAACTGAGCTGAACTGAACTGAACCGAAGTGAACTAAACGAACGGAAAAGTATATCAGCTCTCGAAATCTAGCCATAATCGATGCCATTGTATACCAAAAATGAACGAGCTCTCTCGCATATAAAGCCAAAAACAGTAAATCCGAAACGTCGAACCCCGTTGCCATATGTAAGAGCAGAGCAGAGCAGAGCAGCGAGGTTATCGTGCAAGACTCTATGAACACGAATTCGAATAGAGTCGTGCGTCGTGCGTCGTACTCGTAGTTTTATAGATATAGAGGCTGAGAGATACATACAGAATGGGAAAAGATGAGAGGCAGGGAGCATGGCTTTGCCAATTGGTGGTGAGTGGAAACGAGTCTCAGTCTGAAACTTCGACTTCGCCTGACATCGACACCGACATAAACGGAGACGGAGACCGAGACCGAGGCCGAGACTGAGTCTGAGTTAGAGTTTGAGATTCTCTGTAGCCTCGTCATGGGCAGACATCGACGGCAGCTGCTCCGGTTGTCGCTGCTCAAGTATTTGGGTTGTAAGCCTCTTGGGCTCCTCAAATATATATGCATGCATATATATAACATGCTGTTGTTGCTTTTGCTGTTACTGTTGTTGTTGTTGTTGTTGTTGTTGGCATTGCTTCAATTCCATAGGCATCATTGAGACCCAGAGCCAGACGATGATGGCACTTGAGCATCAGCTCCAGCACAGCCAGTTCTCGACTGGCTTAGACTCTAAGGGGAGGCATCGGGGCTATCAGCCATGCCATTCTCCTTCAATGCTGATGACGATGTTGCTGCTGCCGCTGCTGTTGCTGCTGCTATTGCTGCTGCTGCTGATGATGATGCTGCTGCTTTCAGTTTTCAGTTTTCAGAGTTCAGTTTCCAGCTTTCAGTCATGCGCCCGAGCGACCCGCATTCATTCGGATTCGTTCGGTCGGTCGCTCGTTCGTTCTGCTGGCACAGCTTTCGATAGATGCTAATCTATCTTTATTGTACAAAGATGTCGAGAGGATGTGTATGCGAATTGTGGATTGGGGATTGGGGATTGGAGCTTGGGGACTGGGGAATTTGCTCACAAAGACGACAGTCGGTGCGACAGTCAGTTCAGTTGTTCAGTTGTTCTGACTCTCTTTCGGAGGGGCTGGCTATAAATACAAATGGTCTTTGGGCATTTGTATGTATTGGATTTCACTTGGGTTCGATTTTGGTGTGAGCTACGTTTTAGGGAAGCCAAACGACTTTTATATATGCTGCATACAATACACACATACCTTTTTCGAAAGGTATTATTAGAGTTAGGTGGCTCTCTAGCAGTACAGTTGTGTTGCTTTCAACTATACATGGAAAACTCTAGAAAAGAGAAAGAAACTTTTCTATTGATATACATAGTATGTTAATAGATTTATGTACCTTGATGGGCAATTATTAGTTAAATGTTTTAACTGTTAGCTTTAAGTTCTTTCCGTTTATCCGATTTCAACTATATATAATAAGTATAGCCCAACTAGTAAAAGTGATCTCATATCCGCAAATTGAACATTCATTGCCAGATCATTAACAATGCTCTGATTCATCACCTTAGAAATTTTTGTGTACATAGTATCTCTCTTGTATTGGTAAAAGTAGAGCATATGGAAGTCGTATATGACCCATGTCTAATATACAAACACATTTGAAAGGATCAGCATCATTCATTCATAATCTTTGGATCGGGTTTTAAATGATCGTGTATACGACACGTTCTTTGAGTTTTTCGTTTACTTCTTTCATTTCGTGTGCTGTCTTTTATTATTTTTTTATTATTCAGTTTTCCAGTTCCAGTTTTCCAGCTAAGCCAATCGAATCGAATGGCGGGCAGAGAATACAACACGAGAGATATAAAGCCCAGATATGGAAATGGCAATAAACTCGTATACATAGGCGACGAGGGAATTGGGATTACTAACTGACGCTGGCAGCGACGTCAGCGTCGACGCCGATAGCACTGTGAAGTGGCAGCCAACGAGGCCACTGGCACCGACCATAGGAAGAAGCGAATGGCACAAAGGAAATTACGAGGAAAAATTCAGGTCCCTATAGACTGCAAATAGAATAGATACGCACCCAAACATATATATTTATATACACACAAATGAATATATATATATATACATATGTAGAGAGAGACTGAGCTGCATATAGATTATAGGGCACACAATGGACGAGATGTAGAGATACGAGAGTCGAGAGCCGGGAGTTGGCGATACCTTTAGCTGAGGCAGCTACAATAGCAGCAGCGGCAACAGCATCCGCAGTTGTAGCAGCAGCAACAGCAGCAGCAGCAACAGCAACAGCAGCAGCAGTATCGCAGACCCGGACCTAATCAAAAAAGGTAATGGAAAAATACTATCTGGTTGCTATGGCTATGGCTATGTCTACGTCTATGTCTACGTCTGTGCCTCCCTGTGGCATATCGTATCTGTGAAAAGGGACGAGCACTAAGGACATTCAGAAGTTGTTTTGTGGATGCGGTCGGTGGGTTAGCGGTATGCGGGCATTTCAGTTCAATATAATACATGACCATAATAAATTCTATGGCTAAATCCCCGCTCTGTAGAAAAAGGTCATAATAGATGAGCTTTTGTCAAGGACTGTGTGTGTGTGTGTGAGGGAGCGAGAGTGTGGGAGCTATATACATACATATATAGATATAATGTAATATATATGTATATATATGTATATTCACATATATATTTATATATTTAGCTCTGCATCTGTATGTTTTATCCTAGTCGTAATCATTCGGTTTTCGTGCAAAACGCACAAGGAAAGGTCATTTTCTTCGCTCGTTTGCCATAGCTCGTTTTTTGGGAAAGGTTGCCAAAGGGCTTACGGCTTCCTTAAAGCCTGCCCCCTACCGCCGGCACTTGGCGCCTAGCTTCTAGCTCCAAAGGACAACCCCAAAAAGCATTTGAAAACTTTTGCCGGACAGTCGATAGCTGCACAAAATATAATGTATATTAATGTCGAGTCATCGTCGTCAACTCTAGAAACTTAAAGCGTGACTCGAACCACCGAACCGCCGGACCACCCACCCGCCCATTGCCTCTGCTGTTGCTGCTCTCGCTGGATGCTGTGTGGCGGATACTGCGTGTGGTTTAGCTACCTTTGCTAATACTTTTAGCTCGCATTTATGCACACACATAAAATTGCTAATATTTTCCTAGCATTGCTTATGCATATATAAATATATATATATATATTATATATATATAAATTTATGTGTGCATATAGATTTTTCAACCACCATAACGAGTCGTAATCCAATCCAATTCAATTGAACCGAACTGAACCGAACCCAAACTGCATTAACCAGCAACATTTCCACTTCGAGTCCGACTTCGACTGTTCTCTCACTATTCCGACTCCTCATATTAAAACTAATCCATCAAATTGCTTTGGGCGACCCACAACCAACAACGACGATAATGGGTTTAACTACAACACGTTTATAGTGTATGTATTTGTTGTTGTTGCTGTTTTAGCTTCTGCTGCTGTTGCTGCCCGGGCAGAGCAGAGCTGAGCAGAGCAATACTTCAAGTTACAGATATACACACGTCGCAGTGGTATCAACTTCTCAGCATCTTTTAGATAGCTCCATGTATGCACGAGCTTGTTATAAGTGTTTATATGCGTGTGTGTGCGAGTGTGTGTGCGTGTGTGTGTGCGTGAGTTGTGTATTGGAAAAGATGTTGGCGTAGAATGGATTTTTCTGTTTATATAAATATATATACATATATAAATATATGTAGAGCTCGTATTGAAGTTGCTTTGGCATTTCGTTAACGGATATGTATAAAATATAATGACCTGGGAACCGAAGCAGCAGCTACAGATACAGATACAGATACAGATACAAATGTATCTTTTGGCTCACGATTGATTGAAGGCGCATAATGTGGGTAGCATACGAATACGAAGTACTCGCTATAGTATCAGGCGGAAACTTGTTTAATTTGGCCTGATGCCGAGCCAAAAAGAAGAGAGATCTATATGTACATATATCTATATATGTAGATACTCTGTACATATAAACGAATATTATTTCTCGCACTATATTTGCCATTTGGCTGGACCAAAAAGATGTGCTAATTATATGAGATCTGCTCAGTTGGCTGCGATATTATGCAAAACTGTTAAGCCAGAGAGCAGTTTCTTATAGTATTTAATAGAACTAATCAAATGTAGTTTTCCATGCATGGATCACGCGCACTCGACTCGAGTTGCCTGAGATCGGTGGATTGAACAAATATCCGATAGATATGTGGCAAGTAAATCCAAGAACGTAGTATTTCGGTAAATGTTGCCACTGATTAAAGGGCTTCAGAGAAAAATGCTTGAATAATAATACTCTAAAAGTCGAATGATGTCTATAAAAATTATATCACACATTAAACGTATTTACGATATATACATATAACTAGCACATACATATATAATATAATAAAAGAAAATATACACACACTTACATAGTATATGAATATACAAGTTACAAATATGTATATACATATGTGTATATACATATAGATAGATGAACACACCCTATATCATTAAAATAGAGAAATTTACTCAACGGGCGGGCTTTACGTCTCGGCACCTTCAAAATCCCATCAGTGTTCGCTGTAGACGACGCACATGAAGTCCCGAACCCGGGTAGCACGACTAGCCGAGACCAGCAGCACCAGCCCTCAGCCGTCAGCCCCCAGCCCGCAGTCGCAACCACAACAACGCTCCAGCCCCCCTCAAACCACCTAAATAAAAAGTCTTAGCGTACCACCAAAGGGCCCAACAGAGCAGAGCCAAAAGCACCCCAAACATCGGATGAACTTCGGGTTTTTGCCATTGCCGGCTGACGAACTGACGAACGGACGAGCTGACGAACTGACTGAATGACAAACGAACAGACGAAGAGACAGCCGAGCAGACAGACAGGCAAACAGTTTGCCTCTGCTGCTGCGTATTTGCACTGCACGCCCGACGCTGACTGCGACGTCGACTTCGCAAGATATTCTGCCCGTCCTTGCCGACTGCCTTGCCCCTCACCCTGCGTTGCCCTGCCATTCCATGCCTTGCCCTGCCTTTCCCAATGCTTAGCCCATCGCTTGGCTGGCTGCTTGCTCGGTTGGTTTTGGTTTGGTTTGGCCTGGCTTGTTTGGGATTAAATATTTCCTATAGATGGGAAAAACGAGTCGGTCGGGTCGGTCGTCGAGTCGCTTGGCGATGTTGTCGCTAGTTTCGTATATTTCACTTTGTGCTGAACGTTCGTCCGAAGCGGTTCTCACAGCGCGGCCAAACGCGCTTCTTGTTAGCCAGGCGCGATATTTTGATTCGATACGATACGATTTGATTTGATTTAATTTTCGGCTTGGCTACAGACCGATTATTATATATGTATATGTACATACATAAATAAATATTCACATATATAGGTACGAATATATAAATAAATACACAGACTATAAACGGCATCGAAAATCGTGCAAAGTTTCATTCAAGAATCGAATGTTTGTGCTCGACACGGCTCACGCTCCTTAAGTGAGTACCACTGTGCGGATGTGTGTGTGTGTTTATGCACCTGTGTGTGTGTGTGTGTGTGTGTGACGATGTAAACAAACGGGGTCTTGAGATTCTGTCTCTGCCGAGCCGCTGCTACGGCAACTCTGTTGTCATTGTTTCCATGCTTCCGTTGCTCTTGCTTTTACTCTTCCTCTTGTTGTTGTTGCTGTTTGTGTTCAATTAAAAAAGCGGCGCAGCGCGGCGCCGCTAACGTCGCTGCCAGCGGCATCGTCATCGACATCGACGTCGACGTCGGCATTTGCATGCCACACACGGCGCCATCTGCCAGCTGCGGGAGCAGCAAGTGTTTGCCCGCCTGTCCCGCTATTTAAAAATGTTTGCGGGTCGCGTTTGTTTTTGTTTGCATACAGTTAGACTGCGCGACGGCAGCGACGTCGACTGCGAAAGTGTTTTGGTCTTTGGGCCGTTGATTGTTTTGGTTTGTTTTTGTTTTCATTTTTGCTTCAGTTTTTTTTGTTTTGGCTTTTTGCTGTTTATGTTTTTATCACGCTTTCGGTTTTCGCGCCTGTTTCCGCGTTGGCGTGCTGGCTTTTCGGGGTTGTGTGAGAAAGTACCGTAGCCCTGATAACAGGACATTGACACTGGACTACCAGCAGCTGATAAGCATCTAGTTTGAGTTGTGAGTGCATGTGCAATGGAACACTGAAGCGCAAATAACATAAACATAGTTATACAAATGAGCATTATGGATACCAGTTTATAGCTCCGATAAATATATTCATTTATGTATAGCAGAGCTCAATACGAATTATACAAAAGAACTTTATGGATACATAAATAAACTCGAATCACAGTCATAAAAATAAATCACTTCTATATTTGATTAACATATTACATCAGCTATTTAAAGGAAACCTTTTGATATAATATATTTATTTTAATTTTTAATATATGTATATCCTCAGCTATATGTGTATATGTATGTATGCATGCATGTATAAAGACAGCGAGATATATAAGAGGTCAAGTCGAAGTCACCTTGAACTATCACGACTAACACATACGACATAAATAGCTCTACATACATACATGTATGTATATATACGTATGTTTGTACATCTACCTAAGCATGACGAAAATCAATCTAAAAAGAACAAATTACCTGACAATATGAAAAGATATGAAAACAACAACAACAACAAATATGCACACAAACACATAGTAAATATACACACAGACTCGGAAATCTGAAACTGAATTTGGAATTGGAATGTTAATGCTACGAATATTTGAAGCATAAAAGGCAAGAACGGGCTGTAGGTAAAGTGCCTGACGGTATATATACAAGCAATAGCTGGGTTATACAAAGATAGACAGATATCGAGATACAAAAGATACGTACCAACAAAAGGGCGCTCGACGGGAGGACTGTAGACGTAGCTGTAGCTAAGGCTCACGACAACGACGGCGACGACGACGACGACGACGACGAAGACGAAGATAATAATGATGATAATGATGACGATGCACGAAATTTTCCGAATCCCCAAAGCAGCCTTACAGCTAAAGCCGACAACCTTAGCCAGTTGTAGGCAACCATTATTCAGGGTGTGTGAGGAGGAGGATTTAGGGCGCGGAACAGGGACGATGTCTCAAGGCGATTAAGATAAAGTGCCAATCGATATAAGGGAAAGAAAGGCGAGCAGGGCAGCCAGCATCAACATCAGCATCAGCAGCAGCAGAGGGAGAGGCAGCGGCAGAGGCGGAGGAAGCAGAGAGATGAGATGAGCTGAACTGAACTGAGCTCAAGTAAAGCAGAGCCGAGCTAAGGCAAAAGCAGAGCAGCAGGGGCAGAGCAATATGTATTCGTATAGCAGAAAAACATCCACAGCCACAGCTCGAATGCTCGAATGCTCGAACGCTCGAGCAGTGTATATAGCTCAACGACGACATAAAAGGAAATATAAAACCATTTATAAAGCAAGTCAGTCAGGGGAGATTTGAATTGGAATTGATGGTGTAGTGCACTCGACTACAAGTATATATATATATGAGTGTGTGTGTGTGTGTGCGTATGTATGTCTTCGACTGTCTTTGTGTGCGTGTATGTGTTTGTTTGTTTTTGGAATACGAAGCATAGACGAAGACCGAATCGTTTTATTCGTTTTGTGTCAAGGTGCGCGACGGGCTGTGTAGAAATATCTTGAAGATGCTCAGTGGAAGGGTTTTTTGGGCTATGAAACTTTTGCTTGCCAACTAAGTTTCCGGCACACAAAAAGTTTCCGCCAACAACAGCTGCGACAGTGAACAACCCCTAAGCTAGCTGAATGCTATGCTACCAGCAGTTGAACTGAGAGATAAAACCCAATTCCGTAAATCCAACCCAAGCAACAACTTGGGCTGTGCTGAGAGCGTGGGAGGGGTTTCAAAATAGTAAATCTTCAACCGAGCACGAACATTGCTTTATGTATTAAGTCATCTTATTAATCGAACATACCGGCTCCTCTGACTCAGGCAGGTGGCTTATTCAAAAGGGGGCATGACAGCAATGTATCTGACTCAGCAGAGTATTACCCTCAATCTTGAAAAGGCTGAGCAGGCGGAGAAGGAGGAGGCGGAGGCTCGACCATGTCGTTCACTTTAGTCAAGTGCTGCTGTTGCTAGAGCCGAGCCAAGCAGAGCTAGCAGCAGCAGATATCTTCGTATTTGTATCTGTATGCGAGTGTATTTGTATCTGTATGTGCAGTAGTGTGTGTGTGTGTGAGCTCTGCCGATATGGGTATGGGCGCTTGGGTGCTCCCATAATGGAGCGTTCGACGTACGACTGGTTCTGGTTTTGGGGGCTGTGACTTGGGACTGGAAAACATATCGATTTCTGAAGGCGTACGCATCGTTGCCTCAGCAGCGGTTCAAATTTATCAACACTCTTATGTGTGCATGTGTGTGTGTGCGTGTGAGAGAGATGTTTTTTATTGTGCGCTCGTATCTGTAACTTATAGCGGGCATCACGCTCGTCGTACTGCTCTTATATATTCAAACTTTCTGAAGTACCTACATAACTAAACGCATTCATACACTGGCATGTTCGCTTGTGTGTGTGTGTGAGGGTACGTATCTCTATTGTGCGTGCAGATGGTATTTTTCCAAAAATCCGAGGTCGAAGCAATTATAAATACAAATGTATTATGTATGTATGTATATTAATATATATGAACATATACATACATATATAAATATAATGCGTCATGTGTTGAACCCCAGAAAATCTGGTTTGTTCATAGATTTCAATATGATTTCGTGGTAGTTTTTGTCCTTTTCTGTAAATAGTATTGATTCATATTTCACAAGAAGTCGAAATCAATTTTTGTTTTACAATTTCAGTACATATGTACTACATACTAAGAGTTTGTCTTTTCCCCGGGTAAAGTACTTCTCCCTAGGGCATGGCTTAAAGTAGTTTGGCTGCAACAAAAGTTTCTTAGTTTTTGATGTTGATTAAGCACAAAAACTTTTATTGAACTTTCTTTGAAATTGTTTTTTGGCTTTCTTTTTTTTTAACTTTCTGAAGGGTTGCCTGGCAATTTCTAAGCTTAAAGTTGATTGCAGTTTTTGCAATTTGAAGCTGCTTAACCGTTATATATTTCTCTGCTATATATCTTAACATATGAGAAATGTGCCTTAATGTGCAAACATTGAAATATATGTATGTATATATAAAAAATATATATATGTATATATATTCATATTTAAAATACTTAACATTGCGCCCTTCTAAGCCGACAGGCTAACTGTATCTCCAGCTTGCAGCGTTGCCATCCCGTTCGTTTTAAACGCGGCGAAATTTAAAGCAAAACGAATGACAGAATAGAAAGGAATTAATGTTAGAAAAAATATCAGTCAGAAAGGCAGACAGAAATCAGGACTATAAAGTTGTTCATTTGTGAATTAAAATTATATATATTAGTTTAATATCATTAATTCAACTAATAATATTAAATTTGTCTTCTCTTTGCAGCTAATTGTTTATATTTTATGTTCTGATTCGTATTGGCGGGCATTTATTTGCAACGCCAACAAAATTCATTAACAATTCGGGGCGTAAACAGTATACCAGTTGCTATGCCGACTATACGGCGTTGCTGCATCATTGGATGCTTGTCGAATTCGCGGCAGCACCCAAACATGCAGTTCTTTGCCTTTCCACGACCCGACAATCCCTTTCACAAGCTGTGGAAGGAGGCGTGCCATGCCTCATTGCGGCGCATCATTCCATTTAAGAAGCCCGTTGTGTGCGCATTGCACTTTGATCCCAGTGTGCTAGGCGGGCGGCGACTGCAATCGAATGCCTTGCCCACTTTGCGCTTGGAGGTGCCCTCGAATTTGGAGGCCGTGGAACAGCAGGCCATGGTGGAAGAAATCGAGCGTAGTCGCAAATGCGCTTATATCAATGCCGTCGTCTATGAGTGGCTGGTGCGGGCCAATATCAATCCACAGCTGAGAGGCAGCATAACCCATGGCATGATCAAGGACAAGGCAGAGAATGCGCGCCAGGTGATTGGCAGCACATCGTTCATAGCGGACAATCGTTGGCTGAATCGCTTTCGTGAGACGCATTTGCAGGGCTTTGCCCAGAAACTGGCTACCAATCAGCTAAAGCCGATGGGCACATCGCTATGGATACCGGATATTGTGCAGGATTTGCAGCATTTGTTTCCGCCGGCCAGTGCAGAGCGTGTTGCCAAGCTGGAAGAGATGCCGGAGCAGTACATGAACTACATGCAACAGTATGGCGAATATGAGGAGGACGAGGATAGCATGGACAACAAGGAGCAAAGCTATCAGGAGCAACAGCAACAGCAGCATTATGCACTGCAACAGCAGCACGTCCAGCAGCAACAGCAACATCATCAGCCGCCGCAAATGAATCAAGCCTGGCCGCCCTTCCCCGGCCATCCGCACGGTCATCCACATCCGCATCCCGGCTTCAGCTATAATGACTACTACTTTGAGCGCCATCAGCAGCAGCTGCAACAGCAAATGCAGCAGCAACAGTTGCAGGCACAGTTCCCACCGTCACATGTGGTGGCCCCACCACCAGGAGCAGCGCACCCGCCGCGCGAGCCCTTCCAGCCACAATTGCCCCCCAATCAGTCGCAGCAGCGCGTCAGTCCCTTCCAGCCAGTTCAGCTGGTTAAGCGTCCCAAATTGGAGTCCCCAGCCGATAATGAAGTACAAGAGATCAATTCTTCGGCTGTCGCACGTGGATCGCCATTGTCACTGCCTCTGGCCGAATCCACAGCCACCACACAGCTTGATAAGCACACTCCCAGTCCGAAGGAGCAGAACAATAACAACGGACGCGACAGCGCCAGCAGCAAGGAGAATGCCCCTAAGACTCTGACTGACTGTCACAGTGGAAAGTCGACACCTGCGCGTTCAATCAAAGGCAGCAGTCCACCCACCACTGTATCCGCCCCAGCCTCGCCAAAGAAGCTGGGCGGAAGTGCCGGCAGTCAAACAAATGGTCACAGCTCGCCGGAGCCGGACTCAAGCTCCTTGACAAATGTTTTCAAGGAACTGGATAGCTATACTCAAGCATTGGAGTACCTAAAGCCTCTAGAGGATTTTGTGCTCGTTAAGGAGAACTTCCGTGCCATTGGGCTGCTGTCGCAGCTGGAGCTGGTGCTGCGCAAGGGTGACAAGGCCACGCTAATAGAGGGTTAAATTCTGCTCAAAATAAACAAACAAAAATACATGAAAATACAGAAATGTGATGAACAATGTAAATACATATTCATAAAATAGTTAATTAATGTAGTAGTATTATAAATTTGTCTTTCCACACAATTTGGTTTAAGTAATACATATTTGAGAAAACAGAAACTGTGGCGAGCAAATGGTATTCGATGAGATTAAAATAAAAACTATTAATTTATTAAGAAAAACGAATTTTTATTTAAAAAGTTGAGTCCGATTGCACAAGTCTGGCAACGCCCATGCACGTGCACTTAACAACACTACTGTGTTCGTCGTGAATGGCATTTGGTGACTGAAATGATAAACAAAACAGAAGCAGCAAATATTAAAGCAGATTTTTGCAAATTGGCAAACAACTAAGAGTAATTTAAATAAAACACAAATGTCGCTTCTTGAACAATATGAACAGCAATACGCAGCGTTAATCGCCGAAATAACGGCACATATTGGTCGTCTACAGCAGAACGCAAGTGAGTGCAAGTCAAACATATTTTTACGAGTAATTTGATAAACCCCCCATTTGTAGCCGAACGCAATGAGCTGTGCACCAAAATCGATGCCAGCTTGTCCGAAGCACAAGAGCTGCTCGAGCAAATGGGCCTGGAGGTGCGCGAGTTGAATCCATTGCAGCGCAGCACCTTCAATAATAAAATCCAGGTCGCCCAGGCGGAGCTGAAGCGCCTGCAAGGGGAGTACAAACAAACGAAAGACAGATTACGATCGCAGGCAAACAGTTTCACGACCCTCGATTTAGCTGGCGGCGGTGACTACTACGAGGATGTAGCCATCAGCAATGATCAGCGCCAGCGATTGCTCGAAAACTCCGAGCGCATTGAACGCACCGGCAATCGGCTAAATGAAGGATATCGCGTAGCTATTGAAACGGAAGCACTTGGCGCACAAGTACTCAATGGTATTTATATTTGTATTAGCTTTCATTTAAGTGTTTTGCCATACTTTTCCCTAATCTTGGTAGATTTACATCATCAGCGCGAGACGTTGCAGGGCGCACGCGCTCGTCTAAGGGAAACGAATGCCGATTTAGGACGCGCCTCCCGCACCCTAAATTCGATGATGCTGCGCGCACTGCGCGAAAAGGTCGTCCTCTATGGCGTTGGAATTTGCTTCGTGGTTGCTGTTGGAGTGAGCCTCTATTTAACATTTGCACCCAGCTCCACAGCAGCCACATCATAGTTTTGCGGCTATAAAACACATTAGGGCATTCCTTGTTGAGTTAATTGTTTATTTATTATTAGTTTCAAATGTGAGTTAGTTTTGTATATTGAAGAAACTTTAAGCACTAATCTACGAAGCTTAATTTTCTATGACTTGTGCCCTTGTTCATGCACATATGAATGTTAAATCTATTTAAAGAATAAATTGTTGGCTTTTGTGTCTGGGCGCATATAAATAATAACTATATCATATTGAATTTATATAAATACATATATCATTTTAGGACGTTTTAGTTTTAAATTCGCAGTGAATATTTACAAATAATAATAAAACTAAACAAGTGTTTGGCATTAATAAATTAAATAAATTATTCAAAAAGCATTGAGTTCAGCGTTAAGCGCCAATGAATTAGCCAAACTCAATGTTTCCCAACTGCTAGCAGCTGCACGAGGAGGTATCCTCGTTAATCTCTGCCTGGTTTGTTTTGTCCACTTGAAAGCTTTGTCGTTCAAGTGCTTGAAGCTCCATTTTGGAACGATTGGCTTGCACCAGCTGACGTGAGATGTCCTGGAACATTTCCTCAATACCCTTGCCCGTGCGACAGGATGTCTTGTAGGTTGCACTAATCAGGCTGTGGCACTGCTCACAAAAGGCTTCGACTTCCTCATCGCTTACCTCTGGCTCACGGCCTTCCAGATCGCACTTATTGCCGCATATAAAAATTTTGGCATTCTCCGCATATGTGACTATATCAAGCAAGTGTTGCGACAAGGAATGAAAAGACGCCGCATTGTCTAAGGCAAAGACCAGAATAGCACCTTCTGCAAATTTGTAATAGGATGAGGTTACAGACGCCACACGCTCCATGCCGCCAGTGTCCCACAATTGCAGCTGCCCAGATATTATTGAAATCAGTCTTTCACTATAACAATACACAACAATAAAACGCACCTTAATTTGCTTTTCGCCTACATTGTATTCGCGGTCAATGTGATCTAGGCCTAGAGTTGACTTGCGGTCCGTGTCAGTGATAAATGTATTGTTGGTGAAGCGTCTGAATAAGGAGCTCTTCCCTACGCCATAATCACCACAAAGTATCACCTTTTGCTTTGGTATGCGCACCGATGCCATGGCGTTGATGAATTGTAAAATATAATTTAATTAATGCCCACCCACACCTGCCGCCAGACACAAAGAAATATAACAACACACAGCCCCAACAGCTGTTTCACCAGTGCTGCCACTACGATTTATTTCGCCGGTTTAATTTTGCTGTTATCGATAACACATTTTAAAGTTGCATTGCGAACGGACAGTTTCTTAAAGGATTAGTTTCTTATTGGACTTAGTCTTTAAGTTTTTTTTTCCACATTTCTCACTTCTTTTATTAGGTTGGTCGATTACTTATAAGCTTGATAATTCCAAGTCAATTCGATTTGATACGTTTTGCTAATAAATCGATTACCTTAGCGCGCTTTAAATTTTACTACTAAAAATGCTTATCAAGATTGACTGGTATTGACATGCCTGATAAGCTATTCCATTATAATGGACATCAACGCTCTAGCGATCGTCAAAGCACCGTGAGCTGCTGGCTATAACGGACAATGGCGTCTAAAACTCCTACGTTGGCAATATTTTTGCTATGCTACGCAACTCTGGCACTTGGTAAGTTTAAAAAGGCAAAATACTAATTTTAACTGACAATATCGAATATATTAGGTAAGCCCGGCTATGGACCTGGCGAACAGGACTGGGGCTATGTGGATGTACGTCCTGGCGCTCACATGTTCTACTGGCTCTATTACACAACAGCCAATGTCACCAAGTATACCGACCGGCCCTTGGCCATTTGGTTGCAAGGTGGTCCAGGTGCTTCCTCCACGGGCTATGGCAACTTCGAGGAGTTGGGTCCTGTTGACCTATATGGCGACTATCGAGAGTGGACATGGGTAAAGGACATAAATGTGCTATTCATTGACAACCCTGTAGGCAGTGGCTTCAGTTATGTGGATAACACTGCTTATTATACGGCTACGAATAAAGAAATTGCTTTGGATCTGGTTGAGCTAATGAAGGGTTTCTATGCCCTGCATCCAGAGTTTGAAACCGTTCCGTTGCATATCTTCTGCGAAAGCTACGGCGGAAAAATGGCTCCAGAGTTCGCTTTAGAGCTTTACTATGCTAAGCAACGAGGAGAGATTAAAAGCAATTTGATGTCTGTGGCTCTAGGAGATCCGTGGACGTCGCCCATTGATTCGGTACTGGCTTGGGGTCCATTTTTGCTCGAAATGGGCATCGTGGATCATGATGGTTATAATGCCATCATGGAGGCTGCCAATTTTACGGCCGACCTGGTGGCCAACGAGCGTTGGATACAATCCACTGCACAGTGGGGCAACACTCAATGGGAGGTAATGAAAGCCTCAAAGGGCGTTGATTTCTATAATGTGCTCAAGCAGACGCGAGGTGATCGCTATCAACGCCAGATGTTGCAGACGCCCGCAGGTGAGTAACGAAAATATGATCAATTAAAGTTGACTGCAATAATTGTCTTTCTGCAGAGCGCATGTACCGCACCATGGTGAAGTACGACATCGATGAAGATCGCGATGAGCTGCTGCAGAATCTTATGCGCGGACCTGTAGCTGAAACTCTAGGCATACCCCCCAATGTTAAATGGGGCTCACAGAGTAGCGCGACTTTTGACATTCATAAAACTGACTTCATGAAGCCCGTTATACACATTGGTAAGTAATAGCTGCTTCTAATAGGAAAAATAAATTACATAACTCTTCATATATTTTATATGCAGTTGATGAGTTGCTGGACAACACTCCTTTGAAAGTGGGCGTGTTCTCGGGCGGCTTGGATCTGATCTGTGCCACGCCTGGCACAGTTAACTGGATAGACAAGCTGAACTGGACCAGAAGAGATGAGTATCTGGCTGCTCCACGTGTTGCGATCAGTGTGGATCGTATTTTGGAGGGCTATCAGAAGTCGGGCGGAAACTTTACCATGTATTGGATAAATAGATCTGGTCATATGGCGCCTGCCGACAATCCCGCCGCCATGAGCCATGTCCTGCGCGAGTTCACAGGCTTCGGATAGATTTAGAAGTCATGTAGAGAGTCAGCAAATAAAGTTAATTGAAAACTGAAAGCCCCATTAAAGCAAGACTCCGATAAGAGAGAAACGCAAACGCAAGTGTGCATTAAGTAACTAACTTATTGGTTTCAGCAAAATTTATGAATGCAAGTGATAAGGTAAGTACTTTAGAAAATATCAGCTGTAAATAAATAAATGCCCACGCTTAACTCATCACTCGTGAAGACTGAGGACATATCTGCACATATCCGCAACTACGATCTGATATGCTTCTCTTGCCCACACGTCAGTCGAACAAAGAGTTGGAATATGCTTACCTTTGTTGTGTGTGGATTCACCTACGATCAGACGGTCGACACAGTCCGAACTGTTCGGTCGCAAGTAGAGCAAAATGAGTGGACTCTTAATCAGCTTTACTGTGCTTCTAGCACTCTTCAACTCTGGGGCCGTCAACGGTAAGTGGAACTGTAACAGTGCGACCTCAATTTGGCAGGCATCCAACTGTGTTTACGCGTTGAAAGAACACTTTATATGCATATTGGGTGTTAGGAATACGAAAAAAGATAGAAATAAACTACTGGAGCATGTGTTATAAATGAATTTGAGTGAATTTTGCATATACATATCGAACATCCACTCGAGTAGATTATGTAGAAATACCTGTGTGACTAGTTGCCATAAATGAACAAGTTGAGATCCTCAACCAAACAGATAGTTATCTTATCATTCCAGCTGCTATCAATATATAAAGAACACTTAAGCAGATGTAACGCTATTTAATTAATTATTAATACATGTAGGATCTAATCTAATCATTCTTAATTATTCTTACTGCTTACTTAATTCCAATAAATTCTCTTTATAGCCCGCGTGGGGTATGGACCAGGCGAACAGGATTGGGGCTTTGTGGATGTTCGCGAGGGCGCCCACATGTTCTACTGGCTCTACTACACCACAGCCAATGTCACCAATTATGCAGATCGCCCCTTGGCTATTTGGTTGCAAGGTGGTCCCGGTGCATCATCCACAGGCTATGGCAACTTCGAGGAGCTGGGGCCCTTGCAGCTAAATGGCAGCTATCGCGAATGGACCTGGGTGAAGGATATGAATGTCATATTCATTGACAATCCCGTGGGCAGTGGTTTCAGTTATGTGGATGGCTCTTCTTACTACACCACCAACAACAAGCAAATCGCCTTGGATCTGGTGGAGTTCATGAAGGGTTTCTATGAGCTGCATCCGGAGTTTAAGAAAACGCCTTTGCATATTTTCTGTGAGAGCTATGGAGGCAAAATGGCACCAGAGTTTGCTCTGGAGCTGTATTATGCCATACAACGAGGTGAGATCGAGAGCAACTTCCAGTCAGTAGCCCTGGGTGATCCCTGGACATCCCCCATTGACTCTGTGCTTTCCTGGGCGCCTTACCTGCTTCAGTTGGGAATTGTCGATCAGGATGGCCATGATAAGATCGAAGCCGCAGCCTTGAGGACCAAGAAACTGGTTGATGGTGAGAAGTGGACACAGGCCACACTTCAATGGAGCTCCACGCAGTCGGTGGTGATGCGTGAATCGAAGGGCGTGGATTTCTACAATGTAGAGACTCCCACACGCGGTGATAAGTATCTGAGGCTGTTGGTAGAGATGAATCCGGAAGGTGAGGTACGACTTTACAACTAAAGAAACGGTTTCTAAAGCTATATTTATAGAGCGCATGTATCACACCTTGGTTCATTTTGATATTGATGAGGATCGAGATAAACTGCTAGAGGATCTGATGCGGGGACCCGTAACCAAAGCACTTAACTTAACCATCAAGTGGGGCGCGCAAAGTGGGACAACTTTCAGCAAGCTTATGGGCGACTTTATGAAGCCAGCTGTTCATATTGGTATGTCTTGGTATATATGTACATACCATACCATATATAGAAAGTATATTTAATTTAATATTGTGTTTGCACAGTTGAGGAGCTGCTGAACAGCACAACTGTTCAAGTTGGTGTCTTTTCGGGCGGCTTGGACTTGATCTGTGCCACGCCGGGTGCGGTCAACTGGATTGACAGTATGAAATGGAACGATAAGACCAAATATTTGAGCAGCCCTCGCGTCGGCATCACGGTGGATCGGGTGCTGGAAGGATATCAGAAAAAAGCTGGAAATTTCACCATGTACTGGGTCAATCGCTCCGGTCATATGGTGCCCGCTGACAATCCCGCCGCCATGAGCCACATCCTGCGTGAATTCGCAGGCTTTGGATAGAGTTAGAAGTCATGTACGTTCCACGATAGCAGCAAATAAAGTTAATTGAAAATTGAAAGACTCATTAAAGCAAGACACTGATAAGAGACAAACGCAAGTGTGCATTAAGTAACTAACTTATTGGCTCCAATAATAATAAATGTCCACGCTTAGCTTATTACTCGTGAAGACCCGAGGAGAAATCTGTAATTACGATCACTATTTATAGTGATATTTGTTTCTTTTTAATGTTTTGCACACACGCCATTGAGTTGGAATATGCTTACCTTTGTTGTGTGTGGATTTGCCTAGGATCAGACGGTCGACACAGTCCGAACTGTTCGGTCGAAAGTGGTGCAAAATGAAAGGACTTTTAATCAGCTTAACTGTGCTTCTAGCACTCTTCAACTCTGGGGCCGTCAACGGTAAGTGGAACTGTAACAGTACAGACAGACATCTAAGAGTGCTTATATGTCAATCGCGAGCTACAAAAAAATACAAAGCCAATAAATTCTCTTTATAGCCCGCGCGGGGTATGGACCAGGCGAACAGGATTGGGGCTTTGTGGATGTTTGTGAAGGCGCCCACATGTTCTACTGGCTCTACTACACCACAGCCAATGTCACCAATTATGCAGATCGCCCCTTGGCTATTTGGTTGCAAGGTGGTCCAGGTTCTTCATCCACGGGCTATGGCAATTTCGAGGAACTGGGACCCTTGCAGCTAGATGGCAGCTATCGCGAGTGGACTTGGGTGAAGGATATGAATGTTCTATTCATTGACAGTCCCGTGGGCACTGGCTTCAGTTATGTAGATGACTCTTCTTATTACACCACCACCAACAGGCGAATCGCTAAGGATCTGGTGGAGTTCATGAAGGGTTTCTATGAGCTGCATCCGGAGTTTAAGAAAACGCCTTTGCATATTTTCTCTGAGAGCTATGGAGGCAAAATGGCACCAGAGTTTGCTCTGGAGCTGTATTATGCCATACAACGAGGTGAGATCGAGAGCAACCTCCAATCAGTGGCTCTCGGGGATCCCTGGACATCCCCCATTGACTCTATGCTTTCCTGGGCGCCTTATCTGCTTCAGTTGGGCATTGTCGATCAGGATGGCCATGATAATATTGAAGCCGCAGCATTAGAAGCCAAGAAACTGGTTGAAAAGAAAAAGTGGAGAGAGGCCTCAGCGCAATGGAGCCTCACGCAATCGGTGGTGCTACGTGAATCGAAGGGCGTGGATGTCTACAATGTGGAGAAACCCACACGCGGTGATAAGTATCTGAGGCTGTTGGTAGAGATGAATCCGGAAGGTGAGGTACGACTTTACAACTAAAGAAACGGTTTCTAAAGCTATATTTATAGAGCGCATGTATCACACCTTGGTTCATTTTGATATTGATGAGGATCGAGATAAACTGCTAGAGGATCTGATGCGGGGACCCGTAACCAAAGCACTTAACTTAACCAACAAGTGGGGCGCGCAAAGTGGGACAACTTTCAGCAAGCTTATGGGCGACTTTATGAAGCCTGCTGTTCATATTGGTAGGTCTTTGTACATGCATATGAAGAATATATGTATGTATGTATGTACATATATACATATATATGTATGTATGTATTTAATTGATTTATTTTATTACAATAGTTGAGGAGCTGCTGAACAGCACAACTGTTCAAGTTGGTGTCTATTCGGGCAGCTTGGACTTGATCTGTGCCACGCCCGGTACGGTTAACTGGATTGCTAATATGAAATGGAACGATAAGGACAAATATTTGTGTAGCCCTCGCGTTGGCATTACCGTGGATCACGTGCTGGAGGGATACAAAAAAACAGCTGGAAATTTCAGCATGTTCTGGGTAAAGCGCTCCGGTCATATGTTGCCCGCTGACAATCCAGCTGCCATGTCACATATTCTGCAATATTACACGAAATTTGGTTTGGAGGAAGTTTGTAATCAATCAAATAACGACATCAATGTAAACATGTAACATACATAGTATACATACATATGTATGTATGATTTATACAAATATAAACACACAGTTATGCATGCTCAATTTTAAAATAGGTTCTTCCATTAAATCGTTTTGTTGCGATCAAATTGTGTCTAAAACAAGGCGAGTCAAATGTATAACAAATTCGTGTTGCCGTTCGTAAAATTCTCGCATGCGCAGTGCAATGAGAGAGCGAATTGGTAAATAGAACTGAAAAATTGCAACCCTCTCTCGCTCTAGCCTTCATACACAAACATGAGTGTGTGTGTGTGTGCTTGCGTTTGCTGCTGCCATTATCTGACGTTGTAGCTCACACACTTGCATACTCACTTACACACACGCATACAAGTTAAAGTGCGCGCTGCTTGGACGCTTATCACGAAGCTCTCCGCCGGCGCAGAAAAGTACTCTCAATGCGCATTCGCGCTCACACAACGAACAAACACACGGAGCAACAGAATAAAAACGGCAGCCGCTGGCAGCGGGTGGGCAGCTATTTTTATACATATAAAACGCTGTTCTAGTCGGGAAAAATTTATAACCAATTGCACACGTGTGCGTATGCGTTAACTGTGCTTCTAAACAACAATAAGAATAACAAGTGTAAAGAAAAGTGCATACAAAATTACAAAGAAAGCGCCAAAAAAGAGAAAAACAAAAATCAAGAACAGGCGACGTTTTGTTGCTGTCAACGCGCATAATCGTAGCCATCGCACACGGACACACTCAATCACACACACAGACGCACGCATACATATGTAGCCCACGTATGCATGTGTGCCCATAACAGAATCGTGCGTTAAAGAGAGCGCAGGGAATAGGTCGCAGTGCACAGGGTGAGTCAGCGCAGCAAAACAAGACAATAATGCTTAAAGCAACAACGGGTAATAACATTTATCATATCGTTTTAGGTGCAATTCAATAATATATTTTTGAAAGAATTAAATAACCGCAAATACGGCAATGCGTGTGCGCGACAAACGTAAGCAGCAGAAAGAGCAAAGGGCTCAAAAAGGCAGCGATAAACAAAAGGTAAACAATGTTATTTTTTTGCTCTGCTTAAATTAGCCTTCATGAGTTTGTCTTTGCAGCCAGTTGCAGTTGCTGTTGAGGAAAAGCCTATCAAACCAGCAACAACAGCAGCCGTGGTAATAGCAGTATCAACGCCAATTACAACAGCAACCAAAGCAACAGTAACAACATCCAAAGCGATAACAACAACAACAAAAACACCACCAACAGCATCAAAGGCAACAGCAACGCGCCAGTCGCCACCATTGCCGCCATTGAATCCATCGGATAGGATTGCCTTTGATAATCGCATCAAGCGAAAAAATGTCTTGGCACTGAATGAAAAGGTGGCTGCTCTGCGGGAATATGATCGACAGCCGGTGTATAAGCATGTGGGCCGGATGTTCCATTGCAGTCCGGATCAGATCAAAAGGATTGTGCAGCAGAAAGAGCAGGTGATGCGGGCATGGGAGCAGCGCACCAGACGCTGCCAAGACAACAAAACGCAGGAGCTGAAGGTGGTGCGGGTATCGATGCTGGGCAAGGCTGTCTTCGAGTGGATACGTCGCATGATGTACTACAAGGACTTCATCATATCGGATGGACTGATACAGAAGATGGCACTGCAGTTCAAGAGCTCTATGGGCCTGAACAACTTCTTTCCGCACCAGGAGTGGTGCGACAAGTTTCGTGCCACCTACGGCATACACCACAACGATACGAAGCTATTGAAGTTTGCCTACTTGCACAGCTCCTCGGTGCAGATCAATGATATAGTCAAGGATGTGATGTCTGAGTGCACGCCAGCTAAAGACGTGGCGCCGGATCTTATGGACGAGGATGAAGAGGACGAGGAGGACTTCAACGCTACCGTCAGCAACAGCAGCCATCTGGACGAAGACGAAGGCGACGTTGATATCGATGGTGGCGGCGATAGCTGCGATCTCGAGCAGCGAGATGTGAAGCCCTCGCTCAGCGAATTAAATGCTCAAATACTGCAACCGCTTCCACAAATTGTGCGACTGCCACAGGTGCCACCCGGCACCTCGCAAAAGGTGCTGCTGGCCACGCCTATCTTGCCACCAGGAGTAGCCCCTGCTGGAGCACAGACCATGACCATCATACCACTGGCGACGCTGGCGCAGAGCATTACGCAGCGACCAGTGGTGACGCCACCGAAGAAGCCAGCTATACCGCCACCCAAGCTGGACATAAAACAGGAGATCAAAACGGAGCCCACAGATACGGATGATCAGGAAGTGGAGCTGACGCTGGAACTAGCGAAGCAGCAACAAGAGCAACAGCAACAGCAACAGCAGCTGCTGCAGCAGCAGGCAGAGGAACCTACCAGGGAGCAGTCAGCTGCTGAGCATGCAGCTGTGTGCATCAAGCAGGAATTGGATAGCGATGGCGAATACATCGACGACGACGACGATGACAATGGTGGCCGTTCCAGCGTTACCTCCTTGGCGGAAATATTGGCCGCCAATGTGGATGATGAAAAGCAGTATATTGAGCAGACACGTGCCATGCGCCAGCACAAACGAAGTCGTAGTCCAGCGAAAGAGATTGACACGCCCATGATCACATTGCCGCCCATGCCCACGTTGACCAAGGCGCCATCTCAAACGGCGACGCCAACGCCGCCTCCGCAGCAGTCGAAGCGTCGACGGCTGGAACACGATGAGCAGCTAATGCTGCAAACGCCGCAGCCGCATGACAAGAACAACAATGGTCAATCGATAATTAGCTGTGGGGAGGCGCGCAAGTACCTGAAGCTATTGAAAGAGTTTGCCACGTTCAGGAAAAACACACGGCTGATTGAATTAACAACGCGCGCCGACGAGGTCCTGTGGGAGCTGGACGAAGATAAGGATTAGGAGTAGTCATATATGATAGATGAGTGTACGGATACACGTGTATGCTTAAGACCTAGTAGCTAGTAGCACATCTCGAAGATGCAAATGGATGCAATCAATCATAGAATACTTGTATATTTTTAATTACGTGTACTTTTACCAAATACAGCAAACCAAATATAGCACCTAGAAATTCATATCAACTGTTGCATCTCTGTAGACAGCCTCTACAACTCGTGCAAATAATCAAAAAGTCAGTACAAATATATGCGCTGCTTGCCAGTGCGCATGTCTGCCCTTAGTTGGTGGCCGCCGTTGTTGTTGCCGACAACGAGGCGAGGTTGCCACTCTCTTGCATTCGCTCACAGAATTAGTGTGCGCTCACCAATACGGTTACATGGTGTAATTGCATTTGTGTGTGGATGTGTGTGCGTGTGCTTGTGCGGTGGGTGGCAATGCACGCAAGTGCTGTGCACAGGGTGACTTTGTAAATAATTGTCCGAAAAAATATGTTAATTAGCAGTAGTGTGTATATAAATATTTATGTGTACATATGTATGTACATATGTATGCCATTAATTTACAAATGGAAACATTTAACATTACTCATGCAGCCCCAAGTCACAGCTCTAAATGCCACTGATTCAACTTAGGATTTGTCATTGCAATTGTGCTTGATGTGTGTTAAAACATATGTACATATGTATATACATACATATGTATGTACATATGTATTAATGCATAGCCGGCATGCAAATTAACGTGTTTTCTTGTTTCTTAGTGCGCATGTCTGCCCTCAGTTGCAGACTTAGCCTGGACGGGCAGAAAACAGGCATTTCAAACATTTTTTACAAACTTACATCCGTACGCATCTACACACATACATGTGTACATACATACATACATATGTACATACATACTTGCGTTTGGGCCATGTGGCACAGGGTGGTATTGGTTGCGCCGGGGCAGTTCATAATAAACATTCAAATCTAAACTTTCCATACAAAATAACGTTTTGATAGCAATCGCAAAGTTGTCTATATATTTGACCAATATATGTACATACTTGTATATAAGTAAATTAATGAATACATATCGTACCCATTACCTACACTCATGCATGCGTCAATGTACATACATACATACATATATACACGCACACACTCACATGCTTCCACGAACGTCTGTTGATTGATGGACAGTTTACCTAGACGCACACAGAAATAAACGCAAAAGCAAAGTAACGCACACATACACACAAACATGCTGACACACAGACACGAAACTAATCAATCAATCAATCGACAACAAGCAGCGCTCACAGAGTCACACATCCACCGTCATCGTCGTCGTCAGTCTGTGATTGTCGTTGCCACGAGAAGGTTGTCTAATTATGTGCATATTGTACATTTATTTAATACGCATTTAATAAGCTAAACAGTAAGTGAAGGATATAAATTCAAGAAAAATCAAACATATACAAAACATTTTCATATAAATAATAGCCGTCTTCTATGTAGTTTGCGCAAAACCTGTAATTCTGTTAACTTACAGAGCTCTGTTAACGCACATATAACGCGAAGTTGGCTGCACACAATGTCAGGGTTGCTAGATCGTTTTATTGCTAATAAGCGACAATTTTGGCGCGAGTTTTTGAAACTCTATCAAGATATGCCAGAACTGTGGGACGTTCATCATCCGGATTATAGGAACAAGGAATTAAGGAACGGATCATATGATATTTTACACAATAAACTAAGAGAGATTCAACCGACTGCAACAAAAAGCGATGTCGGACGCCGCATAAACATTTTTCGTACAAATTATAGACGCGAACAGATGCGCATTTGGAAGCAACAAGAGCTGGGACTGCATGCAGACTTGTGCAAGCCCACACTATGGTTCTACGACAATATGAGTTTTCTGCTGACGCAGGAGTCCTTTCAGCGCAGAGCACGCAAGATGCGTTGCAAGCCCTATAATAAACCACAGCCATCGTTAGATTTAAAATACAATGTAAGTTATAGTTTTTGTATTACTATATATTGTGTATTGTATACTGATGTATATACTTTTTCAGTACACAATGGATCCATTGGACACTGGTGCGATGAATTCTTTACCCAAGTTACCCGCCAATTCTTCCTCTGAACCTCCTCCAACTGAGTTCAGTGAGAGCTTGCTTCTCAGCCCCAAGATTGAAATATTTGAAAATGATTTGGATACCATGCAGGCCGAGACTATGGAATCGAATGATGTCGGCAAAGTGGATAATGTCGAGACAAGCGCTTCAGATTTGAATGAGCCATCATGCTCCACCTCAACCACATTGACTGTTTTAAAGGGTTCTGCATCGCAGAAGTCAAACATTTCGTTAAGCGAATCCTCCGAGACATTGGCCAAATCCTGGGCCATCCAGTACGAAGAGATGGCCCCCACCCAGCGCATCCTGGCGCGCAAGGCAATCGCCGACATACTGTTCGAGGGCTGCATGGGCAATCTGCGCATCAATCGTAACGAGCGATCCACTGTGGATAACTACTTGTGAACATGGAATGGCCGAGACATACTGTTAGTTAAGATTCTTACTGTAAGAGAGCGACAGGTCTATATTTACATCTTGCCCATCAACAAGATATATGTTTATATATGTATATCATATGTATCTAGGAATATGCTAAGCCAAAGAACTTATTTGAGCTGTCATCAACTATGTTTCAGATGTCACTTCGTACAATTTTCTAAACACTAATAAAAAGCGAATTGTAAAATCTTAATTAGCAAATTGTACAGGTGAGCGAAGCAGCTGTGTTATGTGTGTGCGAGCAGGTGTGTTGGCCACCCGTTCGTCAAGCAGGCTGCCGCCCATCCGGTGATGCACTTAACGCGTTTGCAAATGATTTGAGCAGCTGTTGCCACTGCACCTGTGCCCATGTCTGTGTTTGTGTCTGTGTTTGTATCTGAATGCCGCCTGCTTTGCCCATTTACCAGCCCAACCGCATGGAAAAATTCAAATCACGGCGAACGGGTTGCCCGAGCTGAGCAGATCAGGCTGCCTGCAACGACTGGGGTCTAAGTCATTGCAGCATTTTGCACCTGTCGTCCTACGCATGTGAAAATCAAGCGCAGCTTTAATTGATACAACAACAGCGGCTACAACTGACGAGGGGAGCCCACAACGGGGCCGAGTTGCTTCTGCCCAGTTGCTGCTGCACGTGTTTGGCTACGACTAGGATCCCAAAGTGGGATTTGAAGTAGGCCCAGGGGCTCGAGTCGCGGCAAAAATGTTGTAAAAAATGCGTTGAGCTGCGCAGCTGCTAGGCTGTGAGGTTGGGGCCAAGACTCTGCTTGGGGGAAAAACTGAGCCCTTGACAACAACAACAACAACAACAGCAACAAGCGAATGCAACAACATGGCAAAGTTTCGCAGCCTTAAATGGGCATTGAAATTAAATGCAGCTGCTTTAATGACGCTGCTGCCTGCACTTGGGCTGCGTATCAAAATGGCCTAAACAAATCTGGGAATATGGCACAGAGACTGTTGCTCTGGCTCTGGCTCTGGCTTTGGCTGGCTGACTGGCTGACTGGCTGGTGGGCGTTGCATGTGGCAGTTGTTGCATGGGCGTGGCGCCACAAACATGAAATGCATACAAGCGACTGCGCCGGTGGCCGCTGCAGCGTGGTGGGCGCCAGTTAACAAAGAAAACACTAACAGCAACATCGGCAACAACAACATCGGCAACAGCAACAGCAACTTTTGCCTTTTTGGGCCGTTTAATGGGAGTTGCCGTTGCCTTTTTTGGTGCAACGAAATCAAGAAACAAAAATCTTTTTATCTCAAGTTGCTGTTGTTGTTGCTGCTGCTGCTGCTGCACAGATGATGTTGATGATGTTGTTTGCTCAGGTTTAACGTATTACGTTTATAAAAATAAATTCGATTCGAAATGCAATGCACACAGCAAATATCAAAAGACTTAAGCAACAAACTCATTATACCCGCCATCCACTGAAATTGCTCTTAAAATGGCTTTTTGTCTAAATGTAGGTAAAAGACAGAAGCTGCCATGGCAGAGCTCCATCAAATGTTCGGTCAAGTCGACAATCATCAATCCACTCAGCTGGGTCCCTGTGAGAACTGGGCTTGCATCTAGCTGGATGCCATGCTCTCAAATATTTAATGCGAATTTCCATTCCTTCATGTATAGCTATAGTTATTCAATAACTTATTATTCCTGCAAAAAGGCACTTTGGCATAGAATACTCTTCAGCTGCAGCTGATGTTGGGTAATTTGAACGAAGCCCTTCAGGCACGACTGCAGAAGTTTCAAATGCCGTAAAGCTGACTGCGATTGGAAGTCTATATTTTCCAGAGTGAGAGAGAGAGAGAGGGAGAGGGAGAGAGTGAGGTCAAGGCAAACAGCTGCCCGAGTTGCTGGTAAACTTAATGGGAAATTTGTAATGTTCAATATAAATTGGCAGCTAGTCGTCGATCGCTTGTTGCAATCTGTGTAAACACAGACAGAGTAAACAGAGCGAGCAGAGCGAACGTTAAACAATAACAAATTGCATTTCTCACGCGCGGCACGCGTCGGCAGTGAAACAACCCCCATATGCATGGATGCAGGTGCAGCACACGCTTCCAGCGCATTTTAGGGGTGGCATTCGAAGAGCTTACCCACGAAGCGCTGCGATTTCGAAAAATCACACGAGAACTTGTGCAGTTGGTGGCCATGCGCCTGGGAACGCGCAAATCCATGGCCATGGCCAGGCCGATCATCGCCAGCATGTGAACTGTCCCTGGTAAAGGTGAACAGAATAGCGAAAGAGAGAGAGAGAGAAAGGGAGATGGAGAGGTAGTGCGGTTGGGTAAATTGCTGGCCATCCGCTAATGAGACTGGGAATCAAACACGCACAGCGCTCAGAGCCTTCTCTGGAGCGGAATGTGGGCGCGCCGACGCGTTTGTACGGCATGACGAATAATGTGAGACTGAGAACTTTATTAAAACACACTCACTCTTTCGCTGCGATTTGTCTGCTATGCCCTGCAAAAGAGCAGAGCGTGGGGTGGCCTCTGTTGTTGTCGCTCGCAGCAAATACAATGGAACTTCAAATACAATGCTTCTGTTTATCTGTAATCTGTTTTGTCTTTTAAATAGTAAGAATGCAGAGTATGTGAACTTATCTATATAATACATGAAAACTTGGAAAGTGAGATCGATAGATAGAGAGATAGCTTATCTCTAATTATCAGCTGCAAATGTATTTAAATTTTACATGTGTTCATAATAGTATATATAAAGGGTTTTAGCTCTGTAAGTTGGGACTGGGACTTTAACTGTATATGGAACATATAACTGCTTGATTCAGGTTAGCTCCTCTATATAAAATTTACCGGGTTTCTCTTGACTGTTTAACTTAAAACAGAAGCTGAGGTCGTGGAAGATAAAAATTTAACATCCATTCCATTTCACTCAATTCATTTCACATTTCTATTGTTAAAACTCATGAATTTATGTACTACAGGGTATCTCTTGACCGCTCACTCTGCATTCTTTCGCATTACATTCGCCGAAAATTCTCAGTCGCTGCACATTTGGAGCATTCTGAAAATCGCTGAAATGCTTTTCACACGGACAGCTGTGTGTGAAAGAGCTCTCAACGTGGGACTGTGAAAATGAAAACGATGAGGAAACAGAACAGAACTTTTTACACACACACGCACACACAGACACACGCGCATACGTGGACAGACACACCTGTATATGGGTCACTGCGTCTGTATATGTTAATGAATTGGTCAGCCATTCTGCTGGTTGTTGTTGTTGCTGCTGCTGCTGCTGCTGCTAAATGCGCATTACAATTAAAAATTAAAGCATAAGCTCCATAAAAGCTGACAAGCTAAACGCACAATTTGGCAGCAGCTGAAAAGTTTTGTGCTCTTAGCGGGTAGCCAAGCTCGAGCAGAAACTGAAACAAAAAAAGCTTAAATTGATGCGTTAATTAACGAAAAAAGGATACGGCGCCTTTTGATTTTTTGGGCGAAACTTTTATGGCCAGTCAGTGAGAATATAAAAATCCGAAAAAAAATATAAATGGGAGATAGGCATATGTGTGTGTGTGTGTATATGAAAAGCAAAAGCTGGCTTATTTTATGGGCCGGCGACACCTTTTAAGAGCGCCAATCGAATCAATGTTTTAACACGAGAATACCATTTCCAAAAGCGGGCTCATTAAGCACAGCCGAATAACCCGGATGCCAAAAAAAGAAGAAAAAAAAAACATTTATAAAGGATTGCTCTGAATTCTACGAATGCTGAGGCAGCTGCAAATAAAAAAGGAATTGAAATTGGAATTGGAATTCATATTCGTTTGATTTCACAATGCTGCGAAAGTGAAACCAGGCAGAAGCAGGAGCAGCAGCAACAAAATGCCTGGATGCAGCAAACTGACATACATCTACCTGTAGCTCCTCTTCTTCTGCCTCTTTTTGTTGCCCCAAAAAAGCAAAAAAAAAAACTTTGACAAGCAGAAGCGCTGGACAAGTTTTGGCAATTTGAAAATCTCTGCGCTAATTACCAAGCAACCAGGCAGAAGGAGCCATCGCGGAGCAGCTGCTGCCGCTGCCGCTGCCGCTGTTGCTGCTGCTTTCGTCTTGGCCTGGCTAATTGAACTCATCAATTTGGTAGCTAATGAAGTGGCTGCCAGTGGAGCAGCAGCTGAGATGCTGAACTGTCGCCTCGCATTTGCAACTGCAATTCGTGAGGCGTGCTCCGCTTTTGGCAACGCTCGCCGATTCGTGCGGCCTGATAAGAAGTCGCATAAAACACAAAATGCCAAGTGCTTCCTGCACATGGTAAAAGCCGCCAGCTACCGGCGGCCATTTAATTAGCAGGTTAATTGCCCATGAGGCGGCGCATTTTGACTGCCAGCAACTTCATTAATAACTTGACTTGAGCAGCAGACGCCAACTGCAGCAACAGCAACAGCAACAACAGCAACTTCAACTGCAGTTCCAACAGCATTTGTCATAGACAAAGACCCGTTTGGTGAGTCGCTATCGATACGTGGAGACAAATGACAAATGATATGTTGACAGCGTCGCAGCATCAGCAGTTGCTAAATTTTGACACTGGCTTATCGCGGCGGCAGAGATTGCGACTAACTGGACAGCAGACGCATCTGCCAATTGCTCATTGCAAAATATTGTGAAATGGCGATAATCGAACAGCAGCAGCAGCAACAGTCAAGCCCCGGCAATGCAAGCAGCGAAGTTGCCAGTAGCAGCAGCAGCAGCAGCAACGGGCGCAACAGGAGCAGCAGCAATATTTCATTGCTATCTGGATCAGTGAAGGTCTTTAAGTGCCCTAAGTAGCTGACTCTTAAAGCTGCCCAGCATCGATCATCGTTGATGCAATTTATCAACAGCATAAGCAAAGTGATTCGCCAGAGCAGCGATAATGCGGAATGCGAAGGATTAAGTACTTAATGTGTCGCATCTTCTTCGTGGGACTCAAGAAAGAGATTTAAATATTTATTCAAGCCTGTATACAAAAATATATTTTTGATTGATTTATATGGCTATATTTTCATATTTACTGATTTGTTAAATATAAAATAATCTATTTTGAAATGTCTCTCTGCTATTTCTTTCATATTATATACTTAGCATAGTATTCTTCTCGCTCAATATAAATTTTCTCTTTCTGATTTCCAATTTCAATTCTCTGTGATATCTCATAATATACATTAAAGTCTTAAAGCTGCTCTACTGACTTCGTTTCCCCTGCTCATTTCCCCTCCCCAGCTCGCTTACCCCAGTGTAGAGCTCGCAGCCACCCCTCACAGCCCACACAGAGAGTCGAGCGGAACCCACCCCTCAATGCAATCCACAGAGGTAACTCTACGCTTACCCCTGCCTATTGCCCCTCAATCACCCCAGGCATTGCCCCTGCGCACGCGCGCACTGCTGTTGCCCCTGCTGGGAAAATCCAGTGGAGAGTTGCTCGCAGAGAGAATTGAGCGCCGACGCGACTCGCTCGGGCTTCAGCTTGAGAGCGAGCATAAAAACACGAATGACTTAAGACACAAACGCGAGCTTCGGCTCCAGCAAGAACGAAGCGCGCATAAGACTCTCTGCACTTATGTGTGTGCGTGCGTGTGTGTGTGTGTGTGTGTGGTTGACTGGTGACTCAAGTGCCATGCCCAGATGCTATGGATAGAGCCTACGCTCTGCGCATGCCACAAGCAACGAATTGCATTTGTAATCATGCGGAAATGATCGCGTTGACCTTTCAGCAAGTTGCAGTCTTAACTCTTAAGGCTGAAGTCTCAAGACTGCATTCTGACTCTGTTTGTCTGTCTGTCCGTCTGTCCGTCTGTCCGTGTCTTTGTATATTTCTCTGTCTGCATTCCGCGGTTGCAATCTGCAAACTTATGATGGCTGCTGGGCCAACTGCTGTGGGCCGGCTACCCGTTCTCATCTGCAGCCTCATCTTCGTCTGCAGCAGTTGGCCGCGTTATTTGCATGATGTGGCGACCTTTTGATCTGCATCGGCGCTCAGTCAATACAATTATTGATTTGCTCAGCCTTTCTCCTCAAGCGGGCCATGCCAGATCTCGCCAAGGTGAATCTGAACCCTGTGGCCGCAATTTGCTTCTGACGTGCCTTCGCCTTTTGCACTCTGGCAATCAGCTTGAACTGCGCCGCTGACAGATTGGCCTGCCAGCCTACGTGCATCCCCATCCATTGCGTGCTCAGCTCTGGACCACAATTAGTCACTCACTCAAGGGATTAACGTGCTGCAGCCGCAGCGGCAACACATGGATCACTTTATTAAAGAGCTGATGCTGCTGCTCTTCGCCCAGCCAAGGCACATTTATATAAATGGCATTTTAATCAAAATTGTCGCCTGCGGTCGTTTATTAATATCGGGCATTATGAAAACAAATTGCACGGACAGCGGCGTTGATGGCCAGCAACAGCGAAGCTAACAGCAACAACAGTAACAACAACAACAACAACAACAATGTTAGCGATGTCTACAAATTAAAGCTGCCTAAATGTTAAACAATTTACACCGGACACACACACACACACAGCCTCCTCCGTCTGGGCAGCGACGAGCCGGTGTCGTGCATTAGTCAGCCAGGGTTAAGCCAAAACTCGTCTCCATTCTGTCCAAGTGGCTCTTGGTCGAGTGGCCTGGCCAACTGGGCAACTGGCCAGCCTCTAGTCTAGTTGATTTAATTTCAACGTCACGTAGTCTTCGCCGTCGCCGTCTTCGTCTGATTTGAATGCATTTTTGCTGTGGCCGAGCATCTGAAATTACATGCCCCAAACCTGACTGCCAAATGAGAGCTGCAAGCTGGGAACTGGGAACTGGGCACCGGATTTCGAGGTCATGGGAAAAACAGTTTTCAGTTTCTCGTATTTACTTAACGTTTTTTATTTTATATTTATTTTCATTTTGCATGCAATACGCGAGCTGCAGCCCAATATCTCCAGCAAAGATCATATAAATAAAATACTTAAATTGCAAACATTTTGAAAATTACTTTTATGGATGTCAATATAAATACTCAATTTTTGATGATAAGATAATAAAGTTGTAGCTGAGTGGACTCGCCTAGTAGGTTGACCTGTTCAGCGACTGAGGAGCATGGAGAGAAGGAGGTGAAGTAGGGTCAGGGAAGGGTAACAGCAAAAGCATGAGGAGGAGAAGGAGAAGGAGGAGGAGGAGGAGGAATAAGAGTGGGAGAATAATGTGGAGGGGGAAGCGGAGGTGAAGCAGAAGTAGATGGCGTAAAATGTGTTAGATTCTCTTCTGTGCGATTCTCAAAAGCTATACGGGGATTTATCTGACGATATATTTGTTCTACATATATCTTTGTTTGTTTGTTTTTACGATGCAAAGCTAAAGCTTTGTCTGCAGCTCTTAATTGTATCCCACATTTAGAGGTCTAGAAATCAATCAATCGCAGCTGGACTATAAAATTGCCCTTGCGCAATCCTGTTGCTAATTCGCCGTCGAAGTCTTTTCGGTCTGACAAACCGTGCTGCGAGCTGTAAACCCCGGCAATTGCGGCAAATTGAAATGCATTGAACCTTTCCAGAGACCAATTGAGCGCCCACAGCGAACAACAAGACAAATTTGGAGCTGTTAGTCGCAATTAGAGGATTGCGACTTGGACCTGGGCACATGGATTGTCTGTCCGTCTGTCTGGCTGCTTGGCTGGTCGAAGCTGTCGCCAACGCCATTGATTTTGCTATTTCATTCCCACACACACACATACGAAATCGATAGACAAAAGCAAACACGAACAAAAGAGATTTGAATGCGTTTCCTGTTTCGGGAACAATTCAAATTAGCCAAACAAATGCGAACGTGAGAACTTCAATTGAGCTTGAAAAGTGTTAGATGAGCAGGCAGCAAGTGGCAGCAAGGATTACACATTCATTCAGCCAGCCGAACAATGGATAGGCAAACAGGACTTGAGATGGGCCACTTGGCAGCATCTGCTCTTGACGCACATGGCCCAAGGCCTTGCCTGCGCCAGCTGCGCAGCTGGCCTTTGCTTAATAATAATCGCATTGAGCTTAAATATTTGTGCCTTTATGTTAAAATGTGCTATAAAAATGTTGCTCGTAAAAGTGCGATAAAAGCGTATAATAAAATTGAACTATAAATGTAATTTCCTTTTTTTCTTTTAGTGTAATTTCTTTTTCAATTTGCAGTTGGCGCTCGTAAATAGTTTGTTAACTTGTGCTTCAAATCAAAAATAAATAATAAAAGCATGTGCAGCTGTGCGCATTTAAGATCAATAAAAAAAAAATAATACACGTACCCATAAAGTAGATATGTATGTGTGTGTGTGTGCCATGGCTGCAATTAAATATCAATTAAAAAAATTGCAATGCAAATGCGCACGCACCCAAAAGTGCCAAAACGTAACGAAAGACTTAAGGCACAAACTTGACGCTGCGTGCGGTTCACCTTCAGACCCCTCGCAGCGTGTGTGTATGTAAATTATATACATATGGATACATCATACACACACATAAACACACAAGCAAAACACATGCGCAACGCACTTAAGACGCAGAATTTATGAGTTGGCCAACGGACAAAACGACAAACTTTATTAAAAAATTACGAATTCATATTTAATACACTAACGAGCGAGTAATATGACTATGATATGAGCCATGAGACATTTAGTTATTAGTATTAATTTTTGTATTAATTAAAGTCAGCTGATATACAAGCATTAGGTTTGATTGTATCTGCTTCAGCATAGGCGACTTTAATCATTAGGGAGAAAACTTTTGGAATGCTGCATGAATCGGAGATCATTATAGGTTATTTAACCACGAAATTTTATATTAGTAATCATATATATGACTTAGATGAATATAATATATACGTCAAGTTCCTTCAGCAAGGGCATTCAACAGTCAGTATTCACATACAATTGCCTTCTCTACTTGCTATATTTTTCGGCCTACAGTCACAAGTTCAAGTCGTTTGTCATTTGCACACCCTGAGACTGGGAGCTTGGGCATTGCGACTGAGATTCTGAGATTTGTTGTGGCATTTGCATAAATGAATGCACCTTTAAATGGCTACTGGCACAATGTAATGCTACAGCTGCTGGCATACGGAGTAATTAGAATCTAGACTTTTAATTATGTAGCAAATGCCAATGGAAAAACCAAAGCTAAAGCTAAAGCTAAAGTCAAAGCCAAAGCGAAACAGTTACTCATATTGCAGCTGCCCGAAGTTAAGCTAAGACTTGCAATAAATGTGCTAAATGGCTTATGTAATTACCGCTTAAATGTTTAATTAAATAAAATTGAGTCATTAAACCGATTTCTGTGAGACATTGCTGCATAAGTTAGTTAATAACTAAAGCATAAACGAGGCCGGGAATGTCGCTTGGCTAATCAATCTTTAATCTATTTAATTTATTTTAATATGTATGTATGTATTTAGTAAATAATTAATTGCACTTCGCAACCAAGCTCAGCTGCCTGACATTCAATGGAAATTTGCAATTAGTCAAACAAAATGTTAATTTCGCTCTCAAAATGAAGATAAATGCAAAGTTAGTTAACATAGCGAAGAGCCGATTTTAACAGTTTGCTGTTAAGCTTAACAGCCTGCATTGGATATTTATACAGACAAACAAAACGTATTAACAGTTTGCTATTGAGGTTAACAGTTTGCTGTTAGATTCAATAAATGTTAAGTTTATTCAAATTCGAAGCACTTTTAAATGGCAGCTTGATCCGAGCAGTATAAGCAAACCGATTAAATATGCATATAGATTATCTATATAGTAATGCCAAAGCTTGTCGCAAAGCTATCAATTGCCATTTACATGTAGTTTAGTGCAGCAACTCAAGTTGAGCTCAGCATTAATTTTGATAGTTTGTTAGTTTGTCTGGCAGCTAGAGTTGCAAGAAATGTAGTTGCGTATCGTTTTGCTTGGGCTGTGCTGCCACTTCGAGTTGCACGCCCTCAAGTCTCGAGTCAAGTCACGCTGCAGCAGCAGTCAAAGTATTTGGCTTTATCTGGTTGTCTATAACTCGTATCTTGGCTGCCAGTGGCCTGTGGCCTAAATGGCTGGCAAAACATTTTTGAACAGGCAAAGCCAAGGATTTTGTTGCGTCTGCTGCGACGGAGTTGGAGGCCCACGGCGCACATTTGGCGCCATTGAAATTGAACAACATGCAACAAAGAATTGGAGCTGCAACAACAAGCAGCACAGAGCAACAGCAACAGCAACAGCAACTGCAACAGCAACAATTGCAGTTTTGTCTTACAGAGAGCTACACTGATCTGCATGTCCACGATTTGGTTTTCGGTTTTGGTTGTGGAGCTCTATTTGGTAAAGCGATTTGCCAGCTTGGTGCCAAGTTATGCGGCGCCACAGCTGCCACAGCATCAGCAGCAGCATCCAATGCTAATGTTGCCGTTGCAGCTGCAACACTGTCAATGCCAATGCCATTGCGTTTGTCATGGCATAGACATTGCCAAACAACGTCAACATTTTGGACAACCGGCAAACAACAAGGACACATTATCAAAAGCGCCGCATTTGCTTCCGCCATCATTAATAATATAAGAAGTTGCTGCTGTTGCTGATGTTGCTGATGTTGGTGCAGCTGATGTTGCTCTTGTTCTGAATTGATGCTGTCTTCGTCCTCGTTTGCTGGCAGCAGCAACAGTTGCTGTTGTTGCTGTCATTTTGCAGCGGACTTTTAATTTATTTATGGCCGAGGATGACTTGCCAACTGTTTGCATTGCCGACATGCCGACAGTCCCCTCCTCCCACTTCCTCTCTCTCTCTGTCTATTGCTCATTCTCTCTCTCTCTCTCTCTCTCTCTCTCTCTCTTTCTCTCTCACCTAAATGGCAATTAAGCAAACAATTTATAGCTAAAATGTTGCATTTAATTAATGTTCGAATTGCACGCAGAAATTAGCAAACATATGTGAGCCACAAACCCAGAGACCTCACCAGCAAGCCCCACGATAACCCTCTAGGCGGCAGCCATATGTTACCCGCCCCCCGCCTCCTGCTAGCTTGAGCAGGACTTTTGTTGAACGCCAGCAATTTAAATAAAACTTTTGCTTAATTGCATCGCATCTGGAGCTGTAAAAAAGTCTCGAAATCGGTTGCATGTTGCATGCTGCTGTTTCACCTCCCTCCCCACTACACACTTCCCACTCTCTCTCTCTCTCCCTCTTTCTCTCAATCACGTTGTCGATGCTACCTACTCCGCCCTGACGTAGCCCCTCTGGGCTCTCTCGTTCAATGCTACAGCCGACTGCCGTTTGTGATTTTGCGCTGATCGTTAATTTAAATTGAACACATTTTGGACATGGACTCGGCCTCTCGGCAGTCAGTTGGCGCTTTAATTGCACAGCCAGTCAGTCGCAGATGCACCTCTCCCCTCTCTCTCTCTCTCTCTCTTTCACTGTGAAGCTTAAGCCACGTCTTAAGTCTCGGCTAAACGATTTCGTTTAATGCAAGTGCCCATCATTTTGGGCCACTGCACGTGCTGAAAGTGATTTTGTTGCTTGCTGCCCGCCGGATATTTTGGTCATGGCGAACCGGCAATTAAAGCAGCATCTGAATACTCCTGCCTACCCCGCTATCGGCTACCCCTACACCGTGGGGCTGGACTGCTGCCTAATGAGTTTTTAATTGGCCTGTGCCACATCGTCCTGCGCTTTAACTAATTTGTCGATCGTAGCTAAAATGCAATTTTTTTTTGTATTCTTCTCTTCTATATCAAAGCGACTTTCTTCGCTTGCTCTTGGGTAATTTCGTTGGCAATCAGGCAAGCAGGTAACCCGACCTGATTGAGCCATCAGGCAGCTGCCATGCCTGAACGGTGCGTAACTCGAGCTGCAGCATCATTCTAAGCTTCGATTCGCACCTTGCATCAAATAGGAGATGCTCTGCCAGCTGTTTGAGAGAGCACTTTGAAAATATAGAGGGTATACACGTGGGTATGTCCGACTAGGGATTAGCCTGAACTCCATGATCTAGGTCATTATAAGCTGTACGTGTGCTATTGGATTATCCCGATCTTGTACAATGTAAGTTAGACTACTTCAATAGGAAGTGGAATACCCTGTCTCTTTGAAATGAACAAAACTTGATTATATTCGTTTAGATGTCAACACTAAATTTTCCTCTTTAGATTTTCCACTTTAATTAAAACAATAAATTTATGCTGGTTTTCTGTTGTTCGAAAAGAATTTCTGTTAAATCAATTTCTGATGGTTTTGTCTGTTGTGCACATAAGCACTTCTGTTAATGTGCTCAGCTCTCGCGTTTCTCAAATTTGGGATCGTAAAATACATTTCTTTTTCCACTTAAAAATCAAGCAGGACTTTTACTAAAATTTAGCTGGCAACTTAATGTTATGTCGTTGCCCCCTCCTGCTGCTGCTGCTGCTCCTGCTGTCGTCTGCCAAGAGTCAGTTCACCTCTGTCCAAGTTATTTTGATTTCAATTCCTGTCCGCAGCGACGATATGGTTGGGCTTTGAGTGCGTTTGCGTGTTCCTCATCATTTGTTTGCAATGAAAATAACACCAACATAAACAACGATCGACAGGGTCCAACTGGGTCCAGCTTCAGTTCGAGGAGCAGGCATTAAAATGCATAAAACCCGCTGCGCATGCGCTTCCACTTGGCAATGGCCATGTCCTGCACTGTCCCTGGCGCCACACCCTGCTGTGGCCCAGACCGAGACAAAAGCCGCAGCGAACGAGCCTCGATACCGCACTCGTAGGCGGCAGTTGCGTTGATTTGTGGCAGTCCGAAAGGTAATCGGCCTCTAAGTTATGTCAAAGTCTGAGACAGTTTCTTAATTGCATTTCGTGGCCAGCCAAAGCTGCTTAACATTCACTTGAAATTAGTTATGCGAAAAATCATATTTAAAGTTTTAAAACAGAAGCCAGAGTAGAGAGCTTTAGCACTTTCAAATTAGTTAACAGTGCAGGGAGCTGCTGTTAACAGATTACTGCTAAATGTTGTAGCTGTCAAAAGGCATAATTTTATTTGCAGCTCGTTTTATTATGATGAATAGCAAAAGGTGCTTACTTAACAGTTTTCCATAATGCTTTTAACAGCTTCTATTAAATCATTCGCAGCACTGTTAAATCTTACATTTCTGCTAGATTAACATACATAATTTTAATTTACTTTACAGATCTGAAAATTATATTTATTTTCCAGTATTTGGATTAAGATTTATTTGAATGCTCTCAATGCTCTCAATTATTAGTATTTCTTTTCTGCAATTTTATTATTTTTTCTCATTTAATTCAACTTCCTACGTATTTTTTTAATCTTTACAAAAAATGTTAAGCTCTTTCTTTTCAAAATTCTCATTTAATCCTTGATTTGAAGCACTCAGCCAAAAAAAAAAAAAGCCTGTGCATTTCGCCATCTCGAATTTCATGTTACGATCTGCTTTTTTATGGCCCAAAATGCCGAAAATATTTTACAGTTTATTATGGCTGATTGAAATTTGTGGTGCCCCGTCGCGGCACCAAATTGCATCAGAGTGCAAATGTGTGTTTGATGCGGCTGCAGGTGTTGAAGCAACTGCATTTTTATGATAAGATAGCGCCCCAAAAAAGGCGAAACTTTAATGAGCCAAAGGGCAGCGGCCTGTCGATGGCCACCACAGCAGCAGGGGGCTAAACTTGGAGTTCGAGTTCGAGTTGGAGAAAATGATGACGCTGCTGCTGCTGCTGCTGTTGTTGTTGCATCCCATGGCGAGGCCATAAAGATTATAACGTAAAACGTTTAAGTGCCGTTGCAATGGAATGGGAATTATATAACCAGGTGAACCCAAGATTGAAGAGAATATAATCGGGTAGAAGTTTTCCTCAGGGGCCACAACTGGAGAAAATTGCAACTGCAACCGCAACAGTGGGATTGCAGCTCAACGCCCACGCACGCACAACAATGTTGCGGCTGTTGTTTCTATTGGCTCGCAAATTGAGTTTGCAGTGGCTTTTGTTTGCCTTCGCCTGCCTAGACAAGTGCGTGGGCCTCGTTGCATGCCCCATTCCCGACAGCAACAGCAGCAGCAGCAGCCGCAGCAGCAACAGCTGCCTGCCTGCCTGCCTCGTCTAAAAGGGTTTTCGACCAGGCTAGGAGCCGGCCTTACGCTGTCTCTCTGTTCCAGGCGACATCTGCGCCAGCAATCTAAGCCAAATGCGCAGACAACAACGTCGACAACGTTTGCTCGCTTCATATAAGGCAAACAGAGTCCCCGGCCTCCACTCCGCGCAGCCCTCTCGCCTGTCTGCGGCCATTCCAGCCTCATACCTGGGCGTACATTGCTATGCAGCTGCAGTTACTCGTAAAATGCTCTGCCTTGGCTCACATTTATGGCAAATCTGCAGAGGATGGGCGATGGGCAGTGGGCAGTGGGAGAGTGGGAAGGTAGAGGGCGGAGGGCGGAGGGCGGCTAAGGCCTGCAGGTGTTCCATAGACTGATGGGCGCCATTTCAAATGCCATTGCTTAGCTGGGTGGGACGCAGCCACGCCCAAGCTCATTTAAAGGCGCCAACTGCCAACAAATTCAAATTGAATGCGTGGCGCGTCACATAAAAGTCACCTACTCTTTAGCATACTATGCAAATTATCAGCAACAGCAACAGCAACAACAACAATGGTTGACACATAAAATGCAAGCAAAGGTTGGCTGCTCGCTTGTCCGGCTGCTGGTCAAGTTGGCTAGTTGGCCACGTTGTCATCGTAGTCGTCGTCCGTTGGCCGTTTATAAAGTCAAAGGGGGCTCACGGCGAGTTTTAACTGACAGACAATTACGCTAATGGGACACAAATGGCAAATTAATTAGCTGCGGGGCCAACCACCAAGCATTGTGCTTGGATGTTGCTGCTGACTGTTGAATGTTGCTGCTGTTGCTGCTGCTGCCTGTTGCTGCTGTTAGTTTGGGCGCATAAATCACAGATGATGGCATAGCCAGTGTGGCGCATGGAATGAACCTAACGCCGACTTCATAGACAACGGCAACTAACATACGCCAGCTACTAACTTCAGCTATCGCCAGAGGTTAGCCAAAGTATTTGGCAGCGCAGGATATTTGAGAAACTTGAAATTTATAGCCATAGACAAATTAATACAAATATCCAACTAAATGTGTATTAATATATGTTGATATCTAAATGAAAGACTGACTGGCTGACTTAGTTTTTAGCGAATAATTAATTCTTATTCCAGATAAAATCAGCAGATTCTTAGCTTCTGCATATATATATACATATATATATATATACATATATAAGCAAGCCAACCAGAGGGCAAATCAAAGAAGATCTTAGACGCTTTTCTTTAGTTTTCTACAAGAGAAGCAGGGAATATATTTACTTTTTTCTCTTATTTAATTATATGATTAGGCATACAAAATATAAAGTATATGCAATACAAATTCCTTGACATTAGCAGTATATCATGTAATACCTAACTAATCCATAGACTCCTAACCATAGACTCCGACTGAGATCCCATAGATGTCATTGCGATAAATGCATTGACAACTATATTCATTCAATGGGTAACGGCGATATCTTAAACTTTGATCTGTAAGTAGCTTATAAATCAGCGTTTGCCTTCGCATTTGCATTCGCACTGCTTGACAACTGTCAAAGCCTATTAGAGCCGCCCGATGGACCAGTTAGCAATGCCAATTGGCTATAATTTTAAGCAGGTGCTGCTTAATAATCTGTTAATATACATATTCAATGTAAAACATCTTGTTTGGCCATTGTTGTTGCTCATGTTGCAGCGGTTGCTGCTGTTGGTTTTATTTCGGTAGCTGTGCGAATGTGGCACCGCCTCTTTGATTATTAAGCGAGCTGCGGGCGCTACAACAACAATAATGGCCAACAATAATGTCCATAATTACAAAGCGCGGCCAAAGTCAACGACAACAATGCTAACAACAACAGCAGCAGCAGCAGCTACAACAGCAACAACAATGTGAACAATGGCTACGTTCTTATCGCTTACAACTTGTTTCGATTCCATTGACCAACTATGGTAAGACTCTTAATTTGGCCAGAAGTCGCATTGTTGTTGTTGCTGTTGTTGCTGTTGTGGATTGTTTAATTGCCGGCGTATGCGGCGCCATAAATGCGGCACAATGCAGACGAGAACAGACAGCCGGACAGTCGGACAGTCGGACAGTCGGACAGACAGAGCGATCCATAATTGCAGCTGAGCTCCTATTGATGAGCGCACACTTTGAATCAGATTCGCACATGTCCATGTCTGTAGCTAATGATAGGCCCTGCCACCAGAGAAAAGAACATTTGCCAGGCAACAACAACAGCAGCAGCAGCAGCAGCAGCAGCAACAGGCTCAATTGGTGTGAAATTGGCCTTCCTGGAAGGCCCGGCGAGTCAGTGGAGGCCATGTAATTAGCTATGTTGCGCTCGGTCTTTTGGTGGAACATTTAGAGGTGTTGCCCGTCGCTGCGCATTTATCAGTGCAAACAAGCGCTAAAAGCGCTGCTGCCCCAAAAAAATGAAAAAAACAAAAACAAAAAGAGAGCAACAAAAATTGGTGCATGTACGCTTAGCCCTTTGGGCCAGAAATGTGTTTTATGCCATGGTCGGGACTAATAAGGATAATTGCTAGCCGGACGGGGCGTTAAGTGAGCTCAGCGATCAGCCGGGCGAAATTTGACAAATTGCCATCAGCTCTTACTGGAGTCGACGTGTAAACGGTTGCAGGTGTTTTGGCTGGGCGTGGCGTGGCCGCGGCCCAATGCCCAGTCGCAGCAGCAACAATCGGAATTGCAGCAGCAGCAGCAGCAGCAGCAACAGTCGCAGTTGCGATTTGTATCGCTGTCCAATTAAGGCAGCAACATGCGCTGGCAGCAACATGTTGCCAGCTCTCGACTCTGTCCCGGCCACATCCAGCCGGCGATATTGCTAACGAAGCACTGACACTGAGCGCGTATTGCCGTCAGTTTGACACTCCCGCAAAACTGAAAATACATACATACATACATACATACATGTATCCGCGAATAACGTATAACGAAAAATTCATTACGATTTCGATTTAAGTTGAATAATTATTTATCTAGATAATGCTACTCACTCGGTTCTCGTTCGCCTGGCTCTTGCGCCGAGTCCAGTGATTCATATCAGTGCAATTGCAGGCGTGTCAACGACGGCAGCAACTGTTGCTGCCTGCTGCCTGCTGCCTGCCTGCAATCACAGCCACTAAGCTGCAACTGCTGAGCCCCAAACTGAAAACTGAAGCTAAGGCCTGACATAAAACAAATAGACTGTCAGTTTATGTAGCATTTGGAATGACTAAATGTTGCCGTGATTGGATTTTGCATGGGCTTGTGCATTAGATAGCGTATAAATAGACGTTCGATATGCTCGGTCAGTGGGTGAAGTGCAGCAGCCACAGCAGCAGCAGCAGCCACAGCAGCAGCAGCAGCAGCAGCAGCGGGTGGGTTAGGCAAAAGAAAATGGAAATTAATGGCAAGGAATTTATAGACTTACATACATATATAAGTATATTAAGTATGTATAAAAACATTCACGGGAAATATTTCTAAAATATGAAAGTTTTTATATTCCTTCATTTCTAGTTCGCCTAGTAGGAGTATTTATATAATTACTTATAAGAGTCCTTTGCTCCTTTATTTCCAACAATTACTATAATTCCGATGCTCTCCATCCTTCCATGCCTCACAAGATCTCGGTATGTCAGCGGCATAGGCATAATGAGGCTTAACTGATTGGTTAGCTGGCTGCTGATGTAATGGGAATGTTTGTGTCATGATATCTTGATCGGATTAACACGGAGCCAGCGCCTTGCACATAACGACAAATCATGCGAATTGTGAATTGTGAATTGCGACCTGCACCTGCCAGCTGTCACCTGCAGCGCTTGCTGCTGCTGCTGCTGCTGCTGCTCAATGACAGACGCCCACCTTTGGCCAGGTGAGGCGTGTCTGTTGGGCATGCTTAGCATATTTCTGATTCAATTACAAGCAGCACACTCGCACACGACATACATACAAAGATAGCTGCAGATCGAGCACTGGATACTGGATACCAAATTACAGCCCATAAGCGACTCACAGTGGAGCCATTAAAAATGCGTGAAAGCGCGCCGTGTTATCGCGGCCCAGAGTCGGACGTCGCAGAGCACGCAAATAAATCAAAGCTGGACCAGTTTCACTCCAAGAGCGGCTCAATTGATAAAAAAAAAAAAAATAACACTTTTTATAAATACATTTAGCCAATGCCAGGCACAACAACAACAACAACGACAACTTTGTTAGGCAACGGCAAATTTTAGCCAAGATTTATGTGGCCATAAATGCGATTACAGTGCCCCAGCGAAACGTCAAAAAATAAATAAATACAGAAATAAAATAGGCAAAATAAAGGTAAATACAAAACTGTGCGTCCAGTTTGCACTTTACACGATTTTGTAATTTATTTCTGACGCTTCGATTGCATTCTAATGACAAGTGCAGCTACGTCGACTCCGACGCCAATTCTTTGGCATAATTCACAGAAAGTTGCTGCTGCTGCTGCTGCAACTGTTGCTGTTGCTGCAATTGATGTTGTTGTAGCTGTTGCTGGTTGCTGGTTGCTAGTTGTTGGCTGTTGCTGCTGTTGCCACTGGCGGCGTTCACACTTCAAATTGCCAATTTGCATATTTTCGGCATACGTAATGTAATTGCAAACAGCAATTGTTGGTGATGTGCGAGAAGATGCCCCGTAAACGATATTCTCAACAAATTCTCTTTAGCTACTATTTTGAATAGAGATTATAGAATAAATGTGTCGATCTGGCAGAATTATCGAGCATGGCTCTTCCAGAATATTCCTTTTTTCTTAAGTTTAGATTCAGATAAGCCAGTCAATGGAATAGAAATAATACCCAAAAAACAACTACATTAATCTATATATATTGCTATAGGCAAAGTCAGCATCACAAGTCCATCACACCCCACTCACTTCCCCACAGGGTATGGGCCACAGTTTATATTGCATAAATCAACGAGCAGGCAAGCAACAAGCCGACGCGTTTTCGGCGCGTTTTTTATCGCGCGCCTGCATCTCCGACTGGCAATTCATCTCATTCTCATGCACACTCAGATTTCGGATGTGGATATATACATACATATATGTATATATGCGAGAATTTGTTAGCTGTACGCCGCATTTGCTAATAATTAATTCCGATTGCACATGCAAACGTTGCCAGGCTGTGGAGGCGCGTTTGCCACGCCCATTTGGAAGGTGCCTCATGTGGGTGTTGTTGCTGTTGTTTGTCTAGTCTGGGAAGCTGTTGCTGTTGCTGCCGGTGCTGTCGATGCTGATGTTGATGTGTTTTGACTGGTGCGCTGATTTACGGCCCAGCGCCTGCCGAGCAGCAATTTGTTTGGCTGCCATGCAGCAGAGGGGCAAAAGTCTAAGAGGATAGAGCAACAGCAGCAGCAGCAGCAGCAGCCAAGGCCAGCAGCGGGCACAAATTAACGCGCCAGTCGCCACATAACTTGCCGTACGCATAAAACATGTTAAGTAATCAATTGCTGAAGTGAAGAGGCGGTCACAAAACGTGCAGAGATCTGCGCTCTAGACGCGCTGCCAAGTGTTCATTGCCAATGCCAAAGGCAACAAAAGGGCTACAAACACGTGCAACAGCAACAGCAACAGCATCAGCAACAGCAACTGTTGCCAGTTGCTGCCACAGTCTGCCGCCAGTTGCCAGTTGCCAGTTGCTGTGGCAACTTCAAAGTGTCCTGCGGCATAATGCGCTTAATAAACCATGAATCACTGTCCAAGCGGCTGTCAGGCATTGCAACAGCAACAACAACAGCAACAGCATTGGGGCAGCAACATTGATTTTGTCACGACGCAAACACTTTAAAAGGCACAATTGCTAAAGTGCGCGAGGCTGCGTCCAGTAAATGATGTGCGCATGTGATAAAGGGCCCGCAAACGAGCCCCAACTACAACAGCAACAACAACAACAGCAGAAGCAGCAGCAGCAGCAGCAGCAACAGCTATAAGCCCTAGTTGCCAGTTGTTCAGAGTTCAGGCTTGTTTTGGTCGCCTTGTCGTCGCTTGAGTGGCATAAAAAACGGCTTGCACTTGGACTTGAGAGCGTCAGCATTTTAGCTTTTCAGCTTTTTGAGCTGGAGTTGGAGTTCGAGTTGGACTCTGTGGGCCTTGGGCTCCATGGGGGCTATCAACATTCTCAGGTGCGCCTGCGCAGAGCCTTTGTTTGGCCAATGGGCAACTGTTGTCAGCTTCTTCTGCTGGCCAAAAATTGTAGTTGCTGTTGTTGCTGCTGCTTATTTTGTTTTTGCTTGTATTTCGGCCACAACCCTAAGCCCACCATCCAAGCTAGTTAAGTTGTTAGCTGCCCTCGGGGACCAGTTGCAGCTTCAAACCTCCAATTGCACAGTTGTATGCAAGTTCCCTTGCCAACCAGATAGTCAGCTCGCCAGCTCGCCAGCTAGCCAGCCAGCCAGGCAGGCATCATTAATCAGCTCGGGTTCATCAGCGGCAACATGGTTCATTAGCTTTGGTTAGTTGTTGCTGTTGCCGCGACGACTGCTGCTGCTGTTGCTGCTGCTGCTGCTGCTGGTGCTGCCGTGCCCGTTTGGCGGCCTGCTGTCGACGATTCTAATCATAAGGCACCGGCACCGGCAGCCGCAGTATTCGGCTTTGGCTTCGTCTGCCGACACACCGGTCGCAAAGTTAATTGGCTAGAAGTTTTACATAGACGCAACTGCAACAGCAACAGCAGCAGCAGCAGCAGCAACAACAACACAACTGCAACATTGGCGGCAAAATCTGAAACATCTTGCCAAACTTTATACGTATGCTGTTCTATGTTGCATTTTGTTGTCGTTCAGCTTATTTGGTAGCCAGGTCTGCCAAGACAGCCTCCCATTATCAACATGCTCAAGCTGATGTTGCTTCAAATCCCGCTGCTTATTGTTGCTGCTACTGCTGACTGTGCCTTATGCATATTTACATGTTGCTCAACCAAGCCTTGCCCAGGCTGTTTGGCAGTGATCTTGTCGGAGCGACCACGTCTCATTGGGTTGACAGTTTCCAGCGGCTTTTCCAGCTACTGTTAGTCAGCGCATCGTGGGAAAAGCACAGCGAGCTTGATTTAGTTAGAGGTTTGCGAATGGGCCGATTAGAAAAGGAAGCCGCCGTATATAAGATAAATAACACTTTATGTGTCACTCTTCTATGTGATTCTCACATCTTTACAACCTTTACCTCTTTCTCAATGTGCTTACGTGTATTTCTTTTCCACTCATTCGCTCATGTTTTTTTGATTACTTGTGCCCTCTATTTATGGCATATTTGATCAATCATCCTCCCTCTCTAATATATACATAGATATCTCTGTCTGCATTTATATATACTTCTCTATCATTCTCCTTCACTATCTCTTTAAATCACTCCTTTAAAGAAATCATTCTCAATCTCCCACTTTTGCCCTGTAATTATTTCATTTATTGGCCTCTCCTGTTCACATATTCGCTCTTCTATGCGATTTTCATAAACACTTGTGCTAGTTATAAAATTATGTAGATAAACTCTCTTTGCTATCTATTGCAAGTTGCACAGGAAACTCGGACCAACAGATTTATGGCTACCAGCTGCTCGACTTGACTCGATTCGATTAGGCGCATGCGTACATCCGCGGCATCGGCGTCGGCATCGGCATCGGCATCGGCATCGGCATCGTTGACAAATCATGTTGGCAACTGTTTGGCGCTGCCAACAAGTCTATCAAAACTTGACAACATTTGCATCTGGCTGGCTGCTGGTTTGCTGGCTGAGGCGACTCTATAAGGCAAGATCATATTTATGCGTGTAAAACCAGACAAGAGACCGGCTACTGTTCGAGGCTGTGGCTGGGAGTCGCCGCTGTGTGTGGAAACGGCGACAGGATGCATAAAATTTATGAAACAACGACGCCTTTTGCGCACATAATTAAATCAGACAAAGCGCAGCTCATGTAAATCCAGGGGAAACTGGCCCAGCCCAGCCCACAGAGAAGCAACTCAACCGGATGCGGCGCAAGAAATGCAGCTTGACTATTTTTAATTACCACTGTCAGTGGCAAAAAGGCAACAACAGCTGCTGCTGCTGCTGTCGCTGTCGCTGCACTCAATCTGTGATGCATCTATGTGGGGTTGCTGCTGGCACTCGCACTGGCTCTATAATTGTTATAGTTTGTCAAGCGGGGCTGGAGCTTGGAGCTGGGATTGAGATTCGAGGCTGGTCTCAGGCATGCGAATCAATTACATATTGCTGCCGCTGCTGCTGCTGCTGCTGCTGCTGCGCTGCCGGCAGTCGTTGGCGATTAACTGCAGTGACTCTACCTGTTCGACGACGCTTTCATTAAAGTGCAAATTATGACTTGCCAGTTCCGCCAGGTGTTGGCCTGGCCTATTTGTCTTTAGCCGGCTCAGACTCAGCCGACTGCCAAGCCGCCCTTTTGTATAGTTAAGTTATCAACACCATCGTCGTCATTGTCCGATTATTACCGCTTGCTGCTCTTACGACATTAATTACCGCTCTTCGGACTTGCGAGATTTATAAATAAATTTACGGGCTAGCAATAAAAGCAACTGGCGCTAACAGCTTTTGGTTTAGTCATGTATATTTAAAATAATAATAATAAAAAACATCAATAATACGCAGTTAACAAGTAGATTATTTATTTAGATTTTATCAAGTGGCGCATTCAATCACCACAGCTAAGGAACATTTGTACTCTGGGTCAAGAGCTATGCCATTTGATTCCCGACTTAGGCACACTTGTAGCAATCGATTGCCTCTGTGAAGTAGATGTGACAATCCAACGACTCGTGCACTTTCTCCTGGACATTCGACTCGATCTCATTGTAAGCCAAGTGCCAATGACAGTTGTTGGCGCGTTTGGCCTTAATGAGACGGCACAAGTACTTCATTACCTCATAGACTTTCTCCATTTGGTTATCTTCCACCAGAGAGGAAATGTTGAAGTACATAAGGTCCACATCAGCTGGCTTGGGCACCTCCTCCGACGTCACCCAGGTGGCTAGCATACTTTGATAGTCGGGATCTAGAAGAGCATTCAATTCCGCTTTTGCATTAGCATGCGGAGTGGCTGCAGCTTTCGATATTGTATTATTGGGTGTAAGGAACTGCATGATGGCGGGATGCATATGGTGTGGCAGCTCCTGGACGTAAGCAGCCACAATTTGGTCAGCACGACAAGCGCGCGCCTTCTGCTTGGCCAGCGCCTCCCTTGAAGTGGAAGGCTTCAAATCGCTTTCATTTAATAAACTTGTATTGGAACGTTCAACACGCATCGAGGGCGGCAACGGTGGAGGCGTTGGTGTGCGTGAGCCCGAACGTGAGCGTGATTTCCTTTTCTTATTGGTCCGTTGCTTATGCTCGTCGTTTTGGTTGCCCCTTGCGCCTCGCGCCTGTCCCGTGGACATACGCAAATATTCGTCCGGATAGCAGAGTATGTCGCGCCGTATCTCTTCCGGCAGCTGAGCCAGAAAATCAGCATCGAACTGCGAAACGACAGGCACGGCACAACCTTCGGATATTATAGACTCTCCTATTGGAACTGTCTGCAAGCCCGTTGACTTCTTCGATGTTGCGGCATTCTTCAGCATGTTTAACACATTTACTTCGGTTGGCTTCGGTTTCTTCTCATCTGCCTGCTTACGTGTCTCTAAAGTTGTCTGCACATTTCTTCCATTTTCATCGGGATTCGTTGGTAATTCCGAAGAATCATTTGAGTTCTTGTTGATTGCAGCAATCTTTAACATGTTGAGAACGTTCACGGTTGGCTTTACTTTATTCACCCCTGGAGCAGTAATTGATCCTGATACGTTAGCCGATTTGTCTAGGTTGACAAGCACAATCAATATGCGCAAAAATGACATAAGAATAAAGACCTACCCTTTTGCTTTTCGGACAGCTTGAAAAACATATTCTTGATGACATTTTCCTTTTTTGCCTCAGCAACATCCTCCAGCCTACTTAAGTGTATGCCAATGCCACGCAGTTCATGTGGTGGAAAACCGGACTCTTTCATAAGTTTGAGCACGTGGGAAGTAATAACTTCCACATCGTTAGTGGCTTCCTTCAGAAGTGACGATTTCGTCTGATTATCGCAGACGCCATGTCCCATAAACTTGGATGTTTCAACAGGCGCCTCGGCCGCGCGCACCATCAGCTTCAGCGTAATTGATTTAGTTTTACGCTTGATCTCGATCAAACGATTGTGCACCTCGACGCTTAGCTGTTGCAGAAACTTCTCTAGCTCTTCGTACTTAGTGAAACGTATGCCATAGTTGACCTCAGCTGACACAGACTTGCGTTGCTAAAATTAAATCAGTGTGTATTAATCTAGTCAGAGGTTGTTTGCATTTAAGTCATACTTGTTCGTAGACTAAGGGACGCAAATCAATGCCGCGACAGTTCTGGTGTAGTGTTAGCGCCATCTTCTTGCCCAGCAGCATTTCCAGACGGGCCAGTGAAACCAGTTGAACATCGCCGCAAGTTTTGAGGCCCACCTGATTGAGTTTGTAGGTCATGCTGCTGCCCACACCAGGCAACGTGTCCAGTGCAAAGCTGGCCATATACTTGGCAGGATCATCAGTGTCTAGCAGATGCTCTCCATTCGGCTTGGCCAACTTGGTAGCCATGCGAGCTAAAAGCCTGTCAATGTATACAAATATAATTATCAAATATTAAAGTGAGTTTTGCAGTTTAAGCATACTTATTCTCGCCAACACCTGCAGAGCAAGGGCAGCCTGTTATTCTGCGGACTTCCTGCCGTAGATAAGTAACAAAAGTCATAACATCGACTTGCAGTTCCTGCAGCAAGTCTGTGAGATCCACAAACATCTCATCGCAGCTAACAGCTTCGATATTCAGCGTGTACTGTGCTACAGTATTATACAGAGCATAGGCCACCTAAAAATTAAACAAATTAATACTCAAAATCTTTAAAGGCATATTAGCTACCACCTCACGATAGCCCTCGAAGTCGTAGGGAATGGTTTTCAGATCAGGGCAGAGCTTAAGTGCCTGGCCAACAAACATGCCGTTCTTGATGCCCTTTTCGCGCGCCTCGTAGCTGCAGGATGCAATTTCCGATAGCGACATCTTCTTATCAAAGCCATAGCGCACCTTGTCCACACGAATGCTGTCGTGGTGCCGATGCTCGAAACGTTGGGCAAACAGACCCTGTTCCACCTTGCGATCAGCTTGAGGATGAACGGGTACTTCTGTAGCTGCGCTGCCGCCTTTGGAGTGTGTCACGGCAATGGGCCGGCCTCGCAGCTCTGGATGTTTACGCAATCCCACAGACACGAAAAAGCAATCCATATCAATGTGCATCACATACCGCTTGGGCGTATTCGGGTTAGGAATGATTTGCTGTTTCTCACTTAGTTGTTTACGCAGCTCGGCACGTTTAGCGAATGGTTTGTTGCCATGGGCTTGTCGCAGCTCGCAGATATATTGCTTGAAACCGGAGCCAAGCGTCGCAATATGATGCAAGCGTGAGTTTTTATAGAACTCGCCGAGGAACGCCGGGTCGACAGCAGTGCGAGCGCTGGTATTGGCAGTATTTGTTGTAGTGGATACATTTGCTGTCATAATTGAATTTTTGTCTGGCGAAGTGGCTGACACAACCTGCTGTAGCTCTTTGAGTATGCCACCAAGTGCATTCTCCATTGATTCCGCTTCCTCCGACATAGTGGAATCTTCTTTCTTGCCCTTGCCAAAATTTAGACACGGCTGTGTTGTTTTTTGATTGGTGTACAACAGGTACGGCTTATAATCCAAAATGCGCATTTGTTGAACACAATCGACCACCCATTGGGCCCTTATTATCCGCTTGGTGTCCATTTCACGAACCTTAACGTCCGGTAAATTCGACGCTATGATAAAATTAGTGTGCTTTCTTTTATATAGATGAAATGTCCCGCCATGTACCATCATAATGTGTTTAAGCTCATCGGCTGATGGACTGACTCTCCCATTTACGAATATTGAAATGCCATTAAAAAGATCAGTCTCGCGAAATGGATTGCTGGCTGCCGCGAATTGCTCCTCAAGCTTTGCTTTTTTCGCTTCAAAGTAACCGCCCTGTGAAAGTAACATAAATCACAATTTCTTATTGATTTCTTTTTCCTAACTTACCCAGTCAGCAAATCCATTGTCTTCATCGCGTGCCATCGCTGCTCATTGCCAACATTCATTGGCCAACTATTTAAATTTCTTTAGAATCAACTACAACCTTGCAATCGATATCCCACTCCAGCTGTTCTCAGTCGATATTACCACATATGGCAACTCTTTCACGATTAGTGTTGAAAAACAGCCGCATATATTATTGTCATTTGTAACTGGGTATTTACTTTAGTTGCTCTTAAAATGTGGAAATATGGACAAAATCAGATGAACCAAGGAGCATCTGGCGGAGGTGGACCGAATATGATGCCTATGGGTGGATTTATGCAAGGAGGTGCTGGTATGCACATGTCGCCGCAACAACAACAACAGCATCAAATGAACCAAATGATGGGAGGCGGTGCACCCGGCGGCCCAGGTGGAATGCAAATGAATCCGAATGCTGGTGGTGGCAATGGACCAGCTGGTTTAATGCAGGGTATGGGCATGTCCCCGCAACACCAGATGCAGCAGCAACATCAAATGATGCAGGGCGGCGTTGGAGTTCCAATGTCAAATATGCCGCAACAGCAATCAAACGTAATGCAGCAGCAGATGATGGGTCCACAGCAAGGAGTGGGCATGGGTGGTGGAGGTGGTGTTGGCCCACAGCAACAACAACCCAATATACCACAGCAACAACAGCAGCAGCACAACCCAAGTACAGGTGCAGCCGGCGGAGGTGGTGGAAACAATATGTTGGCAATTTCTCAACCAAATCCTCACAAAGAAATTAACATTGTCCAACTATCGCGGCTGGGCCAGGAGACAGTGCAAGACATTGCTTCCCGCTTCCAAGAGGTTTTCTCAGCTCTAAAAAACATACAACCTACCTCACACAGAGACAACAATACTGAGAAAAAGGTTCAAGAGTATTTTCGCACTATCCGATTGCTTTTTAAACGCGTGCGCATCATCTATGAGAAGTGCAATGACGCCGGCATGGACTACATGAACGCCGAAACCTTAATACCTTACAAGGATGAACCGGATCCCCGTATAGAGCCATCGCAATGTGATGAATATCGCAAGGTGCTGCAGGAGAACCAGGAATTAATCGAAACTGTAAAACTAAAAAATCGTCAATTACGAGAGATTATTGATAGGACGCGTATAATAATATGGGAAATTAATACGATGTTAGCCATGCGGCGTTCCTAAATTTAAATATATATATATTAATTCCGAAAATTTGTTTATTTATTTCAATGGGCTTAAAAAATATAAAACGAAAATTGAATTGGATTTCGGTCTTTTCCAACACTGCCTATTTGTGATGCAGTAGAGAATAGGCAGTTTGTGTTCGTACGCGACGACAGCGACTTTTCTCTCACGCTGGACAATAATAAAAATTAAGTTTTCATTTTCATTGAGCTGAGTAATAATTGAAACTGCAGCAACATGGCGAAAATGGCATTTCAGCATCAGGCCGGAACGGCTATGGAATGTTTAAGCGTAAGTTTAAGTAGTAAGATACACACACGCACACTTTGAAGGTAGAAATAGCGTTCTTCCTGTATACAACTAGGTGTATATGTGTGCGTGCGTATATGTGAATCGTGTACATGAAATTAGGTCGCGTTTCATAGAAATTAATCATAAACAAACTTTCACATTGTTCGGTTATTATAATTTCGGATTCTTATTAGATACCCATAACGCTTCATAAGGAAAAGGATTACGACCAGGAAGGCAGAGAGATATTGAAATGTGGCTTTAAAATTGGTGGAGGTATAGATCAAGACTACAAGAAGAGTCCGCAAGGCTACACAGACTATGTATGAATTATCTATTTTATATATTTCCGAACTAAATCTAATATATATACATCTATGCAGGGAATCTACGTGACGGAGGTGCACGAAGGTAGCCCAGCTGCACGGGCCGGTCTACGCATACATGACAAGATACTGCAATGCAATGGCTACGACTTTACAATGGTCACCCATAAAAAGGCAGTTAGCTATATAAGAAAGAATCCCATACTTAATATGCTGGTGGCACGTAAGGGCGTCACATCCACATAATTTAATGGGCTGGTATCCAAACTTCAAAAATCTACTATTTAGTACTTCACTGCCTCTCATTGATACGGATCTCTAACTAGCGCTCTCTTGGAAACTACTCGAATACTTATATATATTTAAGCATGTATACTTATTTAACTTTAACATTATGCATATCGCGCACATATATATATAGCCATATATACATAACAAAACGTTTAAATGCATATGTGAATGTAGCTCGTAGAAAAGCTTTTTGTTAAATTGATTTTCTTTGACTCGGTTTGAGTTGATAGATAAAGAAATCACCATATTAGGTTGTTATACGATTGCCAAGAAACCGTGTAAAGAAATTGCCAAAACAGAAATGTCACATGCTACAAACAAGATATAGAAAACACATAAGCCATAAACCAAGTTCAAGTGTATAAAGTGAAATTGTCATCTTATTCTCATCCACATATTGAATAGGGAATCATACTCGTAAATATAAACAATTTTGTACTTTTATACACCAATCCAGACATACTCATACATATAGACGTATGTACATATGTATGTAAGCAACAATCAACAGCTCGAATACAATCAGCAGCATTCCAAAAACAAAACGCATAGTTGTTGAAAACTAAATATTTCATAATTGTGATAAATGCCGTTACTTGAGCAGATGTGTTTTTTTTAATATGTATGTATAAATACACATTTATTAAGTATTTTTAAAATCAGTTTTTAAATGTTTAATTGCATTGAATAAATGTTCGCCTCTATAAAAAAACAAAACCCTGTATTTAAGTTTGACCTTGAAACTCGCATTACGAATGAAGATAACGAATCATTGTAAAATGTCATTAGGTGCACATTGTTGATTTTAATACAAGTTACTTTGGGTTTACGTGCACACAGACACATATTAGTTCATTTAATTTTGTAACATTTTGCACTTAAAATTTGACAAAACAAATCATAAACAACTAATCGTACGCAAGCAATTTGCTAATTAGAATAATTACAAATATTTGAAGTTAGAGGAGCGGTCGAGGAACTTGTAGATAACATAACAGAACTGCAAAAAGAACGTGGCACGCTGACGGAGCGACTTGCCACGCAGAGGGGGCAAGAACACATCGATATGAAACACGCTAACAAAAACTACTTCTGGGCATAGCCATTGGGATTCTGACTCTGCCAGCGCCAAGTGTCCTCGCACATTTTATCGATGCCACGCGTCGCTTTCCAGCCCAGAGCTTGTTCAGCTAATTTGGCATCTGCATAGCATGTGGCCACGTCTCCTGCACGTCGATCGGTTAGCTCATAGGCCACCTTCTGGCCGGAGGCACGTTCGAAAGCATGCACCAGCTCCAGCACAGAGCAGCCAACGCCGGTGCCCAGATTGTACGCAAAGAATCCCGTTTCAGCAATGTTGCGCAGCTTGTCTAAGGCCTTCACATGACCTTCAGCCAGATCAACAATGTGTATGTAGTCACGCACACCAGTGCCGTCTTTGGTGGGAAAATCACTGCCATAGACGCTAAGCTTTGGACGTCGACCCACAGCCACCTGGGCAATGTACGGCATCAGATTATTGGGTTCGCCATTGGGATCTTCACCAATGCGACCGCTGATGTGTGCGCCCACGGGATTAAAGTAGCGCAACGAAACAACGGCCCAACGCTGTCAATGAAAAATAAAATGAGTAATGTCAGAGTGGAATTTTTAAAGTAAGGATTAGTCACACCTTGTCCGACTTGCACAGATCCTTAAGTATTTCCTCAGTGAAATATTTCGTCTTTCCATAGGGAGATGTGCAATTCCCCGTTGGGTGCTCTTCAGTAACCGGCAAGAACTTAGGTTCGCCGTAGACGGTGGCGCTCGAACTGTACACGAATTTGAACACATTGTTGTCAGCCATTGCCGCCAGCAGGACATTGGTGCCCGTCATGTTGTTGTGGTAGTATTGCAGAGGAATACGGCAGGATTCACCTACAGCCTTCAGTGCCGCAAAGTGCGCAACCATGTCGATCTTGTGCTACAAGTATAACAAGTAGCTAACGATTAGCAAACAATAACAGAATTATTTAGATAATAGATACATCCATTGCAACGTCAATATTGACGTTGTCGCTTGCCAGCGCAGCGAGTTATGTGACCGAGGTCACGACAATGCGCTCGTTGGCGAGGGCGCGTCAGAAGTATGCGGCAGCTGCGTAAGCAGCGGTTGAATGCTGATAACGTCAGCAATTACGATAAGACAGATGGAGTGTTTGCGTACAGAAACACATATATCCAGCAATCAAGAACATTTTGTCAATTTGCTGACGTGCCACTGGGTTCTGGTTGAACTCACCTCTTGGAACACTGATCGCACTTGCTCGCGATCTGTGATGTCCACGCGATAGAAGTGAATCTTCTTGCCGGTTATCTCCTGCACACGACTCAATGCCTCTGGCAGCTTGGACGCTCCGCCACTATATGCATTGCAAAGATTGTCTACGCAGATGACATTGTAGCCAGCATTCAACATTTCCAGCACTGTGTGCGACCCAATGTAACCCGCACCGCCAGTGACTAAGACAGTGGGTGGTGCCATGTTTATCGAACCGTACGCTGCAAGCTTCTACTTACGACTGTTGCTCTTGATCTCTGGAAAGTGAAAATTGGGTTAAACTCAAGCGAAATTCTTATTGACGTCACCAAAATTCTCTACGCACTTAAATACATACAGCGATATGTAATGAGTTCTGGTTAACGGTGCTTGCCAACGTATGCGCGTGTGTGTGTTTGTTTGGCACTCACCTCAGTACAATTACTTGGCTGACTAGCTGACTGAATCACTTCGCTAGCTGGCTAATACACACACGTCGCTTCTGCGCTACCCTTGAAACCGAATTATTGTTTTGTTTAAAACACACACGCACCAGACATGCGCTGATGCTGATTTTGTTGCTACTAATGATGATGGAGCTTGGAGCTGTTTAAAGATCGCTGACCTCTCTCTCTCTCTCTCGCGTGCTTGACCGAGCGCTTCTTCAAATTTATGTTGTGTTATCGTAACTCGTTTCGTGCACCTGTCGAGTCGTGTTCGCACGTTCATTCATTCATTTGCAGGCTTCCTTCTACTTTAAGCACTTGGCGATTCCCAAACGTCTGTTTAGCTGGGCGGTTTGCTGGCAACTAATTTCTGTTGTGATGTGCGCTTTTAACTTATATTTCCGCTCCCATTTGTTTGGCTTATCAGCTTGTGTGTTTATCAATGTGAACGTGTGTGCTGAGCGCTATGTTGACTTCATCTGCTGTCCGCCATTAGTTTCATATTTCTCCCGCTTTACATTCCTCACAATCATGCATATTTATGCAACAATTAAGTCAAGTGCAGGATGAAAACAATGAGAGGAAACTCGCGCTCAGAAGACTGCTCTCCGCTCTATTATCAGCAGAAGGTAAACAATTATGACGTTGGCGTTGCCACACTTGCACTGCAAGAAATCGATAGCTTATCGATAGGCAGCTAATTTGCGATACACATTATACGCAGGCAGCAAGCAGGGAAAATATGCATTAAATTATTATCAAGCAATTTTTTATTTAAATTAGTAAAAAGTTAGTCAAGCCATAAACAAACAATGGCATCTGCAACGGTAAGAAATGTATGTATGCCACACTAACAACTAAAGAGCAGCAGTTTGCACGTCAAATGCAACTAATATCAGCCAGTGTTAAAACAACAGCAACAAATTTTATCTGTGACTAAACAGCAAACAAACACTAACTAGATTTTGTATGCATAGGTGCCGCTATTGGACGATGATACGATACCGTTTGGTGAGGAAGATGAAATGCGCGATCCCAGCAGAGCGTCCCAGAAATACACGTAAGCAATAAACCGATTGAAGAAATGTATGTATGTGTTGCACTCACCTGTGTCTTTCTAGGCATCCGTACGTCACCTTCTTCCATCTGTTCTTCCGCGGCGCATCGATCGTCATTTACATGTTCTGCGGCTGGTTTAGTGACTCTTTCATCACCAGCTTCGTATTCGTTGTGCTCTTTCTATCCGCTGATTTCTGGACTGTGAAGAATATCTCTGGGAGACTTTTAGTTGGGCTACGTTGGTGGAACTACGTTGATGACGATGGCAAATCGCATTGGGTGTTTGAGTCGAGAAACGTGAGTGCATCAACAGTACTTAATTGCAATCGATATGATAAGTGTAACACAGTCTCATTCCTATCAGAGCCGGATTAACAAACATGAGCAGCGGATTTTCTGGCTGGGTTTAATACTCTGTCCTTTCTTTTGGGGTCTATTCTTTTTGATGGCCCTATTCGGACTGAAGTTTAAGTGGCTGCTACTGGTCATGATTGCCATAGCCCTGAATGCCGCAAATCTTTATGGCTATGTCAAGTGCAACTATGGCGCTAATAAGGATTTAAATAGTGCAGCAACGGACTTTATGAAGACACAGCTGTTCAAAAATGCTTTCGATATAATGACGAAACCCAATGCAGCAGCTCCGCCGACTAATGTGCGTCCAACGGGCGTTGTGTGAGATCTTGAATGCAAGCCAGGCACCTTGCCAACATTTGCTGCGGCGCATTCCAAAGAGTATTTAATTTTATGCTGATATATTCGGTCGTTGTCTCTGTGTAACATATGTAAAACTTAATTTAGCAATAATTTTTCTTACAATTACGCTGCTTTTTATTGAGTAAAAACATATGTATGTACTGAAATCTCACTTAATATGATAGCAAATGGATCGTTGAGACTTGGCAAATAGATAAAAGCAAAAAACATACAACATAAAAGGCGCTATTTTAAATTGTATAGCAGCCACAAGAAGTTTAGTATTTTACGTTTAATTCGTATTAGGTCACATTGATTTTTCGAGGATGCCAACCTGTTTCTATTATTCTGTCAGTGTTTAGGGTATACCTCGATTTATTTATTGCACATCACTAGAATATTAGCCATAGTCGGAAAATTTTCTTTTGCGTACGGCTTGCTAAAAATTAGAAAATATAATTCATAAAATAAGTGCAATCTTAGTGAAAAAGCAATCACAACCAAGAACATTACCCTTGTTCTTTCCAATACATTAAAATAAAAGGTGAGCGTGGCTTTATTTCAAACTATTTTTCGCGAAATGTGTTGGAAGCAATATTGATTTTTTTTGCCGCTGTCAAAGCCGGTCCCAAATGCAAGGTGGAAACAGGGTGCTTCCGTAGGCAAAAGAAAGCTAGAAGCTGTGTGTATCTTTTGGTTCAAGTTGTGCGTGTTTATGTTTATTTTTGTAGCAAAATGCGTGGACGAGGCAACTACATTCCACGTGGAGGCGGAACTATGCGCGGCGGTGGTGGCTATTACAACAACCGCAATTCCAGCAATTACGTGAACACGCGTACGCAAGGAAACTATCGGCCAAACAACGGACGATATGAGAACAATTATCATCACAACAATCGCTATAGTGGTGGAAACAATAACAACTCCAACAATGACCACTACGATAATCGCAACCGTGATAAGTTTAACAACCATCATAACTCGAGCACCGGTGGACGCTACGACTCAGGCTCTTCCCATAAGCGTAGTTATGTAAGTTGCGATGAATACGATATATAAATCTCAGTTCTAACATAAAATTCTATATCTGGGTAAACAGGATTCGTCACGCGATCGTGGTGATGACCGCAAACGTCCACGTCAAGACGTAAGTTTATATTAGACCTAACCAAACATCAATGTGCCCTAAAAAGAAAAGTAAAGCCAAAATATTTTAGGTTTCTTAAAGATATTTGTGTATATATGTACAGCTGTCATTGTCTGTGTAATTTTAATGAGTTTCCAAATATTTATAGCACTATTTGTGAAGGTTTAACGCCGGATGGAAATGCATACACGTAAATGGTAGTGCTCTCAAAGTAGTCAGATTAAAAGACTTTGAGAGCGAAAGAACTCAATTTGTATTGCATATATATTATACATTATAAATAGCAGCAGCAGCAGCAGCAGCTACGCATTATAGCAAAGATTTTGCCACAGCGATCAAGATATATGTGTATTAATGCATATATTGTGCAGCCACGGCTGAGATTGAACTTGAACCGTGAATGAGACCGTGTGTCTGTATCTCATATATTTATATATATATTTTAATGCCTAAACAATCAGAATATTTCTCCGTTCCAAACAACAGATATATATCTATATACCTATAAATATATATACATTCGATATGTATATTTGTATAATCAATCCATCTAAAATAGCTAAAAATATAAGGTTTGTTCAACATGCTACTACTACTACTACTACTACTACACACACTTGCTACCAGGATAATGATTATTGCCTTTGAGATAACCCAATTTATATATATATACAAATATATATAGTAATTCTTTATCATCCACAAATCAAGAAATTTCTATGTATATCTCTATATGTATTCGAATATCAAATCAAAAAAAAAAAAACAAACTGCTCCTCTACACTCCTTCCTACTCATCAATCGTCATAGGATTACCGTCGCACTTCGTCGTCAAATGATCACAACGATCGCCCATCGTCTTCATCGCAGAATATGGGCTCATCTTCGTCCAGTTACCATCAGCGGAACAGCACCGGCGGTGGTGGTGGCGGAGGCGGTGGAGGTAGCTCAAGTTCGTATAGGCCACGAGATGATTCTGGCAGCCAGCGGCATCAGCGCGATTCATCGATGGGTCCGCCAAAGCGGCCGTTGTTGCGCAGTGTTGCCGGCACAAGTTATATATCACGGCCGCGGGGCTCAATGTCCATACGCGGCGGCATGATGCGCAGCAACATGCGCGGCGTTGGCACCATGAGGATTGTGCGTCCGCGCCTCAACGAATCCAATGATTTACGCACCATGCGCCGCCAGCTGCTCTATGCACAGCAGAAAGATCGCGCTCGTCTGCTCAAGATACAACAGTTGAAAAGGTAATTAGAAAAAAGTTAAACAAACAAAACAAAAAGTAAGAAAAAAAGATTAAAGTCGTATTTAAATATTATCATATTGAAATAAAAAAGCTGATGATAGTTTGAAGTATGCCATGTGCCAATGAAGTGCGAAAGGAGCATCAGATACATTTGGCAATATGTGTAATATGAACACTCTATATCAATATAAATAATATGCCACATTTGAGTGTGTGTTAAAAACTATTATTGGCTAAATTCACAAATTCTATGGAGATACTAGAAAGAGATAGATTTGAGATCTTGTAAAGTGTATAAACGTGTAGAGAATCAAATTAAGATAACCAACGACACCCGACACTATGTAACGAAGTATTTTGTTAGCTTACATCTTAATTGTATACGAGTACTTACCACATCAATTTGCATTTATGCCTTCCCTCTTCACCATAAAAAAAAAAAAAACAAAAACAAAACAAACAAAAATTCAATTCGAATTCCCATGTATAGCTCGTTGCGACGCCAACGCCAGGCAGGGAACAGCAGCGATAACTCTAGCGACGACAATGATGACTCTGATAACGCTGACAAAGGGGACGATGCTGATAAAAAGAAGATGAAGAGCAATGAAGACGGTGGCGAAGACGAAGACAACGACAATAAAGATGGCGCTGATGGAGAAGAGAAGAAGAACGAAACGACTAAAAAGTCGCCAAGCAAGAAGCGTAGCAGCAAAACGGCAACTGAAGATGCCGATGGCAAGTCACATGATGACAAGGATAAGGACGATGGCGATAACCAGGAGCAAGATGATAGCAATGACACGGATAAGAAAAAAACCAAAGCTGCCACCGATGATGATGATGAAGCTCATGATGAGGCGGGTAAGGGCAAGACCGATGAGTCCGGCGACAATGCCGATAAGCCCAAAGAAAAGGGTAAATCCACGGGCACTGCTGAAAAGTCAACAGGTAAGAAAAAAGAGAAAGATGGCGATGACAAGGACTCCAAGACAAAGAAGTCGTCGTCCAGCAAGAAGGACCGCTCATCGCGCAAGGACAAAGACGAAAGCGATGACGATCGCAAAGAGCGTCGTACAACCTCTCGTCATCGCGATGATGAGCACAGTCTGCGCAAACGCACGTTCATAAAACTCACCTGTGTGCACTGCCGCATCAAGTGCGTTACCTTCAAGGTGGGTAGAGACGGATTTGTATGATCACTACAGATACTTATTTAGATATATTCCACAGGAATACCACTATCACTTGAACTCTCGCACACACAAGAATTCGATGCGTACCGTTGCATTACGTCAACGCGCAGACTTGCAGCGCATGCGCGCCCGTCAACGCACCACACAGCGTGAAATCGAGGAGAACAGCAAGGAAGAGTACGAGTCTCGCTATTGTCGCCTGTGCCGTTTGGCTTATCGCCAGCCGAAGAATTTGCATCAAGCCTCAGAGCATCACAAGACTATCAAGAAGTTCCTGATGCCATACTGTGGCTCCTGTCACCTGGCATTTAAGAACGCCATGCTTTATGAGAACCATCGCTGCTCGTTGGAGCACATACGAGTAGGTGTTAACAGACAGTATCGTATCGTGTATTAAACTAATGATTATTTATTCTTGCAGAATAAAGCCCGCAATGATGAGTCTGGCTCGGAGGACAGCGTTGATGAGCGCGAAATTGATTTGAACAAATTCCTTACCGTTGATTCGGTAGGCGAGATCGATGACGACGTCATGGATGCTGATGTTGATGCAATGCTTCTTGAGGCTGAAACCGCGCAGAAGAGCACTGACGAAGAGACTCGCAAACGTGGCCTGATTGGCCTGGAGTTCATCAAGGCTGTTGAAGCCTATTACTGCGAATTGTGCAATCATTATTCGCCCAAGCAAGGCGATGATACTTTAGAAACGTACTCAAAGAAGCATTGCTTGCAGCATTTGCATGTTAAGAACTATCTGCGGCATAAGGAAGAGACAGAAAAGAAGTCCAAATCGGATGAAGGCGAAGATGATGATCGCGAGGTTGATGAGGAGGGTAATAAGGTACCCAAAGATACTGACGAAGCAGAAGCAGAAGAAGATATAGAGAGGGATGTCAAGGATGAAGATGAAGAATTTGAAGGCGAAGATGATGATGAACAAGATGATAAACTGTGGGAGGAGGTTGACAAGGATCTGGGTGATCTGTTGGCGGAAGTCAAGCCACTGGGCCAGGAAGAAGAGGAGGAGGAAGATGAATCTGTGCTGAATATTGACATTGAAAGGTGACGTAAAATTAGTTTTAATTAGTTATTTTTACTAATAATTGTATTAAACAATTACAGTGAAAAGAATAAACTGAAAGATGTCAAAGATGAATCAAATGGCCCCACAGACGACGCTGCAAAGGAAACAAAACCAACTGCCAAGACAGCAGACAAAAAGCCGGCTGCTGCTACAACAACACCAACAAAATCGGCAACTGCCGTTAATGCGGAGTCGACAACGGCTAAGAAAGCAACGCCTAAAGTGGCCGTGACTAAGGCCAACCGACCCGGCCCGGCCTCGAAGAAACGTCAGGTGTTGGTCAGCTTGAAACGCACTTCAGCAGCAGCTATCAAGGCGGCCACCAACTCAGCAGCTGACTCCAAGTGAGCACGATCTGTCCACCATTTATACACACAAGCAAACATATACGGATAATTGCAGTGATTTAGTTGCTGTATAATAAAGAAAAAAACATTTGAAATTCAACTTTTACATGCAACTGCAGACAACAATGAGCAGCAAACAGTGCGCGAGGTGCACGTTTAATAACCTTTTAGTTTCTGAAAATTTAACTAAACAACCCGAACCACCTGTGCAGCATGTGGAGCACACTTTTAATGTACCTTTCGCGTCATGCGGCAGCGGCGGCTGCAACCTTTCTAAACTGTAAAGCGAGCAAACAATGAGCCAGCCGAAAATGTGCCCCAGCTGCCAATTTGCAGGGCAGCTATTACAGAGAGTGTGTTAGAGAAATGGTAGTTGTTTAATTTGATTAAGTGGATTTGTTCGATTGCGGTGCCGCCTATTTATCAGATGTATTTATTAACCTTGTGGACGAGACAAGCAGAGATACGCCGAGCTGCTGGTTTTCATTTCCGCAACGAGACAATGCCAAGACGGTGGCAATGGCAACTGAAAGGAAAATACATTTCATTTCATTTCATAATTTTCGCTAAAATTAACTTTCACTGCATGTCACGTAGGATTGTGGACTGTGGCTGCCAGATGTGGCAACAACATGTCTTTTGCATGTGCCACATTACACAATGTGCCACTTAATATGCGTTAATATTACGGGGGGCGCCTCTCTCACTCACTCAACGGCTGCGGCTGCGGCGGCTGCTGCAGTGCGGTTTATGCAGCTTCCTTTTTATTAAATCAGACAATGTCAAGTTTTGTTTTTTTGTTTGATTTGATTATTGCAGCGCGCTGCTTGATACGCTGTCCACTTGGCTGACTGCCGAAGCTGTGTCGTTAATCCCTGACAATCTTTCATTCGGCGCTTTGGTGAATTGCATTTCAAGCTGTCGCGAGATTTATGCGCGCATTGTTCTGTGCCACAAATCCGGTTTTTCGATTCGTTTGTTGCCGGCTTCAGCTTCGGCTTTAGTGCTATTAACATTTAATCTGTGGCTCCAACTTGTTTATTTTTTGTTTGGTTTCTTACTTTTTGGTGCTTCTATTAAGAAATTGCGACGGCTTTTTTGTTTTTAACGATCTTCCTGTTGCCAGCAGCTCGTTTTAAAAAAACTTTTTTCTGTTGTTGCACTTTGCCACATTTTAAATGCCAAGGTAGCGTCTCATGTTAGTGGCATCCAGTTTGCTAGACTGCAAAAAAGTTTTTGTTAATGCCAGCGGCAACGCACTAATGGTGTAAATATGCTGTTAAGTTACGCATTTACCGCTGGGCATTGGCATTTCTCATGTGTATAGCTAGATTGTTGTTGAATTGAACCATTTGGCGACTTCATTGAAATGTCATTTTACATTTTGTTTGCATGTCTTAAGACATTATTATTTCTTATTTTATTTTTGTTTTTTTGTACGGGTGCGTGCCTAATTGCTGGCATTTAAACAAATGCTTTGTTTTGCACATTTTCACATCGTTAAGTATACGTGTGTTGTTTTGTTTATTGTTTTTTATGTTTGTTTCTTGTTGATTTCTAGTCTTTTCTTCTCTTGTAAAAAGCCTTGGCACTCAAAAGCTGGAATTTGCATACATTTACGTGTGTATTCAAAATGATATCTCTTGTCCAAAATGCTGGTAATGATTTGATTGCATGATCTCAACGGTTTTGTAACGCAAGGTCTTAGCTTTTTTTTCTCATTGTCTACAATATATGTATTTATTTTTTCATTTTTCAAATGAATGAAATTTAGCTGCAGGTCAAACAGTGCTGTTAAACGACAACATAAGTATTGATAACAATTTATTCGCAAATGCTTAAAGTCGAGACTTACACAGCTGTGCATGTATTTGAAGTACATGTATGTATGTAAGCATGTAATTAATTTGCACATGTCCATTCTTATTGCAATGCCTAATGCTCAACTGTAATGTGTGAACATTTCACACGACTCTTTGGCAGCCTTGTGATTGATCAAGCGGCATTTAAGGCACGTTAGTGCCTAAGAACTTAATTGCTGTGCGACCACAGACACAACCACAGCCACAGGCACAGTCACAGTCACAGTTAAAACCAGGGCCAGCTGACCCGAGCTTTGGGAAATCCTCAATGATAACTTCGTACATTCATTTGCACCAAATACAGTGGCACACGGTTTTTTTTTTCTTTTCTGGTCTTTCCGCATCGGTTTGATTTGGACTTGCATAAATATATTACATCAGACAGGCAGATAGCAATTATTTTTTTGGCACGCAATTTAAAGAGTGCATGGGATGTGGATGTAGATGTAGATTTTTGCATAGATACCGCAAGGGCGTTGCCGGTGCGAATAAATAGTACTACTGCAAGATCTAATTAAAGCCAACCAGGTGCAGCTGCATCTGGGAAAGATGCAGCCAGCACATCTTGCACATACACATATATGTATGTATGTATGTGTGTGTGTATGCATGTATGTACATACATATATCTATGCTATTTTGTTTGTCATATTTTTGCATGCTTCATTCATTCTTCTCACGCCCAAAATGTAAATGAAGTCGTCGGCGTCAGCGTCAGCGCCGCTGCCGTCAAAGGCACCCGCCAGGTGAGGCTTATGGGGGCTTACCTATTGCTAATGCTAAGCCAAAGACGAGTTTACATGCCTCGCTAGTTGCTGCTGTCAGCAGCTGAGTCTTTGTAGTGTGAAAATCTTTTTCTTTTTCTCTCTTTTGTTTATTTTCTATGATTATATTATTCGACACTTACATACATATATATTTATTTTTTTATATTTATTGTTTAAAGTTTTTATTTTTTTCTGTGCTAAACTCGCTATTTGGGCTGCATTTGCTTTCAGCCAAGTTAATGCAACGCTTTTCTGATTTCTTTTTATTGAAGTTGGAGTCACAGATTTATTGTGCAATCAGACTTAAGTGAGGCAATACTTAACTCTTTTATTTTTAGGCACACACGTAGCATGTTAATAGCTTCACCTGTGCCTTTATTTTCTTTCTATGCCCTCTGACATTTTATGAGCTGATTGCATAGACAACCAAAATCATAATCATAAATTTATGCAAGGTCGCTGGCAACATGCGGAGATCAAGCTGGCGCTGGATGTGCAAGCCATGCAAGCATGTCTATCAACTGTCTGCCCACATTAGCTCATTATCGAACGATGCGGATTGGGTGCATTAAATGCTGACTGTTTCTGATTTTAATGGGCTACCGCATTATGAGTGCAGAGTGAAAATCAACCTGCCAAGCGTGCGGTACTTAAAGCTTAAGCACATTCATTTATCACACGGACCGGGCTGCATTTAATGGAAACACTTGGCCAAAATGTAAAACCAGGAAAACGCAAATCATATAACAATGCGAACCAAAAAAAGTCAGACCAAAAATGATCTTTTATGGCCCCGGCGACCCACACAACATGTAATGCCAATCGCAATTGTCTACAGTTGACTGGACGCTACGCTCATTAGCAAATTATAAGCATAGCGAGCGAGAGTGTGCCTCGTCTCTGTGTGTGTGTGTGTGTGTGTATGTATTTGTGTGGTCCACGCTTCACTGGAACCCGGATTTGACTACAGATATACTTGGATTGAAATAGAGCCGCCGCTGAGCAAATACAGATTTAAGACGCGTCTCTTTGTGGGGGGTTCGCCCGATCGGGCCTGCAATTCATGAATCACGAATTGGTTTATGTTTATAGCAGTTTTACGCCCGACTGGTTTTCAAATAAAACGATTTTACGTCAGGCTATATTAATTGTATTTAAATGTTGTGTGGCAATTGCTTAAATTAGAATGCTCTTTTTCATGGCTCCAGACATTTTAATTAATGCAAGACTCTATTTTTTTGACATTTATGATTTAAGGGGTTCGTTAAAGGTTTTTGGGCATATACACAGCTATTGGCATGCTATAAAGTAAGCTGTAAAGTATAATCAATAAAATTTATAAATTCTAAAAATAAAGTTTGCTTGCAAAATATTTTTATGGGCATCTACTGACAATTTAGAATAATTCTATTTCTGCAGCCCTCGAAAGTATGCAATGAAATTTTGCTAAAACTGCATAGATTTTCATGAGTAAAACCAGTTTGCAGTGCGTTTAATTTATAATTTGATAATGCAATAAAAGTGAAAGTTTTAATCTAAGAATTTGAATGTAATATTTAATTAGCATATGCTGGACTAGGCGAATATCTAGAACTTGAAGGTTTCTTTAAAAAGTAAGGCTCTCTGTTTGGTCTGTTTGCATATGCCATGCTGCAGCAATGGGATTATCATGGTTATTGAGCTTAATTATTGATGCAATAGTGAATTTATAACTATTCCGAATAGGCTAATAAATTCAATTACTTCAACTGCACATATTATGCCTATATTTTGACATATTTACCCTTAAGTTAAAGCTGCATTTAAGCCCGTAACTCATATATCAATTACAGTTGGTAAAGTAGCTTAATAGACGCTGCCATAGACTCCGTCTTGGATGGCATTTTAATTGCGATTTGTCGCAGTTTAATTATACATAAATAAGCCATAATTATTATGGCCAACTATATGATTAACGTATCATAGACAGACTCTAGCCGAAAACAATAACAAAACACGGTTGACATATGCACGACGACTTCAAAGACGACGAGGATTATGCAATAGCATTGTCCAATGCACATTTCATTAACAAGAGCAACAACAGCAGAGCAGCAGCAACAACTGGAAATAGTTTCGCGTAGATTCTGCCAATTAAGATCTTGGTCGATGTTTTGCGGAGTATGTATATCAAATGCATAAGCTAAATGCTAAGGTTGACTACTGTCCAACAGGCTGTCGCGTTAGAAACAATTTATACACATAAAATTTAGAGCATAAAACTGTCGGCCGCAAAAAGCATCAGCCAGAGCAGCAGCAACAGCAACAACATTCTAGCAATAAAAACTGAATGCAAATGCCAAACTGCGAAGTGCAACGGCAGTTGAGTGCATCAACAGCAATTGCAGCAGCAGCAGCAGCAGCAGCAGCAGCAGCAACAGCAGCAGCAGAAGCAGGAACATCATTATCAACTTCATAATGAGCATTGATTGAAGCTAACTGTTGCACTTCTGCTTGGCTGCTGCAAAAAGTGTTTGAAATTAAAACAACAACAAAATGGGAAAAATAAAGAGAAGAAAAATAGAAAAAGAAACTTTAATACAATAATAATAAATAGTAGTAAAAGAAAAGAAGATGTTGCCAACGATGTTGTTGTTGTTGTTGTTGATGTTGCTGATCGCATCGTTGTTTTGGCTGCTGTTGCTGCTGCTGTCTGCGTCCAGCATGCAATGCAACAATTTCACAAGTAACACGCAGACAACTAAATGACAATGTGAGCAAACTAACAGCAACAACAACAATGCGCTGAATTTATAATAAGTAAATCCCATGTTGTTGTTGTTGTTGCTGCTGCAGTTGCTGTTGCCTGCAATTGATCGATGTTGCTATTGCGCAAATGCTGCCGAGCAACAAATACAAAAACACACACACACAAAAAAAAGATAGATCTTCGGCTTAATTATCAACTTATTTATTTGGATTGCAATTGTCTTAATCAATTTGTTAAGGATGAGGAAATGGCATCGAGTCTATAATTTGTCAGGCCATTTAAGCGGATTTCCTCAGCGCTAAATTTCACAGCTACCGTGTTAACTTTGACACCAACAGCAACAGCAATGGCAACAGCAGCAGCAGCAACAACAACAACAACAACCGCAACAGCGACAGCAAACCAACAATCGCCCGCACGAAGACAGGCAATTAGGCATTGGGTAAGAGAGCTGGAAATTAAATCGCACTGCAATTGAGCCAAATTGTTGAGAGTTGAGGCTGCTCATGCTGCTGGTGAAGCTGAGGCTGAAGCTGAGGCTGGCCCACGCATGCGCTGAAATGTTGATCAATTGCCCGGTGGCAATTGCAAATGTCAAACGAAAGACTTAGGCAGCGAACTTGCCGATTGGGCGTTATTAAATATGCAATGCAAATGCAAATGCAAATGCAAATGCAAATGCTTAGCCAAATTTGCAAGCTTGTTAAATGTAATGCGCACAATTTGAGCCAACTAAACAGCAACTAAACACAAAATATGCCCTTTAGCCTCGGCCAGGCCCAGGCCCAGACCCAGGCGCAGGCGAAGGCCCATGCCCAGGACCAGGCCCAGGCCGCGGCTCTGGTTCAATTTAGTGTCACGTTAGCATTCGTTGTTGTTGCTGGTGTTTGGGGCGCAAACGCTTCCAGGCGGCTGCCAAATGCACGGGTGGTCATTAAACAAGCGCCTAACTAGCAGTTGCGGCCGTCAACGTTGAATTAACCAAAGTAGCCCCCTGCAACGTTTGCTTAAAACCCATAGAGAAGTCTATAGAGAAGCTGCTGGAGCTGCCGCTGCCGCTGCCGCTGTTGCTGCTGCTGCTGCTGCTGCTGCTGCTGCTGCTGCTGCTGCTGCTGTTGTCGAACCTTTCTCTTTGTGCCGCCGCAAAGGTCGGCAACGGTTCGTGGCTAGCTTTCGGTCTTAGTCTCGGCTCTGTCTGTGCTCTGGCGGTTTTTTTTAATAAATACAAGTGTTGCCCGCACAATGGCAAAGATTCGTTTGTCGAACGTGCAACGCGCGCGATCAAGACTTTTGCTCCGGCCAGTAAATACTTAAGGCAGGCTACAAAACAAACGGTAAATCATCGCCAATAACATCATCAGCCAGAATTATGTTGGCTATACAACAGTCTAATGGCAGTCAATAGCGTGAAGGCTGCTGTGATTCAAGACGCGTGCGCATCCAAGGATTAAAATCTACAATTTTGCAGTTTATAGTTTTTTTCAATTTCACGCATTGTGTGTCGAATCTTCATTTCAATTATATAACTCTTAGCTCTTGATAAGCAAGCGTATAACGTTCAGTGTTCATTGTGTGTTTTCTGTGATTTTCAATACTGTTTGTTTGTCTTGTCTCTGTCTTTTTGCAGTTAGCCATGTGTTTAATGCAGTAATCCGTTTTTGCGAGCATTTTTTGTCAAGGAAAGCGAAACAAAACATCGCAGTGACTGTGAAAGTAATAAACAACAACAACAACAACAGCAACTGGCAACTGCAAAAGATATTCAATTACTAGTCCGTTGCAACAACGCCACAAAATGAGAATTCAAATATTGGCTCTAACACTTTTGCTGGGTAAGTCAAAATCAAATACGGAAACTAACTAAAATCATGCAAAAGCGAAAATGTGGGAAGATCCACGCTATTTTTGTGAAACTGAGAAAATTGCTAATTGAAGGTTAACATAATATATAATGTTTGTGTTTTTCTTTTATTTGTATGCATATTTTTTCATTTCATGGAAAATATTATTTAGTTTTTGTGTATGGGAGTGTCAGATCAAAGCTTTTTGGATAATAATAAGATTTTCACAAATATATTTGGAATTGAAATATTTATATACTTTTTTTTATCAATTATATATATATTTTTAATTAATTCAAATAATTTTTACGTATACAAAAAAAAAAAATCATTTTATTAATAATAGAAATACAATATTATTTTATTAGATTTTATTCCTGTCGAAATTGTGCTTAGGCTTGCAGTTTTAGTATTTCTAGAACTTTTAGCTTTGTTTAGAATTGTGTAGAAACTTTATATACATATATCTTTAAACAGATCAGAGCTATGTACATATACATATATAGAAGTAGTCAAGTCAGTTAAGCAAACAAAAGTGTATATTGAGATATATGAGCAATTTCGCATGTACTACATCACATTAAAAATTATAAGTGCTTCAAAAATAAGTTCTTTATTGTTTTTAATCGGCAATTACAAAACAACTCAATTATGTCTTTAATCTGCCGTTGATTTATTTGCCATAAAAATTAAATAAACGTTTTATCACTGCATAAAAAGAACGTTTTCATAAAATATTTAACAATTGATTTTTATGGCGTAGTAAATTAACTTAAAACCAGTTTTGAATAAATAAAAAGTAGAAGCAACGTGCGCAGCAAAACATAATTATGGTAAAAAGCAAGTGCCTAAAGCAGATGAGCAATTAATCTGAGCTCTACTAGGTATATGTATATGGACTATATATACATATATTTATATAGCTAGTTTATATAGTTTCATTGACCTTTTGTTTCCTTTCTAAAACTCTCACAACTCTTCTCCTGCCCACTTAGGCCTCGTCGTCGTCGGCCAAGCACTCGATGCCAAAGCCAAGAGCGAAGACAGCAGCTCCGCCTCCGCGCAGCTGGAAACGGAAGCGACCAAAGACAAGCGACAGGTGAGCAGCAAGGAGACGCCCATTTATCCGAATCATCGCAGCTCGGCTGCTGAAGCAGCCGCTGACGATCCCGAGGATGGGCAGGAGTCGATCTACGGCAGCAAACCGAACCAGTTCATCATACGCCCCATTGCACCGCATCAGCATCAGCAGCACGAGTCGCATCAGGAGCCGCAGTTGCGCAACTTTGCGGCGGCCAACGCGCGTCCGCACGCTGCTCAGCTGCTCGAGCAGAGCCAAGAGGTGAGTCAAAGAGTGGGAGGGCGGGGAATGAAAGCTCTCCGCACTCGTAGTAGTGGGTCAATATTTGTCTCTAGTCTCTTTCGTCAAAATTTGTTCGCTTGGGGCGACAGAAGCGTTTGTTAAACGTGACTCAACCGAATTACACGATTCTTTGCAAAATGCAGGATGTTAAACTGTAACAACAGCAACCGAAACAACAACAACAACAACGATTGTAGCGTGTATTGAATTTGTCAAATCAAGCCTTTCGCTGGCCCCCAGCTTGGCGCAAACCTTGACCAATATTGTGCTTCAATTTTCATCATTTTGGGAACAAATTGCGATTAGAGCAATCGCAATTACCCAAAAGACAATGTTTTTTATATTACAAAATGTGCAAGAAAAAAGATTGCTGTAAAATGGAAATAGAAAAAAATTAAAAGCGAATATAACAAATGCCATTTGTAGCGGCCGAAATGTAAGTCACGAGCAGCAACAGCTAAAAACTAAATAATTGCAAAATTATTATTATTGTGCTGCTCTAACGCGTCAACAACAACAACAACAGCAACATGCCACATCCAACACAATTTGCAACAGCAGCAACTTCTTCTTCTTCTTCTACTCGACGCAGACAATGGCAGGCGTTCGTTGTCTGTCTTTGGCTTCAGTCGTGGGAAGAAAGTTGACATAATGTTATAATCACATCACCCCCCACTTCTGCTGCTGCTGTCTTTCAGTCTCTGCTGATGGCGCCTTGACATGGCTGGGTTTTATTTATTATAATAATGTGAAGCCTATTGCGACGGCAGACACTGCGCAACAGGTTTCGGGCCTAAGATCTTCTCATTCAGCTAATTTCAACTAATTTGCTTAACTTAAATTTAGGTAAGAGTTTTTCAGTTTTGCTCTGGCCCAATTGCTGCTACTTATAAATGCATTGTCTTTCTATGCGATTCTCAGCAATTTATGAACTACTTAGACTCTTTCTTTTCCATTTCTCTGGTTAGACTTGTTATACTCAGCTTGTTAGTGCTGGCTATATAAAGCGAACAGAGAAGAAAGGCACTCACAAATTCTTCTAGGAGTATATCAAGTATATCTCTTCTCTCTTTCTCTCTTTTCTTCTCTGCTACTCTCTCTCTTACGATAGGCCCTGTGTGTCCATGGAAGCCCACTCTCATTTCTTATCATTTCAAAACTTCTCTCTTACTTTCTCACTCGCTGCTCTTGCCCATATTCTTGCCTCAGCAATTCTCACGCCTGTTTATTTGCATGCTCTCTCGCTCCTGTAGTCTAGTGCTGCACATTGACCTAACACGTTATCTTTAGTTTGTTGCACAGTGTAATGTAAATAATTTGTTTTATGCCAACGCCGCCACCGACTTGCGCATCGATTGCAACAGCAGCCCAAGTCAAGACCCCGCAACCGTTGAGGTTTCTGTTGTTGTTGTTGCTGTCAGTCGTCGCACAAGTGTTATATAAGTTTTAGATGCCACACGATTCTCACAGCTCACCGCTCACAGCTCCGAGTTGATCTTAATAGATGTGGCAGCTGCTTTGTGCCTCAATGTGGGGAGCTCCACATTTAAACGCTGCCATTTGGCTGTGGCATTGGCCGTTGATCTTTCGCACGCCCACCTAGCCGCAAGCTGGCTTAATCGTCATAATTTATTAGACACGCCCTAACGCTTTGTCTCTCGCCCACGCCTAGCTGCAGCACTACGTCTATCTGCAAGATATACAGCGACACCAGCCCAAGGCACTGGCATCTGGGACTCAAGGTAAGGCAGCGACACAGTCTCCCAAGAAGGCAACTCCCGTCGCCGAGGAACAGGAGCAGGAGCAGGAGGCGGAACAACGTTATGCAGTGTCCATACAACCGCAGCCGGGCTTGAGGGGCGGACCCTATGCGCCGCAAGCATATCAGCTGCCCTTGCCACTGCCTGCACCCCAGCATCAGCATCAGCAGCAGCAACAGCAACAGCAGCAACATCCTCAACAACAACAGCAATATCAAATCATACCCGAAGAGCAGTTCTTGAAAATACTCGAAGAGGAGCTGCAAGCGAGGGCTTACCATGAGCAACTGCGTCAGCAGCAACAACAGCAACATCAGCAGCAACAGCAACATCAGCAGCAACAGCAACATCAACAGCAACAACAGCGCCAGCCTCCACCTCAGCCCAAACTGTTGCCAGTGCACAGCACCGCAGCCACGCACAAAGTGCTGCAGCAGGCAGAGCCTATCCTGGGCCTGGGTGGCTATCGGGATCGCTATGTGCCCGAGCAGCAGCTGGTGCAGCCCAGCTACTCGCGCGGCGGACCCAAGTACTTGCCCTTGCCGCAGTCACAGGAGGAGGAGGAGTCGCAGGCGCCTGTGCCACAGCAGCGCCATCCACCACAACATGCACAGCCACAGCAGCAGCGCCTCATCGCTGGCCTGCCCCCGCAGATTGCCTACTATCAGCCACAGATTAGCTACAAGACGCTGCCCAATCATCCGCTGGCCAAATCATCGCTAGAGAGCGAAATCGAGAAGCTGCTAGCCGCTAACAAGCCAGGCTCGGGTCAACAGGCGCTGACCTACGTGGACAGCAGCAATGAGCCCACGCTGGTGAATCATCAGCAACATGTGACACGGCTGCCACCTCCACAGCATCCGCCGGCACCCACTTCGCACCCGGCACTGCGCCAGCCCAAGGCCTATTTGGCCAGCACGCCCAACTCTCTGCTGGATGCCAACAATCAGCCGTTTGTTCCCTCGCTCTTCAAGTTCAGCAACTTCCAGCAACCGACGCCCATTTACCCTGGCCCGCAGCCGGAGGGCAAGCGATTGGGGCCTGTTATTTATCCAACGGGCGCGCCTGCTCAGCCACAGCCCTCGCAGTACTACTACCAGGAGGCGTCGCCCACTCCAGTGCCCAAGCCCAAGCACTATCGCACTAAGCAATACAAGCCGCCCACACCCTCACCTACCAAGTCCTATGAGAAGGCGCTGCTCTATGCCGACTATGCGGAGCGTGCCCAGCCCCCAAGTCCAGCACCCACCAACGCCCACTTCTATCCCAGTCCACCTGATCCCATCAAGCATGTCTCCCATGGCCAGCCACGCGCTGTCGTGCCCACTGTGCAGCCCATTGACTATCCCTCTCATCCGTCGCCCTCGCAGTCCAGCATCTATGTTTCCCAGGGCACTGGCATAGCCACGCCCTCTCGTGTCACGCCCACAGCCGCTGCAGTGCACAAGCTGCGAACGCTGGACGAGGTGAAGCAGCTGAACCTGCCGCCACCCAATGGCAAGCCACTCACTCAGGCCGAGTTCCAGGCGCTCGTCGATGCTGGCTATCCAGTCAAGGCAGTGCCCGTCCCTGTGCCCGTACCCTATGAGCAGTACGTCAAGGATCACCCCGAGTATCGTAACCATCCGCCAGTAGACTATGCGCACCTAATGCGCCTGGCCACACGCCAGCTTACAGCCCATCAGCATCAGCATCAGCATCAACTCCCGCATCAGCGCGCAGCGCCCTCGGAGCCGTCGGTGAAGATCCTCTCCTCGCCCTCTTCCGCCGAGGCGCAACAGCAGACGGCGACGGGCATCGGAGGCGGCAGCGTCACGTATTTGCAGCGAAGGCCGCGCGACGAGCAGGACACGGCTGTCGCTGGCAGCGAGACGAAGGCAACGGCGCCCGCCGAGCCAGTGGCGAAGTCCACATAAGACGCGATCCTTTAGTTAATCTCACTCACCCTTTGCCTAGTTTTAAGTATTGTAAAAATGTTTCTGCATGTTCAGCACCTTAATAAAGTTAAATTATAAATAAATAATAATAAAGTCTAACTAGATCTTCAGAACAAGTTCTACAAATTATCGAAAACTATTAGTTGCGAGTGCTTTAGGATGTCTTGGATATTTGGTTTTTGAGAGGGATTTTGGGATATTCATTAGACTAAATACACGGAACATGGAAAGGGTTTTTTATTTTTAAATAGAATCTGTACCCATAGCTTTCATATACGCAATACTTTCATTTTTTATAGATTGCTGAAAGCTCTAATTAAACAAATCTTACTGCCTAATCAATTAATTAACTCATCATATATAATTCATTGTTTCAATAAGCCACAGGGAGTTGTTCGACGACCTTTGCTTAGTTCAGGACCAGCGGGGTGTTGCTATTGCTGTTGCTACTATCGGCTGAGCTGAGAGTTTCGGGCGTGGCAGCATCCCTTGTCTGCAGGCGAGAGATTTGTGGGTCTTTTCGATCCTTATCCTTGCGCTCTCGCTCACGATCTTTGTCTTTATCCTTGTTGTGCTTGTGTTTGTGCTTGTGCTTATGTTTCTTCTTGTCTTTCTTCTTCTTTTTCTTTAAATTGCCATCGGTTCTCATCTTGCTCTCGTCGTAACTGCTCTCGTATTGTCGTGTCGTCTCGCCAACATCGACCACTGAGATTGAATTATCGTCTATGGTATCCGCATAAATCTCAGTTCGTATCCGCTTCGTTAATTGCTGAGAGTCATCCACAGATTCATCGACAGCATCAACATTTAGCTTTGCCTCACTGTCATAGGCCTGCACTTCAATCGGATCATTTAGCACGGTGATCTCCTCACTGCGCTCTAACTTGATGATCTCATCGCCCACCTCGAAGGCCTCTGTAGCAGTTCGTTTGATAGTAACCATAGACGGTTTTTCTCTCTCCTTGGGCTCACTGTCTATTGGCTTGGGTTCGTTTGCCTTTTTAAGTAAGTTACTTGACGCATTCGGCTCCCTCAATTCCTTGTAGAAGTTCTGAGTTTCGCAAGCCTGCAGACAAAAAGGCCGCTTGGTACCGTAAAGTGCATAGTAGAGATCCACAATATCACAACGCAATTTCGTGTCACAGGATAATGTGTTAATGCTGATCCACAGACGTTCCACCAGATGAGGTTTGTCTAAGCGGCTGCGGGTCTCGCGTGTAAATGGTGGATTGTCGATGAGCAGCTGGGCGAGAGCATGTCGTGCAGCAGGATCTGGATCATTTTCGAGCAAACTTATCAAATGGTCCAGGTCATCCCATCGTCCATCTACTTTCACAAAGTCCACAAGACACTCCATGGCCGCAATGCGTAAGTCCAGAAAAATTCCATACTCCGCATAGTTGCGGTAAATGTGAGGCAGCGAGGGCAGGTGGCCAAACTTTTGCAGCTTGCGTATGACCTTAAGACAAGACACGGAAACCATATACTTGTACGATGGCAAATGCTTCTCCATATTCAGCAGGCGCGTCACCTCATCCAGAACCAGTCTATCAAAAACAAAATAGCATTAGTCTATTCAGCATAAACACTAGTTTCGTCTCTAATTACTTCGCATCCGTGGAAAGGCTATCTGTGGTAATTTGCGTACCATCCATTGCAACAGATACGACGGGAGTCAAAGTCTCTCCCAGTGCCTCGACCAAAGCAGCTCTATAGTAGGCGTCAGTATAGTGATTGCGTGAATTCTCATTGTACTTGAACAGATCGAAGAGGAATCGCATTACCTCGGGTGGACAGATGCCATGAGAGGTGCGTAGCCCTATGGCGAGAGAATACAGTTAAAGTTAGAACAAAAAGAGAAAAAAAAATAGAAGGAAAATTTGATCCACTCACCCGCCATGGCCACGGGTATAGCCTTTTGCAGGAAGTACAATTGAAAGTTGGAAAAGTTGTTCAGTTTTATGATGTGTGGTGCACTAAAGGAGCCAAAGAACTTGCGGAAGATGTTGAGCATGGCTGGTGGACCACTCCATGAGGCGACCATTTGATTGGCCACCTTGGTTAGACTGTGAGCAGCCTGGCAGCGGACCTTGTAGAAGCAATGCTCACTCTCAATGGTGTCGGTCAGTGCTAAACGCGTGGCATTGGTGGGATACTTTTGCAGTGCTTGGATAGCCTGAAACTGGGCTGTCACATCTCGCTCGTGTCGTAGTTGGTATTGCCATTGAAAGTCCGGCTGCTCAATTATTAGATCCCGTAACAAAATCATCTCCGGGTCAAGTCGTATCCATAGCACAGGTGAGTCACTGTCAAATTGGAAAGACATTAAGTTGGTGTGCTTAAGTGAATGCTAATGAGACCTACTCCATGGCAGACAAGTCCATGTCCACCTCTTCGCCGGTGCACAATGGAATCTTCTTCTTCTTATTTCGCCTACTCTTCGAATGGCAGGTGATGTCCGCCTTGACCAGTGTATTCTCAATCTGCAGCGTGTGCTTGAATGTGCCATCCAACTCCTGCAGCTGCACCAATAAGGGCCCATTATATTTTCGCACACCGCGCTGATTGACAAAGTCCTGGCGTATCTCCAATTCGATGGTGTTTCGTTTTCGATTGAATACCGAGGTGAGCGAGAACTTGGCATGGCCGCCCGTGCGCACCCACTGATCCATAAATACCGACATGTCTTTACCCGTAACCGTGAAGATGGCCTTGATAAAGATGTTCGTGGAGATGAGCAGCTGCGACCACAAGCCGGCGCCAATTTTAGTACCTGCTGCATTTGTGGCCAGCGCCAGTTGCTTGTTAAACACTTGGATGAGCAGCTCCTGGCCAATGCGATGCTCCAACATGCGTATGACCAGATGCGCTTTCCTACGCATCGCCTCTACATATTTAGGTGAAACCGTGTGCAAACTCTTGATGGGAAAGTAGTGTACAATCTCCTGCTGTTTACTCGCAGCAGCTGCGGGATTCGTACTCGATACGGGCAGAGGAGCGGGCGGCTGACTGCAATCGAGTATAATACCGCCGAACTGTTCCTCGTACTTGACCACGCGCGCCAATTCCGTTTGCACCCATTCCCGATACTCGTTATTGCCAAAGCATTTCCGCGAGTAGAGGCCACACAAGTACTCGGCTATGCCTTTCGCTAGCCAAGTGTCCGACCAGTGATGCGAGGTGATGAAGCAGCCAAAGAACTGCTCTGCCACAGCTCGGGACATGAAGGTCCGTGAAATGTAGGTCTGGTCTATAATTGCTATCGAGTGCAGGAGATTTACCGATGCTATGGTCATTGTTGCATAGGCGCTGATATCCGTATCAAGCTCGTCTACAAACACCTGTTTGTAGCAGGAAAACGGATAGCGTGTGGACAGCGTCTCTTCATAGAACTCAAAAGCTTCGTGAAGATACCGCACAGTATTCTTCAAGAGAGGCAACAGCCCAGGCAAGCAAAAATGAGTCACTTCGTGCATATGCGGGTCCACGTAGATTTCGAATGGACCCACAGCCAGCGCAATGTTTGGCGCACAGACAGGCGTGGATACAGTGTAGTGAAACGTTTTCTTTCGCAGATCCGGCGTCATTATAACTTCGACCAGTTCTCCACAGGAAACAGCAGTCAGATTTTTATCCACTGTAAATTCTAGTCGCCAAGTGCATGGATCCGCAAAGCTGTCTACGCAGGGAAACCAAAGGCGGGTCGAGTTCTCATAGCAGTTGGTGAACATGTGCGCACTGTTAACCTGTACTACTCCATCTTCAGCGTTTGTGGGTGGAATAACGAAGTGCATGCCACCTTTGGGATATTCGGTTGAGAATTCAATGCGTATGCGCAGACCACGACCCTCCTGAATTAACGGATAGCCTTCTTCTGGCACTTGAATCAGCATCTCGCCATTATTTGTATCCGGATCCGTGATTTGAGCTGCAGCCAAATGATTCTTTGAGAAGACTTCCAGAGAGCGGCTGTAGTTGGAATGAATTTGAATAAGTAAAAGCCTTGTTACAAGCATTGGTGCGGCTCAACAAACCTCTTGGGTTCCTTGTGGCATATATCCTGAAAGGGATCGAAGTAAAAGAAATCTGCTTGGCAAACATCGTTGAGCATCACGCTGTAAATTCGCAGCTGCTTGGCATTGAGACGTATCAAACGTAAGTTGTCATTATTTGGCACTATAGTCAACTCAACCATGCCCTGAAAATCATGCATAATTAATATAATAATTGTTGCGGTATCATTTTCTCTTACAATTATGCTGCGACGCTCAAAACTAATTCCAGTTAGGCTCACAACTTGATGCGCCGTGCTAGAGAAAAGAAAAAATGTTAAATGGCTTACTTAAAACAACGACAGCCAAATACTTATAATTTAAATGGACGCAGCGGTGCTTCGGGAATCTCAGATTGTGTGTCCATAGCTCTTCACATTTAAAGTCTACAACTTTCACAAAATTATTTAATTGTTATCAATATCACAGCATTGTTTATTTTTTTCCAATGCTATATTCTTCTTCTTTTGCGGCTTGCGGCTTTTGTCAAAAATGACAGGAAAATATACCAAATGCTGCTGTGGCAACTCTAAAAATGATTATGCAGCCCTGATTACAACTTTTAACACTGATGCTGTATTTGGGGTATTTTTCAGCACCAATTAAATTTGGATAAAACAACAATCTTCGATATAGCTATACAATGGAATGTAAGTAGTTTAAATAATTTATTTAAGAACTTAATGATTTATTTATACCTACATATATATCTAATTAAATTTAAAGATAAATTCTATTCAAACTCCTAAAATTGTTAAATTACCTTAGGATTAATATCCGCATACACAAGGGTTAAGATGTGAATCATCTGGTATACGAAAGTTAAATTTGGATATTTCTCCCATTTAAAACGTATTTTTCCCCAGTCGAGTCAGCACTTTTCACGCAAAAGCGTCTATCTGCGTTCCCTGTAATAGTTGTTTATAAGTCCATTAGCTGCGTAAATCGATTAATATATATTATAAAAACGAAAAGATATTTTAGAAAAAGTTAATTCAATTTAAAGAACTGTGCAACAATGTACGGTGTTGATAATTATCCAAAAAATTATCATGCCAGTGGCATTGGCCTTGTCAATTTGGCAGCCCTCGGCTACAACAAGAATGAAGTCAGCGACGACACGCAAGGCAAGCCGAAGTCTGGACTGTACCCCTCGCTGCCCTATCCAACATCGGAGTCCGTGGGTGGCATGCCATATGTGGTGAAGCAGACGGCCCAGTCACAGAATGCATCGTATCAAAGCATGCCCCAGCCATCGGCGACGCCGTATCCAAATTCTGGCATGTATCCCAATCTGCCAGCTATGCCGTTGCCATATCCATCAACGCCGCTGGCGCCCATTTCGAATGCATCACCATATCCGAGTGCCACGCCTTATCCGAGTGCAACGCCGTATCCCAGTGCAACGCCTTATCCCAGCGCAATGCCCTATCCGAGTGCGACACCCTATCCAAGTGGGCCGCCGTCGCTACCCTATCCAACGGCTGGAGGAATGGGTATGCCAGGCATGCCCATGCCCTATGCGCCCCTGCCCACAAGTCCGGCACCGCAATCGATTTATCCATCGATGCCAACGCCATCAGCGCCGCCACCGAACGAGCCCACGCCTGAGGAGGAGCCATCTGTGGGCATACAGGAGTTACAGTTCACCAGTGTCAAGGTGCCCGAGAATCAAAACATGTTCTGGATGGGTCGCAAGGCGAATACCACGCGTCAGCAGAGCACCCAAAGCTTGGACTTTTCCACGCTGCGCGAATCTTGTGTGTCCAACAACACATTGTTCGAAGATCCCGATTTTCCAGCCAACAATGATTCGCTTATGTTCTCGCGTCGTCCGGATCGGTACATCGAATGGCTGCGCCCCGGCGAAATTGTGGACGATCCGCAGTTCTTTGTCGAGGGCTACTCACGCTTCGATGTGCAGCAGGGTGAGCTGGGCGATTGCTGGTTACTGGCTGCGGCGGCGAATCTGACGCAAGACTCGAAGCTCTTCTTCCGCGTAATACCCCCAGATCAGGACTTCCAGGAGAACTACGCGGGCATCTTCCATTTCAAGTTTTGGCAATATGGTAAATGGGTCGAGGTCGTCATCGATGACCGTCTGCCCACCTACAATGGGGAGTTGATTTATATGCACTCAACGGAGAAAAACGAATTCTGGAGCGCGCTGCTGGAGAAAGCATATGCCAAGCTGCATGGCTCTTATGAAGCCCTAAAGGGTGGGTCTTTAATATACATTTGCTTTATTTATTATCAACCTATTCTAACAATTTTGATCCTTAATCGTCTCCTTTAGGCGGCACCACTTGCGAGGCCATGGAGGACTTTACGGGTGGAGTCACTGAGTGGTATGATATCAAGGATGCTCCGCCTAACCTGTTCAGCATCATGACCAAGGCAGCGGAGCGTGGTTCAATGATGGGCTGCTCCCTGGAGCCGGATCCACATGTCCTAGAGGCTGAGACGCGCGAGGGCCTGATACGTGGGCATGCGTATTCCATAACCAAAGTCTGCTTGATGGACATATCGACGCCCAATCGGCAGGGCAAGCTGCCCATGATACGCATGCGTAATCCTTGGGGTAACGATGCCGAGTGGAACGGTCCTTGGAGCGACAGTTCGCCCGAATGGCGCTTTATTCCGGAGCACCAAAAGGAGGAGATCGGCTTGAATTTCGATCGTGATGGCGAGTTCTGGATGTCCTTCCAGGACTTCCTCAATCACTTCGATCGCGTAGAGATTTGTAATCTCTCGCCCGACTCGCTGACCGAGGATCAGGAGCAGAGCTCGCGTCGGAAGTGGGAGATGTCCATGTTTGAGGGCGAGTGGACATCTGGTGTCACCGCTGGCGGCTGTCGCAACTTCCTGGAGACTTTCTGGCACAATCCACAGTACGTCATCACGCTGGAGGATCCCGACGAAGAAGACGACGACGGCAAGTGCACGGTGATTGTGGCGCTTATGCAAAAGAATCGTCGCAGCAAACGAAACGTGGGCATCGATTGCCTGACCATCGGCTTTGCCATTTACCATCTGACAGAGCGAGACTTGGAGCAGAAGCCTCAAGGGCTTCACTTCTTCAAGTATCGTGCCTCGGTTGCTCGCTCTCCACATTTCATAAATACGCGCGAGGTGTGCGCTCGATTCAAGCTGCCGCCTGGCCATTATTTGATTGTGCCCTCGACCTTCGATCCCAACGAGGAGGGCGAGTTCATTATTCGTGTCTTCTCCGAAACCATGAACAACATGGAGGAGAACGATGACGAGGTTGGCTTCGGCGAGACAGACGATCGTATTGCGCCCGCTCTGCCGCCACCCACACCCAAAGACGAAGACGATCCACAGCGCATCGCGCTCAAGCGTCTCTTCGATAGTGTGGCAGGTAGCGACGAGGAAGTGGACTGGCAGGAGCTTAAACGCATTCTGGATCATTCGATGCGCGACGTCATGGTCGGCACCGATGGCTTCTCCAAGGATGCCGTACGTTCCATGGTCGCCATGCTGGACAAGGATCGATCGGGTCGCCTGGGCTTCGATGAGTTTGAAGCTCTGCTAACAGACATTGCCAAATGGCGCGCCGTATTCAAGTTGTATGACGTACGCCGCACCGGCAGCATCGATGGCTTCCATCTGCGTGGAGCACTCAACTCGGCTGGCTATCATCTAAACAACCGGCTGCTCAATGCTCTCGCGCATCGCTACGGCTCACGGGACGGCAAGGTGCCATTCGATGACTTCCTGATGTGCGCCATCAAAGTGAAGACCTTCATTGAGATGTTCCGCGAACGCGATACAGACAATTCCGATACGGCATTCTTTAACCTAGACGATTGGCTAGAGCGCACCATCTACTCCTAGAGAACTAAAGCTAATCCCGCTCCACCCAGTCGCAATCCATACTAATCCTAAGTGCCACAGTTACTTATATACTACCATATCTATACAAATGCTATTCAGATGATGCACAGCTGCATGTCCATGACGCAGACTGAGCTTATCATATAACAAACGTTTGCTACAGTGAGACCACAGCAAAGCGGAAACACAAAATCGTGTGCACATTAATTATATTGACCTTCAGCCGAGCGCTTGACGATAAACGCGCAAGAGCGAGGGAAGCGCAGAGAGCGCAGCAAGTAAAATAAAAACCAGAAACTCAGCAGAACTCGCCGGTTGTTTACAGAGTAATTATATAGATACAATAGTTCTGACATACACACACATGCATATATATACATATATATTATGTATATCATATATATTATATATAAATAGTGTCTACCTATGAGTAATGTCTAAATCAAACTGGGTCTACATTCACATTCTATGCAATAGCCAAAAGTCGCCGCCAGTACAAAATGATATGTGCTTTATACAAGAAACAAACTAAGAGTCTAGCAGTATATAAATTTTACTATATATTGTATGTAAACATACATATAAATCAATATATATAAAAAAAAAAAAAATTTATTTATATTATATCTTGCAAAGTTTTTTGTTATTCAGGTGCCCGAAAAAGCTATTCGATCAAAAATTGCGGCTAAGAAATTAAAAAAAAATGATTGTAAATGAATTAGCAGTATATATTAAAAAAGAAATATGTAAACTATATATTAGTATATAGTTCTTTTGTCTTGAATACTCAGTAAACAAAGTTGTTTAAAAACGTGAATCACAGCTGGCAATAAATATATGTATACTTTTTCTAATTAATTATAACGCTAATTGTAATTGTAATTGTTATCAATTAATATATTGTTTCATCGTTCTTTTCACCACAAAATCAAAATTTTTATTTGACCACAACGATTTCCGTAGCGCCAGTCGGTGCGCCGGCCAAGACGAGAGTTTCCTTCATTTCCTCATAGTTCAAATCGGATTCAGCGCAAAGTATTTGCAGCACCTCAAGAAAATCTTCATATTCCAGACGCCACTTTCTGTGGAAATATGTGTCTCATCAGATTTCTAATAATATAATGATATCATAGATATGTAGATATACTTATAGCGCATATAGATTAGCCCGGTTTGTGTGCGCGTAATGGGCACAGGCATTAGCTTGGCCTGCTCCAGCCAGCAGTCCAGTTGCGAGAGCAGAATACTATGAAATTCTTGATTTTCTAGGTCCGAGCCAATCACCTGAGCAAAGGCGGTTCAAATATAGATAGATAGATACAACTACAAATATATATATAGTAGTGCAAGGTAATTATATATAGAGACCTTATGATTGCAGTAAATGCGAAAGAGCGAGTCGATCGTATGCTTCTTTGGTTTATCATCGTCATCGGCCATGGCGCTAGAGAGACTATATATACGATATAACTAAACGAAATATACTATATAACTGTATATAAATCTATATACATATATCAGGCAGACACTTCAGAGCCAATGCTTCAAGTACACTCAAACGTGTGTAGACGATACAATCTTATTTTTTGTATATTTGGAAATGTGTTTTTATTATTTGTTGACAAACAAATTGCCAGGCAACTAGATGTACATATGCACATACATATATAAATATGCATATATCAATTGGCTTTTTATGTATACACACACAATGTATTTGATTTGATTTCGTTGCTAGGTGTCCCGGCCGATGATATCAGTGTCATTGGCTTCTCTATTTGCTGTTCTCCGGCTCCGGCTCCTGCTCCTCCACGTTCTCTGCGTTGAACTTCTCCACGAGACGTTTCACGTAGCTCACGAGCTTCGGAAGAGGCTTCTTGCTGCTGATATCGCAGGTGCGATAGGGCGGCGCAATGCTCACCTGCTGGAACACTATAATGTCGTTCAGCTGCCAGGAGAGCTCGCTGGTGCCGAAGTTCTTGGAGAGCAGATTATACAATTGCATGCCACGTGGGGTGGCATGCTCGTTGCGGCTGCGCAGCAAATGCTCACGTTGCTCCACAGTCTGCCGCAGGCGCTGATCCAACTGCAAGCAGAGAGACAGGGAGAGAGATAGATTGATGACAGAGAGGAGGATAAAGAGCGAGTCACTCAAAGCACTTTTCTACATACGCGCGTCAAATTGAGGCGAGCGGGCTGCTCGCTCAGCTTATCTGCTGCCTTGGCCTCGCGTATTATTTCCAAACTCTTGCAGAAGTCTAAATTTACAATGGTCTGATTGTCCTTGTTTGGCGATCTTAATATCAACATTTTGACGCTGTGCTCGTAGGTGACCACCTCGCCGATTATGCTATCCCCAAAGCAGGTCTCCACATGCAATTGGGTGCCAATGGGGAAAGGATTGAAAGACATTTTGCTCGGAAAAATGAAAAATGTTCTTTGACAGTGTTCGGTAAAACGTGTTACGTAACAGTGCTGACAAGTGTTGCCAAATTCTGCAGCACACTAGCTCTAGAAAATTCAACTTATGTAGCAAAAAATATCCCTTTTAAAGGGGAATTACCCCTCCCCACTTTATAGTAAGTTTATAGTTACTCAAATTGGTAAGGGCTTTTTTTGTTGTTTTTCGTTTTATTTCATTTTATTTACATTGTATGTGTATGTATGCTAAATATATAACTAAATATAAATGTTGTTTATATATATTTTTTTTTATTAAATATATATATATTTTTTTCAAAATTAAACCTTTCCTTTTAATATAATTTATACGATGTTCGAATCTTTAAATTTAGTTGTTTTTGCCATTGTAATTGTTGCACGAGCGTGGATTTTTCTCTATTAAATTGTTGTTCTTCAAGACATATATATTAGTTAGTTAATTGTAATTGTATCTGTTTGTAGCTCCATTAGCACTATTAGCTATTTGCTATATCTAACGCCCGAAAATATTCCTATTTATGTATATCAAAATGAAAACATGCTTTATTCTTGATTTTGGCGTAATGTGAGAAGAGTGCGTTAATAAATTCTTGGAGAGAAGCAAAAATAAAAACAAACAAGTTCTAAGCGCATAATATATATTGAAAATATCAATATCGAAAAAAGCAACAAAATGAAACAAGCACGTACACAAAACAAATATATTTATACAATTCAAGAACACATACGTATAAAAGTATTTATATATGTATATATAAATAGATTTATATATACATAATTAATGGCGCTTATATATTTGTAATAAAATCTGCTTCAATATGCCATAAATGTATTTGCCTTTTTTCAATCCATCTGTCTGTCCTAAGCAAGTCCGTCTGTCTACTCAGTCCCTTGGTCTAATAACTGCTTCGAGCTTTTCAGTTCCCCATTTAGCACTTTTAATGTGTATTCGTTTTAAGCATCTGCTTTTGTTTCTGCACTTATATAATTGCTGTATTTTTTTCCATCTAAATTTAGGTTTTCATTTTAGGTTTTACGCGCCCGGTTTAAAGTCTTAATTATGCTTTTAGAAATCACTTTAAATGTGGACTTACTTTGCTGACGATTTCGCTAAGTTTAATATTAATTCAACACGAATAACTCTTGTAAGATATATATATATATATATATATATATATATATATATATATATATATATATATATATATATATATATATATATATATATATATATATATATATATATATATATATATATATATATATATATATATATATATATATATATATATATATATATATATATATATATATATATATATATATATATATATATATATATATATATATATATATATGATTCTGTTATGTTTTGTTTTTGATTAGGAGCTTGGCGGATCTGCATATGACAATGTGGTTAGAATTGCTTTGCCCTTGTTGCTGTTCGTGTTCAAGTTGCGGTTGCATTACGTTGTAAGGGATTCATTCTTGTTTAATATCAAAAGGAATGATATATATGCATAATATATATGTGTGTGATATATATATATATATATTTATAAAAATAAAACAATGCACTTCCGACTTAGCCGACGCGTCGCGAATCTAACATGGGCCCATCGATCGCGCTAACCTTTAGTCGGAAATAGTAAACGGAACGCGCCAACATGCTTGCCGCAATGAAGAACAATGCAAGGTAAAGAAAATACATGCCGATATGATCCTGTGGATAAATAGAAAGATTATGTTTAATGTTGTACTCCATTTATCTGTTATCTATTCGTAGTTACCGATGCATATGAGATTGTGCCGACGGTTAGACCAATGCTGCCAACGAGGAAGAGCACTGCGACGATACCAAACAGAATTCCGCGACTATTGGCAAATCGCGAGCCCACCGAAGAGACCTTCCTGCAGTGAGGACAGCGAGCCAGGGCGTTGTGATAGGTGTTAAACTGTGGATAGCAAACAGAGCTGGGTAAGTGTTTAGTGCTTAGTGGCGGCTTTCTCTTGCATCCTACCAAAAACGTGTCCGAGCAGTGACCACAGGTGACGCGGCACATGCCCGGCATGGTGGGCACTGGTGGTGTCACTGGACTGGGAGCGAGATTGATGATGCGCTTGCAGTTTGGACGAGGACAAGCGATGCGTTGCGATGAGCTCTTGCAGATCAACAAACAATTGCAAGGACAGCGCACATACTTCTTGCCGGGTGGTGCGTTCCTTATGGGCTGCAATGGAATGGGAAATAAGTATTTTGGGTAGGATGGCAAACGGACATACTAGGCGCCACTCACAGTTGCCTCATTGCAGTGGGTGCACTTGACCACATGTTGCTCCCGTTTTGTGGTTATGTCAATCATATTTTGACACACACGACAGGTGACCATTGGTACTCCACCTGTGCCGCTGCTCTGATACGGCGGTGGCAGCTCATCAGGACCAATAAAAGGCACCGACTGCGCGTTGCTGCCTGCAAATAGCAAAGAAACGAGTGAATGTCAGTAGAGAGCAAACTGAATAAGTGGCGACGATAAACCTTTAGTGTAAAACAAATACATCTCGATGCTGTTGCAACTGTTGTTGCACTGTTGCTGATGCTGCCGCAAGCTGGAAGCTGCATGACAGCGGTTGATTGAGGGCGATTGATATCGGCTCAAGTGGGTGTGACAGCCACGCAGATAAAGGCAAGTGGGTCAATGTTTAGACACTCTCGGTTACCAACCGCAACTAGAAAATCTACATTTAAACGCCTCATTGCAGTCTCAAACAAGTTCTTTGATTCTGTCCGATTCAAGGGGAGAGAGCCAACTACGTTAAGCTGCTGCTATAAATAGCGCACAACTTAGCCCTGAAAGGGCTGCAGTGATCAGGTTCTTGGCACCAAACAAAAGAGTAAGTGCAACGAAGAGCGGCGTCAGGGCAGAGCCCAACATTTGTCTGCGCGACGATAATGGGAAAACAGGCGCATGACTCATGAAATGTCTCTCTGCCTGCCAGCCTTTGCCTTCACAGTGCTGATTAAACAGCTGAACGACGACGACGGCAACGCAACCGTTGCTGACTGCGCAGCGCCGAATTGATATCAGGGCATAAACAAAACAAGAGGCATGCAAAGGAGCTTTTATTTTAAAGCCGACGTTTGAATATGCTTTCGATAAACAGTTGTGGGAAATGCGTAAAAGTTATTAACAAATTTGCGGTAGGGATAGTAGCTGTTAGTGGTCGAAGTTTAAATACCCTGAAAATTAATAATTTATAATAAATACATAAAGACGCATTTCTTTTGCATATCTTTGCAATGCAAAACTCAATACTTTTTTTATATGTTAATTTATCTTGAGGCAGATTAAACAGATATTATAAGAAGCCGTAAAGATATCAGGCCAAGGTATATTATGTCAAACTGAAAAACTTGACTATATAATATTGAATGACTTCAAATTCCTTGAAACTAGTCTGTTGAATTTTAATCTGTTTTAATTTATATTTTGTCTAAAAGATGCTTAAAACTTGTAAAGCTATATTCATCAGAGATTATGCGCACCTGTTACTAACGCTTTGCTATAGCTGTGATTGCCTCCTCGTAAGTAATGTAACCATATGACAATCAGCTATGAATTGGTCTACGATTCGGCATCGAATTACGAACTTTCTTTCGAATGTCTCGCAGTTTACGTGTAGTTATTGCACACGCCCACACTCACACCAATGGGGCGCACCATATCAATGACTCAGAGGGAAGTGCGAAAATCTGGGTATGCAATGCTAGACAAGAGCGACACCTAAGCAACTAAACAACTGGAAATCACAGTGGCTGCTAAGTAGAGCGCACACTTGTTGGGTTTCCAGCCAAGAAATTCACGCCCGCATAGATCCATAGGCACGCATGCTGTCGAGCGCATGGGCGGGGTGAACGCACTTATTTCTATTTTGCCTAGGCTAAGGTTTATCGGGTTTACAGTTTTCAATTTTATAGTACGTACCATCTTCGTTATTGGCTACGGCGCTGCTGCCGGGATTTTCGCTGCCCTCGGCTGGGAACGATGTGTACGAAGCCGAGGTCGGTTCGTCTTTGTTGATCAAGCTTTGTCTCTCGGGATCAGCCATATCGGCACTTTTTCTCTTATTTTCCCGTTACTAATGCACTCACTCAAATTGCAATTGTCGCTGTTGTTGTTGCTGCTGCTCTTGTTGTTGTTGCTGCCGCTGCTACTGCTTTTTGTATATTGCAACGCAAATGCTTCAACTGCAAATAATCGAAAAACAAACAACACCAAAATTATTTGTATGCGCTATAAGCATATTTTTAGTTGCTTAAACAGTAACTAGCGATTTCTTTGTTTGGTGCATTCGCATGTTTTTTCCTACATTGTTTTTTTTTTTTCTTTTCCACTCTTTGCTGTTGAATCCTCCCTTTTCGGCATGCGCCGCAATAATCAATTTTATTACTTTTTTAGCCGCATAGGGCTTACAAAACCAGCACACTGGTTCGATATTTTTCACTAGACAAGTCGATATATAGAATTGTGCTAATTGATTGATGTTTTTATATTTCCTGCGCTATAATTTACCTTATTTTGTTGAAATTGCACTGATGCTGCCTTCGACGCAGATTTAGTCGCTTGGCCACACTGTTCGTTCAGTTTGGCCACACCGAAAACTCCCCTCATTTTGCAGCCCTTCAGTTATTTATGCAGCCCTTACATAGAGCTGTCGCTGCTGACCAGCTGATGTAAGTATTTACGATCTGACTGCAGATGGCGGTCAAACTCCGAAATGGCTCAAAATAAAGAAAAACAGCCCTCTAAAAAAGATGTTGACGAATCCAGCTGTTGCAGCTCAAAAGTTAGTAATGCTTATAACAGTTCCAGTGATTCAGAAACAGAATTGATAAATCTAAGCCTGCGACGCAAATCTCGCCAACGCCAATTTACACAAAGCTTCTCATTTAATCCGTTGCCACTGAGAATTATTGGGCAAGGAGAAGTGGAATCCATTTGTGCCACTTCAAGCTCAGTACGTGAAGTGACTTTAGGTGCTCCGCAATTTATTGACGATAGTTCGGATATAGACATGGACACCGATTTTCATATATCTAATGACAGCAGTGATTCAACAACTAATAGATCCATTGTATATCCTGGCCGATCTCTAACTAAATCTGATATTGTTGTCAAGAGAACAATACGCAAACGTAGAACTCGAAAGAAATTTATCTGTTACAAAACTATGTAAATAAAAAATAAGTTGAATAAAATAATTTAAATATAAAATTAATTAATTGCATTTAAATTCAACTGCAAACGTACAGGGCTGACTGCGACGGCCACTTTGCAACACTGGACCAGGGCTACAGGTTGGTTTGTGCATTTTGGAGTAGTGGTAAATTTTTACAAGCATAACTATTTATATGCGGTTTTTATGTAAATAAACCAAAGCATACGTAGTCAAATATTTCGCAAAGTGTAAGTAAAGCATGTAATCAAACATCGAATGGGCTGCAATGCATAAGATTGTTGCATTATGGTAAAACAGTCGCGTGAAAATGTGCGATGATTTCATTTTGTGGTGGTGCTGCTGCTGCGCGTTGTTGTATTGGAAACTTCGTCGTATCTTTGCTTTGACGCTCGCTGTTGTTGTTGTTGTTGCTGTGGCTGTGGCTGCTGTTATTGTTGTTGCTGTTGTTGGCTTAGGTACGGGAAACACAGAGCCAAACTAGCGGCGACGTCAGCGACGCACACAAATGTTTATGTAGCTGGTAGAGTGTGATTTAGGGCGGCATAGACAGCAACAGCAATAAAAACAACTATAGAGACAACATCAACAATGAGAACACCTGTTTCTAATTGATTTTTCGCATTTTCAGCAACGCTTTCAGATCAATGACTTAACATCAACAACTGTGTTTTGGCATTATTGAGAAAAGAAAAGAGAAAGAAATAGAAAATCTGAAGTGAAGTGCCACAAACCAATTAACCAAACCAGACCAATTATAAACGAATTTGCTATATATAGAAAATAGGCAAAATTGATAAAGCCAATAAGCAACGAACGAACGAAAATTTCTAACCCTGTTTGACCACCGACTAGTAAACAACATAAAACGCATAAGATATGGAGGCCCCACCAATGTTTAACAGCGTCGAAGACGAGTGCAGATACTGGAAAGAGCGCTCAAAACAGTATCACAAAGAGTATGTATTCAAAGAGTATATCGGATAATAGAGGTTATTTATGCGTTCGCCTTTACGGTTTGCAGGTGGACAGATGTCAAACAGGAATACGATGAGTATGTTGAACAGTCGAGAGAAATGGAAGCTGAAATGGACGCCACTCTGGAGCAAAAACAGAGTATAATCAAAGATCTCAGAGCCAAGCTTAATATGTTAGAGAAAGAAAACGATTCACTCAAGGTATGCTGGAGTTATTTAAAATTAGCTCGGAGTTGAAAATAAATATGATTTCTCTTACAGCTCAAGCTGGATTCACATGGCATTGAAATGTCAAATCTGGATAAGCAGCTGGAGACGGTAAAGAAGGAACGCGATTCCATGAAAGAATACCTGCGACAATTGGAGCAGAAAAACGATGATCTAGAGCGTGCACATCGCATACTCAACGAGAGCATAGTAGACTTTGAGAAGATGCTGGACAAAGCCTATGAAAAGAATGCACTCCTCGAAATGGAGGTGGACGAGAAGGAGGTTCTGCAAGAGAAGTTACAGCGACTAATGGACGAGACTCGTGGTGAGTATTATACGCAGCTTAGCAAAAAACGTTATCTCAATGGCCTTCTCTTTGCAGATCTCAAACAAGAGCTCAATGTAAAGTCGCGGTACACTCCAGCGAATGGCACAACAACAACAACAGCATCATCAGCAGCTGGTAACAGCTCGATGAACTCCTCAGCATCGCTGCCCAATGGTATTGTGGGCAATGGTGATATACTGCTGCAACATGACAATGCCGCCACAAAGGCGACTAGCATGAGTGTGAATGCTCTAAATGGCAGTTTAAATAATAGAAACGAATATAATCAACAGCAACATTCGCTTAAAAGTAAGATACTCCACTCATTGAAGCAAACAAAACGCGCACTCAAATTATCCAAATCAAAATCAATATCAATATCAAAATCAAGTTGCCATACCAAATCAAAAAATTGCTTTTAGTCTTCATCCGCAATCAGAACACACAGCATTGCCACACAATTAGTTAAATGTATAAATAAGTTTGTTTTTTTGTAATTTTATTTTTCATGGCTGTATTTCTGTATGCACAAAATTATTAAATGTAAGCCAAATTTGTAATATTTGCAATATTTCTCGTAGGCAATCTATGTGTGTGTGCCTGTATATGTATCAACATGTTAATTTGATAAACGTGTTGTTTCTAACATTCATGTCATCATCTCGCTAATTAATTGTGTGTCCTAGGCCTAGTCTACTGATATAACTAACCAAGCCGTGTTTGTGTGCTTCCTTTGCAGATCCCGAGAACCTTATCAATGGCAATGCTATGAATGCCAGCTCCCGCACCACGGCGCTCAACATTGTGGCCGACATGTTAAGAAAACTGAACGTAAGTCCCTCAAACCAAATAGAAAACCAAGTCAAGCATGGTGCCAGCAACGCTTACTCTATACTCTATGTTCTTCTACACCTGAATCCCTGTAATATGTTTGTGCTTTATCCATTTTTTGTTTGGCTCTTTTGTTGTCTTTTTTTGTTCAATACTTTCTTCATATGTTTTAGTTGGATAAGGCCTTGTTATGTCCTGATTGTCAAAAGTTTCGCTGCACTTGTGAGCGTGCTGCACTGTCGCCAGGCAGCGAAACGAGTCTCTTTCGTCGAGCCTTCGTCAGCACGAGCAGCGCAAGTGGCAGCAACTCCGCTTTGGCAACGCCCAGCAGCGAGGGCAGCAACAGCGGCAGCTGGACGGACTGCAACGCTAGCCGTCGAGCCAGTTTGGCTAGCCTACAGTTTGGCACAAACATATTTAAGCGCTTCGCTGAGCGCATGCGCAGCATACAGGACTCTGAGCGTATGCCAGGGCCACCTGAGCTGTGATGTACAAACCAACGATATTTGTAATTGCTTTTGGCTTTTGTCTAATGTCTATTTTTTGGCGCTTGCATTTATTAATTGCTTTACGTTAATAAATAACAAACCATTTAATTTGTAACTGTATCTGTTCGTTTTTTGTTCGTTACATTCTGTCTGTTGATCATGTCTGTCTGTTGATATTTTATATGTTTCCGTTTTGCATTGCAGGCCATGGAGACAAAGCTGAAGACATACCGCGAGCACGCGCCGCCAGTGCAGCCTCGTCAATGACCATCAGCAGCCGACAATGGGCGACTATTGCTGGAGTAGGCGAATTGACAGCTGGGAACAGCAGCAACAGCAGAAGCAGCAGCAGCAATCGCCACGTGTGGCAGCTGCACAGTTTCGTCTGCAGTTGCAGCAGTAGCTGCCGTTTTGTTTAGGTTTATGTTTATAATTACAGTTAATGCGCTACTGCCCCTCGATTATTTATTTTCTTACATTGAAATGACTTGTAAAAATGAAACAATAGTTATTCCACAACAACAGCAAGCAACTAGTAAATAATATGACATTATTTACATAGTCTGTGGACATCGATGCCCCGCCCATCATAACTGATAGCGCCTTACTAAGTACTTGTATTGTAATTACATTAATCTTAAGTCTGAAGCTAATCTTTTTGATTTCTCGTGTTTTAAGCATTGTTGAACGGCCTTCAATTGTTTAGTTATTCGGCAAGGCATTCATGGAATGTTTGTAGGTACATATATCTAGAGTATAGTCATGTCCTGACGGAGCTTTGTTAGTGCACCAATACATGTACATTTAGCACTCACAGACATACAACACACACTCGCACACAAAAACATTTTGGACATGGCTTAGCGCGTAAGAGAAAAAACTTAAGTTCAGCTTAGTCGAAAGTATTACAGCCCCAATATCCGCACACACACACACACACACACACACACAGATACAGATACAGATAAAGATATACAGATACTATTTAACTGGCAAGAAATACTCGTAGCATTAGAGTGAGGTTGATAAAGATCGTGTGGCACTTACACTTAAGTTAAAGACAATTTAAGACACCCTCATCCTCTCCCCCTCCCCATACACACGCATACACAGAAATATTTAGTTAAATTCAACAACGTACAAAATATATAAAAACGAAAGCAAACAATTTAAACATTTTCCTTTTATATTTTCAATTGAATATAAATTATGTAAAAATGCAAAAGATTGTTAAAATTAAATAAAACTAATGTTTTTTTATATATATTACAAATTGTACAACACACGCTAAATTATAAATAAAAGAGATGATTAGTTTTAAATAGAAACGTTTTGATTTTTTGTTTTCGTTGACTTTGTTGGTTTCTGTCGCATATGCTCTAAATAATGGATCAACTAAATATTTGTGTTAATTTAGCGCGGGCTATGCCAAGGACAAGCTACAGCTATCTAACACATACATAGACACACACACGCACACACACGCACGACTCCTGAAAGCTTTTCTGAGCAGCTTTCACTTCTCCTTTTTAGAACATTTGGTGCGGGTTGGTCTTTGGGGCTTTACCCCAGCAAATTATGCTATGCATGGAGCATGCCACAGCGTAGCTGACCTTGCCACAAGCAACGGCTGAGTGAGTGGTTGAAGGTGGTGGGTTAAGGGCTGTGGGTGGTGGCGCTGCTACCGCTGCTGACCGTGAGCTAACGTTAAGCTAATGAAAATGCTTTGGTTTTTGCGAACTAAGCAGCACGATTTAGCGCCGTTGTCTGCTCTGGCATTGAGTGCAAATATTTTTCATAACCAGCGACACCAGCAACAGCAACACCAACAGGAACAACAGCAGCAATAGCAGCAGCAAATTGGCAGCAGCTTTTTATCAAGCTTACAGCAGCAACTCCGACGCAACCAGGAGGTGTTGTTGTTGTTGTTGCTGCTGCTGCTGTTGAGTGCATTGTTTATTGTATCGTCAAGCTGAAGCCGTGCAACCAGCAGCAGCAGCAGCAGCAGCAGCAGCAACAGCAACACAAGCCATAAGCGGATTGGGTTGTGCACAATGCAATTCCCCGTTTGAAAATAAAAAAACACGCTGACACAAAGCTAAGCTTATGTGCATGTGTATGCCTCACTCTCTCTCTCTCTCTCGCTCTTTATGGCGTTTGAGTGTGTGTGCTGGTGTTGTAGCTGCTTATTTTAAAAGCAATTCAAAGAATTTGCGGTTGGTTTTTTGCGCTGCTGCTGCTGCTGCGGCTGTCTAATGAACTCCCACGAGTTGTGCTTCAAATCTGCGTCAGCTAATTAAATGTGCAAAACTACAAATAGAATGCTAAAAGCAAAACGAACTAAATAAATATACATATAAATATATATGTATATATGTTTGTACAGCCGTCACTTGAGTGCGGCACTGAGCGGTGCTAATAATCAGGGTCAGGTTATAGCAGTCATAGCAATACACACACAAAATGCGAGCGAGCGAGAGAGAAAGTGAATGAGAGAGATAAAGAGAGTCTGCATATTTGGCAAACCATTTGTATGAAGCTGAAGTGTAATTGTTTTCACATAAAAACAGAACCAAACAGCTCGTAAAAATTGTAGCGAAAAGCTTGCTGATTCAAGCTGAAAGTTTCAGTCTGTTAAATCTTGAATATAGGGTGCTTGGAAGCACAAATAAATGTTAGAAGGTTGAAGGTATGGGTAAAGGGCCAAATATTAAAATGGAATGAACTGTAATATATTATATAAAATATAAAATAATATAAAGTATATTCTTAAAGAAAGCTTCCTAGTACCAGCAATTTTTCTTTTTTAAACCAAATTCATAATAATTCAAGCCGTAAATTGCTTCAATTTAAATACATTTCCGTTTGCGGCGCAATTGACTTACCTATCCATACAACAGGTGTTTCAATTGCAATCTAAAAACCTCTCAAGCCAGAACACCCTGTGCGCACAATGAGTGTGCCCATTCATACAATTTGTATTCCAATCGGAATCTCCGGTGCTTTCAGCGAGGTCGCCCATTCATACGACAATCATTCCGATTGAATTCCCAGAATTTCGTACGCCACAACACCCTGTGCTTACAATGAATGTATTCTCAGGTATTTGCACACTTTTAATATACTTTAAAGTAGCGTTAAATAAATGTGGCAGCATGTAAAAGTTAACGAAAGCTTTCATCCAGGTTGCTTCGCTGATGATGTTGCTGATATTGATGTTGATGTTGATGTTGATGTGGATGTTAATGTTGATGTTGACGTGGATGTGGATGTGGATGTAGCTGTGAACGTGGATGCGGGCGGCTGTTGCGCCTTAGGGTGGCTACTCGTGGCAGGTCCTGTGCTGAGCGCGTTTTCATGCTCTGTCCTAAACATCAAACAAAATCGATATGTGGGTGGGTTTGTACTTCAGCATGATTTTCGGCATAAACAAGCCATGCAAACATATACGCACACACATAGTAGGTGCGCCACAGGCTGAAGGGGGAGGCGGAACGAGGGGCGAGAGCGAGTTGAGCGACTGTTGTCTACCGTCGGGCTGGATAGGGGACTTTGCTTTGTTTGAACGCCGCAGGACGCACATTTTTCGTAATGAGTTTGCTTATGTGCAAGCCAGGCCGAGAAGAGGTGAAAGCCAGAAAGCAGAACTCTCAATACTAAAATCCACGCTGGGCAAACAACAAGGGCAGCAGCTTTGGGATGTTTTCGTAGCTGCAAAGGCTGCAATAATAGAAGGCATAATTTGCTTTAATACAAAACCAGGGACCTTTTCCATACACAAACACGTAGACACACTGACACGCCCCACCCACACACACACACACATATATGGAGTGTTTGGCCCAAAGGACATGTCGATGCTTGTTAAGAGCAGGTAATGGCATCGTTGCCGCCATCTTTGCCAACTTCCGGTTGGCATTACATCCGTCGCTGGCAGCTGGCAACTGGCAACTGGCAGGTGAATACTATATACATAGGTAATTGCTAGCGATTTCCAGGTGTAAATTTTGTTACAAATGAATTTGATTAGCGCCTGTACTCAGCTTCGACATCTGATCAAATAAAGAGCTACAACTGCATTCCAATTAGCTCTCTCTCTCTCTCGCTCTCTCTGAGTGTGTGTTGCCTTCACTCGTTTTATCTTTCTGACTGTTAATTAGCTCAGAGGTATGCCACGCCCACTGCATGCTATGTGCACATCATTAGCAGACATTGGTGAGATTTAATTAAATTGAATTGGCCATTGGCTACCAGGCAACAGGACAGTCGATTGAGATCCTTTGAAATGTTTCGTTGCGTTTTAGCTTTGCATTTGATGCTGCAGCTAACTTCAATTAGTTACTGTGTGTTTGTGTTTGTATGTGTGTGTGTGTGTGTAGCACTTTTACTAATTGAAGCCAGTTTCTATTGAGCATTTTTCGTAGATATTTGCTGGCTTTTGTATTCCGTTTTCAGTTATTGCTGCCAATGGCCGTATAAATTGCCCAATGAAACGAGCTGAAGCCGTGTGCAATCTTTTTATGGCTAACCCAAACGAGGCGCACAAATGTTAAAAAAATGCTACGTTGTGTCTGTGTCAGCTCAGTGGAGTGTATGCGTGTGTGTGTGTTTGTGTGGGTGTGTCTGTGGGTACACACACATGAACAAGCGCCACATGCGTATGGCAAGCCATTGTCTGTAGCTATGCTCTGATTTATGCTACACAAAGAACAAACACAAACACAATCACACTCACGCACACACACACACATGTGCATATACACCGGCAAGCACACTCATAAAAACTTATTCATACGTAGCACATATTTTGAGTGCTATCTTTAATATTTCTTTCGTTTTGGGCGCGTTCCAAGTTGCGTTAGCAAACAGCCTGCACTTAACTTGGCCAGCTAAAACCCAATCAGCTGGAAAGTATGCTACTCTCTAGCTGATTCTTGAAATATGTTTAGCTAAAATAGGTACATTTAATGTAATATTTCTTAACCAGTTATGCCAATTCTTACTTGTTTAAATATATACACGACAATGCTCGTCGTGCCGAACTCTCTATGTGTGCCGAACTATGACTCTGCACTTTTTGTGGGCAACACTAGCTAGACTTTCTACACTTCTTAAGCTAGTTGCCCAAGAAAATCAATATTAATGTATTATTTAAACATCTGATAATTTTGTACAAGATCTTGAATGCGATTATGTAGCTATATACAGTTATATATAACCTAGCCGTGCACAAAGAGCACGTGCTCTCTATCTTCCTAGCATTTATATTTCTCGTAGCACGCGTTCATATACACATACATCCCTTCACCTACTTCTTTTGTTGTTCTATGATTAATCTAGTATACCACGTTATCACTGTCTAATATAGTATACCCCAGCGAAGCAAAACGCTGTAGGGTAAAGGCATCGAGCGCGTTGAAATTTATGTTGCATGCTTTTTTGGATGGTTGCTGCTTGTAAGCGTAGTCCAATTAGGCGTAAACAAATTTGTAGCTGCTGCTGCTGCTGCTGTGCTTGTTGTTGTTGTTGATGTGTAATGTGAGCCACTGAGCGACCACTAGTTGCTGTTACAGCCCACAGCAGCACCGCCCACCCGCAACATGCCCAATCGATGCCGCCCACAACACGCCCACCGCTGACATTGACAAAGCTGTTCAAAGCGCGCGTCTCGCTTTGTGTACTTTTTTTTTGTAAATATTTTGAACTATTGATACGCATACGCTCACATTGAAGTATGTGTCGACGATGCTCATGATGATGATGATGATGTTGTTGTTGTTGCTGATGATGATGGTTTCCGTTTGACCCAGATGCCAACAAACTGTTGCTTTTTGGCCCATGGTAGGTGGCGCTTTTTAGAACAAAGGCCAACGTGTGCTGGGCAATTTCAATGCGAATTTCCCTCAAGTTCCCCTCAACGACGCAACAGTTAATTTCCCCATGCGGCGGCGGCTCGTGCCAAGCCTCGTGTTGCCGAACTCCAATTTTGAGTTGAAGCATTAGGTAAACCAACTTGAATTCTCAGTCTTCTGGGGGACCTGAAACCGTTAGCCCGTTTCTTGCGCTAACTTAAATATACATAAATACATACACACATATATATATATATATATAAATATATATAAATAAGTATATTTAGGTAGCCATATAGCGTAGTGATTCGCGCGTCGCGTGTGACATACTTGAATACTACTATAGATACGTATGTATATATATAAATATATACTCGAGTATTTTGGATCTCAGCAATTGCGAATCGTGAGTAAATAGATTACAAGGCGTAACAATGCCGTAAAATGCCGATTGATGTTATTTACACCAACTGTTCTTTGCATGGTGGGCTGGGGCATAGAGTGGCACTTAACGTGCTTGTTAATCGGCCTGTTAAGAGGATTACAATGTTGCAAGTAATTATTATCGCTAGCACTATGCTCTGCGCTTTGTTGTAAGTGCTAACAGGAATTAACTTGATTTCGATCTAGCCACGTTTTGACAACATAGCCCGCAGGAGGCTAACACACACAGCAAAGCAACAGGCAGCTGGCGAAAGGCAACAATGACTAGCAGTACATTTTGCCATTTAGTTTCTGGAGCTACCTTTCACACACACACACACATACACGCTCACTCACACACTGACATACATATGCGCTCGTGATACACTTAATCCGACATTTACAATTTTTGCTTAAGGATTTATTTATGGATTCAATATGTGCTCAACGTTTACATAGCTCTGCGATACACACACACACACACACACACACACACACCCAGATGAGCGTATGTGTGTGTATGTGTATTCTAAAATGCTTGAATGCTCTTACTAGAACCCACCCCTGGTCGCCTCGTCCTACTTCTTGGTACATTTGCATGCGCACAACATGAAGCATTTGAAATACACGCATTTTAAATTTTGTAATTCATTTTGTAATGCATATAGGATGGATAGATTGAGGAACATGTTTACATATACGTACATACATATATGTAGACAGCCAGCTCCTTTGTGCTCCAGCCAGAAATGGCAGCAAAAATTTCTAACGACCTCGACTCTGTGCTCCTGGGACAGGGGCTTTGATATGCACTCAATATTTTTACTTTTGCATTGATGTTGCATTCAATGTGGCTCAAGGCGAACCAAGAGATGGCGAAAGGATTTTTAGTAAAACTCACATTTCAATCATTTTTTACGGTCAAAGTACTTCATGAACCATATTTGGCAAATAAGCATAAGCTAGGGCTGCAATGCCAAAGGGAATTTTGAAAAGATTCCGCCTGTGGCTCGAAAGAGCTGCTCGCCTGCAAGTTGAGCTTGTGGCATTGAAACTGGTTCAAGGGAACGGGAGAGATTGGAGATGGCCTAGTTTCAAGTTCGGCTCATGGGAATAAGGAATTTTGGATCCAATTTAGGAAATTAAACATCAAGCTAGCTAATTATTCCCAATGCATATTTGTTATTTCGGCCTATTTGCTTTCAATGAAAGCTCGCACACAATTATGAAATCAAACAGTGAGCTAATGTAGCTCAATTTATATTTTACTGCATTTAAATTATGTGAAAACAACAACTGAAACACGAGGAGCCATTGAGACTACCATTTATTTTGGGAGTCGCTATCGATGGGCCAACAAGCAAATATTGGAGCATAAATTTCGCTCAGTATTTAATGTTGAAATTGGGTAAATTTGCCGTTTAATTAATTACCTACCATGCCATAAATCATGCATCTAATATTTCACAACGGCTTTATGTGTGGTTAGCCCATAATAAATTGTGCTGCCCCACACGCACACAGTTGCGGCTGTTGTATCCAAATAAGAAATTTTTCAAATAAGAAATTCATTCGATTTGTTGTTAATTCGTATTGATTGCATTAGTGCGACTGCAAGTAACTATAAAAGTCAGCTTGTCCCGCACGCATCCAAAAGTTTTGCACCCTGGCTGCACTGCCCCCGCACTCATCCGCCAGCCCTGGTCCAGCTGATGAACTATTTATAGGAAGCTCAACTCCCACATTTAGCGCACAAAGAGCAGAGCTACTCCCCCGTCATGCTCAATAATATGACGACAGCTTGTGCGGGACACTGCTGAGCTAGTTGCTGTTGTTGTTGTTGTTTCTGATGTTGTTAATGTTGCTGCAAATGTAGTTGTTTTTCATATACCTAGAACACGGATTATTGTGGCTGTTGCTGCTGCTTTGTTGGATGCGTGGCTGCGGTTGCAGCGTGTCGTCTAACAGAGATAGCACCAGCTGTTTGAGAGTGAGTGAGAGAGAGAGAGAGAGAGTTATAGTGAGTGGAATGAAAATAATTGTGTGTGTGAAAATATCCAACAAAAAATGAAAAAAACAACTTAAAATATCCTTTAAAATGTATGCAGGAGTGAACTGACTTATATGTGCTTAAAACTGCATTCCTATATAAGCTGGCACCATAGTAAATAAATTTTATATTGCATTTGATACTAATAAGAAAAAATAATGTAAGAAAATAATTATACATAATATTATTATAACACATATTAGAGTGCAGCTAACTTTAAACATATTCATTACGAGTCATAACTCAGTAATTTAAATGTATATGCAAATATTCTTGCCATTGCATTGGATTTGTGAAACAGCGTTGTGCAAGTCTATATGGGAAATGCTATTGAAATTGCCCATTTAAGGTGCCCAGCTCGAATTTAATCCGGTATTGCGCCAGCCGTGTGCTGCGGTGAGCTAACTGTACTTCAATTGATTGGCAGAGCCAAAGGCAATTGCCTTGCGCAATAATATGCTGGTTCAAATTAGTTGCAGGGTATCAGAAGACACAAATATAAAAGCAACAAGCGATGGCGGGCGAACAACATGACAAAAATCGATAACAAAATCTACATTTGGTAGATTGTTGTTGTTACGAAAATATCAAATATGCAAATATTTGCTCGTCAGCTACCTGAAAATAACGCTAAACTTGTTTTCTCCCTCTTCTTAACGCGCGCTTTCTCTCTTTCTTTCACTCTTCATCTCCCACTTGCGCCGAGTGGCTGTTTGAGTGTGTGTGTGTGTCTGTGGGTGCTGAAGGAAAATTTTGGGCAGTGCTAAATGCGAGGAAAATGAATCCCGAGCACAGAGGCCCAGAAGCCGATTTGCCAGGCAATATGTGAATTGTGGCACAGCTAGCAGGGGAATAGCTGTCACATTGACGTACCTGAGCGAGTATGTGTACACGCACACATACATATATGTATGCATGCATAAATATGGCGTTAATAACAAGACAAACACCGCGTGCAAAATAAAGATCAAAAGCTTTAACACGGCCCTCGCACGCTAAAAAGGTGTGCAAATATTTTAGTTGATTTTATTACAATTTCATATTGGGTCCCATCTCACTCTCCCCCTCTCTCTCTCTCTCCCTCTGTGTGCTGTTCTTTTCTCTCTTGCTTTTCAATTTTCCCTTAATAAAAAGCAAAGATAATTTGGTATCGAGTGAAAGCCGCGTGAGACGGGTTGCCGGTCAGACTTTTCGGCACAGTTGGTCAGTTTGTTGCCATTTGGTTTTCAACTTTTTGTTCTCTGGGTCCCGTTACCTGCAGCTGTTTATCATAATTTTGTTGATTTGGCTGTCTGGCAGCAGCAGCAGCAAAAAAAAAAAGAAAAACGCTTCGCCAACAATCGCTGCGCGCAAATCAAAAAGGGGCGACACCGGAAAGCAGGCTCCAAAAACTTTGCTGACCCCCGGCCCGGGTCCATCCCGAAAAACTTTGCACAAGTAAATTTAAATGGACCCAAAAACGAGAAAATGAAGCCGAAACGATATTAGAGCGTATTTCTGGCAAAGACTTTAATACCCTGGAAAAGCCAAGTCAGAACGCGCGCGCGCATGGCAAAGAGTTTTTCCAATTTAGAATGCAATGCGTTAACAGTTTGATCAAGCGAAAATACATATATAAGAGCTTCAAAACTAAATGAAACTTTTACAAAGAACAGAGACTCACTTCTGTGAGCTCGAAAGGTGTGGGAGCAGACAAAATGTTAAACAGGCCCACGGCAGAAATTTCACATATGAGCTGTTGGAATCCCAAGCGGTTTATAAAATGTTATCTTTATACACTTAATATAAAATATAATATATGAAAAAAAGACGGTTGTTAAGTGTGTCAAGTCCAGAGAGTATGTCAGCAAGCTCTGTTGCTGTTGATTGGCCAGCGTGGCGTATGCGTCATTTCAAACGGTTCGCACAACTTTCTGTTGTTTTTTTTTTTTTTTATGGTAGCATTTTGTGTAATGAATTGTTGTGACAGAATAATGCGGCCTGGGCTGTTGTTTTTGCTTCTCTTATTTTTGATGGCTGTGTTAGGCAATTTAATAAAATATGCAATTGCCCGAGGAGCGCGTGGCGTCAACTGTTGCGCGCCTGCTGCCCTCGAGGGTGCCAGGTTGGGTCCGAGCTGGCCAAACAACATCAGCCGCGTCTGCCAATTAAAAACATGGCGTCATGGCAACCAAATTGGCAAATGCCATAGCATCTAAACGCACACGCAAACATACAAATGTTTATTAGCCGCAAAACGTTGCTCATTAAAAAGTTCGTCACGACTACGGGCGAGGCTACGGCTATAGCTATAGCTATAGCTATAGCTACAGCTACAGCTACAGCTACGGTGAAAGTGAAAGTGAAAGCAAAGGCAACTAGGCAACCTGGCAACTGACAACTAGGGAGAACTGCGACTGGAATTGGCTCAAGGATAGGGAATACAACAATGTGGCCTGATTAAAAGTTTTTGCCTTGGCCAGGGCTGAACAAAACGTGGCCTTAACTTGCTTAGCGTTCGGTTAGCTAGTGTCGGGTCCAAAGCCTCCGGTACGTGTTTTCTACGCCCGCTGACAGCCTGCCTAATTATGTACATCATCAGCTGCTAAGCGTTCATGCAGAAGGTAGATGGAACCAGTTAGTCGAGGCACTGATCCACTAGCACATATCCTGCAAGTCTTAAGAGATTTGAAAATGTGTGTGAAATATTGAGAAATTAATATTAACTGAAAATATGAGCGGGTAATCAGCTAACTATACTATCGATCTATATAGATATATTGTATATATTTAATACCTAATTAAAACTGCAAAAGCTTATGCGCCCTCTCATCTTCTTCTATTATTTATTTCAAAATAATGTTTTTAGTAGTTTTTTTTTGCAGCTTTTAAAAACTTTTAATCAGCTTAAAATTCAACAACTTTTCAACTACGAGTAACAGATGAAATATATTAAAAGACAACACTCTCCTTTATTCTCCGAAATATTATTTTGCTATTCCTAGAAAGCAAATTCGGCTTAAGCTAAGCTTTTGCCTTATAGAGATTATATAATATTGCTCTCGGACATTGTTTCGGTGCTTTTTTTTTTGGCTTACCGTTAGAGTTAAAGGCTTAAATCCCAGCAGCTATGGCGCAGCTCAACTTTTTTCTTTATTTCCTTCTTTTTTTTTGTAATATTCATACTAATAACCCTTTGGATTTTTATACGCTCCAAAATGTGCCCAAAAATATTGAGCGTACCTTTTTGTGTCACAGAGGTTCGTGCCAGGTTGGCCTGCAGCTATTTTGTCAGCTACTTTGATCTTTTTTCAGCTGTTGACTCTGTCTCTGTCGCTCCCTCTCTCTCTCTCTCTCTCTCTCGCTTAGTGTGTGCGTGTCCCTTTTGCCTAACGAGTGGGTCGTTAGTTTTCTGCTTCTGTGCGGCACTTGGCACGCCTCAACGCTTTTTATGGCTTTTTATGACATTTGATTGCTTCATCAGCCATCGAATCTGAAACTGAAACTGGAAAAATGAAGTCAAATCAAATAAAATAAGAGAAATCCGAATTCGAATCGTTGTCCAAATCAATATCAATGACCATATTAATATACAAAACGTGAGCACTGGCTCAATGGCAAATTGCACTCTTATGTGTATGTGTGAGTAGATATAGAGATATACATATACATATATACATATATATATATACCAGCTGCCCGGCACACGTTGCTTTGCCCTATCCATTAATTCCTCTACGTCTGTTGACTACGAATTTGCGCGCTTCTCTTCGTTCTTTGCTGGTTTCGCTCATCTCGTGCCTCTTGCAATTTTGATGCACCTAACTGGATGCAGAAGAACTCCAGGAGATCATTTAGAAAATGCCTGCAGCAGCAGAGAATGTTCCCATTGAATCGACTGCAACGATCTCTACCTGGCGTCCAGCTCAAAATTTTAGTGCCTCTCAGGCTTTGAGTGGAAGTCGCCCTATATAAAGGGCAGCAGCTGTCGAATTTATTCAGTCGTCCAGACTCGGAGGGCTCAGTCGTACGTGTAGAGCAAGGCAGTTGTTAAAAAAAAAAAAAAAAAAAAAAATTGTAAATAATAAAAAAAAAAAAATTGTAAATAAAAAAAAAAAAAAAATTGTAAATAAAAAAAAAAAAAAATTGTAAATAAAAAAAAAAAAAATTGTAAATAAAAAAAAATTTTCAATAAAAAAAAAGTTTGAAAAAAAATTAAAAAAAAAAAAAATTAAAAAAAAAATTTAAATAAAAAAAAAATTTTAAATGAAAAAAAAAATATAAAAAAAATAAATAAAAAAAAAATAAAACAAAAAAAAAAACAAAAAAAAAAATAATAATTAAAAAAAAAAAAAAAAAATTGCCCTGCACGTACGACTGACCCCACCGGGTCTGGACGACTGAATAAATTCCACAGCTGCTGCCCTTTATATAGGGCGACTTCCACTCAAAGCCTGAGAAGCACTCAAATTTTGAGCAGGGCGCCAGATAGAGCAATGGGAACATTCTCTGCTGCTGCAGGCATTTTCTAAATGATCTCCTGGTGTTCTTCTGCATCCCTTGCTCTTCTTAGGCAGACGGGCAGAGAGACAGACAGTGAATATATATATATATATATATATATATATATATATATATATATATATATATATATATATATATATATATATATATACATAAATACAGTTTTATATGGAGTGTGCGACTATGCACAGCAGGTCAAAGCACACGCCAGCCCAAAGGACACGGCACAGAGCATAGATAGGACCTAGGACATAGGACACTCTGGACACTAATCAATGCGCCAGTTCTGTGAGGAATCAAGTGCGTGTCTGTCTCTCTGTCTGTCTGACTATGTGGCAGCAACTGAATCTGTAATCATTATATAGCCGACACTTCCTGTGAGTATACACATATACGTAGTGACACCCACACACCCACACACCCACACATGTGCATGTTTACTGTAGCTGTGCACACACACACATACACACACATCCTGGGTGTGCTTTCTTGTCGCCTTTGTCTCTGCCGCCTGGTTGCAGTGCGCCATTTGAATAATATATTGCTGACAGACTGTAAGCACAGAGAGAGTGAAAGGGAAAGAGATGCAGAGAGTGAGAGAGACAGGATAGCTAGCGCAGCTGCCACTTGTTCTGGGCAAAAGTTAAACATTGCTGACACACGCTTCATTTATTATAAAATATGCAAACTCTTGTCTCGTCTCGGTCGTTGGAGCGATCAGCACATACGTCATTTATAATAATAATGACATTGTCATTCTCATTGTCCACATCATTAACCAGGCAACGCTGTTGCTGCTGCAATTGCAATTGCAATTGCCACTGCCAAGTAGACATAGCCAAGTGCTGCATGCAACATCTGTCAGCCACATCAGCTTTAAGTCATCTGATTTGCATAATTAAGGCAACTGCATGGAATTGCATGTGGCAATGCTTTTTAAATGCCACAGCCTCAGTGGCATGCATAAATCAGCCTAATGGAAATCGTGAGTTGCCACGAGCAGTCCGAGTTGATTGAGCGCGGTTAATTCGATGAAAAAATGAGGAGAAAGGCGAGAGAGAGAGAGAGCTGGAAAGGAAGTGGAAATCAGTGAGAGGGAGAGAGACAGAAAGAGGATGATAGAGTACGATAGAAGATATCGGGAGTTAGAGCTATCTCCCTCTAGCGAGAGTGATAGAGAGAGATATATAGTGAATTGGAGAGATGCAGAAAGAGACAGTAAGATAGTGATAGAGAAAGAAGTAAACAAAGACAGGAAGAGATATGCAGACAACTAACTGGAGAAACGATTGATACAGGCATAGAGAAAGAGAGAGCGAGAGAGAGAGAGTGAGTGAGAGAAAGAGCAATATAAACAAACAGGGAGAAGAGCGAAAAAGAATAATGAAATAGAGAGACAGGTAAATATAAGTGAGAGAAGCTGGCAGGAGTTTAGAAAAAGAGACTGAAAGCAGTACGAAAAGCGAGTGAGAGAAAAGAGACAGAGATAGAGCGATATAGACAATGAGAATAAAGTAAGCAATGCGTAGAGGGGGGAATTGTTAGGCAAATTATAATCTGAATGAGCTGGCATAAGTGTCTTATATCTATCAGGAATCTTCAACTAATCCAGAATCATACCAGATATATGCTTAATAAATACGATTGCTTTATGCATTGTCAGATCTCTGCAATCATTGGCAGCTGATGACAAGTGAAATACCTCTTAAATACGCTGTACTCAGTTTGACCGGAGAATGCATTAATGCAAAGCTCATGCAGCTGCCAGACAAAGCAGAGTAAACCGTATTAGCAACATATATAAGCTGAGCTGCAAGAGAAACAGTGAGACAAGCAGACGAACAGAGGACCGACAGACAGACAGACAGACAGACAGAGACTGTCAGACAACTGGAACGACAGGTTGCTGATGGACTGTGACGGCAGCTCTTGGCGCGTTGACAAATCATTTTGGTGCGACTGGCGACAGCTGGCGGAGGCTGACAAAGGGCTGGGAGGAGGCGTAACTAACAGATGATTGACGCCTGCACATTTCAATTTGTGTGTGCCTCTTTCTCTATGTTAGTGTGTGTGTGTGTGTGTGGATTACACACATCAAAACAGCTAGAATGACAGTTAAGTTGTGTAATTTTTAGTTTTTTTTCTCTGCTTTGGCTCAACTGTTTGCCATCCAATTTGGTTATGAGTTTTTCACTATGCCTTGCTGACAACTATGCAAATTACGAACTGTCGCTGCTCGCAGTGGCCTGCCACACCCACTAAATACAATGCAAACAAGCCGCAAAAGGGGAGGCAACAGGCAACAGGCAACAAGCTGCATGCAAAAGTTTTGCTTATTGAAAAAGTTCGTTTTTATTTTCTTTCTTTTAGCCCAAAACATTTGTCGTAATATTATGCAGGTCGGTTGAACCCTTTTTGCGTGGCCAGACTTTCCAATAAAAAAACAGAAATAAAGCAAAGAGAAGCAAAGGAAATGAATAAAAAAACAGATATAAATTGTGGGTATATGGAGCAAGCAAAATTGGGATTTCGCAGTGTGAACTTTTGCCTTTGTCTTACGCCCAGCAGCACTGGAGCACCTTTATTTTGCATTTGTTGTGCGCCCAGACAACAAAGCGAATGCCCAGATCCGGACCCAGACCAGATCCAGCACGGACCTCGACCCAGGCAGCGCACAACTTGAACGTGTTGATTGATTGTGTCAGGCAGGGAAAGTGGAAGGTAGATGGGGAAGGGGGAAGGGGGAAGGGTGGCGTGGGTGCTTTAGAGCCAGCGAGCATTGCATTGAAATCGGGGGCAATCGCAATGTAAATTGTTCGCAACTCGAGTGGCTGATGGCTCTCGGCGGCTGTTTGCATAAGCCAAGCCAAATGAAATGAACTGAAAAGCAGCTTCAAGTGCTTCAACAAAAATTTAAAGCAGGCATCTGTGTGTGTGTGTGTGAGTGAGCAAACAGATGGCCGGGGTACGTGCTGTGCATGGTAACGCTTTGGCTCGCATATTAAATTACAGTCACAAAATTGGTCGATTAGTCGCTGTGGCATAGCACAGCTAGGAGCAACAGCTAGGAGCCCCACCACCAGCAGCAGCAGCAGTAATAGCAGCAGCAACAAGTAAGCACTTGCTACAAATTGTTGCGCATACGCAACGTGTTACCTGACAATGGCAGAGACAACGACGCTGTAAAAGTTTCCTGTTTTATGACCAGTTTTTTGTGGCTGTTGCTGCTGTCGTTGTTGTTGTTGTTGTTGCTGTTGTGTCTCATAAACGCAAAATATAAAAAAATATATATTTTATAGTGAATGACACTTTGAGGTTAAAAATAAATCAGTATATTGCGTATACGCACAGTTTTAAGTGCTTGTGTGTGTGTGTGTGTGTGTGTGTGAGCTTTTTAGTCATTTGTGGACAGAAAAAAGTGGCCAACAAAGCGTTATTAAATGAGACATTTAATTAATTGCCACGGCCTGGCTGCAAATTAATTATGTAATCTTAGCACCTCAGGCAAACTGAGTGCTTTAATGAATTTTAAAAACATGCCAGTGCAAACAGAGAGACAGAGCGAGAGAGAGAGAGAAAGATAGAGCAGCGCGATAGCGCCTAGAGCGAATTATATTTATGTACACATATTGAGGCAAAGAAATAAATTAAATTGCATACATTCTGGCACCAGGACGCACTTGACAGCTGGTCACAAAAGCCAGCCAGCCAGCCAGGCAGCCAGACAGTCTGTCTATCTGTCAGGCAGGCAGACAGGCAAACACTTAATATGAAAGCTAAAGCAAGAGGGTAGCCATAGCATATACCCTGTAAGTATATATAGTACTGAGCAGGCAGGCGGCTAAGCAGATTGAATTCGCTTTTATTAGTTCACAAAAGCTATAGTTGAATACAAAGAACAGTTGTTCATAAAATGTAGTTAAATAATTCCAATAAAAATATGATATGCAGATAAAGCATTCAGCTGATATGTGAGCTGCGTGATTATAGCCACAGTTTATACCCTGTATTAGCTTTATTATTATACAGGTAACAGCTGCTAAAGATATTTACAGATAATAATTGTGGATATGTCGTTTATTTTTAGTCTATATGAGCATATATATAATTAGCTTTGCATGCTGCTCACATATATTGCCTCGAAGTTATATTTATATGAAAATAATTTTTAGGAGAGCTCTGACTAAACAGCCTTCGCTCTGCGCAAAAGTGCAGACGTCAACACTCGTGAGCGTCTGTAATGCTGTCTCTTTCTCTCTCTCTCTATATGTGTGTGTGTGCCGCCCGTAATAAGCAACAAAGGCAACCAAAAAGCAATGTTTATTTTGATTTACAAACTGAGGCAACGATTGGCGCGAGGAGGCGTGCATAGATGAAGGCGCAGACAGCAGATCAACTTTTCACTTGACTACGGTGAAAATAAAGAAAACGCAAACGAAAATGAAAATGAAAATGTTTTGTGCGAGGCGAGCAAAGTAGAGCAACAATAAGTACAGCAACAGCAACAGCAACAAATACAAACACAAAACACGCAACACAAACACAAGCAACAGTAACACAAACACAAAAGTCCTACTCTCTCGCACACACACACATACGCATACACATGCACCGGAGCATGGACACGGCCACGGACACGGCATAATGGCAACGTATATAGCGGCAAAGCAAGTCCCTGGCTTAGCGCTTAAGCCTGCTGCGACAGGACATTTAATCTTCTTGTATTGAGTTTGGTGTGAGCAAGACGGAACGACCAGACACCCAGGCAGCCAAGCACCCTGGGTGCCAGGCAGCCAACCAGGACAATCTCAGGCCAACTTGAAGACCTAGCCAGCAGACCGAAGCCACAGTGCAGAGAGCGTGAAGTCAGCAACAGCTTCAAGTGGCTATGGCAACAAGCTGTGGTGGTGGAGCAGGGGTGGGGGGAGGCGTGGCTGGTGACTTGGCAAAAGGGTAATACCAAAAGCTGTTGCCCTGATTTTTATTGTAATTCTAAGAATTGTTATTTTACTTTAACAAGCCCAAACTCAATCTCAGCTATTTCCATTCGCAGCGAGACTCCCTATGCGCGTGTGTGTGTGGGTGTGGGTGCGTCGAGTTAACTTGAGAAATGTCATGGGGCTAATATCAAATGTGTCGTGCCTTAGCAAAAGTGTCGTCTATTCTGAGGTTCCACACAAATTGGCATCGAGGAGTCGAATGGGCAGGGAATATGCCAAGGCAAATGTACTCGAATCTATATTTGCTTTGTGCGTTGCGGAAGAGCAGAAAGAAAAAGTTAAAGAAAACACTCGAAAGTGGTAAACCAATTCATTAGTGTATTGTGTAAGAGTGAGCTAAATAAAATTGAGCTTATTTACTGCGGTTGCCACAGAAATTCGTAAAGAGAGAAAGGCATTTTGAGTCGGAATACTTTACTTAAGATTTGAGCTGTAAAAGGCATTTGCGGTTGGCATTTGTAAAGCGTTTTATAGTGTGTGTATTTTGGTGATTATATTTCTGCTTGATATTGATTTAAATGTATTTATAATTAATAGTTAGAGAGTAGTTAAAGTTCAAGTTGAAAGCTGTTACTTGCAGCAAATTAATGAATTGTTTTAGGATCCTTTTACTTTTTGTTTTATAAATTGAACAAAAATTTCGAATTAAAAGTTGAATAAATTTGATTTTTAAAAAGAATTAAGCGAACTGCATTGCATAAGGCGAATTGCATTCAGAAATAAGCCAAGACTTCAACCAAGTTTGCATATTCATGACTTTATCCTGGGATAAGTAGTTCATTTGAAGCGAATTACATTTCTTAGGCGAATTACACTTAGAAATGAGCTTAGCCAAGACTTCAACCAAATATCAGAGTGCAATAATGTGAAGCGAATTATTGGTTCGATAAATCGAAACTGATTTTAAATTCTATATTATGACTCTTTAAACTGTGAGAAAAGCGAAGGTGTGGCAAAGGGCATAAAAAGAGAGAAAAAAAAACAAACGAAACTAATTTCCGGATATTAAAGGACGCGAACAAAAACCGCGTAGAAATCGAATCAACGAGGTAATGCTGACGGCATTGCGTGACTCTAATTAGGATAGAGCATGCGAAGTTCTTACATGATAACTGCCCAGACAGAGTTACCTTTTTAGGGTATAGCGGGCAGCATTGGGTGTTAAAATACATTTACGATATGGCAGCTGGTTATAGCTGCCTGGCAAGTTTGTAAATAATGCAGACGATCCGCGTCTGCTGCTTGCCACATGCCACATGCCACGTGCCACGTGCCGGCCAAAAATGACAGCAGCAAAGTGCGAAGCTAACGACGTGGCCGAAACGTTTCAAAAGTTGTTGTTACTGCTGTTGCTGCTGTTGCTTCTCTGGCTGCTGCCGCCCCAGCAAGACCCCAGAGTGGGGAGTCTGTGAGTCTGTTGCAGCTGTTGCTGCTGGTCATGCAATATGCAACTTGTTGTTGTTGCTTAAGTGCAGATGTTGTCCATGACAGTGCGGAATGCATTCTGCATTCTGCATTCTGCATTCTGCATTTGCATGCTCCGCATTTTTATGCATTTTTCGACGGATAAACACACAAACATTTCGCTTGGGACAGTGGGACAGCGGAACAGTGGGGCATGCGGTACGCATTAAGTGCAGCCAGCGAGTGCTGTCGGCCATGAAAAATGCATTTCAATATTTTTTGCTGCTTCACTTTCCAGCAAACACTAATTAATGGCCAACTTTTTTTTTTTTTTTTTTTTTTTATGCGCTGCCCCGCTTAAAAAAAGGGTCAGCCAGCTGGTTGCCTGGCAACCGGAGAATCAGCATCAGGACACGCCCTCTTGCAGTAGACGCCCCTGTTGCTGGAGCTCTTAACATAATTACGCTTTTATTCAAGTGTTGCCTACCAGGAATCGCACGAACAAGCAAAGCGAAGCCAGAGTATGTGTAGTAGAGGGAGTGTGTGTGTGTGTGTGTGTGTGTGTAAGTGCCAAAAGAAAATACAACGTTTCACAGTTCAGTCGCTTAATTTCCGGTGTGTTTGTTGTTCATCCAGCGAACTAATTAAAAGTTCAGTTTATATGTACGTAAAATAGAAAAGGGCATCACACACAACATTCTCGTTAGCAGCTGCAAAAAATAATGCTACGACCTTGAGACTGCTTTTCCATTTTCCTGTCTGCCCTTGAAACGAAAACAATATGTATGTATGTATGTATATAAAGTGGATATATGTATATACGTGTATATCTATATCGTTGCCAGTAGTGCATGCCAAAATCAATGTCAACCCTTTTTAGCTGCTCGCCATAAATTGTAGCATAAGTAGCTGGGATGCTCAGACATAATAAAGGAATATATGCATACATATACACATATGCATAAATTTCGATACGAGGGAACATGTCTCTATGTGTCTCTATATTAATGTTGACTTTGAGAAGACTTTAGTATCAGAAAATCTTTAAAATCTATGTTAAACCAAACTCTAATTTAATTATATATATAAAACTTGATTGGGTATCATATCATATCATATTGTGTTTCAGAACAGATATGTACATCTGTCTATATAAAAGCAAACTTTTGTAATATAAGACTTTTTTTATTCATTATAATATATGCGTACATAAAGTATATATAGAAAACTATTTGACTTTTAGCACTTAAAGGTCTTAGGAAATTCACTTCTATTTCAGTGTAGTGTTATATACAGTGAGTAAAAAAAATATTGTCACAACAGCAATTTCCTATCTATTTGAGTGCGTATTTTTTTTAACGCTTCGTCAAAGGAAAAGTGAAATATGCAACGCTTTGTGGTTACGCTCTGCATAATATATATCAATATATATGTATATGTATAACTGTATCTACTGTCTATGCATGCCGATGATATTTTGTATATTTTATTAGCCATGTTGTAGCTGCTACAAACCGCAAAAACCACGTCGCATACATGCGTGGTGCAAGTGTTGCAGTCGAAATTTCAAATATGAAAAACATTTATTCGCATATTTCGAATGGGCGTGACATGCCGTGAAGGTTAGTCAAAGCCGATTAACGAGAATTCAATTTTCAATTTCAAAATTTGGCACTGATTGCACTTTGCACGAGACGCGAGAGCCCCAACAATGAGAAACAGAGAAAAAGGGACTAATTTATGCAGGTTGAGGGAATCGTTGTGAGTCCCGAATTGGATTGAAGTCTGTCGAATCGATTAAATTATGTGTGTAAGTACTCAGCACTTTTGGCTGGGATCTGGATCCCATTAAAGCTAAGCCTGTATTAGTTTAGAGCAAATATTGTAGTATTCACATATTTAATAAAGCTTGCTTTTCAAGGAATTCTCCAACTGGTGTGGAAAATTCTACAAAAATTTGCCTTAGCTTGCATTGCAGTCACTTTTGATTTCAGCGAAGGCTCAAGCTCAGATAAGAGAGAAAATTAAAGAAACATCATAACAACCATAAATCCTATGGAATTTGCAATAATTTATTCCGCAACCAGGAGCTGCGGCCCTCCAGGGAATCCGACGCCAATCCGTTTGCCAATGTCCACTAAGTCAAATTGCGCTGCAGTTGTCACATTTCTCACTGGTCTGGGTCTTTCGCTTTGCATTGGCTTTCAGTTTTGTGTAAAACTTTTGTGGCGAATACTTTCAGGCAACTTTTCTTGGCCGACTGGTCGACTGAGAGCAGCTGCCAACTGGCTCAACCTGAATTTCTCAATTCGCGCTACCCTCGTCGTAGTTGTGTACAAATGTATTTATGTATTTCTTTAAAAGCCTTTGTTTCGTCCGATTGTCTTATTATGCGTTATAAATCGCACGACGGCTGTTAAACAGACTTAAATCTCTATAAAAATCAGAATGTATGCAAACGAGCATAAAAAGCTTTATTTCAAATTCACCCACGCAGAGATATACGTGTGTGTGTGTGCACATGTGGGGTGTGTACGTGCGTGTGTTGGGCCTTTCGCTTGGTTCACCCCCTGCTCAGATATATATCAAATATTTCCTGCATGCGTTCACAAAAATAATTTCTTTCGCACATTTTCTTACGAATCAAATTATGGGCCACCTATGCCTGTGTGTGTGTGCTTAAGTGTGTTCGTGTCTGTATGTGTGTGTGTGTTTGGGTTTATTATGAAAATGCCACGAATTACTCGCGTATAAAAGTCATCATTAATTTCTCTCAGACGCTTTTTCCTGACAATCATTTTGGAATTTATGCGCTCATTCATGCGAGACGGCGGCTGGGGCTGGGGCCAAAGCTGCTGCATGACAGGCGGCTGCCAATCGTGATGCTGCCACGCCCACCGCTGTCGCTGGCTGATGCGCTAGCAGTTTTCAGACCGCGCCTTTACCTCCAGCATTTGCGTTCGCTTCATTTTTACTTTTTTTTTTTACGAGTTCATCAAAGTTGTGGTCGATTTTAAAGATGCCGTCATGTGACAAGGATAAACAAGGTCATAAAAATCCGTCGGGGCGTACGCAGCGAGTGCGTTAAATGCGCCAGAGACACTGGCACAGATTGGCAATGCATCACCCGGGCAACAAAGGCGCAGGAGCTGCACGAACAATGGCTGAGGCATTTATTATGCATACGCCCCGTAGTGCATATTTGTTGCGTGATAAAGTCGGTTAATAGTCGCATGAATAAAACATGGCCAAAAACCAGACAAAATGATCTCGCTGCCGCCAGCCACGTGTGAATGCCAGTTTCGGTTTTCCGGCTCCCCTTTGTTTGTTTTTGTTTGGCTGTCGTTGCAATCCAATGAAAATTAAACTAAACGTCTTCAGAGAACTGTTTGAATGCGGCACAAACTAATTTACTTGTCAGTTTTAATTATAGTGAGCTATTAAGTGACGCGTAACACAAAGAGGAGGAGGGAGAAAGAGAGAGAGAGAGAGAGAGAGAGAGACATGTGTGGCCAGTGGCATATTATTAGGCCATATAAATTCATGTCAGTCGAGTTTCGCTTTAATTAACTTTCATGTTGGTATTAGCCATTTTGTCTATGCGAGTCTAAAATGCTTTGCCACCCACAGCGCTCTATCTATCTATCTCCCTCTATCTCCCTGTGCTGCCACATGTGGCACATTGTCATGCTCAAGTTTTGATCTACTTGTTGTTGTTGCTGTTGTTGTACAATGGAATTTCCCAAAAGCTAATTGGACGCCCGAAAACAATGCCTGACAGGACACTTGGCCAATTTGACTTGTGCGTGTGTGTGTGTGTGTGTGTGTGCGTGGGTTTGGGCATGTATGTGGCTATTTGGACATGCGAGGACCAGAAATTAATTCGCAATTTGAGCTTTGTCCAAAATCCGATAAATCGCTCAAGTGCCAAGCATAGCCATGCCACAGTAGTTCGTTCAAAAATTTGCAATTTGCCTCCGAACTTGTTGCAGCTGCTGTTTGGCTTTGTTTTCGATCAATTATGAAACGCAATAATATCGACTATGCCCAACTGCACTCTACTTTTGGCTATTTTCGAGTACATGGCACTCTGGCTATGTTTACTTTAACTTAACTCGTTTGCCAACAATGGCCAAAGTTTTTGTGTTTGACTTGGGCAAAGTTTTGATTTGCCTAATACCAACTGAAAATCTTAGCCAAGTGCTGCTCACTCGATTTGCAATTAAATTGTAGAATAAGGGCCATGAGTTGCTGCTGGAGAGGGCGCCGACTAAATCAACTGTGTTGTAAAAGTTCAGGCATGGCTGGCTTCAGTAGGCGCACCGGAAACGGAAGTGATTTTTGTTGTTGCTGCCTGGCGGCCACTGCTGCGTGCTGCTGCCTGATGGAATGTACACATAATATTTACTCAACGCTTTCATTTCGGGTTTTGATTTCTGTTTGAAATGCATAAAAAATTCATAGCAATTCAGTGGCCACTAAAAGCGAAACACGTCGAAACGAGCGCCACTTAAAGGTCCAGAATGGAAAGGAAAAAATTATTATTTTACGCTCAATAAAATGTCATTCGAAATGTGTGTTTTGTTTATGTTTATTTGCCGCTGTCGCCTGCTGCTATTGGCGACAAATAAGATATGCATGCGAGTAATGAAGGTCATATCAGCATCATCATCATCATTATCATCATGAGCATGTATTCAATTTCGCATGAAAATGCGAGAGGGTGTTAAATCGAGTGCACTACAAATATGTGAAAGCGAAAACGTTTTAAGCAAGTGTTACGGCTTTAATGAAGGCGCTGCCATTCCATTCCACTGCCAGCATAAATTTAAACAAAAGCCAAGTGCATTTATTTATTTTTGAGCATATTCGCCTACAGCTGTGCAATTGTACTTCACATAATAAAGTTCTCGCAGCAGGCAAAAACCCAGTTACCATTTTTTCCGCCTTCCATTCCTGCCGTAAGTGCATTTCTTGCTGTCTGGCAGAAATGTTTTCTGGCGTATTTATAAAAAAAAAAAGAAAAAACGGGATACAATGCAGCAACACGGATGCAACTGGAGCTGCTGCTGCTGCTTGTGCTGCTGCCCATGCTGCTGAGCCTGACGCCTGAGATATGACCCGGCATTTAGCCTTCACTATATTTTTAGCTCATCCTTGGCAGCGGCAGCTATTAAACCATGAGCTCTTAACTAGCTCGTGGGCTGCCGTTACACGACGCTCTGAGGGACAGCAGCAATTAGAGGTGAGGGTAAAGCAATTGGATATGCTCAGATGAGCTCGCTAATAAATGCAAATCAAGCTGCTATTCAGTTTTATTTCTTTCTTTATTAGGGATTAGAATTAACTAGTTCATTCGATATAAATACCAAATTTTATGACTCTGGTAGCCCGCTGATTAGTTGAGTACATTTTGGCAGGGCATCAACGCTCAATAAAAGGTGCCATTGACTGAAAACGAATCGATATACCCTATCGATCGAGTGCCTAGTGCCGAAGTAGAAGCAGAAGTGCAGACAATAAAATGAAACGCTGACTGGGCAAAAGCCCTCGTCTGGCAAAAACTAATTAAATACGTATTGATGCATGAGCATCACGTCGGAGACGGCGACAGCGACAGCGACGTGGACTTACAGGTCACCTGTGCCGCTTAATGTACAAACAAAATGGCGTAAATGTTGTTGCTGTGCATACTAATTGCAGCAGACAGCGACGGCAAGGACAAACACTTTGACAAAATTGCCCATTTCTCTGCGAGAGAGCAGGAGTCGGGGTGGGCGTAGAACTAGGCGTAGAAGTGGGAGCAAACCTCAGCCAGAGTAGAAGCAACAAGCGTAGAAGTCACATCAGTCTGCTCAAGGACTCGTACGCTGTCTTTGTGATACCCTTGCGTGTGTGTGTGTGTGTGTGTGTGAGTGTGTGACACGACGTGTATTTGTGACATTGACTGAGAGACCCAGTTCTGGCTAACCGGCTGCCTAGCTGATGGGCTGGCTGACTGGCTTGGCCAAGTCGTCCTTGCCCCGCCAAACAACAAACTGTTGCTTCTCAGCTGTTTGGCCCCTATTGCCCCAATGTCTTGTGTTGCCCCTGCGCAGCGCATGCGCTCTACGCACTTTTAGTACACTTGCCGCCGGGCCTGGGCCATGGCAGTGGCCCCAGTTCGCGCAACAGTTTGGGGCATTCTTATGCTCCATTTTGGGACATTTGGCTAGCTGTTGCTTCGCGCCGTCGAGTCGAGGCGAGTCGAGCACGCCGCCGATTGCGAGTCGCGAGTCTCCGTCCGTGCTAGACTCGAGTCTCGACTCAGTCTGTTTGGGGACTTCACTGCGTGCGAACGTGCGAGCAATCTAAACGCGTCTAACAAGTAGAAAACCACGCCGTACACTTCGAACAAAAACATACAGGTATACTAATATGGGGTATAAAACGCACGTATGATGTATACACCTGGTACATAAGACACACACGCACACACACGCACTCACGCATACAGATTCACTTATATATAACTGGCATCTTATATGCATGTGCGTGTGTGTGTGTGTGTGTGTAAGCTGCATATAAAAACGCGTTTAATTAATGTAAAAGTGTCGCTGTTGTTACCTTCTTTGTGGGCCATTATAAGGGCAGCAATGGATACTTAGAGACACTTACTCAGTGCGCCAGTTGACGAGATGTTTGCCCTGTTCGCTGTCTGCAAAACTCATGGCCATTATTGTGCCATTCGCATTTCATGTGCCTCTTATAAAGTGCTAAAAATTGATTTTGCAACAAAAAAATAATAATCGTAATAAAAATGTGTCAAATAATATAATTTACCCGCAGTGATTTATTGCATATTGTTTTCGCATTTTTTTTTTATATAAATGTAATTTTTTTATTACTTTGCAGTGAGCCGAAACGGTTTTGTTAAACTCACAAATATCACGTATACGACCAGTGTTGCAGGTGAGCCATGAACATAAAGCTATTGCAATATATAAGAAGCATCGATGCAATTAGTTTGAATCAAGCTGAGATTTAATTTAATTAAAATGCACTGTTTCCGTTAATTAATCGTAGTTAAATTTTATTTGGGAATTCCATGAATATTCAAGCAAATAGTGATTCCGTTGATGGAAGCTGAACAATATTTGATTATTATAAGTGAATGAATAAAATATATTCGCCATTCAGGCACAAAACATATGTGTGCAAATAACCATTTAATGCTATGTAGTTCGTCAAGTGTAAACACATTTGCACAATTGTTTAGCAAATAGTTGAGCGAAGTTTCAATCATTTTTATTGTATTTCCAGCTGAAGACAAAGTTTCAATCTATTTTAAATTAAATTGAATGCAGTCCTGCTGGCTCGCTTGATTTGCAGCAAGCAACGTCAGAGTGCTTTAGAAGTGCAGCTCGATAAATATAATAACAAAGGAAAACAAATTGTAGGAAAATCGCTTGACCCCATTTCCCACTCAGCTATCAGCGTTTGACCAGCAGCGGAACATAAAATATATAATATATATATTCATATTTATAATATATAGGAAAATAGTTTTTCCTATTTTAATTTTTTATGCAGTTCGCTGCTGCATCATTATTATTTTTTGTATTTTGTTGCGCAAAACCTATGCAAATGCGTGCTTATAACTTTCTTTAGCACTCACGGAATTATAAGTTATAAAGCGTAAGTAGGAAAGAGAGAATGAAAGGAAAATAGAGAGAGAGAGAGAGGGTAGCACAAAATGCCCGGAAAACTTGAACATGTTGCCAATTTTTAAGCGATTTTAAATAGCTGTTGCAGCTGCTTTCGAGTGTCGTTAAATTATATTTTATTTTTAGTCGAACAAAATGTGAGCTGTGGCAGGGCATAATTTGTAATTCCCTTTGCCAAGGCAACAAAAGCCAGCGCTACCATTCTGGAGTGTGTGGAGGGTGGGTGCGCGCCGGGGCTGCAATTTAAAATAATTTCCTCTGCTGCCCTAAATGGCATTAAGCATTAAGTCATTTTGAGGGCAGGCAAAACTTACAGCCAACAACACAATCAACTTGGGTTTATGCGTGTGTGAGTGTGTGTGTGTGTGTGCGTGACTGTGTGTGAATGACTTTGCTGCCATTGTGGCATATGCGGTTGTAAGCTCTGCTGCCTTAATAGCATTGCACATTTATGCATATAATTGAGTCCCAAACAAGACGACAAACTCTTTTGTTGTTGTCATTGTTCTTGTTATTGTTATTTTTGTTATTGTTATGGCATGCTTCAACTTTCTTACTTGAACTTTGCTCCGCATGTGCTTTTCAAGAAGCAGCAGAAGAAAATCGTTGCTCTGTGTCTGGCATGTCTTAATGTTTAACTAACATAATAAAATATCAAAGAAATCAAGCTAATTTGTATAAATATTTTCACAATAAATACGCTTTACGCGTGTGTTTGTTTGTCTCTCAGAAACAGACGCAGTCTATCCGCCGTAACGCCTTTTGACCTTCAAATAAAAGTTGCTGAAAATTTGATGACATATTTTCGTATGTTTTGTATTTCGGGGCACAACCTATTTAATATTCACATGTTGACGCTGCACGCAATGGACACACCCAGGATCCACATTTTATTTTATATATATATACATATATATATGTTTTTTTTTTCCATAGTGCTTCAATACGTTAGCCACCTACAAATGCAGTAAATGAATATCCATCACGTTGGCAACAGCGCGCAATTAGCGACTGACACGCGCTCAATGTCGCGTTGCACGATTGGTTGTTGCAACAACAGCAACAGAAGCAACAGTCCATTTGCCACATTTTTGTCATGTTCAATTGGGCAACTGCAGTAATTTGCATTTGTTGATTTTGTCTCTTTCTCTCGCGGCGCTGCGCAGCATAAAATTTAATTTTGTACGGCGAAATTTCAGTGGAAGCGCCACAAAGCGAAGTGAGGCCACTCTGATGAATTATAAATATGACAGCATCATTTGTGGTGCAAATTTAATTAAATCAGTTTATTTTTAGCTTGCTATCAAATGTTCGCAGTGAATTGCGGGCACAAAGGTTTAAAAAGTGTTTAAATTTGAGTGAAAACAGAGCGAAATGTTCTGTTGTAAATGTGATATATAAAATTATGATAATTCACAATGAAACTGCATGTTATGAATAATAAAACTTTTTGTTTATCAAATAATCTAAAGCGCTTAGTAGAATATTAATCAAAATTCAAATCTAAATACATTTGCTTAAATTAAAAGCTATCGATTAAAACATGATTAAATGTGTTGCCTATCGATATTTATGAAACACTAGTGAAGGTCAACTGGATATGATTTTCTAAGAATATTCGACTTTGATTTAATACGAATTTCATGAAATAACTAACTAAATGCTACCAAATATTTAATTATGGCAAAACAAGCAAATTAAGAAATCTGCAGAAAATGTTAAATGTTGACTTTAATATCTTAAGAAAAAGCTAAGATGTGTTTAGTGCTGCGATAATTAATATCATTTACGCCATATGCTTGGCTAAATTGAAATTCATATAGCGTGTGCACTAATAACCAATTAAATTAAATTTTATGCATGACAGTCTTTGAGGATTCAGGAAAACAACAACGTGAGCAAGAACAGCAACAGCAGCAGCAGCAGCAGCAGGAGCCGGCTTAAGCATGACGACGCACCTCAGCCGCTACGCAATAGGCGTGGGCGCAGGCGAGGATTGGGGCGTGACCCGTGTCATGTTATTGAGTTGCTGTTAAAGCTGCTAAATACCCAGAGAGCTGAGCTAAGAAACGGAGCACTTATTGAAAACTGATTACACAGGCGCAGGAAAAGGCACCGGTGCTGGCAAGCAAACATATTAAGACATTGAGCCACTGAGCCAGTGAGCCACCGAGTCAGTGGGCCACAGAGCCAGGGCGCCACTGTGAGCAAGTGAAGCGCACGGAATGGAAGTTGACGCATATTGCCTGGCAATTAAGCCGTACAGCTAAACAGATTGTGGCCACGCACGCGGAAGAGCAGCAAGCAATAAACAAGAAACGTAACCAACTGTTGGCTAATACTTAAGCTGAGATGGTCAACGGGAAAACATGTGTTTTTTTTTTTTTTAGTTTAGTTTTGGGATTAGTTTTGCGTGAGTTTAAGTCACAAACGGCTGCATGTGGCTGCTTAATTAGCTTTGCTTTAAGCTCTGCTTTGTTCTACCTAATTTCATTTATTTAGCGCGCAACAGCAACTACATTCAGAACCTATAATTATGCCACGATTGTTGCTGCTGGCTGTTCGCTGCTGTTGTTGTTGTTGCTTTCTGCCTGCAGTTAAAAGCAATTCAATTATGGCAGCCCGTCTGCAACACTTGACTAAATGCTCGAGCAGGTTTTGCATAGCACACAAACGAGTGCCCACACACACATAAACGCATTTATATACATATATCTGTATAGATTAACTGTGTGCGGCATACACAAAGCGAATGCCATTCAATTTTCAAGTGCATACTACGGGGAATAACTAAACAAATTACGCAAAAGATTTAATTAAGCAGCCGTAATGCCGGCAGTGGCGCAGTCAGGTCAAAGGCTTGCCCCAAGCCACCCAGCAACATCAGCAACAGATAAAGCGCCACCCGCATTCATAGCCGCACCCACAACATCGCGTCAATGCGCGTTGCGGCACGTTTCACGTGGCGTATGCGTAATATGCAAATGTACGCTCACTTGCCGCTGTCACAATGAGTTAGCCAGGCTTGCCACGCCGCAGTTGCGTCGCTGTCTTCGCCATGATACAGCTACCCAACTAGCCAGCTAGCGTTTGCTTGGGATATGTGGCCCCAATGTCTAAATGTCGAAATGTCTAACTGCCGGCTGCTCATGGCTGACAAGTGTTCGAAGTGGAACCCTTATCAATTGTATTATATTACGCAAGCCTCAGCAAGCAAGCCAGCAAGAGAGACGACAATACGTTGAGCTCCATTTGACAATGGGCAACTCGGGCGAGTCGCTCTTGAGTGGAGATAATTAACAATGCAGCAGCCCGGCTTTGACCTATGCTGCGTATACGTAATGCCTGATGACAGTTCTCGGTCGCAGAATCAAACGAACTGAGCTCCTTTGCTCTGGCCCCCTCCATGGAAGAGTAGTCTGTCCCATTTGTGCATTTGTTATGCTTATGACTGCTTATTGCGGTCGTTAAACGTATATGAAAGTCACATACATATGTGTACAGACACCGTTCGCTCTGCTTGCGAGTGGGGGACTCTGTGGGGCTTGTCGAGGGTCGTCCTCTGACTAGGGGCTAAATTTATTTATGTACTTTCAGCTGATTTAATCAGACATTAAAGCACTTTTGAGTATGAGGAACATATTGAAGCTTGTTCACTATAGAATAGAGAGAATATAAGAGAGAAGAGAGAGGAGACAAAGAAGAATAGATTTGAGAAGAGAAGATGAAAGAGAGAAGGATATTATAGAAAAGCAAATGGAGAAGTTAAACGAGAGAAGACGAAGAAAGATGGGAGGCATTAGATAGAAGATGGCAAATAGAAGAGAGAAGGCATGCAAAGCCAATAATAAGCTAAGAACTTCGGGCTGATGCTAAGATATTAAAGCTGTAAAGATATTCCTTGGCAGAGAGGATCGCTTATGCCTTAAGTAAGAGAGTTTGTTTAATAATATACGGCTTTTGTGCTGATTCAAGGCAATTCAAGGGAATTTTTAAAGCTGTTTTGCCTGGAATATTTTATTTTTCACAGCAACAGAGCCCAGGCTACGTAGAACAAAGGCTGTTGCTATAGCTATCGCATATGTCTATAATCTTCCCAACTGGCGCACATATACATATGTGTGTGTGTGTGTGTAAGAAGAAGAGCGCACAACTGACAGAGGCGACCGTTTATCAGGCGCTTCTTTTGTCCTTTTTGCCAAGGCGCACAATAAATGAGGCAAAAGCAAACAAAATATGTGCCAGACTGGCTCGCACAACTATGGCTGTTGTTTTTAACGGTTTGTGTGGTTGTGTTGAGTGTGTGCCAGAGTGTGAGTGTGTGTGTGTCTGAAAGGACCATCACTTTTTTTTTAATTGAGACATCAGTGCTCTGTTGCTCGTCAGAGTCTACGTTTATTTTGGACTTTGTGTGCTTTCTGTGTCTGCTTGTAGGTACATACATATGTGTGTGCGTTTGTGTATGGGTGTGTGCTGTGTTTTTCTTCAGTTAGCGCTAAGCAACGTTTGTTACATATTGTTGTTGCCTTTGCTGCTGCCTATCTTCGTTTAGCTTTGGGCTAAAAATATTAAACTCACAAAGCATTAGATACACACAATATTAGGCATATATATAGGGCAGCCTGTTTGTATGTTTAAGTGTGTGTAAATGTGTGTGCTCGTGTATTTATATATGCCAAATTGTCAAATATAACAACAACGGCTACAATGGCAACGCACACAATAAAAGCGAAAATAATTTTCGCGCTTTGTGCCTTTTACGTTCGTTCGCTCAGTTTTGTTAACATTTCGCTTTCATCATTTCATTTTGGGCTGCTGTGTGCCTCTGTGTACGTGCATGTTTGTGTGGGTGTGTGTGTGTGTGTGTAAATCAATAAAAGTGACCCACTGTGTGTGTCCTCTTCTGCGGCTCACCTTGGCAACTTGCCCGTCGCTGTTTCGCATTTGGCATTTCCCATTTCGCGTTCGCCTTTTCTCTCCTTTTGAGCCGCTTCGATTTGTTGCGTGTTCGCATTTACCAAATTTAAATTCAAATTCAAATCCGAGTTCAGATTTTAGTTTGAATTTACGCTAATTTCGACATTGACATTCATTGCCATTTATCATCATAATGATAATGGCGACGCCGTGCAGCTGTGGGCCTGTGTAAACAATTTCTGCACTGATTAAAGACCATCTCCGGTGGCTGAACACGCAATGAGAGCGTTAATTTTTCACTGTGCCATGCTGCCCGAAATAAAGGACTCGATTTTCATTGTTTATCAGCCTCGGTCTTTGCTTCAGTTCATGAATTTTAATTGGACGCGCCAGTCTGTGCTTAAATTCATGTGGAAAATGTGCCAAAAGTTTCACTGACGAATGTTTATATATATGTACATATATACATACATATATATGCATGCATTTGAATCCTACAAAGCGAAAAGCAAACTCTTGAAAATTGCTTTGTTTTCAAGGCCATGCTTCCACTATAACCTTTGATTAGTCTAGCTGAAATTTAACTGTTGCCGGTTCGTTACAGTGCGCTTTAAAAGTAAATTACGGACTGACCATTAGAGCTTGCTCCTATTCGGGGCGCCATGCATGAGTCGAGCTTTCCAATTAGTCAATTGGGATAACCAAATAAAATCTCTGTTCATATAATCAGAGATTTTGGGAGTAGAGAGTTTTAGAAGAGAGTTGGATATCTTTTATAAATAAAATATATGAATATATATTTCATTCAAGGTCTCTTTGCAGCAAGGCCTTCTTCATTAATAAATACGTATCTCTTTTTTTCTCTACCGTATATATTTATTCTGTCTCCCTCTATTTCTCGTTATATATGTATGTATATCTACTTCTCTGTTAGTTGCTCTGCCTCTCCCTTTCTCAGTATTAATTTCCCCACTCTGTCTCTCTCTCTCCTATATCTGTGTAAGCTCTCTTCCCCTCTATCTTATTATGTCTGTCCATTTCTACCTCCCCATCCCACACACTTTGCAATTTATCTTCATAAAAGTTGATATACATTTCGGTTTAGCTGGAAGTTAAGTTATCATAAAATTAATAATAAAATTTAAATTTCTAAGGACTTAGTTGGCATTTGCCTGGCTTTTATGTAAAAACCCAATTGGCTTTCCAGCTTACCGACTGAACTGAACCCTATGCAGATGTAATCAACGTGAATACACGTTGTGGGTTTATTGATTCACCGTTTGAAGTTCAACACTCGCTTATGGCCTATAAATTTTTAAGCCAAATTCAACTTATGCTCATTGGATCCGGCTTTAAGCTTCAACTGCTGACCTAGTAACTTGTCTTGGAGGCTGTCGTCTGTCTCTTTCCCGCATCCTCTCGTGCCCAGCCTCAATGTCTGTGTGTCAGCCCCTGTGAGTGCTTTTAGGCGCTTCTCTGAGCGAACTGCTGTCTCATATTTTATTTATTTAGCCATGAAGTACAAATGAAACGCAATGGCCAGAAGCAAAAGCACCAAATATTTGTACTAAATAGTTTAACGTACGCTCTGAAATTTATTTTGGCTACGTTGCCCTCTGCTCTCTGCCCTCTGCTCTTTGCCCCCTGCCAGCTGGCAGTTGCTTTTCAAATTGCCAAAGTCTTCCCAAGTCAATTTGTGGCCATCATAGGAGCTCAGACGCTCTGACGGATGCTCAGCTGCTCAACTACTCGGAGCAAATACAAACGTGTGCACAGAGGGCGCAGAGTGTTTGCACAGTGACTGCAAAAAGTAAACTACCTCACGTATTTACAGTGAGCAACTTTTGACACATTGCATGGCATTTAATTTCAATTTGGCCAATTGGAAAATGGAAATGCAAATGCGTTAAGTACACATGAAAATAAATACATACATATCAAATACAATTTTTTACTTTTAAAGCAATTAATAAAGAGATAATGAGCTTAAGCATATTTTCATAAAATTATGAACCAAATAACATACACACACACACACACATACACTGGCACACATGCTAGCACACACACACATACAAAGAGGCACAGACCCACACGGACTCTGACACTCAATTTGAATGGCGCTCAGAGCTCATTTAACTTTTTAATTGTGCAGTTTTGTGTGAAGCTGGCGGAAGAATGAGATGAAAAACGAAAATAAATGTAAGATAAAAGTCAGACCGGCAATAAGCGCATTAATTGCCAGTGCAAAATAAAGTGCCAAGTGCTGCAAAACAACCATTGCCAGGCCTATCAAATACCTGGTATATATATTTACGGAAAAGCCCACAATTTAAAAAGATTCATTACCATAAAAGGGAATGTTAAAGTGAATCGCGCTTAATATATGTCAACGTACAGGGTAAATCAAGTGCCAAGGGTGTAGCCAAGTGCAGCTTCAGTTTAATTTCAATATCGATATCAGTTTAGGCAATTAAAGTATCGATAGCTTTGCATTTAAGGGCTGGTAAAGGCTTTAATATGTTCGAGTTTTATTTATATTCTGCTATCGGGAGCAGTCGAATTAACAATATACCCCACTATACAAAAATGCAACAGGGTATTTCAATTGGTTGTCGAGCAGCTGCGCTGACGGGTGAGCGCGCGTCGCTGGCCCAGCGGTGCGTTGTGCCTGGCGCTTGGTGGGGCATGTGAAGTGACCGCAATTAAAAGCATATTTTGTGTTTCTCTCCCTCTCCCTCTCCCTCTCTCTCTCTCTTTATTTACAGCACATCGGCAGTAGACGGCGGCTTGAGCTTTAGTTATAACACAGCTGGCTGTTTGGGGCATTGGATCCGGAAGCGGAAGTGCTCATAGTTGGCTGGCGGTGTATTGTGCGGGCAGCAGCAACACGGCAACAACGGCGGCCAGAATTTTTTCACGTTTGGATAGTGTCGAGGAGGTGCAACGCAGTCGCAGTGGCAGCGCTGTTGGAATAACGCCCGGCGGTGGTGCAGTGGCAGCGGCAGCGGCAGCGGTGGCAGCGGGTTCACCAGCCAGAACCGGCGGTGGGGGAGTGGGCGCGGGCTTGGGCAATGCGGCAGGAGCGCGTAATCGCAGCGCCAGCACAATACTCGAGCTCAGTCAGAGCCAACTAGGAGCGCATACGCGCAAGTATTCCAGCGGCGGCGGCGCAGCACTTCTCGCTGGCGATGTGAATGGGTACGGAGACAACGCGTCAACTGCGAAATGCGATACATTTAATGGCGTTGGAGCGAGTGCAGGTGCTGGTGCTGGTGCAGGTGCAGGTGTAGGTGTCAGTGTCGTTGGCGGTTCAGGTGTCGGTGTCGGTGTCGGTGGAGGAGCCGGTGCGGCAAGTAGAGCTGCACCGCAGGATAGAAGCTCACTCGGATCAGTAAATGTGCCAGTCACAACAGTCAGCAGCTTGGGAATAACTCTGCGCGAACGTTTGTCCATCAGCGGCGCATCATCGGGTAACGAGTCAGGCGTTGCGGCTAGTGCGGGCGGCGGAGCTGGTGGCTCAGCGCCAACAATAGGCGGCAGCAGCAATACAAGTGTGCCACACTGCAAGCGACAGGGCAGCTTCTCGAATGTATTCTCAAAGCTAATCGATGGTATGCCCGCTGGCACAATGTTCGCTAAGTTCAAAAGCGCCAACGTGGCGGCCTCCACATCCGTGCAGAATGTCGCCGATGGCAATCCCATTACGCAGTACTTTGAGATTGGCAAGCCGGTGGCCTGTGCCGGCCCAGAGCTCGTCTGGCGCATACACGATGGATATCGCAAGAGTGACAACAAGGTGAGTGCTTCAAACAAAAAACTGTAGCGAAGCTAACTGCCAGTTCTCTTACCATCTATCACGCTTTCTCTCCCTCTCTCTCTACTTCTCTTCTCTTCTGTCTCTGTAGGAATGTTCGATTTTTATATTTGAGAAAAAAGTGGCAGAGAAACTGCACAAGCCGCGTCGCAAGGAGACCATTACAGAGTTGCTAAAAAGCTCGGTAAAGACATTGGAACGCTTTCGTCATCCCCGGGTGAGTATGCCCTTAATTTATGTTATTTTTGTAGCTATCCCAATGTAACTACCATCGAATAAATAGCTATATATATATTCAAGTTCCTCATTAATAACTCGTATGGATAAAGCTTTTATTGAGTTTAAGGAAAATATGCAAAATATGTGCAAGGAATTTCACAAAATATTTGCAGCTCATAAATTACGAGGCATCAGAAAACAAGTAAACTGACTCTAGTTGAGGATGAGGCACCAGAGGATACTCATTGAGCAGCTGTTTGTTGATGAGCCATTGAAAATTGAGCCTGATCTGTGGAGGACTTGGATAGTAGAACTTCATGTACTTCAAATTGAAAATGTGAAGATGCACTAATTGCGAATTGTAAACGTATAGACAGCCAAACAGACTCGACATTTGATGCTGACTCAGAATTACTTTAAGAGTTTAACAGATTAAGAAGCTTATATACCATATTAAAGCCACTCTCAATACTTGTGTCATTTAAGCCATGTTTATACATGACTTTCTAGCCGCTTTAACTTGCTCATATTTTTGCCTATCTCTCTCCTATGTGTCTCACATGAAACTCTCTTTTCGCAGATACTTCAAATCTATCACACTGTAGAGGAAAGTGCGGACACGCTGGCCTTTGCTGCTGAGCCCATTTTCGCCAGCCTTTCAAATGTGCTGGCCTTTCATGTGAGTTGGCTTTTTTTTTTTTTTGTTCTTGTTGTTGTTTTCATTTTTGGTTCCGTTCACAGTTTTCAGTTGAGTTCAGTGCGGTTCGGTCAGGTGAGGTGGGGTTAGGCACTCTCGCTTTTCGGTAGCTGGCCAACAGGATATGCAATTTGCGTTGTCGCCCGCTGCTCTATTGTGTTTTAGGCTCTCTGCCTTTTGCTGCCAGCTGCTTCAATCAATGGTTGCTGTTGTTGTTGTTGTTGTTGCTGGTAGCAACAAGGTTGTTGCTGCTGTTGCTGTGGTTGTTGCTGTTGTTCTTTTTGCGTACGCTTAAAGTTTCGTATGGCAGCCAGTCAACTGCATAGTTTGGCTTTTGGTTCAAGTGCCAGGCAGCACAGCAATGTGAGCTATGCATAACACATACACACACACACACACACACACACACTCACACCCAACATGTATGTATACTAAGTCACCAATACAACTAAATCGAATTACAGTGCGTGCTAGCAAAGTTTACGTTGTGGAGATTGAGTCAATAAAATGATTCGTTTCGCTAGCGTAGTTCTGAAATTGATACACACATATAAGCACACCCACACACACACACACACACACACACACACACAGGTGGTAGCAAGAGTAAAGTGCTTTGTTTTCAGCTAGAAGAAGCCAACAAAGCTCCAGACAATATTTTAGTTTATTGAGGTGCACACAGCAAGGGCAGCAACAATCGAAAGAGAAACAAAATTCGAATCGAGTTAAATTACATTGAAAATTGCATGGGTACAAAGCCAAATTGTTTTACAGAATAAACAATATGTGCTGGAATAATAATGAAAGGAAAGCAGAAAAGTCACAGTTTATGGAACTATTTGTACTCGTGGAACATGGCAAGCGGAGAACAAAGGAGAGCACGAGGCGACCTTTTAAAGCCATGCCTATTGAAATTATAACTCAGCACAAATTCTTTACTTAATCTCTGTTCGGCAGATATGCTAGAGTTTTTTTTTGGCTTTTGTTTTTGTTTTTTGCTACTCCTTAATGGCTTTATTGTCTGCAAAGTTTATGACTTCATGACATAGTTATTTTTCCCGCTGGGAGTCGGCGAGCAAAGTGAAAAGAAAAATGCGAGAAAAATTGAAAAAGCAATTGCCATAAAATGCAAGCAGAGCTTTCTTTTCGTATGCTATATATTTTTTTTTTTTTTGGGATTTTATTTTATACGTGTCTGCCAATTCTTATGCGCCACGCTGTCTTGCAGGAGTCGAAAACGTATGAGAATGCCAGCGTGGCACCCGCAGCAGGTGGCGGGCCGGCGCAGGCACAGCCCGCTGCTGGGGCACAGCCGCAACGGCCGGCGCATGCAAAGGAGTACAATTTCTTGGATATGGAGCTGAAATATGGATTCTTGCAGGTAAACCAAACAACGGGTGTGCATGTGTGTGTGCAGTTGACTCTATAACAGAGTGTTTCTCTGTGGCGTCTCGTTTGCAGCTAACAGAGGCTTTGTCCTATTTGCACTATTCCGGTCACGTAATTCATCGAAATGTGTGTCCATCCTCTATACTAATAACCAAACGGGGCATTTGGAAGCTGGCGGGCATGGAGTATGTGGGTAAGTGTAGCAGCACATTTCAATTGAAACGAATGCCACTCTGGCCACTCGATTTGTATTCATAATGCCCATTGTTGTTATGTTATTCTTGCCTTGCAGAAAGAATGAATGAGACTGATTTGAATAGCTCAATTCCGTGCCCGCCGTGGAGCAACAGGGTATCAAAGATGGCCCAGCCCAATCTCGACTTTATGGGTAAACAAAACGTGGCCACTTCAAAGCTGCATCAAATCCCTTCCCCCTTCTCTCTAAATCCCTAACTCTCCTACTTTCGTTCGTTTAGCACCCGAAACGCAGACCAGCTCCAAGTGCAGCCTGCTCAGCGATATGTTCTCCCTGGGCATGGTCATCTGCGCGGTGTACAACAATGGACGGCCACTCATACAGGCGGGCAACTCTACGTCCAACTACGCCAAGCAACTGGAGACGGTAAGAGAGTGATTCATTCGCTCAGCTTCCACTGGGCGCTCTCAGGCCAAATTAATTTGCTGCTGCTGCCCGCGGCCAGATCTGAAGCCAAGTGGCAATTGCTGTGGCTGGCAAAAGTTTTGCGCCGCTTGTGTTTGCGAGCTGTAATTAGATTCGGCGCTTTGTCAAATGCAAATGTAATCAAAAGTCCACTTGAAACTCTAATTGTTCAGCCAGGTGCTGAAGCTGAAGCTGATGCTGATGCTGATGCTGATGCCGATGCCGATGCTGCAGCTGCCTCGGGCCATGTCATTAAAAGTTTTGGCCCCATTCAGTCAGACTTCAAGTGTTTGCCTTCAATGTTGCGGCCAAGCAGTATTATTATATGTACTTTAATTTTCTGTTTTATTTGATTTGTTTTTGCTATTTGGTCATCTGGCTGGACTTGTCATTCATCATACACCCTGCTCTATTCTGCTTCCAGCTGGATGACAATGTGCACAAGCTAATGCCGCGCCTGCCCATCGCTCTACAGGAGGCGACATCTCGCATGGCCAGCCGGGATCCGACAGCGCGACCCACCGCTCAGCTGCTGCAGTTGATCAAATACTTTATGTGAGTAGAGAACTAGCTAAATTAGCAACCCACTCCAGGTGCTTCAGGTCTCCGACTCTCAATACTGTTGCCTCTTCAGCAAATTAATTAACTTTTAACTAAACGCAGAGCAAGCAAAAGAAAAAGCGACAGCAATTTGCGCAGTTTTAGCAAAAGTTTTTTGTTTGAGTTTCAAATGAAATTGACACCTGTTAAAAACAGCTACTCACACCCACACACAGGCACATAGATACACAAACGCGCACACACACACACAGACAGAGGCAAACGTAAACAAGACACGCAATCTCTAAGCCAATTTGTACATGTAGCAAAATTGAATTGAAGCTTTTGCTTTTACCACACCAAGGTCTCATCAAGGAGCACACAGACTCCACCCACACCCACATACACAAAGAGAAAGAGAGAGATATACACACAAACACTTACACACACATATACCTTAATTACGTCTGTTTGGTAAATGAAAACGGTAATCAGGCTTGAAAGACACAATGCGCATCTCTTGAGCTGATTGTGAGTAGTGGCAAGCGTAGGAGTCGCCGCACTCGTCCCGCTCTAACCTCCTTTGCGGGTAGCATTGGATTTATGACGACAGCAGCTGCTAGGCAGACAGCCAAGGGCCGCGCACCTGCCCTGAGCGAAAAGCGCGGCAGCAAAGAACAAACTCGCAGATTAAACCACAGTGGGTCAGACCAGAGATTGGTAAAATCTAAACAGAAATAAGTAAATGCACGATAGTTGAGGGAGTTAACTTTTGAATATCGAATGTATTCGCACCATGCTATAAAGGCTTCAAGATTGACAAGGGTTTATTATGGCATCGACTCCTTATTCTAATAATCTTCAGAGATTTATATAGTTTGCACCACTGTGCTGTGTTTAGACAAACTGAACGTAACGGCTGTTGCGTCGGCTGCTGGGCTGGCAAAATCGGTTGCTTGGCAAAAAGTGAGTGGTGCACGCCCCTCTGCCGCCCTTCTGTCTGTCAGTCTGCTGCGTTGGCAGTCAGTTAGTCGCTTGTTGGCGGCACTTTGAAGTTCATTTATATGTTATCAGCGTATTCTTCGCTTTTTTTTTAGCTGCGTTTGCAAATAGCTCAAGTGGGACGCGACAACCAGTTTGCCAGGGCTGTCTGCGTGGGTTAAGCCAGCAGCAGCGGCAGGAGAGTCTTCGTGCTGATTATGTGGCCCATGGCTAATCAGCTGGGCAGCCAGGCGGACGGGCAGTGGGCAATTCTTTTAATGGCGCTTCGTGTGCAACGGGGCGCATACGCAATGTGATTTAAAGCCGCACTCCTGCTTAGCCAGGCGCATGCCGCAAGTTTCTCATTCCAGTTGCCATTGCACATAATTTAACTGGCTTTGACTTTTATGACCATTATACAATTACCCGCAACCGCCACGCTTCGCCGCTACGAACTGATGCTGGCTGTTCGCAAAATAAGTGCAAACAAGAAAAAATTCTATTGAATTTAGCTAATTTTTTGCTAATTAAACTTTAGCCAATTAGTTTTAGGCAGCCATGAAAATAAATGCAGATAAATGTTTCATATTTTAGCGGAGACAAAACATTTGCACACAAAATAACTAAAGCTCTCTGTATTCCAGCATAGATAAACAGATAAACTCTGTATAGTTATTTATTCATAAACCACAAATGTGCGAGGAATTAAACTGAAAATAAAAGTTGGCCTCTAGGAATGAAATGTCAAACAATTGAAACGATTGTATTTTATTTTTGAATTTAACTGTCAAATTCTGTGAATTCGCGAAATTAAAAAATCCTTTTGTTGCAATAGTTACAGGGTATATGCAGGGTATCTATATAGTATATTCGCCCAGTTGGGTGGCAATAAAATTTGAGCGAGTGCTAATAAAATTTGCTACATTCCGTATTTAATTTGTATGGGCTTTTCTTGTTGGCAGCGATCCGGCTATAAATGCGCTGAAATTCCTGGACGTGGTCAACATGAAGGACACGCAGCAGAAGTCACAGTTCTACAAGACCACCTTGATAGAGGCCATGCCGCTGATACCGCGCGTAAGTACCCATAAATTGTGCCAAAAAAGCCTGCGCTGCGCTATGAAAACGGAAACGGAAACGAAAACGGATGCTGGCCAGCTTGCGGACGCGTCAGCCATTTTGTGCTGACTGCTGACTGTTGACTGGTGACAGCTCGCTGTCTGCACTGTCTGTGAATGCATTCATCATTTATAGCGACAAGTTGAGCGCTTTACGAGCAATAGCAGCAGCAACAATTTGCAAATTACGAGCGCTTTTATGACAGCTGCAAAACTGTCCGCGTTCCCTTTGTCTTGCTGTCTCCCATTTGTGGCAGCAGCAGAGGCAATTGAGAAGCCATCGACCAGTTGCTAGTAGTAGCTGTAATCGTAGTAGTAGCGATTGCTTATTGTTTGCTCTCTACATTCCTCTTTGCAGAAACTTTGGTGGCAGAACCTGTGGCCCATGCTCAAGTCGGAGATTAACAATGGCGAGGTGCTCGCTGCTGTTCTGCAGCCGGTCATGCTTTTCGTCCAGGAGGCGACGCACGCCGAGTACGATGCCCTAATGTCGTCCACAATGAAGTGAGTGCCACGCGCTCATTAGACGCCCACACATCATCACACACACGCACTGTTACAAATACACACTCGTACATATTTTTAGACTCGCCTATACGACTTAGGCGAAGGCTTACCGCCTACCATTTAACTGTAAAGTAGCGCTGACCTTCTGTTATTGTTTGTGTGCTCCAGAGCTGTGGCTGCTCTGTCAGCTGAGGCTGCGGCTGCGGCTGCGGCTGCTGCTGTGGTCACCATCGATAGCTATTGGGCAGCCAAACAATGGAGCTCAGCTTTTGTCTCGCTGCTGAACAATTGAAAAACTTTTGTGACACTTTTTATTTAATTTTCATGGCGTTTTATTGCACGCGCCCACTTCCAGAGAGGGGGCGCTGCAGAGAGCGATAGACACTACACATCGCATAGACAAGCGGACGGCTCATATTGTAATTTATAGACCACAAGTTGTAGTTAAAGTTTCTGCCACGCAAAGTTTTGTTTTTGGGGCCAACTATGTCAGGACAATGCGCACCTTTTGTGCCCTCAACGCCGCTGGCGCGGCATACATAAATTAGTAAACCGCATGAGCACATCTGCTGCTGCTCCAGCTGCTGGGCAGAGCGAGGTGTTGTCGATAAAGTTGAAATGGATGGAAAGGCAAATGGAGTAAAATGGATTTTAGAGAGTTTAGTTTAGTCCTCTCAACGATTTCTTGTTTTTCAGCATGTAAAAGTTGAGCTTTTTGTAAATAATTTAGTTCGATAACAAGTTAAGAGAGCCGTAGAGTGCAGATCAAGTAGTTATTCAAACGGTTAAGCAGGGTATCAGTTAGTCACTCAACTAGACAGTTGTTGAATTGGAGCTAGTCAATCAATCAGTCAGTCAATCATGTAATGAGTGAATGTGCCTACTCGATAGCTATTCACACAAAACCATTTCGAATATATGTCTTAACATTTACAACACGCCAAACAGCCCTCGGGCCCACTCAAACATTTGACTAAGGCGATGGACAAAAAAAGTTTTTCCGACTGTTGTAAAACGCTTATTGACACTGCCAAAAAAGTTGCCAATAACAACTTTTCACCCACACACATACACAGCAAAGGTCCAGCTAGTGTGCAACAATAATGAAGCATTTATCTGGGCTCATTTTTTATACAAATAATAAATGAAACAGTCGGCAAACTTTTGTGCCCCATCAGATTAAGATATATGTTTGTATGTTGTATTGAGATGAGTATACAATGATTTGTGTATTTGCTTTGTCTGGCTATAAATAGGATTGTCTACAATACGCCAAAATCCATTCAGGCCAGCGTCACGATACTCGAGAACTTGCACTTGATAATTGAGAAGACGAAACCCGAGGATGTCACCACAGATATAATGCCGATGTTATTCTTTTCATTTGACGGATCCACAATACAAGTGCAGGTAAGCACAATCCGCAGACGTTGCCTTCGATTCACCTGCCACGCTATAGATATGCAAATTAGTTGGAGCAGGAGCCAGTCACACGCAGAGGAAGTGCAGAAGGGGGAGAGAGTGGGAGGTGTAGAATGGGTTGACAAGTCAACAGAGTTGGCAATTGCCTTAGCGTTGATTGCGTAATTACAGCAGAAATTTCTTAATTAACTGCGGCATAGAGATAGCTCTTCTTCTTCTTCTTCTTCTTCTAAGCAGCTCGGTTGCCACTTCAAATTTATTGCGAACGAAAGTAATTTTACCTTTTGCGCCTGAGCACCTCCGAGCACTAAAGACAAGGCCAGCCCAAACCAGGCCCGGCCCGGCCCGGCCAGGCCAATACAGTGTGCAGCACTCGAAACTCGAGCATTTAAAGTCGTCTGTAAATTGAAATGGAAACCACTTCTGCGGCATGCCAGACAGTACTTAAATCGAACAAGAATTTTCCCAATTTGTAATATTATAGATCTTAGCCAATTCCCTGCCCTCCCTCTAAACAACAATTTCTATCGCACAGAGTGCAGCTGTGGTGGCTGTGGGCAACGTATTCGATAGCATCGCCGAGCTCTCCATACGCCGCATGGTCTTGCCCAAGGTGAAGATGGTATTCGAGAAGAACATAACGGACCCCAAGATTGTGCAGAATGTGCTGATATGCATTGAGCGTGTCATGGATCGCATGGAGCGGGCTCAGGTGCGTATTAGCCTTAAATCACAACATTTAAGCTGGTCTAACAACAACTCGGCAGGTCATGGAGGAGGTGCTGCCGCTGCTGGCCAATGTGCGCATACCCGATCCAGATATTATCATGCGGACTGTGCGTAAGTACAAAACAAAAATACCCCTAGATATATTCAATTGATACTAACTGCACACAAAAAGTTAATAGAATTTTACAAGCACAGACACACAGAGAGACAGTGAGAGCGAGAGAGAGAGAGAGAGAGAGGGGGAGCGAGGTAGACATACGAACATACAATCAACGAGCGTTGCTATTGTGCCAATAAAAACTAATTAAATACCATAAAATTGAATCTCTGCCAACTGTGCGAGTGGGCAACGGCTTGCGGTTAAGCAATCTGAAATGGCTAAAATTACTTGAAAAATCCACTGGGTGGATGCTTGCGTAGAGAAACACTCAGTTAACCAAGCTTAATTGATTTTATGCAGCAGTCTATGCAGCTGTATTGAGTTTTCTGCTTGGAATACCTCCTAGCCAGGCCTATATGGGGCCAACATAAATTCCTATCATTTTCTCTCACAATTAAAGTCTTTTGTTCTTGCCCCCGAATGCATATGGAAAAAGTGTTTAGATGTTCATTTTGTAATTTCTTAAAAACACTCTTTAGAGAAATTTAAGATTAAGTAAACTTGAATGGCAAAAGAAATCCTTATAATATATTCATATTTCCCTAATGTACTGAACTCCATTCTCAACTTTATTCGTATAACATACATATATAGGTAACATTGTGTAAGAAATGATTTGATCGTATAATAATCATGTTTCAATTGATTACCATTAGCATTAATTGAGTTCGCTCTTGTGGCATAAATAACTTACAGCTTGTTGTACAGTGTAATTGAAAAGCCTATCAAAATGCAGAAGCGCCCAAGCAGTTGCCTCCCGTGTAAATTTGGCTTATTATGTATGTGTGTGCGCGTGTCTTTGTTTGTCTTTGATTAGAATTACGCTGGCAATAACAACATGACAGTTGCTTACTATTAATGATATGGCATACCATTTACAGGCATCTACCACAAGATGTTTGCCGACAAATCCTATGGCTTAACCGTGGAGACGATGGCCACCAATGTGCTGCCGCTGCTGATACCGCACACTGTCAATCCGTCGCTCAATTTCGAGCAATATTGCTATTTGCTTGAGGTATGACGAACGGCCGGCCGCAGAATGTGCTACGGTAAATTGCAACACACTTTCGGTTTGTGGTATGTCGTTTCAGGTGCTGCAGCAAATGCTGGAGGCCATTGATCGGCAGCAGCGCAACAAATTGAAGCTGGACAATCTGTCGATGGCGTCGCCGGAGCGGCATCGCACACTGCGCCATCAGTTCTCCACGGATAACATGAATGCGCCGCCATTCAATATACCCAATTTGCGTATTGATCAGCGCAAGACCTCCAGTGCCGAGGATATGGCGCGCAAGAATTCTGGCGGTGAGTAAATGATGCTCAACGAATGTGCAGCTGGTGTGGCCAAATGTCCTGCGGGCAAGTGGGTGTGGGTGTGGGCGTGGCGCGGGCGTGGACGTGGTGCGAGGAGACTGGCAGTAGCTTGCATAATGAATAATGAGCTTAGAGCAGCTTAATTGAACATTTTCATTGGCATTAGCATTGGAGTTTCCATTTGATATCCATGGTACGTGACAGTTTAGCATTGTGGGTCGCCTAATCAGGATCCTGTGGCCGGCAGCGCTCACTAATTTGTCAAACCGAAAATGAGCCGTGAGCTGTGGCATTTAATTGTATTATGCAAATTAAAAAAAAAAAATTAAGCTGAATCGAAATTAAAACGAAAAATGAAAATGAAAATGAAAATTGTATAATCAGAGCCGCAAGCGACTGTCAGCAGGAGATTGAGTTACGTGTGGCACGTGCCACTTGCCGCTGCAGCACTTGATGAACTTTCAACCTTAACGATGATTTATTATGATGTACTTAATCGCTTGTAAATACAATGTCACGCCCTTTGGGCCTCTCCGTGTGTGGGTCAACTTTTAACTTGTCGCAAATGCAAGTCAAAAGGTGGCCGTGCTGTTCGCACCTATACCACATTTCATGGCCTGTTGCAATGTCAACTGAAAGCAAATGTATGCGTGTGGATCTGTGGTTTCCTCTCCCTCTCTCTTGCTCACACTCTCCCTTTCTATCTCTCTCTAAATTAACAGAGGCAACTACATATTGCAAAATTGACATGTTGTTGCCTCGCTTTCCAGTCAAGTGCAAAGCAATGGGCTGGGCAGGAAGCGGCCAGAGGCCAGAGGGGTAACATGAGGCTACACTGCGGCTACGCTGTGGTTTTTGTGGTTAACAGTAGACAAACATAGAAAGAGAAAGAGTGAGGGAGAGAGATGGAGAGAGTGTGTGTGCCTAGCTGCCATATTAACTGTAGTTCAACAGCCAAGGGAAACACATTCAATATTTGCGCTTCATTGCATATGTTTAGCAATATTAAGTATACACATAGTTGGTCGCCTTCAGGTGAATCGAGAGCTAAAAGTTTGTCTGCGCACAGAAAATTTCAATTAAAGAGTGCACAAAGAGTATATAATGTTGAGGTGGGACTAAGCCGAGGCTTACGCCGGTGAAATCAAGTGGAAAATCAGGCAGGAATTCACTCGTAATGTAAAGCGAATCAAGGGCAACGTTGCATGCCTGCAACTCGGATATTTATATGCAAAACTGTCACATAATCAAATAAACTCATTGCCAATGCAGCTGAGTAAAGCTGCAGAGTAATTTTTACATTTAACACATTTACAAAATTTTTGAGCGGTATTAATTGAGTTGAACGTGTTTTTTTTTTAACATGTAGTATGCCGTGAAATTGAGTGAAATCAGTATGCGAAACGGATTGAAATATCGCTGTGGCGCAGTGTGCAAACATGCGAGTAAATAACTTTTGACGTGAATTACCTGGTGCAGCAGGGCAGGAGCAGGAGCCTAGGCTGGAGGCAGAGTGAGGGACTTGTGGGTGGGTTGGCGAGGGTCGAGTCACATGCAGCAGCCACAGCTGTAACCGCAGATTGTGCGTTTTGCTCTTGACAATGACAGCGGGCGAATACAAACCTGACAGGGCCACACATAGCCACACACACACACACACGCATACAGTGTGTGGTGTGTCTAGCTAGTGTGGTGCTAAAATGTTTGAGGTCTCTCATTATGAAACCCAATTAGCTGGCCACTGTTTATGCTATTTTCATAGTAAATCTCTATATATGCAACTGTTTTTGTCATTGCCCAGGCTCTGGCATGCTGGGGGGCTGGTGGTTTGGCTGCTCGCCTTCGTCGCCGGATAGCAATTTCCTGCGCGTCGGCAACGTGTTTCCCAATCGACGGCTCTCGGACAATACGCTGATGACACCAAAGATACGAATCGCTCCCTCGTGCGCCTCTTCGCCAGGCGGCACGCCGGGCAGCGGCTTGCCCACCCGTCGCCATTCGAGCATTGGACCCCAGGAGCGACGCGGTTCCACCATCAATTTGTCACCGCCAACTGTAAGTTGCTTGTGTCTGCCACGTGACGTGGCACGTTGCCCATTTTGGGTTTCTTTTTATTTGTATTATTTATTTATTTGTGTCGCGAGCGCAATTTTGTTTGTTGTGGTTGCTTCATTTAGCATTCAGTTGAGTTTTCCTTTGTAATTCACTTTTCTTTTTTTCATTTCGATTTCATATTTTGTCCTTTGTACTCTTTTGTGCTGCTGCACTGACCTTTGGCTCGCTATTGTTTGCTTGACCGCTGACAGTCACAAAGGTTTTCGGTTAATTTTTATTGAAAAACAGTTTGATTTCAATTTATTTGTTTGTTTGTTTATCATTAAGCTATTTTATTTTCATATGGGCCTTCATAGCGTTCTGCATTAAAGGAATTGTATTTAACTTTAGCGCCTAGCGAGTAGCATTTAGCGTTAATTTACAGTTAACAACAAAGTACAGTTGTCATCAACAAGAACAACAGCCGCTTAACATGAACATGAGAAACATGCAGAACTACTATTATACAATATAATATTATACGATTACGTTTACTTTACTTTTATGATTTGCCCTGATATCGGCTTTTGTATATTTATAAATAATACTTATGATCAGCTCATTTCCTGCAATGAACGATAAGAGAAAATCAATTAACAAACGTTCTAACACACGCTCTTTTATCTTATCTTCACTTTCCCGCCCCTCCAACAAATAAAAACATTTGATCGTCTCAATACAATATATAAAATATATTAAAAAAAAAAAAAAACAATAACAAAACACAAAAACAAACGTCGTCGTCGTCGTCGTCGTCATCATCGTTGGGTCTTTGCTTCGCTTTTCCTATACACAAACTAAATACATATATCACATATATTAGTATGGCGCTCGAGGTAGCTCTGGATCGAGCCTATCGGTGCCCTCAACTTCAGCCTATGTTGTAAGTCTAAAAAACAAAGAAGTGTTTGCCACTGACATATTGAACAACTTAATAATTTTATAACAATTGTAATAACAACAACAACAACAACAACAACAACACGCTGCACGCTGTGCTTGGGTCTACATAGTCAATAGTTATGCAGCATCCATATCCATCAATGAGAGAGCAACGATTTTTTTGCCATATTGATTAAAACTTGTGTCTTGTGCTGTGTTTGTTAACCGTTCTTGTTTACAATATTGTTCATATTGCTGTTGTTGTTGTTGTCCTCGTCCACAAGCAGTCAACACTTGCACACACAAACACATGCATACACACATACGTATATTTGAACGGCTGTTACCAAAAGTATTTAGTTGGCTCCGAAATGTATGCTACGATTTTTGTATGTGGGCCTCAAATATGGCGACCGGAAGTCGCTCGCTCGCTCGCTCGCTCGTTCGTTCGTTGGTTCGAAACTTGTTTCTGGTATTCTCACTCTCTGACTGTCTCTGTCTCTTTCTGAATCTCTCTGTATATTTTGCATACCGCAACTTGCAAGTCAGTTTTGGATCTGAGTTTGAGTTTGAGTTTGAATTGAAAGTTGCATTTGAATTGTTGCCTTAATAAATTGAATCTACTCCGTATATTGCCTGTCTCGTTCTGATACTCTCTGTATTTACCTTTGACGTGCTGCCTGAATGGAACAAAAACAACAAAAAAACCAAAAAAAAAAAACTTATCTGTTTTTTCTTCTTTCATTTCTTTGTTTTCTTACTTTTGTTTATATATACATATATTCGTCTGTTGCTTTCTCTGTCTCGGTACTGAAACTTTAACTAATTTGCAACTGTGTTGATTTACATTTTTGTACAGTCATTTCGTTGATTGTTGTTGTTGTTTTGGTTTCTCACTTACTTTCTGTACTCTCTGTATCGAGCAGGCTGTTATTTGGGCGCGGGTGCGGGCGTGGCTGTCCATCAAGCTGGATGCTTATGCTAATGCAGTGTATTTGAAACCTTTTACGTCTATCAATTATTTGTGTAAATTCGAAACTTAACTTTGTTTAATTTCAACTTCCATTTTTCCGTTTGTGTATACATTGTTGAATATTTTGAATTATTTGTATATATATGTGCCTGAGCATTGCTATAAGAGCTGTATAAGAGTTGTATAAGAGCTGTAAGTAAAGGTCGGAGCAAGTGTTTCGATTGCTGTTCAACAACATCGCTGGTCTCTAAAACTTTGTATTACCTCACGAATATCTATTTGTGATAATTAAGTATATATACATATTTATTTGAGTGGTTTTTATTTGTATTCGAAGCGGCAAGCTCGAATTTCAATATGTATATTTGTTGTTTCTCAACTGATCAATATTTAAGCTAACTGACGTACAATTTAGGAATGTTGAACACACACCTGACACACAATTGATATAGTACATCTCACACAGCCACTAAACATCTATCATTAATATGTATTCTGCAAAAAGAGAAAATCCTGTAAATTCTACGAAAATTATTGTTAATATATCCCGATCGTTCTCAGTTGTTTATTTGAATTTTGAGTTACCAATTTCTTCTTTTCCTGTCCTCTTTGAACGGTATCTAAAATATGGAAAACCAATACACACACACACACACACGTACATATACACATACTACTACACATGTGCGTTGAGTGTATTTTCAAATGTTTGTGCTTATATCTGTTACTGAAATTCTCGTTAAGCGCGCATCTCACGCTATGGATTGCCTACATTACAATTCATACAGAGCTGTTTCACACACTCACACACATACGTTACACACACTCATCATTACTGTGCATATATGCTGTATTTATATCATGTGCGTATTTTTCGTTTCTCCATTTCATGTGCGAACAAAAAATTATATATACATTATATATATATAAAACTTAAAAAAAAAAATCGAATAAATTAATACAATTTGCAGCTTGCACGGAGCATGATCGTGAGTACACGTTACCTTATTTCGGAATTTTTTAATTGATTTTATTTGAATTTTGAACTCTCTGCCTTCCGCTTTTACCTATTCACACACACACACACACACACACACATATATATACTCTGCTGATGTTAATTTCTTTATGTTAATGTAATTTGTATTTTTATTTACAAATAAAGGCATCATTTCTGCTCGCTATTAGCGTTCTAATTGGATTTGATGTACATACGAATACTTGATTGATTCATAAACGTATATCAAATATATTCACGTAATATTTATACTCCCGCTCTCTCTCTCTCTCTCTCTCTCTGTCTCTTTTTAAATATATATTAGTATAAGGATGTTTGCGCTATGCTTTCATGGCTTTTGCTTAATTGGGCAGCTTCTTCTCGCTCCCACTCTGTCACTCACTGTATAATTTCGTTTGGTTGTTTGTATATGTATCAGCTATCGTTAACAGCTCATTCAATCAGCCCAGCATAGGCACACACACACACACACACGAGCATAAGATACATCCACATCATTGTACATATTGTACTTGTATATATGGCACATCTAATATATACATATATATGTATATGTACTCCGCACAGCTCGCAGATAATGAAGCGGCCATGGTGATAAGCTTTGACTAATCTTTCAAAGAAATCTCCTTTATTGTACTCTCAAAAACAGGGTGGCTCCATGCCCAACACCTCGAGCAGCGTTCCGTTCTTATTGTCGTCCAGCATGCAGTCGATACGGTCGCGTCGCACTTCGACGGTTTTGTCATCGGGTCCGCTCGGGTCTGGATCTGGCTTGCTGCAGCAGTTGGGATCTGGAATGGTAAGACAATTAACTTCCGTATCCGGTACGGTTAGTCCTGTGCCGCTATTGCGGGTCAATGGTACGCGCAGCAACAACAGCAGCGTCCGAAAGTGTCCGTCACTCAATATAACATTCAGTCAATAATATAATCTGAACGAAATCGGCGAGGCGCAGCCCTCAGCTGATTTTAACAATTACAATAACAATTACAATTACAACAACTACAACAACAGAAATGTGCGCTACAGAGCACAGCTACGCAACCTCAATTTGAACTTGAATGCGCCAAAATATTAAAAGATTCGACAAATCAGAAACTGAAAAGTTAAAATTGAAAATTGAAAACTGAAAGCTGAAAATTGAACTGAAATGAAAATGAAATACAGAGAAATTCTTAGAAAGTTGTATGCAAAAAGGGGCAGAGGGTAAAATGATGCAAAATCCAAATATATTTCTATATGTATACTTATAATTTACAATATACTATATATTATATACATATATATCTAGTTTAGTTTAATTAATAATTATAATTAACAACCAATTAAAACATATTTGACAATTGTGTAAGAAATGTTGTTTTTCTGTATTATTATTATTGAAATTAACTATAGATTAAATCGCATTCGTATCTATGTACAATAAATATTAATGTCGCATTATAAAACATATCTGATAAACCGTAACGAATATATGTATATAAATACATATATTTATATTACATACATATTATTAGTAATTAGTAGCTATATATTATCATTACTGTTATTATTATTATTATTATAATTGTACCTACTTATTATTTGTTGCTGCGTATTATCCACTCAACACACACACTCACACATATCCACAGACGCTCACATCGAAATTTGAATAAAGTATTTATTATGCAAGAAATTATATGCAAAACGAATGCCCATTTGTTCGAGATCTCATAAAACAAAAACTGCTGCGCGTTTCTATGTTGAACTAAATTATTCATTACAATTGACAGATTTTTTACACTCATATCAACACACACACTCACACCCATGCATACATATACACATATGTATATATATATATATACATATCTACTCAATATCCCAAACCGTAGTTTAAAGTAGTTTTAATGTTCCAAACGTGATGTTAGTTTTATTTCAACTTCGTTTCATTGTCGTCAAATCGATTGTTATTAAGAACTAGATTGTACCTAGGCCAACTGACTAACAATTAGTTAAGCACATGCACTAAAAGTTGATATAGTCTAAGCTTACGCTGACATTTGTGACAATCGCAACATTTGATTGATTTCTCCTTCGCCCCTCCAGAAAGTGGTTTTATATAACGTGGATGGTTATGCTCCATAATTGAATGTAAATATATAAAAATATAACTTAAACGATTAACTTTAATTTAATTTACAAATTCAATTCTTTGCTTTGAATCGCATGTTTTTATTTATATATTTTATTTTTTTGCTAAAATATAAAGTATATAAATTACATATCGAAGAGTTTTTAAACTCAAAACATATTGAAGTCGATTTAGTAAGTGAAACTTTTGTCTTGGAATTGAAGCAAAGTGATAGACTACAGTTCAAGAATTATATAGATAGATGTTAGATAGAGAGCACTCTAAGAAGATTCTCAATACTTTGCGTATGTGTGTCAAATATATATATATATATATGTATATATACGATATACGATATATGATATATTTTAGTAGGAGAATTTCAATATTGTTCTTGGCTTTTTCCACAGGTATACAAACTTTATAAATATATATAAAAAATACTTGATAGATTTTACTTAACGGCAAGAAATTCTGTATATATGATATGTATAATAATTGCTATGAATGTGTGGCCCTAAGAGATTCTTGAAGAGAGTTCTCTATATTTTTCAGGAAAATGCTCAAAATGCGAAATATTTAGCAATGTGATAAAGGTGTATCATGTGGTAGTGTTAGCCACACCAATTATGTAAGCTTGGGATGGGTATTATTCAATTCCAAGAACGAGTTCCTGTTAAAACGACTTCAACAACATATTCAAAGCATGCTCAGTTTCGGTGTTAAGAATATACATATGTATGTATGTATTCATGCATCTATTGTGATTGTCGGAATGCACTCGTAATACTCGTATTTGTGTATATGAATTCAAATGAATTGTTATTGTATATCTAAAAACTATTTAACTTGACTTGCCGTTTTACTTTCTGCCCATCTGATTGCACTAGAATATATATATATATATGTATATATATATACGCATATATATATATATTTTTTATGTATATATTTGGAACTACAACTAATGCAATGTTAATAAAAGAAACGATGTGAATAGGAGTAGAGATTATGAAATCTAAGTGCTGCAACTGTCTACACTCGTTTTTGAATGACTGACACTGGAGGCGTATAGCCAAAGCTGGAGGCGCTGCTAAACTAAAACTAAAACTTAAAAACCAAACTCCTTAAAAACTAAAATTAAAATCAAATTTATAAACTGACTAACGATGATATGATATGCATTTGTATTTCTAACTGAACTCAATTTACATTTAAGTATTTGCGAATTTATTGTACTCGTAACTTTAGTCGTAAAGCATCGTATATATACTATATATATATATGCTTAATGTTTAGAATATCGCTTTGATTGCCTTTGTGCTTGAGTTTTGTTGTTGTGAAGCCCCGCAGCATCCACACCCACATTCAAGTCTAACCCGCATTCTCTCTGTGTGCATTCGTATGTCTATTTAGCTATTCGAATTGATTTCTTTTGTTTCTGTTTATTTTGTACACATCTATTGTCAGTATAAGATATATATTTGAACTACTTCGAAATGTGCCTTAAGAGTTGAACGTTTTTGCATTCTATGCGAGAACTCTTTGTACATATATATAAATATATATATGATTGGAAGTATATGAATACTTTTTATTAAAATATATAAATATATACATATATATTTATTTATAAATAAATGTTAAGTATTCAATAAGTCAAGGGTAGCAAACCAAATCCAAAACAAAGTAACTCTACGCCCGTCTCCTACCCAACAATTGTACCTTAGTAGTGGTTTTTTAGACACACATATTCATACTACACTACACTCCCCATTTTTCTATTGACATATACTCACAACTGACTCTCACACATTTTAAACATTCAATCCCTCCCACCCAAACACATTGAAACCTATAAAATATAATATTTAAACATCTATTAAAATATTCGATGTGTAGTTTTGAATTGTAAGCGATCTACATACATATATATATCCAAAGCAGATCCCAAAACCCAAGGAACCTTGCGTTCCGTAGTCGTATGTGTGCATGAGCTCTGTTCCCAGTAAAATCCTTTCAAAAATTCCACCAAAAACAACCGAGTGCCAAGTAAAGATCCTAACTTCGTTAGTTGTTGTCCTTTTTTATGCTAAATATTATATATTGATATATATCGTGTGTATCCGCCAAATTTTCTATTCCATCCAAATAATTCTGAATCCCCAAATATATACATAAATATAAATTTTTTCGTATCGATGTCAGCTAATCCTGTAAAAACACAGCCGTATATCGTAGTTATCGAGCAATAGCCAACCAAAATATTTCCTTCCATTTGTTATCGTAGAAACATCTCTATAGTTTACATTGAAGATCGTGTGAAAACCTTAAAATTGATGGCCTAATTAACTTTATTACAGTATCAACTATTCTCCGGACGTAACTAAAAAGATACACGAAATAAAATTACTTAATCTAAATATATATATTGAGTATATATATTTTTAAAGCAATTTCGGTCCATTAGAAACACCAATAATCAACTTATATTAGCGCTATATATGTATACAATATTTACACACTAAACAAGCAAAAATTGTAAACGTCAGTAAAAAAAAAAAATAAATAAATAAATAATTATCTATATTTGAAATGAATTTAAATGTTATTAGAGAGCAAAGATGAACCAACTACAAATCATATTAAAACAATGTATGTGTATTTAGATAAACCCACAAATGTGTTGAACACAATCCCAAAATCACAACAACAAACACAACAACAGAAAAACACAAATACAAAAACAACACACAACTAACACAAATGCTAAATGCAATCAATCTGAACGCTACAAAAATATATAATATCAACATCTAGCTACATGTCGACTACTTAATACATTAACTATATATAAACGATAAATATCATATACAAACAAAGTCATATACCAATATTTTTCGAATTATTTAAAGTTCATATTCATATACATATCTACTCATGGCTAAAACATTTCGATGTGACTTCAATTAGAATATCGGGAATGTCATTTCCCAACTATAATACTATTCCAATATAGAAGGTCGGTCAAATAACATTTTATTTTTCATGAATAGCATTTGAAAGAGTTGCATATTTATATATATACTTCTATTTACCTACATATATAAAAGAAATCATGTACCTATAGCGTACCTACGTACTTAAGAGCAGATAATAACAAAGAACTCTATGGCACAAAATAATTAACATATGCATATATCGATATATCATATTATCGCTCTGTTAAATTTCATATTTTTGATGGCGAATCGAATACATTAACTAGTTGATCATTAAACAAACTTTTAAACAATGTTTCTAGACCAAGTATCATCCATATCTAACCCTGAAAAATGTTTAGAAAACTACTACTAAGGTAAATACACAGACATGTAACCAAAAGGAAATAAATTTTAACTCGTAGTACATGAAAATTCTGGAAGTCAATTTGTATAGTATATATATGTATGTATATATATATATATATATGTATATATAAGTTGATGAACGAGCACTCTAAACACAATATTGAAAAACAAAATGAGATTCAAATAATTATTACCGTTGTAGTAGTTTTTTTAGCAAATATATATATACATATATGTATATGATCTGTCATCCAGCAGAACAACACGAACGGGACAATCAAAATTCTATTGACGCTTTTACTTTATGTATGAATGTTGACTCAAAATAAATATATATATATACATATATACATATGACAAATTTATGTTGTTGTTGTTGTTGTTTTTTGTTAATTTGTTACATTTAAATCAAATCAAATAGGTTTATAATTGACTCCAGCAAACAATCAAACGTGCATCAAATTTGTTTTCCCTATGATTTATATTCAATTTATTTGGGGTTCTATAACAAAGCATATCTGATATTATTTTCTAGTGTATAAATATATTATAGATTAAATTAATTTTAATTAAATCTTATGTAAACAACAAAAAATAAAAAAGGGGAAAACCAAAAAGCTCAAACTGGACTGAACATTTAAGAATTATATTATTATATTGTATTATTAACAAACGAGAAAAAAAAAAGACAAAAAACTAAAACTAAACTGAAAAATTGTAATATTAAATGAGTATTTATATATGTATGTATCTCTGATTGTATGTATGTATAAACACTTCTGTTTTTATATATGTGTAACACCTATTGTAAAAGAAAAGAAAAATAGGAAAAACCAAAACCAATGGCGTATCAAATCAACTCTGTCTCTTGTGATCTATTTGTGATGCTATGAGAGATGCAAATAGCACTCAACTCTTTTTATGCCTGTTAACGTTTTAAACAACACTCTACACTCTATTCTATACTTAGACTATGCAATACATTTTGGCATTACTCTTGCGAGAGCAACTCTTGAATACAATCATGCACAATAACTAATAAAACCGAAGAAGATGAAATTATAAATTAAAAGCCAAATTTAAATACTTATATATATACATACTCTTTCATATAGACTACTTCAAGTAAATTGTGTGAAACTTCGTAAGCCCCTTAACTAGATTTTAAATGTGCTAACAACTATTTATACATAGAAATGTACTTAAATTATGTATGTATGTATTAATTATCTTACAAATACGTACTATGGGAAAAGACATATACGAGATGCAGGCAGTCTATACACCTAAGTAGGATTGAGATTGAGATTGAGCAACTTTAACAGTTTTAAGGATTGTGACAAAATGTACGCGTACAATTTAACTCGATAAACAATTGAATTTAAATGTTTAATAAATATGTGTGGATACAAATGTGTTTGCTTATCATTTTTTAAACAGTTCTTAAGCTATTCATCTAAAAACAATGGATCCAAGCTGCATTTGTTTGGGTCCGCCTCATAGTTATACTCCTGCCGGTCGTACAGCTTCTGCCCCATGATCCGTGCCACATTATCGGAACGATCATTGTTGGCCTCTTCAATGAGCAGCTGCAAACAAGGCATTACTGACATGAAATGAAAGTGCATAGGAAAAGTGAAAGTGCATACCTCAATTTCCTGTGCAAGAAACGCTTCGCTGGCTTCGCCTAACCTCTTCTGCGCCTGTCCAGTTAGAGCATTCTCAAGAAAGCCGTATACCTCACTGAAATGAAATGTCAACATAAATATCTATGTACCCTTAAACTGGATTTCAAACTTGCCTCATGTCTATGCCATTCAGTTCTTCCGGCTTTGGTTGCGCCTCCGTGAGCACTATGCTATTCATCACGGCTGCTGCTTCGTATTCGCACAGTTTCGACAATTCCGCCTTGTTTAACAGCTCTAGCCATTGATTTATGTGGCTTAGGCTAACCGAATCACATTCATGATTCACACGCACTTCAGCATCCTTGTAGGCGTGGCATATGTACTCTATATAAATTTAATAATTGCTTTACTCAGCTGAACAAGAAGCAAATGCACGATTATTTACCTATGGCTTGCTCCTGATTTTTTCGCCTTGCCCTCGCAACGGCCAACAAATTGGCATGCGTACAGCCATGTTTCTGTAAATACTCCAGTACGATGCGTTTGAGATAGTTTGGTACGATATTGTCTGATTTCTTTTTGATTGGATCATTAATGTTCGTTTTAAGAGGTATATTCTGATCCATCTTATAGAATTACAAAATTTAGTTCTGTTTGCACGCCGAACAGCTGTTGCGCATTGGAACTGCCCACTCGTTTATGCAGCCCTGGCCGCTGCATCACAGTAGCGCTATATAACAATATTTCAATATATTTTGTGCGGAATTAATGCTGATTAGAGCATTATGTTATATACATATATTCCTAAATATTTTTAAATTGAAAATATTTATTATAGAATTGACCATAGGCATACGCTTGCAAATTAGGCACAGATTCAACTCAAATTTGGTCACGATGAATTACCCAACTAGCTTAAACGTTTTGTTGCACAGTGTGATTCGCAAACAGCGAACAGTGTTAGAATACGAGCGAGAGTGAACGGACGCGCGATTGCACTGCCCGCAGCCACTGCCAGCAAAGTTGGATGATTAACTCCCTTTGTTTCAAATGAAATCTTATCAAAAAGCATACGACTTAGCTAATTTTATAGTTTAACCACCAAGTGCAATGATTAATTGAATAATTTGCTTTTGAAAAAATAAGGATCAACTTTTGCAAAAGAACAAAAGAAATCACCGTGAAGAGAAGCCAGTTAAAGTGACTCATTTCGTCAACCATTTCCAGTTCCATTTCCATCTCTATTGATATTGCCATTGTCATTGTCATTGCCATTATCACTGCCTGTTGCGCTGCGTCCGCATTGCGTTCAACAAACGAAACGAAACGAACCGAAAATAGAATTACGTCCTCGAACTCGAGGCTCCATATATAGAGAGATCGTTGCACAGCATGGAGGAAGTGAGAGAGCGAGAGGTCGAGCAAGTGCAAGAGCGGGAGCTTGGCATGCAGCAGAAACACCGCCAACACATTAACAAAAACATTGAAAGGCTTATCAGAATTACCGACTATAATGTTATAATGACGGAAACTGTACGCAGAGGTCTACTCTCGCCCGTGATGCGCCGTAACATTGAGGCTCTGCAGTTTATGAGACAATATCGGAATGAGGAGGAGGTGCAGTTAGATCGGAGCCGAAAGTACTTTGAGAAGATTACAAAGCGTGGACCCACTGCCTATGCAGAGCTGAAGGCTATTCTTAGGAGTTTGAAGTATGTTGAAGCTTTGCATATACTTGAAGAGATCGACCCACCGAACAAGGAATTCGTATCGTTGAGCCGTGCGAATTCCCACAAATCCACTGATATTGTTGACAATCGGGTCAGTGAACCTCCCGACGATCAGCCAAGTGTTAGTAAGCCAATCGTAAGTAGCTCCGCTTGAAGCCCTCGGATTTGTAAATAAACTATATTTCCCTTACAGGTCTTGCATAATGATGCAGATGGTCCATTAAAGCCCTTCGTTGGCGAATTGAGTGGCCAAAATCGCAAGGTGATCAAGTCTACTAGGATTCACACTGACAAAGTGCTGGACACATACACCATGAAGTCGAAGCAAAATCGCGGCGTTCTCTTCATAGTGAACATCATTGACTTTCCGGATCAAAAGAAAAGACGAAATGGTGCAGATGTAGACAGTGAATCGTTGATTCACATCTTCCGTGAAATTGGATTCACGACGTTCTACTACAAGAACCTCAATCAAGTGCAGTTCTTCCAAACGCTCTATGAACTAACTAACTCGGATTATGTGCGCGATACAGAGTGCTTTGTCATGGTGCTGATGACGCACGGCGAGCGCGTCGCTGAAGTGGACAAAGTGTTCTTTAGCGATGACTCCATAGTCAATGTGAAGAAAATTATCAATCACTTCCAGCCTGCTAGTTGTCCCCATTTGCTACACAAGCCCAAGGTGCTAATATTTCCATTTTGTCGTGGGGAGACTCCAGATCATGGACAGTATTTAAACCATTCATTGACCACGAGGATGACGAGCTTGCGCATCCAAACCGACGGCAAGCCTTTTGACAATGTGCCAACACTATCGGATATATTGGTATGCTATGCCACAATGCCCGGTTTCCAGACCCATCGGGATCCGGATGAAGGCAGCTGGTACATTCAAAAGTTCTGTGATACGATGGCCGAGCATGCACACGACACCTCGCTGGAGGACATTCTGAAGAAGACGCAGTCGTTGGTGGGCAACATGCGCACCAGGCATAGCCATTTGCAGACGGGCTCCTTCGACAACTTGGGCTTCAATAAGAAGCTCTACTTCAATCCGGGCTTCTTCGCCGACTAGATTACTCTCTATATCAATTGACGAGCACAAATGGAAGCATTCCCATTCGACTGAATTGCATTTATACTTGTCTCAATTTGTATCTGTAGCTATATTTTAAATTGTATATTAATGTTCTATTGTCCCCTCCATGTCTGCCAGTACTATATACTCCATGTATTTTTTTTTTTATAAATACAAACTATATTTTGTATGACTATATCTAGTTTAATTTAACACTTCTAAGTTTCGTCATATTCATCCAGTTCTTCTAGATGGGACAGCTGTAGTTTGCCAGCAGCCCGTTGATTTGTTTGACTTGCGCTGTGTTTCTTAGGCTTCTTCGTGGACTTTTGGCCAATCACATACTCGGGCATCACCAACTTGGAACCGCGCAGCTGTGGCTTGTCTAGCTCTACATCATCCATCTCCGTTTCCTTCAGCTGCTTGAGATTGCGATTCAATTTGCTTGTCTTTTTGAACTCAATCTTAGACGTTGTTCGTGTGCCTGCCTCATCAATGTCGTCAGTGCCATCAGAGTCGGCATCTCGCTGTGCATCCATCTGCCTTAGAAAGGACAATGCGGCCGCTGCGTTAGTCTGATCGGATATGTCCACATCAGAGAGTGAATATTTCTTCCATTTGTGTGGATTGACTTGATAGTCTGGCGTCTTGCGCGGCTTCAGACATCGCCCAATAGGTAGCTCTGGCTTCTTGAAAATGCTCTCCTTGCCTCGCATGCGGCGCAGTTTCCCATCCTCGACTTCATTGCCATCTTCAATGCAGCGACCCTGCCGATAATTCATTACCGGGTTCCTACTTTTCGCGTTCTCCAGTGCGACGACTGTGTACGGCTTCGATTTGCTTTGATCTAGGGCCGTGCCCTTTAACTCTTTGCTGGCATCATCGAGACAGGCAAAGAGTGCATCGCGTTTCGCACTAAATTCCTGCATTTTGCTTTGTTTATTTCTTAATATTGTGTATAATTTGAAATACGTGCTGCCAACTTATGTTCAGTGAACAGCTGTTTCTCGATTGCGAATTGGGCAGTTCTCAACACTAATTAGTGCCGGTGTGTAGCAAGTGGCGAAAAGTGTGCGTGCTCCGCGAAAAGTATAGTATATCAACAATATCAAGGTGATTATATTTATAAATGAACTTAATATTGTAATAACTACATTTGAAAGTGAGTATTTATTGTGAGCAGCACCGTTAGGTAGATGCAGCTCAAGAGGGTACGTACTCAGGCTATTCCATGTGACTGGGCGCAAACAAAGTTTGCTGCACACACAAAAATACTTAGCTCAATATTATAGTAGGCCAATTATCTCATTACTTAGGCTAATTAAATGAAGTTTGATTTGTAATTGGTACATGTTTAAATATTTCACATATTCCAATGGGAATTTCAATACTGTTTGAGGAGTCATCGTGAGGCACCCCTGGGTGCAGTGTTGGAAAACATAAACTGACAGCTGCGTGACAGCTGTTTTGTATTTGGAAGCGAGTATTTATTTCATTCAATCGAAGCGGAAACGTGAATAAATTCTGTTTTTATTTATATGCTAGCTGACTAAATGTGCGCAAGCGATTTCCAAAGTCAAAGACTGTGATTATTTGTGATATTTAGCATGTCCATTCAAACGGGCTTGGCGTTTATATTCACAATATTAGCCTCTGTTAGTATTGTAGCTGCCATTATTCTGTTGGGTAAGGCAGCGGAAACTGAACTCCGGGATTATACTTTATGCCTTTATTATATTATTGTTTTATTATATGAATTGTTTTATGTTTCAGGCTGGTTTTTGATTTGGAAGGCATTTCTATCAAAATTTCGTTTGGTGCGTGAACTGTTGGGGCAAGAGGAGCTGGAGGAACCGCAGCTGGTCGGTGGAGAGCAAAATCAAAACGTTCGAGCACGTAAAGCGCGACGTGACTAAGCACACATATACATACGCGTACATACACAGATTCATTTACATAAATAAACTACATAGTTTGGATCGAAGATGAACATCCGCTGCGCCAAGCCCGACGACCTCATGACCATGCAGCATTGCAATCTGCTTTGTTTGCCGGAGAACTATCAAATGAAATACTATTTCTACCATGGCTTGACCTGGCCCCAGTTGAGCTACGTGGCGGAGGATGACAAGGGCAACATTGTCGGCTATGTGCTGGCCAAGATGGAGGAGCCGGAACCCGGAGAGGAGAGTAAACATGGACATATTACCTCGCTGGCGGTTAAGCGTTCCTATCGCCGTCTCGGCCTTGCCCAGAAACTAATGAACCAGGCCTCACAGGCCATGGTCGAGTGCTTCAATGCTCAATACGTTTCTTTGCACGTTCGCAAAAGCAATCGGGCTGCCCTTAATCTCTACACAAACTCGCTTAAATTCAAGATCATCGAGGTTGAGCCAAAATACTACGCAGATGGAGAGGATGCCTACGCCATGCGTCGCGATCTGCGAGAGCTGGCGGAGGACGACGGCAAGCCCAAGAGCAAGGACGGAGGCGACGAGGTGTCGGCCCACGATCACAGCAAACACTCACACAGAGGCGCACACAATCACAGCGGACATGATGGTCATTGCTGCTGAATGAATGGAGATACAAATGAAATACTTACGTAGAAATGACTAATAAGGATTTGCATGTAGGATGCGTTTTTATAGTTTTGCATTTTTGTGCGATTAGGTTTTTGTATTTATGTAATAAATAAAACAAAAAGCGCAGTTAAATTAAACGGAAATAATAAAACATATATTCTATGTCTTACCTCTAATCGTGTGATGGAAAATTCCTGATTAGTTTTTGGGTTTCCTCAAAGTTTTCTTAGCGGCGGCGACTTTCGCGCCAAAACTCTATGGGTTGCACCTTTTCCTACATTTGTTGGACTTGTTTGTAACTGTTCCCAGCTGCTTCCAGTGCTATAATAATGCAAGAAGCTTTCAAATATCCCCATATTGTGGTACTTTGTGGAAGTGAGAGGCAACAGCGCGAGCGCAGAGTCGGTCAGCCGCAACAGCTGTTTGGGGCCTGGCACGTGCACAGGCTTGGCGCCAAAGCAAAACAAGTGAGAGAATTTCCTTGGCGTTTAGAGAGCTGTTCCCATCCAATCACAGCTGTGTGTTGTCAAACGTCAAAGTGATGCTGCTGCTGTTGCTGCTGCCGCCGCCATCGCTTCGGCTTCATGCGCTCGACGTAAGCGACGTTAGTTCGTGAGGCGCTGGCTGAGCAGTAACGTCACGGTCACGGGTAACGGTACCTTTGAGACAGCTGTATCCATTCCTAACGTCGAACAGAACGTGTGTTGCTAAAGTGTTTATAAAGCATTTATGAAACAAATTATAATTTGCCAGGCCCGCTGCTTGAATAAAAGTATTGAAAAGTGCTACGAATGTAAATATTTTGATTCGCTGAGCGTACGAATATTATTAAATTGAACTGATGTGAATTTAATGTGGAATACGCTTCAATCAATAAGCTATCAGCAGGCGGCAAAATATGTAAAGTATGCTAACTTCAAAGACACAACACACACAGTTACACGCACTTGTATATGTGTGTATCAGTGAAGCGGCGCCCACTTTGCGGCAAAGTGCAGTGTGAAATGCCAAAGTGAGGAGATGTGAGACAAAAAAGGGACTCGAAAGCAGCTGTTATTGTTATTGTTGTTGTTGCTGCTGCTGTTGCTGTTGCACAAACGGGGTCAAAAGTTCGTGTGTAAGTGAGCCCCCGACACTGTCTGCCTAATTTCGCCGCATCCACTAACTAACAGCACTAATACTTGTTAAAAGCTCTCAAGTGCTCGCGTGTGTGTGACTGACTGACTGTTGGTGTGTGAAAGTCAGAGGGAGCGCGAGAGGGAGAGAGAGAGACAGAGCATGCAGAAGACGCTGGCCAGACAAAAGCGTCAGACAAGTGCGCCAAAATAGCCTACGGATAGACGCACACACACACACACACATTCAACTGAGAGTGGTGTAAAAACACAGTTACACACACACACACATTCTTATGCATGGATCTTCATATGTATTTATATATGTGTGGCAACGCAAAGACAAACTAGGCCAATTCGCGAGTGAGACAAAAAGCCAAAAGGAAAGTGCAACAAAAAGTAGCAAAAATATAAAAAATAAAGAAAGAATAAGTAAGGCAAAAAGAAAACTTCTGCCACATTTGTCAATGACTGAGGCCAACGACTCGCGTGACTCGAGGCATAACAATAACTGACTGCTGTCCCGCTCTCACGGGCTCTGGGTCGGTCTGTAGGTAAGTCAGAAGCCGCCTTCACTTCAAAGCAAACTTCAGCAGCGAGTGTAATGACATTTGTCAACGACATAATGCCGAATGCTGACACTGCCTCGCACTATGCCACGCCCCAACAGCTCATAGTCATAATCATCATCATCGTCAGCGCCATCGCCATCTTCATTATCATGATTGTCCTCATTATGGTCTTTGTCAGTGTCAACAGGAGTTTAGCTGCGTCTGTCAGTCGCAGCATCAGCCATCGCATCATTTTTAAGCAAACATTTGCTTGCCACTGCCTCTTCCCCTTCCTCATCAGCTGCTTCAAGTGTTTAGTACTCTCTGTTGGCCTAGTAGTACGTGTTGGCCCAGAGAGGATGTCAACAACTTTTACTTGGCAAGCGTATGTTTGCCCGCTTGTTTCTGTCATGTTGATCAAATTTCCAGGGCTGGCAAAGCAGTCCAAACTCTTTGGGGAAAATGGATTCCGCTCCCGCTTCCGCTTCCGCTTCTGATTTCATTGAGCGCAGCCAGCCTGATGAATTGATGCCCATCGCACGCGCAACTCTAATTAAAGTTATTTAGCTAGTCGGCATCAGCATCAGTTTCGTCCTCTACGTCGTCGTCCTGGCGCTGCAATTTTTCATTTTCCACTCGGTCTCGGTCTGCCCTGCTCGGCCCCAGCCTCTTCGCCTTTCGCTTTGAGTGTTTATGGCTTCAATTCAATTAAACAACTGGGTCAGCTGCGGCCGTATTGGCAATGGCTAGGATCAGCCTCTGTTCTTCGACTGGCTAGCAAAAATCAGCTTGCCGCATAATTAATTTCCAGTCAATGCATTCAGCTAGCCGAGTTGAGGGGAAAAATTATAAAAATAAAATCCCACACATATTCCCTTTTGTGTGAAAATTGCATATTTTAAAAGCGCGAGTCGGAATTAAATTGATGAAATGCCAGCGGCTGAATATATAATGCATGCTAATGTAGTCCAAAGTCATCATAATTACACAGATATAGCGCATTAAATATGATTTATGGGATATTAAAAGATTATTAATATAAGTAGATTATATAAAAGACTAGATAATAGCCTGAGAAAGTTATTGTGGAAAAGAAGCAGCCTTTAGATTAAATCTGGTCTAAGATAAGTTTTCAGATCAGCAGTGGAGTAAGTTGGAATCGAGGAGGTAGAGGAGAGGAAATATTACTCAAATGATCGAAGTTTAACTTTTTAAGATTCAAGGCAACCACAGCAACTGGTAGCTGCCATAAGAAGATCTTAAGCCCATGTGCTTAACTATTGTAAAAATAGAACAATGTAAAAGTTTTTACAAGCTTGAGCTACTTCTTTAGTAAACAGCGAAATATCAGAAAACAATATCAGGAAGACTTTTATTTTGAAGTCAATCTCTGACAAGCGCTCATGTCAATTTTCGTTGTTCGCGTTGCGTTCCGTGAATCGAAATCAAAATCAGCGCCCGGAAGCAACAGACCGCATTAAATTGCTGAACCCACACTATTTGCTGTTGCTGCTGTTGTTGGTTTTTTATCGAAGGACGTGTATTTATGAATTAGAACTTTCCGCCTGTGTTGCTTGTGGACACAGCAAAAAAGAATAAGACGAAAAAAAAAAAAAATAATAAAAAAAAAAATAAATAAATAGACAACGACATGAAATGTCCATTAAAAAGCGTTCGCTTTTTATTGCAACTTGCGGCTTGTTTACGAGGCGATTAGTTTTAGGGGAAAGTAGAAAGTGCTTATTCATTAAATAAATAGCAGCTGAAGTTGAAGTTTTGCGATAAGTTTAGCAACATAATTTCACAGCAAAGAATTGGACTTTACGTCCAATATTTATCTACCAATCGATTTAAATGTCAAGCGGAATTTGTCCTGCGGGAATCGAAGTGTGAAAACTTTGCGCCCAGGCAAAAGTTTACTCGGCCTGAGCAAAAAACACACCAAAAGTTGATCAATGAAATTAAAAAGATTTATGATTTCGAGTTTTGTGTAAGTTTCAAATGAATAAATCCAAAAATGTTGCCCCAACACACACACACACACGCACACACACACAATGAAAGCCACGTCGCTTGGGGAGCTGAAGTTTTCAAGTGTCATCCATGCCAGCCGGCTGATCCTGCTCCTCCAATTACTTTGAATTGCAGCCATTTGGGTTAATGCGCGGACCCAGGTTCACCAGTGAATTGCTGCCAATAAAAAGGGCCAAGAAATAAAAATACGAAAAGAATAAGAAAATAATAAAATAAGAAAACTTATAATAATCAGCAAACAAAAGCGCGTTACATTCTATTAAAATCGAAAGAGGTTCAGCACACACACACACACACACACAGACACAAAGAAAAGTCAAGTGAAATACAAATTATGTTAATTTAAAGTGAAGGCTCACCCGAAAATATCGAGAAAAAACTGTCGAAAGTGTTTAAACGCATTCAACGCAATGCACACAGAGGGCAACAAAAGGCGTTTGGGAGCCGCATTTGGCCAAGCTTCAGTTAACCGAATTTTCAAGTAGTCCCGTCTGTAGCTGTAGGTCCTGCCGCCCAATCCTTTGCCTTCACCAGCAGCCTTTAGTGGGCCCGCTTCCGGCTGCCTTTGCGGCGGTGACTTACGGTTTGTTTGAACAAAGCCTCGACCGGGTTCAAGTGGCCAACTCTAGAATGAATACGAAGCCAAAAAAAGAAAGAAGAGCAAATGGGACAAGGGAACAATGGAGCGAGCTGTCCTTGTTGTGGCCCATTCTTTGCACAATTAAGGCTTAGGCACGCTAATTTTTGATGTTGCCTCAATGCAGCTGGCCACGCCCATTAATAAGACGCCAACATTTGTTTGCATTTGTCTTTTCGGAAAAAAAAAAAAAAAAATGAAATGTGATCCAGGCAGAGTGTCGCACAATTGTTGCTGCTGCCTTAAAATGGAAGCTGTTGCCCTGGGGCGTGGCTTAGAGAGTTGCTGCTGCCAGATGTTTCTTTAATAGACCTTAGCTACATACACACACCCACTCACACTCACAGACACTTAGAGCGAGGCGAAAGTGTGAAATGAAAAAATGGGCGCAAAAATAAACAAGTCGCTTGTCGCTCGCTGAGCCCTTTTCCTTATCGCTGCCGTTATAGTTACCGTTATCCCAAAAGACACTGCTAGAAATTGCTGAGATTCGTATCATGTATACGTAAAATAAAAAAATAAAGACTGTTAGCGATTAAGTATTTGTATTTTAGTAAATCAAGACCAAAAAATTTGAAGTTGAAGAATTATGATAATTGATTGATATATATCTGTTATTAATTGCTTTAAGTTATAGAAACAGCTCGCATTTTACTTTATTTTTATAGAATATATAAATATATATGCCTAGTATGCACTAGCAATAACCTCGATATAGTTTGCTATCTTAAGATCTCCTTTATAGTCGAGATTTCTATACTAAGCACGACTCCTACATGGCCAATTGATACAACATATTAGGGTAATATTTTAAATATGAAATGAATGCGTCTAAAAAAGGCATTGATTGCTTTGTGTAAACAATTTCGTTCAGTGTACATAGCCCCTAGGTGTCTAGGTACTGCATATGGTGGGACATCATATGACCCGCATATCATCAAGCCGGCTGCCGTTTGCCTTTTGGCAGTGCCCTACAACAAATACAACGACAGCAACAACAACAACAACAACGGCAAGCGCACAGACAGCAACAACAAAAAGCGCGCCTTTCGCAAATTTAAACAACGTAAATGGAAGCGTCGCTAAAGAGAAAGCAAAAAAATATCACGCATACGCCGCGTTGAACCTTTTCTCATTTTTTTGCAGCTTGAGCTCCTGCTGTTTCTTTTTTTTTTCTTTTCAACAATTTCGCAAAGGGGCAAATGGTGGCAAGCGCAGCCGAAGGAGTCGCTGGCACCAAGTCGAGCGGCAAAACTATTTGCGGGCTCTGCGGCTGGCGCTGTCAAAGGCAATCGGCGCCCTGGCAGCCAAATCAAATGTCCAATTTGCGATATTGCGCATACGCCGCGTGCGCTGCGTATGAAAACCAAAAATCAAGAAATAGAGCCAAAGAGCCGTCTGTTTGAATCTGGGAAACGAATGAATATGTTGAGTAAAGTGTGCGGCGACGACAGTTAGCAATTTCTCTTTTTTTTTTTTTATAAAGTAATCTCGTTCAGCTCCAACGGCGGGGACATCAATTCGTTACGGTCTTTTGCCTCAATTTGTTGGACAAACAGTGGGAACCGCATTGCCACGCCCACTGGGCCAAGGTGGGTCAACAATTTCAATTAGGCGACGGCTGAAACTATTTGCGCGTTGCAGCAGTTAATTAAAATTTAGTTTTCATTTTGGTTTTATGGTTTTGGCGAGCAAAACTTTGTGCTAATGTAAATAACTGAATGTGGATTATTAGAGTACGAACAGAAGTGCGTGTGAGTGTGTGTGCGTGTGTGTGTGTGACAGGCACTGTCACTGCGGCTTGGGTGCTGACCAATATTGACGTCTATTTGATTATGGTTAAATATTGGCCAAAATGCAATGCAACAGCCAATACACATTAATGTGGGCATCTGTGTGTGTGTGTGTGTGTGTGTGTGTGTGTGTGAGACTTTGTTTTGCTGCCAAAATATTGATATTAATTAAAAGAAAGCACTTTACCAACCAGCGGCCAGCCACACGGACCAAAGTCAAATGTCAATATGACCACAATTTTACATTTATTTAAATATCAAAGATATATATATATATATTGTCTGCATATGTATGTATGTGTGTGTGCGTGCATATATAAATATTCTTTCATAATGTATTTTTATTTCATTTTTGCGCTTTTGTGTGTGCGCTCCGGCTTTATGCTAATGTCGCCTGCTCCCATAAAATGTGCTAATACACAGGAAAAGTGGAGGCGCATTTGTAACTTTGCATTTAAAAAAGCATTATGTTAAAATCTGCCTACGGTCATAGTCAGCGGGGTGGAGCAGCTCCAGGGAGCAGGCGTGTCGGGGGGCGTGCCTAGAGGCTGGCTGCCTAGTGACTGGTGGCTGGTGGCTCACTGGCGGGATAGCTGGCATAGACGCCACGATGCGCAATTAGATTTCCGCTAAAGCGGATTTCGTGATATCGCGTGACTTGGCGGGCCGCAGAGGCAGCGGCAGAGGCAACGGCAGCAGCAGCTTTGGATTATGTTTAAAAATCAGAGCGCAAAATTGTACAAAATGACAGAGACAGGAGCCGCAGCCAGTGCCAGAGAGCAGCCGTAGCAGGACACATTCAGAGTGAGCTGGTAGTGAAAAGCTTCAGGGAAGCGTAAAATGAAAACAAGTTGCTGGGCGCGCATGTAGAGCGACGGGGCCAAACCAGAATGGCAACAACAATTACAGCAACGGGCGACAATAGGAAATGACGACATGAATAACAACAGCAACAATTGGAGAGGTGGACCCGGCGGTGGGAGATGGGAAGCGGGCGATGGGTGTGAGCCCGCATCGAATGATAACAGGCGCAAATATCTAGCATATTAAAAAAGTCAAGCTGGGTGCAAATGCTCGAGGAGCGGGCGCATCTTTGCTAGAACATGCTTTGTCTTAGTGCGAGATATTAAAGGGAGCAGAAGCAGGAGGTAGAGTGACAGAGAGAGACACTCATAGGGAGTGTCATGCCGATAACATCGACAAGGGTCTCGACTTCACATTGAGCCAAGCAACACTTTGCCTGACAATGCAAAATAGAAGCAAACAAAACAAATGCCGCCGTGTAGCTGTCGAAGTAGGCGCACAACGAGCGTGAATTAATGGCCAGATTCGAGATGAATCTCGGAATAAGTAGAGACTGCCAGCCCAGCCCACAATTGACAACAGCAGCAACAAAAACAACAACAACACTGAGAATGACAGCGACAACGACAACGACAACAACTTGGACATGTAGATGAACATAATAGCGCCCGAGGCTCGAGGCTCGAGGCTGTTAACCATGCCCGAGCTGCCAATAAATGGGTCAAGCTTCTCTCTTCAGCCTCTCTGCTTCAAGTATGCATAAAGTATGCCTAATCTTGTTATTTTCAGCCGATCTGAATCTCTGATGCGGGTGGCTAACGTGAGCTAGCGTGCTATAGGCCAGTTGATATTATTATCCCGTTGGATTTAATTATGCATTTATCAGCGCCTGCTTAGCAGTTGGCCAGCATTTAAGAGAAAGTTATATTTATATATTGATTATGCTCTGGCTGTATATAGCCAACAGATCTAGTTTGGCAGCTTGCAAATGTCTTTTACATAGTATGTATATTACTCATACTCATATGTTTAATTTTCTTACTTACACATGTGAAATATACTTAACTCTAACATGATCTCATCAATTCTTCATGTTTAAGTAACCCTCTTAATACTTTAATCACTAGTGCGTAAAACTTTTCTATACTTCTTCAACTAACTTCAACTTCTTCAAATGCAAAACTAAGTTTAGGCTAACAATATCTAATTCCTCTCACAGTATCACAGATTTAAATACCCTTACTTTTACCTTCATCAACTCGCAGTAAGCTTATCTACACTTCCTCAACTACATCGTAATAACAACTTGAACAAACTTTTCGAGCTAGCATCTATATTCTGTAGATTCCTTTGGAGCGCCGCATGCAACTATATGTTTTCATGCAACAAGCTTGATTCAATTTATTAAATCGTAAAAACAATTTTCTTGAAATTCCTCCACTCGGCACCGACTGCTGTGATACACTTAATTAACCGCAACATTTTCCAGCAGTCAGCTGCAGAGCAAACAACAACAGCATCATCAACAAAAAAACATACAAAAGGAAAACGTAAATAAAGCTGAAAAGCTTTAGTGGAAACTGGGAAAAACCAGCTGGAAATGCAAGCGACGAGTTTCATTGCATCGCTAGAGCGCGGCAAATATCAACGCGAGCGCCTTAATTTATGCGGCGTGGCTGACCCACACATATAGACAGCTGTGTGTGTGTGTCGCAGTATAAAGTTTATACTGTAAGCATACCCGTTTCAGGCTTGTCTTTTGATGTGAGAGCTGCCTGTGGTAAATTTTTATTCCGTTCGAATTGGGCAAAAGTTTTGTAACTGCATTTTATTAGCTCAAAATTCATTTGCATTTTGTTTACGCTCTCGTTACCCGAAACGTTGACACACTCAACTGTAATAAATTGGCATTACATGCGTGTCTCTGTATGGGTGTGTGTTTGCATGTGTGTGTGTGTGTGTGTGTGTCACATGAAAATAAACACCTAAAACTAAATGCAAACAAGGCTCTGAAATTAATGCAATTTCTGTTGCTGTTTATATGCGTATATATGTTTTTTATAACTTTTTTAATGCACTTGTTTGGTACTGATTTAATCACATATACATACGCATACACACACATATATATAAACATTTTGACAAAGCTTGTTGTCACTTGTTTGTAGCTGCGCACTTTTCCAAAAACTTTGACGGACCAAACGTTAAAAGTTGCTACATTTTTGTGGCGGGGGCGTGGTGGCCACTTTGGGGGCGTTGTATTTTGGCCGCGAAGGGTGCCCGCAGCAAATTGGCTCTGTTCGAGCCATGTAGTGGTGACTGCCTCCTCCCGCTGCCTCCCGCCTCGTGCTGCCTGTTGGGCGTGCAACACAAATTCGTTTAGTAAAAACTTTTCATTGCATGCTCCGTGCCTTCAAAATGCCATAAACTGTGCCCAAATGCTTGCCCCGGAATCTAACAGTGGCCCTTTATTGTTGTTGCTTTTGGCCAAAAGCTTCTATATGGCAGTTAAGTAAGTACTTTTTAAAGCCGTTTATAATTGAACAGTTAATTGAACGCATTGTAAGCGTGCTTTATGCCAATTCAAGTAGTGGGCGCGCGAGGCAACTGTGGAGAGGAGCTGCCCCAAAGAGGAGTAGCATGTCCGAAATTGATGGCAGATAGGTATATGAAATCACAAATGGAACAGCTTAGATAAGAAAGGTAAAACACCTTAGAGATTAGTGGATCTGCCTCAACCGAAACTTAAACAAAGTATTTATGCCTAGATTTTATTTTGATGCATAAAATTAACAGGGAAATAGTGGACTTGAGTAGAGGAGACTCAGTGAGGAAAGGGCATTACGACTTAGATATGATATAGATATGATATATAAAGAGTTCAATTGCGACATGCTTGGGAGTAGAGAGAAAGTGAGAGAGAGAATGAAAGAGAGAGAAAGAGAAAGATAGAGAGAGAGCTAGAGGGCTAAGTAAAATTCTCAGTGTCGCATCTCAAAGCATCATAAATTGAAAGAGCTGGCAACAGTTTGTTCAAACAGAGTTAATTTATGATATAAACAGCTTAATTTTCTGATTCACATATATGTACATAGATCCCCTGCTACTCGGTTAGATATATATGTTAATCAACAGCTGTGAGTTCTATTAGTTCCAGCTAGAAAACTTTCAATTTCAATAAAAAGTTTACTCATGAAGCGCAGTTCTTCCATTAAAAATTGAGCATGCCAATTTCGTTTTTCCAAACTATAATTGGCTGGTTAGTTAAATGTCTATCAAGTTGCATTAGCTTAATTACTCTCAATGCAAACAAGAGATGTGTCATAATACATTCACGGGCCAAGCTCAGTTTTAGCTCAGATCTTAAAATTGTTGTTAGGGTTTCGGCAGCTGCCGCAGCTGATGACCTCCAGTTAACATTCTAACTCCCTCACATATATCAGCGAGCAGCGTTTTACGACAGTTTCTTGAGTCTAAACTCGAAATTTCTATAGTACTCGTATGCCTGGGTCATTAATTTGAGCGCTTAAATTAGCAGCTGCTGTGCATTATATATGTGCACACACACACACTTACACACATACACACACGAATACATATATATATATTTATATATATGGTATATATGTATGTGCCAAAAGTTTGCTCGATAAAACGAGAGAGAGACGCAGCCATGCACTGCCCCCACATGGCATGCCATAAAAGGCGACTCATACACACACGCTCCTACAGAGCGTACCTTTTTTATTGACGTAATTTTATGCCAACCAAAAACTAGCTAGCTGGTTCAGCTGTTTCAGCTAGGGCGTGGCTGGGCGTCGCTGTTGCCCCTTTCATTTTTTTTTTTTTTTGTTCCTTCATTCTTCCTATTTTGTTGGTGCTTATCAAAATTCTATGCAAAATTTGAATTGACTTTTAACGACTTGCCTTGTATACATATTTACATTTAATTTGTATACAATTTTTGGCGTTTTGGCTCTTTTTTTTTATGTCTAAGATTGTCGCTTAATTTGAGTTTTGCTGTGGGGTTGAATCTGTACGGTGTAGCGGGGGAGGTAAGGGGTTGGGTAAGGGCCAGTAGCTGCTGGTTGTGTCGTCGTTTTTAGCTGAATAAAGTCATTAAAACTTTGGACTATTTTAAGCGTTGCGCTCAAAAATGACATTTTATTTTATTTTGTTTGAGTTTATGAGTGGATACACACTCAACAGTCCCAGCCACGCCACGCCACGCAACGCCCCCTCGGCCACCCTCTGAATATACTTTTGGAGCTAAACTCGGGCTTAAGCTTCACTTGATAAGCCACTGCACAGTTGCTTTAATTGCGTGGACAGTTCTGTATGTGTGTGTCTGTGTGTGTGTGTGTGTGTGAGGGTGAAGCGAAACGAAACATAAAGCAAAACTTTGCATTACAGTTCAAATTAATTGGGTCAATGCGGCCGAGATAGGGGCTGGTGTGTGCAGGGTCAGGGCAGTGCAGGCACGCTTTGCTTTTGACACATAATAAGTTGCGCCTTTCTTCTCTGCTCTTGCTTATTCCATTTTGTTTTTGTTTTTTTTTTTTTTTATATTATTTTCTGCTGTTGTTGTCGTTGTTGTTGTTTTGTGTCCTTGCCGATGAACTAGCGTTCTGCTGCAATTTTTGCGAGGTAAATGAATTACGTAATCAAAAGGCGTAGGACGCTGGACAAGATCAAAGGCTTGGCCGTGGCTTTGGGGCCAAATTATGGCCGCAGGACGTGGTCGAAAGACGACAACGAAGCAGAGGCAGAAGAGAACAAAAGTAAAATTCGCTTAAGACAAGACAACAACCCAACTAATTATGCGCTAATTAATAATTCAAATAATGTGCTGTTGTCCCAAGCATCCAAGCATCTAACGGCCAACCCGCCTTGCGTCCCTCTGTCGTATACATAATGTTTTTTCAGACCTTTCGTTGTTTATCTTGATTAGATGCCAACGTCCTTCAGTGCGTCCCGCCCCTTTTCAAGGAGTGGGTTAATATTTTTTCATTTGTGTAAGCAAATGAATATCTACGAGCATTAGTCAAAAATGTTGCTTGGCCCACGCCCCTCCCCTCCCCTCCAGCAACACCAGCAACACCTCGGGCAGAAGTTTGATTTGCAGCGCTACGATCCAAGTTCTTAAATATGCAATTTATCATCGGAAACTTTTGCTCCGACTAATGAATGCGAATGCAAAATGTTAATGACAGCGCACCAAAGCCGTTGCGAAACTTTTCACTCTCCTTTGTAATTAATTGAAGCAAACAGTAGCAGTTACTAAAGCAGTTACTGAAGCAGTTGCACAGTTACACTCGCTCAACAGATACAAATAATAATAAAAATTCAGGGCAAGCCCAAAGGGAGTGAGAGAAAGAGAGAGTGAGAGGCAACTGGGACTCAGTTACAGCTTCATCAATCAGTGGCTGATTTAATATGCGCGCAGAGTGCACGTTTATGATGTATAGTGTATATAGTCTCCTCCCGACAAACAAAAACAAAATATAATAAAATCAAACAAAAGCAGAAACAATAAAGCGAAAGAGTAAACTGTAAGCGAGAAGCCCGGCACAACGCTGCGTATGAGTTATATATTAATTATTTAAGCGCTCGTTATACTCTGCATTGCGCTGCTCACTTGGCGTTGGCGCTGACGCTGGCGTCGGTGGTGCAAGTTGCATGTTTCATGTGGCTCGTTGTCTGTTTGCTGTTGTCTGCAGGCAGGGTCAGCCTAGCTGGCCAACTGGCCAACCAGCTAACCAGTCAGACAGCCAGCGCCACTTTCGTTTCGTCTGTTTGTGGCACTGCAGTGCATTTGTCTGCTGGCGTCTGTCGGCCCGGATTGAGGCCATTTATTTATCAAAAATACCCTGTAAAATATGAGCATAGACAAGCAGAGATGTGCTTGCTTACATTGAAATTAAATGTTTCCACGGAAGATGGATTAAAGTTCCAATTTAAATGGTGGATGGATTCTTGAAATCGCTTTATCTCTATCTCTCTCTCTCTCTCTCTCTCGCTGTCTCTCTTGTTCATTGCATTAGCTCTACTGTTATGGTTCTGGCTGAGTTGCAGATATTGCAGTTAAGCTTCTTATATACCTCAGCTGCTCATTGTCTCTCTCTCTCTCTCTCTCTCTCTTTCGCTCTTTCTGCCTCTCCCTCGCCCTTGTTTGGAGAATCTTCAATGACTATTGTCCTGCATTTAACTTGAAATCTTTCATTTCCTGCATTAGCTCTGCTCTCTCTCGTCTTAGTAGCTTAGGTTGCTTTTACAGTTAAGCATCTTATGTTGCTCTATTGCTCTTGGACTTATGCTTCCTCTGACTACCGTTTATTCCATCTCTCTCTCTCTCTCTCTCTATCTCTCTCTCTCTCTCACTCTATTTCTGTTTATAATTAAAAACTGTACCTGAACAACTTTTTTGTTTTAAATTGTAGCTATCAACTGTTGCATATGCTTCAGACTCTTGTAATGGAATAATAATGCTACACTCATGTTGCATTTATAGGTAAGCTTCTTAGCTGGCACTTCGTTTCTTGTGCGCTCAATCGACACTTTTTGCATTCAACTTGAATGAAATATATGAACTCATGTTATTGCCCAGCTCTCGTGACTATTATCTATGTATATTGCCACCTTGGGTGTCATTTGTTTATTATCATTTTTGCAGTTAAGCTCCTTATCAATCTATTTATGTGTATCTATTGCTCTTTTTCTTTCTCTCTAACTAAGAACTTATTTGTTACATTTTCTTTCTCCCTCACTCATTCGGAGTCGTTTTGTTTTCTCTTGATTTATATATATGATAAATTCCTTTACGATTTCCCCAGCTTGTTTCTTTTAATGCACTTAATTTCTCATTCTCTCTCTATCTCAACCTCGTTTCATTTCATTTCATTTATAGCGCTTTTTAATATGCCTTTTCATTCATTCCCTTGATTTCAGTTATTTCTTTCATTTTCTTTCTATTAAATATTCTCTTTCTCCTCTCTTTCCCCTCTACTTTTCTTCCCTGACTTCTCTAAAAACTATTTATATTTTCTTTGAATTTAAGACGAGGTATTTACAAGTCGTATATATCTGATATCTCAGCACAATTCGTTTTTTTTTATTCATGCTGCTGTGGCCTTTGGTCCGTTTTTAGTCAAGGCTTCGTAAAAAGCCGTACAAGAGTCTGTCTGTGTGGGTGTGTCTCGTGGCAGCAGCGTGAAATTGTTTACATTTTTGCTCCGGCCAGTGCACAGTTTTTCAATGCGCATAAATGGAAGCACATAGTTATGATGTTTTTTATATGGCCACAAATATAACGAAGCCGCTGCCGTGGGGCATGGGCAAAGAAACATGCGAAGAAGCCAACCGGCTTCTGGCCACGAATTGTGACGGCATTCTGGCTGGCAGACATCGCATCAGCTCGCCGAATGGTTGAAATGAATTAAAAGCGTACCACATAAGCTCGCCTTGACTCGAATCGCCCAGCGGCCGTCGCTCATCGAATTGAAATGGGTCCCGCATTGTCTTTGGGCAGTGTCTGACTGCATGTTACCGTTATTTGTTTTTTGTTTTTTACAGTTATTTGTTATTGTTGCTGCTGCTACAAATGCTCCCCAGTGCACCGTTAAAAGCATAAAGAGCACTAAACTGCTGTCGGCCATGAATTACGCTTTAATTGAGCACGCATTTTAAATAAGCTCAACATTAACACTGACAGACTTATACTCTATCTGTAATACTGTCTGCTGTCTTATTATGCCTAATCTGTACTCCGCATTGAGCAGCTTAAAATTATATGAATTTGCAAAATATTGAAACTTAGCCTGATCAACCTTTGCCCCTCTTCTCTTTTAATAATTAATCTTAGCCATATTTTGAGCTTAGTTCAACGAGCTCGTGGCCTTCAAATTCATTAAGTAAAAAGTATTTAATAACAAGTCATGGCAAGTTTCGCTCAACAAACTTGAACAAAACTTGTGCAGCATCTTGGCTCAGTTACCTACGCATCGGCAGGTCTTCAAAGCCCTGTTGGACAGTGTATGTGTGGCGAGGGGGCAAGCAGAGGCAGCTGAAATCTAACAAATGCGGCAAATAAAATGTGAGCTACTCTCTTCAAGTATTTTTACGACTGAATGTGCAAACATTTGCGTTTAGTTCTTCATGAGAATTAAAATGCCTGCACCTGTTCGAAGCGCAGTTGAGCTCGCTCCGCTGGGGCAGCCCTCCTCCCGCCCCACGATTTGCGATGGCTCTTTAAATACCACGAATGAAATAAAAAAACTTAATGCAAGGCGCAGGCCGGGAGCCAGCCCCTCGGATAGTCCCGAGTGGGTTTCTGTGTAGGCGTGGCAGGTGGAGAACTCAAGTCATTCGCCTAATGAATGCGCCAAAGTGAAGTGCGCGAAATTGAAAAAGCACAGCGCGACGAGGACGCAGGCAAAGAGAAAGAGAGCGCTGCGAAAATGATGAAAATGAAGCGCAATGACAGCAACAGGCGCACAATCTGAATAAATAATACACAGGAAAGGCGAAGGAGAAGCGCCAAGAAAAGTTATCCGAATGGCAGAGAACCAGAAAATAAAATGAAGAAAAAATGAAAATATTGAAATGCTGATTAAGTTTACTTTACGCTGATTTGCTTTTGGACTCAGATGCGGCTACATTCACATAAAAACACACACACATACGTAGCCACATCCACAGTCACATAGTCAGTTTTACAGCTACATCTACATTTATATTCGCATCGCATGGTCTAAGCCTTGGCTTAATTTTAACGCCTTGTTGGCTTCTGGCCGCAATCAACAAAGCACAAAAAGAGCTGCCAGAAATGCAAAATCCAAGAATCAACCGCTTAATTGTTGCTGCCAGACGCAGACTGCGAAATAATGAAAGGATTTGGTTAAGAATACCCTGTAGAGCTTGTCAGAGGTGAAGGCACTTCAAGCACAAACTGCTGCTCTCCACGCCCTCTTCGCAGTTATGCACCACAATAGGTACTCTTTGAGATACTCGACTTGGCTCTGTGACCCAACTCATGATATCCTACACGATTCGGAATACCCTGTAGGGCTTGTCTGAGGTGAAAGCTGCTGCTGACTCCTGCCTGTCATCTCAACATTATTCTAGATGTTGCGCTACTCGACTTACCCAGAGTTGGGTAACGTATCCCAACTTATCAACTTGTCTTACCCTATATTTTCGATGCAGGGTATGCCCAGCACAGCCAGCTGCAATGCAAGTAATTCAATTCATAACAATTCGCGTGCAAATAAGCAAATTTAATGACTGACGTCTCTTGATTTTGCTGGCAACTGTAACTTTCAATGGTATTTGGCAGCAGCTTGAGCTCATTAACTTTGGCAACAAATAGCGCACGTGTGTGGAGCTCCCTGTCCATGTGACTGTGTGTCTATGTGTGTGTGTGTCTTTGAAGACCTGCAGGCCTGGAGCAAGCTTCACGTTTTGTTTGTTTGTCAGTGGCAACAAATCAAGCAGCGATCAGAACACGTGTTGCTTTGATATTTGATGAGCAAAAGTTTCAGGTCCTTGGCAGCTAAACGAGAGGGCCCGGGCCCGGTACGTCCCTCTGCCTCTGCCGCTGCCACCACTGGCATCCCTTGGCCAACAAAAGTCAAACAGCAACAAAGTTTGTCCGAGCTTTGCATGAATATTGATATATGTATCAGTGTGTGTGTGTGCACGTGTATGTCTGTGTGCGTATGTGTGCGAGATAGCAATTATAGTAATTGCTTAAAGTGGCGCTTGCCAGAGTCCTGGCGAGGATTTATGGCCCGCTCGCCAGCTTCATTAACATAAAAATCAGATTACTTTACTCATAATGTGCATATTTTAAAATATGTGAATGTCTTTGGTCTTTTTTTTTTGGCTTCTGTGTCTTTACTGTGGCTGCTGGGCTTTCTTTCTTTTAGTTGTTGCTATTGTTGTTGTTGTGTCTACTGTGCCTGGCTTGTTGATTCAAATGAAATATATTGTTATGGCAAACACGCAGGACAGCCAGGACATTGAGCAGGGACCCTGGGGGGGGCGTCTTCGCTTGGCAGCTTTATTAATTTACATTGTTGACTGTTATCAGCAGCGGGCCGATGCGCGGGCATGTCAATGTCAACGCCGCGTCGCCTTGCCACGCCTCCAGCGGCCGCCCACCTGCCGCCTTATCAGCAACACGTGTAATGAATGCCTAAACTGTCATTATCACCTTCTGGCGCGTGTTATGCTTTTCGGTTGTCATGTCTATTGTGAAAAGATATTCGCTTTGCCCACCCAGCAGCTCCCCTCAGCGCTAGGCACCCTTGATTTACGAGTAATAAGAACTGCTCCGTGGAGCAGCAGACGGCTGGCAATGCTCCTCATGCTGCCAGAGTGTCACACATATCAGCATTTATGGGGCCGCTGCTCCCTTAACACACACACACACACGCACGCATTTTGTGGGTAGACATTAAGTAAGCGCCTTTAGCCGGATGCATTTCTGGTCGGATATAAGTGAGGTCTACAGCACAAGGCACGTGTTGGAGTTGAAAGATGCGGATGTAAAAGATAAGAATTATTAAGATACGCATTATTGAAAGATATTATTATTAAGAGGGCATCCGAGTAAGCAAGATGTCAAGGCTAAGCGACTATATTTATTGATTGCGGAAATTAGGCCGAAGTAAGCCTGAGTTGATAGCGAGGAATAATGGAAAGAGTTCAGTTCTTGAGCATCAGCCATTAAATAGGCGCGCTAGAGTCTGTCTGTTTCACTGCCATTCATTCCATGCTCATTTTCCATTCACTCATCTTCAATGGCAATAAAACTTTCGTAGAGCTCTGTCACTTGCACCGAAACACACGCGCAGCGCAGCTATGAGGCAATTATCTGTGGCAGGGTGACAGGTGTTGGCTTCGCTTCGGGCTGCCAGCTTGGCTGCTGCAGCCACATTACTCATACGCCCCGTCGTGTGAAGGGTAAACAAGCTTTTGAAAAGACGGTACGCTTGAAAATGTTCGCGCTGTTGTTTATATTTATGCGCGAGCACAGCAAACAGCAACAATGAAGCAGAGCAACAACAGAAAACACCTCACGCAGTGTTGAGACTATTATTGTTGGTGTTGCTGGTGTTGCTGTTGCTGTTGCTGTTGTTGCTGCTGCTGTTGTTGCTCTTGGCTTGGCTGTCGTAGACGACAGAGCAATAGGTCATAAAAAGAAAAGTTGTAAAGGGCTCTTAACTTTCACTTTCATCTCTGTTCTGTGCTCCACTGTAGCCTCGACTGACTGAATGGCCGCATGGCCGCATGGCCGAATGGCCCAATGACTGAATGCCTGACGCGAGCTGTCCTCATTCTGCACTTGGACGGCGCTTAACTTTTATGGCGAACAGCCCAAGTCGAAGCCACCATGTTGCGATTACAATGCCGCACCATGGTCGGCGGTGGGCCCAGGGGTTTCCTATTGAGTGCAGAGGGGCTTAGTATTGGAAGGCTGGGCGTTGGGTGGCGGGTGCCGGGTGCCGGGTGCAGGGCGAAGGGGAGCGACGGGCGGTCGCATAAATAAGAAAGCAAATGTAAGTGATGGACTTTATTTTAATATTGGCCGCGAACGTTCGCATTGCGTCCGCGTACGCCATTCGCATTCAGATTTTGTTTAATATTAAGAAATTTTCCGTTCGCTTAACATAATATATACAGATATATACATATATACTTATATATTATATTTTCCTTTCGAGCTTTTGTTTCGCTTCTTTTTCTTGCTTTTTCTCTTATTTTGATGTTTTCCTGAAGGCTTTTCCGCTTAAGTGAAATGAAATGACTGGACGCTTTATGAGATATCTGTGCGGCGCTAATGAAAATATGTTTCGAATGTAAATTGGGGCATTCGCAGGGGCTTTTTGGACTGGTTTTATGACCGGCCGGTCGGCCGGACCTTGAGAACCTTGCGCAGCTCGGACCACAAACATTTCCGGCGCCTAATGAATTTGTCAATGCCTGACCCACATAGAGAGCCAAGTCGCTAGGGCACACAGGACACAGACAAGGGACGCCTTATCAGCGGCGCTGAGTGAGGCCAACTGTGCACAGGACATGCTACCCTTTTCAATTTGCTGATATGTACAATTAAACGCGTCCCACTGTGATAATCACAGGGCGAGGCGACATTCGGATGTGGTCAGCCAAGCTCCGCCCCGGCCCCTGGTTAGCTTTGTGCTATCTTTAGTCCCCGATACCCGTGCCAGTCGGCTCTGAAAAGGGTTGATTAGCGTGTGCGTGCGGCATGGCACGCAGCTTGAATTCGGCACAATCTGGAACAGAAACTCATTTGGCTTGGGTATATTAAAAGTCGGCTCAGTCTATCGTTCGCCGGGCTGCACTACCGGCAGCCAAAGTCGTGGCCAGCTCTGCTCCTTATCGCCGCCAAGTTACGCGATACGCCATAAATCTTTTGCCTGATTTATGTCGCACAGCGACATTGGCCTCAAATTTATCGCAGCAGCCGAGGCATCCAAAGCAGCCGCAGCAGCGGCTCGATGATAGCTGCGCCCAAGTCAGAGCCACGGTCGCAGCCAATGTTGTCCTGGCTGCCGACAGCAGTGTCCTGGGTGCGAGTGGCCTTTTTCGCAACTGGGCCACTGGCTGACATCCTTTTTCAACGTGTCGGCCGTCTTCAAGGCAAACACAGTCGGCCAGCCAGCCAGCGGGCAGGCAAGTGTTTGTGTGTGGTCAGCCCGCATGAGTGTCCTGTGAGTGGGCCCAGCTCAATGTCTGTCGCCGTGTGACTGAGCTTAATTATCATTGCCGCGAGCTGGCGCCTCGGTCGCGACTCGATGGTATTCTGTGTGACTTCTGTCGGAAATTAATTTCCTTGCGGCCCGCTCACACTCGCGGGCATACGTATGTATGTACGTCGAGAGTACTCGGATATACAAGGATATGCGTGCAGTTACTCAATGATGCTATTTACTTAGTCTGAGTGGAGAAAAGCTTTTGCAACGCGTTGTATTTACGTTTAATTTTGTATGAATGGCGGAAATTTGCGGCTTTCCGCCGTTTTAAATTGCATTTAAAGCGCTGCCGGCAATCGCTCACACACACACACACACACACAACAAAGGCGCTGCGCTCTGGCTGCGGTTGCGGTCGACGACCATTTGTAAATGGTTAAAAATTTAATAACAACATTGATTCTCCTCCTTCTGCCTAATTGAAGTGTGTTAACAAGAGTTGAAAATAATTTCCCAGACTTGCGCAAGTCACAATATGAAGTGAAAAATGAGTTAATTGTGGGCCATTCATCAAAAACCGACTGGAATTTGATATATGCGTACGTGTAGGGGCTGTTTGTCAAGTATGCAAACAGTCGCCTACTCCGGCAATCAGTGTGAAATTACATGGAATGATTTGCAAACTGTCCAATTTGCAATTTAATACGAATTGAAGCAACAATAAATTAGGCAACAGCTTTCAGAGAGTTTTCCTCTCGCTGCTGCCATTAGGTAGATCGTCTCGTTTCGAAGTTTCGACGTAGGCTGGCTGTTGCAACAGCCTTTGCAGTGTAGATGGTGTTGCCGGAGGCGGTCTACGGCTAGGCCACTTAGGCTGCAAATTAAAGCCGAGTCTGCTAACATACAACTCGTTGGGCATGTCCTTGCTTGCCGTCTTGGAAGAAATAGCATATTTGATTACGCTTGGCTGTGCAAATGTGCCCGGGCGTCTCGACGACAGCTGTGTGCCGCTTATTGCCAATTATTATCCATAAATTGCGCATTTATGAGCCCAACATACGGCCAGAGATTTGTGGGTGTGTGTGTGTGTAAGCGAGTGTGTGTGTTTGTGTATTTACCTTACTCGGGCAGGGTCTTATAAATGGGCTCGCATTTTGAGTCTAATGTGGTCCATTAACAGTCTCGACAGTCTCCCAGGCAAATGAACAGCGCCCGAGGCTGGGCAATTGTTGCACTGACTTCTGCTGTTGATTGCCCTTAAACGGAGGCTGTGCAAATATTTGGCCAGAGGCTGGCCACTAAGGAAACTAGAGCTAATCGATGCCCAGATGGAGTCTGAGTGGGATGACAACGTCTGTGGCGGGAGAGGCTTTCAATCAGTGAATAGAGAAAGAAGTTTAAAAATGCTAACAGCCGCAGCTTAGCAAATCCAGCGTCTATACTCCCCCATTTGTCTCTATTACAGGGCAGTGGCTTTTCGAGGCGTTAGCTTAATTGCATTACTGAGCGGCTTTGTGTCGGCTTAAAGTCAGGCAGCCAGCGTTGATTTGTTTTGCCAACGTCAAGCGCAGCCCAGCGCAGCCCATTCAGTGTGCCACGCCCTACGTCCGCTGGGAAGTAAATCAATGGGGCATATGCGATTGGGTGCAAACGAATTCCGGAGCAGACGCAGCAATGGCCAGCTCCTGCCCCAGCCCCATGCCAATGAAAATCTATGCATGCACGCCACTTTCTGCGTACATTTTTCACATTAACTGGCCGCGTCGTCGACGTCCTTGTCAGTAATTTTGTATGCACAGTCAGCTCAGGCAGGACAACAAATCACTATCTCACTGCACAGCAGGATTCGCTGGCCAGTCAGGACGTCAGCCAGTCAGCTAGCGCAACACCAGATAAATAAACAGTTGCGCTACGGCTCGTTGATAGATCGACAGACGATTGCAGTTTGTTGGTGCGAAATTGCATTGCGGGCGCTTGTCGGCGAAGGGGCTTGGGGGCTGGGGGGCGTGGCTGGCAAAAGACATGATAATGCATTGGACTGTGCAGACCATCGACAACAATGGCAAGCGAAATCGTTAGCGGGCCGAATGAGTAAGCTGTGAGTGCACTTTACGCTGCATACGATATTGGATAAATCATAGATGGATTTGATTGATGGTCTTTAATTTAATTATTATACGCAGCAAAATACAAGTAGTTCCAGTTCTGGTAGTTCCTCAGCCCACCTTTGTAGTAGCATTGTGTTTGGAGCACGTGCTGATGTCAGCTCGACAGAAATTCAACTTATTTTTGTTGCGTTTTCCACGCGAGGCATTGAAGGATCTTGGATGTGTAGACAGTTCCTGTTGTTCGAGTTGATTTCCGTCTTTGCATGAGCTTAACTTTCGATTTTTGTTTTGTTTTGTGCTAAGCGCAGAGACCGAGGAGCAGGAGGACGAATTGCATCGGGAGCAGGCTGGTGGCATTCCTTACGTCTCTTGCATTTTTCAGTGTTCGACTTTAGCCTTGCTCAAGTTTTATGCAGAGTTTTTCGTTATCATGTTCTTGATTTATGAAACTGTTTTTATTATTTTCATATTGTTCGAGCAGCGGGCGGTCTAAGCAAGACGCCGCCAGCCACACACCCACGCCCAGCCAGCTCTGATTTCTGAAATCACAAGTGCTTTCTTTTCTCTCGCCTTCCCCACTCTGCAACGTTCCTCATGTTCTGCCACCAGGGCATCTTCATACCATGCTTCATATTCAGTTGCTACATCGGTTTTTTGTGCTTTGCACCAGAAATTCGTATTCCATTCTGTTGGCGATGCCAGCAAACTTTCCTACAGATTAGAGAACGAGAGAGAGAGAGAGAGAAGAAAAGAGTGAGGGGAATGAGAGAGGCAGCGGGGTGGGAGAGTTGCCAAGAGCTAGTGCACTATGGAGCATGTCGTGTACGATATTTCTTACAAGTTCTCAAATTTGATTTTTGCTGTTTGTTGTGGAATTTGAAATGATTATGGAGTTTTTCGCAGCGGCCTTCCACATCTCCTAGATTCGGCAAAACTTGCATTATGCGCTTTGTTGGTCAACAAGAATTCCTAGCTGCTGAAACTTTTTTGGCCAAAAACGGCACCCATATGAATAATGCATTCATGCTGGCTGGCAGCAGCAGCAGCATCAACAGCATCATCAACAACAACAACAGCAACAACAACAATAACAATCCGAGCTTAATTTTGAGCAAAAACCACTCAGCATCCATTTGGCAGTTATTAATGCAATTCACAATTTTGCAGTTAAAGCAAATCAGGCGTGAAATATTTGGCAAATAATTTAAGCCTCGGCTAAAACGATAATTTTGAAATATTCTAAGCATTCAATTCGAATTTGCCTTAATTGCAAACGAAAATCAATTCGATGCAGAAATGTTGAACGGCAAATACTACGTACATTAAGTCCAATAACATGAGTAAATTTATATATATTTACAGAGTATTTGCTAGTCACTGAAGCTTTGAAACTTTTCGCTTTAATTGCTGGCCCTAAACCACAATTTAATATAATGTTTCCTTGGCACTTAATTTAATTTCAATTCCTTAAATCTTGCGAACTTATCAATTAAATATCAATTATGCGATCCGCACTTTAAGTCAATTGTTTAGTTTCTAATTGATTTGAAGCTAAATGAAACTTGAATGAATTTCACAAATAAAATATGCTGAAGGAGTGGCTGCTGCTTGGTGGTTTCAATCGAAATAGCAAATGCCTGTGGCAATTGTTGACATTCCTCGCAGCAGCAATCTCAAATACACTTGTCGCTTACACGGCATCTCCTAGTGGCGCCCCTCAGCAGACCTCCCACCCCCTGGATTCGCTTGCCACACAATGAAATATTAATAAATTCCATTACCAAAGAAAACACACTCGAGTGCACAGCAAAACATCAATAGCAACAAGCGCTGGGCTTTGTGGCACTGGGAATGGGACACGAATCAACGAATAGCGAAGTCGATGGAGACGGTGATGGTGATGGAGATATTGAGGCATCGTCATCTAACAATCACTAAAAACGTCGCTACGATTCCGATCCCGATTCGTATTCCTTCAGCTATTCCTATTCCTATTCCTGTTCCTATTCAGGGCTTCTCTATGTCGAATGCGTTTCGCCGGCATCGGAATTTGATTGTGAACTGCTTTCTGTGGCAACATTTTCCTTAAGCCACGCACACAATTTTCAATTGAAGTGGCTGAGGGGACGCCTTTTCCAATTCAATTGTCAGCATATATATACATTTGTATATATATATATATATATATATATATATATATACATCCATCAGATGAATGTCGACAGACATTTAGAAGGCATTCAGCGAGCACTCTAACTCGTTTATATGTAAATTCACAGTTTATATATGAGTTTATTTTTGGGACCCCACTTAAGCGCCATCTGTGGAAAAAAGGGAAAATTTAATTGGTAAATTTCAGTTGAGCATTCGCTTATCGAATGGCTGGAATGGCACGCGCCCAGCTCTCAGTAAATGCGCGTAGTTTAAATTGCAGTAATAAGAATAATATTTGATTTCTCAAATGACTACGCCCCGTGCTGCTGCCTCCCCCCTGGTGTCGCAGCAGCTTTGTTAAAGTCATGCTGTGTACGCTGTTTAAGCCAAATGCGCTTGTTAACAAGGTCAACATGGGAACAGCAGGCAGCAGTTGCAGCTGCAGTTGCAATTAAATGCTAATGGCGTGTGAAAGCCAATTTTGAAAAGTATACACAGAGAGAAAAGAAAGTGTACTAAGTGCAGGGCAATTGTACAGCTAATTTGTGAAGAGCCCGAGGGCTGCCAAGCACGTTGACAATGCCATTGACGTTGCGCTTGAGTGGCTTTCGGAGCCGGCCAAAAGTCGTTGCATACTTTGCAGCGCACGGCAAAGAATAACTATTGTGACAGCCGGACAGAGAGCGCGTCTACCCGCCCGAAATACCAATTGATTGGCGGCGGGTGGTGGTTGGCGGTTGGGGCAGCTGGCAGTCGAGTTGAGCCCTGCCTTTGTCTACTCGCTGGCATTCATTTAATTGCTGAAAGCAAAGCAAAGCAGGGCAAAGCAAAAGGCAAAGAATAGCACAGCAGCGAGCTGGCTCATATTTTGAGCTGGCCGCAATGAAACCTTTTATTATAATTTAGGCAAGGCACGCGGCTGGCCAGCGGGGCAGCTGCGCCAACTGGAGTGAGTTAAAGAGCTGACGTCGCTCGAGCGGAAACCACTAACCGAACGAGACCCCAATGGGCGCTGTGGCTCTGCGTGTGTGTCTGTGTGGGTGCGTGCCAATGCTCATTGATGTTGACCCGAACTAAAACCGCAAATAACGCAAAACACAAACAGCTACAGCAATTACAAAAACAACTTCTGTCTGCACGGAATGCCGAAAAGCGAGTGAGTCACGGAGGCGCGGTGGGCGTGGCCAGATCACAACACCAACCAACAGCAGCAAACATCGAATTATGTCAGAATCCAAAGCCACAAACAATTAAACAAAATTGCAAATTAGACGTTATATAGACCAGCAAACCGACTCCACAGTTAACAACAAGAAATCGGCCAACCAAGAGACCAGCCGACCAGCCGACCAACCGAACCGGCCCACTGGCCACGCCCCATTTGCGGTTAGTGCACAGTGTGGCAATGTCAATGGGAAGGAAGTGTAGGAAATTGCCTATTTGCAATTGTAATTTATTCATGTGGTTTAATATGCCGTGAAGCGACAGACTCCAAACAAAGCGCCTCCAAATTGAGCAAAACAATAATTTTCTCCCTTACAAACTAGAATCTATTTTCATTCCACTCGCACTCGCACACCCCTCTCTCTCTCACTCTCCTTGCTCATGTTTCAATTCCGCTTGTTTGTCGTTTGGCTGCAACGGTTTGACTAATGATTCGATGTCAAGGTCAGCCGGATCATTGTCACGATTATTGTTCTAGCTGCCTTTCAATTACCAACAGCGCTCAATTTGGCAAAATTAACATAAAGTTTGACAAACGACGCCCGAAAAGTTATGGGATCAAAGCACTGAAATGGGCTTTAGCTTTGATGAGTGAATGGCTCAACTGGAATCTGTCCATCAATCTAGTTGGCTTGGGGGTCATGAGTACTGTGAGAGCAAAAGGAGTTTCGGTGGGGGAGGAGTTGTCATGGCCTGAAATAGAAATGTGCTAAACCAAGTTAGTAAGGTTCATAATTACTTCAGTTTTTACAGACTGTTGTAGCAAAGCTGTCTCGTCTATGCCTAGCTGCTCCAATGTAATTGAATTGCGTGAATAAGCCTTTCTCTCCCTCTCTCTCTCTCTCTCTCTCATTCTCGGTGGCATTTGTTCAGACTCTTAAGCTGCCATTCAGCAGGCGGTTTTTATTCAGCTTCGAGGTGGCAAAGCAATTTAAATTGAACACAATGAACGGCTTGTCGCAACTAGTTGTGGCTACTTAGTCCTGCTGGCTAAGTCTGCTAATCCGGTGGCCACTAAATGGACTATAGATTGCACTTTTATGTCACGACATTCAAGCAAATCGTTGGCCATTTAAAATGGCTTAAAGGCAACGCACACACTCACACACACACACACACAGATAAATGGAAAGGGAAACACATACATTTGATTAGGCTGAACCAGAACTGGATGCTTTGGTTGATTGGGCAAAAATGTGTGCCGTGCTCTGCTGTTGGGCTAGAACAATAAATGGCCGTCCATTTGCGTACGCCCATGCGGAAGATCAGCGTGCGCCACAGCAAATAGAGTACGAAAATTGTTTTGGCTGTCAAATTACGTAAACATTGTCATAAATGAAAAATTCATCCAGCCGCCGCCGTTGCTGTCGTCTCCGGTTTTCATTTGCTGTCGCTCTAGCAAATTTGTCAATCTCGTCGAGCCTTTTTTGCCTCCTCTTGGCAGCAGGCAGGGCCACTGGATGGGATACTGGATGCTAGCTTGGTTCTGGCCTGGCTCAGTTGACGCCGTTGGGGCCTCACATGAGCGCTGGCTTTGTTTTTCTTTTCTCTCTTTTGGATTTTGGCGCTGTTTTGTTTACATTACTGCAAACCAGCAAATTGCCAACGCTTTTTTTTTTCTTTTTTTGGTTGGTTTCCATATTTGATGCTGCCCTCGGCAGGCATAGCATGTGCAGGCGCGTCTCCGTCCGTCTCTGTCCGGGTCGTCCGCAGGCGCGACATATTAATTATTCATTTCGATTTTTGGTCTGCCAACTGCTTCAAACCAAAGCATGCAGAGGCCCGGACTGGGCTGTGGGCGTCACTTGGCAATCGGGGGGCGGGGCCCATGGAGCTGGGCTGGGCGCTGGGAATCCGCACGGGTTGCGACTAACAGAGCTGCTTGTGATTTATAAACACGCGCGCCGCACTTTGGTGATTTACTGCAAATTGCTTTATAATGTTATATAAATTTTCTTGTTGTTGTTGGCGTTGGTGTTGGTGTTGCCTGCTTTTGAATAATTAGAAAGAAAGCAAAAATGTCAGACAACCAAATGGCTAAAAGGCACGCCAAATGCACTTTGAACTCAGGACAGATTAAGAATACGCCACGTTCTTCTGGGATGCCCATCAACAGCTTCACGCTTACTTATGCTGAAATAAATATATAACATATGCGCACTTAGTTTATATATATGTATATGTACATGTAATTTATACAAAAAACATGTAAATTTCATGTTAAACTAAAACTATGAAAGTTAGTTAAAATCTATTTATACATACTCAGTGTAAGGTTAAACATTTTTTTTTTTCATTTTGATTAATGCTCGCTAAATGCGAATTTGGCTACAAAGGCGAGCTGAAAGTAAAAGCAATTCTGTGTCTGCTACAAATTACATGCATGCGAGTTGAGCTTTATGTAAATTTCTGAATGGCTGATTTTTCTGCTCTTCTATTATTATTTTTATGCTATTTTACTTTTTGTGTTATTGTATTTCGTTCTTGGTCTGCTTCTGCCTCTTTTACTAACTTTGCCTTTGGGCTATGCCTTTTTTTTATTGTATAAATTTTTCGTAGCTGAAAATTAGAAATGTTCCATCGCGTTCAACTTCACTGACAGTGCGTGGCAAATTGCTTTCCGAAGTCTAAAGTCTGGCCCACGCACACACGCACGCACACACGCACACACATGCAGAGGCCTTGCACATACACCCCTCCCGCACCCACACTCACAGACAGCCCACACACAAATACAGACAGATACAAGCATAAACCAATTGCTAACAATAATAAAAATTCCTTTTTTGGGGGCCTTTGGCTGCGCCGTTTCCGTTTCCTAACAATAAGCACAGTGCACAGACTGCTTGGGCAGGATGGAGGATGGGAGGTGGGGGAATGGTGTAATTTGCATGAGCAGACGACGAGCACATAATATCCGTGCATTAGAATTATGCCCATTGCCATGCCAAATGGCAAATAATGGGAGCCAGTGCCGGATAAATTTACTAGATAAATGCGAAAAAATTCGAAAATGTTCTAATGTTGCGGGCGGCGGGGCGAAATCGTATCTGCTGAATGTGCACATGGCGTATGCGTTATAAATATGTCCGCCTCTCATTATTTGAACATAAATGTGAGTGAATCGATCAGGCAGTCAGGCGCGCTACACATTCACAGTAATTATGCTGCATAATAATCAGAGCTGAAAGTTGGGAGGATTTGCCAATTATCCCCATTACGCTGCAAACCTGATTGATGGGGGAAGGGGAGGGGCGACAGCCAGATAAGTGAATGTAACTATTTTTGGCAAATTCAATTGCATAGTCGCATGGTCGCGAGTCGCTGGCCGAAAATCGTGTAATAGAAATATAAAAAGCAAGTGGTGCCACAATGGAGCCACCACCGGCCATTGGCTATATCATTATGCAGGCGGCGTGCGCCATTATCGTTTTGCTCTCATTTCCGTTTTCGTTTTTCGGCATTCATTATTTTCATTTTATTTTTTCATTTAACAGGAAGCGCTGTGGAGGCGTGGCAATGAGTGCATCTGCTTCCACTCCCCCTCCTCCTGCTGCTGCTGCTATTCACCTACATTTTAAGTATTTTTGTCACAGCAATAACTTTCATGTCAGTCCACAAACAGAACTTAACTGCTTCTCCCACTCACTCAGCATCTCTCTCACTCTTACGCTCACCCTCTCTCTCTCTTTCTCTCTCTATTTGCAGGCAAGCATCGCGCATAAAACAGTGGCTGGGCAATAGAAAAAGCAAACAGCGTACGACTTTGCTTCTGGGCCAAAACAGAGTTGCCTTTTGTGCCCCGGCTTGGCAATTGGCCAAGTTAATAAAGAGCGTGAGCAGACGCCAATAATGACGTTGCTGCTGCAGCAGCTGCTCCTGATGTTGATGATGACGTCGCTAACTTGGTTATTGCTGCTGCCAGCATAGAAAATTGTCAGACACCCAGACCGAGCCAAAGGCAAACCTAAAATAAAACAAAGGCATTCGCTCAGCTCCCTCCCGCTGCCCCCTGTCCGCTGTCCGCTGCCACTGCGACTCGCTGCTGACCGAGTACCAGGGGCCAGGAGACGGCTTACTGCATTTCCGGTTGTTGTTCCTGTCGCCGCTGTCACCATGCCGCCACTCCATATGGCCGAGAGCAACAGCATGGCCTGGCCGCTCCTGCTCGCTGTGATTCTGATTGTGCTCAGCGGTAAGTACCACGCCCCCTACCTACCATCGCCCACCACCTTGTTCTGTTCTCATATTTATGCCAGCGGCTGGCATGGCCAAAGCATTTAGTTAAGTTAAGTTTCGCTCTTATTGTTGGCAGAGTTAATTGTTGGCATTTGTTTGACGGCAAGTGCCTTGCTTTGCCTGCAGCCCGTGAATGGCTGGCAACTGCAGCGCCAACAAATGGACGGGATTTTGTTTCAATTAACAATTAGTTTGCACACAAGTTTTTCTGTACAATCCTTTTCTTTTCTTTTTTTTTTTTTTTTTATTTGGCCAGCCAAAGTTACCGCAAAAGCCCCTCGTTTGCCATATTCCATCAAATGAAATAATATTGCGTATACGCCCCATAGCCATGGGTCGTCGCCTAGCCCAACGCAAAAACTTAAATGCTGAAGGCAGCTAAAATAACTGCATGCATCCCAGAAATACAGCTGCAGCCAGAGCAGCAGACGGCTCGCAAATTACATGCATGTAGAATGAAGCAAATCTGATAAAGTTGCAGTCAGAAATTAAATACATATACATACATATATGTATGTACAGAGGCAAGAGTGAAGGCAAAGTTTGGCATGCTTGGTTGGTTGCTTGCTTGCTTGCTTTCTAGCTGGAGGTACTACAATATTTAAAAGCCAATTATATATCTCCTCAAATTAAAGAATCATGGCTATAAATATTTGATAGCGGCTTCAACTAAAGGAAAAGCTCACGTTTAAGTAACTGTGAAAAAACGTAAATATATCGGAAAAATAAAATAATTGTATTTACACTTGACCACTGGACTAAAGCAATTAAAACTCTTGCGGAAATTTCAACAAAAAACTTTTGCTTGTTGGGCAATTATTTTAAAATCTCTCTCGACCAATATAAATTGAATGAAATTGACCATGTGAATATGCGACCCGACGCTTGCTTCAAATATATGTATATATGAGTGTGTGCATGTATGCATGCATTTGTATGTATATATTTGGTAAATGGCGTGCGGGCATATCAATAAAGCGGCATGCAAATTGCGCATACGCCGCGTGCGCTAACTTGATTGCAACAAATTAACAAAACGTTTTAGCTAGGCCACGATTAAAAGGACCAATAAAAAGTTTGAACATGATTTAGGTCTGCCAGGCTAGGCCTACTGATAGCTGCTATAAAAATGCGACACGCAACAGTACAACACCAACAGCAACAGCAACAGCAACAACAACAAGAGCAACTCATTTAATTAACAATTTCCGGGGCAGCAGACGGCTGATTCTTAATGCATTTGATTTATGCTTAACGTGTGGTAAATTTATTGCAGCTACAGCAACAAATAGCGCCGCGCACGGTTCGATGGAACAGTTCAAAAAATGCTCGAATTAATTGCATTTACGACAACAAAAACTACAAAATGGCCAACACATATTTCAAAATTCAATTAAAATAAAACAAAAATGCAATGAAACGAAAACGGACTGCTGCTGCTGCTGCTGCTGCAACGACACTATGCAATTTCCGTTCAAGGGCGTGCCCAGGTGGGCGTAAAAATAATTAAAGCACAACAAAAACAAATATTGACAACAAGCGACGGCAGCTTCCGTTCGATGTCGACAATTGTTGTTGTTGTTGTTTCTGTTGCTGTTGCTGTTTTGGCTTTCGCGTCCGATTGAATTACAAACTCCATTTGAAATATACATAAACAACTAAAAGGCACAAAACATTTAGAAAGCCAAAGGTGTGTGTGGGTGTGTGTGTGTGTGCGTGTGGTGTTTGTGTAGGTGAACTCAATTGACTGATAGCGGGCAGCTGCTTGCGGGCAGTCTCTGTGCTCTGCGCCACCAGGCGAATGCCAATTTAATTAGCACATTCGACGCTTTTAGCGCAACTAATCGCAGAGAGCGCAACCATCAATCAATCAATCAATCAGTCGCTCAATATATCAATCAGCGAACGCAGCCGACAATTCTGCTGAGTGAATTTGTGTGTTTTGTGTTGGTGTTTGTGGTGTACAAAAAGGGCAAAGAAAAATCGGGCTAAAAAAGGCAAGCAAATACGATGGAAACTAATTGACAAGCGAATACCCTTTAATTGTGCAGAAGGACAATCTAAAAAGGTCAGAGCTGAGCTGAATATACACATATAAATAACGATAATATAACGTATATACTATAGCCTGAAGGACCTTGAGAATGATTAAACAGGGTAATGAGTTTTGATGAAAATGTAAATAGAGGGATAAAATTCAGATGGATGATTCCTTGAAGTTGATATTTCCGATGACTGTGGATCAATCTCGATCCTGAAAAGTATACGAAATTGAACGTTTTTGCGGTATTTATTGATAACTCTTATCATTTCCATATACTAGTAGATGACAATTATCAATATTTTAGTTATTCGAGCACTTTAATTATACACTAAATTGAGATTTCTAATTCATGCGCCACACAAGCTCCAAGCTGCTTTGCTCTGCAGTCCCGCTTCTCTGAATAAAGCAGTCGCACATCTTTTGCTATATACGTATATTCAGTTTGCACTCAATTCATATATGTATACGCATACATATGAGGAAAATATCTTAAGCTCCACACACACACACACACAACTTATCCATATATATATAAGTTATTCATTTATGCATGTGTGCAATCTTTGTATGATAGTTATTAGACCTGTCTGATGGCCATGGTGCATACTCTGCCGGCCTTAATCAATGTGAAATTTATATTAGCGTCCGTTGGCCATATTTTCCAATATATTCATAGAAATTTCAATATTGATTATGATTGATTTAGTGAGCCGGCAAAGCAGAATATTATTTTTATGGCAATGGGCTCGAGTGCATATATTGTTCGACTGGCTGCATGCGATTGCGATTGCCGTGCACGGCAAATTATTCAAAGTTAAATTTACGAGTTGTGCGAAGCTCCATAAAAGCAATTTTAATATTAATAATTTAAAGTTGGTCAGCTATACATAAACATACACAAACACACACACACATGCACATTGTTGTGCAGGATAGAAATTGCAGATATTTTTGTGTAAAACTTGTTTTATTTGTCCAGGCAACGCAAAAGTCCAAAAAGAAGTCAAATAAATAAATGCATTCGAATGAAATTCGGCGAATAGCGTAAAGCAAACGTGCCAAACTGGTCGGCAACAAGCCAACACACTCCACTCCGCTCCACTCACCCCTCTCCCTGTCTGGGAGTGGGGATCGGGGCGGATATGGAGTGCTTGCCTGTGCGCGGTCGATGGTCAAATATTTGCAACAAACTTTTTGGCCTGGCCAAGTCATTGAACGTTGGCTTGGCGAACTCAAACAGAAAGCACAAAACAAAAGTTCTACAATTCACGTCGAGTGTATGAGCGTTGCAGCTCAGCAAATGGACTTACGAAATACCCTGTAATAAATATTTAATGCACAGCTAGATACATTCTACTTAAAGCCTGCCACATACTCCTTAAAATGAAATATGCCGTCTCTAAACGAACAGCAGCGGCGAATACGAATTGCGTTGGGGCCTCGGCCAGATGGCATGAAACCTCTCCAGCAGCCGAGCAAAAAATTGCCACGTAGGTAATTGAGTATGAATGTGGAATGTGTCGAAAGCGTTTTTGATATTTGCCAAACAAAACGTTGGCATGGAAAGACGTGAATAAAGCAACAAAAACACGCCAGAGAAGCTGGCCAGGCGGCGCCACACCGAGGACTCCAGGTAACATGTGTGTGTGTGTGTGTGTGTGTAGGTGTGGGTGTGGGTGGCAAGTTGGCAAGCAAAACAAGTGGAAAATGAATTCGATACATTATCATGACGTCAAGTCGTGCGTGGTGACTGGCCTGGCCGGGCTGGGCTGGGCTGGGCTGGGCTGACGGGACCAGGGCCGGAGCCAGGGAGTCAGGGCCAAAGTGGCTGCCAAAAAAGTATAAATTACGTGTAATGCGGCGCTCCCTATCGATGGCAGCCATTTCTTATGCGAAACACCTGCAGCAAGGCCGACGGACGGACGGACGGACTGACTGACTGCTGACTGGCTGGCAGACAGAGAGACAGACGAACGGACGAAAGCAAATGTGCGCATAAATGAATTACCAATGAACCGCATGCGATGCTCTCTACGTGCCACATTTTATTTTCAATTTGGATCCGAACTGGGAAGTCGAATCGAGCTACGCTTGGGCGCTAATTTGTGGGCGGCATCCACTTCCAGATGGCCTAGCACAGTCGGGTATTTAACCATCTGACAGATGCGCTGCACAAAGTACCCAGCCAGAGTACAAAGCTATTTCGGGGCGGGGGCGAAGGAGCTCCATTCGACAGCCTACATAAAAGCGCAATTTGCGCCATTATGCGTCGAGTTCCATTTGATTAGAACACGATGACACGAACGGCGCACAGCTCAAGTTATGGGTGTGGCATGGGCCGGGGGTAAAAGCAATTTCACTAAATCTGCAATTGTTATGTCGCCTGCTAAACAACTCACTTTACCACACACACACATACACAGAGAGAAACGAGCAACTGCCTCTGAGGCGGCTTCTTCCATTCGGGTAGCCATAAAAGCCAAACGTTCTCACACGTCAAATATTTATATTGCATTGTTCCCCTTCCACTTGTTCCCCTCTCTTTCACTCTCTCTCTCACTCACTCACTCTCTCTCTGTCCCTCGATCATTGTTCCTGTGCGATATGATTTGGGTATTGATTAAGCGTCAATGGGGAGTTTCCTCTGCTGCCGGCGCTGCCACTCCTCCTGCTGCTGTGCCACTGCCTCCAATTACTGCAGCGCTTTATATCCCCATGCGAGAACATTTTGCTCTCTACACAGTTTTACAACATTTTTATGCTACATGGCAAGAAAAATGTGGGCAGCAATGTGCCATAAATCATGCAAAACGATTTCATGGCCTCTATTAGACAGTTTATGGGCCTAGTTAAAATGTTTATGGCCCAAACTTGACGGTGAGCAGCAATTAAGCATCATGCTACTGTTGATCAGCTCCTAATCGAGAGCCAAGACCAGCTGGCGCACATAAAACTCTGAAAGGATTGTCCTGACAATGAAAAGGAAAAGGAAACTGCTAAATTGCCAACTCAATTGAATTGTTTAGATAATTTGGCTAATTACATGAAATGGACTCTTGTTGCTTTCTTGAACTACATTAATGTTTATCTTCCTCTCTCTCTCTCTCTCTTTATGTAGCTCTCCATCTAGCTGTCTACTTATGTAACAAGACATCAATCAATTCCTCCATCATAGATATTCGATAACATATCATTCATTATGCTTATCCTTATCTCCTCTCTATCTCCCCCTCTCCTCTTTATCTTCTTTCCCACACTTTACATTTAGTTTTCCTTCTGCTTCACTCTCTGATATTCAAATATTCAGTGCTGATTATTTCTTTCAGTGCACCTGCTACCAATTGACGAGCAGTGATTACACATTTCTATGTTTATTGGAATGGCGTTTAGTAACTGACTACGTGAGCGAAGGGCACTCAGACGCACGCACAGACGCAAGAGTATTTGGCTTTGGGAGGTGTTTTGTTTTTACTGCCTCCTGTTTGAGAATTCCCCCGAGTGTACTTGATGCGTTGCCTCACGAGCCGCGCTTGAGCAGCGGCACAGTGAGAATTGTTGAGAGATTGTGTAGATTCATTGAATTTGAACGCTTGTCGATTGTGAATTGTTTTCGCCAGGCCAAGCGAGCAGAGGCAGCGGCTGAGGCAGAGGCAACGCAGCTTGGCCTGCTCAACTAGCCAACTGCTGTGCACATACTTTCATTTATACTTATACATATACATATATATATACATACGTATATGTATTAAGCAAAGCATTTCCGCTGCACTGTTTACTGTTGACTGTGTACAAACAATTTCCGCAGCTAAATCTACCCAAGCAGCAGATGGCAATGTGTAATGGCTGCTCAAGGCTATTTATGGCAACCAATACGCATTGATCCTGCGGAAATTTATTGATGAATTTCATTTCATTTCATTTCATTTCATTTGGCTCACGCGCACCTCTCGAAATTGCTTTATTTTCAGCTGCGTCGCTTTTCATGCTCTGTGCGCCACACGCCGAAAGGTATATTAGCACTGCCAATGAGAACTCATTTAACATGACTAGCAGACCAAAAATATAATGGAATCTGTCTGATAGTTAGCTCACGTTTAAGACTTTATGTGATGCCAGTTATTAGAGAGTCAGCCATACCCGCTTGCAGCTATACTCTGTTGCTCTCAATTCCAACTGTAAACCAGAGCTAGAACATACGATTCCGAAACTTTGGCCGGGTTGTTTGTTTGCTTTTCAATCGTCAGCGCGCTGGTTGAGAGCCCAGACATTTATATAGCTACCCCCCTACTGCGAGTGGGAGATAGACAGCGAGAGAGAGAGTGAGCCAGAGAGAAAGAAAGGTACAGAGTGAGGTATGGGTGAAAACGTTGCTGGCATCTAAAGTGGTTGCGATTAGTTTGCTAATGTTGTAATTTCATCATTGGACGCCGCCGACGTCGCGACGTCGCAGCTCAGACGCTCAGGCGGCGGCAGCAGCAGCAGCAGCAGCTTAACTAAACATCATCAGGTACTTGACAGCCTGGAGACCGCAATTTGCTGGCAATGGCGAAGGGCCACCGCCATTTGAGCCACTCTGCAATCGAGCCACTGACCAACCCACACCACCACTCGGCATCCGCTCATCCACTTGTGCCGTGGCTCAAGTTTTGTTTCGAATTGCGAGTTGCGCTCTGCACTCAACTTTCGTCGATTCATTGATGTGAGTGGCATTTTATTTGCGAGAAAATACCAAATATATTTCTCTCCTTTATGTTGCCTCCATTTTTCCCCTGTTTTCTTGTATAGATTATTATTATTTTTTTGTAATATTTTTTTTTTTTTGGGTTGGACTTTTTGTATTGCAAAGGAAATGAACTCATAAAAAGTAATTTGGCCATAATGCTTTGGTCGAGTTAGTTACTTGATTTGCAGTTGCGAATAAAGTTTCGCTTTATTAATTTTGCTGTTAAATTTTGTTGATGTTTTTCTTGTATTTTTGCTGTTGTTGTTGTTGCCTTGCTGCCAGCCTTTGTCGCTGTGGTTGTTGCTTTTCGTAAGCCACTTAAAAACTTGCCCGCTGCTGAAGTTTGCCATAAAGCTGAAAAGTTGAGCGTATACAAAATGAAATCGCATTTATTGTGTTTTGCTTTAATGTGCTTTTGAATACCTTTTAGCTTTAGGGTATATCAGGTATATCAGTACATATGTGTGCAATCGATCTCCTTTTATATGTACTTATCTGTTTTATTGCTGGCATTTTTACTTTTGTAGAGAGTATCTCTTAGTCGGGCATTTTCACTCTGTATTTTGTTGTTGCAAATTTCGATTGAGCTCTCGACTCAAATTTAATTTTCCCTTCGAATACTTCGTTATGCTTATTGACATTTTAAGTTGAATTGTTTTTGACTTTGATCAGAGTTTGCTTTTTGCAACATTTAATTGAACCGACACGTGCTAGACATGGCTATAAGCACACCGGCTTACAGTTAGCCGCGAGCTTATGTACACACGCACACTCTTTCGCACACATATATACACATGTCGCCAGCAGCGCTTTGAATTGAGTTTCTCTCAATTTTGTGTTTTTTGATAGCAGAATTCAATTAGTTTGGGAAACGCTTGCGACTGTCTTGTTAGCTGATACGATCGCATTTCATTTAATTTGATATGTATTGGTAGTTTTTCATTTGACACCCAGACATACACACACCCTTACACACACATACACACACAGACAGCGCGAAATGTGCTGGAGGAAGCGCTTGGAAATGTGAATTGTTTTTCCTTGCTGACTTGTGCCGGGCTGTGTGCGGCTCTTCAGTAAATTGTAAAAATAATTAAATTTATTTACGTTCGCCTTATTTAATTGCCGCCGCAGCTGCGACACTGGCTGCGAAGCATAACCTGAGGCTACGCGTGCAAAATGGCTGCCGCAGCAAACAGAGAGATGCAGCCCCTCTCTATCTCTCTCTCTCTCTCTTTGCCGAAATGAGTGCTCGAAGTGAAAGCAAATAAATGAATAACAAATAACACAAATAAATAAATAAACAAATGCAAAGCTGAAATAGAGTTTTCATCCGAAACATAAAAGATATTCCAGCTGCAGCTGCACAAACTAGCAAAAGGACATTTTGCCCAGTAGCAATTGAAATTGGCGTTGTTCTTGTTGTTGCTGCTCTTCGTTATGAGTTTCAAGTTGTTTGATATTGTAGTTTTGACTGCTTCGTTAGGGATATTTATTTATTGCCAAGTCCTTCTTCGCTTCGCATCGTATTGATATGAAATGCGAGCGAGTTGAACACTGCAGCTTCTCAAGGAAATGGCAATCTGTGTTATGAATTGGCATTGAGACAACTCCAAAGTTCAAGCATTTGTGTGCGAACCATGCAGAGAATTGCCCACTATATACTGTAAGCTTATTACAAACCACTAAGTATTTCCTTCTTGCTCTCGTTTAAATCAAACTTCCGAATCCTTTTAAAAACCCTCAGCCGGAATCAAAAGAGCTTAAGCTGGAAGTAGCTCATAAAAATATACATATTTAATAGTTGCTGACAAATTTAACAGTTCTCTGAAGTACGTTATAGACATATATAAGTGTTTATTCATCTTTTACTATGTGCTAACTGTTTGCATTGAACTTAGCCCGTATTGTTAGCAAGCACTTTCATTGACATGTGCACAGTTTGTCTCTCTCTATCTCTATTCTCTTTATATTCTGTGTGATACTTTCCACGTCTTCGTTTTGGTTTATTGCATTATTTGCCCTTTGGCTCAATTTATTTGTGTTATGCTTGCGAGTGCAACAAGGTTTCATCAAGGCCCCGTGGCACTATAAATATTCCTACTTCCATTTATGCAACGTCAGCTTCACGTCTGCTGTTGCAGTTGCAGCTACCGTTGCATATTGCTCGGGTTGTTTTCCATTTGATACTTCGATAAGTTAAGAAATTCAAAAAGTGTCACTGCCACTTGGCATTCGCTGTTCGTGTTGCTGCGCGAAATAAATTCAATTCTTTTGTTTTTGCCATTTGCCACAATTGGTGCGCGTCTCTGTTGCTGCCACAGCCTCCGTGCGGCCCCGCTCTTCCACTCCCCCTGCTGTTGTTCGGTTTGTCTGACTGTTTTTCATGCGCATTCAATGAACCATAAATTTCAAAGTGCCGCGTGGCCAGACACGACGGCGTCGCTAAGCTGAAACCCCAATAACAACAACAACAGCAATCACAACAAGGACAACAAGAAATAGTTTAAAAGTTATGCAAAGAGTTGGCTGAAGTTCGTGTCATGGCCAAAACTGTTCACTCACCTCGCTCACAGTTGCCTTGGGATTGGCATTCGCTTGTAAAAACATTTCTCTAATTGTCCTGCAGCAGTAGCAATAGTTAACAAATGCACACACACACCTACACACACACAGGCAGACAGAGACGAACACGCACTGAGGGCGACAGGAGATATTCATATAAGCCGGCTCATGGGCAACACTTTAGAAAACTGAATAAAAAGAATTGCTAAAGCAAAAACACAAAAAACTATCACACAAAATACTCATTGTTTCAGCCTAGGCAGAGGGAGTGTGGGAGAGCGTGCTGGGACAGGAAAAGCATTTTAGCCGATGATATGTCTCGCTCTCTTATCTGGCAAACAATTTTATGCTTCCGGCTGAGCGACAAACAATGGAGCGTAAATATCCGAAAAGCGGCGCAACAACAACAATAGAAATAAGAAACAATAGCCATTGGGAAAGTGTCGAAACCGAAATACTCTTTAAAATAAATTATAAAACAGAGTTACAAATTGCTAAAGGAAAGAGGAATAAACTTCTAGGCAAACATAACTATACTTAAAGAGAAAACTTTAAACTTTCTATACAAACTATCTACATATATATATTGTAGACTCATTCGATATGACTCTAAGAAACAGAGAACAATTCTATCTCAGTAATTTATGCACTTACAGTGCATGGCAAAAAGCTTCTTCCATCCATTTAACAAATGAGCATGGCCAGCTGTGAGAGTATAAAAGCACTGAAGAATGCCAGCTAAAACGATGGATCGTACATAAATGTGCAAATAAATGCATGAGTGTATGAGCGAATGGGTGAAGCACTGAATGAGTGAATGAGCGAATGAGTGACTGTGTGAGGGAGCCCCGATGCATGTCCGGTGCAAACAAGCAAGGCAAAGAGCCTAAAGCTGAGGGCATTGTTGGACGATAGAGATGGCATACATAGAAACATTATAAAGGGACAAACAGCAAAGAGGATAATAACAAGAACAACAGCAACAACGACGACAACAACAATAAGACAGTTTACGTGTAGTTGATAAGATTTGTCTGCAACGTTTATTGTCCTTTGGTTTTCCACTTTGCTTGGCTCGTTTCAGTTTAGTGAAATGCTTTTTTGCACAATTGTCATCATGACCCTCACACACACACACATACACATACACATATGATTCTGAAGGTGTTGGTCGAAGCTGTTTTGCATACTTTGTGCCACTGTGGCATTGGCCAAATATTTGTCCTTTTTTTAGATGCTGGCCAAAGCAACAAAATAAGCGATAAATAAATACAATTTTCTGGTTTTCTTTTATTTTTTTATTTGCATTTAAGATTAAGCAGATAGAGCACGCAGCTGCTGGAATAAACCCCAAATGAATATTTGTTTCAAGAAACTAGTCAGAGCAGAGAGGAAAAAAGCACGATGGAAACGAGTTTTATGTTCATGTGAAATCCTTAAAGCCGCATAAATTCGAAACGCAGCTAAGCAGAGCGCGTGGGCGAGCAGAGAGAGGGCGAGGAAGAAGGCCCTTAAGCGCTCTCTAATTTGCTTTGACAGCAGACATGTGTTCAGGGCTTTGTCTTTGTGCGTGCCAACTGGAAAACCAAATCCAGCTGAGCGCGATGTGAATGCAGCAATGGAACGAAGTGGCGATGAGTATCCAACAAGAGAGCCAGAGCAGCAGCAGCAGCAGCAGCAGCAGCAGCAGCAGCAGCAAGAGCAGGAGGAGCAGCAGTTGGAGAGGCAAGCATGAGCAAGAGTTGTAGCTGAAGCAGCCATCAGGCAGCCTTTTAATTAATTTCAATGCGCGGTAGCCGGATGCGCATTATTCCCCCATCTCTCTCTCTCTCTTTCCTGCTCTCTCTCGCTCTCACACTCAACTTGTGGCTGGCTTGTCATGTAGGTGAGGGGACTAAATTTAGCGATGAAATCTTGCGCAACTGTTGCCAACTCTTTTGATTTTTGTATGCCACATAATTTGATTGTGCCGGGTGCAGTCGCTGTAGTCGCTGCAGCCGCCACCGCTGCGTGGAGCAACAATGCACCACCTGCCATTAAAAGCAAGCATCCAACCTCCTTTGGCTCCACTTACAGTGGCAACAAGTGTGAGGTTTTTTGAAGTGATCATGGAGTCGCTGGCAAATGATTTTAGATGAAATTATTAATTAAAATTATGTTTAACATTACCTGAATATTCATAATAATCTAAATATCTATCATATAAATATAAATATTTGAATAATATGTCTATTGAGCATGTCTCTTGGTTTTTAAATTAATTTACTTCTTAAATCAAAGTGCCTTTGCATTAATCAAAATTACTTAAATTTGGTAAAATGCAAATGCATATCGTATCACAGTGCACGCGTCACCTGAGCTAACGGGACACAATGTTGCTGTGGCAACTGGCTGCGTAGCCGTCAAGTTTTACAGCGTTTACCGAACATGAGCCATGTCGAGCATATTGTTAACTTTTTGCCTTCATCTCATCATCTGCCTCTGCCTTTGCCTCTGCCTCTGCCTCAGCCAACTGGCAACTTTGCTGCTTATTTACATATTTATAACTTGCAACGGACTGCGGTGTATGTTGCATGCAATATTTACCTCAGCCTTTTTTCTTTTTCTTTCCTAGTTTTTGTCTAGTTTTAGTTTTTGTCTTACATAATATTCAACCGATTTCTAGGACATACATCCCGCTCTGTGAATAGTCGAGAGTGCACCTTTAGCTGCGCTTCAGTGATGCTGCTTGCCGCTGCAAGATCGGATGGCAACCAAGTGTAATGCAAATGGTATGCATTGTGCAAATTTTGTGTGTGTTGCAACAACTTGAACCTTGCCGCTTGCCACACACGCCAGCCCGTCAGTGTTTGACTTGTGAGCCTTGGCATATTGTCTTACCTTGCCAAGCCGTGCCTTGTACTTATTTTATTTTATTACCAGCATTACGTTTTGTTTGTGTTCGAGGCGAAAACTTCACACAGCTGTTCGGCTCTGCTTGCGTTCCGCTTGAATTGCCTCCCACATCGCCTTTAAAAACTTATGGGAATCAATTGGGCTGGGCTGGGCTGGGCTGCTGTGGGTGGCAGACCATCATTTAAAATGCTACCTCGGCCTGGGCTCATGTGGCGTATGCGCAATATGTTGCACCTGCCTTGACGGCGGCAATTCATTTTCACTTTAACCACACAGCCAGAACAATAGCCAAGGGCCGTCCACCAGCCCACAGCTCACACGTTCATGCATATAGAAAGGCAGCATTAAATACTACCAGCTGTGTGTGTGTGTATGCGTGTACACATGTGTGTGTGTGTGCAGTTAAAAAGACGTAGTGCGGCTGGATGAAACTATGGTTTGAGGCATTGCAACGCGCGTTGACAACGCCAATACAGGTGCGCACAATGCAAACGAGTGACATGCAAATGCTTTCAACAACAATTGCAATTCATGCAGCCCTCGCACACACCCACACACACACACACTCACACACATTTCAGGCGCTCATCATGACAGGCAGACACGGAACTCTAGCTTCGCATTTTGTTTCATTTTTGAGCGTCGATTTTGGAGCGTTCGCTTCTACCAATTTCCCTTCCATTTTAATTTTTTGTTGGTTTGCTTGTTGCGTTGCGGTTTGCCTTCCTTCTGGCGCGCAGCTGTATTTGCACGTGTGTGTGTGTCTGATCGTGTTTATGTGTTTTGGGGCATTTAGCATGTTCTGCTGCACATATACACTCACACATGCCTGACCAAGGAATCCTTTAAATGTGAGGACAGCTTTTGCTTCTGTTCCTCGCAATCTGCAATTACCCTGTAGGAGGGCAATTAAAGGGTATATAAGATACTTGAAGCTCTTAAAAAGTACTTAAAGGCAGCCTAACCTGAGTAGTATTTTAAGAAATTTGTTGAGTTTATCCTGCAAAAAGCTCTCTTGAAACTTTTTAGACAGCTATGTTACCTAGGCAATTCGTACCTGTTAAAGGATAATCTAGATTGTTGTTCACATTGTTTCTAACTGCGCGGTATTCGCTGACTTGTCAGAGTCTCTGCTTCTCTTAGTGAATTCCTGCTGGTTAGCAAACTGTTTTTGTTTACGCCAGCGATGGCCACAGCAATGGCAGTTCACGCTGAAGCTGACGCAGCATTTTTGTTGATGCGGCTGCTGCTGCTGCTGCTGCTCCTCCTCATGCTGCTGATGATGCTGTTGATGCGGCTCTTCTATACTCACTTAGGTATTCACACTCAAATATGCAATGCGCCACAAAATTGCGATTTCCACTAAGATTGATGAAAAACGCCAACGTCGACTACTGTGCCTTCACGTAGAGCCAGCCCGAGCAGGAGACAGCAACCAATGCATTGGTGGCACCACATGCAGCATCAGTCGCTAGCAAATCATGTCATCAATTGAATTTCAAGCGATTATTTTTTCACGTTTCACAAATCGCAGCGCAGATATCCATGGCCATGCGTGTTGCTGTCTCTTTGTGTATCTGTGTGTGTGTAGGTGTCTGTATAAGTTTGACTGCATATCAAACGAGAGCACGAATATTGCGACGCTCACAATACGTTTCGATTACGCATTCAATTCAAATTGATGACGCGCGGGCGCCTCGGGTTGCCGCCAGTCATAGAAAATGTGAAGATGCATCACAGTTCACGACTGCAACAATCCAACCAGTCCCCTTCCCTTCTCTCTCTCCCTCTCTCTCCATCAACGGCGTGTAATCCCGCAGAGTGCATTCCGGCGAAAGCCACGTAGATCACAAATCAGCGCAGGTTTGGGGCGCAGAAATTGTTGCCTAGCTTAAGTATAGCTGCATATTTCATAACTCAATTTAATGCAATGCCAAAAGGCATACCTCAGGCATACTTTCGGCCAGCCTCTTTCGTCTTACAAATGCAATGGCAATGGAATGCAGCCCGCACATATTTAATATTAACTATATACACTATCAAGTATATAAATATATATATTTATATACATATATATATATATATAAGCCTGCAATGGGAAGCATTCATTAAATTGGCAAGTAAATTTACTCGAAGCATTCAAACATAAGAGTTGGCATGGCCCGCTTTATAAATATTTAGTGAATATTAGTTTTCATGGCGCCCCATAGCTTGTTTATATATATACTAATATATATGTACATGTTTTCTCATATATATATATATGTATAGCGAGTTTATACATTATCTTGGAATGCTTTGCCTTGGCTTTGGTTTTGCATTACTGGCTGAATAATGATTGCAATTAAATTGCATTTACAATCAGTTTCGGAGCTGTACTAACCGCAGCAACCCAATTAACCAAGACTCTCTCCGAAAACTTCTAGAATACCTTTCGCCCTTTGCCCTGAACTTCTGCCACTTATAGCTGCAGTGCATTGTTTGCGTATCTCAAATATTGCTGCTGCCAATTTGTGTGGCTTAAATACGAAGCAGGTAATTGGATGTTGTACAATAGCTAACAGTTAAAACATTTCAGTTTCGGTTTCAGTTTCAGTTGCAGTTGCTGTCGCAGTTGCCGTTGCAGTTGCAGCAGCATCTGCAGTCGCCGTATCCAAGCATAGATAATTACTATATTCAATTACAACTTCATAATTCAAAAGCGTTGTCATTATTACCAGTCTAATTTACTTTGAGTGTGTGTGCATATGTGTGCGTGTAATCCTGTAATCTAATGAGCCAAACGTCTGCTGAAATGCCATCGATTTGCGCTCAATGTCCCAAATGCCACGCTCAGTTCATACATCTTGCCTAAGCTCCCATTAGGCATAGCTGCAGCTTCCTTCAGAATACGGCTTCAATGTTAATTGGCCTGGCTTAAATACTAGCAGATGGCCTGCAGCTGGCTATATAATACAGACTCATTTCGAACAAAATAAAATTTGCCTATTCCATGATGAAACAAATGTGTTTTGACAGCTGTTTGGCTTGCTAATGCTAAATAAATACAATTTATTATTGGTTGATTGTGACTTTCAGCCGAAATAAACGGTTTTTGGCAGCATTTACAGTTGCCAGACTGAGGCTGGGAGTGACAGCAATGCAAATTGAATCGCTTACTGTCACAGCTTTAATAAATATTTGAACACTTCTGGCGTTTTTGACTATAATTTGTTCGGCATTCAGCTGGTTTGTTATGAATTTTTTGCGATTAGTTTTAAAGTTAACCTTAAGCAGCCGCAACTCGTGCTCCCATTAGAGTGGAGCTGTATGTCCTTGTTTGCCATTTCCATAAAATATACAGTTAATTACGTGCAAGTTGCCTGAGCTCTGACAGGGCACAGCTCCACAGCAGCCGAGCCACCACAGAGCAAGCAAAGGAGACAAGATGCCAAGAAGCAGTCTGTCAGGACCCTAATACAATATAATTACTGTAAAAATCAGAGCTGAAAAGCTCCATAAGGGTGCGTCTTTTGTCGCGAATGGCTTGCCAAATGACGCATAGACAGAGACAACGGCAGCTCAGATAGAGCGAGATAGCGCGAGAGTTAGGGTGGGTAAGTGGAACGAGCACAGCAATAGTGCGTAAATCTTGACGCCTTTAAGGCTCCCAGCCCAATTGACAATGACATTTTGTCGTCATTATTGCGTTCCTTAACTAAGAAACTCATGCCTGACAGTTACCCTGTACAAATTGATTGAAGTTATGTGTGCCATCAATAGACTAATGTAAGATTTACTTAATTTTATTTGCTATAAATTTAATATGCTATATACTTAATAAATTTATAGTGAGTTCCAGCTGTTTCTTTACAAGTATTGTATATATACCCCATCGCATGTGGAGCAACAGGGTATATGGCTAAAGAAAGTTGGAGCGTGGCAGTTACCGCGACAGTGGCAAGCACATTGAAGTTGATTCGCTCTGTGCTGGCAATTACAGAAATTAGCTTTCGTTTTTAATTTATTATCGCCATTGTGCGTGCTCCTAATGGGGCGACAAGAGACAGTCGACAGTCGACAGTCGAGAGTTGAGACTCGACGCTTGCCCGCCTACCCGCCTACCCGCCCGCCCCTTTGCAGCTGCTCGTGGCTCGTGGCTGGCTAAAGTCTTGTTGATGTCATTGCTAAGACAAATGCCTGGGCTGCTGTCGACTCAAATTAATGTGCATATAACTTACGCTTTAACTGAAGCTAGATCTGAAACGGAGGGCAGGTGGCTGGGGCTGGTGCTGGTGCTGGAGCTATAGCCATAATGTTTGCAGCGCTTGTTTGAGAGGTTCATGCATTTTAAAGTTTTACAACGATGGAATTCTTGGCTGCCGGCGCCCATATGGCATATGCAATGAAGTGTGCATATGCTAAAGCATTCATCATGATTTACCAGTGCACTCACACCCACACCCACACCCACACACACACACCAGCAAACACATTCAGTTTGCTGTGCCCATGCATATGCATACGAAAAAATTTGCCAGCCTTTTGGGCCAAGTAGCCGCTGGTGCATGCAATGCAATGGCCAAAGATTTATTTGCTCAGTATGCAAATAGCAACATAATTGAAACAAAAAGGCGCCGAGGCCATGCCCCATGGCAAGAGGAGGCCACAAAAAGTGTTGCCTACCTTTTGGGGCGGGCATTGCCAGCGAAAGCCCTGACAAAGCTGTCAAGTTATATATTAATGGACTGCGGTGCAAAACAATTAATAAAGAACGCTTAGGAAGTGGGCATGGTCGCAATGTCAGCTGTAGTATTTCGCCAGTGTTTTATTTGTGGGCGGGGCATGCTACAGTTGATGATGTTGCCGCGCTGCACCGTGCAGTTGTGGAGACCATTTATAAAGGGAGCTTCGCTAGGTGCTGCATTGGCTGCATGCTGGTTGCTGCATTTGCTAACCGTAAACTGCGCATTAGTGTGATTGCATAACATTTGCACACATGCACTAAGCGAGGGAGAGAGAGAGTGTGTGTGTGTGTGTGTGAGAAGGCGATAGAGTCACACGCGAGCTGCTCGTAAGCAAGCTGAAACCCCTAAACCAAAAGCGAACCGAAACCAAAATCCTTATGTATGTTCAGCTGCTGCGGCTACGTGCTGTATCCAGTATTCAGCATCCAGCTGCACAGTGCTGCGCGCATGGATCCCTTTCGAAAAGTTTGCACAGTAAAAACAGCAACAGCAGCATAAGCAGAAGTAGCAGAAGCAGCAGCACCCACAAATTTTCAGCAAACCAGCTCACAGTTGTTGATAATTTAAGCCGGAAATTTCAAGGAAACAGCTCGCACGTAATAGTTAAAACAAGAGATATGTGGACAGATACCTACAGACGAAAAAGTACACAGAGCCACACACACACACACACATCGACAACAGTAAATTGCAATTACAACAAGTGCAATGCAACATGCAACAGCAAGAGCAACACCAACTGTAATCAAAGCAACAGAAAAAATGTTGTGCACAGAAAAAAGTGTGGAATGCAATTATGGCTAGGAGACAATTGGGCTGGATGGCTGCTAGGACTGGCCCAAACAGCACATAAAGGGATATACAGTCACTTGCTGCAGTTTACGTACAGACGGAGACGAAAGTAAACTTTGCTCGGCTGTTAAACAAACCGAAAATGAAATCATTGTCAATTCATAAAACCCAACAAAAATGTAACAAATTGCATTTACATATGCTGCAGCAGGAGGCAGAAGCAGCACACATACACACGCACGCATAAACTCATGCACACACAGCTGCAGTCGGTCATTACGTTGCCCATTATGCTTCATTTGTAGAGGCGCCGCTTGACACACATACCAGCTGGGCTGCTGGGACGGGGCGTGGCAGCTGTAGGTGTCAGACTGATGGTGGCTAAGCCCCAGCAAGCATGTCGTCCATTTAAGATGACAGCAACAGCAACATAGCAGCAGCAGCTAACCCATTGCAATGGGCCAAGCACAATCCAGTTGCGGTCAAGTGCGTGTGCAAACATATGGCAGCCACTGTACACATGCTAGCCGAATGGCATTTGCTTTAGAGCTGTCCCTGTCTGACCTTGTTTTTTGTTCTCGAACGTAATTGACATTTATTAATTGGAAAACAATAATTTTGGTCTCTGCTGGCGCCAAAAGCTGGCAGCTGCCAAGCCAACCTACAAAATGTGTGCCTGTGTCTGTGTGTGTGTGTGTGTGTGCGTGTTGCATGCCACTCGCTTGTTGCTGAATGATTTATGAGCATCTAGCCGGGCTGCAAGTACTCTGCTGCTTATGCGGGCAGCGATTAAAAGCCGACAACAGCAGACGGTCGGCGCTGAAAACTTTTGCTGGCTGTGCGCTTGCTGCCCATTAAAAGCTGTCAAATTTTAATGTTTTACATGGCAGGCTCAAAGTGCCAGCCGAAAACCAACACGAGCAACAACATAATCAGCACCAGCCCCAGCCGCAGCCGCCTGTTCCGGGCACCTGTCAGACCCGTGGACAGACAGGGAGACAGCACTCTATCTCTATCTAGCTGTGGCCCGACCGTATGCTAAGAGCACATAGTTTGCCCGAGCCTAAGGCGCCGGGTGTAGTCGCAGTCGAGCGCAGTTGGGCGCTTTAAAATAGTTGCCGTGTGTCCTTGGCCAGCGCGGGCTAACGGGACGTATGTGTAACAGAATCCCAGCACGCGATAAATTCATTAAAGAGCTCGCATAGCAACTGAAATCTGGCTGACATGTCTCGCGGGCAACGTAAAATACCCGAGTGCTTGCACACACACGCACGCACACACACACACGGAGGAGTACACAGGCCACACGCACGGAGGAGCACACACAAAAAGGCATTGCATACTTTCGGGCACGTTTATAGATTAACACATTTTTACTGCTGAATGTACTAATAAGGCAAGCATTTCCACTTTGAGTTGCCCCCAGGAGGCATATAGTCGTACATACGCGCACTCTGTCGGCAGTGGCTGCTCGCTATCTCCCTCAAATGCACAAACACACACACGTGCTAGTCTGTGTTTGCTGTATACTTTCAAAATTTATAACGCCAAGTAACAATGGGGACTGGCAGTAGGCAGCAGGCAGAAGGTAGCAGGCAGGAGGCACCAGCACCGGCCAGGTGTAGGAAAAATGTTAACAAGAGCAAATAACGCGAAAATATTTCATACACTGCGCTGCGCTGCGCAGCCCAGCCGAGCCTCGACCAAGCCCTCACACAGCCAGCCAACCATCCAGCCAGCCAGTTAAATGGCAAACCTTGAGGGAATTCTGGCACTCGTGCCTGCTGCTGCTGCGCAGTTGTTGTGATTTCAAGTCTGGCCGTCGAGCGCTGGTTGTGCACACACACACACACACACACACTGGCCAGGTGGCTACGTGCCTGGCACACGGTACGAGAACGCGCCAGCTGCCGCTGCCGTTGCCGCTGCCTCTGCAGCTGTTGCCCTTCAGTGGCAACGACCACGGCAGCGACTCGTATCTGATTCGACAGGGGCAGCGCAAATAGCAAATAATCCAAGTCGACTTGTAATTACCTCTGCATGCTGCACATTTATTTTATTTTGTTTCTGTTTTGTGTGCTTTAACTGTTTTAGTTTTCTTCTCGCTCTTTTGATTAAATTGCTGTTTAAATATTTTCTACGCTTGTTGCTTTCACTTGCCCCTGGACCCAGGCCAATCTAAAAACTTTCATGAATAAAAAAAACAGTTCGAATTTCATGTGGTTTTCAAAACTATACATATAAATAATTTAATAAAAGTATGTTTTTCAATTAATAAATGCTTTATAAAAGAATAGTCAATGAAAAAATTCTATTAGAAAATTGTTAATAAAAAATGTATAGAAAAACAATTAAATACTAAAAATAGTTTATGAAAATTGTGAAATATTAATGCAGATTATATAACTTTAATTCAAGCCGAAAAAATGAATAACAAATATTATAACAACATAACAACACAATTGTGAAACCAAAACACAAAAGAAAAAACATAACTCTCAAAAATGGAATTATAATTTAATTAAAAATTAGTTTGGATAACCTAAAGTAATAAAAAATTCTTTTAATGTGTTTCCCAGTCACCGATTTTTTTTAAAGATTGATAGAGCCCAACAGTCTCATTTGTAACTTTAATGACTGTGAATATGAAATTAAAAATGTGAATTGTATAAATCATTTGCATCCATTAAACTTCACATTTGCAATTCATTTGCCCTACAAAAGCGGGCTTTCAAATGTTAATGTTAATGCTATTTCGCGCGCAGTCAAGGGAAAGGAAGTTAAATGGAAAAGGGAAAGGAATAAATAAATGTGAAAACTATAAATTGAAATTTGAAGCAATAAAAAGTGTTTGCGCGGCAGTTGGGGAAAGTGTTTATTAATGCATTGATGCACGCATAAAAATCTCAATTTAATTCAATCGATTTGTATTCTCGTGACTCTGGAGCTGTGATAATCCTGGAATACAAATAGCAAATTGCATGCACTGCCAACTTAAGCTAACGGCAACAAATGCGACGAGTCCTCGCGGCAGACAGGAGCAGCCGAGACTTTCGTCCCACACAGCGAAATTGCCTGATGAATTTGCTCAATTCAAAACGTGACTGACGCAATGATTGTGCACGTTACGGCTCCGACTCAGACTTGAAGTGGAAGCCATAACTAAGTGGCACTATGTAAGTGAATAGCAGAGACCAACGACATCTGCCGGCAGAGCAATGTAAATGTATGTACACATATACACATACATATATATATGTATCTGTCTGTGTTTAAGGGTGTAGAGAACTCGTTCACTTAGGCAAACACATGAGTCAAGCGCGCACACACGAGTAGTTGGCACTTTTAAGTCATTTTCTCAATTCGTACTCAATTCGACATGCGACCATCAACTCGAACTCGAATGGCCACTCAATCAAACTAAAGAAAAGAATCAGCTGAAGCAGCAGATGTAGCTCCGCTTCTAGACAAGGATTAGCTCTGCTGGGGTCCTTTTGCCTCGCCACTTGCCTCTAGTTTGCGCAGGCAGCACGCGTTCGGCAAACATTTCTGACTGTGTTCTTTAAAACAAACCAACGCGACCACACTGCATATGATAGAGACAGCGGCCAGGTGAATGTGATTGGCCCGGCAAATGGGGTGTGCATGGCTATGACATATCATACTTAATAAGATTAGGGTATTTATGTGTGAAGAAAGTTTCGTCTAACTGCGATATACTTTAGGAGGTCAAGTCATTGCTAGCCATCTTTGCTGAGTAGCTCTTTATATACCAGGCAGTTACATACGCGCTGTTAAATTAATATACACAGAGAGTAATAATTGCTTTAGTCTATATTCCAATTCCATGGATTCCATCCATGCAACTTCATTCCATTTTAGCTTCTATAAAGAGGGCTTACCCCAGCAATGGTACACTACTTACAGGGTATTCTTCAGTCTGTGTCAGCAAGCGGCGTGGGCAGCTCTTAAAGTGCAAGCCAGTCACATCGACGCTGATTGCACGTTTTGCGGATTTGCCAGCGAATTCGTGACAGACAAAGTGAAGCTTTTGCTAAGCCATTACACGCCTCGTGCCGCGTCGCAAAAATACAAAAAATACAAAAATTATCGCAAAAAAGGGAAAAAGAAAATAAATAACAAAAATTGTATTTTTCTTTTTGTACATTTCAAACTCCATTTGAGGCAGACGTCAAATCGTTGACGCGAAAAGCGCGACATGTGCGAAATCTTTTTTCTCTTTATTTTGGCGTTTTGTGCTCTGTTTGCTGCAGATCGATTTTATTTTTCGGGGTTTCGGGGCTTAGCCGGGTCCCGGGCCTAGTTTCGAATGTGCAGGCGTTTGCCATATTGTAAATTATTTAAAAATGATTTATTGTAAGTTTGTTTACACTTTGCCATGCGGTTGCATTTGGCAGCAGCTGTGTGCCGTTGTAAATATTTCATAGCTCGCTCACTCGCTCGCTCGCTCGCTTGCAAGCAGCAAGAACGAAAAACCAGAGCACAAATTCTATTGTGTTTTCATTTGAATTTAATATTTTATATTGCTCTGCAGCCCACAGGAGCAGCAGCAGGCAGGCGAGCGGCGGCTTAGCTGAGAGATGCCCTATAGAAAAGCTTGATTTAGACTAATATATGGCCAGCCAAGGGAATGCAATTGGATGCACTGCAATTCGGTTGATGAGCTATTGTAAATATATACCCTATATGGCTGCTGCTATATAGGGTATCAGAGCAACAACTGCAACAGCTATATCAGAAATTGCAATCGCAATCGCCATTAAGTTTGCCTTCTGCGGTTTGCAGCAGCTGTAAGTGTGAGTGTGTGTCTCTGTGTGTGTGTGTGTGTGTGAGCTAGTATGTGTATTTGTGTGTGTGATTGTTTTTGAGTGTTGTGACATGTCACTTGCATGGCCTGCAATTAAAAGTTTAACTATAAATGCCTACAATGCGGTTTTGACTGTTTGCCAACAAGATGTTGTCGTTGTCATAGATTGTTGTTGTTGTTGCTGCTGTTGTTGCTGTGATTGATTAAGTTTAATAAATAATACAAAACCACATGACACCTGGCAATCAAAGGAGCAGCTAACGAGAAGACAACTTTAAAATATATTTATGTGTATATTTATTTCGGGGTCACGTCTCCTCCAAGGCGGCCGATAGACATCAATTGTCTGTTGAAATGACCCAAAAGCCAAGCCGGAATTTATGTGCCACATGCGTAGCAAATTGTATTTGCCAAAATCAATGCCGCAACTATAAATTCAAGTTTTCAGGCCGAAATGCCGATCTGCTGCCCGGACCCAAATATTAACGTACGCAATTAAAATTCGACAGCATCGACAAAAAAATGAGAAAAAAATCCCAGTGCCAAGTGACATTTTGAAACGCCATTTCTGACCCTTTTCCAAGCGATTGAATTGAATCCTGACTGCCGAGCACAAAATAAAAGGATGAAAATAATAATGTTGGGATGGGAAAGTGCGTGCCGGAAAATGGCAGCAGGAGGCTGAGTGAAATACGAACTGAGTGTTTGCTGTAGATTGCAATTCCAGTTGCCATTGGAGGGCCCTGGGATTACTGCTTGTGATTGGAAAATCTATGATGATCATTAATAAAAACAAGTGGACATTGTCGAAAATGCCAAACAATAACCGAAAGGGCCAGGGACCGGCTCTAATCAGGCTATCACGTTGCCAAATTCGAATGCAGATGCTGCTTATTATCATCAGCCTGGGCTTGAGACTGCTTGAGTCTGTCGAGTCCCTGGTCTGGTATGGCTGCCCGGCATCTTATGCATTATACGCACCACTTCAGTCTTTGTAAATATTATTTTAATATCTTGTCAGCCAACCAGATACCCCGCAAATGCCCTCACACACATACACGCACGCACACATGCTCACTCTCAAACAGGCATGTCCTGAGACTTGGCTTTCTTCGAGACATGAATGCCTTGACTTGATGTTGGCTCTTAGCTGGTTTCTTGCTGTTTTCATTCCGTTCCAAACTTTGTGCAACAAACAATGCTTCATTATAAGCTTCAGCGGTAAGGCCAGAGGTGATAAGCCCTGCCAGATGCAGGCAGTCAGCCAGCCAGCGAAGCTGTCAAAACCAGGCAACTTCTTGTAGAGTAAACTTAATTTTATGTTTTCAGCTTTCACAGCCTCATACAGCACTTATACATACACACACACACACATAGCACTTGCTTGTACTTTGTATGAAATTTTACGAATATTTCATATATGAGTTATGTGTATGTGAGTGTGTGTATGTGTGTGTGTATGTCTGTATGTGTGTGTTTGTGCTGCCTGGCTGTTGTTCTTGTCTCGTCGTGTCGCATCGTATCGCATGTTTTGTCAGCCGAAGTGGCTATGCAAAGACAAACAAACTAAAACAACAACAGCAGCAGCAGCAGAAGACCAACAACAGCAACAAAAGCATTGCGCAAAAATGTTGTCAATCAACGTTACGGATAACAAGTTACACAAAGACTCACTCTAAAGACAAAGGCTGAAATTTAGCCGAATACCAAAGAGCTCGCAGCTCAAAGGCTTTTCGAATGCCATCAAAAAATGCACGCCAATATTCTTAAATTCGTTCAAGTATTTGGCTAGAGTTTAAGATAGTTGTAAATTCAATAAATGATGCATTAGCTAGTTTACTTTAAGTATTCAGTGAGGAATATCGGAAGTGGATTATAAATGGTGTTAAAAATGTGTAAGAAATTAAATTTTCTAAACTTGTTATAGCGATTTAAAATGTTTCAATTACTTCTGAATGCAGTTTATTATTTTGGAAATTAATCATGCGAAGAGTTGATGTACATTCCGATTGAAATGATTTAATGAGGGACATTCAAATTAATCAACGCTGAGCTGTGAATAAAACAAATATGACAGCTGTGCAGTCAAGCCGAACTGAAACAACTCACGGACTCACCCACACACTCACACACACACACATATACATGTCACAGTAGCCACATTTCAATTTTCGCCGTGTGCTATGTAATTTGCTTGGATAATTTATATGCATGCCGCGCGTATAGAAGATGCTCCCACAACAGGTTCATGTACAGGTTCAGGTTCAGTCTCGAGTGCGAAATGAAATAAATTTTGCAGCATCATTTAAGCTTAATTAAGACGGCAGCCGCAGCCGTAGCCGGCGAAAGGCAGCAGCGTTCGCTGAATGAGGGCGTGGAATGTTGGCAACAAAAGCCGCGCAATGCATTGCGCAGCACATAAATAAATAAGTAACTGAGTGGTTGAGTGGTTAAGTGGTTGCCAACAGTGGCAGCCACCGAAGGCGACGTCGCTGTCGCTGTCGCAGTCGACGTCAACGCCAACGCCAAGGTGCCGACTGCGTGCCACATGCATATGCGAGTGGCATTCAGCGCGCGGTCCAGTTTAGCTTCAATGACGGCCCATCGAGCAAAGCTGCGAGCAGTTGGCTCTGTTCGCTGGAGGCATTTCCAGTCAACTCATGTTGCCACGCATAAAACTACTTAGACAATGTCAAAAGGCATCATTATTCATGCTAGCGTGCGCAGCTGTAGCAGGCTGTGGGACGAGCAGCACACGTACAATCCCTGCACGATTCTCCAGTTTCCATTCTCCATTCTCCGACAGGACAAGCCAATTCCAATCAGAATAGCGCTCGTCATGTTGCATTAGTGGGAAATTAATGGTGCGAGGACTCGGCATGCGCCCAATAGCAGCTCAACTATTGACGCCTGATGTTGATTTTTAATTACCCATACATAGACACACCCACACACAGGCAGAGCTACATCCCGATGCGGACCGAAGATATCAAAGGCAATGAAGTGTGCCGAAATTGACTACAAATTCAATGCCATAAAACACCCCCAATAAGCAGGCAATTAGTAGACACCAAATTCATTGAGCTATGGGTTCAAAGTGTTACACATTAGGCATGATTTTAGTGAAACAGGATCAAATTTCACCCAATTACCCAAGTTGCTTGTGGCTGGCAAATATGTGACTGCCTTTGAAATACCCTTTGATGCAAAGGCAATGAATCTTCACGAAGCATCAGTACCATTCGAACAGTCTTACGAAACTTGATGCTGTTATCATGCACATAAATATGCCTCTTACTCAGCAGGGTATACAAAATATGCCAAAAATATAGGCGTGAAAATTACAAAAGTTTTCTTAATTGCTCCACGCAGTCGTTGCGTCCGTTCCCGTTGCGTTGTCCTCTCAAATTAAACGCAAGTATGCAAAGTCATTGTATGAAAAGCTTGCTTTCCCAGACACCATTCAGGCCAGCCAACCCGCCAGCCCACCAGCCAGTCAGTGGGCGTGCACGGCCTGCGTAATGATTAAGCAAACACTCAATCACCCCTTCCCAAACAGCACATTCAATGCCATTCCGCACACATACACACACCCACGCACACATACTTTCTCACAGAGGCCTGAAATGAAGCACATTCAGCTGAGGCAATTGAATTTTTCTTTTTTTGCCTGCCCATATTGCCCAACAGCTCGACGGCTTGGCTTTAAAGCTGTTGCATGCATGTCTGGGAGATTTTGCAAAATACGTAGCATACTTTTATGAGCTGCAAAAATAAACGAAAAAAAAAACAAAGATGAGCAGCTCAGCTGCAGTTTTATTAAAAGTGAATGCAATATTTACAGAAAATTTGTGCAATTTTCTGTGCCATGGGTATTAAGCGTATTAAGCTTAAGCGTCTATCGTATGCATGCCACGCCCATGGAGGCGGCAATACATGCATACATATGCTGGAAACCTTTTGTTTAATGAAGCCGAAGTTGAGAGCGGCCATATATGTCTCTGTATAAGTCAGTCTGTATGTGTGTGTGTGTGTGTGTGACTGAAGGCGTGCATGTGGAAAAACAGCTTTCGAATGAATGCAAGTTTTAATCCTTGAAATATGATTTGAGTGCAAATATTTTGCATAACCATGAGCTCGACTCTTCCATATAGACACACACATGCAGTCACTTGCGGTTTGCCTACATGAGTGTGGTATGCATGAGTGTGTGTGTGTGTGTGTGTGTGTGTGCATTTTGCCTGCCTCGTGATGTAAGCAGTGACACAATTTCATTTTTCTTGTGCGTGTATGTCCGTGTGTGCACTTGTACTTGCCAACCGCAAACACTTCACTCGCTTGAAGGCTGCCCTCCGTGCCTGGGCCAGCCGAACAGCCCCCTGCCCTGACTTACCCTGCCGCTGCTTACCCTGGCGCATATCCCATTTTCATTCCCTGTGCGTTCATTTTTGCAGCTGCTTGCGGTTTTGAAATGCATTCGCCCCGGCATTCGCTGATGCCCTTTCAGTGGTTCAGTGGCTCAGTGGTTCATTTCTAAATTGAAACTAAAGAGTTGCCAGTGGCTGCCATTGTGGCCACTTGTACACCGTCCTACCACGCCCAACGGTCGACGGTCGACGGTCGGCGGGCAGCTAGCTTAATGAACAAAGTTTATCTGTGTCGCACTTTCTAAGCCGATGACAAAAGTCAAGCTGCAGCCTGACGAGGCTGACGAGTGCTGTCAAGATATAAAGTGTGTAGCCATGCAGAGCCTGTGACAGTTTGATTTTTTGTTTTCTTTTTTTTTCTGAATTTTCACCTGATGCGTGTTTCTTATTTATTTTTTACTGCCGCTCGCTGCTAGCAAATGTCGCACGCTGAAAAGTTGCTGCCACAACATTTTTTTAACTCTTTTTTCTGCACTTTTGTCAACGAGTTTTTAATATTTTCTGACGAGCTGCGGAAAAAACTCCCTCGGACTTGCGAATAGCACGGAAAAGGACAGGAGAGTTCCTGTAAATAGAGACATTTGATATTTCCCAAAACTATCTGGCTTCTGAACTTAAAGGCAAATTCCGAAATGTTTTCTCTCTATTTTATTTTTTTAAACTAACACGTTTCGTGTAGCCTACAAAAAAATCGGTCAAAAGTGCATTTATGTGGGTTTCCATAAATATTTTGTATATCAGCTTTGCATCTGACATACAAAAATGGCAAAAATTCCAAACTGTCAAATGAATTATTAAAAACTAGGCTTTAGGGCGTGTGCGTGATATTTGTTTACATATTTAAAAGTGCTGCGAAGCAAAGCTCTTAATACCTATAAACTGTGTACACACAAATAAAATTTGATATATTTCTAATTAGTCACTGAAAGATATTAATTGAATTTGATTTTCCCCTGGCAACTCGTTGCAGATATGACAAATGGCGGCGTGCATGGACCCATCGAGGGCTACAACTCGTTGGATGAGCTGGCAACGACGCCGTCAGGGCTGGCCACGATTCCCACTGCCGCCTACACGCATCCCAAATGGATGGAGCCATATTTTGATCCCTCGACGCCCCGCAATGTCACCGCCCTCATGGGCAAATCCGCGTATCTCAGTTGCCGCGTGCGCAATTTGGCCAACAAAACGGTGAGTACCAACAACTAACAGCTAGCAGCAACAGCAGCAGCCGCAGCTAGATGACTAAAACTTTTCGCCTGTTCGTGACGATTCGCTGCAGCCTTTAAAGTTTTTTGACTTACCCGCCCCCCATCCGGGCGATGCGTGTCGCTGACGCCAATTCAGCCGGCTGCCACGCCCACCAACTGTTTGGTTATGCTCAGCTTCGCCCAGCTCGCTCTGGCCTTTTTCGTAATTGTTGACTTCGTTGATTTGCCAACCTGGTCGACAGACGCGTTGCGAAAATGTAATTCCCCTAGCATGACTGCGAAATTTTTAATTAGTTACACGCCCTGCCCAATTTTCTTGTTGTTGTTGTTGTTTTTCTTATGTTTTTATTTTTATATTGTCTGCGACGTGCCGAGCTGTGCGGGGCTGCGCAAAAGGACCTTTTCTTGATGGCAGCCTGGAGTGGGAGAGGTCGCGGCCTCCGTCCTGCGTACTAAGTCCGTATTAAGTTGTTTTCTTTTTAGAAATTTAGAAATTGTTTCATACAGCTCTGCTGTAAGCAGCAGACTGTTATTGCAATTGTTTCCTTTGTTTATCTGCTTTAATTGCGCCCTGCCACGCTGTGTCATCTATTTAAGAGACAGCCTGCCAAGCTGTAGCTCCCAAGGCAACCTGCTGCTATTGCTGCTGCTGCCTGTTGTAAGTGGGGGCTCAAGTGAGCACTGATCGACTACACTGCTCAAAAAATATGTGAGACTGTCAATATTTTACAGTTATGAAAGCAGCATGATCTCTTTGCAGAATCAGCTAGAGCTGCACATAGATATACCCCTGCCTGCCTCTCAATGCCTCTCAATTCAGTTTCTGATTAATTGCACTGCAGTTATATGATGATCAAGATAATATATGATAATGACATTCTTTAAAATATTAATTAGTACCTCGTTTGCTTCTTAGGAATATACATTTTGAGTAAAGTGTAAGTTATTAAATGGAATGAAATGTCTGACTGTCAGAGATGCCATCTGTGCGTGACAATTTTTTATCGGCGCCTCTCTGAACTTTTTTAATATGCGTAACAGACAAGTTTATGAATAATTAGGCAACGAAAGTGTTGCGCAGTGCGATTAATCATTGGAGTCCCCCAAAGAGCGGCACGTGCCCGCTGCCCGGGGTGCACAGCAGGGCAGTGGCGCGGCCAGGCAGAGCCGGGACCTGGGTGGAAACAAGTGCTTGCCGAAAAGATTCGAACGCTCATTAACAAACAATGCGTCGCACGCGGTGCTAAGGCAAACAAACAGGGCTTCAAATGCCAAAAACCAACAAACTTTGAGCACACGCGCTGAACTACCGAGCACTTGACATAAATGCGCCAACGGCAAGAGCAGCCAGCAGCCAGCAGCAGGAGTAGTCGCAGTAGAGGGTGACCTGGAGCAGCAGCAGCAGCAGCGACAGCAGGAGTTTGTGGCACCCAGAAGGACTTGCAGCATGCAGCAACTTTTAATTTCTTGGCAACACACAAAAGCGTCGAGTGGAAGTTGCCACACGTCAGCGACTAACTGCTGTGGGCGGCTGGCCCTTTTTGGCTGGCCACGCCCATCGGAACTCACGCCAACACGCTGCCACGCCACACTGTCCTACCCTGCCACAAAACACTTGCAATTGCATTTAAGCGCGAAATTATTTAAACAATTTCGTGAAAATTGCACTCGCCACACGCGTCAACAGCACTTGGTGCAGTCCGAGCCGAGAAAACCAAACAACAAACCGAAACGAGCTCAGCAGGACATGTTGGGTGTGCTTTGATGGGTGTATTGGTGTGTGTGTACTTAAAGAGGGGAGTAAAATGTGTGGGTGTGTGTGTGTGTGTTGCAGCAGAGGCGGTGCTGCTAATATGCTGGAGACTGAGCATCGAAGCGAAGGGGAGCTGCGTGTACTGGGACATTGTCAGGCGATGCGTGTTTTGTTGCAGTTGTTGTTGTTGTTGTTGTTGTTGATGGAGCACAGCGTGCACTTGTTAATTACACTTTAATTTGTTGCGTAAAATGTTTGTTTAATGGCAGCCCCTTGTCGACATGTTTTTCACACTTTTATACACTCATTGCGGTCCACATGCGTCGCACAAAGCTGCCGAACCGACAGTCCGCCAAGTGGCTCCGGCTTGTTCGATGTGTGCGTGTATGTGTGTGTGTGAGTGTGTGAGTGTGTGAGGCTCGCCATTGTTTAGTGTGCAACAACATTTCGTATAATTAAACGCACGCACCAAAATGTGCCACGCCCTGCGCGCGGGGGGGTACTGCAGGCAACATTTTGTAAGTTTTTGAAGCACAGCAACTGGCAGCTGCGATAATTTTGCATTTGCATTTGACTTAATAAGTTGTGCATATCAAGTGTCGGACAGAGACAAGGACAGAGACAGAGACAGGGAGAGAGGCAGAGAGAGATAGAGTGCAATGCTGTTTAGCATTAAGCTTACAAAGTTGTAACTCAGCGCTGCAAGTACTTAAAAAGTTTGTTATAATTAAGCTAAAGCTAAAAACAACTCAAAACTCACCAGCAGCAAAAGAGCCAAAAAAGCAACTACTACTACCCATGCCCAGATTTATCAAGGACGACGACACGGCCATAAACTTGCCGTAGCCAAACAACAACAGCAGCAGCAGCAGCAGCAACAAAAACAATAAGCTCATGTGCTTACGCATACCACATCACGTTGCGTATACGTCATGTGTGCCATCAACTTGGATGAGATGCGCGTCCATTAACAATGCGAGAATACGCCATGGCTGCTGATTAATCGCTGAAGGACATCCATCCAGCTTACACACACACACACATGCACACACACCGTCCGAAAAGAAAAGGATATTGCAGAGCCCTGCGAAACCCTTGCGCATTTCATTCGATTTTGATTGCACTGCGACAGCAATTCGTTTTTCAATTGCTGCATTTTTAATGCCAGCTTTTTACCTCTGGCCATAAACAAAAAGATTTTGGGCTGTTATACCCAGCCTTTTTTCAGGCGGCTAGAATGAGGTATATCGATTATAGAAATGGCCGAGTGGCAGAGAAACATTGGGGAATATCCATTTAAAATTTCCCCTTGATCAAATAAGTCACCTCCTTTCGATTATCTTGGCTTTCGTTTCTTTTCGACCATAAAACATTTCCTCCCTCGAATGGCCCACACGGTGATATCGAGTACTTCATTTGATTGACATTTCGTGCAATATCTTTGTTTGCTTGCTTTTCGTTTTTTCCATGCAGGTATCCTGGATACGGCATCGGGACATACACATATTGACAGTGGGCTCCTATACGTACACGTCCGATCAGAGGTTTCAGGCCACACATCATCAGGACACTGACGACTGGACGCTGCAGATAAAATGGGCCCAGAAGCGAGATGCGGGCATGTACGAGTGCCAGATATCAACCCAGCCCGTTCGCAGTTATTTTGTACGTCTAAATGTTGTCGGTGAGTACAAATGCGAGCGCGAGCATGAAACCGAGTGTGAGCATGAGTCTGAGTAGGTGAAGACAACTGCCCGCTCCCACAAAGCGATTACGCTTGTGTTGGTTGGAGAGCATCATCAGCTCAGCATAGGCATTGACATCGGCATTGGCAGCGACAGCGGCGGTGCCTCTGGCTGGCTCTCGCTTTGGCTTCATAAAATAAAAAAATCAACCATTTGTCGCAAATAACAAAGCCAAAGGACACTCGCGCCACGAAGGCAAGCAAAAAAGTTGTTGAGCAAATAAATTACATACAGCAAACGAGTGAGCAACACGCACAGCCCAAAGACGCTGAGGCGAAGACGAAGACGACGCCGAGCATAAGGATGAGCACGACGCTGAGGATGGGCATGGGGACAATGTCGAGTGGCAAGGCGATGGGACGTCGAGGACTTTCTTTTTATACGACAATAATTTCATTTTATCTTGCAGTTTATTATTCTACAGTGTCAGCCAGGCTAGCAGAGCTCGAGCCTCCTGCCTACCTATGCGACCAGCCCGTCAGCGTTGCCCGTGTCTGACTCGTTTTAACAGCATTTCTTTTTCCTATACCTCCCTCTCTATGCACAGCCTCATCGCATTTCTCTTTCCATTTTTGTATTTTTTTTTTTCGGTGACTCGTCTGCTGTTTTTCATTGGTGTTTCCTGTTGACAGTGCCAACGGCGACCATACTTGGCGGACCTGACCTTCATGTTGATAAAGGCAGCACCATAAATCTCACTTGCACTGTGAAGTTCAGCCCCGAGCCGCCGGCCTACATATTCTGGTACCATCACGAGGAGGTAATTAAACTTTATTGTTACAATTGTACCGAAAATTTGGTTTCTTCTTGTTTTCTATTTTTATCTTTTTCTGTTTTATGTGTCATTGTGACAGTCAGCCTAGCTGACAGTTCAACTAGTTGTTAAAACAAATGAAATATTCCTAATGAGACACATTTTTAATTAGATATTTGCCCGAATTGAATTACAATTCATGTTTACCGATAATTTATCTGTTTCTGATGTCAGTTGTGCCACGCCTCGACCCTGAGTCCTCGTTGCACTGCAACTTCAATCAGAGAAGTTATCGCTTCACCGCATCTGCAGCGATGAAATAATTTGAAGTGGCATTCGCTGATTTTACTTTGCGAATGGTTTTATGTGCAAATGAACACAGTTGCATGTGGCAAGTGGACAAAAAGTGGGTCAATGGCGCTGCAGTGCAAATATCAGCTGAACATGAAAAACATGAAAACAACAGCCTGCTCATCCAGGTGCTTGCATTATCCTTGGTCGCCTCGCTGTGTTGTCCGACAATTAGTTGTGTTAGTTGCAAGCGATTTAAACAGCATAAACAGCCTGGCTAATTGCGCGGCATTAAAAGCGCTTAAAGCGCTCCATGAGCAGGGTCACTCACAAGTAGAGAGAGACAGAGAGAGTGAGAGAGAGAGAGGGATTGAGAGTCCTAGACGTGGTCGTTATAGTGCCCAGCTAATTGCAATGCAAATGCCAAGCGAAACAGCGACGAAAAATGGAGTAAAAAAAATAAGGAAAATGTGACTTGGGCCAAAGGCAAAGAGAAGGCGCTTTTGCTGGCAACGTGTTAAAAAGTGCACAAATCCTGCTGCCAACTGCTGTTGCAGTTGCTGCCGCTGCCGATGCTTCTGCTCCCGCCTCTGCCGCTGCTGCAGCTCACTTCTGGCTGGTACTTGTACTTCTGGAATTTTCTAATTAAAATCCTTGCAGAGCCACGCGCCACAATTGTGTGCCTCTGGCAGGTGGCCTTACAAGAATGTGAGTGTGTGAGTGTGTGAGTGTGTGAGTGTGTGTGTGTGGTGTGTGTGGTGTGGCGTGTGTGTTGGGTGTATGTGCCGCCACAACCTTAGCACAAGTCGAGCGTCCTCGCCCAGGCTGCACTGGGATTATTTACGATCCATGCAAATTTGCTGTTAATTAGTTTAATGGATGGATAAACTTAGTTGATGCACTTGCTGCTGCCAGGCGCTGCGCTTAAATGTATGCAACACTTTTTTCGCTCGCGCACATCCGCTTGCTAATTGTAATTAACGTGTTACATATTTCCTCTCTCGGTGTTGGCTCGCCTGACTCTCACTTCCCTTGCTTTGCTGGCGTTTCCGCATTGGCTTCTGGCATATGTCCGTCCGAAACGAGGGTCGGCCATAAGTCCGTGGCGAGTTATGGACATGGATGAATTAAAACTGAGCTTAAATCAAGCTTACGCTGTAACTTCTCGAGCGGCCCTCGCTGACAGCACTTGTAATATGCAGAGCGCTTAAGTGTGCGGTCGGCGAAAGTTTCCTGAACTGTTGAGTGGACTTAGCCAGCTATTAGCTGGCTGTCAGCCTCGGCACCACTGGCAGCTGCTGTTCCGACAGCATGACAGACTTTTATGTACATTTAACTGCTTTGGTTTTTTGTTATTTGTTATGCTCGATTATTGTGCTGCCAAGTGCCACATAAATCGGATATATGCGCATTTTTAGTATTCTCCTTTTATTTGGTTTTATTTGTGTGCTCCAAACATCTGCAGTTCTCCAATGGGGTAGTAAAATTGTAAATTTTTGATGCAGCCGCTTCTGTAGCAAAATATTATTCCAATTTACGTGGCCAGTGGAGGGGACAAGTGGGGAGGGCAGTGTCAGTTGCCGTTTGGCATTTACCAGTCTGGCAGCTCGTCTATTCGTCTGTTCGTCTGTCTGTCTGTCTGTCTGACAGCATGCCTGTCAGGGTAAGCCGTCGCTTTCATTAACCAATTTGGGAGGAACAATAACAACAACAAAACAACTATAACTACAAGCATTATAATACAAATACGAAATTTATGCTGATAGCGACGACAGCAATGGACTATAATGGCAACCAGACTTTTGTTAGTTCGCACCCTCCCCGTCCCCTTCATCTGCTCCATGCCCCGATTCGCGCTGATAGGCAAACTTTTTACTTGCCTGTGAAAAAGTTGTTAAGCCAAAGTTTCAGGCATTGTCATTGTTTTTTTTTTTTATATATATATATATATATATATATATATATATGTATGTGTCTATCCACATTTTCATACCTACAGCTATACGCCGTATGCCTCAACCGAGGCCATAGAAACAGCTGCATGTACGTTTCCCTATCGTCATCATTATCAGCGCCGCCAACTTTTCTTTCATTTTTCATATTATTGCAAATGCCGTCGATTAGTTGAGATTAGACGGCAAATTATGCGCCAGCTCCCCTCGTTCACAATGCCACACAGCCCCTCCAGCTCACGCTGCTCATATACTACAGCTGCTCATTTCCTCAGGCTCTGTTGTTGGCTCCATTTTCTTGTCGCTGTCAAAGACATGATGTGTTAATGTCAGCTACTTGCTCTGCTCTTTTCCGTCAATTCTCTCTCTATCTCTATCTCTTCTCAATCTGCCCTCTGCTCTCTGAACTTGTCCTGTGTATCGGTATTGGTATTTGTATTGGTAAATTATTCTGGTATTTGTTTTTGTCAGCGCTTTGAGCATCTGGTCCACTTTCCGACTCAACATGCATCTGGATTTGGCTTCTGTGAGCAGCACTTGGCAGTTGGCATTTGACTTTTGCCCTGCTGTTTACCCCCTATGCCCTAATCGATAATGAAGTTGACTTTGATGGCGGTTGCCATCGGTCGCACAAAAGGCCATCGTCATAATGAGTTATTAGTCCAAATTAACCCGAGTCAGGCGCTCGCCCACTTGATTAGCATAATTTTTGCAGCCAACTTACTATAAGTGGCGCCCAAGCTGTCTACTCTCCCCTCACGTTTCTCTTGTGACTGTCTCTCTCTCTCTCCCCTGGGAGCTAAAGATCCTTTAAGTCAACTTTAATCATTCGCGGCGTTATCAAATTCCAATTAAAATCGCAATTTTAAACGCATTTTCGGCTGATAGTCGACAACAGCCAGAAGGGCAGAGAGGGGTCCACATTACTGAACAGTAAACAAGACTCAGTGACATGTCGCTGATTTGTAATGTCAGTCAAGCGCAGCTGTTGCTACACTCCACACACACACGCACACGGAGCCGAGCGCCCCTCCACCCACTACTGTCACACGCATTTGAAAATTACAAATTCAAGCAAACGCGTTAAAAAACACACTCTCGAAAAAATGCGAAGTGAGCGGCACTCGCTTATTATTATTTGCCAGCAGCCCATCTCTCCATCAGCATAAAAAAAAAAAAGAAAAAAAAGTACATTTGCTGCTCCTCAGCCATTGTTCTCACATTATATTTGACTGCTCAGAGCGGGCGGAGCACCCACTCTGCCCTGCCCTGCTCTGCTCTGGCTACACTCACTCACTAACCGGGCCTCTCGGCGTAATGTTCTTCCATTTGCAGGTCATTAATTATGATTCATCAAGAGGCGGCGTGTCGGTAATTACCGAAAAGGGCGATGTGACAACCTCATTTCTGCTCATACAGAATGCAGATCTGGCCGATTCCGGCAAATACTCGTGCGCCCCCTCAAACGCAGATGTTGCCAGTGTGCGTGTGCATGTTCTAAATGGTAAGTACCTACCGACACAACCCGACTACAAGGCTACCAGACTACCAGACTGCCCGACTACTACTGCGAGTGCAGCTCACACACACCAACGCACCAACACCCTCCCACACACAGACGCACGCACTCACACAGATTTTAACGCTAATGTATGTACGTGCAGTCACTGTCTGTGCGCTGTGCAAAAAAGTGTTGCATGCTTCTAGGCGCCGCTCGTAACAGCACAACAAAGCCTGGCCCAGTGTGGGATGTGTGCGACTGACTATAAACGTTGTGTTAGTGCTACAAAGTGATTGATTACCTTGGCATATATGCGATACAGTGATTGCAGCGAGCAAAAACTATCGATTAGCTTAAAGACATGACTATTTTAGCTGCAGACTCTCCCTTATCATTATATTATCTATGTTTATTTATATATTCAATTAGAGGGTATTATGCCGTCCACATTGAAAGTGTTAAACACATTACATGAAGTACCAAAGTAGCAGCCGAGGCAGCTGTTGTCATGCTGCATGCCTCTTCGCTGATGTTTTTGGCATTTTAGCAAATTTGTGCGCAATTTGCAATGACGCAGAGGCACTGGGCCGGGACGACAGCGGGCCCCCCAATGGACACAGAATGTTTTTGGGCCCAGGGCCATGGGCAATGGTGCATATAGATCCATGACAGGACAGCGGCAACCGCAACGGTGGGTCATTTTATGAAGTCACAATTGTGTGCAACGGTGTTGCATGCACTTGTCATGTGATTAACGTTGCCGCGAGCTAAGTGGCAAGCCGTGCCAAGCGCCAAGCGCCAGTTGCCAGACGTCAAGCGGCAAGCGGCAATTGAAACGGCCAAAGACAAGAGACACAAATCAGCTTAAGGCAGTATGGGCGGATGCGAGCGTTGTTGTTGTTATTGTTGCGGTGGCACACAAATGCCAGAAAACACGGCTTCCGCTTTCAATTTGGCACAGTTCCGACATCTTGTGGCAGCTAGCTGGCCAGTTCGCCGCAAATCTATAAATTGTGCAAGACGCCTGTTCAATTCGTTTGGTTTCCAGCCGGACTGGACGCAAAGAACTGCAACAGCAACAGCAGCAGAGAACGAGGCAGCCAAGAAATGGGGCAGCAATATGGATGTTGCCCCAGGCGCCAGTTGTTGCTTGTTTTTGGGCACAAATGAAACACATAATCGCATCAATTATGAGCAAATTAATTAGCACAGTGCGGTTAATTGGCGAGGACGACGACGACGACGATGGCGAACAGACGAAGACGAAGACGAGCAGCAGCCGCAGGCCAGCCAAATGAGTGGCAGGGCTGATGGCGTAAAGGTCATTTGGCCATTTGGGGCGAGATCGTATGCGGATGCGAGCGACGTTAACAAATTGCAATCGGGACCTGGAATGGCTGGCAAGGAATTGTTGCAATTTGCCAGTATAATCGCTGTCGATTGGCGTGGATTTGACACAGTTAAAATAAATTACGTAATTGTGAAGGGAGCGCAACAACAACACAAATACAAACAACAATAACAACAACATCGAGTAAAACCACAGAACAATACAATGCCAGTGACAGCACACAGAATGGCATGCAATTTAAGCCGGTGCACACAGCTGGCAATGGGCTTGGCCTGAGGTTAGAGTCTCGATGTCCTCCATGCCAGAGAGCGGGTCCGGCCCCTGTCTGCCCAGCTGGCACGTTTTTCAATCATGCTAACGGCGCCTGGGTGACCAAAGCCGACCGACTCGCCCTCAGCCCTCAGCCCTCAGCCTGGCTGCCCGCAGGCCGCAAATGGACCGCAAATGGCAGCGTGCGGAAATCCATGCTGCAGCTATTGTAAACGTTTGCCAGCCATTATGCATGAATGCATAGAAATACGTAGTGTCACACTTATACCACACCCCTCACCTCTGCCCACTCGCCGGCAGGTGCAGCTGGGCGGTAACAAAATAATGAAGTGGCTGCCAATGCAAACGACCCACAGGCCACACTTTTCACTCTCCCAATCGCAAAAACCACACCAAAATACTCGATGCACTCGATGCTCGCAGCACATAGAAATGAATATACTCTGCCCGAGCTTTCAGTTAAAAGTTGGGATTAGGCTTATTTCGAACTTTATTAAAAATGTAATTTTTATCTTGATACACACACATATTTTATGTTTAAATATTTCATTTAAATTTACCATTAGAAGCATTTTAAAATTATTCTCTCTGTAGTCATATCTGTGTAGCTTCAGACAGTTTTAAGTTTGCGTTCATCAGATATGAAATAGAAAAATGTAATTTAAAGATTTTTATTTAATTTTCATATTAATATACGCAAAGCCAGCCAGGACTTTTCTAATAAAATAAAATAATAATATTCTATTCAAATATGCAAATTTTGTATGCCAAACGTGCGATGTTATCTATTGTTGCTGTTGCTGCTGTTGACGTTGCTGCTGTTGCTGTCCTCTTGATTGACACCACAACCAATGGCATTTCATGGCTAAGTCGATGACTAACAACAGCAAAATCAGGCTAGCCCTCAAAAGCTGGTCCACAGTGGTGGGAGATGTCTCTTTCTCTCTCCCTATCTCTCTTTCTGTGTGTGTGTGCGTGTGTGGGTGTATGGGTTTTTGGGCAACAATGTGGCTGCGATTGCTGACAGCCACTACAATTCACGCGTTAATGGCATCAGTAGCGACAGCAACAACAACAGCAGCAACATGGCAGAAGAACGAGCCCAACGAGGGCAACCCACAAGTTGTGACAGGCAAACAAAACGAAGCCTTCTCTTTGACCAACGTGCAACGTGGACGTGGCCCAACTTGTTAGCCATGACTAGCACATACGCATACACACATACATACATATAGACCTATACGCACATGCCGTTCATGTCACTACGCAGTTGGCATAACAAACTGCAACAGATAGGAAAACAGAGAGTGGGAGAGAGACAGAAAGAGTGAGAGAGAGATTGAAAGGGACAACAGACAGCGAACGTTATGGCATTTTTGGGGATCGTGAGGCATGCTACACGCTTATTGCCCCACAAAGTTATGCGTAGCGTTCCCATGGAGTGGAGCGTATTGAACCGTTGACACAAAGCCAATGCATGCAAGCGTATCAATAGTATGGAAATGGCCAACTGACAACCTATCTACGTCACTCACTCTCTCTTTCTCTCTTCATCTCTTTCTCTTTGTCGCTCATCTCCCAGCCACTCTCTCTCTCTCTTCTCACATGTCTGTCTGGCTCAGCCAAGTTAGCCTGCAGCTGTTTCATTTGCAGTCAATCTGCGTGTAGAGCCTTGCTTTTTGAATTAAAATGCTGCTCGTGAGCTGCAAAGGTCTGTTGTTGTTTCTTACACTGTGCTACACACGCGCATTTCTAGTCACTATCGATCAAGTTAAACGGAGTTTTTTGCGCATTTTTAAATAACCGTTCCAAGGCTGCTTTGCGAAATATTTTCTGATTAAATTTCTTTTCCTTTTGCTCAACATTCCTGGCATATTTATTTATGATATTTAATTTGCGTTCATTGACTCGTTCTTAATCTGATTTTGAATGAATTCGCAAGCTGCAACATTATTTCCCATTAATTTCACCTAATTTCTAATGGGTTTTTAAGCATAATTTAAAAACTTTTTCCTTGTTATTATATGAAATTTATTTGCATTTGTTGTTTGTTTGGCGAATGTTATGCAAATAGATTCACAACTAGTCCAAAATGGCTTTAAATAAAGCTGAAACCGCAAACAAAAAACAACATCGACATTTTAATGAAGCCCAAAATAAACAACAAGTTTTTCAATGCCAATGAAATGCCTGATTAAATGGAGTTTCTAACCACGGTGCGTTGGTCGGACCACCTGTAAGGCTAGCAAACAACAACAGGTGAGGGTGAATGCGGGCAATCGACTGTTGAATTCAGTTAGCGCTTGTTTAAATCGCTGTGACGGCTCTTCAATTTGGCTTAAAATTGAGCATAATGAAAACTTGCAGCACGGCATTTTTACTGCCTGCTCCCGGCACCTTGCCGCTTCCTGCTTTCTGGTTGCTGCTTGCTCCTGCCTGTTGGCATAGTGCGTGCTCCATTCAATTAATGTCCTTGCTATTTTAGTAGTTTGGCGCATGTGGCAGCTGTTGCGGTTATTTGTAAGCTGGGATCCTTGCTCGATTTCATATTGATATTTGTGTGACAGGGCATAAAGTCTTTGCCGGGGCGTAGTTTACACTTGAGAAATCAAACGAAAGCCCCTGACCGAATACATATAACATTCGATGGCAATCAGATCCAGAACAAATGTCCTGCCAGCTGCTGCTGCCGCTGCCACTGCCGCTGCCCCAGCCAGCAACAACAAAAGTTCGACTTTCGATTTATTTTTGTCAGTTTGAAATTCCTTGGCTGTTTGTGTAGCGCTTTTGTTGTCGCACAGCGTTTCCTGTGTCCTGGCTTAGCAGCCACTCCAGCTACTGCTGCAGCACCTGCAATAAGACCAAGGGCTCGCCACGCTCATCAAATGCCAAATGCCAAGGAGCCATCGGAGCCGCAAAGCCTTGACCTGCCTACTAAGACAACGGACTCACGGCAAGCAGCAGCAGGAGCAGCAGCAGTAGCAGGAGGAGCAGTCAGTCCAGCTCTCATGGCTCGCTGCACGTATCGAAGTCACTGGCTGCCGACTGCTACACTTGAGCCACACGGCCACACACACAAATCCTTTGGCCAACTTTAGCTCCGCTTGCAACCTTGTCTCTGTATGTGTGTGTGTGTGTGTGTGTGGGGATTAGCTTTGTATTTTGTCACAGGAAATTACATTTCACCTTAAGGATGCCAGAGCGCAAAAATTTCGCTTCATTGTTTGCCCCAGTGTGTGGCGGGTGAGCGTGTGAGTGGCTAGTGGCTGTGTGGGAGTCGCAGTCCAAAATAAGGTGCATGTCCTGTGCGACGCTTAAGGATTGCCACTATGACTACGACTACGACTTCGACTACGACTACGACTATGTTGTCGTTCTATCTAATCGTGTGTACGTGTACAAATGTCATTGTGTGAGCTCAGGTTCATTCCGCTCCACTCCGATTACGACCCAACTGGCCAACATCCTTTTACCTGCAGCAAACGTAACTTTGGCTCCATTAGTATTTACACTACAACTTCCAGTTGGCATACATACATGCACAGGTAATAAACACACGCACGCACACACACGTACAAATTCAACACTTCCTGTGTGTGCCTCCGTGTCAGCTCACGTGGTTACATCTCCTGGGCCAAATAACGGCATGTTCCAGCTAGCAGATCTAGAGACAACTAAACTTCGTTCAGCACTTAGCTCCAACAGCAGAGCATCAGAGTCGCATTGCGTTGTGTGCGTGTATATTTAAATGACTCAGATGCCTCCGTGTTGATAGACGCCAAATAAGAAATACACTGCCCGAACACAGCTGCACTTTAATTCAGATGTGCGCCACCTGATAGTTGAGCAAATTGGCTCTGGGACAGGAATAAGAGTCGAGCCAAAGGAGTGTGTGGCTGTGGAATGTGAGGAAATCCATTTTAATTACATTGCTGCATTGGAATTTCGAATGGCAAGCGAAATACGATGGCATACAGTGTATTTTAAAATCCCATTGAGTTATTAATTAATTATGACAAATGGACCTACAATGAAGGAGATGAGGCTTAAGCCCAAAAGTGGGGGATTATTCAACTGGCGGAAGTTAAGTTGAAGCGTGGGCGAAATACGAAGAAATTTCAGGCAATCAATTGAAACTAAATTACTTGGGGAAATATAGATAATATAATAATATAGATAATCACAAAGCAGAGCTAGCGAATCACATTATTGCTTTAAATTTAATCATATTACGCTTTGCATATCCAAACTTATACCCTGCTTCCCTTCCACTAACTTATAGTAAACAGTACATACTATCTTAGCATGTTACCATGTTTTCTTTGAGTGTATCATGCACTCCAGAAGCTCTGACTAAAAACTTTAGCCACAAGTTATGATAACATAGCCGTGAGGGCCTATGCCTCAGTCAAGCTGCCTAGGCGGCTGCTGCTTCGTCCCGCTGTTCATATGAAGTCAATCCTGGGAGATTGCTGTCTAACTTAATTCGGGCCGTGTTCAACGAGCCACTGAAAGCCGCAGCTAGTCTAACCAACTCCTTCATAGCACACGCACGCTTGCACACACACAGACACACGCATACACTCACGCACATACTGGCATAAATCCGCAGCTAATAATATACGGCTTTTGTTTATTAGATTCATACATTTTGCAGGGAAGTTGTGTGAAGCGTGCGTGTAGTGTGGATGTTCTAGTGGGTCGGGGCGTGGCACTCATTATGTTTGCTTTTATGGCCGCACTGCGTGCTTCAATGAGGCACCCAACACCTCCTAGCAGCCTTCCCAGCAGCCAGGCCTCTTTCAGCGCCATCTTCTGGATGAAGTGATTTTAATAAAATTGGCAAAGCGTGTTGCTGGGTAGGTAAAAACAACTTGGCTAATACAACAGAATGGGAGATGGGTAAGGGGTGGTGGGTAGTGGGTGGTGCACGTCGGTTGGCGGGGGATGGGTGGCTCATGGACTGTGGCAAATGGCATGTAAATCCTGACCAGAAATCGCTGCCGTTGGCACATTTTTTCGGTCTATGACGAAATCGAGCACAAATTGCATGATTTACGTAATGGAATAAATAAAATAAATTGCTTAATTTACTGATAAATTACTTCAGCACACACACACACACAGAGGCACATGTATGAGTGTGTTTGGTTGACGCACCCACACTAGCACAGCCTGCTTATTAAACACATACCTTGTTTGTATGTGTTGTGGTTGGCTGCTTTGGCTTTTTACTTTGGAACTTTTTGTGAGATTAATTTTGGCTCCGGGGCAGTTCCTAGCAGTGCAACTGCCCAACATACAGAGAGGCGCTGCCACACACACACACACAAATCCACACACATATGGGAATGTATAAACTACGGCTACTTAAACTACAAACAAGCAGCTCTATGGCCAGGCAGGGATATGTATACACCTGGCCACAGCCAGCACTGACCTTATCCTGGTCAACTACCTGCTGGACGACGCATTTACAGAGCCAGAGCTCCGGTCGAACAGCCCGCACCGCCGACCAGGCTCGTATATTTACGAAAGATTTATGCCAAAAGCTAATTTCATGGAAAAACGTATTGTTCTTACCAGTTAGCGTATGAATGTGTGTGTGTGTGTGAGTGTGGGTGTGGTTGGTTGTGTGCGCTCATGTTTTTAGGTCGAACAAAGGCAGTTTGCTGTTTAACTAAAAACAATCTGTCCGCTGTGAGACTTGACTCGAATCTAATTATTTATGTTAATCGCTCTCTAAAGACGTTCAATATATCAAATTTGCACAGATTTATTATGTGCAGCCAGATACAATATAAAATTTATCTACTCTATAAATGGACACAGGTGTATATACACCTGTATATATATACATAGGTATGTGTGTGCGGTTGTATGCAAAATAAATTTACGGTCGACTGCCTAATTATTATAATCCGTATATTATACACCACTATCACGGATTACTTTCGAAGTGGTTCATTAAAATGGATTATGGCAATCGGTGCGTGGGTTGAATAAGTTGCCATTCATAAGTTGAAATTATTCAAATATATATTTCACTCTAATCATTTTAACCGCTCAGTTCAGGCCATTAAAGCGTTTCAGCTGCCAGGATATCCAGCGTGACTGGCTGACAAACTAATCGAAAGCCAGTAGGTCACTGCGCTGCAACAACTGCTGCCATCAACAACAACAAAGCAAAGCAAAGCAAAGCAAAGCCAAACAGAGCACTTGCAATTTGCTCCAGCTAATCTCAAAGGATATACGCTGTAAAGCAGCTCTCTGACCCACTGGCACACAGCCACCCTCGGTCTCTTCCATTCTGCCTCTCCCTTACCCAATCTGCATTTTACCCACTTGCTACAATCAGCTCTCTCTATAAGTTTGAATTTTCAATTGAATTCTGCTCTTAATATACCCCCAACAGTGCGCACTTACGAGTGTGTTACATATCCAAATGTGAGGGTAAGCGTGTATGTGTGTGTATGTGTGTGCGTATGTGTGGGTGTGTCACCCATTCCGCAGTTCATGTGTCACAGCCATTTGACCCCAAGCTGATAACTGAGAACAACACGATTCAAAAATATACACACAGGTGAACTCATTCCGGTACGGCCAAAGCGGATATTCAAAATTTAATTAAAAATTTCATTTTTGCTATTTTTGTCTCGCAAACTGTGGATGCCAGAGCCCGGGCGTACCCGATGCCTCTGCATTTTCAGTATTGGCAGCATTAAGCAGCGGCTCACCTTCATTTCTATGCACTCGCATTCCAGCTGCAGCAGAGCGATACGGTGCGGTGAGGCGCGGCATACAGTGAAACTCAATTATGACAACTCATAGCATCAGTCAGCACACTAAAATGCCAAAAAATTCAATTATCTTCGGTTCGGTTCGGTTCGGTTTGCTCGCCAATGCGATAGATCGCGCAGGCCACGTCCACTCTGTACGGGCCGGAGTCCGTTGCCAACGAGCATTTTGTCATTTCCAAATTTGTCACTTGACATGCGGCAACAGCAACAACTGCGGTATCTGGACTGCGGCGGCAACGGCGACGGCGAGTGTGATTGCGACTGATGGCGGTTGTTGGTGTTGGTTACATGGCATTCAGTGGCATAATGTTGGCTTTAGCATTAATGTTAGTCAATTCCGTGGCGCAGAGCGCGGCAGCCAGTCGTCGTACCCGTGGGAGATATTCACGAATGTGATTTGAAAATCAAGCATTTTTTTCGTTATGTTTTTTCTTCTCGTTTTTGCCGCTTACTGTGAATGCGAATAAAGCGTATCAATCATTCAGTCAAGCATCAAGTGAGCTGAAGTGTATAGTAAATGTCACTGGCATGGCCAAAGGCCAAAGCCCAACCTACCACCTACCACATGCCGAATGCCACATGCCGAGCGACTGGTAGAGTGTGAGACTGGGAGACGGGGTAGCGGGAGACTGGTTGCCCTAACCGTGTCCGGGCTAGTCGAGCAATTCGACTTCCGTTTGCACAGGCATTTCCGTTCGCCTCCAAATGACAGCTTCGACTCAATGGCTTCAATCTCTAGCTGCCAGCAGCTATGTTTATGCGTTAGTCCTTGCTACGTATTACAAATTGAGTAGCATTACGAAGGGTATGTGTGTGTATGTGTCTCTACAAAGTAAAGATGCTTTTGCCCATTTGTCATTCTCTCAGTGTTCTGCCAAAAGAAAAGGATTTTTATACTTTATAACTAAGATGCAAAACTAAGCACTGAACATATCTTTACAAATTCATGACATTACAGAACATAAACCCAGCCCCAGGGCGAGTTTTACATGTGTGCTTGGATACACTTGAAGAAATAATCGAAATTATTTACCTTACATTTCCACAGTTCAAACCTAATTGATACACAAAATATTCTTTGATTTAAGAAATCATAATTTCTGTTAGATATTTAGAGCTTGTTTGAGATAATTGATAAAAACTCGTGTTGCTTTCTTTGAAATTCCTGTGCAGTTTCTTTTTCTGTATTTATTTAATATTTGTATATGTCACCTGGCCTTTGGCCTGGGGCCAGCAGCTTCTCTGTCTGTAACCCACCTGCTGGGCGGTGTTTCGTGGAGACGATTCACCCTAGGTGACATATTCATTTCTTGGACATTTTGATTATTTCAAACGAAGCGAGATTCCGTTAGAGAATTTGCCATTTTGACATGTGCCAACTACAGACTTCTCTCTCACTATCTCTCTCTCTCTCTCTGTCTCTTTCTGTCACTCGACATGTGTGTGTGTTGTGCTAAATGGTAATTTGTCTGCCAGACTTGGCCCTTATGTGTTTTGAGTGCTGTTATTGCCAAAAATTGCATTTCGTTTATTAATTAAACACCAATTTAGCTGTCGCAATTCAATTACGACCCTCTCAAACGTCAATTTCGCTGCAGTTGGCGGCGAAACAGCAGCAACAACAACAACAACAGCGCATAAGCTCACATATTCCTTATTTAATATGCGTTGTCGCATGGGTAACTATTATTTTATTACCACCAATCGGACAACCAAATCAATTAGGCTTTCACTAAATATTACGTATACGTAATTATGCATTGCGCATTAGGGCTTATTCATTTCGTTACAAATGACGGTCATGAAACATTGCCTAATGTAGGAGAGTGTATCAACTAGATTCCTATCTATTATCTCTATTCTCTATACTTCAATGAGATCCCCACTCTGGCACTCTATGTATCATCATCGCAATTTGCATTTGCTTCACTTAGTAAACATAGGCTAAGGCATCACTTATCTCGACATAGATTGTGTAACGTCGCTTTTAACAAATTATTGTATTACAATAATTTTTTAACGCATATTTTAAGAGATGTTTGTTTCTTTTTTATGTTCACACTTAACTTTGCGCTCTTGTTTGGCTTTAATCAATTTCGACGCCAATTTGTTGGTTGATTCACAAAACAAAAGCAGGGAAATGCCGTTCATTTAGTTAACCCAAGCCCTACTTGTTGTTTGTACATTGTCTATTAAAAGCCCCAGAGACCCCTGTCCCCATTACTCCTGCTTTTTCCCCATTTTTACCCTAGCAAACCGTTTTCAGCAATTTTCCCTATCGTTGTGTAGTCACAATCCCAAAACAACAACAAAACATAAAGTAACAACAACAACGCAAAACAAAAACAAAAACCTTCCGCGAGCATATTCAAAATTGAAACATGGAAAATCGCAAAATGTTTTTTGGCTGTGCTTTCGCTCAGTTTTTGTGCAGTTCAATTTTTTTTTTTTTTTTTGTTATATTTGGGAGTAGGCGGGTCATAGTTCATTGTTTTACGTGACGTATTGTTGGATAAACAAATGTTTATGTTTTTGCTTACTAAGCTATGTATTTGTTAACACGTTGTTGGGTCTGCCGGGACGTGAACGTCGATGCCTGCAGCTGGCTGCAATCTTACTTTTTTGACTGGACACCGGACACCGAGCTGCAAAATGAATTTATTTCAACGTCAGTTGCTGAGAGAGTTTTTTAAAGCCGAGAGAACTATATCCATGCACTTCTGGCGAGAGGCAGCACTCATCCGTTGGCCAATTGAAAAGTAAAAACTAGATTTGACGGTCAGCTGGCTAATTGAAGGTTGCCCCACCAACTATAGATAAAAGTGTGCTGCACGCTAAGAGTCGAGCTGCCATTTAAAGCAACGGCTACTGTTATTGCTGCAGCTATAGCTGCTACTGCTGCATGCCACACTAAAAAAATTTACTTAAACTTAAAAGCATTTGCTTTTAATTAAAAATTTCCACTTGCCGCACTTTGCCGCCGCACTGGGAATTACAAAAACTAACATTGTTTATACACACACACATACATACTTATTCTTACACATAATCAATTTTGCTATGCAATTTTAATTACAAATTGTGGGCGTGGTGGTCAGCACACTATCATATACACACACACAGATACACACGCAACCCATTGGGCATGCTTGGGCGTGTTTAAATAGCTACATAATGGATACGCAGCTGTGTCCCAGAGGCGGGACCACGCCTCGTTGACATTCTTCGAAGCTGGCTGTGATGCGCAGACAGTGTCTGCAAGAAGTTAATACACATGACGTGCAACAAATTATATTTATCGCGCATCGCCAAGCATCAAATTATAAGAACGCAACGGCAACGGCATCGGCGACGGCAGCCGCAGCAGCACGAAGGACCTCAGCGAGACTGTTGCTGCTGCAAATTGATGCTTAAGGACAATTTTCACTTCATTACACGCGGCTGCTGCTGCTGCCGCTGTTTCTTCTTTTTTTTGCGCGCTACCCCTAGTTACAACTATTTTTCAAGGAAATTTTTTCTCCGGCTGTGCCGCTGCTGCTGCTGCCTGCTCGACGATTAATTCTCAAGTGTTGCTTAAGCAGCAAAACATGCAACAGCAACAACAATAACAACAACAATTGCAGTTGCTGCCACCGTGAAATTACAAATTGCGCCCGGCGGCAAGAGATGGCGTCACTGTCGCCGTCGCCGTCGCTGTTGCTGCCGCTACAGCCGCAGCCGCTGCCCGCTGTGCACCTTTGCATGCCTAATTTAATAAGAAAAAGTGCCAGCCTGTACATCATTTAAAAGCAACATTTAAACACACACACTCGCCCATAATTAATTGTGATTGATAGAAGAAATTAGTTGCCAGCGGCTTGGCGGGTTGCTCGACCGGGCTAAAACAGATGGCAACGCCAGCAACAGCGGTAACAGCATCAGGCCAAAAGGCAAGATGAAAAATCATTTCACAAACTGTCCCAAAAGCCAGCACACACACACACACTCACACATACACAGGCACACACATAAAAAGTGATCCGCACACCTGCACACGGCAAATGGGACATCATAAAGAAACTCAATTTGTTGCCGCTCGAGCGATTTGTTTGCCACGCAAATGAACAAAACGAGAAACAAGCAAAATGGCCAAAAATGTAGGTGTTACCTTTTGCTATGTGTGTGTGTGTGTGTGTGAATATGTAGAAGATTGCATATGCAGCAAAAAACCGTTGGCCATTTTAATTTATGTCGCCTGGCAGCGCTTTGCTAAGCTGCTTAACATTTGGCCCAAACACCCGAAGGGACACGACCATCTGCCTCCGCCCGAGGCGGCTGCAGCATAACCTTAAAATATAGCCAAAGACTAAAAACAACGGCTTAGCCGTAGCCCAGCAATAGCTTTGCTCTATTCTCATTCCTTCTCTCTCACTGTGTGTGTGTGTGTGTGTGTGTGTGTGTGTGTGTGTGTGTGTGTGTGTGTGTGTGTGTGTGTGTGTGTGTGAATATAATACGGTAGCAAATTGAAAATAAACGTTTCGCGCTGACTAAAAAACGCGCTGCTACTTTTTACATCGTTTATCTAAATGTGTGTGGGTGTATAGGTATGTGTGTCTGTTTGACTGTGTCTAGGTGTGTGCCCGCTTGTGCCATAAGCCCTTGCAGTTGGCTTAAAAAACGAAAAGTTTCTGTGGAAAGTTACTTGCCAATATCTCACAGTAATTTGCTAGAAGCTTTGACCCGTTTTTCTTTTTCTTTTTTTTTTTTTAATTTAACTCTTCTTATAACCTAAAGAATGTTGCATATGTATGTATCTATGTAGACATATATATACTTATAAAGGCGTTTTAAATTTTAGTTCGATTGCCAAGTTTATTTGTTATAATATTCAAAAATAGAATTCAAAGGATCGAGTTGCAGTTGATCCGTTTTGATAATCTGACTGTTTATAACAGAATTAAGTAAAGAAAATAATTAGGGTATCCTCTACTACATGATTAGAATAAAACAAGAATAGAACAAGATCAGATGCTATACGATTCGCACTGAGAATATCCACAGCTGTAAGCGTTCGCACCAAGTTTACATTTTGTATTAAGCTCTAGCCACAAAGTTCTGCTTCAATAGCTCTAAAGATATTCATCATCAACAAACAAAGCTAAATATTTTCGTTTCACAGAAAAACCAATTTGAGCTTACATACTATTGCAAATTTTAATTTTGCAGCGCTTTTGGGACTGGCCACAAGAAATTTTGAATGTGAAGCACAAACGCATAGCATGGCTTGTTACTTTATTTTGGAAATTGCAAATTCCGAATTGTGCATCGATTTAGATGCAATAGCAAAGTTAAAAGTTATCACAGCTGCACCAACTGTGAGAAGCTATGTTGATTGTCTAGAGCTCACAACTGATGCCTCGTCCAGATATGGGCATATCGTGCACTGTCCATATCAAAACTTTATATATGCAGCATCATCTGTCGTCATCTTCTGTCTGATGGCTCTCTTCTGGCTGCCGCCTTGAATTGTGCTCCATTTCGCATAAATGTCGTTTGGTTGATTGCAGTTGAAATTGCTGTTGATAAATGCAACGCAAATGTGATGCTCGACTGTGTCCCTCTCCCTCTCTCCCTCCCTCTCACACCACTCTCTTTCTTTATTTTCCTTTCACTTTACGGCTCTGTTGTTTTCTTCCAACTGGCTTTTCGTATCAAACTGTTATTTCGTATATCGATTTACCTATTGGTCGAGTCCAATTTCAAAAAATGAACCCGATGCTGCGTGGAGCATTGCCTGAAATAAATTCAAAGAACTTTGAAAATGTTAGACAAAACTTTTATAATTAAACGCTAAGCTCACTTGGATAGTACTCTACACGTAATGATACGAGTGCGTGCTTTTTCTATCTTATATCAAGTTATTTTTTACTCTCGTTGCTGTTTCTGTTGCTATTGCTTTTGCTGTTCGAGGAATTTCTAATTTAAAGTTGCAAAAAATTATTGCAGCTGCAGCATAAAATCGCACGTTTTGGCCAAACTTGAGTAAACAAACAAATGCGCTAACATGGCTGTGGGCCATCAACACGACCACGCCCCAATGAGGAAAACTGACTGCACTAGCCGGAAGCTGGTAGCTGGTAGCTCATAGCTGCTAGCTGCTAGCTGGGCAGCGCGTAGTTTACGCTCATTACACGCCACCAATAACTAGACACTCACACACACACACACATATATATGTATATAGATATATATATGTATAGAAGGGGCAACACTCTGCCGGCAGCACTTAATTACAAAATGGTTTTTTGGCCAAGAGCGTAAGAAGCAACAGCAGCTGCTAGAAGCCTTAGGCAAGCATCTCACTGTATGTGTGTGGGTGTGTATGTATGTGTGTGTGTGCATTATTTCGCTTGTCTGGTTGCTTTTGTGTTGCATGCAGCTGCAGCTGCTGCTACGTCTTGCTGCTGTCAATTGCAACATGCGACGTTGCGCTTTTTGTGCCAATGATGATGGGTACAAGTTCCTCCAGCCGGAGACACACCCACGCCCACACTCCGCCTCTGCAGCCCCTATTTAAGCTGGCTGTCACAGGCAGCTTAATAGGTTTTTGTTGTACCCAGACATTTATGCAAGCAGAGCGCATACAACAAGCCCACCTAACCACCCTGCAGCTGGCTTCTTTTTTTTTTTATTTGTCTACTTCTCTCCTCGAGCTTGGTTTTTGTTTGGTTCTGTTGATGGTTTTTAAAATTATTACATCTTATTTACAATGTGCGAGCTGTGGTTGTGGGCCGACCGGAGAGGCGTGATGGCGACATGTTGTTGCGCCTGCTGCTTGTAACAAAAGAAATGTTGCAAATTAAGCGCTCGGCTGCATGCGCCGCACAACTTTCAAGTGCGCTACAAACAGAACAAAGCAGCTGCAACAACAACAACAAATGCAATTGCAGTAAAATTAAATAAAAAATACTCATGTTTCTTTATGTGGCATGCAATACGCACACCCCCACAAACACCCGCACACACGCGTATCCATGTTGGTTGGCATTCTCGTAATTGTATTTCAACATTTTTGCCGTACTTTGCTGCGTATACGTGATATTTTATTATGTTGCTGCATTTTTAATGCCACAACAAGAACTGCGCGAAAATATGTCATCGTTTTACAAGCGCTTTAACCGCACAACTCTTTTCTGTTTCGCCTTTATTTTATTTGTTACTGCATCCCCATTCGGCCGCCCCCCTCTCAGCCGTTATTCAAGTGCGGCAAACTCATTTTGCGAGTCGGTTACTTCAAATTGGATTAAAGTTGCTTGGGCGCTGCTCTCAGATTTTTATTTGCTGTGCTGCAAACTTTTTAACAGCATTTCGCTTGAAGTTGGCTTTAATACATGTCCAGTTAACATGCCAGTGGCCAGAGTGGGCGGAGCTGAAAGGTAGCTGCTGAGTGTCGAGTCTCATTTCATGCACACGACAATATCTGTGAAAATGCCGGTAATAATATTTGAGGTGCTCCGCAATGGCGCCTGCAATGCCATATGTATACTGCACGTTTCACTGTTAGACAAGCCTGTAGCCTGCCGCCTGCCGCCTACCCCTGCACCTGCCCGTGCCCCTGCCCGACTCCTCCAGTTGCATGTCTGCCACTTGCACGCTGCCTAGCATTGGCCACCTCGAGCAGCTCCCCAACGGCCAACGGTCCGCAAAAGCAAAAGCTGACCCAGAATGCAACTTGTGCCGGTTAGTTGGCTCTGTGTATGCGTGTGGGTGTGTCTGTGTAAGCTGAGCCGGGGCTGAAGCAATGTTTTACTAACCACAAAATGCTGTAACTAAACGCGCTCTCACACTCGGGCTAAATAGATAGAGCTAGGCGGACACGAAGCGTACAGCACTACTTATGGACCACTTGAGGCAGCTGCAGCAGGTAGAGCTGCAGCTTGTTTCACACAAGGTTCTGTTTCGTAACTTTGCCACACACACACACACACACAAACACACTCACGTCTATATATAGACGGCCACAACATATTGTTATGGCTATGCCAAAGTTCTTGGCCCCAAAAATTGTCAACGTTTTTGGTTGCAATGTTTAGCACATTGACAGCATAAACTTTAACTAACATTTTGAACGGGCAGCCGCATCCCAAGGCGCTGGCACATTAAATAGTTATAAATGTTTGCCAAATAGTTCGTCTTAAAGCCAGAAACTTTTCCTGATGTGAAAATATTGAGATTTTTATCCTCAAAATATTTTGCTCTAAACGCAAATCTAAAAGTTTTTGTTTATATGTTGTTATATTCATTTAATTACATTTTAGATTCACAGAATTGTTAAAAACATAATGAAATTGGACTAAAAGCTTTAACCATTTTGCTTTGCTATACAACAAGCATTATTTTCGTTATTATTGTATTCATATTTTTCATTCATCTCAAGCATTTCTGATTGAAAAGTAGAGCAATAAGTAATATTTTTAATGAAGCTTGCTGAGAGAATATTGCTCAAAATATTCTAGCCAGACTTTAATTGCCTGCAACTTTTGCAAAGCCAAAAACTATTTGTAACTGAAAGTAATATAATTTGGCTTTTTCAATGTTCGGCTGCTTCAGTTGAAAACTAAGTGGACGCTAAGTGCACTTTTGCCTAATTTGGCAATAATTTAGGCACTCAGTGGGTCAATCAGGCAATCAATCAGCTTGACATAGGCCAGCCAACATAATCATAATTCAATTGCCCGGCCACGTAATGGGACAAGCCGCACAGCATCAGCTTGGCTGGCAGAGCATTACGTCTGGTCGGTGTAACATAATCTTGTCAAGCACTGTGCGGCTGTTTAATCAGCCGTCAGACATCAAAAAGTAATTCGAAGTGCTCGCACTGCGTATGAGTGATATTTTGGTGTAAAATAAAAAGGACTTGGCTTGGCGAGCCAACGATTTGGAAGCCAGTGAGTGCGCATCTGCGGTGCTTCGATAAAATTCGTTAGATAAATCATCAGGAAAATGTGAGAGTGTTGGCGCAAGCCTTTGAGCACTTGCCAGGCCAGCAAAACTAATTGAAATCCGCACGAAAACTCATTTATTTGCTGGCCGAATTTGAAATCTTTGCAACTGGCAGACGGCAGGCGAGTCAGGCCAGTCAGGCGAGTCAGGCAGGCGGCAGCTGGCAGCGCAGTTAATTTAAATATAATATTTGAGTTGAGCGGATCGATAAATATATGAATAACGCTCACTTTAAATTATGCTTCTATTAACATATTCCAATATCCCAAGTCTCATGCTGACGTATCAAATGAAAGAAAGTCGAGTGTCCGGCTTGTCCCTTCTTGCATAATTCTTTAGCTCTGAGCTGGGTGAGCAAATCCGTTCGATAACGAAATAAATTGCTTTCGGCAAATGCTTAGTGCTTTGATTAATAGCAACAAGCAGCAGGAGCAGCAACTGGTTCCCGAATAAAGCAACTTCTGTCCGCACTTTGCTAGCTGGCTGATTGCTCCTTGTTGCTTCTTCTACTTTCTTCCTTACTGATGAGCGCACATTTACTTAAATGTGTTGCTTGTGTGTGTGTATGTTATATGTTTGTGTGTTTGTGCCGTACGAATTTAATTGAGTGCTAAATGGCACGTAAACTGATAGGTCAACACACACACACACTAACACGCACACACACATCTGGAGCCAAGCAAGCGCAGACAGACGCCACAGACAAACTTTTGCCATCGAAGGCGTTGCCAAGGACATGCGCTAGAAAATCCAAGTATGTGCATCAATGGTTCACGTCTGTCAGCAATCGACGGCAAGGACGAGCACTTCTCTCGAATTGTGTGGGCGTCAATTAATTTCTTTATACATATAATGGAAACTTTACATTTGTTAGCCCAGCCCGGAAAACTAATGTAACACTTATTTTTGGTTATTCGTCCTTCGTTCGTTTTGTGAAATAATTTGCTTGCCGAGTGCGTCGCATTAGCTGCGCAATTTGTTTGGTAATCCCCATTTGGCAAGTCTTTGTGCTTGAATGAGCAGCAAGGTCTTGTCGGCCAGCTAATCCCTAGTGTTGAATGAAAGGGCATACAACGTCAACACGTGCAAATAAAGCATCCAAATTGAAGTCAGGACAACGTCAAAGGCGCCTTGACCGCAATGACTGAGCTGACGAGCCGCTCAGCGCTCTCTGTCGCTCTCACTCAATCTCAGTGTGGGTTTGACTTATACAAACAGTAAGCCACACACACACACACAGAGATAAAGAGAGAGACACACCACATGCCACACATTAGCCACACACATTAAACGAGCTCAGTCGCCGCACGTCTCAAGTTTATCAAAAGACAGGAAAAAGAGGAGAAAAACTGGGAGCGAGAATGGAACGCGCTAAAGGCAAACATAGTGCAGATGAATGGGGTTATATAGATACACACACATAGGCAACAATGAGAGAGAGAGAGTAAGAGCAACACGAGCATAACCTCACTTAATTCATTCGTGATTTATTTGACTTACTTTCGGGGACTTAAAATGTGGTTGTAACTGGTCTTCAGCATTCCGGTTTTGAGCTGTTCCATAAAAAGTAGAGAAAAAGCTAAAATGAAACTATTTTTGCGGTTTGCCCATAGCCCACCGAAGTGCTAAGACTTGCAGTCGTGGCTCTCAATTAAAAATTCCTCTTGAGCTGCTCAGAATTCAATTCAAATTTTCGGCACAGATTCTTGTAAGCCTTGGCAAAAGCCAGCAAAACCGCTGATAAAATGCGACAGCAGCAGGAGCAGCAGCCACACACTCGCATACACACACATTGCTAGAAAGTTGGCTAAGCCATGCAAAAGCAAGTTTCAATTTTTTGGCTCGAAACGGCATTTTGTCACTTTGACAAAATTGTTGGTACTTTTCGAACAGGGGCTTAAACACAGGGGGCTCGCTCCAGACGGAGGCTGTGACTGGTTGGGGGCCTGGATTGGGGCCCAACTTGTCGTTCAAGTGACATTCAATTATTATTTCAGGCAGGGCTAAAAGTTTTGCAACAAAACGAAATTCAGCTACAAACGAGCAACGACAATATTGTTAGAATATATAGTATTGCGAGGCAGAGAACTGTAGGGCACTGAGGCAGTGATAGCCGAGGACACAGAAAGACGAGCAAACAGTCAGACAGACAGTGCGACAGGGGGACAGAGAAACAAACAGAGAGACTGGCAGGCAGTCAGGCAGCCAAGCAGACAGACAAACAGACAGTTAGATAGCTAGTTGGATAAGAAGAGAGGCATAATGCGTATTTGCGCATTAAATGCAAAACTTGGCAAATAGTTTGTGTGCCGAAAATAAAATCAAAACAAAATCTAACAGAAATAAACGGGAAAAAAATTAAAATTAAATGAAAATCAAAAAGTTTTCAATTGCATTTGATGAAAAGCGAGCGACAGCCAAGACAAGCACAAGCCAAGCAGCATTAAGCATGAAGAAGCTCAACTTTGTTTTAAGCTTAGGCCGACTTTTAAACCAAGAAAGTTACAAAGATAAAAGCATTTAAAGTTTAAACCTCAATTAAGCTTCAGGCGGGGGAGGTGACGCATCGACGGTGGAAACACGAAAAGAAGCATACGAAAGAAAGGAGATACAAAATTTGTGAAAGCTGGAAGATTCTAATTCATGTGGAGGGAAAGTTGTCTTTGGTTTTTACAACTCATTAACAAAAGTCAAACTATACGAGATAGATGAGGTATTTGTAGAGTCTTTATAGGTCGATTTTAATGCACATTCGCAAAAAGTTGTTGCATGCCAAATGGCTGAAAGGCGGTCGAACTACGAGTACGAGTGCGCGCAGTTTTGGGCAGGGCCAGAAGCATGCAGCTTAAAATTAATGACAGCGAAGTAAATGTCAGCGCAGAATGAAAAACAAGCCCGAAATGCCAGGCGCAACTTTGCCAACCGCGACGTAATTGTATGTGTGTATGTATGGCAAAAACAATAACAGGACGTGGACAAGGATGTGAGCGTGGACGTGAACGTGAATGTGAATGTGAATGTGAATGTGAATGTGAATGTGAATGTGAATGTGAATGTGAATGTGAATGTGAATGTGAATGTGAATGTGAACGTGGCTGCAGACAGGAGCGGGCAACTTGAGAAGGACGCTGCCGACTGCGATGCATGGTTTCCGGTTTTTGTTCGCGCGCTGGTATTTTCCGTGCTCTGCCGTGCCCTGCCGCGCCGCTCTGCCACGGCTCTGCCATTGCGTGCGCGAGTGTCGCATATGCACATTTTATTTATAAACTCACAGTAAAGTAGAAAATAAAAAGCGTCCAGCTTCGAGCGCCATGCACCTCAGCGGATGGCAGCTCGCGGCCCTCCCAGCGAGAGCTCCGCACGCTGCCCTCTTTGGGTATTGCATGTGCAGCGATAAAAGTGGTAAAATGCTTATCAAGCTCAAGCCGGATGTGCACAGTGTCAAACAGTGGCAAGCAGGAGCTGCACGAGTAGGTAGCAGCAGCAGCAGCAGCAGCTGCAAATAGTTTTTACGGCAACTATAATATAAGCGGTAGTTTAATGCATAATTGAAAAGCACGCAAAGTTGAACAATAGAGCGCAGAGGGAGCCTCTGTCACACTAAACACAAGCTGACTGCAAAAAGGCTTTACACTGAGAGAAAAAACGGCGGGCACTCACAATGATCAAAATGATGAAATCAAATGCAAATGGAAGCACTTCCGACCCTTGGTTACAGGAGACAGATAAAACGTATTGATTGAAATATGAAATCAAATTGAAACTATTTAAAATGTTGGAGAGTTCCCTTTATAATGCTGGCCACACTCAAACACAGCGAACCCTGTAGACCTTCAGCTCTTCTGGCTCAATGATTAGCTCCATTCATTCAGTTTTTCTGGCTTAGCACTTGTGTTGACCAGTGTTAATCGTGTTAAAGGGCACCACATCGCTTCACTGACCATTTTGCTCGTATTTGACTTAATTTACGAGTCACAACACGGCAAGTAGCGGAAGACGAGGTAGAGGAGGTAGAGGGGCGGCACCGTCAGCCAAGGAAAAGCTCTGGGGAAATTTGTGTCAAATCACAATTTAATGGCAATCAACATTTTTGCTATTTCGCACTTGCTTGCACTTGATAATGGTAATTATTTAACAATGAGAGTGCGATGGAGCACGAAACAGCAGCTTTAATGAACTGTGTAATGTTTTTGCAATTATAAGCGTGAAAAGGAATTGAAAATCGACACATTGAAAGAAAAGCGAGGCTAGAGTGGGACTTAACTATGAGTGCGATTATGTACATATATATTTTTCTATTATATGTATATGTATGCTAATTGAATGCCCACTTAAGCCAAATCAGGCCAAATCGGCGCTTTGTGTCACACTTGAGCTGCACTTAAAGAGCGCTCTCTCAGCCGTCAAACATTACTCGTCTTCATCCGGCGACTGCACAAACAAAACGCGCTATAAAATGTAAAAATACTGCCAAAGTATGCAAAGCTCCTCATAAAAACACTCAAAAACTAACGTGCATTGCAGCCAGGCAGCAACTGTTGGATGCTGCTCCAACAACCATGTCCTTCGTCCTTAGTCGCCTTTCGGCCTTCCTCCTCTGTGGTGTGTGCGTGCTTTTGTCTGCGCTTCGGTCTATGTCTGTGTCTGGAGCTACTTGCTTAGCTACTTCCTGCCGCCTCTACATGCCCTGGCTTCCTTCCTGAAAATCCATCAGCGCTAATTTTGCATATTTTACTTTTACTTTATTTTTTTATCTCACACTCTACGTCGCTCTATTTCTCCGCCTGTCTCTCTGTCTGCCTTTCTATCTCGTTCCCACCCAAGCAGCTCTCCTGCTCAGCACTTTATGCGCTTTTATTTGCTTTAGCCGGCTTGTGACTTGTGTTTTCATAGCCGCAGCCCAAAGATATTTTAGCTATGCACAGTTGAGGGCAATCCGGATTCAGTGGCCTTGTGTCTGCTCTGATGATGAATTATGTGCGCCACGTACGTTATTAATAATTCCTGTCCTGTCAACAAATACATTGTTACTTTTGCCCACACACCAGCCCACGGTTCGTCCCCACATCCCGTCAGCCAACCAACCAACCAATCTTCACGCCTTTCCTAGCCGCAGGCTCTACTCACATTGCGTATGCGTAATATGTTTATTTTCAACACTGCGGCCAGATATTTATTAAGCAGCTGATGCGCAGCTCAGAAAAAATAACAACAAAGCATGCTTTCAAATTGAGGCCCATGGCCAGCTGGCGGAAGGGAGGGGAGGGGAGATCTGCAAAGAAATACGGCCGTGACGCAAATCACGTTTAAAGCAACACACAGCAGATGACGAATGCCATTTTGTCAACACGGAGGTCAAACAGCTCGAAGGTGGGGAAAAAACAACAGCTTAAAGCTTATTAAATTTATTAAATTCAATCAAGCTAAACGTCTGCAGCTAACACGATCGACTCACGTAACACGCAGCAGCTGCGGCATTACGCATACACCGCGTGTTACGTCATTGCTGGGCCACGCCAAGGGCCGAGGGCTGAGAGCTGTGAGCTGAGCGCTGTGAACTGAGAGCTGAGAGCTGAGGGCGCTTCCGATGTTTGTTTGCACGTTGTATTGAGTTTCAAGTGCACAAGTTAATTGCTTGAAAAATTGAACTCAATCAATTACAAGGGCACGCGACGTGTGTATGTGTGTGTATGTGCATGTGTGTGAGCGTGTGAGGAGGACAGCAGCCAAGGCGTTGGCTGCCGCGAGCAACTGTTTTATTACAAGAGCGCGCCGGCACACATCGCGTGCATCACACGCATCGAGTGTGTGTGTGTGTTAACACTCCACTTAATAACGGCAATTAATTATATTATGTTGCATACTTAAGGGCGCAGCAGATATTACATGGTTTTTGGGGCAAAAACTTGGAGTTGAGCGCATTTAATTGGATTCAATTTACAAACTCTCAGCTCGCAACTCTCAGTTTAGCTAATTATTTTGTGTTGAGCCGTCATTTGCATTTAAATAGGTACAGCAGAGCTGACGTCAAATCAACTGTCGGCCCTTTTGGGGCAAACAGACGCTGCACATTAATTAAATATTTATGTGTGCTGCACACACACACACATACACACATGCACAGACATTCACAAACAAATAAATGTGTAATATGTGCTAGAGCCAAACAGAGCGCAACAAATAAAGAGACAAACAGCAACAACTACTTGACTTGCAGTCAAACTTGCTACACACACACACATACACGCACACACATCCTCATTCAGTCGCTTATTGTTGAAGTACAAATTTAATATCTAAGCTAAAGACAATGCAATAAAGTTGAAATTAGTTCGGGCCATAATTTCAGGTGAACATCCGGAGGCAATGCAAACTGGCTCATCCGGTTGCCAGTACAATTGGCTGACAATTGTCATGCTGCTGGGCCTCGTGCTCGGCTACAGTCAGCGGCAGCAGCAGCATTGTGCTACACTTGCTGCACCAGCCAGTTGCAACCGAGACGGCGTCACGCTCGCGGCCAGTGAAAGTGACAGACGTAGAACAGCCGGAGCAACGAATACAGCAGCAGCAGCAGCAACAGGGAAACGGACTGCTACTGGCCATGAGGCAACGACAACGATAAGCTACAGCAGCAGCAGCAGAAACAGCAGCAACAGCAGCAACAGCAATAGCAGCAGCAGCAGCAATAGTAACGATTACCAGTCATGCCACGCCCACGCCCACGCCGAACGCTGTCACAGATGATCGCAGAGCGGCATCGAATATGGAAACTAAACAACGCATGCGAATGTGTTTGTCTATGTATGTAAGTGTAACTGTAACTCTGTATGTGTACGCGAATGTGTCTCTGACTGTCACGGCTAGCTAAATATTGGCTTAGTTAAGCAAGCCAAGTCCCGTTTGCCAGTTGTAAACTAGCAAGGCGCAACTTTCCCGACACCCTAGGCGAATGGACTAACATTTAATGTGTATTTTGTATAGTTTAAGCAGCGTGTAAATAGCAAATAGCATATTTATTAACGTAATTGCAACATCAAATGTATCACATTACAAACAAATGCAACAAAAACCAAAGTATGAAATTAAAGTAAATACAAATAAATATAAATAAAAATTTAAATTAATATTAATGCGTACATAAATACAGAGATTTTTCGCAAATGGCTCTTTAAGCAAACACATGAATACGCAGCCAGAGCGATGTGCATTAAATAATTAGATAAAAACGCAGCAACCACAGCAGCAAATACCAGAAGAAGATGTCAGCAGCGGACGGGGAAAAAACTGTAACGCTCAGATTGAGTTGCCATAAAATATTTAAATTAATTGCTATATCATCATGATATGCAAATATTTGTATTCATATTGGCAATGCCAATTCAAATGTGATTCTTTATTTGTAAAAACAAAAAAAGTTCAGTTTTTCAATTCAATAAATGACAATTATTTTGCAATTCGAATGTGACAAAAAAATATTTGGCAAATATTCTCCCTGCCTCCCCTTTTGAGGCTTCTTCAAGTGTATGCGAGCTGCATAAATGTGTTATTAAATATTTGCTCTGAGGCCCCTTTTCACATTAATTGAATACCGTTACCGCAAAAATATCAAAAATTATGGCTTTAATTTCTTATTATTGCCTGTCTCCCGGAATTACATTTTTTAATTATATTTGCACAAAAAATGTTTGTATTTTTATGTTGCTATTTGATTTTATGTTCTGTGCGTATGCAATTTCAATAAATTAATTTAATTTAAAGTCACTTGACGCTTCAATTTCTATTTGACAATGCCAATTGCTAACTCACAAAAAAAAGCAAGCCATAGAAAAAATGTTAAATTATTTGTTCAAAGCAAACACTACCACCGGCTCAATTATTGGCTACAATGCAATCAAAAATTGGTAATGTAATTAAAAGTTGTTTGAATGTCGCTCAGCCTGCAGATGTACAGATGTAGTTGTGGCTGTGCCTGTGGATGCGGATGCGGATGTGAATGTGGCTATAGCTGCACTCTGTAATTCATATTGGACAACAATGAAATTATAATGAAATTTAATCTAAAGCCTCATTATGATTGATTATCAATATTGTTGCTGTTTGTGCAGTGCAGGCAAGCGCCAGAATAATTGTCTTAATAATAAAAACAATAAGTTGCATTCCAATCAATATAAGCTGTAAAAATTAATGTTAGTACACTCTACATATGCATATAGTATCCACTTAATAATTAAAACAATGTCTGCTTAATTGCAAGCATGAAATACGATTAAGACTCTTTAGTTTTCCAAATTAATCAAAATTTTCAAAAAATCTTCCTTTTTCCAGCAAGTGTTAAGCATTGCAGCTCGTCTAAACATACTGTAAAATGTTAATAAATTATACATATACACATAGAGTATATATATATACATACATATAGTATAATTGTACGCCAGCCAATTTGTATATGTTGCTCAGCATTTGTGTTATGCTGTTGCCCAAATGCTACGATCTAATGGCTACGATTATAGCATTAATTCCAGTTATATTGTAGGTCATCAGACAAAACAAATTCCTGTACATTAAAGTTAATTAGTGAAACTTTAGAGCGAGCGTGAGAGAGTGTGAGTGAGCGTGTGTGAGAGTGTAATCCCAAAATAAGCTATATAAACTAACTATACCTAAATTATTATTAGATTTAAGCCAGAAAATTATGCATCTGAATAAAGCAATTGAATTGTGTGAATGGAAGCTAACTATACATAAATATACGAGTATATAAACCATAATATACTTTTAACTGTTGCATTCGAATACAAGTAAATTGATAAATAAACAAACGTAAAAACAATTGATCAAAGTGTGTATTATAATAGTATACCATAGAGCATAGTAACATTTATAACTGGGCAGTCAAAATCAATATCAAAAGCATAAACATAAGCATAAACAAAAACATAAACATAAACATACACAACTGTGCACACGCGTCAGCATTGACATTATATAAGAAGACTTAGCAGAGCATATTACAACAATAACAGAACTCATAGAAACAATAACAAAAGCCATATGCAAATGTTGTCAGCAGAGTGAAAAAAAGAATTGCAAAAGAGGAGTTAAAATAAAACAGAAATTGTAAACTGCTGTGCGTGTGGCACGTGCCACTGTAGCAACACGATTAGCAACAACAACAACAACTATGTACATTAAACAGTGCAAAACGAAGAATAATTAAACATTTTTTTATTTAACAAAGAAAAGAAAAAAAGAAGAGAAATCTGAGTTTACGTGTTTTGATAACTTATGAAGCGGATGCTTTCGCAAACAAGTCGTGCGTTTCTTTTGCAACGAGCTGTTCAATTATAGTACAGTATATGCAAACTACGCTGCGCCACTCCTGCCTGGCCTGTCCGCACCTCCACCTGTCGTCGACGACAGTCAAAGAAATGAAAAATAAGCTGCAACGTATGCGTGTGTCGCATGTAATCTCTGGATTATAGACAGCAACATCAACAGGCAGGCATGCAGTCAGGCAGACAGGCAGCCATGGGCAGAGTCCTTGCCCAGGCACCGAGGCACGAACGTGGCAGATGGGCACTTTTTAAAACTGGGTCAGCGTATAAATCGAAACGGCTTAAGGGGGGCGAAACTAAGGCATCAATATTGGCACATCGAAATATTACATGCTCTTTGAGGTCTTAATTCCCCGAATCAAATCTCACTGTATTTACGTATTAAAATTATTTTATAAGATTTGAGCAAGGTCGCATTGAATTTCAATTTTTAAAATCACCCAGCTTAAGTAAACCAACCGTTTAGCAAGACTACATTTTCGTATTATGGCCGAGTATACAAAAGGAAATGCGCTGGGCACTGCTTGCCATAAGCTTAATATCCGCTTGCACTGCTTGCACACTGCTTAGCGACAGCGTCTGTTAAAGCTGATTACGCAGCTATTGTGGGCAGATGTGGCAAAGAGTATCTGGTAATTCCGTACGCTGCGAACTTTGACAGAGCCTGCAGCAAAACACGCATACCAACTGAAAAGCCTCATTAATTAACACACACGGCGAGAGAGTGAGGCAGAAAGGGTGAGAGAGAGTGAGAGAAGGAGCCAGCATGCGACAAACAGAAATGGAAAAAACAACATGGAAATTAAATTGCAACAACAGTTGGCGAATGCAGCACACAATTGCAGCTGTAATTCTATTAAAATTCGCCACAAAGCGACGCTAATCCTCATGCATGTCCGCAGCCAAAATAATCAAGCTGCCCGGCCACATGCTAACCAAACAGCAATGAGCGGGGCCATGCCACGACGCCAGATTCTGTTGGTTTTTGTGACTGCGTTGGCATAAAAATATTTATACGCTCGCTTGGCCTTTCGAATTGATGCGCGCTGCTTATGCAAATTTTCTGATTTTTCCAATTTTTTTTCTGCTATTTGCGGTTCAGTTGGCCAAGCCACGTGGTCTGTGTTGTCCTTGTCCTTACGCTTCCTGAATGGACATGCCCAACAGCATGTAATTTGGCCTGATAGATTTTATTTAATAGCCTAGCATTAGACACATTTGTTGCCCCGCAGCAGCTACAGCAGCAGCAGCAGCAGTCGCAACAGCAGCCGCAACATTAGCCGCATCAGCAATCGCAGCATTTTCGATATATTGATTCGAGAGCGGCAGCGCACAAAACATTTTAAGCTTTGCTTTTAAAGCGCGACCCTCGCACACGTTACAAGTTACCATTTGACATTTATTATGGCCACAATTTAGCAGATTTTATGCGCTAATTTTGCAGTAAATTTTTTGGTCTAAGCGTTGAAAGCCTTTTACGACCTCTAATATTAGCAACAAAAGCGAGTGAAATGCGGCATTTAAATAAATGACAAGAGAGATAAGCCGAACGGGTTAGGCTAGTGGGACAACGCGAATGAGCTCAATGAGATGAGAAACAAAAGTATTTTGAACAACTGAGGTAAGTAGTAGGTATTCGATCTAGCTTAGAGCAGCTATGGAATAGTTTAAAGAGTTCTGAGAGACCTATGGCAGACATACGGCTTAGGTGTTGAGGCTCGGCAAACCCAAAAAAAGTTGGACTCGTTTAATGAAGCAAGTTTGTGTTCCTTTACTTTTGAACTTGTTTGATATATGAAACTTTTTATGAACTTAATAATGAACGAGTGGCAAACTAGCAATATCTATAAGAAACAATGAGCAACTATTTTGATAAGAGAGTATGAGGCTGATAATGAGAAAAAAGCAACTCAAAGAGCAACCAACCAATTGCATTGCCTCTTCAACGAGCTCGTTCATTCGATCGCACAGAAACTTTGCGGCTCAGTTATTATTAAGCAAAAGGTCTTTTGTGTATGTATTTGTGTCCACATACTCATGTTCGCTAAGCCCATTCGTATCGTACGTGAATCGAGTGTATGCAGGTATATGTGAGCTGTTGAGCTATTTGTTCGCATACTGAGTCTCTCTGTGCAAACGAACGTTGCTCCCTAAACGATGATCGTTAAGAGAGCGCCACACGAATAGCTCAACTGAAGGTACTCAACAGAAACGAAAATAACCGAAGCCTCTTTCTCAGAGCGATATGATTACTTCGGTTGGTCTCACGAGCAGTTGGTTAGCAGGCATTGTATGTAATATTTTATGGAAATTAAACTATAGATATTTAGTTATGTAGTTGATATAGATATATATATTTTTGTATATATATTATATGGAGTTTGAATTTCTACATACACTCTGCCCTGATTCTCACCATCAACAGATTCTCAGCCAATATGCCTAGCGTAGCGCAGCTGTTGATAAATATGCGTGATGCGATAATATACGAATTTCTAATAGTTTTGAATGCATTTTTACAACAGATTTATGGTTATATGTGTGCGTGTGTCGCACTTTGTCAAGGACCGTTGATAGTGTTGTTGGTGGGCGTGGTCAGCTGGACAGACGGGAAAAAGTGGCCGCAGGCAGAGCCGCATGAAATGCCAGTTGAATTATTTAGACCATTTGAATGAAATTATTTTAATTGCGTAAATCACTTTGCAGCCAACCAAAATTCAACAATGCTGCGGCATTTACAACGACTTCTGTGTGCATATTTATATGTGTGTGCGTATGTGTATGTGTGAGAGTGTGTGGCTGTATGTGTGTGGGTCACTTATTGGCCCATTGTACGCGACGCAGCTTTGGGGTGCTTCAATATGAACAGCAAGAGGGGCGATGCATGCAGCAGAGAGGAATGAATGGAACAGAACACTAAGAGCAGAGATGGGATGCCGGAAGAGATGGCAGTGGGGCAATGGTGTAGTGTTGCAGTGCGCCTGCAGTTGTGAATTGGAAACTAACGAACAACAGCACTCGAAAATTTAAACAAATATTTCAGCTGGCATATTTGCACTCCATTCCAGAGTAATTGTTTTCCCTAGGTCGCCAGTACAAATAAATTTTGGGCAACAATTGCCATGGCAAACACTATAAAAACAAGCGAATTCAAGCGAGCGCGTGAGCGCGGCACGCAGATACCCTGTAATAGCGAATGACTGCAGAGCAGAGAAAAAGGGAATAGCTAACGCTTAGCAACAGCATTTGAATTGATGAAGAAGAGCTATGCTCGCATACAGATATACCCTCTCCCATTCCACGCGAGGGTATTCGAAGTGCAGTCATGGCAACAGCTCCACTGGGATGTAGCGCAGTTATTGGTTGGCTTGTTTCATTGTAATTGCGACCGTAATTTGTGGAAATTATCAGTAATATTATAAATTAATTTCAGTTTAGTTCGCAACTAGAGGGACATTTCCAAACATGCCGTAACACGTGGCGTATGCGTGCTATCAAATAGAAACACACATGTTGCGACACCTAAAATGGCTGATCATAATTTATGATATGAGCGCTGTCAGTTTTCGGCAACTGCATTAATAAAATATGCAGTTAACAATCCTCAACAACAACAATAACAAAAAACGAAACATTTCCATTTCCAGTTCCATTTCTGTTCGCATGCTCAACTTTTGGCGCTGACAACAAGTTGAAAGTTGATTTGGCTTCTGCTCTCTCTGTTGCAAATCCTGCAGCCCTGCGAGGCGTGACCCATTGAAAAGTTTGCTTTGAATATGAAATAGCCAACAGAATATGCGTGCAGAGCTAAGCAAGCACTTTGCCACTAACAGCTCAAGACGACCCCACACATGCCCCAACAATGCCCCGCCCCACCTCCAGCACGTTCGATTGCTGTTGGCCAAGTGTATTTGACTTGGATTTGTTTGGCTCTCAAGTGGTTATTGTTGTCGCTGAAGCATAATGCATGGTCGTGCGCTATAAAGATATGAGCTGTGATGCGATGGGATGTGATACGGTGCGATGCGATGCGATGCCGGCAGCATGATAAATGATATGGCTTAGTCGCGCTCAGTGCGCCTCCAAATAAAGCCTGAAAGCCTGCCCATCTGCCATGCGAACTATTATGATGTGCTTAGAAGCAAGTACTTACAACATATTTGCTGACAACAGAAGGCAGACAGCAGCCGACAGGCATCAGTTGCACTTAGCGCTAAGTAGTTTAGCAATAGAAAATGATTTCAATCTGCGGCAAATTCCACTTCAGTTCAGCTTAGTTCAATTAATGTGAAGAACTGTTAGCGATAACATTTTCCCCTCGACTGCTGTTAAACTAATTATAAAAGAGGAAATTATTTAGCATGATAGGTACTTTTAATTTCACTTATTTACAAATATCCCACTGCGAATTCCCTTTTCGACCTATTCGACGTACTTAAGGGAGACCATATTTGCAAAGGACATAGTGTTATATAGCCAGTACACAAACTCTGTTTGAAACTTAGCTAACATAACAGCGTAATTTAACGATAGACACTTAACGAATGTTAGCTGTTCAGCCAGTTTAGCTCATTTAACGTAACGTTAAGTTATACTACTTGCAATTGTAGCATACTCTCGGGCTGAAAATTTATGTTATATCTGCGGATTTTATATGCGAGGACTTGCTTTTATAAAGTCAAGACACCAATCATTGCTACAGTCGATTTAATTTATTCTTTCAGCTGTGCGAAAAGGGAATTTTTTCCAATGTTTAGAATTAAGAAACGCTGTTAAGTTACAGTGAAGCTTATGTTAAGTATAGAACCTTTCATTTGATGTTAAATTTACTCTTTAGTGATAAGGGAAACTGATAAAAATTCATTTAAATATCATTTAAATTTAAATTTTTGAATTCAAAAGTATAATTGAACAGCTTTGCCTGCATAACATCAGTGTAATTCTATCCTGAATACCTGCCTTAATTTCAATCGAAATACCACCTTGTCAAACTGTTTTGCTTCTTGGTAATTTTTATGGAATTGAAATCTGTTTTGCGCAGCAACTAATCAACTCTGAGCACAAAACGAAATCTTGGCTACGCCCACTGTTGGCGGCGTAGATGAAAGACAGGCAAGAGCACAATGCTTAAAAGTGTCCTCGTAGATCACCGTGCTGCACAGTGCTCGATCGCTCGATAGCTCGCTGTCGGAGAAGACACGCTTCACTATGGTTTAATTGCTTTGAAATAAGCCACACCCACGGTGCCGAAAATTTCATCTTGCACGCACATTACGGCTGTCGTGGGGTAAGGGGCGGTCCGCTTTGATCTGCAGGATCAGAGCGGCCGGCGAGGGGCGCGCCGTCAATTGCGGTTGGCTTGAAAAGCGGTTTGGTTACGCTGTTGACGCTGTTGATTCTGTTCCCTTGGCCCAGCTCTTACTTATCCTAGACTGAGAGAGAATGAAGTGTGTAATTCGAAATTAGCTGAGCTCTGCTCAGCGGCACCTTTGTGCGCACCTGCTGGCAACATGTCCTTGTGCTCGGCTACTCAGTTACGCATCAGATAAGGAGACAAAGGATCGCCGCTATGCGTAGCAATCCTCTCCGCATTTATCTATTCTATCTGTATCTATATATAGTTATTGATTTGTTTGCCGCGGCGACTTCATTCAGTCATCCAACATTGATTTGCATGTTTCGACTTAATTCGTTACCGATTCAAAAACGTAACTTCAACAGCAGAATTTATAACCGCACACATCTGTATGTACATTTATAATCTGACTAATTTTAGGATAATCATATCAAAAGTAAAAAAAAAAAAAATCAAAAGATAAAAAATTCAAATCAAATAAAATAAACAAAGCTGAACGAACCAAGTCCGCCTGCATAGACGACTGTGATTGCTGCTAATCAGGTTTTCTTCTCAGCCAAATTAGATTTCATTTTCATATTTCAATTTCGAAACAGTCGAACCGTCGAGCAACCGCACAAAATGCAAAATCAGTAAGACCAGTAGTCGCGACATGATATAAATTAACTGTTTTGACTTTGTGAAATGAAATGCGGCCTCTTTGAAATTCCAATTCAAATCGATCTCTTGCAGCAGCGCCACTGAACGAACAAAAACAAAATCAGTGGGTGACCAAATCACAAAAAAAAAGAGCGAAGAATGTCATAGCTAGCATGACTATAAGATACCTTAGCAATAGGAGATTATTCGTATAATAGTTATGAGTTGAGCAATAAAGATATTTATATCGATCTTTTCATATTGAGCTAACTCTAGACAATTAGATAGGCATATCGAATCTCTTAAGCAGTAGATATAAATATAGCTATAGATATATCCACTCCCCTCAGTGACATTTTGACTCCAAGGCATGGTTCAAACTCTTATTAAAATACTCGAGCTTAGCTCTAATCGCTATAGGGTATATCATATGTGATATTTAAAATATCATTAAGAGTAGTATTGGGCTTTTTTGGCTGGGGTGCTGGCCATATCTTCGTATCGTTAGAGTTGCCAGCGCAAACGATTTCTTTTCGGCTTAAATGGTTTATGTGCGTTTGCAACCCGTTTAGGCCGCTGCCTCTGCCGCTGCCTCTGTCGCTGCTGTTGCCGTTGCTGTTGCTGTTTTCGTATTCAATTTAAAGCTTTAGGTGGGCCGTGGCCGGCGCCTTTGAAGCGTGCATCTCGTTTTCCACGTGCCGAGCCCCACTCAAACTGAGAGACTGCGGCTCAGATTGAGTTTGAGACGAGCTTCCGACTGGGCTTTTGCGTCAGCAGTCGCAGCAGGAGTTACAAAATATGCCGACTGATCCAATGATCCAATCAAATCAGCGACAAAAAGCGCCATTTGAATTAATAAACAAAAATGTTTATCAACCTATAAATATATATATGTATATTTATATATATATGCATACCTACATATATGTATATCGAGATATGTATATGCATATCTAAGTTTATTATTAATAAATATGCATTTTGATATTCGGTCTCTCAAGCCGAGTAGCAATTCAAACGATTTTAATGATGTGCTCAGCATTTTATGATTTAATTAAGCCTCGATTCCGCAGTTGTTTACTTCGATTTTATTATGATTAACTAGTATATATCTAGACATATAAATATATATTTATATAGAGCCTAAGCCCCATTTGTTGTGCCTTAATTATGTTCGTTATAAATTCTTAATGAACGCCCCATTTGGCGATTGCCGACGGCCGAGGACGGGGGTGTTCGGCTCTTCAGCAATTTCAGGCATGCGACTATGATTTAAATGATAACGAAGACCATCTGCATAATGTAGTAGGAGCCGCTATTTTGGCATTACGGAAAGTTTCTATAAAGGGAAGCCCCAACTGGAGCAAACCGGAGCAAAAACTAGCTTAATTCATGGACCCATCAGGCAGCTAAATAATTATATACGAAACTATTCCGACTCTGGATTAGCCCAATGGCAATTCAGCGAACTCTTTTCCAAAGAGACTTACAGATTAGATGATTTAAAAGTCTCATTAATACTATGCTAAGGCTTTGATTTCTTTTCATACGCCCCAGCTATTAAATAGCTAATCTAGGCCTAATGCCATGTCACTATATCCATCAAGCCCTCCACTTTGGGTTAATCCTTTCAACCACTCGCTTACTTCCGCATGGCTCTATCAATAACAACGACAACAGCAACAACAACAACAGCCGATGTTGGTAAGAAGCGTGTAAGAGCTGCCTAAAGAGAGCTGGGACATGGCTGAGCGGCCTATGGAGGTCCGTCCAAAAGGGGAGCTGGCGACATATGTAGGTTGCGTTTTGTAGCCTAGAATCAAAGTCGGATCAGCGCAAATCTCTGTGATCTCTGTGAATGTGGATCTGTTGCCTTCGCTGCCGCTGCTGCCAGCTCTGTCGCTGTCGCTGCCTCGGACGCTGCCGCGGTCTCAGTCGCTGCTGCTGCCGCTGTCGGCTGAACACTTTGATGTCCTAATTGGTTTATTACTTTGTCGGCATCTCGAGTCTTCTTTGTGTTTTTGTGTTTTTTATTCTTTTTTATGCTGTTGCCTGTTTTATTTATTTCTTTATTTCTTTGGGTTTTCATGCGGCCGCTGCGCTGCATTGTGTAAAAAAAAAAATAAAATAATATAAAACGCGCCCGTTGCGGCTCTCGAATCCCGAGCCAAGCTCCAGCCTCAAGCCCCAAAGCGGCTGAGCACGCGCACAGCACGGGAATGGGCCAGGGGCATGGCTACATACACTCCAAGAGAACCAACCCACCCCCTCTCGCTCTGCCGCCCCTCTGCATGGCCTACGCTTGTTTACAATGTTACCGCGTGTGCGTTCAATCAACATGTTGCGATATCAGCGCAATTTGTCATCCCATAAACAACAATGCAACCTGGCTAAATGCTTGCCCCTATATCATATGCCGGCCGAGGCAATAATCGGTTGCAGAAAGACTATACTTATGCTTGCATGCAATGCTCGGGCGAACAAAGGGAAGACCTACCTCAACCAAATACATTGTAGCGCTACCATAAGAGGTGTACGCTTGAAGCAACAGCTACGAATAATCATTCAAGTTGATGCAATTCGATAGTCTTATACAAATTCATCGAAATATATATATATATACACATATACAATATATATAATATGCATAATATTTTCTTCACTTTATTCATAAATCGTTTATTGTTTAACTATAGCTTTACACAGTCACATTTTTCTTCCTCCTATTCGTTAAAGTTCCGTAGTCGCTCCCGGCGCAGCCGACGCAGCCGACGCAGCCGACGTCGAAGTCGCATTTCCAGCCTGACACGCAGCCGTCTAAGCTGCTGTAAGCGCCGTCTACGGGCACTTGACAATCTGTTGGGGGTGAGGCTGAGGCTGGGACTTGGGCTGTGGTTGACGTTGGGGATGGGTCTAACGGTGCCGACGATTCTAGCAGTGGTGCTGCTAACTGTTAAAGTTCTTCTAGTAGTATCGTCGTAGTTGTAATCCGGATTATGATATTCATAATCGCAGCTAACCAACTGAACCAGCAAGGAACAGCAGAATAGTCCAAAAAGTGCGACAAAAGTCGACCGCATTGTCAAGATCGTATGATATGACTTGATAACCCAATCAACTTATATAGCAAAATGATTGTTAGCTTGACTCAACAGCTGTTTTCTAAGGTGTGCGCAGTTGGCTTCTGTTTACTAGCGGCGGATATAGTCATGGACTTCCGATTCGATAAACACAAATTGTCAAGTTCACAGTGAACTTACATTTCCAATGTCGATATTTGTTAAATAAACAATTTACTCCAAATTTCATTTCATTGAACACATTTGTCGGATTATTATGTTCTTGGGATATATCTGATTCAGTAAAATAAAGCTGATTATAAATTCTTATTTTTATTCAATATATAAACCTTTACCATGTAATATAGTATATTGAACTATAATTTTCATAAGCACTATTCAAGTTTCCCACTAGTCTCTGCTTCTTGTTTAAAGTTATGCCATGAAATTTTTCATATAGAATGCAAATTCATCAGCTTGCCTTGCCTCGGTTCTGCAGAGGCTGCGGCAATGTTGCAGCACTCAATCAACATGTTGCGATATCCACACAATTTGTCATTCTATAAGGAAGAGCGGACGTGGCCATGGCTATGGCCATGGCTCTGACTGAGCTGCTGCTGCTGCTACTCAGCGCTGAGACAATGTTAACCGAAATCTCACATCTACCATGTCGCATCTTTGGCAGCTCTGGCCCGCTGCGCTGCCAAGTTTCGTACGGTGGTCCTGTCTGATGTTCGCCGTATTCAAAGCATAAGAAAACTCAATCAAGAGGCTCGTAAATCTTGGCACAATTTGATGAGCGCTCAGTGGGAGACTCGTCTCCAGCATCGTCTGTGTCTGGGTCTGTGTCTCTGTCTGCGTCTGCATCGTCGTCTCTGTCTTCGGCTCGTGTAAGAGGTCTTACATTTCTCGGCTTATTGATTATCAATGCTGGTGCCGCGTCGGGGACCATTTCCGATTCGTCATCATGAGACGAGTGAAGTTTCAATCTGCTCCGAAATATATTATAAGAAATATATATATAAGAACTCTGATGTACGCCGTGTGTGGCGCATTCTGAGTGTTTTGACAGCATGGCACACACACACACACGCACGCAAGCACACACACATAGAGTTACCAGTTCCACCTAAATTTGATGCAGCACAAGCCCAGGCGACGATCACAGGCGACTTCAAAAGTGTGCGGCTGAGCGTTATTGATCGTCCATGTCCCGCTGTTGTGATCCGCTCCCAGCATGAGGCATTACAAAAGGCCCAGTGATGGCAACAATGCCGCTCGTTGTCGCCGTTGCAGTTGTCCATAATCTACGCACGCACACATTGACAAAGTCGGTCCTTTTGAAGGTCCTTTTGGCCAAAGTTCCCGAGCTCACACACACATACAAACACAATGCTGCGCTGCATATGCAAAACACAATGAAGTTCTTTGAAGCGCGGCGCGTCAGGTAAGCGACAATTATTTATCTTACAAATTTACCTGAAATTAAATACTTACGCTTCGAAGCTAAAGTGCTCAGCCAAGTAATGCCACACACGCAGATACCCTGGAAATGGGAGATCAAAAGAGGAGAGCTAAGGCAGAGTAAGGCAAATTATTGAATATAATTCAGATTTATATAGATATAGAATGTGTATAGGTGAGTTTTTCTCACAGCATCACAGATCAGGATTTTCCTTGTCTGCCTTTGAGCTGCACATACCCAATTTGTACATTTGATGTTAACAGGGCAACAAAAGGGCGACAAATTCCCCCTTTTTAATCAGCGGCACGCACTTTGATCACCTGACACACACACATAGACAGACGTACATACATGCAGACAAGGCCGTAGTTTCAGTTTCAGTTGCAGTTGCTGTGGGAACTTACCTGGCCACAAGGTGTGACAAGTCAGCGGATTTGCGTGTTTTCCTGCGAAATATTTAAATGCAAGATTATCGCCACACAGGCAACAGCCAACAGGCAGCAGACAGCATGCAGCAGGCAGCAACTGTTGCCAACAAAAGACTCGCTAACTTAATCCTGCGGCCTGCCCTTTTGATCTGCTGCTGTTCGACTGGCCGGAGCGTTAACTAATTAGCAGCTGGACTGGCATTTGCCTCATTTCCGCCACAAAACAATTTCGATTAAGGCGAACTTAAAGCAAAAAGCTACCGACAACAACTAATCCAATCATAATCGCGCAATCATAATTACAACAATCTACCAAATGAAACGCAGACCCAGACCCCAGACCCCAGACCCCACACCCCAAACCCCAAACCCCAGACAGTGCAGTCAAGACAAAGACCGATGATGATCGAAGCGGCTGGCGAGTGGCCAGCCAAACTAACGGGCACAAACGAAACCCACAGATCTGGCCAGCATTGACTTCTATTGCTGTTGTCGGAGCAACAGCAACAGCAACAACAACAACGACAGCTGCTGCAGCAGCAGCAGCGGCAAGAACAACAACAACAATAACAAGCATCGACAACAGGTTGCTGCTGCTGCCTGAAGTGCTTCGTGGCCAGACAAACGTTAAGATTGTAATAACCATGTTAAAAGCAATTTACGTTTAAAGTGCTACTGTGATACGCCGCCGATGCGTTTCTTGATTAAGAACCCAGAGACGCAACGACGAGAGAGGAGGCCTACACACACATACACACGCACACACACAGACAGACTGGACAGTAAGTAGAAGGCTGCAGGAGCTGCCTTGTCTGCTCGTCTGCATTTATTTGGCGGCAAAAGTTGTTTTTTTTTTTTTCGAACTTTCCTTTCATATTCACAGTCCACTTAACACGCGCGTCGCACAATGCGCCTCAAAACACAAATGAGCAGCAGCAACAGTTGTTGTTGTTAGTGCTGCTGCCCCAACGGTGGCGGCAGCCTCAGAAATCTGTGCCTCGGTCGGCACGCTTTGATGTTGGGAATGGCGTGTGCCCAATGCAGAGATTCCGCTTTGTTGTTTTGCCGACGCCAGCGACTTTGTCGTCGTCGTCTTCGGGCATGCAACAGCAATTTGCCGCCAAGTGAGCCGCAGCAAGCGTGGAGCGTGGAGACCAAACACAAGAGATACAAACGAACAGAGACTGCGAAAGAGACACTGCGACGGAGAGTAAAGTCAACTTAAACTCAACTCCCAAAGATGCCCAAAGTGCCCAAGAGCGGTTCAGCTCCTACCAACACATCAGAGTCTGCAGTGTTTGCCGTTATTTCTCATAGAGAAGTTTCTTAATTTGTTGGGGATTAAAATGTCATTAGTTTGCGTATCTCTAGCAAATGTGAATACTCTGTAGTGATACTAAATTATACAATTAATATGATTGTCAATTATTTTTAAAAAATCCTTTAAAATTCCCTCAGACCTCGTTCTTAGATTAACAATTAGGATATTGAAATCTTAACATTTACTCTTCTTCTTCTACTTTTATTGTTAAATTAACTTGGCTATTTTTTCTACTTCCCTGCAAATAAATAAACTTGTTTATGCTCAATTTCATGTGACAGAACTTCAAACTTATGCGAAAGAGTTGCAATTATGATCATAATCTGCTTAAATGAGAGCGCAAGATAAAGAGCTGATTCTCTGGCGGCTATGGGTATGTATATGTGTCTGGCTGCAGCACCTGTTGCTTTTCCCACACAATGTTGCAGTTTGCAAATCGACAGCTGCAACAGCCAACAGGATCAAAGGCAGTTACCGTAACTCTGTCGAGGCCGAGCTGTATGATCCGTTAATAAAGTTGTGCGTCTTGGCTGAAATTTTAATTGCTTATCGAGCGCGACCTGCCACATCTGTTGAAAGGTTAGAGTCTGAGATAGAAGATCAAATAGAAAGAAACAAACAGAGAGAGAGAGAGAATGAGTAAGAGAGAGAGAACGAGAGAGGTAGAGATATATACAATATATATATATATATATATATATATATATATATATATAAATAGAAGCTGAGATTCCTTCGTGTTGCACGATTGATGTCAAGCGCTGCGACTGCGGCAACTGGGACTTTAAAGATTATGCCGAAAGTTATGATGGTAGCAGCCTCAGCAGCAGCAGCGGCATCAACTACGCGGCTCCAGGTGTTCTGGCCTAGCATGCGAAATTATATGGCTCAGTGGCAGCAGCAGCAGCAGCAGCAGCAGCAGCTTTAACTACGCAGTGGCTGCTTCTTCAACAACATCATGAGCATCAGCATGATCACCATGATCGTCATCAGCTGCTGCTGCTGCTGCTGCTGGCGTCGCTGGGCAGTGCGGCAAAAGATGAAAGGTGGCGGCAACACTTTGATGCGGCCAAGATCAAAGCTGCCGATTGTTTACATAATAGTGGCCTTTGAAACGGAACAATAGAATGCCAGGATCAAAGACACCGACCGGTTAGTGCGCTTAAGCGAAATGAATGTCCATGTCCCGCATCAGCGAGGGGCCAACGCAACGCAACGTAACGCAACGCAACGCAACGGCAACGGCAACGGCAACGATCATCTGTTTCTCCTGTTGCTGCTGCTGCTGTTGCTGTTGCAGCGGCCGTTGAGCAAAAGTAGCACTCGTCTTCATCATGATCATCCTCTCGAGCCGAAGACATCATTATGCTCGGCTTTCAAATTGTGTGCAAGTCGTGTGCGAGTCTTGTAATTGTTGCAAAAGAGTTACAGCCCATGCCCATGGTCATGCCCCCACTGTCCAGCCTCGATCTCAGTCTCTTGCTCTGCCCAGTGCCGTGCTCCCTGCTGATTGCGCGTTAAATGTTTATGGGCATTCATCGCGTGCTGTTCGGCGGCGTTTTAATTGCCCCCAATGCTGCAGCAGCAATAGCAGCGACAGCAGCAGCCACAGCAAGTGCCACACGGTGCGTATGAGCAATGCGAGCATCCAATAATCTCCAGAGATGTCGCCGCATAATAATTGCGTACGCGGTCTCGTATTTAATGCAAAATTATTGCAGCGCCTTTCCAATTCTCACTTTCAAGTCGCCGACAAGTTTTTGTTTTATGTCTCTATATTTTTGTTGGTCCGTAGGCCTAGAAATTTCACTATTTAACAGACGACTGACGACCGATAGAAAATAAAATTAATTTAGTCCGTGATTGTAAAAGAAGAAGCTGACGCGAAATAAAAACATTTGCAAAATAAAATTTTATGGCTACCAAATGCTCTCATGTAGGCCGTTAAAAACAAGTATGCGGCGTTGAAAGATCGTAAAAGATTGAAATATTTCGATTTCGGCAACGGCATATCAAAGCCACAGATATTTTTGTATTTAATGATCGGTCATTAATTGAATTTCGTATAGAAATGGAAATGGAAATGCGTGGCAAAGGGCCATATGGATGGAGTCCCTGTTGACCAAGAGAAGAGACACACATACATATATATATATATGTATGTATATACTTATATACATATGTATATATGCGAGATGATTTCTCTCGCATTTCGGCAGCAATTTCGTATGGGAATTAAGCGTATTTTTTGTAGATTTACAATTAGATAAAGTCGCGACTGACTACTTTATTGAGATTTTATGTGTTTAAGCCGCCGTCCCACATATTCCAAAATATATATCCCAGGGCCACGGCGGCTTGGGCTCTTTCCAAGAAATGCCGCGCGATCATAAAACACAAAAATGCGCCGCATTAAAAACATAAAAATACATATACATATATATACATATGCTTATATATGTATATATATATAATGATGGGCGAATTATTGAAGCTGTCGTCGCGACGGCTTCTGAGTGTAGCATAAAACGCAACTGCATTCGAAATTTGCAATTACACTAAATTAGCATTAAATATGCCATTAAAAAGTGCGACAGAAAAAACCAGCAGCAATAAAACAAAAGACTTAGGCGACGAACTCGCCCAGCGCAAAAGATGGCGAATTAAACAACAACATTAAACTAAAAGCAAAACGAAATCCGAAATCCGAAAAAAATGAAACCGAAACGAAAACCAGAAGCCAGTTCGGCTTTCGATTAAGCAGATCAAAGGCGCTGATAAAATCGTAAGACGATTAAAACAAAAAAAAATTAAAAAAGGAACCAACATCGACACCGACGCCGACGCAGACGCCGACGCAACGCGGACTGAGAGCAGATCAGAGAGTGAGCCACCGAGTGAGAGAGAATGAGAGCGCATAATTCTTTCAAATTGCATTGCCTTGCAGTTTATTATTAGTTTTGTTATTATTTTGCGTATTCTAAACAAAAACGAAGACCACGCCGAGCACGCCAAGTGGTTGGAGTGCGAGAGCGAGCGAGCGAACTGAACAGATAGAGCGCAAGAGAGCGGCGTACGAGCGCACGTGAGCCGCAGCGGGCAGAGGCGCTGACGCCGACATCGACGTCGCCGTCAGCGTCAGCGTCGGCGGCAATGCTGCCAAAGAGCGACACAAGGCAAGGTAAAAATTTCATTCCGTTTCGAGCATTCGACGTGTGCGGACGTACCAACAAGTGTCTTCCCAGTCTCAGTCTCAATTCTCTCACGCAGTCGTGCAACGGGCGTTCAAAGTGTTTCCAGATAAATATATGTAATAACCAAAATAATCACAAATCATATATCAAGCCGATAGAATGAAAGTGTTTGCCAGGTGTGCATGGCAAAACATGGTTAAATATTTGCAGAATGTGCAACAATAAACATGCAGTGCTTCAAAATTGTGCATTGATAGCCAACAGTGCTTAACAACTCGATAACTGAAGAGAGCAGAGCAGCCAAGTGTTCGCTGCGATTCAATAAAGGCTATAATCATAATCATTTATCATTATCAATATATATATACACACATATATATACACATGTGAGCCATGGCAGCTGTTCAGATACAAAATATGCCAGCCGCCACAAATAAATGGATTAAATACAACAACAAAAATCACACACACCAGCAGGTGAGTTTAACCACTGAATTTATTGGCTAAGCCATACAGTAGCCGCAGCTACAACAACAGCAAAAGCAACAACAGCAGCAACTTATTAAAGAGGGCCGCAAATATCAAAAGTTGCCGCTGAAGTTGGAGAAGAAGAAAAAAAAAAACAGGCCAAAAACAACACGAAAAAACAGTAGCACGTCAATTAAAATTAATAGCTTCCGACTTAAGCCGCCCAATCGAGTTGACCGAAAAACTACAGCAGCAGCAGCAACAACAACAATAGCAGCAACATCTACAGCTTTATTTACGACATTAGCATATCTCAGAAATCGAAATCAATTTGAAAATCCTTTGCAAGGGCATAAAAATCAGCTTAAATTTGCCTGCGTGCGCAAAAAGTAACCAAAAAAAAAAAATTATACATACATACATACATATATAAAAATAAATAAAACTCAAACAAAACAAAAGCCAAAAGGCCGACAGAACGCAGCGAAGCGACTTTTTTAAATTTAAGTATAGCTAACCAAAAACCCTCATCAGCAACAACAACAACAACAACAAAGTGCAGGCCGCTTTCGTGCGCTCCACTTCGCTTGAAGCCACAACCACATCCACAGCTCCAGAGCTCCACACCTTGAAGAGTCCCAGTTCGTATAGCCTCCATGCCATATAGCGTATAGAGTAGTTGGCTACTGTTTTCAAAGTTAAGATCAATGAGTGCGACGACTGCCGTTGGGTACGCTCGTACGTTCGTGCGCTTGGGCCGAACTGGTTGGCCGGCTGGCTGGCTGGCTGGCTGGCTGGCTGACTTGGCTGGTTGCCTGGCTGCGAGATCTGCTTTGCAGCATGCCGCAAAGCGGCATTGGCCATCGGGCCATCGGGGCGGCAAAGTACAAAGCTGAAAACGGCACGGGTTTAGCGCGCTCAGAGTAAAAAGCGATCAGCGTAGCCGCTCGGCAGACGTGCGCACATCCCACAGATACAAAGATACAGTCACACACACACACATGCAGTGAGAGCTGTGGCCGGTCTAATAACGATGCCTGGCACTTGGCTACATGTTTTAGGCCGCGGCTTCGGCCTTTTGTTGTTGCTGCCGCTGCTTGCGGCTTCATTTGAGGCTGCTTCCGAATTACCTGCGTGGCATTGCAGTTGCCGCAGCAACACAAGCAGCAGCCGCCGCCTCAGCAGCCGTTGCGTTATTTCCATGCCATAAAAAGTATTAAATTGCTGCAAACAGGTGTATTTTATGAATGCCTCGCATCAGGCAGTTGCTGGCTCTGTTTTAGGAGCTGAGCCAGGCAGGCAAGGGCAAGCAGGCTAGCGGACCCGTCTCTTGTCTGTTGACCATTGCAGTTGCAATTATGTTGCCTAGTCTTACGCTCAAGCAAGCATGCTCTAAGTGCAACAAAAATATTAAGGTCAATACGGGAGAAAATGTAAATTACGATAAATGGGAAGTAGACCTAAAAGCCGATTGTATATTTATATTTATGTACTAGCTGACCCGGCCAAAGTTGCTTTGCCCTATCCATATTTTCTAGGGAATCTATTGTACTTAAATACAAAATAACTAATTTACTATAAGTGTGTAGGGATGCAGTTCTAGTCGAAAGCGTTGTAAGCAACCAAAGTATGGAAGCCGTGCAATGATTCCGACGGTGTTTCAATTTCTGGGAGTTTTAGTTTTCCTGATGAGCAACAAATCCCGATCGGCTCGTTTTTAAATTTAAGTGCATGGCAGTGTAGGCATTCCCTCTCCAATGTACCAACATCCACTTTGGAATGAGCGTAATATTCAACATCAGGTTCATACAGAAATGCTAGGTGAAGAAACTAACGTGATGTAAATGCTCGAAGTACTTGTTGACGTTGTCGGTCAATTCCTCTACGTCTGTTGACTATGAATATGCGCGCTTCTCTTCGATCTAATTGTCTTTGCTGGCTTCGCTCATCTCGTGCCTCTTGCAATTTTGATGCAGCGAGCTGGATGCAGAAGAGCTCCAGGAGATCAAATAGAAAATGCCTGTAGCAGCAGAGAATGTTCCCATTGGATCGACTGCAACGATCTCTACCTGGCGCCCTGCTCAAAATTTGAGTGCCACTCAGGCTTTGAGTGGAAGTCGCCCTATATAAAGGGCAGCAGCTGCGGCATTTATTCAGTCGTCCACACCCAGTGGGGTCAGTCGTACGTGCAGGCCAATTTTTTTTATTAATTTTTTTTTATTAATTTTTTTTTATTAATTTTTTTTTATTAATTTTTTTTTATTAATTTTTTTTTATTAATTTTTTTTTATTATTTTTTTTTTATTATTATTTTTTTTTATTTTTTTATTAATTTTTTTTTTAATTAATTTTTTTTAAATTAATTTTTAAATTTTTTTTTAAATTAATTTTTTTATTTTTTTTTTTATTTAATTTTTTATTTTTTTTTTTAATTAATTTTTTATTTTTTTTTTTTAATTAATTTTTCAATATTTTTTTTACTCAAAAAATTTTTGTTTATAATTATTAAAACATTTATTTATTTATTTAAATTTTTTTATTTGTTTATTTTTTTTTATTTGTTTAAATATTTTCATTTGTTTTTTTCTTATTTGTTTATTTTTTTATTTGTTTAGTTTTTTTAATTGTTTATTTATTGTAGCTCTTCTGCATCCGTTGCTCTTCTTAGGCAGATGGACAGAGAGAAAGACTGCGAGATAGACATGCATTCTTAGGTACCTCTAGACAATAATCCAAGTTGATTTAAAGCTATGCCCGCGCTGCTTTCGTTTAAATTTAACGGTTTCTTCGCTTTGATTTTTGCATTTGCGCGCGTTTTTTCATATTTTGTCTTCGCCGCCGCCACACGAAAATCAAACAAACTGGGAACAACAATGGGACTAACAATAAACAACAACAAATACAATAGCAACGGAAGTTTATTTATGCCTGGCCCGCTGTTTGCTTAACCGTATGCGATAAGCCGCGTGAGACAAAGATAAACAGACGAAGAGAAAGAGAACGAGCGAGTTGTTGCTGCTGTACCAGCAAGTGCTGAGACTAATAGGTTGGTGCAAGGCGGGGTGGCCACAACAGAACTGAAAACAGCAAAACATATTTATATATAAAAAAAAACCACAACAAGCCGCACCACACGCCGCCACTTACCCCACACACCCAAGCCAAGCGCAGTCATTGCAGTCGCTCGGCTCCTTTGATTTGACAAGGTCGTTATTGATTATGTTGCATATTTGAGTGCGAATGCGTGTGTGCGAAGAAATATATACATATGTGTGTGTTGAGACGCTTGCTATGGATTATTACAAGCGAAAGGAAAACTCAACGTAGTTTTAAAACATAAACAAAACACTTTTAAAAGGTGCCTCAACAAAAAATATAGGTCGATTAGAGCTATCGATAAATACATTAAATATGAAATCACTTAAAAATAAACTCAACTTGAATAAATAAATTGAACGTTCCGCTTTTTACTGCAATCATCAATATATTTGTCAAAAAATTGGACTTCGGTAATTAACATAAGATTATTTTAATGGCTAAATTTTCAAATATGTATATTGATTTTTGCTACTGTCTTCAATCTGTGTCTGTCTGTGCAAAGATTATAAATAATTATGAGCCATAAATCGTGTTGCCAATTTGTAAAGAGATTTGCACAATTTTTTAATAGACTAATTCACTTAGGCAGCCCTTTAATAGTGGTCTAACCTGTAAAAGCCTAATTGCATTACAATTAACACACACAAGCACACACCAGCACACACACTCACACCATTCACAATCGTATCAAATTAATTCAAGTCACCACAGGGCGTATGTTTAATTTATTAAAAAAGTAAAAAAAATATATATATATATATATATATAAATAGCAACAACTAAGCGCTTAGCGCCAGCGCCAATCACTAAAAGAGAGAGAGAGAGAAACAGCAGGGTAGAGAGAGGGAGAGCGACTTGACTATTTGCAGCAATTAATAAAAACTGACAATTTAATCGTCGCGACAAGTAGTTGGCTGCCAGCCAGCCCCCAGACAGAGCAGCTGCCTAAACTCTGCCCGACCCCGGGCAGCGGGGCGAACGGAGCTTGGGGTGGGTCGGGCGCCTTTGTCGGCATTGCTGGCCACAAGAAATCGGTACACTAGCCCGACTGAAAAAAACCTCGACCAAGAGCGAGCGAGAACGAGAGAGAAGCAAAGATAGAGAAAGAGAGGGAGAGGGAGAGAGGAGTTGCTACAAGCCAAAAGCAAAATATTAATAAGCAGTGCCCGCAATTAATAGCGCAACTTAAGACGCTATATAGGGTAATTAAGCGGCGCTTGTGAACATTTTTTCCTTTGGCGGAGCCGACGACGACGACGACGACGACGACGGCAGCGGCGACAGAGCAGCTGCCAATGTTGTTGCTCTTCTTGTTGTTGTTGCTGTTGCTATTGCTGTCGGCGCTGCCGTTTTTTCTCTTAACAGGTAAACAACAAGTGCAACGTACGCTCGAATCTAAGTATCTCTATCTTCACTTGTGGCTGTGTGTGTGTGCGTATGCGTGTATATGCCTGTGTGTTTGTCAATGTGGGCACGCGTTTTGTTTACTCAAGCGTAAATCCGCGCACACACGTAATTTTTGTTATATTATTTTGTATTTTTGTGGGTCTTGTTTAACATTAGAAGATCGTAGGCGCAGCCACAAAAATAAATTGTCAAGCTTGTCAATATGCGAGGGTAGCTTAAACAGTTAGGAATCGCTGTGATTAGATAGTTGTAAAATTGGCTTTTTTGCTTTATTCCATAGGTTCGATAAATATATACTAAATGTATATAATTCAGTTTCCTTACTTCAGACAATCTAATACGCCGCTTTGATTCCCTCTATTTAACTGAAACGAATCTCACAACTCATTGAGCAGCTCTCGTAGCGTTAGAATTCTTGTCAATTTGTTAAGCGGCAAACATCAGAGAATTTTGTTTTATTTTTTATTTTTTTCGTTTTTGGTTACTTGAGTTGTGTTGTGGCAGCACGATGGGGGGAAGGCCTCCACTAACAGACAGGCAGCAATCAAAACGGCAGCGATAGCAAAACTGAAAACTGATTGAAGAAAAGTCGCTCAATTTGTATGTGCAACAAGAGCAGCAGCAGCAGCAGCAACGGCTTAAAGCTAGATGGCTGACAGCTTAAAGCTTTAACCACCGGCTTAAAGCTTAATGCGCTACCGTTATTTCAACTTGTGGAGCAACTGACCAAGTTTTATGTGTGTGTGTATCCATAATTGTTCTGGCTGTTTTTGTAGGCCTCCTCTCAAATTGTCCGTGTCATTTGCATTTTGTCTGCAAATTGTCGTCGCTAGAGGCAGAGACAGCGGCACGACTTCAAAGCCAAAATAAACATTGATTGAAGATTTCTTTACGATTTCTGAATGGTTATTTATGCAGAGACAGCGGCGCAGACAGGCGGACACAATTGACAGACTGACACACTGAGACACTAAAATCGTTGCCTTTGACTTGTTGTTGTTGTTATTGTTGCTGTTCTTCTGTTGTTGGCGGCACGCATTTTGTTGTTGTTTAGTTGTTTTTGTATCATTTACAAATTGCTGGAAAATAGCGTAAAATCAAAACAACGACAGCAATAACAACAACGAAAACCACAAATCGCCGCTGCTCATTTGATTGATGTGCACAACCGACCTTAAGTTCAAAGCCAAGAACAGCAACAACAACAAGACCAAACCTGAAACTGAAACAGAAACAGACGTCGACAACACTGATTACCACGCGTCAACGGCCATGACAATGTGAAATCCAGCTGTATGTGTGCGTATGTGTATGTGTGTGTGTGTGTGTGTGTGTGTGTGTGTGTGTGGACCCACGAGGCGTATGATTAATATACAATTGATGTGTGTAATAACAGAGCAGCTCTCTAGCCCATGTTTAACTAAATACTTGGCCCTCACACTGGCTCTCTTTCTCTCTCTCTCTCTCTGTCTCCCTAACCATGTGCTAATGCGAACGGCAAACAACAACAAACAGTGCACAACGTAAAACAATAACAACAAAAACGTAACGAAATACGCGGCAAAAATTTCTTTGATCTTATCGCAAAGCTTCTTGCTCGCATTTTGATCAAAGCAAGTTTTTCCGCCAAAATACAAAGGCAACAACAACAACGTCAACAGAAAACCACAAGAGCAACAGGCGGTCGCAGCATGGCTGAGCGAGAGAGCAATACGAAAAGGCAGAGAACAACTGATATTACGACGACAACAACAAAAAGTTGTGAATGAGTTTTGAGTCAACGCACAGTCGAAGAGAGAGATAGAGAGCGGGAGAACGGAGCAAAGAGAGAACAGCCGAACGCGTGCCGAGTGCAGCTTTAAAGCTTGCGCTTCAAAGCTACTGCAGCGCGAAGCTCTAGCACCGTTTGCTTTTCGAGCTGAACTTAATTTGAATGTTAACTCGTGAGAGTAATTTCTGCGGCATTTTTCAGCTATTCTAAATACAGAAATTCTTTCTCTTACAGTCGACAACGACGACGACGACGCAACTGTGCTGTCAGCTGTCGCTGTTGCTGCCGCTGATTGCACTCAGCGCATTGCCGCACGCCAACAGCAACAGCATTAATATCGGCGGCAGCAGCAGCAGCAGCAGCAATGCAAACAAAAACAACGACAACATTGAAACATTTGGCGTGCGCAAAGCTCCATTGGAACTGGAACTGGAGCAGGCGGAGGCCAATGGCAATTCGCTGAACATGATACAGCGCAACTACATGATCATGCACCCAGCGGGCGCCGCGTCGGCGCACAGCGATGCTGGCGTTGATCACAGTCGGTCGCTGAAGCGTGCCTCGTTAACCAACGCGAGCATCACCTGCAACGATGGCTCCCACGCGGGCTTCTATCTGCGCAAGCAGCCCAACTCCAAGAAATGGATCGTGTTTCTCGAGGGCGGCTGGCACTGCTTCGACAATCGTTCATGCCGTGCGCGTTGGCTGCGTCTGCGTCATCTGATGACCTCCTCCCAGTGGCCAGAGACACGAGATGGTGAGTGAAACCGCAAGCAATGACTCTGCTCCGTGCTCTAAGCTAGTCCATTCTCATCTTTTATAGCTGGTGGCATTCTGTCTCCGCATGCCGAGGAGAACCCCTACTGGCACAATGCCAACCATGTGCTGGTGCCCTACTGCAGCAGCGACTCCTGGTCGGGCACGCGCATCGAGCCGGACACACGAGATCGCGATAACACCTGGCGCTTCATGGGCGCCCTGATTCTGCGTCAGGTGATTGCCGACCTGATACCCTTGGGTCTGGGCCGTGTGCCCGGTGGCGAGCTGCTGCTGGTGGGCTCGTCTGCAGGTGGACTCGGCGTCATGCTCAACCTGGATCGCGTGCGCGACTTTCTGGTCAACGAGCGCAAGCTGCAGGTGACGGTGCGTGGCGTCAGCGATTCGGGTTGGTTTCTGGATCGTGAGCCATATACACCATCGGCAGTGGCCTCCAGCGAGGCAGTGCGTCTGGGCTGGAAGCTGTGGCAGGGCTTGCTGCCCGAGGACTGCACCAAGACGCATCCCACAGAGCCTTGGCGCTGCTACTTCGGCTATCGCCTGTATCCCACACTGAAAAGTGAGTTACGCAAAGGAATATCCCTTTCGACTCGATCCCTAATCTTTTCCATCTTGTTGCAGCTCCACTCTTTGTGTTCCAGTGGCTTTTCGATGAGGCGCAAATGCGCGCCGACAATGTGGGCGCGCCCGTCACGCCGCAGCAATGGAACTACATACACGAAATGGGCGGCGCACTGCGCTCCTCGCTGGACAATGTGAGCGCCGTGTTTGCGCCCAGCTGCATTGGGCATGCGGTGCTGCTGAAGCGCGACTGGGTCAACATCAAGATCGACGACATTTCGCTGCCCTCGGCGCTGCGCTGCTGGGAGCACTCGACGCGGCCGCGACGCAAGCGCCACGACAAGCTGAAGCGCAGCACGGAGGCGACGACATCGGCGCTGCAGGAGCGGCAGCCACATCCCAATGCCAATAACCAAAGACATCAGCGCCATCGCCAGCGGGCACAGAAGCTGAACAATGTGGCACAGGCGCAGCCGGCGACGCAGCGCAAAAGGAACCACCTGAGCAAAGAGCAGCGCGAGGAGCGTAAGCGTCGCCGTCAAGAGCGGCAGCGACGCAAGCAGCGACGACGCCAGCAGCAGCTGCAGCGCAAGCGCGAGAACGAGGCAGCCGCCAGCAACAGCAGCAACAAAAACAGCAACAAACAGCGTCGCCGTCCACAGCTGACAGCCGAGCAGCAGCTACAGCGCAAGCAGCAGCGCCAGCAACGACGCAAGCAGCAGCAGCAGCTGCAGCAGGAGCAGCCGAGCGAGCCGCAGAAGCGACGAGCCTCCAACAGCGCCACCAAGCTGAAGCCGCGTCAGCGTGTGCCGCGCGTGCCCGAGAAGTGTGGACTGCGGCTGCTGGAGCGCTGCAGCTGGCCGCAGTGCAACCACTCGTGCCCCACGCTCACGAATCCGCTGACCGGCGAGGAGATGCGCTTCCTCGAGCTGCTCACCTCCTTCGGCCTGGACATCGAGGCCGTGGCCGCAGCACTCGGCGTCGATATGCACACGCTGAACAACATGGAGCGAACGGAGCTGGTGAATCTGCTCACGCAGCAGGTGAGCTGAATGAGCAGCGTCATTAGGATTTAGTACATAGATACCCTGTAAATAGTTGGCCTGTATATAGATATAGCAATAGACTGTATAGCCAAATATATGTATATATTTGTGTATATATATGCATATATCGGAGCTATTCCAATTCCTAAACCAAGCAAAAGACATGCGCATAGTACCCAGTTATTAAGCAGAACTTATTTATATACATAAATATATAAACAAACACACACACGCACGTATACGCATACGCATACAGATGTACGGCTATGCGTATACGTAATTCATATTTATTCATTCGCATTCATTTCTGCGTAACGAGAAACTAACACAAATGCAACCACAAGACTGTTTTTTATGTTTTCTATACATAAATATAATTTTTTTTTTTGTAATTAACTAAAACTTAAATAGTATTTATTTATAATTATTTATAATATAGTATATAAGACAGCAGCTGTATGTATGTATGTATGTATGAAGGAAGCTAGACTGTTTCAATTGCCCGATGCCAAGTTTGTTAACAAAATAATAGAAAAGAAATATAAAGAAAGGAAATAATAGAGCAGTTTACATAAATTTTATATGAATGTGAAAAATTCAAGCTTACAAATTACCTACCTCAGGAGAACAGAGAACCATGAGAAATTATTAGAACCAGCTGCCTTGAATAGCATTGCGATTTGTACCTGTGCAAATTAAATCAAATAATTAACTAATACTTATTTATTTATGTACTTTAGCAACATTTATTTTTATTATTATGAATTTTTTTGTTTAGTTATGCGCATTCCGTTCAAAATAATTGTACTTAACTTAATCTATTAATTAACTGGCAACAATCAAGCAAACCGAACAACTCGAATATTATTATTTATATGTATAGACCATAAACTAGATGTAATATATATATAAATATAGTTAGATATATAGCTATACCATATGTAATCGAACACAATATTAATTAGCCTGTACAGAAATGGTTAAAGTTTAGACTAAGAATTGTTGTGCTTAAATTAAGCTAAGTTAGAACTTAAAAAAAATGCAACTAAAAAAATATGAGTCGAACAAACAGCTAAAATAATTGTTACAATTTTCATTTACATAGAAAAAAAATGATTTAAAAAAAAACAACAACAAATTAAAAATGAATATTGATAAAACAAAAATAAATGAGAAAATAATTTTTATCAAATTAAAACAACATTTTCTTTTACTTTAATGTTTTATATATATATATTTTTTTAATATATATATATATATATATATACTATATCTTCGCTAATGTTAAATTAATTTCCAAACAATTTTAAAATGTTCAGAGAGCATATTTTCGTATCTCAAAGTTCCCCCTCTCCTTATCTCTCTCTCTCTCTCTCTCTCTCTCTCTGTCTCTCTTCTTTTTAATACGACGCCTACGCAGCTCAGCATTCATTAGACTTAATTGAATGAAAGCTCGAAAAAAAATTCGAGATTTCGCTCAGTTTCATAGGTTTGCGGCATTGTGTATTGCATTGTGGTGGTGGTGGTGGCGCGCAGAGGTGCAAATTGAGCCACAAAAGCAACAAATTTGTGGTTCGTCTCATTTTCAATTCATCGCCAGAACTCGAGCAATCAAGACGCAAAGAAAATTCAGTGTCAATTGTGTTGCAGTGGAAAATGTGGAAAATTGTTTTATTTGCGCTGCATTTGCAGCTGCTGGTGGCTCCGCTCTCAGGTGAGTGGCCCAACCAGGCGAATGGCTAGTGGATAATCGCTAATGTCTAATCCAGCCAGTTGTCCCATTTTCCTGACAATTTCGTTGTCGGGCAAATCGCTGAACGACGCCTGCTTGGAGATCAATTGGGGACCCGACTGTTATGCACCGCCCGAGTGGGTGGGCATCTATCGTCAGGATCCGTCCGTGTCGAACTTTCAGCCGGAGCTGCGCATCGACGGCATACGGAATCGCACGGGCAAGCGACTGACGCCCATTAAGCTGGGCAAGCTGCAGTTTCCAGGCGGCTGGAATCGGCCTACGGCCGGACAGACCACGGCCACCAAGTACCCGAAGGGCAAGTGTTTGCCCTACTACGTGGCCAGCTACAATGGCAACGAGCTGCTAACTATCGATTGTCTGAAGATCCAGCCCAATTGGCTGGCCCACCTCAAGGACGCGGCCAGCATGCCGCTGAAGCAGCTCTTTCTGCCAGGCACACACGCCTCCGGCGCCTACATCACCAACTACAGCAAGACCAAGTCGCTGCTGATCAAGGACTACCTGGTCGCTCAGCACTTCGATGTGTGGTCGCAGCTGGTCTTTGGCATTCGCTATCTGGATCTGAGCGTGGGGTGAGCTGCTAGAGAAATTCCAGACGTTTGCCACAGTCTAATGGCCTCTTACAGCTATCGCTATAGCGCGGACAGCGGCAGCGAATCGGATAACTTCTGGGTGGTCAACGAGAACATGTTCATCAATCCGGTGATCGATGTGCTGCGCGACGTGCGTCGCTTTGTTGAGCTCTCGAATGAGATAGTCGTGCTGGACTTCAGTTCGTTTCCCATTGGCTTCTACAAGCACCCGGAGATCTACAGCAGCCTCTACCATCTCATCCGGCAGGAGCTGGGCCAGGTGCTCTACGAGCGAAATGTGAGCAGCAATGAACACTGCTCCGATCGTAGCTTCAATGATCTGCGTGTGCTCGGTCGGCAGGTGTTGCTGCTGTTTCCCACAGAGGAGCTGCCACATCCAGAGAATGGTATATATATATATACCTTAAAACATCCTGTAGCCATTGAGCACGTCTTGTTTACAGAATCCGTGCTGCTCTGCCCGCCCTGGCAGCGCTTTAGCACCAGCTACATGAACATGTCCCAGACCCTGGACTATATGCGTCTACTGTTCAGCCGGAAGCCGGACTCACCTGTGCAGAACGATGGCTGGATATTCCATGCTGTGATGAGCATTGAGCAGGCACTCAACTCCCATAAATTGCAAACGGCCAAGGAGCGAGCCGCTGTCATCAATCCGAAGGTAAATCAATGGCTAAACGGGCCTTGGGGTCTGAATGCGAATGTCGTTGCCATGGATTACTTCAGCAACACCAATCTGATCGACGTGGCCATACATGCCAATGTGCACAAGGCCTTCCTTGCGGCCAACCAAAAATTTGTCAATCTAGAAATATTGAGTCGACGTTAGAAATTTTATTTCTGTATTTCGTTTAAATTCAATGAAACAGAGTATAGGCAAAGTCGCATCTGTTTCCATGTAGTTGGCAATGCGTTGCATTTAGTCAGTGCACCCACCAAGCAGTTCAACAAGCAGTTTATCACTTATACTCAAATAAAGCAGTGAACATGCTAAATAAATTTGTATTGTAGAATAAAATAAAGCAAAAATGCTTTTGTCAGAAAAAATATATATATCGCATAATTATATATGATGCAGAGGTATATATAAGTTAAGTATATATTTAGTTGCCTGCCTAGAAATTGGGTTTGGTCATATGATTTTCTACTAGAAGCAGTTCAGATTTATATTTCCACCTTTTTAGAGTATCTGCCAGTCAGATATATCTCATTAAAGCACACCTAGTTAATTGCAATAGCACACGCTGACATTTATCAATTAAATTGATTTCTATGATATCATATAAAAAGCATGCAGACAAAGTTCATTGTAAGCTTTCGTGTGGGTTAAATGATTTCACTTTGTCTATATCAAAGCTAAATGAAATGAAAAAGAACTTCTTATTATTTTAGCTTATATTTTTTGTATTATTATTTTAGCTTTATCAAAATTACTCAATACATTTTTTGTGGAATTTTACTATGGCTTATTCACATTTTTAATTTTAATTTCTTGTCGCTTTGTGGTCTTTGCCTATCGCAGATCTGTAAGAATCGAATATAACTTTTTTTGATACGTGATCAGCCATAAATCTCGTTCTGTTTACAAATAATCAAAATAATAACTTGTTTAATGGATAATTATTAAAATTTTTTTACAAAGAACAGTTGTATTGATTCTTTTTACAATTACACCTTGAAGGCACTAAAAATATCTGCGAAAATGGGACAACAGCTCAAAAGTTGCTAAAATGGCATCACTGCAAGATTTTGTATATACAATAAAACATATATATCTATTGTATGTATGTATATAAATGTGTGTAAGGCCTGCTGCAGCTGTTCATACAAAATATATTACGTATACGTAATTCGTCACACGAATCATATTTGGATGTCATTTGCGTGTCAATTTAAAAACTTGTTAAATATAGCTATTCTCAAATTTAGAATGCAGAAAGCCAGACAGAGAGAAAGAGAGAGAGAGCTAAGAGAGGGAGTGTGTGGGGGAGACGGCATTTAAAATTGATCACGAAATTCGAAATATATATATTATACATGTATATAGTGATTTCTTCTATAGAAATAATTTCAACTATTTGCTGCATGCGAAACTTGTTTAAACTGAGCTCTAACAATTATCGTTATATCTATATATATATTCCGATTGCAATCAAAAGTTCTAGTTCGACCTTCAGTTTAGCATAGCTTTACATTTAATGGCTAATTAAAAGCCACACGTAAGCTAAGGTCAGCATTGAATATCTATAAAGAACGAACTGGAGCATTCATTGATTTGCATGGATTCAAGGTATGTGCGAATTATTTGATACTCTATATGTGTATTGACTACTCGCAAACAACTATTCAAGGAACAGTCAGCGAGAACGATGAATCAGGGCGCTTGATTCACTCGGTCTTAGTTGCCACCCGCATGGAATGTGCCACAATCGGAGCTGATGCAACGCGCTGGATGATAAATGGCTGCTGATTGCTCAAATGCCCAGCCGTTGTTAGTGGCGGCGTCTAGCAACCGGATCTAGCTAAAAATATGAATTGCTGCCAATGGAAACGTTACTTGAAAACTGGAAATGTCAAACGCTTTTAGCCAGGCCAAGCAGTTAGCCGCCTGATGAGATGGACCGACTGCAATGCTCGTTGCATTTGCTGTTGCAGTTGAATGAACTTTATTTTGTTAATCGTCGTCAACTGTGCAAACGTCGGGCTGATAACGCACGCTTACACTGATATCACTGATAACAATTAACAGAGATCCAGGTTGCGAGCTAATTAAGAGCTCGCAGCTCCTTTGTTGACTTGACTACAAAAGTCCAATAAGATTGTAATGCGAAATTCTGATAGGAAATGTTGTTTGCTTTTAAAGCTTTACTCATTGTACTTCTTTCTCAATGAGCAATTAATATACAAAATTCATTGCACTCTAGATACATATATACATACATGAGTAATTCAAAAGTTGCATAAAACCTACATCTGTGTATATAATACGGCTATATCACTGGTCTTATTGATTACTATTTCCAATCTAAGTTAAAGTGAAATAGGCGATTATTCTTATATTTATAATCTGCACCACTTCTAATCAGCTCCACTTCAATCGATTTGATCTTAAAGCACGCGAAAAATTTATTTCACTTCAAGTATAAGTCAAACTAATCACATATATATAAATTATATAAAAATATATACACATACATATATGTGTGGTTGTTGTATTTATATACTATTTTAGCTCTGCGGTTACCAATTGCAACATTTCTTGGCTTTGTTTCAAGCATAAATATATTAAAATAAAATAATTTTAAGCATTATGTGTGGCTGAAGAGCAGCTTAACATGTTGTTGTTGTATTAGCTCTTAAATAATGAACGCATAACTCACATTTATAAGGATTGAGAATTGTTATGCGATAACACGACACATTATCAATCAGGATACTGCAAAGTAAACTCAGGCTAAGTCTCAATCCGAATGGATATCGACGAGAGGTATGAAGAGAAGGATAAGGGCTTGAAACAGTCTGCTGAGATATTGCTGTAATCCTCGCTAGATCTAGATCTAGTGACAATTCAACAACAATTTGCCATTTTACGGATTTATCAAATAGCCATGTAAAGTACTGCCCTCTTATAGGCCCCAGCCATATCTTCCTCTTAGTCAGTTCCGTATAGCGCACTTTCTTAGAAATTCTATTGCGCGAGTAATACAACTTTGATATCATTTTATGGCAGCCGTTTGCAGGGTTGGGCCTCTGAAATTTCCAGATTATCGCAGCCTTTGACGATACTTGATGGATCTATATACTACATACATATATATGTAAAGTAAACAACGGCATTTGATTTGAATAATAGAGCTCTCTATATTGTATGTTATGTTATCTGTTTTTTAAATATACATAAATTTGAAAAAAAAGATTATTAGGGCGACCCATGCAAATTGATGTAGTACATTTATGTAATATATATATTAAACATCAATTGTTTGCGGAAAGTTATTTATTATTACCAATATTATGTTATTTCAACTTTAGTACAACTATACATTCTAAACTAATGTGTCCACAGAATTTGTCATGTAACGGCCAGCTGAACTTAAGGAGTCCGGCTGGCCGTTACAGCCGAGGCGGCGGCGTTTTTGGCTGTTGTGATGGCGAGCGGGGATTGGTGCTTTGTTTCATATAACGGCCAGGACAATTGGCCGCGCTAGCCTCCTGCGGACGTCCAGTATAGGTTAGGATGGTGGACTCGATGCCATTTAAGAAAAATATACACGCATGACATCGGTGAAGGGTTTCCGGCAGAGCGGGCATTTGGTCACGGACGAGGCGCACTTGGCGCATGCCACAACATGCCCGCACGGCAAAAATGCGGTGTTGTACTCGGCCGCATAGCAAATCTTGCAGAGCTTCTCCTCGGGCACGATAGCTGGAGCGCCAGGCGCTGTCGTCGCCGTGCCCGTGCCCATAGAGTCGGCTGCAGAATGTGCCACAATTTTGTTGTAGATGCGTGTGGCAGCTGTTGGCGGCACATCGCCCTCGCTGGCCGCAACCTCTGGTTGTGGAGCACCAACACCAACATCTGCAACAGCAGCGGTAGCAGGAGCAATATCTGATGAAGCGGTAGTACTGCTGTCTGAGCTTTGCGTAGAGCCGCCGCTTAGACTTTGCGCCAGTTCCTGCTCTTTCGCCTGATCCTGCTTGGCAGCCTCGGCTGCTGCTGCCACGACACTGTCGATGTAGAGCTGACCCTTGATCAGCTTGACGAAGCGACACTGTCCCAGCCAGAGAGCATGCTGCTCCCAGGGCTCGTCGTTGTCGTCCCAGTCCTTGAGGCCGCCGCCGCAGCTGAAACAGCGTACGCGATCGCCGACCCCGGTATAGAAGAAACCCGCCTCGGCGAGCTGCTGTGGCTTCTGTTTCATGTTGCGCGGCCAGTCCTCGAAGCTGCGCAGGCGTGCCGACTCGATGGCATACTCTGGATACTCGGGAAAATAATTGCCGCCACTCGAGCTGTTCGTTGACGCTGGTGTTGTCGACGAGCCAAGACTGGCAGCTCGAGCGGGCTGGAAACTGTTCATGCCCGTCGACTGTATAGAGGGTAAGCCCTCAGAATAGGCATTCTCGCGTATATCCAACGAGGATGTATCATTTGATCCGCATACATCGAAGCTGGCTTGTGGCAGGTTGCGATCCAAGGCATCCGCATTTATGGGCAAGTTGTTGGTGGTGCGACGGCGCAGAAGCGGACAGTTGGGCGACCAACGTAGATGTTCATTCACGGGATGATCCTCGTGCACCCAGCGTCCGATCTCCACCTCACAGAAATAACATTTGCACTTGTCATCCTCATTCGTGTAGAACATGCCAGTCTGCGCCAGCACATTCTTATCCAGCCAGGGCAAGGGCCAGGTCTCGAACGTCTTCAGGCGCTCGTCCTCCCTATGGTATTTATCATTCATTCTGTTGACGAACGACTTGAGCAAATGCGTTGCTGTGCTGTTCGTGCTGTTGTCCACCTGATCCAGGGCTGTTGATGTTGCAGGTGCATACAGAGTGAACCTTGGCTGCGTTGCTATATTCGCCATCTTGATGATAAAGAACTGTCGCTGCTTGCTGTTGTGTTGTTGCTTTCAATTTCCAATTGCAACTAGAAAACAAAGCAAAATACAGTCACGTTAATATTGCTTTTAGTAATAAAAGATAGCGCTATCGCTTAGATAACAGTTTTTATAGAATCATCACGAAATATATGGGATTTACGCGAAGGCAGTAAAGCGGCATGCGCCGCTTCACAGCTGATCTCTGACTGCGCGACCCCATGAATACTTTATTTAATTTAACCATAAAATATACTCGAGAAATATAAACAAAGGAAACGTCAACTCTTAAAAATTCATAATTTCTGACCGCAAATTTAAATAGCCTTAAATTGCTATTTGTCGCATATGTCAAAAACGATTAATAACATACAGAATCTTATCATTGACATTTTTGGTGCTTATAAATCGATCCATTTTCGATTCGTAAGCAGCCAAAATTTATGATAAATAATCAATTAGCTCATGCTCTATAAATAAATAAATAATGTATATATTTACATATTTTCCTTTATTTACCTATGCTTGTGTATATATTTTGCAATCTTTGCACAACAAAGAACTTTAAAGCAGCCCTTAAAAAATATGGGAGAACTGTCTAGCAAGCGCTGTCTCGCTCACGCCAGCAACATCTAATGAACAGGGGTAGGTTTTTTTTACAGACGCTAATGGGGTTGTATCCAACATGCTGCAAACGTAGCGTAGTGTACGCTATCTTACAACTGCGTGTGGATACAGTGCGCCGATGCGAGCCTGCACCACAATAAGCCACGCAGCAGCAGTCAACACACACAGCTGCTCGATTGAAGAACAGAAGATAAAAGCAGTTGCCTATGCATCATGACGTTCGCACATTAGTGGGCGGCTGGCGCCTATTAGGTGGTCTGATAAGCTCTAGTCTGACTCAACGTAGTTTCCATATAATTATAATGAAATTCACGTGGAATGACGTAAATAGGAAAAACAGAAACGGAAGTATCATAGATGATAACAAAACAGAATCAAATAAAAGTACATTCTAAAGATACAGTTTTTTTTTTTTAAGAATGTCTACTGGTTTCCAAGAATTTGTAGTATTACAAGACATTCCTTACTATCAGAGCTTAACTATTATCCCTGTAGTCAAGAGTCGCGTGCAGTATTAGTGAGATAGATAAATACATGGACATACATATATGAACGTTAGTTTAACTATGCTGTTGGCGTTGAACTGTTTTGGTGGTCTTTCCAAAGAGATTGTAAGCCGTTTCGACATTTACTTCACGACAATCAGCGGGGTGGGCACACCAGATGGGCGGCAGGCGGCAGGCGGCAGGCCCAGCAGCGAGCACGAACGCCGTGTCGGGACATTGTACAAAGTCCAAATTTAAAGCCAAGCCAGGGCAGAGCAAGCCAAGCCACAAACCAGCCAAACACGCCAAACAATTGCAGCACGACGGGGCAACGACTGCTGCTGCGGCAGAGAGACAGAAATACAGAAAGAGAGGGCGACCGAGCCAGAGAGAGGGCAAGGGGGCTCTGGGTGGTTGGTTGGAGCTGGGGCAGTGCCAAGCACTCGTCGTGCGGCTCACAGCTTGCCCGACTGTGAGAAAGTTTTAATGGAATGCAGTCAAACGACTTCGCGGCGGCAGCAGCCGCAAGCAGCGCCCCACAGCATAAAAAAGCAGTGCAGCATAAGTGCAACGATGACTGCGCTGCCTTGCCGGCCAGCGGTGTGACTGCAACAGCAATAGGCACCCAAAACCATCAATGGAAAAACAACTATGCACGTATACAGTCGTACACACACTTACACACGCTTACACACACACATACAGACCTATGACAGTTGCACTGGTTGGGTGCAAAGAAAGAGTGCAAAAAAAAAGAAGGCGAACAGAAACGGGCGCACACACCAAATGCAAAACAAATAAAAGCATAAAATAAAACAAAAGCAATTGTAAATTACAAATGGCCGAGACGTTGGAGCTCTCTCTACCCTAGAGATTGCGCATTGTTTTTGAAGTGGAGCAACAGCAGCAGCAGCAGCGGCAGCAATACAGAATCAGACAAAGATGATAGCTTCGAGATGCTGCTGGATGGCTGCTACAGTTCTTCCTCTTCTCCTTATTGTTGTTGTTGCTGCTGCATTGCTTCAATTGCGCTGCTGCTGTTGCTGTTGTTGCTGCCAAGTACAAAGTGCAGAAGCTTGCAATTACAGCTGCTCGCTGCTGTTGTTTTTGTAGTTGTTGCTGTTTGCTCTTATTGCTGTGGAATGCATGCCCATTAACAATTGTAATGTAAACGCTTTGGCATTTTGTGTTTTTGTTTAAAACGCATTGCTTTTAGCAGGAAATACAAGCAAAAGTTCAATATGCAGTCAGCAGTCGATAAATAGTGTTGCCATATGTCAAAAATATTTGCATTTATCATGAATGCAATCACTTACCAGGGCTGCAGTTGCATATGCTATATATTCGCGCTAAATGTATCGATAAGGCAGCTAGCTCAGCACAATTTTACAGTATTTTGAAGAATTGAATTTTTAACAACAATTTATAAACATATGCGCTTGTGCGCAGCAACAAATGTGAACTGACAGCGCAGAAGCGTCTATGCCGAAAAGGGCCTCCCGGGCGCATGAATGACATGAGAACCTAGGAAAATACCAAAGTGGAAAGACACACACTCATACACACACACACACACACAGAGGGAGACTGGCTGTGCTGCAAAGCAAAGAAAAATCATAATCAAAGGCCAGACAGACAGCTAGAGCCCAGGAGGCAAGACAACAAACAGAGTAACAGAGTGCGCCCCGTACAACACAGCCAAACCAAAACCGAAACCAAACCAAACGAACCCAACGAGGCGCGCATTGGAATGCAGTTGAACAACTTTTCTACAAACTCTGCTCTGCGCCACGCAAAATGCAAACAAAACGACACCAACTGAAGTTGGCTGGTTTTCTGATTGGAAACCAAGCATAGCTATAAAGCTGGGCTTGGGGATTGGAGTTTCAATGCTGTGTTGTAAGTGAAGGTAACCGCAGCCAGCAAAGGTCTCTACTGTGTCTGTGTGTGTGTGTGTGTGTGTAAGCGTATCTTTCTGAGTGTGTGTGTGTATAACCTCAGACTGTGGGAAACTATTATAAACACTTTACCATTCTTTTTTCTCGGCTGTTGTTGTTGTCTTCTAAACTGAGATTGGAATGCGGTGATACCAGATACGAACGAGTGGAGCAACATGAAACGAAAGAGCGAGCGAGAGCATATAAGGAGAGGGAGCGACAATCAAGCATGAGTCGTCGTCACGCAGAACTTGAAGTACAGAGTGGAGAAGGACATGGGGAGAAGAAGCAAACGACGCCAACAAGAATACACAAACACACACACACACACGTACACATGCACAAAGAATATGATGTGCGTATATATGCTGTGGTGTGTTGTGTGTCCTTCCAAGAAATGCAGCAGCCAGCAATAACAACAACAACAAGAACGAAACGACCGCCGACGACGACGTCGATAATAATAATAAAATACACAAGATGCTGGCTGGCTGGCTGGCTGGATGGTTGTCCATGTACTTAAAGAATGCCCAACAAAGGGCAATATCATCCGTAATCATAATAAATGCGACTGAGCCGCTGCAAGCTGCTGAGGAATGCATTAAAGCGCGGCCTACTGCGCTCTCCCTTTCTGTATGTCTCAACCGCTGTCTCGCTCTCTCGCATATTGAACATTGATCGATTGCCCAAAAACCTAACGGCGGCTCAGTTCAAAGACCCGTTGCCCATAGTCTTCTTCTTCATCTCAAACCCAAAGTCAAGTCGTGCAGTGTTCTCTCTATCTAACTGGCAGCATCTATGAGACTTGGAATGTGGGTACGCTCTCATGAAAAACACACACACACTTATACATACACACATACAGACAGACACACGCATTAAATGCGCCTTGTTAGTGTGTAGAATGGATGAAAGGTCGTTTTTCACGCGGCCAAGACTCAAAGGTCGTCTTGCATTCGAGATGATTCAGCCCAGAGAATTCCGGGAATTCCAAAGTAATTTTTCCTACATCTCTACAGCGCTCTGCCAGCATTTGTTCTTCGACCTCTCCTACTCCTTTCCAATTATATCTCTTTCAAGGGCCGCCGCGCCCTGGTCCATTCATGCTGATTGCCGTCGCGTCTGCTGGCGATAGCAAAGGGACAAACACAAAAGACAATATGAAATCTTTAGAAAAAAGGAAAAGACTCGAAACTACTTTACAGAATTTCCTTGGTTTTCTAGCTATACGTGAGAATCGTTTATTAAGCGGAGTTATCTATCGTTTTATTGGTGAAAAGCGTGGAAAATCTAGTCAACAGTTCAGTTCAGTTCAGCATTGTGAGCGTAGGCGTAGGGTAAGGGTATGGGTATAACATCGACCACCAGCGTTGGCCCCGGGGCTCTACTCCGTGTAGGCGTCGGCTTGGTGCGGGTGTTTTTATTGTTATTCCAATAACAATAACAATCAAGCGTTGCCCCAGCTTGAGTTGAAAAAGCTTGAGTTGATACTTTCTCTTTGTTGCTGTATTTATTTTCTTCAGCCTTCTTTCTCTCTCTGTCTATCTCTCTTTTTCTTCTGCGAATCGAGCGCAAAAGTTCAAAGCAGTGGAGCATAAAAACTTCACAAGCCACTGTGAAAATTGGCAACAATGCAATGCGATGGCTGCTTGGTTTGGTCTCTTTGGCCATGGTTTATGTGCTCGCTGCAGAGTGAAACGCGGCGCACGCATGAGCGAACCACTTCCGTTGCAAACGGAAACGAGGAACAAAGCAAAGAAAAACAAAAACTCTAAATACTTCTTTGCTGGGCTTGGGGGATTAAGTGAGTGTGTAAAGGAAGTATGTGAATGCGTGTGTGAGTGTACACACTCATCGGATGTAGTAAAAAGTGGAGCCAGAAATGACGCGTCATCAGCCAACAAACTATGTTTATTATGATGAATGATGCGAGAGAGTAAAAATACTACGTAAATAATAAATAGAGAGATGACCAGAATGTAAACAGAATAATTAATCTAATTAGAACAAGTTCGATAGCTGATCGTGTGTCATAGCGGTTGACCTTCTAGCCTGAAAGTATAAATTGGGCAACATTGTTTTGCATACTATAGTCATCGGTTAAATATATAGACAACAACAACGCCAAAAATGGCGTAGTCGAAAATTCCAATGAAAACAAATAAGTGTCTGGCATTGTGTGTATGTCGGTACTCATACGATAGCCCCTCCTCGCACACTCTCTTTTTGAAACAATCTTCTCTTTCACATATGTAAATGCGAATGTTTTTTTAAGCGCCAGCAGTGCTGATATCATTCAAAATGAGAAAGGGTTGCCATCATTTTCAAAATATTTGCTTTAAGAGTCACAAATGCTAACGTAAACAGTGTGTCATATTTTACTTAATATTAATGGAAAACACATTTCACAAGGTACAATTTTAAGTAATAAAAAATGTAATTTTGTAAACAAATCCGAATAAAATCATCAAAAGCAACATTTAGCAACTCTGTAGCCGCCATCTTTTTACGCAAACGACCTCTTGCCTCTCGAGTGGTGAACGAATGTGCGAGAGCGAGAGAACAAAAACGGGAACAACATTGCACAGCCGGCAAAAATGTCAAAATCGTTTTACTCTATATGAACATACTTTAAGCTATGTCGATTAAAGTTTTTACGAGTTTATTAATTAAAATTCTGGTTTATACCCTAAAACTGAATTTTCAAATTGGATGACTCAAATCCGATGATATAATTTATGTTTGTTTATAAAGCAAACCGATTCTTTCTGTTTTGTCTTGTGCACGAACAAAATACTCACTAGCACTCGTTTGATGGTGTGTGTGCGCGTGTGTGGTTTTGTATATTTGTAAGCTGTAGCTTTAATTAATGTACATTGTGTAGGCAAACATATATACATATACATATATCCGTGCATACATACATAGAGGAAAAAAACAGCTTTAGCTTTGTGATGTCACGTTTTCGTTTTTGGGGTTATATCTAAATTTAAGTTAACTTAAATGCCTTATTAAAATACAACTCCAACTCACCTTGACAATTTTTCTCTTTTTATTGAAAAATTCAAGTTCCCCTCACTTCTTGCTATTTTTTATATGTAATTATTATAGTCTTTGCTGAGATTCCAGACGATTTTGTACTTTCTGCTTGTCTTGCTTTACGATTATTGATTTGTTTCTTTCCGAGAGACGAATTGACGAAGACGTTAACGGAAAAACACACAAGTACAGAGACGCAGACGTTGCTGTATGTATTTTTATTTTATTTTGCTTTCTTGTTGCTGTTAAAATACTATCAATATCACAATTTAGATTGAAGACCGCAATACCAAAATTAAAACACTTTTTCCTTCTTTATTATTTTTAGTAGATTTTTAAATGCATTAAGTGATCAAAATTGTTGCGTATCCATAGCTTCTTTACTATTCGAGCTTCGAAATTGAACTGAAAATGAACCGAAAACGTACGAACGGCTGTAGTCAAAGCGAACGACACGAAAAGACCAGACGCGTCAAGCAGCGAGGCAAGGCAAGCACAAGCATTGTCGATAGCAACCCCGACGCAACAGCAAATGCTGAGCGACTGAAAGAGAGAAAAACAGATGTACGTGTGCACATACACATACATACACATATATACATATGTACGTTTGTATATGCATACAGGCAGCATACAGATGTGCGTGAAAATTTTTTCATACATGTTTTTTGGCTGCACTTCTTGGAACTTTGCAATTTTGTTAATTTGTAAAGGAGCAAAAACATTTAAGTGATATTTCAGTAAAAACTATTGCTGCTTGCCATCAGAAAAGCATAAAAAACATACATTTATATGTATGTACATACATATGTTTGTATGTCTGCTTACATATGGACATCTGTCTGTACATACATACATACATATGTACATATGTACATATACAATAGGAGGCTGCCAGCCCGCTACGCTTTGCTCTCATCTGGCTGGATGGCTGACTGCATTGGCTTCACAATGACGCCCCCAATACACCCGTACAACTTCTACTACGGCAAGTATTAGTACGCAAGATGGCGTACCGTACAACCGCACAACAGGACTGCTGCAATACAGTTATCCTTTTCCAACCATCGTTAAATGGCTCGCCTGCAACTGCAACAGTCTAGATTCATTGATTTTTTAGCCATGGCCCAGGAGCATGCGCCTGGCAAATCCATCGGCCTCGTCCAGTCTTTGACTCTTGGCGCGTGTCAATGCACCGTCATGACACGTCGTTGCTGCCCATCATTGACGCGCACCTTCCAGACGCAGACGCTAACACGGACGACGACGCCGGCAGAGCGACGTCGACAGCAGCTGCTTTTATGTTTATGTATGTATGTATTTATGAATGTGTGTGAGTGCCTGCACATACATACATATGCTCCACTGCACTCGCTTACCTGTCCTGGGCCCGGCTTAAATATTGTATACATTTCTACATTTCTATTTTAGACATTGGCAGCTGCAAATAATATCAATAGCGCGATAAAAGTTACAGCCACGAAATCAACCGAGCTGATAATGTTACATGGCCGTAGTTTATTAATTTCTATATAAACAAGTTGAGGGAAGGCGATAAGGTGATATGTATATAAAGAGGACCTATAGCAGTATGCACTTATATACTTATGTACATATGTGTACTATGTGTATATAGAAAATATATCAGTAAATACGTATGATATATACATACATATATGCTTACATCTAATGCTGTTATGTGAGTGCAATGATTCTAACCGATACTATATGCAGCCAGTAATTTATAGAGGATATCCACAGAATAAGGTATTATATGTATGTATGTATATAGATACTATTTAGAGAATGCAACTTTTCTGTATGTAAACGTGGAAACCGTAAGCACATTAATTGGCTACGATTATTTTAATTGATAGACGATTAATCAGAAAGTAAGACATTGGAATGTTTGTACATAATGCAAACTTTGTTCGATTTCATTTTAAATAATCATCGGTAGCGCTAAATGCCAGAATGGATTGCAATAAGTATGATTAAATGTTGTAAAATTCTGCACATTTCTAATTTACCAATAATACAAAAGAATTTGTTTTCATTTTTTAAAGTTTAAGGATGACATTTTAATTAATCCATAATTGATCTACAGCGTATATTCTTTAAATTATTAACTCATAAAAAAAAAAAAAAATAATAATAATAATAAATAGCCTTTGTGCTCATATTTCATACCAGCTAGTGCGACAATAACTATTGCTAAGCGGGTTTTTTTATGTACATACATACATACATATATATGTAAAATTTAATGAAAGGAAATGCCAGCACGTATTTTCTTTCATTTCATACACACTCACAATAAGCAGCTGACTAGAATTAAATTATATAAATAAATAAAAAAATGTTGCAATAAAGCAAAAATGCAGACTACAGTTCGAGTCATGTGTTTAGCAACCAAAGCGATGCAGTTTCAAAATTTGAACTTTGATTTTCTGTTATTTCTGCTTGCTTTTATTTTTATAAATTAAACGTGGCTAAAATTAACATACGAGACGTCGCGACGCATTTTCCAAAAAAAAAAAGAAACAAATAATAATGCGAACGATGTCTAGACGCTTGCCAAGTAGAAAAATCTTTTCTATTTTTGTGAACATACAAAAATCGTTCCATAATTCTGCAGATTCAAAGATCAGGCAAACCCCAATCAGAATCGAGCTTCGAATCTTGTGGTAAATGTTGCTATAAAAACGGCCTTGCAAGGCCTTTTAAAGTTGTTGCACTCGCGTCTGATTGTTGTAGAAGTAGTTGTAGTTGTTGTTGTTGTTGCTGTTGTTGTTAGTCAGCAACAAATACATACGCAGCTCACCTGCGCAGCTATGTGTTTAGTAATACATTTATACATTTTGTTTCTGTTTTAATTGACAGTCAAATGCAGCAAAACCGGTTTATTATTGGTTTTTTTCGCATTTGCTACTTGCAAAAGGTGTCATAACAGCAACAACAACAACAACAACAACTAAGAGACTTGATTAGTTTGCCTGTATTACAACATCTGTTTCCCTCTCCCTTCGGCAGCTGGTACTGGTTGGCTCAATCAGAGCCCAGGACAGTGAACGACGTGTGCCGGCAGCTGAACGCCGAGAGGGATCAAAAAAGGTGCGTGCAGCTGTTGCCTGATCCTGTTGTATCCTTATTGTGTGCGTGTTCCAGGAACGGGGCACAAGACGTTTGCCAGCTAACAGCTGCCAGCTGGCTGAACAGGCTGCAGGATCCTTAATGCCTCAAAGACGCGGCAAGAACAATTGACGGCAGGCCAACAAGTAGGACAAGAGACTTGCGGGAAATTGATGATATACATATGTACATACATGTATATATTTATACAGACATGTTGATGTGCAACACACACACACTTACATTTGTATAAGATAAAGATAAAATCTTTGTGCAGCAAGTCTTCATTCAAAGGTCTACTGCTTTGTATACTGCCGTTTACTGCTTGCAAATGCACTTTTTACACTGCTTGGCTACGATTGCAGCAATACAGTTTCAACACAAAAACCAACTGTGCAAACTGTGTATACATTTACTGTTCGATTTCGTATTATTAATTAAGTGTCATACCAGCATGCTTTACTGAATAAACATGTACATATGTATGTATTTCTTTCAAAAGCAGCTGACAAGCCTTATCATTTTGTGAACATTAATTAGATAAGAAAAAAATAGGTAATAAAAACATAGAATAATAATATAAATGATGTCAGAAAATGTTTTTAAATTTTATATATGTATAGTTTTTATGATCAAAGGTTGGAAAATATTTTTAAATTGTATATATAGTTCTTATGATAAAAGGTTGGAAAACTTTTCTAGCAGTGTAGAAATTCCGCCCATAATAGTTTCGAAAGCCTTTAAAACCAGATAGTCAGCACGCTTGCAACTTAGGTAATGAGGTAACAGCTGATTAAAATAGCAAAACAAATAGACAAAGCTGTTGTCATTAAGAACATGTGGAATAACAACAACAATTAGCAATATGACATTGGGCGGCAATTACAAATGGGAAAATTCTACGAAACGCGAAACTACAATTCACATCAATGTGGGCAAATGGGCGAGTGGGCGGACGGGTTGTCTATTGAACCTAAGGGGCGGGAGGTGAGATGAGGCGGCATGAATGAAATGCAATGAGCTAAGCAATGCGCACAAAACTACGTGATGTAAGGCGAAAATAGATGCGGCGAAGCTAGACAGAGACACCCAGGGAAAAGTGCGAGAAGGAGAGGGAAATAGAGAGAGGGTTGCAAATGGAATTGCATGGAACTGGGAAATGGAATATGGTGGACTTCGCATCGTATGAATGAAGTGCAAGCGAAGTCAAAAGCGAATATCCTTTTGAAAGCCACTCACACACACACACACAGAGATACACGCACAGACACACAACTTATACTACGCCTTTTGCACTCACCAAATTCATTTTGACATCATTATCTTATCGGCGAATGTTTGCAAAATTGCTTGGGCTTTAAAGATTTCCGATATTACTTTTTTTGTAATTGGTTTTGCTGGTTTGCTTTTTTTTTTTATTATTATTATTGTTATATTTCTATTGGCACTAGATAAGTGTACAATGTGTGTGCCCGGCAAAAAGTACTCAACTGCGACTGTTGGGTCTGAGTGTCACGGTGCGACTAGCAGTGAAAATTTTACGGCTGGCGTAGCCTATTTTGTTTTTCTATTGCATAGTTTTGTTTTGCTTTCTATGCACGCAGCGGGTTGGAACGAGAACGCAAACGTTTTTGTGATTGCGGAAGAGAACTGCGCAATAATTTTTGGGTGGTGGGTTTTTGGGGAGACTGCGCTCTTCAAGGGGGTAGCTAGAGAGGGAGAACAAGAAATCAAATAAGAAGGGTAGCAAAATATTCCTCAATTAGATAGGCATCGATACCCGGCTCTTGAATGCGCGCCAAAGCGATATTTATTTAAATCAATCCAATGCAGCCCTGGAAGAGTGTTGCTCCAACAACTAAACTTTTGCCACATGTACACACTGTTGTGCATTACTGGACCATAATGAGTAGATGTTGAGGCAACATGTGGCGACAGTCACACTTTTCGCTCACAGACAACCGGCATTCACCATGGGCAGCAACATGTTACACTGACAGGGTCGCTCTATTCTCTCTGTTTGGCGCTGTCTCTCTCTTTCATCAGTTTCATTTTAACCTTTGTCGTGGCCGCACGGAATGGCACGGATTGGTGAAAGAAATTAAATTATCAAATTTATCCGAAATATGCACAATAAATTGAATTATTGTGCATTGCACTGTCTACGCGTCTGAGCACTAAAACAGTGCCCCATAATTTGCGCGTGCCGAATAGCAAAGTAAGTGCGTTTGCCTCTGAGGTTGTATCGGTTTCGATGCCGTTGTGCTGTGAAAAGTTTTTACTGCAATTTATACATTTTTCTCAACGTTTGCGTATGTATGCGTGTGTGTGTGTCTGAGGATGGAGGCGCTGTTAAATACCTTTACATAATTACGCGCAGTATACTTAATTATTATAATTGGACTACAAAATCCCATTATATAAAATAAAGACGAATAGATTGAGTGAAAATATCGGTTTCCTTCTTTATTAGCGTACTTCGTTCTATTTACCCGCGTACCGACGTCAGCGTCGCGGCTGTTGAATTTATGTCAAATTGGTAACATACACACACACGCACACAGTGTTGCATATTGCGTGTGTATGTGAGCGCGAGAGAGAGTGTATGCGTGTATGCGTGGAAGAGCAAGCGAGGCTGAGAGAGCGTGAACATACGTGCAATGATAAACAAAGTGTAAAGAGCAGCAGCAACAAATGTTCTTTATTTTCTATTATATGCTCCCATTAATATTTGAAATTATACCATTGTGCGTGTTCTGTGCTAAAATATAAGCGAAGTGCGACAACCCTGCACTACAACTGCAACATCAAAATGCCAGCAGCGCCCTAACGTCAACGTTGTCAGCGGCAGAACAGCATCGCGGCTGAGCGTCGGCAGTGTTGTGTTTAATGTCAAATTTATTTACGCGCAACTTTTGGTTCATTTTTTTTCTTTGCAGCCAGGAGCAGCAGCGTAGCATCGCGCAAATGGATACAATGTTTGTTTTTATTGTTAAGCGAAAACTAAGAATCAAGAAAGAAGTGTGATAAATGCTAACACGAAAATTGTTTTGCAAGCGTGTGTAAGAAAAACGTTGGTGAGAACGCGCCAGCCTGCATGCGCGCCTTAGTGTGTGTGTGTGTGCTTGTGCTGTGCGACTCTCCTCTGCTCCCGGGAGCGTGTGAGTGAGTGTGCGTTAGTGTATGCGTCTCAGAGTGTGCGTGTGTGTGTGTGTGCAGTGAAGTGCAAAAGAAGCACGATAAAAAAAAAAAACACGCCAAGCAGTTGCGCCCGTTTTAGCTGATAAAGCGTATAGAAAAAAGTACAACAACAACACACATAAAGCAGTAGGCACGAAACGAGTGAAAATAGAAAATTAATAATTAGCTAGAAGAAGCAGCAGCACCAACATTCACACACAGACAATTCGTAAGTGATCGGTGCTAATAAAAAAATATAAAAATAATAATAATATCGAAATTAATGTGAAAAGTTTTTCTATAAATACTGCAAATCCAAATTCTCGGTGCAGCGAACAACTGCGATTGCAAATGCAATTGCAATAACAATAACAACTACAAAAGCTACAACAAAAACAAGATACACAGCTATTAAATTTTAAGTGCAACTGTGTGTGGCGCCTCAAGCGCCGTTATTTAATACCAAGCACCTCAACAAAAAGACGTCAAAATGTCATCGCTAGAGGTGCGCAACAATTCAGCCATGATGAAGCGGGCCGAGCAGCTGAAGCGCTGGGAGGAGTCGGACACCAATCGAGCCGCTCCCTCCCCACGGCACGAGCACAGCCGCAGGATCAAATTCAGCTCGGGCTGCGTTTTCTTGGCCGCCTGTCTATCGGGTGACAAGGAGGAGGTGGTGCAGCTGCTCGAGCAGGGCGCCGACATAAACACGGCCAATGTTGACGGGCTCACGGCTTTGCATCAGGTGCGTATTACATATATATAAACCTATACACTTCCTGTCTCACTCTGGCATATGTATCAATGATAAACTGTGAAATATATAAATGGAGCACATTACGTCAGTGATTGCGAACACGCGACCCCAGCAGGAATTGTAGCAGTAGCAAAAGTGGTGGGGGTGGGTGTTTGTGCGGGAAGGGGGTTGAGGCAGGGTGTTGCGTTGCTTTCGAAACTGTTGCGCCGCCCAACTGAGCAGCGTTGCTAGCGTCGCAGCTGACGTGAACGTCGGCGCATGCTACACATCTTTGATACCCTTAGCTGGCATAGAAGGGGTATCATGATTTTCATATAATGATTTTGAGCATGTTATATATCAATGTGGTGAACCAGAGTAAGCAAATTCAAATTGGTATAGAGCGATACATATGTATATAGAGTACACGGTAGTCCTCTTCATACGTACTAAGAATAGGAAATAGCATGAGTGGATAAGAGAATTATATTATTCCAGAGCTCTGTTTGCGATATAGCTGCTGTCTTACATATGACACATAGAAGGTATGTCGAGAACAGGCATTTTGGAATCATATGATTCATTTGCAGGGTAATTGCTATTCGTTCAATTAGTTGTTTTTTGTTACGGCGTATTTCGTGCTCTCGCTGCGGTTTCCAAAGCACCGCAAAAACCACTAAAACATTAACAAATACATTTCTAATGCAAGCCGACGATTTACAAGTCGAATGCCCAAAACAACAACAACAGCAGCAGAAAGAGCAACAACAATAGCAACAAACAGCAACGGCGCAAGCATTAAATAAGAAAAATACAAAAAATTTCTATTTTTAAATGCCAAGAAAAATATACAATATACACACATATATGTTTATACAAATATATATATTTATATATGTATATGTATATGTCTAAATACATATATATATATAGATATAGACAAATGAGCGTTGTATATAGAAAAGATTTTCGCAAAATCATTTTCATTTTTCTTTCAATTTCGTTCGTTTGTTCTTTGGGCCACATCGCATGAAAAATGTATACTTAAAAACAAGAGAAATGAAAAGCTATAGCAGAAAATAAAATTGAAATCTTTGTTGAAATTTATTTCATGTGGCGCCTTTCAATGTAAATACAAAGACAAGAGACAGTTCAATGTATTTCGGCGAGAGAATATTTATAATTTAAATAATTGCAATATTTACTCAAATGTATTGGAAATTTTGATATTGAAGAAACTCTTTCGAAGAGTATCTAAAAAATTGTACAGAATATCAAAATATCGTATTTAAATGCCAAAAACAATTTAAAATTCTATATATACAAATATAATACATATAGAGCATATACAGATATAACAGGGCTACAAATATAATATACGCTAGTCACAGTTCGTGTGTGCGTGCGCACATAATTTTAGCAGTAACTGTCTTTTTTGTTTGCAGTTAATTGATTTTAATTATGCTGCGCCCGCTAAGAGTCAAGAGATATTTTCACCGTTTAGTTGCGGCGCACTTGTTAACCAGATGTTAATATCTACATAATCAGACATCGGGTAGGCTGTTGGAGGGGCTGAGGGCGTAACTGTAATTGCAGCAATAATAACAATGGGAACTGTGCAAAGTCTTCAATTACCTGTGGCTGTTGTTGTTGCTGCTGCTGTTACTTGTGTAGTTAATAGTTGTTGTTCTTGTTGCTGTTTAACCGCAAAACTGAAAATCTATTGCATTTATTATGTGCTGTAAGCATTATAATTAATTAATTCATCGCTGATTTCGTAGATCAAAGTCAAAGCGAAGGCTCCGTTTGTATGCTTTCTTTTACAAGTGAAAATTGTTTGTTTCGGCTTTCATTCATAAACAAGCAACAAGCAAACCAGCAACAGCAGCCACAACAACAACAACAATAATAATAACAGAGCCAAAACACCTGGCTGCCATTTTCAATGGCAAAATCCAAAACGGCTGCCACCTTCGGCTATGAATGATGATGATGACAAACTATACGTCGGACGGCCAATGCGATAGACAGACAGACGGACAAACAGAAAGACAAACTCTTGGGGGCGGTGCGTTGACATTCAACTCGATAAAGAGAAAAACTGAGGTTGCACCAAAATGCTTTCTGAAAACCATAATAAATTAAGATTTGTTTATTTACACATGTTGTAGATTTTCCTTACATATTTTCCACAACAGTTTCAGTGTTCTTAGTTCAAGGATAATGCGGTTTTTATAAATATCAATTTGTCGCATGGCCGCGCGTATTTATTATTGCTATAATTAAAGTGTTTTTCTCTTATTTAATTGGGCCATAAAATATATAAGCTCTGCGGACAAGGCAAAGTTCATGGCCTATGAATGATACAGTTGAGAAAGAGAGAGAGAGAATGAGATTATATATCTCATTATTTAATTTGCATTACTTCTATTGATGTTTTTGGTCTAAATGCTGCATTTTGTTGTTTGAATCATATCCTCTGAATACAATCTCTTTCATTTGGTTTGGCTTCCGCTGAAAACGTTTTTAAAGACTTGTAGAAAGAGTATTATGGGATTATCAGAAAGAGAATTTGTACATTGAAAGTCGAGTCGATAGGCACGGTCAGTCAAGTTATTTGAAATTATATTCAAATTTAATTATTTTTTCTATAAATTTCTATAAAAGCAATAGATCCAGCATATGTCTAATAGGGTATTGAGCATTCGTTGTGCTTGAGATATTTATTCTTTCTATATTTTTTTTCGCTACTTTGTTGTTTGTTGGATTATAAAAAACACGCGTTTGCACAACACTTGAACCGTTATGGTCACATTATAATTAAGATGCCTTTTAGATTTCGGTGACATGTGTCTACAACAAGAATAACAACAGCAACAACACTCGCGAGAGTAGCAGAAAAGCCTTGAAATAATGTATCATAATTTAATCGTAAATGCTGGCCAATTAGTTTGATCCATTCGCAATTGACGGACTGTGGAGTCTGGCTAAATAAATTGTCGCATAAATTAGCTAATTATATTGTCAAGCTTGCAAATTGAGCGATATCTCGAAGCGAATAAATAAAGCATTATAATAATAATGGCAACAAATCATGAACGTGATCGTTAGATGACCCCAAATTGATATTCAATGTGATCGCTGTCTCTCTCTATTGAATTTTCCTTCTCTCTTATGCCGAAATCCTGTCTCGGAAATTGTTGTTCGGTTTGTGCGTGAGTTCGCGAAAAGAAAAAAAAAAAAACAAAAGCAAATGCAATAATAATACAATATTGTTTTCTTGTTGTTGTTGATATTGTTAACGCGCTTTATTGACGTGTTTTGTAACCTTGGCCCGGTTCTAACTCTTCGATCTCTCTAGCTATCTCTCTCTGTCTCTCTGAACAACATGGCAGACGGACAAACGAACAGACGGACATCTAAACGCACAGACAGATACGCGCAATATACAGCAAAACAGATACAAATCAAAAACATCCTCAAGAATTCACAGCGCGTGTTGCATATAGATAAATGTATATATACATATATATGTACATATATTGTATCTGTATACATATATAAATGGTTTGCTGGCTCTGGCTACATTTGATTTGATTTATTTCTCGTTTGGTGTTTTACACCCAAAATAACAAACGATGCTGAAAATCTTGCGAATTGAGCAAAACTGAAAAATCATTCTATGCGCTGCGATCGCAAGTGTGCGTGTGTGTGTGTGTGTGTGTGAAGAGTGCATTGCATAATACCATTTCGAGCAAAATCTAAAATAACAACAACAACAACTGCCAAATGTACATTTAGCCATTAAATTGTTGTAGATTTTACAACTGTCTTCCAACCAGCTCCCAGTTCTGCTTCCAATTGTATTACTTGAGCTCATTTTATTGCTCACACAGATACACACACACACACAAACGCAATATGCTAGGAAAATCTTTCGGAAAAAGAAAACTAATTTTGAAAATTTTCTATTGCTTTTAACACGAAGAAGAGAACTTTTTTTTTTTTTTTTTGCAATATCCATGACGAAATGTTCATAAATATAGCTCATCATATATTATTATATATCTACAATCTGTATATTAAGGGTGGTTAGACGAAAGTGTTTTTTAGAAGTGGACATGTGCTGCGGCAAAGATCTATACATTCGTATAAAATATATGTAGAAAATTAGAAATATGAAACACGTATATACAAATATATATTTCATCTAATACATTTCTGTCTAATATGTTATGTATATATAAATAATCATCTCCATTAAACTGTGCTGATTAATGTGGCCCACACGGACATTCCGAGCAATCGTAATATCATAAACAAATTCTATGAGCTATTTTTCGCCCCAATACACACAATTTGTGATCTTCAGAATTATAAGGAATTTCTTTATTCCGTTTATTGGTGTATACATTCTTTGTTTCTTAATCATGTCCAAGCATTTATTATGGCATATGTATATACATATGTATTCCTATTGGATCTGCCAGCAGGTGGTTCTGCTCCAGTCTAAACTGTGGGTAAACCTAAGTGAAATAACTCAACTGACCAACTGGCCAGAAATTCGAAAAGTCGAGTGGAACCAATAGACGTCGCCTTGTTTCTATTGCTTCTGATTTGTAGAATTATTTTTTTTTTTTGGCAGCTAGGCGAGGGCGAGGCATTCAAGCGGCGCAAGAACTTTCGCTCAAAAAAAATCGAAAAAAAGAAACTAAAATTATTTGAAATTATGAAGGCTTGCCATGAGCCATAATACATACCATTTAGCCATGTGCCTTGCCATTGTGTATCCAAAATGCGAATCTTTTGTATATATTATATAGTCGAGTCGTATTGACTATTGGACAAATGCCTTGAGGCATCCGCTGCTAATTCAAATTATTTTAGGCAGAAGCAAAAATATCTCTTGAAGCGTTTTGCTTGCTTCAAAAGCGAATCTTCAATTATCACAATGGCTATTCGCATTTAAATAAATGGATTGACTTTTGTATTTATTGGAATGATAAGTTTAAGCGAAATACATACGTTAAAATTTACTTTACCGTAACGTATTTTAAGGTATAAGACTGTTATTAATAGAATGTGATATTTATATTATATTAGTCTCTTCATGTTTTTCAACTTTACTTAGAATCATTTTTATATTATGTATAGACTTCTGTCTATCTCGGCTTCATGTCCTTTATTACTCTATCATTGTTTCCTGATTGCTCTAATAATGAATCTCTCCATACTTTTGTTCTTACGCTCCTTTCCTTTTCCTTGATTATTTACCCTCTTTATCCATTGTTCATTGTGCAAACTATGTTAATGAGTTTGGTTGAGGCTAGAGTATAAACTAGCTGCATTGTAATGAAAACTTCAACAGCACTTATGAGAAAGAAGAAGAAAGGATGTTGGCTCTAGTTGATAGGCTGCTAAGTGTAGCAAGAGGGCGCAGGGTTTATGAGTAGTTAAGCGGCTTGTTGCTGCCGCGCAAAGCCGTCTCAACAAGTTGCTGCTGATTGCAGTTGCATGCGGCGTATACGTAATGTGGCGGGGTGAATAACATTTCACAAAAAAAAAAACCAATAGAGGGAGAGAGAGAAGCTGTCAGCGCAAGAATGAGATAGACTGAGTGAGCGGTAAGAGACAAAATGCTGCTCAATGGCGTGCCAAAAACAAAAGGCTAAACTTAGCATGCAATTCGCAGACCGATTTTCGTGCTGGCCAAGAAAAAGAAATTCGCTTTCAATGCAATGAAAATAGCACAGAATTCGCTAGTGCTGTTTCGGCTGCTGCTGCTGCTGCTGCTGTGGCTGACATTAACACCAGACCAGAAATCAAAAGTCACAAATTGCCTAGCAAATAGCTCATGTCAAATTTTGCATGCCAAAGTCGTTGTTGTTGCTGGGATGGTCACGCGTGGGCGGGCCGCCCATCGCTGTCGTCGTCGTCGTCGTCGTCGTCAGTTGTCGCTGTCGTCAGTTGGTCAGTTTATCAAAATTGTTCATAATTAATTAATTGGCTGCGTTCCAGATTTGCAAATTGCTCTCAGTCTCTCTCTCTCTCTCTCTCTCCCCCGCCATTTAGTTCTCCTGAGTTTGGTTTGGGTTCGTTTTGTGTTCCGCCTTTTATGCGTTTTACTGCGAAATGGAAATTGCTTTTGCATTTTGCCCCTTAGAAATAAAACCAAAAAATCTGCTAAATTAACATATGTGGCGGACTATAAAAGAAGTGAATTAGGCAAAAGAAAAAAAGAAAAAATTTGATTTTGAATGCCCCACACACGCTTATCAAATAGCAACAATTGAGCGAATGGTTATTCGAATTCGTATTGGTATTGGGGCTTGAAGTTCATGTTGTTCTCTTTTCTATTTTATTGTTAAGAATTCTTATCGGCATTTCACTGCCCACTAAGCGCCACATTGTTGTCGTCGTCGTCGTCAATGTTATTGTTGTTGTTGGGCGGGTTTGTCGCTAGATAGCGGCATATAGAAGCCGACGGAGTTGCTCACGATGATATCATCGCCATCATCGGCTGTCGTCGTTGTCGTTGTCGTTGTCGTTGTCGTCTTCATTCTGCATACGCAGACTGGCGATGTCTTCGTTTCAACGGAAATCCGCATAAACAACGTTGCCCATGTGCCACAGTCGGTACCAGAGTTCCAGTCTATATAATTATCTATGTATATGTAACACTGGATCGAGTATATGTGTATGTGTGTGAGTGTGTTTACTTAGCGTTTTTAGCAAGATAAACACAAATGTAGCAGAGCTATTAAAACATGGCACAATTACTTATACAAAAACATGCCTCAGCAGTATAAGAGTCGATAAACGACGCAAAGTCGGATCCCCAAAGATAAAAATAAATTCGCACAATAATATACATTGATATATTTCATTGTATTTAGTCGAAGCTTTAGCATAAGCAATTGCCAAACAGCAAACAAGGGGCATATGTATGTAAATTGATCGACTGTGAAGAAATGCAAATTATATCAAAAAGCAGCTTCAGATAATTGTTAAATTATTCATTTTCTTTCGTCTGCGCCTCGGAATTTGTCGAATGTAACATGAGAGGTTCATTGGCCAAATCAATTGAAAGTATTTGAATTTGTTAACTTCAGCGAAATCGTTAAACAACTTTATTTTGTATATATGTTTCATATAGCATAGTTAGCGCATCATTAAAACTAAACTAAGCTAAATAATGGCACTGATTTCTGCTAAATCACGTTTAAATAATAATATATGCAATATCAAAGTCCATTTCATATTGAAAGACTCGTAGAGTCTTATACAAACTCCCTTTTATACATGCTCTTATACATTTTATACTCACTCTAATTCTGTTTATAAACCCTTACGGATCACAACAACTCTTATACTGTTTGTGCATCTCTTATAATTTCCATACTCTTATACAATTATTACCAAAACTCTTGTAAACCACCTGTGAGACATCCATCATTCTAAAATTGATAAAACTTACTAATCAAAATATTTCTTACAGGCCTGCATCGATGACAAACTCGACATGGTTGAGTTTTTAATAGAGCACGGAGCCGATATTAATCGGCAAGACAACGAGGGCTGGACGCCACTACATGCTACCGCCTCCTGCGGGTGAGTAACCATCCAACGGAATACCGAGCACCTTCACTAATGAGCCGCTTTTACAGGTTTGTTAGCATAGCCTGCTACCTGGTGGAGCACAACGCGGATGTGGCTGCCGTGAATAGCGATGGGGATCTGGCACTGGATTTGGCGATCGATGTGCAGCATATGCCCATGATTAACTATATGGAAAAGGTGGTGCAGGAGCTCAATATTGATGTGGATCAGGCACGCAGAGCCGAGGAGCAGGCCATGCTGAAGGATGCGAAGCGCGGTGATCTGTCCGAAGTGGATCGACCGCATCCGAAAACAGGTGCAACAGCGCTACATGTGGCCGCGGCCAAGGGCTATGCGAAAGTGCTGCGTCTGCTGCTCGCCGCTGGCTGCAACGTGGATAGGCAGGACAACGATGGCTGGACACCATTGCATGCTGCCGCACACTGGGGCCAGAAGGAGGCGGCTGAAATGCTGGTTGAGTCACTGGCCGATATGGATATCACGAATTATGCTGGCCAGACCTGCATCGATGTGGCCGATCGCAAAATGGTCAAATTCCTCGAAGAACTGCGCGCCAACAAGCGCAACAAACGGCGTCCATCTAGTCAAATCAGGTGAGTTTCGAATGATTCAATCAAATCAATTAAAACCAATTAGAAATCATTCGTTCTCTTACAGCAGAATCTCAGATGCGATTGAAAATCATGTGGACAAAACTCGAACGAAACTCGTACGCGTTGAAGTGAGAACTGATACCGCTAAGGATGGTGCGTACAATGAAATGCAGTAAATCCTTTCAGAGATCCTCCCACTCAACCCAAGCGCAGCCGTTGATTTGCATATTTTATATAAAAAGTTTTCTTTAATTTCTATGCCAAATTTTGTGCGTGTCTTTGTTTGTTTTTCAATTGTGTCGCTCAATTAGGTTCTCATGCGCGTTAATATTTCGGTTAAAAGCATTTAATTACAAACACACTTGTCACTGCCTTTGTCCAACTCCACGCCCATGTCCACGTCTCATCTCATCTCATCTGCAGCTGCAGCTGCCTGCTTTGTATGTTTTGCGTCTCATCTTTATGATCATCAGTGTCATCAAACTCATCATCTAGTCAACAGTTTGTGTAATGCTCTCTCTTATACTCTCTCTCTCCCTTTCTCCCTGACTCGCTGCTTGCTACCTCTCTCTCACTCTCTATGTGTGTGCATCGACCGCCCGCCCGCTCGCTCTCATTCTGCTGTCTGTCTTTGCTCTATATGTGTCTTGTCTTTGTCCACACCGCACACTGCAGCTGCGAGCGGCTCGCTTAATACCAGCGCTCAATTGGCGCCCCAAGATGTTGCTGCCAAGGATCATAATGATGATGGCGATGTTGATGTTGATGATAATGAAGATGATACCGATTCAGAGCTCAGCGACTCCACAGAGAGCTCTCACAGCACAAGTTTAACCGAGAGCGAAGGTAGTCGCTAAATTGTTTAGTGTCTCAGTTATTTACCCAACCCTAAATGTGCTTAAAGCCTGCATTAAGCAAAGATTAACCTTTTTCTATTGATATCCTGACTGTATGCATGTATCTAATGATTGTATATTTGCATTTACAGCTGAAAATGTTAAGCCCAATCAGCATATTAATGCCGCCGAGCATTCTGGCGAGGAGGAGGCGCCCTGGCGACGCAAAACGCTGCGTACTCCCAACGACAGTCCCACTAAGAATCGTACGTCATATGCATTCCTAATTATTTCTAGTTAATAATAGTGTATTTATCTGGCGTTACAGAAGTTCCTGATAAAGAGCTGAGCGGCAAGAGCGCCAATGAGACCGCCAACGATGTCATCTTGCGACGCACGCAAAGCTTTGAGAATGATCAAAAGTGAGTTTTGCGCACAACCACACACCTGTGCACTCCTTGTATAACTAGACATAAATGCGTGCCACACACATACACACACACTGTTACATATTCATACACACACACATGCACACTGCAAATTAACCCGCATTTTACTACTATATTTAATGTGTCACAATTTGCACAACACTTTCGGTTAATTTTGCTGTTTGTGTTTCACTTTTTGCTGATTGCCAGCCGCTTATCAATAAACACCTCACGCAGCTTACACACACACACATATATATATATATACACGGACACAAATACACTTCTATGTGTATTGACCATTATCGAACTTTTTAAATTTAGCCACACTGTCAACTGTTCAACTGTTGCTCGAACAGCCAATGAATCAGTTATAAAATTTCGAGAATTAATTTATTGTATAAATGGTCAGAGTTTAGTGTTCAAATTCTCCAGAGAGCATTCGAGTCTCTGTTGCAGCGCTGCGGCGAATTGTGAAGCACAAACTATAAACAACAGAAAAAAGCTTACGAACTTGAACAAATTTTTATACTTTTTTAAAACTTGATTTGTTTTGCTATTTATTTTGTTTTATGTGTGTTCTTTTCCTTATGTGCAACAACTACTACAACAACAACAACTACAACAATTATTCACATCGCACCAATTCATCAAACGCTTATCAAAAAATCCAATTCTAACCCGCCCGCCCGCCTGCCAACCAACCCTGCCCGCCTGCCCGCCCGCCCGCCTGTCTGCCCGTCTGTTTCACCTGATCCACGCAGATTCTATCAAAAGTACAATGAGCTGCGGGCACGCATAAAGGCGAACTCATGTCCCATACTGCCAGCGACGACGGCGGCAAATGCTCTGCCCGGCAATAATGCTAATAACAACAATAACCAAAGTAGCAATAACAACAATAATAACAATAACAACAATAATAATAACAATAAGAGCGCGCTGCTGTTGGGAAAGACTTTGAGCACAACCAGCATCAGCAGCAGTAGCAGCAGCAGCAACAACACAACAACAACTACTACAACAACCACATTCAACACATACACCAACAACACAACCACAACAACAACAGCAACTGCAGCTACCACAGCCAATCCAAGTCAAATTTATAGCGTACAAAGATCGGCATCCCTCAAAGATAACTCAGTATATTTCAGGTTTGTTTTGTGCTAATCGAAAAAGAACAATTCGGTAACGCCTCTAATCACAACTCCTAACTAACTGTAATTAACTAGCAAGTAATTTATATAACAACCATAGAACTGTAAACTAAACTTTATATATGTGTATATATATAATCATTGCTTTGCTTAGCTTCTATATGCATATATATATATAGTCTATATACCTATATATGTATATACATGTATCTTCGACAAACTCTCATTGCACCAACAACAAAGTCTACTTAACATTTATTTAGGCAATGCGCACTATGTCGTCTATCTCTCTTAGATGTGCTCTTGAACACCATTTAGCAATTCTCTTTAATGATTTGATCTCTCTTTTTCATCTCTTCCGCTCTCTCTCTCACTCTCTCTATATCTGCCATTCGCTCAATTTGTATTGCTGCTCTCACAGGAAACCGATTGCTCCAGCTACGATGCTTACGGCAGCAACAACAACGACTACAAACACAACAACGACGCTTAGCTCACCCGCATCAACTGTGCTCACCCCACCTATTCGCAGGTGAGTGAATAGATTAAAGTAATGAGTTGACAGTTAGAGGTTTACGTTGTTAGGGATATCATATTTCATGTTATACTTAAAACGTTTTAACGAAAAAATAGAAAGAAATATATACATAGGTTATGCATGTCGATATACTTATTTTTATCGATTCAGACTTATCGATCATTCTGAGTATATATTATGAATAATTCTAAATACCCAACTATATAGTATAGAATTTCTTGTACAACTATTTAAGTTTAATATTATATCATCGGTTTATTATATATACCTCAAAATTCGTCAGCAATCCGGCCAGCAACAACAACAATAATAATAATAACATCAACAACAACAACAACAACAATGGTAGCTCTACGGCCAGCGCCAGTGCAAGCGATGTGGAGACCCCGAAACCCAAGCAATCGGCTGGCAATATATTCAAGAACTTTTTCAAGTAATGATCATGAAGCAAAACTGTTAATTGGTTAACAACTGTTGTATTGCGCTAACCCGAAAAGCCGTTTAAATCTGTGCTAGCTCTGCTAACTCTCAATTCTGCCCCGCCCAACACGTGTAGCATGTGCCGCGAGCTGAGAATCTCACTTTTCGTTGATGTGTCTTTGACTATTAGAAACTTAACTAATCAATGCGTTTGTCTTTTCTCTCTGTGTAGATCCTTTGTGCCGCCTGTGCGTGACGAGGAGAGCGAAACTCAACGCAAGGCTCATGCGAAGCGAGTACGTGAGACGCGTCGGTCGACGCAGGGCGTTACGCTCGAGGAGATCAAGAGCGCCGAGGAGCTGGTGAAGAAGAAGAATCTGGGCATGAACAACAACAACAACAATAATAACAACAACAGCAGCAGCGTAAGTACTATGTGGGCCCAAGACAGAAAAAAGAAACAATTTAGAAACAAATCTCACCCAACAAATCCACACACATCGAAATCAAGAGATCGTTAGAATATATCGTAGATCAGCGAGAGTCATACACACGTAATCATCCAGCATATATAAACTAGATGTAAATACAATATATTCTTATGTTCTATGTAGTTGAAAAGGAGTTTTCATTTACACACACACACTCACACACGATGTCATACAACACCAACACCAATGCCACCAACAACAACAATAACTGCTTATGGTTATGGTGTTCCCATTAATGTACTCGTTGTGTTTTGTCTTCCTCCTAAATAGAGAGTGTGTATGTGTGTGTGTGTGAGCGAGTGCGTGTGCAGCTGTGCACCTCACTTACTCCCTTTCCCGCTCTCCGTCAGCCTCCATATACCTATGTATATCATATCATTGCAGTCGTTTAGTGTTCTCACTACCCACATTTCAAATATGGTGTTTGTCAATTTCATATATTCCACCCACTATAGATGTGCGAATGAGTGTGTGTGTGTATGTGTGAGCATGTTTGTTCAGCCTAGTTTTAAAGAAATTAAGCTTTATGGTAGCACTTAGTGAAATTCAATTCTGTTTTCCCAAGCACCATGCAATCGAACGACACTTGAGACACTCTTCAAGCATATGGTCGGTCTGCTTGCATAGTGTGTGGGGAAATGACAGTCAATCTAAGACTGTAGTTTAGTTGCTCATATTGTCAATCAGTGCGTACTCTCATCAATCAATCAAATCGAATCAGAGTTGCTCAGTCAGCCGATCAATCAATCAGCACTCATTTAGCCTGCGTTCAGCTGCAACAAATTTAACAATCAAAACCGAGCTCCAATCAAATTGTGTTTTATACTGCGTTTGCGTTTGCGTTTGAGATCGAGTTCGTTTTCTTTTGTATTCTTGCGCCGCTGATCAAATTGAAAATAAATGCCTCGCAAACGCTGCCTTCGCCCGCCACGCCCAGCGCCCGCTGCCCGCCCATAATAATGCCGCGTTTGCAACGGTTCATCAAAATGAAAATCAAAATCGAAATCAAAATTTTCATTTATGTGCAGTTTTTTCGTTTGATATAAGAGTAGTCTGATTTCATCAAAGCGAACAGTGTAATTAATTGTATGTATTTTAAGTTATTTTTATTTTTACTATACAGTTTTGTATATACCATATATATTATATACAGATCATACTTACGTATTTTTGCATGAGTCAATTTGCATGCGTTGAGAGTTTTTCATTTCCCCTCCTAAAGTATATTAAAGTGCGAGGGCACTCTACGTATGTCGTATGTATGTCTTATATCGTTTATCGTAAACTGTTTATGATCGTTAGCGTGACCCTTAGCAGTCCCAATTACCCTGGTTAGCCTCTCAAAATAGTAGAGAATCTCATCCAGAAACGCCATTTGATTTTTGTTTTTGGAGACAACGCGCAGGTCAACTGTTTTTTATTTGTTCCACAACTAATATTATTAACAGAATGAAACAAGCTCCACCACTGCAACACCAGCAACTCCAAGCACAACAACTGCAACAACAACAGCAACAGCCAATAATAGCAGTGAGAACGATATTGACGACAGCAGCCAGCAAGAGGCGCAGCCCCCACCACCGCCCACAAGTCCGCCACCAGCCATAATACCCAGGACAGCAGATGATTCGGAAATAATTGAAGCTGTTGTTGGCGGCGCCGATACCACCGCTAGCTTCACACTGGCATCGCCAGCACACACACATGCTGCTAACGAGGAGGATGACCAACAGACGGCGGTCAGTGCCAGCTATACGATAGTCTCCAGACGGGAGAAGCCCGTCGAGTCAGAGACCGATCAGGAGAAGAAGAAAGAAGAGACGCAAGAGTCGAGCAGCCACAAACAACTAAAGACTGACCCAGTAGTTGCCAAGCAGACGCGCGTGACGGGCACAGAAGCCAGCAGCGAATCGACGCCGATTCCTGCAAGGCCCACAGAGCTGCCGCTCGCCGCTGCAGCGCCAACTGAGAGCAGAGCGGCGACAACGCCGACGCCCACAACAACGCCTGGCTCTCTAGAGAGTCCGGTGCGATTGCGTGATAAGCGCAATCTGAGCAGCAGCTCGGCTGGCGGATCTGCTCAGGATGCGGATGGCAAGTCGGATACGGCCTCGCCAGTAGCTGCACATGCAGATTTCAATGCGCGCGACTCGTTGCTTAGCCTGTACGCGCGTCGCACTATGGAGAGTGGTGCAGGTGGTGCTGGTGGTGCGGCGACTTCTGCTGCTGCTACTGTTGTTGCGCCATCGACGTCTTCCTCTTCAAGCACATCCATATCAGCAGCTGAGCGACGTCCGTCTTGGCGTCTCAAGTTCGATGCGGGCTCAAAGGTATGCACACAACCACAACAACCAAGAACAACAACAACAACTGACCTTTAATCGAACTGACCTTAAACAACTATCCTTTGGTACGCTCCACAAAACTATTTCGACTGGCTTTATAAAAAAAATCAAACAGTGCGCGATATATGTTAAGCTTTAAGTGTAGCATGATTTTCTTAGTGTAGAATACTTAATATTATTAAACCAGGGCTGCAAAACCAAACTCAAATGTAAAGAGCTCCAGTTGAATTCTGAGTTCAAATCGGATTACAGCCTTGAGCAAATTCATCTAACTTCGGCGCACCGAAGTTGCGTTTTCCCTTTAAAAAAATCACATATACTGAATGCAATTATAGTATACATTGCAAAAGATAAAATATATTTCCACTGAATTTATATTATATATTTTCCATATAAATAGAACTGCATATAATATTCATTGTGATTTTCAAGGGTATCGCAATAAATGAATTTTATGTTTGTATTTTTTTATTGTAGCTGTAATACATTGTTTTACATTTTATTTGTCTTTTAAGTTATATATTTTTGATTTTTAATTTAAATTTTTATTTGATTATTCATGAACGACTGTCTGTCAATTGCAATGCATCTGCCTTTTAATGTTAATAACTATCCTATGTATAAACATGTATATGTATGTATTTATGTATTTGTTTTTAATTGTAGCACTCTATGAACAATATTCCATATACTATATTTACTCTCCGAAACATGATATCGCACATTCGGCTAATGAACATTATTATAAAAATTTATATATATACATACATGCCTAAATGCGTCTGCCTCATTGAATATTATTCATTAATTAACGCTTATTAACTTTTTTGCTATATATGGCTTGCTTACTTTTTGTTTTGTTTAATTAAGAATTTTTATATACATATGTATGTATATGTAGTATGTTTTATTAATATTTATTGACGGGGAACTAAAATTGCTTATAGTTTATAGAACTTATATGCATATTCTCGTTGGGCTTTAATAGCGCAGACAAAAACGTTTGGATGCAAAATTAATTTAATACAATTTAAAAAACAAAAATATTCCAACTGGGTCAGTTGCATGGTATCTTAAATTAAAAGTTAAAATCGCTTAATGGAAAAATGGGAAATGTTATGTAAATGAAGGATTAAAGCTTTGGTATTAATATTAAGATCTGTTTTGGAATACATCAAATTTTAAGGTGTCTGGCGTTTTGACTACTAAATTTATACTAAAAACAACATTATCGATAACAATCAGCAATGGATTAATGAACAACAGATAAAACATGAACAACATTACCAGCATAGCTTTGAAAAGAAAATAAAAAACAACAAAACAATAAATACATACACACAAACAAAAAAACAAATTAATAAATATATATATATATCTGATATTTGTACTATATCAAGAATACATTCGAGAAAACATAATTAATACTTGCTTACTTTCATAAACTGTGCAGTTCAAGCTGGAGGATATCACCAGCGGTGGCACCTACCCGCCCAATCAGAGCACCATCATACCCAGCGCACCAGCGGTCATGGCAGCGGTCAATTTGGCCAGCACCGCGGGCAGCCAACGCCGCATCAGCAGTGGACCCAATGCGCGTAAGTTGACTGCAAATATAGATGTGATGAATTCAGATTTAACGTGCAAACTCTTTACAGTTAATGCTTCCAATCAGTCGCTCAACTCTGTGGGTCGTCCTGTCTCGGCGCCTAGTGAGAGCATTAGTAATAGCGCCTATGTAACGCCACCGGCACGCAGATATGAGACGTCAACGCTGCCGGCAACTGCCACAACAACAGCAACAACAACTGCCACCACGACACCCAACAACTCTGCAACGTCTGCATCCAGTGCCAACCATGCAACGGCAACCAGCCATGAAGATAAGGGTAATCTATAAAAGACCCATACGAAAGACACAGTGCATCTAATCCAATTTCGCTCTCTTTCCTTAGATAACGACAAGGAGAACGATAATCGCACACAGACTGTTATACAGCGACGTCGCAAGCCCAAGCGCAGATCCACAGGCGTGGTGCATATCGATATGGATGTAAGTGAATCTCATTCCCTATATCTCTAAGCATCTCAGTCTGCTAATTGCCGGGCCATTTGTCAAACTAAATGAGCCATGCGCGTCTGTCAACTATATTTAGATGAAATGCTAATTAGCCAAACTAATGTACTTAAATCTTTTGCCAGGAAATCGATCCAGAGCGACAACATGAAACGGCTAACAATGACAACGAGGATAAGGAGAAGGAGGTAAATTAAATAACTAAAAATAAGTAGATATAAATAAGTTAGATTATTACAATATACGAATTTCGTAAGCCTTTTCCGAATTGTGCAAGATTTGAATATGAACTAATTTAAAGATAGATCAAGTAAATTCGAATTGATCGCTCTTTGAAAATAATGAAATTGAAAAGAAAACCCATTTATAAATAGTTCACATATGTCGAAAATTCAAAAGTCCTAAACAATTCGAGCAATTCTCGGAATACGTTAAAGCTTTTCATTTTCGTTTTCGAGCGCTTTTCAACGAATTCGCAATTCGGAACATGGCTAATTATATATTTGTAAATATTTTTACCTATACACCTATACAGCAACAACAACAAGAACAATTGGAACATACAATATATTTTAGTACATAATTATTTTCGCACCTTGGCAAAAATTGGGCGCAGAGCAGCTGCCCTGTCTTCTATCTAAATGCGTAGTCAATACTGCAACTGACACATGCACGCTTATACTCACACACATGCATATACATGTATACACACACTTATATATTCGTCACACCTTGTCACAATTTTAGACAGTCCCGTGCGTCCTTCAAAGTAGCTGCTGCTCTGCTCGGAGCTCTGTCTGTTCCAATTAGCCGTCGACCCATTTGTGCAAAAATGAAAAAAGAAAAAGATTAAATTATGATTTCCATTAGAAGAAGCGCCGAGAATAAGAAGCTATGCACGTGGCATTGTGAATGCCATTGCTCCAATTGTGAATGATAAGTGTGCAGCACGCAAATCCTTTCATGGCCGAGGTCAAAACTATTAGTGCACATCCAATTTGTGACAATATTTGAGAATTTGATTTTCATTTCTGCTCAGCGAACCTGTTAACAATTTATTCAAATCATTTGACCAAATGCCGTTGTTCACCATTAATAAAACTGTCACATTTTCTAAATGCATTTATTCGAAATGCATTGGGGTCCACCCATTCGGTAGACAGTTTGTCTGGCTGCCTGCCCGTCATAAAGTCTGTTTGCGTGGCACATTTGATATGTAATATTTGTATATGTGGGGGATATACATATTCAGAATTGTTTCAATTTCATACAATTTGCTAGTAGTTTTCTGATAGCTTTGATTGATCTTTTATTTCCTGAGCTTTGTTTAAGCTTGGCTTCATTTTGATAATTTATTTTATAGTATATGTATATAGAAATAGATTTGTAATGAAATTTTTAGTTCTTTTGCGTTTCACGTCTAAGGCTGATAGATTAAATCTTACTCCTTATTTTCAATGAGAGTCTTAACTTTATATATATTAGAGCCGTTCAGCATTATCCAGTAATCTCCATTTGGCTTTAATCGCCTAGATTATAATTAGACAGCCATTTTATTAAATTGCAACCCTGGTTGCTTGGTGCCTGACGAAATCCGCTGTGTCTAACCGTGTCAACCATTAAAACTGATTGACGACGTCAAGTGTTCTTTCGACATATATATATATATATACTTATATGTAGACACGATTAAGTATGAATTGTTGCTAAAAACTATTAAACACTTTCACAATGCACTTTTCACACAACAAATTGCCCACTTAGAAGTGCCGCACGCCCCAAAACAGCATCGCTCACACGTACATTGAACTTTGTTTTTCGCCGTGGCATGCTCCCTCCCCCCAGCCGGCTTCACTCTTCTGCCTTCTGGCCCGGCTGAAGAAATGTACAACATTTGCGCCGCATTTGTCGCTAAAATTATACATTGTGCAATTTTGCATTTCGCAGCTCTTGTTTAAGCATTTGTTTCCTCATTCCCTGCCGGCTGCACTTTCCTCGCAGAGAGAATCTTTGCGAGGAGGTAGGAGCAGCAGCATGCGATAGGGGCAGCCGTCATGTACTATATTTAGACGGAACGCTTTCGTTTCTTCCACTTTTTTTTTGGCCTAGTTATGATTGTGTTCTTTTAGGGTAGGGAAACGATGCAACTTTCAAATGTAAATTTAGTTACATGCGCTCCCCTTGTGCGGCGGCTCTCTTGGTGGAGGCTGTCGCTCCCTCTCTTTGACATGTGTCACGTGTCGTTGACTGTTTCGCCTTTTGGCCCAGTTGCTGCCTGGGGGCTGACCCCAGCATAGTTTAGAACATTTGCTTCTTGGACATTGGGCCAAATAAGTGTGCGATTTACTAAATTTAGCTGCCAACACACACACGCACACACTTACAGGTAAAACACATACACATACACACACACACATACCTGTTGTGCGCAATTCAAGTGAAACAAATAATGTCCATTGCTGCCAAGGCTTTTTCCTCCCAACAGCTGCAACTCTTTGTTTTCATATTTGATAGACGCACATACGTATGTATATCTATATAGCATATAATAATCACTTTCTTCAGTTTTGTCAGCGTTTTTCCGGCTTTTCTTGCGTATTCTGTGCGCTCAGTCGAATTCTCTTAAAGAAAACCTCTCTTAACTTGTGACGTTCGTTCTCTCGCTCTCGCTCTCTGTTGCGTTTTACTATTTCTGATCGTGCGCCAAGTTTTTTTTCGGTTTTCGAATAAAACATTTCAATACTTTGCTTGGCTCGCACAGTTGAGTTTTATACGGCTAACGTAACGGATCAATAGCCACTGCAACAGCAACAGAAACAATTTTAACAACCACAAATTCAAATTAATTTATTATTTTAAAGTAAATCACAAATAAATACGGACGAGTGCTTTGATTTAACCTAACCACAAGCGTCTGTCAAATGTGTCAAAAGATATTTGCAATATTCGCTATCAGTTTACCAGAGACCTGAGATCATCTGAAACTCTAGACTCAAGACTCGAGACTCTTGAGAGTCGCCACAAGTGGGGGCAAGTTGTATATGTGTGTTGCCAGTTGTTGGTCTTCAATTGAACGAACGTCTTGTTCCTTCCATATTTGGAGTATTGCGCACAAATTTCGTTTTTTATTTCATTTTTGTTTTGGACATTTCAAGTTTTTGAGTTTTGATCTCTATATATGGTCAAATATTTTGATCAGTTTTTAATTTGATTGCGTTCGTGCGCGTGTTAAAGGTTAAAGTTGAAAAACTATTGCATTGAAGCAACTATTTAACAAACATTTACAATTTGCACACAAAATTATTGCTTTAAAAGTTTCTTAGAGGAGCTCTTTATTTAATATAAAAGAATTATTCAATTCTAATATTATTTATTGACTTTATTAGTCTGTTAATTGAGCAATTCAAATATTTTCTTTCAATATTTCATTTAAGTCTTTTTGAAAACAATTTTATTATTTACAAATCATTTCATAATCCCATAGAACGTGCCCCCTGATCTTGGCATCAATTTGTTTCAGTGCCGTGAAATGTTTTTTTGTCAAGAATCTTTTATCTGCCGTATTAGCCAAGTTAAATTGTAGAATTACTACAAAAATGTAAAAAGTCTGGTCGTAAAAACACAAACTTTTCCATATTGTTGCAATAGGTCGTAAAATAATTTTGTGTCTGGCATCGAAGCTTCATTCATGGACAGAAACTAAATTAGCTTGAGATAGCTCGATATATATGAGGAAACAGCAGCCGAGTCATAAATTAAATGCACTCGACATTTTGATTAAATGAAACGTCGTTGTACCCTGTGATATAAATGTGGTAGGGCATGCTGTGTGTGCTAAAGTTTAGACAAAGAAAACTTTTGAAAATCAAATTCAAGCATTATAGATAATTTTCGAAAGCATTTATATCGTAGACTGTCATTGGAATATCTTTTTACAGGGTATTTATCAGTTGCTGATAGCTTCATCAGCTAGTTAGCCTGCTGTTTCTCACGTCTGCTTCACTCCCGCGTGGGTGAAGCATCAACTTAAGAATTAACACCGCACAGTAAATAAACAGAAAACGCCAAGGCGTCTCCTGCTCATAGATTAATGCCTTCTTTTGTATGTCTTTTCAATATTATTATAAAACTTATGTAGGAACAAACACAGCAGACCTCCCTAAACATAACCAAACACACATACTCACACACATACACACACCTTGGGGAAACGTTTTTCTACCGCATTGCGGCAAATTTAAAACAGAATGTCAAAATTTATGTCTTGACGTCATTTTGTTGATCGATGGAGAATGGGAGGGGATTGAAGTGCTGGCGGTTGGGTTTTCCACATGTCAATATTGCGTTTTCCTTTTCGAATTCAAAGATCGTTTCACTTTATACAGCGAAAATTTGTTTGTTTTTCCACTTTTGTTTATGCCAAAAGAAGAAGAAAGAAAATGAAATTCACGAACATTTCGTACGCTACTTAATACAGAAATTGTACAAATTTCTAAATGGAAAATTTTCAATTGCAAAAGTTCTGTGGATCCGCTGTGCTCTCTGCTCTGGCAATCTGTTTGTGAAGCGTAATTGCAATCTAGCGGTGTCGATTGATAAATGAGTCTCTGCGGGCTATTAAGCATATACTAAAGACCGATTTCTTTATAGCCAGCCTCTGTGCATAGATTGAGAGGGAATTAGTTAGCTAATAGTGCACGTCATGTCCTTTCGCTCGAGATCGCGCACTCAGGCGCCGCTGACCAGCCGACGGCGCTCGCTCTCCTCCAGCTCTCGAATGGGAGCCTCGGGTGTGGGTGGCAGCAGCTCCTCCTCGGCTGGCGGCTACAACTACAATGGCAGCAGCTACAATTCTCGACCCCTGAGCACCGGCTACTATCCGAGCAGCAGTACTACAGGCAGCAATGGCAGCTACCAGAGCCCCTACACAAGCATCTATAGCTCCCGCGAAAGCCTTTACGGAGGTGGCGGGGGCAGTGGTGCGACTGGGCGTGGCTCGTCGGGCAGTTACTATACAAATGGTAATGGGAGCAGCAATCGTTATGATTACATCAAATATCATCAGGCTTATCAGCCGCCGTCAGGCAGCTGCTCATCCGCTTCTACATGCTCATCCGGAGGCAGCGCCTCCACCGCCAACTCGAACTCAACTAAAAGCAATCATAGAAACGGCAGCTACTACCAACTGCACCAGTTGCAGGCTTCTTCAGGCAATAACCAGAATCACTACCACATCGTAATTAGCAAGCATAACGGCAATAGCTATGGCAAATCTAAAGCGTCTGCTCTTTCCAACTCCACTTGCCCCACTTCCAACTCGTCCACTGGCTGCTCGAATGCCACAGCCGGCGGCGGTGGCTATGAGAGTTCGCGTTATGGCTATCCCAGCGCCTCAACATCCAGCTATGGCAGCGATCATCGTTATGTCAGCCCCTACTCCAGCAGCTATGACAATGGCGTGACCACCGCCTCGCTCAGCTTTAAGTCACCTGGCCTGAGTTCCTCCAACTCGTTCAAGGGCTCGGCCAGTGCAAGGCTGCTGAAGACCAAGTCCTTGTCCACATCCAACAGCAGCCTCAACACGGGCAGCAGCACACCCACTAGCGCGGGTGCTACGGTGGCAGCGATTGCAGCCACGCGCAGCAACTCGCTGCGGGAGCAGGAGCGCAAGTCCCGCAATCGCACACGATCCCGCAGTGCGGCCCAGCGTTCGATCAGTGCCTCATCGGAGAAGAGCGAGGGCTATGAAGTAAGCAATTAGGTGAAATGTTCTTGAATGTTGTTGCAGGTGGTAAAACTATTGATTATTGCTAGTTAGTACTATATCTAAGTCTATTTAGCAAAGATTCAATTCACTAATTTTTTTATTTTTGCTTTACAGAGCGGCAGCGAACGCACCTCACGCTCTCGCACTGGAAGCACGGCGACAGCGAGCACCGGCAGCGACTCAAAGAGTTCCAGCAACAGCGACAAAGCGGAGAACGGCGATGGCATCGATTATAAGGCGCTCTATGAAGCGGCCAAGTGAGTATTACGAGCAGGAGTAGTTAGAGCAAGCAATACGGATAGACGTATATAGAATTAGTGGAGAGTAGGGCTTGGGAAATGATTGTATGTGTTAGTCGTCGTTCTGTAGGACTGAAGGAAACCCATCTCTGAGTCTGCTAGAGCAATGTTATAGAAAGAGCAGAGAGCAATTCGGATCTAGTTCAGAAATAGCTGGAACATGTAGTCACTACTGAAAGAGTCATGGAAATGTTTTGTCTTTTATTATCAGTTCATGTCGTAATACATATGGAGGATGTCTTAGATGTTCGTTAATTTGCAATCTGTGACTCCATTCTACACTCTCTTTATACATATAACTCATCTCTCTATCTCTTATCTCGTCTTTAGATTGGAGAACGACAAGCTCAAGCAACTGCTCAAGCAAAAGGATGAAGAAGCGGTGCAGACGCGTGCAACGCTCGAGCGCTTTGCCAATGCCGTAAGTAAAATGCCCACTAACATGCCACGCCCACTACTAGAACAACAACAACTACTCAATAAATGAAATACGAGTCAGTATATTGTGAAAACAGCAAACAGCAAATACCAATCAAAATACAAAGAAAAACTCTCAGCAGTAACAAAGAAAACAACGCACAAACAAACCACAGCTCAATTTCCGTCTAACTCTATATGCTGCCCGTCTGTTGGGGCCCAGCTGTGATCTCTTTCGCTCTTTTGCTATCACACACACACACACACACATACACAGAGACACACACATTCACACAATGAAATTTTTCGTATACACTCTCCTCTTCCATCAACCCAGCAAAATATTACTGAGTTGCTTTAGGACATGGCTCAGATCAAAATTTTTGCTTGCTTGCCGCTCGCGCTCTGTATCTTTCGCTCTCGCTCTCTATCCAAATGTTAAACAACACTACAACTGAACAACAGTAACAGTAACAGTATGACACGATACCGTTATCCCATATGCTTTAGTATATTGATATGCAAGACCAAACGCCAAAATTTGTTCCATTTCCACATTCGCAGACCACTAAAAACTCGCTCTCTGAGATTGAGAAACGTGAGAGAAGAGCTATGGAACGCAAGGTTTCCGAATTGGAAGAAGAGCTCAAGGTAATTACAAATGTGTTCCAAATCTAAAACATTCCCCAACGCCCACCCACCGATAACAGTTAACAACGTCTCCTGCCTGAATGCTGTTTGTAATTTGATTTGATTTCAGTTCTGTTTTGTTTTGTTAATGGTATCCCAGGCATCGCAACCCGTTTCGCTAGATGCCATCCATTGCGGGACTGTTTTGATTTCTGATTTCTGCTTTAGTTTTATAATTTGGCCGACAAAGTTTTATAGTTTTATATATTTATTTATTTTGTTTATCCTCACATCTGCCGCATGTTGAACGAGTTGGCTAATGCGGCCCTCTTCTGATCTCCCTTGCTTATATTTTTGATCCCCCATCTAACTGTTAATTTCCCACTGCACCAACCTTAACACTATTTATAAAGCAATTCTTTTATAGCCGCACTCCGTTTCGAATTCCCCCGACCATTCGTTTCGCACCCCGTTTAAAGACGTCCCGATCGTACAGATCGCATATGTATATTTTCATTATCTCTCGCTTTATGATTTTGGCCACCTTTGCAATTACGATGGCACCGTTGCGATTGTTTATAATTTTATTTATTATTTGTACTAGTGTTAGAGCTGCACATAAGCTGCTGCCTTGATTAATTATTTGTTTTTCTTGAACCACCCAATCGATATCCAAAACAACAATCATCTGTACAATATCATCCGCATACATGTATCACCAAAACATCTCATTGTGTGTTTTGTTTTCGTAGAACAACAAAACTATTCATCCATTTCTCATTGTCTGTCTCATTGTTTCATATGTCCATATTGTCGCTATCTCATTCTCATTCTCATGCTCACTCACTCTCTTTGTCGTCACATTGTCAGCCATTTGTTGTTATGATTTGGTCACACACAATCCATGCGTTATACGTTTACCGTTATACGTTTACGTTTTACGTTACTCATTTGGCGTGCTCTTATATTTTTTGGCACGCCATTCTCTTTAATATTAACGCAATGCGCTCATTTCAGAAAAATACGCTCACTCAAATTTTGTTTTTCTTTTTTCTCTCTTCCCACGCGCGCCTCATCCATCGAATCGAAACGAAACGAAACGAAATATATTGAAAACAAACAAACAAAAAAAAAAAAAAATCAAAAACACATACGAATAATTCATTTTTATATATTTATACAACAAACGTACCACAAATGTTGTGTGTATCACTCTCTGTTCTTCTTCTTCTACTCGCTATTGTGTCGTTTTAGCTCTTACAGAAGCTAAAGACTGAGAACGACCGACTGCGTGCCGAGAATCGTGCCCTCACGCGTGTCGTCTCTAAGTTGACAACATCGGCCCAAAGTCAGCTGGCCAAAAGCAAATAGGCAACAGTTAACAGTTCACAGTTTACAGTTTACAGTTACTTAGCCCAGACCACAGCAAAGAAATTCAAATACATGCATACATACATATAACTAAATAAATATTAGAAAACAGCTAAATCAAATATCGTAATCGCAATCTCAATCGTCATCGTTATCGTTTCTATATATGCATACATCAATATGTTCTAAACAGCAGTACACCTAGAATAGTTAAAATTATATATCTAAAAGATACTCGGACACCACCATTTGATGTGCTAGCTAGCGATCAACTAATCAAATGAAAAATTTATTAGATTTTACTATTATTATTATTAAATAAAAATATTATTAAAGAAATGATTTGCATTGTTATATTGAGAACAACGTGTAACAATAATTGAATGTATTCTAGTTTTAAAATTAAGTTTACAACACTTTTTTGCGAGGGGCGACTGAGCACTTTTGCATAATCTGGCCTAAAGCTCAATCGATATGATACTATATATACCTACATATATACAACACTAATACACTCTAGCTAATGTATTTGTTAATTGAAGCCACTCAGTAAAGATATCGCTACAGCATATACATACATATATCATAGCACATACATATATATTCACAAAATATCGCATATACTCGTAATCAAAATCATCGCAACTTCAAGGAGTATTGCCAAAAAGCTCAACCAAGGCTGACCAACAACAACAACAACAACTCTACTACAACAGCAACAACAACAATATTAAAGGGTCGCACCACCATCAGCACAGATCTAGTATCTTTTCTTATATGCAATGAGCTTAACGGTAATTGATCCACACTTGCACTGGGAAGAAAACCTGCATCATATATATGAGCTGGCTGTTGTTTTGTTGTTGTATAATACCAATAATAAAAAAATATATATATCTATATGAAAACAAATAGCTAAACTAAATTTTCTAAGCCAAACTAGTTATAATATTGTTTTGTGTGGGGAGTGTTTCAAACGTTGTTATGTTTTCAAAATTCTGCTCCTATTGTCATACATATAGATTATTGGATTACTTAACAATTTTGAAACACTCGGCTGTATATACATACATATATATACCTACTTTATTGTGTAACTATACTTACTTTACTCCATGACAAAATTGTTCCCTTGTTGTTAATATTGTTAAAATGTTTTTGCCAAACAAATTTTATATACTCATGTGTCTGTGTGTGTATTATCTCATCTATCTATATCTATTTAACAGTTATATCAGAGTTACGAAAATAAAAGTTTGACCATTTGTAATTCCTTGCAAAAGGCTGTTTATTGTTTGTTGTCCTTCTCTGTGCATATATCCACCTTTGTCAGTTAGATAAAAATGCGTTTCTTTGTTCTACATTCGACAACAGGAAGCAAGCGTCCATATCGTACATGTGCCTCAAACATATATAGAGCATCTATAAGTTTTTAATCTTAAGTCTGATTCGTTTTCTTGGTCGGGTTGTTGTGCATGTTGCTGTTTGTTTTCGTAGGGCGTTCAGTTCCAAAGCAATGAGGTTCAAGATATAGATGTAGATATTGATATACATATACGAATATGTATATATCTATATCTAAATGGAGTTATGTTAAACTAATGTTTGTTTGTTGTTCTTGTTGTTGCTGAGTTGCTTTCAACTAAATCGCATGATATATATTTTATATATTTTTTTCTTTTATAGAGAAGCCATCTAATATACATATGCCCCCTCAATTCTATTCTTTCAATGTGCTGTTGAGCTCCTTATTTTTTGTATTATTTATAATTCTTTTCACTAATTTTGTTCAATTTTCTTTTACTTTCGCTGCACTTTCCACCAATCCAAATCCAGCAACTCGATGCCTACAAATCGGACAACGATCGCCTAAAGGAGGAGAACGCAGCGTTGATTAGAGTAATTAGTAAATTAAGTAAATGAAATTATGTCTTAACTTAAATGTACTCCAATCAAGAATAACAAAAAGAAAGAAAAAAGAAAAACAAAAACTGATCAACAACGTCAACAAAAAGCAAATTCAACAAAATTGATATAAAAAGCAAAGAAGAAAAGTTCTATTTAATATTATTATAATTATTATGATTATTATATTTTGTGTGTTAAGGCATTTAAGAGTTGGAAACCATGTTTCATAAATCGTTGAAAATTGTTTGTTTTCTTTTCTTTTTTTTTTAAACCCTTTGTCTCTCTTCCAAAATGAATATTATATATAATATATAAAGAAGTTGATGAATGGAGCGTATATTTGATTTCTATATATGTATACAAGAAACAAAATAGTGAAAATTATAAACATTAAAAAGAAAAGGAAAAAAAAGTTAATTATAGATTATAGATGTTGTATAACATTTAATTTCAAACAAAAAGAAAAATCTTTACGATAAAACTGAGAAACATATTCATCAAATGAGCCCCTAGTTACAGATTAGTTTAACTACATACATATTGCATACATATAAAAATATATATTTTTCATATATACATATAAATTATATATACACACACACCATACACACATACATACATATACAAAAAGAAAAAACTCATACAGCTAAAAAGTAAGAAGATAAATTGTTTGTGAGAAATGTTTTTGAAAGCAGCCCACGCAATGTCACCGTAATTAATTTATTAAAGCTGTAATTGTTTATAAAAAAGAAGAAGGAAAGTGACGAAAACTTAACTCATTTAGCTATAAATTACAAATTTTGTAAACAATCAGTGGATATTGATATGAGAGTTATGCATATGCAACAATACAAGAAATATATGTATGTATATATATCTCGAATGTCTTATATATATATATGTATGTAAACCATGGCGCTACAAGTTGTATATATCGATATATATATATATATATATATATATACTCCTAAATGTATGCTACAGAACGTTGCATGTGCATATAAAATCTTGATTTAAATCATTATGTTAATTTTAAGTTGTTCACTTTTTGGAAACGTATTATATATTGTCGTACTATACTTATTTGAATTTCGCCTATATATGATTGAAAATTCGTTTAAGAGATTTTTGTGTTACTCGTGATGAAACGACAAAGCAAACAAACTGATAAAAAGAAAACAAATAAGTGAATTGTGTAATATGTAAAATTGTGAGAAAAAAATATTCAAATATGAAACTTAATAAATGTGATCGCAAAGTAGATGAAAAGTCTTTTTCATTGTTAATGATTTGATAATCAAAGTATAAGCTGTGATTTGTTACAGATATGGCTGAACTTGTTTATAGATATAAGACTATATTCGTTTGTTGACATGAGTTATAGGGAAAATTGTATAGAAAAGAAACGAGCTATAACCGCTTGAACTATTGAGTAAATATTGTTAGATGAATAGTCTGTGATCATTTCTACCTGTCGAAAATATTTATTATGTGATATGCAGTCGACTTCTCAAACTTTTTGCATAAAGATAAATCTCGAATAGATAAGAAAAGCACAATCAAGTCTAACTAGCTTTGCCATTTATCTACTGCCATCAATCTACATAAATTATTATAATATTTGATTACTTAAAAAAATTCAGATATATCTATTATTGGCCACATTTAGTTGCGCCAAGTGAAGCGAAATGATGCATGAGAATATTTGCTGTACTTATTGAAGCAATGACATCAATGGACGGATTTGAACAATTATTTTGCGATTATTTGAGATATTTTAAATAATGATGATGAACAGATGCAGAGTCCAACAAAAAAAAAAGAAGTTATTAGTCAAGAACAAGAGTCAACTACCTTTATCTAAATAATCTTCTGCATAGCATAGCACGTGTAGTAAGCATATTATGAGACGCTGACGTACTGCCAAATATTAAGTTGACTTTAGTCTCTGAACAGTATACAGTTTTGGGCAGAGCTATAGGCTACAAGAGGGGTTAATGGAAATGGCCTTTGATATGGGCTATTAAGAAATCAACGTATAGCATTGTAAGTGTAACTAAAATGTACTAATTGTAATGGATACTAACTGAATTTTATAGCGTAAAAGTATATACTATATATAAATGCTGACATCGGTATCTCTGTCTATGTATAATTATAGCTGACGACGAATTTATGTTCTTATTATTATTCCTCAAATAATGTTTAGACTTAAGCACGCACTGCCTGTGTTCAGTGGGGGCTTATTGATAATTTGGCCTCTGATGTCTAACCTGGTTAAAAATATAAAACGTAAAACGATAGAGCGCACGTCATCGTAGACCAGGAATAGAAGCAGGAGTAGCTATATTTAAAGCACTCGCACTCGTTTGGCCCACGGTGCGTTTCGGCTGCTCAGACGCCCGTCCAAATGTCACTCGACTCGAATGTGTGCGTCGCCAGCTGCTCAAAAGCCGATTGAGTGGAAGTGCGTTGAGCGCGGCTTAAATAAGTTTTCAGTTAGCCAAAAAGCGTCAGTTTCGCTCAAAGCGTCTCCACGTTCACAACGTTTGTCGTCGTCGTCGGCTGGGCCAACAAATAGAAAAAACAAAAGAAAAAAAAAAACAACTTTAATTTATTTAACCTGGCCCATTGCAACGCCGCGGCGCACAAGTAAACCATATTTATATAAGTTTTTGGCGAAGTTGTGAAATTAAAGTGTTTTAGCCAAAAACGCGCAAGCCAATCAGTTTGAGACGGATTTCTAAAAGTGAGTTCATGTTGCATCACTTACATAATAGGGGAAAGGATATGGACAAGAAAAATACTCACACCTACACATACAAGAGAAAAATACACGCAAATACGAAGCCAAATCGAAGCCGAAGAAAAACTTTCGCTTTCACCGAGGCACCACATGGCTTGAGCTTTTCTCAAGCTTCAGTCGAGTCAGTTTTATTTTTATTTTTTTCGACTACTATGCTGCGACATCTGTGCGGATCAGATCAAATATCAAACTGAAGTTCTGGGCAATTATTAGACCTGTTCTTGGCTTTCACTTTCAGTCTGGTTTCACGAAATTTCGTCAAGTGTATTTATTAATCGCTTATGTAATTTTGTATTTCTGCATATCTGCGATCTGGTATTGGCCAATAGCGGCGGTGCGATTGCTCAACCGACAAGTCAATTAAAATTACGCGCTAGTTGGTAATACGCTATACGTTAACATTTTGAATGTTAAGCCAAAGGCCCGTGCGGCAAGGCCAACGCCATTAAAAAAAGTAAATAAAGCGTACGGACACAGAGTCTATGCAATCAGCGTATATGTGTCTTTTCAGTTATGAATACCCATATGTATATAGATACAATTGTGTGTGTACATAGACATACCTCATGTTCATTGATATTCAGCGGCGATCACAGTTTAGCAACTGCAGTAACGGTCACACTATTGTGACCTCGCTGTGCGCACACCATTCGCATACAGACCCCCAAAAGAAGAGTCGGCAAACATTCGACATTTCATATACAATGTGCCTTGGGGGTTTTTATATAGAGTTCCCAATCAATAAATGTTATGAATTCGTACGTACAGTCGAACGTGTTGAGACTTGACAATTAACACTTTCAGCTAATGATTTGTGTATTTTCTAATGATGGCGATTCATTCAGTTGCATTCTAATGATCGAGAGATTACATACTCGCCCCTTACAGCCACTTGTAGAATTAGTATTCATGTTAAAAGGTTTCCACTTCAATGACAAAGTGTTAAATATTAGTTTAGCTGCAGTAGATTTCTTAAGTGGGAGGCTTAATGTGAATGTACATCGATATCCGGCATATGCGATTCGAGCTAAGTTTGAGTGAGTTGTAAACCTGGAATTGAAAGCTTTGGCACAGCCAGAAACTCGTTTCGAGTGTCTTCCGCTCTTGCACTCTCGCTCTCCCTGTCTCACTCACTCGCTCGCTCACTCATCTTTTTGGCTGCTGGCAGTTTGTTGCTGTACTTGAGTTTTGTCAGATTTGATGTTATGATGTAACCGCGAAGCTAATTGGCTGAGCGGATGCAGAGAAAGAGCGAACAAAAGAAAACACAAATTGCACGTCGCGAAGCTCTGCTTGAAGAGTTCGCTCTCCTTCTCTTTTGCTGTTGCTGCTGCTGCTGTCTCCTGCAGCGCATATGGCCATATGACCCAAAAACGTAATCGTCAATAACTACACACACATATAAACACGCCCCTATATACATAGGCATGTAAACTGGGCATAGTCAAAGCAGGGCATGTTACGAATTTCTGTATTTTTTTTTTTTTTTTTTGGCTTTTTCGAGCAGTGTCAAAGCCCCGCACTCTTCCTCTCAGCTCACATTGAAATCTGTGTGAAGGCCATGAAAGTGAAAAAAAAAAACATCAAATAAAACTTGATTTAACGTCAGCCACTGTTATGGCCATCGCTATGGGAGTCTGCTCATAAACAGTTTGTTGACCAAAAACAGTTCGTTTTCTTTCTTTCTGTGCTGCGGCGGGCCAATTAATATGGCCATTAATACTGCGTAGAGGCAATGCTTTATATATCTCAAGTATATAGCTTCAATTGGCCATGCTCAAGTGGCCACTGGCCAATGACAGATACAGTGCCTGCAAGCAGTTGACAACTGCTGCAGGTGATATAATCTTCTGCTGCTACTGCTGCTGCTGCCTTTATCTCTTCGCTGACCTTCGAGCCAAATGGGTTTTTGAGCATATAAAAATTTAAATAAGCGATCGTATGTTGTGCCCGAATCGGTGTTCATATGCAAAACGAACTGTCCCTTCATTTTGGGTCATGGTCAATGGACCGGTAGCTAGACAAAAAGAAGCCAATAGCCAGCAGCCGATCACCCGTGGATGTGGCTCTATCTATGGCCGTGGCTATGGTAATTTCAGCCAGATAGAAATCAGCAGCTCTCTTTTTAATGGATGCTTTGGTTTTTTTTTTTCGATTTGAATTTGCCAACTCTGAAGCTGATCAACTTATGCATATACATAGATGTTTTGACACTAACTAATTCGCGGCAGCTGAACCCACGCAACATTGCTTGCCATAAAACCCAACGCAAACTCACAGCCAAAGCCAATGACCCAAGTTTAAGAGAAAACAAACTTGAATGCAGGTGGGCCTTAATTGTCTCTGTGTACCTATGTCTGTGTGAGTGCTGGTTAATGTAGGTTAGTAAACAGAAGTTACTACCCAAAGTTCGATGAATTTTAACATTTTAGCAACGGCTTCTGTGGCTGACCAAGGCCAACTACACAATTAGTACTATTCGCTGTATACACCGCGTATACGTAATAAATCGTTTTTAGTTTCTTTCTGTATACACTTTAATTGGCTTTCAGCGGGTATAATAAACATACATAATTGTATTTATTCTTGCAGTGCTGGAAACTGAGGTGCGGCAACAACCCAAGCTCAATGGATCCTCATCCAATGACAAGGACTTTGATCCGTATGTTTGCTCTCTGAGCGCTGACTTGAAGGCGGTGGCCTGGGAAGAGCTGCACGAGGATGAGAATATACGGCGACAGGCCTTGGCTCAGTTCCGCGAGTGGATTGCCAAGCATCCGCACATCAAGAAGTGCCGCACTGATGCGATCTTCCTGCTGCGTTTTCTGCGCACCAAGAAATTCTCAGTGCCCGCAGCTTGCGAGATGCTCGAGCGCTATCTGACCATCCGCCAGCTGTATCCCCAATGGTTCCAGAAACTGGACATCAATGACCCGGCCATCAATGAGATCTTCGATGCTGGGTATTTGGTGCCGCTGCCACAGCGCGACTCGACCGGGCGTCAGGTGATCTTCTCCGTGGCCGCCAAGTTCGATCCCTACAAGTTCACATCGGTGCAGATGGCGCGCGTCCACAGCCTGATCTGTGAGTCGCTGCTGGACGAAGAGGACTCGCAGGTGTCGGGCTATGTCTATGTGAACGACGAGAGCGGCATGAACATGGGCTTCGTGAGCCTCTGGTCGCTAACCGATCTGCGCAGCATCATGAAGTGCATTCAGAACTCGACGCCCATGCGCCACAAAGAGACACATTTTGTCAATATACCCCACTATGCCAATCGCATCATTGAGCTGGGCGTGTCCATGCTCAGCGACAAGCTGAAGAAGCGCATCATTGTAAGTCAACTTGATTTCATATACATATATGTATATATTTTTATCAACGCTATTAACCGCTGCTTCTTCGACAGGTGCACAAGAACGTGGACGCATTGAAAACGAAGATGGATCCCGCCATTTTGCCCAAGGAATACGGCGGCACTGTTCCCATTGCTGACATGATACGCGAGTTCAAGGCGAAGCTGCTGCAGCGCCGCGCTGCCATTCTCGCCTTGGATGACATGCACATCGAGATCACCAAGGAGGCGGCCAACTTTGCGGGCAACGACGTGGGCGACATTGATGCCGGTGTCGTGGGTAGCTTTAGGAAACTGGAGGTGGACTAGTTTTAATGTCCAGTTGGGCTTTAGATTAGGCTAGGCTAGGTCAGAATACCATTGAGACATTTGACAACACACACACACACACACATACACAGTCGAAAGGCAATCAAAATTAATTCGCCTTTTGGCAGCATAAATCCTAAATTATAAATATACAATTATTTACGGCCGGGACTGCAGCATCAAATTTGGCACAGATCTAGACAGGTACCGGAATCTGAAGTTGTAGTTAATAGTTGTTTCTAGTTATATACACATACACACACACATACACATATACACATACATATTCATGCACACCTATTGTGTGCATGTATGCTATTTAAATATATTTACCTTGTTCAAATCACTGCCTTGGTTCTTTCTATTGTTTGCCATGAAGAATTCGTGTTTATTTCAGATTGCAGACGTTGCTCCAAGAGGTATGTAAACAGACGTTTAGATTCCTAGAATATTTACAACTGGCAATTTTATTGTATTAATCTGACAAGAAATTCATTAGCATGGAAAGAAATTTAAACGAATTTTGGACAAATGATTAATATGCAGTGAGAGTCCAGTCAAACCTGAGAGTCTAAGTGCAATTGCAAAAGTTTTGACCAACTTTTGTTGTGTGAAACATTAGCCGCATATTAAGTATTGACTTATAACTTCTGTTTAAAATTTATTTATTAATATTTAGAAAGAAATTCAAAAGTTTTCTATATTTAATTTTAATGATAAACCAACTCAAGCTCAAATTAGGGTCAGTGGAAGTTGAAAGTTTTATCAAGAATTTTGATAAAAAAAACTTAAAATATTTTATAGCTCAACTTAAATACCTAATCAAATAAACGTCAATCTAATCAAAATTTATATGTACCTATTAAAAACATTCTGTTAGTCTAGATATATAATTCTGAAATATGGACTATCATTTTTCTAGATGTGGCATATTTATAGTTGATGTTTTTGGCAAACATTTTGGCAAAAAAATTCCTAAATACTTAAAATCAATATATATAATGAATGATTCATTCAATAAATTAATGTTTTTTTTTTTTTTGCAACAATATGTAGGAACAAATGGGCATTTAGGTTAAAATATAAATTTCTGTACCACAAAAGAGATTCTCTAAAAATTATAGAAACTTGAACATAAAACCAAATTATAAATGGTTAAACTATTTAATGTAGATCGCGTAAAAGCCATTGTTGTTGAATGTCTAGAGAGAGCTGAGATCTCGACGACCCAGAACTTGTTGAATCCATTGTAGCGCATTAGAGAGTCGCACAAGCTCAGCCGCTGAGAACTTTTGTTGTGCCCATAATTGTTGTTGCAATGCGATAACGGTGACACAAACGACGACGACGACGGTGAGAGAATCTTATTGCATTTTTGAGCAAGAAAGCAACGACAATCAAAGCTCGAGGTACGAAAGCGTAAAGTTCACGTATCTGTGTGTGTGTGCTTAAGTATGCTTGCTTGTACTCAATGTTTATATGAGAGAATGTGTGCGAGTGTACAAAGTGGCGAGAATGTGTGTTGGCATTATGATTGTGTATGGTTTATTATTATGACCGCATACGAAATAATTTCCAAGTTTACATTTCAGTTGAGCGTTGGATCAGCTGGAGAACGGAGAACAGAGAACGCGAGCACTGAGCACTGAGCAGCGATCGCGGAGTGGCTAGCGTTGATCGTTGATCATCTCGAGTTGTTAATTGTTGCGCTTTGTGACCGTGCTAAATGTTTCGCTTTGTGGCCCGGGCTTAGGCATGTCGACATCAGCTGCCGCCGCCAGTGGTTGAGCAATTGCAGAACATAGACCGACACAGTTATTCTACGTATATAAATAGTCCGACAAACGAGGTCTTCTTTAAACTCTGTCTTTGACTTTCTCGCTGCTACACAGTATTGACAATTGTATTGATAAAGTGTAAGTGCGACAAGCGCCACGTGCGAAACGTTCTGGCGGCGTACGGGATGTATGCGCAATATTAATAATGTTAGTCATCAGCTGTGCGTGAGTGTGTCTGTGTGCCTGTAATTTATTAAGGGGTCAACGACTTTTGGCCAAAATCATCATCAGCTAATAAACAGCTCAGATTCTGAAGATAATACCCGTATGCATATTGTATTCACTTGTATACATATGTAAATGTGTGTGCTTTCGTTACACATGTGTGCATGTAAGCTGAACAATCTGCCAGTTGCATGTCAGCAGCTAATTCGCTACTGGGCACTTGCACGGCACGAGCAGCTGCTCTCTGAGCACTGAAAGAGAGCGCTGGCGCTAAGAGACTGTGAGCATTTGGAGCGAGGCGAAAGCTTTGCCGCGAACAGCTGTTTGAGTGTGAGCTTATAAAAACGTAGCTTTCAACTGGCTTGCGCTCGGAGCATGTGATAAGTGGAAGGCGCACTGGAAGCACACGCACACATACATACATATATGCAACTGCTTCAGTTACAATTGAGAGTGTGGGAGAGACAGAGAGCGCGTATGTGGCAATTGAGCATGGGCGGTCGAAGTGGCGTTGGCGGCTCGCGTTTCGTGTTTAGCGTTTATCAATACGGAGTACGAGTCGTAGATAAGAACTCTGAAATCATTTATATAAATTGAATTATCACCTCTTCCTTTCACACATTCGTATGGAAAAAGCACAGAAGACAGCAGTGCAGTGCAGTCGAGCGGCGACGTTAACTGGAACAACATGAACAGATTGCGAACTCTGCTGCCGGGACAGCATGCCAAAGACACAGCGCGCAATTCGGTCGCCCTGGAACCGGAGATTGGCTTCCAGATAACCATTGAGACGCACGACCCAAAGGAGGGCAGTCAGCAGAGCTTTGCCGCCTCAAACGGTACGGCGGGAGTGCCCGAGTTGAATGTGCACCTGATTGCGGCGCGACACCTGCCTTCCCTATTTGGCTTCAAGATCGTTCAGGGCTATCTAATAAAGGTAATTAAAAGCTTTTTGTCTTTAGCCTTCGATTGTGTTTGTTTATTTAGAGTGGGAATGAAAACCAGTCTGAAAAAAAAATACTATATAAATATTTTATATATATAGACTCCATAAAATTGATCGCATTTTCGATTTCTTGCAGGTTAAACTGTTTCCCGGCACAAAGCGCTTGGATAGCAGCGTTCAGACCAACACATGGCCCAAGTTCAATGAAAATTTCAAGTTTCCTCTAGTGCCAGACATTAAGTAGGTATCTTGAGATGGCATCAGAATCTCATCTACTAAGATCTCTTCTCTGCCAATAGACCATCGCTGAAGCATGGCTCCGCCTTCTCCTCCAGACGTCAGGTGCAGAGACGCGCGAGTGGCGACACTTCCGCACCTGATGAGCTTTTCGCCGGCCAATTTGTGGTGTTTACTGTATATGCTCTACTGGAGCTGCCTGCCGCCGTAAGTCAACAGTTGCTGTTGTTCTTTTTCGTCTAATTTGTATCTATGTAGGTTAAATAAATAATGCCTTTCAGAGCTTCAATCGATTCAACAAGACCTATCGCTCCCTAAAAGATAAGAGCTCCACTTTCGTGCAGCGGCTCTCCTCCGGCGAAGTCCAGACTGAAAATGGGTCAGCGCAAAAGAATGGAAAGAGCAAGAAGACAACAGAAAATCCTAGGGATGCCATGCCACCGTTAACAATAAGTGAATCACGCAGAAATATAGGTATGTATATAGATAGTATTTATAATAGAAGTTAATATGACTAATATTAAGTTAAGCTAGTTAATATGACTAATATTTTCAAATATTTAATTTGATTATGGTGTACTGATATACATGTTTCCATTACTGTTTATATTTCCATATGTAATTTGTTTTAGGCTCCGTCACTTGCTATCTGGAGCCGAAGCTGTTTAAGCGCAATTCTCGCACCGGCTGCTACTCGACTGAGGAGCTCTGGCTGCCCATTAAAGATATAACCACAACCGTTTCAAAAACAACGCCGAGCAACAACAACAACAATAGCAGCAGCAGCAGCAACAACGTAAGCTATCAAAACAAACAAGTTGACAGGCAGATTTGACCAAGACTTGACTTAACTTTATATGTTTATAAATATTGTACATATGTACATATGTACATGTAGATGGCTGCCGGGTGTCGAGCGCATAACTTCATAAGTTAGACGAGCATAAAAATTAAATTATGTGCTTTTAATGTGGTCTAGGGAAAGTTGGCCAAAAGTAAATTGCGATGACTGCGTAACAGACAAGACAAACATATGCAGAGGCAACGAAAGCAGAGACTGACCCTTGACTCACTGCTATTTGTTTTTGTTTTAACAGCTCACGAATGCGCCCAAGGGCGTGGTGGAGCTGGCGCTGGAGGTGCGCGATCTCAGCGAGACCGAAGGTACGGTCCCCAGTTCGCAGCCCACGGAGACGAAGGACATTCCAGTGGCGGCAGGTGCCAACAATTGGCAGCGCATGACAGCCGAGGTGAAGCGTAAGATGGGCATCAGCAATGTGGCCAATGGTGCGGGTGGTCCACTCATGCTCCGGGTAACGACGTCGCGCATGCGCTGCTCCAACAAGGTCAAGGATGAGCTGGAGGCAACTGCCGGTGGCGGTGTCTATGTGAAGACCACCGTGTTCGAGCACGGCATCTATGTAGATGCGTGGAAGTCGCCCGTGTTCTTCCCATCGCTATCCACGAAATGGGACGGCTCTGGCGGCGATGAGGCGACCATTTGTGTGCCATTGCGCAGCCTGGATCAGCTGGAGAACATTGTGATACGCATTACGCTGGCGACGAAGCTGAAAATGGCCAAGAAACTGGTGCTGGGCACCGTTCTAGTCAGCGGCGCTGACAACGCCTCCGAGTCGGGCATGGAGCAGCTGCGTCTGCTGCGCGATTCGCCGCTCAATGAGCGCGTGGCCACGTGGCACTGTTACCACTAGCTAAGCTATCCAATTTTAAGAATAGTTCCAATTCGCAGTTTGTGTTTAAGTACATACATATATGATTAAATTTATATGCTCAAGTTTGTTTTTTATTGTTATTAAAATAGTGTTTGGATTCTCCGTTAGCCGCTGGTTTATGACCATGGCCATATTTAGGGACTGGGCACGGAACCAGGTCGACGCTCTAAGCCATTTCATGCTCAGGGGTTTTCACACTTTTTGCGCAGTATTCCCAAAACCAACGCCGAACGTCTGCGGACCACTGTGCGAGCGCTAAAAACTGCCAGAGTGTGTGTGTGTCTCTCTCGCTGTGTGTGTGTGTGTGCGTGTATGTTGCGAGGAAAATAGTCGCTGGCAGCATCGAACGCAACGTTTGAAGCGCTCGGCGTTGGCGTTCAGTTCTCGAGAAGACGGCGTCGCGATCGGTTGGTTGTTTGTGTGTGTGCGTGCTTTATTTGGGCAGCGAGGCTGAGGCTGAAGCTGTAGCGAGTTGTTGGTCTATATATGAAAATCCAAACCCAATGTAAAAATATAACAAAAAATATTTAAAAAACCACAAAAACAACAACGAAACGTGCAAAAATAGAAAATTTGAAAAAAGTTAAAAAAAAAGTGCGAAAATAAAACCTAAAAAACTTTGCAAATTTTTGGCGGCAGTTTTCGGTGGTTTCTTCAATTGGTTGAGCGCACCCAGTTTGCAGGTATTGGCCAGGTAACCGACAGGTAGCCTTAGCCTCTAATTGATAGGCGCCTTTCGATTGATTAGCATGCAAATAATAAGAATAATAGATCATTAAACGTACGTACGCGCCAACCAACGAAATTGTTCAATTGAATAGCGATCAAAATCGCAGCGACAATATATAAAGATGCGGCCTTAAATAGATGTCGTCATTCCATTTCATTGAGTTGACGGATATATACAGACATATGTGCATATATTTATAAATTTATATAAACATAGAGATATGCGTGTGTGAGTCTGTTTACATACATATGTACATATGTATGTGCTTCCCAGTGCAGCGCCAGTTATGAGTGCATCAACAGTTTCATTCATAATAAAAAACAATATGCAAAATCATACACACACATACATGCACACACATGCGTGCATGCATATTTGAGAGATGTGTGCATTAAGCGCATGTGTTATAAATATGTTGCCTGGGCGCTTATACCAGGGGGTGGCGACGCATTTAATGTGGCATCTTAGCGATTGCAACGACAGCGGCGCCGAATCATGATTTATGGCCAACAACATCCGCTTTATAGACTAACACAGGCATATACATACATATTTATATACAAAGATGTATGCCTAACATAAATATATAAATATTTGTGTTTTGTTTTGTCACCCGAGTCCAGTGCATATTTACGAAAGGAATCGAATAACGATCGAATATAAATGAACTGGAATGCAACTGCAACTACGACTTGACAGTTGCTGAACTTCCGTTAGCTTACTATCAGTTATCCGATTCCGATTAGAATTCGAAATCGGATTCGAATTCAATTTAGGTTTTTCTTTCATCCTTCTATAAACACGCGACTAATAAATAAACTAAAGTCAGCGACTTGACAACTGCTCAACTTCCGTTGTGCCTGCCCATCTGCACATAAGTAGCAGCATGTGCGTGTGTGTGTGTCCACACACACTTATAGTAAGACGAGAACTGCCCACGAGCAGAGCAGCCGCTGCCCACTCGAGACATAAACAACAACAAACCCCCACATACTAAAAAGCCACAGTAGCGGCGATTCGGCTGACTATTTTAGCGTGTTTTATTTTATTTTTCGTAAGCGTCATTAAAATTGCATTTCGTTGAACTGGCGGCCCGCTGTGCCCCCGCAGTCCCGTCTGCAGCTCGTGCATCCATTGGCTGCCACGGGCGGCTGTGCCAGACTTGGCGGCTGCCTCTAGTGCCAGGTGGTGCGGCCAATTCCGATGACTATCGAGCATTTAACTAACGCGCGGCTACTGTTTTTTCTCTCTTGTTTTTATTTTTATATTTTTTTTTTTGGTTTAGCGTAAATTTTCATTCATGAAAAGCTCATTCGAGTAAGAGTGAGCTGCTAGAGTTTCTATGCGACTATCAAATGCACTTATTTATTTTGCAATTTAGAGAATGATTGTGATAATATTCATATAAATAGTTAGGGGGGATGAAAATCGAATAGTAGGGCGTATGAACATGCCAGAAATTTAAAGAAAAATGTTAAGAGACAGACAAACCGATGAAAAGGAAGAGTATATAAAAAATTCATATACAAAAAAAAAAAAAAACATGCATTTCATAAAAGTTTAAAATCAAGTGTAAAACCATAGTTTTATAAATCATACTCAATAGTCGTAGCTACCCTATGCGACCCTTAAGCATAAACAAACCCACTAAAGTCACAACAAGTGGTGTCAACTTTTCCACAATCTCTACATATTTAGTTGTTTTAAGCCCAATGACGACATGTCAAGGAATTTGGCAAATGTTTTTCATTGTTAATCTCGCAAAATTGTAACATTTTAATCCTACTTAGTCTAGGTGGGGTACTCAGAGGTGGGGGCAACAACGTATATCTATAAAATGACGAACGGTTTGTTTACATGACGGCTGCGCATCCGCGTCTGCGTCGACAGCGGTTGCTGCTGCTGCTGCTGCTGCTGTTGCGGGTGATTTGCGGTCGCGCTGCGTTCTAAATTAAGAAGAGCCGTTTTTTATGTGCATAGCTACATACATACATATATAATATATAGTATATATGTATATGTACATACATACATAGACAGACAGATAGGCATGTCGTCAGGTGTTTAAGAATAGTTTTCTAGTGGTTTGTTTTCTGATAATGCTGAATATTCCCCACAAACACACACACACACACACACACATACACCCAGTCACGCATAAAATAATAAAGTGCTGCTCTGTTACTCAACCTTAAATTATGAGATCGCTGCACATACGAGATGGACGAGCTGACAGATACAGAAGCATGTTTGGACCGCCAATTAAAAAATGAACCCGTAAACTACATTCGGTTATTTACGACCCGAGCATTTTCACTCTATAGCGGCATTATTTGATTGCATGAAAATCGCAAAGAAGGGCAGTGAAATTTAAAACAATGGGTTAACGATTAGAGGCAGATACAAATGGAATGGGAATGAGAGAATTTAGGAGTAAGCAACCAATAGGTGAAGAAGAAAAAAAATTAGGAATTATAATCAGAAAAGAAAAGCTGGAACAAGAAAGAGAGATGGGGAAAAGGCAGATTATTATAGAGAATCCAAGTAGTAAAAGGAAAACGATTCAAAGGGCATAAGCTTAGAGATGAGCAAAGAGTTATATTAAGAAGAGAATAGAGTGAGAGAGCAGGCTCTAATAAAATTAAAGAACTAGACAATAAAATATTGAGATAGTCATAGAGAGTAGTGTGACATTAAAATTGTTTCCAGTAGCAGAAATCACTCCATTTTCCCTAATTTGATATTAAAGAGTTTGATTGAAATCCTTGAAAAAGTCATTGATTCCAAGAGTTGCATTATTATTAAAGCTGAAATGGAATTCAAGCGTAAAGAGAGGAAATACTATATGCCTCGTAGGTAGCAGATACTTTTCGTGAATATGATAAATGATAAAGCAGATCTAAACGCCCAGCTACGCTCACATTTCTATTGTTTAACTGGAATATACAATGTGTATATTGCCAGCATCTATTTATCGATTGCACATTGACATATGAATGGCTCGTTCATGGATTTTATGGTCATTATATAGCGGGGAATGGGGATTGTATATGGGAATGGGGCAAAAACCAGAACGGCGAAGCACGACTGTTTTAGCCAGGCAGGCTGGCTGGTTGTCTGTCTGTCTGTCTGTTTGTCCCTAGTGCCATTTGGATGCACGTGTCGCCATAAAGGGCCAAGCGACCCGTTGCCATATACGCGAGCAGCCAAGATTGAGATCAAGTATATGAGTGCATGTGCAGGCAAGATGTGATTGAGCAGGGGCATCTGAAACTCTGAAGCTGAATCTGAATCTGAATTTGGTCAGCATTCGGCATACGGCATTCGGCGTTCAGTATTCAGTATTCAGTATTCAGCATTCACTATTGACGTAAGATCGATTGTACTTGCTTTTATATAAAAACAACAAATATACATTGTTTTTTTTTTTTTTGGCATTTACCAAGTGCTTCTGTTGCCACTTTAAATTCCTCTGTGTAACTCAAAGTTGATTTTAATGGCGAACTTTGTGCTCAGGCCCGGGAATGTTTTTTTTTTTTCTGTGATGTTTTTTTTGTATAAATAATGAATATATGTGTGTTTTTAATTTTTGTTTTCTGTCTGTTTGTAATTACATGTACATGAACATGTAGCTAATTAATTTCACTTTTATTTCATTTTCATTTCATCTGCTGCCCACGCGTTTGATTGCCGCTTCCTAAGGTCTCTTGCAAGTTCAAATCTTTTTGCTTTGTAGTTGCGTCAATCTGCTCTACAAAACAAAATAATATATAGGGAAAAAATCAGAAAAATCAGAAAATAAAATAAATCATTTCGGAATTGTTGCATTGTGCGTAGAGCGACGATTGTCTCTACTTCTGTTGATGTACTTTGTGCGCAAATGAGTCGATTAGTTGAGCCAAATTAAACGAGCTAATTGCCTCTAAAGAGCATTGGCGAATTTCATATCTGACTGCGTTAGATCTACAAATAGATCATTGCGAAAATAGTCCATTGCCCAATCCTTAGCCTAGACAGGGAAATTAGTTTGCAATTCTAATTAAGTATGACTTAACCTTTATATAATTCAATATTAATTTCTTCTATTCACAGCTGGAACACCATTAATCTGCGGGAATGCGCTTAATTTGCAGCTTTATCAAATGGCTGGCGCTGCTGCAGCTGCTGGCTCCCTGTCAGGTGGGTTTGATTTTATAAATGATATACATATATGTACATATAAATGAATGATTGGCCTATCCCACTTGACATGCACACACACACACACACATAATGATGTCAATCGACAACAATTCCCTCGACAATTTGTCGATTGACTGCGACTGTGAATAATTAACAAATCTGTTTAAGCAACAATTATCTATGCCCAAATAAAGCCAAGCCATTGTGACCTTTTTCCACAGTCATTGATATATTAAGCAGTTGACATGACCCTGACAAACGTAACGGTAAACATACAAGTATGCCCTTGAATGATATTTCGAATAGTTCGCATTTCCGCTTGATTGCTCTTGTTAGTGTCACAGTTAGAAAGTTATTTAAGCGCCACAGAATGGCATTCGAATCGCACTAAATATGTCTTAGCTAGGGCTGACTTATAGGTGACACTCAAATGGAATTCCAGGTGCAGCCTTGCCTTGTAGAGCACTCTATATCCATGTAGACTGGCCAATTAAACGAGTTCTTGTAGAAGATTTGTATATAGAAGCGATCTACCGCAGCATTAACGGCTGAGCCAATTTCAATGGTGGCGATGGTGGTGCTGGTGGTGCTGGTGGTGGAGGCGTCTAAACCTATTTTGGATAGGCACGAGACAGGAAGAAGGGATATGCCAGCCGATGCTGGCAAAGTGAAATTGCTGTTATTTTTAGCGATGAGGCAGTGGGGAATGACTTCGAGCTGGAAGCATAACTGCAACAGTCTGAGCAGGCGAGAGCAATGACATCTCAAACGTAATGCAGCCCCTGCATCACACACACATACACATGTATATATTTTTACGCTCTGATTTATCCACGGTGATAAAGTGTGTGTGTGTGTGGTGTAGGGAGCGTTGGCAGACAGATTGAAATGTTGGCGACTCTTTTCGATGTTTGATTTTGGAGCCGGCTTTCGCTAATTTGTCTTTGTCCATTCGTTTCTTGACAGAGTGGACACGTGCAGGAGGCGAAGCGTCACCTACGCGCCGAGTTGGCCGACGTCTTGGGCCATCCCAGCTACCAGGGCAGCCATTGGCACAGTGGGCATCGGGTGCACAGGCTGCGCATGCCACACGCCCATCAGAGATGGACTGGCCGACGGCGCTCGATCAATCATCATCATCCCTTCAGCCGCTGGTCACAGTGGACAATGTGCGACGAGGATTGCATCAGGCGGCGCGAACGCTTCTGCAAGGCCAAGCGAAAATGTGGACACACGAAGCATGTAGAGCAGCACAAGTGCTTGCAGTGAGTGCTAATTGTGGCTGATGGAGAGTTAGAGTGAATTAAATTTATTATTAAATTTATTACTCGCACTTATGTTGTTTTGCAGTTGTCATCCGGCAGTTAAATCCCATTCAACAAGCAATTTTCCGCAGCTCAATTTGCAGCTGCCCCATTTCCCAGCGCACTATCCCAATCCGCCACCAATTATTATAAACGCTGCAGCAGCTGCAGCGGGTGATTCATCCCATCAGCCGCATCCGACTGCCACATATGCCCCAGCACAGCCTGAACCACACCCGCAGCCACAGCCCCCATCGTATGTCGATCCGCATCCCCAGCCACAACCTCAGCGACAGCCTCATCCCTATCCACATCCTCCTCGACATCATCTACCTGATCCCTATCCCTCTTCGGATGAGGAGTCCGTTGAGGTAGTGCATCGAAAGCCACCAAAGTGGCCATCAATCGAATCCAGTACAGAGGAGCTGGAGGAGGAAGATGAAGAGCAGCCGCCTTTCCAAGACGATGAGGGCGACTTTTTTGTGCTGAAGCGACACCGACGCAGACAGAAGCCTAGGCACAGCTCGCGGCATAGCTCGGAGCACAATTCCAGGCAGAGGAACAGGCAAAAGCCTAGACTCGATTACATTGATGACTACTCCAGGCAGAGGCATAGACAAAGGCCCAGAGTCGACTACACTGAGGACGACTCCAGGCAATGGCATCGACAAAAGCCAAGACTCGATGATATTGATGACGACTTTGAGGATTACCTAGAGGGTAAATCGTTAAAAGCAGGACAGCGTTCCTTGGGCAGCGTTGACAATGGTGGACTAGAGGGCGATATATTCCAGTATGAGGATTTTGATTTCGAGCCGGAGGTTCAATACCCAGACTCGGAAGAGTTTACGGATGCGCGGAACGTTAGCTGGCTGCCGGCTGGAAAGGAGCGGAATACGCCAGAAGGATTAATGCCACGTCATAGACGCCTCTACTCCAAGTGGAGTCGCTGGACCAAGTGCTCGCCTAAGTGCACCACGCGGCGCTATAAGTGAGTGTTGCCAATCCCTCCATTTTATTTGCATCTAATCTGAAATGTTTTGCAGAAAGTGCCGCATCAGGGAGCAGTGCGGCCGCGAGGTGCTGCGGGAGATCGCCTACTGCTACACGGAGAACAGCTTCTGCCAGCAGTGGCTGCAGGCCCAAGTCCAGAAGGTGCCCGCCTATGAGGGTCGGGAACCTGGTCCAGTTACAGCCATGCGGCGCATGCACACGGAGTCGGGCTCTGGTGCACCGAGTCGAAACGATGTCAATGTCATCATGAGCGGCAAGGGCTACCGGGGACCGGAGTACACTCCTCTGAAGCTGCAATGTGGCTTGGTGCGCACTGGCCACCGCAACATGTACAGCCTGCTGAAAATCATTGGCGGCAAGGCGGCACGCAAGGGCGAGTGGCCCTGGCAGGTGGCCATCTTCAATAGGTTCAAGGAGGCCTTTTGCGGCGGCACCCTGATCGCACCGCTCTGGGTCCTGACCGCCGCCCACTGTGTGCGCAAGGTGCTCTACGTGCGCTTCGGCGAGCACAATTTGGACTATGAGGATGGCACCGAGGTGCAGCTGCGAGTGCTCAAGAGCTACAAGCATCCCAGCTTCGACAAGCATACCGTGGACAGTGATGTGGCTCTGTTGCGGTAAGCAGCTCAGGGATTTCGTATTAAATATATACATAAATGTATTTATTTGTCAGACTGCCCAAGCCCGTTAATGCCACCAGCTGGATTGGATACTCCTGCCTGCCGCGTCCTTATCAGCCGCTGCCCAAGAACGTGGACTGCACGGTCATTGGCTGGGGCAAGAGACGCAACCGCGACGTGGTGGGCACCAGCGTGCTGCACCAAGCAGATGTGCCCATTATACCCATGGAGAACTGTCGCAGCGTCTATCATGACTATACCATAACAAAGGTGAGCTTTGCAGATTGAGATCTCTTATTAGTTCTACTACAACTTGGATTACTTTTAGAACATGTTCTGTGCCGGTCATCGGCGCGGTCGCATCGACACCTGTGCAGGTGACTCGGGCGGTCCGCTGCTGTGTCGCGACTCTACCAAAGCGAATCATCCCTGGACCATCTTTGGCATCACTTCGTTTGGCGATGGCTGCGCCAAGCGCAACAAATTCGGCATCTATGCCAAGGTGCCCAACTACGTGGATTGGGTCTGGTCGGTGATCAACTGCAATGGCAACTGCAAGTTGCACTAGATTGGAGGGATAGATTAGATTCGTTGATCCTTGCCAACATATTGTAGTTATATTTATTTAGCCCGTAAGTCGTTATGTTTCAGAGGCTGTGAGATACTTGTTTACTTTTATGCCCAACAGCTGGGCCAACTCATTCTGTAAATACAAATAGGCACTCTTCTAAGTATCGTTTGAATAATGTTTTCTTTTCTCTAACTAAACGTAGTTTATTTATTATCTCTACTATAAACAAAGCATAGCTTAATGTGAGTCAACTATGAGCAACAGAATTGAACCTAATATCCGAATGCAGATTGTGAATTCCGTTTACCGATAGTAAACAGAGAAATTCTTTTAGAAATATTGCACTTGTTTACAGCAACAAAATCTTTGCTGTTTATTGTGGGATTCACATTAAATATATATATAAACATAAATATATGTTTCTGAACAAATGGTGCAATTGTTTGTCTGCAATCTGGAATGCCAGATATAGGAACTTGCGTCTATATATTGATTCGAATGAAATTAACAAATTTTGACGAACCTCAAATCATATCTATACATTGAGTCGATACGCTTCACGTATTGCAATACCCTGTACAAGGTTTGTTCTGCATTAGTTTAGTTTATTACATTAGTATTAAATGCTGCCCGTTCAGGCTTTAATAATATAACTATATAACGGGACATTTTTACACTTCTTCTACTAAAAGTAAGAGTACACCTTGGTTTATAATATAATAATAAAAAACCCATCACAAGATTTATGTTAAGCCATGTCAAAAAAGATTGGGCTGTGTGTGTTTGTGTGGTGTAATGGTTAGTCGAACATTCAACCAATAGCCAGCTTTCAGCTGCTTGCACTATCCGTTCATTGTGTAATGGAGAGCCACCGAGGCAAGCAGCACCAGGAGTGCCACTGCAATGCCCACCATATACAGACTGCGAGACAATTCCCGCTTTGGCATTGTGCTGGTCAGCCTGCGGGTGTCCTCTCCTTCTGTGTCTGTTTGCATCGAATTGAAATTCACATCATCTGGCAGCCCCTCAGCGTCCAGATAAATTGTCTCCGGATCCAGCTCGACATCAAGAACCTGCTTGGCCTGAGCTACGACCACAGTGGGCGCTTCGCCGCGGAACAAGTATTCAGAGAACTGCACCGCATTGCCCGACGTACTGCTACTATCCGAGGGTATGGCGAAGAACACGCGTCTCGGTGGCTCGCTTATGTAGACCGCCTCGTTGCTAACGTGCGGATCGGTCAGACCATCGCAGTAGACCTGGATGCGTGTGATTAACGAGCGCAGCACATCGTCGCGCAAGTAACGCTTCACGTCTGCTATGCTATTTCGTGGGTTGCAATAGACTCGTGAGAAGATCATGCCGCTCATGCGCAGAGTCCCACTGAACTCTCGAACTTTTATATCCTTTGGATTGTCCAGCTGACACTTGACGGGCATTATGATGTTGGCCCTGATGACGCCACCACTGGAACTCTCAATGGGCGATAGTAAATGCATTGAAGAAGCAGCCGAAGATGCCGATGGGTTGGCTGCAGCACCTGTTGAAGTGGTTGAATTTGACTTAAGCTTATCATCCTTCAGCTTTTTCTTTTTGATGAAAGTCTGCAAGTCCATTGTATCGTCGATCAATTCGTTCTGCAGGAATACCTCGCTGGCGATCAGATATTTGCGAATCGTCGATATTATGTTTTGAAACTGTTCTTCAATGTTAATGCGCCTCGTGGTATCCACAATGGGTATGACATCATCCAACTCGTAATTGCACTCAAACTGAACCCACTCGAACGGTTTCTCAACAAAGCGAAAGTCCATGTTCGAAAATGTGCCGCCGCTGGAGGGGGATCAGAAATATTTACATATATTAATAAAGAAGTTCAGGGCATAGCGAGAAAAGCTCTACGAATATATAACATACATATGTATCTAGAGATAAACCGAAACACGTAAAATGCAATCCATAAACAAGTTGTACAGCTACCAAAATTAACCGATATATACGAAAAATATAGGCCAAAATGGCCGAAAAAACATTCAAATGAGTTGTGTAAGTACTTGAGTTTCAACATTTGTTATTTACCATATAATGCATTTAATGTTTGCCGTAAAATACGTTTTTTTGCAATGTCTATGTTAAGCGGGTGGCCAACAAGATAATTGATAAAGAAAAGATACATAAGTCAACGGTGGAAGTTTAGTGACAACCTAACCCGATTAGATCTCTATATATACATACAGATCCATAGATATGGATTAATATTCTCACTTACTTTCCATAGGTATAGTTTTTGCAGAGCAGAGTTTTGTCGGCCAAAGAGTAGGAAAGGAATACAAAGTCCGTTTGTGCCATGTCTGTGGTGTAGACTCCAAAGGAGTTGTTGGTCTTAAGTAACAAGCTAAAGGGATACGAAGAGAGATTCACAATAAATTAGGCCTTTATATATTTTGCCCAGGAACTCACTCGTAGACATCAGAAAACACTTTCTTGGCATTTTTAAACTCCTCGCTGCGCTCATTCGCCACATCCGGACGCACAGAAGCGATGAATATACCTGAAGTTAAGAAGAATATATGAATGATGGAATATATTATAAATAATAACACCGCTGCCCACCTATGACGTCGAAGGATCCGGGACACATTTTACTGGCGCTAAGCCATTGGGACGCTAAGGCCTGTGAGTTGATGTCACGTATGGTTAATCGCACGTCGGTCAAATCTTCTAGGTCGGCATCTTCCTCGCTGTTGCGGGCCAGGTGAACAACAATGCTTTTGCTGACATCTGCTTGCTGCAAATTAGGGAGCGGTCAGACAAACATACATACATATGTATATAATGCATGCTGTCAACAAAATAAACCTACGTGGCGACGGTCAGAGCAGCAGGCGCATTCTTGTACTTACGTGACCAATGATAATTCCGTAGGAGAAACTGTGCTCTTGAGCGCACTTTTCCAGATAGAGCTCATCGGATTTGCTCAAAAGCACTGTGCGCATTATATATATTTAATTTTTCCAACAATACAAAATTTTTTAGCAGTTCTGGGCTGACTCTAATGTTGATGATATTCGACTATCGATATTATTGTTTTGTGATTGTCATGTCAGGCTCTGCTATCGATATTGAACGATAACGTTAAACGATAGTTTCGTTCACTTTTAGGGATGTGAGTGCGAATGTGAGTTGGCGCCCATTTGAAATTTCGAAAATGAACGGACCTAATTATACTCAAACAGGTGTTTTGTAGCAGGTGCAATGTATAATGAAATGATATAATTGTAAATTAAAAGGGAGCTAAAAGAGACGCTATTGTATGAAGTAGTTTAAAGTTGCCGATAAAGACTTTTTACAAAGATAAAAACTGAAATGTGCTTTAATAGCTATTAATATATATACATATTTTATTACCTTATAGATATATTTGAATTAAATGAGCCTCGCTTAGGTTTTAGCTTAATTGATCAATTATTATCCTACGGTTCAAGCTGCTTTCAATTAAGAAAAATAAGAGTGAAATTGATGCAAATTGAAATTTAAATTGAGAACTGCGCCTTAAGTTTAATGATAATTGCTTTTGCAGCAGAAAAGCGTATTGATGAATAATTTACCAAGATGCACAACTGTTTTAATTTTTCCGTTTAATTGCATTAAGATACAAGAGGAGTTCCTCCATCTGCATGCCATGCACGCCCTTCCAGTGGACGGCATCCACTTTCGAACGCTTGAATTAAGTCAGCAACCTTATTACTCGGCAATGATTGCTTGCTCGAGAAGCACGACGATCTGCATATTGATGAATGTGTGTGTGTGTTTTCATATATGTGCCACCCAAATGGTCAAGTGTTTTGTGGATTATGGCGAACGGACGCGATCGGTAATCGAATTAGGTAAACAAACACTCAATAAAGCGAGTGTTCGTTGTGCATATGCACACTCACACATACATATACATATATAGAGAGAGAGATATACAGGTATTTATTATATGTACCCATCTATATAGATATCTACATTCGGGCGAGTCAGCAGCAACAGCAGCGATTGCGATTGCGCCGTGATGACAGGCGAAAAGTAAATGAAATTTCGTTTAGGTGGTCGCTGGCGGCTGCGAACCATCTGCTTGTGTGAATGCTTGATTGTTGAAGTGCCACTCGATGGCGCGAGGGCGCACGCTACTCTCGAGCCCCGACTCCAGCCTCGACTCCGACTCCAACTACAACTCCAATTCCAGCTCCAGCTCCAGCTCCGACTCACGTCTTATTTACATAGTAAATTATTCCTGTTCGATTGTTTGCGTTTGCTCTGGATCTCTGCCATAAAAGCACTCGAGCGTCATCGTCAGCTTTCATCGTCGTCAGTTCATTCATGATTTGCCTTTCACAATTTGATGTATGTATGTACGAAATACATTGATATACACCTACATATAAAGGCATGAGTGAGTGTGTGTGTGTGTGTGTGTGTGCGTGTGTGTGTGCGTGTAGCTCATATTATTGGTTAACCGTTAGCAAGAGAACTTGTTAGCCATTTGGTACATTATTTAAAGCATTTGCCGATCTTTAACTGTGCAAATTTATGTTCTATGGAAGACAGGTAGGCAACTGGTAATTGCTTTTTAGCTCGACTCGACTTCGAATTACGCCGGCAGCTAGCCAATTCGCAATTCACAGGTATCGATGCAATTTGGCTTCTGTGTAGGCACCACTGTTGCCACTGCCACTGCCATTGCCCCCAACGGGCATTCTGTGTGGCTTGAAGATCACGCCAAGTGTAGCTTAGTTGCAGTTCCAATGCAGCTTTGAGTCGCCTTGCCCAGGCAGCGCATCAATCATTCAGCACGCATACCAAAAACCACAAAACACCAAGGAAACACACAAATCTGTGCAACTTTGATGCCTGTATAGATGTGTGTGCTTATCTCTTTGTTCGTGTGTGTATGTGTGAGTCAGCTCATCAAAGTTGCTTATGAATTGTCAATCACGCAAATTCATATAAGGTAAAAGAACTTTACAAATTTATCTCTTTGTTTATTGATCTTTTGCAGAAGAAATCTAAAAAATAAAAGGATTACAAATAAAAATTAAAGTAGATCCAGTTTTTTTTTTTCATATTGTTGCATTCTACGTATATAGTAGACTTTCGTTTCGAACTCATGTTGATACCCTGAACCCATTGTCAATAGGAAGTTAGGGTATAATGGTTTTATTATTTGACTTAAGAAGAAAGCAATTTAAAATATTTTCTTAGTCCTTTCATAATACTATTCTTTGGTTATTTAATTCTTTTGTGCTTTGGCTATACTTTAAATCGACTTTATATCTAGACAATTTCTTTATATCCGTCTTTCCATTGCAGAAAAATACTGTACAGTCTCAGTAATACAGCCACTAAGAAAAAACAATATAGATGTATATAAATGAATGCTTAATAAATTGATTAAGAACTTAAAAGTCAAACTTTTAATATTTGAAATTAAAATACATTCTATAGGTGGTTTGATTTATTAAATTTGTTTTTTCTATTTTAACTTTGTTGAATCTGTTGAAATTAAATAATTATTATTTATTATCTAAAACAATTACTTCATATTTGTATTTTAATAGAGCAAACTATTTAGTAATATAAATTATATAAGTGTTAATTACTCCTATTAGGAAGCCTTATCAAACATTCAAATAATCTTAGTTTACATCAGTAATATTTTATAATATACATATATAAATTAATACAATATAATATTTTCTATGAGTAAAGGATAAACAGTAATCAACTACAATAATTATTACATATCAAATGAGGTCTTTAGCAAAAGGAAAATTGTATCTATTATTTTCAAATAATTGTCAGCTATATAGATATAGAGAAAATCGAATTAGTTGTAAAGTCTGTAAAGAGTCGAGGTAAAACTTTGTAAGTACGTAGTTAAATGTGCACTAGTTCTTGCAGATACTCCATGACACTAGTTTAGTGCACTTTGAACATAAGCAAGGCCTTATCATAAATAAATTGCGCTTCCCCTTGCACATGCGGACGGTGGCTGCCTTCCTTTTCCTGAGGCTGGTTGTTTATACGCTTGGACGCAGTCATGAGCGCGTTGGCCACTGCCTACTTGGCGCGCTCCGTTTCGTCCAGTTATTGATTGTGAGGGGGAGAGGCATGTAATTGCTTGAACTGTGTGCGCTAGTTGCACACCATACTGTTGTCTCACTCGCACGCCTGCGGCTCATCAGACAACGGCCGCCATTATGAATGTGCGCCGAAGTTGAAAAACCGGTTGGCATGCCAAAAGCACTCAATGCGGTTGAGTGAAACGCTAACTGAGTGGAGAGCAGCAGTGAGCAGCAGCAGCACCAGCGGCAGCAGCAGTAGCAGCGGCAGCCAGTTCCAGGTGAAATTCAAGCCACTTGCGGCTGCCACTCAGTGTGCTGAGAGCGGCTTTCACGTGAACAACGTTCAAACGGAACAACGTCGACAACAATAACCAAACTCAAATCGAACCCATCATTTCGGCTGGGCGATGTACGCGGGTGCAGTGAGGAGCACGTTATGAATTTAATTGGCCGCATTGCGTTTCCGTTTGCCACCGAGACTGTCTCCATGCCCAGAGATTTTCGTGTATGTGACTGCTCCACAATCAATAATTGCGACGCGTCTGTGACTGTCACAGTGACCGTAACTGTGTCACTCACTTAGTGCTGTGTTGTGAAACCTCTCGAAACTGTAAAGCCAACTGTATCCAAGCTAAACGAATCGAATTTATAGCTAGGCGACCAAACGCTGCTGACATGTTGATAGAGCCGAGCTTGAACCGTGACTTTGGCTCGCTAACTGCTGCAGGTTCTAGCATTGCGGCTGCACACTGGAAAATGGAGCCACATCCCCAACGACTGTCATCGCTGGCACCGCACCCATCCAGTGGTAAGATTTGGCCACAATTCGAAAGTCAACAATTGCCGACGGCGGTTCACAAATTTCCTGCACATGAATAGCCAATTGCCGAAGGACACATTTCTTTTTTAGGGTTCTCGAGGGTTAAGCTTAACAAAGATAACTTTAAACTTGGCCAAAGTTTCAGTAGTCAGTTATTTTTATAGACCATTTGCAGTCCGCCAAATATTCATTCATTCACGTTAGCCGTATTGAGTACATAAGTATTTCAGTTATAAATATGTAAAAATATTTTGACATTATAATGAATTGTTCTCGATGAGCAAACGCAGCTTAAGCGGAAATTTTTTGTTTTCTTGTCGCTAATTGACAATTGGAGGGAAATACCAAAATACGAAAAGCTGGCGCTAAGCGGGAGTTGAGGGGCTCTGCACGGTGCACGAGCGAGACATTAGGAATAAATGCGAAACGAAATAAAACCATAAATATTAGCGCTTATACTATAATATGTGTACTTTAAATCCAACAAAAGCTGCACAGCTTCTGCGGCAGCTGATTAAATATTTTAATTTTAATTTGGTTTTTATGGTGTTAAATTATGTCCAGAAACAGAGTTAAATCTGTTGAGTGTTATTAAAGTTGTGTTCCATTCAAATATTAGTTTCTTTCTAAAAAAAAAAAAAAAAAGTATTTGCTTTCGCCATTGACAATTGAGCAACGCCATTGCTGCTGCTGCTGCTGCTGCTGGTGTCAGCAGCAGTTGCTCGGCGGCTTTGGCTCCGTTTAGTCAACGTCAACACAATTAACCGTTAATTTATCATAATTAACCATTGTGGCTGACAGTGCCAACAGCAAACCATAACAACAACAACCGCAGCAGCAGCAGCAATAACTGAAAAACATAACAACAACAACTCCTAAAGGCATAATGATAACAATGGCCAATTATCATTCAATTCGTTCAATTGCAGTGGCGTCGGCTTCACCAACAGCCGCAACGACAACAACAGCACCAACAACTGTGCAAATACCACCTGGTTTCGTTGCTGGCAGCAGCGGTGGGCCAACGGCGGCAACAGCAGCCGCCGCTGCCGCAGCAGCAGCAGCAACTGGCAGCACGCTCGGCGCTTTGATGTCGCAGCATCGCCTCTTGGAGTTCTCGCGCTTTGGCGGCCTGCGCGGCTACGACATTGCCCAGCACATGCTCACACAACAGGGCGCTGTCTCCAAGCTGTTGGGTAAGTACATTCCACAACTCAGCCCTCTCTCCTCCTCCTTCTCCTGCTTCTCCTCATACGCCTCATTCGCCTCCTTCCGGCTACTCGCACAATCAGTTGAAATATTTTGTATTCGATTTGTTTGCCAATTTTATTGATAAACACAATTATTTATAATGTTATTATCCCTGGCCGGTGCCCCTGTCTGGCTACGTCTTCTGCCTTCTGCCTGCTTCCGATGCCTGCTGTGGCATGCGTAATTTGGGCACTTAAAATTGCATAAACGCCTCGAACGACTCGAGCCGCGGCTCATTAATCAAAAAACGCTGCCCTAATCGATGCGCAGAAGGGAGCAACGGGATCGTGTTGTGTATGGGGTGAAGCGTCGCTGATGTTGTTCTCCGATAAAGCTATTAAATGAGCGCGATAAGTCGGGGCAGCTCGCTAACTACCGTAAACGAAAGCGAACTGACGATTGTGGGTTGCATCCTCGATTACCCCCAAACATAATCCATAACTCATTTCCCTTCTCTCTCTCTCTCTCGCGCTCTCACACATTATCTCTAACAATTGTCTCGCTTGCACACAGGCTCCTTGCGTCCACCTGGTCTAATTGGTGGCTCCAAGCCAAAAGTGGCTACGCCAACAGTCGTCTCCAAAATCGAACAATACAAGCGCGAGAATCCAACGATCTTCGCCTGGGAGATACGCGAGCGCTTAATCTCTGAAGGTAAGTCGGCCGGCCGGCGGTAATTGCTGTTGCTCAAATCAAGCCATCCAGAGCCACGCGGATAATCTCCATCCACTGTGATCATCGATCAGCAGCGGCGGCGGCAGCTTTTGAGCTGCACATCCGCTTCTGCTCTGCTGCTGTTGTCCACTAATTGTGCCCTCTCGCCTTGCAGGTGTTTGCACGAACGCAACGGCCCCCTCGGTGAGCAGCATCAATCGCATCCTGCGCAATCGCGCCGCTGAGCGTGTGGCCAGCGAGTTTGCTCGCACGGCTGCCTATGGCCTGTATCCGCCGCCGCCGCATCCGTATGGCAGCTTCACCTGGCATCCGGGCAATGTGCCTGGCGGCTCACCTGTGCCGCCGCCACCGTCCGCCCTCTGGTCCGTGGCAGCGCCCACGCTGGCCAATCTGCCGCCCAGTGCGGGCAGCGTCACGGCTGGCAGTCTCAGTTTGAGCTCAGCGAATCTGATGGGCAGCGCAGCTGGCGGTGCGGGCGCGCCTCTGAATCGCGCCATCTCTCCGGGCTCTGGCAGCCACGAAACATTGGAGTCGGCGGATGAGAATCGACAGATCGATTCCGATTACCTGGACGACGATGATGAGCCCAAGTTTCGACGCAATCGCACAACGTTCAGTCCCGAGCAGTTGGAGGAGCTGGAGAAGGAGTTCGACAAGAGCCACTATCCGTGCGTGAGCACGCGTGAGCGACTCTCCAGCCGCACCAGCCTCAGCGAAGCGCGGGTGCAGGTAAGTGAACGCGTTGCAGGTGCCCCCAAGTGGCAAGCGTAACCATCGTCGCATCTCTTTTGCTTCTTTTATTCGCAGGTTTGGTTCTCGAATCGTCGTGCGAAATGGCGTCGCCATCAGCGCATGAATCTGCTCAAGCGCCAGCGTTCCAGTCCCGCCAATCCCATACACTCGCAGCAATCGAACGACGGGCCAGCCAACAGTTCTCCTACGCCGAGCTGCCACAGCAACGCCTCAGCGCCGACCACCCCGCATGCCCATCCATCGGTGCTGTGCGCGGACTCGCCGCTGGCGTCGGCGCAGTCGCCGCCATCAGTTATGATGCATCCGCTGCATGCGCTTCCGCCGGGACCACCGGGACACCATCATCACTTGCCCGCGCACCCAGCTGCGCTGCAGCTCTTCAACCACTATCACCAGCAGCAACAACAACAACAACAACAGCAGCAGCAGCAACAACAGCAACATTCGCCCACATCGGGCGGTGTCTGTGGCAGTCCAACGTCCAGTCTGTCCATGGGCGGAGAGCGCAGCGCCTTCCGTAGCCTGGTGGGCTCGCCCTCGGCGGCGGCCTTTGCTCTGGGCCTGGCACGTCAGTATGCCGTTGCCGCCTCCCTGACCGTGGCGGAGGAGCAACGCTCGCGCCTCCATTATGCCGGAGAATGCGCAACGGCGGCAGCAGGTGCGACGGTCACCGTGGACAATTCGTCGTCAGACTCTGATGAGGAAATCAATGTGCACGACGACTCCGATGCTGAAATTGAGTCGTCAGTGGCAAAGGTGGGCCGACTGTCATCCTCCGATGCACCCACCACGATGCAGCTCCTAAAGCATGACCGGTAGGAGACCGAGACAGAGAGACAGAGGGACAGCGAGACAGAGGAGAGCGAGAGAGAGAACTTCTAATTGAAAACTTGAGTTGTGTGCGCGCTTGTGATTGACAGCGACAGCTAGCCAGCCAGCCTCCCCCACCAACCCACATCCCTGCCCAAGTCCTCACTCTCCCCAGTCTCCACCCACACCGCCCACCGCCCACCGCCCGCTCAGCTAACAAGCGGGGGCGGTGACATTCGTGTTGTGCTCTGTAATACGAGACTCGGCGACGCTGGCAAAACAAATCGAAAACCAAAGTTAAAATGCTGCTCACCCACTTGGTTGCGGATCGGGCTGCAGCAGCGAGCTGTATTAAGTTGTGCGGCAAGCTGCAACATGTAATTGCAACATGCTGCAATTACTTGTGTGTGCATGTGTGTGTGTGTGTGCATATGTATGTGTGTGCATGCCTAAAATTAAACTCAAATTGTAACTAATACTTACTACTAGTTTGCACTACTTGCTCCACTTTGTTCACTCACCTCTTTTCCCCTCCTCTATTCCGGCACTCTACAACGAATACAATTTTATTTATATGTTTTTTTTTTTTTCTGTCATCCAGTGCCGGCCGTAGGTCGTCCGTAGCTGCTGCCCGGCTTACCTCATCACCATTTAAGGCTATAGCGTATGCAATATTTATCTGTAACTTAGCCCTAGCCTAGGCTTAAGCTTAGCCATGTATGCTCAGATAGCTATATATACATACATATATAGTTATACATACATTACATATACATACATACATATGTATGTGTGCGTGGCGCGTGACTGTCAATGTCTATATAGGCGCTACTAGTGTATATAGGCAGCTATGTATTAGTATTTGGTTGCGTTCGAACTGATATTGATACACTCCGATATAGCGTAAACTTAGCTTAAGTTGTCGTCACATGTGTGCGATGTCTCAATTTAATTATATATAATGTCTCCCTCAGCAGAGACGCAATAATAAACTGTTGAAAAAATTACATATAATTGTTTTCTTTATCGGAATTGAGCTGGATTACTAAAATGACTAGGATGTTTTCATATCTATATTTATATATTTAATATCAGAAATGAGTTGATATAATAGATATAATATAAATGATATATGATGGCATATTTATGCTGGAATCTTTCTGCATATACATATCAGCTGTAATACTTTAGCCTGAGTTATTACAGAATCAGAAGCTATATACATGACCATAAATATGGAAGCGCTTTGGGTTAATAAACAAGTTTTTTTTGTTGTTTTCATTGCTCAATCAGCCGCTGGATGCTTCAAAATTTATTTAAGAAATTCTTTAAATACATATGTATATTTATGCGCTTGGACGGCATTAACACGTGAATATAAGGGAGAAGGAAAACTGAAAATCGATATCTATGTATGCATAGAAGTTTTTTGTTCTAAGCGCACACAATTTCAAACAATCCAAAATAATCAGTGACACGAATGGGCCGAGGGGTCGGGGTAAGATATATATGACAGCTACAGAGAGCACAACCAATGAGCATAAATAAACATTTAACACTCGAAAGCTTCTTAAAACGTTATTAAATATTAATTTAATCAATATTCATTGTGTTGCCGACAGAGCGAATGAAATAGAGACATAAACAGAACAGAAACAGAAACCCAAGTGGAATGGAACAGCGCACGAGTTGAGGAAAGAGATGGCAAATGAAATCGAAATCAAAATCAAAATACGCGCATAGAAATCGCTTAAATTTCGAGTGTAATGGCCAATATGTCCAAATCGGGTTGATAACATCGACATTTTAATTATAACCAAATGAAGCCGCATACACAAACACACACATACATATACATATGTATATATACACATGGGCGACGCGAGAGCCACAGCAATCGAAGAGTTGGGGCAGAGGTAGGAGCTGGGGCAGCTTCGAGCTGGTGATGGCGACGGTGACGATGCCCGGGCTAACCGATTAAAAATGCAGAGTCAACTAAGCACATAAATCAATGTAAATTATGGTGTTAACAAAAGGCGAACTCGGCGCGTTCGGATCACAAGCATTGCGACTGCGACTGCGGCAGAGGCTGCGGCTGCGGCTTCGGCTGGTTAGGTTATTTACGCTCGTTCTGGCTCTCTGGCCGAGATTTAAATGAGGAGTCGCGCGCTGAGTATGCTGTGCACTCGTATATACGCATTTCTCAATCTGATAAGAGGCCGCTTTGCCTCGTTGTCGATACTTAGATGCAAATGCTGATGAGGCGTCTCGATGGTCCCAATTCAGATGCTCGCTCAATCTGTGATCTGTGCAAGCGTGTGCTCAGTCACACACACACACAAACACACACAGACAGACACACACTGATTCAATTTGCTTGAGTTTTTATGAGCCAGTCATGCCCCGCCTCTCTCTCGGCCCCTTCGAATCGGACTTATTCTAATTTAGTGCTGTGTGGCTGCTCGTAAGCATTCCTTTAATAAATTTAAATCACCTTCTATTGAAAATATTTTCACCTCTCGCTCCATAAATTATACCTAAATAATACGCACACCTGTGTGTGTGTGAGTGTATGTGCATGCATTTATGCTGCATGGGTGTGTGTATGGGTGTCTCTACATACATGTTTGTATATATCACCAGACAATCTGTTGTCCGCTTGTTGTTTTCCAATTTGTTGCCGGACCGTGGCTCGTTTCATGCTTTGTGGCAACCCCCTTTTGGCCAGAGCCCAGTCCTAGCACGCCCCTGGGCTGATCGAGTCCAGTCCATCAACATCTGAGCTCCAGGCCATGACAAAGTGGCGCTCTCATGAGCGCCATATAATCGCAGTCAAACATTTTTACGATCGGCGTCGCAGTCACAGTCACAGTCACCGAAGCTGGAGTTGGAGCTGGAGCTGGAGCTGGAGCTGGACAGTTGGCTAAATTTCAGGATGTGGTGTTGTCGGTTGTCTGTTGTGTTTTTACAGTAAAATTGCTCAGCGCTTGCAACAATGTTGAGAGATCTTTTTGCCATTCTTCTGTTGATCACTGCGCACAGTTTTTATCGTTTGGGTTGGCTGAAATCGATGAACTTTACCCAGGCTCTAGTGCGACTGCCGGCGCCCCCCCTCTGCTCCAGTGGCGCTTGATTTGAGGCCTGGGTCCGAGGCTTTCAGCCAGCACCACCCGGTCAGGGACCCGGTGATAAATCTGTTGGCAACGCCGACACAACATTTCCATCTCATAGTCTTAAATGGACCATAAAAGCACGAAATCGCAACACGCGCAATAACTAAAGTTAGTTACGTTAACTAATACGACAACATTGTTGCCGATTCCCTGCCCTTGCCGCAAAGCTGGGACAACAATCACCTACCTCACCTGCCTCGCCTGTCTACCTTGCGAAACACTTGAAGCTCATAGAATGCTTGCCAAATTGATTTTCAACGAAAATTTAAATTTCCATGTGTGTGTGTGTGTGTTGGTATGCATGTATTTTAAATAAAATGAAAAATGAAAAATTGCATTTTAATGGATTTGGAAATTTAAAGATTTGTAAATTTGGCGCATCTGCATATTTTCTACATTAGTTCGGAAGCTGTGAGGCTTTTGGTGCCAAGGCGTGGGCAGTTCAAATAGTTGTGGACAAAACCTTTGTAACTGCAACAATGGTAGGCATACTGATAGATACTCTCCCCTCTAAGGGTTTCTCGAACTGCCGTTGTTAATGAGCAAAGTGATTAAAATGTGTGCATTTGTATTTGTCCGCTCCTTAAATGAGCTCGCGCTTTCAACGCGTTGCGACCGAGTGATTTTGTCTCGTTGTCATCTCATTAGGAATCGGGCGATAAGACAAATTTGTTTTCTTTGTTTATAACTTTATGCAGATACAGGTTTCCGAGGCGAGCTGCGCTGCACACGGCGGGCCTCTCAGTACGCCGGAGCAGTTGGCAATGCAGGCGAGCGTAGGGTATCCAGAGTGCGGCGTGGCCGGCGTGAAAGGTCTAAGCGGTCGACCAAAAGAAGAGTTATATATTTAATCTTTGTCGCTTTGGTCGCTACAAACAGCCACCACAAAAATGGAATGCTAAGCATTGATTTTGGATTTTGAATTCAAATTGGTTTTGTTTTGTGCGTCTTGTGTTTCACTGTGCCGCAGCAGCAGCAGCAACAGCAACAGCAACGGCTACAGCAGCAGCAGCTGCCTGACATCTTCATTAACGAGGAGTGTGATCAAAAGAGTAATGAGGTGTTGATAGTGCCCCAAAGCCAAAGCCAAAGACATTCTATGCATTCCCGTAGGCTTAATTAAGAATAGCAGCGACAGCATTAACAACAACATCTTTATGAACAGCAACACTCGGACTTTGACTTGGATTTTAATTTAGACTTGGTCATTGAGTTTGGTGTGGTTTAGTATTTCGATGAAAAGGTTAATACTATTAGTTGTATTATATTATGTTATACTATATTAATAGTATTATTATGAGACTATATAGAACTATATAAGAAAAAACCATATATGAGTTAATATATTATTTTGACTTTATCCATAACCAAATATATCTATATAGAACGAGCTGTATATATTATTTAACCTCAATACTCTGTATGCCTAATAACTATATTTATATCTAGAGAGATTCATAAGTCTGGAATATTCTGTAAATATAATCTCAGATCGATTCTCATCTCAATAGCCATATCTAGGTCTAGTAGTATCTATAAATATGTATGCATGGTGCGAAATTCGATATTCAATTTGTTATTTCCTTTTAGCCAACTTCAATGTATGCCAATTATTAGCTGATGCTGGAAGACCTACGCACACATTGACAATCCGCACTCTTCACTTACAAATTAACTTTGATCCAATAAGCCTTTATATTGCGCTCTGTCCATAGTTGGGGGAAAACCAATCTGTAAATCAATAATAAGGCTTAAAGCACAAATAAAAGCTAACACTTTGTCAAGCGTTAAAGCGTCTATTGGTTTTACTCATATTTGAATTTGAATTCTGGAATTTCTCCTTTTGTCGATTGGCATTTGATAAATTCGTGTTAATATTTTGTTAAATTTGTTTATTGTTTGGGCTCGGAGCGTGTTCAATTTTGTTGTATTGTAAAGCGTCCAATTAGCGGTCGGCTACCGAATTATGATCAATTATTATGAATTGATTTTGGGCACTATTATTGAAAAGCGCTTTGTCGCTCTATACTGATTTTGCAGCATTGTGCAGGTTATCTGGGGAATGTCTGCGTAGAAAGGGAGATTCAGAGGGAGAGAGATTGAGGGGAGCTAACAAAGCTGTATCACATGAGTTATTAGCGGGATTAATGCAGAGCCAAACAATGTCCAATCAATGAGTTAAGGCGGCAGCTGTCACTGCTCCACTTCGAGCCACTTCGAGCCACTTCGAACCACTTTGTACGCGCATAAACCTCGGCATTCTAATGGCTCGAACGGAGGCGCGGTCACAGTGCGGAGTAATTAACCAAAAGTTATGTCGCTGTGCGTAATTAAAATGCATTCCCGTGCCTCTAAACTACGGCCTATTGTTCTCCATTTGCCTAGTCTGGTGACAGTCTTAAAGCGCGACTACTACCAAAAAAAAAAAAAAAAAAAAAAAAAGACAAAAACAAAAAACGAAAAAAATGTTAAATGGCATTTTTAGGTTGCTTGGACATAAGATTTATGGGCTGTCCCAAAATCACAGAAGACCGTTGTTGATATGGCCTGTTGTTGGCTGCCGCGGTCAAATCAAACCAAACAAAGGCCAGTTCGAGTTTAGATGCAGCAGATCACGTTGCAGCAAATCACGCATAAATGAAGCTGCCTTCCCCTCCCCGCCAGCACACATAAACAGAGCCCAAGTTACAGCCACCTTAGCATTAGCATTAGCATTAACATTAACGTTAGCCTTAACGTTAAGATCAACGTATTCATGCGCCTCACTCGCCCACTAATTGACCCAGCGACAACGACACGGAAACCAAAAGCCAACCAACCTACTGATAAGCAACAAAGCAACGCTCCAACTCCAGCTCCAGCTCCAGCTCCATTTTCAGCTTCAGCTCTGGATTGGATCTGGACACTTGGCGATCGTTATTTGTGCTGCCGTTGGCTAAACCTCCATTTAAATGGAGTTTAGAGCAGGGGGACTACGGCGGGCGCTTCTCTCTGTGTTCCTCCGCTTTGGCCTGGGTCGGGGTGATGATGCCTCATAATGCATACAATATGTCTCTATAGGATTTCAGTGGCTTCATTGATTCTTATCACCCTATAAAATACATTTCGTTTGATTATTTGTATTTCTCTCGCTTTTTATAAGCCTTCCACTTTGCTGTCATGTCGTTCCTGTTGTCGCCATTGTGGCTCAACGTTTTATTTTTTATTTTATTTGTAGTTTTCTCTGTCTCTGTGTTCTGTTCGGTCAGGAGACAAACATAGTTGCTTGCTTTTTATTTGAAGTTCGGAGCAACGGGCAACGGGCAACGGGCGTCGGGCCTCGTCGTACGCATAGTGCGATTCGGTGTGTAATTTATGTCTTTATTTAGTAAAGATTTCGTTTCCTAATTTATTGTGATATCTCTTTGGGCAAACGGGCATCAACACAGCCACAGTCACAGCCGCAGCTCCTCGTGGCCTGGAGTCGTCTGTTGCTGCCTTTCTCGACACCTTGCCAGCCCTCGCCCTCTCTCTCTCTCTCTCTCTCTCTCTTTCCCGTTTGCCGTCACTCTCACTCTTTCGCATGCGGCTGCTGTACTGATTGTGCGCATGCGATGTCGTTTGTGCTCACCTTTTTGACCACTCATTCGTTGGCAACCTGGTCACCATCACCGTCACCTGTAGCCGTGTCAATGCTTGGCTACTTTAGCCACTGTCCCAACGACCGACCTGTCTCTCTCTGTGTGAGTATGTGTGTGCGTGTGTGTGTGTCGGTTCAGTGTTGTTCCCATTCAGTTCCCATTAAGAGCGTGAAGTGATCCCAATTTATCTGCTATCGCCAGATAATGCTCATCGAACAAAGTGAATTAAATTGAATTTGAAAATAGCCGCAACGCAGCGCAGGAGGAAGGGCAACAACGGTACTAGCAGCCCATCCCATACCTATATCCAGATCGAAATCCAATTGCAATTCCATTTGGAATATATAACATATTTATATGTAGTTGCTCTACTATATGGGCAAGCGCAGCTTTTGTTATTTATGCTCTGTCGCAATTTATTTATTTTTTATAGCCCGATTGGCCGTGAGTGACGTCAATGTGGAGCGGAGCCGCCACAATGCCCGGGGCCAATGTCGAGCCGAAAACATCTTCATTAGGAAATGGAACTGAAGCTCTGGCCGAGCTTGAATCTCTCTGTCCTGGTCTCGGGCTGGGCTGGGCTGGGCCGCAGCTGGACTGACCGGCGACAAGTGCTTTTTCTTGTACGAAACGTCGACGGGGCTAATTGGATTACTCGACGAGGAGCAGCGGAAGAGCCAGGCAGAGGGTTTTTAGCCAGCATCGTGTCAATTAAATCTGCGAACGAAATGCTTACATAAATTCAAAAATTGCTTACGGTGCGCATCGATTTAAATGGAAGAGCAAATCGCGACTCAGACTGAGACTGAGACTGAGGCAGCGGCCGAGGCAGCGGCAGCGGCAGCGGCAGCGCAGTTGCTGCAATTTATATGCAAATTTATTAAATGCAGTCGATAGCTTCGGCTCTTTGGCCAGACTCTAGCTGGCCAGGTGATAACGACGGCATCGTAACGATATTATGACGTCGATTATGATTGCGTCTCTGCGAAACGCTGGCAACGCCGGCATCGACGTCGACGGAGACAGAGACAAAGTAATTTGCATACAAATGGTGAATGCTCGTGCTCAGTGTCGGTTGCGCTTCGTGATTTCCCGGCGAGATTTGGCGGGATCGGTGTGGTAATTAGATTGTTAATTTATGCGCCGATCGGGCAGCGGCATATGAAGGCAGTCGATTGTTTTTGTAAGCTTTGCGGAATTCGATCCAGATTCAGCAACACCACCACAATAAGCGCTAATACAGTGGGCAGCAATGGCCAAGTGCGCGAGTAGCTGCAACAGCAGCCAGCAGCTAGCAGCTGGTTGCAATGCAATCCTCATGATTTATAGCTGAGACGGCCCGTTTTATGTTTTATTTGCGCTGTGTGACAATCGCGCGACACCGACATTTGCATGGATCGCTTGTTGCACCACTGCACCACTGCAGCAGCACTGCACCACAGCAGCACTCGTGAAGCGGCAGTCGCCACTCGGCGAACGCGACATTAAAGGGCATTCTGCTGTCAGGTTTGCTGCACACTCGCGGCTGTCCAGCTGCTTGACACCTGTGAGATTCGCCTGATGTGACTTTGGACTCGAATAAGTTGGCCAACCGACTCTATTAGCAGCCAAATAAACACACACACAGATTGGCAGGCAGCAGCAGCAAGTGCGGCTAGATGAACCACTTCCCGTCTCTCTATGTCTCTCTCTCTCTCTCTCTCTCTCTCTCTAGCTGCACTAATTGTTGGCAATTAATTTACACGCGTGTATTTTACACATTTGGGTTATGTGCTAATTTCTACACAATGTGCATGACGGATGGCGATAAAGAGGCGCTGATGATGCAATGACATAATAAAGACGACAACGACACACACAATGGGATATGCCCGGGCCCGTTGTCCCTTGCCCTGGACTGCTGGAATATGCAAATACTATGCGCCGATAAAGATCACGCCGTACAAACAATAAACAGCGGCAACATCAGCAGCAACAGCAAGCGACAGCAGCAGCAGCAACGATCGCTGCTAACTGTTGTCTGTTGCTGTCATGTTGACAATTGGTCGTTCGCTTTGTTTTGGCCCCGTTGCTCTTATTGTTGCAACAATTAACACACAATGCTGGCCAAGCAAAAGGGTTGCCGCTGCTGTTGTTGCTGCTGTTGCTGTAGCTGCTGTTGCTGCTTACCCTGGTGTGCAGGTGGTCTCGTTGCTGCTGCCAATGCCGCTGCTCCTGTGGCTCCTTCCACTGCCACTTATGCAAAACGAATTCAATTAACACCTTAGCATAAAACATAAAATGTCTACGCTCGATTTGAATGGGAATGCTGTGCGCGGTGGCACGCAGGTCTCGTTGCTTTCGTCACCCTTGTCCATTGGTCAATGGCCAAAACCGAAAAAGCCGAGCACCGGCGCAGCGGGCGACAACAACAACAACAATAATGCGAGGACAGCAGCTACGAGGAGCAGAGGTAATCGGCACGCCAACGCCACGCCACGTCCGCTGTATCGGCCACCAGGAAGACGAGCTCACCTCCGCACGGCTCAGCTCGACAGGTGGAAACATGAAAGGAAACTTCAACATCAGCTTGAACGGCAGCAACAGCGACTCTAGGGGCGCCGCCTGGCTGGCCATTGGTGGTGCTCGTGAGCTCCTCGCCTAGTTATTTATGTGACAAAATTTTGCAAATAATTGGATTGACTGATCAAAGCGATAGGCAGGCGAATGTGGAGAGTCGGAGCCGCAGTCGAGGAACAGGAATTGGAATTTAATTCAATTAAATGCGTACTGCGCTGCAATTCCTCAAATGGCCTGCCTGCCAGTTGTTATTGTTAACCAGTTAACCGAGCCTCAGACAGCTGACCCAGCTGACCCCAACGTGAACGTCTCGCGATGTGATGTCTTCATGTGGCCGTTTCCGTGATGAATGGCCAGCTCGTACCTGAATGATGAGTGCTCATGTTTAGGCTGACGCTTATTAAATATGTGCAGCGGCTGCGACAACTAGCAGCTGATGATAAGCTCTCGACGATCGCAATCGGCTCAGGCAACGACAAAAGCGTTCCCATAACTCTCTCATAATACGCCGTCGCTCGATCTCTTTATCCACAATAAGGCAGCCTAGCCTAATTGGATTAAATGAATCCAATGAAACCGAAAACAAAATCAAATTCAAAATTTATAGTTTCTCTTTTCTCATTAGGTTTCTGCTGTTGTTGTTGTTGTTGTTGCTGTTACGCGAATCATGTTTGTCGTTTGGATGCTGGGCGGCAGCGGTTGGGCTCCAGTGCGTCCCGATCTTGAGTTTTACTTAGAAGTGTCTCATTTGAGCCCATTTGCTCAGTTGAGCGGATCGTCGCTGATGTCGAAATCTATGAGGAGATTCACGTCTGACTTCGGCGTAATAATGATATCCATGGGAAAACATTTATACGCTCACACTGGTACCATATGGATGGCCACTGAGTCACATTAGCCGCATTCGAATCGAGTCGGGCTTACATATAATTAGGCCCAAGAAGTCGCCATCAATATTTCAGAGCTGTGTAAATATCTGTTGGACAGACATACCTATGCAATAGAAGGCCAAGACGAAAAGCCACTTGAGTGTGTCCCCCGAACTCAATAACCCACAATTTGTGGCCACATCCCAGGCGAATGTACGTATACATATCTGAGTAAGTGTTCTACTATATAATTTGTGCCTAAAACACGAATCCACTTACTTCTGTTCTTCACGTGCAGTCGCACAGCCAGAGTCAGACTCTCGGACTTCTGATTTTCTTCAAAATGCAAATTATTGAATTTCAAATGCAAATAATCATTAAATTTAAATTGTGGTAAACTCTGCCGCAGCAGGGTCGAAAATTAAGCCAACCAAAACGCCAACCGAAATTTCTGTTTCTGTAAATGGAAATGGAAATGGGAAGGGTAAGGGTAAGGGTAAGAGGAAGGGTAATGGTAATGGAAATGGAAATGGAACTGGAGCCAGACCGAGCTGGGGTAAGTTGAATTTCCATTTGGAAATGGCATTTGGGTCTCGCCTCAATTATACGCTCGGTCTGTGCTGGTTCGAGGGGCGGTTCTTTGGGTTTCATTGTTTCTTGTGCTGCGTGCCTCTGTGAGGAACTCGGTCAAAAGTCTGTCAACCCTTTTGGTCAGCACCCAAGTCAATGGCAACACCTACCGAATTTTCACTGAGGAGCCGCAAACGTCAACCAAAAAGTGGTTGCGCTTCACTGGAATACTTAATAATAATTAGCTGGTTTTCCACTTCCACTTGACCTCTTGGCTGAATGGCTGTCTGGCATCACCTGGCACTCAATCCAGGTCCAAGAATTTTGAATTGTAGAGCTCTGCAATAAATAACTGGCGCATGATTGCACTTGCTGTGGCTACTGCAGTGGCAATTGCAGCTCGCCTCTTGGCAATTGCAGCTTGACTAGGCCCCAGCCTGTGCCTGGTTATGGCCGTAAGCTGTAGTCGCACTCGTAAGTGCGCTGATCGCCATCGCGAGTGCTTCCTGTGGCGGCTATTATAGTCTACACACATACACACACTCATACATACATATACACAAGTACATAGTCAGGCATTTAGAATGGCGGATTTGGCCCAGTCGGCGGCGCATTGGGTGCAGCTCACCTGGACACGAAGGCGTTTGCGCCTGTTAGTGGTCGTAATCGTGTTCGCTTGGCGGTCGCGTATGCGGCATATAATGACCACATTTACCATTTACCATTTACCAATGGTGCATGTGCTTCTATGACCATGCCCGTCAGTATATATAGATATGTGTGTATGTGTGTGTGAGTGTAGGTAATTACGTGCAATTTTCACTCCTTTCCAAGCGCACAGCCACAGGCTGACTGGCTGGGTTGTCCAACGCCAGATGGCCAGATGGTTGGCAACTGCGGCCCCTCCCTTGACGCATTACACAACCTCCATTGTTTCCGTTTTCCGCACAATTATTACTTATACAATATGTATAAATTTCAAAATGTTTCTTATATTTTTTTCTTCTTACAAAAATATATATAAAACTGTGGAAAAAAGGTGACAGCGGCGCAGCCAAGTGCCGTTGCTGCTGCTGCTGTTGCTGTTGCTGTTGCCGTTTTTACGGCCACTTAACAAATAAATAAATGGGCTGCAAATTGCCGGGCTAAAAAGCGTAGCAGGAGCAGAGCACAGCTAACCACAACTCGACCCCAGCTCGAGCGTAGCCAAACCGCCAGTTTGGACCAAGATTAATAGCTGTAATTGTTATTCATTGAGCGCCGCGCTCTGCTATTGTCTCAACACTTGGCCGGCAGTTTGAGCCGGAACCGTACCCGTACCCTAAGCAGCTGCCTTTTTGGCTAATATCTTCAACCGCAAAGTCTGCCAAATTGCTGCATCTCGGGCATTGCCAAAACCAAATTGAAATGTTCTTCCCTAACTGATGCGATAATATTGATTAAATTCTCAATTTTATTTACATTAACTTGGAGAATATAGAGCCATACGTTGAGTTGCTGCCACAGATCGTAGGGCCGGAGATAATTTTGTATTATTAATGGAAATTGTTAAGTATTACAGGAAATTAATTTTAATATGTTGGACTAGCAACAGATTCTATATATGAATGCCCTATACATATTTCCTAAATAATAATTTGCTGTTTTAAAGCTTTCCTATATATATCATTCTATATAGCGCTTTATCAATCTCAATCTCTCTCTGACTCTCGCTATCTATGTCTTTCTTTTCTAATGTTTCTCTTAGGCTTTCTATGGCTTTATTGCTTCAACCTAACCAGCATATCTAAAGAACTCTCTCTCAGTGTCTATCGCTCTCTCGCTCTCAGTCTCCCACTCTCTGAATCCCTACTTCCCTCTCTCTCTTTCTTCTTCCCTCTCTCACACACACAAACACACACACATACACTTTCTCTCTATCCCTCACTCGCTCTCTCTCTATGTGATTCAACCTCAATCTTTTTGCAAACTAGACTTAACATCTCAAATCTCTCTTCATCCGCATCTTCATTGTGAACGACTGTCTTTCTATTCGATTTTCATACATCGTTCCAACTACCGTTCATATAAAGTCAACAGAAATAGCAGCAAAAACGCTAAAAAGACGTACAAAGAGACGGGTCGAATATATCCGAATGATAGACGGGAAAGGGTAGGAGGGTGGTGGGGTTACGCAGGGTCGACTGTGGTTGGGTCGGGCGTGGATTCACGGACGTGCTCGGCTCAGAGCCAACGAACAATGTGCAAGTGAAGCCCCATAAATATTGTTTAATCGATGTTTGCTCTACGTTTTATTGCATTTATGGCGTTTTTAATGAGCGCACCTCTGCGCTCGTTGGCCGCCAGCGGCGGATGGGGCGGTGCGGTACGTTATAGTGCAACATTTTAATTTTATGCCCCGCATGGCGAACGGTTATGGTTGCCCGAGCGGCCAAAGGGGCGACTCGTAAGCCGCTAACGAAAGCGGTCGCCGAGTCGAATGGGGCAGAAGGGTGCCAGCCAGGGGCTGTAGGTGGGTGCAACAAATGCGGCCGCGGTCGCGTATCGCTGCCTTCGTCGCAGTTGCAGCCGCTGCCAATAGGCTTACATCGTTTTTGCCAGTGACTTTGAACCGAAGCTCCAGTTCCCGTTGGCAGAGGCGGAATGGTGGGACACGGGGCGGGATCAGCGGTGGACAGCGACGTCAATAGGCCGCAATGTATCCGCGTCTGCGGAATTGACATTCATCAGCAATTAATTTTGTGCGCCTCGGCAACAATGTATTGGCCAGCAGGGAGAGCGAGCCGGCCGTGTATCGTGGTGGTGGAGATTGTGTTGCCAATTGGCTCGTAAAAAGCAGATTATGCTCGCCGCGTTTGCATTGGTGTGGATGCTGCCAGAGCTGCGGCGGGCCGACATCGACTTGGCCAACTTAATCTTATCGCTTTAACGGTGATTTAGCACGGCAGAGAAGCCAACGTCGCTGCTTCCGCCTCCGCCGCCGCCTCCACTTTGGCTGCCAACTATGGCTCCAGCCGATCCAACGTATCCTGCAGACGCGGCCATTAAAGCATCTCATCAAGTTTTATCGACCATTAAAATGAAATCCGTATTTAATTAACCAGCCCAAAATGTGAGCATGAATTGGCCTCGCCAGGCGCGCACAATTCCAATACTCAATCCCCAAATCGGGTCTCTGTTGCTCCCTGAGCCGCGCTCTCCCAGCTAGTTTGTTGCCGGTTATGGTTATGGCCATGGCGAGTGTTGTGGCCAAACATGCTAAGCTTTTGGCCATGCTGGCCAACCCGAGCGAAGCAATTTGGAGTGCTCACATATCCAGCTCAGCTGCATTTGTGTAACCCCGGGCCCGGCCGTGCCAAATTGGTTAACCTTAACGGGGCGGACGTCTTGGACCATCTGACAGGGTGTTGAGTGGCAGATTACATGCATTAGGCTGCCACTACGCAACCTCCCGCCATTCCGTCACTCCTCCTGCTGCTTGGCTTGCAGCCGCTGTTGCACATTTATCGCGCCTTGACAAATTTACGGCATGTAATTGCAGTCAGCTTGAAAATGAAACCGTCGAAAAAACCACAACTTCATAAACACACAGACAGCTCTGCAGCTCAACAACGTGCGCCGGCAACTCCTGGCTCGTTTGGCCGATCGTTGGCCAATTGTCGGCCTCTGTCTTTTTGGCCGCTTATCGCCAGTTGGCTTTCCGCGCGCGCTACCCAGCAATTTGTGGCTTGTGGGTTTCCTGCAAGCCCTGCGATCGGACTGCAGATTCCAATTTCAATGAGTCTCCTTAGCCTGCGCCGTCCAACTGCGCGTAGCTCAAGCTTCAATTTCCAGTAGGCTTGATGCTCATACGCCGCCTTTCACTGCCAATTCGAGCTGAATTGGAGCCGCATTGAATGGATTGTTGCTGTGCCAGCGGAAGTTTGTGTGCCTCGGTGTTGTGTGTATGTGTGTGTGTGTGTGTGTGGCATAATTTATTTGTCAGTGTAGTCGGCCAGCTGGCTGCGCAGCCAACTTCAGCAGACCCACTCACACACCTACCCCCCCTGAGCAGCGACTGTCTGACTGGCCAGCAGCAGCAACAACAAACGGCAACAGTAGCCACACAATGCGCCCACACACACCCTCATTTCGGGGATGCGGGTGCGCGTGCTGATACCGGCCATTAGAATGCGTCAGCCATGTTTCGCCCATTTGGCTTTGTCCCGGGTCCACCCTAAGTGGTCACTCCAACTGGAGCCACATGCAATTACTCATACTACAACATAAGTCAAAGATAAAGTAATATATATGTATGCACCACAAATAAAAACATTCTTGACTGCCTAATAGCCATAGAGTCGCTCTACTCTAAGATAGATAAAGCAAAGCTTATAATATAGATTACAAACTGATTGATCAATATAAGATATATATATTTGCTTGAGAAGTATAGATTTTTTATTATATAATTGGAGCTAACAAAACTGATTCGCAAGCAAAATATAGTTAACTTCCAGTATTACATACATTACTTCCATTAATCCTAAGGTATATGATAGATAGTTTAGCCATAAAGTAAAAATGAAAGTGTTATAGCCGATAATTGGTTATGTATGGAAAGAAAACACTCTTTGTGCTGAAAGCCGCTCTCCGCGTAGAGAGTGATCTGTAGGGCGAGTGCGCATCCTGAGGCGATGGTATCTTCAACTGTCCATGGTCTAGTGGTGGCATAAAAAATGAAGACGACGTGATCCACAAAAAGCGAAACGAGATGAGAAATGAAATATGAATTGCAGTTTAAAATGTGTTTTGTTAGGTACAACACGGCGCTATCTCCGACCACGGGCTGATTGATGGTTGCGCACCTACGCAGCAAAGGCCAAAGTGAGCGGGGCAAATTAAATGGTATTATTAAAAGGTAACAAGCTAAACGCCTTTTACAATTTCGGACACCGAACTTCAAAACAGAGCAACAAGAAATGAAAGAGCTGAGAGCCCGAAGCCGAATGCGTTATTTATGCATTAGCAGCGAGTAGCTGCACCTGCCAAAACGAAGGCGACGAACCCCATCTCATGGCCAGCCGGAATATTTGAGTGAGTGAGTGACTGGCACTGGCACTGGCAGTGGCACTCACGGGAGCAGGCATCCCTTAGTGGCACTACTGTAGATTTAAATAAATTCCAAATTAAGAAAAACACAGCCAGCCAGGCAGCGCAAAGGGTTTCCACTCCACATCCAGACCCCATCATCAATTCATCAAAACACGAGCTCGCCTGCTGCAAGGGGTAAGCGAAGGAGCATAGCAAGGCAGCTCGACTGCTGATTAAAACAAAAAGGACGATAACCAGCGGAAAAAATTAGAGCAATGTGCATAAGGTCAATATGGCATAAATTTTGGATGCGCGACTACAAAAAACTGAAACGCGAAGAAGGAGACGATCAGCTTGTGTTTCTGATAATGACGCAACATTTGAGGTTAATTTTTGTGGCCGGCGGAAATGCCACGACAGACAGGTGAGTCTTCAAACTCACCAAGAAAAAACTAAGCATTCTCAAGTGATAGATGCGTATCCTGGTCCTGCGCGTGTTCAGCGTGCGCTGCCCATGAACATTTGGCCCCCGGCCTCCAAGGCGGCTGCGATCGCGTGCGGCCAGCAGCCTCCAATGTGTGACATGGGCAGCGGCCAACTGCAGCAAGGTGTGGCCGTTAGCTTCGCATCTAATCGGCTGCTCTAATAACCTATCTAGCCAGTCTCGGCCTTGCATGACGTCTCATCACCTGCCTGTCGGATGAAGCAATCGACCTTTGTGGCCTGTCTCTCTCTCTCTCTCTCTCTCTCTCTTTGCTTCTCTGACTCCTGCTGCAGATTATATTTGAGTTTGTTTGCGTCGCGTGATTTAAGCATTTGTTTCCTGATACACTTTAATTACGGGTTGCTCTGCGCCTCGCCTGGCGCTTTGTAATTGCAGCATCTGTAGGTTCTCAATAGAATCGGAGTTGGGGCACGCAGTAGTTGCTTCGTATCGAAATTGAATTCAATGAACTGCAAAATCATCTGACTGATGAGTTTTCAACTTGGAAGACTTGTGCAATTGCTTCAATTTGATTAGCTTAAAATACCCTGTAAGTGTAGTTTTAGTAAAATAGGTATAACAGATTAAGATACAGATGACACAAAATAGTAAAATTATAATGTGACGTGCACTCTTTTATGCTATTTTATTAAAGTTTATAATAATATGCATTGATTCCTTTAAATTTGAGGTTTTAATACCCTGCAGTCACATAATGTATAATAAGAAAAAAAAAAGAAAGAACCATTCATTGCACATTTTTAAACTGTATTTCATAAATATCCTACAATCAATACTAATACTTTTAAGGGGGTCTCAGGTTCAGGTCGAGAACGTTTTGCTTTGCTTATGTTCTCCATTCTATTTGATGTGTTCTACGTATTTATTTACCGTGCATTTATTAGCCTGTTTATGTTGTTAATTCGTCACGTCTCCTACTAAATGATGGATGTCTGTCAATTTATGTTGTTGGGGTCCTGAGACGGTTGACGGCAGCGGCAAAGGTAGCCAGAGTCGCGCGACCCATCGATAATCAACGTCAATCGGTTAGTTAACATATATGCATGACGGAATGCATGTGTGTGTATGTATGTGTGTGTGTGTCACGTAGCTCATAAGCACCGGCATTATGAAGATTAATATGAGACCTAATCACGTGGTAACATAAATGAATTGTCATTATATTACACTAACCATCTCTCCCTCTCTCTGTCTTGCTCTCTCTCTCTCTCTCTCTCTTACTCTTAAGCACACAAATACATGTGTGGCGGCGACTAGGCGACAAGTGCGGCAGTCACTTTAAAGCGACTAATTCCATTTTCCAGGCACCCCGCTGCCCATCCTTCTCCACGTTTTTCTTTTATCAGCACTGAGGGAAATCTCTAGCTACACCTTGCTTAACCCACACACACACACACACACACACACACATGTACGTTATGCCGGCTTGTCCTTTGTAGCCGCTTGCTACCTCAGTACAAAACATCGATCGCTTTTTGATGATGATTTTTGATTAAGTGGCTGCGATTTGTCAAAATATTTCACGCTTGCTGAGCCGCAGCGTCGCAGTCGGAGTCGGAGTCGGAGTCGCAGAGGCTGGGGAGTCGCACGTGAGCGAGAGTTGGGGTGACTGCGACTGATGCGACTGATGCTGCTGATGCTGCTGGCAATGGGACACATCAGTAATCAGTACTCAGTACTCGATGTCATCGTCCCATCAGCGTTGGCGTTGCTCAGCTCTGGCCTGACGCGGCAACAAAAACAAAAGCTGAAGACCCAACGGCAGTGAGAGGAAGAGAGAGTGACAATCGGAGGGCACTCGGCTACCTGCAACTGTGCGACTCCCAGTCGCTGGCTGGCATTGGAATTGACGCAATTCTAAGTCGTCTAGTGCAGCACCTGACAGCACCTGACTTGTAAGCAGCGCTCTGGCTTCTGTCAGCATCGGAGTTGACATTAAAAAATGCCCACAATGCGTTATGTTTCAATAAATGGCCGGCAAGACAATGTCGAAATAGTAAACAGTCAACGGCAGCGACTGATAAAGATAAAGATTTCGTGAGCAGCGTGTCAGAGTGACTAATTGACAGACAGACAGACAGACAGACGGACAGTCAGACGGAGAGCAATACGCACTGCTGTATTGATCTGAATTATCAACAATTTGTACGAATACGTGTTGCAGATGTGAATGGAACTTGGCTGGTTGGTTTGGGCCTGGTTGGTGCCCTCAGCTGGCAGCTAATTGATGTGCAATAATAAATCTGACAAACTTTTCAAATAAAAAATACAACAACAAATACAAATAAAACACACACACTGAAACAGACATTTCGCTGGAAAACCATCGCGATGGACTTGTTTCGGACCAAGTGCTAAGAGACAAGCCAATCCAATTACGAGCGACTCGAGAGCTGCAGCTAAGTGAGGCTAAACTAACTTCGAGTCTATGGAGCTGCAGCCAGAGCTCTGGAGCTCTCTGTGTCCGACACCAGTTTCAGCTCCAATCGCGGAGCTGCAAAGGGAGCGCCAGTTGACACATGCGAGCAACTGCAACTCGTCTGGGCCCCCAGGCCTCGCCCTGCTGCTGCGGCTGCTGCCCGCACTATCTGCTGGCATAAAAGCAGCAACAGCAACGTGGATAAGAGCTGGGAGCTGTGCGGAGTAGGATGTGGACAGGAGAGGGAGCTGCCTACCCGGCTGGCTACCCGGCTGGCCGACCACAGCGACAAAGGCAGAACGGCAGAAGTGATGACCGGACAACAAACTACATTCAACAGATAAATACTGAATTTATGACTTAATTTAACTGCGAGCCAACGACAATTTTGATGATACCGAGCTGGCTGTCGGGCTTTAGCTAAGGAGGCGAACATGAGTGGGCAGTGGCAGTCACAGCTCGACTGCGGCCTGGCATTGGGATCGTACATTAGCCAATCCTGGTCGCACATCGCTTCATTCACAGCCAGCGACAAACATAACTCAAGTTGAAAGTGGGGCTGGGGCTGGGGCTGGTAAGTACTCGGTCTGGGTCTGGGTTTAGGGTCTGGCCTGGTTTGCTTGATGTCTCTATTGGCGCATTGACTAAAATAAGAGAAGCTCAGCGCAATTTGCGTCACGGCCAGCAGCAAATTGAGGAATTGAGAAGGTGGAGCTGGGGGCAGCAGAAGGAGCCTGCCGATGGTTATCAATTGAGCAACAATGTCGCTCTCAGTCTGTGTATGTGTGTGTGTGTGAGTGTGCTTGTGTGTGTAGTTTAATGTGCCTGCATTAATTTATCGCTGCACTACGCGCACAAATTGTTGCCGAAGGACATCAGGCGAGGCTAGATGCAACCACATGGCAGACCCGAAATCAGAGCACCTCAATGATGGAAACTCATCTCAGCAGATGCGCAAGCATCAGACAGCTGTCTGACAGCCAGACAGCCAGACAGCCAGTCAGCCCGGCAGGAAGGAAACAGCACTTGCACAACAAAATAGGCTCTGCACCTCCGGCTGAACTTGCGTGTTTCGTATGCCAAGCGAGGCTCTTAATGATATTACGCGTAGCTGCGTACAAAAGATTTCCAATTGTCGGGCTCAACTCGAACTCGAACTCGACCTCAACACAGACGACTTTGTGACAGCAATTAAACGTCTCGCTCAACCTGGATTTGCCTTTCACCTGGCCAAGAAACACAAAAGCCGAAAACCAAATGGTATACACCTTCAAGTTGTGCTGTGCGTGCTGTAGATATCTAGGCATCCATGAGTAGCTTTGGAGTTCACACACCAGGCCAGGCCAGGCCAGGCCAGGTCGCGCCAGACCAGGCCTAGCCAAACGAAACGAAACGAGACGAGACGAGACGATAGCGTTTCGTGACCCAAACAAATTATTAATTATTAATTGGGGAAAATATGCTATAATTGTGGCGGTCGCTTCTTTTTGGCCCAAAAATTAAATGAAATTAGCCGACCAGGTAATTTCACTTTGCATGTGACGAATTTCAAGCGGACTCATCTCTTGTCTGGCTGCGTGACCCGGGTCCCTGGTTACTGGTTACTGGTTACTGGTGGGTGAACCATTTGATTGGCTCAAATGCGGACAGCTGGAATGCATTTTCCTTGCAGGCGATAATTGCAGTGCTAAACGCAATGACCGAAAAAAACCAATTTGAAGATTTTCTTTGTCCTTCTCATCGACTTCAATTTGGTTGGGCAGTTGTCACATGTGAATGCCGATCCAACAGGACATTCAGAACAGACAGACAGACAGACGGACGGACGGACAAATCAGCAGTTGAATGCATTTAACACTTCGCAGCGGTTAACAAGTTCAGCTTTGACCATTGCTTTGGGACACAGAACGATTCCGATGGAGCGCATCGCGGCGCGACGCTTCGATAATTTTGATTTATGTGGGTAAATCATGAAGGGAACGCAAAGATTTACGACAGATCAGCCGCAGATTTATTACTTTTTGATAGCGCTCCAGAACAGACTGGCGAAAAAAGGATTCGCAACTGCACCGGTGCCGATGCCGATGCGGATGCCGATACCACATATATATGTCAGTATATATACACATATACCAGGTTGTACTGGGGCAGGTAAATGCGCTAATGCGTGCCGCCGCGTTCTTAAGTTGTTCTAATTTGCCAGCGCCTGTCCTCCAGCCAATTCCCATGCAGCTAAAAGGTGTCATCGACATTGCAAATCTTTGGCTGTCTTCGACAAATGGCAGCAATCTCTTCACATGAGCTGCTGATGCATCATTGTTAGCAGGAGTGAAAACGAATTGATTTGTTTAAGAACAAATAATGAAAAAGGGAAATAATGAGGTGAAGTGTATATTGAATGCATAAATTGTATAGGTTTATGTCTAGGTACGGTATTTAATATCCGTAATGCTCCCATTCTTATATATAATATTACCAATTCAATAACTAACTAGTTCATTCACAGCATTCAGTGCTCTGCACCATAAATAGCTTGCATTAAGTATATGAGAGTTTAGAGACTTATTTCCCTGCGATGAAATCATTTTGTGTTACGCTGTGGCTCCGCAATGGGAAAGTTGGATGATGGGGCCATCTTCGTTGCCACCTGGTTGCTCTTGTTGGCAGTTTCGATTTACTTGCCACGGTGGCAAGAAAAAAAGGCGAAGGCAACCGCTAGACTGGAGCTGGAGCTGTAGCTGTAGCTGTAGCTGGGGCTGCAATCGTGATTCGTAGCTGGGCTTCGAGCGCAATTATAACGGTGCAGCGTGGTAATTACCTGTGAATGGCATTTGCATAATAGTAGCAATCACTAGGGCGACCATCCTACGGTGGCAACGGTGGCGGGTGGCGGGTGGCAGGTGGCGGCGGGTGGCAGCCAACCCGCCAGTCAGACTTGGCCTGGCCGCGTTTCTACAGCTCGGACAGAAGCCGAAACAAAAAGCATTGCAATTACGTGCATAGCGCTCTACCATCAGGCAACGCCAGCTCCAACACCAACATCTCCCAGTGCGCTGCCCAACCAGCCCAACACGCTTGATGGCACCACCACCATTACCACTAGCACCACCAGCACCAGCACCAGCAGCACCTCTAACTCCGACACCACCGTTGCCATCTCCGTCTGTGTCTGGTTCTGGTGTTGTTGCCACGCTCTGACGGCTCTTGGCCGCCATTTTGCTGCGTTTTCCGTGACCGTCGGCCGCGCCGCCCACCCCTGCCCAACACTCGGCGCTCCTCATTGTGGGCAACTGCGCTTCGCTACTCGTGGCACGTAGCTGGTAGCTCGTAACTCGTAGCTCGTAACAATGTAACAAGTCGTTGTTGTAGCTGTTTGTATTTGGTACGCTTTCCACACGCCCCCCAACGCCTCCATCGCCTCTACCGCCTAAGTCGCCTCCCAGCAGTTGGCCTACTCCTTCGCCCTCCCACGCCGGCAGCTCGTCAGGCAGTCGACAACAATGTTAATCGTTCTTATGGTTTGCTCAAGATTCGGGTGACTAAAGACGTTGCTACGTCCATTTATATGCAAATTGCGGTATTTATCGCCATTTTGTTTTTCATGTTCGCTTTGTTTTTCTCTTATTGCGCTTTTTGTGCAACTTCTAATTGCAGCCGCATTGGAGAAACTGCCGCTGGCTGGCTGGAAATGAAAGCGTAGTTGTAGCTACTTTTCCGTGAAGCGGAGCCGCACTGGGAATGGAGCCCCTGGCTGGGCAGGGTGTGGAGCAGGCCCTGCTGTGTTGCATTTAATTAACCTTATAACGGTTCGCTAACTAAAAGTGCCTTTCGATCGTTTGAATTTGAATTTGTGAATTATACGTTGCGGTCACTGGACAGCCTCGATTTGAATGTGAATGCAAATGCTGGCATCTAGTGCATACATAGCAAATTGGGACGCTGGCGCTGGAGCTGGAGCTGTAGCTGAAACTGATCGGGTCATCAGCACAATCATCAGCGAAACTCGAGTTTTACTTTGAGCAATCGGAAATTGGTTCGTGACGTGCGGCGCTCCTGTTGCAACCTGCCACCTGCCCCACCTGTCTTCTCCGCCATCCGCCATCCGAGTCCAACAGTCAACATGTTTTTGAGTCCAGCTCGATGGGGACCGGGTGCAGGAGCGCCTTTTGTTATCGAATGCAAAACTATTTAGCCATTGCATGTTGTTAATAATTTTAAAATCAGATTTCCGCAAGTTTGACGCAAACACGAAGGTAGCCATAGCTGCAGGAGTTTTGTTTTATTTTGTGTTTTCCCCTGTTGATTTTTTGTTGTTGTTGCTGTTGTTTTGTTTTCTTGTTCATGACGTGTCCGTGTCTTGATTGCGGTTGATGCAATGCGCCCTTAAAACCAGCGACAGCGCAGCAACAGAGGCTGCGACTGCGGCAGAGACGGCGGCGACGGCAACAGAGGCTGAGACTGGATATGAGGCTGGGCCTAAGACTGCAACCTGACAATTGTTGCGCAATTACACAGAAGACCTATGGGCACGCAACTTTTCGACGGTTTTGCGGCTGCGACTGCCAAAGAATATCTACAGAATGCGACTCCAATGCCAGCTCTTAAACTCGGATCACGCCTCAGAAAACTGCTGCTGCTGCTACTGAGGCTGCTGCTGCTGATGTTGATGTTGAATGTGTCCGTTGCTGTTGCTGCTGTCCTCAGCTCCATCTTCGTCCTCAATCACGCCATGCACATGAACTACTTTAGTCCGTCGCCGTCTCCGCCGTCTCCTCCGTCTTCGTCTCCGTCTAGGTCTCCGTTTCGGTCTTCAGCTGCTTTGCCCTTCGCTTCGTCCGTGTCATCGTCAGTTGTTGTTTCTGCAAAATCAATGTTGACGCAAATACGTGTATGTAGAATCATTTTACCGACAGTTCGGACTTATTTCTTTCGCTACCGAATTTAATTGGATTTTCTCCCTGACTTAAGGGCTTTAACTGCTGTGGTATGTGGAAATCATTTCTGCCCCAGACACGCAATGCCTGGCTTCCAATTCAACTGCAGCAGCAGCAGCAGCAGCAACGGCAGCAGAAGCGGCAGCTGAATTAGCTTGTCGCAGGAGCACTGCATTAAGAACTTGCCCCGCCTGGCTGCCCCAAAGGCTACCCAATGCACTCCACCCGTCCCCCCTCTCGATCCGTAGTTAAGTAAAAACTCACTTAATTTAGCGACGGCGAGGAGTTAATCATTACATTACAGCTAGTGGAGGTCATCTCCTCTTTGTGTGTGTGTGTGTGTGCGTGATGAGAGACGAGCTTGGATTCGACTATGGGTTTCTATCGTATAACATATGACATTAAGATTCGTAATAATATGACACATGTAATAAATATTTATGTGAACATACATTTTACGGTTATCTTTCAGAGATGAATATCTTTTGAGTTCAAATCTCTAAAAGCTTCTTATACAACTTTTTTATAGGTTATTCAGCTTATTTGTTTCTAAAAAGCTCTAATATCGAATTTCGGCTGCATATTGATAAACCATTTGTTTATCTCAAAATTCGTAAAATTCGGTAGCAAAAAATACATATTTATGTTTTTTTTTTTTTTGTGCTTTTTTTATAGACTTGTAAAACTCCATTTGTGTCCGCCTCAAAAAGAAGGCCGCAATAAAAACAATCGATTAGTTAGTATTCAAACTAGAAGCTTTTGGCCAGCTTTGCCTTTTGGCTGGGGCCAGACAAAGAGCGGAACTTTATAATTCTGAGCAGGCGCTAAGCACTTCCTCAGATGGCGGCCATTGTCGAGCGGCGAGCGGCGACAAAAAAAAAACGAGAAGCCCGAGCTCATTTCCGCTGACTGTGGGTCGAAAGCGCTGAAGAACTTCGACTGCAATTCCCCAAATGAGCTGAGATGTGAAATCTTCTATTGGCCGTTAATACCTCTGCCTAAATTCCGTCTTCAGCATTAAGTATTTCTAATTACAGTTGTGTAAAATTCTTAAAGAGCTCTGAAAAAAGAATACAACATAAAAAAGAAAACATATCCATCAACGGCGGCAAATTTCATTTTTACGGTTCAAAAGGTTTGTGGCCATTGTGTTATTGCCCAAAGAGTATCGTTGGTAGGGGGAATACATATGAATACTGATGCGGATAGCCGTCTAACCCCTTGGGTAGACCATTACACACACCCGCAATCGCAATCAACATATGCATATGCCTACATATGGGTAAACATCACCGCGCCGCTAACCAAAGGCACAAAAAAGCCCACAACGGGCACTTCTTGTCTATGTTGTAGACGGACAGACAGCCGGACAGTCGGACAGCCGGACAGCTGGGCCCGCCAAACAAACAAAAACAGGAAGCGTGGCTACCACAAATATGCGCGGGTCTGCGCAGGAGGGCTTTGACTTGGGTACGGCTTTCGGCTATATCTTGGGTTTTGGGCTTGGGCTTGGGCTTGGGCTTGTGCATTGGGCATTGGCTGCCACTTGCATGTAGATACTAGATCGCTATCTGACTAGGAACTCTGCTACAGAAATAATGTTAAAATAATGGCGGCGGCAACGGCAACGGCAACGGCGTCGGTGGCGGCTGGTTGTCGGGCGGCCATAATTAATTCCCCATACCCGAAAAAAGGCGCACGAAACGCAATTAGGCGCGAGCATAATTTGTTGGCGACGTCGGCAGCGACACAATTGCCATGCAAATGGCGCAAGGAGCGAACTCTTTGTGAGCCCATTAGATACAGTGATAAATGCTTAATTAGGCGCGTAATTAACGTAATCAATCATGCTGGCCAAAAACAAAATGAAAATCAATCATCATGGGGCCAGAGGGTGGCAGGCGGTGCGGTTTGAATCGACCGAACGCCATTATCCAATCTGCGGCAATCAACTGCAGTGAGATATAAGCCAGCAATAATGATTTTCTATAGCATTACCAACCCGACTCACACGCACCCACACATACATACGTGCATATTCTGTGAGCGGCTCATTCGGAAGCGTTTACATTCCAAATGAGAACGTACAAATCGTCTTTAACCGTTTAGCGGGGGTTCAGTGAGCGCCACTCGACATCGCTCATTGGCTGTCGAGTGCATACGGCGAACGCATTAGCCAGAGAGAGATGACTGCTGTGCGGGCAGCTGTAGTAGCATTGGTGTGACTGGCACGCCTTTGCCACATGCAGCGCTCTCACTCAAATTGAGTTCGACTCAAACTCAATTGAGCCCGTAATTATGACATGGGCATTTCGATTATGTAAGTTGAGCTACAGTGTGAAAATGAGAAGAAAAAGCAACAACAGCATTTAACTAAAGACAAATTTTGTGTTTCTCTCTCACAGTCAAATTAAGCGTTTTTCAGTGAAACGCAACTTTTGCTTAGTCTTCTATCTTTGGAAATAAACAAATATTAATACCCGTAGTCGATTGTGCGCGTGCGTGTGTGTATATGTATATGTATATGTCCGTGATTTTTGTTGTATCTGCGGTGGCATTTTGCCGGTTAAAGTTTGCCTTTTAATTTGAATTATTGTTGCTTTTGCGGTGGCAAATTACAGCCCATTAAAATTGATTATTTTTCATTATCTGGCAGAGGGCTAATTAGCAATCAGTCGAGCTGGTAATCAGGCCCCACTGAGCGCCTCCATGTTCTATATATAATAGATAGTTTTATACCAGAAATTGCCATGATGTTGATTGCGGTGGTTGGCATTATGGAAGTGCGGCCTGTGCGACACTTTTGCTGCATTGCGACGCCTTCAAAGTGGACAATTGGTTGCCAAAACAAACCCGAGTTTCCGCTACATAACTGTATACATACGTATCTATGTATGTACATATGCGAGGCAAGAAAAGCGCCGTCTTCAAAGCTGCACAGGCCTACACAGAGTCACGCACGATGAGCGCCGCTCCATTTGCCATAATCACAACGGCGAGAGCGAGAAACAAGAGCTACCGCAGTTCGTCCGACAGCCATTATTAAATAAAATGAAAAAAATACTCGTACTCAGCATACAATCTTACAGACTTACAGACATGTAGACATACAATCATACAACCATCATGCAAGGGCACGGCAATCCAAAGAAAGCCAACCAGCGTCGTTGCTTCACTTACATACAGACATATATATGTATGTATGTACATATGCATATGTATTTACTGGAGAGTGGAGGACTTGTGGAATGGGCAACAGGAATAAGCTCGGGAATGGGCAAATAAATCAATTAGGCGCGTCGCGTCGTGTCGCTTCGGCCACTGTCTGTGTAAGTGCGTCTCGCTCACACCACCACCGAGCAGTAGGAGTAGGGTGGTGGTGAGCGTAGAACGCAACACCATGATTTTTGCTCGCTCGCTCTACCCAGCAACGAAAGCTAAGTGCATCCCTCTCGCACTGATTGTGTGTGTTTTGCGGTGGGGTTGGTTTGAGCTTAATCGGTTACTGTTACTGGCTAGCCAGTCGCGAATTCTTGGCTTTTTTGCCTGGACCTGCCATTGATGTCTGCCCTAATGCGTTTTTTGCTCACCCTGGCCCGGCCTTCATGCAGTTGGATGGCTCCTGCACAGCGGGCGCCCACGCTGAGCCATTGCAAAGCCAGTCCGCAGACAGCCAACGGACAGTCGGACGACGAGGTCCGCCCGCAGTGGCAGACAAGCAGCAACCATGAATGCCCTCATATATCATAATCAAAGTGTGCGATTAGCAGCAACGGCTGCCTGGGCTTCCGTTCGCTTCACAACTACCAGCTCTACCAGCTCCCCCGTTACGTGTAGCATTTGACAGAAAGAGAAATATAAAAAATGGAATATAAAAAACTTTTACCATGTCACACATACGCCCCATATTACAAAACAAAATCGCTCATCAATTAAACTGGCCGAAAAGTTTTTGAGCTGCTCAGTAGCAGCAGCTCTGCCGTTAAACAAAGCAGCGCCTGCTTAGGTAGTCAATTAATTATTGAACTTTTACTACTGTTTGAAAACTGAAACTTGCCGAAACGCTCAATTGTGCGCTCTCTCCCACTTAGACATACACACTCACTGATTCACTCACTCACTCACTCACTTACACACGTGCGAAAACGAGTAAAACAAGCGGAGCCCCAATGCTCGCTCGATGGCAACCACAGCTACAAGCAAAGCAACAACGACAGTGGAAGAAGAAGACGAAGCAACAACAGTCGAGAAAGAAGAAGAAGAAGAAGAGCTGGAGCTGGAACTGTAACAGAGCAGACCCCGATCAGCTGCGGCAGAGAGACAGGCAGGCAGGCAGGCGAGCAAGCAAGCAAGCAGGCAGGCAGGCAGAGGCAGCAAGCGCGCCGAGTCAGTTTCTGTCTCAGTCTCAGTCGACTCAGTCGGCGTCAGCCAACAGCGTGAGTGAGTGCGCGTCGAACGGGAACGTAGCCCGTTCGCGGTCGTTTTAATTTTCTGTGCTCCTCTCGAGCGTGTTTGACTGTGTGTGCATGCATGCTCGTGTGCTCGTCTGTGTGAGTGTGTCGCAAGACGAGCTCAAAAGGCCGACGGTTAAGCAAGGCCCATGTCAAAGTTGACTATAGCCAAAATTAAATAAAAATATTAATAATAGTATTGCACTTACCTAAACACGCGTTCAAAATTCAAGATAATCGTAAAGGATTAAGAAAAGTTATTGATAACTAAAAGCGTTTACTGTGCTATTTTGCGTTAGTGTTGTGCAAGTGGGGCATGGCTACAACGGGGGCAACAGCAGCCCCCACAAGGACCTCCAGCAAAAGCACAACAGCGGCTCAAGCGCCAGCCGTCGATTATTCAACCGTCACGCCCAGTTGCACCACCGCCACAGCAGTCATGCCTCCTGTGGGCATTGCGGCTGGCTTGCCCGTGGGCATGGCAGCTGTGCCCCATCTGCCGCTGCTGGGCGGCTGCTTGGAAAACACGGTCAACAAAGGCATTACAACGGGCAGCGGTGCGCAGCCGACGGCAACATCAAATCCCAGTCTAACGGCCGTTCTGCCCACGCCCACAGGTGAGTTTAACAATTGGACTTGGTTTGACCCTTGCCCCGCAAAAGATCGCCAAATCCTGCCCGGCTCAGCACCTTGCTGGTCCAAACAATTCTCTGAATTGTCAAGGATATAAAAAAATAAAAAAGAAGAGAGTCCAGGCGACAGTCCCGAATTAAAAATTCCTGACCGAGCCCGTGTCTGAGACTTGGCCATTGGAAAAGCGCAATGATTTGGAAATTTCACAACAGCAACAACTACAACAAGAACAACAACAACAACAACAATAAGTCGACTACCAACTGTTTTGGTCTTTCGCACATCAGTGGCAATTTGTTTTGCACAAGTATGGGTTGTCAAATAAAATTAGTTCATGTCGGCGGCCAAAGCGGCCATCGAGTGGCCACGTCGAGATGCGACTGCCACTGGCGGCGTCGACAGCCAACTGCTGGATGGTTGCGGGTAGCGGCGGTGCAGTGGGCGGGGGGAGCAGCGAATGTGGTTGCAGGCCAAAGCTTTGACTTGTCTCTAAAAGGTGTTGGAAGTTGCACAATAAATAAATAATTATAAAAAGAGCACAGAGACGGAAAACCAGCAAAGGCACACACTCAACACACACACACGCACACTCACTAGCTGCGACCGGCCTGGGCCTGGGCCTCGTCTTGGGCATGGGCATGGGTACATGGCATACATTGATGTTTAAGCACTGGGCAGAAACCATACTTAAGGGTTTCGAATTACTTGATGCGTGTATTCGCATTATTCTTAGAAAGCCGACCGTATAAAAGGTGTGCACAATGATTTTCAAGTGTACATAGCCCCAGCTAAACCGATGCTCATGATGACGGGCCGCAGTTGAGTGCCATCCACTTGGTTATGATGTTTATGCCATTTATGTCACCCGACTTTGAGCTATGTGGCAAGCACTACGCCAAGCCACTTGACCGGAAATTAGCTGTAGCAACCCTTGAGGCTCTCTCAATGGCCATCAATCCGAATGATGTATCGAAAGAGATGCAAGATTTTGATACATATGTTCATCAATATGGGTAAGATGTAGCTGAATCGAAAAGGTGAAAAGGAAGTAAAAGGAAAGACAAATTAGACTTGAATCTAAATATAATTAGAGATCGATTTAAGAAATTCGAAGGAAGGATCGTGTGGAATAAAAAATGATTTGAATGTTATTAATGATCTACTGGATATACTTATAAATAATAGAAGACATTACATCCACGTAATTTACTTATCACATGCATGTTTGTTGGTCGAGTATACTATTTCTGTATTTTATGGAAAAATTCTACCTCTGCTTAACGACATTTTGACAATATTCTGTTCATTCTATGAGCTATTTACGTCTATAGGATATACAAATAATGAATATAAAATAAGAATTCCGCAAAGAGCGCAGGTGTTTTGTGCTTAAAAATAGCAAATCAATATTAGTATGCCAAATCGAGCGATTCAAGACAATTACAATTAAGATCAACAAAGATATAAACTGCAACAAAAATACCCTTTTAAGATAAACACAACGAAAAGACATAAATTTACAATGGAATTTACAATGTTCCAGAAGAAAATGTATTACTTCGATAATTCCGATTTAAATTTGATTTATAAAATTTGGAGATGTGCAATAACACCTCGTATGAGTAATTTACATGCTTATAAATTCTATTGGTAATTAAGCTCTAATTAATCCAGCTGGCTGGCAAATCTCATTGCAAGTCGATGAGCTCGCTAGCCGAGCTAAACGTGTGAAGATCACAATATTACGCATTAAAAACCAGAAGCCCCAACGAGTAATGTGCTGCGCGCGACAAACAAGATCAGCGAGCAGCAACTGTAGAGAGAGACAGACAGACGGAGCGAAAGAGAGGGCAGGACGAGGATCTGGTGGTGGGGCAAAGCGCTTAGTGAGGGCTACACAAAAAGCGGGAAGGTTTAATTTATATGCAGTGCTGGCAGCCGCTGCGGCAAAAACTTTACCGGTAGCAATAAATCAAACTATCAATTGAATTCCGAGGCGATCATCACTTGTGCTCTCTCTCTCTCTCTCTCCCGCTCTCTCTCGCTATCGCACTTTCTCACTCTCTATCTGTCATTCCTTTTCTCTCGCTCTGTTGCGGCGTCGCTTCTTGTTACAAGCTGCGCCAAGTCGTGCGATTTTAAGCCGATTTTGCAATTGACTGAGGTGCGTCGAGGCAGCCGTAGCTGTCGCATTGCTCGCTAAGATCGGTAGTAAATCATTTGCTACAGCCAAGTTGCGAGTTGCCAGTTGCCAGTTGCAAGTTGCAAGCCAGTGCCTTAGCCCGTGCGAGTGCCACAGCCACTGTTGACATCCGTGGCATAAGCGCAGGCAGCATGTACTTGGTGCCTGGTGATTGGGCTGGTCGTCAATTGTTTGGAGCGCAGCATAAATCAGGCATAGCCATAGCCAGGCGACCACAACAATTGGTGCAACATGTGGCTGTGCAACAAATTACAGATCTTGCCCCGAGCAGATCAGCCACACGGCTTTAATTAGCACAGCTAGCGGCCTAGTCGAGGGTCGCAGACTCCGAGTCTCTGAGTCTCTGTTGGGCATACCAACGCATCTGCAACTGGCTAAATGCCATTGCCACACACGCAGTGGTGCAGCGGTGCAGCGGTGTTGGCATGCCAAAAATAATATGAAAAAAAAGAAAAAGAAATGCAGAGGATAAAAACAGAGGTGTTAAAATGTGTGCAGTTCTCGCGATCAGATAAAATGTCAAAATGAACATAAAAGCTTCTACATCTGAGGAATTGCTAATCGGTACAGCTACCCGAAGAAGCAGTCCATGCTCGATCCCAACAAATTGCCAGCGGAGACATCAGGAATTTCATAAATTCCAGCTCAAATTAGCTGTCGGCAGTCGGCAGTTGGCAGTTGGCCGTGCCAAACTGATTCATGGACGGGACGGTAATGGACCACACCACGTCCACTTGACACGCCATTATGACCATAAACGTTGACACTTCCGCCAGCAAAACGGCCAAGCTTGTAGCACTCGTCGTCTGTGCGCTGTGCGCTGTGCGCTGTGTCTTCGCCTCAGTCTTTGACGTGTTCGATCAAAAACAGACCGAAATTTGTCCAATCATTGTTACTGGCAGTCAGTCCCTGCCTTCCCCCGTCCAGTCCAGTGCGGTCCACTTGAGCACTACAAATTTCTTGGTGTTTGGCTGCCATGCGCGGAATTCTGGCAGCAGCTTCGTTTAAATTCCAATTGACATTTAATGATTTTGATCCCACCTCTCACTCACACTCACACATGCTCTGTCACTCTCTTCTCTTCTTGCAGCTCTGACGCACAACCACTGCCCCTCTGCTGCGGTGCCAGCGGCTCCCACGTTGGGCCTCTTCGGCAACGCGGGCAGCTCACCTCCGGGCACAAATCTCAGCGCTTTGGCCTCCCAGCATCGGCTACTGGAGCTATCGCGGTTCGGCCTGAGGGGCTACGATTTGGCACAACATATGCTGTCGCAACAGGGCGCTGTATCCAAGCTGCTGGGTGAGTAGTTGAGGTCGTCGAAGGGTAGGTGGGTGGGTGGGGTTTTGTAAGGGCCTGACCAATGCAATCAGCGACAGCAGCGCCTGCATTGAGCGGAACCAATAAACACGCGCTCCAAATCCAATTGCCATGTGTCCCGCTGAATTAGGAGCTCAAGCGTCTGTAATCGATTTGGTCAACTACTGTAACTCCCGGCGAGACAAGTTGGCCGGCCACGTATACACGACAAATCGATTGCACCTTACCATGCCCAATACTTCGACACCTGGCCAATCGCCAATGCTCAGCAGCGAGCCGTCGCACACCTGTTGCCAATTACACACACAACTCTTTGCGCTCCAAATTGCAATTCTGCGCGCCTGGCGTCAGCTAGACCGAAATTCCAAGGGGGCACTCGACCGAGGGAGGTTAGCTGTAACTTTGGATAGATTAGGCTGTGTGACAAAGGCCAGGTGTTGCTAACCAGAGCTCCGCTGCGGCCAACTGCAATGCCCTATTCCAGTTAGACAAACCGAAGCGTCAATTCGTTCAGCTCAAGCAAATTTCCTTTGTTAACATGATCATCCCACTTGACTAGGCTAATTACCATAAATCTTTGGAGAATATACTGACTATGCCTCTGCCTTGATCTCCATACGAGCTAATGAATGCGCTGCTCAATTCGCTCACCGCAGCCATTCATTGAGCTGTCTTTGAATCACACTCACAAATTATCTGATCTGTGTGCAGTCGCCGGGGCAATAATTCATTCACAGTTGTTAAATAGACAAAGGGCGGTGTCAGGGGTTTTGTCGCTAGTTAATTTAAACTGTGTAAATGTGTAAATAATTTCCGTTTTACTAGTTTTTTTTCTTTTTTTTTTTTTTGCAAACTTAAATTTACATACATAAGCGCAACTGCATAGAGTATGAGTACCTTTTGCCACTCGGACAATGTGTACTCAATCAATGTGTGGTATACATACTATTGTTAGCTACACTGAGAGAAATGAAACGCAAATGTGTGGCAATGGAAATATCAGCTCATCGACTCAATTGTAAGCCAGTTAGTGACTTAGAAATGCTTGAATTTACAATCATGAAGTATGTAATAATAATTTCCAAAAATATTTCTACAAGCTCCCAAAGAAAAAGTCACGCTATGTATCGCTATTTATCCATACTTATTTGGGATCTTCTCTATATCTCTTTTTTATTCTTTCTCTTTTCGAAGTATAATTTTAAAATTATCTGAAACTTTAAGTTTCATTAGCAACAAGTATTAGAAGTATAATATATGTATTTCTTTTTTACTTATATTACATATTAAATCATAAAAGGTTTTTCTCTAGGTGTGACCCCTTATTTCCTAACGCCTAATTCACAAGATAAACAGCATGCGCCTGTCACTCGCTTCCGACAAATTATCAACGAGAAGCTGCGCTGATGCTGATGTTGGCATTGTTGTTGTTGTTGTTGTTGTTGTGCGAGTTGTACAATTGTGTCATAGCCAAATATTCAAATTAGCGCGCCATTGAATGGGGGAACGCGCCTTCAATTGTCTAGTTAGTTCGTCGTCAGTCGACGGCAGCTGGCAGCAGGTAGTTCGCATTGTGTTGGCAGCCGGCGGGCTTTTTGACCGATTCGAACGCCCACACGAGCCCCCAGCTTGATAATGTGAAAATTATGCCAGTAGCCCCAAGGCAGAGCTCAACATGTGATAGTATAATTTAGCATACACAAAAAGGTCTAGAGGTATATAGGTTTAGTTAATGTTCTTTTTCTTCCTCTTCTTGTATATTGCAGGCACATTGCGTCCGCCTGGACTGATTGGTGGCTCGAAGCCAAAGGTGGCCACGCCGACAGTTGTCTCCAAGATCGAGCAGTACAAACGCGAGAACCCAACGATATTCGCGTGGGAAATACGCGAGAGACTGATTAGTGAAGGTGAGTACCCAAAGGCGGGGAACAATGCATTGGCAATGCCAGCACACAGATGGACAATTGGCCAGGTAGCCGAGATCAGGTAACAGTCCACACACTCACACACACACACAGTCAGTTGAGCTAATTAAAATGAACTGATGGCAGCCCCCCAAAAGCGAAATTGCAGCAGGCATTGACAAGCTGCAGCATCAATGAATGACTGGTCCGAGTGCGTCTGGGCGGGCATAGGGTTACGCGCAGCTCCAGCTCCACGCTGAACCCAGTGCCATCTACAGCTCCTTGAGCAGCTGACAGCATCAGCTTGATGTGTTTATGGTGCGGCTGTCAGTACTCGAGCTCGTAATGCGAATTAGCCAACAAAAGAGCTGCGTTCCTTGAGAGTTTTGTGGTTGCAGCCTCATTTAATGTTGTAAGCGAACGCGATATGTGTGTGTGTGTGTGTGTGGGTCTCTGTGGGAGAGGGAGATTTATCGATTGGCTAATTTATGAACATCCGCTCCTGGCCAGAGTCAATTGATATGTAAATGTGCTCACATTTGTGTCACTCAACGTTGAATACACCGCAGTTACCCGCCGCACCAGTTCGGCTCGACTCTTGACTCCCGACTCTCGGCTCTTGGTGCTCGGCTCTCAGTGCTCCGTCTGTCAATCGCTCGCTCTCTGTGCGATGAATCGTCCGATTGCCATCGCTCACATGAGACGTTCGAACACACACAAAGACCACTCTGGCCGCGACCGACTACTGACTACTGACTACTGACTACTGACTACTGACTACTGGCTACTCGAAATGTAGATCGCAATCGCAGCTCGCAACTCGCAACTGGTCTGCTCATTACAGTCAATCTAATTTGCGTCAGCCGGTATTTGGGTTCATGAGCAGCAGGTCACGACGCACTGTATCCGGCGCCAAGCAACTCCGTATAATACTCCCCCCTCTCTCTCTCTCTCTCTCTCGCTCAGGTGTTTGCACGAATGCCACTGCGCCCTCGGTGAGCAGCATCAATCGCATCCTGCGCAATCGGGCCGCCGAGCGCGCCGCCGCGGAGTTCGCTCGAGCTGCTAGCTATGGCTATGCACTGCATCCCACGCATCCGCACTCGCATCCGTACACGAGCTTTCCCACCTGGCCGGCCACGTTGCCGGGCCATCATCCGCTGTGGGGCGCGGTGCCTTTGGCCGCGACCGGCGCCTTGCCCGGCAGCAACAACTACAACAGCGACGGCAGCTCCAATCCGAATACCAACAACAACAGCATCAGCGCAGGAGGCGGCAGCAGTGCGGGCAGTGGACGCTTGTCGTTGCCAGCGCTGTCGCCGGAGTCGGGCAGCCGGGACAGTCGTTCACCCGACGTGGATGCCAATCGCTTGATAGGTGAGTCCAGGATTCTTTCTCAATCTGGCTGATCTCTAGAATGATCTTCTCTGCATTCCCAGACATTGAGGGCGAGGACAGCGACTCGGAGGACAGTGACCAGCCGAAGTTTCGGCGCAATCGCACAACGTTCAGCGCCGAGCAGCTGGACGAGCTGGAGAAGGAGTTCGAGAAGTCGCACTATCCCTGCGTGGGCACACGCGAGAAGCTGGCGGCACGCACGGGTCTGAGTGAGGCGCGGGTGCAGGTGAGTTCCGTCTTGCACGAATGCCGTGTACAATGGATTGTGCCCGATTATTCTATTGTTTTGTTGCCCTACTAACCACACACACATACACACACACACACATGCATACATCGACATTGACATGGACACACAGACGCGCTCGCTCCTTTTTTTATCAACTAACAAATTGTCTCTCCGTTGATTGATCAATTAGGTTTGGTTTTCCAACAGACGAGCGAAATGGCGGCGTCATCAGCGGGTCAATTTGCTGAAACAGCGCGGCTCAACGTCGACATCGCCCATACCAGCTCCAACGCAGCAGGAGCCCAGCCTACAATATGCTACCCGTTCCAGTGTTTACCACACCGAGGGCAACAACAACAGCAGCACCACCAACAGCGTGCCAGCCATCACCACCACCACCACCACCCACACCAGCAGAAGCCCTACGGGCCACGGCCCCGACCCACTGACAGCAACAGCGCCGCCGCCTGCCTCAATCACAGCATCAGTTCCATTATTAATGGGCGGTGAGCATAGCGCCTTTCGAGCGGCCCTGCCCTCTGCCTCGGCATCGGCGACCGCCTCCGCCTCGGCGTCGGCTGCTGCATTCGCGCTCAACTTTGCCCGCCAGTACATCTGGCGACAAATGGGAGGAGTACCGCCCAAGGAGCCGCAATCGGAACTGGACGAGGAAATCAATGTGGATGCAGAGACAGAAGCGGAATCGGAGGCTAATTAAAGAGTGCAATCAAGATGCTGTTATTCCAGAATTATATACAAACATGCTTGCATATATATGTATATATGTATTTGTATATGTAATCCCAATCAATGAATCATGCATGTCTATGGACTTGGATTTGGATTTGAATTTGTCAGTTTGTCAGTTTCCTATCGCTTTAAGACGACAATTTAGTGCAATTTTTAACTTAATTTATTCAAATTTGCATTCCAAAACACGTGCTGAGTACAAATAAAGACGGAATCGATATATACGATATATCGCTATATCTCGTATATGTATAAGACAATATATAAGAGTTGATCGTATAATTGGCCGGGATGTCTATGGGTGGAAGAGATTCATAGAGAGGGAAGTGAAGAGAGAAGATATATCGAAATATGGAAGAATGCATATGTATATCAAAATATTTCGATTATGTGTAAGGAACTGCAAGAGACAGAGATAGAGATAGACAGGGAGAGAGGCAAAAAACAGAGAGGGGAGCAAGAGAGAGAGAGAGAGATAAAATGGGTGAAAGAGATAGAGAGAATAAGAAAGATGATAGGCAGATGAGAGCAGGCCCGCAGATCGCTCGACTCCTGTTCAAATATACTGATCTATTAATAATTCCATATACCTCCTCGTATATGTAAAACATTTTATTTCTACATGTATGCACATATATAGAATTTGTGAAATTCTCACGGGTTTCGTATAATTGGTCGGGAATTCAGCAGTTGACATCCATTGACGTGCGAGAGAGAGAGAGGGAACGATTCAAGAGGAGAGGTGAGGTGAGGTGAGGTGAGCTGAGCAACTGAGCGTGCGAGTGAGGGAGCTCGACGCGCATTCAAAAATAACTCAAGTGGACAAATCTGACAATTTTGTGGCTACCAAGACGGAGTCAACAGCAACAGCAACAGCAACAGCTTCAGCCAACTGCTACGGCTACGTCTACAAATATAAATACAAATACAGAGGCTCTGGAGTCGGAGGCTCAAGTGGCTGCGAATGTGTTTGGTGTTTGGGCCAGGGTCTGGCTCGCGGACCCGACTCTGGGCCTGGATGATTAATGTGGCTTTAATTACATGCGCTGAGAAGTCGTCGACGTCACCGGCCTCGTTGTCGCCGTCAATGTGTATGCTCGGATGGATCACTATAATTATATAGATGGCCGAATTAAATTTTAATTTAACGCCTGTCAAATCAGAAAACCACTTGTATAATCGTTCGCTTAAGCGAGCCACAGCTCCAAGCTTCGCTTCTGGCTCCCAAAAAAAAAGGGGGAAAAAATCGACTTGCCCGACTCCCTAACAGTTATTCATTTCACTTCATTCCATTTACTGTCCGACCGCGTTCCTATTGAAAGAAAGAATCAATTGAAGCCACAGCGCCAGCTGCTATTATTGATTGTAATGAGCCACCGAAGGCGTCAACTTCACCAGCTCGACGCGAATCCAGCCAGAGCCGAAGAAAGAAACGAAATTAAAATGAAATGAAAGAGACCTCTTGCACCATCCAGAGACTGAAAACAATTAAATCCATGAAATTTACATACCTGCGGCTTTTGATGAGTCGCTGAAAAGCATTGTGCTCTGCACAAATTCATGAATCTATATGAATATGTATAAATATGTATGTATGTATATATGTACCTATATATTGTGTATGGGACACGCTGAACTATAAAGCGTGCGACTACAGTGGCTGTCCGATGTGGCCAACTTGGTTGGCTGGTTGGTTGTTATATGTATGCATGTATATATATAAGACTATACAGAAAAAACAGTTTAATCAATTGTTACCTCTTTTATATTACTATTTGTGTTCGTTGCACGATGTCGTCTAGTCTAGTCTTAACTGAATTCGATTCCCAGGATGCCTAATTTTCAGACTCTCAGCGAGTTAGTTCAAGTCATCTAGATTTGGAAATATTAACTGATCTTTCTTAGATTTTTTAGAGAGTAAGACTCTCAGCAAGTTCGATTCTGGTTCGATAGGGTACTTCTCAGATTTTTGTGAAATCTTTCTCAGAAAGGGAACTAGAACTCTTCAACTATAAGCATACATCTATCCTAAGCCATTTTTAAAGTATTTTTATTGAGTATCACGAAAGACACGGCATCGGCTATGATAGGTCAACAAGGTCCATTTGATCCAGAAACCAGGAACAGATTTTGAACTGAAATGTTTATATACATATGTATGTCTATAGATATGCATATATATGTAGATACGTATATATACATATATGATATGAAAAGTACAACAAGAACTGGGCTATTCGCGCATTGGAATGTCTCTGACTGCATCCTTGCCATAGCTGTGGCTCTTAATTGCCAAAGGCGTTAGTATTAAGTGGTTTTCGTGCTTATTATAAATATCTCTTAATTTTTGCGATCCTCACAGTGAGTGTGTGTGTGTGTGTATGGCAAAATCTTGAAATGGCAATCACCGACTGCCTTAGCCTTACTCCAAAGCTAACCAGACAAGTGGAGGACGTCGTCGCTCCTGTCGTCGGCTTTGTTGTCATTATGTTGTGTTATTTGGCACGATTTGTTGAACTAAGGAGCTGACGCTGAATCGTCGTTGTCTTCGTTGTTGTTGTTGTCGTTGTCTTCGTTGTTGTTGTTGTTGCCTGCTTTGCACAGACCTGTGGCCGAGGTTGGGGCTGTGCGCGGTTGCATGATGCTGCCGATCGATTGAAAATCGATCAGCAAACGATCGGCAAAGGCGGCAATGGAAATGGCAATGGGAACTGGTCAACCGGCCAACCGGCAGCAGTAGCTGCTGTCTCCGACCTCAACTCCAACTCCAACTCCAGCTCCAATTCAAAATCCAATTCGAATTCCCATTCCAACGGTGAGTGTGACTCTGCTGTAAGTGTAAATATCATCCTTGAGTCTTGCTCTTGCGGCAGCTTCAAATGCCCCCAACTCGTGTATGGTGCATGGCGTATGGGAGCGGGAGCCAAACTGGCGTCGCCTCAGTGGATATAATTGTCGCATGCAACATCGCGGCTATCGCACACATTTATACTTTAGCACGATGCGAAAGAACACGGAATTGGCCAGGTAGGACAGGTAGACATGAAAGGTAACGCATTGCGCTGCCTGACTTGGCTTCGCCTTGCTGTCGCAGAGAGTGAGAGAGAATAAGTAATTCACTTAACGCTTTAATATCGCTGATAAATGCCACAAGGATTCGCCAACACATTGCCCACTTAATTGGTGCAATTTTCAACGATTTTATTTTATTTGCATGTGTTTTATTTAAGGACAAGACAGAGAGGAGTGAGCGGGAGAGAGAGAAGGTAGAGACATCTGTGTGTCTGAGCAGACTTTATGGCAGCGGCGTGCGAACTGAGCTGAAACTCATTTACATACCTTCTCTCTCTCTCTATCGTTCGTTCTCTCTGCCTTCCCTCTCCCTCTCTCACTCCATTTATATAGATCGCGTTCGCATGGCACATTGGAGACAGCTGCTGATTAGTGAATGCTGCGCAGCAAATGAAGTATGAGTTGCACAATTGGACCGGATGCCGGGAATGGAAGATGGGACGCACATGCTTAGCCAAGCTCCAGGTCCACATTGACCATTTGGCATCGACGTCTATGCGAATTTAATGCAATGGCTAAGCCTATAATTTGATCATATCCACACTATAACTCAGAGCCTGGCCGAAGCTGGTGCAAAATGCCCAGTGGCAACGACCACGAGGCGTGCCCCACACCAGGTCCCGGCTGGGCAGTGACAGAGCCGCGTATAATGGATGCGCAGCAATGCCATTTCTGGCAGATCGGGCTGCAAGCAACGGCTTCTGATAAGACCACCAGCAACCACGGGCCACCGAGACTCTGGCTCCGCAGTAGTTGTTGAAAGCGTCGGATGACCAGTGGTGCGGAGCCAAAGACCCAACTTGCGCTCACTTAGCGGGCATGCGTCATAACTTAGGCTGCGGTCAGTGGTCGATCGGATTACCCGGCAGGCATTTCAATTCAACACATCCTTTGCTCGCCTGCCCAATTATACCACAGAGCCACTGCCACGCCCACAACAGCGCCCATCGTTTGCGCAAGGGGGCGTGCGAGATGGTGACGCAAATTATAGCAATGCGCTGACTTAAATAAATGCGCAGGTTTAAAATTGAAAAGGAATTAACGGTGGGCAGTGCATCCATCGATTGCCTGGGCGCGGCTCCACTGACTTTCCAGATTCCCATCTTACTGGCTGAATGGCAAAAATATTGTGCATAATTATATGCTAATGCTCCCATTGAATTATGACTGTCTGCGTGCACCTATTGTCCTACCTCTTGCCTTCTCTATCTATCTCTCTCGCTTTCTCACTTACTTAACTTTAAGCATCTGTATCTAATTCCATTGGAAATGACTGCTGCCGGCGCCATGGCTGGTGGCTTTCCTGGAAATGTGACCACACACACGCTCCGTTTATATTCGAATCACTCATGTGATTGCAATTTTTAACTAAAATGAAAAATAAATTGCAATGAAATTAACGATTTACACCGATTGCCATTGCGCGGTTTCAATGGACTCCTAAAGACTTCAATGAATGGCAAAAATATTGCGCATAATTACATACATATATGCACATTCACATTCACATTGATTTACTCCTCTGTTAATTCCCTTTCTCCTTTGCTACTCTCTCATTCATTCCAACGGTAAGCATCTGTGTCTAATAGCGAAGGAAATTGCTGCTCCCGGCGCCATAGCTGCTGGTTGGATTTCCAACAACGGGACCACACACGGCTCATTTGTTATTGGAATCGCTCATGTAATTCCAGTGTTTTTTGTTTACCGACAGTGGGATTGATTATTGTTAGGAGTGTGATAAATCTCTGTTTTTTATTAACTTTCGGCATGACGCGGCGGAATTTGTGCGTTGAGTCGGAAGAGCATGAATGAAATTAATAATAAAATCAGATCAGCATGATTAGTTATAATTTGTAAAGTAACACAACCTTTACGTATACCCAAATTCAAGAATAATTAATTAAATTTGTTCGAGTACTGATCGAAAAGGTATGCAAAGGCAAATTCAGTTTACAATTAATTTAAAATGCGGGCTAAATACTTAAACATATGGGAATATATACATATGTTGTCATCGTCAGTTTCTTGGATAATTTGAAATAATAATTTATATTCAAATAAGTTGCTTACGTATACGTTATGTGCATTATGTATATATTAACATTTGTTACATTTACATATGTAGGTATATATGGATGTACATACATAGATAGTTTTATTTTAGTAATTTTTGGTATTTAATGTTATCAGGAATGCAGCATTCATGTCAGCTGGAAGCAAAATAAACCGTAGTGGAAACACGTTAATTTTTTCAAGCAGTGTTACCACATGATTTTTATATTTTCTTGCTTGATGTTAGTTTTGGTATTTTTTATTATATTTTCACCTGACAAATTGTTAAGTTTTTAGCATAAAAAGCTCAATTTTAACTAAGCCGAATTTTAGCATTATGTAATATAAATAAATTGAAAATAATTTCCTATTTAAATTGCAGTTATTATAAATATATTTGAGTGCACCCACAGTAGGTAACGAATAAAACGCAACTTTTCAATTTCCTTAGAGCATTTTTGCAGTTTCCTTAGTCAGCCACACTTACAATGAGCATTCCAAGTGGAACTCTGTATTAACAATTTTTTTTTTTTTTAATTACCTTTATGACTGTAATAAAGGCGGGAGAAACAAATGCACAAATTGATTAGATGTGTTAATTTAAGTGAAACTAATCAGCGTTAGCTCCCCGTAGTTCCAACTTGCATGAATGTGTCACAATCGCAATCTAACGAATGCAACCAACGTCAACGTCAGCAAAAATCTTTGATATCAACTGTGAAGGCGACGCAGTGTAAAAATCAGTTTAAAGACGCTACTTAATCCACAATCATGGCTAGCCCACGAACGCGACGAGTGCTGCAAGAGCTGAAGCCCCAAGACGAGAACTCGGTAAGGTTAACCCAGATACACATTTCGAAAGAAAATTACATATTGAACAGGTTTTGACGTGTCTCAAAATGAATTTATATGGTTTTGCAGAAATGCTTCGAGTGCGGCACTCATAATCCTCAATGGGTGTCGGTTACTTATGGCATTTGGATATGTCTGGAGTGTTCGGGCAAGCATCGCAGTTTGGGCGTTCATCTCTCATTTGTGCGCTCCGTAACCATGGACAAATGGAAGGACATTGAGCTGGAAAAGATGAAGGTGGGCGGTAATCGCAATGCACGTGAATTTCTAGAGGATCAGGAAGATTGGAACGAACGCGCGCCCATAACACAACGATACAATAGCAAGGCAGCTGCCCTGTATCGAGATAAGATTTCAACTCTGGCTCAGGGCAAGAGTTGGAATCAAAAGGATGCCGAGGCGCGCTTGAGCAGCACTAATTCTTCGTATAGCTCTAACAGCTACAGCGGCAGCGGCATCAACAGCAGCTCGCAGGGCCGCACTAACGCAACAGGTTACAGTGGCAATGGCAGCGGCGGAGGCTATCAGAATGGCGGAGGCGCTTACAACGAGCCTGGTGGCTATCAGCAGTTCCAGACACAAGAGTTCAAAGATCAGAAGGAAGAGTTCTTCAACCGTCGTCAAATGGAGAATGCATCTCGGCCAGAGTAGGATCTTGTTTACTATTTATATCTAAAGAGCTAACAATTTGATTATTCATGCAGAAACTTGCCACCAAATCAGGGCGGTAAATATGCTGGATTTGGTTTCACACGGGATCCGCCACCGAAAACACAATCTCAGGAGCTGATCGACTCCACGCTGACCACTTTGGCATCCGGTTGGAACTTGTTCTCCACAAATGCGTCCAAGTTGGCAAACACTGCTAAGGAAAAGGCCGTAACCACAGTCAATTTGGCCTCGACCAAGGTTCGTTAAACAAAAATAACAGATGCTCTTTGTTTGGTTGTTTTTTATTTATTTGTTTCATTTTGTATGAGTTTATGGTTTCTTTTTATTTTTGGCTGTAGATTAAAGAGGGCACTCTGCTTGAATCGGTTCAGAGTGGGGTTACAGATGTGGCCTACAAGGTCGGTAGATACCAGACAAGGCTGTGCCTTGCTTTTATTACACTTATATAAATAACTATATGCTGACTGATTCTTATTATAACCCCAAAGGTTACTGACATAAGCAAACGTGGATGGAACAACTTGGCGGGCGGCAACAGCTCAGCGTCTCAGGGCGGCTACAGCGATCCCAGTCTGGATGACAATGGCTATCAGCGTTCCAATTCGGTGGGCGGCAACTTGGCCGGCGGCCTAGGACAACAGAGTGGTGTAGGCGATAGCGACTGGGGCGGTTGGCAGGAGAATGCCAATAATAAAACGCATCTAACTAGCTCCAGCTCTTATCAGAATCAGCTTAGCAGCAATGCCGGCGGCACACCCACTGGCGGCCTCACCCAAGACGACGATTGGGCTGGTTTCAATTCCCCAAATTATCAAAATTCCGAGACTTCGTATCAAAATACACCGTCTGGCGGTCAGCCCGTTCGCCGAAATATGAAGCTACAGGAGACTTCGCAGAAATTGAGCGAAGGCTTCGATAATCTGGATGTGAAGAATGTGAAAGCCAAGACAGCTGCATCGTCGAGTGGCAAAGCGAGCGCCGAGGATGATGCATGGAATTTGTTAATGAATTAGCAAATGAAAGTAAACCATTATTGAAGTGTATTGTCAGATAACTTGATTTGTTTTGTATTATTTTTCATTGTTGTCATCTTTTTGTTAAAGAAACTTTAGCTTATTCGTGGGCGCATTTAATGTAAATTTACGAATATTATGTTCCAACCTATTTTTACCGTTTTCCAACGAGGAGAAGTTATAATTTCCATTATTTTTACAGGTTAGACCAATTTTGAATAGAAATAATACAAAGCGAATTAATATGCAAAATATATATATATGTGAATTCAAATCCAACACTTATTTTTATTATTGAATTGGAAATTAAATTAGAAATAGCGAAATCGATATAGTTCGTATGTTGGAAACTAGATATCATTATGCATATATCGATATATCGATATAATACACGAAACTTTCTGCAATGATTTCTCTTTTCTTTCATTCTTTTTCGTTTGAACAAACTGTGTGGACGCGTTTTTATCGTTTTATCGTGTGTCACGACATACGAGCTGGCAGTGCGCGCAGTTTATTCGGTTAATTAGGAGCCAAAGTGAATTCAATCATTAAATTTTACAGTTTTTCATAAATATACATTAATTTAAAAAAATTAACAACTTAGGTAAAAAGTCGCCAACCGCTGCAGGCCCGCAAGAAAGTCGCGAGTTTTCTTTCGCGTTTCAGCGTGCTTGCTTGTGCGTGTGTGTATGTGTGAGTGTGTGACTAAGTGTGTGTGCATAGAAACGCGTACGCAGAAATTTAATTTTGCCAATTTGGCAAATAGAAGAAAAAACTGAACATGAAATTTGAGACTCGTGCTATACAACAAAGAACTGAAGGCCAATCAGTTTAAATGAGTGTAGTTGTAGTTGTATCGCCAGCAGAAGCAGCTTACATACACACACATAGAAAGAAAGTTCCAGCATCGTCCCTCCACCCACCCGATCTGTTGGTTGCGTTAGGAGTTGCCAATTTTCAAGGCTTCACGTACTGAACTTCCGATTTGGCCTTTTAACTGTGCTAGAAATAAAAATTCAACATAAAATTAATGATTCACTAGCAGTCGCGACTGCCCAGCTGGCAATAAGCAGCAGCCGCCTCGATTCTGTTTAAATTTAGTGAAAGTGGGCTCATCCACGAATGACTTCATTTTCATGGCAGCGATTTCGGTGCTAGGTTCGCAGCTGATTCGCTGTTCGGGGGGAAATGAACACATCTGTAATAGAATTTATGCTTGACTGGGATTCATTTTTCTTTTTATTTTGTTTACTTTAAAATAAATGCCTTTCAATAAACGTTCAAGCGCACATATATACATATGTACTTTTATATATATTTTGTTTAATCTATATTATGTGAATAAACAAAAAATTTCAATTTATTTATTTATAGACATTATAGAAAGTGCGACGCCACGCCCCGCTACACAACGGCCCATCAGTTTTCAGTTCAGTTGTGTTTTATCTAGAAAACGATACCGAGCCCAGAATCAAAATGTTTCAGCCATAGGAATAGACGCCCGTTCGAATATCTATATATATCTAAAGTGAAACATTTGTCGGGCATTCCTAGGGACCTGACAAAAAAGGCAACAAAGAAACTAACTAAAGAAAAAGATAAGAACTACTCTTACTGCATTTGAGGACAGCGTCTGCAAAAGCAAGTACAAATACTTGAACAAACGTTAAGACGAGTCTGGAGAATGGTTAAAAAGCAAGTCGGTTTAGAAAACAACGCGTCCTTAGTATTAAGTCAGCAGTCTGAGCAGCAGCCGGAGAAGAAGCACCAGCAGCAGCATCAACAGCAACATCAAGATTATCATCATCATCAAGCTGAGCAAACGCAACGCATTGATATCGATTTGACACCGGAAGAGCCAAAAAACGATTTCAACTTTGCTCGCCAGGCAACTGCCACCTATGCGCCAATAAACTCAGCGAACAGTCCAAACTATGAGAGTTTGCACAAGCTGCACCTGCAACATGCGCATCTTGCCCCAACGACGCCCTACAATCTCGACACTGTTCCACCACAGAATACGGTGGCATTGGCCGTGTCGGGCGTACCACTCTCCATCATGCCCAATGAGATACCTGCTGAGGACGAGGAGCGGCTCGAGCGGATCTTCAACCAACTGGATCGCGACGGCGATGGCAAAATCGACATACAAGACCTGTCGGCTGCCCTGCACGAGTTTGGACTCTCCAGTGTCTACGCGGTGGTGAGTGAGAGATGATGGCGTAATCACACGGTGGTTTGCCATCAAAACATATTCCAACTGCGAATTATCCCTTGCAGCTGCTTAGCATCATCAAACACGCTTTTGCATTAATTATTCATTAACAAATACTTTGTAAATATTTTGTAAATCTGCTATAGTCTGCCAACAACATTCTGATCTTTGCACACCTCATTGTCTGTCCGTCTGTTTGTCTGAGTGTCAAGAGCGCCGTATCTGATGTGAATAAATATGTAATGAAATTTTGCATAATTGGCCTCTGGGCGGCATATTTCTATGGCTTCAACCAGAAGAAATATGCATAACGTCTCAGCAGATCCGCGTATTGTTTGATTCTATTGATTTTGGCAAATGGGCTGCAGTTGTTTTTCATCTTTTTCGACAATTGTCGGAGGCCAAGGTTAAGCAATGCAGATGCCAACTAACTGGGTCACGCGTGTATAATTTGGCAATTGTTTGCTTTGAGTTATTTTTAAGTTATTAATAGACTTTATTGTTTGAATTTGTATAGAAATTCCTGCAACAATCGGACAAGGACCAAAGCGGGAATGTGGGATTCGCTGAATTTCTTCATTATGTGCGAGAGCATGAGAAGAATTTATGTCTGCAGTTCTCGCACTTGGACAAAAATCGGGATGGTAACTTGATTTTACAATATATCTATATTAAATATCTGATATTCAATTTTTTTCACAGGCAAAGTGGACTTGGAGGAGCTGATATCTGCGTTCAAAGACCTTGGCCTGGACATTGACGTTGACGAGGCTACAAAACTGCTTGGCAGGTTGGAACTGACGTTCTTAACTTATATTGGAAAATACTTATCACAATTCTTCCCACAGAATGGACAAGGATGGTAGCCTAAACATAAGCTTTAACGAGTGGCGCGACTTTATGCTACTAGCGCCTTCGACGGACATTCATGATCTGATCAAGTTTTGGCGGCACTCTACTGTAAGTGAAGGGGCTCGTTCGTCTCATTTAGTTTGTACTGTAGCTGCTAGTAATTGAATAGTGTAAGCATTTATCGCTTTATATGGATTTGGTTTGGCTTTGGAAACGGAGAGCGGCGATAAAGTATGCACCGGCAGCTGCCAGTGTTTATATTGTAAGCTGATCCAGTGCAAACTTGGCTCCATTTCCATTTACAGCCAATGCCCATTTGTACTTTGTTGTGCTCCGTTGTCTAGACACTTAGACACATTTATTTAGCTGTTTATCTTATCGTATTGCATTTGAAACTAATCGTTAAACCTTTTTACCCTCCTCGTTTCGTTAATATGCGTCTATAAAAAAAAAAAAACATACCTATATACCAAACATATCTGTGTACTATATTGCTTTAAAATTTAGTTCCTGCATACACATCACTCCTGACTAACTGAGGAAGACTTGAAGGTACATATCGTCAAAGTTATCTAATTACAATTAAACATAAAATTATTCCTAATAGTCGTACATAAATAAGTAGTCGCTAAAGGGCACAAACATCTCTCTCATATTCATACACACACAAACATATCAGCATTTCCTCCTCTTCTCCTGCCTCACTCGCTCATAATCAGCAACTATTGACATTCAAAACTCAGTCATGGCAGTTCCCTGTTGACCTAATGAGCACTTGTATCTTTGGAGGTCGGAGCAAAAAAGAGTAAAAAGCTCTGACAAAAGCTTTGTCACTCTCTTTGACATTTACGCATGGCTCTTTTTCTCTTTCGCTCTTTTTCCAATTGGCTGACGTAAGAAGGGGGCACATTTCATCATTTAGTTAAAGCTTTTCACTAGCTTTTAATGATCGCGTCTGGATTCGTCGTCAAATGATCTTTTATCATGCGCTTATCAGTCAGTTTCACTCATATATGATGAGCTGGCTGCTCTTGCGTTTGTTTATGAGTCGAGCGAGGGTAATCCATTTAAATGACTTTGCTTTCTGCGTAATCATTTTGTTTACATGTATTTTGTTGATTTTGTTTGCATTGGCAGTCGAGTGTTTTATTTCTACTTTCTATAATACATAAATAATTGAAATCAAGTGGTTATGATTTTCCAGCTGCTAAGCTAATATTTGAATATGAACTCCCCCAATACTGTTTTCATTTTCGCTGGTCTGTCTGCTGCAGTTTATTGCCCGCTTTGTTTGACTCTTAATGTCAACCAGTTTAAACAGGCCATTGTGGTATTTGTACCTGTCTGGCAACAGAGACTGCGCCATAGGAGGAGATAGATAGGAGCTGGATCCGCACAGTCCGGTTCTTAGTTGCTACGCAGTGGTTTATTTATTTATATATATATACATATATATATAATTTTTTTTACTTAATGAGCAGCCAGAATTGAGCTTATCTTGACATTTGCATTTAGCAAAATCTAAAGCGTACAGCCCGAATACCCTAGAAAGTTAATTAAAATAATTGCTGTGGAAACTCATATATACAAACTTATAAAAAATTCCATAGCAATCGAAGAGTATTGAGCATATTTCTGATAAGGGTATTTACTATGTCGTTTGGCTTTTGAGCAAAATATTTACGCTATAATTATATATGTATTATAAATAGTTCCGTTGTTGATTAAAGTCTATGGCTTTAAAAGACGTCGCGTGTCTGGCAGTTGCAAAAATATATATATATATATAAATCAATATGTTTTTCAAGGTGCTTAATCTGCCCTATGAGATGTTCTCTATATTTAGAGAACAATTTATTATTACAAAATTTGTAAACTGTTGCAATTAATTCATTTCCTCAGCAGTCAATTTCAATTGTTCTTGGTTTCTAAACCATATGCCATATATCTGCATCTGTTTCATCTAAAAAGAGATAAACAATGCAATTGCTTAAATTTCTACTATATAAATTAATTGAGAGCAATTGCAGATCAATTCAAAGTTGACTGTGCAAAGACAGTCACAAAAAAAAAGAATACATTTTTTTAATTGAAAATTAATCGTAATATTCGAAATTTGTACAGTGTTCAGTTCTTCCTATATACGAAATTTGAGTTCTTTTGCAGTCCTTTGCGAAATCAACTCTAATAAATTTTTGTTTTAACTTGTTTTTGGCCCTCTATCTAAATTGTTATTATTGTTTTTAGTTTTAAATGTCTTTATTTGAAATATATCTAATTCTATTTGATGCTGTGGAGCAAAAAATATTAAAAGTAATTAAAGCAACCCCATTTTTTTGTGTAATTATCATACAAACAAAGTAACAGTCTTTTTATAGATCGAAATAGTTAAATATAGAATATACATATGTCCCTCCTTTTGTTAACTACGCCATGGCGAAGGTATTTTTAGAGTACGGTTTTAGTTGGTGGAGCACTTTGCAACTGTTTATTAATTTTAGTGCAAACATTTTCCCCATTAGACCCCCTGAGCATCTGTGACGTAGTATTGCAATCTGTAAAGTTTCCATCGCAGTAGATAAATCGCAATCGTGCTGAAAACGAGCTGTAAACACTTTGGTCCGCTAATACGCAATAGTCCAGGTTGACAGAGCGTCATACGCTCGTCATGTGGCTATCAGCAAAGGCGTCTGCCATCAAATCTTTCGTGTGCGCCCTTGATTAAGTGTGAAATCGGCGGGAACTGGCTAAATATGCGAATATACCGGGCACCATAACGAAAAGAAACCAGTAAACAATTCAATAAGTCGGTGGAACAATATAGTTTTGTTAATTTAGCTCTCTTCCATTTTGTTTCTCTGTTTAGTTGCGCTTGTGGGTGACAAATTGACATTAGGTATGTTGAAAGAGCGAAGAGAGGAGAGGATGGGTGACTGACTGTGTTTGGCTGACGTTAGGGGGCTTTACCATTTGTGCTCAGCTTAACTGCAGCAGACTGAAGAGTGGGGAGAGAAAGAGAGAGCCACGCGCCACAGCTGTTCGATTGAAACGATACCGAGCACGAGCAACGCGTCGCGACGACTTGCACTTTGTGCGACGCTGGCAGCGACGCCTTGTGCTACGATCGGTGTGTTGAGCGCAAAAGCTCTCAGTCTTGTGGTAGCTGGCTCACGCGTAGGTTGTGCGCGCATTGTTATTCCATTCGCTCTTCTCAGCGATTATTATATAACTCTACTGAAGCGGATTAACTGCTCTGCGTTCTTTCGTTGCAACGGCAAACGCGAATTTTGATCAAGCGTCGTGTTTTCTGTGTACGAATCAAGCAAAGTCTGAATTCCGTTATACTCACACCAAATATTAATTAAATAAGAAATTTGTAACCGCTAACGCGAGTTACCAGTGAAAGTTTGCAGCCGTTTGAAACAGTCTGCAACAAATTTGTGAAAGCAGCTGTGCTGTGCATTAACACAATCGCGAACCGCAATTACAAAACGGAAATTGGCCAACGGAAACGTTGTAACAAGATTTATACATAACTGTGACTTAATCCTCACACACACACCCGCAGTGGGTGTCATTGATGAGCAGAGTGTTACCATAAAATCAAAGAAAACTTGGTCAAAATGTTTCGAAACAATACCTACCAATACAATTTGCCAGTCGATTACCACAACATACATCAGATGGCAGTCGCTGGTGACATGATGGAGGATTTCGTTGTCGTATTCCGCGACATGATGGGACGGGTAGGTCGATATATGATACTTAGTATAGCAAATTAACTAATATAATTAGCAATAACTGATTAGACTGAAATGTATATTCCCCCGCAATACATGCATATATATGTACATATATACATCATTTTTATGGTTTTGCCATTTCTAGAATTTACTGCTGACTCATACGCGTCTAAAATTTTTGCGAATTATCTTATCAGTTCCAGTGAATTGTGTTCTCGAATTACCCTCGATCTATTGCTTGTTAATCTTTGTTCAAAATAAGAAAGTACAAGCACATGCTGTACTTCGCCTTGCTGTCGCTCGCTCACTGCTGAATGCTGCAATTGTCGGCTGCACTTGTCTTGTGGCATCTAAATTCAACTCTCGACAATTCGACGCGACTCGCTTTCCGTTACGAGGCAAGTTGAGCGCATGGCAACAGCGTGCTGGAAAACGAATCAAAAATGCGACGTTGTTGAGCAAAGTGCTGATATGGAACCGGTTGACTCCCCATTACTTGCCTTACCCCCGCGACACCATTGCCCATGACTTCTTTAGCGTCTGTGTCTTCGTCTTCGTCTTCGCCTTCGTGTGTCGATCGTAAAAACGTGTCTACGACATACTTAACCACAAATACAATCACAGTCTCTCTCTCTCACACTCACATAGACAGGGACGACGGCCAGACGCACTTCATGCTGATTTGTTTCGCTCAGCGCCTTGAGGGGTTTCGCTTCGCGGCGGCAGCGGCTGTTGCCAAGCGCTCCACGACGTCATTATGATTTGCTCTTGGCCAACTTTAGCCAGTTACATATGTTCATTGAGTCACGGCTGTCCGTGCACGTGCGGGGGTGTTTATTAGACGTTGTGACGTCAAATGTTTGTAAACTTGTTGATCTCTTATTGCGTGGCAGGCACTCCGTCTGACATTTGCTGTTTGCGTCATTGGTCAGGCTGATTGTATTACGCATGGATTGCATTCCAGCTAAAAGTACGCTCGTGAGTCAACTGCCTTATTTTAGCTTATCCGGTTTCAAGCTGCACCTTCATGATCTCCTCTTCGTTGTTTAAGTTGCCTCTCCATGGCACTTGTATTGTCTGGTCTAGTTTGCCTTCATGCCCTGAATTTGTTAGTGGACCTTCGTTTGGGGTTTTTCTATGCTATTTAATTGCTGCCCCATTGTTGTATTGAGGCGTGTAAACTGGTAAAGCCCGCACGGCCATCAAGTTTTATGAATAAACCAACAGTATTACTTCTTCTATTCACTGCTCATTTATACCTACATATATACTCACTTCATTCAAACATTCCACAATGGCTAGCGATAAGAATGTTAGCAATGGTATAAATAGACTTAATTTATAGAAAGCTTTTCACTGTCATGTGCCTCGTTTATAAATATATTTGCTTCCGTTCAAAAGTGGAAATAATATTAATATAAAAAAAGCGTTAATTAACAATTTTCTAAATGGAAAAGTCGCGAAAATTCCATGATATTTATAAATTTTCATATGATCTCTTAACGAAGTAGATCAAGGAACTTATTCACAAAATTATAATCAAATTGAATATGAATGCAATAAAATAAATTCAAACATTCGCATTGTTCCGTCAATTTGCAAAAGCAAAGCGCAAAATTTTTTGAAAATATTCCAACTGGGGTGAGAAGATGCTAAGCATGACAAATGAAATTTTGTTTTTAATATTTTGTACATCCTCCTTTGAGTTGTCATTCATTCGCACATACATAATAAGTGAATGTACATGCCTATTAAAAATTTATTCACATACCATACTACTGTACAGACTTTAGTCTGTTATATACATATATACATATATAATACATTTATAGTTTGAGTATAACAGACTGTTAGTTTTGTTTGGCCAATTTGACCTTCTGTAATGTTTGCATTCGCGGATAGACCGCATTCAGAATGTGTCATTGAAGTCATTTTGTTTATCACTTGAGCTCGGAGGCAAATGAACTTTGAAAACACAACGATTTCAATTGTTTTATCCTTGAACTGCGGTTATCTGCTCATGTTTAATGGATAATTGTATTATAGCTGTAGACAAAGCTGAAATTTTGTGTTGACTTTCATTGGGAATATTTGGTTTCCAACAAAAATCATTTTTTGCTGAAAAAGCTTTTAAAAATCACAAGACTTGGCAACTGATTATCACCTTCAGACGGTTTTGATGACATTTCGTTCAACTTTGATGGCTTATCAGACACTTGTTATCAGCACCGCACAGGAACAGTGAAAGCAATGAGGCCTAAGCGAATATTGAGCGTAAAATAAGCCGAAATTGAATTACCCGACATGCGCCGAACACATTATATTAGCTAATTACGTAACGCACTCGTAAGCGAGTAGGGGGCACGTCTCACTGGCAAACCAGAACAGAAGCTAGAAAACAGAAATCTCGCAAATTGGTATTACATACTATTGCACAGACACATTTATATGTATATATAGACACAGAAACATATATAGATAATAGAATTATATACTCTCTCACACACAATATATGCACAGTTGGCAAAATAAAACGCATGGGGGCTAGTGGGCAACGGGAATCGAGGATTTGCTGGCACGAGTGTTTGCTGTCGCTGCTTTTTGCAAAATTTTCTTAATTTAGAACTAGTTGCGTGTTCGTATTGAAATGGTCTTCCGCATTGCGTTTTAATTTGTTTATTTGGCTTTGGCTTCTGTTTTGTTTTGTTGTTGCGTAGAGGGCGAACGGAGGAGGACACAAGAGTAACAGCTTAGTTGGACTATCTTGTGGCAGCAAGATGTCTTACGTTGCCTAGTTGTTGCTGTTGCTTTGGAAAAATTGCAAAACATGAACCAAAACTAATGGAATACTTACAGGCGGGCGTGCAAGGATGGCTGATGTCGGTGATGTTGCTATTGGTCAAATATGTAAAGCTCCCGGATACGGAATTGGTCTGACTTGAATCTTAGTTTGTTTATTTTGTATGCCCGTAGCTCGATTCAAATTCAGTATCTTCTCTCATAATCCATGCCCCTTTCTAAATAGTTATTAAAGCTTAGACTAAGCATTATCCCAGCATTCGTGTCATTAATCGTTTACAACTTTCATCTGTTACAGTACCTCGACATTGGCGAGGATATGAACGTACCTGATGACTTTACGCAAAAGGAAATGCAAACTGGCCTCTGGTGGCGACACCTCGTTGCCGGTGGCTTCGCTGGCGCAGTGTCACGCACATGCACAGCTCCTCTGGATAGAGTCAAAGTGTTTCTGCAGGTAACATGCGCAGTGAAAATACGATAAGTATCGTTGAATACTAATGAAATCGTCTTCCATCTGCTGGCAGGTGCAATCATGTAAAATTGGAATCTCAGATGGTATGAAAATGTTGCTTAAAGAAGGTGGCGTGAGCAGTATGTGGCGAGGCAATGGCATAAACGTTCTCAAAATTGCACCAGAAACAGCGCTTAAATTTGCTGCCTACGAGCAGATGAAGCGACTAATACGTGGCAATGACTCGACACGGCAAATGACCATTGTCGAACGCTTTTATGCAGGCGCGGCAGCTGGAGGCATCTCGCAGACCATTATATATCCAATGGAAGTATTAAAGACACGTCTAGCGCTACGCACGACAGGTCAATACGCGGGCATAGCCGATGCGGCGACTAAGATCTACAAGAAAGAGGGCGGCCGCAGCTTCTACCGTGGATATGTGCCTAACATTCTTGGCATCCTACCTTATGCAGGCATTGATTTGGCCGTCTATGAAACGCTCAAGCGGCGCTACATAGCGAGCCACGATAACAACGAGCAGCCAAGTTTCCTGGTGCTGTTAGCATGTGGCAGTACATCGAGCGCGCTTGGCCAACTATGCTCCTACCCACTGGCTTTGGTGCGAACGCGGCTACAGGCACAAGGTTTGTTTTTAGTTACTCGTATCTAATCTATGATTCTAATTGAAATGTTGTTTTTCTCATTTAGCCGCCCTAACGGTAGCCAGCCAGATACGCAAAACACAAATTCCACTGAAAAGCTGCGATGCGGGGAGCAACGAAGAGACAATGACCGGACTGTTCCGCAAGATTGTGCGGCAAGAGGGGATTGCGGGACTGTATCGTGGCATAACGCCAAACTTCCTGAAGGTGCTGCCCGCCGTTTCCATTAGTTATGTTGTCTATGAATATTCAAGTCGAGCACTGGGCATCAAGATGTCGTGATTTGTTTACCCCTTCACACTCTCTTTCGTCTGCGTGGCCGTCTGCAGTGCGGATGCCGTTATTATGTTCGAAGTGCGAGTGCAAATGCGTGTGCAGTTGACTCTAGTGCTGTGCTCTACTTTGTATAGTAGTGGTAGGTGAGAAGATACGCTCTCTGCTGCAATGCCAGACTTCTCTATAAGTTAAATGATTAGATGCTTTCATTAAGTGTAGAAAAAACCTCTTCCATGCTCTTGGTATATATTTCTGATAATTTATAGTTAAATTAGTTTTGATTACTTTCTAAAAATACAAAATAAGTGATACTATGGCTAATTTATTTATAAATATGGAAGATGTGAAAATTAAGATCGTGGAACAGGGCACGAAATGAAACCCCAGAAGTTTCTTAATTTATCAGCCGTTGTAACTTTAAGTGCTAATTTATTTAAAACTGAAGAAAACAGGTAGATGACGCCAGAGAGCAGTTTCGGATAAGTCATGCGATTATAATGCTTTATAATACCAAAAAAAAAAAAAAAAAAAAAGAAGAAGCAAATCGAGCAAGTGCAGTTGCGAGAAATGGTGACGAAACAAACCGAATCGCAACAAAAGGTTTTTGTAAGCATTTCATCTCCGTTAACTGTATAATCTGTACCGTGTCTAGACAACTATTATAGGCTACAAGGTTTTTACCGAGTCCAAGTGCTTAAGCTGGGGCAGGCGTAACAAATGAATGCAAAACAATAAAAGTTAAAAAATAATAAATAAATAATAATAATGATAAAGCAAAAACACATCTAAAATGTGTGGAGAATCAAACGAATGAATACTTAGGAGCGTTTTAAGCTTGTACACAAAAGACATTTGTTTAGCATAAAATTACGGAAATAACAATTAATACTTAACGTTTGAAATGTGATGATAATAGTTTATAATATACATGCATATATATACCTACACATACATACATATAGTGCAAGGACCGACCTATGCGCTCCTAAAAAACAGTCGCAGTTTTTTGTTCAACGGCGAGGCTGAAATTTTGTAGCATTTTATTTGTTAAGCTTAGTGACATTTTTTCTTAGATTGTATTTGTGAGAGATGCGAGCGAAGCCAACGAGATTAATTGTGACTAAAATTAACAAACAAAATCATATTTATTTAAAATACATATATCAATGATCAATATATGTATCAGAAAGAGCGGAAAATAGTTTATCCTTGAAAAAATGTAAAAAGCAAACCAACAATAAGTTAAAATATTTCTAAAACATATTTTTTTGTACCTTATGTTTAATTAGTCAATTGAATTTTTTATGTACATTTTTAGTGAAAATAGTACTTCATATTGTGAATTCTCCTTATTAATTACTTACGCATTTTTGTAAACTATATACTGGACATCATATTCAGCAAACAAAAAGAACACCCAACCATTTCACCTATTTAATTAACACTCACCCTTTGAAATCACAGACAAGTTCATATGCATTATTTAAAACAAACCAATAAATACAAACTTTAAACTACAAATATCCGTATTGTTTATCGTTCAATTTGCCTATTGGCTTAATATGAAATATACATAGTTCTAGTCATGGAATGAAAAATTCCACGCAAAGTATAATTTATCTTAAAATAAACAGTATATATTATAATCCGAGTTATACTCAATAGGTTTTTTTTTTAAATTTCATTAGATAGCAAATATATATTAGACATGATTCCAAAATAATTACTCTTAATAATATGAAGTCTCTTTCCAAATATATAGTTGCAGATTATACGTATAGAAACATGAATCTATGTATGTATGTTTAATATTTATCTAGAATATCTATATATTGATATAGCAGTCTATAAATATAATTGATATTGATATTCCACTAAATTACTGAATTGAATTCAACATTAACTATTTAATATACGAATATAATGGCATAAATGGTACATGCATACATATATATTTATATATATACATATATATATACTGTATATTGTTATATTTTTGTACGTTTAGCTAATTTTTAAATACCTTATTTAATGTGATTTGTATGCCCTACTCAAGTTACAAATAAAAACGACATATAATAAATGCAAAGCATATTCGTATATACGTATTCATTTCTGGCATACATACGTACGGACTACGTGGCGTATGCGCAACCTTTCAGCACTTTGGCGATCTCTAGCGGCGAACTGGCGCAACTGTGGGACAGAAGACCGTATTCAAACAAAACGAAAATGAACTACAACCGGTTCGAATACGAATCCTAAACAATTATTTTTAACGCGGCGAACCAAAAGTTCGGTGCTATTTTTGGAGGGCATCCGCCCGCCAGCTGTTTCCAATACTCAGCAGCAGCGGAAAAGCGAGACGTCTCTGAAAATCTTGTTGCTGCCATTGCAACGAGAAATCATATTGGATTTTTATATAATTCGAATTTGAGAAAGTTGGCAAAGGAATATGGAGTACGATCCGGACTATCAGAAGATCTGCTCGACACGGACCGTGCAGTCCGATAAGAAGGGTTTCTTCAACGAATTCTATTTGAATGTGAAAGATGCATGTGGCGACAAGTGGCTGCAAAACTATTTCGGGAAGCTCAAATCAAATGCGGCACGCATTTTGTCTATATTCAGTGATCGGGAGATCTGTGATCCAGTGCTGGGCGTCTTGGAGCATGTGCAGCCAGTTTTCAAGCAGAAAGACGTACTCCTCTCCTCTCAGCGCCGCGCACAGGCAGATAAGTTTTACTTGATGAGCAGTAATGCGGAGGTTGAGGAGGATCGCAAGGAACTGCTCCAGCAGGCCCTGATGCATGCCAATCTGGCTGTAATGCGAGCACCTGCTCCAAATTTGGACACGAGCGTCGATCATGGCCTGACTCTGGCCATGGCCTATTTAACGCGTGCGAATATTCTAATCAGCCAGGGCGAGGGCGAAGCTGCTCTGAGCGATCTCAAGCTGGCTGCCAATTTCGGAGTAGAGTCCAAGCAGAACGTGGACTACTACTGCAAAATGGCTAAGGCTTATGCAGGCAAGTATCTCGAAATCTCTGAACTGGGCTTAGCATCAACTAATAAATCCTGTAGCTATGGCCGAGAGTGCACGCGCTGAGATCTCTTTGAAGATCGCAGAGAAGCTGGCAGGAGCCAATACTGGCATTATAACCATAACACGAAAGGAGATTGCTCTGATCAAGCCAGCAAAGCGAGAGCGACTAACGGAGGTGATTCCTGAATTGACGCATGGAGAGAATCCGGAGCTCAGCGGTGCAGCCAAAGTGGTGAAGCTGGTGGAGACAAAGGAGAAAGGCAGATTTGTAGTGGCCGATCAGGGCTTGAAGACTGGAGACGTGGTGCTCGCTGAGGATCCCGTGGCTGCGTGTCTCCTGCCTAACTTCTTCGGCACCAATTGCCATCATTGCTTCAGGCGGTGAGTATAATCTGAGCTGACAATATTGAATTTGATTAAACATAATCAAATCTTTAGCCTGCATACGCCTGTGCCCTGTTTGCACTGCTCGGGCATTGCCTTCTGCAGCGCCCAATGTATGGGCGAGGCTTGCGAGACTTATCACCGCTTCGAGTGTCAATTTATGGACTTGTTCATTGGCTCTGGCATGTCCATACTCTGCTTTATAGCATTGAGAATCTTTACACAAGCTCCTAGCTTGGAGGACGGCCTGGCAACGGCAAATCTATTATTTGAGCACCTGTGCTCCCATCAGGATGTACGCGAGGCGGATGATCATTTACAGCGTTCGCTCATGGCGGGATTTCTCATGCGTGTTTTACAGAAGGCTCAGTACTTTGGGCGCCGTAAGACCGAAGGTGTTAATCCCACTGCTGTGGAGTTGCAGGTGGCCACCGCCCTGCTGGGATTGCTGCAGCTGCTGCAGTATAATGCACACGAGATCTATCACACCATGGTGACCGATGAGCACTGCTTCGAGGGTTGCAAGGTCGTCTATGTGGGTGCAGGATTATATGGCACTGGCTCGTACTTCAATCACGAATGCTGGCCCAGCGTAGCGGGCTATTTTGTGGGCAAGAAGTTGGTCATGTCTGCCACCAAGCCACATCGGCCTAACGAGATAGTCGCGGTAAATTATGGACCCATATTCACCAAGATGAATTTGAAAGAGCGCCAGAGATCGCTGCGTGGGCGTTACGCATTTAATTGCAATTGTATGACCTGCCAGGAAAATTGGCCTCTGCTACAGAAGATCGATAAACAAGTCAGATTTTGGTATGCTGAAATACATATATTTAATACATAAGTATTTGTAATATTTTATTTATTACAGGTGCACCTCGGCAAATTGCGTAAACTTGCTTAAGTTTCCCAAGGATCTGGCTAAGGACGTCCGGTGTCCTCGTTGCCGCAAAAATGTTTCGCTGAAGGAAAGCGTTGCCAAGCTTATTAAAATAGAGGAACTTTACCGGGAGGCTGCAGAAGCCATGCAGGCTCAGAAGACCAATGAAGCAATTGAGCTTTTCAAGGAGGGAATTGATGCATTCTTTCAAATAGCGGCACTCCCACACAAGGACACTTTGATTGCACAGCAGGCTCTGCTTAAGTGCAATGCCAACACGGGTACTACGTTCAAAAAGTAATACGTTATACGTTCTATTTTCCTTTTTGTATGTTGCAAATCGGCCCTAAGTGGCAATAAGTAAGTTTTATATGAAATATTATACATAAATTTATTATTTTCAAAAGTTTTTGACATTTTTTATGGTAAATGGATTTTTTTTATAGGCATAACGGATGCATTTAAATAAAGTGCAGAAGTAACAAGTGCTGGAAAACAGCCTTCAACATGTTCAGTGATAGTACTGCTGATATCGCATGAATTTCGTGTATCGATAAATGATTTCTGCAATACTGTTACCGCTCATCTCTATTGAAGCGTCTTGCTGCCAGCTGATTTAGCATTCGCATGCGGCATTTGACTTTTTGTTTGGAATAACAAATTCAAAATGTTCAAGAAACTTAAACCCGGAGAAACCGAAGATGATGTCCTTCGTATGGCAGCAGAATTTAATGCGGAGCGTAAGAAAAATCCAAACTTTCAACCAGCTGCAACTGTTGTACGCGTGGAGAAACGTGAGTCTGTCGATGCTATGCTCAAACTATAAATATAACAGAAGTTTATTATTTTAAAAGCTGTCGGGAAATCTTTGTTTGCGCAAAAACGAGAACTAGCTAAGCTCAACAGTCAAGGAAGTGCCATTAATTCTCCAAGTATTACACCGAACTCAACACATATTGTTGAAGATGCAAAAAATAAACAAATTCTGCTCGACGAAATTCACGAAAATATGTTGGGAGATGTTCGTGGGACAAAGGTAGACTTTGAGCTAATAAATAATGTTGTGGGTGAAATTGTAGAAAGACGTGAAGGAGCGCCGCGGCAAGTCATGAGAGAACATCGGCTAAATCAAGTATGTATTAAAATAAACATGTCGCGCGCCCAATTTTAAAAATTTGTCTCCCTTAAAGCAAAACACCAACAAGGCGAAGAGTATTTTTGCACAAAAATTCAATGCAAAAGAGAAGTTAAACTCTAATAGCAGTCAGTCAGACTCACAACATAATATAGTACAGATGGAAACTAGTTCTATAATCCAAGATGTCGAACTGTCAAAGGAAATTCATGAAGAAAATCAGAGTATAATATCTCAAATGCGCGAAGAGGAAATCCTGGCGGAGCGACAGAAGTTGCTGAGTTCTTTGGGTAAGAAAGAGAACAATGTTATATGCTTCTATGGATTAAATTATATTTTACATCATCAGATCCCGCTTTAATTGAGTTGTTGACGAAAAAACGCGCTATCCAAGCGGTTAATGCTACAAAGGCGAAGCCAGAGCCTAACAATCATCTGGATTCCCCAGTAATCGCTGCTCTAAGCGATTCGAATCCAGCCCACGAATTACTGCAGCAAAGTGATGAAGGCAATTGGTTGAATTTCAATCTAGTTGAGGAACATAAACTGGCGTGGATGCGTGATATTCCCGCGAGAATAGCTCAGCTTAAGCCTGGTCAGCAATTCAATGCACGCTTCGATTGGAAGGGCGTTCTATTGCCCCATTCACTTGACGAACTGCCACAGAATACTGATGATCGGGATTTGTATTTGCATGGTGAAGAGCCTGAGCGACCAGGCTATACGTTGCAGGAACTCTTCCGTCTGGCACGGTTCGTTCGTATTGTCTTTACAATCTATAGCTATTATAAAGAAATTATTCTGTTTCAGTTCGACAGTGTTGCAGCAACGCATTTCGGCTTTTGGCGCGATTGCTGGTATATTCAGCATTTACAATCAGGGCTTCTACGATCAAGTGCTTACATTGCCCATTTCCAAAATATTCTTTCTGCTGCGCTTTGGCCTAGACGACAATACGCCAGCACAATTGGAAGTGGTCAGTAGGGCCTTGGCTCGCCTGTGCTACAATGAAACGGATGAAGTTTTGCTCGATCATATCTATGAGAACGCTTATTGCCATTGGCAACCAACGCTTCAAGTGCTGACAGATGCCGACGACTCCAGCGATCCCAACTCTGTGGCCTTTCTGCAACGATATATGGCGCTGTTGCGCTCTAACTCAAAGGCAGTAAGTGCAGATGTTGATGACGATCAGTCAGATCGAGAGAGCCGTATGTCCATGGATGACTTCCAGCTAGCAGAAACGGATCTAATCAGCTGTTTGCTACGAACGAATATTCTACAGCGCATTCGGTAAGCATTAGTTCCATATTATTATATAAATATAAACGATAAACGATAAATTAAAACGATGTTCTGCTTAAAGATTTATATTCAACTCTGTGCGTCCAGAGAACAGCACTGTCGAGTCTTGTCTGAAGATACTCATACGTATTGCTCGAACAAATTTGCCTACGGCCAGGCAATTGATACAGGAGAAAGAAATGCTGAATCTAATTTTGGTCAACTTCTTGCCTAAATCGCGTAAGATTTTTACCATTCTTATTGGCCCTTAGTTGTTTTCGTTCACTATTGAATCTATAAATGTATTTGTTCATTAACAGCTGCTACGGGCACAACGGAATCTTCATTCTACGGTTATCCTCAGTATCTCTGCCTAAAGCTTTTGCGCGTTCTGATCTGCCAGCATTTGGAAATAGCTAAACAATTGGCGAATGAAACATTAATTCAGAGATTAAAGGAGTTTTTATTCAATCGCGATAACGTAAAGGTAAGAGGGCTCTGCATATTCTATAATTATGAATTCATTTTTGGTAATATTCAATTTTTATTCAATGTAGGGCAAATTAATACGTGTTCAAATCGAGGCACTCCGCATATTACGTTGTCTGCTGCTGCTGGGTATCATAGATCGGGAATCATTCAAGTAAGTTTTCAGCTAGCCCAGCATCTCCGTGATGCTAGATTTAATGAAAGGTGCATCCGTAGCGATGTAGCATTCAACCGACTGATAGGCGGTATCGCAGCCGTCAACTCCCTCTGTAGTCAAGTAGACAAAAACAAAAAAGTTGGCTTTAAAATTAACAATGCGCTTGTATATAAAATTACGATTATATACTTTTTGTGCCACATGCATCTACCAAAGCCATAATCTTGTTATGTATTTCCTCCGGCAATACTTCAACCAAAACTTCCAAGTGCATCACATTATCACTGCTGATCTATTAGAAATATAGTTGTTATATATAACTTATTGTAGATTCTTGTGCATGTTTTACATACCAATCCGAACATATCAAACATGCAGTGCAAAAAACATTTAAAGGTCTGATCGTTTGGAAGATCTCCCTTATGGGCCTGAGCCAGTACCTCTGCAAACGAATAAGAACTCATAACTGTCAAGTTGGGTTTTCACCTCTTGCTTACCTTCACTGACGCCCGTTTTGGCCATGCAGCGTTTATGCAATTTTTTCATATGTTTTTTGACCACTTCAGGTATATCCCACTGTGCGGTAGTTTTGTTTATAAAAAATTCGTACGATAAACTTTCAATCAATAGGGACTTACGGCTTGATGTGGCGTTATCTCGCAGCACAAAACAAGCAATGCCAATGCAACGCTTAACTTTTTGGAGTACATTGCGAAAACCTCCAAAATTTTACTACTGCTCAATTAGTCCGGATTAAACTCTCACACAAGTTGATATTGCCCGTCAATCTCAAACTAAGGCTTGCTTGGAAATATGTCTACTTATATAGCTAATGATCTTGACGTTGCTAAATGTCAGAATTCTAATACCTATTATTCTACAGACAATTCCTGCCTGCGCTCCGTCAGATACTTGACTGGCACTTTAATCATTGTGTATTCGAGGTGGGCGGTTCGGCGCTTATACGACAGCACGCAGCTGCCGTGGTCGTGGCGATTGTGGCGAGCGGTGAGTGCGGTGCCTGCGACATTGAGGCGCAGCAACTTTTCTTGGAGCCATTGCACAACTGCTGCTGTAGCTGGCTGCACAAGGCGACGCGCAGCGAAGGTCTAAAGGATGTGAGTGAAGTGCTGTAGATCCCACCAAGTACCATTTCTCATTTTATATATTTTTTTATATTATAGTACACACAGCTGACGCTCTTGAGTGCTTTGCTGTATGCTGTTCGCTGGTTCTCTCGTCATAGTTACCTGGGCACCGCGTCCTTTCCACAGTTTCTGCGCAAAATTCTGCCAGAATTTGTTTGCTCAGCTGGGTTTGTTGCATGTGTGCAGCAGTTGACGTGAGTAGACTTGACAGGCGATCTCTTGATTAGTTAATGAGCTGTAATAACAACCTCTCAATCAAACATAGACGGAGCTCTATAATTTTACGCAGCTTCAGTGATCGGCGCAATGTACACGCCCCCCTGCCGAATGTGGGGGCGGTGTTGATGAACGCCTATGGGCCGCAGCTGATTGTGAGCGACACGTATCCAGTGCAGCTGCTGAGTAATATTTGGGCTCTGCTTGAGCCACCGCTGGAGGATGGCATGAAGCCACTATTTGAAGCGCTGCTTCAACCTGCTGTGCTGGAGCCCTTGGCGGAGTATTTAAAGCAATTGAGCACACGTCTGAATCGGTTTCTGGCCAGCAACTTTTTTGCTCGCAGCGAACTGAAGTTTGTCTTTCAGCTACTGAGCACCGATGGCTTTGAAACGTATTTGTCACGCACTCAATTGCTTCAGGTCGTTTATAACTATCTGTGCTCTTTGAGCGCTGCACAGGCCAAGCCAATGAAGAGCATATTCGAACGGTACATCTTTAGTGGGAAGTATGTGGAGTTGGATGAAAAGTCTTTGCAACTGCTACAACAAACTTGCATGGAAGTTGTCTACTCGCATTTTATAGCCGTGAGTTGATATTGTTTTATTTTTGTTAGTGCTTCATTGAATGTTTCTCTTATGCAGGAAAACAGGGATCCCACGCTGACACTCTGCTATACTCAGGCGCCTGTGTTGATGCCTGACTGGCCTTATTTTCAATTACGCCTGCTGCTTAACAATTATTTGCAAAATGTACAGCAGGTTCCTGCGGTTATATACTCAGGTGAGTCAATATTCAATTTCTATTTACGTTGCCTTAATTGCATGCCTCCCACAGAGAATCAGGTGGTACGCATGACCTTCAGCTTTGTCCAACAGTTGGAACAGCAGGGTTTGCAAATTGTCAGCCCACTTGAAAAGTTAATGTATCTGATGATAGCCTTTATGGGTCCCGATAGTCAGTTTCTGGAGCCAGAGCTGCATAAGCTACTACAGACGCAATTGCTCGATTTCTACACGCAGAATAAAGCGCACCATTTCGACTTTGATGCTACATTTGAGGACAAGGCCAATTTCGAACCACTATACTATCTGTTTGTAAACCACTTCGAAGCGGCAAGCTATGGCGATGAGCTATTTAGCTCGTTAGTGCTGCTCCCGCTGGCTCAGAAGTATGATAACAAGTGGCGTAGACGCATCTGGTCCGAACATGTGCAGGCGATGCGCTTTTTAAATTGTGATGAGAGTTTGGTATGTACTGGAAACATCTTGTATTTACATATTGCTTAATGCTGTTCCACTTTCCAGTTGATAGGCGGACTGGACGCTTATCTAGAGCCCATAGAAGAGGAGCCTTCACTTGTAAAACTCTATGGCGACGCACTGCAACGTCAGCTGGTGCGTCCAGGCAGCATAGCCCACACAATTGCCAAACATCATTTCAACAATTCACAAGCGATACAGAAATCCAAGTTATTCTGAGTAGCTACACACCGATTTTTTATGAATATTACTAATAGCGTAAGACACGTTTCCTTGGGCTAGTTCGTTGCCGTGATATAGTTTCTAGTATATTTAAATGATTATGTATATATATAATTAAATCATAAGCACAATGCACACATAGATTATGAAAACGATTAATATTGCGGTTTGATGTTTTTCTTGAGCTTTGCTTGAGTCCCGGATTGTAATTCAATTATATGCTTGAGTGGACCTAATGCACTGTTACGTAAGACTGTACATATGTACATCGACAACTATATGTATAGATTAAGATATATGTCGTTCTTAATTGTATGCGCGCTAAATATTAACTGTTTCCAGCAGGTTAACTGTGGACGACGGCACATAGAGAGAGCTCCACTATCACCCACAATTAATTAACATCACTTGACTTATTGACAACTGACAAATGCCGCACATGGGCCCCGACTTGGTCGTAGCGACTGTCGTCTACAGTTACCCACGACTGCTGATAAAAATATATGTAATTATAATGAACGCAATTGAAAGGCCACAGCTAATTAAATTATAGGCCGTACGTTGGTATGAGTGTGCCGAATGCTTGTGTGTGTATACAAACGTAACCACAGAACTACAGTCAAATGTCAAGCCATAAGGTCTTCGTGTCGCATGCAGCGCATTTGTAATATACATATAACATGATTTCTACACCCAATAATCATCGTATTAAGAATTTGTCGGTAGACTTAAAAGTTAAAACAGGCGTTGTTAATATATTTAAGATTTTCAAATGCCAAATAGGTCATTAACATTAAATTAGTATTTTCGAAAAGGAAGTCCTCTAAGACATGCCAAAATTGTGTTCCTTTACATACACACACACACACACACGCACACGCACTATATGCTCATTTGTATGATGTATGCCTGTGCACATATGTGCTCTGGGCCCCCACTTATTTGCCAACATGAATCGCCAAATAACCTCAGGAGTTTTAAGAATTACCTAAAATTTATAAGGGCATAACTGATTTTGTTTTTGGCTGCTCCGGCTGGCGCCCATTCAAGCCGAGCAGTTCCTTCAATTTTAGTACATGTGATGGATGTTAAGGCATATCTGTCAGAGTTGATATGTACCGAGGCGGCTACACCAGTTGGGTCTTGTATTAATAAACACGTGTGTGTGTGTAATATGTGTAAACATTTTGAGTCTGATTTATTACCATTCCATTATCATTTGTGTAATTTCTTGTTAAAAGAGGCAAGAGGGAGAGACCTTGATCTCGAACTTAATATAATAATGTATATTTTAATTAAAAGTCTCTTCGATGGCATTATCTGCTCCATAAATGGACAAAGTATATATCGAAAGCAAACAATTTGTATAAATAGCTTCGCATATCGCAGCGGAAGCACTCCATATTCTATTGCATATTTATTTGCATTTGCATTGAGACGAACAATAAAATATCGCACAATATTAGTTAATAAATTAATTTTCGCCTTACGACCGATGGATGTTGCAATTGTTTGAGTACTTAAACAGGACTCAAGCGTTTACCTTTCCGTACATAAATGACGCCACATGAGTAGAAATGTCCAAGGGTAAAATTAAACTAACCACCCGAATGGCTAGCTGGCATACATTTATGAATCAAAGTGGTGCTGGCGATAGAGACGCGTACGCATACTTATATGCATACATGTATGTACAAGGGCATAGATATGTACAGCTGTGTGGAGGCATACTTTTCACTCATAACTTCATCCACTTTGAGTGGAAGTAACAGTCGTGTTGCACGTTTCAGCGATTTGTCATCGATCACGTCACAGCTTTGCCGGCGAACAATTGCTTGCTACAGCTCAGTTGTTTTATTTTTTTTTCTTTCTGAGTTTTTGTTGGTTTTTTAATGTGTTTGGGTTCGTCGGCTCGTTTGTGCCGATGGAACCGTCCGCTATATACAGTTGCTTTTGCTGATCGCGCGAACGTTTCGTTTCAGTTGCTCTTTGGCTCTCTGCACGTGCGGTGCCTCCGGCTTGGTGTCGCCTTTGCCAACGTTTTGAGTTTTTTTCTGGCCACGCTGGCTATATTGTGTGTGCTTGAAGTACATTTCAATTTCTTCCAGTGAATAAGAAATCATATAAATAAAAACGTTTTATTTTGGGTTGCTGCTTAAGGAATAGCTATTTACACTTGTGCATGAGCTCTAGCGGCCCATGCACACATGTACCTGGCTATTTATTTTTGAATCGAGCCCCATTGTCGGCGGTGGGCGGGTTTTGTGTTTTCTAAGTTCTCCAAGTGCTATCTTGAAAGCATGCTTAATTAGTGGAAAATGCATTTACCAGCCAGCTATACGTATTTAACGCATGAGTAAAATATTTAAGTGCGACCGCGTAACAAGAGTTTGCCGCGTTTCTTTTTACAGTTTTGTATTTGAAAATTTCGCGTTAAAAATAAATAAATTAAAATAAAACATTTTACTTGAACACACATCCAGAATTACATAAATAATTGTGCTTATTATTATAATCCACTTGGCTACTCATTGCCTGCTGCAGATAAAAAGTTTTTCTCGGTATTGAATTGTGTTTCATTTGGACAATCAGTACATATTTATGTCTCCACCGTGCAGATAATACAACTGTTTGCATAATTATTTGTGTTTACCTTTAGCTGAATAGTTTATTCACCATATCAGTTTATACACAAATATTACACGAACTTCACGGCGAGCCACAAGTAACCGTCTTCAAATAAGTGCACAAAAAAACCGGTTAGTGCTGAATTTGGATTTTAAGCGCCTTTAACAACTCTCGGCAAGTAACTTAAGACTTGAAATAAGCAAATAAGACTCTTAAAGGCATAAATTGGCATTTAGGTACAATGTGCGTAGTTGTTTTAGACTATGGTCATGTGGCATTCCATCCGATGTATGCGAAAGAATGTTTATCTTTTAATTTTGGAAATGAGTGCTTAAAACAGAAAATATATTTTTATTTGGGGTTTTCATTGTGGCATATGACCACGACCCGATAAAATTCGCTTAGCTCAGCATTGTTATCATCAAAAACAATATTTAGTGGGCAAACATCGCGATTAAAAGAAAGTCTGCTTACGAAAATTATGCCTACTTAGGCATATACAAGTTAGCTGATGCGAATGAATGCATTTCTATATACATATGTACATACATATACGTAGTGGAAGTGTGCATTTGTATTCTGCTTTAAGTGTCTCTTAGTTTAAACGCACTTGAACTTGAAAGCCATAATATAACTGTGTACTGCTCGCGTTTTGGCGCTCTGCTCAGGTTCTCCCTGCTGAATGTCTCTTCGTTTCGTTAGGCTCTTTGCTGCAGTCAATGTCTGGCATAAATCATTACAATATATGGCCATGGTACTCTTTGTACGTCTCAGATTATTTGCTAATCGGACTGATCTTAAGTGCTTCTAATATGTGGAATAAGACGAGGCAGGCCAGTTTTCAGTCACTTGTTGCAGGAGAAGCATATATACACATACCGCATATACATATATGCAATATATATGTACGCTTATTAAATGTATATGTATATGTATATATTTCTAGTATAATCTAGTCTCGGATTACCTCGTTTTCTATGGACTTTGCAATGCAGTACAAGCTGCGGTCGCGTGTCCAGTTACACTTGGACACTATCCGAAAAAGTAGCGTCATATCTAATTGTATAAATATTTCATATATGCGTCAGGTATAGCTCGTATGCCGTTTTATGTTAACTTAGAACATTACCATCGATTTGGGGCTGTACTATTACCAATTTTGATCAAGAAAACATAGAAGTGATAACAAGTTTTCTATAGATAAAATTGTTGTATTGATACGAGAATTCGATAACTCATTTGCTCGAGTTGCATAGTGATTCTGATATTCATATTCGTAATAGTTTAAAGAGTCACCGACTTATTTTTAGTGTATATCGTTTCAAGAACATAGCGCCATGAGTACACCTGCTATATATATATGTATATAAAAAAAAAACAAGCAAACGGTTCAGTTTCAAGATATCAGCTTTCTTGTTTTGACGGCATCTGCTGTCAAAGGAGCTGCGCTTGCGCTGTTTACCCAATCAACCCTAGTTGTCATGGCACATGACGAACCTTTTTAAGGGGTTGCACTTAAGGGCTGCACCGCACCCGGCAGATGCATGAGAACATTTGTGCCCAGCCAAACAAATGTACAGTGGTGAATGTCTAACGAGTGTTGTCGAAAACTTTTGTTAGCAATGAGTGCAATGTGATCCACTGTGCAGAGCGAGGTCAGACAATCTAACTAGAAGCCAAACTGGAAAATGAATATGGAATATATAAGAGAGAAATCTAGCCCCAATTCGCTGTGCATTCGATGACCGCCCTATCGACAAAATACACCAAAGGCGACTGATGGTCTAATAGTTTCTGACTTTTGACTTCTCAATAAACTGGCTGGGGACAGCCACCGAGAAATAAAGCTGGGAAAAGGCGAACAAGTGGCGCTAGTGTCGTGGCTTTTCATGTCAGTAGCAGACAATAAATAACGAAAATATGACATTGCGAACACAAAGAAAAGTCATAGGAATGTTGGACTCTTGGAGACAATGCAAAGCCGACTACTAAAGTATTAAATCATTGACCTTGCGAACCTTGACAAACCGAGAATACAGAGAATAACCCAGTCGGGGCGCAACAAGAAAAAAAGATAAGAGAAGAGAAGAAAAGCAACACGAACAAACAGACTGCAATCGAAGATAAGTGAGGTGGGTGTGTAGCCGGATGGATAGGGAGGGCAGGAGACGGGCTCTAGTTACAGCGGAAATGCTCAGAAAGCGACTTGGAAATTATACAAAAGCCTTCAAGCTACGAAAATAGCAATCGCCAGCGCTCGCTGAAACGCGAACAATTTTCACCTTTTCGCCACATTTTCCGCTTTTAATCAAGATTTATGGCAATTGACTGAACAGACAGAGCCCAGAACTGATGAGGTCTGGGGTTAGGTGGTCACCAGCCAGCGGTGCAAAGCTTGTGTTTCGTTAAACAAAGCGGTCCACAAAAACCAAATCTTCTGGTACTGGTCGCGGCTATTAATTGAATACGACTTTAATTAAAATACGCGTAATTCACGAAGAATCAAGAAACCTGACCTCAACGCTTGCCCAGACCACTTGAAGATTAGAATTTGGTGCTTTGATGTGTGTTGTGGGGGCTCAATTTGCGTCTGATTGAAGGGGCGAAATTCTTTTTATTTATTCTTTCTCTCTCTCTCTCTCTCTCTCTCTCTGTTGTTTCTCTGTGCTGTATTTTTAACAGAAGGTCTGCCGTTCGCAATAATTTTAATAAAAATACACTTTAACTCTAGCGAAATTCGCAAACGAGCTTGTCTTGTTCTGAGCGTACATAAGAATGTAGTCCGAGCGGTCGCATTTAAAATTAACGAAGAGCTTTGTGCAGTGGACCCAACCAATGGGCGAGTGCCTACGATTCCCCTAAATATACTGAATTGTGTGCTGAACTGAAAAATGATAAGATGATATGAGTTAGACCCGAATATAATGCCATAATTAAAAGAGGATAGCTGTCTGTTGAGCTGCACAGCAAATGCAAATGTGAAAGGCTAAGATTATGAAGCCACTATTAACTAGTTGAAGTTCAACTTGCTGATTAGCTATCCCTAGACTAAGCCTTGAATTAGCTAACATGGAATTGGGCAGCTCGTGCAAATGACCCAATTAACATTGGCTGAGCATGATTATGAGTAACTTTCTAACTGTTGCATGCTTCAAATTATGTTTCTTGCGTGCCTCAATGCAGTTTCCACTCTCCATTGCTGGGCGAAATGATGGCCAAAGTATTTAGCAAGTAATTAGTATATAATGCTAAATACTAATTAAGTTATGAAAGTTCAAAACGAATTCATAGTGAGCCCCGGCGCATGACTTAATTGTAGATATACATCTGTATATACGTACAGCAAAATATATATAGTTTTGTTTACGACTTACATACTTAGGTCAGTTTTTGGGCGGAGCTCGTGTGCATGCTTCAATTCACTTTTGGCATGAATAAAATCAATTCAAGTTACTTTTTATGCACTTTATTTTGTTTTGTCTTATTAAACATGAAAAAATGCATATATGCATATATTGGCTTACGTGCGCCCTTGGGTTTTAAAGACACTTGAAACGATCTGAGAATTAATAAATTCACTTTTGCATTCGACATTTGTGTGAACATTTTTAGAGGCGCTTCTGGACTTGAAATGTTTTTTTAACTACTAATCGGTTGAGCTCATATATTATTGTTTTTATTGTTAGTTGCACAAAACTGTCGTAAAAATGTCGTCAAAAAATTTACTGCAGTTGCACAAAAGAATATCGCATAACTCGTCTCAAACCTGCAGTCAATCGGCACGAATATGAAATGATTTGATGGAAACGCGTCATACTTAGGTAGCAGGCGAATTCTTAATTGATTTTGTATAACGTTTTATTAGAAACGATTTCAGTTTCTCAAGTTATGGAAAACTTGTATCGAGTTCACTGGGCGCCTGCCTAATCGTTGGAATTTTATGAGTTGCCGTGAATTTCGTTAGAATTATTTTTTTTCCGAGCATACTTTCTTTACTGCGAAGCGTTGAAGGTGAACATAAAAGCGACTTCGAATCACATTCGCATTGATTTCGCCAAATCAATTTTCCTTATGCTCGTAATACCTTTTTTTTTTATATTTTATTGGAATTTCAATGCCGGCAGCATTGTTTTGTCCTTGATATGTGAAGCACATACATATATATTTGTTTTTGTAGAATTTTGCACTTAATTTATGTCGCCGCAAATGAAGCAAATAAAATCTGCAGTCACAGCAAACACCCACACACAGCTGAGCAGTTGAGCAGTTGAGCAGTCGAATGGCCCACATCCGGGGACAGCCGGCTCTTGGGTACTTACTCAATGGCATTCCATTCCTGGGTCGTAAATATATGCTGCCGCAACTTTACGACTTTAAATCATAAAAGGAATACATCGCTTATTGGAATCCTGCTCTCCCAGAAGACCAACAAAGTGTACATACATACAGACTGACGGCATAAAAACTCGCGAAATAATATTTATGGCACTTTTCAATGCAAAATTACAGCCCAGAAATAATATGAAATACTTGTACTTATATAAACAAATGCCACGCATAAATAAATAAATAAAAAAAAAAACAGCAAAATTTTGCCAACTTCCGACTGACTTCCGAATGTGCTTGGTCCAAAGATGTTGGCAGCTCTTACGCCCCTGCGGTTATTGAAAGAGCGCAAAAACTAATGCTACATATCAGATGACTTCTCGGGCTGACAGAATTTGACATATTTAAATTTCTCTGAGAGACAGCTGCGCCTGACAGGAATGGTTGACATCCAGAATTGAAGGGTTTGAAGTGAGAAGTTTTTAAGATATTCAAAATATTTAAAAGAAAATTTAAGCACTAACATTTATTCATTGGCATTTAAAAGCCAACGTTTGGTATTGTCAAAGGTTAACAAACTCAGTAAAATCTATGATTAATGAAATTTAAAGTGCTTGAGAATTCGTTTTATGATGTGGCTTCTGAATCGAAGTTGAGCTTAACGCCGCTGCGACGCAATTAAATTTTGTCTGCGGCTCATGGTGTGAGCAAAACCAGTTTAATGATTTCATATTTCGCTGTGATCAAAACAAAAAAAAAAAAAAAAGAAGCTCATCTTTATTCAGTTTCTTGGAACATGTTTGACTCGAAACATATTGAAGCGATTTCTCAATACACTCAATAGAAATTGCCTGAGAACAGGCAACAAAAAAGAATTTTGTTGCCGGTTATTCAAGAAAGAAACTTGAGCGCTGTTTTAGCAGGGTATTTCTCGCTTCTGCGAGGTTTCAATTTTAGACATGAGGAAACTTTCGCTGCGTACTCGTATGACAATTAGGCCGCTTGTGTGGGTGGCAATAAATATTTGTTTAAGGTCTTTAATTCCTTGTATAAATTTTGCTTTTAGGTGTGCTTAGCTTTCCATTTCACTTCGCTTTCTCACAATTTGTAAAAGTCAGTTTAAAGACGTATCGTATTTTCCGATGTTAATTGGCCGAAATGTCAAAGGATTTCAGTTAAGCTCGTCTCTGAAGTTTGACTGGCCTTGCTGGCAAACATAACAGGATTTATGGCTTACAATGTTTTCGCTAGTATTCGGTCGAGCTGTATTTAATATTAAAGTTTGCTAGCTAGGTTTATCGAGCCACGCCCCATGCCTCTCTAATACTGTCCAAATCAGCACACGCTTGACTTGTTTGACTTTTGTTGTATGTTTTTGACACTTTTTTTGTTCTTTTCCCCACTGCCAGCTTGTTGTTCTCTATGGCAGTACACAGGAGCCTGCCTGTTAATCAGCTTTGATGTGCATCACGGATAGTCCTACCCATATCCATATCCACACACACACATAGACCGTGGCTTATGTGGCCACAGCACCACATGGAACATTTAGCCGCGTGGGTGGCGGTGTGTGTGTGTGTATGCGCTACTTATTGTAGAAGTTGTCCCAAAACAACCGATGGCTGTCGGAAAGTTTTCTTTTTGTGCGTGCCGTCTTACTGATTACCATTTGGACATGTATCGCTTCTCATCTAGTAGAAAAACGATTGATATCAATATTGGGGCATAAACTTTGGGGCTCTGTGCGACACGGAAAGCACGTTCAAACGGTCATCACAATACACGATTATCCATGGGCCATGGTCTATGTTTTCCCATTGTGATGATGTTTTGTCATTAGGAGCTGCTGCCTCAGCGGCATTGGCAGGTCTTTACATCAGCCTCACCATACTTGATTGTTGTTCTTTTTTGTATCGTCTTATAATTGAGGTCATGTAATAAAATTTATATATACATTATATTCTTTTTTTGTGTGGCTGCTCATGGTCAAGGTAGAAGTGTATACTAGCAATTTAATAGCCTGTATTCGCATTTTTGATGGTGTGAATGCCCTGAGTGTTCTGGTTACGGATGATGTATGAGAGACAATTTTTGGCTTTATGGCCATATCCTTTGACAGAGCTATTCTAATTTCGTTTCTTTGAAAAAAAAATGGCAACTCTTTACGACTGCGTTACAAAGTTAAATTTATCTCATGGCCATTAAGCAGGCAGCTCCCGGCGTACATTTAATTCGGTCATATAGCAGAGGGCGTAGAACCGGCCTTATATGGTATATCCATCCCTTGGGGCGCACAGACCACCAAAGTAGTAAAAATCTTATTTTATTGTGGCAATTGAAATGCGAATGGGCGTTGAATTGAGCCATGAAAAGAAAGCGTAGCTACGCTTAAATACGCATAGTCCAATCACAGCGAAAAAAGAAGAAGAAGAAGTACAACAAGCAAGTTAAAAGCTTGAGAACAACAAAAAAAGACATACATATACAAAGGCAGCGCGAAATCACCATCGGAAGCAATTGGCCCATTGTAGGGCCATTAAAAGGGGCCCGCCTGGTGGGTCTCAGCCGTTTGCGTGGCTCGGACAATGGCAACAATTATTCAGATAAGTTTTTTACAGCTTTTTCTTGTTGTTTATGCGATGCCTTTTAGCAGCTGTCAAGTGATATCGTGTGGGGGAGTCGAATGACCGGCGTCAGCTAAGACAAAAGAAAGAATGAAAAAAAAAAAAAAATTAATGGCCCCACCCACATTATTTTCGTAGCGTTGACAGAATGCAAATGAATTCGTTTATGGGGCAATTCATCAAAACTAAGTCAAATCATAAATCAAAAATCTCCATTTAATGTCATCATTAGAAAATGTTTTCATTGCAAAGAATACTCGGACCCCCCGCCCGCCAGTCCACCAACCCGCCAGCTGCTGTTGTCAAAATCCTTAACTCCTTCGCATTTAGTGCTTATCAAATTTTCACCTGGATCTGTTGAAGGCCGTAGGTCAAGGCAAGGCTTGCCTTCTGTCGCAAGCCGATAAGCGTTCACAAAGTTGTTGGTCCTAGGGCCAAGTCCCGTAGGCCGTGTTGCTTGTTCAACGCACGGTTTGTATATCTGACTGCCCGCCAACAGCTGTCGTTTGTCCCTGGACACAGAACACAGTTCGCAGCCCACAGCTCACAGCCCCCTGCTGCTCTCTTGCGGCGTGTGCTTATTGAATTAAGCGCTTAATTGCCTCAATAAATTTGAGCAAATTTTACGTAGCTCAAGTGCAAAGTTCCCACATATTTCACAAAAAAGTATAAAATTGCATAATTGGCGTAATTATCTAGCGCTTTTATTTAGGTCTCTTGTGTGTCGTTCGCTCTGCCTCAGTTCGCTTGCCTCTAACATTTGGTTTTCTAATTGCTCGGGTTGTATATCTCCTGCATTGACCCACTAATGCTAAACTGATGCTGCCGAGCCGGAAGACCACGTGAGAAATTGCCGACGCTATGCAATCAAGTGCCGTAATTCCCACACGGGCTACGAGCCACTTAACATCCTTGTGCCTGTGCATGCAGGGCGCATCGCGCATACGCCAGGTGTGGCTGGGTTGGCTGTTTCACATGGCAACCGTGTTCTCTTAGGATAACACTGTTAATCATGATTAATTTGCATCAATTTGTGCTTGTGCTATATTTAGAGAGCCAATTTGTACCCGAACAGCGACGCAGAGTACTTTCGGCTAACAATTTGAAAGAGCGCACAAAACCACATTACTTGAAAATGCTTTCACTGTCGACAAGGGTAAATAATTTGGTATGCCACGAGTGATTCAGTACGCTGCAGTCGAATAGTTGCCATGTAAAATAAACAAATTTGAATATTTAGCTGAAATTAGTTAAAGTGAAATATATATGCGCCATATTCAGTTTGCCAATGTATTTGAAGTGCAGGTCGTCTTATCACATTCGCATTGTGTTTATTTTATTTTATTTTTTAAATCATTTGTACTTTATTTGCAGAAAAGAATTTGTGGCAAAGCTGGAAAATATTCATTGGCTGGACGGACACAACGAAAGCCCAAAGCTGGTCCTTGATATAAATAGACAACGGAACTAATATAGCTGAAGTGAAGTGCTTGTGCTGAGACAGCAAAAAAAAAAAAAAGAGGAGAAAAAACACAACGAAAAGTTGTGGGCATTAGCTAGCCACAGAAACCCTAAGCAAACCACTCAAAACGGTATTTTAAGACAAGGATCGACCCGAACGCACACGCACAGAGCGATATGTCGGATACAACATCGTTTGAAATGGCCTCGGTCGACCGGCCAAACCGTTTCCAAGTGAATCCTGTTAACCATCACAAGAACAACAATGACAACAACGAGGACCGCAAATCACACGCACCGCCAGCCGACGAGGTCTACCGCAGGCTGACCAACATCGATGGCGAACTCCTCGAGGATGACACTTTCGATGCGACACAATTGTTGAACAAACAGCAGCCCAGGCAGCAGAGGTGAGCTCTCATCCCTTCCACTCACTTGTGAACATTGAAACTTTTAAGAAATTGTCAATTTTCTACGAAAAGTTTTGTCGTTTACTTTGGCAGTTACTTTCTTGTTTTCATTATGTTCAGATTTCATAAATGGCCTTATTTTCATCGCATTTTCTTATGAGTATGAACGCGAAAGGGTATCGTATACCCAGTAAATATTTGCAATTGTCTAGTTGATACGGCGCACCATTCACTCGGTCACATATAAATTACATCCATGTTGACTCAATTGAAATTGATTTCGATAAGAATAATATTGCGAATTATTATTCTACTTTCTTTTGGCCATGTAATTGGATAGGCAACCATTTTAAACTTGTTTGCCCGTCCATTGGCTTCGATTGGAACTTGTTGCATTTGCTATCTCTGATTTGAAAGTTTGTCGACCTGGCTCAGTGGCCTTTGCTTGGCAAGTTCAATAAACAGACCTTGTCTTAACGCTTCGAGCAGCAGCCCCTCGGGAGAAAGAGACACGGGAGCCCTAATTGAAATGGGCGGCGTTGCAGCAGCCCACAATGAAACCAATCACAGCTGAAAAAAAGGAGAGAAATCGAAGAAGAACAATTTTTATATATTGGCATCCGATGGATGCAGCTGACAGAAGGAACAACTTGTATCCATTTGCATTCCCAGCGGCGGATTGAAAATGAGTTGTTCTTTGGTCCTTTACTAAAGGTCATGACTGTTAATCAGAGCCGAGCAGGATTGTCGAGTAGGGAGACTTCTGACAGTTTATTGGTCTGCTCTGCTGTTAGGGCAATAAATTACCAAATATAAGCAGAAGCCATAAAATAGGAGCCATCTGCATTATTCATTTCGAAATTTATATCCGGAATGAATGGGACTTTTAAGAGTTCACATTATTTCTCTAATTGCCAATTGACAATTTAATAATTGGCTGCCTTTATCCTGCGATAGCATTAAATGCCAAGGTAGTTAAATATTCATGAAAATTCTATTGAAAATTTTAGAGCGATTCTATAATTAATTGAGCTTAGTCTTCGCTTTGCTTATAATGCCTTTCAAATTGATACAATTTCGTAAATTACTCGATAAGCCCCTTGAAATTGATTCAGTAGTATCAAAAGCACAGCTAAATATTGAAAATGTACATATTTACACGAGCTCATATCGGGTGCCTTTGGCATTTTTTTTATCCTATCGCGTAGTCCTCATAATGGACATGAAGGGGGAAGCGTGAGGGGCAGGCGTGTTGCTCCTACTCTGTTTGCATCCGTTATGTGTGCCTCCTTCATTCGTTAATAAAATAGCTTCAAGGCTTAAATGCATAGCTGGAGTTTATAAGTGAGGTTAAACGGAAGGGCATAAGGTTACTTCTTTTGTTCTTCATCTTAACGAGCTAAATAGAATTAATTAAATACTAAAAATCTCTCTTACGCCAACGTATGACAGACCATAACATAATATTTAGCTGGAATTTTCAAAGTAACCTTTTGTAGCTCCAGGCCGGCGTTAAAGCCAATTGCTAAAACCACGTGAGTGCACATTAAACAGAAATCAGTAGGGATTTAGTCAGTCACTCATGCATTGCATCATCAACAGCAGTAACAATAGCAACTACAACAACAACAATAGCAATAGCAATATCAACAGCAACCAGCATAATAATCATATAAGCCCGTCGCCGGTTTTAGCTTCTGTCTGCTCGAGTAGCTGTGTCCTGCGGCTATGAGGGACCCACATGGCCAGTACACCTTGGCTAAAAAGAGCAACATAGCTGAAATTGGTCTCTTGTTCAACGAGTTCAAATGGCGCGTAATGAAATTTGTTTTACTTAAATTTCAAAATTGAGCTGTAAAGGAAATAATAATAATAATAAAAAAAAAAAAACAGAAAAATCTACAGCCAGTTTTCAAATGATATGGATACAATCGTGCATAGTGGAGGGAAAACTTTTTGTAACAGTCGCCCCGGGCAGCTTTTCTGGTTTACCCAACTTTATTATTTTTAATGCTAAAGGACTTGGCACTTGGATGTTAAAAATACATTTGTCATGCCACAATGAGCAGAGACCTTTTTAATCTGTTTTAAAGCGAACTTTGCTTTTGTTGTGCAGGCAATCCATCAAGAGTAGTTTTCGCGATAAGGATAAGCCCTCACGCTTTAAGGATTTGCAGACAACAACGCGCTTTCAAGTGGAGCCACAGAATGAAGAATCGGACGGTTCGAATGATTCGCAGGAGGAGCGTGAGCTGCTGGACAATGAATACGATACAAAATATGGCAAAAGTTTTCGGTAAGTTCATTAAATTATATTGAATTTATTATTCTTGCTAATTGAATTGAATGTTCAACCAGGCATTTTACGCGCGAGGCTCTGCCACGTCTGGATAATTATCGCAACATGATGTCCATACAGGCCGCCTACCGTCCAACGCTCGACGAGCTGCACAATGCAACGCTGGTGGGGAAAGTGAGTATCCTTTGGAGTATCCTTTGGTGCTTGGAAGCAGCGCCTCTGCTTAATTTATATTCATATAACGTACATCTATTGTCCCATATCAAGTGCTAGGGGCAAATTTAAATTGAAACCAATTTAACACCAGGCAACGGCCTGGCATTCAAACGGAAAAGTCACAGCCGTTACCAGAGCATTTTAACCTACTCTTGTGCTTGACACTGCAAATTGTTGCTGCCACGAGAAGTGTCAAGTAGCCTGTGGCAATGAGCTCTCTTTCCTTTCCTCCTCTCCCACCGCTCCTTCGCTCAGTGAAACATTTTAAATTGGCAGCAGAGCAGTCAACAGTTGGGGTCATTAGCATAGTGCGTGGGTTCGAGGAACGTTCTGCACTGACGCGTCGTCGGTAAACAGACGAAAGCTGCTGATTGTGAGAAACCACTGCAGCCACTGCAGCCACTGAAACCACTGCAATCAGCTAGACTGAAATGCAGTTTTTTTTTAAAGATTTAATTGAATGCAAACCAAATACAACATTGATTGCTATTTTTTCTGTATGGCGCTTGAGTGCGATTTTTCCGACACTTTGCACCCACTCTTGGGGGACGTTTTAGGGCTGCTGACTTTTCAATTGACTCTCGCGTTTGGCTTTTAAGTTCACACGTGCGGTTGGTGTGTAAGACAAAAAACGTTACAATGTGTCACTGCTTGTTATTCTAAAAGCAACTTTTTTCTGACGTCTTATCTGACTCTGTCGCGACTTTGAATTGAAAGCCTTCTTTGTCAATGCCAAGTGTTTGAAGTTCAGAGATGTTTCCCTCTGAAAAGTTCACACTGCCTTTTGTATAGACTTATAGTACACTCATATATGTGAGTTTTCATATGTGTGGGTAGCCATCATCAAGTATATATGTATATGTATTTTTTTTTTTTTTCTTCAATTTGTAATGCAATCAATTACCACTAATTGGTTTTACACTTTCGAATAATTTATTCTGCGAACTCGCATTTAGTGGGCGTCAATTGAAATTGAAATGAAAAAATAAAAATAAGAGAAAGAATCGATTGTTTTAGAAGTTCAAAGTGCGTGCAATTGTTTTCGAAGCCATGAACCTTGATTAAATTGTTCTCAGGAGTTACGCAGAGCGAGCGAGAAAGTTGTATTGTGCGCCACATGCGTCTGCGGTTGCGGTGGCGTATGATTAATTTGATGAATGGCTGCAAAGCCGTCAAGTGCTATGAGGCAGTTGACCTGCTGTTAAGTTGACAGGCAACGCTTCGGGAGGCGGTAGCCTTTGAAGGCAATCCCGCAGTTGCAGCCCACGAGGCATCATCTATCACCGCTAGGCAACTTTATTGAATATGACTTTGGCTTTTCTTTTTCGCAGAACACGCACAGCCTACAACGCAACCGGGATCCGGAGGCGGATAACACGAACGGGCTGCTCAAATTTGGCTGGATCAAAGGAGTACTCATACGATGCCTGCTAAATATATGGGGCGTAATGCTCTTTCTGCGCCTCAGCTGGGTCGTGGGCCAGGCGGGCATCATCGAGGGGTTCATTCTCATACTGACAACGACCGCTGTCACGACCATAACAGCGCTGTCAATGTCGGCGATAAGCACGAACGGCGTCATCAAAGGCGGTAAGTCCTGTGTCATTGCCAGCTGCTCCTGCTTAGTTGTTTTAAATGATTTTTAATATGGCTGCGTAGGTGGCACCTATTACATGATATCCCGTTCCCTGGGCCCCGAGTTTGGCGGCTCAATTGGTCTCATTTTCTCGCTGGCAAACGTCGTCGCCTGCGCCATGTACGTGGTGGGCTTCTGCGAGTCTCTGCAGGCCATGATGCAGAGCTTGGATGTGTCTATCGTTGATGGTGGCGTCACGGACGTGCGCATCGTAGGCAGTACCACCATTTTGCTACTGCTGATAATCGTTGTGGTTGGCATGGAGTGGGAGGCTAAGGTGCGTATGATTAATTTTTGCTGCCTAATGAATTCCGCTCAGTTGCGCCTCGATTGCACCCGCACCACATCCTTCCCTATATTCGTTAGGCACAAATCGGTCTGCTTATAATTTTGCTGGCTGCTATTGCTGACTTCATCATTGGCAGCCTAATTGGGCCCAAAAACGAGGGAGAGCGGGCCAAGGGCTTCATCGGCTACAATGGTGAGCAACAGCCAACGTGTCGCCAATGAACAAGCTTTTAATCAAATCTAATGTAGCAACGCTGTTCCACACAAATCTGTTTCCGGACTACCGCACGGAGGGATATGTCAGTCACGATTTCTTCTCGGTATTTGCCATCTTTTTCCCAGCCGCCACGGGCATTTTGGCGGGCGCCAACATTTCGGGCGACTTGAAGGTGCGTCCCAGACTCGTCTTAAGCAATTTTTTAAGCTATTTTCAGCTTCTTTGTATTCCAGGACCCCCAAAAATCTATACCCAAAGGCACCATTCTGGCCATCGTTATCACAACAGCCACCTACATGCTCATGGTTCTGATCTGCGGAGGCACTGTGGCTCGCGACGCCACCGGCTATGTGGTGGATGCTCTGAACGGTTCCTTCGCATTTCTAAACTGCTCCTCAAGTAGGCTACCTTGTGCCTCCGGTTCGCCTAGCGAAGCACTCTAATTAAATTTTGCACAGCGTCCACAGGCACTTGCCTCTATGGATTGCAGAACTCGTTTCAGGTAATTGAGTTAGTGTCTGGCTTTGGGCCTCTCATCTATGCCGGTTGTTTTGCTGCCACATTGTCATCAGCGTTGGCCAGTTTGGTTTCCGCTCCGAAGGTTTTCCAGGTAAGTGTTTGTTGTCCCTGCCTATTCCTCTCCGATAGCCTTAATAACGTGCACCTACTGACAGGCTTTGTGCAAAGACGAGCTGTATCCAAAAATAGTTTGGTTCGCAAAGGGTTACGGCAAAAATAACGAGCCAGTGCGTGGCTATGTCCTAACATTCCTTATAGCCATGATGTAAGTGCCTTGATTAACGTACGACAGGCCAAAGTGTGTATAATGGAAACTGCTCTTATATTGCAGCTTCATACTGGTTGGGGACCTTAACTCGATTGCACCGCTCATCTCTAACTTCTTTCTGGCTGCATATATGCTAATAAACTTCAGCACATTCCATGCCAGTCTGGCGAAGCCCGTCGGCTGGCGGCCAACATTCAAGGTGAGAGCTTGTCCAGTCTATGAATTCCTTTCAATTTCCTTTTACCTTTCACCTTCCATGTTAGTATTATAACATGTGGCTGAGCCTTTTGGGCTCCATACTGTGCGTAGCGGTCATGTTTTTAATTTCGTGGGCCACTGCACTCATAACCTTCTGTGCGGTGCTGGCGTTGTACTTAATTGTTGCCTACCGCAAGCCGGACGTCAACTGGGGCTCCACCACTCAGGCGCAGACGTACAAGAACGCCCTGATGTCCGTGCAGCAACTGAACAATGTGGAGGATCATGTGAAGAACTATCGCCCCCAGATACTTGTTCTCTCCGGCCTACCCAACACCCGGCCGGTGCTGGTGGACTTTGCCTATATGCTGACGAAGAATCTATCCCTGCTGGTCTGTGGACATGTGCTGCGCGGCTCCGGCTCGCAGAAGTACCGCAACTACCTAAAGGAGCGCGCCTCCAATTGGTTCCAGAAGCACCGCGTCAAGGGTTTCTATGCCCTAATCGATGGCGAGGACTTTGAGGCCGGCACTCGCGCCCTCATGCAGGCGACGGGCATCGGCAAGCTGAAGCCCAACATCATACTCTTGGGCTACAAAGCCGACTGGCAGACGTGCGAGCGCAAGGAGCTGGTGCAATATTTCAATGTCATGCACAAAGTGAGTGGCAGCTGCATGGATTGTCAAGTTGGAAGCTTCTCGAATAAAATGCTGCTCTGATTTCATCCACAGGCTTTGGATATGTACCTCTCGGTGGCCATATTACGCGTGCCCAAGGGACTGGACTGCTCGCAGCTGCTGGGCTCTCCGGACAGCAATTGGACGACAGCCAACTGTAGTCTGGAAGTGCCACGAACCCTGCAGCCCAATGAGAGCTCCAACGATTTGCAGGCCAGCGAGGCACGCCATGCTCTCAGTGGCAGCGTGGACTCCTTGAGTCGCAACGTATCTCAGGGTAAGTTGGCCCTGGCTCAACGTCGGCCACTTATTAATGCTGAACTTTTTAATTACTTTTGCATGGACTTTCAAAAAACCAAATGCGCACCTGTGCACAATTAATTATAATTTACAACCACAATTTATCAATGCACCACCAAACCCAACACAACTGCAACTGCAACTGCAACTGTAACCACAAACTCTTAGATGCCGCCAACAAGTTGGCTCCCGCTGGCAATGGCCTGAAATTTGTCAAAAGTAAGTATTAGCTATGGGAGCGAGAATGTAAAACTCGATGTTTAGTATTTTTATAAGTATTTGATGATTCGTTTCGTTTATGTGTGTGTGTCTGTGTCTTACCCGTTCGTATACCAATCTCTGTTTTCAATTCCCATTCAAATTCCAATCCCAAATCCAATTCCCTGTTCTGTTTCTATTTTTGATTCTGTTTCTATTTCGTAGTACGGTTCAAGCAAAGCCTATGTAGAATACGCTCTTGGGCAGGTGGTGTTGAGTGTAAGATCTATTTTACGTGTTTTAAGGTAATTGATTGGAATGTGAAGTGATGTTATTGTAGGGTTGCTGCCAGTAGGTAAATATATACATATGTATGAGCTGACTCAATGCCAAAAAGCGCCAACTCCCAAAGCAATTCCACACCTCGCACTGTGCATGTCCTGCATGCATTATGTTTGAGCCTCTGCCCGCTCTGTCGCCTTTTATGGACATATTAATTGCTATTGTCGCATGCAACAAATTCATAACTAACTGAAAACTACTTAATGTAATGATTTACCAAGCAACCCCTGGCTCAGCCACGAGGAGGCATCCACATAGTCGGTGCCATAAACGCAGTCGCAGTCGCAGCCGCAGCCGCAGTCGCAGTCAGCGCCAGCTGTGACAAAACCCTTTCGGCAATTTGTTGCGCTCAAATTAAGGAATGCCCGTAAATTTGAATATAAATTTATACAATGTCCCCTAAAAGCACGAACCCAAAAACTGTGCGGACTACATGTGGAGTCGTTACAAGGCCGCAGACCGACAAATGGCGCCAGGAGACGGCGGGAACGGCGGTGTTTGGGGGCGGCACAGCACGTGCATGTTTTAGGCATTGTTTTGCATAACATTTCCCAATTTGAAAATAAATTGTGTAAATATGAGAATGGCCAACAAAGAATAGCATAAAACTGCTTTGTTTATGGTACTTACTGAAACAATGGCAATGTCGCCTTGCCCTAATAATTCCTGCTAGTTCTAATTGACTCTGCATGGCTTTTGTACTGCACTCAAAATACCTACGCTTATGCCGTTAAATATATTGAAACATTTATTATTCCTTATTCCCACAGCATCCAGTACGAGTGACTTATCATTCATAGCAGGCAGCCAGGTGAAGGAGGTCTCTGGATTGCCGGATCCCCTGGATGCCAAGACCACAAATGAGCTGGTAAGTGGGACAGATCATTTGGATATAAATTGTGCTCGATTTGCCCACATACACACTCTCACACATAGCCGAATACACTGAGGAAATCGAAAGCAAAACACGACGATCCCGTCTCGCTCTATAGAGGACCAGGCGGTGTGGAGCTACCCAAGGATGTGCTGGCTGACTTGACGCAATTTACGCGAAAACGCAGCCACGCCGTCATCGATGTCTGGTGGTTGTACGACGACGGAGGGCTCACCTTGTTGCTTCCTTATATCATCAGCACACGGCGCACCTGGCAATCATGTAAATTGAGGTAAGCTGCAAGTGAGGTTACACCAACCGTTTCCAGCTGAAAGCCGCATTGTTTACCTCCCAAGGCGGTTTTGAAGCTTGCGGATATGCGAGTGCGGATTTATTTAGCATGAATTGAATTTTATTCAAAAATGCCAGCACGAGGTAGGACCTTTTCGCTCATGACACGATACTTTTCAGTCGAGTTCCATGGGAGTTGCCCGTTGCTCGTTGCTCGTTGAAATGAAAAACCGGGCAGGCATAATAAGTAGCTCCAGCCGACTCCAGGGTGTAGTATGCATGCCTAGGGCGGCATGCCTAGGGCAGTCAGTTCGACTGACTGACTGACAGAGGCAATGATTGCCTGTGAGCAGATGCCTGCCAAATAGGTCATCCCGATAGCTCTCCTCTACTGCTGTTGCTTTCTTTCCAAATATACGCAACCAACTAGCGAAAACAGACTGGCACAACGAGATTTGGAGAACCAAAGCGCAACTGGTCTGACTCAGTGAGGCGTTAAGAATAACATTTGCCATGTCAAGCGTATCGAATGATTTGACTTCTCGTTTTGTACAGCTGATACTCTGCTCTAGAATGGGTATTGGGTATATAGAACTAGCAAATATAAACGAATATACTCAGGTGTTTTAACAACTACTACAGTTCATCGAGTAGCATCTGCCACAGAGTCACAGGTTGTTTTCGTTTTCAGCTACATTGCATTTGCATGTTTCATTTTTGGCTTTCTGCCTGAATGGGTTTTTGGCGATGCAAGTTTTTCTTAAAATATTTGTATTGCGCTTTCACAAACAGATGTACATATTTATATTATCTGTTGTATTAACAGGGTTTATGCATTGGCGAACAAGAATTCGGAGCTGGAGTTTGAGCAACGTTCTATGGCCAGTTTACTGTCCAAGTTTCGCATTGATTACTCTGATCTAACATTAATACCCGACATCACCAAGAAGCCGCAGGAAACATCCACGCAGTTCTTCAATGAACTGATTAAGGACTTTGTTGTGGGCGATAAGGAGAATGGCCACAGCAGCAAGGCGACGCTGAATGAGGACGAAGGTAAGGCTCTTTGATCAATTTCTGCGAGCTGTATTAAACAGGCTATTTATATTCGTATCCAGCTCTCATTAGTGACGATGATTTGCTGGCCGTTGTGGACAAGACGAATCGCTACCTGAGGCTGCGTGAGTACCTGCGCGAGCAGTCAACCAAGTCGGATCTCGTGGTAATGACGCTGCCGATGCCACGCAAGAACATCGTCTCGGCACCCCTCTACATGGCCTGGCTGGAGAGCCTCAGCAGGGACATGCCCCCCTTTCTGTTTGTGCGAGGCAATCAGACGAGCGTACTCACCTTCTATTCGTAGGCGCAGAGTGCGCCCCTATGTATTTTTGCTTATAAACGAAAACACACTCTTCTTAGTTGTACAAGTACAAGAATTTGATGTTATTCTAGTTGTACCATAATTGTATTTATATTTATATAGACATAAACGTATTCGCGCAGCCTCCAATTCCAACTCCATGACGCACAAAAACGATTAAATTTTATGCCGACTTGTATACATTCCTCCTTTTGTATTATATTTGTGAAGAATTTCCTAAAAAGATATTTTCGTGTTTTCCTTTTTCGTTTGTCTCGGCCGGTTACGTGCGTGTGCCTGTCGCTATTAAACATTTTCGGCTTATTTGCTAGCCCCTAAATACGTGAACTTTCACGCAGCTCACGTTTGACTCTCAATTGCATTGGCGTATAATTGAAATAATGTCTACCTCAATTCGCGCTTGAGTCCTGCTTGGGCGAGCAGTGCTTAAGGCCTTTCCTTGGCTTGCTACTCGGCATATTAATTTCTTCATTTTGCATTTAACTGCTGCGGTTGCTCCATTGACCATGCCCCTTGACCCGATACAGCGAATTCGGCATGCCATTGCGATTCAATGGGCATGACAGCCACAGCGGTCGACCCCAAAAGAGCAGTTTGGTTACGACTCGTAAACTCGCAATTCAATTTATTACAGTGTAACTTTGTTTTAATTTTAAATGTAAAATAAATGTCACTGCTGGAATACTATATTCGAAAGCTGGGCAGCGAACATGAAATCAACGCAGCTTTAAATATATTATTTCAAGCTTTTTTTTTTTACAGTGAAATTCCTCTATAGAGCATTGCTTTTATTTTATATACTTTTAAGCATTTTTCATCAGCTCTTATCCAGCACTTACAGTTAAATTTATCTATAAAGCATTGCTTTTATTTTATATACTTTTCAGCTTTTTTCATCAGCTCTTATTCAGCACCTACAGCGAAACTCCTCTTTAAAGCTTTGTTTTTATTTTAAATATAGCTGCTGGATTGTTTTTTTTTTTTTATCAAGCTTAATCTTAAGATTATATTTCGCATTGATTTAAATGTTTTTCTATTAATGTAATAATTTAATATATGTATGTGCTTTAATATACGTAAGTCTTTTGTTCATCATGTTCATTTTGATACAGTTCTTGACCCGACATGTCATCCAGCAATCAATCTATCTGTTAATTACATTTTGCGCATGTCATTGCCTATTATTTCATAACAATTCATTTGGTCACGCTAGCTAAAAAGATTATTCACTTGGAAGTAATTGTGCTGGTTGGCTCTTTAAGTGCAGTGGCAATGGATGTCATCTCTATACACAGTGAATTAATTTAATTATAATCATATCGTATAGCATTGGTGTACTTTATGGTATTTGCATCCAGCATGGAGAAGCACGTGTATGCTTTTTATTTTTATTTTATTGTTTACGTTGCAATTTTCCGATAATTTCTGTAAATTAATAAACTTTTTCTGTACAGAAGCTGCACTCACAATAAATTGATATAAATTTCATATATATATTTAATATATTCCGTTTTTTACTTTGAATGCATCACTGATAAATATTTAAATTTGTCAACGATTAAACTCAGTCGCTTCTGGATTTATTCAAACTTTGTGAGTGGGTTATATCGTTCAGGCACTTCAATCCCTGAGGGCTTTGTCCATTGCTGAAACACAATCACTGTTGGTATGTGTAGTATTTATTTGTCTAGCACAAGTTCAGTCACTGGGTTTTCTATACATTGTCGGTTTGATGTGAACGTACACAAGTTTAATTTGTGCTAACATCAAACTAGAATACAAGTATTTTTTCTCATTTTTGGCGAGCCCACGCCACGTATACTTAACACATAGCTTCTGGTGCAAGTGACGCAGAGTAATTACTACCATATCTTGGCACCTCAAGAGGTAATTAACTGCCGCTATGTGGGAATACCTACAATCCTGAGTGTGTACTCATACAGCATGATACTTGTATTCGGCGGTGAATAAATGCCTCAAAGTATGCAGCATATAATAAATTTGGCCACGCCCAGCGCCCAACACTCAGCAACTTTATTACAGCATGTATGAGCATGTGCGTCTGTGTGTTTTGCAATTTAATGAGCTAAGTTTCACATGCGAGCTACCGTCGTTTAAACCAATTAAGTTTTTCCAGGGTCCACGGTGAATTCGTGCGTGCCAAAGTGTTTGTTGAGTGCGTCTGGAGGCCTTCGTTCATCAATTTGGACAGACGCTTAGGCGGTAGACGTCATGTATTTGTCGCAAAATGTTGAAGCTAACGCAACTTTCTTATTTGATTTCTAACGCTGCTGCTTGATCCAGATAAACCTTCTTTTAGCAACGCAAATTGTTCGCTTCTATTGAAACTTGATTAACAGTGGCAGCAAGTTTTGGCAACTAATAAGCGGTTAAGTGAAGAGTTTTGTTAACGCTAACTTCACAATCACAAACACAATCCTTTCATTCGCAAATAACTTTACTCTCATTATTGTGCGCAGCTGAGCTGAGTCCTCAAGCTGTCACTCGTGACAACTTTCGGCACCACTAGTAGTATGAGACACAATGGCGTACATATGTATATATTGTACATATATACATTGTAGCTCTTCATGCCCAGACAACTGTTGCCCTATCGCATTTTCCGCATGTGTGTCTGGAGCCTCCTTCATAAATCGCTTCGAATTGCTGCTGCTGCTTAATTTAAACGTGTAATACACATGTCTATGGCTGAATGACTACATGACTCTGTATGCCTTGCTGTGTGGCAGCGAATACTTTGGCTTTATGGCCTTTACGAACAAAACATATGCGTCCGTAACAAGTGAGGCTTAACGTTTAAATTATATGTAAAAACTTTTCTCGCAGCCATTGGGAAAATACTTAGGTCCAAATGATCGCTATAGGCTGACTAATTGCTCTTTCTCATCTGCTGGCTATATTTGTTTTCTGTTCATGATTTGCCTATCGTCGAAGTAGAAGTATTTAGCATGCAAAGCCGCTTAACTCATACTCCTATAAATGCATACCAATTGTTTGCCCTTGGTGTTTTTTTAACAGCATTTTAATCTTTTTATTGTCACGAAATTGTTTTGTAAGCCGCTTTCGAGGACTTGTTAACGATAAAACGACAAATTTTCTACGCATCAGAATTTCAAACGCTCCATACTCATGAACACTCGAACATTTGATTCTTGTCGTTGAACAAAACGAATACCATAAGCCTTTCTATTACTTATTTAGTCTTAGCGCTGGATCAAGGCGATAACTTCCAACTGGGGCTGGCGATATGAGGGACCAAATCGATACAAAGCTAATCCTATTAGGCAGTTATTATTGCTATTGCGAGCGAACATGGCTAAGTACTTCGGTGGAAGAGCTGAGCTTCACTCGAAGCCTCATTGGGCTCTGTGATTTCCTGGCGTTGTCTAGAAATATTTGGCTTTACAAATTTAACCATCACCGAACCCAAGGAATGTTGCATACAACAATATTTTACTGTGCTACATTAGCTCGAATTAAGTGTCAGTTTCTCTCAAACGTTCCGCACGAGCACCCGATAAGTTAGAAAAAACGTTTTCCGCTCTAAAGTTGTTCGATTTAAGTTGAGTTGGTTGGACAGTCCAGCTCTTGCATGTCCTCTGACCTACATCAATAACTCAGTTTTGTGGCTGGCATGGTAATTAAAAATTGAAGGCACGCATGTACAACGCACTTTCAGGCCGAGCCCCCAGTACATAAATCAAACTCGTTCCGCCAAAAACGTTGTGCAGCTCGTAAAGGCTACTGCCGTATTGAGCTGTCAGCAGGACGTGTTCGTGGCCATAATTACAAATTCCAGACCACACATTGTAGCCCTAAATCAAACGCACTGCGGAAACCTTAATGTGACCGCAATCGCGACGAGTTATCACGCAACTCTGTAGAAGGGATACCGGCGGTGCGGGACACTGTTCGTCTATTGCATGCGGGACAACACGGCGTATGCGTATCGGCCAAATGTTAAGGGCGAAGTTAGCCAATGACTTATGAAAAATTAAAGCCTCAATTACGAGAACTTTTAAATACTTTGAGCCGCAATTAATTGGGTGGCGCTGACTTGACGTATTGCCATCCAAGTGATTTGGCATATTTTGCGCGTCGTGTTAAAGTGGGCCGTAACAAGGAAGCGCTTTAAACAAAATAAATAAACATTCCTCTGTGAGCCCACAATTTGCCTACCCCAAACGCAGTAGGGGTATTCTTATGCTCAAAATCTCTGGAATGTCTTAAAACAGCTGCCAGACTCTCTCAACGACTGACAGGGCGGAAAACTTTCCTTTGCAGCTGTTCTGATGCTGATGCGCGTGCAGTATTCTTTACTCCTAGGCGTAGCATTATGTTTCTAAAATTATATTTGACACGCGTTTATCGCATAAATACCGCGCGTGTATCTAGCCCCCTATATATGCGACAATACATGAACACACACACATATATATGTATAATACATTATATATAACGAGCGAGAGAGAGAGAGAGAGAGAGAGAGAGAGAGAGAGAGAGAGTATATGGATGTGCACTTGTATGTACTACATGCGTATTTTTGGCCAGTTTACCCTGTCCGCTCCAGTGGCCGTCCATAAACGTGTCTTTATTTACTGCCACCATCATCGAAGCATCGAGGCAGCGTTGCCCTCTAACCTTTTGTATCTGGGATACAGCTGAACAGCACAAGACAGGACAGGACAAGACCTATGTCCTGCTGCCGAATGGGTCGATAGCGAGCACTCGCGACGCATCGTCATTTGCTGCCTCATAAAGCAACGTAGTTTGTTTGCTAAGCTTTAAGCATCGCCGCAACAAGGCAGCCTAAATTATTAACTAAGCAGTTACATCTTGCTGCTGCGGCCATAGGCAGCATGGGGCGCTACGACCGGCACATGGGCGTCGTCGTGGTCGTTGTCGTAGTCGTGGTTAAGGGTGCGCACTGCTGACGAAAATAAAGCACTAAACATTTTTAATGAAGCTCGAAAATCGAAAGTTAACGTTCGGCAGCCGCTGTGGACAACAAGACTTCGCGCCTTCAGGGACTATCACATCGAACAATTTCCAAAGACAGCGACAATTGCAAAATTGTGTGTCACGTGTATACAATAAAACGTCGTCGCCTGAGCACTCAGGCGGCGGGGCGTGGAAAATGTACGCATGGAAATTGTAGAGTTTACTTTTCAAAGCAGCAATTTGCACAGCTCGCATGGGACTCGGAAATGAAAAAGTTGAAGCCAAGTGCTCTTGGCAGGAGGAGGAATGGCTGAAGCGGAACTGACATTAGCTAAAAGTTATGGCAAATTAGTAAGACGAAGAGAAGACTCAGCTCTCTTATTTGGCGTATGTATGTGGTTGAAGCATGTTTCTGCCTATACGGCGACGAGCTATGACTGCGCCTCAACTGCTAAGCCTACGCCAGTCATCTATCTCTCATTCATTTGGCTCGGCTTTAACAATTTAAAGCGGAAGGAGCTACTGCGAGGCGGAGCCTAGAGCGAGGACAAATGAACACTCTTATTTAATTTACTACCGTAAAACTCAATTACTTCCCATTTACACCGAGCTCGGAATGTATAGTTAATGAACGAAAGCAGCTGTTGACAAAAAAAATGTGTTAATGCTTAAAGTTTTTTCTGCATAAATATTAAATTTGGGAAGAATTTTTGGTTATTTGGCACGAAGTCAAGCAGGACTTTCTCGTGTCTTATATAAGTTTGTTATACTGACATTTACATTTTCTATTCCTTTAGGGAATGTCAAGCAGCTTAACTATGAAATTGTGACTTTTGCAGAATTTGCAACACTTACAGACCTTAATAACAGTCCAATTGTGCTGGCTAATAATCTTTTAATGTGCCAAGGGAAACTGGATGTGCTCATGCAGCGATTTCAACGGGCTAGCTGGAAATTTAGGCAAAGATTTTTGGCCGAGAAAATATGAAACAAATTTTTGGGTATGGCTCACACCTTTGCGCAAGCTTAGGCCAACAATGAATTCGGATTAGTTGCTGACGGCTGGCTGTAGTTTTGCAACCTAACTAATCACCCGATGTCACGCAAACCTCGAGCTTTACCAAATATTTGTGGCCACATTTGAGCCCAGCCACATTAAATTCCGCATAGAAGAGCACAGCAAAAACCAGCCGGAACACAGGCAATGTGGTTGTTTCGTTTAATTTAATTTAATTGTGTGCCATAAATGAAGATGCTTCCAAATGGCACTTAAGGCGTATAGAAAAAGCCGCAGGCCATCGTCGGAGTATCGCAATACGGATATTACGTATACGACGTGTATGCAACTGTTCCATGTCAGTAGCTTCTGAATAAGGTTCCCTTGAGTAATTTGCTATAAAAATAATGTAAAATAATTGTTGTTAGTCGAAAATGTCCAGAATCTGCTTGTACGGGCTAGTTGAACATGGTTTTGCTATCCAGCAAGCCATAATAATAACCAGAATTTTTTTGCTAATGTGCTCATAATAAAACAATCTTAAACTTTTCCGAAAAATAGTCAATATTAAATTGTTGTACTTTAAGAAAAATAACAAAATTATTTAAAACAATTTCATTACAAGCAAATATGCGCCAGGGCATGGTGGCGAGGGCAAACTTAAAAAGTCGCATGCAGATGCGAAATATTATTTACATGCGAGTCACGTGGCCCTGAAAAGTTTCTTCAAGGCATTTAATTTATTTAATTTCACATTCGGGCTTCCTGTCTTATATAAATAAGCATATAAATAAGAAGTTGTGTCGTACCGGGTCTTTACTTAAGTTTTCCTGGCTACGCATAAAGGCGATGCAGGAGAAGTATTTTTCCATTTCAGCTGGCACAATTAATAAATGTTATTAATTATTGTGGCTTGGTTTATTTAATTAGCAATTAGCATTGTCTTTGACATTAAATGAGTGGCCGGGGCATTAATCACGCCCACAGCGCTTGCAGGCGGCCACAATGTATTTATTAGCTTTTTAACTGAATGCCACTAATTACCAGAAGTGGCTTTAACCAACTGACTTGCCTACGTATTGCCTACATTTTTATAACGCATAAAATATTTATGACCAGCCAAGCTAATAAAATGCCGATGGCGGAGGCGCCACACTTGACCAAATACCGAAACACTCGCCAAGCTCGTAAAAGCCCAATCCCAAAGTCCGATGGGTAAACTGAAAAGAGGGCGTGGTCAAGCGTGGTCAGGCTGCTGCTGTTTCTTGTGCTACTGCTGCTACTGCTGATATTGTTACTTAGTATGCGTCACGTTGTCGCCGTTTTATTTGCAATAAATGTTTAAATTCTGCATAACTTCTTAATAATTAAGCAATGGCCATAAATAAGGGGCTTAACCGAAGGGACAGTGGCAACAGCGCCAGAGTCCGCATTCCATTAATTAAATCACAGCACTAAATATTATATAATCTTGCTCGTTTTGTTGCTCCCGTATTTCTGGCATTTTACATTCGTGTACATTTGTTGGCTTATTTATGTGTTTGCCTAATTGGCTTTGAGGTGCTAATCAAAATGGCTTGTGGCGACCGTTCGACCCTTGGTATAAACCCATATATCATCTGCTGCAAGGGCACATACATATATATGTATCTATACATATATATTTGTCGGCAAAGAAGTGCCAACAGCTGTCTGGACTTAAATGAGGATTCCAAAGAACTCCCCATGTCCTACCAACAGTCTTTGTTGAATAATCAGATTCGCATGTGCGAACGGGGCATTCGACCCTTTTGACAAACCGCCAACCACCACGATGTTTGTCTTCGTCCTCAGCTCCGCCTCTGGCCGCCTGACAAGAAACACAAATTCAAACACAACAAATTGTTTAAGCAAGTCCACAAGTTCAACAGCAACATCAAGAGCCCGCCGATGAACAACATAAATAACAGAAGAGCAACAGCATAAACAACATGTTTTACTTGGCTTTGTTCCGCGCACCTGTTTACCTTATATCCTAACCAGTCACGGGTGGAACTCTCTGCGGTTTGTTGCTGTTTTGTCAGCTGACGAATGTCTTTTCATGGTCCTGACAACTTCTGTTATTAATGCCAACCATCCCAAATGGCTGACAAATATTTGTTTGTATAGCATACTTTGCTGCGCGCGAAGCCGTGTCTGAAATCTGCCCTAATGGGTTTGTTTAACTATGTGTTATTCAAATAATAGTTTGAATAAAGCGAAAGTACTTCGACCAGAAGATTAAAGCATTCAAATTCCAAAACCGCTTGTTGCTGCCACTTGAATAGAATATCTAATGCCAACGACTATTTGCATAATAGCCCATAATATATAATAATATCTCGAATTACATTCACACATTTGAATACATAATAAAATATCTCATAGTTTTCTTAATATCCTAATCCCATTGGACTAATAGTAGAATAGGGTATAATGATGTGGCAAGTACTGTGTTTGTAACGACTGAAAGAAGGATTTTCGTTTTTTTCTTTTCTTTTCAAATCGAAGTACCTTTTCAAATCTTTACGGACTGCTGACTACGGACTATCCTATCTATCTCCATGAACGTTAAATCTGATGCAAACAAGTTTTCCTTCTCAATCGTAAAAAACGGCTATCTAGTCTAAAATGACTTTAACTCCTTGATACCACATTGGCAATATCTGCTGGTCGATTGACTCTGACTAGTTGTTTTCTTTTTGTGTTCTTGAATTTGAACTCCGGTTCCTTGAACCGGCCTGCAGTTCAAGGCGCCGCCCAGCTGTTAAAGAAATCTCACTCACACACCTTGTCACAGCTAGGAATTTGGCCATTTGCTGAGCAAGCAGACAAAATTGATTTTTACATACGATATACACGTACATATATTTCAATAGCTTTGTTTCGCGCCAGCTACTCGAGTCTATTTGATTGTTAGGCTGCTCCCAGGATGCGAGTCCTTTGTCTAGTATGCTTTTCCGCTGTCGGATGGTACACAAATAATGGAGCCTCCATTGCAATCAATGCTCACTATTTACCGACGCACGTAAACACTCGCACAAATATAGACATAAGCCTCCACCCATACGAGCACATTAAGTATGCGCTGGTATTCGTTGGATTTAATGGCTGCCCTGGGCCGAGCTGCGTCGCTTTAGCTTAGCTGACCGAAAAGTGTTTTATTAGTGTGTTTATTTTCTTGGCTGGCAGCGTGTTTTGATTTAACACCTTTGCAGGTGCTACAGTGCTATGTGCTAGTATGGGTCGCCGCTCCTCGGCTTTGCCTTTGTTCACTTATCGTTATTTCCAATTTCCATGCTGTAGCTTTCACGTAAACAAGCTCATTAACGAAACAACGATCAGAGGCCCGAATAAAAAAAAAAAAAAAAGAAACGTGTTGAGATCTCGATTATCCTGATTTGAATAGCATACGCTGAGTGGCGTGTGGTTGACCAGAGCCCACGGTTTTGTGCACGATTTACATAGTATACGAGCATTCAATTCACTGATGTCTTCTATTTATTTTGCCCAGTTTCGTTGCGTGTTTCATTTTCTAAGCGTAGATGCAGTCGTTACCATCCCTTAGTGGTGGCTCTGTAATTGATATAAAGGAACACTGGAGCTTATTTTGCTGCAGGATTTATTTGAAAAAACGTCATTAATTTATTTTCTTTTCTCAGCCATTTCTTTGATATCAGTTTGATTTGATTCGGCAAAGCGAAATTTAAGTGGTTTTCAATTGATTTATTTGCTCTTCTGTCAGATGCTGCAGGCAGTGGCCCTTCTAAATCATGGCTTTAAATCTTAACGTACCGGCAGTTCAGCCAGCTCAAGTATTTGGGTTCAGGTCGCTGTAAAAGTTTATCAGCTCAGTCTTATCCACTTGTAGGCATCCGAACTGTAAACATTTATGTTGACGCGATTGGTTAAATGGGAAAGTTCGGCCGGACCTAAGCTCAAAAGTAATGGCTTATTGAAAGCCAGTTGTCCTTCAACTTGTTGTCTTTCGAAAGCCGCTTACACTTGCACATTCATGTCGTGTGGCATCATCTAGTTATCACATGTTCGTGTTTCACTCTTGACCTGATACTTGAGCTTACCTGCAGAGCAGCGTTCGACTAGGACTCAGCAAGTCTTTTGAGATCTTAGCTACTTGCCTCCGAATTTGATGACTCCGCAAGCCTTTTGTTGTTGCTAATTTAATCTGTTCATTCAACTCTACAGAAATGAACTGACTTTAAGCGCATTAGAAGCGTTTGTAGCATTGCCCGCTGCTTCTTAGGGGAAAATCGAACAAGAATATTAAATGTGTGGGATTCGCAGTCACGGAGAGTAGCTATTATTTCCCGAAACCTAAACCTATGTACATAATCCCTAGCATGTGTGGCGTCTATAAATGTTTATTTATATTATTGCATGCCATATTATTACCTAACTTCAAACATATTTAAAATTTAAATCTCTGCGTACTTCCTGAGCCTCCATGAGCCGAGATAAGCGACAGCTTATAGTCCCTAGCATCGTGCAGCTAGAGATTCGTGCCTGATATTAGTTTTGCCTGTGAGCCGATAAAATTTAATATTCGCTTGCTAGTGCTGCCTTCCCGTTGTTTTCACGAAAACTTTTCACTCGTCAGCTGTTGCTTTGGTTATTTGTATTTGGCTGTGACTCCCGATTCAGCCCTGGCTCGCCCATTGTCGCACGATTTGCGCCACATTGGGCAGCACGTGATGCGTGCCGCATCATATTCTAGCCTCGATAGCTTGCCACAATAGAGGCCATGGCATATGCACGACGCGGTCTAACGCCGCTTAAGTTGCTCGAAATTGTTGCGTTAGTTGGCCAAATACCTCAAATAAATGGAAATGGAAAACAAAACAACGGGGAGAAGAGTTCCATTTGGGCAGAAAATCAATACGCACCCATCGTGGTGTTGGCAATAAAGTAAGCCCAGATAGCTGCTCAATAATTGAGCAAATAAATGCCCGACCGGGAAGTGGAGCAACAAAGCCTGCCCAGGCTGGGATTGTAGTTTCGCAAATGGTTTACTGCTGTCGCAGCCAATTCTTTATTCATTTGGCCTTTCATTGAATGCTCCCTCGGAGAGTAAGGCAGGAGCTGAAACTGGAAGTGAAGTGAAGTGAGAGTGAAAGTGAAATTACTTTAGCTAACCATGTTTGTCTCTCATACTTAGCTCAAACTATCAGTTTTGTGTAACTATTGCACGCATTCAATTATGTATGCCCTTCCCCTTCGTCGGCTGCCCTGCCACGCCCCACGTGTGCAACACAATGACCATGGCTTAGGCCACACCCAAATAAAAATAATGTCGAGTGCCACATGCACACGTGCCACCAAAATTTGTGGTCAACAGCAATCTACACTGCGACTGCGACTGCGGACTGCGGCTGCGACAGCCATTCACGTTTTGCCTTAATTAATACATATGGCTATTAATGTTCCCTAATTGACGAACAGTGTCTCTGAGGGCGGGGGCGGAAGACAAGACCATCATTAGGGCGCGTTAAATAATTGTTATTTATTATTGAGCCATAAACTGCTTAAGTTCGTGGCGACGCTAAGTGTGCCGAATTTAGTTGCCGCTTGACGGACAAGTGGCCCCTAATTACGCACAGGTAAGCAGAGAATCTGGGTCATTTTCAGTTCCAGGAGCTTGAATATGGCCTGCGTCAACATTCACTTTAGATCTGTTATCTTTTAATGCCTCAACAAGTTTCCGCAATTCCCAGAATGGTTTGAGCAAAAGGAAAACATACTAGGGATCCGAAAATATTGTTAATTTGTAGACTTCTGGCCTAAAGCAGCAGGCTGGCATTTTGTCGTCTGTGTGTTAAGAGCTTGGCCACCTTTTCGGCGTGTGCTGAAGTATTTGTTATTTTCTTTTGTATTCGATTGAGACTTTGACAGCGAGGACAATGAATGGAAACGACCATGCGACGCAAAAGAAAGCAAAACACAGTCCTGATTCAAAGCTGAAGTTCATTTCACAGCGCTCCCACGGCAGGTGCTGTGCGTGGCAGGTGAGAAAGCTGTTAACTCAAACGGCACGACAGGCAAATGGGTGGCATGTGCTCTGCATCGAAAGCTGCGCATTTGGGGCTTTGGTTTTGGCTGTTTGTACTCCATTCAATATAAATTCAATATGCTTGATCACAGTTTAAACACGGGGCGTATGATTAATGAGCAAAGTGAATAACGACAATCCACTGTGCTGTCATCGCAGTTGTTGTTGTTTCTGCTGCTGCTTGTGCTGCTGCTGTTGTCGTTGTTGTTGTCGTTGTTATGGATACGTGTTAATTTGCAACTATGTGCGTTAGTTAAAATTGATTTGTCAGCTGGATTTGATTACGTTACACCAAGGACAGCTTGATCCACAAATCCAGAAAGGTATCAAAATCAATTCCGAGAACTTCGCTCAAACAGAATGTCCTTGAAATGGGTTTACATGATAAATTTGATTACGCCAGCCTAGCTGGAACCCTTTTGTTTTCGGAAAAGGTCAACGGGTCACAGTCAAGGCATAGACGAAAATTATGAATGCGAATTGTCAATTTTGTCGACGTGCCGTCGCATTTGCCGTTCACTCACTGATTTGGGTAAGTTTGACATATTTAGAGGGTTGATTGGCCGAATGCCGCAGTCCAAGCCCCATAAAAGGAAATGCCGTTCACGTTGTTTACGTCTGTATTGAGGTATAATTTAAAGTTCACTTTCGGTTGCGACATAAGCAAGGCACTTGCAATCCAAGCACGCACTCCATGTGCTCTGTGAATGACTCAGAAATGTTATTAGCCGGCAGTTATGACGACTTCATTTGACAGGCCTCAAAAATGTTTAATTAGCACTTGACAGTCGGTTACCCAAATGTTTTTATTACCACACGCGTCACCTAATAAACTGTGAAGCCGTAAAGCAAAAAATTGCAATACCACAATAGCCAGAAACTCGAATGCCTGACGTAGAATATATTCTCGAAAAAGAATATGCTAAAAAGCATAAAACATTTTTAGATTCTGTTTTTAATTGGCATATAATTATCGGCCAGCCTTATAGAAAATTCCTTCAGACTTTAGAGCGGTATAAAAAGACGAAGCGTGCGTGACAGTTGAGCTCCCGGTTTTAATTATGTGAGTGTCGTTAAGCTATTAAAGGTTTAATTGAGTTAAAAAGACGGGTTGAGGCGACATCAAGCGATTCGTTATATTTGTGACACTTTTTTAACTTTATGCAGAAAGCATTCTTGCACTTAACACATAAGGATGAAGAGAAAATGTAATTAAATTTACCATAGCAAAATATAAATGACATACAGTATATTCTGATATACTTCACAAGTCATCTTCATTTAGCAATTTCCCCAGAGTGACTGAGATGTCAATTGCATTTAATTCTTCGCTTGCCCTCACAGGGTGAATGAGTGATTGAATGTGAAACAGAGAGAGCGACAGAGAGGGAGAGCAGAGTTTTTCTTTTCATGCAGTTGGAATGTTTCTGTTTTCTTGGAACTGAAAGTGATTTAGAACTGCATCGAATAAAATAAAAAAATTTAGTATATGCATAGACTAAGGATTTCAATTCTAGCTTTCGATTAATATCACGTTATATTGAAGCACGGAACGTGTTTACACGTGTGGAATAATGTAATGTGCGATGTAGGTATCCACAACAACGCCCATCTATAAGGTCTCTGCGGGTAATTGGAGTTTTTAATAATTTGTAGGCCATGCGTGAACTTAATTTGACTTTTTACCAAGTACGCTGTGTAAAAAGAAAAAGAAAATAAAACACGTAAATAAATACTTAAGCCACCGTTTGCAAATTGGGCAAGGGTAAGCGTGTTTATTTAGACTATATTCTCAGCTTATGTTTAGCATCGGTCTTAAAGCTGGTCGGCACTTCAAACAAACTGCTATCCAAATAAAGTAGTTGGAATCTTGAAAAATAAAAGAATAAGAAGCAACCCATACGGAACCAACAAATGAAAACAAAGTAAAGCCTCGCCTGGGTAGAATAAAAATATGTTGAAATACTTAAGAAAATGAGCAGCGCTTGTACCGGAATGTGAGTAAATGGAAACAGACAGAAGCAGAGCAGAGGAGCCATTTGAAACGAAAAGCGAAGGCGGAAAACAAGAAAAAATCATGATAAAGGCGAAAACGCAAGTGAAAGCCATTGCTTACTCAATGCATGAAGCTGCGGCTGCCAGACCCAAGTCTCCAATAAGTGCCTGCGATACCGACAGTTACAGGCTAACTAACTTACGGGCGAGCGCTGAGCGTGCGGCATGGTAAAATCAATTTGTAGGGCGTAAATGATGTTTGGGGTTTTGGAATTCGGGGTTTGAGGCTTGGCATTTGGGCGCGTGTTTACAGCGTGGGCCAATTTGGCTTTTTGTGAATGGTCATGATCTGTATTATTTATAAGAGTCTCTTCTTGACAGCGCGTTAGTTGACTAGTTGCAGCACGTGGCAATAGCATTATCAGAAGAGGCTCTTGGGGTAGGGTTTTAGGTGCGCCATCCACTGCTCAAGAGCAATCAGCAAAACTTTGGCATAAATACTTTAAGTCCAATGTAGACTCAGCAGCAACACACACACCCACACACACATAATCGGCCGACCCGGTGTGGGCTGGTCATATTTGTCATCACATAAATATATACATAAATACATAAACGAAAACCTGCTTTGCATGAACACACTATAGATTACGTAAGACTGTCAACTTTTTTCCTACTCATTCATTCAGCATTCGCCCATCTCCCGAGGCTCTTTTCTTGCTTAGGCACAAAGCAATAATCCGGGGCCAAGTCTAAGTCAAGAGCTGTGTCAACTTTGGCCAAAAAGAAATAAATCACCCGGGAAATTGGATGCTGCCTAGAAGAGTCTCCATTCCCGCCCATAATTCCGTATGCCAAATTATGCATTTGTCCGCGACCCAGACGCACACACATGACAGGCCCTTTTGTGCTTTAAACTTGGATATTCAAAAAAGAATACGAAAGAGGCGGTAGCTGCGGATGCGAATAAGGATGCGGATAAGTTTGCGCCTGGGGACCTTTATCGCGCTTATAATTTTAAATATTCATGCAATTTAAATTTAGCCTTGACCACAAAATAGTTTTGTTATACGTAGCCCGGGGAACGGGATTGGCAATGGGTAAATGTTCATGTAACCGTACATTTAGAGAGAGAAAGAAAAAGGGAGAAAGAAACCTAAGATGACAGTAAAGGAATACATATAAAGGATTAGTGGGGCAACTTATACGACGGCTGTCAGCTCACTATCAAACAGCCGCTGTTGCGGTTGACACAACTTTAACCAAGCGGGAACAGCTTTTAGCGATAATGATAGCGGTTGCTTACACAAAGGTCCGGGCATAATCTTGCTTGCTCGCGCAGCTTCCCAGAAGCATCATTTGTCAACATTGCCTGTCGCTTGCTAAAACATGTATTTTGATGAACAGCCGCCTCGTGACAGGTGTATCAAGCGTAATGCTATTAAAAGCAAATATCAAATTCTGATATTATTCAACAAACGCTTATAAAAACATGTAGACTGTATTTATTTTAATGATTATTAAAAGTTCATTCCCAATAATGTTATTTCCCTGTTAACTGGAATCAGCCCACACACGATTTTATTTCGACACACTTTTGAGGGTAAAACATGTAATTAGGCACGTTTGACTCTGCTTTATTTTGGTTTAGTGTTCAAAATGTCTGTCACTCAATGTGACACCACAACCAACAACGAAACACTCTTACTATTTAGCATGTGGGCAGGATAACTCAGTTTGGTTAATTAATTTAAATGCGTGTGTGCGCCAGACAGTATATTGTTTGCGCAGTGCTTTAATTAGATGAAGCATACATGTATATTACGTATGTCGGAATGAAACCATCAGCAGTTGTAGCCCTGCACCATTAAATAATTTGTTTGCTGTTCAACTTTGCGATACAATCATAAAGGGGAAAAAGCAAACTTATTCACCTCTTCGCTAATATAGATATGCAAAAATAAAAATCAGGGATGTAGAGCCACGTATGAGTGAGCCAACAGTTATTTTTGTGTAGCAAGAAGCTTGACATTGAGACTTGGCAATACGGAACACTGTGAACACGGTGCGTATGAGTTATGTGTGTCGAGCATTGCCCTTCGTAGAAGTATACAGAAGTAACGCCAACATGTTGCATGTTGGATGACGATTCCTGTCGCTGCTGGCTGCCTGTGGCAGAGATTTTATGAATGAAAGAGCTTGCGAACTGAGCACGGCCAACAAGTTCGATTGGCGAAATGCTGACCGACCGAGTGTCGTGCGTAGCCCGAAGAACAGTTCGCACCGAACAACTGAACTGAACGGAACGAAACGGAACGTCAGTCGCCAGCTGCCAGTACTCGATGTGGCGCAACGGTAGTCGTATCGGTCGGTTGTCAGTGATATGCAGCAGTGAATGCGCCAGCTTCATAGCTTATTGAAGTTGGTAACATCAGCCAAGACAGTGATAAGATAAGAGTTCGACGAGTGCCAATAAATAAGAAGTGAAATGCTTGTGTGTTAAGTCAAGTTTAAGGAGTTCTATTTTGTTGATCAAGTGTACAAATTCCTAGAATATATTCCTACATTAATATGTAAAAAGTTATCAGGAATATCAAGTTGTGAATTTTATGATTGTGCATTACTTATAAAATACCGAGAAAAAATTAATTAATTCGACTTAGCTTAACTGAAACTAAAAGTAATATATATGCAATAATATTAAAATTAAAATTGAAATTAAATTAGCTCGTATTTTTCTAAGGCAAGTGCTTCAAGAATTAAATTGAATAATTAATGTGTTTTCCAAATTCATTAAATGCCTATAAACTACGAGTTAGTGTGGGTGTGTGGTTGTGTGGTTGTGGCTGTGGCTGTGGGTTTTCAGTGAATTCGCATTAACTGCGCAGACAGAACAAACGCCACGAATTGTGCAAATATTGAAAACGTAAAATACCGAAATTCTAAGCTCAAATGCCAAAATAGTAATTGGCTATTGCGCTTAAGGAGTCAATGCAAAAATGCACACACACATATATATGTATATATGTATATGTATGTATGTATATAACGAACAATATGTTAATATTTGAAATTAAAACACACGCTGTTTTTGGCTTATATGCGATCTAATGTCGAAAACACATTCGCATCTATTGTATATCAAATTTGATGTGTGTATATGTGTGTGGTTCTTTGTGCGGTTCGAGTGTGTGTGTTGAGTGTCTATGTGTGGACGAAGCGGACAACTGTGCAAACAAACCGCAGTTTCGACTTAGTTAGACAAAGCCAAAAAGTCAGTGTACATATCATCCAGAATAAGAGCAAATAAACACACAGCTTGTGTGTTAAAATTAAAGAAGTTAATGTGCTTTTGTCAGCTCGTCTGTTTGCCAAAGACCAAAAGTATATTCTATAAGCATCATGTTTTTTTCTCAGTGTGCTTGGCTGCGAAGTGTGTTAATACTTGTCGGAGCCGCGGTACACAAACAATTGCCGCGGTGCATCAGCTTCAACTTTTCTCAATTTGTATTCCAATAGGAAAACAGAAGCCTAATATCAACAAAAGGAAACAAAAAAATAAAACAAAAACTGAAATAATTTCGAATTAATTCAATCTCAGCTAATGCCCAAACTTTTGCCAGACTAAGACAATTCTATTCAAAGTTGCTCTATACAAATTGCTTGTATATTTAGTCTTGTATATATACTTGGAAGAACACAATTGCATTTATTGTAAGTAAGCACCTGCCCTTACCTGTGCCGGAATATTAATTATTTTAAAAGTCCTGAGTTGTTAGTACTGCGGTGCCAGACAGCACCAGGGCTGAATTTTAATAATTTCATCCAATTTTCACGTCAGACTAATTAATTAGTTAATTATCCAAACCATTGAAAATCATGCCCCAAGTTGAGTATTATAGAGCTTGACTTAAGGTATGGAAGTGGACCTGTGTTACGCAAAGGTCATGACACCGGCAGCGCTGTAGCCGAGGCTCAAACGAAGAATAGCTGAAGTATCAGTTTCAAGAGGTGGCACGTGTAGAGTGGAGCTGAGGGTTGTCTGTGTGCCGGCTGACCTTTCGCACGACAGTGTGAGGTTCTGCTGATTCTAATGCAATCAAATGGATGCAGATTTACAAAACTTTGCGGCCTCAATAGGAGTGCTGGCAGAGCAGACAATGGTAAAACTGTTCAGCATGCCAACAACTTTCTGCTTACAGAAGACCGCACATAATCATCACTTAAACTGTCCAGCGACTAATCTATTTACAATGGCAATGCCAATTTGTGGCACGCACAGCATAATCTGAAACTTTTGCATAATTATTCAAGCAACGAGCTGATTATCTTTGTTGAGAAACAACAATTGCGGACGCTCTTTAATTATTTGCTGGGCATTGACAGACATCACATTGCGTATACGCAGCATGTGTCAGTTTCAACAAAGGGGAGCCTTAGCATTATTGGACAGTTAAATGACTTCTACTTTGTGGATTATGAATACTTGCAAATATTTTTTAATTATTTATCATCAATAACTGACTGCTGACGTATGCTCGTTACTCGTATTTTAAATTTTGATCACGTCAATGCAAAACAATTCAAACTTTCGCACCATTCATCCGTCTGACGGGGGTATATATAATATTTTTCATTTCATACAATTAGCTCTAATTGGCGCATTCTTAGATGTTAAGCCAGTTGTTGTTTCGGTGTGGCTTTTAATGTCTTAAGTCCTTGCCATGTCCTGTGCCCTGACAGCTGACTTAAAATGCAAACACCGACTGGTCCGAGGGTCGTCTAGACGTAAGACTGAAAGAAGTTTCGCCTCATTTGTTGCTCTTAGGCCTTCAATTTTTGACACATTATATGCAAATCGCATTACTCTGGTGCATGTGCTGCTCAAGCTCTGAAACGATGACCCCGGGGCTCATGTGTATTTCATTTTGACTGGGCGGCTGGCTCGATCAATCAAATGCGCATTTGTATATTAATCGTGTTGATTAAGCGCCACAAGACTTTTAAACTTTTTCCATCCAAGCATGCGGCCAACATCAACTGATTGACAATAGGGGCAACTTTTCTTTTATATACGTAAATATATATATTTTGATTTACTATAAGCGATTAAAAAGCAATTTAGTTTTGTAGCTACATATCAATTCCACCAAATGCTTATGAGCATTAGTTGGCAATTAAAGGCAATTAGAACGAACTAAGAGTAAAACTCTAGTCTCAAGCTCGTTTGTCAAGTATTAAATTTTCAAGAAACGTAGTTTTCTCGCTTCTATTTTGCAATTAATTTTGTAGTAATTACATGTAACTCAATTGCCAATTAGCGATTATTCTTGCTTGCATTCATCCACTACAATCCATTTAGAGTAGTCGAGAAACGGATTATGAATCCGTGTGACAGCGTCAATGCCTGATATGACATAACATCGATGCATGTACAACACGTTCCCCCTCTATGGATATATATTCTTGATCGATATAGCCATGCCCATCTGTCCATCCGTACGTCTGTCCGTATGCTCGAATGTGTCGAGGTAAAGCAATGCAAGGTAATTGTATTTATTGCTTGCCTTTTATTTTAACAATATTCTATTTAAAAACTCAATTTTATTTTTTTATAATTTTAAGCCAGATTGAAAAACTGGAGCATATTTAAAAAAGTAATAGGTATAGGGAATCCCTAGTCGGGCACTCTCGACTAGAATTTTCTCACCTATTTTGTATATTTTGCTGGACATTGCTTGTTTACTTTTCATTGCCACGTTGCAGGTAAAATAACAAGGTACTGTCTCTCTTTAATTTATGTTCATAAATTATATGCGAAAATTTAATTTTATGGAATTTTACTTGGAACTTGCACTGCAACACGACGCTAGGTCACATTTCCGCGCGGTCTTGTCTTGTCGTCGCGTTGTATCTATTAAAGCTAATACGCGAGCTTTGGACTAATAAAAGCAAACCAGCTACGAGTAACAAGCAGGCCGCAGCCAGCAATCGAGCTAAGCGGCATTAACCACTTTTACTTAATGAATGGCTTTCTAATTACGGTCGAGTAATTGTGTGGCAAAGGTCAAGGGCAGGCCCGATGCTGCAACGCGGAATATTCAAATTGCCAGCATCAAATTGCTCGGAAACTTAGTTCAATAAATGCGGTGTGAATTGATGTTTAGTAATTTTTTTTTTTTTATTTGCATTTGCATTAGTAGCTCAAACCAGAAATAGGAAGTGTAGAATTGAATATGTTCGCAGGGCAGACAGTGGCGTACCTAGGGGGTGAAGGGGAGCGGCCGCCCCGAGCGCAATGATTTGAGGGCGTGAGTTAATAAAATGATAGTTGAAAATAAATAAAAATAGTTGAATAAAAATGAACGTAATTGGTTCAATATGTTTGCAGTGCATATAAGAAAGTACTTGCAAAACAGTAAACCTAACTATATTACGGTATGCAGAGTTTGCGTTAAGTTGAAAGCTTCTTGCTTAGCATCAATATTTAATTCAATAGCAAACTAAATTTTCATAATTTTCTTTACAGAAGAACGTGAGCTGCATCCCACCTCGATTACTGTAACTAAAATGGTTAACTACACTCAAAGTTTTCCTCGAGCGGAAGTTAGAGCTTAACATCAAGGAATTAAAATCGTTTCTAATATGCAACACAGCCAAGAGCTCAAGCGCTCAAAACACAGAAGAGCACTACTAAACCACCGAAACAACTACTAAGCTCGTGCAGCAACAAACAAAGTATTACAAATACATATACAGATAGTAAATAATGGATTTTGAGGATACTCCACGTCTTCGACTACCTGTTAGCAACTCATCTGCCGTTGCTGGAGCTCCCGAACTGCCGGATAGTGCAGTATTTAATGAAACGGATAGCAATTGGTCCACGACAGCGAATTTCACACGGCTTTTTGTGGCGGCCGCCACAGAAGTGGCTCCCAACATAGCCAACTACACGCTCAACATACTGGATGCTGGCCTTACGCTGGCCACAGAAACTAGCGCCTCCACAGAAGCCAGTAATGGAAACTCTGAGGCGGCTTATGCCATTATGACCAATTCACGCCTGAATAGCTCAACGCTCGGTCACATCAACAGTCTGCACGAGTTATCGCCGTTGGCGGAGCAGGTGCCGGAGCATGTAATGGACCATGCACCACAGCTGTCACGCTCTGGCATGCTCAAAGTTTATGTGTTGGCTGTGATGGCACTTTTCTCAATGCTGGGCAACCTTCTGACCATATGGAACATATACAAGACTCGAATCACGCGACGCAACTCCCGCCATACATGGAGCGCCATCTACTCGCTAATGTTTCACTTGTCCATTGCTGATGTCCTGGTCACCGGCTTCTGCCTGATCGGCGAGGCAGCCTGGAGCTACACGGTTCAGTGGCTGGCAAATGAGCTCACTTGCAAGCTGGTGAAGCTGTTTCAAATGTTCAGCCTCTATCTGTCGACCTACGTGCTGGTCCTCATCGGCGTCGATCGCTGGATTGCTGTTAAGTATCCAATGAAGTCGCTCAACATGGCCAAGCGCTGTCATCGGCTGCTCGGCGGCACATACATACTCTCGCTGGTGCTCAGCCTGCCCCAGGTAAATTCCCATTTGGCTTATCTCGCTCAGCTCTAAATAGCAAAATACCACTTCAAATCCAAAGACCAAATGGAAATCAATTCAAATTGATTTAATACGAATTCCTAATACTGTTTGCTCTTTATCCGACGCTTTCATAACATTCCACCCACTGAACAATTGCCAACTTATGCAGCAATTTGTCGCCTGCCATTAAGTCAAGCACAAGGCAGCAGTTGGGCCGCAGGCCGCTGCTCACTCACTCTCTCTCCTTCTCCGCCGAACTTGGAGTTATATGTTTGCTTTATGGCACGCATTCGCCCCGTGGCAGCGCGTAAATAGTCCGAGGAGGGCGTCGGTGCGTGGGTAGGCATTAAAACTGATTGCCTCTTGGATGTCAGTTAGCTAAACGTTGCTTTGGGTATCGGCACGCCCACCACACGTGGGGCACGGCACCACATATCTCTCACCAGCCAGGCGACCTTTCCGATAGAGTATATTCAACTGTTTGAGCAAAGGGTTAGCCAGCAAGCGCAGCCCCTAACTGAGACTAACTGTAACATTCACGCGCTGACAGAACAGAAATGAAATATTTATTTGCTCGGCATTCTTCCCAGCATTCCGGTAGATTGCTTCACATTGCAGCCCCTTGCTGGGAGCTGCTTATCTGCTTGAATCCATTTCCTTTTGCTCATCTTTAATCATAACGGGGCGAGGCAAAAAAAGTCAACAGAAACGAAAGCGGATAAAAAATAAGAAAAAAACACATTTGACCATTTTCTTTTTGTTTGTTGTTTTAGCTGCTGTTGTTCCTTTGGTGTTGTTGTCGTTGTTATAATTCTTTATTTTCACACTTTTATTGCATTATTTATTTGGTGTGCTTCGCCTTTTGTTTGTCGCTCGATTGCATATCTAATTGAGTTGGCCGGCAGATTTATAGCCCGCTGGCATTTTAATAGCCTTTAGATCTGCGAACGATAGACCGCAATCTGCAGATTAGTGAAGCATTCATTTCGGTCATGCGATCCACTTGTATGCCATATCGAAAAGGATTACTGGGCCACTCAACAAAATATTTATAATAAATAGTCCATCTGAAAGCCAATAATATGGTGTATATATATGTATGTAGTTGTCGTGTGTGAGTCACGGCTGTTATCAAGGCAACAGCAGGCTGACAATTTTCGGGCCTGTATGCCGATAAGCAGGCTTTGCCTCTTCAAAGAGCTGGTAGGTTGAGTAATTAGAGTCGCTTTTAAATGTGGTAAATTTAAGCTCAAATCAATTAGTATTTTCTTTTAATCAAAAATATTACTTGCTAATTGGATACGAATTCATGATGCAATCAAAGGATGCCATAAATTCTTCCTTCATCGAGTATTCCTTTGTAGATGAATCAGTTGCTATCATTAACATTTCTATGCAGGCGAAGAAGAGTAAATGAGACGCCATGAATATTAAATAGAACATTGAATCTTTCTGCAGTGCCAGAAAGAAATTAATGGGTGCTCAGTTTTGCAATGGAAATTTGGCTTCATTGTGAGGATGGAGTGAGCCCTTATCTAATGGTAACTACGCACTTGAATAAACGCACAGATAATACCATGCATGAGATTAAAGTAATACCTAATTTAAATGCCAAATCAGCAGACAACTCTTGGCTCTAACATGCTCCAAATTGTCAGTTATATGGAAACTGTTTTATATTCTTTTTACAAATTGCTTTTCAGGTAGGCTCTCTTGGTCTCCAGGACGCCTTGAAGAGGTGCCTGACATTCATGTTTTTGTAAAAACAATCCAGTAACAGGACCCTTTACAAGTGATTACAGAGAATGTGACCTTTTCATTTTTTGGGTAAAGTGCCGTTAGGCTATCTACTTACACATGTGAATGCTGAGGCTTGTGGATTTAGAGTGGCAGCTTATTCTAAGGAATGCTCATGCTTTTCACTTGCATCTTTATAGCGCTTTGAAAAGAGCTCTTCCTAGTTTCTGAAATCAATAAGAGGGAAGACTACATTCAGTTAAAAAATTCACCTGAAAAGTATGCTATCTATTTCACTAAATACTTCTTGACTTTCTGAGGTAAGCAGTGGTACATATCTGGCAACGTTATCTCTACCCACATAAGCATGCATGTGATACCTAATTAGTGAAATCGTGATTATGTTTGCATATAATTAGTCGGCACTTTGCATGGCGTTGGCGAGTGGGAGTGTGTTCAGGCGCACACTCTCATATACCATACCACGCATTGGGAATAATTGCCTTTCTTATATCTTTAAGGCTTCCGGGCGTGGGCAGAGAATCCGCTCAGAGATTTCGCATAAGTTGAATAAATAAACACACTCGATGCGACCGTTTCTAGAACGTGACAAATAGCAGCTTACGTAAAGTGCTCGTAATTCAAACTTACTTAATTCAGCTACCTCAAGCAGACAGACTCAGTCACACACAAATACACACAGACTTACTCACACTTACACACGCACAATTAAAGTTCCTCCCCCATTGTATATGTTATATAAAAGGTAATGCGCTATTAAAACGTGATATTTGACACCGCATATTTCCTTGAGCTCGGCGCCATTTGCTACTACTACTATTGCATAATTTGAAAAGTTCGCGCCGAACAACTTTTCGCAGCTTTCCACGTTTGATCTGTTATTAGGGAACTCACGCATTCAGTTCGGTAATCAATAAGCAACGTTTCAAATTCAATATATGACTCCCGCTGTGTCGATGCTCACTTCTCACTCTCGCTCTTCCTCTCCCTCTCCGTTCTCCGATTCGCGCGTCTCAAATAATAAAACAAAATGAAAATTTACTTTCACTGGCAATAAACAACAAATGTTGATCCCCAGTCCCAGCAGCTGTGCACATGCGTGTGCGTCCTTGCTTTTCTTGTGTTTTTTTTCATCTTCTTCTTGTTTTTCGTTTATGCTTACGTCTTCCATCTTTTATTACACTATGCTAAAGTATTTTGACTTTATAGAGCTGCGGGCTTTTCATTTTAGCATTTCCAAAATGTAATTCATATGAATTCTGTTTTATTGGCTTATTTTTACTTTTTGCATCATCAAACGAAAAACATAAACACACACGAAGATGCTATGCATCACATATTAGACAGGCATGAAAAGGTGCGATTGGGGACTTTAACTGATAGAGAATCCATGTTCAGCAGACAGAAGAAGCTGTCGACCTCACATAGTATGCATTTATGTCTGTTCCAGCAGCTTTAACAGAATACTTAATTCTCTGGCGGAGTATCTGTTTATTTGTGTTGGCCCTGTCATCATTATTCTTTTTCATTTTGGCACATCGTGTCGTTAAATTGCGTGGAAGTTATAAATGTACGAAATTAATAAAAATCAGTCCTAATACCGATGCCAAAGTTGATTCTAATGCTGATGCCGATGTCGATGCTGATGCTGAATGCTAATGCCCGCCCACAGGCTTTTAGCGTTTTAGTTTTACTACTTTGACGTTTAGCCATCCTTGTACTCGCGACAGCTGTTGACACACCGAGTGGTCAGAGCTTCGAGCTGAGCTCCAGGAAGCAATAAACTGTTCAAATGAACAGACTTTTAATGCATTTGTTACAATCCCACGAACGCACTTCGACTAGATTTATTGATGTTCAACAAGAAAATTGCGTAAAGAAGATGTGTGCTGAGACTAATGAAATCGATGCTTATAACAGTGTAAATTGCCTTTCTTGAAGGGCATAAAGTGTTCACGCAAGTGAAGTAATTCAAATTAACAGTTGGTCGATTTTGCATGGTGATTTAAAACCGAATTACTATGATTGCAGTGAATATTATTCACGCATATTACACTAATGGAGCTAATGAATAATTGATAAGTTGACTAAACTAGACGTGCTGCAAAATGAAAATTATGCATGCGATAGACAAGTGAGTTGCCTCTAGGAGATACAAATTGGAAATTTGAATAGCAAAAGCTGAATGTTCTTGAGGCACGCAAGTAGGATAGCAATCGATAATCAAATGCTGTCCAACACACTCAAATTGATAATAGTTAAGACGATACGATTTATAAAATGATTGGGGATTTTGTTAAAGTAATCAGGAAGATAAATATTCCTATTATTTCACACTAAATACAGCATCATGCAGTCGGCGGCTTTCCCTCTGCGTGTGTATTTTGATTGATGGAAGCAGAAGAGCCAATATTATTCAATCAAAAAAATAAACAAATACATAAAAAAAACTCTCGAATATTTGTACTTTTGTGTGAGCGAATTTTAATCAAACTGCTTGTGTCATCATTTTTAATGCTCTCCAACCACTTCTGCTGTCAACCACAATCTGGCACCCGGCATTCGGCGTCGGAATTTGTCGTCGTCAACTCGGAAACTCGGCATTTGGCACTTGGTACCCGCAGTTCTTCATTTTCCATGTGGCACGAGGTCCTTTCGTCGAGGAGTTCTATCAGTGTGTGACTCACGGCTTCTACACGGCCGACTGGCAGGAGCAGATGTATGCTACCTTCACACTCGTCTTCACTTTCCTGCTGCCCTTGTGCATACTCTTTGGTAAGTAGGCATACATGCGTATATGTATGTATGTAGAGGTAGAGAAATAGCTGTCCATCTGGATGCTAATGAAATGCAACAAATTACAATATTTCAGGCACCTACATGTCAACCTTTCGAACCATCTCAAGTAAGTGGATTTCCAAATGAACATGCCAGAATGTCGTGTCTTCCAGTAGAAACTATATTAATGCTGTCGGCCGGAATTTATTTTTGCCTTTGCTTTCTCTTCCACCTTATCAGGCAGCGAAAAAATGTTCCAGGGCTCCAAATTGGCCAACTATTCGACAACGAAACAGTTACCCACGCAGACGAACCGGCAACGTCTAATACACAAGGCGAAAATGAAATCGTTACGAATCTCAGTTGTGATCATTATCGCCTTCCTCATTTGCTGGACACCCTACTACGTAATGATGATTATCTTCTTGTTCTGGAATCCAGATAAAAAGGTAAGGGTAAAGGAGGATGCGAATGCCAATGCAAATGTGATAGCAGTCACCAGTTTGGGTCACTTCTGTGCCAAGACGCTGGCTATTCAAAAGGGTTATTTTTCAGTAGATTTGCTCTTTAAAGTAGCCTGCTTAGCTCGTGCCTGGGGGGCATAACAGAAAAATGAGGAAACAGAAAATATTTTGTTTTACGCATACCATAAAAAATAGCAAAAATAAAATTCTAAACTTAGCGGAGGTGTTGCCTATGTGCACTAGGCTAATTGGAATTTAAATATTTCATGTATCCATCACGGTGCTCTTCCAAGTATTTTTTACGCCGTAAGCGATTGAGCCAGGTAAAAATGTCAGCAATGCTCCTCTCATACGCTAAAAGGAATACCCTGTAACCCTTGCCTAATGTACGTCAGAAGTTCTGCCAAGGCATTTCACAGCACTTTGAAGGCACATCAATCAACCGTCGATTCCCGCTGTGGGCGGACTGAGCGAGGTGCTGTTTTTTTATGCTTGGTTTAACGTGCTTTACGTTATGGCGTGAGCTAGTGAAAAAAAGAGCATTTTGCTGGGATATGCACAGCACAGCTGCAAAACAATTGATTCAGTTAGCAGCTGTTCCAACATCCTTTTTTTTATAGCTACTCTTTGCTGTAATTTCTTGTCGTGCTTTCTGTGCCTTTGCCAGACGGGGGTCTAGGCACTACGGAATTATTTTTAATGCTCAATTTTTAATTAATGGTCTGGGCATATGGCCGAGGCCTGCGGAATGTTGACTTGGTTACGGTTAACCGTAAAAGCCTGTAGCATAAGGTCTTACGAGAACGTAAAAACCAGAAAAAGGTAAAACCAGCAACGACTCAAGCTGCTGGCACGCTCAGGCTGGCAAACCACAAGCAATAAGAAACTTAAAAAAAAAAAATTATATTTATACATATATAACTGACATATTGAAATCCTGTCCAAGTACTTGTAATTAATTTTTGTGTCGTTTGCTTGCTTGCAGCTGGGCGATGAGTTGCAGGATGCCATCTTCTTCTTCGGCATGTCCAACAGCCTCGTTAACCCGCTCATCTACGGTGCCTTTCATCTCTGTCCCGGCAAGGGCAACAAATCCGGAACGGGCGGTGGAAACAACAATGCATACAGCTTAAACAGGTAAACAGCCGGTCAGGTCGGGTGCTTCTCTATCGAGCCAACCGAGGAATAAATCCCTTTTTTGACACTTACAGAGGTGACTCACAGCGCACTCCCTCAATGCTGACGGCTGTTACCCAGGTGGATGCAGGCGGCAGCGGAAGGCATATGCGCACCTTCCGCCAGCAGAGCTACTACCGCAGTTCTAGCAACGGCACTACCGGTGGACCATTCAAGGAGCAGGTGGACTTGCTGCAGGTCGGCAGCTCCTCAGGTTGCGCTGCCACGCCTCAGATGATGAGGAAGAGCTCAACCGTGCGCAGTCCACATCCCAATCACAGCTCGGCGATCGCTGGCCGGCACTCGGGCTGTCTGCGCGAACAGGAACAGCTGCTGCTGCAGTCGACGCCGTCCACGCTGGTGCTCAACTACGATAGCCAGCGCGGCGGTGTAGGCGTGGGCGTGGCCAATGGACACAAGCTGCTGACGGGTGTCAGCCACCTGACGGACAACAACGAACGGGTGTCGAGTGTGTGAGCAGAGCTAGCGGCGATGGTGACGGTCGAGGCAGAGGTGGGTGCGACAATGCGCGCGGTGGAGGATGCTTGCTCCTGCTGCCGTTGCCTGAGCCAGGAACTAGTGCGGCGCCAACAGGAACTCCTAGAGTCAACCGGCTCGCCCGCACAATAAACCAGTCTAAGATGCTGTGAAATGTACAGTTAAAATGCGACCACCTGGCGTGATACGCGACTCTTCCAGTACTCGAGAGGTTGTTCAAGATTGCGTTGCCAGCGGGGTGGAGCGGAACGGAGCATGACGTTGTCGATGATTAGATCATCGAGCCGTGCAACATCTGTTTAGTTAAACTAACTGAGAATTAAGTCTTTGAACACTGTTCGTGTGCGTAGTCGTAACCGTAGGCTTACCTGAATAGCAAGTGTAGGACATAAGAGTGTGGCTGACAACTAACTAATGGCGAGACCAGAGATTCGTGCCGGTCCATAACTATATATGTATATTCAATTATATATGTATTTGCGTGTGAGTGAATGTGTGAGAGGGAGTGAATGAGTGAGTGAGTGTGTGCGTGTGTGTGTGTGTATCTCTGTTTGTAAAAGGGGAGTCTAAATGTAAATTTGATGATATTTTAATCGCCACAAAGCTCAGCTGTGCGAATATTCATTTCGAATGCGGGGAAAAAAACACGTTTTATGCGATGCCAATTTATGTATATGCAATTTTAATTACTTAGTGACATCGCTATATATAAATGATATACAATATAAGCAGTATCAAATGCAGAGCATAGACAGAGTAGTTACTAACTGAGGCCGGACAAGGAACACAGAGCAGAACACCACACTAGCTACCGAAATTATTTGTAATGTTATTGCGAATTTTAGCTACCCGGATTAGTGCGGCAGCTGTAATCCAAACAGGTTAATTACATCGACTAAGTCCCTATAATACTTTTAAGATGTATGTACTTAACTTATATAGGTTTACGCCATTTGTGCATACAGATAAACATTTATAAGTGTGTGTGTGTGAGTGTTGCCAAAATTAATGCACAGGCTGTCCATGTTGAAGCTTGATTAATGCCTTGAGGATTTTTGGAGGCCTCAATTAAATTTGTATTTTACACAGAAATCTATCTATTATTAACAAGAAATCGTATTCTAGTCGGGACTAGTCGACAAGGAGATATATAGTATAGCGATAGAGTTTTAAATAAAGACCCAAATCCCATTTGTACATATGTATAACAATCTCTAAGTGATTTCAATTAAAGCTCATATGCATTTGGGAACAATATTCATGTGTAGTTTAAAGTTAATCGAATGTACGCATTATAAATTGGAGTGACCGACTTAACTCGTCGCCGTGATACGATTGGCAATAATGTAAGTGTTTGTTTGTATGTACATTTGCTCCATCTCTGTCTATATGTGTGTTTTTCTTTGTGCAGTTTAGGTAATCTCTGTAAAATTTGTATAGTTTATTTTTTAATAAAAACCGAATGAGAACATTGCAAAAACATTTTATGAGCCAACTTTTACCCAGCACGCACAATTCAACACGTTGATGAACTAGCGCCTGGAATCCTAAAATGTCTATGCTTATGACAATGCCTGTGCCTGGGCTCGTAAATCTAGCTAAACTCCAACCCATAGGCAGGCATATTACGCTTTTATGCACAGCACAGTTCGGCCGTTGTGTGGTTGGGTGGCTGGGTGTTTAGTCGGAAACCCAATCCCTCGTTATTTCTACCCACACCCAAAGTGGCGCAGTCGCTGAAAACGACAAACTGCTCCAACTCACTCAATCCCCGGCGTACATTTGACGGGCTACATATTTTTTTATAACTGCAAAGTTCGTGTCCAAATGCAAAACAAAATGCTGGGAAGCGACCAAAGGAATCAACTTCACTGCGCCCAAATATTTACTACGAAATTTTTGTTTAGCTTCTGTTTGATAAAAAAAAAAAGAATAAAGTCGAAACCAATTTAGCAAAATAATGGAAAATGTAGATAGCTGGGGATGGGGCACAGGCATAAGCTTAAGCTGGGGGCCAACGCTGACGCAGGGTGTTTAATGGTTGACCGAAGTTTGTTTATTGTGTATGCGCGCTGTAAACTCCACAGGAGGTGTGCTGGACACACCGTGGTGGCCACGTTCACATCTACTTTCTCAACGTCCGCAGGCAAAGGAAAAGCAGAGTGACACGTCCACCATTTGATGGCTCGATATCTCACAAAATAATTCCCTAAATAGGCATCTGCTTGGTATTTAGGCATCGCGTTGACAATTGTGAGCTCGTAAATTCAAATTCGAATGCCATAAAGTGTGCACCGCCCCCGAAGACGAGACTCTTTTTTGTTTTAGCACACACGTTCACTTCTCGCAAAACAAATTCCAAATTCTACTTGACAACTTCCAGCTAGGTCGCGTCACACAGCATTTGCATCCACAGTGATAAATAGGATTGAATATTTCAAGTATTTCGATTGCCCACACAGGTAAAACGACAATTAAATGGCATGAGCAGGGACAAAAAGCCCAACGAGGTGGGACTTTAGGTCAAAGCAGAACAATCAGAGTAATGAAATTTTAAATTCTTGTCAAGAATTAAGTCAACCTCATAAATCATTAGCTTTAATGGAGCACAAGTAGACATGTATGTGTAGCTTAATTCCAATACATGAGTCCTTGATTTGCTTTGACCTAAAAACATTTTGTTTCTCCTGCTCTCCTGCCCATGGTACAAAAAGCCTTTTATAATACAATTCTCAGCGATTAATGCCATTCATGCGTAGACCAATAATGATTTCGTAGCTCATCAAAACAAAAACATAAAAAATTCACATATAAAGGTTGCATGGAAAGCCCCAAGTGACTCATCAAAAATTTATGACCCGTACATAAACCAAATGTATGAGTATTACATATGTACAAGAATGCCTTCATTATGCCAAAGACCTCTAAAATATTCTATAAATGGAATATCGTTGGCCTAAGGGCCTTAAAAATATATAATAGTTCGTTTTTGATTTTTGGTAAATAATCTATTTTCAATTCAATATGTTGCATTATTTTTGTTTTTTCATATTTTGCTTAACAGTTTTTCACTTAGATGTAGGTCAGAAACAGAGACAACTCAATGTACACCGGGTAATGGCGGATTTTCTTGCGCTTGGAAGTTCAGCTTAATATATGTTTACACAACTCGTAGCATAGACTTTCGGGTATGTTTTATCTCGTGCTAACCACCGCCTCCTTGCGCGCTGCGTCTTGCAGGAGCTGCGTGTCCACCTCGTCGCCGGGCAGTTGGACGTAGCGGACCACAGAGCCGCGGATAAAGCAGTTCTTGACGCTCAGCATGTGCGGGTATTTTTCGGGATCTGTGACGCTGATGTCTGTCAGCTTTATATTGAGATACTGGTCCACGGAGTGCAGTGTACCACATATGCTACAAATTTGCCGGCTTTAATTTCATTTTTATGGTTTGACACGCGCCAAAAGTGACTTACCTCAGGTCATTTTTCAGCTCGACCACAACTTCTTTGCCCACCAGCGACTTGAAGAACGAATAGAACAGCTGTATGGGGATGAATCTGCTAGTTAAATAATGTTATTCACATATGTATATTCATTGCTTACCATTGCAAATTATAAGATTCTCTATTGTTTATTAAATCTGCTTCTTCTTACGTCTACAGTAGATGTTTATCAACACTGGCGCTGCCAAATTTGAGGGCACCCTAGATGCCTAACAGCTGCTAGTTGTACAGCGTGCAGCAACAGACGCCACAATTGTGCTAACAGCACACATCGCCACCTATTGGCCAGAAGGCAAATATGCACTGCTTTGCTGTCAGCTGAATGAAATGCTGTTAACGAAATACTTCTCCTAGAGAGCGCCACCTAAAATACAATTATTTAACAGTCATTACCAATAGAGAGCGCTAGCAGCAAAACAAAAAATTCTTGTTTAACATAATCTACGCAGCCGCTAGAGAGCGCCAGCAGCATATAGAAAAAATATTACACTGAGTGTAAAACTTAAGCATCATCAGCATTGCTATGATACAAAAATATTAAATAAAAACTCATTAGAAAATTGATTAACTGTCTGACAGCATTCAAGGAATATTGACAACAAACTGTTTGAATTGCACTTGCTAATACATAATTTATTGACGTTTACGTTTTAATTTAAATTACATTTTTATAACAATTTTTTGGTTCTAAAACTATTTACAAACATAGGCTCACATTGATTTTATCTTTCGGTTTCTCTACTTATTTATTTAAGTCGAACTAACAATAATTCTCGCATTACGTCTCGTTTACATAACTGTAATGCAATTTTCTTAAAACTTCGTTTAGCTTAAAAATCACATTTGATCATTTTTATTTAAAATCTCAACTATCCCACCACAAAAAAAAAGCCGACTGGCGAAATGACTTAGTTGCCCGTTAACCAAGGAGTTACAATGCCTACCAAAACACGCTCGCAACTCTAACGCTAATAAATTCGTATGACTACGACTCTCCGTCTCGCTCGGTTGCTGTCTCTGTCTAATGGTCCGAGCTAAAGTACGAGTTCTGCATGAGATACAGCTTGTCGATGGGGTTGATAAGGCTCGTATTCAGATTGGCCAGCATGTCGTGCGGATTCGAGTGCTGGTTGTGATTGCCCGACGAACTGGTCGACTGCAGCTCCAGATTGTTCAAAGACAACGAGTCGGCATCATCGTCCAGCTGGTCGAAGTTGCTGCCGTCCAGCGAGAGGTCGGAACTGCAGAAGCTGTCATTCGAATTGGCCGGATAATCTGCAGAGAGCAACAATAATTAGCTTAACTAGAGCACAAAATGCGGATTAGTTAAACTTACCATCCGGTGAGAAGGGCAAGTTCGGATTGAGCGGTTGACTGGCGAAGGCGCTGTCCATGCCGCCCAGAAAGCCGACATTGTCGACGCCATGCTCCTGCTTCACGCACTTCTCATCCTTCTCGCTGGCTTCCTTGTCATCGGAGGCCCCGGCGCTGCTATTGCCACGGCCTGAGCCGGAGCCGCCAGCGGCACCGCCATTCTGCTTGGCCTTGCGCTGGATTTTCTTCATCTTGGCTCGCTGGTTCTGGAACCACACTTGCACCACACGCACCGACAGACCCGTGTCCTTGGCCAGCGCCTCGCGCACCTTGCGACACGGCTTGGGCGACTGATCAAATGAGGCCTTGAATTGTTTGCGCTGCTGGGAGGTCAAAATGGTGCGAGGTCGCTTAGGTCCGCGTCGGCCGTCACGTGGCCGCAGCAGATCCTCCTCGTCGAGGCCGACGAAGCCACAGTGCTGGGCAGCGGCTGCCGCCAGAAACATCTCCTTGTCCAAATCGTGGCGATAGCAGAAGAGCTGGCCATCCCGCAGCATGAACTGCTCGCCCTTCTGGAGCGGCAGGCGGCAGGCGTAGCACACAAAGCAGGGCAGATGGAATACATAGTTGGGTATGGGCCGCATCACCAGCTCCTGAGGCAGTATGGCATGGCAGCAGCCGGCACACTTGACCCCGAATAGACGATCGTAGTCCAGCTTACAGTAGAGCTTGGAGTTGCGCACATAGCAGGTGTGATGCAGCTGCATGCCGCAGTAGCAGCAGGCGAGGCACTGCTCATGCCAGTTGGCATCACCCACGTTCATCAAGTAGCGATCATGGATCTTCTGCCCACAGCCCTCGCACAGCTCGTAGTTCTTCTCGCATTTGATGTGGCCAACCTCTGCAAGAGCAAATCAAAATAATGCTTGTTAGTGAGCCATAAAATCGATTTACTACCCCACTGCCACTGCGCAGCCGAAAGTAAAAGAAGAAGAGATGATCCCCTACGTGCTGGCAGCATGTGTCGCTGCACAAGCAACAGCAGGACGCGTATGAAGCATGAACCATGAAGCATGGAGGCGAGTACGTTGTCAAATCGTGTGAAAATGTTTTCTCTTTTTTGCTGCTTTTTCTTTTTTTTTCTGTTGTTGTGCTTATGCTCATTGTTTCGCACTTCTGGCGCTCGGCAGTCACAAGTGAAACAGAGGAGAGAAAAAAATTATCTGTCGCTGTCGCTGTCGCCGTCTCCGGCGCGGTAACAGCTTGTATTGATAGCTCCTTGATGCGTAATTGAAACGTAAAGTTTGCTAAAATTTTGCCAGTCTGAAATTGATGAGCCCCAAAGAGTCGTTGAAACGAGCCGTTAGAGGTATGATGAGAACATGTGAAGATTGACTGGGTCGGCAGAGCAGCTTAGACCACAAGGCTAGCCAGGATGTTTGGTCATATGTTGGTAAAGGTTACTGTAAGTCTATTGAAAGTCTATCCAATATAGGTATCTGATTAAGGATGAGCTCCACATTGTACAGCTTTGAAATTAGAATCCAAATTCAAAGGGATGACTAACCCTGGCCAATCTCTATCCGCTCGTCGTTTGCATCACTAATAGCGGCAACATTTGGACTCCACCAAATATGGTTTAGACTCCAGCTTAACAGCAATGCGCAATGTGATTAATAGGGTTGTGGGAGTAACTCGACTAATCTCTGCACATGCACGCACACTTCAAAGTGTAAACCAGTCATAAAAGAAGTGAAAATATAGAAAGAAAAAACACAACAGAAGCTGCAGTAAACATAAAAAGAGAAATGACGAGCGCCACGAGAGTTGGTTGAAAGCAACTGAAAAATATACGACTTGGAGTCAGGGGAGAGGACGCAATGGAGCTGCTCCCATATTATATGACTGCGGCTCACTGGCAGAAAAATGTGCATGATTTATGGCTGGCACAATGGCAGACCCCAGCCTGATCTACGAGAGTGTGTATGCGTGTTTGTGTGTGTGTGTGTGTGTGTGTGTGTGTGTGTGGGAGGGCGCTAAGCGAGCAGCGAAAGCAGCTCAAAGCCAGGGCTGTGCAATTGCCTGGATGCTAAGCCAGCGCAGCGTTAAACTGACAACAGGAGGAGCAACGATATGGAAATGGGGCAGGCAGCAGCTCTGCTGATGCCGATGGATGCGAATAGCTGTTGGTATATCGTTTGCTATAACGCGCGCTCTCGAAAGTATGCTATAAAAAAGCAGCTGCAATGCGATGCGCTGCTCCATATATATGTGCGTGTGTGTGTGTGTGGGAGTGAGTGTGTGTGTGTGCATCAAATCGCATTGCATTGGTGATAACGTGCAAATGTTGCTGCAGCAACGTTTTGGGCTGGGGATTTAGGATCACTTGATAAGTCCCATTTTGGCAATTCCTTTTTTTCAAGTCGACTGTGTCCTGCGACTATTGTGAATGCGATATTGTGGTGTGTTTTGTCTTTTTGCGGTGCAAAACCCATTGACACTGCGCTTTGTGTAATCTAATCGGAATTTATGACCTTTGCTGCAGTTTTATGGCGCTGCGTTTTTTTCCTGTTCCGCTGCAGTCAAAAGACAATTTCTGTGAAATGTGATAAAACGCGCTGTTCATATGATATTCAAATTGAAAAGGAAAAACAACACATAAATGTATTTGCATTGTTCGCATTCGTACGAATGTACAATTGGAAGCGCAACAGAAGCTGGCGGCGGAGCTGCTGATTGATTAGCACTTGGCCCGGTCGGGGCGAAACTTGTCGGCATGGCAAAGGAACAGCAAATACAAACACAAACACAGCTAAAACAAGTGCGAGACACTCATGTCGAATGGTGCGATTAAACAGCAGATAATTCCAAAATCAACTCGTTGATAAACGCGCGCACCCATAAACATTGACAAACAGCTAATAGGGAACAGCACCCAGGGCTGTTATCAGCTGTGATCGCGTTATCATTTGGCTTATCGGCGACAGCGAACGGCGTCTCTGATTAGGACAGAGGCACTCCTGGCCATCCCAGCCATCCAACTCCGCCCGTAGCTCGGCTTTATGGCACATTTATTGACACATTGACAGGCGAGCGCGGGTCTATGATGATAAATTGACAGAGCGGCAGCAGCAGCAAAAGCTGTGGCATAAATTTTGGGCTCAAGTCGCGGCCAAATAGTCCACGTGGCACGCAGATTTTGGCAGACAACCTGTGACAGCTCATGATACGAGGGCTTTAATTATTGCGTCCGCAATTTAAAGCTCGCCCAGCTCAACTCCAGCCAGACGAAACTGCCAGCTATGCATATGTCACACACTAGCTGACATGGCTGACATCAGTGTCAGCTCGAGGCTGAAAGGTGGGCCAGATTGTAGCTAGCTGACTGCAAACTCCTCACTCTGCCAGCTATCGAGAGTTTTCATTTCCTAAGTTGCGGGGCTGCCAAGCGCCTGGAAATTCCTCAACCATTTGCAGCTGCCGTTGCTACTTCAAGTGCAGCTTGACTTTGGTTTTTGGTTTGGTTTTTGGCGTCAAAATCAAAATCAAATTCAAATTCAAATTCATAGATGAGCAATGTTCAAGTCTGACAGTAAAGTGATTGGCAGACGGAAACCATTTGCTGCCACTTTAGCCAGACATTAATAGACATTTCATATGCAAATACGAGCATAAAGCTAGCTCGTCCAGCATCACGTCCGCGTCTGTGTGTGTGTGCGTGTGTGTGTGTGTGGCGAAATATTTGCGTGCTTGACAGAGCTCGCCCAGCTTGGGGTCCGGGTTCGCATATGCATGCACACATTGTTTGCACACTTTGCATTTTGGCCAGAATTTCGTAAAGTTTGCCAGCAACACTTTCGTTGCAGCTGCTAAAAAGTGTTGCCTACTTCGAGGCGCCTGCAATGAGTGGGTGGTTCTATGTGACTGAACATGTGAGTGTGTGTGTGTGTGTGTGTGTGTGTGTGTGGGAGTCTGTTGCATGCCTTAATCGCCTTTTATTGGTTGCATGCACACATGCACACGCTCAGTGTATGTCAGCCTGGTTCATTGTCAAAATTATTTTGTGGTCAACTTGCGTTCATAGTTTTGGTTATGCTTTTGCCGTCGGAACAAACAATTGTTGTTATCATTCATTTGCTGCAGCCTCAAAGCTTCATTTGTATGTCTGTTGCAAATCAATTAAATTTTATATGGTTATGCCCTGGCCACAATTTCGGTTTATGTGTTTTTATTTGATAACGTTTCCGAAATACAATTCAAATGTCTCATAGCCAATTCACAATAATATAAATATGTATAAGCTAAATGTTTCAAATTGTTTGATTGCTACTCTTCTTATGGATATCACTTATTCCACATTTTTAAGACTGTTTCCTGTATTTATTAAGGTAAAAAGGAAACAATTTTATGCACTTAAAAAAAAGATATATGTATATATATATTTATTTGATTTATTTTGCAGTTCTATCTACAAAGTTAAATTTGACTTCTCAATGAATAAAATTTTGAGCTTTGCGGATTTACAAAATCATCAATTGATGAACTCAAACTGAAAGTGAATTAAAGGTTTCGAAGCGTCAGCCACATCAGCGTCAAATGCGAGACGCAGCCCCAAAACCTAGAATATCACACGCAAATTGCGAAAATAATTTAGGCCAAGTTTGCGAGCGGTCGGATGTGGGGCCGTGCGGGCCAGCAATTCAAACTAGCCGTAAGTTGAGCACGTTAGACGTAGAGCCAAGCACATTGGGCTCGGGTCTTCGAGCAACGCCTGCATGCCCCAACGCACCAGCATCAAGCAGCTAGCAGCTAGCAGCCAGCCGGCTGCCAGAATCTGGCCATGCCCCACACGCCAAGCAGCACACACAACTATGCCAAAAACGAAAAACGTGGCAGCCCCCAACGGAAACGGAACGAGCCGGTAAATGCCTCAACTGCCGGTGCAAAATACTTTTGGAACATACCTGTGCGTCCACTGCAATCGGCAGACAATTTCGATGCTGACGCCAGCGCCAAAGCCGACGCCGTCGCCGCTGCCGCTGCTGCCGAGGCTGCCGTGGCTCCACTTCCAGTTGCTGCTGACGATGGGGCAGAGACGGCTGCTGTTGCTGTTGTTGCGGCAGCAGCAGCTGTTAATGTGTTGCAGGCGGAGTTTTGGCTCTTACTGTTGTTATTGTTGTTGTTGTTATTGTTGTTGTTGTTGTTGATGGGACTGTGACCTGTGGGCGTTGGGCAGCTGTTAATTGGCGTTGGCGAGACCGCGTGCTGCTGCTGCTGCTGTTGGTGTTGGTGTTGGTGTTGTTGGTGTTGCTGCTGTTGTTGTTGTGAGGAAATTACAGATGCCGTTAATGAAGCTGTTGCTGCTGGATTGTTGCTGTTGCTGTGGCCGGAAATGTTTGCTGCCAAATTGCTGTTGCTGTTGTTTGTGTTATTATGGGCATTGTTATTGTTGTTGCTGCTATTGGTGTTGCTGCTGCTGTTGCTGTTGTTCAAACAGGCGGTCGTCATGTTGCTGTTTACATTTGCCGTTGCACTGGGACTGTCCAGGAATCGTGCGCCTCCATGGTTCTGCTGCAGCGAATATAAACTGCCACCGACTTGATTAAGGTTCGTGGGCATTGGATAAAACTCCAACATTTTATTAACACAATTAGACGCACGCACTGTTCCCTTTGTTTTCAGTTCAATACAATTCGCAATTGCTTTCAATTTGAATGAGTGGGTGTCTCAAATCACATGTAATCTATATATGTATGTATATAGGATGCTGCACTCTAAACACGAACACTTGCACGAGTTGAATACTTCTATCTGCCAGATGCTGTGGCTAGCGCGCTGACAACCAGCTGAGTCCGCTGTCAGTTTGCGTGTGATCGAACAATCAGCGAAATCAAAGCATTTCACTTTGCTTCCAGTGCTCGATGCCGACTGCTGACTGCGGCGGCCAAAAGTCCCAGCCTAAAATGTACCCCCGCACACAGCACAGCACACTCACTCACACGCACTCACACTCATTCGGCGAGCTGCGGGCATTGCGCCTGCGCATGTTTACAAAAGCAACGGCAACGGCAACGTCTGCGACTGAGAATGAGAATGAGTCTGGGAAATTCCCAGTGCACGCGAAGGGTTGCATGCAACACGGCCAGCCAATGTCCAACCCCCAAACCCTGTTCCCCTGTCGCGCACTGCGCATGTCTCAAGTGATTATTAGCAGCGAGGGAAATTTACTCATGCGTAATTTCCCTTCGCTCGCAGAGGCCACACCTCAGCGGCTCTCTGATTGGCTAGCCGCTTCCCCGGCAACCATTTTCCCTGGTGCGCATGCCGTCGAAGCCCTTATACAGGGGAATTGCATGAATCGTTGCCGTTGTTGTCGTCGTTGCTGTTGCTGTTGCTGTTGCTGTTGCTGTTGCCTTTACCGTTGTCGTTGTCGTTGTCGTTGTCGCAGCCGTCATCAGCCACCGACTTGAACTTTTATTTTTATTTTTTGTATTTTTTTTATCGTCTTGGCATAAATTTCTAGCAAAGTTCTCAGCTGGGCGGTTGGTCGGACGCTGGAGGCGATGGTGGTGGCTGTGGTGCTTGGGTGTTTGGTGTTTGCCGTTTGGTGTTTGCTGATTGCGCACAAAGACATACTTAGAGTCGCGGCAACTTTGGTGTGTTCGTTGCACGCTGCATTGGCCATTTCTTATGGCTTTTTCTTTTTTGTGCTGCTGCTACGGCTGCTGCTGCTGCTTTGAGTGGACCAAATACATGCTGCTAACGGCGGCCTTGTCTTTTTTGCCATTTGCTTTCTACTTTTTGTTTGGCTGCACAAGTTGGGCAACAGCAACGCCAGTGTTGCAACAGGGTGCTGCAAGTGGGCAAAGTCGAGGCATTGCTCTGAGACAAAGATATCGGCACTCTGTATAGTTGAATGCTCACAAAAACGCAGCAAACTGTCAGTCGAGCAGTCGACCAGCTTTGGCTCCTCGCTGTCGCACTGGCTCACCCACTTACACACACACACAGAGAGAGAAAGAACTTGCAGGCTGAACACAAAAAGAAAGCCGAAGCAACAACAAAAAAGAGAGATGGCGGAAACTGCCAAGACAAACCAAACATGGCGCTGTGCACAAAAGTTTGGCTCTACTTCAGCTGCTGTTGCTGCTGCTACCGTTGCCTTGGCTTTGGCTTTGGCTTTCCTTCTTTTGTTTTCTGCTTTTGGTAACTTCTAGTTGGCTTTTGGCTTAAGACTGGGCTTTGGCTATGGCGATTTTGCACAAAACTTAACGTCTTTTTCTTGTTCTCCCCACGCCTTCTGCCCCCTGCTGCTGCTTGTTCTAACTGCTGCCAATGTAGGGTATGCCAGAGAAACTGCTAATGCCATTGAATCAGGCCAGAGTAGGATTTTATAATTTTCCCAAGCTGAGACGCAGAAATACTCAAAGCTTTTTAATGCTGTGACTGCGTTCCTTTGCTGCTCATTCAAAATATTTGTTTAGTCCTGTGACGCTATTCACTTCAAAGCTATTCACGTTGGTAATCTATATCAAAGTCCATACTCACATGCGAAGTTTAATTGCCTATTATTACTACTATTTGTTTTTTTGGGGGTGTGTGTAACTCACACTAAGATCTTCCCTAAACCATGCATTTATCGTGGCCAAAAGCTGCGAATTATTATTTATGGTGTGCCATAAAGATTAACTGACTCATATAGACATAAATATACGTTTTGACTCATTCCATATCAGCCAGAGATACGAATCAGCGCGACAATTCAATTAGCCCTAGCAACAATCGAATAATACCCTCGCCAAATACACACAAAAACCTACCTTTCCGAATAGGTAGTCATGATGACGATGACGGCAGAAGCGGCAGAGGTAATGAAATCAAGTTGACAATGGGCAAAGAGTGGAAAATGTCACAGGCATCGAGCGAAACAGGATCGATTGTGGCCAAGCCAAATGTTTGGGTACTAGAAACAAATTTAATAAAATATCTAAAAACAAAAAACATAAAAAACGGCAAAGGGTAGCGCGAGCCTCATTGCACGCATTATATTTATGGCTGTGTGAGTGTGTGCGAGTGGTAGCATTGTGTGCAGAGTAATATTGAATAACCACAAGAACAGCAACAACAACAGCCGAGTACGCTCGACAGCCCGAGGATAAATAGTTTTTGTGTGGCACTTCAATTACCATTTGAGCATGATAAGCGCTAAAGAGGCATCAAGAACAAGTAAACTGCCAGACCGAGAATGGAAAGTGGTAAAAAAAAAAAAGAAGCCACTGGCAGCCACATAAGACGGCTTGAAAATGTGCCCAAGGATGCACGCAGCATGGAGTGGAGAGCAAAGTGAAGAAGAGCCAGGACCACCTCGTGGCATTTGTGTGTGAAATCAAGCAGCAAACGGAGCAAAGCCAAGCAAGGACTCATCGATATATGATTAGGCATCGAGGCATTGAGGCATTGAGCCAGCGAGAGATAGGGGTCATTAGGGGCTGGCTCTCCGACCTAGGCGACTATTCGTTCACCTCCACATGCCCATTGAGGAGCAGTCAAGTAGAAGGCCGCTCTCGGTTGGGGTGGGTGGTGTCATTGCTTTTGTTTGTTTGTTTTGGCAAGACGCACGACCCGCTCCTAGCGTAGGCCAAGTTATTTTTACTTTGATGGGCAGCCAACGTCTTGGCAACAATAACAACTGCAGCTGCAGCATCTGACGACGAGCAGAAGGAGAGCAGATCCATGAGTAACACACGCGCTGAATGCTGGCCAGGCAAAAGGAGAAAAAAAATATAAGTAGAATAAATGGGAGAAAAGGACACTGCCAGTCCTTGTAAAGTGTGTAAACAAAGGCTGCGTTGCAGTAGTTGCACCCGCTATGAGCACGCTGCATGCCACGGCCTGAAGTGGGCTAATTTGACGAGCCCCTGCGTGGCGAGCGCAACCCCCAAGTCCAGGGCAACTCGGTCCCAGCGTCCAAAAACAAAAGTGTTAAAGGATTTATGCGCGTAATTTTGCAGATGTTTAGATTTCAGATTTCAGAAACTCGCTCGCTGGCTTCTGCCAAATTAGTTCCTGCCCGGTGTGCGGACTTGTGTCAACAGCCCCGATCTCAAATGCCGATCCCCGACTCCCGACTCTCGTTCCCGATACCCGTTCTCGCTTCCCAGTTCCAGTTGTAGCAGCAGAATTGACAGACATGCTGTCTGCTCGACAGACAGTCAGCAGCAGTCCCTGTGTGTGTGTGTGTGTGTGTGTGTGTGTGTGTATGTTTTTGTATGTGAAGTGGCGCAGCGTGTGCACAATTCAGTTTTGGGCAGCATTTCTCTCATTGAATGCTATGAATAAAACGCTCTGTTTGCTTCATGTCAACTTTGCGCTGCACTCCCATATAGAGGCCGATCCGAACATATTAACTTCGTCGTGGCCAAACAGAGCGATTTGAGCTTGGTTCTGTCTCGCAGCCAAACTGTGGGAGTTTGCTCGCTGAGCTGCATTGCCGTTGTCTGTTTATTATTTTCGCACTCACATTTGGTTTGTTTAACTTGCGAAATATGATTTTCGCTTTTGTTTATAATTAGACTTTTGGTGCGATTTGTCTGCTCTGCCCCAAACTCATTCAATGTTTATGCTGAGTTGTGATCCCAGCCGAATGCAGCCTAATTATATACAGCTTATACTGTGTGAACTCTCAAGCTAATACTCCACTCTGTCAGATTGTCAAATTGAAAGTGATTGTATTTTTCTGCACTTTGCTTTTGTGATTTTTTAATTTGCGGCCAACCCAAACACGAAATACAAATATTGGCAATAGTTGCCTGCGCTGGCAGTCGGGCCACTTTTGGGCATGGCCAATATTCATTTGGCGTGCGTCGAAGCGGCAATAAATTGCTGGCCCACTGACAATTCATCCCAGTGGATACGGGTCGGCCTGGTTTGAGGCATTGGGCTCGTAATTCATATGGGCGCACTTTGAGCCGCATAAACCATAAACGCATAAAAATTATTTTTCAAACGGTCGCCGCTGCGTATCGATGGCTGCTCAAATTGTTTGCGTTCGCCGTTCGGTGTTCAGCGCTCGGCGTTCAGCGTTCAGCGTTTGGCGTTCCGGGTTCAGCTGGACTATTTTTCATTTCGGTGGCCATTATGGCCATCCGTCTGCACCGACTGCTCATATTTTCTTTTCGCTTGCCGGCACATTTTCCAATTTCATTTGCGCTGCGGACGCGGAATGTTAGCGCGTCCCCCGCTTTGCTATCGCTTTGAGGGTCTTACTGGGCGCATTCATCAGGGACGGCACCAAGCGGACGGGGACGGGGACAAGAATGGGGCTATCCAAGCGCAGTCATCATCATCGTCATCGTCATCGCCAACGCCAACGCCAACACCAACAACATGGCCATCGACAGCGGGACTGAGGGCAGGAGTTTGGCTATTTGGCTATTTGGCCGTTTGAAAAAGCAACATTTCAGCCATATTTTTTCTTGCTTTCAATTTGGCGCTGCCAGCTTTGGTCATTTTTCATAGGGCTTTTGATGCGTAACCCGCCAATTCTCGTGGAACGCCCCCTCAACTACCGACCTATATATATATACTTTCTTTTTTTCTTTTTGTGTTGGTCCAAACGCGTTGGAGTTGGCATTGGTCGTTGCCTTTGAGCGATTTGAAGTCAAGTGTAAAAACCGTTTTGGCTAACAAAAAGCTGTATGCCGCTTAGCAAAGTCAAGTGTTTTTAAGTTTAATTTGAAAAATATTTGAATTTTTGCTCATTTCTTGGTTCACTGCGCCAGCTTCATCTCCATCTCCAACTGCTCCTCCCGACCATCCAGCTCCTGCTGCTTGAACAACAATTGGTGCGAAAATTGTGCCCCTTAGCAAGCAATGACAGCTATCAATGGGAAAATCCATTTCGAGTTTGCGACTCTCTGATACATTATTTGACTGTATAGAATAGTTGGATAGCCCGCAACGGCAAACATCAAATATTGAGGGCGGGCAACTCAAAGATCCGTCAGATACGTAGGCAAACAACCCTTGATGCCCACTTTCCACTCTTCAGTTCCCAGCTCCAATCAGCCACACAATCTTTGATTCTCTGATGCTGTTGCGATTGCTCTGCCCTGCCCTGCCAAAAGTTTCAATATTTACACAAATTGCTCGTGGACCGAACAAATCGCAATTCCGACCGTACTTCATGGCCAATCTGCGCGCCCCTAAAAATTGTCATTACGAAGCAGTTGATGTGTGCTCAAGCCCTTGGGAACAATTTTGAGGTATGTTCCCAGTAAGCACTCTGCGATTCTCTATCCTGGGGTACGTCAATATGATAACAATATAACTGCGCATCAGATATATATACATATATATATTTTAGTGGCCAATTATTGGGAAAGGAATAAAATATATTATACAAACTTCACTTTAATATACCATTTTGAAATTTAGTTAAATTTCTATGTGACTTTTTCTGTTGACCAAAACCAAGCAAATAGTGGGCTCCCACATATTCATAGAGAACACCCTATGGTCAATAGGGCGCCATAAAAGCTAAACCATCTTTGGGGTCAGCATTAAAATCCGGCAGCATTCAAAATACTGACCGAAGAGTGTATAAAAAAAATACCAAACCAAATACTTATTTTTTGACAGTAGTTTTTGCTGGGCATCTTTTATGTTTGTCGGACTCGTAGTTGTTTTTATTGCGTACTATAGCTGGCGACAAAGCAGCAAACCCAACAGCAAATGCCCAATATGTACACACACGCACATACACATCCATGCACACACGCACACACTTACACCGAGGCTATCTCATACATATTCCGTTTACGTAGCCCGTTCGCTTAACTGTTGTTTTTATGCGCTGCAGACAAATATTTGCTTTCCGACAATAGTCATAAATACCAAAAGCTACATGCTCGGCATACTTAGAAATACACACACTCACACACACGCAGACAGATACACCCTTGGAGCGAGCGGGGCAAATAGAAATCGGGCAAAGCAAATAGCGAACAGGATATGGTTTTTGGCAGTAGCGGCAGCAGCCAGTGTAGCCGGAATAGTGGCGAAAGGCGAGACATAAGAGAGGCAAAGCCAGCGAAAAATGCGACTGCCACTGGCCCATTCAATGGTGGCCAGTCGCACCAGAGGGCCAACAAAATGGTTGCGCAAAAAGCGTCAGCAGTCGCCAAAAATATTAGAAAAAATGTTTCAGGCAAAAATTGTACCAGCACATACACACACACACACACTTATATATATATGTATGTATGTATATGTACATATATCGAGTATGGCCGCAGGGACATGCTAGAACGTTTAACGAAATGGCGACCAACAACTGTGACCAAACGGCATACACACACATACGGCACTATGTATGTGTGTTTGTGTTCGTAAAGTAGCCAACGCGATGTTGGCAACTTCAAAGCCTCGCAAAGTTTTTGATTCGCGAGCTGGGAAATAGAAATGGGTTAGCGCCCAGCACGAAGTCACCAACCAAAAGCTTATCCATGTGAAAAATCTATGGCGCGTGTTCCGAGCACGCGCTGGTTGCCATCGCTGGCATCAGTGCCTTTAACGCATTACACCTTCCTAGAGACGAGAACGAGCCAATAGGCAAACAAACAAATAAACAGCGCTCACGTGCCGCGCCGAGGATTATCCGCGCATCACAATCAAAACAACACCAACAACAAACAAACTACCCGCCGAGCATGTGCCTCGAGGCCCATTGTCCGTGCACTGTGTCCTGTTCCTGTTGCCAGTCCAACGACCTGTTTGATTTGCACCACACCCGTAAAGGACCCATGTTACCAGAGGCCGCTTTTTGCGATGCTAATCTACGCGAAATGTTACAAAATGTTTAACAATTAAGTAGCGACACGCGCTGCCACGCTTCAAGTATGCCCATGTGTGTGTGTGTGTGTGTGTCCTTGCTCTACCCTCAAGCGTTTTTTATTGACAGATATCGCTTTCAGATACGCGCCACTCGAGGCAATTGAGTGCACAAAGGCGGGCAGCACAGACCACTTGATGTCCATGTAGATCATATCGATGAGACATGCGAGCAGCTAATTTACAGTTCAAGTTATCCTTGCTGAACTTGACTACAAGTGCTGTTGAGCATATATAAATGTAAATGGAAAGCATTCGAAATATATTATTCTATTATAAGTAGTTCACAATGCACATAAAAAGAACTGAATAAATGAATGAGGGCAAAAGATTATAGACCATAAAAGTAAGCCCATTGAAGGACCTATTAACATATTAAGTGTATTCTGGAAATACAATAAATTTTCTTATATTAAAATTAGAGCTTTAAGTTTCTTAAATGGTTTCATATCACTTCTTGCTGAAAGCATTTCTTATCGATGAGGAAGCGTACTTAGTCAACTTAGTCTGATATGACATGCTCAACTTCCCATATAGATAAATGTGTGCAGGTTATAGTATAGTTTTCTTTTTCTTCTTCTTTTTTGCACCATGTTTCGGGCAACCGCAGGAAATGTGAGCAACGAAAACAAGAAAAATAACATGGCGCTGATGGCTGGCGCAACAACATGGCGTATGCCGAATGTATGAGCCACTTATTAAAAATGGAAAAAGTGGCTGAAAAGCAGCAAGCAAACTAGTACGGTTACAACATGCACCAGCAGCAGCACTAACAGCAGCAGCAGCAGCTGCAACAACAACTAACAAAGTGACTGCCAGAACGAGGACCAGCATCCAGTCGAGAGAGGACCCTATGGCTGAGGAGGTGGACAAGGAAACGATGAAAGCACCAAACGACAACGATGGCAAACGACAAAGTGCGGGAAGTTTGCACAAGGACATTGCAGCACTCACCACATGCATGCACACAAGGATATGAAGGCACACACAATGCCACAGAAGCACATAGAAACACTCACACACACGCACACGTACACTCTCATGTAACCGCACAACACACACCAGCCGAATGACAATAACAACAAAAGGAAGGAAGAAGGGATATATATCCATAGAGAAAGAGAGCGAAAGAGAAAGAGAGAGAGAGAAAGAAAGAGAGAGCGCCATCACAAACGAAGTGTTGCAGAGAAAAAATCAACATGACAGCAGTGGAAAACAGTTAAACGGACACTTATACCCACGTACAGCACACAGACAGCTGAAGTGTGTGTGTGCGTGTGTGTGTTGTGCCGAACGACCAATTGAAGCCTCATCTTCACTTGCCATGCACGCACGAACATGCAAAGAAACAGGCAACTGAAGCACTTCGCTTGCGTGCGTCCAATGTCAATGAGCCGAGCCTGGCCACTTTTTGGCGCTCCATCGGCAGACCCCAGCCACCGCATCAGCAGCTAGCCGCCCCACCGCCCAACCGCCTAGCCACCCAGCAGCCACAGCCCAGCAGCTCAGTCCATTGAGCGTGCGCTTCACTGCATCCAATGACAAACCAAATATGTTTGGTGGTTTTTACGCAAGACTCGTTTGCACCAGCACCCGCATGGACAATGACCAAACACACACACACACATACGCAGAGAGAGTCAAGCTCACACAAATGCACTCGAAATCAATCACAAGTCCTGGTCTGCTTCCGGAAATCATTCAGTCAATGTAAATGTAAATTTGCGCCTCGTTGCATACTTTTCGTCCTCTGTCAATTCAGTGTCTGTGTACCGTGACTTTTGTAATGAACTTGAAGTGCATGTTGCATGCATGTCATGTGTTCTTTTGTGCTGGCCTCTGTTGACTTTTGAGCGTCGCTGCAAGCAGTCGCCCACACAGCCGAGATAGCCACAAAAGGCTGACGACTTTTCAATACTAAATGCAACTGCAACTCTGCAGCTTGCAGCAATGTCAATTAACAACTCATAGGCAGCAAACGATATTACATTTGCAACTTCGTCCAGTAATCAAGTTCTGCAGCAATGGCTTTTGGTTCAGTGGTTTATGTCATCGAACTTTCTAAAACCTGTCTCAAGTCGAGGACATATTGCATGCAATCTATGTTGCCTTTAGTTCTCCAAACTATGTAACGTAAATATTAGCATAAGTTGCCAAAAATAGTTAAATATTTCGAAAAATGAACTCAGGATCGTTCGCTCGCCAGGAATCAATGAGATTTAGTGGAAGCCAACTCGCCAAGTCTCTTTAGACATCCTCAATGCAGTATGAAATGTTATTAAACTCATTAAAATTCATAGCAGAACGCCCCAGACGTGCAAAAAGGAAACCCATTCGGCAAACTAATGTTCGAATAAGCCAATTAAAGCACAGCCCTTGGGCTGCTACGACTTTCGACTTTCGACTTTCGAGCAGTAACGAGAGAGAGGGAGAGATGGAGAGAGCCACAAAGGCGCCAACATAAACAAAGTAAATGTCTTGGCTCGACGCAAAATAAACATAAATAACAGCTAGCTGGCAACTGGCAACTGTGTGCTGAATGAGCAGCTCCTGGAAGAGGTGCGGATGAACATCAGAAGGAGCAGCAGCAGCAGCAGCAGCAGCGGCAGCAGCAGCGGCAGCAGAAGTCAGGATCAAAAGGTTTGCGCGCACACCATGACATCCTAATGATGATGTCATGAATAAATTAGTTGAGTTTCAAAGACGGCAAAGACGACTCGGCGGATGAGAACTACAGCCGCCCAGAGCAAAAGTTAATGGCAAAACCCAAGCTCAAGCCGATGGTTTATGCAACGCCTCTGTGCGATGGGCGTTGCTTGGTAAAAAAATGGGCGTCGCCACGCCCAAAAAACACTATGTGGCACGGCAAGTTTTTAGCGTTAATGACAAAAATGAAGTGAGCCGCAATATGTGGAATGTGGCATTGCGGTTACCCAGCCACTAGGCGCTAGGCGCGTTTCAGCCGCAAAGCTCAAAAAGTGTGGCACACGTGTGTGAACAGCGCACGGCTGAAACATTGAATTCATTTAAATTAAGCTGCAAATTATGCAAATGAAATGGGCCACCGAAATAGAGTAGTATATAAAAAAGGCTAGGAACTACAAGGCGCTACCAGCCGCAGAAGCAGCCGCCGCAGCAGTTGCACGTGCGTCCGCTCGTTGCAGGTGGCCGGCAGCCACGCCCACTTCAACGCCCGACTGTCACACGCATTATTTAATTAGTTGCGCCTATTTTTGCGATCAATCATTCAATTTTCTGCACCATAAAGCCAGTCAAACAACAGCAGAAAAAAAGACGAATCCAAGGGTAGCCAGCCACTTGTTATGCCACCTTGTTGCAGCAATGCGTAGCAGGAACGCCCCCTTGCAGGCCGACTCTGTGTCCAAGGACAAACTGCCTTGTCATTTATGTGCTGTTCGCTTTTGTTACGCTTTTTACGAAGCTGCTGCACCCTCCTCGGTCAATCTGTCACACGCTCGTATGTAAGATTATGTTGCGCTCCGGGCCTTAGAAGGTGGTTGATTTTTTTGTTTTCATGTATTTTAGTGAAGGTTGCTTGGGCCGCAAATTGTTTTATATGAAATAATCTCAAATATTTGTGCCCGCAATGAAATTAGCCAAATTAACACCTAGATCCGAGAAGGCTTAGCCAAAAATAATTGAAATATTTTTTGTTTTAATAAAAGGACCAGACTGAATAAAGGCGCAGGCGACTTTGTTGCTGTAAATAAACCAAAAACAACAACAGCAACAACAATGGGAGAAACTTGTATGGATTTTGCGTATGTCCTTTTCGGTTGTGTTCGCTTTTTAGCCCCACTCACTCAATTAGGCGGACATTGGGCAGTCCATTTGGGCCAAATGCTTTAAGCCATTTTAACAATTTCCATTAACAAATATGCACAAATTGCCTTTTGGCGGTTTTACAAATAAATTGTACAAAAAATATTTTGACAAAAATACTTACATACCCACACACACACAAATACATACATATACGCATATATATATCTGACTATATATATATATATGTATATGTATATTTTTGCAGCCGAGTAATATAAAAAGCTGGCGAAACAAAATGCGTGTTTCAGCCATTTTTTGTTCGACCAAAAATGCATGAAATATTTTTGTAAATTATTTTTATGCACTTCATTAAATATTTAAACAATTTGGGCGCCAGCAAGAGTCGAAGTTGGAGTCAGAGGCCGTAGAGCGCCGTAGCCAAGCCATTGCCCAGAGCCACAGAAAGAGCGCAGCGCACTTTAATCAACCGTAAAATGTTGACCTTTTTGTGGAGCATGGGCGGGGTAGGACAGGCGAACGGTTTTGCAGCTGACCCGCAACATGCTGTTGAAATTTCAACAGCAGCTTGCCGCGTGTGGTGGGCCTAATGGGCCAAAGCCTAGCCCGAACACTGTGTACAGAGTCGAGGCCAAGCCAAGTTGTAGCTATTGTGGAGCTTGAGGTGATTGTGGCTGTGGGCGGTGGTGTGGGTGTGTGTGTGTGTGTGGGGCGTGGTCGTGCACTGGCCGTGTGTGTGCATTTACATAATTTATGCCCGTGGCGGGCGGGCGATCTACAGTCTGCAGCCATCTTCGGACTTGCAGCCGATTTCATTTGTGTTTTCCACATTTCATTTTATGACATCCTGTGACATCCTGCCGACCGCTGCTCCGGCTGCTGCCGGCGCATAATTTCCACGTGCCAAGCAGGCGAGTGACATTTTGGGCTTTTAATGACAGCTACCGAAAGTATAAATGTGTTTTACAATATCAAATTTCTGACGAGGCCAGAGAGTCAGAGTTGAGCTGTGAAGCATTTAAATATACATATATTTATATAGATATGAGGCTATATATATTTATCATTTACTTACTATGCGCATACAAATGTATAAATTATTTCATATTCAGTGGCCATTCACACACACACACACTTACACACATTTTATTTATGCATTTATGCACAACGAAATTCATACACATTTGTTGTGCAAATTTCTAAAGGCACAGAGAGCGAGAGTCGAGTCGTTTCTCACGCCTCTGATACCCTTGCCACACCCACCCACCTAAGCAGTGCTGCCTGTAGTTTCGTCCACTGCCAATAAATTCACATCAAAGGTCTTTATTTGTGTTTGCTTAGCAGCGAAAGCCAAAAGGATGAGCATAGCCATAGCCCGGCCCAGCTCGTCCGCCAGCGGCTGGGCCTGTGCAAATATCATTTTCATTTCAATTGAGCGAGTCGGCTTTAAGCATTACGGCCCTGCGACTGGGATTGGGCGCTAACCTACGACACGCGTGTCATCAGCTAATCCTGGTGCTGCCGCTAAATGATTTTCTAGTTGCCAGGCAGTCCAAGGCAAGGATACTGAGCAGCAAGCAAAGGCGACTACTTGGCGCACGTGTCAGTTGTTGTTTGGGCCCCGGGGCGGATGTGTGGCCGGGGTTGATATTGCTGTACTGCGAATTGCCGTGCGCCCTGCATTGCAATGAACTCAGCACTTGAGCCGACGCCCTGACAAAGTAACTCCCCAGCATTAGCCGAGTGACCGCCAATGGATTTTTAAATACTCGGCACACGCGTCCCCCCACCCGAGCGAGTGAGCTGCTCAAATTAAACGCCTCGTCGCGACGGAGCAGCTTGAGCTTGCTTCTGCACCATTGCCAAATAAATAACTCAATTGTTTTGTTGACATTTTATTTGACACGTGACTCGGGCTGGTTAAACACACACACGGCCACACCGAAGCCAGGACCGCCAGGACCGCCAGGACTCTGGCTTAGTGCTTTGTTCTTTTTGCGGTTCATGTGGCCGCCGACGTCGCAGCACCGCAGCACCATCGGCAATTAATCTGAAAGGTGTCCATTAAGGCGTACACGCGCTCGTCCCCCTTAAAAGATAGTTGCCCGTGCCTTTGGTGGGCGGGTCCACTGCCGGCTGCTGTGTTATACGTGTAATAGTGTCAATTTGGTATTTATGGCCAGCCAGGCAAGCAGCCAGCCAGTCAGTCAGACAGTGATTTGTGCCATTGCTGCGAGGCTCTTGCACTCGCCTGCTTACCTATTTACACCTTTGCGTCTTCAAAATTTATTCATGGCGCCCGGCCCCCTTCGGAGCGGGCGTCAAGTGAATTGCGTAAATCTGAATGAGTGCTCGCGAGGCTCAAATGCAAATTTCCTCAGGAAGCATGTAAATGACGAGAGCGTGACACGACCGAACAGCTTTTGACACGACTCTCACGTATGAATATGGTAATTACATATACACAAAAAGGAACTCATCAATATATGCATGTATTTTGTAAGCATATACACTGAACTACCATATAGTAGGAATTTGATGGAACGATACCCTTTAAATATATAATATTTATATTGGGCATATCAAACTAGGACAGAATAAGATATTACAATAACTATCAGTTACATAGCAAAATATTTCATTTCGACTGCATATACCCCTTGCTTAATTGCAATGTAGGGTATCGCAATGTGCATGAATTGTTTAGTTTGAACAACTTTTGTGCCAACCACTGAGCCCGGTTGCCTATTTCAGAGCCACAGCCCACTGTTTGTTTGCCTGGCTGGCGTGCAAGACTTTTGACTTTCTTCTAAAACAATTTAGCTTTGTATACCGGGCTGTGTGTGTGTGTGCGTTAGCGTGTGCGTGTGTTTGGATGTGTGTGCGTACGTTCATGTGGTTGCTGACACAAACCAAAATTTAAACAAAAGAAAGCTCGAGCAGTTGAGCTCAAGTGCTCAGCACGAGACAAACCTACTAAGACTGTTGGCTAACGGAAACCGCACTCACACTCACACACACACACACGCCCACGCATACCAATACGTACCCACACTCACACACGCGCACACAGACACACATATACGAGCTGCTAAGTGACTCTTGGCTTTTGTTATTCTGGCTCCGCCTGCCTTTGAAGCGGTAGCAGGCAACGGCAGAAAAACTGAAGTATATTGTTAACAGGATATATAATACACAAAATAAAGTTTTCAGCCAAAGTTACACAAAAGTATTTCGCAAGTTGTGCGCCCCATTCAGCACCGTTCCCGTCAACAATCCACCTCCCCCAAGCCCCACTCTCGCTCTAGCCCTGCCCTGCTCTGGCCAAAGCCCGAAAGCTGCATCACCTTTCACTTGCTTTGTGTGTTTGATTTTTGGTATTGTTTTACTTTTGTTGAAATAGAAATTAAATACAAAGGAAATGGCCCCAATTTTTTGTTCGGTCTGTGTATTTAGCAGCGCCCTCCAACAAATTTAAGCTTTTTCAAGAATTTTACAATTTTCCCTAACAGAGAGATTGAAAGATTTAGTTTTATTTTGATTTAAATGTGGGATAAATTAAAAACTTTGATCAACTACAAATTCTAGCCAAAGGAATCACTGAACTCTTACTTAAAGTTTAAAAGCCTGACTCAAAATGTTTCATTCTTGATCGAAATTCAAGCCATTTGCATTGAACTGCGTCAAAGTTGGCAAATGCAAATATGTAGAAAGTTCGCTTATTTGGACACTGCTTTCATTTATCTTGAGAGTCTGTCCGTCAGCAGCAATGCAAGATGCTGTTAGCCAGCAATAGAAACCAAACTAAGGCAGGGACAACAAAAAAAAAGGAGGAAAGGAAAGAAAAGAAAAGGAAATGCTCGTAAAACGGGCAATGGCAAAAGCAAAGAACTGTCAGTGGTGTTATACGAGAAATGTAGCATTTGTCGAGGGGCAAAAATAAATGTTTTCAAATGTTTGACGCGTACTGACAACAAATAAGCACACACACACACACACACACACACACATACTCAGCGACTGAAGGCTGCTTGAGTAGCGTACAATACAGTGGGAGATATGTGCATACACACGCACACTCACGCATTTGTCTTGCTGGGTGTGTGTGTGTGTGTGTGTGTGTGCGTGCATTTAATGTCTGTAATTTACCGTTAAGTAGACAAGTATTAATGGTGAAATACCAACGGAATGCGTAGCGCTGTGCAACTTAACAAACGTACAAAACGGCCACAGCCGGAGACAAGACGAGCGAGCGCCCAAAGCCAGCCATGAAGCAGGAGCAAAAAAATGGAAGAAAAAAATATAAGCGAAGGCAGCTGAAAACAAAATGGCGACGACGACGACGACAACATCAGTTTGACTTGACGTTGAAGTTACATGTTAACTGTGGCAGTCCACCCCCACGTACAAGCACTCACACACACACACACACAGAGAGACAGATACCCACACATAGACACAAATAAGCAATTGTCAATGTGGCGCGCGCATGTTGCCTCCCCAGCAGAGATGTCAAAATAAAAAAAAAATACAAAGAAAAAAAAACAAGAAAAATAAAAATGAAACGGAAAAAAGAAAACGCCAACAAATTCCAAAGAAAACTCAACTTTGGATTGTTGGCATTTTTGCTGTGTGCTTTGAATGCTGAAAGCGTAACGGAAACATTGGGGAGTGGGCCAAAATCCACCAGAGCTCACACAAGCAGGGCCCACCGAGCAGAAAACAAGTATGAAGTCGCCCACGAAGCATGAACGGTAAGCAGATACGCTATAAATAACAAAAAGTCGGGCAATGAAGGAAAAACGAGTCATACATATTTATTTGTAACTAAATTTAGTATAAAATTAAGAAAATCAGCATAGCAGTAATTACTTACCTAGAATATCTATCAATTCAATGCTGTTGGTGGCACGCATTGTGTCTAGCTGATCATGGCCACTCGGTGGCATTTCGTGTGTGCTGGGTATAAAAAAATATTTGCGCGTTAAAATAGTAGATAAGGCGAATGGTAAGAAAGCAGGAATGACAAAACAAACGCGCCATTTTCTTGACGTTCACCAATTTGACATTTTACGTGATTTTTGGACCAACGGCAAAAGCAATGGCGAAGGCGGGGGCGGGGGCGCAGCTCCCACCCACCGCGAGCCATGTGACTTGCCATTTGCTGAAAATTACAAACTGCCAAACTCTGTCTGCGTGCGTGTGTGTGTGTGTGAGTGCGTTGCGCTTATGTAATTGAGTTCGAAAGCGGCCAGTTCAGAGGCCACCGGAGGAGCTACGTCACAAGGCAGCCCCGCCTTGCTCAGCGCCAGCCCAGTCCAAGTCAACGCAAGCCAAACGGGCCAGGCATGAGCACATTTTTCACAATTCATTTCATTTTGCAGCGCGCTCGCTGCAAGGCAACATTATTACAAAGAATATTGTATGGAATAGATGAAATGAAAAAATGGCAGCATAACTTAAGGCGCTTTACCATGAGCACACAAAAAATAAAATAAAAAATAAAATCAAAATAAAGCAAAAGAAACTGAAATGGGGAGCATCTTAAACAAAACGACGAACAAATGCTGCACAATAATTTGGCTCTGTGTTTACATTTCAGCTTCTCGTTGTGCCAGCGTGGCAACATTTCCAAAGTCCTGCCAAGAGTTAAGAGCCAACAGCCAACAGCCAACAGCTCTGGTCGACTAGACTAAGATGGATTAAGATTAAGCCCAAGTAGCCCGCGAATTGCAGTCAGCAGCCAACTGCAGTTTCAAACGATTTTTCTTGATTTCAGCAGCATTTTGGGCTGGCAACTTTCAGCCATTTCGCCATCGCCTCGCTGCCAACTCCTCAGCTTTGTGTGTCGGCGAGCATTAGAAAATAATATTTTATACGCTTCACTTGCAATTTTTCTTGTAGTGCTCGCGCTTGGCTGCGCCATCCATTGCTCCTTCAACTCGTCGCTGCCGCTGCCGTTGCTGCTGCTGCTGCAGACTCTACAACACAGTGCCAGCTTGTACGTGTGTCGTTCTTTCAGAGTATGGGCATGGGTGTGTGTGTGTGTGTGGTTGAAGTAACGCCGCCATATTGTCGGAGTTGTTGATGTTGAAAAATGTAACATGCCAGAAATTGCTGGTTACCCACATGGAAATTACGTTGCATGTTTCATTGAGCCACCCGACTGAGCAATCGTCTTCGACTTCTGCTCTGACACTGGCTGCGGTGTCGGTGGTGCGATATGAAAAATTTTAAGAACAGTGGTGCCTAAATTAACTGAGGCTGACACAATATTTGCATAGCAAAAGTCTGTTGGCCTAGAGCTGCCTCATCAGCCTTTATGGATGTGAATCCAAAGGACTCACAATTTTAGCTTTAAGTATTCATTTGAAACATCATCTAAACTGAGAGAACACAATAATCACAGCTGCATTAAAACACTCGCGCACACTTAAACTGTTGCCTGGATTCACCCACACCCACTTCGGCTCACTATTCGCTATCAAAGGTGCGTATATGCCTTTGGCATGCAACAAAAGCAGCGCAAATGCCGTTAGCTGGATGCGCGGCCAGAAATCAATTTTATTTGAATTTTACAATTTAACCATAAAACCACAGAAAGCATTTTAAACGCATTTTTAATAGACTCAAATATGTGTTTTATAAAAGGCGGCTGGCTCATCCTCATCCTGCCTGTCTGTATGTATATATGTATGTATTTATTTTGCTGCCTGAACACATCAATGTTTCAATATATATTTATATTGTTTGTAACAAAATTTGCGCATTTACAAAAGCCATTGAATGCAGCGGCAAAAAACGCGCTAAAATTATCGTTGGCTTTCGGCAGCAGCAGCAGGAGCAGGAACAACAGCAGCCGCTCCGCTTTACTCTGGCATTTTATTTTGCTGATGGAAAATTAGTTTTTGTGTGTTGTATAGATTTATCTACCATGTGTATCTCTCTCTCTCTCTCTCAGTATGTGTGTGTTTGTTTGAGTAACTGTGTTGAATGTTTGCAAATAGTCTGCATACTTTCAGAGCTTATACAAAGTCGCGTGCCTTTTTTGTTGACGTGCATGCGAGTACGTTGCTGGCAAATAGCAAATAACAAACAGCAAATATTTGCAAAGACCGAGCATAAATTGTTTACGTGAACGGCAATTTAAGCAATCCAACGATCGGAGCATTAAGCTCGCTACTAAAAACTCAAATATAGCCAATTCTCTAACCACTTTCGAACGATGATCAGATAAATATCTACGCCTCATGCCAGTCTACTGTGTCCAGCATCAAATAAAAGCAAGCATAACTTTTCGACCAATCCTCTGTGCTTTCCTCTGTGCTGCTGTCATTGAGCACACATGTCGCTCGCTCGACCCCAAAAACCATAACGCCAACTGACCATGAAATGGAAGTGCATAAAATACATCAATGGGGCTGTAGCCGCTGCCAATTGCACGTTGTGTGGTCAAATAGAAGAATGTTGTTCTAAGTGCCATTGGCACTGCTGGCGACGGACATCGATGTGGCCATCCATGGCTGACCCAACCTCAACGCGACGTTCCCTGGTAGCCGGGGCAACACGTTAAAATGCTGGCATTTGGGGTTGGAGCCACGTCTCCATGGCTTTCAACACGGTCTCAGTCCATTGCCGTCTCACCTTTAGTCCAGCATCCCCCTCGCTATTCGGGCCGCTCCTGCTGGGCATGTTCAAGGTCTCCAATTCCTTAAAAACAGCGCCCTCTGGTATGCCTGCTATTGAACATTTTCACTGGCGGACCTCGATACCAGCTTTGACATTCTGTACATAAACTCCAGCAATTTAAGCTTATAACAACTGTTCCAAGGCATTTTTCCTCTTCTTCTTCTTCTCGTCATTTTTGTTTCGGCTGGCTTGCGCAGCAGCTGTTGCAGGGTTCGATGCAAACATATTGAAGGGACGCATCCAGAGTTCCGGCCAATGCTGGGGGTATCGTCAGCACCCCGGGTATATTGTAACGAGAATTGCTCGCTTGCTTAGTTCTTTTTTCTTCCTTCAGTTTTCAATTGTTTTAAGCATGGGGTTTGAGTTTTCATTTGGTGGAATCGCTGCCACGCGCAATATATTCGCCAATGAGTATCTGTCAAACAGGAAATCGTTAAGTATGAAAATCCCATTTCATCGAAATTCCCATTTTTGTTTGAGTTTGACAAATGACATATACAAATTTTTGCAGCTTGACATTTTAAGTGCTGGAATTACATATTGAGTTGATAGTTGGGGAAAATTGATATATATTGATTCCTATTGATTCCTGGTTTTGTACACGACGAAAATAATTAAATAATGGGCCGTTATTCACGTGAACCAGATAACGCCACCAAGTCGTGCAAGGCGCGCGGACCCAATCTACGTGTTCACTTCAAGAACACCCACGAGACCGCGCAGGCAATCAAGCGCATGTCCCTGCGTCGTGCCCAGCGTTTCCTCAAGGCCGTCATCGATCAAAAGGAATGCGTTCCTTTCCGCCGATTTAACGGTGGCGTCGGTCGTTGCGCCCAGGCTAAGCAGTGGAAGGCCACACAGGGTCGCTGGCCTAAGAAGTCCGCCGAGTTTCTCCTGCAGTTGCTGCGCAATGCCGAGGCGAACGCCGACTACAAGGGACTGGATGCCGATCGTCTGGTGGTCGATCACATTCAGGTGAACCGCGCCCAGTGCCTGCGTCGTCGCACATACCGTGCTCATGGTCGCATCAATCCCTACATGTCATCCCCATGCCACGTTGAGGTCATCCTCTCTGAGAAGGAGGAGATCGTCGCCAAGGCGACCGACGATGAGCCTGCAAAGAAGAAGATCTCCAAGAAGAAGCTGCAGCGTCAGAAGGAGAAGATGTTGCGTTCTGAATAAATTGTGTTCTGGAACGGGTGCAGCGGCGGTGGACATCACTAGCCGTCAGTCGCCCAGGCCGGTGTTAAACAACTAAAAACAAAAAAAACCAAACCCGTAATTTTTTTCCATCAATACAAACATTAATTTACAAGTTGCAGAGTGTTTGTATTATGTGTATTTATTATCTTTGCGTGTAATTCTTAAATGCCAATCAATGATAAGGACTCCCACCTTCTCAACGCTATTTATTTATAAATGAAGACATAATATATCCTAGTTACTATTAGTCTACTAAATCACCACTCCTCTCTTACTCAATTGGTTCATTAATAATTTAAATATATAGAAATAAATCTATAGCTTCAAATCAATGAAAACAAATTAACGAAAATCTAGATTTATTGCCTAACCACAATTGATAAAAGAGTATTAAAGATTTGCTATGGCTAACGCGCAGTAGCCAATCGTAGCGAATTGTTAAAGCCTTTGCTGCTTGAATGGCATCCTTTATACCGTCAAGTGCGAGCTGCCTGAATATGTGGCCAAATATGTAGTCGCTGCAAATCCGTTTACAGGCACAATCCAGGTAAATGCTTCCAGCTTACACACTGACACTTTGACTGGCGCCCATTTGCTCCATTTCTATTTCTATTTCCATAGCCATTTCCTTTGCCATTGCCATAGCATCCCCATTGCTCGATCCATGGCCATTGCTATTTTCTACGTGCCCGGCCAACTGCTGGGATGCCAGCAGGTGCAGGTGTTCCGGCCTGCTTAGTTGTGTTCGTGCGTCCGTTCTTGCGCTACTTTTGGCCAGTCCAAGACCGAGCGAAAAAAGACTGTTTGTGCTCCTTAGTTGAGATTGGGCCGGGACCTGCCTGCCATTGGGTGGCCATATCGGAGTCGGAGTCGAAGTCATGGCCCTGGCGTCACGTGGTCACAACATAAAAACGTGATGAAATTTCACAAAAATAAAAGTACTCTCCCCCTTCCTACCTTCCTTCTATTCAGCCCCCATACAGAGGCCAGTGACAACGACAACGGCCAGCATTTGCTGTCGATGTCGAATTGTGGGCGTGTGGGGCCGGGGCGGTGCTCTGCTTTTACGAGCACGGCCATGCGATTGCTTGACATGGCTAAATGTGCCTTAGCAGCGTAAATAAGTAGTAAAAAATTTATAGGATTTGCGCTTTTGGCTCGGGAACAACAGTTGCAAAGGTTTTGGTGTGAAACAAAAACGCGCACAATTAATAAAAATTCTTTCGGGCTTGATAGAGAGTCGCCGGGCGACGAACCTCTGTTTAAAGCCAGCCCATCGCGACCACGGTATAATAAACAATTACAAATGTCGCAAGTCCCCCAACTCCGGTCATGCAGCCTCCGCTCCCATCATCTGAGCTAAACTGCAATAAAGTCGCAGCTGCCCATAAGCGTGCAGCTCATAAAAGCCAAAGGCAACAAACAGCACTGACGATGGCCAATGGGGCAACATGAATAAGGCGGTGGAAGACGGGCAGAAAGAGTTCGCCAACGCCATCCACAATGCCTTACCCTACGCCTTCCCTCAGTTTCTGCCTTTGCCTCTGTCTCAGGCGCTGCCTCTGCCTGCATCTGCGCCGACGCTCGTCCATTTTTATAATCGCATTTTTATGATTAAGACGCATTTTATGGGATTTTAACTGCTATTATTTTCGCTTTTAACTGTCACAATAAAGTCAAAGTTAAAGACAGGAAGAGCGCCACACAGCACTCGCCTTTGTTTATGCGGTCCAGAACGTTTTGTCTGGCCCAAACGGCTTTCCAAGTGCAGGCCACAGAAGAGAAACCATTAAGAGAGGCATTGCAGAAGAATGAATGTTCAGTCAGGCTTGTCCGCATAAAGTTGACTATGCAGATTTTAAGCGAGAGATTTGTTTCTGAAAATCACAATGGAATCATCACATTGCAGCAGACAAACAATTTACACAATGATGTCAATTTTGAAGGGATGCTTAAACGGGCCTAATTTAGAAATAACTTAGCCTATGGGATCTATTAAGATAGGTCTAATTGCAAAGTCTATAATTATAGATAAGGTTATGAATAATAGATATTATAGAAGGAAAGTTCATTCTTTAAATATTCGTGTTATAAATGCCGTGTTATAATATTTCAAGATCAACTCTTCAAATTATCGATAACTATCGATCGTTGGTACGCTGCGTGTTAGAGCAAGAAATATCCATTATTCAATTAGTACATTCTCCTGCTATATTTCTGCTGTCTTATAGCCCCATCGGCTCGGTAATAAATCGATTAAGCTAGGCCACAATTTACGGCTATGGGCCAAAGTCAATGGCAGCGAGCGCCATTAGTGGGTTAAATTTAATGCCCGCATTGCTGCAATGGCTCAACTCAAATACACAAATAAATATTGTTGTAAAAATTGATAAGCCCATCAAGCGGCGATGACTGCAGGGAAACAAAGGACATTAGCGCAAAGTTTACGGTTCGGCATCAGCTTTTATGGGGCACAGGGAGAGAGCAGTCAAAAGCAGAAACTCAGTCAAACTGTTCGGATATGAACTCTTTTTTAATGAGGTGCTAAAAATGCCGTTATTGTTATGACAGTCGGACGGGCATTAACGGCTGCTCTGTTGAGTCTTGTGTGCTTTTCGTCAGGGCATTAACGTTAAAGCCAAAGTTTTAATGCAGATGCGGTAAGTTGGCCCAGCGGACAGCTCGAGCGCAGTTTAAACATCGATTTGTAAATTGTTAAATGATTGCTGGCTAAATGCGCGTGGCTAATGCCCCGTTCCGCACGACACGCAAGGGTTGCTCGTTTGAAACAGGGTAAGGGCTGCGAATAATGTTAAGGGTATATATGTACGTCTGGGTTGGCAGAACTCTCATGTATGCAGCCCCATCGAATTCCACGCATATTCGAGCAATGCGCGTACATTTTTTCCTTACGTACGTTGGCCCAGCAGCGGATGAAGTCGGAGACGTCGACGTGCCCTTGCATGCTGAGCCCTTTTCTCGATTTAAATACGCTATACCTACAAATCTTTTGGGGTAGATGTGCTCTACTCAGCCTCTCATTAAGTTGTGTAAAGGTATAATGGAAATTAAATATCAATCCAATACTTTAGATAACTGTTGCAGTTAACTACATCATGTTCGCCTTTAAAGATTGTTTTATCTCATGGCGAAAGCAAGTCGAGCATACTTTATTCCATGCCTATACAGGGCATTCGAAAAGCCAACTATTTGAATTTGAGCATCCAAAAGAATTAGAATCGTTTTTATGAATAGCATATCTATGATTATGGCCAGTATTTCTGGCTCAGACCTTCTGAGATTACTGAAATTCCACCGGTTTCCCTTCATTTGGAGCGTCTTGAGTCTGCTCGTGCTTATTAAAACACTTCACCTACCGCCGCTCAAGCGTTTTGGCGGCCCAAAGTGGGGCTTCAGTCCAAGTGCGGAAGTAGCCATTGAATATTCAAGCAGCCAACACTTGCGGCTCTTGGGTGGGGTGGGGTGGTGGGGGATCGATGTAGTTGTCGCATTGGTTTTAGAGGGTGCATGGAGCTTGTTTCGTTGACGATTTTTATGAAACTTGAGAACATTTTGCCGTAGATTTTGGCCTCTTTGACTAACATAACACTTTGGCAGGCCGAGGCGGCAGCAGTTGGCAAACAAATTTGAATTTATATTAATTTATTAGCATAGCAAAAGCGCAACATTCAACGGCACTGGACAGTGTGGCTAAGCCCAAGTCCCGTCCGGGTTACAGTCCCAGTCCCGGTCCCGGTCTCATTCCCACACTCCGATCCGGCTAGAGCTCCAATTTCGGGAACAGCGAGTGGCAGCCACAGCCGCAGGATCAAAACTTTTCCAAAGCCGGGCCCATAATGAAAATGAAAATGAAATGTAATTTCACAATTTCTAGCAATGAAGTCGCTAATTTGAAATGTAAATTGCCGTGCTAAGCAGTCGGAAATAAAAAGGCAGAGAGCACAAGTGCTCGCCTCGCCCACAGTTGGGTGAGGGTGTGGGGCGTGGCTCATCTACACACATTTATTAATACGCGCATTTTTCACACCGGATTTGCATGTGGCCAGGACTAGTCCGGAAGCCAAGCGACTTCATTTTGAGTTTTAAGTGTCGCCCACACAAAAATATGCAGCACTTGCGTGAAATATGCGACCGGGCTAAAGTAGCTGGCGCTATGCAAAATTATGCTAATGCCGCTGCCACAGCGCCCAGGTGGGCGTGGTGCCAGTTGCAGAGCCACCTGCGTTTTATGCAACGAAATTTGCCAAATGTCAACCGGGGTTTGTGGGAAGGGCAGGTCGAAGGTTTGGTGGCTGTTGACTTTCGTTCGCATGCAGCTGACAGCTCGACAGTTGGCAGTGCCAAAAGTCACAAAGCTGGGCGCAAACAGTGTGGCTCCACAAGCAAAATATATAAAAACAAATAAGTGCCTTAGAACTTAAAACAAACGCTTTTGCACTTTAAAGCCAAAGCCGAATGACGCCTCCTGCTCTCTCTGTCGCTGGCTGGCGGGCTGGCAAGCGATCCACGGCAGCTTAGCGTTTACCTACACACTCATAAAATGCGCATTAAAACATACAGCGCTGGCCGGGTAAAATCCAAAAGGATTTAGTTGCGCCACAGGAGGTGGTTACTTCACGTCTATTGCGCCATCTTTGCATACACACACACACACACACACACACACACACACAGAGAGACACACATACAGTGGCACACATTGAGCGACAGCCAACCGAGCAACCTCTGCGCCCCAGCTGGTAACATGAATGGTTTTTTCATCCATCAAACATGGCGTCAAACGTCACAAGGCTTGGGAGCACAAAAAGGCAAGCCAGAATTCCCAACCCCAAAGCTCTATTGTCGTCTAATACCACAGCTCCGGCCCCGGCCCCGTCCCTAGTCTCAGCCTCAGCCTCAGCCCCAATACCAGACCCAGACCCAGAGCCAGAGCCAGCTTCAGTGCCCCGCACAACCGACATACCCCACCAGAGTCATGCATCACTTCCGCAGCCGCTGTTGGTGGGTGCGGCTGCCACCACGCCGTGGGCTACATAATCTTTCGAGCTTTATGTGCTGATGACTTGCTGAGCCTGAGCTGGCGATGCCATTGCTGTTGCTTTTGTTGTTGTTGTTGCTGTTGAGGTCGGAGCTGTGTGGGCTGTTGGGGTTTACTGCGTGTTTGGTTGTTCCGAAATGTGCTGAGTCGGTTTTTGTGCTTGGTCGGATTTTCTACACTTTTGTTGGCATCACCCAGAGTGCTGTTCTTGCCCATGTTGTTGTTGGCTCAGCATGTTGCTGGCTTCTAAATACATGGACACACACATACACTAACATAAGCATAGACATTCATATAATGCTTGTAATATTTGCGCTTAGCCTTTACAGGATAAGCGGGCCTCTGCCCGGCATCAGCTAGCAAGCAGCAAACTGAAGGCAGCAGGCAGCAAGGCATCAAGGCAGCTGGCAGACGATAGGCAGCGCGAATGCCCCAAGTGTCCTTGGGGCTGCGCTTTCACATTTCAGTCGAGTTCAAAATGTTTATTTTGTTGTCCTTAGGTTAGTCGCCCGCTCATTTTGTGTTCCTAACGCTTGTTTGCTGTATCTTGCCCAAGTGTATGTATGCTAGTACATAAATGTATATACAGATGGATATGTACGTATGTGCGTGGGTGTGGGTGTGAGTGTGGATTGCTTTTTTACAGCGTTTTTGTGTATGTTATTTGATTTGAACTGTTTGCATTCAGTACTGTTTACATATCTCAGGAATATCTAGCCCGTGCCTTCGGTAAATATCCTTGATCCATTTGCAAACAACAGCAACAGACTTTCGAGCTACCGAAGCTTTAACAAACGATATATAAAGGCACAGCTGTATTGGAAATATGTAAAATACATATTAAGAGATTAGCAAACAGATTAAACGAAAATAGAAGTATTTATGATTTTTAGATCTCCAATGCAATGTATATGCAAAACGACATTCCTCTCAGGGAAGAGTATCCTAAATAAAAAGAGTTTACGGCGCGAAATACAAAAGATTACGCTGACGATGATGGAAAAAGCCTTTAAGATGGGTTCAAAACGAACACGAGAAATTTACTGAGCTGAACAACAAATCGGCATCCAGCGAAAGTCGCACAGGCCTTAAAATCTTATAAATTGAATACAAACCCAGATCCGTGGCAGTCACATGCTGAGCGGGCACACATTCATGGGACAGGAGACAGGAGGCAGGCGCAGCTCGGCTGACGTTGGTGCTGATGTGACTATTCGATGCCCGACTCCCCCGCACAGACGCCCCTGGAATGGGACAGTCCCAAGGAAGTGTTGTATTTGTAGTGTGCAAAACTATTTGTCTTTGCCCGCTGTGCGAAGCTGTGCGCAAATTTTCGCAATTCCGTAATGGTTATTGGAAACGCAGTCAGCCAGCCAACTGGCAGCAAATATTGACGCTGCCTGTATCCAAGTGCAAATCCTTTAATGGCGTTAAACGTTCCCATACAGGGATTTCCGCTTTAGCTGCCGCAGCCGAGCTCCAGGCATTGTTTTGCCAAACCACACGAAACTCCCCAACAGTGGCGTCCTCTTTATGTATATTGTCAACGATAAACTTTTATTATGCCTTAAGGTGAATGATTTTGTTTATTTTTTAGGCTTGTTGCTGTTGCTGTCGAATAACAACAAGGATACTCCACCATGGCCACCACGGCCGCTACGTCCTTGTGCTGGTCAGCAACGTACGCATAATTCTGCGTTCCTTTCGGTCGCCACGCGTTGCGCCCCACGGCGTTTGGCATCCTTTAGTGATTCGGTTGGGGATGTCACTGGCGAAAAATCGCAACAATTTGTAATGCCAAGTATTTTATTTATTCTGCGATTTCAGGCATTGTGTTTTTATTTTATTTATTTTTTGCAGCATTAATAAATACATATATGAAATGTATGAAATCACTGGCTGACACGAACACACAGACACTCATTAATAATAATATTGTATGTATATGTGCTTATATTAATGTATATATTTATATGTATAAGGCTTACATTTTTTAATGATTATAAAAAAATGCATATAGCAGGATAGAAACCCTACTAAAATGAAGCACATTGATACAAATAAATCCAAGGTCTTGGCTGATGTAATATTTGACCCCCTCTGTAAAGCAAAATATAGGAACTAAAATATATAATTATCAAATATATAAAACTAATCTATTTATGACTTGTTAATGAAGCAACAGCCAGTATTTAGTATTTATTATCAGTTTACAAACGCAAGTTTGATAAGAGAACAAAAGGTTATGTAAGTTATTTATCTAATACATATGTATGTACATATATACAATTCGTAGTTGTGGTAAAGCCTCTTTTAATAATATTTATGTACATATTTACAAATTAAAGAATCTCCTCATTTGCTTTACTTTTCCACATCGGTAAACTTGAAACAAAAATCGATGGCTGGTTCCATAAGGAACAGTGATTTGTACGGCTTCGATGCATCGTAGTTGAACTCCACATAGAAGTTGCGAATGAGTTTGGCCAGTGTTGTCTCCATTTGTAGATCGACGATCCGCTTGCCAATGCACTGGCGTGGCCCAAAGCCAAATGGCAGGTACGTAAAGGGAGTGACCTGGATCTTCTTGTTGGTTTTAGGATCACGTAACCAGCGCTCTGGCAGATACTCGTTGGCACGCTCGAAATACGCCTCATCCTTGAGCAGAGCATTGGCAGCGACCAGAATCTGAGTACCTTTCGGTATATGATAGCCCGAGAGGGTGACGTCCGCAATGCACTGACGGAAGGAGCCCAATCCATTGGGATAGTAGCGTAAGGCCTCTTTGATGACAGCCCGCAGATACGGCATATCCTTCATATTATCCTCATCCAGTACAGTATCCTTGCTGGGCATAACACGAAATAGTTCCTCGCGCAACTTCTGCTGCTTCTCTGGATGTTTGCTCAAGCACAGCAAGAGAGCCGACAAGAACGTGGAGGTGCCATCGACACCCGCCATAAGCATGTCCAGACTCATAACAACTGCGATTTTCGGATCAATGCTCATCATTTTGTCCAACATGCTGAGTTGGCCGCTCTCGTCTCCTGCCTGGCGGCGACGCTCACTCTCCACGCGAGCCTCCTCTATCAACCGCTGTGCAATATCAACGCTCTCATTTTGAGCGCGCATTAGCTCGCGATATGTTGGCGTCGATACGAATTTCCATATGGAGGGCTGAATATCCAGCTTAAAAGAGAGCTGAAACATCTCCCGTGAATTTTTAAACAAGGTCAAGATGTCTTTGTTATCGCGCTGCTTGCGTATGATGCCCAGCTCGCGATTGAAGGCAATCAATGCAATCGATTCGAAGACCAATCGACTCATTTCCTCCTCAAAGTTGGCTGGCACTTCCAGAGTCTGTGGATCCCGTATCTCTTTGATACTATACCAAATACATATACATAAATTACGATTGATTATTATTTTAAACATTGTTTACTTACCGCTCAATGAACTCGTTGTTGATATTGCACAACGGCTGGTAGTACATCCTCAGACCCTTGGGCTGCATGAACACCGGATTCACAGCTGATCGGAACTTGCCCCAGTCCTCGTGTTGCCTGCGTGAAGATATTACTTGAACATTTGGGGATTTGATATGAACAAGATCGACTACTTACGCGGATATAAGGCCCTTCCTCTCCGCAAACACGTCCGGTCGTATGTGCTCGCGAAAGTAAACCAATGAATCGAAGCCCGAGCGATAGGGCCAAATGCCCTCATTGCGAAACACTGTCTCAATGTCTTTCGTATTGAAGGTGGCCACCCAATCCGCGCGTCCCAATGTGCCGGGTATTATGAAGATGTTGCCATAACGCTTACGCAAAACATTGGTAACATCCATAAACGAAGTATCGTAAAACTCTCCACCAGGCATAAAGCTGCGCATAAACCTCAATTTACCCGGCCTTGGCAACTCACTGAAGGGACGCACCTGTGCAGCAGCGGCATCATCGGAGGGCTGTAAGTGAAATTCCATTCGTTTAATTCCAAGCAATTGTGCATGCATCACTATCAATTGCAGCTCACATTTACTGCTGTCGCCGTTTGCACTGATCTGGCGCCGACCAGCGCAATTTGTCGCGCTACGAGCGGTACTTTGATAAAGGCCATTTGAATATGTTATCTATCAACTGTTATCAAATGCGACTATTTCTAACCGACGCGCAGCTCAGACTAAAATTTATTTAGTGTTTCCTTCAGCTTTATAGGCGATCGCAGTCAAATGAGTAAAGAGCATGACGAAACGAAGTGCTAGATCAACAAATAACTGTAAGGCGTCGTTGCTTACTCTCTAACTCTCTGTCTCTCTCTCTCTCTCCTTCTCTCTCTCTCTCCCTCTCTCTGTCCCTCTCTCTCTCTCGCGCTCTCTCTCTCACTCCCTCTCTCTATCTAACTCTCTGTGTGTGTTACTCTCTCATTCTCTTGCTTATCAGCGAGTTTGTATATAAAGCTCGTACTCGTCATGTATAACTTACGCTAGGTAAATAGAACAATTGGTCTCAGTCATTGGCAAAGCAAAAACAAAATCTGCCTGCTCAGAATGATATAAAAATGCTATGTTTACATGACTCAGTATATTTGATCCGTTTTTTAACTTACTTACATATATAGTAGATCAAAATACATACAAACGTGATGGCACTTGTTTGTGATTATATGTATTAAAAACCGTTTGGTTGACAGGGAAAGCTTTGTACGCTGAATGATCGCTGATGAAAAGTCAAGAGAGGCACTTGAATATAATATAAAATATACTATAATTCTACTAAGTAAGTTTTGTTAATCAACTACTAATTGTGATTATTACCCGGCAAACATATTCATAGAGAGATTTCCGCTGCGGTTTAGCCAGACCACACGAAACTCCCTTCTTATGTGCCTATTATGCCTTAAGGTGAATGCTTTTGTTTACCTTTAGGCCATTGCTTTTGGCCATGGCCGTTGTGCTGGTCCGCAACGTAAGCACAATTCTCCGTTGCTTTCGATCGCGACAGGTATCCGCTTAAGATATGCAATTGATAGACAGATATCAAGGGCAAGAAATCTTAATATATCTCATATTTTATTAATTTTTTTGCTAGTATTTATAAATGCTTCCAAGTATCACCCGATTAGCTCAACAGGTTGGGGGGCTATTGGGGGGAGCATGAAGTGTTCACTTCATAAATCAATTTAGCCTCACACAGTCAAGAAATTGGGTGTTGCAGTCGCTTCATAAATGCATCAGCGGCGCCAATCGCAGCATAATGAACAGACGCGTCGGGTAATTTGTCTATTATGTAGCATTGTTTAGCGGCCGAGGCTCCAGCTGCCGGAGCCTATTCACACTTGTGGGCGTGCGCCGCCGAACCGGAGTTGGGGTCACAGTGGCAGCCACAGTCGCTGCACAAATGCATACAATGCCACACATGTCGCGCTTAATTAACCCCAAACAATTTCAGCTGTTTGGCTGCCTGACACCAATGCACACACTCGCACAAACACTCACACACATACTAACACACACGCACATGAGTCCAGTACGTAATATACTGTTTATGCGATGAAATTCATATTAAATTATATAAATTAAATATAATAAAATCAGCATTTTTGTTTACAAATATATATTTAATTCATTTTTAATATTCAGCTAAAAATGATTAAGAAGAATAAATTCATGTAGAGCATATCATTTATTGTTAATGGCATAAGCACATGGGTTAGTGTATTAAATTTAAATTTGAAGGCACGAGCTAGGCAGTACGCATAATTCCGATGCACGTTTCAACGGCAGCGCTGAGGGTTGAGCTGACGGCTTGTGTGTGTGTGTGTATGTGTGTGTGGTGGGGTTGCAGCTAGGGAGCACAGTGACCCAAATTAATCTTATTCATTGGCGGCAGCAAGTGTGTGTCAGCAGCAATCCAGAGCTCGGCTGACAGCCTAGCATCCAAAAACCTTGACTTGTCTATGACCAGGCGGCGCGTCGACAAAGTGGCAAAAGTTTTGTAGCTGCTGTATGAAGAGGGAGCGAGCCTCGTTCGTCGACAGCCGACACGAGGCGTGAAAAATAAAAGATTTGATTACATTTTCTATATTAGGAAGCAACATTGCAATAAGCTGATTCCCTATTCATACAGTTAACTCTTCACTCATATAAATACCTGCGAAAAAAAGAAAACACGAAACACTGCTTAAAGCCAACAAATAAAATTCATTTCTTTAGAGCCCACAGTCGTGAAAAGGAAATATCACAGGACCTAATAATGAATCATAAAACGTAGCTAACACATAATTATGGTGATTATCCAACGCCAAAGTGGGAAAGTGGGGCAAAGCTGGCTAAGAAACAGACACGCCGAGTAAATGGCGACTAAGTGGCCCGCCCGCCTGCACTAATTGTAAGTAACACGTTCACGTTTACAACTTTAAGGGAATTTCCCTCGGAGTACAAGAGACTGGCATGCAGGCAGCACCAGCACCAGCACCAACAGCAGCAGCAGCAGCGAAGCAGGCAGTCAGGCAGTCAGGCATCCAGTCAACCGGCTAGACCATGCCAGACGAGACACACAGCCATTCCAGCTTAGACATTAAAGTTTGGCCAGCCAGCTCGTTAAATAGACCAAATTCATTTGGCCAAAAGTTTAAAGTGTCGGCAGCGCGCGCGTTCGCCGACATTTATCAGTCATTAACACGGCCAACTACACAAAACAAAAACAGCTGGGCGGGGTTGGGGGGTGTTCTGGCGGGGTCTGGCCAAACAATTAAAGCTGTGTCTTGAATTTCCTAACAGGTCTTGGCAGCATTAAAAATCAATAAATTTAAAACATTGTATGACAATAGAAAAAGAAATCAGCAAGAACGCATGGCCCTGCCATAGATTCGATGCTAGAGAAAATTCTCTTCAGAGATGTTCATGTAGCGGCTGTTGTTGTTGTTACTGTTGTTGTTGTTGCTGAGACGTAGCACGAAATCGCCGAGCCAAACATCCTTTGTCAATACAAAATACGTACAACAAATCAAATAAAAGCACGCCAACAACAACATCAACATCAACAACAATGGCAACAACAATCCGAATGGCAACAAAGACAAAAGTCAAAAGTGCAAAAACAAAAGCAAAACGAACCGTTGCGCCCCCAAAATGCAAGCCGACTTCCAAGCGACACACAGGAGAACGAGAACGTGTCCAGGATCAGCGCATGCGCCAAATTGGCGAATCTCACAAAGCGGGGAAGCCCACTTGGCTCGGTTTGTCTGTGTACATGTGGAGTTGGCCTGGCATCGGGTGGGTGGAAGGGCGCATACATGGACATGTTGTTACAAACGCCGGATAAAATGGCGCTGTCTCGCTTTGGGGGCGCACCACCCATCCACACACACACACACAGGCACACACAAACACAGCGATATTTCTCCTCCATTTTGAGAAAATTTCCTGCTTCGAGCAGCAGTCGATGGCCATGTCTGGCCGAAGTGAGCAAATGATTTTTAACAAATTTCATTAACATCAGAGGTCCGTAATCATTCAAGCATCGCGTTTCGTAACTGGCCCAACAATACCTTTCCCGCTGGCCACTCTCATCCATTCGCTTCGCAGGACACTCGATGCATATTTACCTGCACTGCACCTGACGCGACAACCCATTTAGCTTTAATAAAAGCCACGTGAAAAGTGCCAATACAAAGAATTCTATAAATTCCTAGATAAACAAAAAACTAGCGTATTTCTAAGCAATCATTGGTCGGCTCATTCACGGACCTGTGATTAATTTTGTGCAAATGAGCTTTTGTTGGCAGTAAATCAGCAAAATGATCGACGAACAGCATCCAATGCAGATTGGCCTGTGTAAGTATTTTGCATTAACCGGAAATATTCTCGAGCGAATGCCGTCGGTGTTTTACAAATATTTTACTTTACCGACGGGTTTTTAAATACTATTATGAGCACAAAGTACATGAGCAAAATGTAAATATCAATTTGGTAGAATTATTAAATGAAATCATGTGCCACCTGCCAATTTACAACTCATTACACAGAAGTTTTATTTTTTACACAGGTTTTTATACCCCTTAGATTTCATATGCAGCTCATTATAGAAAAAGTTTGAGTTTCAGTAAAATTTAAATAACTATTTAAATCAATTTTTGAGTAAACATCAATCACATTAAATTGTTTTTGTGTCAACCCTTGCATTCATCTATTCCAAGTTTATATATCATAAAATATTTATGTGCGAAATATAAACAAACAATAAATAAACAATATATTTAGTAGAATGTGTAATATCTTAGATTTTCAAATATATTCAGTGAGCAAGATTTGAATTAAAGTTCACGAATATGTACAAATTTTGTTTGGTTTCCGAGCCCAAGCGGTCGGGGTCTAGATAACTTAGTAATATAACTGTTTGAGGCTCAAAAATCATCAGTATTGAATGTCATCGAGAAGATTGTAAAGAAAAATGCCATCAAATATTTAATGCAATCCAAAATTTGTTATTATCGTATAATTAAATAATATACTACCTTTTTACTATGTAGTATAGTAAAAAACTATAACTACAGCTCAATCTATAATTTAGGAAATCAATTAAGACAAGTTAAAAAAAAAAAAAAAAAAACATGTTAAATATTTGTTTAAAATAATGCTTATATATTTTTCACTCATTTCCTTAGGCGAGCCGTCATGGTCATACCATTGAAAATATATGCATAGATATAGTATATAGTTAAGATATAAATATACCTGATGGAATTCATATATACATATGTATATTTGTTTTGGTTTTGTCCAATAGTTTGGTGTACTTGTTGTTCGAGTTCGAACTGAGCGAAAACTAAGAACCACTTGCACAACTTGGCACTTGAGCTAAGTGTGCTTAAGTCAAGCTGGCAGCGAGCCAAATGCCAAAAATCTGGACACATTTTATAGTGAGCAAAACAAATGCCGACTTCTGTCAGAGATTAGGCCAAAACAAAGCATTTATGTTGTGTATCGTTGGCACAACAGCAGCAACAACAACAACAACAATAGCAACAACAATGCAAAACGGCGCCATAATTTCTTTGTCCGCCCAAATCCGATTAAATTAAACGCCAGTCGCCGGCAACAACTCGGCAGCAACTGACAAACGGCGGCAGCGGCTGCACACAGTATCCTGGCAAGGGTTTCCGCTCGCCCGCTGCTGCCGAAGACTGCCAACATATGCCGCCAGCAGCCGTAACCGACATAATATATCCAAACCCCTACCCCTGCCCCTGCCCCTGCCTCTGCCTCTGTGCCGTGCCCGTCTCAGCCCTTGACAGACATGGGGTGAGCTGTAGCGAGGCTGGCCCGGCTAGGGGTTGAATCTCTAGGTACTGATTCATTGCAGTGTCTCGTTTAGAAAGCGCACGCACTACTCGTAAATTCTATTATAATTTAGTTATAAGCAGCGCAAAACTCGCCCTGCATGGTGGGTGCTCGCAACCGCCCCCCTGATTTCTGCTGCACATTAGAATCTAATTAGTGTGGCGAAAGGGCAAAGCCAGCGCTATCAATGTCGCCTGCGCCTTTGCACTTGTCCGCGCAAATCCGCTGCTGCCAAGCGTTGACATGTCCAGCCAACATGCTGACATCCTGATAAGCCTTGCGGCAGCCAAAGGACACAGCACAAAATACACAGACAAAAGTCTAACAGGTGCGCCAGCTGAGCGGCTTAGCACTGCAGCAATTCAAAGTAGCTCACACTGAATGAGGTGTCCGAGGTTAAATGTATCAAGAAAGGGAAACGAAGCGACCTCTGAAAGCATGCGGCAGCAGTTGCTCGTGACAATTGATGTGAAATGCCAACCATATGTTTATGTTTATAGAAATAAGCCCATTCACTTAGTTATCCTTGTGCACGAATCTTTAGGCAAGCTGAACTGCTGGCTCAGAGTGAGATGAACTAGGGTTCTTCACTGCGTGATGTCCAAGCTGTAGGTGAGAGGCACTAAGACAGCTCAATTTATAAATGAGATTGATGGATTGATAAAGGATTATACTTTTGAATTCATATATAAATCTATTTTTGGCAGTCCCTTGAGCTAAATTGGAGCAGCTCTATCTCTAATCTTAGACTTTGAAATACTTATTTACTTATTAAATAAACATGAAATGCAATAGCCAACCCACTTGTCATCTGTCCAAGAAGTGGGCAGACGAGTGGTTTGATTTGAAGTGTCATTTGTGGCTGCATTTTAGTCTGCACATGACACGAATTGTATTTCTTACACGTGAGACCGCAATACAAATTGATAACGTAAATTACTTTAAAATGCTGCACATATTTCTAGCATAAATTTTGCATGCCACAGAAATTTTTGTGATAATTTAATGAAATTACGCACAGGCAAAATCATTTAAATACAAAATGTATGTAAATTCAGGCAGAGCTCGAAAGAGTATGTGTGTGTGTGTTTGTGTGTACTTGCACACATACTCGTACATATTAAGTTAATACAAAAAAAAAAAAGGAAAAAGAGAAAAGAGAAAAGAGAAAACCTATGGATAAGGGCAAAACAATAACAACTGAAAAAGCGCGTAACGAAACAAGATAAACGGCACTTACGCACACACCGTCACACACGCACACTAAGAGGCAAACAAATTACCGTACAATTTCAACAATTTGCCATAAATTGAGACAACAAGCAACAAAAAGCCAGCCAGCCAGCCAGCAGCAGTAGCACAAATGCCACAAATGTACAGTCATTTTTTGCCACCAACTCGAATAACCGCACTCGCACAAATACAACACGGCCCAACAGCACAATACGTATACGCAGCGTATTTTCCAGCATGTTTATATATATAAATATATGTATATGTGCGTGGAATTTGCAGTACGGCCAAACACAGGCAGCGAGAGGGAGGGGGACGAGTGCGTACGGTCACGTACATATTTCGCTACAAAAGTCATTTCAATAATTGCAAAACCACAAATTTACTACAACTCGAAATGGTTGGCAAATGGTCACAGTTACAGCTACAGCCACAGCTACAGTAACAGTCATACCGTATAGAGTGGGCAAAAGTGCAGGGAACCACAAATGCAAATCCCGTTTGGGACATAGTTTTTGCCACGAACCACTGAACCACTGGCCGCAGTTGTAAATTGTGAGGAGGGCACACGACCAGCCGCAATTTGCATGCCGACGTGAAAATAAAAATAACTGAAATGTTTCTCATTTGCATGTTTGGGCGCTGGATCCACGACACAACCGCAAAAACCAAAATAGTTCCAATGGACATCAAATGTCAACAACAACAGCAGCAGCAGCAACAGCTACAGCAGCACCAACATCAACAGCAGCAACATTTATCGGGAGCTGGACACACTCAGCACCCAGCCGCAACAACCAATGCAATGGGGCACAGTCAACTGCTGTTGCACGGAAATGAGCGCATGTTAACAACACCAGCAACAGCAGCAACAACAACAATAGCAACAGCAGCAGCAGCAGCATCGGCTGCAACAACAGCAACAACTGCGACCTGTCAGCCAGCAGGCAACAAGACAGCAGCAGGAGGAGCCACCAACTCCCACAATGACAAAATGGCGTCAGCTAGCCGAAATGTCAACGGAAGTTGTATCAACCACAGTAGCAGCATGTCCACCGCACACCAACACCAACAACAACAGCAACATCAAGCTCTGTCGTTGACAATGAGTAGACAGGGTCCCGGGCCGGGTCCGCCCATGCAGCTGAGCAACCGCATCACCTTGGGCGAGTGCAGTCTCAATGACTTGGATGGCTTTTCAGCAGCACCACCGGCGCCGCCGACATCATCAATCGCACCACACACACCACAAGCGCCTCAAATACTGCAGCAGCACACGGTGATGGGCATGACCATGCCCGGAGATGGGGGCATGGGCATGGGCATGGCCATTAGCATGGGTCCAGGACTCAACCAATGCACCTACTGCTGCCAGCCTATTTGTGATCGTTACATCATGCGCGTGGTGGACAACTCGTTTCACGAGGGCTGCCTCAAGTGCTCCGCCTGTTCGTTGCATCTGGTGCACTCGTGCTATGCGAGGGACGGCAAACTGTATTGCCGCATTGACTATGAAAGGTGGGCGTGGACGGCGGTTCAATATGGTTGTCCTGCAACTCAATGATACTCCTATATCCACAGACTCTACTTACGTAATCGTTGCCTTGGCTGCGGCCATAAAATCGCCGCCGATGAGCTTGTGATGCGCTCGCAGGAGAATATCTTCCATCTGAAGTGCTTCGCCTGCGTCGTTTGCGGTGCGGTGCTGAAGAAGGGCGAGCAGTATGTGGTCAAGCAGGGACAGCTATTTTGCCGCTTCGACTACGAGAAGGAGGTGGAGATGCTACAGGGCTATGGTGAGTCATTAAATGCATCATCCAGTTGCCACAGCTGTCTAATATCGTACGCTCCTAGATTATTATGGCGATGACCTGTTTCCACCTAAGATGGACGGACGTCGAGGCCCGAAGCGACCACGCACCATACTCAACACACAGCAGCGACGCGCCTTCAAGGCATCCTTTGAAGTGTCGCCCAAGCCGTGCCGCAAAGTCAGAGAGAATCTGGCCAAGGATACGGGCTTAAGTCTGCGAATAGTACAGGTACAGCGGATGCTTATCAATATCTGATTTAATTCATTCTATTCTAATTTGATATGTTTGCTTAGGTCTGGTTTCAAAATCAACGCGCCAAAGTTAAGAAAATACAGAAAAAGGCCAAGCAGGAGCCGCCCGCGAAGGGTGTCAACGACTCGCACTCGCAGGATTCGCAGGAGTCGCATGACAGCAGTCTGACAGCCAAAATCAAGGACGAAGCGCAAAGTGATAGCGAGTCGCAACAAGAGTCGCCATTCTCCACAACCTCGGACGGACTGACAAGGCTGCGCTGCAACATCAAGGACGAACAGGAGCAGGGCACTCTAAGCTGCATGGAGACCAACAAGGGTAAGTGCCAAAGAAGAAGCAAATAAAACAGAGTTCCAGTAAAGGTCAGCTAAACATATTCTGTGACAATCAATAGAGAACTGCAACAAGAACAGCGAACCGATACTGAACACCATACTTGGCCTGAGCTACGCCACCTTTCAGCAGCTGATGGGTCCCTTCACGCAGACGCCAATGATCAATCCGATTGATCGGCTCTACAGCATGCAGAGCTCCTATTTCCGGCCCGACGAGCTGGGTGCCTACGGTGAATGTGGTGGAGGCGGTGGCGGCGGAGGAGGCGGCGCCAAGGAGCCCATGGATCACTAATCTCGCCTGCAAATGAAAACGTTTTAAGCCAAAATCAAAATTAGTACTTGTAAAATAAACAAAATGTTAATGTGCCAGAAACTCGATTTAGATAGTGAGGCGAAGCCGTTCGCCAAATGCAGCAGCACGTGCAGCACCCTGCAGCCAGCATCCCCGGTCCATCTCGATGCAACCACCCAGCGCAAGGTTGCCAGATTTCGGGTTGCCCTGCAGGTGCAGCCTCGAAATTCGTTCCACTCAGTTGACAAGAACAAAGCGCTTAACACAACAGCAGCCACAGCCACCCCGAGCTGGGCATAGTGCCCAAAATGGGCGTAAAATACCGATTTGTCATGCATTGTTCGCCCGAGCCCTCGATGTGCGCCCGATGCGCCCGACCCTGTTGACAGCGCCGAGCTGTCAGTGTCGCTGTCGCTAGCTTAAAGCGACCCCCATCAGCAGGCAGCTCACCCGATGGCTGACATCGGGGGCGGCTCTGCTATCCGTGGCACGCAGAGGCCACAGTTATCTATTGGCATGCGAATTGGCTAGTGGGGCGGAGCCAGAGCGGCGCAGAGACCAACGAACAGTGCACTTAGGATCATTGATATTGAATGAAAACCAATTGCTTTGAAAAAAAGCTTTTATTTTTGTAAATGAATGAAACTTATAGATTATAGTTAGAGCATAGATAGTTCTTGAATTGTTACAAAGTTAAATTGAGTTCAGTTACTTAAAGAATAGTATGTTATACAAGATTAACCTACACAAGCCTTGCAGAATAATTATGCTAATGAATGGAGATCATGAAAAAAGGTTTATCTACTACAAACCTGATCGAGAACTCCTAGTCAGCGGTACACGTGTTTACACAGTCCAATGTCTGCCCCATTCTGTGCCCCACTCCACTCGCCCAGCATCCGCAATTTGTCACAATATGTGTCACATTAGCCACAGCAATTGTGCTTAAATGCGACGAGTCGTCGTCGTTTGCCCTTACTCGGTCGTCGCGTCGTCATTTGTGCCGCTAACCAGATTATACCCCAATTGCGACACCGCGGTCCGGAGCAGGGAGGCGCAGGCTGATGCTGCAAGAGTAGTTAAACAAAGGGAAAGGCCGCACCACCAACAACTCCAGCTCATGGACAGAGCATTAACCACCATTGAGTCTTCAGAGCAGCAATGCAGCACACACTCACGCACACACACACACATAGGTAATTTCTTTTACACGCTTTTAAAATGCACATCAGCGAGAAGTGAAACTTCTCTTCAGGCGAGCCCACATCGTTAATCAAATGCTGAAAGGAGCAGCGAGCGGCAAAACAAGTGCATGGACCACTGTGCTGTTGCAGAGAGCGAGAAAAGCGAATGGAAAAGGGACGCCAATGCAAATGACTGGCAAATGTGTCTTCGGCATTAAGTCCTTCTGCCCATGTCCTGTCACTGAACTCACTTTTATTCCACTATAAATAATCGAGTGGCATTTGCACATGCTGCGAAAGAGTTGACCGCGTCGTTTCGAGCATCTTGTCGCGCTTTTAAATGGACAAATTACGTAATTAATTACCGCCATATCGAGGAGCAACGAACGCATTTTAATGGTCACTCAGCCACTGTCTGGCCACAGAACAGAGTGAAAAGAGCATTGCATATGTAAATATCACAAAGAGGTAGACCGTGTAAACAGCTACGAGACAAGACCCCAAATCAACATTGAATAGATGAAATGCAAAATAAAATGCTTACATTAAATATATATTTAGTTTTATTTTTTACAAACATAAAATACAAATATATACAAATTTCATATGCATTGTGTGCGAACCTAGAGCCAAGTCGTTTAACTGCACATTATGCAAATCAAACTGCCACAAAGCACACTCAAAACATATAAAAAACGATGGCTCTTTGATTTTTATGGACAAGTCAACAAAGTAAAGGCTTTCAAAAGCCAATCAGCAATTGCAAATGGTTGACAAAAACTCCCTTTTCATACACTTTTATAGTCATAATACGCTTTTTGTTGAGCGCCTGCCCATGCTGTTATGGCTTTAATAAAATCAAAAGCCAATTGTGTATTGCCAATAAAAACAACAAAGTGGGAATGAGAGCGAGGGAGAGAGTAATGCACATAAAAGAGCATGGAAAACGTGTACGCATTTGTTGTACAAACAAATCACAGGCTGTCAAATGTCTGTTGCTTTATTATTATTTTTAGCTCGAGAATCGACTACGAAAATTGTGCGAAAATATATGAAAAATTATGAAAACTTATTGCAGCCTGGGAAAAATATGACAAGCTGGAAATTGACCAGCCATTGAGGCTGACCTAAGTGCTCATATCTTAAATAAATAAAGTTGAGAGCCAATACATGTTGCTTGATTGTTTTTGGTAGAGAGAAGTGGTAGTTACTCTAGATTGGAATTAGTTGTCGATGTAGATGCATGAATAAATATATCAGATTTTGATTTAAAATAAATCGAATATCAAAGTGAAATGAATAAGAAGAAATTATTTGCTTTGCCAGACTAAATACAAGCCTGAACTAGTAGAAATATATTATTTTATATTATATTGTCATATTATTTATTGTATATGTATATAAAAAAATGTATTAAAACTAATAGTGAATGCTCTATTCTAAAGAGCTATATCTATCGCATATATCAACTTGAATCTCAAATCGAAATATATGTCTTTATTTTCTTTATACATAAACTAATTATATTTGATCATATATGACAGATTGTCAGTTAGTCAGCTCTTTAAGGGCGAAACTTCTGCAGCAATTATTTACTTGATAGAGAAACATATTGCGTAAACTGTTCGCTTGAGCCCGGCTGCGTGACAAAGTTTAAAGTTTGCGCTCATAATTATGTTAATCGAAGTCCGTAACATGAACTGCGTCCGGTTGCTGAGTTGTCGCCGGGCCTACAGCTTTGCAGGCAGCAATCATAAGGCGCAGATGTCACCCGTCGATGTCGATGTCGATGGCCGGACGACAGGTTCTGGCTGCACAGTTTGCCGACGCAATCTAAATGCAAATGGTTGGCTCAAAGGACCGTTTCAGTGCCCAAAAGGAGCCACAAAAGCCATAACCAAGAATCTGGCGCATAATGCAGCCGGCAAACGGGGCGGTAAATGAGTGGCCCAACTCATTTGATGTGTGCGCGTGTGCGTGTGTGTGTGTGTGTGTGTAAGTGTACTCGCTTTAGTGTTTGTGGTGGCACATAAGTAAGTACAAAGGAGCATTTCGCCTGCGACGTCTGTTTCAGTTCCATTTCGACATTTGGCACAAAATTCATAAATGCTAATTTCAACACATTGTGCATACGTTACAAATATGAATATTTACCATAACTAGGCACGCACAGGCACATGCACAGCCAACACTTCGATTGCCTGCCTGCCTGGCTGCCTGCCCGCCTTCGAGGCTGGCAACAGCCGCAATGGCAGCCATAGACGCAGCCGTTGCCAGAATGCCAGGCACCCAATAGCCCCGCCTATCCCGCCTGCCTTGCCAGCTAGTCATCTTTATCGACAAAAGGTTTGCCATGGCTTTAGCTTTTAGCTAGGCTTGAGTTCGTTTCTGGTTTAATAAAAGCCTTTTGCAAAATGAAGCAATTGTGTGTGTGTGTGTGTGTGTGTGTGTGTGTGTGTGTATGCTTCAGCTTTCGAGCGCAGGCTGACGCTGGCTGGCTGGCCTCAAATGTATCTCGCAGCTACATTTGTAGCTCACTTGTCTGCCAACTGTGTGGGCTTGGCAAATATGCGTCAAATCACACAGACGCACTGTTTTTGAATACCAAATGGAGACTACAATGGAACACACACGCCCACTGAAACTAGTCAGTGCGTAGCAGGCATAGTCTATATTTGTCTACTTGATGCCTTAGATTGAGATTGCTTTTGCGCCTGGACGGTGTAATTGGTTGCAAGTGCCGAGCCACTTGTCTACCAACATGTTCTCTCTCTTTGCCTCTCTCTCCCTCACTTTGTCATAAATGAAAATTTTTCAAGCAGTGGCCGGGCAACATTATTAGTTTAAACTGGGCCTAATCGAAACAACTAATGAGTTTCCAATAGGCGTCAAAGTGGCCAATAAGTGCACTAATGAGAAAAAGCGTATCTTAAGCACTGCCATATGCCACAGCACCCACACCAGTAGCTGGCTAACAACACCCAGACCAATCCCGATCCCTTAGCTATGCCCGCTCCCCCAGTTGCCGGCAGATAATTTGAATTGCAAAATCTTTTGAAATTTGTGGCAACAACTTACACTCACGATTTGGCCGAGGGGGTGTCGAATCTGGCATCAGGCTGAAACCAGTTAACATGACAGACATCAAAGAGGCGTAGTTCACGAAAATGAAAGTATTTGTGGCCACAGTTCACTGCAGATTGACTTTTGCGCCTGCCCTGCCCTGGTTGGATCAGAGGCCAAATGCAAATGAGGCAACATCATGTTTCCAACGGGGGCGTAACGCCTATAAATATTTAAAGTAAAATGTTGCAGCACATTTCGAAATTTCCTATCCCGAAAAAAAAACGAAAAAGAAACTAAAAAACAAAAATACTAATTGCATTACATATTTGTGTGTATATGTGAGAGGAATGTTTTTCATTATGCTGCCAATAAAAGCAACAAATTTTGCACGCACATACATATGTACATATGTATATACGTGGCTGTATATGTATGCAAGCGAGCCAACTCGCGTGCATGTATTAAAAATATCTTGTAGATACTTTTGAACCAGAACCAACAGCAGCAGTAGCAGTAGCAGGAACAGCAGCAGCTGGCCCGCTGACTACGAGGAGCTTTAGTAGCTCCAAGCAGTAATAGAAATCGGCTTTAGTAGGACGATGAAATAAAAAATAAAAGAAAAAAAATAAGACGTTGGCTGTCCAACTGCTGTCGCCTTTCCCGCTGCCGTTGCCGTTGTTGGTGTTCTGCAAAAAATGTTTTTATTACATTTCGCGCTCGCGTATTTTGCGCTACTCACAAAATACTTGATGCCAACACAGCCGCAGCAACAAAGGCAGCGCTGAAAGCCAACTCAAAATAAATATCAAGCACTCGCAGCGGGTCGAAAGAGAGAGGTATAATTCCAGGCGCAGCTCAAGCCCCCGCAACCCTACTCCCCCACCCCCTGGCCATACTCCCATCGTCCTGCACTTGCTTCTGAGTCTTGGCAAGACGGCGCCGGCAGTCACACTCGCACTCAAAGCCGCGCGCATCAAAGCGTATTCACAAGTGGTCCTTTGCGCTTTACTGATTTCGCAAAGGCTAAAGGATATTTAGCAAGTCCTTCTTGCATGTTGTTTTCTTCTTTTTTTTCTGTGTCTCCTTCGCCTTCTTCTGCAGATACTGCGCTGCCACTAAAGGAGTTGTCTTGGAAACTTTTCTGCGAGCTACTCAAGTCGAGCTGCTCAAGTTATTGTTGTGCCCAACAGCGCGTCGGGCGAAAAGAAAAACCCCATCAAAATCTACGCGGAAAAATTAAAAATAGGAAATTGAGAAGCGAGCAGAAAAAAAATGGAATTAAACGAAACCAGATACTTGGAAATGCCTGCCTCGGCTTGTCTTTGAGTAGCTGGCAAAGCGTCTGAGCTCACAGCTAATAAAATGCCAATTTTGTATGCGTAAGATGTCGAAGGAATGGAAGTACAAAGCTAAGTTTATTGTTTATTGATCATACCATATGCATGTAAAACAATAAGCAAAGAATTTGAAGACATTGGACTCTATAGAAGCAAATGAGAGTGGGTGACTGTTTTAAATTACTCTGATTGAGTTTGCTACTTTGAGCTTGATTCATTCAGTTTCTATTATTTATTCCATTTCCTATAATATATTTGCGAAAATCTAACTCCTTTACAGTTTGTTGCTTTTCTGCAGCTTTACTTTACAGTCTGTTACCATACAGTCTGCTCCTTTAGAGTCCGGTCTCTTATAGTCTGCTCGTTTACTGTCCGATCAGATGCAGTCTACTCCAAGGTTCGTCCATTCAAGAAATGCAATCCGGTATTGCAATCAAGCGTAAAGAAAACAATGTTCTGTTGGCAAACTGTCGTGGAATCTCTAAAAAAAATGATAAGAAAACAATAGGTACGCATTTAATAAAATCTTTGCCGTGCGCTTACTCTCTCGCTCTCCCGGTCTCCCACTCTCTCCCTATCCCACTCTCGCGATATCAGCATGAGTTTGTGCGTTTTTTATGCATGCAGATTATGTTTTCATTAAATTATGGTAGCTATGGTTACTTTTATACAATCCAAAGCTACTTCAAACGCGAAAGCGCACGAGCCCCATCGCCCAGCTCAGTCGCCCCTCCCCTTCCCCTTGCCCCCCCACAGAGTACCCACTCCAAAGCGGAGCACAACAAAAAAAATAAATAACGCAAAGGAAAAGAATGCGCATAATAGAAAGTAATGTGTATTTGGCTGTGGGGCAAGCGACGTTACTGTGAGGGGGTGTGACGGTGGGGCGCAGCTAAAGCTATACGCTGCATAGCTACTGCAAGAGTAGTCAAAGAAAATTGTAGTTTATTTTTATTGCATTTATTGTACGCTCGACTAGCTAGCAGTCATACATGCATGTACAGCCGCGGACATGCGTGCATTTGCATGCAGCGTGACATGTGCGAGTGAGTAAAAGCGGAAACGGAAGCGCGCCATATTTTTGGCTCTAAATTTACACGTATGCGTTAGTGTGAGTGCGTGTGTGTGTGTGTGTGTGTAGTTTCCATTGTTGCTTCCATTGCTATTGCTCTTGTTGTCTTTGTTGTTGCTGTCGTTGTTGTTGTTGTGCTTTAGTAAGGCACGTACATTTATTACTTTTTGCACTCACACACATCGGAGACGCCGGCACATGCATGCAAAACGGTTTTCATTTTTTATTGCGAGAATGTAACGTGCCGCATGCGAATTACTTGCTTCTCTAGCCCCAATCTGTGGCACTGCCACTGGCTCTGCCTCCAGCCTCCAGCCCCCAGCCCCCAGCCAGCGATGCTGTTTGGTGCTCTGGCTTTTCGGCCTTTCGCCACGTTTAATGCTAACTTTTCTTCTTTTATTTTTATTTTTTCCTCTGCTGCGCAGAAAATATGAAAAATATTCGTAATAGAGTTGTTTGAAATGTACAATAAGCTTTCAAGTGGCTTCGGCGACTGCCAAGTGGCAGATGGCAGCCCTACCCAAAAACCCATATGCAAAATGGGAGCGCCGGCAGCAATGAGCGCTGCTTAACTGCAGCATCTTTTCATTGTTAACGATCTGATAGCACCAAAATGACCTGAGATAGGATACCCATTGAAACGTAATGATAGCTAATGAATGCGTGTGCAATAAGTAATCAAATAAATGAATAATGAATTGAGATGAGCATTTACAAAATATATAGCATACTTTTTAGGGCCAAAGAATCTGAATGAGAATTAGATATTCTATGATTGGGATTTTATATAAAACAGGACCATATTCACTTGACACTTTCCATGGAATAGCTCACTTGCTATCACAGTAAGCGTGTCAGTCAGTCCATCATAATCACATCGTTATCGTTCTTGCCATTCTGCATTTACATATCAAGAATTTAACTGTCTGACGATGCGAGTGCCTGATATATTGTATATGCAGTGCATGCAGCCATGGCAGAAGGTACTCAGGCTGCCACAGGGGTGGCACATGCGAAATTTTAATAATTTGTGCATCTTCCAACACTTTGAATAAAAATTGTTGCTTTGATGCTGGCAGCAGCAGTGGCAGAGCGGCGTAACTAACAATAAAACTTTTTAGTGTGAAGCGCCAAAAGAGACGACAAAAAATATGGACACATATGAAGTCATAAAGTCATATTAACACGTACGAGTGCGCACAGGATATTAATGTGCAGCACACACATACAAACACACACACACACACACACAGAGACAGAGAAGTACTGGCACACAGTTTTTATGCGCCAAGTTGGCTGACTTCAATGTTAATATAATTTCAAATATTGCGGTTAATTTTTCGTACGTGCGTTGCGGGCAACGGAAATGAGTTGCAAAATTGTTGGCTCAACAATAACTAGCCAGCATTGCAGCATTTATATAATAAATATATGTGATGCAAATATGTGAAATGCATTCCCAGCTGAGCTGCAAAAAACTAATTTCGGGCATCGCCTCAAACCCACTTTGAAAAGTAGGCACAAACTTTATGAATTTCGCTAGCAGCAACTGCCAAATGGCAACCGCAGCGCAGAAATTGCAATAAACAAAACGGTTATTGTTGCTGCTCTTATTCTTCCTCGTTTTACTCGCTTTTTTCTTTTTTGGTTTGTTTGGTTGAGGGTTGGAGCCGCAGCACACAGACTGGCCAATACAAAGCCACTTGACTCATCCTTCGCGTTGGGGCCCTTCAATGATTTTGGTCAATTGGATGACACCGAGACGCACTGACAAGTGTGCAAGCACACACACATTCGCACACACCCACCCACACACACACACATAGGGGCATCCACATGGTCCTAACCACAACCGAACTGTTCCGGCTGCAGCACCGCGGGGCTACTGATGGGACATGGATGTCGTTGCCGATGTCGATGTCGATGCTGCCAGCATCGGCCGATGCCAATCGCCATGGTAATAAATTGCAGAGCGTCCAACGTCCGCTCACCAGCGGCATCCAACTCGAGTTGAAATTGGTCAAAAGTTTAACATATTTGCGTGTGTGCGGAGAGGGCTTTACGGTTTGAATTGCTGCATGCTGGACGCACCCAGGGAGAAGAGGGCTCAAGGGGCACATGCGACTCCGGCTACTGATGTTGGCCTTTTTGGCGCATTTTTTGGGTAAATAAACGAGCGGCTGCACAGTCGAGTGCCAGCCGCGGGCACATCCTGCCTGCCTGCCTGTTGGTTTGCTCTCATGGGCACCGTTTATGAGTTTCGCTTTGTCGAGAGCCGTTGCCCCACCGCCAATAGCTGTTATTGCAATTGCAAAATGTTAATGCACATATGAAAGATAAACTGAAAATATGGATACAAATAAATATACATATATTTTAAAAAATAATAGATTCAATGTTTTACCAGAGCAAACTTAAAACAACCAAAATTCAACAAGCTTTAAATAATAAATATATGTATAGAAATATAACAATTAACAACTGTTGTTCGCACAATACTATTAAATATTTATATGTATATATATTTACTGCTATTTAATATTATTCACATTCAACTTTTCACTTCATCTATATATTTGCACTAAGTTATTAGCTAATAGCCTATACACTAATGCCTGGGCTATAACTAAATTCCGTTATGACTGCGCCCCTATTTCGCAAGGAACGTTTTACATTAAGGCCTCAAGGCAACGGCAGCGCCTATCAACTAAATATATATTCGAACATGGTATCAAGTAGAGTATTCGGTATTCGACTACAGAATTTAACGACTAACTAACTATATGCTATAAAGGCCACACACAACCGTGGTAAAGCATTGGGACAGCTTATAAGCTGATTTGGTATAGTTAACATGACTAGCATTTTTCACTGAATAGATTTGGATATGATATATGTATGCATATACATATACATATATTAGTATTATTTTGCTTTTACTGAATGGCACAGACAGCGGAGGCGCCCGTATATTGATTATTCAGACGACGACGCATGCCCTCCAAGTAAATGTCGCGACTAAACAGGCCAGCAGCAAGGGGTATACTAAAAGAAAGAAGAGATATTTGAGTTGTTGTTGCTTCCAACTATTTGGCAGCCACTCACGCATCGGTGCCAGCTCGGATGAGTGTGCGAAACAAAGCCCACACTGGCTTGTGATCAGATGTAGTTATAGACGGCACAGAATCGTACAGCAAACATTGGACGTAAGGCTGCGTAGGCGTGGATACACCCGGCACAGTGCTCTGTCGGCGTATGACTAATCCCTGCACCTGACGGTATTTGTAGAGAATGCGATCCGTATAAGCAGGCGCACGCTGCTTAGAAGACGTATCAAAATTCTGACTTCCAGGATCATACTGAAAAGGAGCACACACAATTATACACTAAAGTCAGCAGACTTCTCGCTTCCAAAACTCACCTTATATGTGGGCGGAAATGTAATATTTGCCTCCATGAAGCCACGGAAGGCAGCGCCATCGGCCAGCACCGACGAGAGCTGATCCGTGTGCATGTAACCATGTGGCAAATGCGAGGGTAGCGGAAATTTCGTATTCTGTATCCACTCGAGTAGCTTCTCGCGTGGCTCGCCCAGCCGAAAGTTAAGGTCGCCACACCAGAATACATTGTCGAAGTTCTGCGTAACATCCTTGTTCTTATGACGCATGTTTGGCAGATTTTTGGGCAGATCCAATGCATTTATAATGCGCTTGACATCGGACACACGCTCCTTCACCTTCTGCTGGTGTGCAGTTAAATGTGATGTCACGAATAGCATCGATGTGCCGAACAGACAAAACGAGATGGCCACAGCGCCCTTGGTCCGAAATGCCGAACCCGTGCGCACCGACATCGAAGCATCCTCTGGCGCCGAACAGTACCAAATGAGATCACGCCGCATGTAGACAGCCAGATGAAGAGTGCCGAGTGTGGTTGAATGGAAAAGCACGTGCGACGGACCCAATGTCTCCTGCAGCGTCACTTCCCATTCAAAGCGATCCGGCGTGGACTCCTGAGTGCCCATAACAACCAGGTCGGGCACATGTTCCACATTCGAAGGTAACACAAAATCGTTCATTTGTCTAGAAAATCGATAATTATTATTATGGAAATATAGCTGATTGGGATTTCTACTCACTTGGGTGGACTGTGGCCATTCATATTCCAGGTGCCAACGAATATGGTGACCTCTTTTTGAGGGAGCACGCGACTCAGTTCGCTTGGTCCCAACAGCGAGGATGAGCCCAGTCGTCCGTCCAGATAGCTACGCTCCCGTGCCTTGTCCGCCGGTATGAGATTCAATGCCTGTGCCGCCATCAATGCTTGGCGAGCCAAATTGGAGCCAGATCCTTGGCGACGCAGCGTCATGTTCTCTTGCGACATGAAACGCATACCGGGCATCTCATGGATGCCCGCATCGAGCGTATCCGGCTGAGTGGCAATGTTCGGCGAGGACATGTGCTGCGGTGTTGTGGCACGCTTCAATGTTTCAGCACTCTCCTCTGGATGCAGAGGGGGCAGCTCCTGGCCAGGTGGAAAAAGCTTGAGGCGCAGCCGTGAACGGCACGCAGATACAGCGATGGGTCGAATGGGTGCCCGATTTACTTTATCGCTCTTGTTGGACGAACTAGATGGAGAGTAGTGCAAATGCTGGTGCGTAGAGCCGGTGGCGCTTGCACCACTTTGCTCAAAGAAACTTTTGCTGGCCACTGGAGATTCGGGTGCACTAGCGCATTCGCTCGACGGACGCGGGCGCTGATACGAAGCAGCTCCTTCGCTTGAATGTGAATTCATCGAACCCGAATTATCCATCATGCTCCAGCTGAGTGACAAATTGTCGCGCCTAAGCACGTTGCTTGTCGTTGCATTAACCACGGCATCGGGTATTGAATTATAGCGCACAGAAACCGGTGGCGTCATGGGCTTCTTCTCAGCCTTGCAGCACAGGCTGAACTGATGGCTGAACCGATTGTGATTGGGCGAACGCTTCTTAGGCGATTTGCGACGCATTACGACGTCAGCGCCACCATCGCTTTGAGAGCCCGTATCGCTGTAGCGATGTGTGTGAGATTTGCTCTTGGACGTTGGATTGCCGCGTCTATGGAAGCTTATTAGTCCACTGTGCGATTTGTCCAGCATCTGCGTGGCATTGCAATTGGCAGCGTTGGCTGGCAACGTTTGGCTCTTGTGATTGTTGCTCGACTCCGCCGAGCATTTGGCAAAGCTGACATCGTATTGTCCACAAGCAGACGTTGGCCGGCGCTGAGATTTCGGTGAATCAGGTGTTACAGGATGTGGCTCCACCTTGCTGGGCCGCTTGCTCAGCAGTCCAAATAATGTGCTGCCAGTCTTTTGTGCGCTGCGTGGACTGCCAGTAATGCGCTCCTCAATGCCAGCTCCACTTTGCTGCATGATGTACAATTATATGGATGCAGCGAAGTAAATAAGTTTATATTCGAGTTGTGTTTGTTGGGGATCCTAAGTGTTAGCTGCTCATGCAAGTCTTTGCAGGTGTAATACTGTGCTTCATCAGCTATTATCACATGTTTTCAATTGTGCTTCGATAGTGTTTACATTTAGCGCTTTCAAATTAGCCTCTTGTGCGTGTAAAATGTGTCGAAAATCTGACTACAATTTGTATAGGCTGCACTCCATATGTGATGTTTCGCTGCTGCTATGCTCAGCCCATGGTGAGCAACGAATTGTGCTGTGCCTTTGCCTACAAATATGTTGAGAATTTTATAATTACTTTTCTTTTTATAGCTACCCATGCACGCAACTCACCTGTGATTTAGACTTCTGTGACTTCTCCTGGTCATAAAAAACCACAATTTGCAGGAACAGCTATGTGGGCGAAAAAGAAAAACAAAAAATCAATATGTGTATATAAAGTGTAAGCACATGTAATAAAAAAGCTGTCGCGGAGCGAAACACTTAAATCCACCCTGCCCGCTGCTTTGGCGTTGCCCAGAGCAATGCTGGCGGCGCCAACAGACGTGGGCAAGGGCTGCTGAAAGGGGGCGCAAATACCATACAAAAGGGGGTGGTGAAACAAAAAGAACTATATAACGACGACGTAACGAAATTGGCATCTGCAAAGCATGCTGCGATGTTGCGGCTGTGACGTCCGCCCACGCACGATGAAAGCGCAAATAAAAAATAAATAATAAAAAAAAGACGGCTAGCGACATCACTTGATTTGTGCGCCGGTGCGCTCTTATGCTGGGATTTATAATTAGCAGCCTATTGTTGCCGCCAAACGAACGCGCAGTGTCTTTGCCTTGAACGCCTATGAGGCGAGGCGTCTAGCGAAGTCTCGGCCAACGGCAATAGAAAACAACAACAATGACAGCAACAGCAGAAGCACACACTTTTTGTCACAACTTGTTTCAAGTTCAGGTTCAGGCACTCTGCAGCATTGAATCTTTATTTCACGACCTTGTACCTTTTAGCACATTGTATGCCTGTTCGGTGCCCGCAATCACTGAAGCAAAATAAATATTGTTTATTTGCTTAAGTTACTCGATACTCTGACAGTCGGTTACTCGATTCCTCGATTACAATTACTCTAGATTAATCATTTTCTATCGTCTATCGTGAGAGCATACTTAACATTGCCGTAACATAAATATGTTAATTTCCTTCAAACTGTTTAAATTCTGTTTCAAAGTTAGATTAAAAATGCGAAAGACTTTACTTAAAAATCCGCTCTCCTTGATATATTAATGAAATTAATTTTTTTTTGTTTAAGATACAATCAGTACAGGCAGATTGTGACACATTTTCATTTATAATTTCAAACAATTTAAAGAGTAAACAAATCGAACAGCTGACTGCGAGCTGAGCACATTTATTTCTCTGAAAGCATACGGCCACACTTGTCACTCTGACAAGAATATATCGATATGATATAACATGCGATATATCACGTATCGCTAGAATAAAAGCGCATCCAGCACCAGGAAGACCTGCATTCGTATTTTGCACTTTCGGCGGGTTGAACCTCAGACAATTTCGCCATGGCTGCTCAGACAATACTTTTTGATTTTACACTGGATGCTGGAAAAACAGCGACTTCAATACAACGCCAAGAAGTGGCCCGTATTGTTCGCAACGAGCTAGAACATGTGTTCACCCAATTGGAACTTGCCTATTCTATGGAATCCATGGATAATGGATACTTTTCGGTGTTGCACGAGAATAAGGAGACGATTATAACGTGCCGCATCTTCCAACAGGGTTTGTTAACCATCAATGTGGAGTATTACTTGGCTGCCGGAAAGGAACCAATCTTATCCTTAGATGTATGTATGTATAAAATACGCACTGTAGTTTTTATAAACCCAATTTTTGTTCACACACATATTTATATACATACATATGTATTTTTTTGGCGCATACACGTGTGAAAATAAATCACAGACACAGGCGTACAGAAAGACTACGACTAGCTGTGAAATGTTTTGTGTGTGTGTGTGTGTATGTATATGAGAGGAACGGAAAAGGGCCCACAGCGGCAACGGGAAGTGAAATTGATTTTTCGTAACTGTATGTGTGCGTGTGTGTGTGTTAGGCCCCTTGGCGGGGGTGTGTCTCATGCACTTGACCGTTTTTATACCCTGAGCCTAGTGAAAATGGGTTTACTGGGCATATTAGTTTAATTAACATTCGTTGTGACAATGGCGAGATAAACTACAAAAGATCGTGTCTTGATATTTGCAATTTATGCTCATGTATGTATACTCATGTATATATGATGTTATCAATAAAAATAGATCAATTATCATTTTTTAGAGGTAGGCATTTCAAATTTACTGTTTTTGTATACGGCTCAGAGCATATGCTAGTCGAACAGGCCCAACTAGAGCTCTCTTACTTGTTTTCCGTTAACATTGTATTTGCATCCTTCAAAAGTGGGGAGTGGGAGACGATGGGCGCATCGTATTTCAAGGCATTCGAGCTTCACACGGCCAAGACCTTTAAATTTAACTATTTATGTATGCGTATTGACTTGTAATTCTTATATCATACCTTTTTCTAGCTTTTACACTGTAATAATGGCATATACGGTCAATTTTATTTACTTGGTAAATCTTCTCAGTACCTTGAACGTACAAGAGAAAGAGCTTTTTGTTATCTTGATTAGGTTATATGTATGTATGTATGTATGTACATCGGCCCGGCAGCTAGCATGATTTCTATCTCGCTATCTTTCTCTCACTCTCTCTCTTCAAAGCACGTGTTTGTAGGTTTGAGTAAATATGTACATATGTGGAATTCTTGAAATGATTTGAATGCGCTCTGCACTGACCAGCTACGCTTCTCAGTACAGTTTGCTTTTGTTTATGTTTATAGTAAATTAAAACAGACCGGAGCAGATCGTATACATACCTACAGACGTAAAATAGAGTATCAAATCACTAGTCTAGCCGGTAATTTACACTTATCGTATTACATTTACTTTCCACTAAAGAAATATGTATGTATAACATATGAACCTGCACTTGGCTAAGGAATACTTACCATTTTCGTATAAATCTACAATCTGAACTATAAATAGTTGTTTGCGGTGCTGGCTATAATCTTATATAAATACATATATGTATAAATATTCCACACTAACAAGGGCCGATTGAAAAGTTTGTGGCTGAGGGAAATTTCCTCTTACTGGTTAAATCAAATCGTGTATTTTATTTTATTTATTTTATTTTTATTGTTTTTTTTTTTTTTTTGTTCTGCTTAATTAATAAACTTTATCACAGCATTTACATTTGCAATTTATACGCTTTGATATATCCCCAGTAGGTAAATAATATTTAGGTCATGTTCTTTAAGCTTATATAAGAAACGTTACAATTGCAGACCATGAGAACAATGGAGCTTATTCTACGTCAGAAATTAGATTCCGATCGATCTAAGTATTTACCCCCGATAAAACGTGGTGGATATATTGACATATACATGACTAGCTCAGGTTGGTCAAATATCTATATTATAATTTAAATATAAAAAAAAAAAAAAACATATAAGTTTAGTTTTTTTGCTAGTTCTATATGCAGTATCAAAGAGTTTCGCAATCCTTGTATTTACTCGTATATATATCTTCCTCTACCGAATTCTCTCTTCAAAATCAATTGCCAAAAACTTGCAACCCAAGCAGAGCAAAAAACAACTATTATCAATCCAAATTTCTGTTCACTTTATATATCGATTCGACAAATATATAAATCCATATTCATCAACTATTTGGTTGCACGGCCCCTAGCCATTTTAGTGTGGCTCTATAAATTCGCAAACGGCTTGTCAGTCACTCACACTACAACCAAAAGTGTTTCTCGTTTTCGTTTTCGTTCATTGTAGCCCACAACATCCATGTAATATAGAAAATACTATATAAATTGGTTTGCTGCCTAGCTTACCTATAGCAATTGCCTTCTAATTTCGGCAGTTCTTGCATGCTTGTTCCGTCGTGCTAGAAATCAAATTGAAACCGACAAAAATAAGTAACTAAAATAAAATCAAAACGAACAACGTATTATTTGTATTATTTTAAGAATTCTTAATTATTTTGATTTTTTTTCTATAAACTCTTTTTTATTTTCATATCCATGAATACACAAAAATGAAACCTATGCGATGTCTTTGGTCTTCTCTTCATCATCATCATCATCATCAATATGAACATCAACACCATCATCGCCTATGATCATCATCTATGACAATCTTTTTCAACCATGATCGAAATTTCTTCAATTATAATCAAACAAAATGTGTAAACCAAATTAAATTGTACGTACGCCCAATGCACCTGTGTCACCTGCCCCGCTCGCTCGCTCTCATGGTACCAACTGAAACTACAACAACAACAACAACAACTCCACCTATTACTATGTACATTAACCACTCAACAACTGAGCAGAAGGGCAAACGTTTGGAAAATGCCCTAGCAAAAAGTTTGCAAGCCCTTTCGGGTCAAAAGATACCAACATTGAAGCGCGGCGATGTCGCTAGGTATTATCCATCCTCAGGTAACGTATACCGTATACTCTATTATCATAACACAAAATAATCAAAATAAAAAACAAAAACTCTAGAAGCTAACCATAAGTCATAAGTAGTTGAAAACAACTTTCGCACTGCGTACAAATACATGATAAAAGCACCAAGCATGTTGCATTACATTTACATTTGTAATTCGAATAATTTACTTTTGAGCAATTATTATTATTTGGCCTTTAATTAACTGTTCAGTGTTCTATCTGTATGATTTGTTTGTAATTTAGTTTGTCTAATTATTTATCTGTTTTTATTTCAGTTAATTTTGATGCATGTATGTTATTCTGTATATATAGGATCTCTAGGGTATTTGCAGTTGCAGTTGTTGTGAATAGTTTGCAACCTGAGTCTATATTATATTTAATCTTTGTCAACTTTTGAATATTGATTCGCAGATGAGCGCATTATTGAATACGATATTGATACCCTTGTCTATGAGGCTCGTTCGCCGTTCCAGAAGATTCAAATCCTGCACTCCAAGACGCTGGGCAACATGTTAATTTTAGACGAGCTGCAGAGTAAGTTACACATAAGCACTCGGTGTCACGGTGGTACGTTGGCAAAGTGGCATCGTGGCACGATAATTTACAACCCCTGCATAGGCCGAGGACCATGCCGCACAGATCAAATTAAGGTCAAGGCCTACTTGGTACACGTCACGTGTCGCTGTTGCAGTCGAGCTGAAATTAAATCAATTTCTAATAGTTGCTAATGTTTTGCCATTGCAGATATCGCTGAATCTGATTTGATCTATACGGAAACCCTAATGGGCCGCGGCATTGAGAACTACGAGGGCAAGGAGATATGTATACTGGGCGGCGGAGATGGCGCTCTACTTTACGAGCTGCTCAAAGAGAAACCCAAACATGTGGTCATGCTCGAAATCGATGAACTTGTTATGCAGGCTTGCAACAAGTATCTGAACAGCATTTGTGGCGACGTGTTGGAGAAGCGCAAAACCGATCAATATGAGATCATAGTGGGCGATTGCGTGGACTACATGAAAAAGTTCATTGCGGAGGGGCGGAAGTTTGACTATGTCTTTGGAGATCTAACTGATATACCCATTTCGGATGCACCTATTGGCGAATGCTGGGATTTTATACGCACCATCTTTGAGCATTCGTTCCAGCTGCTCAAGCCAGATGGAAAATATCTGACTCATGGCAATGGCACAAGCTGCTTGGAATCGTTGCAGTTGTTCGAGGAACAGCTACGATTGCTTAAACCGAAGGTTAAGTTTACTACAACCAAAGCTTTTGTGCCGTCGTTCATGGAAGAATGGCTCTTCTATCAAGTAACTTTCGCTTGACCAGCTCAAATTGAAGCAGTTATGCGACGACGACAAGCACCACAATTACAGCTTACAACTAGTACGAACTTAACAACAGCAGCAACAACAACAACATCCACAATGTGTATCCAAAATGCTACATCCAACACGCAAATTGTTCTCACACCCACAATACAAATCTATCCACTTGAGCTCAGTACCAAGGAGCCGCTGTTACTGCACAGCTACACCGTGATATTGCATGCTGCCAAGACGCAGCAGCTGCCACAGAATCTACAAAACAATATTTTGCCACTCAAGAAGCAACGTAAGAAGCGTGTGCATTACCATCATGCCCTGGTTTCCTAGTGGAGGCTATCCATCAAATGTAACCAAAAAGACAAAGAAACTACTTAGCATCACTAAAAGCACCCAAAACAATAAAACAACAAAATAGACTTCCAAGGGCTGTAACTAGCATCTGATAACCAAACCAAAAACAAATATTTAAAGTCCAATTGATATAATTTAAGTTAGGATTTAGTTGTGTTTTACGTTCATTGATTTTAAAACTATAACTAAGTCAGACTCAAAGACAAGAAGATAAGAAGGCGAACAAACGTGTTATGTATTTATTTGTGCTTATTTACTTATTTAACATTATAATTAATGTCTAGTATTTTCATAAACATACATAATATTATATATGATTAGAATTCATGTAAATTTTCGATTAGGCGCACTTTAAAGCGTGTTTATGAGAAGTTGAGTGTTAGGAGTGTAGCTGATGGCTGATGTCACTTGATATATTTGAATAAAAACAATAATAAAATGTCGTACGCAAATTAAACAATTCTTTTTTATGAATATTTCCTCTCAATCTGTTTAAAAAACAATGCATTTTCTATTTGGCGCGCATTGATGCGCCCACAATTCCGATTAAAGTATCGATAAGAGCTAATTTCAACAATCGATTGGTCGACATGCGATTTCCACTCTTCAGTGTAAAGCACAATTTCATTCATAGAACGTGCACCGCTGCTGCTAAACAAATTATAGCAAAAATGGATCGGAAACTGCATAGTGCTATACATCATCCTACTCTACGACTGCTGCAGGAGTCTGGCTGTGAAATACTGCCACATAACTTGATGTATCCTGTCTTCATAATCAGCAACGACGATGAAGTGCAACCCATTGCAAGCATGCCAGGCATTTCGCGATACGGACTGAACCGATTACGCGAGCACTTGGATCCCCTAGTTAAAAAAGGTTTAACCTCTGTGTTGCTCTTTGGTGTGGTGGGAACTGAGCACAAGGACGATCAGGCGACAAACGCTGACTCGAGTGTGAATCCCGTGGTGTTGGCATTGCCCAAGCTGAGAGAATGGTTTCCCTCTCTGCTGCTTGCATGTGACGTATGCATCTGCCCGTACTCGTCACATGGCCATTGCGGTCTGCTGGGCGACAATGGCTTAGAGAACGAGCCGAGTATAAAGCGCATCGCGGAAATCTCCGTGGCATATGGTAAGGCTGGCGCTCATGTCGTCGCCCCATCTGACATGATGGACAACCGGGTGCGGGCCATTAAGCAGGCTTTAGTGGACGCAGGGCTCACCAGCGTTTCACTGCTGGCCTACTCGGCCAAGTTTGCCTCAAATTTTTACGGTCCCTTCAGGGAAGCAGCAAAGTCGGCGCCCGCCTTCGGAGATCGTCGTTGCTATCAGCTGCCCAGTGGCTCTCGGAACCTGGCCATGCGGGCGGTGCAGCGCGATGTTAGTGAAGGCGCCGACATGCTGATGGTAAAGCCAGGCATGCCGTACTTGGACATACTGCGTCAGACCAAAGACACCTATCCATACCATACCCTGTACGTCTATCAGGTATCGGGGGAGTATGCCATGCTCTGCCACGCAGCGAAAGCGGGCGCCTTCCCGCTCCGTGATGCTGTGCTGGAGGCAATGAAGGGCTTCAGGCGTGCAGGCGCCGATTGTATTATAACCTACTTCACTCCCTACATGCTGGACATAATCAGCAACTCCGCTTAAGTTGAGATGAAGCTGTCCCTGAGTAAAGCTCTCTCCATATCAAGTGTACTTAAATGGGATCAGGAAATTATCTAGTTCTTAAGACGAAAGCGTGCAAATATTAGTAATAATCACAATTTTAAGACTCATTCTCTGTTTTTAGCTAATCATGATGACGATTTCAGTACCTTATTCATTGCTACATATGTATATATATATATATGTACATAGACAATAGGCGATATTGTTTACTATTCGTTTGCCATTTAACATTCAATATGCTTATCAGTCAGGCATATTTGAAAGGCAAATGCAAACCAACCCCATTACGAGGCGTCGAGAGCCAGCCAAACACGTTCCCTAACTAAATGATGAAATTTATACTTACTACAGTGAATGCTCACAAATTCGACAATTGCGATTCACAAACTACGCATTAAGCTTTACTTTTGATAAACGTTTTTATTCATATTTGTTTTTAAACACTTTAAATTTATAAATAATAATTTTATCTTTATTTAGCAAGTGAATTAAATTGATATTCAAAAATTTGTAATACTATTTATGTTTCGGAAATTGTGACAAATTGTCAATCTATATGGAACAATTATATTTAGCGAATGACCACTGTGTTGGTCTTCAACCGGTTAATGTGAATGAAATTTGATTTGTCTTTTGGATTGAAAACATGTGAAATGCGTACTTAAATCGTATCGTTTTCACTCTAATGAAATATACAAATATGTTTTTGTTTTCGTGTTTTTGGTTTGCAATATGGTGACAACGAAATTGGCCTAAATCTTAGGTGCTAAACTTAAGTGTGTATTGTAATATATAGTGCGATTCTTAAGTCTTGGAATGTGATGTACAAGTCACAAAATAAAGTGCATTTAGCAGTACTCAGGCTAAGTTTAAGTACATGAAACATTTTAGTTTTAGATTTTTCGGGGGTACATATCGAAATCTTAAATGCATAGACTTGGACCACAGAAGCCGTGAATATGTGAGAGTAATGCCAGTTAAGGAATCTACAGATATCTAAATATATATATGTATATCTATGCAATACTGTGATGCTTTCTGAAACTCTTTGCGTTCAGTTGCTTTCGGTGCTATGGATTTTGCTGTGCTCGAGTATGTCTGTGTTTTGCATGGGCTCCAGGTCCGTTTCGGATATAATCTCTGCCAGCCACTGCTCAATTTGCACCGGATGAAATGATTCCTCGTCGCCGCTGTTGGCCTCCAAAATAATCTTCAGGTTCTCGAAGTTCTTCAATACCAAACGCTTGCCCGGCTGCAGCTGCGATGATAATGTTGTCTTGCTGGCCTCACTGCCCTGCGTGCTGGAGACAGGGACCGGCCCGTCTCCTCGGGTCTGCTCCTCGCAACTGGAGTCGGCTGCAACAGTGGTTGGCTGCACTGCATCGCTGCTTGTGACTGTTGTTGCTGCGGCTGCTGCTGCCTCTTGCTGTGCTGCTTCATATGTGCGCGTTGGCTTCTGCTTTAGGCTCTTTTTAATTTCGTTTAAGAGACGATTATAAAAGTCGCAGGTAACTTCGTTTGTATCCGTTGAGGTGGGCTGTGTGGGCGTGCTCTCTACACTCTCAGAATGCGGCTCTTTCTTTGCTCTGAGAGGCTCCTCTTTCACCTCTGCTGTCTTAGCGCCTTTGTGCTTCTTGGACTGAGAACGAGAACTCGCATTGCTCGAGTAGTTGGAGCTGGTAGGTGTGCAACTGGATAGTTCGGTGGCGGTGCTGCTCGAGTCAGCTGAGAGCGTTTGATGTAAGTTTGTGTGCGCTGCAGCAGCAGCTGCTGCAGCGCCATCGGTTAGGGGCAAATCAGCGCTGACAGCATCCTCGCTGGCACAGTTGATGGTTAGACTGGCGATGTTGCGCAGGTTGATGGTGCCATTGCAATTGTTGATGGTTATCTTTGGTTTGAAGCGGGGTTTGCGCGTCTTTGGCTTTTGCTTGCCTGACGGCGGATCGGGGCAGCTGCGTCCGAGGCTCGACACTGCGTCGGCTATCGACGATTCGAGTTCGTCGTCCAGCTCTTCTAGGTTAAGTGGTGGCACAAATGTTTCGCGTTTGATTTTAGCTCGACGTATCAGATCTTTGGCTTCCTGTAAGGTGATATTGATAATGGATCGCTTGGCATTATCCTCGAGCAACGCCTTGTTGCGTGAAAAGTCCACCACAATGGCCTCTGGTTGCACCTCATCATTCAGATTGAAGTAGTTGCTGCTATCCACCCGATCCTCCAGGCATTTGTACATGGTCTCATGGTCATCAACCGGCTCAATGTAGTCCTCATTACGCAGACCAGCTGTTCTATTGTCCTGCAGCCGGTGGAGCGCCAACTGCATATTGCTGTCCAGTTGAAACTGTCCAAAACTCCGAATAGCCGTCAGCAACTTTTCCTCTTCGTCATTATTGCCCGTGACGAATCGCACTTCGCACTTTTCTTTGTCGTTTTCAGTGTCGTATTCTATGTAAACGGGCGCTGATTGTTCTCGTTGCGTATTTGCAATTACCTCCAGTTGGCGTAGCAGCAATTTTTCACGCATATGTAATGCAGCACGTATTTCACTGAATTTCTGCTGCACATTTTCTTTTACCTAAACAAAAAATATACGCATTACAAAATCTGCTAAATTTCTGTCACGCACCTAAAGCATTTGCATTGTTACTTTACCTCTTCCAGAAGCTGATCCATGTTGGCTATGTGATATTTGGTCAATTATATGCTAAATGAAACACATTTTTATCAACTTTCGTTAAGGGTAAATGAAAAATATGCAAATTCTGTTTCTGTTTGATCGAATTAGTGGAGCGAACAGCTACGGCGAATAACGAACATATGTTACTCGGCGAAAAATACCAAGAATATGTTATCGATAAATAACAGACGGAGTTCGCCCTACTCATTAGCAGAGTAAATATTGGCGCCAAAAACTGAAAACAGATGAATGTAAAATGCAATAAGAAATATATCGATACAAAAGTGTTTGTTATCGTTATTGACAACCGCTTTTGCGCTCGCATCTCTAATGTAAATTTGCCTTTTCCAGGAATTGCTTACTGTTAATAACAGTCAGTCTGCTACTTTTGGCCGTCGTGATTTCTAGGCGCGGATAAATTTTTGTTGATTGCCCAATTTGCGCTAAATTCGAAAACAAGACTTCAAGAATATATTTACGAGTTTTTGACAATACGTGCGACAACGACAATAAAAAGAACACTATAAAAAATAAATATTAATAAGTTCCCCATTGACGCAGAAGTTTACGCGGTGCAACAGCCGACGCCGCTAGCGTCGCATCACATTATTGTAATTATAATTGTTCTGTTCTCATAATTAGTATGTATTTTAAGATTTGTTAAAATTCTGCAATATACATTTGTTTATATAAAAGCAACACTCGCCGAAGTGAATCATAGGCATCGAGCGCTGACTGCCGTGTTTTGTTGTTGCTGTTGCTTGCCTCGCACAACTAATCTAAAATAGTGTCAGTGTGTGTGTGCGTGCGTACCTCTGTTTCTATGTGTTTGTGTGTGCGTGTGTAGTGTCTTGTTTGTGTTTGCCAACATGTTTTTGTTTTTCTTTTAACTTTGTTCGCATACACGTAGTTTATGAAACAAAACACATAAAAACAACTCACTTAAAAATTGATTGTTCACGTCAATTGTAACAATTGTACAAATGCAACAAAAATAAACAACCGCAGTAGCTGCAGCAGCAGCAGCAGCAACAACAGCGTAACAGCGCCAGCAACGTGGAGTGCAAAGGCATAAAAAACAAAGGCAAAAATCAAAAACAAAAAGAATGAGAGAGCGCGAGCGAGAGAGCGCGAACTGTGTCAATGCGGCAACAGCAGCAATGACGCCAAAAACTTGAGAAATATATATATTCCAGACAGGCTATTAAACAAATGAAGCTATTTCTTTATTTAAATAAAGTCACTTTAACTATTTTTAATTGGATTTGTGCGACATTTGACATCGCTACGTCGTTATGCCTACGTTCGGCGTAACGTCAACGTCAACTCTTTTTTTTTGTGATTCGCTGTGTCTGCGTTTTTATTGTTGTCTGTTGTCTTTTCATTTCTTTTGCGTTTGGCTTTGCTTTTGCATGAGTGTACGAGCGAGGCAGTGATATTAATTGTATTTGTTTTTGCTTCGTGACTAGATTTTTAGTTTAGTATTTGAATATACATATATGAATGCATACAAATTGTTAGAAAAAGAAGAGAAATTAAAATAAATATGTATTCAATCTAGGCTTTCTTGTGGCTCCGGCTTTCCGGTTTCGGTTTCAGTTTCGGTTTCCATTTGCCCGCATTGCAGCGCTTATTTATCTATGCCTTATTACATACAAAAAGAAAAACCTGTTTAGCTCGACGTAAAAAATTGTAGTTGTACGTTTTAAATAAAAATTACCTCATTTCACACATTGTGGGTTTTTATAAATTTATCTGCCTACCTGCCCGCCTGCCTCTTTGACAAATTACAACTAATATTCTATATTTATGTACGATTCCAGCAAAACGCTTTCGTTTTAATAGTGCAATGCTTTACAAACATCAACAAAAAGTGTCGCGCATCAAATTTAATTAACGTATTCATTTATAGCACGCACCCCTCACACATACACACAAACACATGTACAAACAAACCTGTTACATATTTAAATTCCCAATTGAGAATTTGCGTGTTTCCATTAAAAAGACAAAATCACCCGAAAAAAATAAATAAATAAGAAAAGTGTTTCGGGGTCATTGTGACTGCTGTTAGCAAGAGACAGAGACATATAGAGAGAGGGAGAAAGAAATACACAAAACTACGCAAAGCAAACGTAAGTTAAGAGTTTTCTTATTGTTATTTAATTGTTAATTCACACGTCGCGTGAAGCGACGTAGATAGCTGCGAGCAGCTCAAACTTAGCTGATCATAAATTAAATAATCATTTAGTCTAAATAATAAATAGAAACGAATTACACGGCAATAGGTGGGGCTGTCAATGCTTGCCTTGCAGTTAGTTTAATACCTTGAAAGTAGAAAGTTTTCACAGTTGTTCATTTTGTACTTCATTACTTTGATTCTAAAGGTTGTATATTATAGAACAATAGGGCAATTAAATTTAATTGGGAATTTTGAAAGCTTTTTTTGTTTTAAATCTCGTTAAAATGTTTTTTAATTTGGTTTTGGAAATTTAAAAAAAAAAAAAAATTATATATATATATATATATATATATATATATATATATATATATATATATATATATATATATATATATATATATATATATATATATATATATATTATCATTAAAAAAATCATTTGAAATATCATGGTGATTTTCGTTTAATTTAGTATACATACTCTCTTATTTTTTATTTTTTTTTTTGTTAGTATTGGTATATTTAAAAAAAAAAAATTGTATTTCACTTTTAGTCAATATAATATAAAAGATTAATTTTCGTTGATAGATTTTTTCATTATTAAGGAATAGCTGTATTTAATCAGCTTATACATAATTAGACCCCATGTATTACATTTCGCAACTCTAGTTTTCAAGGTAGGACTGCAATATGGTTAAGAACTTATAAATAAATATTTGAGAGCATAATTAACTGAAATGGAAATTGATTTTACGCGTGCCAGTGGATAAACTGTAAAAGTAATTATATATTTACAAAATTGAGCAAACACAAGCTTGGCAATTACAAATTTAATAAAGCCGCTTTTGACATTAATTAACACCTAATAAAGTGCTCAATAGTAATTGCGTTTTTTTGCAGTTGAAAAGTTCGCCTTGATTTGAGTGGCAATTAATTAATTTACTTTAATTGCAATGCAATTAATCACAAAGCCATGCAATTGATATGACTAACTATATGATTATGTACATATTCTATATTTATACAATTGTGACTTTTGTGCATATGAGATTATCCAAATATAATTATTGTTTGACTTTAATTAATACTAATCTGCGTTATGAGTGCAATGCGCAATTCAGAAAATTTCCATTGATGTGAATGCATATTTTTATATGTATGTATATAGGGATATATAAATTTATATGGGATACATTTTAATTGATATTCAGTTTGCAGTGTTTTGATTCGTGTGAATGTGGAAATTGCTTTGAGTGTAGAAAAAAAAAAAAACACATTGGAAAAACGCCTGCACAAATTCTAAACTGTAAATGCAAATAAACGAAATGGAGCACACAATAAAAAAAAGATATATGTGCGTACATATTCCTATAGATTTTTTTTTTCGATATGCATTCATATTTATAAATGCATTTTATATTGTATTTTTTGCAATAACTTTTGTGCACTCTTCCGTTTAACATGCTGTGTAAAGTGGCTTTCAAATGTTTTGCCAATTGCTGACTTTTGAACTTGTGACGTGTGAGCCCGCCCTCTGGCTCAATGCGCCTCACCTGTCCCGCCTCACCTAACCCTTTTCGATAAATTTGCATGACAAAGCCGCTTAGCGCAAGTGCTGTTAGCATATTTCAGTTTATATTCATGTTAGATAGTTGCCCAGACAAATACTACAAAAAAATTGGCAAAATAAATACGAAAAATAATTGTATATATTTTGGGTTCCATTGATGTATTTGCTCAATGTATAAATAATGGAAATAGTATGCATAGCTTGCCTAAATATTTAGATATGAAAATTGTACCGTTATTTAAGCCAATGCGAAATTCAAATATGCATTTAAATCGAAGTTTTTATTGGCAATGGGCAAACGGTTCATTGCCAGCCAATAGCTGTATTTTTATGTACAATCTATGAATTTTGAAAGTGATTAAACAGGTTTATTTCGAACTCATTTATAGAAGCTCTGAGATATTGTTTTTCTTTATACTTTAGGTAATTGCATATTCATTCTATGTAATGTATTTATGTAAATATACGAATTGCATGTTTCACACGAATTTCCAATTAACTACACATTTTTTACAACTCATTATATTGAGTGTTTTTCTTTTTTCTGAATATATAATAACACCTTATTGCTTTTACATTGCTTTTCTCTTGCGATCATTAAGTCGTCGTCATCTTCTGTTCATTTCTTTACTTGTACTTAAAACAATAACCAAATGACTCGCACAAATAAAAATACAAAGCTGGAGGATAACTGGGGGAGGTTAGCCTGCAGTATTTTTGCTTGTTATCTGTTGCAATTAAATTTAATCACTTGCTCCAATTAGCAGTGCAACTGCGATAATTTCGTATGTTTGCGCTTAACGCAATTATGCGGCTATATCACGGCCGTTCTGAACCACCAACAACCATCAACCATCACAGCGAGCCACCCACTGCCCGCCGACTCCCCCGCGCGTAAACATCAAATCAAATTACATTGCTAATACGCCACGTTGCGCGCGTCGAGATTCTGTGTGGGCAGAGCCAGCGCAAACGCATTCGTTGTGCAATTTGCTTGCATTTATTTACCCACTTTATGCTTGTCCCATAAATGGTCGAGCTTCGCGGCTAATGAGTGGCTCCAACTCCAACTACCCGACCTGGACCGAACCCTCCTCATTCGCATTCGCCTTAGTGTTCGCTCTCTGGTTATGTTTAATGCTTTGCACAATTTTTATTCAGTTGTCCTTTTTCTCTCGCTGTTGGCTTTATTTTATTCGCGTGCTTCTGACCTGCCACTCAGCTCCAGCCGTGAGTCATGGCAGTGGCAGTCTGCCTGCCACGCCTCCCCTCCCCCCCTTCCGCCCGCCTTGTCCCAGCCCACTCAGCTGGCAATCCCCGTGCTCTGTTTTAGTGCTTGTGCATTATGAATTTTTTATAATTTCTTGCGTTTTTATTGCTCGTTTATTTGGCTGGTTATGTTTGGGTCGCTTAGTGCGTGTTTTCCTAGCTCCTGTTTGCATTTATTTTTTTCTTTTTTTAATTTTTTTTTTTTTTTTTAATATTTATGTTCCGTCGCCTGCGAGCGCTTGTAAACAGTTTAGGGCAATATCATTGCAAATGTTTTTATTGGACTGCTGGGACAATTTGCTGCCACACTGATACTGAACACTTTGGACAGGCAGCGGCAGAATGTTCATTAAATTACTTTACTTTAAATGCCCATTGCTTTAAGTTGTAGTTGAATTTAGGCAGAAACTTTGGGTCAACTTAACTGAGAAACTTTCGTTTATTATTGATATATATGCCTTGCCATTTATCTTACCTTCATTGGCGAATCTCAGCGTATTGACTTTTGAGCAATTGGGCTTAAGCCCAAAGACCATTTATAATAACGCAGTTATGACAAGGTGCTAATGGAACTGGCAACACAGTACGCCAAGCCGCTCGTGCCATACAAATGCCCCATGATTTATTAATAGCACAGACGCCACACGCACACACACACAGGCATACACAGTGGCAATCCTGACTCAGATCTCAATGGGGGTCAATACGAAGTGAACCTAACGAACGAGGGGCACAGCGAGTAATCTTCTTAAAATGCAATTTGTTTTGTTGCAATCAACGATTTTTGATGATGACGTTCGACCAAGGACGATTGCCCACTAGCAGCTCCATCAACTTGATGATGACGTTATCGATGCTGATGCTACTGATGATGACGATGACGACGACGGCGATGTTGATCGAATGCGAGTTGAGTAACAATTTGCAGTATAGCCAAATAAATTGCTTGTTATTTCTACCCTTAACCCCACCAAGCACAAAAAAAAAAAAAAAAAAAAAACGAAACTGAAATGGGGAAAAAATAGGAAACGGAACGAAAATAAAATTTGTAGCGTGCTTTTTGGGCTCCGTTTTTTTTACGTGCGCACCACTTGACTCAAATTGGTTGGCTGCCACTCGTGATGCATGGCCATGCCAATGCGGTTTGAGCGCTGCGACAGCCCTGACAGACGGATGGACAGACTGGCTGTCAGACAGAACAGACGGATGGACAGACGGCCCGAGTGACCGACGGTCAGTGCAATGAATGAATCACAAGCTAAACGGGAGCTTTAGTGGACGTGTGAGGGGCTGAGGTGCGGGTCAGTAACAATGCACACACACACACACACACACACACACACACACACACATACACATACAGCAGACTCTTACAAAAGCGCAGCGCTTGCATTTTCGCGTGGCATGAGGCATGTGGCACGTCAGTTGGGGGTCAGTTGATCAGAGTGATGCTTTGGCTTGGCTTGGCTTTGGCTTTCGCTTTGCTGCATACTTTATGGCGTGCTGGGCGCGCGCTGCGTGTTTGCCAGTAACAGATTTGTTTGCATTGCCAAACCACGCTCACTACCATTTTATTTGCTCGCACGTATCAGAGCCGTGTTTCAATTTGCACACACACACACGCACACACAGACCGACAGACCTCGCACGCATATAAAAAAGTTGCACATGTCGATTGATACTCCATCGCTCTGTGTGATTGTAAGGATTGATTTCTAGCTTGTCAGTGACTTCTGTCTGTTTGTCGTTCTGTCTGTCTGCTTGTTGGCATTTGGTTTGCATATTTTTGCATATCTATCGCGGCGCTATTCAAGCGTAGTTTTATGCAATTTTTTGTTTTTTTTTTTTTTTTGCAGCCCGCTGACAAACTGGCGTCTGAGATACGCATTCATTATTTAGCAATTGATGGAAGAGGCCAGCCAGGCGAAGATTAGCAAATGAATCCTTTGCCCTTTTGTGGCGCTGTGCGTGCCCTTTGGCGCTTTCTCGCGGCCCCGCCGATGAGTGGCTTGTTGTTATTTTAGCTGAGCTGTATCTAGTGGCATGTACGCGGCTTATCAGCGACAAGCAAACACACTTCCACACAAACGTCAGACCGAGCGCTGGTTATCAAACATTGCGTAGATAATTACCCCTGGAGCAGCAGGTCCGTCTCCATCCATGTCTCGACCAGGTACGGGCGTAATCGTGAGCTTTGTTTTTGCAGCTATTTAAACAATTTGCTGATTAGATTTTCTCCCATTCACTCATTCGTTTCTCTCTCTCCCTCTCTTTCTCTGTGTGTTTTCTTGTGTGCGCTTCCCTTTCGCCTACGCTTCGAACAGAATATCGATGGCAAAACAGTTGTTTTAGCCTCAATTTGTTCAGATTGTTCGCAATTTGTGGTCGGGTGCGGAGGGCAGGTTCATTGAAATATCTTTTAAATTGAGATTTGTTTGTGTTTTTTTAATTAAGTGCATATTTTTTTTAATTAAATGCATTCTTGCCATTTGTTCTCTAACTTTTTGCAGGCACTGTTGCATGTCGAGCTTAGACCTTCTATTGCAAAACCTGTTTAGATTCTCTGTATGCTTCCCAATTATTTGTTCTGTGTGCTTGATGCGTTGTAAATTGCCTGTTTACCTGTGCGCACCTTGCGGCCAAGCAAGGAGCAGCCAGAAGTTTCCATATATATAAATATATACTATATCTGTAAAATATATGCTCGTATGTTGCCGTTGTCGTCATTAGCTAATCTCTGCTCTAGTCAAACTCAGCCAACACAGTGCCATGACATTGCACTCGTATATCAACATATGCCTTATATGTAGACGCTATTTGAATTTTAGACAAATATATACTGTATACACATATATACCCTCTATGCCTTGAATTATGACTAAACGTTAAATTGATAATCTAAAATAGCGGAATATGACGCATATAGAATTAACTCGACCCTCAACTTGGGCACAGCGAAAGCAATGCTCCAATGGAAAATTTCCTTATCTAACAGCCAGTGAGAATAAAATAAACAGTTAAAATAAGCTACCCATGCCCCATTCATATATATCATGCTCAATGCCCTAGAGCCTACTATTAGAATTCTTTCAAGACATTTACGACTCATCTAGCTAATTAAGTAAACGACTGCGTCTGATAGTTGGCTGAGAATTTCACTGGTACAGAAGCCCGTTTGGTGAGCTCGTTAAGCGGTAATAATATACCACCCACCCACCCATAAACACACACACATACTTGTGCACCTGGCCATTATCTATTAGCTGCCATTAAAAGGGCTCATTTTGCATGCAGAAATTTGCAAACGAAGTTGAACGAGATGACGAGCTCCCATTTGGGGAGCACTGTTTGGGAATACATGTCATACTTATCTAATCATTCATATGCCAAATAAGATGACTGATTACGTCGCCACATGCAGGCCAGAGTATGTGTGAGACTGTGTGTTGGTTCATATGTATATGAGATGTGCCCGATAAGCAAGACAAATGTGCTGTGCGAAATCTATAAAGCTGTATGCCTAATAACGACATGCACATGTCATAAAACATACGCCCAAATGAGAAATGTTGCCAAGTCAGCCACCGGGTCGGGCCACAGGCTGGGCCGGACACAGCAGCAGAGCTAAGAGCTAACAGCTAACAATTTCAGTTCCAGTCCCAGCTACGCTGCGTATACGTAATATATTTGCTAGCTTAGTGAAATCCGCATGCTGCATGCCAGAGATTGGCAGGCGTTGCCTTTGGTTTTATTCAATTTATTTTATAACATTTTCTAATGCATATTTTGCGCGCGTGCCGGAGAATGTTTTTCCATTCATTCCATGTGACTCGACTCGACTCGGCGGCCGTGGAATAATGTTTGCTCTGTTGACATTTTGCTTCGCCCATTTCACCTGAACTTTTCTCTCTTGCGTGTTGTTGAAAACTTTTGTCCAACTATTTATCTAGTGCTGTGCATTTTCGCCAAGCCTGCGCAAAATTTTTGCACTATGCCAACTATTTTTATTTTTGTCTCTTGCCGACAAACTTGGCTTGACAAACATTTTGGTTACAGCTGCCAAGGCGGAATTCAGCTGGCAAGTGAAGGATTGAGAGATCCTATACCTTTAAGCTGTGGCCTCCCATCGAGCACTTGTACTGGCCTGTTCTTCTGACTTTTTGCTTTTTGGATTGACTCATCAAAGGTCAAACGTTTGATTTTTAGTTTCCTTTCGTTTCGTTAGTTTCCTTCCCCTGGCTTGGCTGGTGTTTTCGCTTTCAATTTGCCACGACGCCAATTGCCCAAGAGTTGGGCGACAGCTGCCTCAACCTAGGCATATATATATGTATATATATATATGTATGTATGGATGTGTGTGTGTGGTTGCCATTATGTGGCCATTTCCAGAGCAACCATAAAGCCCGCTGGCCCGCTTTTGTCTGCTGCTGCATCATTGCGGGCTAGGGAGGGGCTTTATGCCTTTTTAATATGGTCTTCCACCTCGACTACCTCGTTGTCATTGTCCGACTCTTTTGTTCGCCGCAGTGGCTGACCACATTTAGTTGTACATTGCTGTTATTCTCGTTCGTGTTCTTGTTGTTACTGTTGTTATTGTTGTTGTCATTGTCTAACTGGAGGCCTGAGGGGATCACATTCTATTCGCATCGAGCGAGTTCATAAGGTTTTTCCTGCGGCCATTGTTCACTAATTTTGTCACGTTTGCAGCTTTTTGTTAGCATTTTTGCTGCCATCTTCCACTTTTACTTACTTTCCCCTTCGCCTCACCATTTTCATTCTTTTCCATTTTCTCTCTTTTATGCTCATTTTTTTTTTTGTCCTGCAGCGTATTGCTCTTGTGGCGCCCAATCCACGGCTAGTTGGCCGTCACGACGCAACGTTTCGATGCATTTGATTGATTATCAGGCCGGCCTTAGCGAGCTGGCCAGCAACGTTTCCTCTCTGTGCTCTTCCTCTTCCACTAATCATAAGCAAATACCTGCCGAAAGCCACAGCGAAGCCAAAATGGGGAACAAAAACGCTTGCGGCGGGCCATGCGGGTCATTTTATAACAAAGCGTGTTGCCAGGTGGCGGCACGTGACTCGCACGCCTCTTGCCCCACTAAGTGTGCTGCATATTTTAGCGGCAACTTTTGGCCCCAACAGCAGTTTTCCGTTTTTTTTTTTCTGCTACCGCTACCGCTGCTGTTGTCGTGTGCTGCGAAATACTTTTAAGCGCATGTTTTGAATATTCCTGCAATATTTCGCTGTCTGCTCAGCACACACGCCGGTGTGTTATACCCTGTTATTAAAAGTCGTAAAAGCCGCCTTGCATGCGCCATAAATATAAGGAGAAGCCAGTTGGCTTATGCAGAAAGCGTCTATCCATAATATTTTAATGTGCTCATATTTTGACTACAGTAAAACATGGGAGCACGATCGCCTATAGTCTGACCAACTCTCTGTATAGGGTATACAATGTTTTAAGCTTGAGGCATTCGTATTCTCCTGTTTTTTTTTCGCGTCAAGTCCTGTGGCATTTCGAGTAAGTTGACGCAGCTTATCTACATGTCAGGTCGAGCCTTCCGTCAGCTCTAGTATGTGCAGCATATGCGACAGCTAGCACGTATGTATGTGTATGTATATGTGTGTTAGTGTTTTTGCACATTTTTTCGCTGCTATTTTGCAATTTTGAACCATTTACCAAGGGGTATTACAACTTGGTAACATTGTTTGCAGCAAATGGAACAAACAAATCTTTGCAAAGAAGTTAAGGCGTATATATGTATGTATACATATATATATTTCATATGCAAATATGTTATTCTTAGCTTAAACTTAAGCTTAACTTAAAGTCGACTTTGGCTCATAAAATATACAAAGTAAACAAGAAATTTGCTGAATTTTTAATGTTGTTATTATAGACAAGACTCTTATGCATATTCTATTAGCTCTTAACAAGCAAGCATGATTACAAATTGCTTTCGTTTTATTTTCTATGTAATTGTTGTTTAGTAACTTCCCTAGTTTCTTAACTCTGGACATTAAGTGTTATTTATGGCATTCGAGCTTGGAAATTGCAGAAAGTAATATTAGATTTGCAATAAGGGTATTCAAGTTTGGCTGCCCTACGAATTTGTCTTCGTATCTTTTTATTTTGTATGATTTTCTCTTTTGGATTTTTTTGCTGCCGCGATGCTTTACATCTTTTTAATGTGGAAAAGCTTTACTTACTTCCGTTGGCAGTGGCAGTGGCAGCGGCAGCGGCAGCGGCAGCAGGAAACGGAAGTTTAACTTTTGTGAACATTTTAGTGATTCGTGCACAGACACTCGCCCGCCCACTGGTGGCACTCTGGGCTAGCAAATGGGATTGGCTCTGACTGGGATTTGGACCGCACCTACAATGTGGGCCAGATCAAGCCCACATGACTGCATAATAATGAAGTTTCTGTTTAACCTGAGCCTGTTAACAACACATCATGGCCAGCACCTTCTGTATCGAAGGCTGCCACGAAAATCAAATATTATTTTAATGCACTGCTGAAAGGTCGATGCCGAAGTTGAGTGCCTTTAACTAGCTAGGGCTATGGTTATGGCTATAGCTGTACTGGTGGTAATAAGCTCCTGTGCTTTAATAGTTTTTCTGGCAAAACATTTCGTAATCCTCACCTGCTGCTGGTCTGAGCTGCTTATAACTTTGCAACGTGCAGTGCAGGCGTCGGTGGTGCTGGTGCTAGTTTGGCATCGTGCCTGGCCATGGGCTCCCATTGGCACGGCCACGCCCACTCGTTGATGGGGCAAAAGTTGTGGAAGTCGGACCAAGCGGCCAAACAAGCAAACTTTGGAAAGTAGCAAACTGCCGGAGCTCGTTATTATTACTATTATTATCTTTATTATTATTATTATTTTTGGCTTTATTTAATGCGTGCTGCGTCCCTTTTTCTCTCTCTTCCATATATATATTGTAGCACGCTTTTCTGCTCCCCGTTCAACTTTTTTAGCTTTTAAACAAAAGTAGTCTGCGATTCGGATTTCAATGGACGTTCATTGCGTGCTGCACGTCGGTAGCTTTTAACGGTTGCATGTTTGCAACAGTCACGCCCCCTTCGCTAGACACACAGACACACACACAGACACACACACACACACACACACACACACACACACACACATATACACACATATGGCGGAAATGCATTTTCAGTGGCCGCCAAGAAAGCAAGAGAAAGCAATTTCAGTTGAGTTTTATGAGCATTTGTTATCCGCCTCGCGACTGGCCGTTCCATTTCCTCGCTCGCTGTTTCAATTTGTACACAGTTAAGGGCAGCATCAGCCCTACAGCAGCTGCAGGGGCTGTCGCCTCAGCTCATCTCGGCCCCCGCTCAACTGTTGAACTGAACTGCTGAACTGCTCAACTTTATCCTCGCATCTCTGACATCATGACATTGCAATGCCGTAAAAGCGTTATGGCAAATTGTTTTAAGCTGTGCGAAAATGCCATCAAAATCAGTTGACTATGCAAAGCAGCCAGTCCGTGCAGCTAGCTCCACTGGAATGACCGAGCGTTGAGTGGGCGCTCTGCAGGAGAGTTGGGTGGGTGTGAGTGAGTCTGTGCCTGGGACATTTGTTGCTGTTGGCATTGCATTTTATGGCTTGTGCTTGTCAGCCATTATTGTGGCCCGTCGCCTAAACGCTTCCTTTCGCTGTGGCTCCAACTTGAACTTTAGTGGCTCCCAGGGGAAACACGTCGCCAGTGGTCGTCCAGTGGTCGCCACTTTGGTCAGCCCCAAGTAGCACTGAGCAGACCTTTGGCAATATGCTGACAGTTTTGCCGCTGCTGAAGAAACAGATGCTGTGCATTCCGAGACCATAAACGGGTCGAGTTTGTGCAGAGGGACTGGAATTTATTCATCAAGGCGACTGAGAAAGCAGAGACTGGCCATGCTTACAAATGGCTAGTCGTTATGTAAAATGGAGTCATTATATTAAGCGATTGACAAACTATTGATGAAGCTGCCGTAGCGAAAATACTTTGCGGCTGTCAGTAGGTTCATTTTGAAGCACTTTATCGTGATAAGCTCTAAGAGCGACTCTTCTTTATCTAAAAATAATAATAAATAATGTTGTGGGAAAGCAAAATGAGCTTGAGATGCAAAAGTAATCACAGCTATGCAACCTTGACATGGTACAGCGAGAATCTTCTTCAGAGTTATTTGTTGCAATCATTGTTGGAGTCTGGAGTTCCCTCGCTTTCTTTTGCAGCACTTCAATTTAAATTGTACAAATGCTGCGCAACGGCCACAAAAGCCGCTGTGGCAGGTCAGCAAGCTGCATGTGGCAGCGGTTGAAATGCCCGCGAGGCGGGCCCTTTGCCTTGACTCAACGGCTCCCGGGTACCTTTTTCACGCGTTGATCCCCTCTCTGTTTGCGCTTTGTTTGTGTGGCCCGAGTGCCCGCCCCAGCGGACGTGGTGTTCGCTCGCGGCGTGTGAATCCGCGCGGCTGCTGACACTTTGTAAATATACCTTGTGAGCACAGCGTGGCAGTGGGGCATATTTCTTCTTTGAAAAACAAACAAGAACTGAAGTTTCCCAAATGAAATTTAATTAAAAACAGTTAGTGTCGAGTCTCAGCAGAATCTCAGTAAGTTTAGCTCCAATTTAAACACAATTGCTTTTAGTTCTCTTGTAATTTACGTACAGGGTGTCATGCGGTCGACCTACTCTTCAACATCTCAAGTGTTTTTTGCACTTGCTTTTTGACGCTTCGCCGCCTGCCAAACGTCGCATGCATAATTTAATGCAAATAATGCACTTGTTTCGTCTCGTTTCGTTTCGTCTCGTCTCGTTTCATTTCACTTCACGTGCTGCCTTAAACACACGCGTTCTCTGGGCCAACGCAGCAGGAGGCGTGGCTGTGGCACATAAAGTGCACAACTCCATTTAGCATTAACTTGGCCAGCGCGGCTTCAACTTCTGCTGCTGCTGCTTTTGCTGTTGCTGTTGCTGCTTATGTTGCTGTCGCATTTATTCAGCATATTTCTCGCTTGTATTGCATTTCCGCAGCTGCCGCAAGGAGGCGACGCGCGACGCGCGACGCGTTGCCATAAACTTAATTTCCTGCTTGGTGCCTTGCGCCGCGTGTCGACTGCTCGACTGTTTCATTTTTTTAATTCCTATGCTCGACTCCTGCTCGGGCCCTTGCCAGCCAACTTGTAGCGCGTTTTGTCTTCGCTCTCTATTTAATTTCCCAACCGAAAGCGCTCGCCTTCTTGGCGGCGGCGGCATTTGCCATTTGCGGTTGCGCTGCTCCTACACAGCGCTGCAATTTCCATCAACAGTTGAGTTCCTTTTTGCTTTGCTTTTCGCGCTTCCCTTTAATGGTTGAAATTAACGCCGCCCACCCCCGGCCGCCTGTCGCCCATTACAACTGGGCGAGTCGACACTTTCTTTACTTGTCGCTTGGTCGCTGCCTCCTGAAAATTGTGTTGCAAATTTCCTGAGTGCCATCATCATTCAGCAGCCACTTTGCCTCCTTTGCCGCCTGATGAGTGTTTTGTTGTTGTTTACTTCAGCTGCTGCTCAGAGTGTTTTATTTTTGAATAATTTATTGTCAGCATTTCTCACTGGGCGTCACGTGTGGCGTATGCGTAATGCTAAGTACGACTAATCGAGGACATCGCTCATACGCTGTGTGGGTGTGTGTGTGTGTGTGTGTGTGTGTGTGTGTGTGTGCGTGCCACAGGCAATTAAAAGTAAGTCAAACGATTTTGCATTGCAAGTTGAGTTAATTAAACCGCAATATTTGCATACTTCACATCTGTCGGCAACTCACACACCTGCCCTCGGTTCTTTGTCTGCGTATGTGTGTGTGCGGGGCTCTCGTCAATGTGTTGCAAGCTTTATTGCTCAATTTCCCCAAAAAGTTTCGCCACGCAGCCGTGCCGCTAGGTATACCAGCTAGGGAGCTGTGGCAAACCGAGGCACATCGAGTTAACATGCAACTTTAAGTTGCGTTCGCAAACTTGAGCCGAGCCAAAGCGCAGAGCACACTGATAGCCCCCGGCGTGCTGTAAGCTCAGATAAAGCGAGACAATGTTCAAACAAAATCTGCCGGCCGGGGAGAGGCGGGACTCTGACGTGCCAGCGATTTTTATTAACGCACTTTGCGTACCAGATTTTGGCTAATAATAAAGTTATTTGCCTTTGGCCCACAGAGTGGCGGCTTGGCTTGGCAGCTGCGTCCTGGATCTCTCTCTTTCTCTAGCGATAATAATTTATAAATTTAATATTACTGCAGCGACGTTTGGCCACTTGCCTCTGCCCACCTTCGGGTGTTGTTGTTGCTGTTGTTGGCGGTGGTGATGGTGGTAATGGTGGTCATAGCACTGCTGCAATGTCCACTGTGATTTACAGCTATGCCTGCAACGGATTCCATGCCAGGAAGTGGGCGCCCAGCAACGTGCGCCAAAAGCTGCCGACGTCGACCGCTGGCCGCAGCAAGGACATTGCTCGCACACACAAATACACACACATATATACCTCGCCGACCTTTTGCGAGCGGGCTGTTTTGTATTATTTGTGCCACTTACGAGTGCTGAAAGTAGACGACACTCTGCTGATAACTGAGGCGTCAAAGTGTCGACTTTGTCACATTTACCCAAGTTTCGCGAGTCTGTAGAAAACTTTAAAACTCTCGAATGAATAGAGAGAGGATCTAAACTAAAAACTACAACTTTTGCCGCTCTGTCAAACTGTTCACATTACAATAAATTGATAAAACTATTTCGCTTTAAACTAAGTTACTTAAAATGAAATGTATAGAATTTTATATAACTTGAAGCAGTTGCCTTTTTTTTAATAAATTTTCTTTTTTAACAATATTTAATTGTTTATTATGTTCAATCTGGAACTGCAACAAGCAACAGTTGTATATGTATTTCTTCTCTCATAAGGATATCTTCTGGTCTAGCATTCCCTAGCTACTCAACTGAGCGCCTTGTGAAACAGATGCTGTTGCTGAAATTGTTGCCAGTTGGCCGTGTTGTAGTTGTAGTTGTTTTCCCATTAAAGGCCACAATTACACGGGTGTATAATGCGCTTTTATGTTTTAAGGATTTCGGTTTGTCTGGACGAGTCTAGAGGCCTGTCCTGGTGGGCTAAATAGGGCCGGGCAAGATTTGGTCTGTTTGTAAAAAGTATTTAATTATTTATTGTTCGGTTATTGTGTAAGGCTCTCTGTCTCTCTGTCTCTCTGCTCGGCTGATTGCCGAGCTCCGTTTTGCCCATGTACAATTATTGGCATCTTATTTATGAGACATGGGGCCACTGGAGGTGACCTGGCGATGGCTGGCTCGCTTACAGCTGCGTAGCTTGCTTCGTGCGTGCTGTTGCTACTAATGAGAAAATTATTGAGCTCCCGCACAGTCGGCAGTGGCAAAGTAATCGGGCATGGCCACATTGAAATGCAAGTCCCCAAATCTAGTGGCTATAAATTGGATTCGAGCACTGGGTAACCAATTTCAATAGCTAATATCGCACCCCAACAAATAATCCAAATCCCAGCCAATTTGCCGACCAGAGCAAAGAAGGAGAGCGAGGGTAAAAGAGGGCGTCAACAGAGCCACTCGCCTAACCACAAATGCTTTGATAGTTGTTCATTTGCACTCCAGAGGCCGCCCCCTGAGCACTCTTCATATTTGTTTTCAGCCAGCAACAGAAATTTATAGTAGAAAATTAAATACCACACGAACTGGCTGCTCGCTCGCCCTCGCCCCGACTGCCGCTTGTTGCCCTCTGCCCTTCGGTTCAGCTCGACTCGGCTCGGCTCGTCTCCGCTCTGCTCTGCTCTGCTCCAATGCTACAATTTTAACACAATTTTTATTTCAGTTTATTTTCTCTGTTCTTCGGTACTCAGCATCCTGGAGCTGTAGTCGCTATTCCTTTGCTGCTCCACTTGCAGTTTAATTTGTGCATCGATATATTTTCTCAGTTGTCAGGATACGCAGCTAAAGACACACAGACCCACACACACACAAATGCACACACATATACATATATATATTTCTGTAGACATAGATGAGCATGTGTATATGCTCAACTGAATGTTGTAATTGCTGTGGATGTAATAAATTCTATGCTTTACCCTGCGATTGTCAGCCTGATATATACCTAAAGTTTGTTTCTGGCAAGCTTAAGGCCTGACTAGGCCTGCTGCCTGCTGCCTGCTGTCGGCTTACGTATCGTATACGTAATGCAGTATTTTATGCTAATGCAGTTTGACACAAGCAGCTAAATGATCTGCCATTTGAGCAATTAACACCCGACAGCTACTCGCTCAGCTTCATTCATAATTTGCACAGTCTGCAACATCAATCAACTACCTTAAGCGACCATTGCTTTTGCCAATGGCACAACTGCTGCCCGCCTGCCGCCGTCCGTTCTCCGCTTGTCGATGCTTTTGGCGTGCTTTGTGCCAACAATGAAACTTTTGAATCAATTCAAGTTGTCCAAACTTAAATCCGCGCTCTGCAGCGCCAGCTTTGCACTCAATTAAGTGTGTTGCAGGAGGCGGTGGATAGGTGGAGGGGGACGAGCTGTGCTGTGCATGTTGCAACAGCAACAGCAGCTAGGAAAAACAATTTCGTTGCTGCTTGGAAAAAGTGAAGCAAGCAAATCCACTTCAACGGCAAGTTAGTGCCAACAATTGCAGCAGCAGCTGCCACGTCAGAAGTTGCCACTTTCTTGCCAATAGAACCCACCAACACCCTTCCCCCTCTCCACCCACTCCTTCGCCATCTTGTTCTTGCCTGCTGCCCCCAACACTTTTGCGTTGCCCGTTATGTACGTGAGCTGGCAAAGTTTTGGACCCTTGCTCCCGCCACTCGTTTCTCGTTGCTCTTCGACTTCCGGCTGATTGACTTGCATCGAGTTGACTTAGCACAGCTTCTCCTTCCTGGTCTCACTTGAAGGATGCATCCTCCAGGTCTGGCAAGCGACAACGACGGCACTTGGCAATGGTTGCGTAAACTAATTTTCCATGTCGTCACTCGATTGTTTTAAAAGCCAACTTTGCTTTTGTTGACACACACACACGCACACACACACACCTACAGTCACCCACCCACACATATGCTCACACAACTTGGTCTGGTCATAAAATATTTAAAGTTTTCTATGCAAGAGCCCATACGGTGCTCGTCTGCCGATACTTTCCGCTCCATTGTTGTCGTTTAATGCAGTTTTTGTGTTATGCCTAAAATATACTTCGATTGACCTGAACTTTTTCTATCGCAAACAATTTGGTATTCCCATTAGGCGCATTAGACGTTTGCACAGTGGGCACAGTCCAAAGAAAAACAGACATATACAAATTTAATTTTAATAAAAGAAAATCGAGTTTAATATTTATTAAATTAAACACTAATTGTGAATTGATAAATCTAATGAAATGTGTCGAATTTTCGCTATTTTTGCCTGTCTGTTGTCTGCGTTGTGGCATCTCAGGCATTTCCGCAAAGCATTTTGACTTACGGATGGATAATGGCATTTTCTGTGAAACGGTATCCATTCGAGCTGAATTCCCTATGCACACTTTGAGTTCTCATCCTCTGGCTCGGACAACTTAAGTCTGCTGTTTCTGGCTGTGTCTCTTAAATTGTTACATCAATTAATGCACAAGTCATTGTCAGTTGTCATGTGCATTATAAATGATTTGTATGCGTGAGCAGCTCTTCATTAGCTGTCGCACATGCCCCGAAGCACTGCATTTATGGGTCAAATGCTACGACCTCATTGGTGGCACTCCTCCCTCCACTTAGACCGGCTGTGCTGCATATTGATTTCGAGTGTGTGTGTGAGAGGGCGGAAGGAGTGTGTTCGCACACTTCAGACTATTTGCAGTGGTTTGATTTCATTGCATTAGACGAGTGACTGCCACGCCCACACAGCTGTGGTGTCGAACGCTCAAATATTCATTGGGCTTAACTTAAAGTGAGGCCCACATTTACAACAGCCACTGGGCATGTGACACAGAGTGCGAAAGAGAGAGAGAGAGAGAGAGTGAGTGAGTGGCTGTAAGAGGCAGAGAAGTCACTTGCAACGCTTTTATCAATTATCAATTAACCTAAATTTTAGCATCTACGTTTTTGGCACCGACAGCGACAGCGACAGGAGGCAGCCACGTTGTCAGCGCCGTGTGCCAGTTGAAGCAGAAATGTCGCAAGACAAAGTATCGTTCAAATGAGAGCTGACAGCTTTGGCTAGCGGCACTGCCTGAGGCATTACCTGAGCACCGGTTAGCGCCCACCTGGACTGCACTGTGCGCGTCATTAGTGTGAAAGGATTCTTAATTTTTAATCGTGGTTGAAGTCGTATACTCTGCTGCTCTCTCTGCTTGCTCTGCTCTTATCGCAGTCCAACGGCAACCCTTGGTTACGAATTGGACTTTGTTGGCGCTGCTTTTGCTATTGCTGTCGGCCCTAGACAATAATCATTTTCATTACAGCAAAAAGCCAGCAGTGGCAGCAGCCAGTTGCAAATGATGGCAACACAAGGCTGCCGCTGCAGGATGTGTAGTTTCAATTTGATGTTACTGCCAAATTCCAAAACAAACAAACAAACAACTGCAGCGCTCGCGCGTTTTCAAGGCGACACAACGCCAGCAACTCCCAGTGGGCGTGCCCCGTGGCAGCGTTTTGTAGCTACTTTTATGTCTTGTAAGGCGGCTGACGACTGACGGCTGTGTGGGTGGTTGGGTGGATGAGTGTGTGGGTGGACGGCTGAATGCAGTTACTGTCTTTAAGACGTGCACTTGCTCAAGTGGAAAAGAATTGAACTCAGGCAGCGCCGCCAGAATCCAATCTCATTCTCTTGTCAACTTAACCCCGGCTGAGACGTCAACGACGTTGCGCCAATTGTTGTCTGTATTTGTGCATTTGAAGCTGCTGCTCATAGCTGCTGATGCCATTGCCTAGCTACCGAGCTGCTGGCTTCGCTTTGTCATCAGCAGAGCTGAGGAGAGCAGCAGCAGCAGCATCGGCACTCGGAGCAGCAGCCATTTAGCGACTGGGTCGCACAGTGGGAGCCAAATGATCGTGCGATAAGAATAGGGTTTTTTTTTTCTTTTGCTATTTATATTCTGCTGCTCCTTGAACAATATTTAAATAGATAAAGTCATAGATGAATGAGGGTTAAGTCATATTGCATTTAACTCGCGAAAACTCCGAATTTTCATCGTAAATATTGTTGTCTTTGTGAGGGCCAAACAATTATTTATCTGAAACTAAAAGAAACTTGCTTTTATCAGCTGAGAAGCCAACAACAAATTAAGCAGAAATGGAATAAAGTTTCGTTTTCAACTGAATTCCTGCATCGATAAAATATTTTATGCACAATGTGACAAAACTTTGTCCACTGTCTGCCGGCTCGTTGTTTGGGTCGAGGTCCGTTTGTCTGCTGCTGCTGCTGCTCGATTTTTACTTTAAACAATAGCTTGAGCATTTCTGATTGTCAAATGTTTGCAGAGATAACATTTACTATTGCGGATTTGCAGTGAAGCGCAGGAGATGGTATTCTAACGATGGCGACGAAGCTGCAAGTGCCGTAAGCGATGTTCGCTCCCTGCCCGTCCCCTGGCACATCCTTCGTCCGTGGAAGCGACACAATTGCCATCAACTGTCGTCTTCAGGCGTCTGGCTGCTAGACAGGAAGCATCAATTTGTAATGATCCTATAAGTGCTTGCTTGTATTGTCCTTTTGTGTATGGCTCTCGATAGCTCGCTGTAGAAGCAAATGTATTTTTAATTGTTTCGAGCAGTTAATCAAATGGCAATTAGTTATCCTTACGCTGCATACTTAAGCGCTTATAGCACTTGCGGAAAGCATAATGTAGTAACTTTTGACGTTTATTAATAAATATTATCAAGCAATTAGCATGAAATCAGAAGTTGAAGAAAACTTACAGAAATATATATTTGATGTGGATATAATTTTGGAACAGCTGTTGAGAGTAAAATTTCTGTTCAAACAACTCGTATTTTTGGCTTTTATTGGAGCATGTCGTTGCAATCACATTTTCCGGCATTCATTACACGTAATTCCTATTAATATCACCGAAGTCTGACCAAATTAGTCATTTGCATTGTACCGCAAGTCGGTCTGCCGTAGCTTTCGTTCGAATTTTCTGTGCATTTTACGCTAATTGAAATCGCAATCGAATTACATGACTACATGGCTGGCCCACCGCCCCCGATCACGCCCCTTGGCCCTTCTGGTTGGCATAAAAGCCAATGAAAATATAATCACATTTATGCAGTTTTTATGCCTGCAGTGTAAATATTTTTGCTGTAAACACGCGGCAGCCGGGGCACATGTCCTGTTGACGCCATCCAACAGCAACCAGCCAGCAGCCAGCAGCCAGCAGCTGAGCTCTCATAACGGGGCTCACACACACACAGACACATACATACGTACATAGAGAGAATTCGCTGATGCGGCGTCCATGCTGCGCATCCTGTGCACTGCAGCCAGTTAGCCAAGTCAGACAGCCAGTCAGTCATTCGGTCTGTCGGTTATTTCGATTCCATTTCGAGTTCATTGAATTTGCGCTGATTTCTTTGCTTTTTGGTAGCTTTTATGCATATAAAAATTGCATTAAAAAAAGAAATTGTAGCATAAATTTTATGTAGCTATGCCAACAGGCAAAATCACAATTACGTTTATTTATTGGGTGTGTGAGTGAGTGTGCGCGTGTGTGTTAAAAGGATGCGCATAAATGTATAAACTTGTTTTTGATTTAATTGCATTTGCTATACGGGCTGGCAGACTGGACGCCGGGTCGTCTGCCGACCCACCCGTCGTATACGTAATTTAATAGTTTTTCAATTGCTGCGTAATTGGTTTTAGTTAATATTGACAAGCACAGTGGGCACAGCTGTTGCATTATTAATGGCCACGAAATGTGGCGTTTCCGGTTATGGCCAGTGAATTAATAGCCAACAATTCAACGGAAATACGCGCAAAGTTCTGCTGACAATTTTTACTTTGATAAACGATGTGCCATGTGTGTGAGTGTGTATTAGCTGTCTGTGTGCGTAAATGTCACGTTCGAGCGATTAATAATGTGATTTTTTCTTGTCTCTATTTGCAGTTCAGCGAGCAAACGCCAAAACTACAAAAGGTAAATAAATTTTCGCCTATACTACGTATATTTATAGCCAGAGCGTGTTAAATTTGACAAGCTCAACATATCGGGGCCAAAATCTATGCCCAGGCATGGCTGATTAGCCGAGCCATAAAGTTGCTCCAGAGCCGGAGGCAAAAGTCCGCCAGCATAAGCCAGTGACAACGTGAAACTTTTAACGAAAACTGACAACCGCAATGACCAGAGTGTCATAAATCCATAACCGAGCGTCAACAACATCAACAAACATTTTGTTTGACCTACGACATGTGAGTAGAACGTGAAGCGACGCCACGCTTTTGCCGGCCAATAACCCCCAATAGCCGCCGACCCGCCATTGGGGGATAAACAGCGCTAGACGACAGCCAGCCCCCTATGTCAACCGCAGGCCGACGTATCGGACAGAATGGGACAGCACATATCACTAAGGGCATGGCATGAATGGGGCTATGAAAGATTGACTGTCCCTGTACTCTGACAAGCACTCAACTCGGCTCCACTCCACTCCAGTCTCAACTCATCCAATGCCGCCCACTTGCTCTCCAGCGAGTGGCGCGATGTCGCCTCGCGTCTGTCAGATAAAATGAAGTATTTGGCGAGTGTGCATGTGTGCGTGTGTGTGTGTTCAAGACATGCGGAAAAACAAAATTCTTTTCAAACGGCAGCAGCCGCAGCAGCAGCGGCAGCAGCTGCTACAGCATCAGCAGCTGTAATAACAAATAGCAACAATAACAACAACAACAACATTGTTAGTGTCTGTGTTCGAAATTTATCGATAATTCGTCGCGGTTGACGCGCGCGCGCTCGCAAAAACAATGGCGCATAAATTCATGAGCTCCCAAACCGCCCGCAGCGCCGGCCATCAGTAATAATCATATATTAAAATGTATAAATTTATATATATAAATATATATATATATGTATTTATATATTGTAGTATACGATCGCTCTGAATTTTCGCCATTTTTTGCGTAGCCGCAGAGCAACGGCATTGACAGTTAAATAAATGACTTTCGCTGAGTGAGGGAAGGGAGGGAGGTAGGTGCAGAAAAAGTAGGGGTTGTATAATAGTCCTGCCCTCTGACTTGGGCTCAGCATATTTTCTTTGTTTTTCTTTTTTTTTTTTTCGCTCGGCAAATTTATGTAAATCTCTTAAAGTAGTGCCGTCATCGGGAAAGTTGTTCGCACAGTCTTTTGACTAGTTTTGTTTGCGTTGTTGTTTTTAATGTAATAAATATAATAAGATGCCAGGATTCGTATTTCTCCGCTACAAAGAGGGACAGACAATAGTTTCCTGGTTGGTCGTCGTTACTGATGCTGTTGACATGAGATCCGTTGGTCTGAGGGCAGTTTTTGTAATGTTTTTATGCTGCTGTCGGGCTCTGACTCCAAAGCTTTGTGGTAGTTTTGTTGAATAGCTTCATATTTATGCAAAGTTATGCGGCTTAAGAGATAAGTCGAAAGTTTGCTCTGACAACGGTGCGACAGACAGGCCAAGCACCGAGGCAAAGAGAGCTGGCAACAGCAGTTAAAGCAACCAACTGCCACCAGCTAAGGGCAACTAGACCGAACGAGCACCATCTCAGAGCATAATAAAACTCTATCGATACACATGTAGAGGAGTCAGTTGGATTTGGTGTACAGTTTGATTTGCATTTCATTGAAACTTGTTTTAGGAAAATCCATTTGAAGCCAGACTCTTAAAGCAAGACACTCACGCACAGGCCCAGGCTTAACGTAGACCAACTTTCGAGGCTGGCTTTCAGCACTCTTAATTCGCTGTGACAAACTGTATATGGTGTGTGTGTAAGCAGTATGTAGGCCAAACTTTTAACTAGCCCCACACTGCGTATACGCAACAGCATGTAAGCTCGTGCAACAAAGAGTGCCCTCAACTAATAACTCCGGCATGCCGCTGCCACTTTAGTTAATTCCAAATTAAATATTCAAAACTTTTTGGCTTTGAGCTCGTTTTGGGGCTCGCATTTTCATTATCTGGCCAACAAAGCAAAATTTGAAAAATAGCTGCGTGCGCGCAGCAGTTAAATGTAGTTACGGCAACGGCAACAACAACAACTTGCCACATGCATGCTGCCGCTTCGAAGCAGCTCTGCTTTGCTGCCTTGTAGCTTGCTGTGGCATTAGTTGCCTCTGAACTTCATTTGGCGAGGCGCGCGCAGCGTAACTTGGCCAAGGCTTGCGGCACGCTTGAAGCAGGCTAAAAAATAAACTGCAACGTGACACTGGGCGTTCATTTAATGTGGCCGAGCAGCAGAAGCATCAACAGCAGCATCAACAGATTCAGCTCCCATCTCACTGACCACCCCGCCCGCCGCAGAGCGGGTAAATAAACAAAGGGAGTGACAGCAGCAGAGGACTTGACTGCTGCCTGTGGCACTGGGCACAGCCACCTGCCCTTAGCATGGCCCAGCCATTGATTTGCGTCTCCTCATTCCCCTCATCTGCTGCCACTCCTGCCAGTGCTACTCGCTGAGATACTTGAGCATCCCCCCTCCAGCTGCCTCGTTCTGTCCGCACTTGACTGACCTCCTAAATTCGTTTAATGTTTAGTTAGGTCGCATCGGGTCGGGTTTTGTCGCTGCAGCGGTTGACAGGCTGCCCGCAGCTGCCTCCTCCAGCCTTTGCACCTTATTAATGGGCAAACTGAAGTGTACTAAATTATAATTTTTTCGCTGTCTATGCGGAACGGCGCACATTTCTTTTAATGAGTTTCGGTCCTACCGTTCTCTCTCGTTCGTTCGGCTTCAAGTGCGCTCGAAATATAATTATGAGACTTTGTTTATGCGCTGACTTTAAAGTTTACATCAATCTCCAGACTCGATAGCCATTATTCAGTTTTAGATGTTAAGGGGATCCAACGGACTTCAATTAATTCCGTTGCTGGGCAAAATCTAAAGGTTTAATTAAAAATTATTATGAGAAGTGGACGCCTGATATTTTTTTAAGAAAAGGTGATTAAATTTATGTTTTCATAAATTTGAATTGCTGTCTAAAGTCTTGGCAAGATACAATTATTTAAATATTTTTGTGGAATGAATTTAATCTTTATCTTAAAAATAATACCATAAGCTTAGTATTGATTTAGCTTTTTAAAAGCAGATATGTACATAATATATTATTATTATTACATTATAGATTATTTAATGATCGGCTTACAATTAGAATTTAAAAAACCATTATAACCCAGATTTCCCATTTTCAATGGGTTCAGGGTATAAAAACAGAGATATAGTTATATGTGCATAAATTATTGAAATATCTGCTTTCAGTTGGCTTATTTACAATCATTTTATTACTATTTAGTGCAATTTTAATTATATTCGTAGTGGAATATACAGTTGGCATAATATTGCATTGCATTATTGCAATGAAACCTAAAGAATTTGCATTGCGCTTTCTGCGTGAATAAGTTAATGCATGAACTCGCTAATCTAATTACAGCGCGCCCACATTTATCTGAGCTTTGATTATAAAAATAAAATGCAAATTAAATATCATTAGTATGCGCTGAATGTAATTAAATAATTTGAAACTATGAGCATTTCGAAACGAATGAGAAATGTTTTCGGCGCAATGCATACAAATTTTAACTGCCCGCCCGAAAGTATGCAGCGAATGAGAGTGAGAGTGGCTGCAGCTGCAGCGCTGCCGGCGTCGCTGTCGCTGCCATCGCTGGCACTGCAATGGCCGCCATGGCGTGACCTAATAAAAAAATTATGCCAAACGAAAGCGAAAAAGCCGAATGGTAAACGGTAAATGGTAAACGGCAAAAGGACATCGAGCAGAGGGTGAGCCGACGGCGTGCAGCGAGCAGCACGGACACTGTTAATTTTACAACTGTCAGTGGTTAGCGGAAATGTGAGAGGGGTGCAGTGGGTGGTGCAGCAAGGGTTGCTCCTGTTCAATATGCACACTCGCCACTTATGAGATATTAAGTTGAAAACTTTGCCGCAAACTCGAGTTAAATTGAGCAAAATAATGCGGTCAATTTATAACGGAATGTGCTGTGGGTGGGGGAGGGTGCGGCCAGGCTGCAATTGGTTATGGGGTCTCGGCCAGCGCATATTCAATATGGAGACGATGGCCGAGCCTACACACATGCTTACACACACACTGCAACGTATATAGAGATGTTAGTGCACAAGTATGGGTCGTAGGATGTGCCAGCGCCATTATTCCGGCACTTGCCCCACCGCTGGCCAGTTTGAGGCAAGCTTAAACAAAAGGAAATGGCCCGGCTGCTACTTTGTCAGTTTTCCAACTTGTTAGAGACACACGCAGGGGAGGGAGCAAGGGGTACTTCAGCCATCCGGTTGCCTGCCCCGACTGCGGATGTGCGGGCGTCCGTACCCATCCATATCCCACCCGCTCGTCTGCTGCTGCTGCTGGTGTCATTTGGCTGTCTTTTTGGTCGCACGCAAGTTTGCCAAAGTATGGCATCAGGCACGCCCCGCCCCACACTGCCCCGCCCAATTTATAAGGTTAATATTATAATGGAGGCTACAACTACAACTACAACTACGTGGCTCAGCTCTGAACGAGCAGCTATCGAAAGTGCAAGTGGCATTCTTGCTATTGGCAAATGACCCAATTTATAGGGCCGCATTCCGGTCAGCAGGGGACGACATGAACATGACTTAATTCTTAGCATAGCTGACATTCGGCTTTCACTTTTTAATGAGCTTCCGAAAGAGGACAGCTTGAATATTGGCTTTCTATAGAAAAGTTTGCAAGTTAAATTTTAATAAATTATTTAAGCATATTTATTGGGTCGAACTGCATTTGATAGCAAGTATGAAGCTGCCGCTGCTTATCCAAGACTTATTCGTTTCTATTTGCTGCCCATACAAAGCTCAAATTCGCCAACACGTTATGCAACTCAAATTAATTACGCATGAAATTGCAATTAATTGGTTTAAGAAGTTTTGCCAAGTTTATTTTAAAGTTTCTTCTGCTGCCTCCCCGCAAAGTAAGCAAGCAGCTTAAGCACTTGGTTAAACAAAAACTCGCATCCTCGCAAAAAGGAGCTGGGCCAGGCCAGGCAGCTGCAAGGACCGACGGCAAGTAAACAGATAAACGGCAACGAAATCTTGCGAAAGCAAAAACATCAACAACCAGCAGCAGAATGAGTGAATGAAAGAGATAGATAGTGAGTGTGTGTGTGAGAGAGAGAGAGAGACAGAGAACAGACGGGTTAAAAACAATGGCGCAGGCAACGGCAATAAAAATGGCGCACAAGTTCAACCACGTGGCACGTGGCACGTGAGTCCGAGGGCCAGAAAATGTTTATTTGGGTCCTTTTCTGATGTGTGTGTGTGTGTGTGTAGGCCATGCACAGCACAGCATATGCAGAGCCAAAGCAAAAACAACAATAGCAACACACACACATGAACACCAACTCGAGGGAGGACTGTCACAGTAACCTAGATAGATGCACAAATTTCACCCAAAATGTGCCACTTTCGCTTTGACCCAGAGCCGTGGCAAGCGAAGGGCGGCCAGCCGGCTGTGCAGCGCTGCGTTTGGGGGTCAATGTGTCGGTCGGCGGAGATGCAACAACAACAGCTGCAGCAGCAGAAGCAGCAGCGATGGCAGCAGCTGAAAGCCATATAAGAAATCATGCTTGAAATATTATACTCGTACATTGCGGTTAAAGTGCGCAGCCCAAGGAGCTCTGCCAGCAGCTAAATTGCAACCATGCGTCACACACACACACACACACACACTGGCTATTGTTGTCATGCCTATATATAAGAGTCTATGTATGTGTGTTTGTGTTTGTGTAATACATGCAGCGTTGTCATGTCTGCTGCCTGGCTTTAACAAATGGTTTGATTTTCTGCTTAAGCCAGCAGCGGCAGCGCTCTGCGCCGACCCAATGCCCGGTTCGAGTCCCTGTCCGTTGTCCAATGCCAAGTTGAACAAGCTACCTTTGGGAAATTTTTTAAATGACACCAATTTATTTAGTATTCGTATGTATACGTACATATATATATATATATATATATATATATATATGTGTGTGTGTGTGTGTTTTGCGGCTAGCAAGGATTGCAGCCAAGGCCTCAAACCCAAATATTTAATTTCGTTCGCAATCGCGTTTGTTGACATTCGACTCGGCACCCAATATGCCATGTCAAAGGCGCATGTTCACGCATAAATAACTTTCGGCATTTGCCTTTGAACCCAAAATTGGTATTTGCTAATTTTTGGGCTAGGGCTAAATAAAAATCAGTTAGCTCTCATTATTCAAATATGTGTTTTTGTTTTTTTTTTTTTTACTAAATTACAATCTAAATGAACTCAAGTCAAGATTGGTTATATAATAATTCTGATTTCTGATTTGTGAGTGGAGTAAGTCTTAGGAGTTGTTCTCTGTATCAAGAGGCATCTTAAATTAATTATGCAAAGTGCGACCTAATCCAACAACAGCAAGAAGGATCTGTCATACTAAAGGACCTAAAAGCCCGACGCCGGGTTCACGCTGACTTAACCTTTTTTGATGGCGTTATAAACGTGCTAAAAATAAACAATTTGCGTCGCATTTTAGACCCATTGTTGCCTTTGCTATTGTTTTCTGGCATTTGCGTGTATTTTGTATATTTTGCCAAAGCCATCTGACACTTGGCGTGTAAATATTTTATGTAATTTATTCCTGGGGGACGGACCCTCTGATTTGGGTTGGCAATTAGCAAAGCTTCGACTTTTTGTCCTTTTTCTGGTTTTCTGGTTCTGCTGGGCGTGAGCCTCGAGCTGAAGGGTTTATTAATATGTATTCAATGATGATGACGGAGCTTAGGCCAAAGAACTCGAATATTTTGTTGATTTACTCAAGGCTTAGGCTGACTTTTAGTTAAGCTGTTGACCACGAATACAAATTCCTACCTCCGGTCCATGTCCTTTAGGTCTATAAGTATTTTATGAGTATTCATGGAAGTCATCAAGCCGTTGAGCTCTTCACACAATCCTTTCCTATTTACACTTTGTAGTCACCCTTTGGCCCGGCGTTTAGTCGTTAGCTAACCGCTAGAGGTCAATCCAATTATAGCACCTTTAGCAGTTTTTGGTGAGCCACCGGCCAACGGACATCACTGACAACGTGGCCTTTAACCAGCTTTGCCCTACCAGAGTCAGAGCCAAAATGTCACGTGTAACTCATGGCAAATGGCTGAAACACCTCTGACCTGCTCAGCTGCTCCAGTTCGAGTTGGTCCAGCTTCCCACAGAGAATAGAGCGGCTAAAAAGCTTTTCGCCCGCATCAGTTTTTCTCTTTTGGCCGCGCCAGCACTCAAATGAGTCAACAGTTTGTGGCTACCAACATTTGCCCTGGGTTTTATTTTGCTTGGCTTTTTTTGTCTCGAGGCTTGGGTGTGATGGTGTCCTGGTCGGCTGCCCGATTGGCTTCCAGTGCGACGCGTTGCAGACGCGACTTGACGCTTGGCTAAACTCCAATGTGCTCGTCTGGCCATACGGATACGCAAGCCATCCAGCATTCAGCATCCAGCGTGCAGCATGCAGCAAGTCGAGCTGAATTTATTGTTTTTGTTGTGCGGAATTAAATAAAAATTGAATTATGTTTATATCCGCCAGTTGATGTTATTGTTGGCACCATAATAACGCGCATTGTTTGCGCTCTCCCTCTCTCTTTCTCTGTCACCCTGCTCTGTGTGTATTTGCATTGTCCGTCCGGATGACTCTATGCCGCTGTGGATCTGTGGATCCGTGTCTGTCTGCGGCTATGGCTGCCTTTGCTTGTGCCCGCACTTCGAGTGTTTTTCATTTTGCATAATAAATTGCATTTTCCATGCCAGTGACTCTCCATTGCCCGCCGCCTCTACTCCGACTCTACTCCGTTTTGGTTTGCCTGTGGAAATGCGATTCTCAACTCCGCATCCGAGTTTGTATTTGCCACGTGCTTTGTGCTTTGCTCTTTTTACGGCATCTGTACGCGCGCTGTTTTGCATTAATCTCATTTCATTGCCTGTGCGCTCAGACAACTTTTGGCTCCATGGCTAACCCTTTAAGGAGCTGCAAATTGAAGTCGTATATCTGGGCGGGGCCACCCACACTTTACGCTTGCACGCGCTAAATCAATTTACTCTTTCAGCTTCAAGCTCGGCTGCCATCGTGGGGCGCACACCTTTATAGCCGTCGCCTGTTCACCTGCTCACCTGTGCCACCTCTTCGCCTCGGCAGTCACTTTCCAAGTGCATGCTGCTCCGTTAAATGATTTTCATGAGCTTAACGAAGTGGCTGTTCTGACTCATAGTCTTCACCTATCGAGACCCTAACAACAACTGCATCCATCTTGAAGCAAACCGTAAACTGAGTGCCTCAATGGCTACTGAAAGTGACTATTAAATACCCTAAGCTAAAGATAGTCTAAATTACATAGCTAAGGAAATTTAACAGGAAACATTCAAGAAATTTACACCAAGTGCACTTGTGAGCTAGAAATGAATCAAAGTCTAACTAGATCATTTTTATACATATACTCTAAGACGATTGTTAACAGTAAAGTCTATTAGCTTGCTTATTACGTCAGCTACTAAAGCAGGTTTAACGAACATAAAATGCTGCTCAGCCATTTCGCTTTTTAAAGTCCTTTAAACTCTCTTTAAGACAGCCTGCCTAATGTGCCCATTCACACAAAGGGCAGAACGGCGTTTCTTATTCATGTCGCTGATTTTGATGTCCTTTGAGGCTTACACGACAATGTTGAAAAAGTTGTGTGTCCCTTCTGTCTGTCTGTCTTGTCGTCCGTTTCGGCGCCTTGCTTGTGCCTATGCCTGGCGGAAACAATAGATTTTTGAGTGTTGCCACTTTGTTTTACAATTTTATTGCGCGAAATTTTGAGCAACAGCGTCAACAAAAAGCGAGCCCAACAACAGCAACAACAACAGCCATAAAAACCTAGTAGCTGCTTCAAAGAGTTGCCCTTTTCGCTATGTCTGTGTGTGAATGAGTGAGCGTTGGGCGGCGGTGAGGGGGTGGGGATTGTTGTGTGGCTGCCTCGTTTGATGCGCACATTTGAGCAATTTTTGTGATGTGTTGTTTTTGTTTGTGGTGCGTGGCGCGTGCCAAAATTGGCTAAACGTGAGTGGCTTTCACTTCCAACTGGCTGCCCGGCGCCCGGCGCCCGTTTAAGCAAATACTTGCAGCGTGCATCATCAATCATGCCGACGTTTGCCGTTTGCGCTTTGAAGTTTTGTTTAATCAGCCGAATTATGTGCCACTAACGAGCAGACATCTATTATAGAAATTTATATATATATGTATATATAGATGTAAATTTAGGCTACTTGGACGTTTGTTTGCAACTCAAATTGCTGGCCCATGCAGAAAACTTGCAGTTGCACAAAACTTAAACAAAGCCTGTCAACAACATGTTGCAGAACAAAAGGCATCGGGCCATTGTGCTGCAGCTTCAGCTGCAACTGCTGGCTGAAACAGAAGAGCCCCACCACTGACTGGCAACTAGCTAGCTGGCAAGCAAACAAGCTAACAGGACAAACAAGCGCCACATAAAATCTGTATGGACGCAGTTGACAAATGGCGTTTTGGTCATAATGCCGTCGCAGCTGGTGGCGCAGAACTAACCCCATCCTCATCATCATCGTCATTATCATCTAGGCGGTGGCTAACACATGTTTGTGTCAGTCTCTCTATATATGTGTGTATGTGTGTGTGCATCAGCGGCAGACGCGCCGCAGCCGCCGTTCGCTCATAAAACTAAATTTCTAAACAATCTGCGTTTGGCAATCTTCGAGGCGCTGCTTGCGTCGCTGTCGCAGCTGGCGTCGCTGCTGCGCAACTTTATTGAAATGTTTGGCAGTTTTTCGTGTCGTGCTCAATTTGTGTCACATATATGCATAAAGACACTCACAGGCACACACACACCCATACACACACCCCGATTTGATATTACGTATATGGCTTTGCAATTTTGATTTTTGCAATTTTGCCATTGCATACTTTTTAGGGCCGCTGCAGCATGTAAAACAAAGTTTTTGATTACGGCACAAACTGTGCCACATGCCACACATTTCACATGTGCATCTGTGCTTAGGTGTGTCTGTGTGTGTGCGAGTGTGTGTGACTGTCTTACATAGGCAATTCATTGATTTTTGATTGAAATTTAATTGAATCATAATTCAATATCTCAAAGGCGCCTTGAGCCTTGAGTGTATCATCAAATGGAAGGAGTCGAAGCAGATTCTGACAGTGTGAAATTGCAAGTGAAGCATTCAAGCGTAAATGGAATAGCCAATGGCCATTCAGGCAATACGATTCGCATCAGAGCGATGCCAAATCGATGATAAATAAAAGCTTGTTATAAGCAATAATCCAAAGCACAGCAGCCAAACAAGTCGTTTGTAAAAATCTCTCAAGAACGCCGTCGACTCGAATGTTGTGCTCTGGGTTGAGCACGTGGGCGTGGCATTGGCAGTGGCAGCGGCAGCGCCCGAAAAATGGGCGCGTGCGAGATAAGCAAACAGCCGGCAGCTGAATACACATTTGCACATAATAGATATTGAGCTATAGCTACATATACATACATATAAATACATCTATAGATTTGTGTGTGGGTAATGTGCTTGATTGTATTATATAAGTAAAGCGAAAGTGTTTTTGAAGAGCGCCAGCAGCAGATTGAAGCAAATGTTGCCCAACACGCAGCCAAGCAACAACCCTCCTCTATTCGATGGCATCTAATGCACAGTTCAAATAACACTCAAGGCTCGTTGTCCTCCTTTCGCTTATCGAAATACACTCTGCATTGCCAGCGCAGGTTAATAGCCGTTTATGTATCCATTATAAGTATTATCTTATCTTAAAGCACATTTCTTGCTCTCGGTTGTCGCTGCAATTTTGTGCTTAATTTGTGAACACGACTACTATTTATATTCGTGTTTAATTAAAAAATATGAGCACATTTTCAACAGCATATTTAGAGAACGAGCAAAGTTTTCGCACAAAAAGCTGATGCTGTATTTCAAAGCAGCTCTAAAGAGTTTTCATTTACGTTTTTTTTGGGGGGTTTTCCTTTTCAATTGGGTTAAGCTCAGCTCTCTTCGTGTGCGCTCGCTCTAAGCGTTCATAATGGAACAGCAACAAAATAAATACCCTACTGAACGTGTCCATAAATTGAATTATATTGAAAATGAAAAAACAACAACATATTTCCCGTTTATTATATTTCCTGATGATATTTTTTGCCATGGGAAACTTTTACTATTTAATATTTTTAAAATTGTGTAAAAAAATTAAACTGCTGAATTTTGTTTAGTATAACAATTGTCAAGGATTTCGCCCCGTGGTGATTGTAAATTAACGGAAACAGAGATAAGAAATCGAGCAACAATTGCGGAAAGTTTGTGAGAAGGCAAAACCAAACGGCAATTAATTTAATGCGCCTCAATGGGCATTGCAGAGATAAAGCAGGAATCGGAGGCTGGGGCATCACATCCACAAATAGAAATAGAGCGAAACGAATGCCCAACAGTTCATCAGCGGAAAATAGTTGAATAGTTTCGGACTACACAAAATGAAACCGAAACTGAAACCAATGGCAAATGGACAAACAAAAGTTTCACCATCTGCCAAATGGACAGGAATTTCCAAATTAAAGCAAAACAATGCCCAAAGATTAACAACAGATACTAGCACACAGACTAACTATCACACACACACACATATGCGACAACAAAAACGGATAAAATTTGCTGGTTTACTAGCATCGCAGCGATAGTTTCCCTCATACCCTGTAAAGTGAAAGCAGAAGTATGCCTAGCACTTGTCAGAACTAGTCAGAGTTTGTTTATTTATGTATATACTAGCTGCCCCGGCAAACGTTGCTTTGCCTTGCCCTATCCATTAATTCCTCTACGTCTGTTGACTGCGAATCTGCGCGCTTCTCTTCGTTCTTTGCTGGTTTCGCTCATCTCGTGCCTCTTGCAATTTTGATGCACCTAACTGGATGCAGAAGAACTCCAGGAGATCCTTTAGAAAATGCCTGCAGGAGCAGAGAATGTGCCCATTGGATCGACTGCAACGATCTCTACCTGGCGCCCAGCTCAAAATTTGAGTGCCCCTCAGGCTTTGAGTGGAATCGCCCTATATAAAGGGCAGCATATATATATATATATATATATATATATATATATATATGATTCACTGTCTGTCTCTCTGTCCGCCTGCTTAAGAAGAGCAGAGGATGTAGAACAACTCCAAGAGATCATTTAGAAAATGCCTGCAGCAGCAGAGAATGTTCCCATTGCTCTATCTGGCGCCCTGCTCAAAATTTGAGTGGAAGTCGCCCTATATAAAGGGCAGCAGCTGTGGAATTTATTCAGTCGTCCAGACTCGGAGGGGTCAGTCGTACGTGTAGGGCAAGGCAGTTGTTTGTTATAAAAAAAACACAAAAAAAAAAAAAAAAAAAAAAAAGTTGATCAAAAAATTTTCTAAACAAAAAATTTTAAATAAAAACAAAAATTGAATAAAAAAAAAATTTAAATAAAAAAAGAAATAAAACAAAAAATAATTTAATAAAAAATAAATAAAAAACAAAAAAAAATAAATAAAACCAAAAAATTAATAAAACAAAAAAAAAAAAAAAAAAAAAAACAAAACAAAAAAAATTGCCCTGCACGTACGACTGAGCCCACCGGGTCTGGACGACTGAATAAATTCCACAGCTGCTGCCCTTTATATAGGGCGACTTCCACTCAAATTTTGAGCAGGGCGCCAGATAGAGCAATGGGAACATTCTCTGCTGCTGCAGGCATTTTCTAAATGATCTCTTGGAGTTGTTCTACATCCTCTGCTCTTCTTAAGCAGGCGGACAGAGAGACAGACAGTGAATCATATATATATATATATATATATATATATATATATATATATATATATATATATATATATATATATATATATATATATATAATTGGTCCAGCACATATCAAGTTATAAGTGTCGTAACACTTTTACACAACTTTCTTTTATATATATAGATATATGTACACAGATAATCCTTATTTGCTATTCAATGACTTGCAGGACATCTTCCAGTCCATCACAGCGACTTAGTTAACTTTTGCCTGTTTTTGTCTTTGTTTGTCTGTTTGTTTCCATGTGAAAGCCAGTGAAATAAAATGTGCTACAAAACGCGGTCCAAACGCTGATGGCAACGGCAGCGATGACCACGGCGGCGTCAGCAACGATTACAGCGCCGGAGAAACTCACGCCAAACAACAAAAGCAATCTAAGTAAATGTATTAGTGTGTGTGTGTGTGTGTTAGTGTGTCTGCTCGGCGCTCAACGGTTTGTTGCATTAACGGAATTGAACGCCATGTCGGAAGCGAGGAAATGTTTGTGCTGTTTCAACGGAATTGTTATAAATATGTTCTCAGATTTTGGTCTCCCCAACGTCTGTGTGTGTGTGTGTGTGGGTGGACTGCCATGCTGCATCATGCTTACGTCCACGTTTAGCCAGTTTGTGACAGTCAGCAGTATTCAAAAGGATATAAAATTGAATAGAAACTAAATTATGTGATATGATTTAGATTCTATTATGATATAGCACTGGGCCTATTTATGAAAATAGCTACCATATATTGGATTAAATGTAGAATATATTATTCAATTTTTATAAAATTATCGTTCCAACAGCATTTCTTCATCCCTTCGTTCTATACTTGGATCTCTGTTAAATATTCCTCTCCTAAAATGAAAAATTGCATCCAATCGTAAACGTTAACTGTAATTATATATAAGTAAATATTTTTTTATTTCACACTCCATAAATATTTCCATAAAATTCTTTCAATCAATTGCCAATCTATGTAATTATTTGAAAGATATCAAATAGGCCTAATGATCGACTAATTGGGTAAGAGAGACCTGACCAGCATGATTATTATGCAAGTTAATGGGCATGAAATGCCGGCTGATTGCGTATTCCAAGCGATTGCTTCACAAACAGTGCGAATAATGTGAGTGTGAGTAGTGCGAGTGTAAGAAGTCTTAGTGTGAGTGTCAGTGTGAGTAGTGTAAGTTCGTATCAGATCGTGGATTACAGCTGCTGTCTTGATTGCCAACTTCTGGGCATCTGCTTGGTACTCATGAAAGTTGCTTGCAACACTTGCCATAGCTAAAGCAACTTAAACTGCCGCATACTTACACACACGCACATACAGTCACACTCATAGCTCTCTCTCAATCCACTCTCCTCTACTTGACTCCACTCACTATTCATTTGCAGGCTAGCCGAGGCATTAATATGTCTGCGTGTGTGTGTGCTTTGTTTGTTTGCGTAATAAGTGGAGGGCGGTGCAAATGGTTTTGAGGCGTGTTGCGTAAATGAATAAGCGCAGTCGAGCGCAGAGAGAGCCTGAGTCTCGCCCGGCGACCGAGTCAGAGTTGAACACGTGGCAGGCGGGCGAGTGCACTTGCCGCATGTGAGTGAATGCCAGCAGAACATAATGTTGAGTGTGCTCGCCATGCATGCGTATGAGTAACGCTAACGGTTAGTGAAAGTGTGAGTGACTATGTATGTGTGTGTGCGCTGTTTGTAGCATCAAGTGCACGCTGTGTCGTATTCAAGTGTTTGATGTATTACAAAATATACGACACGCATACGCATACGGAGTCACAGCTGCAATTACAATCCCAAGTGCTTTAGCAGTACCCAAGCAAGAGAGAGAGAGTGAGTAACTAATATCTGTATCTCTGTCTACCTCTGCCTCTGCCCTCTCTGTCCCTCTTCGCTTGCTTGTTGTTATTTAATAATACAAACATGTGCGCGACCCGCTGTTGTCTTTTGTTTTATTACATTAATAAACATAAAATTGGCATATTGTTTGCATTTGTGTGGCCCACACAGAACACACGCACACTCATGCACACTCCTGCAGGCGTGTGTAGACATAGTCAATGGCTGTTTCCGCTCTGTCCGCTGGCCCCTATTGAATTGCCGTAAGTGGCCATTTATTTACATATTTGCGTTGAGCGCGGCGTCGCGTTTGCCAAGTGCTACTCAACCTTGCAGCGTCGTCGTTGTTGTTGTTGTTGTTTTTGTTATTGTTGCTGCTGCTGTTTTATTGTTATTGTTTTGCCATACTTGATTGTTGTTGCTGTTGTTGCTATTATTATTGTTGTCACTGGCACTTTGCGTCATTTTGTGCAATTTATGAGTTTATTGACTGTTTTGTGCATGAGTCGAAATCTGACAATCAAACTGCGTTTGTTGTGGCTGCCACTAATTGTCGCCACTCGTTAGTTGTGCCACAGATTGTAGACAGACACACACACATACATACGCATGTATGCATATATATGTTAAGCTCTTTTTTCTCTCTCTCTCTCTCTCTCTCTCTCTCTGTCTCTCTCTAGCTATTCCCTTTGCCATGGCTTTAATTGCAGCTCAATTTGCATAAACTTGGCGCTATACGAAATTCGCTATTTGCCCCTGCCGCAGTTCCTCTGCCACTTTTAATGGACGACGTGCACCTAATTAACGTAGAACAGCAATGGCAATGTCTCTGGCACGCCCGCCGACCCAGGCACGCCCCTCTCGCTGGCTCTGCTCATTCCAGTTGCTGTTGTTGTTTGCATGTGTGCTAGTTTATGGCGTTCTCTGTGTCTGTTTGCCTTAAGATAACAATTGCCAAAACAGAGACAGAGGGAGAGAGAGGGACAGAGCTAGCGAAAATCGCAATTGTACAACGGTGCGTATGGTTAACTTTATTAGTGCAATTTATGTGGCAGCCGAAAACGCGAGGATGTACAGCAAATAAGCGCATTACAGCTGCAACAGCAATGAGCGTGTGTGTGTGTGTGCGTGTATTTGCATTGTCAACCTAATTCGCTTAATTTATGGACTGTTTATGCACTGTGCGTTCGCTTATCCAAAATAATGGATATATATTACAAAACGAAATTGATGACGCCAGTATTTTATCTGTCAGCCAATCTAGTTGCTTATTCCGAACACAAACAAGTTGTCCCATTCAACAAACGACCGTTATGATGAGCCAATGAGTAATTTGAATAACTCACTTAACTGTGTGCATTCATTCATTTAGCCAGACAGACAAATGGAGTAATAGAATGGAATAGAGCAAACGAAAATGCGAACGAAGAAAACTCCGTGCAGAAATGTAGCATTAAAAAAACATTTGCTAGCGTCTAGTTTTTCTTTTGTTTGAATTCCTTTTGGCGCTTTTGCCAAAGTTCTTCTTAATCAAAATAGCTTAATGATTATATTTGCTTTCACCCGCTCTCAGTTTCTAATTCAATGCACGGTTCGGTCTTCTCTTTACAGCACCGCAGCAGCTGCGTCGATTTGAGCTGCCTTTTGGGCGCCGGGCAACGTGCAGCGGATAATTGAATCATAAACGGACGGGCGGACAGACGGATCTCGCAGCGAATTGCGGGCAATGTTAACAAAGCCAAGCAAATAATTGTTGCAGAGAGCGCCAGGACGACGACCAAGACGCAGACGAAGGAAAGGCCGAGAAGACGAGGAGTAAGGACAGCGGGCGGCTAAAAGGCGGGAGGCTAAGAAATGACAGCCGCGCTGCTTTAATTAAAGTTGCGCGCGGATGAGGCGCGTGGAGCGGCTAGAGCAGCAAGAGCGAACGAGAGAGAGATAGAGTGGGCAGACGAGCGAGCGAGAGAGAAGAGAAACGCAATGTGGCTGATGCCGCCGCGAACTGTGCACAACAGAACAAAGTAGACGAAATTGCTTTTGGAATTGAATGAGCGTTTACCGGACGCGGGCATATAGACAGCGCGAGCAGACATTCATTTTGATTACATTTTACCTTTTACACTGCGCTACACGAACTGACACACGCAACTGAGAAATTAGCCGAAAACAAGAAAAAAGCAAAGCCAGCCAAGTGGAAGCCAAGGACCAACTACCAAATAGCAGGCAAAGTTTTTTGGCCAAAACTCTGCTGTTGAATTTAACGCATGAAATAATCGCCAACGGGGCGCACTTGCAACTATTGGGCGTGGCAGCAGAGCCAACTGGGAAATTTGCATGCCTCAGGCCTTGGAGGAAGCTGCCGCCATTGCTGCCATTGCCGCCCATCAACAGCTACACATGAACACGTCGCTGTGACACGACGAGCAAAAGCAGGCGAGGAGGCACCGGTCACAATTTCGATTCGTCAACTACAGCAACGAGAGCAAGAGCAGCAGCTGTGGCAGCATCAGTAGCATCCAAAGTGTCAGCGTTTGTCCATTAACGCAACTGGGCAGGCTCACAACGAATTGGCTTCATCACCACCACCAACCCGCACGAATCCCGTACAACGTTGGCCCACATTAGCAGCACTAACAGCTGCATAAGAAGCAGCAGGAGCAGCAGCGGCAACGGCAACGGCAATAGCAATCTCCTCTTGTTACTGCAACTCCAAAGATAACCCATTGGAGCCACCCACAAGCAGCCGAAATCATTCCCCACTCCTAATCCAAACCCATAACCCGCAGCGATCCAATGAATCTGCTCTGCTGTTGTTGTTGCAGTAACATGGCACCAAACCAGCGCGTCACACGCAAATGGGAACTGTTTGCCGGACGCAATAAATTCTACTGCGATGGATTGCTAATGTCCGCACCGCACACGGGTGTCTTTTACTTGACGTGCATCCTGATTACTGGCACCAGTGCCCTCTTCTTTGCCTTCGAGTGAGTATCCGATGCATGTATATTCAGACTGTCCACAACGAATTGCGTGTTTCAGTTACCAGTTGCCCATTGCCCGTTGCCAGTTGCCGGTGGCCGGTGTCCGTCCGTCTGTCCGCTCTCATTTGCAACCGACTGTGGTTGCATTGTTTGCAAAATGAATACGTTGCTAATTAAGCACCGCCAGGATGCCTAGCCATGCCATAGAGCCAGCCCTGACCCTGGCTGTGTGTGTGTGTGCTGATGCTCTCTGGTCTGCTTGGTTTCCAATTACGCCCACATTAATGGTCACTGACTGCTGTCTGTAGTGCGCCTTGGACGTATCCAATGGCATGTAATTATTGCTGTGCAACGTAGCGTATGCGTTATGCTTGGTCGGGCAAAGGATATTCGTCGTTGCTTGAGCAAAGGGATTAAAGTTTGCATGTTTTTCGGCTTTGATTCCTCTGCGGTTTATCTATTGCTCGTCCACATATTTTGAAATAAATGTAGCTTTGTTTTGATTTAGCATTCCAGCGACATTGAAAAGGAAAACGAAAAATTAAATTGGAAATCTCTGAAATGATCGCAGATCTAATCCGATTAAGAGCGAAGTCATTCGATTCGTTTTGAGCAACATATTAATTGGAAAGCAAGAAGCGTGCCATAAGCGCCAAATTATAATTGGATTATCGCTGCAGCACTTAATTAAATTTGAGTTGAGTGCATCTTAAAACGCTCTCAGCTTTCTGTGTGGGGGAAATCAAAGCTTTTAATCAGCTCTGCTTTGGTTTAATAATAACAATGGCACTTGCAATTGCAGAGTTAGTTCGAGTTGTTAAATAAACATTCGTTGTTAAATAAATAGATTGCTATGGGTGCCGCATGCGCTCAGCTTCGCTCCGCACATGCATGCATAGAGGTATGCATTTAGTTGTAGACGTGGCGTATACGCAATGCCTACACTGTGGTAGCCTAGCAAATAATGTATACGTCACGTAGCACAAATACACATAAAATCCTGTATTGGCAGGGCGTAGGGAGTAGGGAGTAGAGAGTATAGAGAAGGTAGTGGAGCGTAGGTAATGCAGCGTGCTGTTGGTTTTTGTTCACATGTGGGAAAGGTACATAATGATGCGATTTCCAACAGTGCACGATTAGAAAAAATTATGCTCAACATTTTCTGCACGAATTCGTTTCAATAGCGCCAAGGAAATTGCATATGTGTAGGTGTAAATACTCACACACACACGTTCAAATAGCGAACATAAAGAAATAGAATTGGAGTACTCGGGGTTTTTTTATTGTTGCTGTTCCCGCCTTAGACTTACAATCCAAATTTATGCGCTGCCGAAAAGCCAAGAACGGAAGCTGCCACGTCGCGACGTGGCATGCACAGCACATTTGAATACCCTTTGCTTGGAGTAGAGTACAGATTCTCAGAAAATTTGTAAGAGAAAAGTCAAGAATGGGATCAAGACACAAGTTGGCGTGGCCTCAGCTTTATCTCTATGAACCAGAGAGTAGTTTTATTTGGAAATCAATATATTCAACATCTAGCAGCATCTGTGTGAGAGCATTTCATCTTCGACATGCTGCAGCTGAATCTCCTTTACTTGTGTGTGTGGGTTCTTTTTTTGTCGAGATTTTCATGCCTTATATTAGCGCACAGTCGAGCTGGCAACAGCGGTGGCAACCTATGGGCATTACAATATCTTCTATGCTTTTAAGTGCTGTTGGTTGTTGCAGTTGGAGTTGCAATTGCTGTGGCAGTGTCTGTTCCTATTACAGTTACCTGCCAGCCTGCCTCCTGCTTGCCTGTCAGGTGCGCCTGCATCTGCCCGTGGGCTATGGCCAAATTGTATTCCGTTCAACGCGCTCGCAATGCAAATCGCTAAAAGGTGGCACACACACACACACACATAGAATGCGATGGTGGCTTCCTTTTTTATGTGCCATTGTCAGCGATTTGCCAGCTGAATGCGAGGAAAAACATTTTCTGAATGCTTTCCCGCTGTGTGTATGTGTGTGTGTTTACTTACGGAAGGTGTGTGGCGGGACGGGTCTGTTAGCCATTGTCATGACAAATGTATTTAACTATTTTCGGTTAGTTTTGCTGACGGTCCCACATTCGACTGGCCCCGAAATGCAGCTGCAATTCAAAGCTGAGCTCTGGGGCTTGTCACACATTATTTTCATTATGCTCGCATCTCTTGGGGCGCTGTCAGCAAGCGCGTGTGCAAGTGTGTGTCTGTGTGTGGGTGTGCTGCTATTCACAAATCGGTAGCACGCACGGACGGCATAATGTAACAATGCTGGGCAGCAGCATCATTGTCGCTAAGCGTTCCACAACAATTCCCGCTGGGTTACACATGCTTCGTGCCACAGTTGCCTTATTTCTGGCGCCTGGGCGGCGCTCAATAAAATTCCCTTGTTGCATATTTGTGCGGGCGAGCGGCATTTGGGGCATTGCCAAAAACCCTCTGGAGCTATTTGCGTGCATCTTTAAGTTGGTCTGGGCTGGGCTGAGCTGGGCTGACCCCACTCTCCGCAGATACTTAAAGCAGAGTCTCTATAGGATAGCAGAGAGTGGCAGAAATGTAAGCTGAGTTCATCAGAGCTTATATTAACTCGCACAGTCCCAGATACTCAAGAAGCAAGAGCCTCAATGCTTTGATGCCTTATGAATATACCTTTGTTGAGCGGATCTGAGCTGTAATCAGACTTTTGGTTGGCAATTTTCTCTTTCCTTTTCATACAACACGCACATATATACTTAATTCTCTCATTTATATATGTTCTTTTTTTCTCGTGTAGCTGCCCCTTTCTGGCGACGACCATCAATCCAGTTATACCCATTGTGGGCGCCGTTTTATACTTCTTCACGATGAGCTCGCTGCTGCGCACAACCTTCACAGATCCAGGCGTTATACCGCGCGCCTCCAATGATGAGGCCGCCTATATTGAAAAGCAAATTGGTGAGTATATCCCTCTGCCCCGCTCCTGCTTCCCCCATATATTCCCTCTTTCCAGTGTATGTCAGTCAAAGAGTCAAAGAGGCGAATGTGGACAAGGTCGTTTTGCCTGTTGAATGGCTCATGACTGCCACGCCCACAGACAAACACACACACACACATGCATTTATGCATTTGTATATATTTGTTTTCACTTCATTAAGTTGGCGAGTGTATGTGTATGCTGGTGTGTGTGTGTGTGTAGCCCCACATAAAAAGTAATGAGCGTGTCCTGGCATAGAGAGCTGCGAAAAAAAGCAGAAGAAAATATGTATGAAAATCATCAAAGGCAAAAACTGTGCTGCCTTTACCCTAATGAGTTGTTGTTGTTGTTGTTACTGCTGCTGCTGCTGTTGCTGTTGGAAAATATTTAAAATGAGAAAACTTTTGCTCTTTCTCTCCGTTTTACTTGCATGTCAACAACGACTTTGTCGCTGTCGCTGCTGATGCTGCATTTCCGACGCCAACGACACGCCGACGCGCACATCCGGTTCCGTTCCGTTGCTGCCATGCCGCCTGCGCAGAAGTGCCAAACTCGCTGAACAGCCCCACATACCGACCGCCGCCCCGCACCAAGGAGGTGCTCGTCAAGGGCCAGACGGTCAAACTGAAATACTGCTTCACCTGCAAGATCTTCAGGCCGCCGCGCGCCTCGCACTGCAGCCTGTGCGACAACTGCGTGGATCGCTTCGATCACCACTGTCCCTGGGTAAGTACGAGTCCCTGCGGCCATCTGACATTGCAAATGTGGGCCATCGAAAACCACTTTCACTGACTTTAACCCAATTCCTGCGCCCAACTGCTGAGCTAGCTGAGAAAATAATTTGTGCAGCTCATGTTCTGACTGCAATGCTGCTGCCTGCTGCTGGTCGACCGCAGAGCTTTGCCAGCAAACACACACACACACTAATACAGATACACACAGTCACCCCGTCGAGTACTACCCAATTTGAGTTTTTTTTCTGTCGCGCAGGCAGCACAAAATGCGAATTCCCCGCGAGTGCCTCAAAGATGCAACAAGATGTGGCGGGTGCTGGAGCGAACAAACAAACCGCTGCACACAAAGCACGCACACACAGACATAGAGAGAGAGGGAGATAGAGAGACATACATATATATAGACTTTTATACGTATACTTAAGTAGCCGCACTCTGATTTTCTAGCTTGCGAGTCTCTCGCTGTGTGTGTGTGTGGTGTGTGTTAGGGGCACGTTGCATTAAGTGCAACGCGCTTTTTCAGGCAACATTGGCATCGTTATTCTTATACCCTCTCGAATAAATAGTAGCTAAGGCTTATCTCGATATCTATTTAAGCAGCTGCTTAGTTAGTCTCTTCACTAGTTAGCCACGACTGGGATGTTAAGAGTGCCAGACTAAGAGGATAGCAACTATTGCTGGATCTGCTCTCCCAAGTGATTCACCACTTACAGGGTATCCTTTGACCGTGTCAAAGCGCTGTCGGTACCTTAAGCTGACGCCACCCACATGCCGCCGTAGATTGGGCTCTGAATTTTTCATTTGCTGAGCGCTGCGTTCGTTCGGACGACCCGAAGCCCCACCACCGAGCCATGCTAAGCCACCGCGGCGCACCACTCCAGGCCGCACAGCCAGCCGGCTTGATTATGAGCTGTTGGCACTGCTGTCAGCGCTGAAGGTCGCCTCGCGCCGCCTCGTGCCATTTCGGGCCTTAAAGCAGCGGGCGGTCTAAAAAAAACAGCGAAGAGAGCGAAGAGAATTAAAATTGAGGCATTTTTCGGCGGTGTGGGAAACGCGTAATTTCATTTTGGCGCCAATTATATTGCGAACGGGAGGCGCGGGGCCGATGAAAGGGCAATTAACCTTATTGTGTGACGGGGCTTGGGACATTATGCTGGCTTTGTGCGATGTGAAATTTTCCAATAAAGAATTTGTCTCTCTTTCCAGGTGGGCAACTGCGTGGGCAAGCGAAATTATCGGTTCTTTTATTTGTTTCTAGTCTCACTGGCATTTTTAGCCGTATTTATATTCTCGTGCTCTGTGACGCATTTAGTTTTATGTGAGTAAATCAAGCTGTTCGTTCAGATAATGCCAGCATAAATTAATCAACCCAATATTGATATGTACGATTTGGACAGTGATGAAAACGGAACAGGAGGTCTTCAAAGTAATAAAGAAGGCGCCCTTCACTGTGATTGTTGTGTTCATTTGTTTCTTCTCCATTTGGTCGGTGATTGGACTGGCTGGCTTTCACACATATCTGACCACCAGCGATCAGACAACGAACGAGGATGTAAGTGCCCAGCCCAATAGCATGCTGCCGTCTATTAAATTCAATCTCATATTTTTCTTTACTTGCGTACAGCTCAAAGGCTCGTTCTCGTCGAAGGGCGGGCCGCGCACCCAGAATCCCTATTCACGCGGCAATATTTGCCTGAACTGCTGCCACATTCTGTGCGGTCCCATGACACCCTCGCTGATTGACAGGTAAATTAATGTTATGCCGCCTGCCATGAATTGCATCATTTGTTAAACTGAATAATTTGTCTCCGCAATACACACGCACGCACACACTCTCTCACACTTTAACAGGCGCGGCATAGCCACGGATGAGTATATACAGCAGATGCATCATTCCAGTCCGCGGCATGCCCTGAGCGATGTGATCAGCGCCTCCCAAATGGTAACCACAGCGCAGCCCATGCTGGGCAGCATGAGTGGCATTGGTGGTGCTGGTGGTGGTGTAAGCATTGGTGGTGCCGGCGCTGAGCTGAAGCCGCGCTTCTATGACGAGGTAAGCAGTAAATGCAGCATTCCGATTCGAGCACGTCCATCCAACTCCATCCTAATCGAAATCTAAATGTCTCGGCACCTGTGCTTGCTTATCAAATCTCAATCTCAATCTCCTCCTCTATATCTACCTATCTCTCTCTCGCTCTCTCTCTCGTACAATGAACTTCTATGCACCTCATATTTGACGCTCTGTTTTTTTCTACCTCTTTTATTTTTTGGTTTTTGGTCAATATTGATTTTGGTAACAACTCGTTAAATATATATTTGCATATATATATATATAAACACGAACAACCATATATATAAACAACAACAACTACTACTACTACAATCAACAATCAACCACACATCACATAATCACACCGCCAACAATCAGTCAAATCCCTCATCCTCGACGTTGGAGAGCAACGGGGTGGCCGCCGCTTCTGGTGGCGCTGTCAACGGCCATGGACATGGCCTTGGGAATGGCTTCGATCGTCCGCCCAGCTACGATATGCTCCAAAACGGTAAGTCCAAGTCGCGTCGGCAGCAGAGTCAACGCTGCTCGCTGCAAACACTGCTGCCAGCTAGCGCACAGCATCAGTTCAAAGCCAACAAACACAAACAACTCAAACACCAGTCACACCAACAACAACAACATACACAAACACAACCGCATCAGAAGCAGCAGCTTTTGGCTGCAGAACTGCAGCTGCATCTGCAGCAGGAGGCTCTCGCCAGTGGGCTGGCCACGCCGCCCTCGCTGCAGCGCTCGCCTGCGACTTCCTCCTATCGGCTGAACTTAAAGCGCTCGCTGCATCTGCCGCTGACCCCATCATACGATGCACGCAACTCGCCGCTGCCGCTGCTCCACCATCACGTGCACGCCCAGCAGACAACCGCCATTGGCAGCGTGTCGGCGGCGGCAGCGAGCGGTGGCGGCGGCTCCTCATCGTCGGCGACGACAGCGCCCACCTCGGCATCGATGGCAACGGCGCCGGCGCTGGCGCCGCGACGACCCTCGACGCTGAAGCTGCAGGGCAGCGCTGCGATCTCGGCCAGCAACAGCACCGTGACCACAATACACACAGCGGCGCCACAGCCGCCGGCGCCCAGCGACTTCAAGTACTATTCCCCGCAGCGCGTCAGCAACTATCCGTTTCCGAAGGCGGCGCGCAGTATGCGCCGCCAGTCCACGCAGTCGGTGGACTCGCAAAAGGTTAACATTGCCGGCTATCATCCGCTGCCGATGCGTCCGCGCTACAAGCATCAGGAGGTGATGTTCGAGCTGAAGTCACCGACCAATCGGCTGACCATTCGAGAGTGCGACTTTGGCGGTGGCGGCGAACCCTGCGACGACGATCAGTCGATCAAGGATAGCCAGATCTTTCGTGTTAGTAAACGAAATCTTTATATGAATCACCGATCGCCATGGAAGGAGCGCGATCGTTACTCGAACCTGTACGAGTATTCGTTCAACATCGATCTCAATTCGATTATCGAGGATGCCGCGGGCAGCGACTCGTCCTAGTACGCAGCTCGCAGCTCCCAAGCAAACACTGCCGTCGACTGTGACCGCCACCTGGTCGCAGTTGCCACTGACTACATTGATTGGTTGTTAAACGCTGTACGCTCTAAGGGATTGCCCCGTGCTGGGCTCTTGGCAGTCTGCCTCCGATTCCTACTGCTGCCAGGCTCGGGCTAGGTACGCTGTTCGAGCACATAGTTAGGCCGTACCGGAACGGAATTTTTTGCAAAAGAAAACATAAAAAAAACTAAAAAAAAAAAGATGAAAAAAAAGACAAATTTAATAATATAAAAAAACTTTTTGAAATTGAAAAATTGCTAAAAATATATAGTCTGATGACATACATGTACGTACTGTGTATGCATATACATATGTGCATAACTCCTTGGTTATTACCCAACACTGGCTTTGGTAATTTTACAATTGGCTTCCGTGACGCGCTTTTTAGGGTAGATGATTGATTTTCCGTAGTTCTAGTTGGCATTGCCTTTATTTAATTTTTTTTTTTTTTTTTTTTTTTGGATTTTGCACGCCTAGTTGCAGCTCGGTTGTCGCGTTTATGATTTTATTTCTGTTTTATGGAAATTTTGGACACCCAGCGCCCAACACTAAATCCCAAAACCCAACCCTCCGTTGTAATAACTCGTAGAACCCGACCCAGATCTAAGCCTGGACAACAACAACAACAACAAAATAGAGAAAATGAAAACTTGGTTCATACAAACTTTTGCGTTTATGTAGCACCTATATATCATAGGCGAGCCACGCTGCCGCACCGCATCTGATCCAGCCGCGGAGCGGTCAGTGTAGCCATATATTTTCAGTTGTCGCAGCAATTAACACACCTAACACACACTTAAATGTTGAAAGTCCATATCCCGACGCCGCCACCTCCAATAGTAAATAAATTTAACCAAAAAAACCAAAAACCGAAACGAAAAACTTTATAAGAGCAATGCATTTTGATGACACTTGCATGTTGAGACTCGATTCGTAGTAGTCGGTTGAGATTTTAATTTCTTAAAAACGATATACATACATTATATAGAACTATACTTACATATATGAAAAGCCCTTGAATTGTGAGCAGTCACTTGTGCAATTTAGTTGAAATTTAATTTGTGAGGTTTCAATTGAATGAACTCAAATACGAAACGCAAACAACAAAATGAAACAAAAACAGTTAGCAAACAATTTATAAAAATAGCCAAACAACTGCCATTTATTGAGAATAAAATAGAAGAAACTACATTTTGTTTTTACAACGAATATTAAGGAACTAAATCTTAAAAAATTCAACAAGAATTTGATACGTGTAGTGTTGTATAACAAATTTTAATAGATCTGTAATGTTTAAAACAACTCTAGTCGAAACTAACTCAATGATGCATTATTAGTGCAAATGCATGTGGAATATTGGATAAATATTAGTGTAAACAGATTGCCAAGTGACTGCGAATATGTCATTAAAAAAAAACAACATATGTTTAAACAACTGAGAGACAAATATTTATACATAACACACATAGTTGTAAATGTTAACAGAGAGAGCGGACCCTGGCCATAGATGAGACATACCTTAGCATGCGTATGGCCAGCGGATAGCTTAGTCATTTAAGTTACGAATTCAATAGAACAATAAGTCAGCTTACTGTAAAATGGACGGAGCACTAGCAGCTCGTGCCCAGTCTTAAAGGCTATTAATGTTACGCATTAACAATATTATATATATATTATATATACATAAATGAGTTCCTTTTAGCAATGGAAGAGTTATAAAATTGTATACATACGTATGTTGAAGATGTTCAAAACACGCGTGTTGAATATATATAAATATAAGTGTATGATGCTTATGTATGTTATAATAAGCTGCTAATACACATACACACACACACATACAAACATATATATAAAATTATACTTAAATGTTGGGCAATAAAATGTACTCTAGCGTATCTATGAAAACAATTGAAATGTTAAGGAATTACAGAACAAACAAACTCACACATACACACACGTACAGCTACTATAACGGCAAGATAAACTTTGTGTGCGTACTACCCAAACTCACTTCAGTCCGAAATGCTACAGACCAAAAATGAAGCATTAAATGTGCTCAAGCGAAATCAGAAATTGAATATCATTAAATTTGCGAGCGTTTAGCAATTGACCAATAAGAAAACGCCTTCGTTTCGCCGCAAAATGTTTTCGACTGGCGAAATGCTTTCCTATTGCCGCGGCGAATTGCTTCCCATGGAAGAGAAGTAAGACTTTTATACGAGAAGCATATTGCTGAAATGAGGATCAAGTATGCACACACACACGTACACATATACATATACACACAACAGTGACACACCCACACACACACACACACACACACACACACACACTAGCAGCTGTACTGCAATGTGCAGCGACCAATCAGAGTGGACGCCATTTTGTTAAGGTTTGCGCGCTTCTTCTTAGCCCCCCCCCCCACTTCGCTGCCAATCGCCGCCATGTTTGAGTTTCCATTTAGCGTGATATCATTTCGCATGAATTCAAATTGCAGGCGCGCCACACAAGCAGACGCACCAACCAACCACTCACTCCTCTATCCGAGTATTGAAAGCAAAAAACATATATAATAATAATAATAACAGGCAACAACAACAGCAACTACAAGTTAATACTATCATGATGATTTTTCTCTTGGTTATTTATGCACATATATACACAACCCCTGTACACTAATGCCAAACTCTTTTTTATGTCTTTCAATACAACTTGTGACTATGGAAACTAACAAAAAAAAAAAAAAAAAAAACAAAAACAAAAAAAAAATCGAACATAAAACTTTTTATGTCTTGTTATTGATCAACTCGAAAATAAAATAATAACAAAACAACCAAATTGCTAACCAATCAAAATTGCAACTAAAAACTAAATGCAATTGAGGGAAAGCTTTCGAGGGCCGCTTAAAACTAGAGTAAAACATAAATGCCTCATGCTAATGCCTCAATTGGGTGAGTTGCCTCCACAACACGAAAGTAATAATTCCCTTTTCTGTTGTTCAACTTATGTAATGGTAAAAGTAATATAACAACAAAGAAAGTATTAAATTCGAGTAAATTTAACAACGCTTTAAATGCTTTTTTCAAAAGCTAAGATTGTGCTATATATTTGTATACCAATTCAATCTGATATATATGTACTTTGCTTTTTTCATTTTGTATAGCGCAATTAGCTAAAGATACAAACGTTCGAATACCCTGTACAATATCATATCAAAGCTGTCTTTAGTTGCTTAGCCTTGTTTATGTTATTTTCTATAAAAAATAAAACAAATGTGAACACAATTCACACGAATTGCTTATGATTTGCTTAAATAAATACAGAAATATACAAACCCCATAACATATATTTCCATATCACACTCTAAACAGACCTCAATGCCCAACGTTTTATCGTTGTACATTCTTTAGCAATTAAATTTGCGTTATAATTTAAGCATTGGCATATTTGAATATTTCATTAAAAATACGTAAAATTGTTGGAGCATGCTTTGAATTGTTTCATCTATTTCAATTGGCACCGCATTGAACACATTCATTAAGCGTTCTCTCTATACTTATATAAAATGACACAAATCATAACTCATGAATCTATTTATTATTCATTGCCATTGGCCATTTATTGATTTAAGCGATTATCAAATTGAATTATATATTTTTAATTATGTTTACGCCCCCACCAAACTGGCCAGCAAAGGATGCCGCATCGACAGTGTCATCGGCTCACATCCCATATATAACTTTATTTGTTTGAGTTGTTTTGTGCATTGGCTACGTTTTACTATCTATTTAATTTTTAATTTGCCGCCTTTTTCAGCATATTTCAATTGTTTGCATATTTGAATAGTTTGTTAAACCAGCAGCGAAACCACAAAAAAAAGAGTAAAACCACCAACCACACGAGCAGTGAACACTAGCGAAAAAACTATTTTGAAAATTAAAATACGAATTTTTAATTAGTTGTCAAATTTGTTGTAATGAGAGTTTTAACATTTTAAATGTTTCACATTAATTATGTATGCATTTTCATATGTATATATATGTACATACATATGTATATACATATATAGATACATAAAAAGCAGTCCAGGTATAATTTGGGACTAATCGTTTGACATCTCGTTCGCAGGTAATTCCAATAGTCTAGCCCAGCTCGTTGACAACGAGATCCCCTTGGCCCAGATGGACATGCCGGCGTACACACAGCCGACGGCCACACAGACGCGTCAATTCCGGCACCACAAGCAGCGACAGCTGTCCAACGGCGCCACGGCTGTCGAAGATTTGGCCTATGAGAATCAATTGGCCGCAGCCGGCAGTGAGGATGAGCTGGACAATGCGGAGGTTGTTGTTGTAGGCGGCACAGAGGTAGTCGCCGCGGTGGCCGCCATTGCGGCTTCCAGTAAGGCGCGTGAGATGCGCAACCGCAACCGCAGCGGCAGCTACAGCAATCTGTTTGATGTGGACTTTGATGCAGCGCTGGTCAACGCACCGGGGCTGGGCGAAAACCATAAGCCCTCTGCGGGCGCTGCTCTCCTGGCAGCTGCCATCAGCGGCGAACAGCATGCCCTGGCCAAATCCGTCTCACAGACGGAGAACATGTACAGTAATGTGCCCCAAGTGGCCGTGTCACCGTCCACAGATGCCGCCCTGCACGTCTATTCGAACATCATTGACGAGCAGGCTCAGCAACAACGGCAGCACAACGAGCGGATACAGGCGTCCACGGTGCTATCATCGACGCTGCTCAGCGACGATCTCGACCTGGACGATCCAGTGAGCGCCTCGTTTGTGGGCGGCGGCAGTAGCGGGCATGGGCATGGCCACCGTAAGGGTGGAGGCGATGGCGCCGAACAGATCAAGTCGGCTGATCGGCTGCGCATGCTGCACGACACGACCATGATTGATACGGCACTCGATCTCGACAGCCTGGACGGGTCCAGCATGGGCAACAACTCGCAGTCGTGTTTGGTAAAGACGGCCAAATCAACTTCCAATTCCAATGGGGCGCCCATAGTCTAAATTACAGTACTTACTGTCATTACTCGCGTATACCCTGTAAATAGCCAAGTTTTATCCAATGTGCTTCAGTTTATTTAAATTAGGCGATCCCGCAGCAGGAGAGAGTATTATAAAGCCTAATACTTGATCTGGTTACGTTTACTTTTTTTAAACATTTAGTTTTAGCTCAATCAATTAGCGGACACTTAAGATATCAACCTATCAAGAAGCAACTAAAATATTACCTTAAGGCGTTACGCATTCATAAATATAAAATATATATATACAACTTAAAGAAGATAACAATTAAAGCAAACAATACAGACACAGATACATATACAAATTAAAAAAAAAAAAAAAAAAAGCAAACAAAACGTGGTGAACAATGTTAACAATTCAAATGCATTACAAATGAATGAATAAATCCATACTATATTATTAAATAAAACTGTTTATACACATACACACATACACAGGCATTCATGTAAGGCAAAAGTATATACATACATATATTAAGGCATATATAGATATATATGGATATATGTTGTACATATGGTTAGTAGTAGAGTATATAATTTTTGTATATTTAAGTTTTTACAAAGGGCAAACGACGAGCGTGTTTTCCGTTCTTCAGAGTTTATTACGATTTTTCTGTAATAGCGACAAAAACAAATTTATAACGGAATATTCCATGCAATATATTTGTATGTAAATCATGTTAAAACACATATACATATATATATATATATATATATATATATATATATATATATATATATATGTATAAAATTAATAATAAACTAAAAAAGAGTACACCACAAGATTTGTTATATGCATGCGAGACAAAGATAAGTGTGACGAATAAGTGTTTATTTACATCATATATTATACTTACTATGTAAATCAAGTTAAGAGTATGTGCGTGGTGTACAATGTTATCTAAACTTATAAATCGAGGTAAAGAGTTTGACATGTTAAAGGAAAGAAAAAAAATTAAAAAACAAAAGCAAAAGAGTATGTTATGCGAAACTAATGAACTACAATTATACAAAGAATACAATTTATAAATAGAAAACATGAAAACATCTGAAGTTTTTACTGGGTGGCTTAAGTCTATCAAAATTAACATACCGAGTCCAAGGGGAGTTACAGCCAAACCATTGTCTCATATTTTCTTTAATATTAGGTTTAAAATAAAAACAAAAAACTGTATTGATTTGTTTAATTTTTAGATTTTATTATAAAGAAATTAGACATGGATGTTATTGATCAGTTGATAAACAAATATGCATATGCCTTAAGTATATCGAGCGCATGTTTGCATTTGAAGACAATTTCGCAGGTAAATTACAAAAATATTTATAGACGCTGTCTTTTTGTGATTTAAATTACTATTTTGTGTGTTTGCAGCATTAGAAAATCAATTTCTCCATTTAAAATTCATTAATCATTACCAGTCACTTCTCAAAACAAACAGAACATGACTTTAAGATGTTATTACTGGACAAATGGTATCGCATAACCAAGAGTTTGGACAATTGGGTGTAATATTTACATTAATATTAGAATATACTATTCGAAAGCTACCAAAGAGAGTTACATGTTTTCCGAATATTTAAAATTTAAATAACTAAAATATTTTTATAAAAATATTTTTGGCAAACTAAATGTAATTTCGAGCTACCAATTAAGTGCATGGAGCATGAGCAATTTAGCAAGGATTAGCATTCGATTAGAGATAAGCGCTTGCGTTCCCTTTGGCCATGGAATCCAAGTGTTATTATTACAATTTAATGAAAAAGGCAGAACATCGCTTAAATTTAACTCTCCATCTCTCTCCTTCTTCCATATGTATAGCTGTCTGTGAGTTTGTGGGAGTGTGTTTGTGTGCAAAGCAGCAGTAGAAACTGCAGAGATTTATCGCCGATAGCGTCCCAAATATGCCTTGCAGTTGGGGCACGTGTGGTGTACGTCCATGCAGTCATCAATGCAACAAGGTATCAAGCAGCAACCCAGCCAGCAACTGCAATTAAAAAAGGTTTACCATCAGATAAATCTGGGGAATATCAAAGAATGCCTCTGGCGCACTTACCCCAGCAACGCAATAACAAAACCGGACAAATAGGCAATCATGCCCGGCTCTGTGCGTGTTGTCGACTCAATCTCCGCATGGCATGAGGGACATATCATGTGTGTGGATGTCCGTCCAATGGGCACAACTGTCGTCAATATATTTGTACCCCCGGCGGTAGCAGGCGCTACAACTGGCGTGTATGGACCAACAGGCTTCACCCCGCCAACGGCCTCCAGATAGGATGGGGGCGCCGATGGCGGTGGAACGTATGTGAACGGCGGCGCATTGCCCGTAGACTTGCTCATCTTGTTACTATCCAAATCTTCCTATAAATGCACGTGATTGAAACAGCTGCACAATATAAACCAAATCAAACAATTAACAATGTACACTAGAAAATTAGCAACATAGGATAGCCCTAAACTGACAAAAGAGCTAAAAATAGCATACACCGATGGTGATGATTCACGAACAGAGCGCCAGAGAGCTAGAGAGCATGGTCCACGTAATTTATGTGCCCGCATTTCGAAATAAGTGAACGAAACATCAACAGAGAGCAAGGCCAGGCGATTAATTGGCATGCTTATGGCTTTTTTTTCAGAGACTATAGAGGAATTATATATGTATATATGTATATAGCCTGGACAATATAGAGATTCTTTATATAATCATTTAGATTCTCACAGAGTAAAACGTCATGTCTCTATATAAAAAGATATGTTTTAATTGAGAGCTTCTCATGGAGCCTTCAGCAATTCATGTGACAATTGCAATTTAAATCTCCATTGACGACATACAATGGGCAATCATATATATGTATATCTACATATATATATGGGTATACCGACATTAATTTGTTTGCTGCACTGACATGCGGCTACATCAATTAGACGCTTCGTCAATAATTGCCAACTTGTTGCGCTGATAAGCAACGACAGACACGAGGATACACATACTTATATGTACATATATGTGTATACATCATTCTGATAATTACGTCTGAAGCAACGATGTCATGTGTTTGGTCAAAATCGAAGGGGAGTTAAAAAGAGCACCAACAACAACAACAGAGCTTAACTCGACTGTTGGAATGCGGCTTTCCCCACCCAAACAGAGACAGCAGCGACTGCCAGCAAGTGGGCGCAGAAACCGAGTAGCAATCGCAACCGGAAGTATTCGACTTCGATCTTATAAAAGCAAACAGATTGGAAATTCAATCAACTCTCTATCGGTGTCTCTTTAACCATCGACTGTCTAAAGGGTATATCTTAGCACAGCAACCGCGATAGCGCATTCAATTTGCTAATTACATTAGCGAAAGACGTTGGTCTGTAATTTCAGTCTAGCTACGATAGCTTTCTGTTTGTTTATTCTTTTGTTATTGCTTCGAAATTAATCAATAATTATAACTGAGGCCAGACACAACAAAAGTTTGAACAAACATTTGTTTTCTGATCAAATGACGTCATTGGGCGAACAACTATTGCAACTCTTTAAAGCTGACTACGTCATGCAAAGGGTACTGTGCTAATCCCCTTGGCGTTTGAATACAGTTTGCGTGCAGTTTTCCATAATATTCAGTATTTTTACCTATTCGTTTCAGCTTTGAATTAATGTAGAATTTTAATTATCATAAAGAACGTTCCTAACATTTTTTAAGATTTCAGTCCATACAGTTGTATAAATAATAGCGTACACAGATCTATTTAAAATATATATACATATCTGTATATCTTTTAAACAATTGAAACTCGGGGAGTTGTTGAACAGATGTTGTTTCTCTGCCTACGAGGTGACGTCGTCATACTATAATCGGAGAATATATAGCCAAAGTACACACATATACACACATATGTATTTGCATGTGCATGTGTGGTAGTAGTAAAAGTGTTTATGCTACTGTTGTTGTTGTGCAGCAAACATATTTTTAGCAAAATGTATATACATACATACATAAACAGGTGTATACATTATAAATATTTTTTTTTTTATATAATGTAACATAGTGAGCTGTGTGTGTATAAACTTTAAAAGTTCAATTAAAATCAATGTAAATTATATTGCATTTCACTTAATTTTTGGCTTCTTGAGCAAATAATCATTTATTTATATACATACATATGTACGTATAAATTGAGCATTGCGCTTGTATTGGAAAAGCTGCCACTTTTGCTCATATTTGCCTAATTAGAATAGTCCCGAAATAGACAACAAGCACACACAATTTTCGTATTTAACTAATTTCCACGGAATTCAGTGAGGAAAAATACATATACAATATATACATATGTATACGCATTTAAAATATACACAAATCTACCAAATGGTATATAGCTATTGAGCACTCGCGACCTTCGTACCGAACCTACTTGCCCTCATTTATAATAAATATATATAAACAAATCAGTAAACGTAAATTCTAGTTAGCTTTACCTCAAAAATTCGTCGAACCGAGCAACTTTCGCACAATAACACGAAACGGCAACACGCTAACTAGCGATGCAAGCCAAATGCTAACTCATCGATATATCGAACTATTGTAAAACAATTTCAATAGCATCGATATGTTTCTTTTTTTATATTCTTGGATTCTTTTTAAAAATGCAGTGTCTTAAAAAATAATAGTATTTTGTGTATGCAAACATATAAAAATAAATTTTAAATGTCGTTTATTTTATAATTGTGCTCGATAACATTAATTGAAAATAATATTACCATCCCTATCATATAATTCTTTTGACTGTGACAGCCCTGGCCATTTGTTTACTTTATTGAAAATATTGAATACGATTAGAGTCAATGTTTAGTGAGGTCTATGTCATCTAAGCACACACCGGATATATCAGAGCTGCTACCGGTGCGTGAGTACCGTTGCGAGCACTGCACAGATCAAGTATTTGGTAATCAAAGTCACTATAGCTTGCATCTTCGACGGAGACACAAATTGGCACTCATAAAGAACAATGCGACGAATCGGGCATATCATTGTCCAGTGGCGAATTGTATTTATCATGAAGAACGGAAAGACGGAAGAGGTTTTACAAATCTCCGATTTCTGCGACAACATTACCAAAAAACGCATATGACCAAGACCTTCAAATGTAATAATTGCAATGAAGCCTTCCTACTGGAGCGGCATTTGGAAAAACATTTATGCTGTTCCTCTTATCCTTGTCCTATATGTGGACTCACCTATACCAGCAAGGCGAGCCTCCAGACCCATATGCGACGCAAAAATCACCTGAGCGTGCCCTGTGAGAGTGATGTAGTCACGTTGTCTAAAAGAGCAATTCCTAAACTAAAACAGTGCAAAAATTTGCCAAAGAGCTCAATTAAAATGGTAGATCAATCGACAAACACTGAGGAAGCGTCTTCAGATGATTCGCCAAATAATGTGTCAATCATGGAGCACATACCCCCTGTAGATTCACCTATGCAACCATCATTCTATTGCCTGCCAGACATCGAGATTCCCTATGCTCTGCAAACATCCACGCAGACCGAAGATAGCGTTGACATGGACGTGGCGATTCAAACGGCCATAGATGTAGCTCTTAAGGAACGAGAAAATGCAGAGAACGGCTTGCCTATGCCAAGTTTGACGTATGATGAGGTCAATCGCCTTTTGTGCGATATGGAAACTCAAACGGAAGATGTGGATCTTGATGAGATCGACGTGAATAATGAAATGCTGGGTCCACTGCTTCGTGATATTCAAACCCAAACGCTCGACAACAGACAACACCAAGGGACAATGACAGAAATAGACCAGGAGACGGAGACACAAACTAATGATAATTATGCAGCTTACCAGGAAGAGCAGGAGACGATGTTCGGGCCGCAGAACTCAGCACACATGCACACCCAGACTTGCGATGAGTTATTCGAAGAGCTTGGCCTATCACATATACAAACCCAAACGCATTGGCCAGATGGTCTCTATAATACGCAACACACGCAAACTTGCGATGAAATGCTAGACGAGCTGTTGGAGAACTTTCAATCGACCTATACGCAAACCAGATGGTAGGATTGACACTGAAGATGCTGTTAACTGTTAATAAAATACTTGGTTATAATATAGACGTTCACAGACTTTTATTGGCTTACTTGTTATTTAAGGCATATACAATAGAATAGTCGACATTTAGCACAGTCTTATACAGTTCCTGTATGTGATCTATCAGAAGTCTAAGTTGCTTTAATTTTCTCGTCCTTGGTGGACCTGGTCAGCAGAACCTCTGAGCATTGGAAGAAGCAGTAGCTGCAAAAACTCAGTGCCAAATAGTTGCCTATGCCACTCAAGTAGGCGCCGCGCATTAGAAATCCGCCCACTTCCTGGCCAGCAATGAAGTAGACATTGGAGAAGGCAGCAGGTATAAAAAGCTGGGTGGCAAGGATGGCATGTAATCTTTGGGCGCCAGCAGAGCCAAAGTGTTTGAGCGACCAATTCTGATATGCCGGCCTCGACACGAATGTCTTGTAGAGCTTTTCCGCAGCCAGACAAACAAAATTAAGTATGCTCCAAATAAGTACATATGTGTAGCAGCCGTGCCAGATGAATACAAAGGAAAATGTCAGTGCAGTGGCGCAAAGTTTGGCTGCTGGAGACGACTTCCGGCTGCACAACTCAGCGTATATGTGCTTAAAGAGAAACTCATACAGTCCCTCATCGAAGTACTTCCACATGTCCGAATAGAAATGAATGCGTCCGATACAGCGTGGTCGCCTAGGTGCAGTAATGTCATCGTACTCGGCAAATGCGATGCCCAGACCATAGGTAATCACGTAGAATATGAAGAAGAACTGGCCCATGAAGTAGCCGGCAGCATGCTGCCAGAAGACCGACTCCATCATAACCACCGCTCGCACATCTCGCGTCATGTAATTGATGTAGAAATAGTGGAGCGACCCCTGCATGACCAGCCACCAAAACAGAACGCGCAGCAAAGCAACAAAGAAACTCCAGTTCGGTGACACAATCTTGCCCGTGGGTTGCTGCTTGAAGCGCTCATAGCTAATGAACGGTCCGTATGTGAGGCAGGGAAAGTACATGGTGTACGCCAAGTACTCAAATAGGTTTTTCGAGCCAGTCGCAGTAAAGGAATAGCTGCAGCCACGCAACAAACTCCAGGAGAGGGTTACTATTAGCATGACATACTCTGCATATCCAACTTGAGACAGCCACCATTGGCTATTTTTCGCAACGTTAAGGACTCCGATCCAGGCAGCGGTTATCAGCCAGGTGTAAAGCTTTGACCGTGCGTGCAGTGCTATTAGATAATAGCTGACCAGCAGAGACCCAAACATAGCCATGGATGTCCAATGCAAATTGAGACCCAAGGCCAAAGCGCAGATAGAAACATGACCGGATCGGCGCAGGTAACTCCACTTCCAACGCGTGACGCCACTCACAAACGCATGCAACAAATAGTAGGGCCAAAATTTAGCAATGAAATCAGCAAAGTTCTCTAATTCGTCATTGCTGTCATCGCGCTTGGGGGCCACGTCAGAGCGTTTGAGCAGACTCCAGCCATCTGCGAATTGGAAGTCAGCCGTACTCAGTATACGATCCCTTAATGCATAGATTTTATACAGTCCAATAACAATATAAGCAATATAAACACAAAAGTAGGCAAGTTTTTCGAATCGGTTTAATAAGCCGGCAGTCATTTCGATATCGATAACTAGTACTGGTACTAGTATCGATAGCGATGGGAGAGTGTCGTGCTCAAATTTCTATCTTCATTGTAACATATTGGGTTAAACTAGAATGTATGTAAATATATAATGTATGCAATAAGTAACCTATAGACATCAATGTATATGATAAATTATATAAACAATTTAGTGACAGATGTGACTTAGGAGTACATTATTTCTAAGGGTTTTAAATGTAATGTACATGTATGTATGTATGCAAGTGTACGAATGTTTGTATGTATGTATGTTTACGCATATATGTACTATGTACTATGTATGGATAGGCATATGAACTTTAATTCATTTCATCCTCATCTTCATGCTCCTCTTTGACTTTACGGCCCGCCTCGGTTGTTCGCCGCTGCAAGTGCCGCCAGAGCGTGCTCTTAGGTATTTCAAAGAGATTAGCTGCATGATTTTGGGTCATGCCATCGTTGATGCAGGCATGCACTGCCTTTGCTAGCTTCTCACGCAGTTCATCCTTTGGGGTACTATCACGCCGCCGGCAAGCAACAAAGTCCGGCAGACGGCCCTGTGCGGCCAGACGCACTTTGTGCCGATGTAGCGTCGACATGGGTATATGCAGATCCTGGCTTATGCTTTTCAATGAGTCGCCGTTCTTTAGGCGCTCATATGCTTCCGAGAGCGAAGGTTTCTCTCGTTTTATTCTCATGTATGCTGGATTCGAGCGCACACGTCGCCATAGCACGGTTTTCGAAATATCGTAGCGATCAGCAGCTTTCTGCAAGCTGAGGCCTTCGTGAAGAACTGCAGCCGCTGCGAGGTCGAGGGCATCATTGAGATCTTCCTTACATTCTTTTTTAAGCGCTGCATGCTGCTGATGCTGTTTGGTCATTGCTTTCTTTATTGCTTTCGATGATGCTGGACGCTGACGTGCCTTGAACTTTAAAATTTTCATATCGAGTTGGGATTTACGAGGTTTCACATCTAATAGCTCATCATCCTCCTCTTCGTCTCCGTCATGCATTCCATCCTCGTGCATATCAACATCCGCCTCAGCACTCATTTCTATTAAAGGATCTGCCGATCCAACATATTCTTCCTCGATTAATTGTGACTCGGATTCCTCGTGGTCGTCTGTGACCTCAGCCTCGACGTCCTCGTCACCTAGCTCAGCTGTCTCCGCTGGGTCGACCACAGCTGAGCTGCCTTGCACTCCCAACTTACCCACGGATGACTGGGTTATGGTATACGTTCCCGTGTTCTCTGTATATATATACTGATTTCCACTGGTTGTGCCGCCCAATTGCTCGATTGAATATGTGATTTTGGGCTGTTCGCTGTAAACATCCAGGAATTCCAGTGTTCGGCCTTCCTGCTCGTGTTGTTGTTGAGAATTTGTGAGAACGGCATTATCCACTTCCAATTTGCCGACAACAGCTCCGGCATCCTCTTCTTCCTCCTCCTCCATAAGCGTGGTATTTGCAATATGTAAGCCGCTTATTGATTTGGCTTCTTCGAGCGCCATAGCGCCGCTTATAACATTTGAGGTCGTCATGGATGTTGGATTGGTATCAAAGCTTATGGCAGACTTGATGCCCAGTAAATTTATGGCCCCCAGAAACTCGGGTAGCAGGGCAGAGGTCAAACTAGTTTCCCCCATATATATAAACGATAGCACATTTTCGAGCAGCTCCCCACGGATGTCCGGCAAAATGACAGTCGCTTCCTGACCGACGGGTAAATCGACAAGCAGATTGCGCATTAAATCGCTGCAAGTGCTTAAAACGAAGAGATGGGCGCGTACGCTGATGCCATCTTTGGCCACAAGCAGTACTTCGCATTGCTGGTTGTTGCTTTGTTGATGTAGCAAAACGCGCTGTATATCCATTATTGTGGACGAGTGGCCCATCCATTTTAAGTGATTCTGTGGAAAAATAATCGAATTTCAAATGTGAACAAAACGCATAAAGTTGTGGGCATTTGCATTTGTTCCAAAAACCATTACCATTTTCGTTTGTTGTGTTTTATTTTCCAAAAATCGGATTCTATTCTATTCCAGCGCTGCAAGCGAAACGCGACGAAAATGGAGAGCTATAGGGTTGTCAGATATGATTAACGCTAATACAATGTTAAATACTTCAACATTGGGGTACATACAGAAACACAAATTTGAGTCTTATCTATATTAGCCTATATAAATAAATATAAAGGCTTTACGCCTCAAATGAAAGAATTATTTTATTTCACAAAATATTTTTGCTAGTTGGTAATACTGTTCGCATTGAACTTGCGCTTGGTGGTTCATTGAATGAACTTCATTCAATTGATATTCAGCTCATAACACAAAATGCTCATTTTGTTCTTTTATGATTTTTCCGTCTCCAGATGATTTCTACATACAATTTTATAATTAGAATTGTTGCTGGCTTTCATTAGTATCAGTTTAGAAATTGAAAATGATTTTTTAGGTATGTGAAACCAGAAAAGTGTTCTGTTCCATAGAAATCTCAGCAATACGAGAATATAGGAACAAAATTGAACAGTGTCAATGATCTAGTTCACTAAACAAAAAGTTATTTACTCAACACTGGCCTTTTTTTTGACGTTTTGTTATTACATAAAGTGTCAAATATTCAGTGGATTATTGGATTTGCACTGAAATATTTGATTAAATCGAGCGTATGGCCGCATTAATTAGAAATTTGGGTGCCAGAATTGCTTCTGCCGCTTTGACGGCCAAGCATGGTAAATGTTTAATCCTTATCATACTCAATTAGCACTAATTCTTACATTGATACATAGTGGTACCCGCTGGAACAGCTGCCTTCCGTATGCAAAGTACTGCGCCAGTTGATGCCAAAGCAGCAGAGAAACGTAAGTAGTTTGGGTTGGCTAAAAAGTAGACCTTACTCATGGAAAATTGATTTCTCTTTGGTAGCCACTGTACGCAAACCAGATGCAGCTGCTCGCTCCAGCCTGTCTGAATTTGGTCGATACGTTGCCGAATGCATGCCCAAGTACGTTCAGAAGGTGCAATTGACTTCTGGCGATGAACTGGAAGTGCTGATTGCTCCCGAGGGTGTTGTACCGGTACTACAGTTTCTGAAGGATCATCATCAAGCTCAGTTTACTAACTTGGTGGACATCGCAGGTGTGGATGTGCCGTGTCGCAAGTATCGCTTCGAAGTTGTCTACAATATTTTGTCGCTTCGGTATAATGCTCGTATTAGGGTTAAGACCTACACCGATGAGCTAACTCCCCTCGACTCGGCTTGTGAAGTTCACAAGGCAGCCAATTGGTATGAGCGTGAGATTTGGGACATGTATGGTGTCTTCTTTGCCAATCATCCAGATTTACGTCGTATCCTTACCGATTACGGATTCGAAGGCCATCCCCAGCGTCGCGACTTCCCATTGTCCGGCTATGTTGAGTTGCGCTATGATGATGAGAAGAAACGTGTTGTTTGCGAGCCTTTGGAGTTGGCACAGGAATTCAGAAAATTCGATCTATCGGCCCCATGGGAACAGTTCCCTAACTTCCGTAACGCAAACCCACCAGCCGAGGTGGTGGAGCCTGCTAAGGCTGCCGCTGGTGCTAAGAAGTAAGCGCCACATCGAAACTGTGAGCCTTGTTAAATGATAATTATATAGAGAACTATCAATAAAAATGATATGTAGAAATTGTAAATTTAAAAACAATGATTTATTGATAATCAACGGTACGTCACATAGATTTAACGTTGCTTTCAGGCTCTGGGAGTCCGGTTCTAATATGTAGTAAGAAAATAGATAAGGTCAAGTTCTATAAAATACGCTTTTATGCTTTTACCATTTGGAAATAGTTGCCAATTACAATTTTTGATTGATCTACCAGTTTAAACGCACACATATCAGGAGTGCAAAAATAGTTTTTCTTAAATTCTCATGAGCTGGTTACAAAATATTTTCATCGAATTACAACACCAAGAAATAACGCTGAAACGCTTTCGAAACTGTATGAACTTTTTGTTTTCTTATAGTGAATTGATTTAAAATTGATTTTTAACTTGGTTTAGCTGACATAGGTTGCCTGCCATTGCTGTCGAACTTAATTTTGTACTCTTGTTTATATATTGTCTAAATGTAACCAAGTCGATCTGAACAGCAGCGAAATATTGACAATAATATAATTTGATTTAGCGATTCGTGTTCGCATTTACATGTTCACAAAATACTTTTTACATTCAAATGTGCTTGTTTATGTATATACGCATATCGAATGCATTTTCTTAATACACTTAGAAAGACATTTTCTTCTTTTTTTTTAAATTTAGTTTTTAACACAAAATTCAGTTTACCAGGTGAAAAATCGTGCGCCTGCGCAACGGTGCCTGGCCTCAAAGGCGTCAGGTGTTAGGGGCGTCGTCACGCCTTCAATCCTTGTGTTTTATTTTATTTTATTTTTGTATTTATTTGGCGGGAAGTTTTTAAGTTTGTTGCACTTCACACATATGTATATCTGTATGCATATATGCTTTAGAAGTTGACTTTGATTTATATATGTATGTATTTATGTGCTGTAATATGTTGATTCGAGCTTGATTAGTTGTACACACAATTTATCTGCATCGCTGATGTTATTTTGTTTTTATTTCTCGATTTATATGTATGTATTTTCGTTTCTCCAATTTGTACAAGAACTTACATACAAACACGTCGTATGTATGTACATAATAATTTTACATTTACATAGCTCGCTTTACAAATAGTTTTAAAAGTGTTTCTTGTGCATTTACATGCGACATGCGACTTGTTCGCATGCCTGCATCTAGGTATGTATCCATGTATGTATGTATGTACATGTATGTACTCTACATCCCTGCGCTTCCGAAATGGAGACACAGATACAAAAACAAATTTTGCTGCGCGTCGATGCGCGTGAACAGTCCGTGCCCAGGTACTTGATTCGTCTTGGACAGTGGGACTGTGACAAATAAAAAATTTCGATGCAGGATGATGAGTGTGCCGCTGACTTGCCATTTATTTGGCGCTACAGCTGCACTTCCTGGCGACAAACAACAAATTCGACATGGACGACCATTCGTGGAATGGCCCGCCGTGTCTTAAATACAAATATGTAAGCCATTGCACGCGATTCCATGGTGCGGCTTATATCGATTCGGTTTTCGTGTAGAGCCGAGCAGCTGAGCCGCCTGGTGATACATAGGCTGTTCCTTTGCTGCTGCTGCTACTGCTGGTGTTGGCCTGACTTTCGGCGGCTGCTGCTTCATTCTTGAGCCGCTCGTGGTACTCCTGGAAGCACGGCACGATGCATAAATTCGTTTGACATTCGGGACAGTGGTATTTCGTTTTGCGGCGCAAAATGCGACCATGTCCATCGATCGTATTCCAACAGAAATTGCAGCCCAGCGCCGGGCCAGGACGAATGACGGGACAATGACTAGAACGTGGGTTCTCCAATGTAGTTATTTCGCGTTGGGTCTGAGTGATAAAGTTTACATATCAAAATAATTTCAAATTAAGCATACGCTAATCGCCTTACCTGTGGAGAAGACACCGAGCGCTGCAGTTCCTCGTTCTTCACGCGTAGCGTGGGCAAATGCTCAAACGAACTACTCGTCGTCGCGGTCTGGTTGGGATGCAGGTGAATGCTGCTGCTACTGCCAGTTGGCTTAGAGGTGCGTAACTTATTCCCACTGCCATTTGCTGTCTCGATCCGTGCGCCACTGCGCTCCACAATATTTGTGATGGGCGAGTGGGGCGAGCGGCGTTCCGGAATGGGCGACTGTTCCGTGCTGCCTCCATACGTTGGCGAAAATGGCTGGCGATTGCTGTTGCTGTTGAGGCCTGCCGGTGGCGACGTTACCACCGAAACGGGCGTGCCACTTGAATTAGTGGGCGTGGCTGCGGTCTCACTGGACGAAGCGTTACAAGTGACGACGCGTGCTGGTACCAGGTACTGCGATGAACCGGCCGGCGGCGGCGAGCCGGAAGCGTAAATAGATTCGGGCAGCGAGATATGATGTGGATGGTGGAGTGGAGCAGGTGCCACATAGCTTGCATTACTTCCAGACAACGGATGCGAGTATTGACGATGCAATGGCGCAAACGGATTACTGCCCGTAATGCTGCCCGAGCCGGTGGCATGCAACGAATGCTGACGCGGCAACAGCGGATCCGAATGCTGCTTAATCAGATATGGTGTGCTAGCCGGTACGCTTAGCAGGTGCGGGGTCGGCGACGCCAGGCTCGGCGCCGGCTCAGAAGCGTGCCGCTCAATTCGAGGTGGTACGGTCAACAGATGATGATGGTGCTGCGGCTGCGGCTGCTGCTGGTGGTGATGGTGTGTCGAGTAGTCCCTGGCTATGGCGGTGGTTGTGCCCGCCGCATTAAACGGATCAAAGTCAAGTGTTGTAGCTGCTGTATCCGGTGATATCTGATTTGTCGACGATAGGCTATCGCTGTCTCGCTTAACCCGAGGCTGCCTGGTGAGCACCCTATTCCGCTTGGAGCCCATCACAGCCGCCGACTGCGATGTCTGCAGGTCTGTTGCAGCATCCGTTTCACTTGGTGTCCGCTCAAAGCTGCCACTGCTGCTGCTCGTATTGGTGCCCTGGCTGTGGCTGATCGCCAGCGTGGGATGATGCTGCGGGGCATGCGCCGGACTGGGCTCTGCAAGCAAAACAGACGATTTAATGGCAGCCTTATGAATTTGTTTAAATAATTAACTAACAAATAAGTTTTTAAATGAACTATGAATATCTGATTTTTTGTTTGTTTTAATTTTATTCGTTTCTTGCACATCGAAGCCTAAAGTCTAAAAGGTTCGTTTGTTAGTTACATTATATCGTACATAATTTCGTAACTTATTTTACAGTCGTTTCATTTACTACCGCTAAAAATACATTAAATGTTAATAATTAAATATATATATATATATATATATATATATATATATATATATATATATATATATATATATATATATATATATATATATATATATATATATATATATATCCACATATATTTATTTATATGTATACATATAACTATATGTTAAACATACACATACACAACTACCATAGTTATTGGTACTTTTGCAATTGTAGGAAACAGAGTTAGTCATAATTATTGTTTATGCTATTTTGCGTTGTTTATTTTGTATATTTATTTTTGATGAATTCGTATTTCGTTTGGTTTGTTTTTGTTTCTATTATTTGTTGTTTGTTGGCTTGTGTAGCACTATGCATCTAGTTGTAGGAATTAAAATGCATTACCAAAGTTTGACGTTATAAATGACTTCTAACAAATCACGCTTAATTTTTACTTTGCCTCGCGGCAATATAAAAAGTTATTTATTAGTTACATATATTATCATTATATATATATATATATATATTGTTTTTATTTTTATTAAATTACTTATTTGTTTTTATTATGTATATATATGGTATTAAAAACATACTACACTTATTCGTTTTCCTTTACTTTCTGCAGTCTCCATTTAGGATTTTGGGTGGTTACGAGTTATCTTAGTTTTGTATATTGCGTATATGGCTTGCCCATGTAGTCCTATTTTAATCGTATTCGTACATCGAAAATATGTACAATTAAGAATTTCAAAATTATTAAACCAAGCATCCCTCGTCAGATATGTCTAATATGTGTCAAATTGCACTCCAAACAAAAAACAAAGCGGTCTAATTTAACAAATATATTCAAAAGAAACTGTTATTGGAATGGTGTGTAAATTGCCAACATTCAAATTATTTTGATATTGTGATTTTTGTGATGAATATGTTAAAAAAAGAGTCCCTGATAAAAATTATTGCTTCGACCTGGATCACTTGGTTGGTGGATTGGTTTACAAACGTAAGATCCATCCCATAATCGAAAAAACAAAATGAATTCGTACATTAACACATGTAAATATTGGTACGTATATATACATTATACATTATTGAGTTGGCTTTATTAAATATTTGATGGTTAACTTGCTTTGCTGTTTATTTTATACGGATTCAAACGCTGTCCGTCTAACGGCAGACCCACTCCCCATCAACTATACACACACCCATTTGAACTAAAAGCTGCTTGGCCATTGACTGTACACAAAACATATATATAGGAATATATATAATATATATGCATAATATAATCAATTATACGAATTAGAATGTATGCGTAATAAAGGTTGCTTTTGTAACACGAGTGAGGGATTACATCAATGATCAAAATAATGAGGCCATTTTTAAATAGTTTATATTTAAAAAGTTGTATGTACATGCTAGCTAGTCGATACATAAATCATTTGCTTTTCGATGATTAACACTAATAAAATTGTATAAATTTATGTACAAATATAAATTGTGGTTACATATACAAGAGTACTTTACTTCCGATTCCTTAGTTAACAATGGTAAAAATAATGTTCGGCTCGAAACAGTAGCTTAAGGAATTAAGTTCTATAAATTATTATATATCTGTTGTATGTCGGCACATCTGCTTAACTTGAGGGATACTAAATCTTAGTGGGCGCTGCTTACATACATTCCTGCTATGTTACCCATCTTCTTCTAATTACGATTACGTTTCGGATCCCGATGCCGTATCTTTGTAGTAGTTCACTAGTAGATGCGTTGCTCTAATACCTGTATACCTTGTACGGCTGTGCCCGGGAGCTTAGGATTTGTCTAAGTATTGCATTCCAGTATTTACCAGTGGCGCTAGCGTACTGGCAACCAGTGGGGGCGGTGGTGGTGCCGCTACCGTTACAAAATTATTGAAAAGAAACGCAGTAGCCGCTGCGCTATGCGCAGTGCCCATTGCTGAGACCGATACGGGCACGGCTGATATGCTCATTGGTTCTGGCTCGTTTGTTGACATAACGGCGGCCGCCTGCAGCATTGTGGCTGACCCTGGCCCGTGCACCTCGCCACCGCTGAGTTGATCCACCTGCAGAGGCATTACACCTGAGGCGGTGGCCACAACGCCCATATGACTTGAAATCGTATTCTATATTGAGTTGAAGTTAATACTCTGTAGATTCATGGCGGCGGCCGGATTAACGTTGATCGTACCCGCTCCGGATGCTGTGGCTGATGCACCAGCACCCGTTGCGTCGATATACCGCTGCCTGGACATAGTGTGCACACTTGTGGGTGACTCCATGTAGCGTGCGTCGAAGAGGCTCATGACGCCGATGGCCGGATGCGTGTTAGTGCCACCGGCCGTAGAGGCCGCTGCCGCGCTGGCATGATGAGGCGTGCACATCAGTGAAGGTGTGGGCGTATCCGCTTGCGGCGGCATCTGCATATTGAGCGCTGCGGTTTGAGCTGCGGCTACGGCAGCTGCTGTTAGATGATCATATGATTCGTTGGGCGTATCATCACCGGGATTGGTTGATGGTGTTGGCGAAGGTGAAAGATTGGGCTCCTGTTTGACCACCCGCGCCTTTATGCTGGGCCTTGACACAGGGTAGCCACGTTTCTTGTACTCCAGCCAGAGAGTCCGATTGTTCACTCCGTACAGTCGAGCAGCCTTGCAGAAACCAATGCCACCGGTCCGAACTGCTTCCAGGGCCCGAATAAAGTTCTCATCACCTTGTGGGTTCACAGATCGCTTTCGTTTTACCACTTGACTGTTGCCGCCGCCTCCTCCACTGCTGCTATTTCCGCCGCCGCCTGCGCTACTCGCACTTCCACCCGCACTGCTACCACCGCCGCCGCCCACACCTGAATGAACAGGTGATTGCGTGGGTGTTGGCCCCTGACTATACACAGATTGAACCATGTTGGACTCGTTGGGAGACGTGGGTGAAAGGTTTTGCGCTGCAGTTGTATAACCGCTGACCAGATTATTCACGGTTATGATTTGCGACGAATACGCCTGACCGGCCGTGGCCCCTTGTTGTTGCTGCTGCTGTTGATAGTGCAGCTGCTGCAAGTGTTGCTGTTGCTGCTGCTGCGTTGCCTGTTGTTGGGCTTCGTGCTGCTGCTGCTGTTGACGCTGGTCGTTGGTGCCGGCAGCACCGACGCCTGCATTGCTATTCGCGCCGCTGTTTTGATTGCCACCGTTGCCGTTGCCAATCAAGTTGGACTGACAGGCGGGCATCGAGAAGCGCGAATAGTTCGAATCAACAACTGTCCACTGCAGACCTGGGAAGGGGAGAGAGAGAGAGAGACAGCGTAAGATTGGTTTCGTCTTTAGTTGGGGTTTGAAATTGAAATTTACTCGCTATAAATTTACTCTTAACTTGGGGTCGGGGCTCATCATTTGGCCAAGATCAGAGATTGGAAATAGGGGCAAACCATTGGACAACAGGTATATCATAGTTTGTATAGTAGAATGGTATTGGTATCGGTATCGAGTAGTAGAAAGATTGCTAATGCTAAATCATTATCATTCGAAAACCGCTCTTCAAAATGCTTTCCCATAACAAAATATTACGAAGAAAATTCAAAAATCACTTGGAAAACAAAAGAGTTTAGTAATCAAATCGACAAAATTATAAAAATCAAATCAGTAAAATACAGTAATTTAGTTTTGGACTCTGTGCTAGCTCTCTCCCATTCCCAAGTTCAGGTAGGATTTTATTTTTGAATAGTATACACAATAGTTAATTATATACACATGTACATACAAATGCATTAATTTTCATGTAATACAATTATTTTTATTCGCACTTAATCGGTAAACGGTAGTCTTTATGCTTATGTTTCATATTTAGCTTTAGCATTCATTTCTCCAAGCGCTTTAGATCGCACTCAAATTCTTTGAACGAGCGTATTTTTGTGTGTGTCTGTGTGAGCGTGTTGGTGTCACTATGAATGTGTATGTGTATGTGCTGCTATGAATGCATGACATATGTATGAATGAGCGGTAGCAGAGTAATAACAGTAGTATCTAAAGTTGACCAAATTCGGAAGAATGAAATAATGATAATGATAGCAAAATCAATAACAACAACTCAAAACGGAAGGGACCAAGTTGAGCTCCTCGACTCGGCTTATATGAACAGCCTGTTGTCAATAAAAAGTACAACCCCATAATGAAGCATGATCTAGCGTATGATTTTATATGTTGCAGTGTTTTTTATCTTAGTGCAGCTGAGCTTTGTACTATTATTATATTTAAGTACAATACAATTACAAAATAAATCGCTTTTCAAATTTACTTCACTTTTTTTAAGGTACACTATATATATAAGGTATGTCGGACAGACCCTTTTTAGTTTAGGATATAAACTTACCCGAGTGCGACGATTGTGAATTGGGGGCGTCGTGTTCCGATGGTGTCGTAGTGCCTGAAATGTCCAGAGGCATCGATTGATTCACATTGCCAATGTCCACTTCGGGCTTCTGCATGTTTAGCAATCAAATATGAAAGAGTAAAAACTTCAGTAAAATGCTTCCAAATGGATATATAGTTAACGTGACCAATTTCATTACAATTTGCATATGTATGTGTCCGTGAGCGTCATCCAGATCGGAGTCCTGTGGCTGTTGCTCTAGTTCAGTACTCGCCGACTCTTTCAACAACTTGGCAGTATGCATCGAGTGACCCGAAAGACCACCTAGTGCCGCTGTAGAGTTATTTCCCGCTCCACCACCAAACGACATTTGGCTCATTTGCGCGAGGCTAAGGCCAGCAGCGCTGCCAGCGGCGCTACCTGCATCCAAGGAGCTGCTATGCTGCTCCTCCGAGTTATTTCGGTCACCAGAGCCTGCAATATTCCAATAAACAAATAAACGTAAATTATCATTCTTCAGCTTTTGAAATATTCACATTCTGGCCGACGATTCTTTACCCAACTCACACTCACCGTTATTCGAAGACTTTCGCAAGCGCTTGCGCCGCGTAGCCGGTGAGGTGCCAGCACTTAGCGGTGATGGAGTTCGTCGCAGCTGATGATGATGCGTCTGTGAACCCTGCGCTTGACTGGCCTGCTGCTGTTGAGGTTGGTGATGATGATGGTGGTGATGATGCTGCTGCTGTTGTTGTTGCTGCTGTTGTTGCTGTTGCTGCTGTTGTTGTTGTTGCTGCTGCTGCTGGTGCTGTTGTTGTTGCTGCTGCTGCTGTTGCTGCGCCTGCTGCTGCTGTTGCAGTTGTTGCTGTAGTTGCTGCTGATGATGCTGCTGGAACTGCTGCGCCTCACTGCTACTCCAAAGCGAATCACCAGCACTACTGCTGCCACTAGCCGCTCCTAAGCTAGATGCCGCTACACCAGCATTGGTGCCGACAACATTCGCGCCAGCTTGCCCCAGCAGTTCCGTTGCCTCGCTGGACGACTTACTGTCCGACTTGGTGAGGTTTGCCGGGTCTGTTGGCATTTCGGCCAGGCCCTTTATTTTGAGCATCTCGGCTGTTTTAAGTATGTGTGGCAGTTGCTCCTGCGACACATTCACCTCTCCGTAGTACATAAAGTCCACCATCGTCTTGAGATCATCGTACTGCACGTCCTTCAGTATGACAATCGGGTGCTGACACGGATTCGTCGTAAATAGCGCCTGTGAAAAGTAATGTAAATATTATGGATACTTCCTATATTTAGTTTTCTCTAGAATGTTAAACACTCACCTGAAAGTACGAACTGCACGCGGACAGCACTATTTTGTGGGCCTGTAGCTGTCGACCCTCCGCGGCAAGCGTGACGTCCACCAGCGTCCCATTATGAAGCAGGGAGGAACAGACGGATATGAAGTTTGGCTGGTGATTGTTCCAGCGCAAGCAGAACTGCTGTACAGACATTGTCAGCGTCAGCGTCGGAGTTGGCGTCTACGCAAGCAACAACACCCGTTAGCGGTGATGTTGCCGCTGCCGCGTACTTTGTCTCGCGGCAGCAACAACAAGTTGTCGAAATACCAACAAGATACCAGTAATGAATACCAAGACAAGCCAACCAACAATATCAATTCCAAAAAGCCAAATGACGAAAACACGCTGATAACAAAACTTTTTATCGCCTATTGATTATTGTTGTTCCTACCCTCTCTCCGCTGTTATTGTTGTTGCCCTTTTTTTCTAGCTTTAATTAAAGTTTATGTACAATATTATTTTCTGGGCGCCTTTAAGTTCCGCTGTTGTTGTCCTCGTCACGGTTTGTTTTTGGATATACATATGCACATGCGTATATATACATACATATATGAACTTCTACGTTTGGCGGCGGTTTCTATGCCGCACCGTTATAGATATACACAGATGCACGCATCTTATGTATCGCTGAAATGGTAAGTAATGCGAAATATAAAAATTATAAGTATACGCACATATTTGAATATATATTATTTTCTTTATTTGATAAGAGCAATATTTAGATTTGTTTGGATTAACTATTTCTCCTTTTGCTTAGTTTACTGTCAAGCTATCTCTTCTTGCTTACGCGCGCACTCTTTCGCTCTTTCTTTATGTATCACAGGCTGCGCCGTGTTCGCTCTGGCTTCTTACAACAAAAACAGCGTTGGCAACAATAAAATCAGTATATATATACACATAGATGTGTGTATGTAATGATACAGTCGCGGATAGCACGCGCACACACTTACACGAAAACATTCTTGCATATACATCATTGACAGATGCTAGGCAATTTAACAGAAAGTCTGTGTACTGTTTTTTGCCTTAAATTTTATTTTTAATGAAAACGTAACAAAATCTAATACATAGGCTTCATGTCTGATGTGCGCTATAGGGAGACCTTGAATTTTCTTTGATTGTTATGACGTAATTAGCGCGTCTGACCCTCTGCCTCTGCCACAGGCACGAACCACGACCGACGTCGACTAATCGCTGCTTCGTTTATTCATCGTATTGACATTTTCAGCAGCCTTTATTTAGGTATGTACATACATACGTACATACATGCATACATATGTATGTGCATATATCGCGCGTTTTATTTTTCTTTTGTTATAGTCTTTTCCCATCTACATCTTTGCATGCTTATTTAATTAGCAATCGACAAATAATTTTAAATTTTCCCGTGTTATGGCAGAAGATTTTATTATTTTGCACAAAAGAAAACACGGCGAGAAGTAGAAAGTCCAAAAACAAAATGGCGCGCTTGTATGAAAAATTTTTAGTTTGCAAAAGCTTTGAAAATCATGGTTTACACGTATATTTTATTAAAAACTTATGTTTTACACATTTTCACTGTTGTCTTTCTACATAGTGCATAATTTTGTTTTCTTTTTTAACTTGTGTATAAATTAATTATGACAGAAATGCAGTTCTTACGTTTTACTTCTTTATTCTTTTATTGCGATATCAGACCTGACAATCAGGGTTGCTTAGCACAACTGAGCAAAAGCATTCAATCGATCTATCGATACTTTTAAATAAATTGTACTTATCGATGTTTCTCTAATCGAGGTAATGATATGGTTTTACACTGCTACAAAGGGCAAAACTAATCAATAATATCTTAAACTTATTATAGCTATTATATTTAAGTTACTTGTAAATTTAAAAATAATTTTCATGTTAAAACTTTTAGCGAGGGAATACCTCTAGGTTGTTTGGCACAAAAGCCATCGTATAAGCTTAATATCGGTAAGTCTCTAGTTATTATTGTGACTTTTAGTGTTGGTAAGGTTTTATAAATTCCGATAATAATACAAATATAATACCAGTTATTTAAATTTCTAATCTGGTTTGTTAAAATTTTGAGCGACAATTAATTTGCTTATAGAACAATATTTATATTCCGTTTAAATATTTAATTGCAGCCTAAACCAATAATGTTTATTTAAATTATTTATTATTTGTATAATTGTATAATTTAATAAGCAATTTGTTTTATCATATTATATGGAAAGGCTTATTTAATACATTTATCATGATAAAAATCAACTGATAAATTAGAGTACCATAAGTACTTTCTGAATTCGAGACAATAGGTTTAGCTATATATTCATATGTATGTAAATATGCACATACTAAAAAGATGATGTTGTCTAAGCTTAACAAAATAATGATAAATTGTAATTATGAATAGGGCTTCTTCTATTCATGATGGGTGTAGAGTTTCGACCTTTGATAAACGGAATAAATATGCATTTTATTCGATATGACAAAAGTCTGAAGCATAGCTGCAATGGAACGCGGTCAGATTCATATGTAAGTTTAAAAAATTAATAATTCCGCATCGTAAAAAATTGTTAATATGCATTTTGACTCTGCGGCTCTTGGGTTGTAGGTCATCGATCCAGCGCTAGGTAATATAAAAGACCCGTCCAATTCGTTGCGACATCAGTTCCAACTTCAATAGAGATCCGAGTGGTAACAAAATTTTTAGCTAACCAAAAATGAGCAGGACTGTAAGTACTTATCCTATTAAAGATTCATTTTAAATTGAAAATCAATCATTCTTTAGAGCATTATCTTTGTTGCGCTGTGCCTTGTTGCCAGTTGCAGTGCTGTGGACGAATCGGATGCTGTGATTACCAAATATGGATCCCAGATTAATCTGGATGGCAGCTACAGTTACGAATATGGCACTTCAAACAATATCCAGGGCCAGGAGACAGGCGTGGGAGGCTCCTATGCTGCTGGATCTGTGCAATATACTGCGCCCGATGGACAGCCCATAGAACTGCAGTATACGGCTGATGAGAATGGATATCAGCCCAGAGGCGATCATTTGCCAACTCCTCCACCAATTCCAGATTACATCTTGAGGGCATTGGAATACATTGAGTCCCATCCTTTCCCCAGAGTTCAGCTAAAAGTATAAGACCCTAAGGGAATTATGTAGCACATCATGACACCTAGTTTAAGTTAGTAAGTCAAAATATAATGCTAAAACTTTATGGTTACATCTGAAAATAGATCGTTTAGATGCATATACATAGCTAACTTTATTGAAGGTGTTTCCATGCTGCCTTGGAATTTGTTCGTTTCGAAAGAGCTTCATGTAAGTTGAGCTGCTTCTTCCACTTAAGCGAGCGGTTTGTTTTGAGCTTAATCAAATGTGAAACAACTTAAATTTGTGCATCTACAACAAATATATATTTAGTTATTTGCCAGCATCAGCATCGGCCGTAGTATTGGGCAGTTTACCTTTCAGCCGCTTACGAGTTTTTGATGTTAATGAGATTCAATCGCCAGCGTGTTATACTTATTCAGTGTGAGCGTCGCCCCTACATTAGCGCGTCTAGTAAACTTTGCTGTTTATCACTCAAATTGAGTTCAACACAGTCTTTAAATGGCTTTTGAATCATTTCAGATGAAGTGAAGCTAAGTCAATGTAGAGCCAAATCTGCATATATCAGTTTAAAGTTCATGGTATTCTCTTTAATAGACATTAAATTTTTACGAATTTCGATTTCGATTGATGCTTCAATGTCGTAGAAATCTAGGGAGAAGCTTTGCGTAGTATAATGGCATACAAATTTGAAAAGGTATATTTTTAATTCTAAGTCCTGCCGACCGTGACACTTACGTGAGTAACATTAATATTTGTTTTTTTTTTATTATTTTCGGTTAATGTATAATTTCTGTTAGTTATGTTAAATATCCTTTATTGATATATAACCATTCCGGTGAGGCTATTTTTCAATCTACAATACAGCATTCACACTTTTTTAATTTTAATTAACATTATATGTTTTATTAGCGTTTGAAGTTGAAAAGTAAAGAATGTTACTCACTGTATATCGACTTTTTGCAAAATGTGTATTGGATTTTTGAATTAACTATTCAACAATATACAATATCCAATCTCAAGCCTCAATTTCATAAAAGATTTATGATGCTCTTTCTCTTGCTTTAATCATTTTGAACTATGATTAACAAATCATGTATACAAACTTGTATATTTATATGCTACAAAGATTATTTTCAAAAGTTAAAATGTTCCATATTATTTCAGAGTAATAATAATATTCAGATTGCATTCACATTCTTTTATTTAAAAACACATAGAAACACAATATAAAATCTTTGAGACTGATATTATTCTGAATTGTTTGGGTGAACTTAACCACGTCTAACCACTTTTATTTATCGGCTCCTCATATTGTGGGTGGGTACGGATGTATTCCAATGACCTCAGAATAGCCTCTGGAATTTCTGGTGGGGTGGGCAAATGCGAGCCCTGTGGTTGGTAACCATTCTCGTCAGCAATGTATTCTAACTGCACTACTTCCCCATTGGGCGCAGTGTACGAGTTTGAGCCGCTAACAACCTGACCACCCACTCCTTGCTCCTGACCAGAGATTCCATTGGAGGTCTCATATGAGTAGCTGTAGCTGCCATCAGGGTTTATTTCGCTCCTGCTGTTTCCGACTGCGTAGGATTCGTCACTCACTGCATAGGCGCAGGCAATCAAAGCCGAAGCAACAAGGAGCTGAAATGCCAATAGGGAAGTAGTTATATATTCACGTATCCTGAGGTTCGATGTTAGGCACTTACGAAGCGGAACATCTTTGCAGGTGGTGTCTGTCTTTAGGTGGTGGACTAAATGGTGCGTTAGTAGTAGACTGTCAGCCAATTTATACTAAAAACCGATGTTGGACTCGATATTCTCATAAACTTGATTGCTTAAAATTAGCTTGTTCGCCGATGTTCAGGAAATTAATCTAAATAACAATAACAATAAAAGCAATCAATAGCCCCAGTTGACCAAAACCGGAGAATGTCTGTGCGCATCAGCATTAGCAGCTGCTGCTGCCGCTGCCTCTGACGCAGTCGTCCGATGTGAGTGGGCTTACGCTCACCGGCCTGTTGAGCAGAGGCATGCAGCGTAGTGTCAATGCCAAGCCAGTCCCTGGCCCACTCCCCGAAGCGGGGAGTCCACCCGGCACACCCAAAAATGTATTTCAAGAAATTCATGTATCGCTATAAAAATTTCGCATAATTTATGGTTCCACTGCTACAGTTTGTCTAGCTTGGTCTCACTCTTTTTTACTCATTTCAATTTTCATCCGTCCGGTTTTTGGTTAACACATTTTGTGAGGAGAGGCGCTAAATATGCGCGCTTAACAAATTGGATTATAAAATTCAGATCATTTAATGACGAAGATCTGATGTCAAAACAGGATTTATCTCTGTCCAAGTCTCAGTTGGGTCTAGAAACACTAATAACTAAACTTGCGGCGGCAACATCATGGATATGCTCAAATGTCGAATTGTATATGTATTTGGTCAAAATGAGTATTGTTTTTTTTTTTTAAATATCAATCGATTGTAGAGATTCGTATGTGCTCACAAATGGAATGAAAAAAGTCCAATTATTCATTTATTATACATTTATTTATACACATGTAGATATTTAAACATACATGTTTAAGAATATATTGCATTCTAGAGTTCTAAGCTCGATTTTCAGTTTAAGATTTAGTCAAATTTAATTTTTAGCATATTTTGGCCATTAAGAAGTAAAAATACAGCTTCAACTTTTGTATTATATATGTTTTTATTTTAATATTTAAGAGAATAAATTATGCATAATATAGAGATTGGGTCTTGTCACGCCTCCTTCTGTCTGTTACATACTTTTAACAAAAGCATTATACCCTCATGTATCATTTTAATTGAGTGAGTTAAAAGTATAAAAAAAATATTTTGAGCAAATAGATCAGCTTTACAACAGATCATGTTTGATTGAATACAAAACATCAAGTAAAGAATATACAAACATAGGATATGGGGGCATACAAATTTGAAAATGTATATATTCTCTTGATTGAAGTATAAAACAAGTTTCTGGTCAACTTAAGAATAATAGGAGAACTATCTATTTGTAACTATTTTGATTTGTAACGTATTGAATTGTTGAAAATAAGCCGATTTTATTCGTCAACTAATAAAGGTATTCGGAAGATGCCCAACTTGGAACTTTAAATTAGCAAATATATACATAGTAGAGTAGAGAAGAACGTGCATATGTATGTGTATAGACAAATGTGTGTTTGTATTTTTCCAGCAACGAAAAACGTTCACTTTCTATGCGAACATCATAAGAATAAACAATTAAGAAAATACTATATAATAATGTTGTGGATTCATCACTTAGAAGCGCACATGACCCTGTCGCTGCTCCTTTGGCGGATGGGTACGAATGTATTCCAGGGATCTCAGAATGGCAGCTGGAACGGGCGGGGGTGTGGGCAGATGAGCTCCTTGCGGATGGAAACCATTCTCATCAGCAGTATAGGTCAGTTGGATCAACTTGCCGTTGGGATCGTAGTACGCCGATGAGCCGCTCGCATACTGGCCACCCACGCCCTGCTCCTGTTGGGCTATGCCATTGGAGGTCTGGTAGCGATACTCATAGCTGCCATCCTCCTTTTGGTCGCTCTTGAGCTCACGTATTTCGGCGGTGGCATCGAAGGAATCCGGACGGGCCTGGGCAACGGCCAAGAGGGCTACGGTCAAGATGAACTAAGCCAAAGAGAAGATTGACTATTACAATAGCTACTTCAATTGGGGAGGGAAATAAAAAACTCACGAATTTCATGTTGGTTTCTGTGCTGGTTGTCACTGTACAGACGATGTGAGAATGAATGCTGCTGCACTGAAGCACCAGCCCATTTATAGTCGCTTTGCCAATTACCTGGCAAGCCCAAGCGGCGACAAGTTTTATGGATTTTAGCATTGAACCTGAACTGCTGGAACTACATATGTACATACATATGTACATACATATATTGCCATACTCATTGTCGGCCCTGCTGCGAGCTCACACATTCACATTCAGAGACAGACAAGCTCATGCATGTTGCTAAATTTTAGGAAGCGCGTTGGTAAATTTGTATAAATCGTCGGCTCATGTGGCCTTTGTTTCAATTTCTGCTGGTTAGCCATGTTCTTCTGCTTTGATGGTCCGACAAATCTAATATTTGTTATTTAATTTTCACACTTTTTATACATTTGAATAGTTGCATGTGACAAACTTTTCTTGTTTTGTTTTTGTTTCTTTTTATTATTTCAAAACAGTTTAAAAGGACTTATTTTAGGGCATCAGGCAAATCCAAGCACAATAAATCATACAAAGAGAAACTAGAACAGTTTATTATAAATGATATGAACTACTTAAAAAGTCGATTAAATATCAGCGCATTCATTTATTATAAAATTACAAAAAGCGTTCCTCAAAAACTAAAGGCTCATAACACAGCCAGGAACGACCTTGCCCCAGCATGTGCTGACTTTTTGCGTCTTTTGATATTTTGCGAATACAACAGGGATGGGAACATCGAAGTTATTTTCTGACGATATTGCTCTGGCTGCAATTGCTTTTCGTGACTCACGAACGTTCAGTCAGTTAAGATTCATATTTTAATTCAAATTAGTTCAAATGCTTTGATCAAGAATGTTTCCGATTAACATGTACATATGTACTCAAATGATGACTCCTTAATATTTATCTAATAATTAAGACATGTTCTTAAGAAAATACATTATAATTCATGTATTCCTACATTTATACATTTGCATCCCATACAGGAGCTTCAACATAAAATAAGAATTCGTAAAAGAATATTTGATCTAGAGAGGCGGACATATAATTGAAATTACTTAAGACAATTGAATAGTTAATAAGGCTGGTAATAATATCAAAATACGCTTTGCAGACCACAGTGGGTTAAATCTGATACCACTTGCCCATATTGGCGTGACTCAGTGGTGCACCACTATCGCGAACGGGCCAAGCAAAAGCAAAGCAGAGAAGTAGGCACCAGCTACATGCTGTTCCATTTATAAGATTTGTGAATGCTTTTTATAAATACTCGTATTCGTGCATGGGCGAGAGGTAGACGCAGAGCGTGAGCAGCATTCGACTTAAGGGCAACATAATCTTCTTTCTTTATACGTATTCATTTTTTTGCCGTTTTGTTTTTTCGCCTGCTGTCGGAACCGGCTGCTGGCCGGCCGAATTGGACGGGTGCCGTCTGCCGCTTGGCTGAGTTTAAATGAAAGTGAAACTTGTTACGATTCTCAGGCACTTCCTTGCGCCGTTCGATGCTGCCTAAGTGGCTTCCGCTGGACCCGGACCGGATCGGGTCAGCTGGACCCATCAGCAATCCGTCGTTGGGCGCATTAAACTCATATGAAGAGCGCCACTTGATGTACATTCAACAAGCCAAGTCGTCTAAAAATAATTGACCTAAATATTGTGGCTGCGACAAGTCTGTCTCAAGGTCAGGGCTAGAGCATATCAAGCTTTCGCATTGCTTTTCATAAAATACCCTATCTTCGATACCTCTCCGTATTTGGTCCCACATCGAGTTGATGATGATGAGCATCATAAAAGTCTAAATACGTATCATGGCTATTATTTGAATATTTATTCCAGTTTTGTATTTTCACGTTTTATTTGAATGCTCCACATTTGATCAGCTGTTGGATTAATTAAAATCTCAATTATGTATATTCATTAGCTCAGTCCCATTGTCGGCATTTAGTTGTCAAGCAACTTATCTTAGCTTTGACTGATATAATATTAGCGGCGATAGCTTTCGTTGGGGTATATGGCCCAGGGGCCCAATCACAATGTCAACTACTTTCAAAAAAAAAGGGCAAGAGAAAAAGACATTCTAACCCTAACCTTGGACTCTTAATTTGTTAAAGCTTTTGGCACTAATTATTACTTCTTTATGTTGTTTTTTGATATTTACAAATCCAACAAGTCGCACCTTTCGTTTTCGCCTTTGCTTTTCAAAAGCTGGCTTTTTTCAGTATGTCTAATTCAATCAATGGGGATATACGTTTTTGAGTAACGGTAAACATATATTATCGATTGATTGGGTTGAGTCGAGTCGACACGCTGTAAAAGTACGTAGAGTAATTATTTAGGCTGCTGTTACACAATTGCAGTAAGCGAATCTTAAAGTGGAAGAAACGTCGCCTCTGGCCTGGTCTGAGCCGCTGTTGACTTGAAGCAGCCAATCAATGAATGACCTAGGAAAGAAAGAAACTATCCTTTAAATACACTGATCAACTTTTCTTAATTTTTATTTTAAGGCACTAGAATTATACTTTTTTAAAGCATTCAGATTGATGTTATTAACCACACAACGATCTAAAACATGCATCACTTAAGTCCATGTTACTTGTCGGCGCAGCATGAGCTACTCCACTCGCAATACCCGGGGAGTCGACGGATTGTGGCTGGTATCCAATCTCATCGACAATGTATATAATCTTGATCAGTTCGCCTGGAGTATTGGAAGCTAATTTATACTAAATATACTTGGCCTGATTTGATATTCTAATAAACCTGATTGCTTCAGAACGCCTTGTATGTTGATGTATACATTTATTTAAGCAATCATAATAGGTAAAGCTGTTCTTGAAAGCGATTCTAACGACTTGCAAAATATAAATAAAAGTGATTATATTTACCTAATGCTCGAAGAATATGGATATAAGAAATAAAAATAGTCGGCGTGGCCGACTTATTATCTTTATTAGAACTGGCTTTCAATTTTAAAACAAGCATTTGGATCGTATAAAATACACATAAAAAAAAAGTAAAATTTGTAGACCAGCTCCAAATAAGTAGGAGATTTATAATACGTGCATTATTAATAGGGCTTTATGCGAAAGCATAAACTAGACTCTGGCACTCATAGTAGGTTCTGAGATCGACGCATTGAACTTTAAACAGGCAGACAGACAAAAGGTCAGACGAACGCCTTCTTCTGCCCATTTATTAAAAATTAAGTAAAACGCCAAAATAAGCCATTGTAATATTAATTAATTCATTTCATGGGAAAAGCAATAAAATTTCAGAGCTAAGCATAAGCTAATACCAACCTCAAATGTAGTTACATTCGCGATGCAAGCGGTACGGAACTATCGGCTCAGATCAGGTTTCGCTCTGAGCATTAGTATCACAACAAATTGAAGAGATAATTTAATAGAGCAAAGCTCATCTCAAAATTTAAGGTTGAGCCACAGCTGCAAATTGGGCAACATATGTATTCGCTGTGCTTTCGCCGAGAGTGTCGAGATTTACATATGAGCAGAGCTAAAGCCACTGTAATTAATGAATTAACACCAACACTTAATTATTTTAATAGCCGCAGCGAAGCGCAGAGCGTGTACCTGCCGAGTTTTTTTTAACCCCGGGCGTCGTTTTGCCTAATCGCAGTTCAAGTCATGAAGTGTGTGCGTGCGTATGTGTGTGTGTGTGCGTGCGCGTGTGTGTGTGCCCGGCAGCTGAGTGTTGCGTATAATTCAAGAGTTTCAATATTAATTTCGATTTTGGTTTCATTTTCGTTCGGCCAAGCGAGAGCAAAAGTGAATGAAAATGATTGTTGATTAGTTTAAGCCCATAGCGCCATGGAGCGCTGTGATAATTGGAAATGCAGAAGCTTGCTGCTGGTTGCTCTTGGCTGGGATATGGATGAGCTGTTGATGGCCCTTAGCCTCATAATTCCATAATCATTATCAACGGTTAATGGTTGCACACGCACACATACACATAGATAGACCTTTCCCTGCTTTCGTTGTGCTGCAGTAAAAGTTGAGGGTATATAAAACTCAGTTGAAGCCATAGTCAGACATCAAACATAGTTAAGCTCTTAGGCTTTAAACAACAATAAACTAAAAACCCCCATAGAACTCCAAGCCCGGCAAAAATGTTCAAAATCGTAAGTGGTTCGAGCTGAAGGAATGCCGAGTGGATAACAGTGTCAATAACATCTGCGTTTCCTTTGCGTTTCCATTTGCAGCAACTCGTCGTACTTGTTGCTGCCGTCTTTGTGGGCGCCGTGCAGTCTGCGCCATCGGATTCGGCCGATGCGCACGCTGAGATTCGCAGCTATGTGAATGAGCTGAAGCAGGATGACAACAGCTACAAGTATCAGTTCGAGACGAGCAACGGCATCGCGCAGCAGGAGCAGGGTGTAGGAGGATATTATGCCAGCGGCTCATCGCAGTACTATACACCGGAGGGCCAACTGATCCAATTGACGTATACGGCTGATGAGAATGGATTCCAACCGCAGGGCGAACATCTGCCCACACCCCATCCCATTCCGGAGGCCATCATCAAGTCACTGGAATGGAACCGCGACCATCCAGAGGAGGACAACGAGGGACAATACAATCATGGCCATGGCGGCAATGTCTATGGCGAGCAGGCCAATCAATTCCTGCAGGCGCCGGCATCTGTTCTGCCATACGAGAAGAAGATTTAAATTACTTCACTGCACAGCCACTGCAGCAGAAGCAGCAGAAGCAGCAGCAGTGGCAGCAAGGGGGGACCTTTGCCCCCGCGTTAGCTTGTTCGTTCATCTTGTAGTTTAAGTCCAGCCAACTCCGCCTTCAGTCGCCCGCTTCAGCTTGTGTGCTCATTCATGTTCGTGTTTTTGCATATGCTTATTGCATGGCCGAGCCAACAAACATGAGCAAACAATCAGCGACAACAGCATTGGCTCAGCATAGTTGACTCCGGTGCTGAATCTGCGGCAGATGCTGATGCTCGAGCTGAAGCTGAGGCTGGAGCCAGGGGATGCCGATGCCAACGCCAACGCCAACGCATACTGCTCATACATATACGCACTGTACATACATATATACATTCTATATAGACATCCACACTCACTCACACCCACACACATTCAGCTGCCCGCTCCTGGGCGCTGTGTCCTTTGTCGGCTCGCTGACGTTGACATTTATTGCCAGAGATAATAATAATGTAATAAAAAGAAAAAATATACAATTTAATATTGTTGTTTATACTATGTACAAATGGCGTAGCTCTTAGCCAACTACCTCGACATACCGTGGCCATATGGCTGCCAACCCACTACAGCAGCAGCAGCAGCAGCGGCAGTTGCGGCAGCAGCGACAGCAGCTGGCGCTATCATAAATCCTCCGTTTACAAGGGGCTTTAACTTTGGGTGTGTTTCCAGCGACCCATCTGCATTTGCATCAGTTTTGGTCAAATGAAATTAAACATTAATAAATTCGTTAGCTATTGGTATTGTTATTGTTGTTAGTGTAGCTGTGCTTATGCTAATTAGCCTTTGGAGCTACATTTGAGTGGATTGAAGCATTTCGATTAATGTTGCAACATTTGCGGCTCGTTCGCCTCGACGTTTTAATTAACATACTTATTAATGTGGCTGTTGTTGTCTCTTATGGATTTGCAGTGTTTGGACCAACATTTGATGCGCTACGCTCGAGATTTGGGTCGACAACAACAACAACAAAAGAAGAAGAGTATAGCGGTACTTTGAATTTGTGAAACAACGCGGAGATGGCAAAAGTACATGAAATGAATACAAGAAATCAAGATTAATCAATAATTATAATTATGCGACTACCACCTCACAGTATTTGCCAAATCTAACTAAAATGAAGATGCATGTTAACAGAGCTTAAGTTAGCGTATTATCTAGTCGATGTATCTGCTTGAGTCTACGCATGCTACTAGGTATATCTTGTGGGTTACTCAAAATGATCAATTTGCATATTAAGCGTTCATTGTTGGTATTGAAATCTGAATATCTTCGCATACTATATATAGTTGACGGCATGGCCGCAGAGCTCACATCACAACTTACATCCAAAGACTGCACCAGCAACGCAATGTACAAGCTGGTAAGTAGCCAGATCAATGTGAATTGGAATATCCGTTTGAATCCAGATTTGGTTTGCCAATAGCTCCTCCTCGCTGCACTTTTGGCCTGCGCCGCCGCCGCACCGCGTCCAGGAGATGAGGTTCAGATTACCAGATTCGAAACACAGGCCGACACGGATGGTTCCTTCAGCCATGCCGTTGAGACGAGCGATGGCACGGTAATCTCGGAGCAAGGCGTCGGCTCACAGTATGCTAAGGGATATTTTGCGTGGATATCACCCGAAGGTGTTCCAGTGCAGGTGAGCTATGTGGCCGATGAAAATGGCTACCAGCCCCAGTCAGATCTGCTGCCCACTCCACCTCCCATCCCCGACTACATTCTGAGGTCGATTCAATACATCCAGCAGTATCCCACGCCCGAGGAGTTGGCCGATCGGGAAGTGCGCGCACGCCAATTATAAGCAAGTCAATTAGAGCTCGACTTTGCCCCTACTAAATAAGTATAAGATGTACAAATAAACTATTGCATATAATCGTGAAGTTTAGTGACACTAATTAAAGTGTTCTCTTGCTAATTCATTGCCATTTGGACAACGCTTAATTGCTGTGCTAATAACCGACGACAAATCAGACAGAACAGCTCATAGACAAAGCCTAGCCTTGTGCGTTGTTAACAAAGAGCATTCCAGCACAGTGAAACCTGGCTATTGTGCTCAAGTTTAGCTACGCTGAGGTATAGAAAATGATTTCTTTGCTGTCGCCGAATTTTTCCTATCAGACTCAGAGACTACTGTACTTAATGTGCGAGCACTTGCATCAAATTGGTGAGAATATGAGCTAAGCTTGAGGCTGTTAGCTTTGGTAGCTGTTTGAGAAAATTGAAATTCATTAAGAACTCAAGAGGAAACTGTGCACACGCGAGGATACACACACACACACACAGACAATGCACGCAACGAGTTGTGGCAATGGGAATACGTTAGCAGACTCCCCATATCAATTAGGCATGCTCTGTGGCGGATATGAGTAGTTAATTAAAAAGATTAAGGCGCATGAGGAAATTAAGTATGTGCGAGCATGTCATATTATACATATACATATATAGAGTAGGTGTGGATGTTCTTTACAATTTGTATAAACACTCCTGAATACATTAAGTATATAAATATATACATATATGTAATATTTACATATTTACATGCGAGTTGTAATTAATTCAAACCTTGGCTTGATTTTCTTTTTTTTTCATAAATATTTTTATCGCTTGCCCACTTTTATGTAAATGTCTGTCCAGAGCGCCGGAAACGAAAGGTAAACACAATCGTTCTTTAAATGATTCGAACGCCTCCTCTCGCCCACAGCTCCAGCCCTACACAGGTGCTCGCGCTTGAGTGCTGATGCTGCCGTTTGTCGCTTGTCGTTTGTCGTTTGTCGTTTGACTCCCTGACAAAACAAAGTCTGCTGTGTAATCAAAAACTTCTATTTAACATTTTATTATTTTATTTTCAACTTGATGATAAATGTTTTGTGGAAATGTGGGCCCTATCTGCACGACAAAGGCATTCCTAATTTCCAATGCTGGGCTGTGCGAGAGCATTTGTTATCCATATCGCTAGGACAGGATATGAATACATTTCAAAATAGACACGCTGCGCTCGGTTGACGTCCGTTGTTATTTTAGCATGCGCATGTATTCATAATTTTCATTTTTTATTGTATTTTTTTCATTTATTTATTTATGTATTATTCTAATATAGTTCCAGTTATGCCTTTATTTATCAACAGCTGCCAAAATTAACAAGTTTTTGTTTTCTTTCCTTTTTGGTACGGTGCATCCGAACTTTAACAAACTAAATTTAAGCCAGCCGGTTTCTGCATAGCGTTTTATTGATATTAAACGCGAATCAATGACTTAAGAACACCAGTTGGCAAACAAGCCCAAAATCAAACAGAAAACTACGAATGCTGAACAGAAATTTCATATAAATAGAAAAAAGCCAACGAAATTGAAAGTCGCCACAAAAGCCACCAATGGCAATCAGGTTTAGGCAATCAAATGAATTAATTGAGGTGGTGGTCGCTGGATGAGACAGAGGTGTATTGAATGCTCAACAATATGTGTTTTATACTATCAACCTTAACAGTTGCAGCTTTTTTATGGAGGAATCCATGGTCGGCATCAAGCGCATAAAAGTCCAACATTTAGCACCAGCAACAGAGCCGCAGTTAAACAATGAGACTGTAGTCACTGAGCCGGGGAGCTGGGGTGCTGGGGAGCTGGGTAGCCGTGTGGCTGAGTTAAGCCTTTGGGGGCTATTGTAATGCAAACAGATCTCTTGCGCTCTCTGAAGTGGCCACCATTTCTGTTTGCCAACATGGTGTATGGAAGCCCAAATGTCATGTTAAAAAAAAACAAATAGCTTTGTTTTGTCACTGTTCGCTCGATTCCGGTGTGGTCGGTCTGGTTACGGGTTAGGGTATGGTGCCATACGGCTAATAGCACGTGTCACGTAGCCTGAAAAATATGCGAGTGAGTGCCTGAAAATAATATGGCACACAAACACTACTCGGAAGTGGATAGAAAAAATGGTAGGCAAAGCACAAGCATTTCAATTAAGCTAAAAGTGGACCTAAGAGGCGAGGTGGACGAGGACGAGGGCGAGGACGGAGACGTCAATGACAAGCTAAAGGGTTTTAGAGCAGAAGGGTGTTTTCCATTTTTTGTTTTCTTCTCTATTACTCTATTACTCTATTACTCGGGCACTCGAGCCCATAATCTTTAGCATTTCGTTTGAAATGAAATTTTGGAAACGCTTTAAGTAGCTGAATGGGAAAACTGTTTGTGACGTTCAGCCCCATCACATTTCATTTGGGATGCAATTTTTCTCGTTGCTGAGTCGAGAAATGCGCTGGCTATATTAATAACAATAGCTGATGCCACAGCAGCTGGAGGCGGTGACAGCCAATGCAGTGCAAGGGCGATCAAATGAAAAATAATCTCCAGCAATAATTGCTATAGAAAAGTTTTTGGCTAGCCCAGCCAAGCCAAGCCAAGCCAAGGCGGGCAGTACGATAGCTGTCCCTGTCGACAGTAAAAGTAGCAGCGCAGACAAACGAAACCAATTTATTTTAAAAGTAAAAATCAATAGCCAAGAACCAACAGCCGAAGGTTCAATCTCCGAACGTCTCACCATTAAAAAGTTGAGTTGTAGTTGGCCGACACCACCAAAAAAGTGTAAATCGACAGCCACATGTGAGTGGGACTGCGGCGGAGTGAAGATGCCGCTTAGTCGACACCTGCCCATTCCAGTGGTGCGATGTAGAGTCATTGCGTTGCTTTGTTGTCCGCAGTCACTGGGCGCGCCATTACATTTAACAACTCAACAATGTAGTAGCTTGATGCTACCAAATGCATTTGACATGCCATGAAATCCAATAACTGACTGTGGCTTATACATAGTGTTTGCTGCTCTGGCTATCGGATTTCTCCTATGCTGCGTGTGTGGGCGTGTGCGGTAGTAGTTACTGTTATTTGTTTCATTTAGTCAGCAGCGAGCGTTTACTGAATGCCATCTACTATTTGATTGCTTGCCTTCGCTGACGTTAAATTATATATGAGAGCAAGTGCATTCTGCTGGCAATATGCTATATACCTTTAGGTGAGTACAACAGCTGCTATGCTATGCGATGCTGCAATAAAAGTTGCTCCAAAATTTAACATTATTTTTCTTTGTTGTCACCGGCGCATTTTCATATTTAATGCACAATGTTCTACACACACACACACGCACACAGACACATACGTATAAAAGAAAACTCCGTAGCTAGCATTTAACAGCTACTTAACAGACGCTGTTAGGCCTAATAGCATGCAGGATACGCGGTACATCCTGGCGCTCGTGGCGCTCAGTTCGTGTTCGTTGGCTGCTCGTGGCAGGCGTTTAGCCGCATCGTCGACATTCCGTTCGTCCACGTCCGGAGCCACGTCCTTTGTGTACGTAAATATTTATGTTTGATAAGCTCATGTGCGTCCTGTTTGGCTATCTGTATCATTTTGTATATTTTTGGTGCTCTTGCGCGCGTGTGTGTGTGCCGGAGTGTGATTGTGTGTGCGTGTGTGTGTGAAACTACATTAAAAAGTTCACACACAAATTGCATTATATCCAAGCTGCGATATATTGGCGCGCTTTGTGTACGTGTTGCTTTTGTTATTGTTGTTGTTGCTGCTACTACTGCTGCTGGTTTGGGGCCAGGCCACAGAGAAAGAACATAACGTATGTACATATATGAGCGTTATAGATGTCTGTGGGTGTGCACACATATTTTACTTACTTTAAATAAGTTGAAGACATTTTCCGCTATTGTACAATTCGCTTGGTGGGATCAGGGATATGTTTACGTCGATATACATATAGATATCGATATACATATATATGACATATATGACTGGCTGTTTGCATGGGATGTCCACATATGAGATACTCTGAATCGCTAATGATCTAGAGCTTTACTATTAATAAAAATATTTTTTTTTTTTTACAAAACCTTTGTACACTCACTTTCCAATTATTTTTTATTTAAAAACACTCAAGTAGACAATATTACAAGAAAACACTTTGGTTAACGTTATTTGAGAATAATTAATATTTCACCTGCACCACACTTCAGACCTATACAAGATATCATGGTTGGTTTCCTGGTGGTGAGGGGGGATGCCTTGTAGGTTGTCTGGTGGGCGCATGCAAGTTTTGTGGTTGGTATCCTTTCTCATCGGCAATGTATGAAGTTTATACACATATATCGGTTATTACAATAAAAGACGCTGATTGATGTTAGCTGGATATATTTGTGAACAAAATTAATTAACCTGCGGCGGTTCTCAGAGATCATGTATGTAAATCATTTTCAGTCGGAATTAATGGCTTGGGCAAGAATGTGGTGGATGGCCTTGTAGGTGGTGTGGTGGTTGGCCTTTTAGGTGGTGTGGTAGGTTCTGAGCATCTTGTGAATGTTGAGCACAACTAATTTAAGCAACGGTAATAGAAAAATCTGCTCTCCCAAGAGAGACTCTATTAAGTTTCATAATAAAAACTTATATGCATTTTTCTAATTTTAGGCATTCAAAGAACGTAGTCGTACGAAATTAACAATTAACATTGCAAATTTGAGAAAACTATTTCATACCAAGTCAACGAACTCTAGCATCTGTGTCCGACTAAAAATGTTCGAGGAAAAATAAAACATGTTTCTTAGAATGAGATTTGCATTAATGAGTGAGAATATCCATTAAAATTCTTGACAGTTTTGGTTAGCCTTTGTGGGGCCATTTCAGGTCGATTGCTCGGCTTTGGGAGCCTTAACACCTGGCTTGGCCCGAGGAGATGGCAAATTAGTTGAAAGCACGGTGATTTACAGTAAGTTTAGACGCATTAAGGCATTATCCCCGGGCCACAACATGCTGATGCCAATGTTGATGTGAATGCTGAAGCCACAGACCAAGCTGGGCTGCGATGCCATATTGGTAATGTGATTTTTGGAGCACTTTTGTTCACGCCCGACGACACATGTTGTGGTTCACACACACACACACACTCGAACGCGCACATAAACTTGAGGGTCTACCATGCCCGTGGGCGGTATTTACATGTCCCGACCCCGTTCGGACTGAAACGCTTAGCTTGGCTGCCAAGTTCGAGCTGCAACTTTCCTGTCGAGAAATTTACACACAAGTGTAGGCATATGAGTGGGTGAGTGTGTATGTGTGTGCATACATGTGACTCTATTTAAATGCCCCCTACTAATAATGTCCTTAAATTATACAGCTGAACACCTAACTTTTGTGGCCCCAAGCCAATTTAATCGATATGTATATGGGGAGACGCCAGCAGTTAGTCGACGCTGGGACAGACGTAGTTATGTGTAAATATTTGATGGGCCCTCGGGCTAGCTAGCCGTGACTTGGCTGCCATTCCCGACACGCTTGATCTGAGGCTCAGTCAGTCAGTCACAATCTGGGACTTTGGGCCTTTCCACTGCACAGCGTACAGTGGGACAGTCTGGGCCATTACGATGATGACGGGCGTGTCGACTTAGTTCCGGCCAGCACGGCTACCCCCATTAAATCTAAGCGCCTCCAATCCATCTGAATCAGCACAAGCGTGGAAATGTGCTGGTCAAGTACCGTTGCGGCGACAATTAATTAAAACTAATTGAGTTTTGGCTGGAGCATTGGCTCCAGCTCCAGCACTGACCGACCGTCCCTCGGTCCAACTGAGCGACTGACTGGCTGACTGGCTGACTAATTGGCTGCAAGTTGGCAGCTTGAGGTTGAGCTTCGGCTGCTTTTGCAATAAATTGTCATTTCATTAGTTTCCATTACGCGCCGAGCTACCCACGCAGTGGCGAGCGGTGCGTTATTAATGAAATAGGCGCTTGCTTACCTGCTGCCGTGTTGTGCTCTCCTCTTGATAATTTTCACTTTTATTGGCTTTTAATGAATGCGAAATTGTTTCAGATTATGAGTACTCGTCGGCATCTCTGGCGAGGCAATTAATTTGATTACAAAACGTTTAACGGGCTCTGCATGCTAATGAGATCTTTGCAGCCAATGTTTAGTTAGCGTGCTGATGCTGCTGCTGCTGCTGCTGCTGCTGAGATATTGCAGTGTCACACGTGTATTTGCTTGCTCAGCTGCAATAGAACGAACGTCAGTCAGTCAGTCAGCCAATCACCCAGTCAGTCAGTCATGCCTGGGGGTGGCTCATGTTAAGCGTTACAGCTGCGCCTGCCGCTTTGTGTTCGGGCTGCTTTCTCATTTCAATTGTCAAGTGATGCTATCAAGTCGAGCTTGTTGCCTGTCTTTTATCCCGTTAGCGTTCGCCTGATATTGGCTTGTATGCACGGCAATTGTCTGCTCTACAGGTATGTGCTGCTGTCCGTGTCTGTGTCTATGTGTGTGTCTCTGTGTGTCTGTATACCATTGCAAAGGCTATTCAACACGCTTTCACAGCAAACAGTTGCATTCATCAGTTACCGTGTTCAGTTCATTGACTGACTTTGTATATCAACCACATTTTTGTATCCTCGAACAATGCACATCATGTTAGTCTGTGTGTGTGCGTGTGTTTCCTAGTAAATTCCAATACACAAATATTGACACTGTCCAAAGACATACATAAACACACACACACACATACACTGTCGTCCCTCATCACTCACTCACTCACTCACTGGTATTGACGGTTATTGCTTATTGATATGAAATCTGATTATCTTTTGCTTTCTCCGCTTTTATGCATGTTATTTGCATGTGCAGCCGACTGTGGCAGCTGAAAGCAGAAACTTCAATCGTGATCCGCACTTAAACTAACTCACAAATGAAGGGCATAGCATATGTGCCATAAGGATTTCTATCAAAATCAAAAACAAATCCCATAATGGTAATCAATCGTCACAATGTCTCTTGTTTGATCTCAGGGATTATAGCATCTAACAGCTGTGCATAATTACTATGAATTAAAAATCACATAAGAAGAGTATAAAGTCTTATAGTATAATGCTCAATACATAAAGTCAAGCAAAGCTCATTTTGTTGACACGAGCATCTGCTTATTGGGGTAGCGATTTGAGCTTGGCTTACACACATCGAGCCGTTGGGGCTTGTCAGTTATCTGGCAACCTGCAAGCCATTAATGTCAAGAGCGCAGTCTGGGATTTGCGGCATTTGAGTGAAGCCGCAGCGGCGACCACAGACCGTGGGCGGCAGTCAAAGGCCGCCACGACATTTAAGCCCTATACAGTCATTGGCTTTTGGTTATTATGTAGATGCTTTATTTTCATAATTGTCAACATCTTAGCATTTCGTTAAAGAGGCCTCTCGGGGTCTTAGCCTTGTCAGCGGGCACGTCGCTAGGATGCCATGAGCCAGGCAAATGATTTGATAATCATACGAATTGATTTTAAAATCAACAGCTTATTTGCCAGAGATGCCAAAGACATGCGAATGCTTGACTTGGGTCCAATCTCGCATCATTTCCTAATTGTGTGTACATACGGGTCGGATATTTTGATGACTGCAAGCTGAAAGCAGAGCTAGAGATAGAGAGAGAGGGAGAGGGAGAGCGAGAGAGAGACAGAGAATACAACTTGACTTTTGTTTTGTTTGCTTAACTTCATGTCAAGTTAAGCACTTACATACGCACTGAGAACAACAGCTCAAACTCGAACTTGAACTCGAACTCAAACTCGCACTGTTAACTCTGCTGTTAGTTAACAGACGTTAGCAGCTGCTCTCACTGTTAGGCAGTGCGCACGCGCGAAATCTTCGTCAATTGAATTTCATAGCAATTTCCGTGCGATGGCTGCAATACGTTTCAGATAAGGGTTCGTCGGCTTCTGGTTAGGACACTTCATGCCGTTCACGGCAATTTAAATCTGAATTGACGGCGTACTTAAAGGCGTGCTCGGTGCGTATTACGCGAAAGCAAAACAAACTTTCAGCCGGCCAGCAGTACAGTGACTCGGCGTGCGTTTAGCCATTGATGTGTTTCGCCTAAATGCCGATGACTCCCAAATATGACTTGGCTAGCGTGCATTAGTGTGCGTTAGTGTGTCTAGTGTGTGTGTACGTGTGCGTGTTGTATTGTGTTTGTGCATTTGTGCGATACGCATAATGTATTAAGTGTCAGCAGTAGAAGAAATATACATTATAATTGCACAGGACAAGCAATTTGGATGATGTCCACCACAGGTGAGCCGCAATTTGTGCTTCACATAATGGAATACATTGTTATCGACAGATAGGCAGCATTATTCCCATCGCCCTGATGTGACAACGCCTAATGCAATTTGGGACTATTTTATTTTATTTATTATTTGATTTGTTGGCCGCCTTTGGCTGCCGACACCGGTCAGCACCATCAGCTGCCTTGCCGCCAGCATTTAGCTTATTTTTATTTTATTTTATATTGTTTTTGTTCTGTTTGTTTTTTTTTTTTTATCCTTGTGTGTGTCGTGACCAGCCCTCGTCCACTTGGCCTATAAAAACCCCAAGCATTGGGTTACCCACTTAAACACTCAATATTTTATGGCCCAACTCTTGAGTGCAGAACACTGTGGCTTTTGTCTCTTACATTTCGCTTACTTTTATAGTTGAACTTTAATCGAGGCACTTGGAATTCCAGCAGCGACCACTCCGACCCTCCATTCGTGTAACTTTACCCCAAGTAAAAACTGAAGTTGGAGCCAAAAAGCAAGTTTGTCAACGTTAAAAGCCCGTAATATTTAACTGATTAAGTTGCTAAAAAAAAGTAAAAAGTAAGAGAAAATAAAGCTTGCTCTGCAAAATCAGTGGAAAAAACAAACACACGACTGCACAGCAGAGCTGAAAGGGAAACTCGTACGTTTTTGAACGAGTATGTAAATATGTGTTCAAGTATTAGACGCGTTCTGTGCCCTGCACACACTTTGCTTATCTAAATTGTTTTATGTCACAGTTCCCCACTTGTTGGGGGCCAGACCATTAAGCAACATCCACTCATACACGTACAGAAGCAGAAACACACTCCTCACACACACACACACACTCATACATATATCGCAGATAATTTTTCAATGTCATTTGAAAGCATCAAAAATGTGACATTAGCCATTAATAAATTAGCAAGCATTTAGAATTTCAGTCTGCTAATTGAATATGAGCGAGGGCTGAGCTTCTGATGTTCCGCCTCTGATATTTCATCACCACAAATCAAATGTCACCCACCCGCGCAAATCCGAATCCAAATCATAGAGACAGCCAAATATCAACGGTAGCAGCTGTGCCATCGCCCGATGTAATTTTATACGTAGCTTAACCTTTAACGCCATCGCAATCCTTTGTTTCCACCTACGGTTCGCCTTTTCACCGCCTTTTCACCGCCTTTTCACCGCCTTTCACACATCTTTTAGCGATTTGGTGCGGAGTTGGGATTGTGCTTTCATAGAAATCCGCCTACTGCCAGGGCGTGTGCTGCCTTAAAAAAAAATAATAATAAAATAAAATAAATGAAAAAGAAATAAAAATCTTTTTCAACATTTCACAAAATGTTTGGTAAAATGCTTCAGAGGGCCCATCGTGGAGACTTCTTTGCAGCTGTTGCTGTTTTATGCCCTGTACTGAGAATTTAAATGCGTCGCTCGAGCATTGATATGAGCAATTGCTCATGATAAATCATCTTTTGCCATGAGCTGTTGTTGTGGGAAAGCAAATTGAAAGAATTTTATATTGGGGGACTGTAAATATTTTATCATTTGAGATTTATTTCAATTTGAATAAAAGCTTTTCCAGCCCGAAATCATAGCATTTAGCCTTCCGCCTGTAGAGGGTGGCATCTAGTCGATCATTACGAAAGAGCCGTCCCCTCAGTCTTCTCATTGTTTTGTTGTCTGTTGTGATTTCTTGACATGTGTTGCCGCCGTTAACCATTTGATTTTTCGCACACCCACTCAGTGAGCAACAACTGCAAGTTTGTCGGTTTGTCTGTCTGTACATTGTTATGAATTTTCGCTGTAATTCCAATGATTACATAGTATTGTGTACATATTTGTAAGCTAAGCCCAAAGGTAAGGCTTTAAAGTGCCAGCCGGCTCAGTGGGACCCCTGTGGTTCGGCTCGGTAGCCGCAAAGTGGCTTTTCTAATACAAGGCCAGCATGTCCTGTCGTGCTTTAAGACGCAGCCAGGGCTGTTTATGTTTCCCTTGGCCTGAACCAAAATAACTGTATAGTTGTTAATAAAAAACACGAGCAAGTTAAGAATGAGGGAATAGAGAGCGAAAATTCTTAGAAATTCGTAGGGGACTGAGGGAGCCGGCCCTATTTGCGTCTTTAGTTAAAGGAAATAAGCTTAAACTGTTAACTAGCTCAATAATTACTGCAGTTAAATTTCAAATTTACAGTTTATGGAAAAGGTTTAAGGCTAAAGTAAAAGCCAACCCTATTAGCTAGAAACGTTAAACTAATAACATAATTCTTGGAAAATAATATGTTGTTGTCAGCGCCGTCTTTCATGAAGGTTAGCAACAGCTGCACAAAATATACCGCGAAGTAAATTATCGCATCATAATATTCACCCTGGCTGTGGTGCGGGAGCAATTAATGTAATTACAAAATAAAACTACTTTTTGCCAAGACAAAAGCCACAGAGAAAAGCAGAGCTCTGCGGTGCTTGATGCTAGTTTTTTTTACAATTTGAATAAATTTTCATTAAATTGTTTTTAATTTTTAAGCAGCTTATGAACTGACCAACTTTTTTCGGTTGACCGCTGTCTGAATGCAATTGGGCGGCACGAGCGTCTGGCTCTCTATCTATCTAGCTTTCTCTTTCTGCATTCGGCATGCAATTGCCCTCAATCTCTCTGTCTCTATCTGAGACAAATTTGAGTTAAGCGACTGCTTGGCCAGATGGACATTATAATAACATCCATCATCCGGGGCTACATAGGGTTGACAGCAACAACTGTTAAGGCTCTTCGCCGAGTAAATAGAGCCTATTTTTGTTTAACAAATATTGCTCTCCGGGTGTTGACGGTGCGTTCGAGGGCCAGCCGAAAGTGGCCTCTGAGAGCCATTTGGTAGCTGATTTCGCCACGCGCCCGCTGTTGATATGTAAGCATGTATATGGACCAATAATAAGCCATTTCGTGCACATAATTGGCGGGGGCCAGTCGCCGAGCAAATAGCCATAATTAATGTATACTCGTGCAATATCAACATAAATGTGACCTGACCGAAATACAAAAAAGAACAAACAGTAGCTAAAGCTTAAATAAAAATATATCTATATATATGTATATACAAACGGAAGCCACAAGGCGAAAAGCACGGAAATTGTTTGTCATCGCGTTGTGTCTGTGCGTGTGTGTGTGTGTGCGTGCCTGTTTTTGTGTGTGTGCGTGCGTAATGCTCACGCGGGAAAGTATGCAATAAAGGCTATTTCTTCATTGATACGCAAACAAGCGAGCGATTTGTAACGATATGGCTTTTCTTTTATGTATACCCCGTATTGCATACACAGTATCAGCATTTCGCTGAAGCGAGCGCCAGCAGCAGTTGGAATTGCTAGAAACAACAGGGAAGTGTACTTGGCAGATGAGGACATCATTGCCTGATTGCGTTGACATAATCACATTGACAGCCAACGCATCCTGCGGATATTTGCAGCTGCTGCGGACGTTTTATGTTGGTGCGAAAAGCATTTTCGCTCCATTGCAAAGACGCAGCATTTTGCGCACATATCGCGGCAGTGAGAGTCTGCCATTCGATAATTAAGTTGGAGGAACAACAACACAATTTACGAGCTGCATTATGCTTTTATAGCACCAACAAATTGGATTAGCACGGAGCTTAAGCCGAAAAGCTTGTGCTCTTAGCCCGAATGGACACATACAACTTTAAACGCACATAACCTTGTCGGACTTGACTTGTCAAATAGTCCCAGCTTAATCTAATGTTGCGCTAAGTTTGATTTTTGTTATGGATTAATGCGAAGCACTTTCTCACATACCTAACCTACTTTTAATTCCTTCTGCTTTGCTGTCGAATTGAATTGAAAAGTTTCCACGAACAAACTTCAATGTCTTCGTACTATGAAATAACTGTAATTCTAGTTCGGTTTGCTTGGATATATTTATGTGTAGCTCGTGGTCTTAGGTTAGTTTATGAATTCCACATCCTAAGGTCTAGTATACTACAATAAGGCTTTTCGTTATTTTGCATAATTTTGTGCCACGGTAAGCCCTGGGCTAAGGCAGCCTTAGGAGCTTCAATCAAGCGCAAAGCCTTTTTATTTTTGATAATAGCCAAATTAAATGAATGCAAACCGTTGTGAATTTAGCGCTGCACAAAAGATGCCTCGAATTTATGTGCTCTGCTCTCAAGGGTGCCATTGTCATTGCCAAGTGGTGACAGCTGCTCCGCTCAGCGGCTCATTGGTTCTTGTTGTTGTTGTCCTGGTTGCTGGTGCTGTGTGGAGGTCCTTTGTGGTCCTTTGTAGCGCGCGCCAGCTATGCTGTGGCGTTTTTATTACAAAGACTCATGAATTTTATGTGACACGAATATAGGAGCTACGGGCTACTGTTGCCAATTTGATGAGCATTTCTGCCTCGATATTTATATTGGCCTCGGCTGCAACATGAAGCCAAATGCCGTGACAGGCTGCCAATCCAAACAGTCCAGCTAGTCCTGTCAGGCAGCCAGGAAGCACTCCAGGACGCGTCCAAACTATGCGCCCAAGATTACGAAAATTGTTTACACAATGCGCTAGCGTGGCATACGTTGCCCGCCACAACTCTAATTAAAAAAGTTTCACGTTTAACCGCTTGAGTTGGCAGCACACCCACGCACACACACACACACACACATGCACACACGCACACATGGCCACTTTCATGTGAATAGCGTGCGAGTTGTGTGCTTTGGTTGGATGTGTGTATTAGTGCGTGGCTAGACAATCAAAACTTTTGTTCAAGCAGCCTCACAGGTTGAACGCTAGCCCAGGCACAGCGAAAAACCACACCGCAAAGCGCACGCCTGCCGCCCTCAGATTCCTCTACCAGCTCTTGGCTCTTGGCGCATCGCGGCCTCCCTGACGACTATAAAATTAATGAAGCGCCTCAGCTTTGAGCATTCAGCTGGCGGCCATCGCCATAACAGAGACATTAAAGTCGTCTTTGTCTTTGCCGTCGGTTGACATTGTTGCCGTTTCGTCGTTCTAGTCTCGTGTCAGCTTCCCATTGCTTGATGCGTATTTAAATATGCACATAAAAGCAACGGACACTGCTCCGGATTTATGTCCTGCGGCCGATGGAGGTCCCTTTGCTGGAGCGTTGCGCCCGTTTTGTGGCTAATCTCTGATGTGCACTTAATTATGTGGCACGCTTGCTGATTGTCGGCGATCTATGGCTGGCAACCCTTTCTATACCCTGTACCCAGCGGTCGTACACCTCTCGAGTGACACAATGTAATTAATAAATGACTGTTCAGTCTGCCCGGCTGCGCTCTTGTCTCAATTGGTAAATGGTACAGGGTATTAGCAAGATGTCAGCTTACTAAATATATATTTTTAATGCCTTCCTTTTTGGGCTTTGCTGCATACCCTTTGACCCTTTGTGCGCGCCAAGTGCCATGTGAATTTCATATAGTAAATCCTGTTAGTAAGCCAAGCAAAAGTATGATAAATTTTTTACATTTTCATTGGCCTCTTCGTAGACGAGTCGGTGGCAGTGCAAACAAAATTGCCAAAAAAAAAGATTGAAAAGAAAACGGGAAAGTAAGGTACAAAAAATGAATGAGAGGGTTGGCGTGAGGGGAGGCAACAGGCACTGCATACACTGCATGCAAAGTGCTCACTGTAAATTCAGTGAAAGTTCGCATCAGGCAGGAGTAGAGGCAGCAAAAAAGTGCGCACGAAATTGAGCAGCTGGCAAAAAGAAACGAGCAAAATTCTTTTCACAAGTTGCGCTGCATTCCAGTTATTTTACACTACACTGACTGCCATAAAGCAATCAATTTGAGCGCCGTGCGTGTTTTCTCTGGCGTCAATCTGCGGGATTTGATGCTGGCCAACACCTTTGACGAGGGCCACTCGAATTGCATACGTGAGAAACCTGGGATGTCCACGCGACGAGACGAGAATTCTTCAACATGTTTTGTAATTGCTTCCAGTCAGTCAGTCGGTCAGTCGTTCAGTCAGTCAAACCATCAGGCAACACTTGAATTTATTCGAAGCACTCGATAGGCATCTGCAATTAGTTAATTTGTTACAATTGTTCCATAGAATTAAATATGCAGCGCATTGACCCACCCCAAGGACTAACAACAGTTTAATATAGATGTCTGTTAGGTTTGTGGGCCACTTGGGCACTTGATTGAATGAATGAAGTAATATTCACTTGTCATGCGATGGAATGATTACGTTTACGGCAATCAAAGCGACGGAACGCGAACAGCGCATTTCATAGTATCAACTGCTCGCAGGCCACGGGCAAAGGACACATGCCAGTATTAAATTAAAGCAACGGCCGACTCTTGAACGAGTTCTCGAATGCAAAGTTCATCTGTGCCCGCTGCTAACATTACGCATACGCCCGGTGGTAATATAAATTTTACTCTCTCCCAGGAGCACGCAACAGCCAAACAGTCGTTTATCAGAGCAAGAAGCGAACATAATTTACAGTAAAATAATAAATTTCGCTTTAAACATTAAAGCACTTCCATAGGTTTCTAGATTGGCAATAATTTTATAGATGAATCAGTAAAATTTCTCCTGAATTGTGATTTTTTTTATTCTTTTAAAAGAGTCTTTAGCAGAGATGAGTAAAAAGTTCTCGTTCATAAGAAAAAATGTAAAGTATTTTTCATTATCCTTTGTTTTCTTTCTAGTGAAAACTAAGAGAAGAGCGTGCGATTTTCATCTTGGCAGAAGCACCAAAGAGAAACAAACTATTTAATATATATTTTTAATTTAGTTTTTTTTTTCAGCATATTCCTTACTGAGTAAATTGCAGCATTTGCTGCTTACTCAACCGAATATCTCCATTTAAGGAGTTAAGATTGGTGAGCTAAAATTAAGCTATTGCAAAGCATTGCAAATCCAATGATGTCCAAGTTTGAGGTCGTGTGCTGTTTGTTTAAAAAGTTGCCACAAACTTTGGCAAGGGGTTCGGATGGCCGGGTGGCCGGGTGGCCGGTTGGAGCCTCATGTCGCAAGTGCTGCGTAAACTTTTAATTATTACACACTTGCGACGTTCAATTTGTTCGCGATGTAGCCAGATTGAAAAGTTTACAAAGTTCAATTATGTAGGACTTCCAAATGTTATTGCGCTAATTTGCTGTGTTTGGTTCTTATTGTGTTTCGAAGCAGGCTTCGTGTCTAGGTGATGCGACATGAGTGGTTTTGTTTTTTTGTCATTTCTGACTGATACTTGTTACATTAGTTTTAAAATATTATCAAAGCAAACAATACAAAATTCTTTGTAATCATGACCGACTTCCGCCCCAAATTTGGGTCCATTCGAAAGGATAGAATCGAGGATCCCGAGGACCGCCGATACTTTGTATACCGAGTTTTTATTCAATTCATCGTCTATACTGTATTCGCCTTCATCCAATGGCTCTGCTTACTTGCAATAACAAGGTAGTATTTCCGCTCTCCCCCTCAAATGATTACAACTGCAGAAATCCCTATTCCGTCTACAGGCAAATAGACCACACTGTGGTTTTAAGCAACGAATCGGCCTTGATACTGATGTTTTTCATGGCCCTGCTCTTCTTCCTAGTCTTCGCAGTCAGCCCGCAGCTACGGCACCGGGTCTGCGCAAACTGGATGGTTACTTTCGTTATAGTCGAGGCGCATGTCTTTGCTATTGGTCTATTAGCTGCACGAAGTGACTACCTTCTAATGCTTATTGGCTTTGTTGTCGTTCTCGTGGTCATGATTGTGGTCCTGATAGTGGTAATATTTATCCCGGTAAGTCAAAGAGTGCCAACAGTGCTGCCTGCATTTGACTCAAATGTCGCTCATTTCCGCAGTTTGACCTCACGAATTATGGAACCCTATTATTTATGTATAGCCTCTGTGTGTTTGTATTCTGCGTATATTGCATCATGTTTACCGTTGTCCTCGGCACAAGCTGGTCGTTTTACCTGTTCATCTTGGGCCAAGTTTGCTTGGTGATACCCGTAAGTCACGGTTGCTTGCTATATTGTTGCATTTGCCTTTTGATGACCACAACAATCGACCCACTTTCTCACTTTCCCACTTTCCACCACACACACAATCATGCCACACCCACTCACCATGCACTTGCCACTTACAGATTATGGCGTATCATGAACAAACAATACTGGGTAAGGGCGAGGTGAAGTCCAGCCTCCATGATGACAAGTTCTGTGCGCTGCTATTGTTCCACGATTTTCTAGCTCTGTTTCTGCCAACCTTTTACTGGCACTGGTGGTAACCCGCCCGCTGCTAGAATCAATAAAAGCCAAGATTTACATATGCTCTCGCTTTGAGCAAACAGAGACTCGTCTCTATTCAAGCTCTTTCATTCTCAGACAATCAGTCATGCGATTGTGGAACAATGCCGGTAGCGTTCCCATCATACAACCAGTTGGTCCCAGTTGGTGCAGCATTATGTGATCTCGACACCGGATCACGCCATCGCCGTCGCAATCCCTGGCATAAGAACTTATGAAGCTTCGCACAGTTTCCGTGGCACAGTCCGGATTTGAGACACAAATCTCATAATCTGGAATGGCGTTCAGTTGGGTTAGTCGAAAGTCAAGTAAACAAAGCAAGCATTGCAGCTGTTCCTTCAATGAATTCGCCTTACCCTCTGGACCACTGTACGTCGCCTCCCGAGTCGCATCCTGCCAATACGGCCTTGAGATCCTGTAGATGCTGCATGGAGTTGAATGACACATCGCCGGCCTCTTTGCTGTGGCCGTCGCCGCGATGCACTCCAGACAGTCGACGCTAAGCAGCGTCGTGCCAAGCGCAGCTGAAATCCGTAAGAAAATAAGGATGAATGAGATGCTATACAATTATCCATAGTGGTTCAATCTTTCGGCGTCAAATTTTAGTGAACGAGCTTCAGAAGCACCTTCATAGTTGACTATGCAAAGTACCGACGAAGTCAAGAACTTATATGTGTTTTTACCAATTGTCAATAAATATACGATATCTTACACCTAATTAATTTCACTCGTGATTGTTAGATGTGGCGGGAGTCAAGGGAACTTTGAACTTTAACTATTGTAACGATTGCAGCTTTTCCGCCAATGATCCCCAATTAGCAGTGTAGCTCAACTTACCCACGGCTGGCACAGTGACCACTTCAAAGGGCAGCTCCACCTCGCCGTCTCCGTTCGCAGCTGCCGCCAGCCCAATATTTAGGCGGCCAAGGCGATGTTTTTGCATTACATGCATATAGATGGCCCCCACGACCAGCAGCAGGGCTACGACAATGCCAGCTGTGCTCACCAGCTTTCCAATACGGCATTTGCCGTACTTTTCTCGAATGACTTGTTGTTGTCGTTGTTGTTGTTGCTGCTGCTGCTGCTGTTGTTGGCTTCTATCGCCATGGGTATCGGCGACATTCGTTCGAGTCGTTGACATTATATACTTTGCAAGGGAACTTAATAAATTGGCGTTCTAATTCTCGACTTGTCAATGCGCAACTGAGGCCCTTTCGGTGCTGCGGGTTGTACAGGTACTCGCCTGATACTGGGCGTTGATAACCCCAGTAAATATACTCGAATAGTCGCTCTCATCGATTATCTCGCTCACTGTTTGCTCTGTAATTGATGCTAGCTATTTGTTTGCGGTTTCAGAGCTACTGAGCAAGCGAGCTAGCGAGCGAGCATTCGCTCTTTCCCGGGGCTTATCTGTGTAGCTTGAAACCGCACAACATGCTCATATTATTTTTGACTAGCATTGGGATGCTCACGAGCTAGCCGGCCCGCCTCCTCTCCCAGGCAGCTGTGCAACTGGCGTTGTTATTCGCCACGCTCCGCACATAAAACGCAGATGTACGCGCCAGATTAGGTGTCGATTGCATTTGCTAGTTCGACTTGGCACATGACAACTTGCGGCTCTGGATCTGGATCTGGATCACAGTTTCGATTCTGGTTGGGCGTGACACCTTGCGCATTTATATGCACGTACTGTAAGCATATATGAAAAATTGCTGAGCACATTGCAAGCTCGCAGCCATGTGGCACAACCAGAGGCGTCACCAGCAATGTTTGGGCGGGATGCAAACACACACAAACACTCACACACTCACTCGCATACATATACACAGTGTAAGTGCTATTGGGAACTTTGAATAATTTGTGTGCACTCGGAACACATCAATCGTTATTTGGAGACCTAACTTGTCTAATGCCGGCTAAGTAATTGTCCGCATTTGGCTCCAGTCTCATTAATTATTTGAAAATCATCAGGGATATAGTCCAAAAACTGTAGAGCTCGTAGTTCTCTGCTAATTGACTATTTCAAAAGCAATTTATGAACTGTAAACAACAGCAAAAAGTATGCAACAATAAAACTCAACACAGTTTGACGGCTTCGTTAGATACTGACTTATCTGTGCAGTTTTATATTGCTTCGTGTATGTAAGCCAACTGCCTAAATATTTAGCCTAGCAGAACTTGAATGCAAAATAGTTTCGGTAGCATTGGAATTGAATTAAAGGTAGTTATGCTACAGTTTTAGTTAAAGCCACTCTTTATATAGGAACTCAGCTCTAATTTGCGCTGTCAATGCCTTGAAATGAATTACAGCAGAGTAGTGTGCCCTGCTCTTAGCAGCTTTTAGCCAGGTGCAAAGCTTGAAGTGCGCCGTCATTTACTTGATTGTCTTTTTTTATACCCAGCTGGGAAAGCTGATGGATTTGATGTTTCAGGGTGCACGTAAAGAGGAAACTAATTAGATTGCATGTAAGCGTAAATTAGCAATGTATGGATTGACAGTAACGGAATAGCAAATGTGGTTATAGAGAAACACTTGAGCAGACTTAATTTATTATGTATATTAGCCGACTCGTAAAGGTTGAGATCTGAAATGAATTATAAATAATTAAGTTGTTTTTTTTAGACAAAAATCTCTTGAAACATTACATTATATTAATTTCAATGGCCTGCAAGCGTTTCTCTTGAATTCAGCTTCCCAAGTCAGCCACCCATCCCAAGTGCGTGGTATTTGACAGTTGTAAAAATGTTTAAGTTGTTTGTCTTTTCTCGCACATTGCTGAGTTCGTTGGCTTTCTGTGTGTGTGAGTGTGTGTGCGTTGCTTTCAAATGTCTCCATTGTCTTCAGGCGTTTACTTGTGTTCCTCTCGGCCCTTAGTAATTTGCGTATTTTCTTACCAAATTCACATGAGAATGGCTGCGAGCAGGGGCCGAGGAAACCCGAATTCAATTATGATATCGTTTCAAGTAGTTCTTTAAATGGCATTTTCTGCACCCAAGAGCCACAGCGAAATGCCAGCTTCATGGAAGCAAGCAACAATAGAGTGGGTTCGTGCAAGGTCGTTGGGCGTTGCTGTATGAACGAGTTACTGAGCATTACATACACATACAAACGCCCACTCTCACCCACTCACACACACACATACTTATGTACTCATTATGTGGCGAGTTCTTGTTCTTGCATATTTTCCAACCGAATTCCTTTGAAAAGTGGCGCTGGTATTAAAAAAAGAAAACAGAAACAGAGAGGAGAAAAAAAATGTGAACAGAAGCTGGGCGCTCGCTCTAATGGGCGAAATTCGAGCCAAGGCACTTGCTGCACTCGATTATGGTCGGTACTTTCCGGTTTGATACCGTCCATTGCCTTGTTGTTCCGCCTGCATTCGAATCAACGCCAGCGGAACAGAGGTGACGGGGCATCGCTGCTGCTGCTGCTGGAGTATCCTGAACACGTAGCGAGCCAAAACAAAGTTAATTAGATTTGTTGCAAGATGGTCATTATTGAAGCCAAATGGTGCTTGGCTGAGGGCCACGCCAAGCCCTTTTAATGGACAGTGCCAGTGCAGTCAATTTGAAATTTGTATGCGCCATTTTTATGTGGTTTACTCGACTGGAATAGCCCGCCGTGTCTATGCAATTACCCAATTGGGTGGCAGCTTTGGCCACTGCTACCCGCAGGGCAGCTCAAATGAAGGGCAGGAGCCATTCCCTGCCATTCTTTATGCAATTCGCGTAGCGAATTTTATTTTTAAGTGTTTGCGTGTTAAATGTATGCATTACTCTTTGCAGCTAAACAAGGATAAAGCAAGCGAGTCTAAAGCTGCAAAAAGAACTGCCAACAAGCAGTAAAAGTTCTTTTTTTTTTAACAGATTGAGTAATCGGAAGCGCAGCTTTATATGTAAATGTTCATCACGACAAAGTTGGCTGATTGAAAATGCAAATCGCATACAGAAAGTGATTGCAGGCAACAGCAACGGGGCCAAAAACGAATTTTGTGGCAGTGTAAAAACAGGTAATAAAGTGTGTACAGGTAGCCCTTTGCGCGTTGCACTCGGCGTATGCGTAATAAGCGAACGGCCTATGCTTGTCGAACGGGCGTAGCGGGTCAGCAGCGAGACCACGCCGTTGTCCATTAAAGCGGCGGAAATGACACAGACGAAATGTATCGCTGCAAAAATTGGTTCTGTGCGCGCAGCAACAACAACAACTACGTCGACGTCGCACTAAACGAGCCGGGACAAAGCTCAACGCCAACGACATTACCACCACAGCCACATGCGCAGGCACAGTCAGCCAAAAGCTGCAGCAACAGTAATAGCATCAATAGGGCCCGAAATAAATCCAATAGCAATCAACAGCCAAACGCAGCCAGTGCGAACCACAGATCAACGCCCACCGATGATCCACCGCAGTCTGCCGGAGCAGCCGGAGCAGCCCATGTGGTCACGTTCCTCGAGGATGCACCGGGCAGCAGCAACGGCGGCGTAACCAGCAGCCGCATTGTGACCACCGCTGAGCTCCATCAGGCTCACATGCTGGAGCACCACTCCAATCTGGATGCCATTGAGCAGGCCGACGATTTCATCTATGGCCCGGGCGCAGGACTCTCGCTGTGCGACGACAGCCTGCCCTCTGCCAAGAACTGCTATAGACTGGTGATGCTCGGGTGGGTATTCGGATAATCAAAGCCAGCCGACTCGGCCGCATCGCATCGGTGTCTGTACTGAAAGGGCTGTCCACTTTGCAGGTCGTCACGCGCTGGCAAGTCATCGATTGTGGCACGTTTTCTGGGCAATCGCTTTGAGGAGGCCTACACGCCGACTATTGAGGAGTTTCATCGTAAATTGTATCGCATACGAAATGAGGTCTTTCAGTTGGATATTTTGGATACTTCAGGCTATCATCCGTTTCCCGCAATGCGTCGTTTGTCATTTCTAACTGGTGAGTCAAATGTCTGTTCTTAATGTATGAGTCTCTCAATATACCAGAGTGTGTATATCACTATGAGTATCTCTGTCTGTGTGTGTGTGTGTGTGAGTGTGAGAGTGTTAGCCACAATCATATCAAACGCACGTTTCATCACTTAAGCTGCTGAGTTCCCGGCGCTATTTAATGTGCTATAAATTATCATAAGAATCAGGCACAGCTGGAGCTCAGCTGCCGAAGTCAGTTATTTGTTCCTTCCCATGCACACACAGATTACTATACTCCCCATGTGTGCGTGAGTGTGTGTGCACGATATGGTATCCAATATATAAGCAATAAATTTGCATCAACTAAATCAAATACTGTTAAATCTTTTATTCGATTGCATCGATTTGTATTGCAGGCGATCTATTTATATTGGTATTTAGCATGGATTCGCGCGAGTCCTTTGAGGAGGTGGTGCGCCTGCGAGAGAACATACTCGAGACCAAGTGGGCGGCTCTGAATCCAGGCTCGGGTTTCAAGAAGAAGAGCCTCCCCAAAATACCCATGATACTGGCTGGCAACAAATGTGATCGTGAATTCAAGTAGGCTTATGATAAAAATTGGATTTCGTTGCATTATTGCAAATCATCATTTGATTTCATTATTTATATAGAACCGTTCAGCTGGACGAGGTGATGGGCTATATAGCTGGCCAGGACAACTGCTGCACTTTTGTGGAATGCTCGGCACGCCAGAACTATCGCATCGATGATCTGTTCCATGCCCTATTTACGGTTTCTAATCTGCCCCTGGAGATGACGCCCAACCAGCACAGACGCCTCGTGTCCGTGTTTGGCGCGCCCTCGCCACTACCTCCGCACGGCTCGGCCGTGGGCGGCACCAAGAAGAACGCTCTATCCATTAAGCGACGTTTCAGTGATGCCTGCGGCGTAGTCACGCCCAATGCACGGCGGCCCAGCATACGCACCGACCTCAATCTCATGCGCTCCAAGACGATGGCTCTCAACGAGGGCAGCGAAGGCGGCGTGCGTAACACATCCCGCTGGAACCGCTGCGCCCTCATGTGAATGCGCTCTCGCGTTGGCTAGGCGCAGGCATAGATTCTTGACGTCCATGTGATAGTAGTGAGACAAGGGTCAGCATATGGTGGTCATGGGAGGCCACAGAGGGAGAGCGTAACTGTCAGATAGCTAGAGAGATCTTAATTTTAAACGCAGCGTTTGGGTGATTTCGTTATGTAATGTAAATACTTGAGCACATACTTATACACACAAGCTAGGAACACACTCGCATGTGGGTGTCTGGCCAAGGCAAGCAAATGATATAGAAATGAGTTATATATATATATATATATATATATATGAGCTTTGCATTTTTCGCATTGTTATTATAATATTAGCAAGGCAAACAAGTCAAATATAAAGTATATATATATACGCATATTTAAACACGATTTCCAACCCTTCCTCTGCACCACGCATTTCATCAAAGCAAACAGACCAAATACTCTATTTCTATTACAACAAATATTTACATTTTTGTATTTCTTTGTATTCGTATCAGCACTTATTTTGAATTGATGCACCCACACATACTGACACACACACCCACGCACACAAATGCAGGCGACAATAATGTTAGGACATACATGGAATTGGTAATTGTTATGCGATTCGGTTTAAGATTTAATAACAAAAGTTGAATTTGAATGAAGTGGGATGAGCTGAGAGTTAGATTATTTAATTGTTATTGTTGATTATTGTTGATATTAAGCCAACGTTTTTTCATTCACTTTACGTAACTCCAATGCACCAATGTCACAAATCTATACCCAATACAAGACCTAAAGGGTCCAATTAAACACTATTGTAAAACGTGTACACCGAGCAAACTGACCAGACTAGAGCATACCTAAAACAAAAGAATCTATTTAAAGCTACGATACTCTATGCCAATACATAATCATATACAATGAGTACATATGAATATATATTATACTAAGTCACATACATACATATACATATACAAATACATATACATATACATATACACGTATAGCGTTAAACCGAATTTATGCGAAATGAATTCGAGTTTCAATCTAACCTAAGCAACAGCAACAATTCGCGAGTTTAACTTAAAATTTAACTAAAAAGTATTATGAGTAAAGGAATTAACAATTTCCATATATGAAACAATGACCAAATTAATTAACATTATATTATATACACAAGAATACTTATATACCAATACTTATATACATATATATATACCTACTAACTAACTATATACCAATTAATATCTAAACTGATCAAAATGCGTTAACTTGTACACACATAAAAGTTATTTAAAGTTTCTAAGCGAATATTGCATCATTCTATGAAGCGCATATATTTACAATTCTCATGGAATGCAGCATTAGATACGATTGAGGGTTTTTGCATACGTATACATACACGTATATACATACACATATGTATGTGCCAATGGCAAACATAGCAATTATGGTCAATAGCTCGTTATTTGAAGCGTATGTTAAGTATAAAGTTTACATTTTAATGCTTTGGATTTGCATTGTTTACTATGATTAAATAAAATTCATAAAATTACAAAAAGCTGAAAAACTGCTTTAAGTAAACTGTGAAGTACAAAACGGAGTCAGCTTTTCCAGAGCTTGAAAGCTTCGCAGGAAAAGGCAACGCACAGCTTTATGCTCGTTCAGTATAACAACTTTTCTAAAGCTTTATTGGGAGGTTGTTTCGGCTAATGACAAAAAGCTTGCATTGCATGACCTTTTTCGAGCTTTACAAAGCTATAAGCTGTGTGTGAAGCTGCATGAAGGCTTTTAAGCTTAAGAAGCGAATCGGAAGTCCTCTGGACTAACTTACTATTAAGTGTCGAAGAGCAACTGTTGTTTAGAGGTAATTTATTTGATTGGGCTACATATAAATTGATTGGATATACCAAGCACACATTTTAATCGCTGCCTAAGCTGCCATAATCTGCCACAAATAACAAAGCACTTTGTGTGTTGGCCAGCAGCGACAAACTGGCCAGCAACTAATTGACGTGTACAGGCAGCTGGCCAATCGCTGTCTTGTTTGAGCCATGGGCAACAGCAACAGCGGCAGGAGCAACAGCGGCTATAGCCAAAGGGTTAACACGTGCTGTGCGAGAACAACAACAACAACAACAGCAGATTTACGCCCAATTGAACAATGGCTGCCATTGTTGGGGCAGCCCTGCGGACCCCTTTGGGCGGAAGGGGGGCCAAGCGCTGGGCGAACGCTTAAAAGTGCCGTCAATTTTAATTGTTTGTCTGATCGCAGACGGGGGCTATTAATAGGCTTACGGTTTATATGAAATACTAAGCTGAGGCCGCGTGGCTTTGGGCATTGGGGGTGCTTGTGGTGGTAGGGGTGGTGCCGCTGTTGGCTTTCAATCGGTGTCGACCCCCTTCTGTCATCGTCGACACTCGATAATCAATGCGGTTGGCGCTGCGCGGGCTGCAATTTGCCTGTGCAACGTTATCACTGCGGCAGGTTGCTCCATTGCAGCTGCAACAGTTGCTGCCGTATGGACATCATTGGGCACATATAGTTGTACATTGGGCATAAACCAATTAGGGCTCCTCAAAATAGATTTGGTAGCAAAAGCCAAATCATAATTTAAATTATGCAGCTGTTGCTGAATATTTGGTTGTTTGGCTTCAACCAATTTCAGTTAATGACTGACAGTTAAAAGCTTTTCACTTTGACGCGATACGCGTGTGCTTGTGTGTGTGTGCACAGTGGTTAAAAGGCATTATTATTAATTCAAAATTGATTTTTATATGAGAAATCCCTAATGGGACTCTTCATCTTCATCTTAATACCCGCAGCATGCTCTGCAGCTTTATCGATTTCCTCAGTTCGTTTTAAATGAAATCGCATTGCTGCTTAGTTAACCGGCGGGTAAATATTTGTGTTAGTATGTAGCTACCAAATGCTGAAACTTATTCGCACGTTTCTGCTGGCAGACTTTACTTAGCCAGCTAGCTGCATGCTTCAGCTAACAGTGGCAACTATAACTATTCGCCTATTCGGCTAAGTCAACGCCGGGCCACGCAGAAAAACTTTCTGTGTAAACAGAAACAGAAACTGCGACGGCAAAGGCAACGGCGGTGGCAGCGGCGGCGGCGTCTTTAAGTCTGCAACACCTGTGCAGGTGATTCGCTTACAGTTGTCGCTGCTGTTTCTGATACTCCACTTCGAGTTGTTGTTGTTGTTGTTGTTGTCGCTGTTGCTATCGTCAGTGTATTTGCTTATTGTGTTTGTAAACATTGCTAACAACTTGAGTAATGCCGGCGACAACGCGCCTTCATCGTTGCACAGAGGCCCCCGCGCATTGCCGCAGCTGCTCTATTACTGCGACTCTTCTACAATTGCTAATAGAAGGCGAGCCAGAGAGTGAGCGAGCGAGAAGGGTGAGAGTGAGAGAGTGAGAGTGTGTGCGTAGGTGTAGTGAGTGGCGCGGAAATACAATATATTTCGCTGAATGTGAACCTTCACTGCATTCCCCTTGACTTTTCCCCATTGCTGTTGGCAACTTGTAAGTGCTCAAGTTTTTCAATTAAAAGTTGCTACCTTTTTGTATTACTGCGGCAGCATAACATAAATACGCATGTGAGTCGCTGTTTATATGTGTTTCCGCACGTGTGTGTGTGTAAGAGCCTGCAGCATTGGCTTTTCCGTTTAAATACCAATAAACTGAATGGTAAATAGTAGCTCAGCCCCGCCCGATTCATACTCGATTGGATCAGCGAGTATCACATTGAAATGGACACGGCCCTTCAACAGGCAGAGCGACGACAAGAACATAAAAACGTAACCAACAAACAAACAATATTGTAATGCCGTTGGCAGGTGTTGAAGTCCAGGGCATTACAAATTCATACAAAAATACCAAAACGTCAAACAAATTGCAAGTTTTCAGTTGCATTTCCGCAAAACGTAGCTGAAATAATACGTTGCCGCTGTCGCTCTTGCTGTTGTTGCTGTTGCTCTCAATTTTGTTGTTGTTGCTGTTGTTGCAGTCACAAAAGTATGCAACAAAAGCCATGATATCGAATGCCCGCTGAAGCCCGACAAATTGGAGGTAGGCCAGTGCACTGGCAGCTCAGCGTCTTCGCCTTTGCAAGCGGCTCGTGTGCTCACTTTTTCAGTGTGTGTGTGTGTGTGTGTGTGTGTGTGTCTGCTCGCATGACAAGTTGAAATGTTGATGGCTCACTGACACCGGGTAAAGGCATGTGTGTGTGTGTGTGTGTGTGAGTACAAGAGGATAGCTGCGTTTTTACCCTTTAAAATGAACTTGAAACGGGTTATTTGATAAACGACCACAGCATTTGCCAAGAACTCGAGTTATGTGCGGAAATTCAATATGCATATTGCATATTCAGAATTGAAATTTCAACAAAAGACTTTGTAAGGCTTTTCAACTAGTAAATCCTATTAACTCTTATAGGAACTCCCTACACTGCAATTACAATCTGTACTATGTGCATGGAAACAAAACCAAAATACAAACAGGGAAAAGATTAAACTAATCTGTGTATTCAGATAACAGCTCACACACGACGGATATATATTCTATAGCATTGCTGGGTATATGATAGTCAATATTTATGCTAACTTTTTGCTTGGTTTGCCAGTGCCTGTTTGAATGATTTTGTGGCGTTGGCTGTTGAAAAATCATACAAAGTTATGCAAATTCTGATGTGGCTGTCGCCGTCGACTGTACCGCTCCCGCTGCAGTTGGCGTTGTTGCGGCCGCTCCTGTAGCCGCCGGTGCATCGGTTTCTGCGGTTTGGCATGCATAATTGTTGGTTTTCAGTTACACATCGGGCCAGGCCCGGCCAGGTCGTACGGGCACAAGTCGGTTATTAGAGCAGCACAGACGGTGCGCTAGTGCCGCAGAGGCATTTCAATATTTGACTGTGAGTGCATGCAGTTGCCGGCACTTGCTGACATTCCACACATACATACGTATATATATAATACCTGAGAATATGCAATGCATTTTAATCAAAACCAGAGTCAGTTGTTTACTCCAGCCACGGCTAAATAGCACAATAATCATTTCTCGGGCATTTGCTTAACTATTTACATTGGCTGTGCCTTGCTCGTCCTGGCCGTTCCTCTGCCTGCTGTACTGCCGGGGGCTATGGCTATCATCAAAAAACAATTCTGCGCATAGCGTCCGCAAAATAATGGACGTTAGGCCTCGCTTGATAAGCTAAATGATAAATTGTTTTTATTCGTGACATATGTATGCATGTGTGTGTGCATGTGTCTGCCTGCACATACAAAACGTGCCCTGTTCAAAAGCAACCACACACATCCACACACCCACACACTTTCACACTGACAAGGAGCAACTTCTTTAGGATGCCAAATGCGTAAGTTGTGTGGTTTGCCGAGCAGCAAGTCGTGTGCTTTGGCTTCGAATCGAAAAAAAAAAAAAAAAAAAAAAATAAAAATGAAAGCAAAAAAGCTGAATAAAACGGGAAACAAGCAGAGAAACTTGTAAACGCGCTTGGGTACAAAAGTGGAATCTAATAAGCTCACGGCTAAACGTGTTATGATGAATGACATTGTCAGGCGCAGTCGGAATTTAAAACTTTCCGAGCACCTCCAGCCGGCAAGCGGCAGGCAGCAAGTTTTATAATTGAAAATTGAAAATGCAATCGACTACAAAAGATACAAAATGTTATTATAAGTTGTTGCTCGTTCGTGGCCTGGCACGGTTACTTACCTTGGCAGCGATTCCATTTAATCAGCACTCACCTCAGCAGTGGCTTTGTTTGGCTTAACAGTTTGGTTTCTCTCATGACCTTTCGGCTTCACAGCTAATCAACTAACCAAAAATGTTCGTATTCATTCATTAAATTAAAATTTCATTCTGCTCATCTGATTTGATTGCTCTGTGCCTAAGTGTCTGGCGCTCACAAGCGCAACCACAATTTGAATCCCAATTCCAGTCCCAGTCCCAATTCCGGCCCCAATCGCAATCGTAATCGCAATTGTTGGCTTTTCTCTGGCCTGTCGGCTTGTTTATTTGTTTGTCGGCTCTGTCTCTCTGTCTCTCTGTCCTCTGGCTCGGTCGATTGTCAGCCCGCTTTGGTTACCTTACAAACGTTTTGTATCTCTATCCATCGCTGCGTGCATGTATCTCTATCTGAATCTGTATCTGTATCTGCTCAGTATCGGTATCTGTATTTGTATCTGTATCTATGTCCGTGGCAACCGCATCACCGTTGAAACTATGTTGCCTGCCATTGAAATTCATAAAGCATCAATGCGCCCCGAGTGACTGCTAAGGGGAGCAGCAATTGAGTTGGGGCTCTGCTATTTTATGGCGCACACTGTTTGAAATCATTTGCTTTAATTCAAGTGAAAAATTATTTAAATTGGTAATCAAACGTGCGATGAACATTTACAGCCGGAAAGGAACAAAATTTACTTGGTCTATTTTTTATTTATTTATTTTTTTTTTACTGCATGTCTAGCTCGGAATTTAAAATGGAAATGAAAATTGATTTCAACTTAAGTGAAAATTTATTATTGATCAAAGAAATATCTTGTCAATCTCTAGCATCATTTCTACTCCAGATGTGCTCCAAGAAAAAAATCCACTGGACTAAAAGTCTTGCTTAACTACCTTAATGCAGATATAAATTATTTATCGCTTGGTTTGTCGTTTATTAAATATTTTTAAGCTATAATCTGAATAGCATAGTAGGTGAGGAAGTATCATCTGAGTTCCATTGGCATAGACTCCACCCGAGAATAAAATACCCGCTTCTATTTATAGATTATTTATCATACGTAAATGTATTTTTATTTATTTTATATGCACTCTCAAATTGCATAGAAGTATTGGGCTTACGACTAGAGGGATTTAAGTGTTCATTTTGATTTCACTAAAAGTAGTTATTCGTCACATGCGAACACACATATGCAGCTGCATGCGTGCATGTATGTATGTGCTACTTAGCATGTAGTATGTATATAATTGCTTGGGATTGACTTTAACCCAATTAGCATAACTCCTGCTGCTCCTCTTTAATTGGTAATTGTTAAAAATGATAAGCCTTTCAGTTATACAATTACATTATTAATTTATTACATTACAAATCTGTAGCTGGAAATGCATAATTAAATGCAAATTAAATTATATAACTAACTATACTGGGTCAAGTAATTTGGTGCATTACTCGTTAGTGTTCGTACTAGAATTACAATAAGTTACATTACATACATACATATACATATATAAGCATATGCATGCGCATTTATTTATTACATTTAAATTATTGCATTCGCTGCTATAATTCAGTTATTCTATTGCGTTTATATAAAAATGGGCTTACACTTGTGTCATTTCCTCTTCTTGTTCGTCTTCGTCTTCTCTATTTGTAGTTTATATAATAACGAGTATTTCAATGTAGAAAATCTGACTACATTATTAGTAAGTATTGTAGAATAGAAAAGTGGATTGGCATAGAACATAATGCACATTGGAGCTGATTTAGTTAAAAACGTTGGTTTCGGGGCTTAAAATGGTTTGCTCTGAATTTGTTTATCAAATGATTTCTCGATTTCATTGATTCTTTTGTTTCCTTAACATTTACACAATTAGAAGTCTTTGACAAAATACATTTATACACGTATACAGCCATGTGGAAATGTATTTGCGCATGGATCCGCCTCCAGCTGCAGGATGCAGGAGACTAATTTGGCCAGTTCGTATGTGCTGCTGTTTGCTGTTGGTCTTTATATCGGTAGAGTTTCAGTTGGTTTTGCTGTTGGTAGATCCTGGATCTGGAACTAGGACTAACCTTAATGGCAGCAGTAGCAGCAACAGCAAATATGATTCGCCCTCGCTGTGACTTAATTACAAATTATGTTTAGCTTAGTTATTAATTTTCACTATGTATTAGGCTACAATTACGAATATTATTTAACTCGCTTGTACAAAAATCCTTCTTGTCTGTCCAAATTATAAGATATGACAAATTATTGTATATATATTTGTGTATATATATGTATATGCCTAGTTACTCGTAATTAAATATTTAATTATTTAGGTTTATGTTCATATTTTACTATGCAATCATTAATCCATCGCTTACTTGAGTATTTTTTGGTTTAGTTTGGAATTCGCTGATTATATGTACTTATGCATGGCCATGATATATGTACGTTTACATTTAATGTGTGTATTCTGTGAGTGTCTCTCTGTGTGTGTGTGTGTGTGTGTGTGAGAATGCCATTGGTAGTGGTGTTCACGCTCGTATTGTGTCGTATTGTATTGCAGTTACAGTTACCGTTACCGTTTACTACCCACTGCCCGACTCCAGCGGCTCTTACACTTGTAAATTATCTAAATGCTCGGCATACTCCTCGGCCGTTGTGAACTCCAGCTCTAGCTCGCCGTGACTGTGACTGCGGCTGTGACTGTGACTGGGACTGTGACTGCGACTATAATGAGCAAAGTTCGGGTGCGTGGCGAGCACCATAAAAAGTTAATGCCAAATCAATACAACACGTGTAAGCATTTGATTTTATTTCATTTCATTGTTGGTAAACCCCTCTCACCTGCTACTGACGTCACGTTTTTTCCGCCGATCCTGCGACAGGGCCTCCACGCAGAGCACAATTAGCTTGCCGTCGCAGGGCTGGCGCTCCTGATCGAGTAGCTTGTTGCCCAGCAGGTTGCTGGCATAGCCGAACTTCTCGTGCGAGCTGGAGTGCCAGGCATCGCAATAGGTGTCCATGGAGCGCTCTCCGTTCGGCAGCGAGCCATGCCAGACCAGCTTGAGCGGCCTGCAGCGAATATGAGTCCATATACATATGTACATTCGAGCACAAGATGGCGGAACTTACCACAATGGGTCTGTGAGCACATTCTTGCCGCTGAAGCTGTAGATTCTCGGTGCCTGGGAGAAGAAGCCACCCTGGCCGTTAAAGACACCTTTCCACGAATTGAAAAGCACATCGCCGCGGGTGTTTACGACTGGCAGCTCCCAGTCGGCAGGACGCACTATAGAGTCCAGATTCTGCACCCTGTGAGCGACAACAAAAAGAAGGAAAATAAATTTAGCACGCGGATTAAGAGTACGACCAGGGGTCCGCTGCAGCACAGCTAAAGCAGGTAAGCAAACCACCTACGAAGTGTCCAAGAGGCAGCTGGCGGCTCTTAAGCATGGCTTCGCAAGCGAATGCATATAGCAGCCATGCCATAAGTATATATTTCATTATTTATTTATTTATGCTTTACTCTGGCAGCCTTAACATTTATTTTGGCATCCATTCAGCGCTTTGTGTGCTCGGCGCTGTGTAAATAAATTGCACGAGATTGTTTTTAGCGGCTTTTGTTTTCATATTTTCTGTGCGCTTTTCTTGCTTTGCTTCAAATATCAAGATTATATTCCAGTTAATGAGTTCCAAAAGCGCCACCGGGTGGTGGCCAGCGCTGCGTATGAGCAATGCCATCTTGAAATCCTCGAGTGCCGAGCTTAAAGTGCGCACAGTGCCAAACTAAACATAAAAAACATGCCTAATACGCGTAAAAAGAATCTAAGGACAGATAAGACACACCCGGTCCTTCAGTGACTGCGACTGTCCGTCCGCCCGCAGCCACACGCATAGTGCTTCATGCTTACCTGGAGGTGAGGAACGCCTTGAATGTGCCCAGAAGACCCGCTCGTCGGCCTTGGCGATAGCAGGCGAAGTCCGCGCCCCGAATGCCCTGCAAGTCGCCGGCATAGGGCTCATTGAGGGCCGCCACGCGAAGCTATTGTATGGATTGGGAAGAGCGGAGCGCAGAAAATATGGCAGAAAATTAATTTGGAGTTTATGTCAAGCATTTTGAAATCTAATTAATATAGAATTTAATGGCTGCGAATTGTTTGCTTAGCCAGCTCGAGGATGGGGCAACAAATTTCAACTTGTTTTGAAGCTCTTAAAACGATACGAGTGTGTGCGATACGATAGCGAAAAACTCAAAAGATATTTCAATTTGAGCAATACTCGGGAATGCAAACAAACCTACAGAGGAGGGTATAGGTTCAAAGGAACTCGCCTACACACACATGTACGCATGTCTGTGAATACCTACATACATATGTGTGCAGTTGGCTTGAAAGGGCATTCACTGGGTCGCCTGCTATACATATTTGGTATTCGTAATTGTACTGAAAGGTCACTCACCATCCGCGGATACCACTGAGAATGTATTTCGTGCATTTCATATGGTATTCAATTGAGCATCATTGTTAAAGATTCCAATAATTTGATGCAGCAAGTGTGAGAGGGGCGCAAAAAGTCGTATATTGTAAGAGATATTGTTGTAGATATATATTTGTATTTATAGAGAAGTTCAAGAATACACAAAACACAAAAAGCGCTCAACTCTTGCTATAGTCTGTTTTCAGTTGAGCGAAGATGCACTGCATAAATTATAAGCTACACAAAGTGAAATCGAATTAAAAAGCACATCTGACATAGACATGGATATGACCCATGTCCGACATTGATAAAAGCATTAACATACAATAAGTTTCACATAAACAATTCATAATCAGAATAGAAACTCAAAATAGATGCGCAGAACTACACAAATTGATCGGCTCGTTACGGAGCAGAACTCAAAACACAATTTGCACTAATTAGAAACGTTTTCATTGACCAAACTAAACCAAACCAAAATCGGATTATTTAATTGTGTGTCTATCTGTCTATCGCTGTGTGTGTGTGTGTGTGTGTGCGTGTGTGTGTGTGTGTGTGGCTATGTGTGTGCAAGAGATACATTAATTCGATTTAGTATGATTCTTTTTGTTCTCTCTCTTTGTAGTGTATGTTTGTAAGTGTGTCTATCTGTCTGTCTGTGTGTGTGTGTGTGTGTGTGTGAATTCAGTATATTACATTTTATTTAATTACCGTTTCATATTCGGGCGCGGTTGTAAACTGCATTTAATAACAATTAATAATAAATGGTTTTAGTAGTGTTTATTAACTGAATTGCTTAATTTTTCGCTTGGTATTAATTATACAAGTTGTAAGCCATCGAGTGACGAGTTATTAATGTAATTCAATTCAAGAGTCAAGGCATATTACGCACTTGAGGTACTTGTGCAGCAGCAACATTATGCACATGATGGATAAATGAAACTATTTCAAATACGTATTTGTGCATTAAACAATGCACATTTGCAGCTGCACAAGTGCCCCGACAGTGTTAAAGAACAATTATCTATGTTTGTGTGTAAGTTGATATATGATATCACGTTAAGCACTCACCGTCGGTGTGTTGAGCAATGGAGGTGGACTATTCAGCAGGTTTTTCGATTGTAAATCAAATCGCAAAGAGGGCGCAACTGTGGTGGGCGGAGCTGGCGTGGCAATGGGCACCAAGGTGCCAAGCTGTCAATAGATAAGTAGATCATAAGACGTATTTAGTACAGTTGTCAGTGGTAATTAAAAGCAATTGCCGTTGGCCAACTCAGGCATCAATATTTCATAAGCCCAACGTTAGAGCAAATCCCACTGTCCCTGCAGCATGAACTCTTTCCTGTTTTAAAAATTCCATTTCCCACTAACATCAGCTAACTTTATAATAAAGCGATGGGAAATCGCGTTTGCCATGTATTTGACAGCGTTTCTGCTTTTAGCTAATCAGGCTTCAATTTAATAAACATCAAGAGTAAACTTTTTACTAAATGTAATTTTTAATAATTCAAGATTTCATGTTTTTTTTGTTGTTGTTTTTGTTTTTTTTTTTTTTCTAGCTGTGCTGCGCATAGAATTGAAAGACACTGTGCGCTGCTGCCGTCTGGCGAAAGTTTTAATTACTATTTTGAACTTTAAGTAGTCGACTCGTGTACTGAAATCTAATTAGGAAGCGAGTGCTGCAAGTGGCTTAGGCAGCCAGATGCCAGCCCAGGCAAAAGACATAAAAGCCCTGGCTGGCAGCGTCAATGAGCTTTTGCTTGATTTACCCACTTTTTTTCAAGGAAAGCTCCATGCACGTTTTGTTGCCAAAAATATTTAAATGTTGCCGTCAAAGGCACCAGATTTGAGCAACTCCATCCCATCCCATCCCATCCCTTCCCATCCCATCCCATTCCATCTCTGCATCCTGACGCTGACTTTCGAGTTCATTTCCATTTCCCTTCTTGTGGGCATGCACATGGCAGCACGCGGAGAACGAGTTGGTTGCTCTGTGTGTGGGCTGGCCACGCCCACTGTGCTGTGCTGGCATTGGCTTTGTGCATGTAACAACGGAAGCGGAAATCGAATCTTGAACAATTTTGAGCATATGTATTGTACACTGTGTGCACAATCGGGCGCCCCCCAAAATCATGCAATACTTTTTAATAACGCATTGCCACAAATCTGGAACTAACTCGGCCGAAAGCTGCTCACAAATTGTGGCCACTTTAATGGGTAACAAGCTATTGCCAATCGGTTCAATTTTGCGTGTAATTTGTGGACGCTTCAGGTCATTTTTTGTACGCCTCACAAGTGCTGACCGAGCCAAATTGGCTCAGTTCTACCTTCAGCTTCGACTGGCAGCGGCGGTGACAGGAAAGATTAATTGGCAGTGTTGAGTAATGCACTGCACAAACTGAAGCTATGGGCGAGCGTGTGTGTGTGTGTTCAGTCAAAGTGCTGAAGTTGAAAATATTCCAATTGCCATTTGTGTAGAAATATTCGATTTGCAATTCCATTTAATATTATTCTTAATCTCCAGTTAAGGTTTATGACCCAAAGGGCGTCTCTGCAAGCATATGCATGTTTTATTCGTTGCCAATAAAAGTTCCGTTTGTTTTGTTGCTGCTTCGTCTTGGGAGCGACGCTTCGCCGCTGCTGACTGACTGTGTGATTGGCTGACTGAGTGACTGTGACTGTGTGTGTGTTTGCTGAAGTAGCAAGCGGGTTGGTGGCTGGTTGGGCTGAAATTGGTTGACATCTGCCTGGGTCTGTCCATCAGCTTTGCGTCAATATTACGTGTTCGAGGCGGCACTTCGTTGCGCTCCTTGTGCCGACTGGCTGCTGGCTTAGCAGTTGCGGAATTCTTGTTGTATCGTTAACTCGCTTGAGTGAAAAGCCAGGCGCGAGTCAATATAATTGAATAACGGGACACACACGGTTCGGGCCATGTTGCCGATACGTTGGCAATCAGTCAGAACGTCTGCAACATTTAATGTGCAAATAAAAAAGCCCAAAGGAGCCGCCGCCAAGACAAGGACATTGCCAAACAAAAACCCTATTTTATGGCCAAAAACAAGAGGCAAAATAAACAAAACAAACATATGTACGTCAGACGTCTCTTTGCCTAGTCCCCTGCCACAAAGTCGTCCTCCTTCAGCCTTCTATTTTTATTGCATTTTATTTTGTTTTGCTTTGTTCTGTTTTATTCCGTTTTGCCAAGCCATATTTTCATAATATATAGAAAGCAGGCAATGGGTTGGGCGACTCGCAAGGACTGCTCCATAAAATAATGGCGTCCGCCAGCGACGTTTTGTTTGCCATATTTGCCATTTGAGAACGCACGCACGAGCCGCACTTGTTTGCTCTAGCTCACTCCCATTCCCAATCCCATTCCCAATCCCATTCCCAATTCCAATCCCATCTCAATCCCAACATTTAACCCAGTTCTTCCCAGAGCTCCACTTACCGCTATATACTGCCAGCCCTTGTTGACGCGCACGAGCAGCGCCTCCTCCTCGGTAATGTACGCCAGGGTGCCGGGCGGGCTAAGCGCCGACTTCTATGAGAACGTCAAAGACACCAAATTTAAATGAGTTAAAAAACAAAAAATAAATAAATACGAATAAAAACACGCTGCTCGGATATACTCCGTGGACATATGCACGTAGATGTGCGTGTTTGCATGTATTAGTGCATGCGTATGTGAAGGTGTGTGTGTATGTGTGCTGTGGCAACGCACCTTTGTCATTTCGTCTATGTTCTGGAAGGTGACTGCACCTGGCACGATTCTCATGTTCATGTTCGATGATGATGCGGAAAAGTACGGCAGCTCCTCGCCATCTCCCATGCCCATGGCGAAGCCATGGGGCGCCTCCTCGTGCTTGTGCGAGTGCGACGTCTGGCGCGGTGGCTCTGCAAATGATGATTCCGAGACATGCGTGTTAAACATCGATTTAAGATAACTCAGCTTAAATACGTATAAATACATAATGAACTGCATTAAAATATGTGCGCGCTGATAACTAATTCAATACTGCAACTACTCCATATACAATAAAACACAATTGTCATTTAATTCACCTATTATATACATATTAGAATAACAATAATATATAATTTGATGTGTGTGAATTTACTAATATAGGAAAAATATACATATATGCAATGTGAAAGACCTCATAAAGGTATTTGAACATGCGTGTCGTATTTTGCCTAGGACTGCAAGCCAATCTGAAGCCAATATTTGACCAGATCTTATCTATTCAGCATAAAACGACATCCTTTACAGCCTTGCATGCTCAGGCACTCGCTTTTATGGGTTACCAGGTGAAATCTATAGAGCTTATTCTCAAGCATTCTCTGTCATGTTCTGTGTTTTCTTTTTGCTTTTGTTTTTGTTTTTGGTAAGTGAAAGCATGACTCTGTAAAAATGTTGAACAAAATGTTTACATGTACTTCATTAACGCAAATGAGATGATGATGATGTGCAAATAATGAGCCCAATTCCCCTTCCTAGATTTGAGGCATGCCAAGGACATGATGGGTGTGTTGTATGTGTGTGTGTGTGTGTGTGTACATGTACGCACTACTACATATGTAAATAAATATGCATATTGTATTCGATGTTATATATGGATAGGAATGCTTAGGCATGCAACATCGAAAAGGAAATTTAACTACGCCAACTTTGGTGAATTGATATGATTTGACTTTGATGGTTTACCAGCTGTGCCATCTGTGGGTCTATCGCGCAGATCTTGCAGCTCTCGCAGTGCTTTAAGTTCGTCTAAAGATGAGCGCGCACCTTGATTACGAGTACAATACAGAATGATTTGGAATTGATATCATATTATGGGTATGGGAGAATGCACTTGAGTAACTGTCTGTTTGTGTTTATATGTCTGCATATATATGTCTATGTGTGTGTGTGTGCGTGTGTGTGCGTGTGGGTAGGGCACATATGTACAGTTATGAAGCATGGCACAAGTACGGGCACCTAACTATACATGTACAATTATGCTGGTATATACAATTTGCTGTTGGCACTTTTGAGCGGCCGTCGGCTCACCTGGTCGTCCGTAATAGGAGGCATCTCCGAAGAAGCTGCGCGAGTCCATGCCCGCCTCTCCCTTGGGTCCGGTTATCGATAAGCCCGGCAAGCCGGGTGGTCCGGGTGGACCGGGCGGCCCCGGCGGACCAGGCATGGGTATGTACTGCACACCACTGCTGTCACCGTCGCCACCTGTTGTTGCCGGCAGGCCAGGTGGTCCGGGCAATCCGTCACGACCATCGTTGCCCCGATCACCTTTGTCGCCTTTCATCTAGAATGGATGGATAGACAGGCTTGAATAGCAATTTGTTGCAAATTAACTGCTGAGACTCACTCCATCACGGCCGCCGGGGTCTCCTTTGGCACCTTTGGCTCCTGTATCACCCTTCGGTCCGATCAGTCCAGGACGTCCCTAGAAATGAGAGTTTCATAAATGATAGCCAAACGTTTGTTATGCTCAGAAAAGATTTGTTTTAATCGCCCCGGGCGCACTTTCTGCCCGGCCAACTCTTGCAGCTGCAACGCAGAGTTCAGAGTGGAAACATGTGGCAGGGTCCGAATGGCTGGCAGGAATCGCAACTAACAAGTGGAGTAACTCGCGTATAAAAACCAAGTTGAACAATCGCCAAAAACGGCCAAAGTTTTGCAGTTTAGAGTGCAACAATTTGGTAGCTGCAACGCTTTGATGTTTTGTTGCTGCTGTTGGTGGTGGTGCTCCGCGTGTGGCGGTGCCTGTGCCACTTCCAGGAATTGAGTGAAACTTTCGTTTGGCTTCATTTCGGCGCGCCATTCATGTAAATACGTAGCTTGACTTTGATTTCGAGAGGCGGTAAACGATGCCAGTTGGCAAGCGAGCAGGCAGCAAAAGCAAACTTCTGCCTTTATATGAGACTATCCATTGTAATGGTTGTTGTTGCTGTTGCTGTTGTTGCTGTAGATGCTTTAGCTGCAGCTGCTGTTATTGCGGAATAATGGCTGAAACTGAAATTCTGGGGCAACTGCAATTGGAATCGTGTGCTGCGTCAGCGTCCTGAATAACCGTGATGAAAATGCACTTAAAATACTTTTCGTTTGCGTTTATTTCGCCAAGCTGGGCTCGCTTTTCGCGGATTCGCTTTCGCTTGTTGTCTAGCTCGCGTTTGCGATGATCCGAGCCACTGTCTGTCTGTCTGGCTGACTGACTGACTGGCTGGCTGGCTATAAGTGAACTCAGCGAGCGACAGAAACAATGGGCGCAGGCATGTGAAAGTTGGCCCGCCTCATGAATATGGATGCAAAAGTTATGAGTGTCTTACCGAGTGCCCGATATCGCCCATGGGTCCCGGTTTGCCGGGTGGTCCAATTGGTCCGGCCGGTCCGGTGCCGCCGCGTCGGCCGCGCATGCCCTTCTCGCCCTTCTCGCCCCGTTCGCCCTTGGTGCCGTTGCCGTCGCCCGGCTGGCCGGCCAATCCGGGTAGGCCTGGTGCTCCGGGCTCACCCTTGGGTCCAGCGGGTCCGTGAGCTCCTTTGTGACCCTGTTATTGGAGTGAACAACGTGAAGAATGTGGGAGTGTGTGTAAAATGATTTACGGTATTAAATATACGGTACATGCCCAGGGGGCGCACTCACGCCTAATTTGGCCGTAAAACTCAATTTCAAACGTTTTGTCGTCGCCAAAAATTCAATTCAAACTCATTTTGAAATCAAATCAATTCTAAAATCCACAATCCCCACAATCAAACCAACTCACACGCAAACACGCACACACACACACGAGCAAAATATATAAATTTATGCGCCCGAATGTATGCAATGCTAGTGACAAGCGTGAAAACACAAAACCATTGCCACAAGACGAGACTCCCCGAGTTTCTTTTTGTACCCGAACCCAAAAAACTTGTCAAGCGATATATTATGCTTGTATTGGGTATACTTTCTAATCAACTATTCTCAGTTGAATACATAAAGTTGACTTACATTTAGATTATAATATGTCTAAGGAACAGCAAATCTAACAAAAGTATCATATTTATTTAAAATAAATTTAATTGAAATCGAAAACCAATATTTTTTACATATTTTAATTAATATTAACAGAGAAATACTTCTATTTTAAGTATCTACACTCAAAATTAAATAGTATTCAGTTCCTGGGGATTAAGATTTACAGCCCGGGTATATTTTGGTCGAGTATTGCGAATCGATGTCGAACTGTATTCTGTTGCTCATGTGTACTTCTGCCTTTTTGGGACTTTGCTTTGTGCCAGTTTGCAAAGGGACTAGCGTTCTGCAGTTTTGCTTCCACCCAATCCCTGCCCCTGCCTCTGCCCCTGCGTCTTGCCAATGCCAGCAACCCCAGCCAAGTGCTCCCGATTTATCCCCAGTGTCGTCTTCCACATCATCAGCGCCTTAAATGGTTTGCCATAAATTTGCGCGCGCCTACTCGCAGCTTGTGTGGGGCTTGGGTGGGGAGGGAGAATTCTGGAGCATGGGATGAACGCTCTCTCCGTGCGGAACTGCTTTAAATTGACCTGACCCTGCGACTGCATGGGATGCTGCAGGCTTCGCACCATATCGCCAGCTTGATGCGAACTAATGAATAATTAATAAGGCACCCACACACACAACGAAAAATACGCACACATATGACAGTCTGTGTGCGAAAGTACGTGTGTGTAACATTAGAGAGTATGCGCGATTGCCTCCGGGCTGTCTTGAAAGGAGGCCTCATTTGTGTGTGTGTGTGTGGTTGGAGGGGGGATGGAGAGGGAGTGTCTTTTGAGTTAAATGAAATGTACCTAATTGTGCGTGTATTTATACGTTTAAAATGCTAATTTCAATATTAGTTTCGAAAATTCAAATGTAATAACGAATTTTTTGGCAGTGTGTGCGTGCGTGACCGTAAATTGAGCGTAAATTCATCAGAAAATCTAAATCGATTTTTTATACAGCTCTGGGATGCTGAGGTTTTTGCATAATTTCTTTTTATTTCACGCTCGATTAAATATGGTTTGCCAGGGCTTCGCCGAAAGGGCGTGCCGCAAGACGGCACTCAACTATTTGGATAGACCCGAAGTGAGGCCTACAAAAACTTTGCCACTAGCCAAATAAGCATAAATATATGTACTTACGTCATATATCAAAGGTCAAATAAATCTTCACACACACACACACGCACACCGACGAAATTGGAGGTGTAACAGCAGCGGAAGTCGGCTGACAATCCGAGAAACGCCCACCAGCTATTGTACAATCTCATGGCCCGCTTCATGCTTCAGCTCCCATCCACGTGCGACAAACTTCGCCCCACAGAAATGGCGAACACACTACAAGCATATTATATTCTTGGGAGTATGTGTTGGCAGCTTAAAGTTTTGAGGTTCCACATAAAAGAAATATGCGCGCCACTTTTTCCAGCTCGGCGACCCCTGCTAACGAGGAGTCCGAGAGCAGGAGCCGCTGGAGCAGTGCTTCGCTGGGAGTCCGGGTCCCTAAGCTGCTAAATAGCATGAAACGTAATGGGAGGGAAGTAAGCGCCGTCTAAGCAGGATGAGCTGCAGAAATGGCCAAAACTTATTATAAAAATAATACAGAATGCGAGTAGTAGAAGTAGTTACTGCCAGACACTGACTCAACTGACTGGACAGACTGAATGACGGAATGACTGAGCGACTGGATGACTGGATGAATGGCAGGGGTCATTCAAGGGAATGGACTTTAGTAAACGATTTCTAATAAACTAGAGAGCACCTCGATCATATCAACTGGCAGCCAAATGAGCTATAAACGCTTACAAATTGCCCCGGGTCCAGCGGCAAGGCAACAAATAATACGACATCCCCTCGCGTGGCTCTACTCTGATAGAAATTTATGCGTCATATTATGGACAGTCCGGGCACGCAAATGAATGCAATGCAATAAATCTGAGAGTTTCAGCTAAACGATGGCCACTTGCTGCGAGCTGAAGTACAAATGCGACAACTAAAACTGGGGCATCTATCATGTTGAGTGTGATTCGTATATGGCATATGGACTGCGAGGGACTGGACACTGGATACTGGACTCTGCGATATAAACCCCCATCTCTTTGGCAGTCATTGGCATTTTATGTTTCTAGCCTCGAAATCAATTGAGTAATCAATAGAGCAGAAGTTATTATTTGACACAACAATGCGGTTCGGATAATTTTCAATGCACACACATACGCACTCACTCACACACTTGCATGCACACGAGCATTTATGTGCTGGAAAAATGCTGGAATTGAACTTTGACTCACCTTTTCACCGCGCTCTCCTGGACGTCCGGGCTCACCTTTCTCGCCTGGTGCTCCTTTAGGTCCTGCTTGGGTAACGGTGGAGCCGCGTAGGCCGGTCATCGAGTTGCCCATTAAGGATTCCTGTTGTGTGTAGGTATGTATGTATGAGTGTGTGTGTGCGTGTGTGTGGGAAGGTAAGCATAGTAATTTGTTAAATATTTGCTTGTTGTACAATTTATATTTCGATACATGTATTTTGGGGCCATTTTTTAAGCAGCGGGCGACCTTTGATGGCCCCGTTGACCCTACAAGAATACACGTAGTACTCACACACAGACACAAACACACACACGTGCACACACACGGGAAATTTGATTAATGACCTGATGAGCCCCCTTTTGTGTGTGTGCATGTGTGTGTGTGTATGTGTGTGACGCCCCTAATGCTTGGGACTAATGACACCGAGGGGTTCTAGTCCATTAGGTTTTTGCGGCCAATGCTTACCCAGAGCAAACTTGTGCTTTTGTTTTCTTGTTCTTGTTATATTTCTATTATTGTTTTTCTTTTTTTTTTTTTTGTCTTTTTTTTTTTGGTTAGTGGGAACATAAAATGAAATTGTTAAATATTTATACCTTGAAAGTCCTGGTAGGATTCCAATTTATCTGTTATTTATGTGTTGATTGTTACAAGAATACATATTTTGTGGTACGATTTGTTTATAATATATAGCATAAAACAATGGGTGTGGAATTAAAGCGTATTATTATATGATTTCAATTCGTTGATGTTCAAAGTTCAAGCTGTGGCAGTAAAATTGCAACTTTTACAAATTTATGGGAGGCAGCATACTTACTCCATTGCCTCCCCTCAGCGTCCCCCTAGTATCAGTCGTTTATTTGAAAAAGTTGTCTCTGTGTCAACAATCAAAAGTCGTTCTAATAAACTTAAAAGCTTTTTTGCCCTCCCTGGGTACATGGCTGTAACAAGGTCAAAACGCTTGACAACAATAAGAGCAACAACAATTGGAAACGCCTCCAAAACACGCCCACCTTTCGCCCCTTGCCCTAACCCTGCGATGCGATAATGATAATAAACCCCCGACGAGCGCATAAAACAATGGGAGGCTGACTGAGCAGCGTCTGATTTAACTGGCGCGTTAGCCATAAGTAGCTTGACACTCTCATAACCGTAACAGCGCGATAATGATTACGACCACAACCGCACACACAGTCACACACTCACACACGCACATACAGACAGACAGAGCCCGCTGAGATACGCCCAAGCAGGCAACATACGGCGTTGAAATGCGATGATAAAGCTGGCGAAAAAAATAAAAGTTTTGCTCTCCGTAAAGGGTTAAAAGCCGGCAATACAAATGTGTATGTGTGTGCGTTTGTGTGAGCCAGTATCTGTATGCGTGTTAGCGCGTTTAACCGCGTGAACTGCGCGCCATGCGCTGATAACAGTAATTGCCACAAGCTGGCATGCCAGCACTCAGTAAGACCTGAATCAGAAACCCGCAGGCAGAGCCGGAGCCAGCGCTAGTGCCGGATCCAGAGCAAGAGCCACGGCCAGAGTCAGTTGCACGTCGCCAAGAGGGGCGGCGGCTTCAGTGAGGACTGGGACTGGGCTTGGCTTCTTTTCGGTTTGCGTGTTCAGGACACTTACGTTTCGGCGTTTCGGCGAGGTGTTCATGTTGTTCAAGGCGCTGGTTTTGTTGTTGTTGTTGCTATTGCTGTTGTAGCTTTGTGGTTTTAAGATTATTAGCACAGATAACCCATTTGCGACAACAAACCTGAGCCGTCAGCCAGCCCGTCGAATCAGTCGCCTGCCTGCCTGCTTGCCTGCCAGGCCCAAATCTGGGCAGCAATTTTTCACAGTGTACAGGTGCAGTCGATTGCCGCTCGACCGCTCGGCGTGCGCCCCTGCCCCAGAAAGGAAATTGGTTTAGGCAAATTGTGTGGCGAGCAGAACATGACCGATGCCTGCCGCCAAATGCGACGCGGAGGCGCACAATTCATAAAAGGAACGTGCGTGATTGGAAGCATCCGTCGGATATAGATAAACGGACGAGCGCCTTACCGTTTTGGGTCTAGCGTAAAAGTTGCAATTTAATGCCAAATGCAAACGAAACAGAGTAAAGTAAACTGAAAATTTGGTATATCTTCAGCTGGCCGAAGAGTCGATACCCTCGCTCAAGCTGCAAGAGTATTTAATTAAAGATTAGATTCATAACTGACTTAAGTCAGCTATATTTGCATAGGGTATCGCTTTGGCATTCTCTTTAAAGTTTTAATATAATAAATAATAAGCAACATTTTAATCACACTTGAGAATGCCAGAGCACAAGTATGTACATGGTGAATGTAACTTGAATGATATTTAAATAATAATGTTGGTCTTGTTGTATCATATTTAAATACTTAAATTAATATTAAATTAAAAGAAAATAAATGTTGTGTATTCGTGTGATGAAAAGATAAGTGCGTAAGCACGACAATTTCTACTCGTGTTATTCTTCTAATTAATTTTTAAAACGAATTCAACTTGTACTCACATCATAGCTCTCTGGCAAGCCAGGCGGGCCCGGGGGCCCGGGTGGACCCATCACTCCGGGCATGCCGTCGACGCCTGGCTCACCCTTCTCCCCCTGTGGACCTTCCGGGCCGCGAGCGCCAGTTACGCCAGTGGCACCCTGTGAATACAAAAGAGAAAGAGAAGAGAAAGGAAGAGACAAGGAAAGACGGCGCCGCCGGCGACCAAGAAATAAATCACATTAGTGGGCGTGCATATAGATTGTACGACTACGACTATGTCTACGGCTATGTCTGCATTTACAGCTACATAAACTGAGCATATACATAAAGTATTTATATACAGATATATATGTATATGTGTATATAGACTACAAACTATTTGGAGGCCCGTTGCCAGCTGGCTGCCTTAACTGGCTGCGGTCGATTTACATAATCGTCGCGTTTTAGCCCTAGCTCATTAATCTACGCGGCCCAGCTGCCAGGCCAAGGGTATGGGTAGCTCTGGGTTTTGGTTTTGGTTTGGGGCTGAGCTGTGGGTACGTTGGCTGTGGTGTTGCACAAAAAATGTGTCTCTCGATGTCCTTAATCTTATGCAAAATGGACACGCTGTGCGCCATTTGCGTGTTGTGTTTGCCTTCGGATTGTCCGTGTTGCCGTCGTCCTTTGTACGTTGTTATTTCAGTGGCTGTTGTTCTTGCTGTTGTTGCTGTTGCTATAATGCTCGGTTGCTTATCGTCGTCTTTTAAATTAATTGCTATTAGTTAAGGGATTAGCAGTAGAGCAACAAAATTGTCGCAGGAATTTCCGGTATGCGCACCAGTTCGCAATATTTTACTCAAGCATTTTAGGTGGACTAGCAGCAAGGACAACAGGACTGGCTGGGACAAAAGGGTCAGATCGGGGCCTCTCTACATTTCGGGCAAAACATATTCGCCTAGCTGCTTGTTGTTAGCCACAGAAATGTTTTGCATACCGCTTTTCTTTTGATATATTGCAGCGCATTGAAGAGGCTGCGTTCCACAGGTTGCTAAGCACATTGTCAATGAGAGTTGAGTTTTTCGAGAGACTAGGCAAAGTGTTGTTTCTGACTAGACCAAAATAAAATGCATTTGCATGTTGCTTCTTTTTTCATTCTCTGCTGGGAGTAGACTAAAGCTGCGAGACTGTATGTCTACATGGACGCATCCTATCTGAGAGGTTTTTATATTTTTGGCTAACCCCATAAAAGTTACGAGTATCTTTGGCTCTTTGCCGTGACAGGCACTTTCGGCTTGAGTGGATGTTGAGGCTAACATCTCGTTGTAGCATTGTGGACTTAGCCTTTGACCCGCACACACACACACACGCAAGCACACAAGAGTACATGTGTACGCTGAATAAACTACGCGCTAACTGGCACACAGTTACAACGATAGACAGCCATAGGAAGGCAGAGAGAGAGGAAGAGAGAGAGAGTAGACTCGACTCTTTGTATTCTCACATAGATACAACTTGTATAGCGAAAGACGTAGCCAACTGATGAGATAATATTACGAGTGCCAGTGGCAGCCAAAGTGGATAAGTGCTTAAGCCTGAGTTGCCTGCCGTTTGCTCACAAAACTTATAAAGAAATTCTCGTTTCCTTTTTTCACGTTAACGCTTTTCCTCGTTTCCGGCTACACGCACACACACGCACAAATTATGATGTTTGACTTGGCAGTCGTGTGTGTGCGTGTGAGTGTGTGTGCGTGTTACCGGCTAGCGATAAGCATCGCACTCCTATTACCGCTCCCTCACTCACATCGAGATTAGAAGATGTGTGTAATGAAATTGAAAATGCGTTAGATCCATGACAAATATTGGCCTTTGCCATTTTGGCCGGCCAATCCGTAGCCTTTGTATAAACTAAGTCTAAAGTAGTCGCATATACTTACGGTAAGTCCAGGGGCTCCGGTCTTTCCATCTCTGCCCTGCGGACCGGGCGGGCCGCGCAACGTTTCCCGTATCGCTTCATTGTCCTTGAAGGCTTCCAGGATATCAGACGCATTACATGTACATTCGCCAGTGTATTTCTGTAATCGAGACACGAATAGTTTTGTCAGTTAAGCCAAAGCGCTTTTAAGCCAAGACAGGGCTTATATTTGCATTTGACACCCAGAGTTGGCATTGCATTTGTCTTTCAATTCAAATCCAACTGCAGCTCCGTTGTCGCAAATATTTGGGCCCCCTGCTCAGGTCGATTTAAATACTTACAGCGCCCGGACTTGGTGACTCCACAAAGGGCGGATACGAGGGTGTATCACCTTTGGGGCCCGGCGGACCGGGTGGCCCAGGTGGACCGCGTATACTATCGCCCTTGGGTCCTCGATCACCCTTCTCGCCCTTAATGCCACGATATGCTGCAGGAGGATAGGAAAGAAGTAAAAGCAAAATGGATTCCATTAGCCGTTTGCCTAATTAAAATCCGGACATGGTCCAGCTTTAGTTGAACTTACGTCTCTCGTGCGTCAGCTGCGTCTGTCCGTTGGGCTGAATACCACTGTCGTCGAAAATGTCTGTTGCCTGTGAAGAAGAGAGCGACAAGGACATGTAGTAAGTGAAGTTTGCATTTACAGCAAATGTATACACAACACTCGCTGTCGTGCTTATAATTCCTGATCGAGCTGCAGCTGCAATCAGCCGCAATTGAAGTGCCAAATGGAGATTGAAATAGATTAATGCTTAGCTTATTTGGGTAAGTAAACGTATTATGAAATCGCCTGGGATATGTAAATATTCTAGGCAACTAACCACATTATCTATAGACCAAAAATCATCTCTGGTAATGTCATTCTCATCGACAACCGGCTCATCAGGTGGGGAGTTCTAAGTGTGAGCAAATCAAAGCATAAAAGAAATATATAAAATAAAACAAAATAAATAAAAATGAAATAATAAAACAAACCATTTCTTGATCGGGATCAACTGGTACTTCAGCAACAGACTCCGCGGATAATTCATTTTCCTCCTTAATTGTAAAAAATAATAATGTTAAATATGTTTTACAACAATGGAAATAAAAGAACAAATGAAAAGGAATTTAGCAAAAACAATTTATGTATGCAACTTGATATAATTATGAATAAAATGAAACACTTGGGGAATATCCGTACCGAAGACTTACTAATTCTTAATTGCTTTTCGTATATGATACATAATATATAAAGCCGTGAAACTGTTGCAGCCTGATGATGAGCTGCAAATGATGGACTTACCACTGGCACGGCCGTCGTTGACTCTGGGGGCTTGCATTGAAATTTAAAGCCTTCCGGATTCTCATACACATAGATTTGTACTAAATAGCCCTGCGCATGAGATATGTTTGTATAAGGGCTTGGATAATTATCCAAATTTATATATTAATAAAATGCGTTTCTAATAATTATTGAAACAGCAGCAGCAGCAGCAGCCGCAGCACACATGATACCTGCCCCCAATTGAAATCCCACATCAACTAATGCAACGATACATATACATACATATATCTATAATAAATCAACCAATTTGTGAATCATTTCAATGAATGCACACATAAACTTATTGGTAATGCAGCACCGGACTGCCTCTGCTCTGTGCCAATTGTAATTGCAGCAAATCGAAATTAATTATTGATGTTAATTTCAAATTGCACTTGCCACTTGCCACAAGCCATCCACGCAACTAATGTGCGCTGCCCATCATAGCCCCACTCAATTTCCCCTCTAAAGAGACGAAAGTCTGCGGCACAACGAAGCGGAAAAGGGGCGCCACCATAACACACAACATAAGTTCACAATGCGACAGACTTACCTGGAAAATGAGTGGAAAATGGGGAGTGGGGGCACTACTATCAGCAGTCTATAGAAATGCTAACCGCAGACGCTAGAGAACCTAGCTACAAGACAATGAGCCACGGACAATGCGATGCTATTGCACAGCCATAGACACTGCCTCAGACAGAGGCACAAATCGAAAGAGAGAGACAGAGAGACTGGGTGGTAAACTAAGTGAATGCACATCTGCCATGAACCCTGTTCTGGGCTCTTTCAAATAAAAATGGCAGCAAACACTCACTGGCAATACGAGTGCGGGCCAAGCACAATGGCAGCAGTCATCCCGTCATTGTTGTTATCCTTGTTGTTGTTGTTTTGCAGAGACTGTAACTGATAGTAATGGCCATGCGGCTTTTATGCATCCCAGCTAAAAGTTCTGTCTGAGACGCCGAGTCGTTGAGTTTCGGGTTAAAAGCGTGCAATCGGCTTTCAGGATGGCTTAATATGCTCAACGCTCAACAGCATAGGAGTGCTGTCACAGCGAAAGGATTGAATGGCCAAATGCGGAACGGTGCTTGGCCGCAGGGCAACAGGACATCACGACAACAGGACAACAGCACAGCAACAGTACTCGGTATCACACACGTACTACGCTGCATTAAATGGCAGCCAATAAACATTGAAGTGAGCGCCGCTCAGCTGCATTCCGCATGGCATCGACTCCTGCTGCAGCTTGTTGCTCTTTCGCCATTGACGGCAGACTGTTGAGTGAGGCAACATTAAAGGTTTTTATAGCTCCCATGGAATATGCACATAAAACAGGGTATAATGCAGTTGGATAAATGAAACTGAAAGAGCTATGTATATGACAAAGAGATTTCATATTGTTATATAATATGTGCTGTAATACTTCCGCCATTATGTGAGATATCGATTTCCATTGTTAAATCTATTGTTATCTATATAGCACTCGAATGGCTCGGTCAGCTAATTGTGCAGTTCATAGCTCTTATTGCATTCGTAAAACAGGGCAAGCCTTAGTCACCTACGCCCGGCCTGATTATAATTTCTTAGTTTGCACGGGCTGTGATGCGGTTGAATAAAACTATGCGCCAAGCATTACGGCAGGCCAGCGAAAATGGCGAGCACTAAAAATCCATTTACACCTATATATATATACATATATATGTTTGTGTGTATGAGTGTATATGTAGTTACGCTCATTTGTACAAATCTGTCTCTGTGTGAGTGGCCCAGTTCTGCTTTCAAGCCGGTGCCACTCTACCTTGTCTCTCTCTCTCTCTCTCTATATATATATATGTGTGTGTCTCTGTTTGTGCAACAGAATTAGCCGCAAAGAAATTCACTAGAAACGGAAATTAAGTAGCTGGATGTGGCATTTTTTGGATGGGGGTCGTTATTTCTTGTTCCGTTCATTTATCCCCGTCTCCTGCCAAGGGGTGACATTCGCAATTACCTGCTGGCCACAGGCATTTCAATGAATTGACAGCCGTATACTGATGAAGCACACACACACACACACACATATACACTTCCGGTCCAGCTTAAGTTCTCAGCTGGACTGCGAAACGAAATTGAAAAAAGTGCTATGCAATTAAATATCTTGTCTTAAGCAAATGTCATGAGACATGAAAATGTTTGCCCAGACTTTCGTTAAAGAAATGAATTCGCCATTAACTGAGATATTCAGCACAAAGGCGAATGTCTCAGAAGTCGCCTCGGAACGTGCTTTAAAGTGCCACGTGACAATTGACCAAAGAGCAATGATAACAATGGCTGACCCTTTGAGCTAGTTCAAATCAGTACTCGTAATTTGAACCCTTTTTTCTGAGGGTCTGTAGCGCACAAGTCGAGCACGATGAACTGCTCTGATAGGAGCACATCAAAGCAAGCTCTCTGCAAGATTGTGCATGGCAACGCAGCGAGCCGGACAAAGACATGGCCCAGGCACCGACGAAAAGGCGTCGGCAAATAAACAAACAAGAGAAGCAACCGAGGCAGGAAGCCAGGCCAGCCAGGAGGTCAAGCCCAGACAATGGTCGCCGAGTCTCTTTAAATAATCAAAAATGGGCCCAGAGGCTGCCGAAAGTAAAGTCGTGTCGTAGGTGGGGCAGCGGGCGGTTAGTTTAAGCTGTCAACCCGAACGTAAACGTAAACGTAACTAGCAGCCAGTAGGCAGTAGGCAGTAGGCAGTAAGCAGCGTGCTGCAGTGCAGCAGCTCGGTCAAGTGGCGCCACGAGCAATTAACTAGGCTGAGACTTGTCAGCGGAGGAGCGGAGCGGCGAGGAGAGGACTCTGTGCATGTGAGTGGCGTGTGCATTTGATTTTGTCTTGGGCCGCACATAATTAAGGCCAGCAGAGCTGGGCAGCAAGGGGGCAGAGGCGCCAAAGCGGAGCAAGGACATGCCAGAAGAGCAGTCAGAAATGAACGTCAGGAGCACGACAGCAATGCCAGCAGCGGGGGTTGCACTTGACAAGGGTTCGCATTGAGAGTAAAACAAACAAATATAACACACCGTTGACCTGCTTCCCCAGTCGGGTCGAAAGGTATGCAACCTTTCGTTCTAGGATGCCAAACACGTTTCAGATATAAAGAAACAACAACAACAGCAACAAATAAACGGAAAAAATGAAAACACACTGCCCGCAAAGAGAATCCATGCAGCCTGGCAATTTGTCAAAAATGTGTCAATAATGTAGATCGATTGAGGATGATTGCGGCCCCTTAAAAATTAAGCGAAAAGGGTTCAAATTGATTATAAGTATCCTTCTACGCCCAAATGGTTCAATTAGAGAGGGCTTGTATTCCCTTGTATTTGTTTTCGCACAGCATCCGGAAAATGTTGTTTGAAAAATTCACCTTGCATCGGATATTGCTGAAAAAATATACATTAAAATAGCTGAAATACCAAAACTTTTTTACTGACATAAAGTCACCACAGAAGCTTATAAAAGAGCAGAGAGCAGTCCTCTTCCTTTTTTTATTTATTAATTAGTTAAGCTATGCATCTCAAAGCCCAAACCATCATCAATCACCATACCGCAAATATATGCATGTATAATTCATACACAATAAATAGGTAAAAATGGCCATGAATTCGGTTTCATTTTGAGCAACTAGGAAAAGGCCCCGCTGCATACTCTTTCTCCGGCGACATCCGTGACGGTTCCGAGTCCCGACCTGGACTCATTTTGTCAGTTGTTGGCTGGGAGCTGCCAGTCGCAGGCAGCTGCTTTGTAGTTAAAATTAAATTTTAATTAAGCACAAATATTTAATAAGCATAAATTACGGCATGCAGCGGCATGACGACGACGACGACGTCGGCGCCAGCGCCAGCGTCAGCGGCAGCGCCAGCAGCGGCATCAGAACAAAAGGACTGCTTTAAATTGTGAATGGCAACTGAAAATGGCATCGCATTAAGATTAGCATAACTTGTTTTTATACCGCTCCCCCATTCCGTTTCCTCTTGCCGCTTGTTGTCTGCCTCTTATATAACAAAAACAGGAAAGAGACAGCGACAATGGCTGCGACAGAGCAGCAAGCGGAAACGGATATACATACATATTTGTCTTGCGCGCGCGCTGCTCCGTTTGTCTGTGTGTGGGCGTGTGCTTGTGTCTGTGTGTGTTAATATCTACAAGTAGCAGGTAACTGGCCCCCATCCATCCGCTTGTATAAAAGTTATGCGCAGGTTAATAGATAATTAACCATGCAAATTGCCACGCAACAGTTTACAAATATTCGCAGCATCATTCTCGCAAGACAAAAATTCCGTATGCTAGCGCCGCAGGTGTGCGTGTGCGTGTGCGTGTGCGTGAGCGAGAGAGAGAGAGAGAGCTAGGGAGAGAATAAGTAGCGGGCATATAAGAAGCGTACAGGTACAAAGGAATTAACTCTAATTACTTTGTAATGCTGATTAAGCCAGTTAGAGCGCATTAAATATGTAAACGTCACTCTGACATTCTTGGCATATTGGCTTTGGGAGAGGCAGACCGGCAGACCTTGTGCTCCTCGTCTGGGCACATGTGAGGGCTGTGCAATCAATTGGCGTATTGATTTATGCTGCATTACACTCGTGGCAGTTAAACGTTTATTTACAAGTCGAGAGTTGTTAAGGCACTTCAGTTTCCATTTCCATTTCAATTTCAATTGCAAATTTCAATGGCATATTTTATGCGGCACAAATGAAAACGCGACCCGGCAAAAAATACCAAATTTAAATTCACCTTTATGGCTGCCAACGGCCCGACAAACTGAATGCCCCAACGCCGCGGCACAACCCCAAGTCAGAATAACTGTAGCGGGCCTGTCGTGGAAGCAACAGCAGCAGCATTGGCATAGTTTCTAAATCACTTTCTGTCAGCCGTTTACAGGAGCAGCGACAACAACAACAGCAGCAGCGGCAAGGATAACAATCGCTACGTCAAAAAAAAAAGTTGCCCACTTTTTTGTAATTTTATTTTATTTCCGTTTAAGTGCGTGTGCCAAGGTGCTGTCCGTCCACACGCCCCTCCGCCTCCGTCGCATACCGGCGGTGGCTGCGCGGTGGGGGTAACGGGGACAGTGCGGTGCGATTTTAAAGCTAAATTATAGCAACATAAAATTTTACGGCCAAGTTGAGGTAGATGCCGCCAAGCATCCGGCAGGTGTGCAGAGCTTAATTTTGTGCACTTGACTTTGGACACTTGGCGGCCGTTCGAAAAGGGCTTCATCTTCATTTCACTCGGGGCTGGCTCCCTTTTTTTTATTATTATATATTTTGTTTGGTTCGCTGCCTGTTTCTTGCATATAATCTGAATAAATTACTTTGCACATTTTGCGGCGCATAAATAATTGAAGACAGCTCCCATGCCCAGACTGAAAAAACCAAATCTTTCACACATTTATAAGTCTATATGGAAAGATGTGTCTGGCTGCGACTGTGTGTGTATCTATAGATATGTGTGTATGGGTGTGTGTGCCTGTATACATAATTGTGGCTGCAGACGCAAAGGCAGAACAATGAGACGGCAAATGCCAGCCACACAAAGTGACAGCATTTTTTTAATTTTACTAAAACCTACGACTAATTCTCAAACGAGCTGACACAAATCTCGAAAGTTGTTACACCAACATATTTGCAGGCTGCCCCGGTGCTGCAGCGCTGCCCCACTGTCTGCTCGACAGGCCCGGCAACCCGACAGACACACAGAACTGTCACCAAGTTCTGTCGCTCTGTTTGGCTGTGCATCTGTGCTCATCCCCAGTCCGACTAACTGCGAGCTCTGTTGGTTTTTTCTTCTTCTTTTTTTTTTTTTTGTTTGTGGTTTAAACACAAACAATGAATACTCACACATAGGCACACTCACATACACACATGCATACATATACATATATAGACTACGTGGATTATGCCAACAGTTGGGAGGGGAGCCGAAAAAAAGCAGAAGCAGCAGGCGGAACTGCAACAATGGCGTCGAGCATTTGGTAAAAGCGCCAGCAACAATTAGCTTAAAGCAAGCAATGCACACACACACACACACACACACAGAAACAGACTTACGCATACACATAAACGCACATTGCATTTTGCATAAACCAACACGTTATCTGCGTATTAGTGTCCTGCACGTGCGCTCGTTCAGACAGTTTTATAAACCCTATGGCAAATACATATACGTTGGCGAACGTTGCGTATACATAATCAAACAGCAGCCAAAGGACGTTTTTCGATTTGATTTGCCATTGTTGAAATATGTTATTTAATTAAGAATTAGCTTATGTCACATGAAATGAAAGAAAAACAGTAATTGAATGGATTATTCAGGAATGCTAAAAATATTTTGTATAGAGTTTAAGACCTTAGTAGGTACTAAAAACTGAGGCAGCTGAAACATCAAACTTTGATTTCGTTTATGTCGATTGTATTATTTAGTAAGCTCACATACATGTCGGAGCAGTTAATCACTCAACTCAAACAGCATTCAGTTAAATATATTTAACATTTATTCGCTCAAAATGCCAGCCCCAAAAATCCAAAGTAATCAGATCGAGAAGAGCGCTACGAAGCGCACCCCATTGTATGTAAATCCCGAGCTGAGAGGCCTTATCGTAGAGCTGATGCTGCCGCGTTTTGAGACGCTGCGTACAATAGTCTCCACGCGTTTCGTATCTGAGGCGGAGAATGCAAACGATAAAGACGATGCGGACGACGATTGGTGGCCCGACTACAGCATCTATTCAGACATGCACTACATGACCGAAATGAATGTAAGCAATCGATTCATATGGTATTCTGATATACATATCTACCTTCATTAGGGTCTGATGCATCTCATACTAAACGGCTTGCGAGGCATGACAGATGAGCTGCAGACGATTGGAGTCAAGTTTCAAGCCTTCATTTTTGACAACTTCAAGCCGGACCAGTCTCCTAAGAAACTCGCCGGTGCAAACCTGGCTGAAGAGAAGGAGGATAACTTGAACCGCTATCTACTGGCTCAGAGCCTGATCAAGGACATGGTAACTTTTGTTACTTGTTGCAGTCGCCAGTGCACCAAGCTTCTGAAACAGCGCAAAGAGTACTTTGAGCGAGCTTCAGAGACCAAGGACACAGAGGATCGCATACGCTTGAAAGTCTTCGATGAGCGCAGCTTTACCGAGCTGCACGGCCGTATGATTAGTTTGAAATGCTTTGTTCAGGACTTTTGTAATTTATTTGAGTCTGAATGCAATTCGTCAGATCAGAAGGGCATCTCTGTCGTTGCCCCAACTAAGAAGATATCCACGTAAAGCTGTCTCGTTTTGTTCGCTGGATGTTATTAGCCCGTTTCTTTGTTCTAGTTCGCTCGAGCCAACCGAAACGTACACACTCAAGTGCACAAACACAAACACACACACACACACACAGAGACAGAAAAAACACACACATGTCGCATGCATATACACATGAAGGCTTCATTTGAGAGGGTTGTAATAAAGAGTCCACCCCCTTGTGAATTGGAGTATCCAGAAAAGCTTTTTATGCTTCAAAGTCAATATAGTGTGCCATGTACGGAGTAGAGTTTTAAAACGTTAAGTACGAAGCACACACACACCTACTGATACGTGGCTGGGCCTCTCGCTCGGTGACACACTTGTGATAGCTACAAACAGCCGCAGTTCCATCCCCACCACCAATCTCTGCCTCACTCCAACCCAGGCAGTTAGTTGCTTCAAGCACAAACGCCATTCAGGCGGAAATGCAGCAACAACGGCAGCAACAGCAGCAGAGAGTCGAGCAGCAGCAGTTGAGCGCTGAGCGCGGAGCGTTGAGCGCTCAGCACTGAACGCTGAGCGGGCCAGAGGCAAAAAACCTCCACGTGAAGTGTGTCATCAGTTTAAGGTTTTTGTGGGCAGCAACAGCAACAGCACCGACAGCAGCAGCACTGGCAGCAGCAGCGGCAAAGCACACATCCAGCCGCCCCCACACCGACCGCCTGTATTTTCATAATAAACAAATGGGTTGTATGGTTGGTTGGGCTTAACTTTTGGGCTGCCAGCAAGTCGACGCAGTCGGTTACAGATAGCAGAAGACCCGTACGAGTCTCGCTCGAATTTGTGTGAGCACAAATCAGTGCTATTTATATTGTGGCCAGGTTGAGTAGGGGATGCAATGTGCGTGGTGCCTCCTGCCTCCTGTCTCCCGCCTGCTGTCTACTGCTAGATGTTTGCTGAAGTTGCAGCTTGTCAGCACGCTTACCGACTGCTCTTTGGGTAACATGCAATTTGCAAAAATAACCACTCGAGTCACCTCCTGTGATTCACTCCCCCTCCCATCCCCTTGCAGTGCCACAAAAGTTCACTTGCAACATGCTCTTATCTTTGACATGCTGCGCACGGTGGCAGCAAATCGACATCGCAACTTGCACTCCAAGTTGCCTGTCAATGCAACAAGTTCGGTTAGAACTCGAAGAGCGGGCCACAGCTGACAGAAAACTTTGTTGTGCCTATCTCAGCCAAGCCGCAAAAGTCAGCGCAGCTTCTGCAAAGTTGCGCTATCTATGCCATCAAGTGTCTCCGCGAGGGCAGCAACAGCTGCGACTGTGACCGCGGGCCATGTCACACTGAAGGCTGGGCAGACGACAAGGAGGGAGGGGAAGTGCGTGGCACAATAAATATATAATAAACAAACGCTTGTGCCTGGTAATAAGTGGGTGTATCTGTGTGTGAGTTTGTGTGCATGTATGCGTATGTGTGCGTAACCTATCACTTTGTTTTCTATCTCTGACGTTAACCTTTATGGAACAGAGCGACCCGCGTACCCCGTTACTCCTGCAACTCCTGCTTAAATAAAATATCATCATAAACGTAACAGAAGATAGTTTTTCATATGTTTATTCACAAATATGTGCGCACGAGCCGGAATGTTGGCGCCAGCTACTTTCTACTTGCCACTTGCCACTTTCCACTTGCAACATGCCAAAGTTCTGTGCCGCCTGCTGTTTACTTCGGGGGCCAACTCTTTTCTTTACTTTTGCTCGAATTTCCCGCACCTGCGCTGCCCCTGCTGCCCCTGTTGTTTCAGTGGGGCGCACATTTTGATACTTTCATTATTTATTGCCAGCTGCGGGATAGCCGAACGACTGCGACTACATTCATAAATATACATATATAACTTGCAATGCGATGCCCCAGCAAATCTAATGGAATATGCTTCCGTGAGTTTTTTATTACTCAACCGAGAGTGTGGATTGGCAACAGAGAGAGAAACAGCGAGCATGGGTGTGTAGGAGAGATTGCGTAGCAGACTAATATAGTTATGCTCGTCTTTGTCGAGTTTGGATACTTTACAGTCCCCTTGTGTGGAGCATGCTACTTATCTCGATGACATTACATTTTATTTGTCCCAGTTCCCTTGCTCACTACAAATTGTACACGAAAGCCCAGAGCCAGGCTGAAAACGAAAACGAATACGAAACTGAAAACGAAATACACAAAATTAAGTACAAATACTCGACGAATCGCTGTGGCATGAAATCTTTTTGTGCTGACATAACGGTTGACCTAACTCTCCGCCCGTAATCAATCAATTAATTTGCCTAAACTAATAGTAAATTGTTACACAAATGTAAGATTACGCTGCTTAGCAGTGCCCAGCCAAATGCTACCCTATATAGATTACGAAATTCTGCATTAATTAAGTTCCATAGTTATAATTAGTTCGAATTCTTCTACAAATTGTGAAAGCATTCTGAGCTCATGCCATTCCTTGGCATGCCCTGCTGATTTTATCAAATCCAACTCGTTTCGGATTTTAAGAACAACGTTTTGATTTTAATGGAAAATTGTGTTGTCGGACTTGCAGCTATTTCCGCTTGCAGTTCAGCGTGGCTTACGGCTTACGGCTTATGTTGTGATACGAAGGCTCCCGAAGTTGCGTGACTCTGCTCACTTTGCGAAAACACGCGTCTCTCTTGAGTTATCGCGATAAAATGTCACAGGGTATTACATAGTCGAGCCCTACAAGCCAATCTAATGTTTGGGCTCGTGTGAATTATGAACTTGTACGATATCAATTAGATTCAATAGCCACCAATTGGTCAAGTTCCATAATGTGTGTTGTTGTTGCTGTTGTTGTGCAGCAGCTGCATTGGGTTACTGCTAATACCGGTCAATACATATATGTGTATATATACTTGCATGTGTGTGTGTGTGTGTTTATGTGGCCAACTGTCAGGCTAGCGTTGAAGAGTCAAGTCTAATTCGACGCATTTACAATAATTGCCTTTTTGGATAGAATTCGCTTTTGGTTAATTGCCCACTAATGAATACGAACAGGACTTGTTGTTGTTGTTGTTGCTGCTGCAGTTGTTGTTGTTGCCGCTTGTTGTAGTAATAGTGGTTGTTATTGCTCTCACTGCTGCAAAAGCCACACAGTTAAACCGCAAACCACACACGTATAAAGCCCCCACACACACACGCAGACACACACACGCACACACATACACGTGCAGCCACTCGCTAGCATTTACACTCAGTCAATAGAGCTAGTTGCGGCAGCCAAATAACCGCCTCAATATAATACAATAACAAATTGCCTGTCAATCTACGTGTAACTTTTATAAATTTCCAGTAAGGGACGGTGCACGCTAGCCCCTACCTACCTCATCCGTTGCCGAGCAGACGCCTCGCGGCGCGTTCACCTCGAGTTTCAGCTATAATTAACAGCGGCTGTGGCAACTGTGCGAAAAACTAGGGGGACAACAACAACAACAACAACAGGAGACGCGCTAAGGCTTTGTAAGGTTAGCTGCTGCTAATGAACTCACTGCCGACGCCCCTTAGCGTGCCCCTTGACAGGGTCAGGGTGAGGCTGAGGGTGTGGGTATGGGTGAGGGCGTTTGGGGGAGGGACACCATCCTGGCAGCATGCAGCAATGACTTTATTAGCAGCCGCGCCGTGTCGCTGGCAGTACTCGGGCCTTTATTTAGATTTTTATTGCTAAACTTTGTTTCGTTCTATTTTTGTTGTTGCTGTTTTTTCTGTTCTTTTTTTTTCGCCACTTGGCAGTTGCTACTGTGCCACACATTCGTCTGCAGCAAGTGAAAACGAGCTAGGGCCAGGCACAGGCACAGTGGCAGGGGCAGGGCAACGGTAACGTCTATCGAAGTCAGCTCGTTAACGGCTGTCGTTTGGCTCCGACTTGAGCGTCCTTCTCATGCGACACTTTGAATGTTTTAAATGCTTTTTCTTTCGCCCGTCAGTACCTCACCTTGCCTTACCTAGCTTGCTGTTGCGGCTTGTAGCTGCATTAAATTAGTTTAATCACCATGCAGACCACGCCGGCTGTCGGTCGCCGCGGCAGCCGGTCCACGGCAAAGGCAACCAAGCCCATAAGTAAGCGTAAACAATGTCAAAGCAGTGCACACTGTAGCAGTAGTTTACTGTAACTACCTAAATGACCGGTCTCGGCAAACAGCACCCGCGGACAGGGCAAGGGCAGGGGCAGGGGGCCGGGGCCACAGTCGGGTGTCAATAGAAACATTAACTGGGCGTGCTGGCAAAATTAGCACAACAATTATGCAGGTATTAGCAGACGACGCGACGGCGTTGATTCAGTTTCTTTGTTACCTGCCAAGAGGTGTAAACAACGGGCGGTGTCCGCATCAAACGGGGGCATGCCCACTCTTACACCCCAGCCAATACAGAATCGGTGTAAAAACAATCTGGATTGACTACGATGCGTATTCTATTCGACTCAACTGGCAAAGCCTTAAATTCTAGACACTTTAGAGTCTAATTAAAATTTTAAATAATTTTCTTTCCATCAAAATCATAAATTGGAAAAAGTATCAAATTTTTGGAGTGGCTACACTCACGCACACACACACATTAGCCAGCGATGGGAGGTCATTAAAGTACCATTCGAGTGGCTTTTGTGTGTAACAGCAATCAGCCTGTTAATCTTCACACACACGCGCGCTCACCCACACTAACGGAGATACTAATCAGAGGCCTCAAAACAGTTGAGAGCTCTTATTACGTATACGCACTGTATGTAAAACTTAAAACGAACACATTAACGTGGGGTTATACCATGTGCCCAGCGGGTAAAGTATTTTCGGATTTAGAATTGTGTTTAGTCGGCTCGAGTATCGAACTGAATGGTAATTGGCTGAAAGGGGTATTTTATATATAAAAGCCATAATTTGCGTAAATTTAGCTTGCTACAAACTGATTCTATACTTAGCTAAGGGTTCATTTAGCAAGCCATACATATTTTGAAACCTTGTCTTGTGTTCAGCTAACAACACCCTTGACATTTTTGGCCCTTCGTCTTCTACCAAAGGGCAAGCGTCTCTAATGTTTTCTGATAATTACAATAGTTTCTTTTTAATTTATACCCTTTGCACACACTCGGACACCCGACATACAGTGGCATGATATTCACTCACCTGGTCAGGTCAAGTCGTGTGCGTTTAGCCCTAGCCCACACACACAGATAGACCGAGAGACAGACAGACAGACAGGCACGAGCGTTCTCCAACATATGACACATGTGGACAGCAACAAAATGGTTTGCTGTCATGAAACATTTGTCACAATAAACTGTATTTGTTTTCGTGTAGTGCAAAAATGTATTCGAGTTTTTTTTATACCCTGAACCCATTGAAAATGGGAAATCAGGGTATAATGGTTTTGTTAAAAGTATGTAACAGGGAGAAGGAGGCGTGGCAGACCCCACAAAGTATATATATTCTTGATCAGGGTGACAAACTGAATCGATTTAGCCATGTCCGTCTGTCCGTCTGTCCGTCTGTCCGTATGTATGAACGCGTCGATTTCTGAAGATATAGAAGCTAGAGACTTCAACTTTTTTTTTAAATGCTCGTATATAGCGCGCGCATATCGAGTTTATCACTAAAAATCGATAACTCATCCCGTTCTTTTTTTATCGATCAAAAACCTTATCGAAAACCAGTTATAAAATTATATCTCCTACACCTTTAGAGCTAAAGTCTCCAAATTTTAAATGTAGACTCTACTGCATGTGATAGAATTTCGGTTTTTGTTATAATTCACCCCCCACCCCTATATCCACCCCCTTACCCTCATCTCTGTAAAAGGCGTATTTCAAATACTAGAGACTTGAGCTTTGGCAAATATACGCATAGTAATGATAAAACCACATTCTAAAAGTTTCATGAAGAACGTACGTCCAGAAAAAAAGTTATTGAACAATTAAGTTCCCATAGTAAGCCCACACTGCAGCCCATGCCTGTTAATGCGTGCGTGCCTATGGGTGTCTATGTATATGTTTGCGTGTGTGTGTGTGTTTGTTTAAACTGAATGACACTAAAAATTATTGAAATGGCTGTTGCTCGGAGGGTTCAGGGTATCTCGTAGTCGAGCAGTCTCGACTAGAGCTTTCTTACTTGTTTTTACATATATTTTATTTTCAGCTAGGGTATTTAAAAGCAAGTCTAAGCATTTTGTGGCCTCCTGTAGGCGGTGTGTGTGATGTGTGCGTGTTGGGGTCGCATAAACCGCGACCCACGCGCCCCCGCCTCCCCCACACTGGAGACATTTGTTTGCATTTCAAGTAGCAGCAGCAGGAAATGAAGCATTTAGCATTACAAATTACACATTACACGTATTACGTATTACAAATTACACAGTTTAGCAGCTGCTACTATGACAACGACTAAAACTAAAGCTATGTATGAGAACTGAAAGCTGAAACTAAAACTCATAAATTGCAGCCACAAGCCTTGTTGTTGTCGAGAGACTCGTAATTATAATTAATTGGCGAGTTTTTAAAGTTGATGATATGCCATTTGATATGAAGAGCAGACCCAAAACTTGTTGATTATTCTATTTTGTTTTTGTTTTTGTTGTATTTTTTTATGTTTAGTTACCTGTATCCTGGCTGCCACACGCTCGCCGTTGAAGCGATTGGGGTTGAACCAGCCCTTCGTCGAGCCCGTCACGAGGACAATGCCGAGCAGGAAGAAGAGTATTAACGCGGTTATGACGAGTTTCGCGCGCGTCGAAATGACCATTGCCATGTTTTCAATTTGGATATTTACACACACTCACACGCTCGAAACGGTAACACTTTAACACTTAGCACTAGAAATCAACTCGTCTATAGCACACACACACGCACACGTACACGCACACACACTCGATTGCCTGGAACAAAAAAAGATGTATGAATTGGCGTATTAATTGGATGTGGCTTGTTATTGTTGCTGCTGGTCGGGCCACATACAAATGGTTTGAATGCGTTGTTCTCGGCTTGAATGTATTTGACCCTTGGGTGGCTGCTGCCTTTGCTGCCGTCGACTGCGGAGCCTCTAAGGGCTACCTAATGGCTTTTGTGGCACGTATTAACCTTGCCAAGCGTTTTCTGTTTTTTTTTTTTTTTTTTTTTTTTTTTGCAGCAAACACGCGCGCCTCTCAAATGCCCATATCAGCCTCTTCTCAAGCTCTCGCAACTGGAACTTCCTCTGAGCGCAACAAATGTAACACGCTTTATTTAATTTCTCTGTCTCTCTTTCTCTTCCTTTCCATATATATTTGTGTATGCCTCCCCCCCCCCCTCTCTCTCTCTATCACACTCTAACTTTGCTATGCTCGCTTGTCAGCATTTTCTTACCGATTTTCGCCACCAAAGGGATGGTTAAAAAAAATAAAAGCCAACAATATATATATATATATATAAAAAAGTGAAACTTTATGAAAAGTTAAGCTGCCAACAAGTTTATTTGCGAAAATATTGAATTATAGCCACGTCATGGCAAGCGAAATGTGTAAGAGTCGAGCTACAAAATGCGTTGCCTAGATTTGGCCACATGCTAAAGATGTCTCGGCTTTTATTTAGAGCGCATAAAGGCATAAACCGAATGCCTGTGGTGGGCGAAAGGCGAAAGGCGAATGGCGAATGCGATGGGGCTGCAGGCGTGTCCTTGAGCACCCCGAAAATGAAATAAAAAACGAGCGCCAACTTTGCAACCTACATAATTGCGGTAAAAGTTGGCGCACAACACACACAAAAGTATCCTTTAACGCACACACACACACACACACAAACACACCCACACGCGTTCATTGAGCGAGCAGTTAAGCGCTGGGCTCAGCGCGCACAAAAGTATGCTACAGTCAGCGCATAATTACGATAATCGTGTCTGTCTACCAGTGGCAACACCAGCAGCCGCCGCAGCCGCAGCCGCAGCAGCAGCAGCAGATGCGCGGTCCAAGCAAACAGACGCGCTCACCTGCCGGCCCAACCACGCCCGCACACCAACACACACCCACTCTAAAACGACAGGCAGTTATTGAGTCAACGGTTGAGTCAGTGGTGTAAAACAAACTTTTTTGTGTGTGCCCAAAAAAGAAAGTCAAAAGGAAACTTTTTTTATGCGCCCAAGAGTCGAGTCTCGAGAGTGGAGCTGCCTTTGCCATTGGCTTTGCTTTTCCCTTTGCCTTTGCCTATGCCCTTCCCTCTGCACACTGCTCGCCTCAGCAGCGCTCTTCACGCAGCATTAAAATTCTACGGCTGCTGCTGCTGCTGTTGCTGCCTCAGCGCTCGAGCTCGGGAGCAGGCGCAGCAGTTTAAGCTTAAAGTTTGACACGGCTCAAGTTTCCTAATGAAATTACCTACTTGGACTTTTTCGGCTGCGTTTTTGGCCGCGTAATGAAAAGGGGCAAAACTTGTGCCGTACAAAAAAAAAGGAGCAAAAAAAAACAGAGAGAAAAACCAGGAAAACAAAAACGGGAGCTGCCTGCGGGGCTGTGGTTAGAGGCCGATAAGGAATTTCATATCTACTTGCAAATTAAGTACACCAAAATGAGTAATGACTTTTGAAGTTGTCATGGCAGCCGAACCGTAAGCCGTTGAATGCATTATTTAACCAAAAATAATAATGCTGCACAAAGGGATGTGCGGTGCAGAGCCTTTAAGTTAACGTTTTCGTTTTGGTTTGGGCTTCGGTTACGGTTTGTTAGCCAAAACGTTAACGCCTAATGAAGATAATGGGCTGACATGTTTAAAAAGGCTAACCTTACACGCACACGCACACGCACATATAAGTGACATTTGTATGTGTGTGTTTATGTCTATTCATTGCTGTACGGTGTTCTTTTCTACATTTTGACATGTTATTTTTAATAAACAGCAGAGACACACATACACCCACACACACACACACACACACGGCGAGAGTGACTTCCGCTTTAGATAATTTCATTTGGCATGCCTTTGTCTGATTCAAAGCACAAGTAACAATGACTAACTGATGTTCCAACTGAGCAGGGGTTAAACATGTGTCACACATGCATCCTTAATAAGAAGCAAGCACAATAAAATGTCACCAGAAGGAATGTCTAAGCAGCCCCAGCCTTGGCACAGGTCAGGCTTGACTTGACTTGACTTTGGCAAGTTTGATCGATAGCAGCTCCTTTGCCTACTGCTTGACAATTGCCCCCCAGTCCCAGTCCACATGTGATTCAATGTGTCACTGGGCGTGTGTGTAAATGCGTATGTGTTTCTCTCTCTCCCTCTCTCTCTCTCTCTCTCTCTCTCTCTCTCTCTCTCTCTGTGTGCGCGTGTATGCGTGGACGCTCCAATGCTCGAATGCTCCATCGGGCGCATAAAGAGCTGCTTAAATTAATAAGGAGCCAACTAGTCGAGCGCATTTCCCTGCCTTTATAACCAGTGGGCGGATGGGGCGTTAACCGCTTCACTAGTCGTATAATTAAAGTCCAACGTTTGCATAATTTATCTTTATTGGTGCCAGGTTTCGGCAACGGCTGCTCGTTCCCTTGCTTAAAGGCCCCAATCGGGCAGCAGCCATAAAATCATAAAATAGTTTATTTTCCGGACTTTTTGATTGGTTTAAATTTCTCATGGAAGCACTTTTTAGTTGGCTGACCATTTGCTCACGGTGCGTAATTCGAGCCACAAATCACAGAGCTGGCCATAAAATAAGCATTGTATTTAAATTTAACGAGCTGCATCCTTATCAGCAATAAAACGCACATTCTTGCATACAAAAAACTCTGTGCAAGTTAATCTCTTCAACACGTCCGGACTAACGCAATGAAAGTGAGAATCAACTTTAAAAAAAAAATCCACATGAAAGCAAAAATAATATTTGAAAATAGCATGAAAATCCAGTCTGAAAACAAACTAAACTGAAGGGCTTCAATAAATAAAAAAGGAGAACGAAAGCAGAAGGAGGAGCTAGAGCGTGAGAACTGAGAGTTATTCCGTCGACTTACTCAAGCGAAACGTTTTAGTTAACGGAAGCAAAACCACTTTAAAGCATTGAAAATCGCATAGAACGGCGCTCACATTTCAAATGCACTTAAATAGCTCTGCAAATTATTAGCATAGATTATATATGTACATATGTATATGTATATATAATTGAAATTTGTCGATTTGCTTCTGTTCACGTATTTATATTTGTAGACAATGGCTTAGTGAAAACTAATTTCAAAACACAATCGCGGTTAATCGAAAACAACTTATTGTGGGCGGCAATTTGGCTGAATGTGTAAATAAACATTTTAAATTGAATTTTAAATTGTGTCAACAGAACGGGTCGAAATTTGTATTATGATGCTAAATTGATAAATTTGCAAATCAAAATTACATATTACGGAAAATAAAGCCCGTTCCAAGTAGCAGGCATGTAAGCAGACGGTGTTAACAAACTACGCCAACATTTAAAGCCAGCTGAACACACATTCAAATTCTGATATTTAAATGTACGTCACACAGAGAGAGCGAGAGTGAGAGTGAGAGAGAGTGAGAGAGAGAGAGAGACAGAGAAACTATGATAAATTATGACTACATACATATTTATGTATTCAAGCTTGTTGCCACTCTTCAACATGGGCCGAACTAAGCCCCACAGAGAAACCCAATTTATATAGTATTTAAAGTCCTGGATTTTGTTACGATTGCAGCTGTTGTTGTTGTTGGTATTTTATATGTCAAATGCGTTATACCATTTAATTAAATGCACGCACTGGCTGCACACCAAAAGCTGAAAATTCTCAAAATTCGAATTTCAATTGACTTAGTTTTTTTTTTCTTTTGTGAAAACTAGGACGTGCATGCGTGAGGCCACAATTAAAGGCAAAGCCGTTGGTAGCCACAAGAGTAGTAGAGTTGGGCGATGTGGCCGAGAAATTACTCAGCCATGTTTGAAATATTTAACATGTGGCCTATATGACAGGGGAGTGGCGCGATGTCATCAATAGCTTGGCTTATCTTTTGTGCAGCTGTTAACCTTATGTCTGAATGCCAGAGGCCAGAGTAAGTAAAAGAAAATATCTTTTGTAACAATGCAGGCATTTAAAAGGCCTTTTATTTAATAAATAAAATGTATATTCCTTTGCCTAGCGGCCGGAGCACCGGAACGCCAAAGACAAAGGCAAAGGCAGGCAGCCTGGCTGGCTGTCAGGCAGCGAGCGAGCGAGCGAGCAAAAATCTACGTATACAGAATATTATACGCATACGCACACACAACCACACATCCAGTGCTCTTTTAATATGCATATGTGTGAGTGTGTTAGTGTGCGCGCTGGTTATTCATGTTTGTTGTTGTAGTAGGCTGCCTTAATGAGTTTGCCTTTGATTTGGGCCAACGCGAATAAGGCTCAGCCAATATGGTAAGCCACTGCCTCCGCCTACGCCTACGCCTCCTACTCCTTCCCCTCGTCCTGCCGCTACCATCCATCCCCCTGCCTCTAGCCTGTCATAATTTATGCGCAGCCAATGCTCAATTTGATAGGCAACAGCCTGCGACATTCAAACCATTTGTGTGGCCCATTGTACCACTAATGCCAGCTGAGTGCTTCCTATATATATATGCACATACATACATGCATGCGTATGTATATACATACATATATTAAATATTAATTTATGCATGTATTTACCTTTGAGCTGAGCGAGTTAAAAGTCAGCTTTAACCAAACGATATGAACGCGGCAATGTATTTATGAATATGTTTATGTATTCGTTTCGTAAATATGTACGCGTTGATAATATTGAATATGTTGACAAAATCACAGATAATTTAATTACAAATAGTTTTTAAAAAAAAACCAACACCAAACTATTTCTTTTTTTTAATTATTATTTTTGGTTCACACTTTGCGAATTTGTTTTTTCTTTCTTTTATTGCGTTCAAGTTGTGCACTTGTTGGAAATCATTTGTAATTACAAATGACAGCGTACTTTTTTATTATTATTTTTTGTTTGTTTTTTATTTAAACAAAACAAATACGAATTACCGAATGCGTTTCGGTGTCTGTGCTCAACAGTTGCGGCAACTGGCGTTTGTTAACTGGACAACCAGCCGTTGGCTCCCGCTGCGCGCAATCAATTTTTCTCGTTTTCACACCACATGCATTTTTACGTTGTGCAATTGATTGATTTTCATTTGAACTAATTCGCTGACGTTGGCCGCGGGGGCGATGGCGGGATCTAGGCAGTGGCAGTAGCGAAAAGTTGAGAGTTTTAAAATTTTCATCTTTTAGTTGAACCGGTTCGAGTTTCACACGAAAAGTTTTTGAAAATTTCACACACCCGACTCGGCGACGGACACGAAAAGAAGCCCAGCAACAAGGGGCAAACAAAATAACAAGAACAACAACAACAAGGATAACAACAACAACGAGAGAAGCAACTGCAACAGGAGCAGAAAAGCCGCGAGGCAAACTAATTGTAAATATTTGCTCAGCGGACAAACAAATTTGTGTTTTCTCTGTTTGGTTTCTTCTCCTCTCTTTTTGCTTCTACGGAACTCTTTATTTACGTAGCCGGCGCGGCGATCACGAGGGGACTGGCCGGGGGCTGCCTTTGGATATGTTGGATAATTTGAGCGCTATAGGTAATACTCGACCATCACGTTTATTAATTTTGCAGCAAATCTGGCCAGGAGTTTAGTCCACTGCACGCGATATGCAAACGACACGCGCAACAATCACCGGCACGAATGTGGCCAGGAATGTGGTGTGATATGTGATGTGTTTAGCTTGATATGTTCTTGGCGAGCACTGTGACTGGGACAGTGACTGCGATTGTGATTGTGATTGTAATTGTTGCTGTGACAGTTATTGTTACTGCTGCTGTTACTGTTACGATTACTGTTACTGTTACTGACACTGATACTACCAATAGCACTTGGATTGGCAGCTAGGTGAGTGGCCGCAATTTCAAACGTTTGCGCCATCTTTCCATCATCTTTGAACGCATAATTGAATTTTAATTGACTCGACTCCGCGGTGGCTTGGCTGTCTGGTGTGGGTTCACATTACGCTATACACGTTTCGGTTCACTTGAATATTATGCAAACATATTTCATTTAGGCATAAATCACTTTCGTTTTTTGCGGCTAAACTCGCACAATGGCTTCATTTACGCCTGGCTCACACATAGCCGCTAACGCCTCCCGATACGACGACAGCGCCGAGCCACTGTGACTGAGTATGAGGACGACAACAGCAACGACAACGTGTACGATGTGCTCGACCGAGTCAGAGTGCGACTTTAGCGTTCTGTGGCAGTATGGATATATAAATGCTATGCCGTCTTTGCCGTACGCACATGTTAACTGTTTGCGGCACCGAACGCGACTGAAAGGTAAACGCACTCGTCTCGGCCAGGCCCAGCGTAAGCCAAATCACAGCAACATGGCGCACACAAGGACACACAAACACACAGGGCCAACTGGGTGCCGCTCAGCTCGTGCCTTAGACAACGCAGTTTCACTCGTGCTGGCCAACACTTCGTCCGCACGGGCGCTGAATAACTCTGAGAGCGTGCCTTGAGCCTTGAGCCAAACTCGGCGTATACGTAATATGAGTTTGAGCACCTTTCGGCTGAGTGAATCTGCGCGAACTGAGTGAAGCCAACTGAGTGCCGACTGCCGAATGCCGAGTCTGAGTTGTACGCCGAAATTGGCCGCTGCGTGGTAAAGCGGCGCCATATAAGGGTGCCATGGTGAGAATGCCTGCTATCAGGTGTGTTGAAAAGCTCGCCAGCTATATTCGTTTTCAACAGAGAGCGGTTGGTGGTTGAACGTTTGAATGGCTCAAGCGGCCACTTGCAAACAATTGAAAGAGTACTCACGCGTTTTATTACAAGTACACATAGTTCATTGCACAAGATTTCGAGTACGAATCGATTGGGGTATGAGGAAGACATATGGTCTGGTGATGCGTTCCCCTTTAAGTTTTAAGAAACCTTCACCCAAATTATTACCCATTACCTAATTGGGAGCCCTGTTCCATTAAATAGACATGTGTGCTGCCGTTTGGCGTCTGCTGTTACAATAATTATTAGATTAAAGCAAATTGGCCGCCGCCAGAACTTACCTCGAAGTGGCCATGGAACACGGAACCTGCCTGGCCAATGAAGAGCACCGCAGTCTTATTGAATGACAGCTCGAACGGATCCCGCACCACCTCCGTGGCGTTCTGCAGCACGCAGTCATAATAGAAAGTCACATTGTTACTGTACACCTGGAACGCAATCGAATTCCATTTGTCCGGCACGTTGGGAACCGGAAAAGTGGCTAGTTTCCGACCCGCCGGAACGTCGGGCTGCCCATAAACGAGCGTCACATTGTAGCTGTTCTTGACAACCGGCGACAGATGGACGCCAAGCTGCAGCACCGTCTCCTGCGAGTCGACAACGCTGAATAGATAGCCGCCCTTCAATGAGTTCAGGCGATATTTGACCAGTATGGCAAATTCGTAGAGCTTCTCCGGCAGCATCAGCATCGATGGGGACTTTACATTTGCCGTCGCCAGTAGCTTGAAGGCCGGGTAGCCATCGTCAGCGCTGACAAAGTCTATGCCCGTGTATTGATTGTCGTACATGATATCCGTAAGCATATGCTCACCCATTTCGTCTGATGGTATAAAAGAAGCAAAAGAAGAATGGAATTGAATTGCAGTGTCTAACCATATCTAATTAGTGCCCGCCCAAAAGTATGCAGCGAAATAAATCTAAGTAAAATATTTTATATAACAGCTGAAAAGTGTGCAATGAATTTTCACAATATTCATTTGTTGACTTTATTTACACTGATTGTTGTTGTTGACATCAAACAAACAATTAGGCTTAACTACACCATTAAGAAGCCATACGCAAAGCAAATATTACAAAGCATTACGACATTGGTAAACACGCTCACCTTTAATGGATTGGCCCACTAGTTCAAGTGAATCATGAGGCGGAACCAGGCACAGCAGCACGAACCCCACGATGAACGGAAGCGAACGCATTTTAAACAGATTTAATGCTGCAAAGAGAAGACAATAGAAGAAGATGATTAGTAAGTATATCTTTTATATTTTATAGCTAAATTATATATATATGTCAACTACCAATTTAAAAGCAATGCTCTCATATAATTATACTTGTTTAAAATCACTTTCCTGCTTAGATAATCCACAGATTATATTGTAGCAACAAAAATACCAAACTTCTCAGTAACGAGGCTACACCTGTGCGGCGAATTTAAGCTGCAACCACAGACACTTCATCTACCGACCGCAATCATTGGTAATGCGAGACCGTTAACTCACAGTGGAGACCCCCTGGAGCGGTCACGTGCTCAGTTGCGGGTCTGCAGACTTGCCTGCAATTAGGCATTGTGGGTGGACGATGCATCACCGTCAACCACACCTGTGCGCACAGCACCACCGGCGGCCTGCAACCGCAGGCATCCAGCTAGAAGCCACACAATTTTGTGGTCTCTCTTAGGCAAACAACTTAATGCGTCACGAGACAAGTTTTACATACAGACTATAAGCCAGACAATGGCTCATTCAAGCCAATAGCTTGTCGAGATTAATGACAATTAGATGTGGTGCTGATCGCTGCATTGTGAGATCGTTATTTATATTACTTAAGCTTAGATTTGGGCGACGAGCTTTGATAGACACACCCAGCTGGCAGCTTGCAGCTGGCTGGGGAGCTCATGTAAATGTAAGCATGTGGAAATGTCAGAGGTCGAGCAACCAATTGCCCATAAACAAAATTTGTCAACTGAGCAGCCAAATAAAATTGTTATTGGCCACTTCATAAATCATCGAAGTGGGTTGGGCTCATTTGTTTAATTACACATTCCCAAACAACAACAAGAGCAGCAGCAGCAGCAGCAGCAGCTGATATTCAAATTCAAATTGTCAACACACTTGAAGCATGCGTTAATTCGGGCTGGTTCCCAAACGCTTCGCGATGCATAATCTAATGCAATTAATGGGCTCTACATCGCGCACATGAGCGAGTAGCTGACCTCAAATTGTCTCTCTGGACAGAGGCAAACAATTAATATTTATCAAGTTTAGCGCCGCACACGACATGACAAGCGAGGCAAACTAAATACCCTATAAAATAACACAGCCGCCACTCACGACGCACGATCACCCATGCCCTAAATGAGAGAGAGAGAAGGAAAGAGTGAGAGAGGGGAGCTCTGTCCCTCTCTCACTCTTTCCTTCTCTCTCTCTTTCATAAAAACTACATTTGCCTATGCAAATGACTGTCAATTGCGTGAGCGGCAAAGAAAAGTGTTTTCTTCTATTAATTAAGAGCACATTTGTGTTTATAACATTTTGATGATGCCAATTCTGGAATGTTCAACATGACTCCAATCAGTCAAAGATGTTCCGAAGTGACAAATTCATTTAATTGACCCTTAAAACCAAACGTCAAAATAATTTACACAACTAAAGCAAATAGCCAGAACTGATGTGGCTGTTGTGTAAGTTTATATCTCTTTGATATCTTTATTTGTCTAAAAAATATATTAATGAATACGTGGAAATTCGACACTCTCAAAACAAGCATCTTATGAATTTTAACCGAGTGTTGAACTGTTAAATGTTGACAGTTGGCGGAGACCTCCGAAAAGTTGAAAAAGTTCTATGGCTGAATTATATTTATAATGAGGCAACATTTATGCAGTACACAGGCAAGGCTGGGGCCGCCTAGGCATGCATTTTGTCTGTCTGTCTGCCTGGCCGCCCCCATGCTTGAGGCGCCGAAATTGCCTATACGCTGGCTGTCAAAACATAATTCGGATGACAGTGCGAAGAGTGCTTGAAATGGAACGCACGTAACGCCGATTAGTAGGGCCTAACCTGCACGATACACAGCACTCGGTCGCTTCAGCCGTGGAGGCGTGGCCAATGCCAGCAATGGTATAATAAAGATGCGCGTTAGCTGTATTGCCAACAGCGGAAACTGTAATCAAATTTCACACTCGTAAATTTCTGATTCACTGTGCGTGCATTTTTTAATGCATTTGATTTACGCTGAGCCATATGCGAAGCGTCAAACTAATATGCAGCCAAACTTGATTGAAAATCCGAAACAAACTGCTCGAAATCAAAATCAAATATATGTTTCCGAGGCGCCCTAAACGCATATATACACATATTGTATATTGAAATGGAAACAAATCGGAAACTGAAAGTCGTAAAAAGCTACGCACTTTCACATCAAATCCAAAAATCGTCAGGCACTGACGAGCAAGAAGCTAAAGCAGAGGCAGAAGCAGACGCAGAAGAGGAAGAAGAAGAAGACTGTCAAATGTGGCAAGCGGCAATGGCAAAGGCGAGCAGAAAGAAAATCAAATAAAATTTTATTTTCAATAGTAAATCGGCTCAATGTGACTACGGGCCATATGAAAGGGCTCCGGACCACGTTGGCCATGCCGGCGTGTGTGTATGTGTGTGTGTGTGAGTGCGTATATATATGTAGGTGGGGGAGGTGGCAGGCAAATGTGTGCCACTGTGTCAAGCCAAGCAGCCCCACCCTATGCCGACGTCTGCGGCGATGAGTTGTTGCCCCTAAGTGAACTATTAGCTCTGTTGATTTTATATTTTCCAATTTATTGTACTTTTCCCCACCAACAGCAGCAGCAGCGGCAGCAACAGCTGCTTGCGAGGGTGAATATATTTTTGGGGCTGGGGCTAAGCTCAGTGCGACGTGAAGGGTGCAAAAAAAGCGCGCTGTCATTCCGCTCGACGCCCTGTCAACGTTTATTGTTCCCTGTTTTTACTTTTTATTAAGGCCAAGCGCCCGCAATTTGTTCTATTTGATTTAAAGGATTTGCATGCCAAATTTGACTTTATTTGTTTTCGCTTTTGTTCCTAAAGGCCTGCACACACACACGCACACACACGCATCAACATGTTCGACACTTGGCACATGCTCGTCTGGCTGTTTAGCATGTTAACAATTTAAGTGCCTCCATTCAAGGTGGCAATATTTTCCAAAGAGCTTTGCATAAATAAAAAGGCCCTAAACCGGCCAATAGCCGGCTCTGTAGCGAGTGCAGCGACACAAGTTGTTGCGACATCTCGATCGGATCATTAGCCCGCATATGGAGGCAGACCCAAGCTGAGATCCAAACTGTTGCATGCCAAACATACAAGTAAACCTACAACATAAATGCTAATCTAAATGACGATAAAAACCCTGACAAAGCAGCAATTTGATATCGTCACAAATTTGTAGCTGTTAGCCGAAGTAAAGGTTGAGCTTGATAAAGAAAATGCAAATAAATAATTAAAGCCATGTTAAGGCGCTCGCATGCGCACATAAAGATAAACTATAGTAGCTGGCTGAAAGAAAACGCCTCGAGAGGTGATCTCATAGTCTTCGGGCGTGTTGCACGCATGTTTCCATATGCTCGCTCAACTAGAGGCATTAAACTGAAAACTGAAAACTGAAAACTGAAAAATGATTAATAATGCGCATAAATGATTTGTAGTATCAATTACTTTGCATAGTTTTAAAAGAAAATTCCAGCTAACTGAAGCTAATGAATAGCATTCGATATGTTTTGCGAATTTCATGGCTGAAGCACTTACATTCAGCTATTAGTTGCTCTCTAACCACTCTGTGGTCTAACCAATTTAATTATATTCCTGGAAACTGGAATTTAAGCAAATTCACAATTTATAATAATGAAAGCACAAGAAATCATTTTATTTACAACTGGGTTAATCGCTGCGAATTGGCGCCCTGAATTCACTTTTAGCTGCACAAAAACCAAATAAGACGTTCGTTTATCCAGCTACAATAAAGAACTCGCATACGATGTGTACAGAGGGAGTGACATAGAAACTGCCGCCGCGCAAATAGCCCAACAAAATCAAGTTATAATAAACATGAGCCAAAAATGGCACAAAGCGATTCCCCCAGCCCAGCCCAGCCAGCCGAGCCGGTTGGCAGTCCAGATAGTCAGGCGAGTCGAGAGTGTTGCGGCTGTGTTTCGGTAATTAACATCAGCAGTTGCTCAGCTCCCCTGCTCTCTCTCTCTCTCTGCCTTGCAGCAGCCACAGTGGCCGCCAAATGTGTTGCCTCACTCCCAGTTTCCCTTTTTCAGTTGCAACAGCTGCCACCGAACGCATTGCCAGCCTGTTGCCAGCAGTGATTTAAATAATCTTCAACCGTCGAGTGCTACTCATATTGCACTTAGAGCTGTGGGCGTCGTCCACACCCGCTCGCCGCTACCCCACCCTCTGCTCTTCGCTCGCCGGTCTCCGGTCTCCGGTCGTCGGCAGCCATGTGCAACACGTTGTCGCAACGGGCCAGAAACAACAGCTAAAGAAGTTCAATGAGTGATCAGAATGGCATTAATATGGTCAGGGGGATGCAGTCACAGCTCCAAGCCCCCTCCCATCCATCGGATGTTGATGAATGGGGTGTGCCGAGTCATCATTGTATTCTTTATTGCTGTCATTAAAATCTGTCTTCGGGATATTTATAGCGCTCTTTGTTTTGCTGCCCGTTTCGCTTGCCAATTGTCTGCTGCCTGTTGGATTATATATTTTTGGCTGTTACTCTTTAAACCGCTGCTGATCAGGCAATTTCGGGTAGCTGAACTCCTACTCTCTCTCTCTCTCTCTCTCTCTCTCTCTCTCTCTCTCTTCCACTCTTTCTTTTTAGTCAGGCAGTGCGTTGACTTTTTGCAGGACTTTAATTTGTAAATCGATTCAAGGTTAGCCCGTGGCGCAGGCTTTTTTATCTCATTTCTGCTAATGAGTGGAGAACATTGCGTGCTGCTGCGTGCTGCGTGCCTGGAGCTGAGATACACTTGAGTAGTGGCTATGATGTCTGGCAGTCAGCCAGCACGGCGATTTGTGACTTGAAATGGGCCAAAAGTTCATCAAATGCTCGCGACCAATTTCACATTTCTGCCCACGGGATGGCGCTGACATGTCCAAATATATTCCTAAACATCCCGCGCTCCTCAGACTCCATGCAAATTATGGAAACCAAATGAACGCAACCCATTATAAATAGCTTCCATTTCATAAACGTCGCCGATTCTGACGACGTCTATAGATTAAATTAAATTAAAAATTGTAAATTCAATTCGAAATTTTATTTTTTAAATGCCCAAACAGAACCTGCCACTCACTAAGTGTTTAAGCTGAAGCATTGACAGGCGATTCAATAAATTATGTAGCTAAAATAATGATACAGACATTACGCTGGAATGCTTTAGAGCTACGTCAGTGCTTGAGTATACCGTTGACCGAACACAAAATACCCCATAAAAATATTCTATGAGAAGAAATTCAGCCGTAGTTATATTTAACAGACTCTCTGTTGCCGTCGGCATCGTACGAATAGCAGGAGTTGTGTATTTATGAAGGGTCTGCGGTTTTTGGACTGTTATCAGAGCGGCTACAGCTGCTTGCATGAAGTGAAGGCGCCTTGTGACGAGCAGAGCGAATCGAAATGAAAGCGGACCAGTTGAAGGGAAACTCATTTGACTGAAGTTGATTGGCAATCAATGGTTGTCATCGAGGTGGACAGGAACAAAAATTGTATTAGCTCCTGCCCGAGACGACGGAAGTTAATACTCATTTCACAGATGATTCTGATTGCTAGCACGAACACGGGCACGGGCACGGGCACGGCCAGCAACACAGGCAAGAGCAATGTATCGACCCACCAAGCAGCGCCTAAGGACTTTCATTAATAATCAGTGGGATGCGAGTCCTGCTTCAAAGGTCAAGCACCTAGTTGGCGCCCGTTCATGTGCGAATCCTGACTAGCGAGACAGCTTTAGCCAAGCAGGAAACGGAAGTTATTTCCCGATGGGCAACGATAAGTCACACACACAATATTCGAGTGGCAGCATTATGTCAATGAGCCAATAAGTTAGTCAAGGGTTTTCTGCGCTCATCGGAGCTTAATTGAAATCGAAGCACGAGTGTTATTGCCTCTCAATGCGGGTAAAAAAAAAAAACAATTGGCGCCAGGGAGATAATGACGTGATCTAACAAAAATTCGAGTCTACTTGAAACACGTCTGAGCTGAATAATTGAATTTAGTTCATTGTCACAAGCAAAGTCAGTCGCAGTCTGCTTGCATATATTACATTACATGTAAATACTTAAACAATGAAAAATACCTAGAATAAAAATGATTTAATAATAATCCAAAGATTATTTTTATTCTATATGCAAATTGATGCACGCACGCCGCCTGCTCGTATATATGTATATATATACATATATTTGTATATAAATTTGTACGCAACTTTAGTAATTTATGTGATAAGCAAACAACTCGCAGCGGCTGCCACTTAAAAGCTCTCCGAGCACATTGTCTGCAGAAGGCAGAAGACAGCGTTCTGGTTTGCAGCCAAGCGTAGGAATACACATAGTAGATGTTATGTAAGTCTTTGCAATAAACGGGAATTTATGACAAGCATATGATTAAAACGAATCAGTTTACCCATTCCAAAAAATGCCAGAGAGCTATTTTCGTAAGTACAAATATCTCTGGTCATCTATAGACCATATGAGAGAGAGAACTCAAGCAATATTTAGCAACTTTTATGTATATGTACATTCATATTGATTGCCCAACATATGATTCCTTTAAAATATAAACAAATTTTATGATAATTTACAGTATTTAGGGTAGTAGAGCGAACAAGAAAGTTCTTGCTAGTTGCCATGCGAATCGCATAGAAGGGCGAGCAGGGTCTGAGACGAGGCGGTATCAAATGTGGCACAATGAGATGGAAGAGAGCAATAAAGTGCGATAGAATGTAAGAGATAAAGAGTTTAAGAAAGAGAAAATGAGCAGGAAAGAAATCAACAACGATGGTAAACAGAAACCGTGAAAATAAATAATTTAATATAGACAAATATATGTACATAATTTTAATGGCAGCGATAAAAAGAAATACCTCTAGCAAATACCAAAATATTTTTAAAACCATTAAGATGTTTTCATATTGCCACAATTCAATATCTATAGCAAGTTTATGTTTGTTTTTTTATAGACTACATATAATGTATATTAAATGCATTGCATCAATTTCGAATGTCTCCCGTCTATGTTGGCTCTATCAAATTTCCACTAAGCCAAACAACATCATTTTCTCAGTCTCTCAAAGTGATTCATTGGCCATTTTACGACTTTGATAACTCGACTTTAATGACTCGCTGACAATGTAAATACAGTCCCTGTGCAGATAAACAAGTTTGGTCCACAAATTCAGTATATATGTATATATATATATGTATATGTACTAATTCCCATTACGTCAAATTGATGTCCAATAAATGAGTTTGCATAACTCGCATAAATTGCAACTGGCTGCAGAGTTAGCAGACCCCACTGCTGGAGGACAACCACAATCGCCAGCAGCTGAGCCACAAGTCGGTTCGCATATTTTCGATGGACGCATTGCAACATTAAAACTCATGCAAAGATTTATGACAATTTACACAAAATAACTAAATCCACACAAATGTGCGCGTATATATATATAAATATATATATATATATAACTGCAGTTTATTCAGTTTACGCATTCATATACAGCTACTGGCTTTGTGCTGGCGTATCAAACGCCATCGAATCGGGCTACATCGATTGCCGATCTGTGTGCCAAGTTGGAATGCCGCCAAATCAAAGGCGCCAGACGGAAAGCAAACAATGCCTGACAATTAATTAGGCTTTGGCACGGGCAGCAGCAGCAAGCAGCAAATGGACAGTGGCCAGTGGCCACTGGACAGAGCTGGTTCAAATCGATGCCAACTCATTTGGCTAATTGTCTTGCGATTCGAGGGGCCAGATAAGCGCCGAAAATTTGCTCTGGTTGAGACTGTTGAACGGCTTGGACATGCGCTCAAAGCAACTGCCGCTAACAACAGCAATTATCAGACGCATATCGAAAGGTGGGCGGGCCACCTCAAGGCGCCTGCTCAGGTGACGGCGCTAAGCGTTGTGCATACGTATAATAAATATCTATTATTAAGACTTTTGCAAGGGCAATTAAAAGACACTCGGGCGACAGCTGACAGACAGACGCCTAATAGCCTATCGGAGAAATAACCGGAATATTGTAAACGATATAAAATAATTATTTATCGTTTTTTTTTTTTTCATTTCTGTTTCCTTTTTATTATTTTTGTTCTTGTTTTGCTTTATTGCTGACAGTATTCTGTGAACATCGGCCTTGATATTCTCCTCCTGAGACAATGCCCATTGTTCGAACCTGAACAAAGGAGTGCAATAGCTGCGTGGGCAGTTGCAGGACGGAAGGGGGCAATGCCAAGTGCAGCAGCATAAACAACCAAAAGTTGTCGATTCATGTGCAAATGTTCAGTTATTCACAATATGAGTAAGATTCCACTCACAACTAGCAACTGTACACACATATGTATTCCATTACGATGCGCCCATATACATATAATGCTCTCAGACAGGCCAAGGAATGCAATGGAATGGAATACGCATACACACACGCATACGCATTCGCTTTTTGCATGGCCGTCAAATCATGACGGAATCCCAGACCGCACTATAAATCGCCTCAGATTCAAGTCACTAGTCACATACTATTTCCATAACTATGTGCATGTGTTGGCCATGCCCTGACGTAAAATATTTGACATATACTTTATATAGTATATTTTAATAGTTTCATGACTCAATTTGAATAAAGTGTATAGTTTTGTTGTTAGGTCAGCAGAAACTCTTATCTAATCAGTTAACTCTTATCTATGGCAAATAAAAAATCTCACTTATCTCTTTGTAACGGTTTATTAACTGGAGCTCTTAAGTAATCGTGGGAAAGAGAAATTGTTATGGGCTCAATATGCAGACCTTGACTTGACCTATAGGCGTGGTAACGAATCAGAGTTCCTCTACGCCCCCTAACAAATAACTCACGCTTTATCTTTTTGCATAATACCGAGACTAAAGCTCCACAATTATGCGCATAATATATTTATATTTACGTAAACAATGTCAGGGCTCTGCATTCCGTGGTGCTGGAGTGGCTGAGCCGCTCAGTGGTTGAGTGCTCATTTATCGAACCATGCACTTGGTCTCATATTTTACTATATTTTACAGAGGCACTCTTAACGCTGAGCCGGCAGTTTATTGGCACCGCCTCGCGCTACCAGCTTGCGGATGGACGGACTATGGATGAAGCTAATATCGTGCATATTGATTGCATTAGCTGAGGGGCAGCGGAGGGGGCCGCACATTTGAAGAGTCTGTCTGTGGCTTGAGTACGCGCAATCAATTCGATTTGCAGACTGGCGTTAGTCAAAGCCCAGCAACAAGTTGTCCAATTTGCTTAGCCACTGCCCGGCCACGCGCATGTTCCTCATTTAAATATTTCGCAAGCGCGACTCCCGGCCACGGTTCATTCAGAAGAGTGACCCAATTGAGAGCTTGTTCGGTTCTAGGCGCGCGCCGTGTCTATTACAACATCTTGTTTTTGCTGTTGCTGTCGTCACTTTCGGCTGAGTCAGCGCCCCGCCACGTCCCGTCAGCATTTAGCGAAGTGTCATCGAAGGCAAATTGCATGCAAGGAGAACACAGCAGCAATTTGAATGTAAATTATAATTGTATATTTTCACTTTCAATGCACGCGAATTGCTCACTTCACAGAATCTCTGGCTGACTCAGAATCATGCCTATTTCTAAATATTAATCTAACAGGCATCAGCAACAACTCTCTCTCTCTCTCTCTCTCACTCTCTCTCTCTCTCTCTCTCTCTGTCTCTTGATTAATATTTTAAATAATTATAGGCTTCAGCAACGGTCGACTGGCAGGCGAGCACGTAGTCCCAGTTCAGCGCCCGTCGCACTCTTGCTGTGAGCCGTAACACCCTTTGGTGGAATTGGCACACAGTTTGTTTCCGTTTCAATAGCGGCTCTGCCCCGATGTCGCCTCCCGACGCATCCAACTAATTTGGACGTTGCTGTTGTCTTTGTTGCATCTCAGCATACAGATGTTCTATGTGTGTCTTACATCAAAGTACGTTTGTTTTACAAATGCTGCTAGCTGCCAGCGAATTAGGCAAAACATCAGCGCCAACAACGGCCACAGCAGCAACAGCAATGGCTTCAACAATGGCCCAAATTGTTATGCATGTCACAGAGACACAAATGTGTGCAGGAGTCACAATTGTTGTTGTAAAAGTTGGCCTGTTTCCCTGTGAGCCCTGCTCCTGCACAAGAGTCAGCGAAAAAATCATTTTTAATTAAAATAAGTAAACTGAATGCGGGCTGTAGTGAAAAAATATAACCGCAGGGCAACTTGTTTAGCAGGTGTGTACACACATACAAAAAAAAAAAAAAACTTACAAAAAACCATAAATTCACAAAAACATATATAAGCATAAAACTTTAATATTTTAACCTCTTTTAGAACAAGGTTCAAGCCACAAAAGTATTTCACTGCAAAAGGTGTGTAGCTGCCACAAAAGTTGAAAAATCGTACAACTGAGTATTGGTATCACTTTATTCGAGTACTATAATATTCTTGATCAATATGTAACATACAATGCGATGCTTACATATACATATATATACATATATTTTCAGATATATGTATGTATATGTATAATATAATAATATATGCAGCGTAGACAGATTCAACTTCTCGCTCAAGAAACTGCCGCTTTGCTCTTTTTGAATAAATTTGATAGAAGCTCAGCTGCTGTCAGCTTTTTCTATGCTGCTAATTTATCATATACACATACACATATATATGTAGACATAGTAAATAAATATACATACAGACTTTGCAAATTTTCAATATGCCTGCAAGGGTATTTCAGCTTCGACTTAGCGTTGATTTTTGGTTTTTAATTGCAAACCGTTAAACAAGATAATTTTGTGCGTTGTGCATAGACTAATTATCGTGTTGACCAGAAAACAACACAGACACATAAACTAATATATAGCTAGGTGTGCATATGTGTGCATGTGTGTGCGTGAACAACAATGCTAAATCGATAAGTCTCTGAGTGACACTTAAACTTCAAGTTAGGCTAAAATAACAAGTCGAACTATGTTTAATGAGTGCGTTTAGTACCTGCTGCTGCTGCTGCTGCAAGTAGCACCTAGCGTCGTCTTAAACGAAACACAGATACCAAGATGGAGCCAAGCCCAATGGCAAGATGCGAAACTCTAACTGCAAATCGGGGGGAAACCGAAAACAGCAAGCAATTGGCACATGAAAAACAGAAAAACAACAGAAAACAGATATTCATATGCAAACAAGAAGTACTTATGTATGTAGTTGTGTATAGGGTAAATCGTTTTAGATTTCGTAAAATCACAGTTACGAGCATCCGTCGCACTCGCATCCGATACGCTAGTTCCCCTATACCCTCTAAGTGGACAGGCCTGACAAGGGGTATATGCCATGCAGGCAGTCAATACATTCAGCAGGAAATTAAAGAGATCAATTTATTACAAAAGTGATTGGCACACTTGTCAGGCAATCGGACTCAATGAAGAATGAGCAGCCACGATGATAGGCCAGCTAGTTATTGATTTGACTTATGTATGCATGTATAGGGTATACTGGCGCTGTGTCGTTTAGCCACATTCATATGTAAATATGTACTTTAAAATAAGCCGCGCATATATGCATAATTTGTTTTCAACTCTTTGTCGCTCACAATATTTTGTTTGTCTTTGTCTCTCTTGATGCTGCCCTTCCCTATCTATCCACACACACACACACGCAGTTGGGGCATGAATGAATGAATGAATGGATTGATAGGAGCGTGCGAAATCAGCTACAGATGCTGCATGTATACTTAAATGTATACACATATATGAGCAAAATATGCACGAGCAAAGAAAATAAAATCTGCGCACAGCATTTAGTAGGTAAATATCAATTATCGCAGACAAAGTCAAAGACAATAGAGGAATATAAATATGTGAACATTAAAATGGCTCGTAAAGTGATTTTGTGATTCGACTTCAAGTGCTTTTTGCTACTTGCGTAATACATTTATGAGCTCAATTACGTGACCAAAAATTCCTTTCGAAGGTAATCTATATAAAAACAATCGACGGATCACTATTGACTTACCTCAGCGTCAATATATATAGGTATATATGAATGTGTGGATAGCTCTTATACATATATTGAGCCTAATGCTGCATAGTTTTGGGCAGCAGCAGCAGCTTCCGATTTCTTCCGATCTCTGAATGCGGATGTGGCGCTGACAATGTCTGTGTGTGTTGACTCGAACTTGATTATTTTATGGGCATTTGTATTTGCATTTAACGAATATTTGTTTTACTTTGCATTAGTTATCTGAGTTAGTTCACTTCACATGGCAGACGCTGCTGCGAATTGACAAGATTATTAAATGATAAAATCAGTCGCCGGCCTTCAAATATTTCACACAAGCGAATGCGACACTTGACACACATACACACACAAACACACATGCACACTCTTGCACAAATTGCGATCGTTGAGACAGTTCAGGGAAATGGCACTACAAGTTGGTTCATTGAAATAAAATATATAATTTATGCATTTTGTTGCAGAACTAAAACAAAAGAAGAGATGCAAGAATTGAAGAGAATATTGACGACAATATATTGATACAAAGAGCAGCGTGACAAGAAAACATACAATGTAAAATAGCGCAAACTAACGTACAACAACAATCAGCAACAGCCGGCAAGAAGTCACACACACACACACACACAAACTGAAACTTTTCAAGCGAAAACGTATACGTAATATTATGCTAAATTTTGTATTTTTTAATGTTTCGTTTTGTTTTTTTATTTTCTGATTTTGTAGTAACAACGCGCACAAGCCAAAGCAGAGACACCAAAATATACAATATTAAGGAACGCACGCGTAAAAGCCGTTGGCACCAAATGCTCGCGTTCAGTGTGTGCCCGCCTACAACGAAGCGACCGGCTGAACTTCACAACACAGACTGACTGAGGCAAAGCAGGCGAGCGTCAGCGTCGAACAGGCGCAGCATGTAGCAGCGAAGCGACGCTGACGCGACGCCGACGCCAACATCGACGTTGGCGTTCGAAGTTGGCTGCGCGGCGTATTCCCAGCAATGTTTTTGAAACGCATTGTGTGCGTTGATAAACTTACAACATAAATATATGCAAATACTTGTAATCATTTCATTAATAAACAAATATAGATGTGGTTGTAAGTGTGTGTTTGTGATTAGAGCATCAGTTTCGCTGAGTTCAAAAAGAGGCAAGGAGATTCCTAAGCACCTACTCCATTCGAGATAGTGTTGCTGGCTTGAAATGAGATCCAATTTCTACCTTAAGGGAGGTGCTTCAACTACTTAATAACTCGTGCACAGTTGGGTCGCTCCCACAGGTGCCTCGCATGTGGCCTTAAATATTTATACAAAACTGGCTACCAATAAAGCTGAGCATAATTTTTGAGGCATAACAACTACATATTACTATCTGATTATATATAGGTACATATGTGTGTGTGCGTGTGTTCATGTAGAACATCACCGGCGCACCTGTGCTTCATTTGAAATTCTATAAATAATTTGAAAAGCAGTTGATACAAATTGCAAAAACAAAGCAGCAACGAGTGGGGGGAGGAACCTCAGGGCAGGCCCTTACATAGACTCTGGCGTTAAAAGGCAAAAATGCCGGAAAATAGAAAACACATTCATACAAGTTGTTGAAGCCAGCCGGCACAATAATCGTCAAAGAGAGCAGAGGAGAGCAAGTTGTAAAGTGACAGAGACAGCGATAGAGAGAGAGTGTGTTTGAGTTAGCGTAAGCCGGCAAATGACGCTTGCGTCGACGTCGGCGCCAGCAGCAACGACTGCATCACACGTGCCGTATGCGTAACAGTGCCGGCAACTGTGTGTGCATGTATGTGTGTGTGTGTGTATGTGTTTGGGATATCAACACGACATTACGTATACGTACAGCAGAAAAACTTTATTTTTAAGAGCGCCTCTTTATCGCGGACCCGCGCTATAATACCCTGCAAGCAATTGGAGGGTATGGCAAGGGTATATTAACTACTATTTGAAGACATATATGTATGTATGTTATGTTATGTTAGCTGGTAGGCAGCAACAGGTGTACAATATGGCCTCTTGCCTATTGCAGATATTTATGTACATATGTATGTATGTATGTTTACGGCACGACTCTTGCTGCACGGCATCTGCAAGTCGAGCAGATGAATGTAATAGTTCTGGCTGTTGTTCGCTTGCTTGTTGCAGTGGCTGCTGCGCCCGTTGTCATCTTTGAGCCGGTGCCTGTGTCGGCCGCTGGTTTGTTTGCCGGCTGCCAATCGTTTAAACAAGCATGTGTGTCCTGGACTGCGGACACACTGAACAAGTTGCAGGGAGCTCCACACTTCCACATCCACTCCCTCGCTGTCTCTCTCTCTCTCTCTCTCTCTCTCTCTCTCTGTTGTCTGTTGGGGCTGCTGCATGCCGTTTGGGTATTCATCTGTTTGACTGGTAGCTGTGTTATTGCATGCTCTTGTTGGTTGCGCCGTGCTGTCGGCTGTCTCATTGCACTTTCGACGGGCTGCTGTTATCGCGGATGTCGTCGGGCTTAAACGGTTTTCAGTGCCACCCATGTAATCTGTTTAATAGTCATTCGGATTGGTCGCGCATTGGTTATTCTGCATTTTTCACACGCGATGCTTAATTATGCATGCGCACTTGTCTCCTTCTGAATAGGCAACCATTTTTGGCCTTTATCAGCAAAGTGCAAAAAGCGCACCTGTTGCTCGACTGCAATTGCATAAAGATACAAAAAAGACAAAGAAAATCAAATGAGATCAAACAAATGCCAGCTGAATACTTTAAGCAACTCTGTTTAGGCCGTGGCCTGTGCTCGAACATAAAAAAAAAAAACAAAACAAAAACAAAAACAAAGCCGTCCGCAATATAAGCTAAAACTTGTTTCATCGCTTGGCGCTAATTTCAAACATTTTCTGCCTGATTTGCATAAAGACGAGTTGAGCAAACAATAACAAATAGAAATATTGCAATGCTGCCCGCGGCTTTTGCCTATTCAATTAACGGCTAAGCCACAATTGCGATTGCGTTAATATCTCAATTCAAAGAAATATACAATTCCATAATGCAACGTATCAATATTTTCTTGTTATTTTTTAACGCTTTGATCTTCATTAGGCATTAAAATTAAACCTGATCAGATAATCAAATGCAAACCGATTTTTAATGATCTAGTTTTATTGTGGGGTCGAAACTGCTTTTTAAGTAGCCGAATAAAAGTTAATCAGCTACAATTAAGATTCTAACACAAAGCGAATAATGTGTTTCAGATATTACTATACTATAAGATTCTTATCTTAAATCGTGAATGTTCGATATGCTCAATTTTTTTTCAGTGTGGCAGCACACGGATTTTCGAATTAGCGCCATCTCGTGTCTCACAATAAAATACTGAGAACACTTCATGAAAATTTTTTTAATTTCCCATTTAGTCAGTTCTTCACCCAAGCGAATTCATAGAGTACCTCTATAGGCAAGATATTTCGTTAAAAAGCGACACCTTGTGAGATTTAAGGCACACAGCTATTCTCAGTATTTTTAATTGGAGTTACACTAGATGGCAGTATCATTGTCATTTTTGGCGCCATCTATGGAATCTTCTGAATATAAATGTTAGCAAAAATTACCGTGCCTCAAAGATAGCGTTACAAAAAAATTAACTCCAATTAGTGAGTATCAATCGTGGAATATCTTTTATACCAAAATGTTGTTTTTTATTAACAATTTCTATACAAAAGTCTTATATGTACGAAATGCATTGTTTCGCCTAACTAAAATAACAAATTGTGTTATAAAAACTGAAATGTGAAATATGAAAGAAAACGTTTGGGCTATTGTTTCAACGAAAAACAGTTAAATACAAATTGAGCTTATAACAAATCGGGTGTATAAGCAGCCGATGTATATATGAGTGTATGAAAATCAACTATCTGGCGCCCACAACTTGAAGGTGCGATCGAACGATGTCGTCGCTATATACTGCGAATTGGGGGATACATCAACGGCAATCACCTTATTGTCGTGCCCCTGCAGAGTCTTCAGTGGCTGCCATGTTTTGTTTGACCAGATCTTTGTGGTCGAATCGTAGGAGCAGGTAACCAAGAAGCTGCCGCCATCCTGCTGGTACTTAACATCCGAAATGAGATTTGTGTGCGCTGGTATGGTGTAGACGGGCTGACGACGACGTAAGTCCCAGATTTTGCAGGTGTTGTCCTGCGAGCCGGTGGCTATATGAAAGCCATTTGGCGAAAAGTCTACGCCGAATATAGCCCCCAAGTGGCCCTCAAGGAACATGATACAACGGCCCGTGCGCAGATCCCAGACACGGCCAAAGGCATCCAAGCCGCCGGTCACCAGAACACTGCCATCAGACTGATAGCTGAGGCAATGCACCGGCTTAGCGTGTCCCTCCTGATGTAGGACCTCCGTCTTTTGTTCCAAATCCCACAAACGCCAAGACGAATCGTAGCAGGCTGTTGCAAGAAAGCGGCCCGATGGATGGAATGCTACCTTGGACACGCGATGGGGCATATGACCCGTTATATCAGCAATGGATTCTTCATTGCCAAAGCCCCACAATTTTACAGCGCCATCGTGGCCGCCCGAAGCCATGGCCACAACATTTTCTTCATCTAGCTTTACTCCAGGTCTGAGCGCTACGCCACCCACATAGCTGGCGTGGCCCCGCATTGTTTGTTTCAGCTCGCAGTTGGGTACACTCCAGAGCTTACAAAGTCCCGACCACGAGGCAGTCATCAGCAGCGAAGAGTCCTCACTGAAGGCTGCACTGCTTACGGGCCGCGTGTCTCCCACCTGAGAGCAGAGCGGTGCCAATGACTGTAGCTTCTTTTGCATCTCCACCATGCGACCGGCTCGCGTCGCACTGGGCACTTCTAATGCCTGCCTAGCGCGCTCTAGGCGATCGCGAGCACGTGGCAGGGAGTAGTCGGCGAGCCAGAGCCGTGCCACACGCAGTGTTTCGGGTCCCTCGTGATACCATGTGGCTTCCTGCTCCCGCTGTTGCAACTTTCGCTCCTCCTCCTCGGTTTGCTTCTGCTTGATAGCGTTTTCACCCAAACTGGCGAGCAGCTCCTTAAGTCGTCGACGTCGTTCCGCTGGTCCCTCACCGAAATAGCAAATTGGCTCGTTTAATTGTCGCAAATTGTTCTTGATCTCGGCATCGTCTGTGGACACATTTATCTGTCTTGCTCGCTTTTTTCGCTCGAACTCCTCCAACAACGCCACCTTGTCGCGCTCCATCTCGGTTTCCAAATCGAAGTAATCATCGTCAATTTTGTTGGCCAATGACGCTGCAGTGGGCGGTGGCATGCCGACTTTTGTGGCATTCGACTTTTTGTTATTCTCTTCATAGTCTTCGTCAGAATCAATGTCTTCCAGCTGGGCGGCAGTTGTTGCTGCCGGCGTTGTGCCGGTAACAGAAGACGCCGCGCCAGCCTGTCGCTTGCGTTCCGTTTCTTCCAGCGAGCCATAATGCAGAGTACGCTGTCGCTTTATATACTGGATATCATCGTCATCTGACATTATCTTTTAATCCAAAATAATTAATTTTTAAAACAAAAATTACGCCAACGAAATAAACAACAAAAAGCCACTGCAAACGTTTATCGCATCGATATATCGAAATAGAAAGTGTATATTTACAGGGATGATATACAAATAACGATTGCTGTTGGGATGCAGTCATGGACTACATTCATTCTGTTATGTTAATTTCATCACTAACCAGACTGGTTGTTGTCTGGTTAGTGATTTCATTTAATAATTTTTTAACACAATACGAAAATAACTTACCATATACTCCAAAATTACTTTTAATGGAAAATATCATTGATTAGCCTGTAATATTTTTCAATAAATAATGCTTGCAAAATATTTTAATATTTTGAAACAGCAGGAAATAACAGTTGGCGAAATGTTAATGTTAATAACATGGCATAACCAGTGACAAGGTGGCAGAAAATTGTGAACTAAGAGAACTAAGTTCAGAAGTGACTTATTTTTTCTATTCAGTATTGTGAACCGTTCAATCGAACATTTCTGAACTCCGAAAATTTCTACTTATTATTTTTCACCAGTAAAAGTAGAGTTGAAAAAAGGCAATTGAAACTATTAAAACCGGCCTGCATCATGAGCGCGCCGAGCAATAAAATGTCGGCAACAGACCAGATGCGTGCAATGCTGGATCAACTGATGGGCACCACGAGAAACGGAGACGATGGACGCGGCCTTAAATTCTCAGATGCACGCGTCTGCAAGTCATTTCTGTTGGATTGCTGCCCGCACGACATTCTGGCATCCACCCGCATGGATCTCGGTGAGTGTCCAAAAGTGCATGATCTGGCTTTTCGTGCAGATTACGAAAGTGCGTCCAAGTCTCGTGACTACTACTACGACATCGAGGCCATGGAGCATTTGCAAGCGTTTATAGCGGACTGCGATCGGCGCACGGATTCAGCCAAACAACGTTTAAAAGAAACGCAGGAGGAGCTGACAGCAGAGGTGGCCGAGAAAGCCAACGCGGTTCACAGTCTGGCGGAAGAAATTGGAAAAAAGCTGGCCAAGGCCGAGGCGCTGGGAGAAGCTGGCGAAGTAGAAGACAGCATGGAACTAATGAAGGAAATTGACGAGTTGCGTGCCAAAAAGATCAAGGCAGAGCATGAATACAGAACTTCAATGCCAGCCTCCACATACCAGCAACAAAAGCTCCGCGTATGTGAGGTGTGCTCCGCTTACTTGGGCATTCACGACAATGATATCCGTCTGGCGGACCACTTTGGTGGTAAGTTGCATCTAGGCTTTCTCACAATACGCGAGAAACTTATCGAGCTGGAGAAGACGGCAGCACCGCGAAAAGCAGAACTGAAGCGCTCGGGTAAGATACCAGATCGAGAAGAGGACGGCCGAGGCAGAAATCGGTACTTTGTAGGTGGGCGCGAGCTGGACCGTCGCTCGCGCGTTCATCGCTCTCGTTCAAGAGAGCGTCAGCGACAGCGTGATGCAGAGAAACAAGGCAATGATAGATCGAACGATAGAAGCGACGAGAGAGCCAGTACCCGAGAGGCCGAGAGTGAGCGGGCAGCTCCGCGCGGACGTGACATTGACAGCCGTGGATCTGCACGCGGAGGGGCAAGTGGCGGGCCCGACAACAATGCTCGCGATCATCGCGATAGAGATCAGCGTGACCGAAGGGACCGAGACCGCAACACGCGAAATGACCGAGGACGCTATGGAGGAAGTGGAGGAAGTGGTGGAGGAGGAGGAGGAGGTGATCGTCGCAATGAAAGACGTCGATCACGTTCGAGAGAACGTTCGCCACGAGATCGCCGCAACTACAACAATAACAACAATTTCGGGAACAGGCGCCGCTCCTTCTCCCGCGAACGCTATCGTCGCTAGAAATGTCGATATGTCGAAGTTAACATGAAGATCCAGTGGAAGCCAGTTCCACCCGGCAGTGTCCAGCGCACGTACGTAGCATAAATAACCACCACAAAAGTAAACAAAAACAAGAACCACAAAAAAAAAAAAAAAAACTATAGAGCAAGAGAAACTAACTAATTGCATTATTATTTAATTAATAAATGACTTAAATACATACTTAGAAGCAAGTCAGATATTTTTGTAAAATATTATTAATCCTTATCTTTGACTCTCATCAGTGTTAACTAACAGAAAAGCGAAAAAAAAGTGTGAGCTGCAACTACATAAATTGTTAAGTAAATAACTTTATAATTTAATAGTTTGACAGCCCGACCAGAGTTGAGTTTGAGTAAATGTACGGTACGTAGATCCAAAGTCCCGAGTAACCACACTAAAATGTTCAATTCTATATATATACATATATATCTATGTGCCCAGCAACGAATTCCAAGCAAACCAAACAAAAGACAAAACAAAAAAATCAACAAAAAATCCAAAACTGAGCTTTATCATAATTTCTATCAGCACAGTCCCGGACTGTGGGCGTGCCCGCCCCCCGAGTGGTGTGTATGTGTGTACCTCCTACGGGTACTGTCGCCCCTTTTAGGGTAAGCCTCACTCTATCAACAAACTATAAATTGTAACCTTTTAGTGTTTTTCTACTTGAAGTAACCTTGCAGCTCAAAGCCGTAAAGCTGGGTACGTATCGAGTGCATATTGACAAAACACAAACGTCTGTCCTAGCCTTTTTTGAAAAGCTACGGATCTCGCTAATTGCAGATTTGAGTATTTGATAGACATATACCAGATATATGTACATACATATGGTTCGGTTCGTTGCTTTGGGTACGTATTCGTCGTCTATCTATTCATTGGGAGTGGTTGTTTGTTTGGTATGTATACATGCGTTTTGTTATGAAATCGTTAGAGCACGAATTAGCAACAAATATTGGTACGTATGCCCAAGCTACAGCAGCTTTTAAAGGATTGTGTTGATTCCGTAGGGTTCGATGAAGACTTCTTAACGTACGTATTTTTTTTTTGTTTCTTCCAAAATCAACAATTCAAAATCTTTGTAATGCAATCTCCCGTAGCGGTTCATATATACATATGTAGTTACAAAACCACCCAAACGCATATTTAACTTAATCTCTTTCTCATACTAAAGTAGTTATACCTGAATTACACAGAAAACAGAAAATGATTGATGCGGGCTAACCCAACTACTGGCTTAGTAAGTGAGTATTCGGGCAACATCTTATGATTAAAATATATATATAACAAATTAATTTGTAATAAAGTTCAAACGTAATTGGGTAGCAATTCTATCGTTTCTTTTAAACAGCTTTTATTGAGACGTTGAGTTTTAGTATGGGAATGAAGATTAGGAATATATATAAAGAGACATCAGATTTGTGGGACACTTTAAAATGTACGTGGGTAAGATTTATGCAAACTAAGTTTTACATTGAGCATTAGAATCGTAAGATTAATTACAATATTGGACATAACCAGTTTGTAAAAAAATCCATAAATTGTAATTTATAATAAAGCCAAATAAAATTTGTTTTGGGTTATATTATATTTATCCTGATATTTTTTATTGTGGAATACTCAACAGCTTGGTTCGAAAACACAATAAGCACATTAACAAATAAAATAATAATGATAACTGTACGCTGTTGTTATTTCAACTTTTGTCTGCGCGCCAAGCCAACTACGATTGAATCGATGAAGCTATTTAATACTCAAACTGGCACTGTTAGGAACGATTGTCGTCCGGTGGCAACGCCAAAGCCATTCCGCCATCTTTTGCGCAGCTGCTGTTGTTTCGCCTCTGACGGAAATTCTTTGCACTAAAACTTAAGTTTTCTATTAATAACAGATGAACTAGCAGATTCAAGCTGTACGTTGGATTGCTTTATTTAGAAACATTATTAGTAGAAGTAAGTATTGCCATAAAGCCTCAGATTCTCGTAGAGTAGCTTATCAAGCAACGCTTGGGTGTGCGAGAAATCAATAGCCGCTTGGGGTCGCTGAATGCTTTATGTCCGCTGTAGGTCGCTATTAGCTACTTTTTTTTGGCGCTAACTTATAAAAATGGTTATTGCTTGCAGTCAGAATGTCAAAACGCACGCGCAACTCCGATACGGAGGATTTGCAAACATATCTAAGGAATTTTCACAAAGAAATTGAAGATGGCAGTGTTGATGACAAAGAAGTCAAAGCAGACGATGATGCTGAAGTGGAACAACAGGAAGAGAACCAGGATGATGATGACGACGATAAATATTTTATAGACGACGAAGGCAACTGTTATATCAAAACCACACCAAGGAAACAAGAACAGCTTAAAAACAAATTGAAACAACAAGCAACATTGAAAACGTCAGACAAAGAAGAAATTTCAATGCGTAGCACGCGGGCCGCCAGCAGCAAAACGTCCAAAGGTTTTTATATCTTAAACTACAACACAAGCGTGTGTTCATACTTGACCTTTTTTTGCAGAAATTAGTCTGCGTCCTGCGAAACCGAAGCCTGTTGCATCTACTCAGAAGAGTCCCAAGGCAATTAATATACGACCCGCACCACCAAAAAGAGCGCCAGTTAAGATGACAACTTCTACACCAGTTAACACACTTAGAGGATATTTACGTTCTTCAACAAGACCTGCAAAGTCTGAGCCAGACTTGCAGCCGAAGACTAAAATAGTAATAGAGAAGGTAATGGAGTTCGAAGAACTCGTAGATGATCCAAGTGTCGATGATGTCAGCTTAGACCAATCAGAGCTAACTGCCACTGCGAATGCTACTAGCTTAACCGAAGATCTGAACACGACCAAAGGTGATTCGGACAAAGAGGTATACGAGTTTGACGACAATGCTGCTAATATAACCGCCAGGTCGGATGTGGATTTCGTGCCCAGCGGAAATCAGTACAAACTAAAGCCGGCGACAACTAATGCTGCTGCATCGCAGAAGTTCGCCTGCTCCCACTGTAACTACACGACCAATAAGAAATTCCTAATCTCACGACATGTTCGATCACATAACTCGGAAATGTCTTTCAAGTGTTCTATCTGTGAGCGTGGCTTCAAGTCGAACATGGGGCTGGTCAATCACCTAAACACGCACATGGGCAACAAGCCTCACAAGTGCAAGCTGTGCGAGAGCGCTTTCACTACGAACGGAGAGCTTATAAGGCATACTCGCTACAAGCACACCAAGGAAAAGCCGCACAAATGCACGGAGTGCAGCTATGCCAGTGTTGAGCTGACAAAGCTGCGTCGTCACATGACGTGTCATACGGGCGAGCGTCCTTATCAGTGTCCGCACTGTACATATGCCTCACAGGATATGTTTAAGCTAAAGCGGCATCTGGTCATACATACTGGCGAGAAGAAGTACCAATGCGATATCTGCAAGTCCCGCTTTACACAATCAAACTCGCTCAAGGCACACAAGCTTATTCATAGCGTAGTGGATAAACCAGTATTTCAGTGCACTCTGTGTCCCACGACATGCGGCCGCAAGGCTGACCTGCGCACTCATATGGCCAACATGCACACCTCGGATAAGCCACTTACGTGCAAGCGTTGCGGCCAGGAGCTGCCCGATCGCTATCAGTATAAACTGCACATCAAGTCACACGAAGGCGAGAAATGTTATCGCTGCACCCTTTGCAGTTATGCTTCAGTGTCTCAACGACATTTGGACTCGCATATGCTTATACACACCGACTCGAAGCCGTTTAAATGCAACTTGTGCTCCCAGGCGTTCCGCCAGCGTCAATTGCTACGTCGTCATGTCAACCTGATGCACAATGAGGACTACAAGCCGCCGGAGCCACGTGTAAAGGTTCACTCTTGTCCCAGTTGTATGCGTGTCTTTACGCATAAAGGTAACTTGATGCGTCACATGGAAACACACGATGATTCGTTGAATGACCAAGAGCAGAAGCTGAAATTAAGACTTGGACGTAACGTGCGCATTCAGCCTGACGGAAGCATTGTGACTTTAGTCAATGGCGCTAACGATCAGGAACTTGACAGAGGCGACACCATTTCCATTGACATCGAGGAACAGTTCGAGATCACTGAATTGGAGGAGCTTGACGAGGAAGACCCGGTGCCTAGCGAACCCATTGAGGAAACGTTTACTGCACCCACTATCAGGACAAGAAAGGACAACAAAACTGTTGCTGTAAGAGATCGAGAGCAGAGCTCGTCTAGTAAACCGATCATTATCAATCGGCAATTAAAAGCTCCGCGTGTGCACCGCGAGCTAACTACTCAAGCCGGCACGTTCCGCATCAAGAAAGAGCCGGATGCAAATGAATTTACAGTAGAACTTGAAGGTGAAGATGAGCAGTTTATGGTCGTCCAGCTTGTTAACGATGATAATGAGGTTGTGGTCAAACGTGAACCCAAGATCAATGCCGATAACTGTTTTGGCTTCGAGGTGAGAAAGTTGCGCAATATCATCGAGTATATTTAATATATATTTTTCTAAATGCTTTAGGATGATGCCAATGTTGAATACGAAGAATATGTGGAGCCTGTAGCTGAAGTGGATGCAACATCGCAGCAGTTTCTTCAGCTAATGGACATGATTGAGCAGGATACATAGGTCAGTAGTAAAGTAAAAATATGGGTTAAATGTATAGAGTATTAATAAAAAGAAACTGGATTTACATACTTGATAAATACGCCGTTTTGTTTCTATCAGAATACATCACGACATAAATACATTCGGTTGGCATAAATACAATATTTTTATTTAAATATTTCAAAGATACTTTCGTGTATGACAATATATGTAAGTAATAATCGCACATAGTTATAACGAGGTGCATTTTGGCGTGCACAATAAATTCTCGGCTATTTGTTGCATTTCCATCCTTTTACAATAAATCTCTTCAGCATTTGTAGTAGTTTTTTCTCGTGCATGTATACAATAAAAATATATATTATATATGTTTATGTATATATATATGTGCAAAAAATTGTCTGCTGTGCAGTGTGTTTTAACATTTTTTCTCATTTAAATATGTTTCTTGTTTTTTTTTTTTTTTGCTTTTTTTTCAAACGTTAACAATTTGTTAGAACTTGTTTTCTGTTGTAATTGCATATTATTTGAACATTTCATTTAACAAATATAAAATGGAACAACGTCAATAAAGGAAGTGCATGAAAAGGTTCGATCATATTGTCGACACAAAGTTAATAATGAGACATTTAGAAATCGTTTGAAAAAATTGCTTGCATTATGAAGTACACCCATACAAAATACATTTAGAAATACAACAGTCAAAATGAAGGAACCTTATATAATTACACTCTAGTACCAACTAAATACTTAGTATTAAATTGAAAATAACACATAGGACCTAGTAGATATAAACAAATTCATGGGAAGCTGTGCTATGGCTTTTCGCTAGCTCTTCGTAAGCTTGGCTTATCAATTAACTTTTGGCTTAACATTTTTTGTAAGGCTGCTGCTGTTTTGGTTCAATCAATCAATCAATCGTTTCTTAAGTTGTGTGATCAAATAAAATTAAACATTCGCCATTGAGCAGCTCTGGGAGGCAAAGTGAGTGAACAAGTACATATTAAATCCTTAAAAGATTTTTAGTTTTCGAAGAAAACGCAACAAAGGCGCACTGAAGCAGGCTGCTTGGTGTCGTGGTTGCTGCTGATGCTGCGCCTGTGTGGTTCGTGGCTGTAGCTGTTGCGTTGCTTTTGGATTAGCAGCAAAAGAGGAGGCGACTGCGGCACGGGCTTTGGCTCTGCCATTCGCAATTCACAACTGCTCCCTCTTCTGCCTCTTTGGCTGTTAATTGCAGTTGAGCGTGTTCTGGTTGGGGCTGCGTGTGACATTGTTGTGATTGATTTGGTTCGACTGCGTGATACTAGCACTCTCGCTGTTCTGCCAGGACAACAGCTTATTGAGCAGTCGATCCAAGAAGGGATTACCCCCAAGACGAGTCAACTGGCAAATAAAGAGAATTATATATTAGTCAGATGATTGCAATGGAATACAAGTATAAGCTCAAAACAACCTCGGCACGCGCCTCCGCATCAAGACTTTCGAGCACCTTGCGTGTGTACTGAAAGCTGCCGAGCTTTTCCAACAGGCTAATGCAGTACTTCTTGACCTCAATGTCGTGCGTGCGCTGTCGCAAAATGTCTGAGAAGTAATACAACAGTTGAATAAGCAATTATGTCTCGTTAAGAGGTGCGATCGAAAGACTTACGCAAAACCTGTTTGTCTTGCTTCTGCGAACGCACCGCATGTATGACTGGAAACCCAAATTTGCCCTCCGTCAAGTCCTCAGCAAAGCTCTTATTTTCCGTGTACTGCAAAGGCCGGAGGAGAATAGAATATAGACTTACAATGATTGGACGGTCTACTTGCCTCTTTCAAACTTAAATTGCAGTAATCGTCACGTATTTGAAAATATAGGCCCAAAATGGCTGTTAACTTTGTGAAATCCTCCTTGTTCTCACTGAACAGCTGCATCAGGCGTATGGCCAGCATGAACAGGCCCCCAGTCTTACGTACAGTCATCAGTTTATAATCAGATTCGGAGGGACATGTAAAGCTATCACGCCAGTAAATCTCCATGCCTTGGCCGCGATGCAGTTCCAATAGCTGTTCCGTGTACACCTTAGTTGCCTGTCACCCACAATAAACAAACAAAAACTTATTGATTATTGATAAGGCCTGACGAATGAGGGTGAACAAGCCTACCTCTGGATGGCCCAGTTGCTGCACTTTTTCCAACGCCAGGAACAGAGTATAATTGGCCGCATTGATGGTGCTCGCCACGCCATAAATAGAATGCGCAACGGGCACACCTCTGCGAAGTATCGAATTGTCTTCAATATCATCAATGCTGTAAGTTAGCAGTCAGAACACAAGAACACATATATATGTATATGTAAAGCACTCAGTTAACTTCTACAGATGTTATTTATGTGTGTTAATTTACATTTAATTTAAGTATAACATTTAAAAATTAAGTATATAGCTAAGTTTATCAAAGTGCAAACAAGACTTGGATCAAAGTTACAGCTGTTAACTATTAGACCCAAAAATCTGAGGGCGAATAAAATATGTGGCTATAAGGCAGCACTCGCAATATGCTAGAAAACACATCAACTAAATGTACATACATAAATTTAAAACTCACTTTGAGGCCCATATCACTTCAATAACACGCCAGGCCAGCTAGCAAGGCAAACTGGGCAGCAGACACATTTTGCGTAATTAAAAAATGTTTGCGCGTGTAGAGGAGGGGGCGGCAAACATTCGGGTTGAATTGGAGGCGTGGGCGTTCAAGCGACGCGCAAAGGCAGTCAACCCAAGTGAAATAAGGATGGAGAATGGGTGGCAAACGGGTGGATGGGCAGAGCAGCGGAGCGGAGTGAGCATGTTGCATTGCAAGAGTTACAATATTGTGACAATGGCTGTCGACAAGCTGACTTAATGACAATGGCGATGACGATGACGACGCTGACGCCTTTGAAGCTGTTCGTTCTTGCCACTGTGCGAATGCTGGCATAGTTGTAAAACCAAGTTTTTGTCGATATGAAAATGCATTTGAACACACAAAAAACACGAGCCCAAACGCCTTGTGGGTGGGTATGTGTGTGTGTGGGTAGAAAGCCATTTATTAGTAAGTGCGCGCCGAGACGCTGCGATAACAGCTCTCAGCTGTCAGGCACTGTCGACAACTGGTGCCAGCGAACAATGCAGGATATTAAGCGGCATTAAGGACATTTCAGCACATTTGCATTTGAATAATAGGCAGCAGCAGTGGGTTGGTGGGTGCATGGTGCGACAGGTGGCAACGAGACGGGATTAGCTGGCATGATTGAAGTGAAAAACAAGTCGGAAAGCACAACCAAACAATGGAAGCAGATAAGCGACTTATAGCTATATATACGAAACAATACATATACATATATATGTAGGTATATAGTGTATCAATATATAAATATATATATATATATACATATATATATGTTTATCCATGAAGCTGCTGAGCCAGCTTTCGGTGAAAACGTCTCTAGAAAAAAAGCTAGCATGGCAATGCATCAATTGAAGCGTGCGACGTTTTGTCAGGCATTTTAATTGAAGAAGTTCAAAGATTAACTGTTGCGTATCTTTAATACCCTACAGCAGATACATACATACATATATGATGTACTCTCGGGTCTGCATTCAGCTTGATACAACAATGAAAAATCTAAACATTTAATGCGATTCCATATTGGGAAATGAGAAGGCACATTTTGCAAACAAATTCAATTGAATTTTATCATAAACAGAATGCTGCGGGCTTTTGTTCAAATTTTTCGATTGATTTCGAAGGCAAATAACCGAAATTTACGCACACGTACGTACACACACAAACAAGGTCGGGGGGTGGCGCTTGGGCACCAGTGGATCCGTGTATGTGTAGGTATGTGTGAGTATACGGGAGTAAGCAAGTGTGAGTCATCTGTCCAAGTTCTATACAAATACCCATTGCTAAGTGCCCACACAATGATGATAATGCTAAATATATACAAAAAAAAGTCTGATATGAAATATGAATGTGAAATTAAATTCATAACTTTACCAGCTGTCGGATAACCTGAACAGACAACAAATGCGAAAAGAAAAAACTGCAGCAGTTTAAACTCATATTTGCACATTATCAAGAATTCATTTACTTTCCAGCTGCCAAAGAATGAAATCAGCCATAGTAAATTCTATTATATGTAGACATATACTATAAAAAGAAGGTTTCGATTATAATAAGAAATTCTACAAAATAAAACTGCAGTTGCATTAAGTTTAAATATCTCCATCTGGGATGGAATTCATTACCCCCTTTAAGTATAAAAAGCAATCAATTTGATGAATATCTTGTTCCTTAAATTTTCCTATTTTTCCAGAAAAACTAAGTTTATATGTATAAATAAGTTCTCAGTTTCACAGGAAACTATTTTCGGTTCTACTTTTATTTTTCTCAATTTTACGCGCTAATAAATTTCGAACTTAAATCGTACAGTGCAACAAAGAGGCAAGCAACAACAAAATAAACATATGTAAATAGCAAATGTGTAAGTGTGAAATGAGATAAAGCATGAGGCGATGTGGTTCATGGGGTAAAGGTAATGGTGCGAACGTGATGGTTGTGCAGCTAAAGTAAACAAAAGTCAAAAAGGCAAAATGCCAAAGCGAAATAAGTTGGAATCGGGGAAAGGTCAAATGATTAGTAAGATAAATACAGTATTTTAACAAATCTATGCATAAATTAAATTTGATAATTTATATATTAATGTAAAAGATATTTAATATTTTTACTCACAGCAAACTGGAATTATGCAGCATTTGTACAATCTCGCCAATTTGCGTCAACTTTTCGGGCGGTATAAGCAACCAGTGATTGAAGGCCAAGGCCAATTCGGAGCGAAACTGTTTGCCAGGTATTTGCTGTATGTACGTAAAGGGCTGCAGCAGAATCTGTTTGTGCGTGGGCGATGTCAACGGCATGTAAATAAGCCATAAAAAAACACACACACAAATTTAATGAAGTAAACGCAGAAGGTTACGGTTCGGGTTTTGGTCAGCAAACAGGCGGCAGGCAGTTCAAAAATGTCAAAGTTCACAAATAACATCGCTGCTACTGGTAAACGGTTAACTGATTTTTGGGATTGAGTGGGTTGTGTACCTCGTCCTGTTCCCTTTGAGTTGATTTATCTTTGGTTTTTTGCAATATTCCATTCAGCTCGTCCATTTTGTGGCGCGTGTTGTTTGTGGGTTTGCGGTTCCGTTTATTTTGTATTTTTTGGTTGTCCACAACAAAGACTGGCGATGCAGGCGGGTTACTGAAATGTCCAAGCGTTTAATACGCGTGACTAGAATTGTTTGTTTGGCCGCTCAACTTGAAAGCAGACAGACGCAGTGCACAGCACAACAGTTAAACCAACTATAAACAGAATCAGGAAGTTGTTGATATATCATCGACTAATCGATATATGCTGATTGGAAGATTGCACACAACTGATATCGATAGGATATTTTTTAGAAAAACCACTATCGGTTAGATCGCCTAGAATAGCGGGAAACAGTCCTTTCAATATTAATTCAGTCCATTCATATTTCAACTGATTTTAAATGAATTCCTTTCATATCAAATGAAGCACTATTTCGTATAGGAGTACCCCAAAGTATTTGTTTTGAAAATATCGTTTTGCATCACTTTAGAAATGGCAGCACAGCATTTCATATTATATCGTTATCGATAGTTTTATGAAATAATCGGCAAGGTGCCTGCGTGGAAAATAAATAAACTTTTATTTTCATCAATTTGTTTATTAAAAACTAATTTCAATAATGGCTGCATCACAGCCTGTGCGCATGAATTGGCATCCAAATATGAAACACAATGAAGTGGAGAGGTAAAATGCGCACATTAAAAAAAGCAGCCTCATTAATTTTTAACTGCCACCTCGTTTTCAGATGGATTTGCATTTACCCAGCATACATAAACAGCAAGAAGACTCGCCAGGAAGGTCGCCGCCTGCCCAAAGAGAATTGTGTTGAGAATCCAACATATGTGGAAATCCGCGATGTACTCTCGGTGTCTAATTTGCAATTTGTGGTGGAGAATAAACAGTACTGTCGCGAAAAGAGCAGAGAGTTGCAATTCCGGGGTCGAGTACGCGTGCAACTACGCAATGCGGACGGTACACTATGCAACAACGACTTCTCCACCCGTGAGTCTATCATGAAGTATGTAGCCGGTAAAATACCGCAACTGAAAACGCGACAGAACAAAACAAATGACCCTCAGCCGCAGACACAGTCAAGTGGGGCTGGAGCTGGTGGTGGAGGCGGCGGCAAGAAGGGCAAGGGCAAGCGTCGATAAAGCGTTATAGGCAAACATTTCTTTGTGAGAATTGTGAAATTTGTTTAGTTGGTTTTTTGTAATAAATTCTAAAAATCTTGTGGAATAGTAAAGCATCTCTTGTCTGGTATGAAGTTCAAGTGCAAGAATTTGGCCTTGTCAAATATAAGAATATAAATTTATATATTTAGTACGCATGTCTAAGCTGACCCTAAAACTGAAACAGTTAATAACGATTGCATATGTGCTCAATTAAAAATGTCTCAAGATCATACAGTGTCAGCGAAAATTCCGGCGAACGCCAAAGCAAAACAAATCAAAATTCGACTGACAGTCACGAAGCGGTAGCAACGAAAAACTAAAATAACGTCTACGATTTCACCCAGTCAGCGTATATAACACTCAGCGCGTCGCGAATGCACAGCCAAAACCCTATTGGAAAGACACTAAGGTAGAGCACACAAAATGATTCGGGTTAAACACTATATCAGCGATATCGTCATCTCCATTATGATGATTGGAGTGTTGCTGGCTGCTCATATATCCATTTCCGCTGGTGTGCCAACTACTGCTTCGACGACTGCGTCTACTGTACAAACAACAACGTCCCGCTATGACAATCCGCTCGTGGAGCATAAGCACGAAAGAAACTGTAAGGCGCTCTGCGAGCACTGCGGCTGCCTTGGATTTTATTGCGGCGAGGAGTGCATTTGCGAGTGCAACAACGAGAACTCTGACACGGAATGCATCCACACTATGCAGGTGAACGCGCGCACGCTGAACACACCATTTGAGATCCTTATACAGGGACCTAGCAGCAATCGATTTGTGCGAAATGCCAAGGAGTTCGAACAAAAGCGTGAACTGGTGGCCAGTCCTGCTGGGGAGATCAAAGCTGCCCGTAGTCGTCGTTCCACAATTACCATCTACAAGCCATCAAGGCCGGGAGACAAGAGGCCAGCTTTGTCTTTAAACGCACTGGAATCACCATTTACAAAAGGAGACAAATCGAATTTGGCACGTCACAAACGTTCCGTGGAACATTTGGAGTGGTTTAACGATTTTGCCAGCTCACTAGTGCGCCCTTCTCCATTGGGCACGCGGGCCCAGAAGCAGCGCGAGACAAAAGAAGCCGCTTTTAAGCGCCAAGCTGCTGCGGCAGAGCCAATGTCGAGGCATCGGGAACCATGGTTCCTGGAGCAGACAACACCACTACTTAATCGTCCCGCACCCCTTTTTAAACGGCATCAACTCAGCGACGACAGCCAAAGAGCTAGAAAATCAAAGAAAAGTTTTTCGCGCAATACCAGACCCGACTCCATTGAAGAAATGTCCGCAACAGAAGCGCCAAAGCCCATGTCAGAAATACGTCCGTTTCGTGATGCTCTACAGGTAGTAGAGCGTATTCCTCGCGTGCTACAGGACACGGTTAGTCACTTAGCCGCCGATGATGACAGCGGCGATGTCTTCAGTCTTAACATTATGAACGATGTGCTACCAAAGAAAATTCCACGCAAGGGACAAACGAAGGGCTTTAGAAGATTTAGACAAAATATTCGTGACAAAGATGTCGAGCCAAAGCCCACACCTACTACTAAGGCACCCGTTGTACCACCAGCACCCCTGGCACCATTAGCCCCACTGGCACCCCGTGGTCTTCTCCTGCCCTGGCTGCGTCAGCGACGTTTGAGGCGTTTCCGCGGAGAGCAATAAATGTACATTTTGGATAATTCTATATATCTATGTTTTATATTTTTAAGAATTTGAGAACGGCTGTGTATGTATGATGTTTTGGCCTTAGAGTAGGTGGTAGCAATTAGTACATCTTGCTCTGTAAATTTTATTCGCAAATAAATATTTTTTAACTATAATAATAACGATAGAGGCACCCCAAATGGTTTGAGCGTTCAGAAAATATAGCAACGCACTTTCATTCTGTATTTCATTGTATACTTTTAGGCATTTCATCTGAACTAAGAAGTCCCAGTAGTGTTTTATACTTTTTTGGATCGCTATGAATAAAAATGAATTAGCGTGCAAGAGCTATAAAGAGAGCGACGACTCAGTCAAACGTTGGCAACAGACGCCAACGGTTTTCAGTTGAGTAAATCAGTTGGAGCGACCAGTGAGTCTGCAGCTGTTGCTCTACATTGACCAGAGTTTGACAACATATTGAAGCGTTCCAACAGGTAGCTAACAAATTGGTAAAAGAAAAAATAAAGAATAAGAAAAAACAAGGAAGAGCACACACAGTTAACTAACTACACGAATGCAGTGTGACGGGTTAAACGCGAACGTAAAGAAGAGCGAAGTGCAAACAGTTCTTTATCAATGTATTTGTAATGTTACAAAGTGCAACAAAGTACACAAAATAAAATGAAATAAATAAAATAAAACAGACGGCTAAGTGGCTGCTCCCTTGGTCCGCACTTGTGTTTGTTGGTGCTCATACCAGCAGATGACAATAAGTATGTGTGTGTTAATTCAACTGTGTGTGTGCGTGTGTGTGAGTATGTGAGTGTATGCAGCAACAAAAATAAAAACAAAGAAGTAGAGTCGTGCGTTATGTATTATCTATACATATGTATTAGAGGCCTGCATGGGTATGCTTGCTTGTGGTCGTCTTCCAAATATACTGATATTTGCAAGTGTTTGAGCATACCAAGCATTGCTGCAAAACGAAACGAATAGTACCCGAAGTTGTCAAGTATTCTGTTTTACTTTATTTGTTACGCTTCAAGCAGAGTAAAACGAAAACCTTGACAAACGAAACGAAACGAAACGAAAAGCGAGTAATATCCAAAAAAAATCGTACGGTACTTTTATTGTGCGTTGACCGCCGTTGCTGAGCAAAAATCAGGCTAGAATTGGCTAAAAATTGTAAATAATATACTGCAATAGAAAGTTAAATTATAAATATTTGTTTAAAAATATGTAATAACGAAGATTATAAAATTACGTTTATATAAATAAAATTTTGTTATTATTTTTATATCTAAATAAAAATGTCTTTGTGCATTCAATAGTAATATGCTAAATCTAGCTTGAAATAGTGTAACTCATCACTAGCTGACAGCTAAAACGAAACCAATACTTGAATTATGCTTTATCGTTTCATTCCTTCGTTGCTTCTTTAGAGTACGAGCAGCTGCATACCGAACTTTTCGGTATGTGAGCAATGCTCGTTTTGTTTCGTTCGTCCACGATGCTTGGGCTTACACCACGATTGAGTGATAGTAGGTTATGCAAAGCGGTCAGCTGTTTTAACAGCGTGACGTCATTATTTCAGAAAATGGTGCGCGCGCGTTTAAATTTGTATGAAAATCAAGCAATTTTGACACTGTTATTTGTTTTAAAACTAATAGACTAAATAAAAAGAGCTAGGAGGCTAATCATAGGTTCTATATAGATTCACGAATCGGGCAATATAAAAGTTTTTGCTAATTTTTATATTCTGAGTCGTTTTCCAGGCAGTTATTGATCACCCAATCCCTTGACCACTTTTACTCTCGCGTAGAATGGCTTTAATTATATTATTTAAGGCTTTAATTTTGAAAACTAAATAGTTACGACTAAGTATTATGCATTACTCATCAATCCGCATCATAATATTCACTAATTTAATTTATTATACTACGAATCTAATGGCCATAGATGATACATAGCATTATTAGGTGCTGCCTAGCTTTTTAGAGCTGATTTAGACAGATTATATGTTTCCTTGAGTTTTAATACTCATAATTTTGGCCAGTTTTCGATTTTGTAATTAATACACCAATTTTATTTCATTCCACCGGATGTTTCTGACATGACAGCAGGTGTGAGCAGCACCTTTATTGGTGCAGCTTCAACGTGTACTATATTTTAATATGTAGATAGTTTGGCATAAGTAAACCTCATTGATGGCGAAAACTCAGTTAACTATATCCATCAACCACTCCTGCTGATATATTGGCCATTGTAGCCATATCATTGCTGCTTTCGAGAGGCCTCCCAGTTTATTCCATTATATACTGAGTTTATTTGTTGTATGGTAATAAAATTAATGATTGACCATTTTTAAGGTATTTACTATTGAAAATTGCGTATATATACTTAATTTTACTTGTTTTGGACCACTTGGCCGATCTCTGCTAAAGCCTCCACCAAGCTCCAGCCGGGATAACATAGCAAGCTCTGAAAATGTGACGTCACAAGAGATCTGTTAGTTAACATTCAAAGTAACGGGACTGGTCTTTGCGCAACCTACTGTGTCTTTTAACAGTGGGCTTACACTATTTGAAAAAAACGAAACAGTGTGAAACCAAGCACCACCAAGACACGGGTGTCTCGTTTGGCGTTTGAGACGTATTCGTGCAGGCCTCTAATATGTATATAGGAATTGAAACAAGCAAGAGATATTATCAGAGCTACATATGTATACATATATATTTGAATACAAATGCATATGTACATATATAAATATGCGTCTCCAGATAGAGCTCATTGAACCAAGAATAGGATTTGCTAGGCCAGCACTGGGCTGTACTGTACTGTTGGAGAGAGCATAGCTGTTACCCCCAACAAAGCTGGTGAAATTTGTTAGTCAATTAAAACGTGGAATCAATGAATGTGATTCATACATATCTCTGGCAGTCAAATTAATAATATAAATATACATATATATATGTATGTATATGCGTGCATCCATATGCATATTAAAAGTATTTAAAAATAAAAACCTTTTGAAAGTACCTGTTAAATGGGTTCGCGCTCTTCGGCACCGGAGTCGAATTCTCAACTACATTGTGTAAAGAGGGCACCTTGGCGACGACTATATGCTAAAATATCAGAACGGCTAATGCGATAAATGATAACTAAAAGAGCGATGAGTGATTAAACCAAACAACAAACATCGTTAACATATACATGCATACACACATATGTACATGCAAGCGTACATACATGCATATGTACGTATAAAGCCGGTTGTATTAACTAGTTGACAACGATAAACGCTTGAGCGCACTCACACAAACCACAAAAAATATGAAAACAGCTGAGAAATCGGTATTTGTTTATCTGCGAGTCTGTAAGTTGGCTGTGATAAAGTCAAACTACGAGTGGCGTGAAAATGGTTTAGCTATGTGTACTCTATTAGTTACTGATAAGGATAAGGAGCAGCTATGTATATATTTTTTATATTCAATATCTAGCCATATTTAACTAAGTTTAAATATGGAAGCTCGTTATATACCTGTGCCGAAAGCCAGTGAAGATTTTTTCTCATTTTCTCTGAGCACGCTAAAATGTTTTTATAGCCTGAACCCAATAAAAATGCGAGTTGAGGGTACAATGTCTATGTGAGACTGTATGTCGCAGACAAAAGGAGGCGTGTCAGACTAGCAAGTAAATATATTTTTAAAGAGAACGATGAGCTGAGTTGACCTACCCATGTCTGTCCCGCCATCTACATACATATGTATGTATGTTCATATATTGCAATCGCTATATACGTATGTATATGTAGGCATTTATATGTTTGTATATGTACCTATGTATATCACATTCAGACAAATTTCTAGGGTATACATACTAAATTCATAATTTTACTACCGCCTTCTATAGCTTGACCACCTGCTTAAGTAGATAAGCTCAAGGCGTAGCAAGCCAAATGTAAATTGATTTTGTAGGAGAATACGATATTTATAAACTCATGCACATAGACATACATACATACATACATATCACTCATATCTTAACTTAACCTATCAAAATGGACAAATCTCTTTACGAACCGCAGCATGAGCAAGCGAAGGTAACATTGAAGGGACACAACTACTACATCGGCGTCCATAGGCACATCATGGAGTACTGGCGTAAGTTCCGGGAGCGTGTGGCAGCCCGTAATCAGACCACAAAGCTTGACGATGATCTGGAAACATTGGAGGAGTATACTCAGCGCTGGCGTTCCGTGCGCGTCATTTACTTTACCATGTTCTTGATGGCACTCGGTTTTAGCATTATACTCACCGGCATTTGGCCATTCCTGAGCGAGGTACTTATTCCTGCTATATATGCTTGTATATAAAGACTAATACGCAAGAATTCCTGTAGCTAGACCCCACTGCGGGCAAGGAGTTTATGGGTTTGATTGTGGCCGCTAATCCGTTGGGTCAAATGATCTTCAGTCCCATTTTCGGTCGCTGGGGCAACAAACTGGGCACCATACGACTTCCTCTCCTCATTTCGCTGGCGCTCTTCTCTGTGGCCAGTGCGCTGTATTCGTCACTGGAGCTCATGAACAATGTTAAGTACTGGATGCTAGTCTCCCGATTCCTCATCGGGGTCAGCTCGGCCAACATTGCGCTCTGCCGTTCCTATTTGTCAGCGGCTACACGTCTTAACGAGCGCACCCATGCCGTCTCCATGGTGTCCCTGGCACAGGTACTGGGCTTTATTATCGGCCCTGGGCTTCAGGCACTAGTGACACCGTTAGGTCGGAAGGGTCAAGTGTGGTTTTGGGGTGCAATGCATGTGAACATGTACACCGCTTCCGGTTGGATAAATGTGATAATGAGCTTGGGCAACTTCGTAATGTTTCTGCCGGGCTTCTTTGAGGAACACAGAATAGCCGCGCGTGAAATCATGGTGATGCAGGGCGGCACATCTGAGCGCGAAACCTGGAAGGCAATTAAGCCAAATTACTATTCCGCCTGGACACTCATTGTGGCATTCTTCGTATTGGTTTTCAACTTTGTGTTACTTGAAACGTGAGTTTGATGGCAGCTAATTCTTGGATTTTACTCTATTATTCATTTACTCACAGCTTGGGAACGTCGTTGACCATGGATATGTTCGCCTGGACGAATAATGAGGCACTCTACAACATGGGCATCTTTATGACCATTGCTGCAATTATATCTCTGGTTACTTTTGTACTTATTGAACCACTTTGTAAAATCTTTGCCGAACGCTATGTTCTCATCTGGGGCGGATTTTCGTTGATGGTGGTGGGTCGGCTACTTTATATACCGTGGGGACCGGATCCGCCAAAGCTAGCTATTGCTTACAATGCCAGCTCAAATCTCACCCTCGATGATCCCTTGTATTTGGGCTGCCCGGTCACACAGGATTGGTGCCCAGAACTGCCAGCGTTGACATTGACGCAGTTTATCATTGGATTTGCATTAACGTCTGTTGGTTATCCAATTGGCGTTACTCTTATACAAACAATATTCTCCAAGGTACTTGGTCCGCGACCGCAAGGGGTGTGGATGGGTATTATGACAGCTGCAGGCTGTCTATCTCGTGTGATGGGCCCTGTTTTCGTTGGCTCCATTTACACACGTTTGGGTACTTACTGGACGTTCGGATTTACATCTATTATGATGCTCATTTCTATGATATGGCTGTTGTTCAGCAAGTAAGTAGATGACTAAGCATTAATCCTTAACACTCTAATCCTCCTTCCTCCTTGCAGCCGTGTACTTATTCCACCAGTATTTGAGAAACCACCAATAGCTATGCAGGTGATACAACCGAAAAATAAACTTAACGATGCCACGCCTAACGACGAGTCAGATGAGCTGTTGGTGGAAGCAAAGGCGATACGCATAGTGCCCTCATCCAAGGCATAGCAGCATCGTGGACTTTAATATATTATCCCATTGACTGCCTTTAGTATACACATTCACTATGAATTTATAGACATAAAATATATTTTGCTAGTAATTTATGATGCTTTTTAATACTAGGTCATTTCATTTACATGGTAAAAATCATACGTACAGGGCTTTTAATTTTTTTCCACAATCGCACAAACATGCATTGGTGCTTAAGTTTTTATTTGTATATATGCTAATCACACAAATTCAATAGTTCGTAGTTATTTACGTTTAAGAATGAACTCCTTTGACGAAATAATGCAATCTTGGTTGCCATCAGCAGAATATAGACGTCGTCATTATCAGTCAGACAATGCTACATAATTATGATTAGTATTATAGAGATGCCTAAATGGACTATGAATATTTGTTTTGTTTTGTTATTGCTGCTACGTGTAAGGGACTACCAAGGTAGTGGTAGCCACATCTGTAAGAACGGCAACTGCTGCAGTTGGTGATAATGATGAATTGTCGGCGACCAGCATAGGAGCCAACATGATGAGCCGCTAAAAGCATTATAGTTGTAAACGGGTACAAGTGTTGGTGCACTTGTTGCAAGTGCGCCGCTCAAATCTGCTGCTGCTGTCACTCAGCTGCTGCCGTTATAGTAAAACTCATCTCAGTAGGGCGCATACCGGCGACCTGGAGGCGAAGGACCACGCATGCCACGCGACGATATCATGCGCTCGTCGAAAGAATCGCGACTAAAGTCCTCATATCCATGCGGGGTCGGTGATCTGTTCAATAAAATATAACAATTAACATCTACGCATTATAATTTTTATAAATTTATACTCACCCGTAGCGACTCATTCCGTTACTGCTGCGTGGCGGCGGAGGAGACCGCCTACTGAACATGGTATCGTATCCACGAGATACACTACAGGAGCGCAAACTACCGCTTAGCGGTGGGGGCAGTGGCATGGGTTCACGACGCGAAATTGGTGGCGGTGGGAAATCACGCATGCGTGATGATTGATAGCGACGTTCGTATAGATCGCGTGTATCCTCGAAGCGGCGGTCATAGTAATCGTAGTCCTAGAGTTGAACAAAGTGTTAGTGTAAATTTTAAGACGCGACATTTTTAATGAAAATGAATTGTGTATTTTGATATTTGAAGGGTATTCGCGGCGAGTCGATTTATAGAATAACTGCTTAAAGACTCTGGCAATTAATTTAAAATTAACTCTTCAATTTTTAAATTAGTAAGTAACAATATCTCTTATGATCATGAGGGACCGTTCATCTTTAAGCAGTTAAATCTTTTAGCCGACCTGTCGAGAGTAGCCATATTTGTCTGCATTTACCCTAAAACCGTCCATTATGCGATCACGCAGGAATGGCGGCGGTGGCGGTGGCGGCGGATACGGATCACGACTGTACATGCGATCTCTGTAGCCGCCGGCGCTCAGCGGTGGTGGAGGCTCGCGCCCACCAGTGCCTGTCCAACGCGGACATTCTTTCGACCAATGACCGGAACGGCCGCAACGATAACACTGCTCCGGATCGCCCATGCCCGGTTTGGGGCGTACACGACTAGTGGACACCTGCACCTTCAGCGGCTGGCCATCAACAACGCGACCGTTCAACTCCTTGATAGCATCCTGCACATCACCGACACAATCCAAATGGACAAACCCATAATTGCGCACAATGTCGCATTCGACGACGGTGCCGTATTTCTGAAAGAGTTCGCGCACCTCCGGCGCACGCGTTTTGTCGGTAAGATTTCCAACGAAGATTTTCGTTGTTGGCGTATTGGGGGCGCGTCGACTTTTAGCGGCCTCCACCTTGATGGCGTTATCATTCAAAACGTAACCGTTCAAGTTCTGTATGGCATCGCGACCCTGTTGTTCGGTTTCCATGTGCACAAAGCCATAATTCTTCACCACATCGCATTCGACGACAGTACCGTATTTCTCGAATAGCGCACGCAATTCGGTTGCCTGCGTCTTCTCATCGAGATTACCGATGAACAACTTGAACGTGCCGGCTCCGGGCATCACGGCGACGGTTTCGGCTGCGGCGTCGTCCACGGTTCTTGCGTTAATTCAATATCTTGGGAAGCTTGAGGCGTTAGCGTACGCGAGTTTTGGGTTGTTTTGTTTACGCGTTATTGACGTAAATGTAGCACAGCTTGAGAACGACGACAACGGCGGCGACCGCGACCTCAAAGTGAGAGAAGAAGCAATGCAAATTTTCATTTTGATTTGGATTTATATTGAGGCAGGGCAAGAGATAAGCAACTCGATACAACTTTAACAACAAAGAAAGGTCACAACGCGTCCATTAAACTCTAAGATCATACACATGCACAACGCGTGAAAAATCATAATTTCCACACAATATACAAAACAAGATGGCGGCGACAGCGACGGCGGCAATGCGAGAGAAACAGTAGTATGCAGTAGTGGCAGGACGGCGGCTTCTATAGTTGTTATGCGTTCAAATTTTTAAAGACTTCTTACCTGTGCACTTCTTAATAGCAAATAAAATATTGCCCAGATTTTTTTCTCCTAATTCAGTTCAGCAGCTTACACAAAACTCACTTTTCCACAACATTTAGGCAAAATGACTTTTATGTGTATGTGGTGCCAGTGCTGCAAAATGATATATCGATTATATTAAACTTGTCCTTGTTGAAAAACATCGAGTTGAAATATCGATAAGCTTGGTACATTTTACCACTGACCAGTCAGTGATTTTAAAAAAATTATAACGATCGAACATTGTTATTGACATTTTCATTTTATATTTGCTCAGTTATTATAACAATGGTACTCGGCTGCTCACCTGGAGCACCACTGCGCAATATTATCAGAGCTGCCGATAAATAATATGAGGGATGCAATATTGTTGCAGTTTACAGCACTGGTAATCTGAATTAGCGCTCTTATTAAAAAAGCGGGAAATACATGTAGCTGTAACCAAACAATAATTATGGAAACTCCTACTGGACGTGCTACACGGCCTACTCGAACTGCTACTCCACGGCTCTCCGAGCGCAAAAAGCAATTGTTTCGTAGCCGCAGCTCCATGTTGGATCAAATAGAAGACGACGGTGACGTAGACCCCTTGTTGGGCATTGCACCTCTGAAGCCGAGACAACAAAGTCAGTCAAAAAAAAAAGCAACTAAAAATCCTGCGCACGGTCGCAACCTGTTCGTGAATGTTGCTGATAGAGATGATCGAAGTAGTACAGGCAGTTCTCCCGAAACCAATAAGGAAAACAAGAGGCTGGAGAAGACACGTGGCTCAACTGTATCACTAGGCACGGTGGAGCAATTGCCGCAATTGTTTACTAAAACTATGCGCATAAATAACAATAGCACCACCAGTCAAAGTCACAGCTACAGTCCAAGCACATCCAAGACACGAGATGGTGCCGTAGTCTCCGATGAATCTTGCACAGATACTGATGAATCTTTAACTGGTCAGAAACGAAAAGTAACTAAAAGACTACATGAAATGCCTGCAGTGACAATCGAATCTTCACCGGAATCCAGAACTACGTCGCCGCTGTGCAAGCTGCGCAGAACGGAAAAAGAATGTATACCGACAGTGGCGTTCTATTCGCACTCTAACAGTGCTCAAAGCGGTTCGCGCAGATCAGGTTCGATGTCTTCGAAAAGTACACGCAAGTCGGTGCAACATCAACGCAAGACTAAGGCTACCTCACCGCCGTCTCGTCCTCGATTGGGTATCAATAAGGGCGTGCATCACAACATTCGAAAACGTCAGCGAACTAGTGCATCGATTAATTTAGATGACATATTGGGCTCGTTGCGAAATGAGAAATTGCGCCAGCTGATTACCACGAAGAGGGAGGAACGAGCCAAGATAGAGGAGGTCCACGACATACTGCGCAAAGCCGAAGATCCCATTAAAATGGCTAAACCCCTAAGTGTAATCGCTCTTGACGACGCCAATAATAATAATAACAATAATAATCATAAGGAAACTGAAACACAGTTTTTATCTGCCCTGGATTTTTCGGACCTTAGCGACGAAGAGACACAGCCGGTTGCAATGGAACTTGAACCAGTTATACCAATTATACGTCATTCTAATCCCACAGACACATCGCCTAACTCCGACCCTCCCAACAATCGGAAGTTCTTTAAATCCGGCAGACGCAGCAGCACGTGTATGGAGGTACGAATCACTGATAACATTCGCGCTAGTGTCAGCCAGGGCAAGATATCGTTAATGGAGGCCCCCATGAAAACACATCGACAAGTGCGCGTTAAGTCCACTACAATATTTTCAGCAGAGCAGGCAACCGTGGATGCAATACTACGAAATCTCGACGAGACCGTAGTGGATGAAATTATTGAACCAGAATCAAAACAGAAAGAAGTATCTCAATCTCTGACAGGTCCTGAAATAGAGAAGCAGGTGGTGGTGCCAGATCCATACGAAAAGTACCGTCAGCAATTGCCGTACAAAACAGATGATCCCGCTGTCATTGAACAGCAAACGCTCTTGCTGGAGTTCTTAATCACTAATAACATATGTACAGATGAGAATTTTGAAATATTTATAGCTGATCCAGATAATCACAAGGAAGAAGCCACGCACATTGTCGATAATTTATACACGGTAGTCTATGCGGATCAGTTAGATCTTGTAGAACCTGAACAACAGAACTACATCAAAACTGAAATTGAACATGTACCTGGAAAGGACTACAGTCCAGCGGTGGATATAGCGGATAGCAACAAAACAGAGACGATTTCATTGCCCGTTGAGCCACAAGGTAAATTGTTTCCTATTTTTACACAACGCCTCCAACCAATGCCACAAAAGTCAACACGTCATAAGGCAAATCCCTCAATGAGGTTAATGGCTGGTGCGAGTGGTTCCAATCAGTATCAAATCGATGCTGGTCAAAAGGCTTTTGGAGCCAGGCAGTGCCAACAATGTGGACTAGTCTATACCGTCCATGAGCCGGAGGAGGAACAGTTGCATAGGGAATATCATGATTCTGTCCATGTGCTACGGTTTAAGGGCTGGATAGATGAAGATATAGTAGCCGTTTATCCGGAGTGGTCGCCTGACGGACGGATTATACGTTTGAATGAACGTGCACCACACGCCCGTCTACAGCGGCTTGCAGAACTTATCAAGGTAATAGACAAAGAACTGGGCTACTCTTCGTATATCGTCCCAAAGACATTTGTCGCCTTCTTTGCTGTGCGTAAACAGCAAATCGTGGGACTGTGCCTTGTTCACCCGCTGACGCAGGCGCATCGTTTCATTCAAGTAGACGGCACCGACTATTTTAGCGAGGAGACTTTTGAGGCTAGGTGAGTGTCAAGTGTTAGGCCTTAGATCTTAACCGCATGTTACTAGTAACGTTCTCCATATTTTATCTAGGTGCGGTGTCTCCCGTATTTGGGTTTCGTCATTGCAACGTCGTAAAGGAATTGCTACAAAATTGCTGCGCGCAGTGCAATATCATACCGTTTTGGGCGTTGAAATACCTCGTGATCGAATTGCATTTAGCACCCCGACAGATGATGGACGCGCTTTGATTCGACAATTTACACAGAATGACAATTTCCTGACGTATGACCAGTGAAGTTAGAAACGCAATTCGTTTGGCTATTGAATAGCTAGTAATTTGACGCTGTTGAATATCGTTTACTGTATATCCCTGTTTTAGTTGTTAAGAACGAAAAATTATACTTTGAAATGAAATTATGTTATTATATATATTATGTATTTAAGCAATATTTTGCTGCATAATAGTGTTTCACTTCAGTATTTACTTTTTTTCGAAGCATACTTCTAGATGCCTTCTAAAATGCATACTCCAAATATGAGTCGATAGTAATATATCGATATTTTCAATATTGATCACTAGCAGCATTGCAACACACGCATCGATATCTTAGTGTGCGAGTTTAGCTTGTGAGCCAGGCTTTGGGCGTTGTTTTTATTATAGATCAAAAAGTATAAAAGTTATTAATTAAAAACGTATATTGACTGTTCAGAAATTGAATTAAAACGTGCTGAGTTTCAACTGCAGTTATTGGAAATTGAGAGCAAATGGTAAGTGGTCGAAATAAAATAAATGTTGTGTCTAGCAAAGCAACGCGGCAATAAGTGCCACGCCCAACGTAACTGAATTGAAGTAAAATCAACAGCAGCATTTGGGGTTGAATGCAGTTTGTGGTCAACGTTTCTTATTGAGTACATGTATATTCCAGACAATACGGCGTTGCACTTGCAGTCAGCAAGAAAAGCGTGTAGCTAATAGAGAATTAGGCCAGTGACTTCATCAGTCAACGGCTCTCCAATTACACTTATAAGTCAATAAAGGCAGAGCTTGTGGGACTATGTCCACAATCGAAGAGGAGCGTAAAGCGTATATTAATAATCCATATTTCACTGGACCCATATACGGCAGCTTCAAGCCGTTTTATGTGACAATTGCCATTTGCACAGTTGTGCTCGGCTCAATAATTATATTGAACATCATCTTGGGCTGCTGCTCCAAGCACCGTAAGTATTGGCAAGACCGACATACGGGCAATCGCTGGCTAGTTTCCATTTGGTCTTCAACGCCGCATAAGCAACCCCCACTTGACTTTACTGAGCTACAGGAAGCCAGCTATTTCGATCGATTCCACGTGAGTGAACAATTCAACTTTTACAGCTTTCCCAATATGAAATATTTATGCATTGCAGCCAACCACTCACCAGCAAGTGTTTCCCAGTGACGTTGTCGTTTCCGTTGACGATTTAGAGCCTGTACATCAGTCGCATCATCAGCAGCGACCACCCCGTCCAGAGGGTCGTACATTGCATCAGCAACGCCAGCGCGAAGAATACGTTGAGTTGCAGAAGCGTGAAAGTGACATTTAAGCCATGGCTCTATATATTCTATATCCCGCCGTAGCTGCCTTAGCTCTCTTCGTTATAGGCGTTATCATTGTCATGCTACGCTATGGGCCGCGTCTATGCGGGCTGCGCCATCATGCTCTACCCGACAATCATGACATGCGGGAAAAGACCTACGAGCATGAGATCAGTTATGCCTGATCCGCCATTTTCATATGTTTTTATACACAACCACTTCAACTAACCGTATTCATAAGTTTCTGTATTGTCCATAACTAACTTTTCACTACAAAATGTAAATGTGTTTGCTGGAATTGCACAATTTTTATTACACATATGCAGTACAAAATGCCTTCTACATTTAGTTAGCATTCGTCAGCAAGCTTTTAATTCATTCCATTACGAAAACATACAAATAATGTGCCTTCAATATCTCAATGAGAAATGTTTGCCGTCCAAGTGTCTTCTAGAATTTTAAGAGTGCTCAGTTTAAAATACATATACATATATACCCTTTTGGTACGTACAGAAAAAAGTTTAAAACCCTTTTATATTGAATTGAAACAGCTCTAATGCACTTATAAGGAATATAATTTATAAACAAACTCTATATTTGTATTAAAAACAATTATACCACATTTGACTAATAAAAATTGCATTTTAATAGAAACAGAAGTTCTAAGTCGTTCGCATAGTTTACAAAATTTGGTGAAATATGCTTTGGATTGCCATATATTTATGTTATGAACTTAAGCGACTGCAAAGATCTGAAATTCAAAATCAACTTTATTAAAAAACAAATAAAGTTAAAAAACTATTTTAACTTAACTTTTTATATGAAATATATATTAAATTAGAATTACATATGACAACATGTATGACTAAAAATTGGATAACAGACGCATTTTATATTCAGCGATGCAAATGGAAGAAAGCACTTCGTATTTTTTTTCAATTGTTAGTAGATTGGATGTTCCTGGGCCAGCGCAAAAGTCATACGCAGTCATCGACGTAAATTTAATAGTTTTTAATAGATTACTAATGTATTCTACTTTTTTCTTATTCTCTTTTTCTTCACTTTGTTCAATTGTCATCTGCTCTGTATTCGCATCTGAACTGTTTTCAGTGTCGTTTTCATTTTCATCTTTCTTGAATGATTCATTCCCTATTTCTCGATCTGATGCTTCGGCATTCTTATTATTATTAATATTTGCTTTTGGTAATTCTAATAATGGCTTAACTCTTTTGGTGAGCGGCGAGTAATCTCCGCATTCTTCTTCGTGATCACTGTCAGCAGTTGAATTCTGTTGTGAAGATTTTGCCGAGCTTTCCACTAGACCATGTATTTTACAATAACGATCGATCACACTGAAACGTACTTTATCCCCAACAAGATCATTTAGCTCCTCGATAAATTTTAAAAATACCTCCGAGCTTAGATCGAAAACTGCAGCCGCATTGATATAGGCATCCGGGTTAAAACGAAATTTCTAAAAAAAAAAATAAAAAATAAAATAAAAATAACTTCAAATTTGTAATACTCACCGATGTAATATTGCTGATTAGCTCTTCGTCTTCGAGCTGGTGGCTATACTCGAAAAGATCAATCGTCACATCCGCTTCTAAACCGCTGGATAGCCTACGTTTAATCACATTCAAGCAATTGGTGGTAAAAAAGTTTACCATGAACTTTTTGCTTAGATATATCAATGTTTGCAGTGTCTGTAGATCATATGTGTCCAGTCGACGATTATCGTGCCAGTACAAATATTCCATAAACTTCTTAAAGTCATTTCCCGAAACATCGTCTAGGACAATATTGTCGGGTATTTTTGCCTCTTCGAAGTCGCCCTCAAACATGCGCTCGAAAACAGGAGAAACACTAAGGGGTACTTAAATATTGTAAAAGAATACAGTATATATTTTACGCACCTCATAAGAATAAATTTGTGACATTTTAAGATAACTTTTTTGCCATCGTTATCATAGACAACAAAACTGCAATCCGACAAGTGGCCGGTCCTCAACAAATATTCCATGCGTTCTCTCGGTCTGAAAAAAATCAAATATAGTTAAAAACTATTATCTGCAAGATATTCCTTAGAAGAGAAGAATTATTTATGTATAATTTAATCAATTATCGGTACAAAGGAAACTCTTATATTAGTCAACAAGGACATATACATACATTTATATCGAATTGTTTTTTTTTTTTATATTTTTAAGTGTAAAAATTGCTTGATAATTTCTTACCGGAGATCTTGCCAGTTTGATCCCGTATTCTGCATTTTGATAAACAATTTAAAAAATAAAATAAAATAAAAGAGCGGTTTGCGCACGAATAAAAATTGCGGCGTCGATGCAAAATATATGCGGTGCTGTAAAACGTCTAAAGAACTGCGAATTTTTTTGTAGAATAGGGTCACTCTGATGAATCAGCTGTTTACTGTTTTCTGTTGCCGTTGTTGAATTCAATATTAAATTAAGCACCCACCTGCACATATAAAAATGATTTTACTTATTTACATTTGGATCGGAATCGGCCTACTACCATTAAGTCAATCAGCAATAAGTGAGTGTCCCACATACAATGTACCATTGATGCGCGCCGAATTGGAGGCAGCTAGTGAAGTCTCTTTGATGTTTTACTACGTGTCTTGGTCGAGCGATGCCAGACAGGCCCGTTTGGTCTACGATGGCGTGGCGCATTATTACAAAGATTATGCCTCATTTGGCGCAGTAGATTGCTGGCATCTACAATGCAACTGCAGCCGCACACATCGACAGCTCCCCGGCATGGCAATTAACGGCGGCTATCCAGACAAGTGGCCCACGTTGGTGGTGAACTATGGGCGGAAATTGAAGCTGCAGTATCAAGGCGCATGGCATTTCGAAGATTTGACAAGATTCATGAATAATCTGATACAGCCTATTGACCGCATACATACCACCTCTGAGTTGGGCGCTCTATGGAGGATCTCGGATGCTGTTGTGCTAGCTCTGCTGGAATCAGCAGATAGTCAGGCATATAGGCGCTTCTTGGCAACAGCAATACATTGGCTGGAGTTCGACCCGGAGCGTAACGTACGGTTCGCGGTTACGTTTGGCAAACGAGCTAAGGAAATTCTCAAATTGGAACAGATAATACTGCCACAACTAATGCTCATAGATAGCCGGCATATATTGCACAGCTATAATAAATCGAATATTTGGCGCCCAATGGAGATCTTGCATTGGATACGACCCAAGGTTAATCCACTCCAGGCAGCTGGCTATGGAACACCCGCAAAGATTGCGATTAAAGCGCGTCACATGCCCGTGCTGGCGATGAGCATACGAATGCACAAAGAGCATACTGCAATGCCCTTAGCCATGGGCGAAGAGACACTTCGTGGAGAAAATTTTGACTGCGAAAAATACTCGCACGATGTTCTCGACTACCAAGAGGCGCGTTACAGGTCACTGATGCAGATGCCTATGCATCTGTATGAAGGCGCAAAGACTTCGGAGCAGTCAGCTAATAATTGTTATCGAGCATTTCAGCTTTCAAAAGCCACACTGGCGAACTACTACTCCATCAATGAGTTTCTCAATTATCTATGGTCACATCACTCCAACGAAAACGGGTTGGAGTCGCAAACACGTCAGCTCATGGCGCTGCACAGACGCAATCGCTGCTTAGCGTACACCCATTCACGGCAGGGCACGCCAGCCTTAAAGATTGGCATAGCCAAGATGGTTGCTAAATATAGCCAGCTGCTGTGGCAGCATTCACCCGCAGAGTTATCGCAGAATCGTTCTCTGGCCGTTGTGCTCTTTGATGGCGCCAAATATCGTGATTTTCTGCAACAGCTTGGCGTCGATCAAGTCCAACTGAATGGGAATCACCGAAGGGACAGTTCAGGAGTACAGGTTTTTATAGTTGATGCAGCCGCAGAATCAGTGCATGCCATGCCACAGCATCAGACGTTCTCCTACCAGGCACTGACTGAATTCATTAAACAGTTCTATGCCCGACAGCTACCGCGTGTACAAAGGAACTATATACTAAACTCTGCCCCATCTCGGGATGCATCATATATACACAATTACAACCGCCACTTATTGCTCCAGGCATTGCAACGCGCTAATGTAACAAATGTAGTACTCATCCACCGTCCGGATTGTGAACTCTCCGCCATCATGTCGCAAGAAGTGATGCAAGTAGCAGCTATGTTACGAAGTCCAGATGTGAATTTTATACGCTTTAATAGCCAGGCCAACGATTTGCCTTGGGAGCTAACTATGTCAGTGACGCCGGCGCTGCTCGTGTTTCCCCAATCGCGTCCCACCGAGTCTACAATATTTCCCATTGATATGCGAGTAGACACGGCTAACGTTATGTCTTTCATATTGGCTCAATTGGAACCAGAGCAGCAGTTGCGTTTAGTCTTAGCCAGCTGTCGAAGGCGTTTGCGACATGCGCGAAGTTGTTTGGACTTCGCCGGGAAGCTGGTGCTTCAGCATGTCAGTCAATATTTGAGATACTGGGAGATATTTGTAAAGGAGCGTGATATTATCTTGTCACATCTCAAGCAATTTAATGAGATGCATATAGCCATCGAAAGTAGCATAAAGCTATAGTATATGAAATTAAAGCTACTAATTAACTGGGAATATAATGAATATAATGTAAGTAATTATTGGGTAAGTTTAATACAGGATATTTAAATTCCATACGTTGATAGATAATAGTCTAGTTTAAGGAATTAGTAAGACAACATATAAGCGTTGACTGATTAATAGGTATTTGTTGATTATATAACGTTACAAAACTAATAAATAAATGTAATATAAAATGTACAAACACGTACTTTTTAAAACGAAATAAAACCTTATACATATTTAAATCTGATATGTGTGTGACCAGCCAGGTCAGAAAGAAATATATTATAGCACTGACTGTTTGGTCAGTGATTATAGCTATTACTATCGATATATTTCGATTAAACTTTTATCAATAAATTGTTCGAACCCTGCAACACAGTCACTTAAAATGTCACGATATTCAGATAAAGTTAATATTATAAACCAAAGTACATATCAAATTTTAAAAGAGGATAATGGGACCTTCAGACGAAAGTTATTACATAGTTCCAAGTATAAAAACAAGCACAATGTGGAACAAATGTCTCTGTTTGATTATCTTACCGTGCCTCGACAAAAGCAGAAACTACAAAGACGGCCCCATCTGATCATAGCCAGAAAGTCGGTGTCAGTTCAAACCAAACGAAAGGGCAAGACGCGTTTGCATCCTAAACGTCGAATAGCACGTCTAAAACGCATCATTCGAAATTATCGTAGCTCTAAGCAGCATATTGTTAATAACGACTCAAAATATGTGGAACAGGAACAAAAGACTTCAGAATGTGTTTCTTTAGGCGTTGATGATTCTATTCAACAAGAAGTCCCTAAATTAGCTTTCTGTGCCACGGCAATTGAAAATAAAGTAATTCAGGAGAGTCCATCAGCACACCTTACATTGAAGAACGTCGAACCAATTGCTTTACAAGTTATAGAAGACTTAAAATGTCTTTCTCTAGATGAGGGTACGTCAAAAAAAGTTGCCCTACCTACCCCAACACATAAAATACATTCCCGGCGTTTTAGAAGGTGCGTAAAGAGTAAAGTAATCTAGCACCATAAATTAATCATAAATTTCATTTATAGCTACTGCGATAACTGCACGACATCCCGCCTGAAAGAGTTGACAATTCAACTTCTAAATGACTTGGATCGTTTTCAGAAACGCGCCTACGCTCATAATGAAATTAAAGCACGAGCGCATCCCCGCTTGGTAGTGGGTTTTCGAGAGTCATTGTCGAGGCTGCGCATTTACAAAGTGAAGCTGCTTATCCTGGCACCCGACTGTGAGGTCTGTCCTATCCCTGGTAACTAAGATATTTACATATAAAAAGCTTGTATCTATTATTACTTGTATAACATGTTTAGGCGGCCTAGACGATACAATAGACGAGCTAAAGTCTGTTTGTCAGCAGCAAAATGTGCCTTACTGCTTCTCGCTTATGCGTAGGGAGTTAGCCTATGCCCTGCACAAGCGAGCACAAATATCGTGTGTCGCCATTCTGAACTACGATGGAGCCAATGAAACGTTTAAGCAACTGCTGCAAGAGTTGGCTGTGGCAAGCGATCAGTACAAATGCTTAACTGCAACGTGATCTTTATTTAATCAAGCAGAGAAAGTGCCAAAAAGGTGCCTACACAAATATGTCAATAAACATAAATTGATGTTCGTGAAGTTCCCTAATTCAAAGGTGTCATCATGGTAGTAGTGACCAGGTCGAATAGTGAAGAATTTTCATTACCAAACTCTGTGGCAGCTCCTACTAATCCTGCGGTGTCGTTGAAGCTATTAAATGAGTTGATTGCATCCTTGGCCTGCTGTGCCGCCAAGTTGAATTGTATGAGAATAATAAGGTAACTAGTGATGCCGCCGCTGACACCATACAAAGTTTCCATATCCAGCGTGAAGAAACCGCAAGCCGAAAAGTCCACGGAATGATTGAGCAACTTCAGCGACAAGTGATTCACAATTTCGTAGAGCAGGTTATCATCAGCCACGACTCCGCATTTATGCAAACTGATCCCAGTGCGCTTGGAGGCCAACGAGGTTTTCCAGCTCAAGTAAATCAAATAAATGCATTTTCCCGATGTATAGATTAGCACGACGACCGTAATAAAGGGATTCTTTGCAGAGCGAAACAACGAGGGTATCGACTGTGCTCGCGTGGCACAGTACAGAAAATACAGCTGAGCCGTAAATATCAAGAAGCCGTAGGCCATTAGCGAAAGAATTGGATAGCTCCATAAACCATTCATTGCCTTGCCTATCTCACAGATCTCGTCATGAACTTGACATAAATTGTTCAGCTTTTCCTCGACTTTGGTTGCATTGCTTAACTCGCTATCGTGAGCCATGTTTATCATTGGAGTTGCATTCGACTGTTGGAGCTTGCGGGGCGATTGAATTGATTCCCCAAAGGAGTTCAGCGAGTGGGCAACTAAGTTCATTAAATATAACAAATCACATGACTGTGAGCAGAAAGTCAAAAATATCAAATACTTACTTGGCGAAACCTTGTTCTTGCCTTTGCTACCTGAACCTACATCGACACCGCCCAGCTCCTTGTATAAGTATTCCAGATGACTGTCGTATTGTGGCGGCTGCGATGAAGATTCTTCTGCTGCGTGGCCCTCAATAGAATTATTGCGATCGTCTCCATTTAACCAGGTTAGGAACTTTTCGTGCTCTGCTACTAGATCTTCCAACGTAGCATTGATGGCCTCAAAACGTTCCTTAAGGGCATACAGCGACACGGCAAACCAAATTTTGTCGAGAGTATTGATGAATGTCGGAATTGCCGAGACAATCCACAATATTGATAACCACTGCGTATAATCAACGAGTTTAACATATGTGCTCAGCAGAATGAAGAGCTCGAAAACAAACGTCATTAGAAGCATTATACGAATTCGCTTTGCTATAGTGCTGTTGTCCACCAGGCACTGCTCACGGTACAGACGTTCATCAACTACGCGTATGCGTTCGTAGAGGTCTCCCAGTCGTCCTTGGTTAAAGAGCGCTGTCACCTGATCCGTGACCATCATGATAAGCCCAATATAGGTCAAAAACAGACCAATAACGAATGTCAAGGTGCCTGAATGCTTTCGTTATTTTATTGAAGTAAATACTTGTCTTATCCTACTCACTTTGAGTTGCTTTAAGCGAGCGATCCTCTTCTCCAAACGAATAAATCAGCAGATTGTAAAGCACTATATAAAGCATCAACATGCCCAGCATATATATCATGCCATTGCGCGACTTTTCCAATACATTCTTAAATCGAAACTTGGCCAAATCCTGTGGCAATACGCCCACTAATTTGGATAAGAAAAATAGTTGCTGGAATTGCAGCAACAACGGCTGCACTATTGGCGTCGGCTGGGACATGCTGCGCGCTTGTCAGAACAAACTCAAATGGTAAATGATAATCGACCGAGAAACATTTCTAGCTGAATACCACTTTACCTAATTAAATTGATTTGTTGGTCGAATGAATTGTTCAGCTAATCGATACAATCAACGAATGTAATCTCAATAGTCCTTTCGCTTAATGGCAACGGGTTTACATGAGGGAAAATGTACTTTTATTCAATCATCTTCCACTGTATATATATATAATACTATAAATAATTAATTATCAACCCAAAATAGATAATATATATGTTATAAATTTAATACAACATGCAGCTATAAACCTGGGACTTTTCATTAAGAATTATTCAATAGCATATGGCCATACGAATTACATTTATAGTCTTTTGAATGAATTGAGTTTTATTAGATGGTATTTAGGTCGGGATTTGCATGGTTTTCGTGTACCAAATATTAAATTTTGTGTACATTTCTTGTAGAAAGCCAAAGATTAACACGGGCCCACCTTTTATTTGAAATTTAAAATTGTGTCAAAGGTAATTCATTTGAAATTTGTCAGTAGATCATCTTTCTTATTGCTTCTTCTTGCGACGATCATTCTGCTTTTGTTCCTCCTGGAATTTAAATGAAATATTACAATATGTTAATCACTGTTTCCAAGGTTATAAATATAGTTTCACAAATGACGAACTTTATGTGAGGATATCGATTTTAAATTAGTTATTCGTAAACCTGGAAATAAATATACTTCCATCAAAAAAATTAAATGCGAAAGGCCAGTAGGAAAAGAACACCTAAAGACTTTTGTGAAAGTATACTTATTGCCTTGGACATACGAAATATAGGTATAAGCTTAAATCGTTAATACCGTTTCGATTGAATATAAAAAATATTGCTTTGCACTATTAAAGATATTGATTGATAAAAATAGTCAGATGAAAGGTATTCATTATTGGGTTTGTCGCTAAATTGCTCTAATGACTATCAAACCATAAAGCTCTTGAGCTGTAAGATAGGGCATAACATTGAGCACAAGTCAGACATACTATTGCTACCTTAACAGATGACAATTCAAATTAGGCATTTGTTAACAAACCTTTTGCGTTAAGATAATCAACAAACGGCGGAACATGCTCAACACGTCGAAGAAAAGATCTAATGCATGTTGTACTACATCGCGGTTGCCCATGCGGCACTTATCCACAATATTTTGGGTATCGTACACTATGAAGGCAGCCATAACGAAGACGCCAACGTATAATTGAGTCTAAAACGAAGATAATATATTAGTTGAATCAATCGGATTGCATTTTGATAATACTTACAATTTGGACAAAGTATGATTTAAAGATCATGTTGAAGAGACTGAGCAGAGCCATGCAGTTTATAACGCTTACTAACATGCCGCCTAGATACAAATACTTGCCCTGTTCGGCAAGCAGAGCGGCTAGCGATAAGGAACCAAAAGTTACAAATGTCCCAGTTAGTGCAGTTAGGATAATCGCCGGATTAATGCTGCAAATGTAGTCCAACAATGGACCCAATGTTTGTCCCGAACAGAATCCAAAAGCATAAAGCATTCCCAAGCGTGTGTAATAGTTTTTGCCATCGTCTTTATAAAAGTGCAGACCAAGAACCAGCACCAATGAAGCAATGGCTGCTAACATGCCCATATCGAAAGTTCCTCGCATTTGGACCAGGGCGCCGACTGCGGAAGCAGCGGTGGTGCTAGCCAGCACCATATACACCTTGCACAGGTGCTGACGGATGAATGGCTCACTAAAATCAGAAAATCAGGAGGCATTAGTTCAACTGTGCGTGTGCATTGCCTTCAAGGACTATTGATTAGACGGGACCAACTGTTGATGTGGATTTAAAACAAAACAACACGTCAGCCTCAAAGTGACGCAAGGTCTTCGCTTTTCCCCCTCGAAAAGTGTTTGCACTTGGACTCAAATTACGTATCGTACGAAGACTTTTGTACTAACTTAAGGTATACATATTTGCAAACTCACTAGCGCTCGCCGATGCCATGCATAAATCGTTGGAAACGGTCATTTAGATATTGTGCTGTATCCGCCATACTGTATCCTTATTCTCTGCTTCAAAACTTGGTTTGTTTCTTTTTTTATATTAATCGAACGGAGAAGTGTGAACGGAATGTGAACTAAAACAGTAAAGCAGTGTGTACTGAATCGAATGATTTTACGCTGTATACTACGTCGATCTTTTCGTATTTGTATTTCACTATAATTTATCTCTATTGCAATTTAGTGTTGAGCAATAACGCATTTGAGGAAAGTTCCAGATGATAGGGTAGCCGTTTTGAATGGAAAGGAACATATGGGCACACTATAATAGCTTTGACATAATAATCGGCGCGCGATAACTTTTTGAAATACTGAACTTGAATAAATTTTCGACACCTTCATTGAAGGAATCTTTATTGTTTCACCATTAATTAACGACAAATCTGAACGAAAATGTGCTTTAAGATAAATATTTTATGTACGCTATCATATGATTATCAATAATTATGAAACCATTGTAATAAACTATAAATTTACATTTATTTCGGGTCATTAGCACCAGTCTTTGCTCTAAATAGAAGATTGTAATTTATTGTGCGTATGGTTTTAAACAATAATGTAAAAATTAAAAATAATGACGATTTGTCTTAGATATGGGTGACATAAATATGATTTTGTAATCTTGATATTATCTGATTTGATTAAACAATACACGCACTTACAAACTATTTTTCATATACATATATATATATATATATATATGTATATATAACGTTACCTGTATGCATTGTTCATAATTTACAGTATATATGTATATTCATTTTCAATCAAAATCACAGTTTTAAGTTTGTACAAGGCAAATTTTGTTTGCTTAGAAGCATTAAACGCCCGTATAGGTCGTAATACTTCGTAAAAGGTCAGACCTAAGAAAGTTACAGGTACTAAATTTCGAAAACTTTAATTTACAGAAATATCATATGGATTAGTGTAGAAAGATTTAAGTTAAATTTCATTTACAAATGTTTATGTATGTAGTACAAATAAAAATAAAGTTTATAGTTTATAAAAAAATGAAAAGGTCAGTGTTACATAGCAACTACATAAAAGCTTGATCGCATTTAAAAACGCTACAGTAAATGCTGTTAAGACCTCAATTGGTTTATAATTAGTCTAATTTATCATCACAGACGCACAACAGCTCATTCATACCACTTATTTACATTATATTGATTAATATTGTCATTCTAGCTATAATGGTATATAAATATATATACTACTTATCCAATGGATGAGATCAGTCAACAACTATAGTTATGGATCAGTCACACAGAGGCGAACAATAAGCTCGCTTAAATTTATATAAATAAAGCCAATTTTAAATAAATTCTTGAGGCAAGATATACAAATAAAAAAAAAATGTTTTAATACAATTGAGCTTATTACGATTCTTGGCCATATTTTTTTTTAGCAATCTCATTGCAATTAGCAAAAAGATTCAAGTGTTAATATAACAATATTATTAATAATAAATGCGTTGTAGTTGTACAATTTAAATATATAAATATGTGTATATCGATTCGTAAACTATATTTTTGTATATATAGGGTACAAGAAGACACACAACGCAAGACAGTTTGAGTATTTTTCGAACATTTTTTAGTTTTCATATATATATATGTTTTATTAAATAAACCGAAATATTAAAGTACAATAATATTGAAATTCTGCGGCGAAGATGACGTCGATGATGTTGAGTGTAGTTAATTTCGTCTGTAGCTGCTGTCCATCCGTCCCGTCCCTTCATCCGCGCTGACGACCTCGATTGGGATGTGTGCAGATGCAATGCAGTATTAATGCCGTTAATATGGCGATTTGTGTGGGCTTGGCAGTCCGTCGTTCAATAGTGTATCGTTTTTAATTTTTGTAGAGGCTTGTCAACATTTCGGCTTACTTTAGTACGTCTAGGAGCAACTATGTTATACCATATTTATATCCTACGTATTGGTAATGTTAGATACAAATCAAAATTTGTTAATCTTGTGGCTGGCCTTCTTCAGGTTGCTGCATCATTATTATGTTGTGTTAATAAGAGTGTCTAGGAGGTGTAAGATGTATTTGGGTGTGTATTGGTAGTTATTAATTTAGCTCTCGCTTGCGTAGCAGTCAATGCCTGGAACGATGCTCCTCACGCCTGTCCCGATCACGTTCGCGCTCACGCTCACGGTCCCGATCCCGATCACGACGTTCACGATCCGAAGAGCGATAGCGTTCTCTTTCCTCGTAATAGCGTTTAGATGACGGCGCTTCAGCGGCTTCTGCAACAACGGGCTCTGGAGACTTACGTGGTCGTGCAGATCGGCTGCTGCTATAGCACAAAGGGAAAATTTTAAGGTCAAGAGTCTTTAATTTATAAGATCACAACTACCTGTCGTCTCTGTAATGGTCCTGAGCTTGACGCTCGCGTTCACGACTGCGCGAACGCTCTCGATAGCTGTTGGCGAATGCACAAATTTTGTGAATTAATGACAAATACAAACTACCACATTCAAACTTACCCTCCATCACGCTCACGCTCGCGATCACGATCACGCTCTCGTTCACGAGAACGTTCACGATAGCGCGAAGTTGAACGCTCACGACGCTGACGACTGCGATGAGAACGATCGCGAGAACGCGAACGTTCGCGTCGATTGTAACTCTTGGCCTCAATGCCGTGCAGCGTGTCCTGCAGTGAGCTGATCAAAATCTTGCAGCGCTCATCGTGCGCCACCTTCGATTGCTTAATGAGGGAAATGGCCGTAACCAATGTTTCGATGGCGCTTGAATATTCGCCAGCAGCAGCATCAGAAACAGCTCTGTAGTAATATAAATTATTGGGTTATTAAAGTAATATGCTTAATTAGTTTTGGGCTTACCTGGCAATCGCCGAGCTGCTCACCGTGCGGTTTCTGCTCATTACTTCTTCGAATTCAACTTCCGTTAATTGCGGCCCCATTTGTGGATCGGGGAAAGCGCCTGGCGGTTTGCCTTGCGGAGGTCCTGGCCATGGATTGCGCGGTCCTCCCTGTTGTGCAAAATGAGGTGGTGGTCCATGCTGAGGAGGCATGTTCATGCCTGGCTGTGGTCCTGGTTGACCATGCGGAGGACCACCCATACCTGGATGCGGTGGTGGACCACCCGGTTGATTAAAGAATGCTGGATTGACATGCGGAGCGGGAGCGCCATGTGGTCCACCCGAACCAGGCGGTGGACCAGGACCCATTTGCGGACGAGGCGGACCCTGCATATGAGGTGGACCTTGTGGCGGCCCTTGCGGCGGAAAGCCGCCATGCATAGGCGGACGACGCCAATCAGGACCCGGCCCAGGACCACGCACTGGCATTCCCATTGGTCCCTGGAACTGCAAAAAGGAAGCATAAAATAAATAATTAGTAACAGCGCTTAGAATGAAGTCGAAGGCCGTATAAATTAAATTAGGCCAGTTACAGTTGTGTGGAAGTAGCCTCGTCGTGGATGTGCATGAGATTTGTGTCTGTGGATGGGTTGGATGTATCGTGACTATTGCAGTTACAAACATGTGCAGTTATTTAAATGTTCTGAATACAATTGATGAGACATTCTAATGTCATTCACTATGTTAACTTAACTCGGGTTAGTTTGGTTTCGTTTTTCTACTATATTATAATTTGGTATTTTTTAAATAATAATATAATATATAGGATAACTTTGGTATTGATTTTGCATTTTTTTTGTTAGGAATTTTTTACCATTGGTGGTCGTTGGAGTGGTCCATTTGGTGGACCCGGTCGGGGTCCACCGGGACGTTGACCTGGCCATTGACCTTGCGCTGGCGGATACCTGGGAGGTGGCTGTTGATTGCCCATTGGGCCGCCTTGTGGATGCATTGGCGGCTAATAAGTTACGTATTTTTTATTATTGTAGATGTAGTTGTTGTTGTGGTGGGTAGAAGTGTGCGAAAGCGTTGTCATAAAACACATGGAATGGAATATAAATATAAAGCGTAATACATAAACATTTTTATATAGTTATATTTAAAATAGATAGTACATAGATATTAAGTACATATATATCGCAAAACAAATGCAGCACATTTACAGTAACAAATATTGCCTTAAGATAGCTACCATTAGATGTACTCAAACAAATTTGAAGTCTAAACAATTTGCAATTAAGTTTTGCACTAAATTACATTAAAAAGGAAAAATATCATAGGCTTATGCATAAAGGATTCATAGATACAAAAATGTCTTAACTCAAGAATTACTATAAAATTGCTCTGAAATTTTTCTTTATTAAACCAAAACATGTATCGTACTTAAAATCATAAGAATGAACAATAATAACCTTACAGTCGTATTTTTGCATGTCTAGTTACTCTTAAGTTATCAAATATAAAAAAAAATCAAAATGTTTTTTTCTGGGTGATAAAAGTATTCAGTATGCTTCACTTGGGATTCATCAAACATGGAGATTTATTCATATTTTAGGATTGTCATTTTTGTATACATATTCTTTTTAAATACAGTTCTATAAATATCTAATTTAGAGGTCCAGCTAGGGACTATCAGTTACATTACTTGCTCATACAAGAACAAAGAGATCATGTCATGATATAATGATGTATTTTCAATTCCACTTATCTATGTTAAGTTAAATATTACCAATCTTTAATCAGCTAAATATACGACCAATAATTCGACTTTGAAGATATCAAATTTTGCATTCAGAACAATTTCAATGAGTAATAGTTAAAAATAAATGTAAATGGCGTTGTTAATACGGGCTGACGAGCCAAACAATCCCAAACAAACTCAAGAACTCTTTTGTTATGGTCACTTGCTAACGGGCAATTGAAAGAGCTACGACTTACGGGTAAAAGAAAGCAAAATGAAAAGAACAACTAAAAAAGTGCAATAGCTCACCTGCATTCGAGGAGGTCCAGAATTGGGTCCAACCTGCGGCACTTGCGACATATGTGGTCGGTATTGACCTGGAGGCAAGTTGGGATTCATGCGTGGCGCATGTCCTGGAGGTACACCTTGGGGCACTCCCGGATGCGGAGGCATCGGTCCGCCCATATTGGGCGGTGCGGGACCACGTGGTGGTCCATTTTGCTGCGGCGGCGGTACTGGACGTGTCTTTTGCAAGCTCTCGAACTGCGTAAGCGCTTGCTTGCTTGGATAGGTGACTACCACGGTTTGGCCATGCATCTCCTTTTTGGGCAATTGATCGAGTACAGTGCGTAAACTAGGTTCCGAGCCCAGCGATATTACGCTAAATCCTTTCGATTGACCATTTGCACGATTCTCAAAGAATTTCACCTCCTGCAGATCGTTAACGCCAATTTCGCGTAAAGCATTCGAGATATCTTGATCTGTGGTCCACCAGGTTAGGTTACCCACATATAGTTGATAGCGGCGATTCATTGTTGGAGTTTGGTTACCACTGCCCTGATGGTAAACTCCATTGGGACCGACATTAGAGGAGCCATCGATGGATCCAGGTCCGGATGCATTATCTCCAGTTGGGGTGCCACCACCGCCACCGCCGCCTGCAGCTACTGGCTCAGTGGGGCCGCCGATGTCATCGTACAAATCGACGCCGTCGCCACCAAATTCATCCTTTTTGTAAAATTTGAGTATGTTGAATATTTCGATATATATACGTACAAAAATAAATATTTATCGATATTTAGGAGGTATCAACATTGTTATTTAATATACCCTCACTACACATACACGCATACGTTTGCATATAAAAGCGCGCATGCATGTATACATGTCACATATACACATCTGACATACAAAGCGCGGTAGTGCTAACTTACCTGAGCTTGCCCGGCAAAATCTTTGTCCAAATCTTCGGCATACAAGTCTAGCACCACCCCATCGGCCATGGTTGCGTGAGCGTTTACTGGACAACAAAATTGATTTTAGGCGCACGCGACCAACTTATTTAGCGGTGCCGTGCACACTTTTTCCACTTTCACACACACGCGTACACAATCACAAGCCGCTCGTACAGTCGAACAACTAGCCACCGGCGTGCGGCGTACGTATAAATGCAAGTAAAGCCCGTTGTTGACAAATTACTATTTATATAGCCGTTATGAATATGCGATAATCACATATATAATATATTTACATTATAAACAACAGTTCCTTCAACTATTGTTGCGAAAATTTTTCTGCAGCTACAGCTAAAATGGCGGAGATGTTAAGAGTGACCGTACCTTCTATTTGATATAAATGTTGAATGCCATATTTAGCACTTTTAGCATAATACCAAATTCGTGTGATTTTTAGTATTTTTTAATTATGACAATAGTAAATAGGTGATTTTTAAATGTAATTATTTGTTTTCAACTCTGATTTAAAGTTCTACACAATTATTTGAAATTAGTAACTAAATAATTAATTTATGGAACGTAGGCGGCTTTCGGACTGAGATCGCAATATGTTATGCCAGGTCCAATGCATGAAGCGAAACCCATTAGATGAGGAATTGTGTTCTGTTCGTAAACGCCGCTGAACAAATGCGACCAGGGACCTGGAGAAGCAATATAAAGAAATATAAATGTGGTTTTGCTCATTATAGTTTCTAACATTACCATTAGCATAAACTGCAACATCACCCCCTCCATGAGTTTCTTCAGAGTAAGGAGCGCCATGTGGATACCTTGCGTCCTTATCACCTATATTTAGATTGCGGAGATCAACGCGTTTAACTGTATTATTTGAAGTTTGCAATTCGTAGAAGCGATCCATTTCAGGACCGTTGGCATAGGATAATGTGGCGTAAGGTAAATAGTCGAGGTCACTTAATTCTGAGCTTAGGCCAGTTATATCGTTATTTATATCGGGATATCCGTTAATGGTCATAGTATGTCCATGATCAGCGGTGACCACGATCAAAGTCTCCCAAGGTTTGGTCAATTGTCTTGCTTTCTTGACAGCGTTTGAAAATTGTACAGTTTCCTCCATGGCTTTCTTCGCTTTAGTCTCGTGATGTGCATGATCGATGCGACCGCCTTCGACAAAGAGAAAGTAGCCAGCTGGATTAGCTGACAGAACTTTAATTGCAGTTTCAGTCATTTCCTCGAGCGTTGGAGTATCAATGCTATCATCCAATTTATATGCCATATGAGAGGCATTGAATAAGCCTAATAAGTAGTCCGTCTTGTAAGGATTGATGCTCAACAAATTAGTACGATTGAAGACAACTTGTGCATTGCCGTGTTTGCTCTTTTGCCATTCATTTATCAGATTGCGTCCATCTAAACGCTCGCCCACATTGCCGTACACATCTTTCTCTGTATTGGGCAGAAATTTCCTAGTACCTCCGCCCATGACAACTTTTAAGCGTTGGCCCACATCGGTCAACAACTGCTGCGCGATATCTGGACACTTGCTAGGATCGTGTCCTTGATCCTTAACATCAAAATCACTCTCAAAGTCACGATTCGAGGTGTGGGCATAAACTCCAGCTGGACTGGCGTGAGTGACACGAGTTGTAGTTACCAGTCCCGCAGATTTACGTCCACGCATCGCCCATGCCGCAATGGAGGAGAGACGATTATTGGGCGACTTGGCTGCTTCACAGTCATTAAGCTTTACATCAGCTGAAACACCGATTGTCAGATAATTAGCCTTAATTCCCGAAAGGTAGGCGGATGCAGTCGCGGCCGAGTCAGAAACTTGTTTGTCCGCGCAGTATGTCTAAAGGAAATATATGTAGATCAAGCTGTCTATTGCTGATTACTGATTATTCTAAAACTCAGCTTACCTTTGACAATCCGACGTAGTCAAACTTTTCAAACTCCAAACGATTTCGTTCCCCAACAATGCCTTTCTTTTGACCATCATAGATGCGGGCTGCCGTTACAGTAGGCACAGACATGCCATCTCCAAGGAAAAAGATTATGTTCTTGGCCAAATATTGATTCGGTACTGTGGAGGTCTTTTCATAGACCGTACGTTGTGCATCATGAAACCAAAAATCTTTGCTTTTTAGCTCACTTTTAGAGCGTATATTCCAAGATGGATCTGCATAAGAGATATAAATCACGTGGTTAAGTGAAAGTTCTTGATCAATATTTATTTATTTAAAAAAATGATACAAGATTCTGAATTCCTACACATGTGCACATTTTATTTGATTAACACTCCATTAGGCTAATTAAAAAACCTTTGTTTGTTTTGTGCTTGCATTCGGTTAACGATCTTTCACACTCTCGCTGTTTTTTTTATTTTAAATATTTCTGGCACACCGCTAAAAGTCACGCACCTGGCCCATCATACATGTAATGACAAGAGCACAAAGCAACTTGAATGGAGATCATTAACCAGAAAGTATGCATCATCGAATTTTGATGAGCTCTAAATGAAAAACTTTCGACTGATACTTCTACTTCGGTTTCGGCTTCGTTGTCTCGTACTCCGGCGTTGGTCGAGAACCGATTAAGCTGTGTTGAAGGAATTACGTGCTTATTTATATCAGTTTTGGGCATAACAAAATGTATTGTTGGTATACATCTGTACTGGTATATTAAAATTTGAAAACCCGATCTGATATTATAAATAACCGGTTGCTCAGGAAACATAACTGCAGTACGGCTATCAAATATCTGGGGACAACACACTGATTCTTGAATTTGCATTAGACTTATTCAAATTAAGTTAATTGATCTAGCCGCTTTCTAAATGTATAGCTAGATGCAACTGCATCGGTTCCACGCCTAAACATTAGCATTTTTTGGTTAAGCCATAATAATATTGGATCTGACAGTTTCGGTTTTCTAAAATATTCTCAGCATTTTTGATTGTATTAGTGCCTTTGGGTAGACAGTTTTTATGAATACATTAAACGGGTTTCTTACAAATTAAAGAAATTTTTTGTAGTATTTTTTTTTTCACTACGTATGATAGTATTATATTAATCATGTGCTCGCATACATTGATTGCATTCTTTTTATTGGGATTTAAAAAATTGTGAAATTTATCTAATTGTTTTTAGAACTCCAGCGCAGGGAACTTTAATTCCAGCTTTAGACAGCGTGCTTAGTTTGTTTTATTGTGTTGATAATAGTTTAAGTTGATAATGATTAAATATGAATTATTCATACGATAATATTGAAGACTTTGTGAGGGTTAAACCACTGTGTTGTATGGTTAGTGGTTAAACTAATTACGATTTACTTAATTAATAGTTTACAAAGAATATTTCAGAGCCTATTTTTAAATTTTACTTATGTTTTACGTTTGGAATTTATATCTTAGATAATTTAAACGCTATGTAATTACACAATGATAATGGACCCGCCCTGTTATATGAAATTATGATTCATAATACTTTCAACTCCTTTTTGAATTTGATTTGAATGTTTTTATATTTTACAGTTTTCCAGCACTAAAAGTTGAAAATCGAAATATCGATAGTACATTATCATCACTACACATTTCGCATACGGGCACACTCAACAGTTTCATTACGATTGTTTAAAATAATCGATTAAAACCGTGTATTAAATTATATCTCCACCTCTATAAACTTACATATTTCTTGCAAAATTTGTTGGTTTTATTAGAAAAAATCGCTGTGTAAATTAATTAATTTAATAGACATGCAGTTGATTAGGTTTTGATTGCAAAGGTTGCTGGTTTGGTTGACAAGGGCAAGCAAGGTGAGAGATGTGATGACATATCAGCGAAAAGTAAAACAAAGACTACTCAAGTCCCCTTCGATAAGCAAAAACAGAAAACAATACACATACAATCACACACAAGCTCGCATACAGGTGCAGTTGTCTGAAACGCATATAATGATATAAGTAGAAATTAGAGCAGTGAACAATTTATTAAATTGCAAACAATTTGTTGCACATTTCAGAAAAGTAAGTTTTCTGTCGCATTGTAAAGAATATTGGCAAGGTGTCTGCATACGAAAGCATGGACTTACAACATATGGAGAATGGCCTCAGCGGAGGAGGCGGTGTAGCAGGAGGAGGAAGTACTGGAGGAGGAGCAGGAGGTGTAGGTGGTGGCCTAAGTGAATTTGATTTTCAGCGATTAGCACAAATAATCGCGACAAGCATACAAAAAGTCCAACAAAATGGTGAGTAGCTTGGGGCGTATATTTTTCATCTATGACTAATCACTTTACTATGCATATTCGAACAACACAGTCTCCACTATGCAGCGAATGGTCAATCAACTAAACACTCCACAGGACTCGCCCGAACTGAAGAAGAAGCTGTAAGTGTTTATGAGAGTCTTGCCTTAGTAATCAAATAGCAAAGCTAAACGTATATTTGTAATACTTAAACAAAATATGTCTTCTGTACATAGTCATCAGTTAATGACCTATACCAAGCAGCTGGTGACCGATACAAACAATCAGTTGAAGGAGGTGGACAAGTGCAAAGAGCGGCACCTGAAGATACAGCGCGATCGTCTGGTGGATGAGTTCACAGCGGCATTGACCGCCTTCCAGGTTTGCTAATCTGTTTAATGATAAGCAAAGTAACAACCCCAGTCATCATCACTATTTGTTTTTGTTTTTGCAGGCTATTCAACGTAAAACAGCTGATATTGAAAGAAGTGCTTTACATCAGGCGCGCGCCCAGAACTTCAGTATTTCACATCCACCTGGCTCGACACGAGCCAATACCAATGCCAGTAGCAACGACAATGGGTCCTTCTTTGAGGACAACTTCTTCAATCGTAAATCAAATCAGCAGCAACAACAGCAAATACAAACGCAGATGCAGGAAGATGTTGATCTGCAAGCACTTGAGGAACAGGAGCGTGCCATACGCGAGCTGGAGAACAACATAGTGGGCGTCAATGAAATCTACAAAAATCTAGGTGCTATGGTTTACGAGCAAGGCTTAACAGTCGATTCGATCGAGTCTCAGGTGGAGCAAACAAGCATTTTCGTTTCACAAGGCACTGAAAATTTGCGCAAGGCTAGCTCTTACCGGGTAAATGTTGTGCATACTTTATCTGAATTTGCTCTTAATTTACATTTGATATTTCTTGTAGAACAAAGTGCGAAAGAAGAAGTTGATATTGGCTGCCATCCTGACCGCTGTTCTCTTAGCCATCGTTTTAATAATGGTGTTTCAGTTTAAGAACTAAACATGGGAATCCAATATACTAAAGAGAATCAAGAAACTTAAATAAAAACTAGTAAATTGTTGTGAAAAGACAAGTGTTGCCCCATGCAGGCCTCCCATCCGTATTTTAGACGCATTTGTGGCTTTAATACTATTATTTAACTTAAACAAAAGAAACCAGACACTAATTGGCTTTATTCTTAAAAATGATGGCAAAAATTGTCAACTCAGTTGCATGAATCGAAACGTGTTTAGCACAGAGTTAAGCGGCGCTTACCCATACACACACGCATCCATATGTTATATAAATATTCGTATTCTCTAACAAGTTATCTAATATTTTATATGTATATGTATTATGATTATAAATAATGCACTTTGTATTGTATTATATTGATTGAGTGGCGCATTCTCAAATTTGTTTAGCAACAAGTTCTAAAACATTTCCAAACTCATTTGCTAGCGCTTTGTATTTAAGTTTAAGTGACATACAAAGTATATAAATATACGGTGGTACATGATAATACACATTAAAATATAAAATTAACGAAACAAAAATAAATGTATGTATATATGATGTGTACGATCGATGCAGGGCAAAATCCTTTAACAAAGCATTTCGAGCACTTCATTTCGGGGCATTGCATGAAATGAATGAATCGATGAATGGGCTGGAGCTCAGCACCATTTGGGCATTCAAAATGTGCGCGATCATGGCCCTGGTCGCGTCATCAACGCCTCGCGCATAGCCATAACGATCATTAAGATTTGTTGTGCACTGATGATACGCATGCTTCAGCGGCTTAGCCCCTGGCTGAAGTACTGCCAGTGCTTACTGGGCTGCCCAACTGGGTGTTCATCACATCACATTAATGCAACGGCAGACGGTATCGATCTACGTACTATTTATGTGTGTGTGTGTGTGTGTGTGTGTGTGTGTGATGGCTGGTCTGTATGTATGTGTGTGTGTGTGTGTGTGGATGCCACTTGAGCCGCAGCCGTTGTTGAGGTGTGTCAAGTAAAGGGTTTCCTCGGGTTCGAGCTCGGGCTCGGACTCTGGCCTGCATACAAATTGAGTTTAAATTTTTTGCCAATTCACTGACATTGATAGTTCGTTTGGGCATCGTTTGTGTCGTGGTGGTGGCTTCTTATCCACTTGTTGGCATCGAGTGGTTTTCTCGCATGCATTTAAGTGCAGCTCATTTCCTTCTCTATCGCCCTGGGGCAGCCAAATATTGTGCGCTGTCATCCAGCTATTTTTAATACTAAGACATATCTGTGCCCTAACTTGACAGCGTGGTACATTAACTATGCTGTGTTGGCAATTTAAAATGGTTGCTAGAGCTAAAAGAGCTACATATATTCATCAATAGCAGACTACAGAGAGTGGATTCGAATGCAGCTTGGAGCTCTCAAATACTTTCACTCTGCTATACATATATGTGAGAGGGTATCAGAGATTCGGTTTGTGGCAATCAATTTTATTATTTCTTCTTTCTTGTGAGCCTGCTTGGCTGTCAGTGGCTGTCTAAATACGTCACCATGTGTGTTTTTTTTTTTTTTTTTTTGAATTAAATTATTGATTGCTCGGTTGAGGTTTACAGTTTACGACACGGCCTAATCACATCGATTATCGGTGCATGTACATGGCACTTGGCATCGCCTGGCCGTGGACGCATCCATTCATAAGTGAAAATCCAGTGCCGAGGCCACAGGTCACGTTGTGGCTGATTCGAGTGCGTAGGTGTTGGACATTAACAGGACCATGCACACCTCGCTCAGCAGGTAGCCCGGATAGCTTGCGCTGTGTGCGAGCTCTGCCGTGTTTGCATAGGCCGGGCCCATGATAATATTGACACATTCGGTGGTCAGCACGGAATCTCATTTGCGAAGTCATTTTGTACAAATAAATCCAGCCTCTGCATCGCTTCTTCTACTCTTCCTCTTTTTTTTTCCCGTAACTTAATGCGCGGACACACAAACCGCATGTTTTGACTTTGCCACCGAGGAGATTGGAAATGCACATGGAAATTCCGCAGCTCTTTTTTTTTTTTTTTTTGCTAAGCGTGGATTGACTTACCAACTTAGCAACTTGCTGGACGGGATTGGGGTATTGGCAAGCGATCGGCTGCTGCCTGCAGTCTAATCCCTGCACATTTCACACGTTGCTTACGGTTTGCCTTAGCCATAGCCATACAGTAGCCGAGACGTAAACATCCGGCTGTGGCATTTCCCAAATCAATAAACTTATTATTACGAGTACTTACATACCTTACACACATATAAATGTATATATATATATATACATACATATCTTACAATCCAGGCCCCCCTCTTCGGTTTTTATACGGAAAAATCTTAATTAAGCATTTCCTTGGCTACATTTTTATGAATGAACTGACGAACTGCTGCTCTCCCCAGCCCTAATTTTATTTAGAACCACCCTCCCGTCCGGCTCTACGATTACCACAATTTAAGTGGAATTACTTGTGGCCTGTAAATCTTTTGAATTTCCATTAAAAACAAAAGCGCCAAATGGAAATTCGTTTGATTGTGCTACCTGTGTGTGTGCGTGTGTGTCGAATGCTGTGTGTGTGTGAGTGGACTTTTACGGCGATGATTGGGGGTTGGGGCTGCTGCTATCGCTGCACACTTTACGCCCAACACTTTCGACATTTTTATTAATGAAATTCGCAGAAAAGGTGGCCCACTGACGAACCGAATGAAGTGCTCTCACCTTGCCACGTCTCATTTTCATGAGCTACAACTGAGCATGATCTCTCAGGCCTCAGGCCTCAGGCCCCTATCGTGGATACATTTTTATACTATATTGGAACTGGTGGGGCGTACACTTCTAAACAAATTGGGTGTCAAAAAGTGCGCACATTTCAAAAGATTTAACCGTTTTGCAGTTTGCTTTGATCTATGCCGACGACGCAGACGCCGTCGAGGCGTTTATGTGGCTGCCACAGTGGAGCCTGTCTAGCTACTTGACTCTGTACAGTGGGTGAATACCTCAAGTGGTATGATTGAGACGAATATCTATCGCTCTGCGAATTTTTTAGTGTTTTAAAGATATAACAAATAGTTAATTGGTAATTGGTAAAGATTATATTATTTGATAAGATTTTAAGCCTAAAAAAACTCTTATTATTACGTTAATTATTATTGTGTTAGTCAAGTACCATGTACCACTGTGCCACACTTTGCTAGCGTTTGTGCTATTCTCAATATAAACACGTAGTATATCTTTTATCTGATTTGGTTTTTATACCACGCGCCGCCTGCAAAAAAAGCGTCAACGCTGCAAAAATGCGAAGCGGAGGCGCTGTTTTTTATAAATTAACACCAACGCCAGAGGCAACAGCCGCAGCCCCAGTTCGAACAGATCTCGGATCTCCCCTAGGGCAATGTGATCCCGTAGAAGATCAATCCGAGCGCAGCGGCGGCAAATTCGCAAACGCAAACGCAGTGAAAATCGCAATTGTAGCTGAAGCAGAGGAAAGTGTATATTGAGTTGTCTGTTAGCCGCAGGACGGGATTAGGGGTGAAACAATTGATGTTGGCTGGGATTGGATGGGATTGGCTATATAGGCAGGCATAGGGGGATGCCACCGTGCTTGAGTTTCGGGTGTCTATTGTGCTCTCTATTATTTTGGTAGGTGTCTCTGGCTCTATCTGTGGCCCATTTGCAGCCGCTTTGTTGTGTAATTGTTTGTTTACGAGTTTGCAACAAAGCCCAGACAAAAGGCCATGGCCAAAAGAGATTTTATAGTTCAACGGTTCACACACGTACCAACCGTAAGAGAAGAGCAGACCAAAAATGAATCAAAATCGAAATCCAAAGCTGCAATAACAAAATCATCTTCCAGCCATGAATCTTCTTCGACGTAGTCGGAGCCATGTCAAATTATATCTTGTGGCTCGTTCCGCGCGCGTCGTTTATCGTTTTTTGATTGTTTTTTTCATTTGCTCGTGTTTGGCTAGCATTTTCCTCTTATCCATTGGCGCTCCTCACGACTAATTGTGCCTGACATTTGTGTCACTCTGTATTAAATATAGCCTGCCCACAGAGAGCCTATCTGTCTGTCTGACTGTCTGTCTGGCCGTCTGACAGTGCCACACTCTCAGCTCCAATTCATATTTGGGAGTCATATATGTGCGCCCTGCGAGATCATGCCATCAGAGGGGGCTCCGACTAAGCAACGTGTTGACAGCGAGTGACAGACACATTCATTAGGCTGAATGATTCATATGCCATTCCGGATGCAATGGGCTATGGACTCATTCGAAAGGCATTAGGTTAAATGATTTAACGCTCTGGTTTTTTCATGTTGATCAAACAGTTGAGGTAAAGCTAGACGTCAGCTAGCTAGATACAGCCACAATATCTTGATTTATGTTTTAGGTGTATAAATATAAGTACATATATGTATATAGGGATTGATTCAGCTTAACATGATCAGATAGCGATTGATACTGCTCAATCTAGGTCGATATATAAATTAGCTATATAAGTTACATAAAATAGGCAAAAACTGTGAAGAGTTCTCAGCTGTGTCTAGTTTTGACTTGGCTGAATTTCATTAAATATGACTTATTCCGACAGAAGTTCAGGGAAAGTAACTTTAATAAAATTTCATGAAATTAAGCCAGTAAACCGGACAGCTCAGTTCTGGCGTAAGAGGCAAACCAATTATGGATTACAACCTCAAGTCCATATGCGCGAATAATATTATGATTGTAAATATTGTCGTATCATACAAGAGGGGGGTTGCGTATGCCCATGTCCATGCTTCTCCTCCTCTTCCCTCCCATATATGTTACAATGTGTTCACAACATTTCATATGCACGCTGGGGGCGCAGATCGGACACAGATGGGGCGCGGCCAAGTAGCCTCCGGTTGCTTGGCCAGAGCGCGCGACAATGCGAAAAATTTTCAATCGATTGGCAAGCAAAAAGCCAGAGTAAGCGGGGCCGCCTCCCACTGACGGACTGGCTTGAAGTGAAATCAAAGAGAGCTGCCGGAAAATCAAAGGCTCGCTTCGCATCGGTTCGGCTAGGAGTATATGTATATATATTATATATATGTGTGTGTGTGCATATGTAGGGATATATTTCGGTACATATATTGGTAGCTCATATGTTTTTTGTGCCTGATTGTTTTTTATCCATAAGAAGCCCCGGGTCACAATTTATAATAGACTTCATGTATATTTGTATATCGGTGGCACAGGTGCAAAAGTTCACATGGCACTTGGTCTAGGAGTTCGGTGCAGGCAGCCAGTGAGCGACTTGGAGACAGAGACGAAGACCTTTTTCCAGTTCTGTTGAAATTCAATAGAATTTCGGGTCAAGCGGCATTCCCGTGCGCTTCCTCAGACGCTGCGTAACACGAGCAACATCTGCATACAGTAAATTATACAATGAGTGCGTAACCATAAAACCTGTCCCAGTCACAAAGACCAATCCGAATTCAAGTGTCATGCTATTTTTGGTCTCAAAAATTTGTCGCCTGTTCGCCTCAAGTGGAGTGGACCCAACGAGCATGCCAGACTGCCGGGCGACAATTTCTAGACATCATTCAGCTCTGTCGCACTATTTGTTCATGTTACATGAGCTTGAGCTGCATCCAGCACGATCTCGGGCCGAGCTGGGCTCACAACATTGTTTGCCCAGCTCGACTCGGTTCCATCTTGGGACAGCTCCTCGCTCTTAATTGTTGGTCATGCACTGACGTTGCATTTATTTATGGTTTTCTTAATGAGTCTCATATTTATTACACTCTGACATTGGACTGACGATGGGCACGGGCTCGAGATCGAGCTCGGGATAGGGATAGGCACCCATAAGAGATCCACACTTTGAAGCTGGGTCAGCGGCGCAGGGGAAATACGTGTCATGTTTCATTAACGGGGTCCGTTGCTACCCATTCAAATATTTTTGGGCAGCTAAGTATATCATCTCTGTGTGTGTGTGTCTCTGTTTCTGTATGTGTGTGGGTGTAATTTGAATATGCACTTGAAATCGCATGGAAATTAGTATTTGTCGCGCCTTTCCTCCAACACTTATTCCGGTCTGCTCTGCTGCAATGCGGAAATACTTAAGGCGATGGCCAAAAACCCGAAATTTTATGTTGAATGATTATTTGTTTTGGGTTGCATTCGTGACGGTTTTTGCCGAGGGGAAATGGGCGTGACAACCGTGGAATAATCGGCCCTTAAACTGAAAGTCAACTGAACGACTCTTAGATAATAATGTATACTATCTATCATCAGTTAGAAATGGAACATGTTTGATTATTATAAAAAGGGATTTTAGCTCTACCAGGGTCAGTTAACAGCGCATCTTGTTGTAGCCCTAATACCTCCCCTTAATTAGCATTTAATAAGCCCAAAAAGCCTAAAGTTGAAGCAACAACAACTCTCAGCATATATGTAGCTCAGAAATTTCCGGAATTACCTACGCGAAATTTGAAATCCCAGTCAAGCCCATATTGCACGCGCGTTCTCGTTAGCCCACAATCAATTAACCTATCATCAAATTCTAAGCACCCACTCACCCACCTAACAGCTGCCGCTGCTGCTTAAGAGGAACATTTGTATTCGTATCTTTGGGCCACACACCTTTAAGCCCCGGCTGGAGCCACAGTAGCCGCTGGGCCAAAATTGATAACATTGTAACATTGTCCGCAACAACAAAACGTTGAATTTTCTGCATATAAATGAATTAATTTTCAGTTGATGCTCACACACACACACATACATATACGTGCATATCGAGAGCAGCCCATCCTGAAGGCTGGAGGCTGTGTATAGGGCTAATTTCCATAAACCCTGAAAGGAAGAAGTCGCAACGCCATTGTTGTGCTAAGTGGGAATTCTCTCTCTCTCTCTCTCTCTCTCTCTATGTGTATGTGTAAGTGAGTGTGTGTGGAGCAGGGGTATATTGCCAAAAAAGGGGTTGCAAAGACCACCAGGTTGAAGTGGATCTGGACTTGGCTTGAGAGTCCAATGAGATAGAGAAAGGCAGAGAGAGGGTGAGAGAGGGGGAGAGAGGGCGAACGAGCGAAAGGAAGGGCGAATAGATTGTTCTGTTAGCCAGCGGCCAGGCTAAGCTCACCACCAAGACAAATTGTTGCACAATTGTTCGTAAAAAATAAAAGAGCAACCCATGTAAGCACCTTAAATAACTGAACAGCATTAGAGCTAACTGTAACTGTTTATATTTTTCTCACATCGAGCCTAATCGTGCGCATGAGGGTCCATTGGGAATTCAGCTGAGCTGTAGACTGAAGGCTCTGGCCTGTAGGCTGTATGCTGTATGCTGTATGCTGTATGCTGTGTGAGCTGCTTAATGCCCATTGTGCAGTTGCTCGAAATTGCCTGTGAAATTGCATTGAAATGCGAATTGCATTAGGGCAACAGTAGCAGCATCAGCAGTGGCAACAGCAACAACAGCAACAACAACAACAACAAGAGAACGCCCCTGCGGTCCTGTCAATCACAAGACGTAAGGTGTGCGCTGTCAGATTTTCTTCGGTAGCGGGCGCTATAAATTTTATACGCTTCTCGAAACTTTATTTTATGGCTGCGGCAACAATGGCTGGAGCCTAGGAACGCCGTTAATTTACGAGATATACTCCCCATGGTTTCGCCTCTACATATCTCTACTCGTTATTGTATACAAAAAAAAAAAAAAAAAAGAAAAAGATTAGATCCAAATCCAAATTCAAATCCAAAACCAAGCAATCTTGCGTGCGCCATTCGTGTGAATTTGAAATAAAACACACTGTAACATTTGCGAGCGGGAGAAGGCAGAGCTGAGAGGGGAAGCCAACTGCAAAGTGCTCGACCACATACATATGTACATATATATATATTTACAGAATCATGTAAAATCTGCTGCTCCAAGGCGCACAGATGCCGGCGACATGCCACAAATGGACTGCCAGACAATTGGACAGCGCTGTGACAGCGCCCCTGATCGTTGTAAGGAGTCAACCCACCAGGCAGCAGCATCATGCTCCAGGCACCACGCACCACGCACCACCAGAGACCATGTGTCAAGTCTCGCTGCATGTTTGTGGAACGTTTAAAAAATATTTTCTTGTAATTTGGTAAACTAATTGTTGCCGTTTGTTTTGACAATAAGGCATTTGTAGCTTTTCAGCGATGCTAACTGACGATTTGATTGACTTGAGCTGACAGCCACGCCCCGTCCTCGCGCCTGCCTTGTAATACGCTTTAGTTCTAGTCTCCCCTTCTGAACTGCTGAACTGATGCTCAGGCACTTTTCCGCTGTTTGTGGCTGTCGTTGTTGTTGCTTGGGGTTTTCCGGTAGTCATTGGCGTGCTGCATTGCATTAGATCTTGCATTATGTTCGACATCGACATCGACATCGACATGTAATTGATATATTGGCACCTCCTTCCCCCTGGCTACCGCTCAGCCATGCTCCGTGTCTAAACACATGTCGAGCTGTTTGTTTACTTTGCATTGCTTTAAAACTAATGCTGATCGCTGCAGTTTTCCATTTGGAGTGCAATTAGCAGCACATCAAGTGGTTAATATTGCTCAGCTTGGTTGCTGGATCCGAGATGAGAAATATGCACAATTATGGCCAACCAACCACTTGAGCTAATATAATATAATATATTGGAATATTTAGATTTTCTGTAGATGCGCACTATATGTAGAAACGTTTAACTCTCACAACATCTTCTGTGTTGCTATCCACACACCATTTACGCATTCTCAGCTCGCTGCAATCACTCAAAAATTCTATAGAAAATGCATAAAAAGTCAAGCATGGTTTGTATACACAAATTTGTTTGCTGGTAATTAAGAAATTTAGGGGAACAAAATCATTAATGCCAACAATATAAAATCAGAGTTTATTTCCAACAATAATACAAACATTAGGCCATCCAGCCACGCCCACACGATATACGCCCCATTGTCGTCTCCATTTGTACGTACATACATATATCAAAAGCCTAATAAGTGCTGAGTGCATTTGCCTGGGTTCAGGCTGCTGCTCTCTCTCTCTCCCTCTCTACGTCTCACTTACTCTCTGGAGCTATAGTTATAGCTGCATCTGTATTTGACCGGGGGCTGATTGCATGTGTTTTTTTTCTGGGAAAAAACTGTCGACGCAACGTCTACGGTGTGCAGCAGGTCCATAAAACTCAGGCGAGCGCATAACTGCAATAAGATCATTAAAAAGGTGCAGAACGACGCTGCTGTTTATGGCCACATCGTTTAAATATTCAGTAAAATATATATGTGCTATATTCTCTATATATATGTATTTAGTGCTAAATGGCGATTAGACCAATTGACGTTGCGAGGCTTGAAAATGTGGGGACTAATTGATTGATTGTGGGAGAAAGGCAGAAGATGTGAGGGGAAATTTGAATAGAAGACATTGCCAAAGACTTGTAATCGTATATCTTTTAGTTTTTTGATAATATATAAAATATAGATCTCTATCTAGTAGCTTCTTTTGCTATAAGTACTCAAATTTATCAATACTTCCGAACTATTGATCATGACTTTATATCATGAGAATCACATAGCAGAGCCATAGAATTTTTATTCAATTCAAAAGATCAGAGATCATATATTTGTACATATTGTTCCTTTTTACATTTTCCTAACAATATACATTTTGTAAACCTTCATGCACATGTTCCCCTTTACATGGTACCTTTTAATTTTCCGATTGTCTCCATTTATAAGAAACTGAACTTAACATATTTTCTCAACGACACTCTCCCATCTTTTGAAAGTGCCCTTGATGCTTGGCTCTACCTGTCGACGTCAGCTTGTAGCCCCGGTTCAATTACAAACAGAGCTCTTCCTGTTTATTTAACTGATTTCTGTGCTCCACTTCCAATTACAAGAGGTCACAACATTTCCTCAATGGAGGTAAAAGTTAGTTCCACTTCTGCTCCACAAGTTTGTCAACGATCTTGGTAGCTGAACTTAATCACGTTTCTCATCATTATGATGTAGCTGAGAGTACGCTGGAGTTTCCTCTGACCTGTACAAAATGGCCGCTTGTTGAACCACCCTGAGAGCGGACTCAATTGACGCTGTAAGTGTAAGTTGCTCGCATAGATAAATATTGAGTTTTTCAATTAGCACCCCCGAAAAGTTTGCACTCTCCCATCTGTATCTCTATCTTCCTCTCTTCCTCTCTTCCTCTCTTCCTCTCTCTCTCTCTCTCGCTCTTATCTGCTAACTTACCCTCGATTGCTTTTTGTTCAGTCGTTGTAGCTCTGCGTAATGCTTCGGTTTTTTTTCCTGCCGTGCCTGGCCACCGTCTCGTCTGTTTGTCTAAAGGATCAGGAGCGTGTTTGCGTATGGGCGCGTTAATTGCCCATAGTGGCAAACGTTTAAAGCCGCCACAAATCCCGCCCCAGCCTCATGTCAAGAGCAGCCACCCTCCCGCCGCCGTCTCTTTCGGGCTTTCCACCTAGGCCTCAAAGTTGGTTTTGTGTGCTAAAAAGATAAACGACGGCGCCTGGAAACGTGGATCTGGAGCTCCGTCTCTCTCTGTTTCTCGACTCTGGGCTGTTGCGTTGTTTTTCATGTTGTAAAGTTAATTATAAATTAAATATTGATTCTGTGACGTGCGCTCGGGCGACAGTTGCTGGCGCTCATCAAATCTTCCCCGTCAGTTGGCCAAGTTCTGTAAACACACATAGACACACACTCACACACACATACATGTGCAACTGCGTGTGCATCTGTGAGTTTGTATCTTTATTGCATTGGGCGGACATTCCCCGCAGTATGAAATTGATTGGTCACGTATGATTTATTAATATTTGCTTTTCATTACGCATACGCAGCAGCAGCAGCAGGAGCAGCCGCTGCAGCTGTTTTAATTGGTTTAAAATTTCCATCGTCGCGGTTTCCAATTGTCGCCTGCAATGCAATTACCTGCAGTGGTTGGAGGTTTAATGGCCACCAGCTGTGATCTATTGGATTTCTGTTGCATCGCATCAAATGACACTTGCCATGACTTTTAATGCCTCTCGAGTCTATAAGGAATATTCGTATATTAACTCAAGTCTGACTTGTGACAAATTAAATGATATGCTAGGTAATTGATTTGTAATCAAGATTCTACAGTCTTGCTATACCTATAAAATGTATTAATCATAAACCTTACAGTTTGAATGGGCCTAAGGTGTATATATTAGATTTATTATTTAAATAATATATGAATTCATCAAGCAGTAAATATCAATTTTAAATGTATATATCTAATAAATATATGAAATATTCGTATATAAATGCTATATTTATTTTACTCAATCATTATTTAATTATTAATGTCTTTTTTTTGCTCTACATCCAAACCGAATCGAAAACTCACCTCAGAGTCAAAGTAGCGACGGCAAAACAGAAGGACGCACTGCTTCACATGGCACCAATACATTAATGTAGTCTATATACATGTCTATGTATGTGCCGACAGGTAAGCCACACAGCCACAGCCACAGCCACCGTCACAGACAGATAGCTAACATAGATGGATGGACAGCTAACGACATGCAGACAGACGGACAGCGGGCTAGGCGAACGGTAGGTCGGCAGAAGCGAGTAATTTATGTGCGGGCTCTGCTGGCGGCCATAAACGAGCAAGAGCGAACTAGGCAATGGCAATGGCAGCGCCAGCGACGGCGACAGCGATCGACTGGTCAAAACAAAGACAACAACAACCACAACCACGACAACAGCAACAACAACAACAGAAGTAACCACTGGCTATGGCTCTGACTGTGGCCGCTGCTGCGACACAGACTGCGCGGCCCGAACGAGTTGCTGCCGGTGCTGCTGATGCCAAATGTTGTAGCTGCTCTCGCAGTCGCTGCTACTGCTGCTGCTGCTGCTGCTGACGCTGGCTGCGCAGTCGAGGTGGTTATTTTCATAAATGCTCTAAGCAGCAGCAGCATGTGCATGTGTATTAGTGAGATACATCTGTGCGCTGTAGCCGTCGCAGCTGACTGCGGCGTCAGCGTCAGCTTCGGCTGCGAGTGGGCGGAGCCAACAAAACAATTTTTGGCGAACTTTGGCGCTCATTTAAATGCTAAAACTTGTTTCGTTGTTGTTGCCTTTGTTGTCGTCGCTGTCGTCGTTGTTGTTGTTATTATTTGTGCTGCTGTTGTTGTTGTTATTGTTACTGTAGCGGCACGCCCCAGTTAGATACATAAATATTTATGCACGATAGATACTTTTGCTAAGGTTTAGCCAAGGTGTGAACTGCGCCTGAGTGAGAGAGCGCGTGCAACAGAGACAGGGCGATGGCGCGAGCGCCGACGAGTGCGAGCGAGATAGCTATGCGGCTGCTGTAATGCCGCAAAAGGTGCAAAAGCTTTATTGTGTTTTTTCCTTTTGGCCGAAGATTATGAAAAAGTTTGCCAAACGACCCACAAAAATGCAAAATCGAAAATGGCTGCTTGGCTGCTTTTTCTTTTTTTTAGTTTAGTTTTATTTGATTTATTTTTTTGCTTCTGCTGATTAATTTTTATTTCATGCCCGCCTCTTATTTATTTACTTTGCTTGCAATTTTTTTTTGTATTTTTTACATGCGGCCGAATAACCTGGGCAGGTTGCCCGTCTCCTGCTGCTGATGCTGCTGCTGTTGTTGCTGTCTCGTAGCCTAGCTGCTGTCTCCGGACTTATGTTTATTATCGTTTTGCATAATTTCGCTAATTTTGCTGTTTATTTGCGCGCCACGCACAATCGATCTCAATCGACCGCCCGCCACTGCCCCGCCCACTTGCCAACCCAATCATTTATTGGCTTTGTGTTTGTGTCAATAATCGTTTATATTTACGTAGCTTCTTTTTTTTTTTTTTTTGTTGTTCAATTTTGACGATTGTGCTAATTTATTTTATTGTATTTGAATCTGTGTTTGTGTGTGTGTGTGTGTGTGAGTTGCTGTTGTTGTTATTTTTGTTATTGCCCACGTCTGTTGTTGTTGTTGTAATCGCTTTGATTTGCTGCTGCTGTTGCTGCTGCTTTGCTAAAATTTATTTGAAATTTTAATTGTAAAAATATTATGTTTTGGATTATGCGATTTATTTGTTATTAAACGGAAGTCATGAAAATCAAATTGAAAATGCAAAACGAAAATGCAAAATGGAAAATGGAAAATTCTAATTGTAATTGTATTGTAATACAGTCACGCTGTTTTTCTGCATTGTTGTTATTTATTTGAAATGTATCCGCCGCATCAATTTGTAGAGCTCCATATGCTCCATATGTATCTATGTAATGCACATGGAGTATGTTTTTTTATTTTTTAAATGAAGCTTGAAACATTTCAATTTTGATTGCCATTTATTGTTTGTTATTTCAATTGTTATTACCTTTGTTGTTGCTGTGGCTGTTGTTGTTGTTGTTGTTGTTGTTATTTTGTGGAAGATTTGTTCTAACATTTTATGGCGCATAGATTTGCAATATTTCAATTAAATTGTCAGTGCATAATTTGATTTCTATATCAGTGCACACACACACACACATGTGGGTGTTAATTAATATGAAAGAAAAAGCCAAATGTGTGAATTGATTGATTTGTGAGCTATATAAAAAATTTGATTTATATTTCATTTTTATTTTGTTTAAATTTTAGTAATATATTAGGCATTTTAAGGTGAGAATTTTGGTAATGGGCAGAGCTAATTTCATTTAATTTAATGCAGTGAGCATGGGAACTCAATAAGTGATAGATATAAAGATATGCTAAATAATAAAATGAAATTTTTCAATCAAGTCTCTATAAATAAATATCTAATCAATAGTTAAAGTTCATTCAAAAACCCTCCACTTAAAGATCTTTAATAATAATTCGCATCAAGAGAGTTCATCTCTACTAAGTTAAGCCACATAAACAAATTGGAATTCATTTCAAAATTGAATTCCCCGACTTCGGCTGCAGCGCTTTGTGTAAACAAGATAAATCGATTATTGATTATGTTAGGGTATCTCATGTGAGGCATGTGAGCCTTTCGAGTTGCAAAGTGCTGAAATTGAATTTCCATGGGAGTGAAACCAATTAAATGGAAGCACTTTGCTGGCAACTGGCAGCCGCTGGCAGAAGGAAACGTCAGATAGTCGCCATTATGAATGCCCATTGAAATGATGTGACAAACAGTGAAACGGAGAAGCAGGGAAGCAGGAAGGAAAGAAGCGACAGTGGGCAGAGGGAAAACGACTAGAGAGCAGCCGAGAAGCAGCCGAGAAGCAGCAGGAGCCGCAGCGATGGCAACAAAAACTCAAATTCGGGCATAAGTGACAATTCAATAAGCCATGACGTGGCCCAATGTTTATTTAGCATATTGCGACGGCGAATGAGCGACGCTTGGCTGCCAAGGGCTGCCGCGGCAGGGGCGGCTCGGGCTGCGGAAGTGAGCGAACCAGGGGTAGCAGCGACTGGCTGCGGTTAAACGGTGCTATATGTTTGGCCAGACAATTTAACAGACTCTCTCGTCCACGTCGCGCGCCACTTTCGAAACGCTTTAACGCCGAGGCGACGGGACGGAGGCTGCGCTGCTGTCACACAGCCAAAGCCATCTTCGTCGTCGTCAACGTCGTTTTCGTTGGTGTTGAAATGTTTATTTAGGACCAAAATTGTCAGTGTGTGTGTGAGTGAGAGTTGGTGTGTAGGCAGCCATAGCCACAGACACAGCCAATGCATCAGCCGCAGCATCAGCAGGAAATTGCTCATTGTACTTAGCCAGGGTTAAGGTATGGCGGCTCAACTACCTTGTTAAACTATGTCGCAGACAAAAAATAATAATAATAAAGCGAGATAAAAATGAAGTTGTTTACTAATTAATATGCCCCATTTTGGGTTAGGGTATTTATCGACAGCAGTGAGAAGTCTGCGCACGCACACGCACACGCACACGCACACGCGCCTTGCAATCATTTCAGGGGCGTTTGTTAAATTGACTGCGAAATCTCGAATGACTCGCCTCTCCATGTGTGTGTGTGTGCGCGTGTGTGTGTGTGTGATTGTGGCACCCACGCCCGTACTCAACTTGTAGCTCAAGGCCTTGGCTGCATCTTTATTTTTTAGCTGCTTTTTTATACGTCTTTTGCTCTGGCTCTTGTTTGCTTAACCGCGCGCCATTGACGACAAATTTTCCAGCTGCAACGCTCGGATAATTTTCACAGTTTCAAATACAATATAAATCTCTATTGTTATCATTGTGGTTGTAGGTATATGTATGTATGTTTGTCAGCTTATGCTTGGGCATAATTAATTAGTGCAATCCTCTGACAGATACGTGTTTTTTAGCTAATTGACTATTTATACAGTTCAAGACTTAAAGCTATATATTTTTATTGTTTATATATAGGCATTCAAAATGACTGAGCTAGAGTGGCAACAGCCTTTACCTAGCCACGCCTCTATCTACTCAAGTCTCATCTCACAGTCACATGCACACACACATATATATATACATGTGTGTTAGCCACATATAGTAGCTATTCGCAGTTTCTTAAAGAGTCAAATTCTTACCCCTCCTCCTCCTCCTCGTCATCGTCGTCGTCTTCGTTGGCTGCAGTTGTTTTCACAATGTAAATATTTAAATATTTTCAAGACAAACATTTGATTGTTGTCTCTGAAAATATGTTGATAAAATATTTGCTCAGTACACTGGTTAAAAATTACAACAATTCTTGAGTCGAGTCGAGGCGAATCGAGTCGCCTCTTTGCTCATTTGCAGTTGGTCTGGTCTGTAGTCTTGTCTCTCGTTATCTTGGCTTGACTTTGCCATTTGTTTTATACATTTTTCTCAACACTTTTCACTTTTCACGCAAGGCGTGGAAAAACAGCGCACAGCCTCCTCGGGTCAGGCCAGTTTTTGAGTTATATCCATTTGCATCTGGTGGTTGGCTCTTGCATAAATATGCAGTAGACGCCTGTGTTGCTGTTTGTTGTTGTTACAATTATTGCCACCGCCACCGCCACCGCCAACGCCAACGCCACCACCACCGCCCATGTTGTAGTCATTGTGGTTCTTGTTATTATTGCTGCGGCTCGTGCAGACAGCGCGGCACCAAGTGTTTCACATCCCATGAGGCTATGAGCGAAATAAATACAAATGCGAGTGGGGCGAGTGGGGCAGAGAGTAGAATTCTAGCGCATTCCGCGCATCGCCACAAACCGAGAGCTAATTCACTTCCTACATCCATTTCGATTATGCTTGCCGTTTTCTTTTCTCATTTTCTTCAGTTTTGGGTCAGAGTGGGTCGGTCAAAGTGGCACAGCAGGTGCACAGCCAATACGCAGATCACTCTTAAATCTCAACTTGAGCATCGTGAATGAAATATGAATCAAGTTCTATATCCGAGCAACACATTCACGCCACACATTCCAATTGCCGTTCGGCTGACATTAATTATAGCGCAAACGATCGATTAGAAGCATTTTAAAATTCATTAATGAATTGTTTCTCAAACAGCAGAAGCAACAACAACAACAAGAGCAAGAACAAAATACATATGTATGTACATAAATAAGAAACAACATGCGCGCCCCAATGTCTATATGAAGCATCAGGTTGGCATGTGTACAGTGCCTAGCAGAAGTTCGTGTACAGTGGCAGTTGGATAATAATAATTTAGAAAGTGTGTAAAGACAATGAGAGTAAAAGAATGGGGATAATAATAAATTCGATAGGAATATAACTTAGACAATATGGGAGAAGTTAGGAGGGCTTCTAGACATTTGAACTTTAGAGAATAAATAGAACAATAAAACTATATATAATGAGACCAGAATAGGCACATAAACATCTGCATTACAAATTATCAGTATATTTATTAGTAACTTTAGCTATTTATTTATCCATCACCCTATCTGCTGATACGTATCTGTATACTTATTTTTCTATCAATCTACCCGCTTTATTTATTTCATTTCTATATACTCTATTTATTGATATTCCTATCCATCTATTTAACATATTCCTATTTATATTCCTCTTCTCTATCCCTGCTCATGACTCTATCACATCACAGGTTGTCATACTTTTAGCATCCAGAGTATAGTCTCGTTAGCTGCTCACATTCTCGCCCATAACAAATTGAAGAAAAACTGACTGAAAAATGACGAGCTGACGATTTGTTTGGTATTTTGATATCGACAACAAATTTTCAGGCATCAGCCATCGGCTACACACACCCACGCCCCAGGCTGGCGTCTATGGCCCCTCGACCTGCCCCATTCCCATCCGCACCGTCTCGAGCCCTGCGCCTGCCCAACAACTTATTATGCACAAATAAATAGCACGTTGGACGAAGAAGACGAAGAAGAAGAAGACGAAGAAATAGATGCTCAGCACCAATAAAAATGTAGAAATGCTGTTGCTTTAGGTTTTTCAGTTGATTTATATGACGAACGGAAATCGTAGACTTTTCGACGCTCAGCATGAGTGCAGCAGACATTGAGGAGGCCACATCCACATTCACATCCACATTCACGTTCACATCCACATTTACATCCACAGCTACATCCACAGCTAGAGATGCAGAAACAGTGGACTGCACGAGTTTGGCATGTGTTGTATCTTACAGATACTTTCGGCTACAAATTGGGCAAAACGCTCGAAATGTGTTTGCAAACAAATTAATATCCATCGATCTGAATCGAAACTGGCAGAGAGCGCACAGACAGCGTTGCCAGATCGCTATGATCTATGATCCGATCAATACCATTTAGATGGGAATTACATTTCGCTGCCTGCTGCTGGCTTTATATTATAATTTAGGTTACCTAAACAAAGCAATAAATATTTACCGTGCCGTTGCGGATGAATGTGAATCCATCGATACAGCGATACAGCGATACACCGATACAGCGATCCACCGATCCCAATGCCAATTAGGTGGTTGCCAAGCGAGAGGGCAGATCGATGCAGATTCAAATGCCAAAATACAATGTCTGTTTTTGTTACGCGCTGGATGCTGTCGTTACCATAAATTAGCACCTACTTCGACTCTGGACCACGGCTGCCATATGGTTTATGTGTAAACTGCAGAATGCAGCCGATAGATTTATCTGCCAATCCATTTCCAAATGAGTCGCTCAGGCGCAGTTTATTGTGCCTCTGCTGCTGCTGCTGCTGCTGTTGCTATTGCAATTTGCAATTATTATATTTACAATGAAAACTATTTTCGCGGCTGCTTCCGTAAACAAGGCCAGGACTGCCCTTGAGAGCAACTGCAGCAGCTGAAGTGAAAGCTGGATGGAGATTGATGATAGCATGCAGCAGCGAGTGGAGCTGATGCTCCATGGACGCTGACCACATGCAACATTTTCCACTGTCAGCACTTGGACTCTGGCTAATTGAGCTCCTCTGCTGACCATCAGCCTGGGCGTAGACTAAGTAGCCACGCCCACTGTCCACAGCGAACTGGAGCACTAGCGGGCTATCGGGCATGCCCGACTGCAGCACAGCATGAGCTGGCGCTATGGCAGCCCAGTTTGGGTGTCTGTTTTATAGCCACGTGGAAGACGCGTTACCACCTCCGTGGGCGATAAATCTGCAGTGCGCCTGCGGTGCAGTGAACTTACCCCTGTCCGCAGCACATGCAAATGCAGCAGCCTCTGCCCACTAAAGACACCCGCCTCATTCCATTCTATTATCTCTCTCTTTCTCTCTCTCTCTCTTTACTGGATGTGGTTTGTTTAGTTTGCAGGCGACGATAAACACCTTGGCGCCAGCACAGGTCTCGCTGGACCCGGGAAACTCATCTAGCTAGGCATTTACCACAAATTAAATGCGCTACACAGTTTGACAATGCCGAAAAGTACTTGAGAGCGGCCAGGTGCTGCACCTGTTCGCACGGCCAAGGCGAATGGCTAACGGGTGCTATGGATCGATCAGAGAAGCCAGACGCAGATTCGAAATGTTGACGACTCGCTGGCGGGTGTCGTGGGGCGCGGGCTTCCGTCGAAAGCGCTTGAAATTACACACGATATCGCTGCAATTATGCATGCATTTATGTTATTGTTAATTGTTTAAACAATAGACTAGAGCTTCAACTGTTGTACGTGTGCGCTGCATGAGGTATTTGCCTGGCGACTGCCCAGGCCCCAGTGAGGGGCCCCAGTGCCCCCAGTCCCTTCTCCCCCCGTCATGACCAATATTACGAAACGATAAACCAAATGTGTCTGTCTTTTGTTTTACTGAATGGTTGTTCTCTCTTCATTCATTCATACATTGAACAATCGCAGGTGCTTCAAGTTAATTCAGAGAAATCACGCATACGCAAGGTATGCCAGAATACATATACATATGTATAATAGAAAGAGTAGAGCTGAAAAGGGAATGCTACTTATGCTAATAATACTAATAAGATTTGGAACAACATGAAATTCCTAAATATATCCGTTTAAATTAACAATATGCTAACTATCCAAATAAAAAACAATTCAGATGAAAATCTTCTAGCTGGAAATACAATTGAAAATATTTGCTTAGATTTGGATTGTTTTCATATAAATTTGTAGCATCATTTATAGCATAATATTGTTTCTCTTTCATGCTGCAATTAATAAGAATTCGTTAAGAATTTTGATTGATCGAATATCGAAATGAAGTTTTCTAAATTTCCAGCAAAATATGTAAATTGAAAATTCAATCAACATACAATTCCACAAACTCTATCTCTGCGCGTGTGTGTGTGTGGGGAAAGCTTTCATTTGATTTATAGCACTTCCATGGAAATTGTCGACAATTTGTCTGGCCGCGCAGAAGAAACCGGGCAGCGAGTTGGTAAGAAGTCGTTTCCGTGATTTACGCGCAACAAAATTCAAAATAAACAATGCGTTTAGTAAGTATTTGCAGGCAACGAGTTGCTGTTGTTGTTGTTATTGTTGTTGTTTTTTTTATTCTTTTAGCTTTACGATATCTTCAGCTGGAGCTCTGCTGCTGCGTGTGTGATTATTTGACTTGGGCCTGACGGCGGCCTCGCACTTTGATAGTGCTGAATTTGCAGCTTCTATTTCTGTCACCGATTGCGGAGTCCGACTCCGACTCCGAATCCGATTCCAATTCCAAATCCAATTTCAAAACCGAATTCAAATTGAAATGCGTTCCTATTTATTTGCTTATGTCGCACCCGACTGGTTGCCAACTGCGTCGACGGCGGCAGCATCAAATGGCCCAAAATTCGTTGGCCGGCTGACGGGCATAAACATTGAGCCAACGGCCCGGCCCGGTGACGAACCAATAGCAATGCCAACGTGAACTGTGCGTGACATCAAAGCACCCAAAGCTGATAAGCAAAATAAACTGCACATCAGATTGCAATAATCAAATATGCTGCGCCGATAGCTTCATTCCCTGCACTCGACGACCTTACCCAATGGGGGACGAGGCGACGTCGTCGATGTCGACTCGACGTTTAATCACCAATTGAGCGCCATCTGCTGGCGTCAGCTGGCAACTGCTGTCGTTGCAGTTCATCTTGTCTCTCTGCCTTTTTCTCTCTCCTGCTCTCACTCTCGCGCCCCTTACCAATTTGCTGCCAAGACCCAGATCAAAGCATTTCAAGCGCAACAGTCAATCAAATATTGTTGTTGCAATTTTCCTGCCTGCCTGGCTGCACATAATTTTCGCTGCTTTTGTTGTTGCCATCGTCGCGTCGTCCGTCAGCCTAGGCCAATAAATTGCCTGCTCTCGGATCTCTTCTGGTCGCTGGCCCGGCTCCTACCCACCTTCCCACCTCCCTCCTCGACTGGGCGTGCAGCTAATTTACTCAAATGTCGACGCCTGGCGCTGATTTTCAATTTTGCATATTTGCCTGCTACTTCTTCTTCTTTTTTTCTGCTCATCTCTATTTTGTTGGCTTGTTTTGTTTTTGGCATAAATCGATCATAAATTTAATTTGAAAATTGCCGAGTTTAGGTTCGCTTGGGGCGAGGCAACTCCAAAGCCATTTTGCGTATTTATAACTCAATAAAACTTCAAAAGTGTTCGAAAACATTCGCTCTCAAAGTTTGTTTAATGCCATAAAAATTCAGTTGTTGTTGTTGTTGTTGCTATTGTTGTTGGCACTAAAACTCGGCCATAGCTTTATGGACTCTACGGCTGACAAAGGGAACCGGAAGTTTACTCTATGTGCTCTTGCTGCCGATATTAAGTATTATTTGTTCAGCGATCGCAGTAAAGTTAGGGCATTATCTTACGCTTATGGAGCTTTGATCTTGAAAGTTGAAAGAAGAAGATATTTACATATAATCCATTCAAGAGTAGCTTTTATGGAGAGACCATATAGAGGAAGCTGAAAGGAGAGCGCAGGCTTCTCTATAAGCAATAATAGAAAGTGGAATATACATGCATATTTTTTATTGCTTGTATATTTGAAACTTCTCTAATAAGTTATTGGCCCTTAGCCATCATCGTATTATAGTCCACTTGGCCATTGAGTGCTCGCTTCATGTAATTTAATACAATAATTAAAGTCTAGTAATGTTCATGTTGCGCAATGTAAATTTACTTTAGAGTTGGCGAGTCTCTATTATAGCCTGGTTAATTGCAACGACAGCTGCCAAAACAACGGCAAAACCGCGCAAGACAAACACCAACAACAAAAGCAACAGCAACAAGAACAACAAGGACAACAATATTATACGCTTCTGTTGTCATCGTCGTCAGGCGATGGCAGTAGAATTTATTGTTATAACGGCGCAATGATAACAGGTCATCAACACAACTGGGCAGGTAAATAAATATGTACAAGTATATATGTATATGAATGTGCACAGCTAGCCAGAGCGAGAAGGCAATATGAAGCGAGCGCGAGAGAGAGAGAGAGAGAGGAAGGGGAGTGGCATGAAAAGTGGGAGAAACGTGAAAATTACAAAGGAGCTCGCAGCTCAGCGAGCGAAGCAAACAAATTCATAGATATTCCTGTGCAGCTGTTGCATGATAGCCTGCAGTGTGCGGGAGGGGGAGGGAGAGGCCGCGAGTCGGGGTGTGATAGGTGCTGCTAGCAGCTAATACTTGCATTTAATTAGGCTTGCAATAATATTTATGTAAATCGGGCCTGGCTCCAGGACGAGCGCAGACAGCAGCTGTCAATATTTATGATTGGGTCGCTTTTGGGCCGCTCTGTCAATGATTTGATTACAACTACACGCACACTATGCGTGTGTGTGTGTGTATGCCATTGTTGTCCTGCAAACTGTGTCCTGCATCTGCATCTGCTCATGTGTATGCGTATGTGTGTGTGTCCTTATCGCTAAGCAAACAGTGCAACATTTTGGTGTTGTCGCCAACGCTTTGTTTTTCTTGTCCTCTGCCATCCTCACTCCTCCCCTGCCATTTGGACCACCCGCACAATCTGCGGCCGCAGCTCGCGTTGGCGACGGCTGCTGTGGGCATATTTTTCATTTTCGACGCGATTTCTTTTATTTTTTTCCCTCTCAGTTTTGTTGTTTTCGCATATAATTTTGTTGCTTTTGACACCGAATGGACTCAAGCCTCGTCGAGGCGCGGCTTTGTCAACGCAACAATCGCAGCAGCCCAAAAAATATATGTATGTATGTCGATTCTATAGAATGCGCTGAATTTGCATAGCCAGCGCAAGTAGAAGAGGAAAAGAGAGAGAGAGAGGGAGAGAAAGAGCAAGCAGTTGGCTTATGATCATGCCTAAATGAATACTTTATATAACAGCGCTAGAGCCAAACAAATTTATACTCAGAACTCCAATTTTTTCCATGAATCGAAGCTGAAAGAGTTTTATAAAAAAAACTTAGCCGACTCATATATTTCTGCAATAAAGTTTTGCCTTAAGATGCTCAGCCTTTCAGCCTTGGCTCTTGGCCAAAAGTAGCTTGATTTCAAGGCTCTGTCAAACCGAGGCTATGAAGACTTAAATCAGTGAGTTGCTTACTTCAGACTGTGAAACCAACTGCTGCAGTGCTCTTCAAAGCCAAAATCTGATTAAAAATCATTAGAATCAACTGAAAGTCTAAAGGTTTCAAGACTTCCCAGCTTTATGTGTATGATTATAAATATATAAAGCAACATTTTAACAGGCGTTCAGCCTTAAATAGCAAATAGTTGGTGGTCTACAAATATCACCTAACAGCAGTTAAGAATCTGTTATCTTATAATATTCATGGGTATTTTAACAGCTGTTTTAAATGATATACATACATATGTACTTAAATATTACTCATACTCTACACATACATGCACGTATGTACCTATATAAGTATAGTTTTCTTTTTGTCTGTCTCGCAGCCCACATACCACTTGCTTTTGTAGCACAGTGTGAGCACGCTTGTAGGCCTAAATGCCGAGCCGCTAGCTTTGGCACACTTTTCATTCGCACTTGAGCGCTCATTTGTGTGCCGGCTGTGCCCACCCAGATCGGCATGGCATGGCGCGGCTCAAGACATGTATGCCATTGAAGACAATGGCCCAATGGCCCTTAGCCAAGCAAAGCCAAGTTTGTGCTTCAGCTGACGCGACACCTGAGCATAGTTTAGCCCACATCAATAGCGTTGTTGTCGTCGAAGCCGAAGTCGTGGTCATCGCAATCTCAATGCCGCTGTGGCGCCAGGCGGGTTTCTCAAGTGACGATGGATCGCCGTTCGTTGATAGCCGCATAATGGAGGCGCAGACACTGGAGTAGACCATGACAACAATCTACACGTTTTGCTGAACAGCATCATCAGCGAATAGTGACAGACAGCAGCCACAGCACCATTTTTTCTTTGGCTCTTTATTTTTTTGGTCAGTTAATCAGCGTAGCTGTCGCTAGACTGATTGGGTAACTGGTTCGATTCGAATCGATTCGATTCGATTCGGCTAATAAGCGGACCTCGGCCATACATCAATTTTTTCGCACTCATCATTAGCGTTACGCATTTGGCAGTCGTATTCCACTTTGGTGTTTTACTTTCTACCAATTAACAGCAATTGTTTGGCAATTAGAGGCGTGGCTTAGTTGGGGGAATTTCTTGAGAGTTATTTTAACTAAAGGTTTACAATTTATGCGCCCATTGTTGGGCAATGGAAATGTTTTAGTGAAAGCTAAGCAATCGCTGCAGCATCTAGGAAATTTGGAATAATAGATGATTTTGTTTGAGCTACGAGAACGGCTTTGATTATCAGATGCTTGCCTTCTCGAATTTATAAATGTCGTTGAGTTTAGTTAGAATATTATAGAAGCTATGATATGAAATGCCCAGAATAATGAATGTAAAATATCTACAAGAATATCAAGTTTTCTATGACAGATATTAATCGTAATAAACTAAAGTTCATTGTGAATCCGAATTTCATGTTATATACACTGATGTCTAGGTCTAATTCACAATGAGAATCGTATATTGATTATTGTCGTCGCATATTGCAATCCGATGCGCATTGGACTTTTAGCCAACATTGGATACCCACAGACCGTCTGGAGAGTAGTGTTGAAGCACGTGCAATATGACCAAGCGTAGTCCACCCGATATTCCATTGTCATATTTCGCTTCCGACTGACTCATTCATTCAGCTGATCGATGGCTTCTTCTTTCCCGCTGAATGGTCACCCAATATCCACTTAATATATACGTAATACAGACATATACATATACATATACATGTGTATATAACTATTTATCAGTGGCCAGTCATCGGAATTTGCGTATGCTATCGATTTCATCTGAAAAGTCTGTTTTGAGCACCGCCGCCATGTGGGAGTGCAACTTTGATTCTGGTGTAGATGGAAATAAAACTCGCAATCATTTTTGATATTTTAACATTTTTTTTCTTTTCATTTTTTACTGTTTGTTGTTTAATACACGGTTTTGTTCTAGACGCTAATTTGATAATAGGTTTTGCGTTTTATAATTATTCATAATTTATTATTGCTTAAGTAGGCTAGGCTAGTTAATTGTAGTAATATTACTAAGCGATTCACTATCATAATATGTTGTGTTTGTTGCTTCAAATAGTTTGCTTTTCATTGAATTTGCATTTTCGATTTCATGATCATTTTGGATTTGCATTAGAAATACTTGCTACGGGGTAAATGAAAATTGATCGCATTGCAAAAACTCATCACAAATTGCATACCAGACATAACTACGCCCTAAAGTGATAACAATGATTAATAAGTAGTTAATTGTAGTTATTAATTGTAGTGTTTAATGCTATTAGATTGTATAAAACTAACAACTAAAGACGTTCGACGATTGTTCGCTTGGCCCACACATCGTATACGCAATTTGCCAACAAAATTTCTGTGTGTTTATGTGTGTGTGTGTGTGTGTGAGCAACAAACACCAAATACAAATAAATACAATTCGAAAAGAATTAAAAAAGAAAAACAATAATAATAAATTCATTGACATTGAGATACTTTTCTGCTGCAGTTGCTGCTGTGAGTCGTGCTTGGGAATATATTTACAGGAATATACAAGAGAGCACAGCTGCCACGCCCCCTTGGGCATTTCGCCCCCTTCTTAGACACCGTACTTGATGCCATACTCCTGATAGTGACCCACATGCGGCCGATAGTGGCTGAGATTGCTCAGCTGACCCAGATTGCCCAGATTCCCGCTCAGGTGCGACACGTGATGATGATGATGATGATGATGACTGTTTATCACGGCTGCTGCGGCGGCGGCCGAGGCAGCCGCAACGCTGGCCGAGGCCGGCGGACTGGCCGACTGTATGCTGCCCGTCGGGCTGCCCGTGTCCAGCTGGCAGGATTGATTCTGCTCGAAGATCATGTCGCGGAAACCCAACGCTGAGCTGGGACTGCTGGTCAGCACCGAGGCGGAGATAGCCGGATTGTTGTTGTTGTTGTGTATGCTGCTGCTGTTGTTGTTGTTGTTGTTGTTGCTGCTGTGGTTGGGATTGCTGTTGCTGGGATGGGTGGGCGTGCCGCTCTGGCCAGCCCCATTGGTAATGGGCTCCGATGGCGGCGTCTCCGGTGTATACCAGCCACCGTGCGCCGGTCCATGCGGCGTTGAGATCGTGGTGGGTGAAGCGCCCGACGACTGTATTCCATTGCCGTTGCCCGGCGTCAGGGGATGCGAAACGTGGGCCACATGTCGCAGCTGCTGAGCGTGGTGCGCAGCCGCGGCGTGATGGGCATGATGCATCTGACTGCTGGCTACCGTCAGATTGTCATCGTTCAAGTGATACGGATATGCGCTGTGATGGATGCGCGGATTGTAGACATTCATCAGGGAGTCGACGGTGAAGCCGGCATGCTCCACGCCGCCCGTCAAGTGGTTCATCTGCGCCAGACTGTCGTGGCAGGAGTTGAGCATCGCAGCATGCGAGACATCCTTGCCGCTGAGGCAGCCCAAGTCCATGAGCGGCTCCTTCTTAAAGTGGGCCGCATGGGCGGCCATATGCTTGGCTTCCAGTATGCCATTGGTCATCAGCTTCAGGGGCTTCATCTCGGCCAGCTTCTCGTTCATCATGGCCTGACGCTTGATCGCCTCCTCCTTCTCCCGCATCACATCCTTCTTCTTGAAGCGACGTCGCCGACGCAGAAACGAGCCATTGTCGAACATGTTGTACGAGTCCGGGTCCAGCGTCCAATACGAGCCCTTGCCCGGCTTCTTATCGTCGCGGGCCACCTTCACGAAGCACTCGTTCAGGCTGAGATTGTGGCGTATGGAGTTCTGCCAGCCCTGCTTGTTGTCCCGGTAGTACGGAAACCTCTCCATGATATACTGATAGATGCCATTGAGCGTCACCTTCTTGTCGGACGCATTCTGTATGGCCATGGCGATGAGCGCTATGTACGAGTACGGCGGCTTCACAATCTCCTTGTTCTGATGCGGTGCGCCCAGTCCGTAGGCGCTGGCCGAGTACGGATATCGCGAGTACTGATCGTACGCATAATGGGCCGCTGCCGCCGCCGAGGCGCTGCTGGCGGCTGCCACCGCCGAGGCGGACGTATAGCCGGCGGCCGTTTGGGCATAGTGGCGGGAGAACGAGTTCTGATCACTGAACAGCGTATGCATTATATATTGAGTTTATTGAGTTTGATTTAATTAACTGTATATTAAGTTTTGCGGACTGAGCCGCCACTGCAAATTGTCCGGCACAAGAACTTTAAGCAGCTTCTTTTAGGTTTGCTTTGTTTCTTTTCAATTCTTTTCGTTTCGTTTCTGTTTTGTGTTTGTATTTTGTTTGGCTCACTTCACAGGGTTTTTTTTTTTTAATTTTATTTATTTTTTGCTGCGGCTGCTGCTGCGGCGCGCTTATTATTTGTTCTAATAATATTTGCTTAAACAAGTTGTAGCAGTGCCAATGTGCGTGTGTATATGTGTGTCTGTCTCTGTATCTGTATGTGTGCTAGCACAACAACAAGCAATCGCATCGGACGTGCAGGCACAACGCAGCGGCGAAGAACCGTTCGGGATAGTAACACGTCTGATACTGAATCTGTGTAACTGAAATAACATATAGCTCGAGTCAATGCGACGCGGCGAATCTCGGCAGTGGCAGCGACAGCGACAGCGGCAGAGGCAGCGACTGCGACTGCGACTGTGACTGTGGCTGTGACGCCAACGCTCACAGTGCTCGCTCGTGTATGGGTGCATGCGTGTGTGTGTATCCCTCGGTGAGCGTAGCTACGCTTGTATTGGTGACCAACCACCGACGGCAGCACGTTCTATTCGCAGCAGTCACTAAGTGAAGACCTACAGCTATGTGTGTGCGCAAACACTCACACACACACACGCACACGCACTGAAATACTCTCTTTCACACACACACACAAGTATATTCACGAGGTGGCCGCCATTCATGATTTTGTACGTACGCCCCTGTAAAGTGGCACTTTTTCTGTATAGCTTGGCTCGGTTTTCGGGTGTGGGAAGTGGACCTCGAAGTGGAAGTGGAAATAGTTCAGCTTCACCAGTCACTATGCCTGAGACTCAGCCTGAAAGCCTGCCTCGTTGCCTCTATTTATGTTGTTCAAACTAATGCTTAAAATGCGGCCTAGCCAAATGCAGCGCTCTCGCTCGCACCTCCTCCGGCTGGCCGCGGCAAGAAGGAAAGAGCAATATTTGTCGTAGCACCTGGCTTGGAGGCCGCAAAAAGAAAAGTTGTGGGTGGCTTTTGGCTCTAACTGCGACCTTATGTGGGTTTGGCTTCAATTTCTTTACATATTTCCATTTTTATGGCAAACAAAAGCTGGCTAAAACTTGGTTCATGTTCGCATCAATTATTATTGCTTTAAATGGACAGATTTTCATAATTTTGAATGTGATTATTAAATATTCAAATGAAAGAAAACACATAAATATGTAAACATGTCTAAATGAAATGATGCTAATTAAAAGTATCCCTACCTGTACGTATGTATGCATAGAGAGGCAGCACTTTGGTTGCATTTACCCCGCCGTGCTCGTATTTTCTCACGTTTTTTATATCACATATAGACGCCTGTTCTCTTATTGCTGTTGTTATTTTTGGGCCAACAGGCACTTTTTTGCAGAGCACATTGAAACAATTTTTTTTATTTGGTTTTTGCTTATTGAAACAATATTTTTTCGTACAACAATATTTATTGACTTTGTCAGCTTTAAAGTAAATTTTATATGTTTATTTGGGCAAGTGTGTGTGCCAGAGTGTGAGCGTGTGTGTGTGTTGAGTTACAGACTGATTCAAACCGGGTTCTCCCACGGTTCTGTTTGCTTATTTTCAGCTGTATGCATGTGTGTGTGTGTGTATATATGTATATATTGTGATAATTTAAAAGTATAATAAATTTCATTTGCATTCAATAAATTGGCAGCTCATATAAAAAAGCCCATACACAAACAGAGCTACATACACATATATTATCACACTGCTCTCTGCACTCTCTCAAACACACTGCGATTCCTTCAACGTTGCCCTATCGCTTTCAGTGCGTATTTCGATAACCTGGATAATTGATACAAAAATAATATTTGGCTCTATTAGCGCAATCGCATTATTTTGACAAATATTTTTATTGTTTTAACATAATTTTTCGTATGCGAGACGCATGCAGGAAGACGACATGAAGGACCTCAGCTGGACCACAGCTCCACAGCATCTCATATGGAGCTCGCCACGAATGTGAATGTGTAGCCTCAGAAGACCGTGTCCATGTCCGGTCAATTCACGTGAAGAGTCCTTTGGCTGCATTTGGAATTCGAATGAGGTTGCAGCGCTACAGACATTTCCTCAGCTTCTCCTTCGCCTTTCACATCTGCCACTCCTCTAGCCCTAACTTCCTCTCTTACTCCCTGCTCTCTTTCCACTTCTCTCTCTCTGTCTCCTTCCACTGCGCCATTTGCGCATTTCATTTTCTTGCTTTTTGGCGTCGCAGACATCGCTGCTGATTTTACAAATTTTCGTCTTTTGGCAATGGAGCCCTGATTGTCAATGCATGTATGTGTGTGTGTGTGTGTGACTCGGTCTGTCTCTGCATTTTGCACAGTTCATGTTATTTTTTGCGCAGTTGCCATGCCCGTCTGTCCCAATCTGGGACCCGGTCTCCATCTCCATCTCAATTCCAGTTCCAGTCCCTGACTCATGTCGCACTTGTCTCTTTTGCTCCTGCTCCATTTTAGCTGTCATTTGACCTATGCAAATATTGTTTTAATCTCTCTCACTCCAACAAATTTTTACCAATTGCAGTGAAAGTCTAATCACTCTTTAAGTATCTAGTAGCAGAGCTAAATTTTCTTCAAGCTTATATGATTAAATGACAGGTAAAAGTGATTATAAATTAATGAGGGGCTCCTATATGCAGTCAGTATCACGAGAGTGAAAGAGCAAGAGGGAGAGCGAGTGAGGGTTAAGATCTACATTTACCTTACATAGCATATTCTACCATTTCTACTACATATCATACAGCTCATCATAGACTTCATCTGCTCTAATCATCTAAACGTAACAGAGTTTGATGAACTTAATCAATTTAAAAATAGGAATTACGCAATGCCAGCGTTCGTCACGGTATTAGCATATGAAACATATTAATTTGACAAACATTTTCAACAAAACCAACTAGGAGATACCCTGAAGAATAATAAGAACTGGTCTATTTATTCATTCAAATGCATATTTTCAGCTTCTGTGAATTTCATAATGAAATCCTCAAACCAAAACTTCCCGAATCGAGACTCAAACTAGCTTTTTTCCATTAACTATACAAATGAACATGTTCTTCTTCATAATATATCCTTTATATATTTAGATTTAATAATTACACTTTTCATTTGTTGGTGCACACACTCAGTTCAAAATCCTGATCAAGAACATTTACACTTAATGAAGTCATAGATATTTCCATATATTTTTGCGCACACAACGTTCTGATCATCCATTCAAAATGAGTTCAGTGCAAGTATCTGAAATATATTGTAGAATCTCTTTGGCACAATCGCAATTAAGTCGGGGTCTCTGACGCCAAAAAAGAAAAAATCAGCTCGCCATTTTGCACGCTCAATTTGAGGCAGTCAACAAAACGTTGACATCGCCGACGAGCAGGCGTCGCTTCAGATGTCCACTTAGTGCAGCAGCAGAGCGGGGGCAGAGGCAGAGACAGAGGCCGAGAGGGGAGTCCGGCCAGACTAATAGCTGGGAGAGTAGAAGACAATTTGCAACACATGTCGAGCGAAGTGAGGGGCGTTCAGACAGTTGGCGAGACGAACAAAGGGAGTGACATATGGCAATTCATTGCCTATTAAATTTAGCAATTGCTGGCCTTTTTATATTTTTGGGCAGATTTTAGTATTTTTACTAGAAGTAATCTAAAAACAATATTTATTTTAAAGCGTTGAGTGCACGGAGTGCCCTAATCAGACAGTTAACGGCACTTGAAACAGGCAAACACACACACATACACATATATACACATACAGAAAAACAGGATTTAAGCTGCAACAATAATAAATTTCCTAGCAAAAAAGAAGGAATTGAAAAAAATATCTTTCGGTTGAAAACGCGCACTCCTAAAAATGCTGATAAGGCGAAATATGCGCACGCACACATGAGCAACTCGTATACCAACACACACATACACAGCTCTGGCGCTGCTCGGCTCTGCTCTGCTCGCTGCTCACTGCTCTCTCATGAATATGCATGCGGCAACGCAGCGTCGCTGCTCGCTGAGCTGGGCCAATAAAGCGTAGACACACGCACGCACACACGTACACACGAGCCAGCGCGCACACACACAAGCGCAGCCACAGACGAATGCGCAGCCAATGGAAGGCGTGGCCTGCACTGCACACATAGCTAAGCAGCAAAGAGTGAGAGAGACCAAGAGCGCAGCAATGGCGCATTCATTGCACTGCTTGCACACTGCAGTGGCTCGCTTGTGGTTGCTTTTCTCGTTGGATAGCAACACTCTTGGGTGTATGCGGGGTGGCTGGTGGAACGACTGGGTTGCTGGGCGTTGTTGAGGGTGTTGGGTGGTTGGATGGCTAGATGGCTGGATGACTGGGCGGCTGGGTGGTTGGTTGGTTCGTTCAATATTGGCCACTCATTAAAATTTATGATTTGTATATGGTTCGAGCTCTCATTATGCATACGTAGTTCGTTCTTTTGCATAGCCAATTTAGCAGATTAGTTGTAGATACAAAATTTTGGTTTTGTTATTCCAAGAAATTTGATGTGAGTATGAGATGTGGGAGTAGGGTGTGGGATGTGGATTGAAGGGGTTGCATGCAGCTGGGAAATTTCCGCTATTAGTTTAATCATAATAATCATAATCGCAATCATAATCATAGCGAAAATCTTCCGGTTTTAAGCGTAAAGCAGCGGAAATTCATGGCAAGACGGCGGCGCTAAGTCTTAAGCTACCTGAACACAAATCCTTGTGGTCAGCCAAAACACCAATCACCGGATGCTAATCATCATAATGCTTAAGCGCGCTCGATCAGCAGGGGAAAACTTTTTCTGGCTGCGGGGTTGGCATGTTTAGACTTTAATGCGCGCCGCGGGAATTCTTAATGAAACCAACTGAAATTCGATTGGGTATTTCCCCGGTCCATGGCTTAGCTGGAGAATTTACCTGGCCTTTGACGTGCGGAACTCGTGCTACCGTTTCATATGGCCGGTTTTCCCCCCACGAGCGATAATGATGATGATGATGAGGAAGCTGTTGGTGCCTGGTCACATTGCTCTTTGCTTATGCCTCGCGTGTCCTGCGGTTTTGTGGCTTATTTGCGGTTTTACAGTTTTTATTGCCCAGCAGTAGTCGGCCGCTGGCTGGGTGTGTGGGTGTTGCCAGCTCCTGGACCCGGCCACGCTCCTGCTGCGGGCCAAAACGGGAGCGCTCTGAGGTGTGTACTTTTTGCTTAAGTAATGAGCTGATGCTTCAGTCCTATGCGCTTTTCCACGAAAATTCGTAACTGAAGTGCGCTGAGAATTAAGGAATGGTACATCTTCAAATGGCATGCTAATTAAATGCTTGTATTAATAAATGGAAATGGAAATACATTGAATTGGATAAGTTAATTCTTGAAATTAAAAGAAAATGTTATTGGTGAAAACAGTTTTTTCGAGAAGAAGAATAATTGGAATTTTAATAAAAGATTAAAAAAATTATTATATACTCAAATAACTCAACAAAGTGAATTGTAGAAAATAAAATAATTGAAGAAGAAGCAAACAGATTAAAGAGGTAGTGCGTTTTTAATTAAGTTTAATAAATCTTAATTAGGAGGTTTTAAGGGATTTCTATTTAGTTTGATTAAACACTTAAATAACTCAGAAAAATATGATTTCATTTATCTTGCAATCTTCAAGATGTCTACAATTTTCCAACATTACTTTATAAATACTGCTATTAATATTTTCCCACTTTCTCTTGAATAGCCTCTTACAATTTGAGCATCTCCAAACGCAGCATTTGTCTGTTGCATGAAAGCTGAAAGACTATTTGAATATTCAACTTTACTGAGGCGAGCGGCACAGTTGAATGAATTTTCTGGCATATATTAAGTTTTATATTCATTCTCAGAGTCGCAGCCGTTCACAACCCATTGAAGAAATGTGTTATACCTGCCCGAGCATAACTCAAACACTTTGCAGTGCAGCGCTTAATTCATTCATAAAACAGAGTCTCCAATGCCGTCTACGGAGCCATTCCATTCAAGACTCTAAACTTGTAGTCTTGTTGTTGTTGTTGATGCTGTTGTTGTTGCTGTTGTTGCTGTTGTTGCTGCGCTGGTCTAATGTTTATTTTATAAATATTCCATGCCATGTTATTCGAACAAGACTTTTGTTTATTTATATGGGGAAATACGCGCGACATACTCGAGACTTTGTGTGTAAACGATTCGAATATAAAATTGGCAATAGAATTCGCTATATAAAGGATCCATCTATCTATTGTTGTACACTATAAATATTTCCTTTCATAGGCAGACAGAGAGATAGAGACAGAGAGAGAGACAGAGAGAGATGGGGAGTTAGATAGTTTGGAACCTGGAAATTTGCTATGCGTGCCTATGAAAACATTTGCCAGTCGAAAATCCTTGCGAAAAACGTTTTTAATTTCGCATAAATTTAAAGTAAATAAAAGCTACGTTTAAAAAAAATGTTTATTTTAACGCAAAGAAAAACGTAGGATTCTCCTTTATTTTTTGGCAAAAATTAAAAATGTTCAAATCATTTTATTTATTTATTTATGTAGGCTGGTGCTGCTGCTGTGGATGCATCTTCGATTTGGTTTTCGGTTTTTCACAGTCTGCCCGAACAGTTCTGGCACTCGGACGGGTCCTGGGCCTGGGCTCGATTGTGGTTCAGTTCGTGTGTTTATTTGACGCACAAATCCTCTTACGACGGCTCGGCCTCAGCTCTCAGCTCTCAGTTCGATTCGAAACGGAACGAAAAAGGACAATTGCATGTTTTGATTGCCGCCTGCAATTGTCCTGCCACAGCGAATGCCGCTGCCATCGCTGCCGTCGCTGGACAACGCAGCGCTGGCTGCAGCACTTGTGACAATATTTTCATAATTTTTGCATCTTTTTTCTCTCTTGTTTCTTTTTTTGCTGCCTTTTGCCGTTGTCATCGGCGCATCGCCAACGGTAGGTGCGTATGTAAACATTAACTTTTCAAGAAGATTTAATCCCGATTATCCTTTGACTGTAAAATTTTTCACTCAAAAGCTACCTCGACTGCCGTTGCACTGTTTGTCTTTTGGTTTTACTAAGATTGAGTCTCCTTTGACCACATCCTAGTCCTCATCCTCATCCTCATCGTCATCGTTTCAGCTTCATCCCCGTCTTCGTCTCTGGCGATAATTATCAATGGCGACGACTTCTTGATGCGATTTCTGCTACCTTTACCTTTTGGCCCGCACAATGGTCAGTTCAAAGGCTCAGTTTGGGTCGCCTTGGCCTTTGCGTTGAGTTCCATTTGACTCTGCATGAGATTTTAATTTGTCCATAAAGGTGAGACAATTAACTGAATAATTGGATTGCTAATCTCTAGGACAATGCTGTGGGCATGTGCCTAGAATTAGATTTAAATACTGAGCGAATATTATTATCTTTTGAGCTGGTTAGTTCACATCATCTTAAGTGGGTATGTTGCAATTCAACTGACAGCGGCATATATAATTAGATTTAATTACAATAAATTGTAAATTGCACAACAGGTACAAAAGTAAATAAATAAATAGGTGCAAATAATATATTTTAAAAATCTCAAATAAATAAAAGAGAATACTCTTAGCAAACCTTTGACACATCATAAATAGCTTGAGTTCAAAGTTTCTACTTTTGTTTAGTGTTACACATCATATATACATATTTTAGTTTGTCTTGTTTCTGAATATGTATACAGTGCGCAGCATATTTCGTTAAATAGGCGCGAAAATCTAAATTTAAAAGAAAAACAAATTTCAGCAATCGTTGCCAGACAGTTGGAAAATGAACATTATACATACAAATTTAAATACGACTCGCTTCAAGCAGTGCATAGTTAAGCAGTGCACCGCAGCGTTAGCACTGCTTCAACGTACCACAACCAACTTCACAGTACGCAATTTTGCTGCTCAGTTGAAGTTGGCTGTGCGTAAGTAAATTTACTCAATTTCATTTGTATACTGCGCGCAATTTAAAAATTAAAAATGATTAAACTTCAGTATTCTTATAAAAAAATATTTTTATGTGTACAACTTTTTAGGCTTTTGGGTTTTCTATAATTATTATCTTTTTAAAATTTATCCCAGCAGTTGACAACAATGGGTATATTATTAATTATATTTGGTTATTATTAAAATATTTTCAATTAAATGAAAAGTTTCTTTATATTTGCAAATATATTTTTAATATCGTGTTTTTATTTCATTTTATAATAAGAAACTTATAAGGAGAGAATACTAGCAAAGAAAAATAGAAACCAAGGGTGTACCTATGAATATTTAAGAGAGTACAATTGATTATAGGGCATCTGCCAGTCGAACATATTTATAGAAAATTTGAACAGATTGATCACAAACAATGCTTGACTATTTGCTTTATAAATACATGCTAATTATACAATATGCTTAATTTGATAATAATTAATTTTGCTTACGCTTTAAGCAACTAACTTTGTCTGCAACTACTTATACTCTTACATTTATTAATTGGTTATCCTTTGAGGTAATAATGCAAAATAACTCATAGATGTTGAAAATTACATGGCTAATCAGATTTGGCTAAGCTAATTTGAATATTTGATTGTCTCATAGTAGCCGCCATTCACCGCTGTCGGAGGCGGAGTCATGGGCAGGTAAACCGGTTTGAAATCGATTGGCGAACGATCGGCATGGTTGCCCGATTGAGATGGCGGCGGCGTCATGCTGCCATGATGCGGGTGTTGCGAATGATGAGAATGATGATGATGATGCGATTGCGACTGCGCCGTCTGTATGGAGGACAATGCCGGCAGCTGCTGCAGCGACATGGAGCGTAGACCTGCGAAATAGCCCAAGGAGAGGAAACAAACAAGACACGATTAAAAAGCGCATTTTATGATCGGGCGTTAAAATTCACACAGTGCCGAGACGCCGATGCTGCCGCGGACTCCAAAGGCGACGGCGACGGTGACGTCGATGCCGACGCCGATGTCGACAGCGGCAGCAATAAAACTCGTACCATGTGTTGCTATGCGGTGGTAATTCGAGATCAAAATGCCCCGCACACACACGCACACCCTGTGAACTCAGTGAGCGATTAAACGGCTCTGATTGACAGGAACACCCAGGCAGAGAGCGCGACGCACTGGCTCAGTGGGGCACTTACCGTTATCCAAGCCGCTGCCACTTGTTGTATAGGAGTAGCCGGCAGCCACGAGACTGGCGGCTGGCGCATAATCACTTTGAAGCGCCGCCCCGGGCGAGCTGGAGGGGCCCACCGTCGAGGACATGCCCAGAGCCGAGTGTGCCAACGGAGGAGTGGGGGAGCCATTCAGATTGTTGCCCACGGCCGTGAGGCAGGTGATATTGGAATACTGCGGCAGCGTGCCGACGCCCACAGATGGCGCTCCACTGTGAGCCGCATGCACGTTCCAGGCATCGCTGAAGCCCTGCGCACCGGAGGGACCTGCAGCTGCAGCGCTGTAATCGTAGCTCGCATAGGCGGGCGTTGCATAGAAGTTGGCATTGTCCTGCGGGTGGGGAACAAGTTAATTAAATATTTGTCTTTAGTATGAATGAATCTCGAAAACTTACCATGCCCGCATCGGCATAGCTGCCGCTGTAGAAGCTGTTCGCATTAACCGCATACGTCTTGACCTTGATCTTGGAACGATAGCCGCGTGGACGACGTCGCAGACTGCCCTCGTCCTCGAACAAGTGCGCCGAATTCTCATCGATGGTCCAGTAGTTGCCCTTGCCGGGCTTGCCGACGCCCATGCCCTTGGGCAGCTTCTTGAAGCACTCGTTCAGGCTGAGATTGTGACGCACCGAGTTCTTCCAGCCCACGTAGGGTCCGCGAAAGAATTCATAACTGCAAGCAAAAACAGAGACAGAGACAGCTACAGATTCAGATTCAGTTTATTTATACAAGCAATTGGTTTCAGCTGCACATCCAATATATGTAACTCCCCTTTCAATAGCCCTCTCTAACTGCCTTTCACAGTATCTCTCTCTCTCTCTCTATCTCTATCTCTATCTCTCTTTCCTCTAATGAGATTTGAGTGTCCGTCACAAAAGTCAATTAAAAATTTTTGGGTTCTCAGACATGGGCAACAACAAACAATCGCTGTCAGCGCTAAATCCTCTCACGCATTTTGCATTCAAGCGTTGCCATGGCCCATTCCGTTCCGCCTTTGTCTGGTTCCCAGTCGTGATCGTCGCCAATACCCAAACATACATATATATATATATACGTATAAAGTGCCATGCTCTGAGAAATATGAGCAATCAAAAGGATGCGCCTGACAGAGAGCTCCAGCGTGGCCATTGAGCTCGGGCCTTGGCGCTGGGTTGGGGTAACTGGAACTGATCATATTTTTGTTGACTAAATAATATCGGAGGCAAGTAAATAAACGCAAGCGACACATGAAAATCGAAACACTTTTAGATGCCTCGCCACAGTCTCCCCGCTCCCCGCTCCACGCTCCTCGCTCCTCGCTCCCCGCTTCCAGCTCCCAGCGATTCTCTTGTTGGCTATATCTGGGACCGGTGTCCGGTGCCCGATGGCTGGGTGTCGATGTCGGTAATGGGCCCCAGCTGGTTACTTGAGATTCTGTCGCTGGCTGCGGCGCTTGGGAATGCAATGGCCGACAAGAGCCAAAAGCTGAGCCATACTTTAGAGCTTTTAGCCAGATTGTTTAAACTTAAACACTTATACCAAAATAAATAATGAACGATTGTTATTCATTATCTGTATAAGCTGAAATCGGAGACTATTTAACTAGGAGATGCTTTAGACGCCACAGTGGATGCTTTTTATCTCTAACTATTTAACTAGTAGCTAACAGGACATAATAGTTTACTTTTAAATAAACTTGAGAGTGGTTATATATAAAAGGTTTTTCAACAATCTATTATTATATAAAATCTAATATTTTAAATGATATTCATGTTTTTTGCTGCAAGCCGTAAAACTTACCCAGATTTAAAGGCTTGTTTTTAGCTTATTATTATTCTTTGAAAATTGCTCATATTTCCCATATCATAATTTTTTAAAATGTATTAAACACTATCCCTTAATTTATGTTTATTTCCTTTAAAATCCTTGCAAATTTGAAAATATTAAATTAAAGAAACGTTTGCAATCGCTTACTATCAAACTGACTGCCTATATGAAATCGGCGTATATTCTAGTCATATAGCAAACTATTTGTCTTAAAAACTTGAACCATTCCTACAACTTCAACAACTTCTGACATTGGAGCTGCCTGGCTGGGTTCAGACACAAAAGGCCCACGACATAAAAAGCCTTTCAAACTCTTAAGCTTCACACATGTTGGACGACATTCAATACTGCGCATTATAGCCCCAATCTCAAGTGGTTATAATTATATAACAACGGGACTCGATCGCCCGAGCTCAGTTTCCAATATACGTATGTATATGTATGTACATTTATATATATGTACTGTACTTGAGATATGGTACCCACCTCTTCTGCAGATATGCGTAGATCTCGCTGAGCGTCAGCTTGCCCGTGGGCGACTCCTTGATAGCATGCCCGATCATGTTGATGTAGCTTAGAGCTGGCTTCTCGGGACGACGAGCGCCGGATTTCTTGGTGGTATCCGGCGTGCTGCTGTCTTGAGCACTGGAGCCACTCACCTTCGACTGCTGCGCATTGGCACCTTCGTGAGCTGCGCTCGTGGCAGCCGTCTCGGAGCCGTTGAGCGACTTGGAAGGCGAGGAGCTGGCACTCGAGTAGTTGAGCACAGACATGCCATGTCCGTGGGTATTCGCAATGACCTGGGTGGGCGAGGCGGAGTGGGGCGGCATGTAGCCGCCAGGAGAGTGTTGCTGCTGTTGCTGTTGTTGTTGCTGCTGCTGTTGTTGTTGTTGCTGCTGCTGTTGCTGCTGCTGCTGTTGCTGCTGCTGTTGCTGCTGTTGTTGCTGCTGTTGTTGCTGCTGCTCCGATTCGTGCAGAGCCAGCTGATGGTAGTCATTGGCGCTGACTATGGTGTTGTTGGTGCAGTACTTGATGGTGGAGGCATATTGGTGGTTAATGTGTTGCAGCTGCAGCGGCTTCACCCCCGACGAGCTGATGCACATATCCTGATCGGTGGGCGTCTTGGAGCTGGAATTGGGCGAGACGGAGCCAACGGAATGGGCTGGCATCAGCACGCCATATGGCGGAATCGGACTCGACGATGCCGGCGGCGTGCCCATGCTGTGCAGCGCACTCAGCCCATAGTGCTGTGCGTTGGGCGTGGCACTGCCCGTGGCATCCAACGCGGGCGCATAGTACTTGCGCTCCATATAGCTAATGTTTGGCTTCTCATCGACCAGCTCTGTGGGTGAATCGCCGCCCATCACTTGGAAATTGCCAGCGGGCAGCGCATTCCCAGCGCGATACAGGTGCGAGGGTGTGTGATGCGTAAAGGTGTGTGCATGCAGATGCTGGGCACCGCTGCCCAGCGCATGATGCGTGTGATGCGGATGATAGTGCGAGCCACCCACAAAGCCACCCAGTGGGTCAGCAATCATTGTGCGGCTGCTCAGCTCAGATGCCACTTCCTCGCTCTTGATCATGTTACGCACTTTCTCTACTTGCCAAATTGGACGCAATCAAAGTCTTTGCTTTTTAACCAAGTTCTTTCTTCGGCTCACAGTTTCACAGTTTCTTTTATTTTCTATTACTATTAGTTCCTCAATTCGATGCGCTGCCTTTGGTGATACAACCGCGCGGCTTCGCTATTCTCGACTAACTGCAGGCTGTTGGCGATCTCGACGTTCTCGACGCTCTGAATTGTGCTCGGGCCTCGACGGACGACGCTCCACTTGATCGGTACATATTCTTTTTTTAGTTCGCCTACGCCTTACGCAAATGCGCTCTCACTCTCCCGCTCTCACTCGCACTCTTGCTCTCTCGGCTGCCTGCGCATCGCTCACTCACTCGCATTTCCAATTTGACTTGCAGCTAATTGGCCTGCCATTTGGTTCGCTGCTCTCTCCCTCTCCCTCTCCCTCTCTATCTCTCCCTGAATCTGTTATGCTCTCCTTTGGCGCATAGGTAGGCATTGCATGTGACATATCTGTGGTTAGTGCCATTGGAGCCTGAGCAACGTACTGGCATGCCAAACATCCAGGCACAGACAGCGTGCGGCTGGCTTTTGACTCAGAATTGCAGCAATACGAGCGCGCTGGCCAAACGATCCAATTGAATAGAGTTGCATTTCTCACTGGCATTATATGTGTATAAGGAAATATATAAGCAATTATCCAATTGGCAGTTTAGATCTATGGCGCATTCAAATCTTGATGGGTATATTGAATACAAAGCCTATTTAGCAAAAACATATTTAGCAATCCTGCAATACCAAAGCCAAGTAAATAAATGAATTTTAGGAAAAAGTTCTTTATATACCTCTATTATACAAATGCTATACAGTCTTAAATAACTCCTAGAATGAGACACGTCATTAGCATAGAGATATTGTGCCCACGTCGAGCATGTCGGTCTCCTGTTTCTGGCACAGTCAACAGTTAATAAATAGTTGGGCAACCCAAATCTCGAAACCCCAATTACTGCAAATGAATTAACATTTGGCACTCAAGGAAAGGAACCCGATGGCCGTTGCCGTTTGTTCCCAATGCTCTGGCGCGGCATTCTAACGAGCTGTTAATTGATTTAGTCGTTCTCTGTATGGCCTGGGTCTCTGCCGTTGCTGCTGCTGCTGCTACTGCTGGCTGAGCTCCATGCATTGTGGCTGTTCCCTGAGTGACGCCATTGCTGTCAGCACTACGCCGACTCGCGACTCGCGACCGTGACGACGACGCGACTTTGACGATGGCGACGAGGCCGCTCTCAGCTCTCAGCTCTCTGCGCATTACGCTCGATGCTCTACGCTCTGCTCTCCACACACGCAACTTTTTTCGTTTTTCTGTTTTTTTGGTGCCAAGAGATCGAGCAACGTTTCAATCCCCAAATACACACACATATATACATATATAGAGAAAGAGAGAGGCACACGGAGGCGGAGTTTTGTTTACATTAAACGAATTCTATTTGTCGAATGCGTCAGGCGCGATTGGCGCTGCGGGCAGCAACAGCAACAACAACAACAACAGCAACGACAGCACACAATTTTGTTAGCTATATAATCAATTCTTATTATTTTCTTCCTTTTTTTTTTTTTGGGTAATTTTATTTGACTTTTGCGTGGCCTGAAAGATATTTTAATTTCATTTGGCAAATATATCAGAAGCAGACAATTTGCCAAAGCACTCGCCATTTCAGTGAACTTTTCGCGGAACTCGCAGACAATAACCGCAAAGCAACAACAACAACAACAACAACAACCACAACAATTCTGGGGGGCAATTGTGGAGCGTATTTCAGCACAGCATTTAAAGTCATATACATATACATATGTATATATGTATTTACATATATATGTATATGTATGCCATTTTTCTGCTAGTCTCTGCGGACAGGCCATAAATTATTTTTACGTTTGATTATTATTATTTCTTATTTCGGTTTTTGCGTGCTGTTTTCGTTGCTGCACATCCAGAAAGCAAGAAAAACGAATTTATTGTGAGTGAGGAATAAATTAAACAGGCATCCGAAACAATACAATTCCGATTGGCCTATGGCTGTGGCTCTGCTTCTGCTTCTGGCTGTGGCTCTGGCTCTGGCGATTAATTAATTGCCCAGGTGCGAGAGAAGATTTTAAAGAAATCGTTTTTCTTACTAAATGACATTGACCAAAATACAAAGAGCAACAGGAATTTATCAGAACAACACTGAAAAAACACACCAGCTGCTATAAATCAATTTAAAGAGTTAAAAATATTTTAATTTGTATACAAATTTCTTGGCCTTTCTTTGATTTTGCTTTATTTTCATCTGTTTTCCTGTCGCATTTCCTTGATTTTTCCGCCTTTTTTTTCTGGCAAACTGTTTAGCCCGGCCGATCGAAATTTCTTTGACATGACATCGCGCCTTGTATTTATAGCCATCGATTCCAGGGCAAAGCCAAACAGTGCGTCATATTAACTGGGTCAACAGTTCCGCCAGTACAGCTCACATTGGATCTTGTGTGGTCCGCTGGCAATTGCAATTACTCACTCTTTATCGCGCTCTCTCTCTATATCACTCTCCCTCTCTTTCTCCATCTGTATCTCCATAGTCCACCCACAGGCTTCATCAGGGAATTCCCAAACAAAAGTCGTCATCAACATCTCGTTTTTTCCTGTTTCAAGTTCAAATAATCATAATAAAGATAAGCATACACAATTCATCTCACTTGATATTTTCACTTCTTGTACGGCGTTTGTTTTGCTTTTAATTTAATGTTAATGTTATTAAATGGCCAAATTGTTTACTATTATGGACGTTTGTAAACAAAATTATGTATACGACGCGTCCGCCGTCTGCCGTCCGCCGCCTGCAGCAAGTTGAGTTGTAGTACACAAAGCGGCGATCCCATTGATTCAGCGATGCTCTACCTCTCGCTCATTCATACTCCTTTGCTTCCTCGCTCACTACCTCTGCCTCTCCCTCTCCCCCTCCCTCTCACACTCTCTCTCTCTCGCGCGCTTTTTGTCTGGGCAATGCAAAAGAATACCAAACAATACCAAATGCCGGCCATGGCCAGCATTGTTTAAACTTGCCTCGTGCTGTAGTTTAATAAACATTTAACAATTAAACACACTCTAAACACACGATTCCTTTGCCGCCTCCACAGCCACGATCACGACCACGCCCCCAGAGGAGGCGTTCTATATACAAGTTGGAGCTGCGGCGCATTTGTTTTTGCACACTGACCTACAACAACAGGCAAAAGCAAACAATTGCAGCTTCTTCGGGCCACGCCCTGCCACCTGCCATGCCGCCGTCTCGACCCGCCCCGCGCCGTAGCAGCTCGCTACGTTTATTAAGACAGTTGATCCGCCGGACAACAAATAATCAAATAGTCAAAAATTCAAAATATTTACACACAAGCTGCTGCGAGCAAAATTATGCAGTCTCTAGTTAAGATTTGTGCCCCCTCTCTCCCTATCTCCCTCGCTCTCTCTCTCTATCGCTCTCTGTCTCACTCTTCAGCTGTGCTCGTTTCTTTGTTTAAATATTTACACATTTGTTTTGTTGCAATTTCTAGCCCAGATCTAACCAAATAGTTAGGTTTTATGTCTTCATAAGTAGATTCCCGGATTTGTTTATGCCCCCAGCTTTTATGCAGAATTCGAGTCACGTGTTGCGGCTACTTTATGTGGAACGTATTATCCGAATAGAAACAATATACATACATAATTCAATATATTTTTTTAAATATCTAAGAACAATTTGTTATTGTTTTTTTCCCACGAGTTTGCTTTTTGTAAATATTTATGCGATATTTTAGCGTTCGGTTGGGCGTTAAGTAGGTAGGGAATTGCTTATGGAATTCTGTTTGGATAAAACTCGGTGACAAACCAACGCAAGAATTGTATTTATAAACAATAAAGTGAGAATGAAGAACAAATACAATAATCTAGAGAAAAGAAACAAATGTTTATAAAGCAAAACCGTTTTTATATCAAATGTTTCGTATGATTAATCATTGATGTATATAATGAATTATGTATGATGAGAGTGGAGACGTCATAAACAGATCTCTATTTTTATTTTAATTTTTAGGTATTGATAAATTAAATATAATAATTTAATGTTAAGCAATATTTTAATTCAAGAAATCTTTTGCAATTGAATTGCTAAGCTGAACAAAATCTTTTACAGGTTTTTTTTACATTTTTATTAGCAAATTTCTAAAATCATTTTTAACTATTAAAAATAAAGATATTGTTATTATTATATGTAAGTTTATAAGGCATTCCATCTATTTCAACTTAAGCAAGATTTCAAGATGTTAACCGATACAAAAAGCTAACACAGTGAACTGTAAAGCTTTGGTAAATATTTTCTATATTTATATACTTATAATTATAAGGTCCTCTAACTGAACAACTTATCATAAGTAGATCCATCGATTTCATCTATTCAACATACATTTTCTCTTAAGTTTGTGATCTATTCAAGCATTTGTTGGTTCACTTAAAACTTGTTCCTTATCAATTTTTTGTGTTTTCTCTGGCCAGAATGTTGCCACACTTGGCACTCAGATAGCGACAGTGGGGCCATAAACACCTTGCCTGCTCAACCGGATTACAATTTCAGATTTCCAATTTCAAAATGGCCGCCGCTGCCAACGTCGCCGTCGCCGTCGCCGCAGCCGACATTTGCGCAAGATGGCCAACACGACGTGTGTTTGGCTGCCAGCTGCCAGTTATTGTGCGATCTGGATGCCATTGCCAAACTACCATGCAAACTGTGGCAATATCATAAAAACCTACACACGCAGAGGGAGAGAGCGAGAGAGAGGGACAGAGAGTGAGTGAGGGCTATACAGATAGAGTGAGCGAGAGAGAGGGAGAGAAAGCCCACGCAACGGGCAGTCCCAGTTGAATGGGGCAGTTGGTGCGGCATTCAGCTGTCGAAGCTGGCGCAATAAAATTGAACAATTTATAGACTATTCGGTGCGCAATAATTGCGCCAAATTGAACAGAAAATTAAGAAAGAAAGAAAGAGACAAAGAGGCAGAGTAAGGCAGTGGCAGACAGAGAGAGAGACAGAGAGGGGGGAGGTAGAATTGAAAGAAACGAAATACGTTGAGGCTCACAAAAGTCATTTTTACTTGGCACTTGGTTTGGGGTTTTGTTTAGCTTTTGGTTTAATAGCCGGCACTTAAAAATCCGTTGACTCACCCAGCCAGGTGAGAATGGAAAATGGAAAATGCTGTGCGAAAGGAAGCGCAAACAGGAAACAGCAACAGAAATGAAATTAATGCGATTTACTCGCGCCCTCAGCCATATAAATTACAAATATTGCAATGCCAGCAGCCTGGGCTGAATTTCGCTGATTGTGTGATAAGTGTTGAACTCAAATATGTGGCATGTGGCAAGCAGTTGGCTGCGACTGCGACTGCTGCTGCGACTGCTGCTGCGTGCAGCCGCTCTTCGATCTTCGAACTTTTGGCATCTGTTTCATTTCAACTGACGCGTATTGTCGTAGTTGCCTCTTGGAAACTGTTCTTTGGCTTCTTATGGCTCTTCTTGTTGTTGCTGTTGCTGTTGTTGTCGCTCACATCATTTTTGCTTTGTTCTTGGCCCTTGTACATTTTATATTCAAGCTCATTCCACATTTTAGCGTTTTTTATTGCGCTGTTTTTCCTTTCGACTCTGTTCTGTTGGCCTTGCGGGACAGCACACCTGTGTGGCATGTGGCATGCTTGATCGGATGTGATGGAGCATACTGCTCCAGGAATAATTGAAAGTCGTCTCAAGAACCATAATCTCAATATCAAATTGGCTCCAGCTAGGCATACAAAAGGCTATGATAAATGATAATTGTGGAATACCAGTGAATCGGAATACAATGAAATCAGATACATATATACATATATACAAACACATACATACATATATATATAACTACCAATGCATAGCCTTTCAAGTGGCTCGCAGGGGGAGATCGCATATATTTAAATTTGGGTTAATTACAGGCGACATCCTGACGCAGCAGCAGTCCGTCGTACAATTGTACGGCGTAAAACGAGGCGCTGACAAATATTTTGACATGGCTTCGACTCCCAGACATTGTCGCTGCGGTCCACACTTGATGCTCGGACTCGGGTTTTCGGTAATGTGTGGTCGCCACTTGAGATCCGGTAGCGGAGGAGTCGGGGAATGTGTAATCCAATATCCAAATTTTAAATACCAAGACAAGAGCCACCAAATCTGCGGCGTCCGACACATGCCAGTTGAGTTATTAATCTAATTTGGTCCATGCTTTGGTAATTAGTAGAGTTTCTTAACATTCGTATTATTAGAATGAAAACGTATTAGCTATTTGTTAGAATTAGCAAATATGAAAAGAAATTCCAGTCTGACAGGAAACTTCTTAGTGGATAAATTCAAAGTAGATCTAAAATGCTTATTAATTATTATGTCAATAATAATTAATAAAGATTTTAGATTAAAATCCTAAATCTCAAAAAACCAAGAGCACAGCAGGCTACGTAGCTTTACTTTGGATACTTTAGATTTTAGATTTTAATAAAGCCCCCTACAAAATTGTGATATGAGACGTTCGCTGAAATCTTTCCCGCTCAGATTGAGCTACGGCCTTTTAAGCACTAGTCGAGCACTAAGTGGTACTAAGGGCTCCAACACAATAAAGGGCGCGGATAGCCCTCAGAATCATCTTGATGAAAACACTTGCCCAAAAAAACGTGCGTAGAAGAAGTCACTTTGAAATACGGTTTGATATTAATGCCGATATACTGTAAGACAGGCAGTGACCCAGGTCCTCGTTGCAAGCCGAAGGAGGGTGAGAAGAAGGAGGGGCAAAAGAAGGAGGGGGATAAGAAAAATTCAAGCAAATAATGAACTGTATTTAAAATTGCTTAACGGGACAAAAAAATCTCTTTTAAAATGTCGAATGTTCTTATTTTTAGGAAACTGACCAAATGGAGGCGCCCAGGCACAACAATTCACATAATAGATCACAGATTATGCAGCAACATGAATCACTTGCATATATAGTTCATTGCTGGCTGGCGAGCACACGAAGATCATAAAACGCAGCGCTCTAGACATTATAAAGCCATAAAGCAACAAGTAAGATCCAAGCGAAAATAGCTGGCCAGGCCAGGGAACTAACAAAAAGAAAAAAGTATTATAACCATAAAGAGTGATAAAATAAAGACTGTGTAGTTCTATCGACATTTTATGACTTTGAGGCTGCTGCCCCTGGCAAAGTCTAGCAACGATCTCACAAATTCGATCCGAATCAGATCAGATATATACTAAAATGATTTGGCGCACAATAGAGAAACCCAATTTGAAATGATTATTGCATAATTCGCTGGAAAACTGCATTCTATCAGCTGGCAGGTGCTTAAAAGCTCCCACGTAGCTCTCATCTCTGCTCACTGGCATCCATGACAAAAATATTCAACTGGCTGCCGCTGCCACTGGAACGGGAATTCATAAATTTCACACCCAGACCAGAGACCCGAGACCCGAGACCCGAGAGCCAGAGCAGCAGATTTTATGGCAATTCAATTGCACTGCCACTGATATTTGTTTCCTGCTGCTACTGCAGCCCGGATTCCCTGCCCCATTCCCGTGCAGGTTGCAGCCGTATGGCCATGTACGATTCGGCTTTCCCTATGGCTAATGTAAACAATACCAAATCTCGACACGGGCCGCACTTGTGTCGACTGCCGACTCAACAGTCGAAATACGATTTTTATTTTATTTTTCATCTGTACTTTTCCTTGGGTCTAGGAGCCAACCGATCGATCGGCCTATGTATGTGCGTACATGTACATACATATGTACTCGTGTGTGTGTGATTGTATACATCACATTTTTGTCTTCTTAGGCTCCCTGTATTTTGGGTAATTATTACTTTTTCAATGTAAACAAATTGAATGCTGCTAATTTTAGTTAAATACTTGCACATATTTCTCAGTTTTACGATTTTGGGCTCTCATTTTGCCGGCCATTCAAACGAACAGTAAATTCTTTCCAACTGGAATGTCGCAATTATTTTCAGTATTTTATTTAGTACATACAAAATGCTAACTCTTTAATCTGGCATTCACAAGTTTTAGGTATTTATTTTTTGTAGTTGTCAGCCCATTGACTTGCTCGACGGCTTTGTAAAGTGCCGAAAATCAAAGCGATTGACGCAGTCGACGATCGACGGGCGGTCGAGCATCCATCTATCAAGAGAGTGTCTAAAGGCATGCAATGGAGCCGCAGTTGAGTGTGGAGCACGCCCATAGCTAGCTTCCAGATACCAGATGAACAGCCGCCGTGTGTCTGCTCAACCTTTCAACGCATAAAAAAAGCCGCCACGCAAAGTTTTCCAAAAGTGTCTGCGCGTTGTGTTCTTTTTCCTCTTTCAAATTATCGACGAAATTAATCTTAATCTTGAGTTTGCCCAGGCAATCTGGCAACACATGTGCTAAACGGTGTCTGCCCCGTGTGTGTGTGTGTGTGTAGAGATGTGGGAGAGAGAGCAATACAACTATGTACTCACACATGCATACGCATGTTCATATCTATTTCAAGGCCTTTCCATCCTTTAACTGTTGTTGTTGCTTCTGCTTCTGATGCTGATGTAGCTATGGTTGTTGTTGTTGTTTGCTTTAGTTTCTGCTTTTGTGCGCACGCCGATTGAAGTTTGGCCGACGTTGACGTCGACGTTCGTCAAATTTGTTGGCATCAGCAAACGGTTTTTATTCAACAAGCAAAAACAACAAGAGCGCAACCACAGCTACTACAACAACAGCTATGATCACGATGATGCTGATGACGAGTAAGACAGCCGAACAAGAAGAAGACGGCATGCGCTTTGCATGCGCCGCATTGCACTCGCGCGACGCGACGGCTAACCAATTGGACCACCCAACGTGTTGAGCATCTGTACTCCTCGCACTCTTATGCGCCCTAGCCCCTCAAACCGCATAATTCCATAATTCTCTAGCCTGCGTTGCCGCTTTAGTTTTTACGATAAATTACAACAGCAACATTGCTGCAATGCGGCTATCATTCATTCATGCGCGCATACCAACTCCCCCGCAGCCGTCCTCAATCTTCGTGTAAACATGTGTAAATCATGACCCGTTGATGGCCTCCACGTAGACAAAGCGTTGGGGCGCAGAGCACCGGGCGCAGCATGTGACGTCCTCGTCGGCGTTGTTGCTGGTGCAGCTTTTGCACTGCGACCCCAAAAGTTTTCCATATGTAGATAAATGAGTTGTGAAAAGCTATTCCAGTTCACAGTTCTGCAACCTATCAATCCTTCCAGTCCCAGTTCGAATTTCGACCACTTCCAGTCACATGCAAATAAACGACTTGTCGAAAGCTATTCCAGCTTGCTGCCACCATCCCTTCATTCCAATGCACGTTCGAATTTCGAAAAGTGCAAATGATATCTGACTGCAACTGCTGCCATTTGGCGCTGGCTGCTGCTGATGGCCGCCAACGCAGATGACATTCCCATTCCATTTCAAATTCTCGTAATCGTATTGTCCCAAAAGGCCAAAACAAATAGTATTTATGTATGCGCGTCTCTCTCTCACTCACACTCTCCCTGTGTGGTGCTAGTTTGCCCTGAGAACTTTTTTCGGCTTGCGAACATACGGTTTGGAGGCAAACGCCGTGCACTTCCGAGGAGCTGAGCACAATTTTGTGTGCGTTCTGTTTGTTTATACTTAAAGCGTTATTTCAATAAACATATGCAAGGCAAAGGGCAAATTATTGATATTGAAATTTTTGAATGTGCACTTGAGCATCCAGTTCTAGAAAAAATTCAACATATATTTCCAAATCAAATGGTTGCTTTATGATAGTATCAATCCTTCCCATACAACTTTTTAATTTAATTCATTTATTTTAATTTATTTTATGAATGATGGAAATTCGCGCCTAAGTCTATATTTGAATTGTGTGTTTTATAGCAATTAGCTATATATATGGCTCACACTGCAGTCTGGCAGCACTGTAACAGATCACGGTGACGTCACACTTGCTCTACTTTAGTGTTGATCAGCTCTATAAATGTTTGGTATTTTAACAGCACTGACAAACGCTGATCGTTTTCAGTGTGACCAGTTGAAATATACTGGTGGTGTTTTTTTAGTATGAGAGGGAGAACCGCAGTAGCAGTCAAAAAGTGATTCACGCTCGCGGACGCTAAAAGCAATTTTAAAAAATAGAAAATTATTTTGCACTGCCGCCAGACATACCATTAGAAAATTTAAATAATTTAATAAGGCCGCCGCCGCCGCGAGTATTTTGGAAAGTGTAAAATCTGCGGCCCGCTACGTCTGCGTCGGCTCAAGCATTGACTGCGCGTGTGTATGTGTTTGTGTGAAAGGAGGAGGAGAAGCAACACACAAAAAAAGTGTACAGACGACGCGCAGACGCAACGATCTGCAGTGGCTAATTAAAAGTACCGAAAAAACGGGAGTGAAAATTAATTAATTACTGGCGGAAATTTCGCCAAAAACCTGATCACGAGTTTGTTAACAAGCAGCAAACAGCGATAATAACAAAATGGGTTGTGCCGTGAGTACAGCACGAGATAAAGAAGCCATCGAACGTTCCAAAAACATCGACCGGGCGCTCAGAGCCGAAGGAGAACGCGCCGCCTCTGAGGTTAAGCTGCTGCTCTTGGGTGCGTCTCTCACAACTTTCCAATATATACACATACACGTACTAATTAAGACCTTAAGTTTTCGCCTAAAATTGCAACGCCATGCACAAATATTTGTGAGCTATTTTCCAGTGGGGTTGGTTTTTTTTCACAACTGGAAGCTAACGAAACCCGTTGTAATGCGGTCTTTTATTCTCTCGAGTTTTTTTGTCTCACAATTTTTTTTTTCGTGCGCTACTCGATACTCGTTCGATGCATCTTTGGCTATGGTCGCTCATTATGCAATGCACATGTCAATAATTCAATTGCGATAAGAAATTGAAAGTAAATTAAAACCAAATGTCTGCGGCGGCGGCTGTGGTTCCAACAAGTGGGACGCCTTAGCCTTCTCCTTCCATCTTGCCAATGGAAACATGTTTGTGCTGCGGTTCTTCTTACACACAGACACATACATATACATATACACAAGAGAAGCATGCTTATACAAACGTGTATGTATGCGTGTTGAGTGGCACTTGTTGTTGGTGAGAAATGTGCATTGAGGCGTTGCGACGCCATCGCTTCAACTTTGACCTCTGCATGTAGCGCTTGCTTAGTGAAATTGGATGCCGCATCGCGTTTTTGGCCTTCTGCAATTAAATTTCTATACAAACAGCGAGTCGAGAAATTATCTTGAGTGCGCGTTTTCATTCACTCAAAATGTTGCAAACAATGGAATGGGTTTTCCAGCTTTCCAACCAACACCAACAGCAACAACTAACACAACTGAACACAGTTGCACTTGATAGCTTTTGCTAATGAAGCTGCGCTCCGTCCATTCATTCTTTGATGACTCAAAGGGGGCTGTCGATGAATTGGTGAGGAGATGGGCAGGGTGAGTCGGCATGCCAGTTAATGATACACGAGATGAATTCACTGGTCAACAAAAAATCTGCTCTGACTGCTGCTAGAAGTTGACAGAAAAATGTGGTTTGTTTATAGAATTTTTTGTGCATAGATGAATTTAAAATATTTAGTTATTATTTCTTCTGCGGACAATTCAACTGGTCTATCTATTTAACGGGAACTGTATTGCATTTGCAGATGTTCGTAAAAGTGAGAAGCACATGAACTATGTATTTTAGTGTAGTTTCTGGCAAGAAAAGACAAGCAATGAGAAAAACACCTTGCACCAGTTGCTAACATTTGCGTTCGTATTTGTTTTATTGTACATACATGTGTATTGTACTTGTTGTTTTTATTGTTTTGCTTCTGTTAGCATTATCTCTGCCTATGCTAGCTGCTGCGCCTGCGCACGTTCATTATACCAACCGCATTCATCAAGAGCTGCCTCTCCCTCCCTCGTCTCTTTCGGTCGGTCTATCGCGCAGGCCTAATTGGCTGGGGCAGCTGTTGTTGTTGTTGTTGCTTGTACACTGACATTTAAAGTGGGGTGAACGATATTAGCGCAAATAAATGGCCCCCACATCAAATGCAGCTGTGTGTGTGTGTTTGTGTTGGCATATGCTCTGCTCGGCTTTATTCGTGTAGATTTAATAAAAATTTTTGCTATTGTTGCAGCCGCTGTCTGACCATTGCACCCTACTTTATATCTATATCTGCGAGCAGCCTCTCCAGTTGAATTATGGCACTTAATTTCATGTCGGTTTCACTCTCACTCTCGCCCAGCCTGCTACCCTTTGGAACGCTGTTCAATTTGGAAAGTGCAATTCGGAGCTTTCTTTGATGATTTCCACTTGGAAATAGTCCGTTTATTTTATGTTGATCAGTCTCTCTCTCACATTTCCCACATCAGACCAAACAACCACAAAGTAAATAAACATTCATTTAATATGTTCCATTAGCATGCCGAACGACACATAAACAATATTCGACACTGACAGCAAGCGGAGAGCCCTCAGTAACTTAACACAAATAGCTTAATCAACAATTTTTAAGTATTTAATAAACACGCACAAACATACCCACACTCTCACACACTCGCACATTCATTCGTATTATCATACACATACATATATAATGTTTTTAATGTGCTGTTCTTATCGCCATAAATCGTTCGTCGTTCGGCGCCTTATCAATATTATCAATAAATGACCTTTGCGTCAGCTTTGAAACAGCCATTTTCAGCTAAATTAATGGCAAATGTTGACTTGATTTCTTTCCCTGATTGCCCAGGCGGTAGTTACACATGTGATTGGATCAAATTCCCCAGAAATAAATCATGGCGTGGTGTACTTCCTATGGCCAATTTTAGCGACGATTAAATGCCGACAGATTTGTTTACTTCCAGCTCTGCTCTGCTCGCTCGCACGTCTGATTAACACATTTCTTTTCTCACTTTACTTATCGGAAAGTTCGGTCGCCAGCCGCTTGGAGGCGCCAATAAAACTCGATAACGATTAGTCATGCGGTGAGCGCAAATGAGCGAAATGCTATGGAATGATTGCTGTGAACTTTTCCTGTCCAAATGTATGAGAGTGTGTGCGTGAGTGTGTTTACTTGCCTTTAGTCACCGTCTATCGGCATTTATTTACATACATACATGTACATGCATACATATTTTATTTTAATTGCATAGGAACTGCAATCATAGAAATAGCGTAGAGTTGTATGACACGCCCCAAAATGGGGCTTCACAGCACACATGGGCGTGTGGTAATGAAGTTAATTTGAATACCGCTGATTATCATGATGAGCGATGCTGATGATTATGGAGTTTTTCGAGTGGCGTTCTCCCTCTCTTTGTGCACACCGCCTCGCAAGTTCTACGCTCTTCTCTTGCTGCCTTCTTTCGACGCGTCGAGCGCCTATTATGGCACAGCTAACGGTGCATTGATAAATGAATTCATGATTTATCATAGTGTGCGTGCATTTCTTCATATTATTGTTGTTATTATAAAATTGACCTTTTTTCGCCATTGTCGCGAACTGCCTCTATCTCTCTTTCTCTCTTGCTTATTTGCTTTGTTTTATTATTCGGTGGCACGATACAAATTTTGAATATTTGTTAATCAGCCATTAAAGCCGAGTTGACCGTCTTTTAAGCCATTACTTATTATAACGACATAATTTTCATTGCCTAAATTAGTATGCATTGTTAGTTATGATTTTAACAATCATATATACGTATGTATAAACATATATAGATACATGAACGTGTCTAATTCGCGATCGGGCGGTACTTTAGCTTTGCTGCAAAAGTGAAAGTACTAAAGCCGCGCTCTCGCAATTACCTAATCAAGTTGACTACCTTCCCGCGTTTCCTCCAAAGCTCTGGCTGTCTGGGAATGGACCCAACCACACAAAACCCTATGCAGCAATAACAAAAACCATCGAATGTTGCAAAAAACAAACACAAAAACAAAAATAATAATAATAATGTTGGCATAATGCGCCTTTGTTGCAATCGTGGACATCATATATCGTTTTTTAACGTTAAATGTATTAAGACCGGTAGCTGGCAAAAATCATGTCTGCGATAAAAACATTAATTTTGTTCAACTCTTTTTAGTTGCAGTTGGGGGGAAACTAGAAAACACGTAACATCAGTTTTTCTTATCTATTGGACTACTTCAAATAAGCTTCTTCATTTTGTCTACTCTGTGCATTTATGCGGCTTGCTCAACCCATGTATGTACATATGTATATTTCGTACAATAATAACAAGCTTGGCATTTATTTATGTTTACAAGGTATGTTTAAACTTCTTTTGAATTTTGATAAATCGAAGTTCAACGAACCGCAGAGGATTGGCCAGTAAGAAAATAAACAGCAAACAAACATGATAAACGATATATTAAAAGCATATATATAGTGTGAGCATTTGTTTAGTATATAGGAGAATTTTTCATACAGAATTTATTCGCTTAGAAAACAAATTAACATATTTCAAACATCTCCAAGTATTTGCATATTTACTTGGTATTATATACGGCATATTGCCTATGCCAGCTCAGCAGCTCAATTACTGCCGATATTACATGACCAACATGAACGCAATTGAGCTCGCTCGTACGGCTCTGCTCGGCAGCTAGCTTTTTTTTTGGCCTCTTGAACCCAAAGACAATTGAACAATTTGTGGCATCCATGCATTCATTCATGAATTGCCGCCCGCTCACTGTCCCCTCGGGTGTATATTTATTGTTAGCTTCATTCATTCATCGGCGCTTTTTACACATGACACAGTCACAGAGGAGCTCCAATTGTTTGCTGATTGGCAGGTCACGCCCATTTGGTTGAGCCAACATCCGTTCTACAATCCGTTCAAATTTGTAATTCTGGTTGCATTTGCAGGCGCCGGCGAATCGGGCAAATCGACAATAGTCAAACAGATGAAGATCATCCACGAGACGGGCTACTCGCAGGAGGAGTGCGAGGAGTACCGACGCGTCGTCTACAGCAACACCGTACAGAGTTTGATGGTCATAATAAGAGCGATGGGCCGGCTAAAGATCGAGTTTGCGGATCCTGCAAAAACAGACATTGCGCGCCAGTTCTTTACACACGCCTCGGCTGCCGACGAGGGCATCCTGCTGCCGGAGATCGTGCTGCTGATGAAGAAGCTCTGGTCGGACGCTGGTGTGCAGCAATCGTTTGCCCGCTCGCGCGAATATCAGCTCAACGACTCGGCTGGCTACTATCTGAACTCGCTGGACCGGATCGCGCAGCCCAACTACATACCCACACAGCAGGATGTGCTGCGAACACGTGTGAAGACCACAGGAATCATTGAGACGCATTTCACTTGCAAACAGCTGCACTTTAAGTAAGGCGAAATAATTCTATAACAATGTTGATGCAAGTTATTAATTTGATTTATATTGCAGACTATTCGATGTGGGCGGACAGCGTTCGGAGCGCAAGAAATGGATTCATTGCTTTGAGGGCGTGACAGCTATTATCTTTTGTGTGGCACTCTCAGGTGAGAATGGGAAACTCTTCATTACTAAATAGAATATACTAGTCTCTATAATTTCGTCATAGGCTACGACTTGGTTCTAGCTGAGGATGAGGAAATGAATCGCATGATTGAATCACTGAAGCTCTTCGATTCCATATGTAATTCCAAATGGTTTGTGGAAACATCCATTATATTATTCTTGAACAAAAAGGATTTGTTTGAGGAGAAAATTAAGCGATCTCCCCTAACGATATGCTTCCCAGAATACACTGGTAAGGCAACAATTGAAATCAAATTAAAGCTATGTATGTATATTAATATTTATATTCACCGTCTGACAGGTTCCAATACATTTGAGGAGGCCGCCAACTATATTCGCATGAAGTTTGAAAATCTCAACAAACGAAAAGACCAAAAAGAAATATATACGCATTTAACCTGCGCCACAGATACAAACAACGTGAAATTTGTATTCGATGCAGTCACCGATGTCATCATCAAGAACAATCTGAAGCAAATCGGTCTTTTCTAATGGGAAAGAGATAGAAAAAGAGAGGGAACGGCTTATGCGATTAAAGTGCGTCTTAGTATTAAAGGAAAACGCGCAAACATTTCCATTATATTATAATTAATTAACTATAAACATAAAATCACATATTTGTAATCTGTATTTTATGTATATACTCATATGTATATGCTTTCAATACGAATACGCTTTACAAGCTCTTGAGTTATATTTACTTATATATTTAAACCCGATTTTTGTTGCCAGTAGTCGCGGAACAAATAACCAACTGCAATTAATTAAGTTAACCGTTAAAAATGCTATAAGTGAACTAATTAAAATACGTATGTATCTACTGTATGTATGTATGTAATTTAACACAGTGTAAAGTAGACGCCAGAAGCTTGGTAAAGATGGCTGTCCAGATGTGTAGCCCACAGATGTGGCCAGCTAACTTTGCGCTTAGTTAAGTTTAAAATAATTCGATAATGTGACAAATTTGCATGGCGTAAAAGTGGTGAACTTTCCAACATTTGTTTACATTATCTTTTACGCACTGCATTTTCGGCACTTTTCCAATACTGTCATGAATTTGCCAAGAGCTTAGCGCACTAAAAGAAAAACAAATTAATAATTAAATAACGAAGAGTGTGCGTGGGCCTAATTTTTGTATGCCCTCTACATGTAACTAGAAATTTTACTAATTAGTAATAGACTAAATAAAGACAAAGCTTAAAAAACAATTACTGATTTACGATAACTGAAATTCAATAGGGCAGTGTGCGAGCATCGGTTTAGAGCCATCTGCATCTAAGGATCGTTGTTCAACACTAGTATGGTGAGTTTCAGTCGGCGTCAGAGAAGTGCCTTCTTTTCCTGTCAGCTTTCGTGGAAGTAGGTTGAGCTAATTTTTGTTTGACAAAATCTTACATTTGTAAAATATTCAGGTAGTTGAAGGAGCTCTGTTTAATATTGTGTAGGACATAAATAAAAAAAAATCGAAGCAGAGGTTCACTAATTCAATATGCTGCGCGCAGTTATTTCGATCAGCCAGCGTGGAAAGGTTCCACTAACTCTGCTTTCGGCCCAGGGAATTGGTAAGTTTTTCTTTCATAAATCGCACATTGAACCTAAAACGATTTTAAATTTAAAGATTTCTCAATCGCAGCCCAGAACAAGCTACGCTTTTCTAACGCATACTGCCGCCCTCTTGTTCGCTTCTATGCTAGCGATGATTCGAAGATCAAGGGATCTATTCGCGGCGGCCCAACTGGCATAATTGGTAACATGGATCAGTCTGCCAGTATGGGGAATGTAGGTGGCGGTGACTCGTTCGCGCAGCCGCAGCCAGCTCCTTTGGGCGGTGACCCGACACGCGACTATGGCAAGGCAACTAGTAAGCGAGCTGCGGTCACCTCCCAATTGCAGGCCGCCACACATATCATTACAGAGAGTGAAAAACATGGAAGAGATGAATCCAAATCGTCATCATCGTCGCAGTCTTCGACCTGTTCGTCCATGTCGGGAGAGGAATCGAACAAAGTGGGTGGCCAGACCAACGCAAGTGGACCATCGGACCCTGAACGTTCTGGACCGGGCTCTGGGAATAAAATGGTCGATGATGCCATTAAGAACTTGCAGGATGCAGCCGCTAATTTGCCCAGCAAGGAGCAGGTGGAGAAATTCGTCTTTCGGACGTTGGCTTTCTTCTATGACCTTCTCTTCTTGACTGTCAATTGGACCATTCGCTTCGTCGATGAGAAGGTAGTACAGAATAAGACGGTCAGGCTCTACTGGAAGAAATTCCACGAGAAAATGGAGGAGGCCAAGAAGGATTAAGCACAGCAATCAAATTCAGATGGAAGTGAAGCATGATATGATATATATATATATATATGTCATGTACAGCATACGCAAAACATTAAACAAAGCTAATAAATCTAAAATTTCATGACACATGCGCATGTGTAAGTGTATTAGTGGTATATATTTATTGCTTTTGCTTTTGCTTTGTTCGCACAATTGATATTTGATATTCAGGTAAAGCTAGCAAAGCTGGCATAGCCATCCAATAGTTTGGCCAAATATTTAAGTATCTTATTGCGCGCCTCCTTCAGCTGCGGCGGATCGCAATTGGCCGGCTCGTACATGTTGGCGCAATGTGCGGTGCCTGCAAAAATATTCAATTCGTTATTAAATTACATCCAGGCAAGTGAAATCGACTCCATACCTTCGATGTAAATCGCGGGCGTGCTTGAATTGGTGGAGACGTAGAGACCGAGTGCATGCCATGGATCGATAGAGCCGTGCACGTAAAGCACATTTGTTGTCCCTGGCTTAAGTGCACCGTAGTACTTGTTCGTCTGCGCCACAGCCTGTTCCAGAAACTTGCCATTCATGCGATCCGAGAAGATGTCCATGCACTGGCGTATGAAAAAGTCGACCCCAAAGCGATCCCCGAAAGTGTCCGACTTGTTCTCAGAGGTCTGATAGAAGCCAAACTCAGTGCAGGTCTGGTATGTCCATTGGCGCATGCCTTTGGCCACCTCGGAGTCCCACGACACGTTCTTCATTTCGGCTATCATCTTGTCGTACTTGTAGTCCAGGCAGTTGGTTTTCGACTGCTTCAGAAGCAGATCGTTAACAGCACCCAAACGGGTGACTGGCGGTCCCATTGTCGTGTTCAGCATCACATCGCAGACCTGTAAGCAAGAGGATAGTCTGTTAGAAGGTGGATTGGCTTGTGTAAGTGGCATCTACCTGATCGATGGTTAGCTTGGCATGCGGACTATTGTCCTTGTTGTACTGCACCACGCCTGCGAAATTGCTAGCGATGTTCTCAAACAGATTCGCAATGTCCAGCTTATTCTCAATCGAGTCTTTGAGGGGCGTGCACGTTCTAATAATAAAATGAAAAAAAAAATAAATATATATGTATAATATATAAAATAATATCGCAATTGGCTCTGTACTTGAATTTCTCGTCGAGATTGCGCTGCCCTATCATGTGCTTCAACAGAATCTCCACCTGTGCGAAGCCACGTGACACAGCTTCTACGCACTCCGGCTTGTAGCTGGCCAGAGATGCCTTCACCACTTCGAAGTATTGGTTGAAATCAACTTCAGCCAGCAGTGGACCACTGGAACTAATGGCGCCATCAATCAAATGAGGATACTTCTCGCGTGCCCAAGCAGCCAGTGAACCGGGATAAGAGCCACCAAAGGCAATCCATTTCTGAGAGTCGGCCATGTTGTATTGGCGCTTCATGGCCGATACAAAGTTGGCCAAGTCGGCCAGAGCCTGCTCCGAGCTGAGGTAAGCCAAATTGCTGTTAGAAAGATCGCTCGTCGGATGACTCTTGCCATAGAATCGATGCTCCAGCTGAATGCACAGCGCGCCGAAGTGTTCGGCATAGTGGATCCAAGCACCTTCACGCATCCAGCTCTTCGTGGCCTCCCCTTCGCCGCCAATCATCAGAAACACCGGAGCCTGACTGTCATTCCTGTAGAAGGCATCGTTCACAAAGTAACGCTGTTGCCATGTGCGCGTGTCGTCTGGCTTAAAGTGATTCAAAGGCTGCTCAAACCATAAATCGTTCAAATCCAAAGATCGCTGCAAGGTGGGCATTGAACTTGGTTGCCCCAAAAAGCCATTCATATGACGGCCGTTTCGGAAACCCAAGCTGCTGGACTGCGCAATTAAGCAGACGAGCACCAGCAGAGGCAGACATAATCCCTTGGGCTGTAGCATATTTCAGCTTTATCACAATTGCTGCGGTCTTTGGCTTTTGCTGTTGTTTTTCCTATTGTTGCTGCTGCTGATGTTCTTGTTATTGTTGAGTTCAGGTCAAGTGAGCTGTTATTTGATTAGCACAACCGCCGTTTGCTCGACTAACTGTAAAAATGGCACAGGAATGCAACTTATATAGTTCTATTTGCAATACGTGTGTGTGTGGATGTGTGTTGTATATAGCCATATACATATGTACATATACAAATGCGTACCAATTTCTTTATGCTTTTGCTATTTTGCCGGCTGTGATTTGGCGTTGCCACCTGGTTGCAAACATTGCGTTCCCCGTTTATATATTTTGTGCTAGAGATTAATTATTCTACTGTTCATAACAAACATCTGGTTGCTGCTGGCAGAGTTATTAGAATATTGGCAAAATAGTTTTGCTTGAAAAGCATGAATTTGGAAATGATTGTCACGACGCTGCCACCTTGTTTGAAAACGGCTTCCAGGCAACGGTTGCTTAATTTTCAAACAAAAAATAAGCAGTTGCTGTGCGTATTGTCAATGGCAGGTCGATGTAGCCAGCCCAACAAGCCAGAACGTAGAACAGCATAATTTAAATATATATTTTGTGTACGATAATGGCTAACCCAATAAAAGAATGTAAGCAGCTACAGCCGCGAGCAATTTTCGGCATCAATGGTAAAGTGGAGAATGGAGTGCGTCAGCATCCCATTACCCGGGCTGCAATCTTTCCATTGGGAAACAAAATAGCCATTGCCGATTTCGCTAAGAACACACAAGAGTTTGTTGCCGGGCACACAAACAGCATATCCTGCCTGGATGTCAGCAAGAGCGGCAAGTACATCGCCTCCGGTCAGATCAACCATATGGGCTTCCGTGGCTATGTCATCGTATGGGACTATGAGTCACGCAAGGAGATCGGACGTCACGATTTGCATAAGGTGAAGGTGCAGGCCATTTGCTTTACGGCCGAGGAACGCTTTGTCATATCCATTGGCGGCAAGGATGATGGCTCCGTCATTGTGTTTGATGTGCAGACATTGTAAATATTGCAAAACTGCCGCCAACCTCTTCCAGTTGATGAGCTGCTTCTCTTTTTCACTTGCAGCTCGCCCATTTGCCGCCAGGCTGCCTCTCGTGCCATCTCAGGCAATGCACTGACCATCCGTCCGATGCATAACAATCCGTACTTCTTTCTTACTGCTGGCGATCGCCATCTACGCTTGTGGAGCATTGTGCGCGAGCAGAAGAAGCTCTATGTGCAGGACGTCCATTTGGCCAGCAAAACTCGTACGTTCTACTGTGCTCGCATCGATAAAAAGGATGAGTTCGCGTATCTGGGCAGTGGCACCGGCGACATCATTAAGATCGTACTCAACTGCTGCGACAGGGACAATGTGACCCGGCCGGGCACGACAAGTGGCATTCTAGGTGCATTCGGTACACACAATCCACGCAAGCCCACGGGCCGGGATTGCAATCGCTATGTGAATGGCGTGCGTGCCCTCTATGTGCTGGAGGGAGGTCGTCTGCTGATTGGCGCTGGCGATGGCGAGGTGCAACTGGTCGAGGAGCGTACCGAGGTGCCATTGATAAACTTCCGGGACTATCCCGAACCCACTTGGCCCTACTTGCGCGTGGTAAGCCCCATACTTAAGATTGCAACAGTTACATTTCTTTTACGCTTCTTTTTCTACTTCTCCTCGTTAAGGTTAAGCGAACTCGCGTCTCGGGTCGCATCTCGTCCTTTGTGCGCAGCACGCCAGAAAAATTCTACATCTGCACCGACACGAATGAAATTTACATGCTGAACATAAACTCCTGGGTTTTGAAGCTGCTACGCACATGCCACGCCAAGGCAGTCTACTTCATAACATTTCCCAAGTAGGTCCAGCCACAGTGTTTCGTGCCATGTCTGTCTCCTTATTACCAACTATTGCAGAAACTACGCAGCTGTTTTTGCCACCGCTGGCCACGAGAGCATTCGCATCTGGTCCTCCAATCGCAAGCAGGAGCTGCTCCGCATCATGGTGTACAATTTCAACTGTGCTGCGGTCCGCTTCGCCCACGACGGAACCAGCATTGTGTCCGTATGGAACGACGGCATCATTCGCGCCTTTACCCCGATAACAGGGCGTCTCATCTATGCCATACCCAATGCTCACAACAAGGGTGAACTTTGATTTGTAAATTGTAATCCGTTTAGCATTCAATTTGATATTCTCTTAGGCTGCAGTGCCTTGGCCATTGCATCAACGGGTCGTTTTATCGTCACGGGCGGCATCGAGGGCCAGGTGCGCGTGTGGAAGATCGAGCCGTACCGCCAGAATTTAGTGGGCGTGCTGAAGGATCATTCGGGTCCAATCACCTCGCTGGACATCAACTATCTGGACACGGAAGTAATTTCCGCTTGCACTGACGGCTCCTGCGTCATTTGGGACATCAATCGCATGACCCGCAAGCAGGTGGTCACTGCCAACACGCAGTTCATGTCGGTGCTCTATTTCCCCACCGGAGTGCAAATACTCACCTGCGGCTCCGATGGCCGCATCATCTATTGGATGGTCTACAACGGCGCACTAATACGCGAACTAGCCGCCTCGAAGAAATCGTCGGTGAACTGTATTTCCATGAATGCCACAGGCGACTATTTCGTTAGCGTTGGCAGCGATCTGCAGGTGAAGCTGTGGGACTATAACAGCGGCGATGTGGTCGGCATTGGCTCGGAGCATGCTTCGTCCGTAATTAGCGCTGCGTACAGTCCATGCGGCAAGACTTTTGTTACAGGCAGCACGGATGGGTCACTGATCATTTGGGAAGTGCCCGAGGAACATTGGGGCAATCCCAATCCACCGGACGGTCCCAGCTACCAGCTGCCCAAGCCACAGCCGAAGGGCAAACCAGCTGTTCAGTCGCGCGTCGACTCGGGCACTCGCTTGAAGCCAGCTCCGGGCGAGAATATCAATGGGCTGCTGAAAGCAACGCCCAAGGACGACATCTGCTGTGTCGAATGCCCACCGTGCGCCAAGAAGGAAGGGAAGGCCGCCGACGCCTTTGCCGAGTGCAAGATTGTGCCGGACGTAAGGAAATGTTAATATATTCAATTTCCCTCTTCTACGTTTTTATTAGCATTGCCTAATAAAAAAGAGCATTTAAGAAAAACAAGACAAAACCTATTTTAGCTGTAGTTAAAAATATTTAAAGAATATTTTAGATTCTGTATTTTTGTAATTTTAATGTAGATTAAAAACAATAAAAGGAGTATGTTCCAAAACGTATTTTATCACACCAAAATTTTATTATGCTTCGACACCAGCTGCTTCAGGACTGACCATTTATATTGAATTCGTTGAATTGAAATCGTCTTGGGCATCAAATTCCTCACGCTCATCTTTGGAGTACTCATAGTTCATCTCCTTGGCTTGTTTGGCTGCAGCTTTTTCTTCGGCCTCCTGTCGTTTGCGCTCCTTTTCACTAAAGGCCAACTGTTGCTTGCGGTCCTTCTCAGCCTCGGCCTCTAGTCGCTTGCGCTCCTTGGCAGCTTCGGCCTCTAGTCGCTTAAGCTCCTTGGCCTCCTCTGCTTGTTGTTGTTTCTCCTCTTTCAAGGCCTGCGCCAGTTGTTTTTTGGCTTCCTTGTCGGCTGCTGCCTGTCGCTTCTTAGCTTCGGCCTCCCGATTTTTATTGTGCTTTTGCCACGTCTTATTCAATTTCCCAAATTCTTTCAGGCGTTCCTCCCTCTCTTTGTCCGTCTCGGGTGTCTTGCCAATGGCCTCTACATCGATCTCATCCTCATAGCCATCCGGAGGCAAAGGATTCACGTCAGGATTATGGAAGCGAGTTCTAAGCCCGTCACCGAAGTAGAATGGCTTTGTGCGCACATACATGTGTCCCCACTTTTTAAACTCGGGCCGCTCATGGTCATGATGTCCGGTTAGGACAAGCACTGACAGTATGGCTATCATGGGTAGTGCACACATCAAGGTGATCCTCTGCCACATTTTCGCATGGCCCTCGCACGGTGCTAGGTAACATGGGGAATATTCGCTTAAGTTAATGTTGAAATAATACTATACTGATTGCCTTACGTGGTGTGGGACACGGTTTGCATGGACACTTTGGGGTTGAAGCTGCCTGAGCGTGTGCACACGGCGCTTTGCCTTTTCCCTCACCCTTCTCTTTTGACTTTTCACTTGCCTTCTCACGTTTTTCGATTAACTTTTCGCAAAGTTTCTGATCGGCATTTTCTTTTTCATCTGAACCGCCCTGTTTTTTTTTTGGGCACTTGCCTCCGCCACTAATTTTAGTGTGATCTGTTTCCTTCTTGTTGCCACCTTCCTTGCACCCTCCTTCCTTAGCTGCAACGTTAATAGTTTGGAACAGCATGCTTTTAAAATGAAATTCTTTCCTTACCTCCTTTTTTGTCTTTATCGCCACCTTCTGGCTTTTTAGATTTACAGGACATGTAGCGAAAATGTGCATTGGTTACTGATGGAATCCTTTGGAATCTCTGCCGCGACCATTTTACAAGGCTTAATAACTGAAGCATGGCTTTTAGGGAAGAAGCAGATTTCAAAATATTCCGGAGACCAAAATTTAAATATTCTACTGATTTTTTATATTATATATTTATTAAAACCTAACTTCAAAGCCAACTCTAACAATGTTATTCATCTTAATTAGTTTTCAAAAGAGTGCGCCAACAGTCACTTTAATGCAATCGTTATCGATTGCTCTTTGTCAACAACTGTGCTGTTAGATGACCACTATTAACATAATTCTGTTAACGCTTACATTGGACTATCAAACGAAATTTAACAGCGTTTGTTTGTAGAGATTACGATTTATTTAATACCGCAGAGCTATGACAATTTGGGGTATACAAGCATATTACTAAATGCCTTTATATTCTATTCGTTAACTCCCATGAATTTAAATTTGATTAAGAATGACCGAAGCGAAAAGTTAGTATGCGAAAACTTCGCCTTTTATTGCCTAGCATAAAAGTGCTCGCTGCAATTAACAAATAAAACATACATATGTATAAAATTCAATAGAAGTAAGTGGTGGGGTTCGAGCCACTTGAATAGAGTAATGGGTGTCTGACAGTTCACCAACATCTCGGAGCACTTTTGCCTTTTTACAGTCTGATTGGACTTTTTGTTAACAGATGTTATTCAGACGCCGTCGAGGAAGCATTAAACATTTTCGTGCATATGCATTGTTTCAAAAAATTGTTGAGCGTAATTTGACTTTCAGGCGCTATTTTAAATTACTTGAGCGTGTCTGTATTATAAAATCGATTTAATACAACAATGAAGGTCTGTTGCATTGGCGCTGGTTATGTCGGCGGCCCAACATGTGCGGTCATGGCACTCAAGTGTCCAGATATAAGCATAACGCTGGTCGATAAAAGTGCCGAGAGAATCGCACAATGGAATTCGGAGAAATTGCCCATTTACGAGGTTAGTCTCAGTTATTGCCAAACAGTTGATCGTGTTTCACCCTCAATAAATTAATATGCAAATGTACAGATGAACGGACGTTAGCGAATGCATTTGGGTGTTTGTGTGCGAGAGTGTGCTAGAACAAATGCATTGATTGTGTACGTGTGTGTGTTTGTGCGTCTGATGTAGAGATCTATCACGTTCGTGCTATACAAGAGATGAATAATAAATTCATGCAAGAATCCTAAACAAACAACAGACACATCAATCACAGCCAGAGATACAAGTGGCCAGACGTCGATGAACTTCTCTTGTCCATGTTTCAAGTACATGGCTCAGCGGCTGTCTGACAAACAGTTAGAGACGCAAACCAGTTCCCCAACGGTTTGAAAAGTGATTTGTACACAGCACGCACCTTTCTAGCCCTCTCGATCTGAAGCACGCACAACAGCCGTGCGTTTTACTGCGTGCTGTTCGACTCACAATAGAGACGGAGAGAGGGCACCTGATCATGGCGAACACACACACACAATTGGTGTTCGGCAAGGTCAATGGTCACTCTCCTCCCTCTGACGCCCAGCAGAGAAGAGTGAACCTCACATGCCGACGACAAGCGAGCATTCATTAGTCACTCACAAGGTGCACACACACACACACACACACACACAGAGTGCAGACATATGTGTTCACAAATACAAGTGCGTGTACATGCTTGCCAAATAATTACACTCGCTTACAAGATTGCGATATCGATTTGACCTACTCTGCCAGGTGGCAGGTGGGAAGCCCTTTAAGGCAAAGTTGATAGAATCCTCACATGTTACTTGGGCTCGGGCAATATGTCTTTCTCTTTTATTGCTATTTGCTGTCGCATTTCCGTTTTCGCTTTTTATTTTGTTATATTCTAGACTCGTTTCCGCCCGCGCCTCATTATTACCCCAATCCTTATCAGCCCGTACACATTACGTCTTGTGAGCCAGATAAGCAGCAGAGTTCTTTACCCGTATCAGTACGTGCTGGATAATATAAAAACAAAACAAAATAACATTAAATTTTGCAAGAATTCTAAACGGGTTTCCCACTGCCAGTGATGCGAGCCGAACAATAGATTAAGTTTGATATATTATATGGCGTAATATCTGTCAATAGTCCAAGGCTTTAACATAAACACCTTTTATATGCATATAAAAGCTTTGATGGCCATCTTAGTGCGATTACATCATTGCAACTACATTTGCAATGTTTTCGAAGCAGATATGGTAAACAAGAGGAGGAACAAAGATAAAAAAATAATAATAGATAATGTTGACATTGACTGCACTCATAGTTTCTTGCGCACATATTTGCCCAGGTGCCAAATAGACTGTTGCAATTCTCTAAGAAATGCAAATACGCTAATTGCATTTTCTATTTGCAGCTTATCAACGGACAGACATTTAGAACTTCATTAATTAGAGCAGGCAAACTTCAAATTATTTACCAATTTACCAATTGCATGTCTATCGATAGCTCTAAAACGAATTAAGAGAGAGCAGTCAATTAACAAAAGAAAAGCTAATTCTAAAATTAGTTTAACTATTGCGATTTCCCCTAACTGATTTGATGACAAATAGATTTTTGCGCTTTGCTCAGCATTTGTGTTTTGCTCTATTTCCTCCTCTTCTTATTCTTCGCTCCCATTTCCACATTATTTAGCGCTTCTTCTGCATCTTCTTCTTAAAAATTATCATCTAAAAGGTTCAATAAACCATAATTCTGATTAAAATGCAAACCAGATGGTCTATGGAAAAATACCAATTTAAATAAGTACATACATATACATAAATATGTCTGGTTCAATACGTTCATGAATATGTTTTAATATCTAAAAATAAAAGAAAACATTTGATAAGATTAGCTGGAGACAAAACACCAATAATCTTATCTCTTTCAATCCATTCAGTGGAACGAACGTTTGGGTGGTTTGCTTTGACTAAAACGGGGCCAGATCAATCTATGTTTGATATATGTACATATATTTATAATTTTCTGATTTAAACGGTATTTCTTTTGTACCGCAGCCCGGTCTCGATGATGTGGTCAAGAAGTGCCGCAATGTGAACCTATTTTTCTCCACGGACATTACGACAGCCATCAAAGAAGCTGATCTGATTTTCATTTCCGTCAATACGCCTACGAAGACCTGCGGCAGCGGCAAGGGTAAGGCTCGCCTCCCCTATATACATAAATCCTATGTCTATAACTAGACTATATCAACTTTCAGGTCGTGCTGCGGATCTGAAGTATGTGGAGAGTGCAGCACGCATGATAGCCGAGATAGCGCAGTCCAACAAAATCGTCGTGGAGAAGAGCACGGTGCCGGTGCGAGCGGCAGAGAGCATAATGCATATATTGCGAGCGAATCAGAAGCCGGGCATACACTATGACATACTCTCGAATCCCGAGTTCTTGGCCGAGGGCACTGCCATCAACGATTTACTGAATGCGGATCGCGTTTTGATTGGCGGCGAGGAAACGGCCGAGGGTCATCAGGCGGTGGAGAAGCTGTCCTGGATCTATGAGCATTGGATACCGAAGAAGCATATACTGACCACGAATACGTGGAGCAGTGAGCTCTCCAAGTTGGCGGCCAATGCATTCCTAGCGCAGCGCATCTCTAGCATCAATTCGCTATCCGCGGTGTGCGAATCAACCGGAGCGGATGTGTCGGAGGTGGCGCGCGCCGTGGGTCTGGACTCGCGCATCGGTTCCAAGTTTCTGCAGGCTTCGGTCGGCTTCGGAGGTAGCTGCTTCCAGAAGGATATTCTTAATCTGATCTACATATGCGAGAACCTCAACCTGCCTGAGGTGGCGGCCTACTGGCAGCAGGTGATAGACATGAATGAATACCAGAAGCGCCGCTTCTCGCAGAAGATCATCGAGAGTTTGTTCAACACGGTGTCGGACAAGCGCATTGCAATCCTTGGATTTGCCTTCAAGAAGAACACGGGCGACACACGCGAAACGGCTGCGATTACCGTTTGCCAGACGCTGCTGGAGGAGGGCGCCAAGCTGGACATCTACGATCCTAAGGTGGAGCCGGAGCAAATCATTGACGATCTAACGCATCCCAGCGTAACGGAATCTCCAGAGAATGTCAAGAAGGCGGTTCAGATACACAGCGATCCATATAGCGCCGTGCGAGCTACGCACGCTCTGGTCCTGTGCACGGAATGGGATGAGTTTGTGGATCTGGACTATCAGCGCATCTATCAGTCGATGATGAAGCCGGCATACATATTCGACGGGCGTAAGATTTTGGATCACGAGCGTTTGCTGCAGATTGGATTCCATGTGCAGACGATTGGAAAGAAATACCAGCGGGCGGGACTTCTTCGCTCATGGGGCATTGTGCCGCAACTGTAGGCGTGTGGGCGTGGCATTAAGACTTAAATCTGTCAACAATTTCCAGTATTTACGCACCTATATGTAAATATGCTTTTGTGTCTTATATATATATATATGTATATATATATATAAATAGTTCGAGTATTCCGCTAGATACGCCTAAGTATTTCTGTGTCTATTCCTACAACCAGATGTCGTTCCAGTTGCAATATCTAAATTCATACATATATAACGATTGCCGTTGCAAACGGGCAGCCCTACTTTACCTACTATTTACAGGAGCTGCATTTCTGTATCATTTGATCGCTGAACAAGCATTTACACCTATTATGTAAATTTTTTAATAAAATAAACAAACATTTATTCATGCATTAATCAATTAAAACGGTATTCTCCTAACAATCTGACGATGCCACAGGTATGCGGTAGCTGCGGACAGGCTGAACCAGGTAACCAGATAGGAGAGATGATCGTTGCGCAGTGTAACGCGAGTCTGTCCACCTATGGGACTGCCCTCTGGCGCTTTTGGATCATAGACCGCATCGAGGAAGATGGGCTGAGCGCCAGAGCTCTTGCACATCCTGTTCAAGTCGCGATAGAGATAGATTTGGCCATCTTTGTGATCTGGCGTGAACTGTGGACGCGTTTCGCCTTGGCGTACAACGGCCGTCAGTTCCACCACGTTCTGGTACTGGCCCATAGCGCGTGTCTCCTTCTCCGTATGCTTGCGCGAGATCCAGCCTCGGTTAACCAGGACAATGTCACTGTTGAAGGGAAAGACGATTATGGGATTATAATACTGATGTTAATATGGTATTTCTAGGACTTACTCTCTGTCAGCTAATTGGAACGGTGTGATGACGAGGTAGCCATTGCCTGAGTCACGCTGGGAGAATAGTCCACCTTGTGTTTCCCCTCCATCTGGCCGGATAAGCGAGCGGGGTCCCATCAACATCTCCTTGTCATGCAAAAACCGGCCACGCAGCTTAACCAAACGGTACTCCATTTGTGATAGTTGGCTTAAACTAAATAAAAGAGGCAGTTTTGAATCAGAAGCTTATGATTCTAGCATTTACACGCACTCATCCGGCAGATCAACTGGCTCCATGTGCAGTTGCTTATCCAGGTCCTTAATTAGCTGCTCCTTCCAGATTTTGCGCTTCACTTGCCAAACGCCTAGACCAAATGTTGTGGCGGGTATAATCTGTCATAGGACGATTAGCGGACGTAAGGCTATTCAACAGCTTACTTACGAGTAGGAACCAACCAAGTGCTGTGATTTTATCCTTCTTCTTGGCAATCGGAATACTCGTTGTGAAGTCCACTTTTTGGTGCTGTTGTGTCATCTTTCTGGTGATCAATTGCAGCCTGATGGAGGGCATTGCGTTTGTGCCGCCAGTACGGCGTTGCAGTGTGACGCTTTGCTTACATATTTGAGAACTTAGGCGTAGCATAATTAGTTCTTATTAAATTAATACAACTTCACAAACGAATTGAAAAATCTGGTCATAACATTACATTCTGTTAACGGTGGAGCAAATCTAATAAGTCAGCTGTTTATTGCAGTTGAGCGGCTCTGTTAAGGCGGCTGTAGGCTGTTAAGGCAGCTGTTTTATTTTCATGCCGGAATTGGTTTTGGTCGAGTTGGCAGCACTGCATGTTATTAGAACATTGCGTTTCGGTTTAAACAATTAAAATTCAGTTTAATTAAAGCATGTTGTGCACACGCGCAGCTGCGAGGCTTGGGAGTGTCTTAACTACATCAGGACTGGTATGTAAACAAACGAAATCAAAAAGTTTAACTCTTAGCAGTGCTGTCTGTAACTGCACCTGCACCACTCTTATATAAACCACACTGACGGTTGTTTTTATCCCACAGGTAGCGCAACAAACATATACGCATCGTGTGACAGCAGTTGCGGCAGTTAGATTCACCGACCAATGCCGACTATGCTCCACTGGCGTTGTGGACAGTCCTGGGAAAACAACAAAACAAACTGCGGAAGATGGTAGCATATTGAAGCGTGTACTGAACAAAGTGGGCTTTACGCCTAATACAAAAGCAGTTAGTACTATAAATTAGGAATACATAACATATAGATCTAAAAACAAACCACATTGCAGCGCCTCAAGGTCACGAGTCATCTGCTGTATGAGAGTGTGGCAGACAAGATCAACTATGTTGCCTTCTTCCGCGATTTTAATTTGCCCAACACGTTCAACTCCTGGTTCCTGGTCACTGAGCTGCATGTCTGGCTGCTAATGATGCGCGCCATGGCCGAAGGATCAGAAACTGGCGAAGACGGACGCTTCCTGAGAAACTGCATCGTGGAAGCAATGTGGGGAGATGTAAATACACGCGCTAAAAAACTTGGAGTAAGTGCTAAAATTCCACTGGGATCGTTGATTAATCTATTTTATTCCCTCTGCAGGCCAATAATCCCTCTCAAACGAGAAGGCAAATAGAGATTCTCTCGGAACAATTTCAGGCGGCACTGATTGCTTACGACGAGGGCATCATGTCCGATGATCGAGTGCTGGCGTCTGCTCTTTGGCGTCGCTTCTTCGAAATGAATTGTGACGATTACACTCAAATTGAGCGTCTTGTCAAGTACGTGAGGAAACAGGCACTCATGTTGGATAGTTTAAGTCGCGATCAGTTCATAACAAAGCCAAACGTGGCGTGGCATGATCTGGACAAGTGCAAAGTTGACGCATAGAAAATTTTTTTTTCTTTTAGTTTGTTTATTAAAGGTCTATTTACAATGCTAAGTCTTATATTTAAATAACCAGATCGTTGATGGGCTCGTCTACTAGAGCTCGAAGCTGACACTTGAGCAGGAAAGCCAGAATTCGACGTTCCGCTCGCACTTTCTGTACGCCCTTTAGTTGCCCCAGAATTCGGCTCATTTGCAGATAATCGCTTGTGGCTGACGATGGCGATGTGTCTACAGCAATAGTTGTCGTTTCTTTAGCTGTGGGTTCTATGCCTGGCTGCAGATGCTGCTCCACTAACTCATCTGCTTCCTCGAAAATGATTTCTTCCTGTAGCATTGGATCGCCTTGTTCAATAATTTCCTCAATGATAAATGTATTGTCATCATTCTGTTCCATGTCAGTAACATGCATCACAACGCAATCTTCATACGATTGCCACGCATCCTGATCCACAAACGATTCTTTCTGCTCTACATTTGGCTGCCTCTCGACTTTCGACTTAGCCTTAGGCCGCGATTGCGCATCTGTTAAGAATTGTAATCGCTTAAAGTAGGGCCAGGTTGAGCCACCAGGTCGCCTTGATTCCTTGCGATACTGATAATGTAAATTATTCCACCGCATTAGGCAGAAATCCACTGGAAAGAAATCCACAATTATTGATCATTGACTAAGGAATACTCCAATTTACCATCACAATCCATAATCTCAGCTATTTTGGACCAAATCTCTGTCTTAACTTTCATAACATCATAGTTCGAGAGTCCGGTCTGGCGTTTATACAACACAGTATTAGGCTCGACATGATCGATGAGCTTAAAATCAAATGGGCGATTCTTCTTATAGCTGGTGCGCATATTTAATAAACTCTTAAGCCAATTTTGAATAATGGTGGAGTGACATTACGCATATTTGCGATTAAATTGCTCACATATGTATATACGCATATCTGTTAAAGTGAAAATAATTACTGTTTGTCAAAGACAGAAAATCTATTTAATTTTTAAAAATAATCATTCAAAAATGCAACATCGAAAAATGCAGTAATCGTAACATTTCATTTCATTTCAGTATACAGTTAATGGTGTCACTCTACTTTATTGCTTTTTCTATTTTTGTACAACAGAGTTGCTTTGAGTTATAAATATCGAATATGTCAGATATCGAGCATAAATAAGCCAGCAGTTTCTTTCATCTCTAATACTGACGTAGGTGCAAAACCTGGAAAATTATAAGGTGAAGTGAAAATTGCAAAAAAAAGTGAAAAAAGATAAAATATTTGGCAAATAATTGTGCGATTCAAGTGCTGATAAAAATGAACATGTAAGTAACAATAATTTGCATTGGGGCACATCAAATTTACGTTTTTTTTTCGCAAAGAACTACACATGTGGCAACGAGACTGCTGCAAAGGGGGACATTTTTTTTTTCATAGATTTGCTAAAAATCGATAAGTCAAAATGGCAGAGAGAGTAGCTAGTGAAAATCACATCGAAAAGTAGAAAAATAAGTTTGGAACTACTTTTGATGCTCAAAATTATAATTAATGGCGCACAACGCTCGTTCCAGGTATAACGGACAGGTAAATGGTTATATGGGAAGTGCACCCACCGGTGGTATGCCCAACAATCGTATGGGCGCTGGCGGCGGTGCTGGAATGTTCCAGCGCAATCGCTCGGCTCCCTACATTCGTGGTGGACCCGGCGGTGGCGCTGGTACTGGTGGATTCAATGGAGGTCGCATGAATATGGGCGGCCCAGGAGCTCGCGATGGAGGAGGTTTCAATGGTGGACAGAATAGTAACCGCACGTCCACCCATGGTGCCCATCTGCCATCAATTATTTGGGCAGAGGTGTCTCTTACACCATTCCGCAAGAACTTCTACAAGCCTTGTGAATCTGTGTTGGCTCGCACTCAGGGGGAGACAGAAACCTTCTTGAGCAGCAACGAGATAACTATTAAAGGCAATGAGGTGCCTACTCCTAGCATTGAATTTGAGGAGGGCGGCTTTCCTGACTATGTAATGAATGAGATACGCAAGCAGGGCTTCACCAAGCCTACGGCTATTCAAGCTCAGGGCATGCCAATCGCATTAAGTGGTCGTGATCTGGTGGCCGTGGCCCAAACTGGTTCGGGCAAGACATTGGCCTATGTCCTGCCTGCTGTGGTCCACATTAACAATCAGCCGCGCTTGGAACGTGGCGATGGACCCATTGCTTTGGTGCTCGCACCCACACGCGAGCTGGCTCAGCAAATCCAGCAGGTAGCTAGTGAGTTTGGGTCGAACACTCAGGTGCGCAACACCTGCATTTTCGGCGGAGCCCCCAAGGGCCAGCAAGCACGCGACTTGGAGCGTGGTGTGGAGATTGTCATTGCGACACCTGGACGCTTGATTGATTTCTTGGAGCGCGGAACCACCTCGCTAAAGCGCTGCACCTATCTGGTGTTGGACGAGGCCGATCGCATGCTGGACATGGGCTTTGAGCCGCAAATCCGTAAAATTATGCAGCAGATACGCCCAGATCGTCAGGTGCTCATGTGGTCTGCCACCTGGCCCAAGGAGGTGCGCCAGCTGGCCGAAGAATTTCTCAACAACTACATTCAGGTCAACATTGGCTCTCTATCGTTGAGCGCAAATCATAACATACTCCAGATTGTCGATGTCTGTGATGAGTCGGAAAAGATCGTTAAGCTCATACAGTTGCTAACCCAAATCTCTGGTGAGAACGAGACCAAGACCATCATATTTGTGGAGACCAAGAAGCGTGTGGATGAAATAACACGCAATATATCACGTCAGGGCTGGCGTGCCTGTGCCATTCACGGCGACAAGTCGCAGCAGGAACGCGACTTTGTTTTATCGAGTTTCCGCAATGGACGCCACTCCATACTGGTGGCCACCGATGTGGCCGCTCGCGGATTGGGTGAGTGTTTCGTAGCTTTTGCGCCAGCAGCTGGCTAATGCCAAGCTGTGCTGTTGTCTTTATTGATGCGCTCCATAACCAATAACCGAGCAAGTGTTGCTGTGGATCAACATGCCCAAAATGCCAAATACCAAAATGGTTTTGTTTCATTATTTGATTCGTCGTCGTCGTCGTCTGGCAGCGACAGTCAGCGATGAATCGGCCAACACCGACCAGCCTATTACTCTTTCTCTCTCATTCCTTGGCTTTCACTTTTCTTTCACATTCTCTAATTCTCCGCTTCTCTCTCACCGTTCGAGTGGGACAAGTTGACCTTTGTGCATTTACAGGTTAATTTGTGCATTGCATGTCTAAGTCTTCTCTCCTACCCAACTTTCCTCCCGTTTGCTTCTCTCTGGCGAAGCATTGAAAGATATTTTTATTTTTCTTTTTATTTACATTTATTTGTTCGCTTAAAACTATTTTTTTGCCGTTCCCAAAAAAAAAAAAAAAAAAAAAAAAAAAGAAAAGAAAAGAAAAAGAAAACTATAAAAAATATCTTTAAAATGGTGTGGTCGAAATAATAATGAGGGAATGTGTTCTCCCTGCATTTTGCTGGTTATATGAAGTTTATTCCACATATATGTACTCTATTGTGTTTTAGTTTGTTGCTCTACGTTTTTCTATCTAGTCTTTAGTTGTGCTTCGTCAAATTACACTTGAGTAACCTAACATACCATATGCAATATGTTGTCAGTCAAGGACTCAATGGCTTAGCAAAATACAAGTAAATTGATTCAAACTGAAAAGAAAATAAAGAAATCGGGGTTTTTCGGTTAGCCGAATATGAAATGCTTTTGTAGAGGAAATCTAGCTCTGTTTTTCCGATCGATAGCAGCTGGAGATTAAAAAGTATACATGATTGACTGTTGATACTTATTTATATATTTACTGATAAGTCATAATCTCTAATATATACTTCACAAATTGTTATTACTCTACAATGGTATACATATATTTAAGGATCGCTGAAAAGTTGATTTTAAATTACGCTCCTGAAAAGAATGTTCAGTTCTTCAAAGAGTTGTAAGCAAATTTTTTTTTTATATAAAATTTTTTTTTTTCGGGATTAAAAAAAAAATAGATTTAGCGATATATTTTGCGGCCAAGAAATTTTTGACTGATGCTTATTTTCGTAGTTTATTTGTAATTATTATAAAAGTATTATGTATATTGTACATTACGTCGCTCCTATATGTATAAAACCTAAATTTGTGTGTGAACAAAAATATCATCAGCACTTTTTGAAATGGACTTCGATTTTTATATGGCAAAAGTAAAAAAAAGAAAGAAAAAACCATAAAAAGAGAAAAGTTAAATGTTAAAAGTTGTATACACAAAACAGAAAAAAAAAAGTTAAGCTTTATATACAAGTTGAGGGTTGAATTCTTAAGTTTTTAGCAACGCGGAACTCTCATCACTTTAGCTCCGCGCCCAGGCTACATCTACAACAGCTACAACCGAAACAACAACAACAGAGCCGTAACAACATTTATTACGTAAGCCCTATCTAATATCTAATCATAGATCGCACACGGGGTAAGTACTAGGCTAATTATGAACCAACTCTTTCGCTCTCTCCTCTCTCACTCACTCACCCAGTCAGTCAGTCAGCCACTAACTCGACCCTCTTCCGCCTAAACAACTTAACAACCATACCGTTAAAAGTCGCACCCCCCTTTCAACCTCTCCCCCATTCCCAGATAGACTCATAAATACTAACTCTGCCTCCTAGCACCCACTCATCACATTCTTATTATAAAACCTACATCTTAAGTTTAATCAAGCCGTCTCTTGTATGCATTAAGCTTAAAAAAAATATATATATATATTAAAATAAAGATTTGTGTATTTCAAAATGAAGAAAAAAAAGAGAGAACACAAAGGTCGAGGTCCACATTTCTGCAGTATAGAAAAAACATATATCTGTTTGCCAAAGATGTATAGTTGTTAATATACGCTAAATAGTATTGATGGCGAAATTTTTGTTCAAATCAAAACCTTAAAATATGTAGAGCAAATCAAATGCGATTGCAAAACAAGTTATAAATTAAAGTGCTTATATTAATTTTAGCAAAAAACAAAAAAATTATTCATTTAAAAAAACAAAAAACAAAACAAAAGAAAATGAATAAAACACACACATAAGTTTCTGTTTTTGTTTATAGTTCTTCAGTATGTATTGAGAACATCAAAGAGGAATGTATAATTTGTAAAACATGTTTAACATATTCCCAACTTCTTCAATTTTCAAATCGAAACGCATAACAGACGTTGACGATGTCAAGTTTGTGATCAATTATGATTATCCTTCGAACTCGGAGGATTATGTGCACCGCATCGGGCGTACCGGTCGTTCCAATAATACGGGCACTGCGTACACCTTGTTTACGCACTCCAATGCCAACAAGGCCAATGATTTGATTCAAGTGCTGCGCGAGGCCAATCAGGTAATTGATTGAATACCAAACACTTCAGCTCTTGTATCCTCTTTATAAATGTATTGCCCTTTATTTTCTCCTATGTAGACCATTAATCCCAAACTGATGAACATGGCTTCCAATGCTGGCTATCAGAAACGTGGCGGCATGAACTATCGCGGCAACACTGGTGGCTATCAGGGGCGCAATTCGCAAATGGGCAACTCCAACAACTATCGCAACAACCAGAACATCAATAATAACAACAACATGAATAGAAACGGCAATGGCAACAATGGCTACAACCCGGCTGGTCCGCCGCGCTATGACCAAAAGGTATCGCGTAATTCGCCGCCTTCTTCAGGTGGCTATCGTCCGCCAGCCATTGGCTATCAGCAACAGCAGCAGCAACAGCAACAGCAACAGCAACAGCAGCAGCAGCCGTCGTCACAGCAACCCAATGGAGTGCAGTTCTCACGTTTCAATCCGAATGCCGCTTGCTTTGAGCCGAAGACCCAAATTTCGGGCGTGCAGCAGCATCAGCAGCCACAACATCTGGCCGCCGCTCAGGCAGCCGCTGCAGCCGCTGCTGGCTATGGTTATGGCGTCGAACAGAAGCGCTCTCGCTTCGCCTTGAATTTCAATATGCCACCACCACCCATTCCACACCAACAACAACAGCAGCAACAGCAGCAGCAGCAACAACAGCAGCAGCAGCAGCAGCCGCAGCCGCAACAGCAGCCACAACAGCCGCAGCCGCAGCAGTTGCCAGTGGGAGGAGCAGCCGCCATGCCGCAACAGGCATACGGACAGTATACGAGCATGTCCAGTAGCATGGCAACAGTGTCGCTGAACGGAGGTGCCCCCAGCATAGCGGCTAGCGCCTATCGAGCCCCTTATGCAATGCCGTACGTGATGCCGCCACCACCATTACCCGTACAAAACTAAACTTAACAGTAACGCCAAATTGTACGAGCCTAAAGGACTAGATCCCTTAAGGGTCTAGGTTTATTTCTGCTCGAATATAATTTCCTTTCCAACACTAAAATATAAATACACACAAGACACATACACACAAACACACACACACACACTATCACGTACAGACAAAAGAAAACGTGCACATCAGCGTATGCAACTTCGAGTATATTAATGTCTTAGGCATCATCTAAGATCCCAAACTCGTGTAGATCTCCTCCGCCCACACATATTAGTAATATAATATGGTTTAAACTGGAATCAAATACGCTTGCAATTTGATAAATTCACTTTTCGTTTATCTGTAATCGCACATACATGAATAAACGCCAACACACCAACACACTTTAACATAAACACATACAAAGAAACCAATCATTTAGTTATAAGCATTTGTTTTAGTCAGACATTTGGGCAATTCAGTTGCCAACTGATTTTTGGCATTTAGATTATAATTGGCCCCAGCGTATTTGATTTCTGTGACTATTCTCGAATAATCAATCCTATTCAATAATCTATATTAATAATAATGCAAAATTGTAATTTGCAATGCTCCAAGCGACACTGAAACAGAGACAAACAAATATGATATAATTTCTGAGAATCAAATGCGTATTACATCGTCTTAAACCATATTATGTGACTAGTCTAATTGCTTAGCTGAAACTTCACAACAACTTTCACAAAACAGTAACAACATGAACAACAAAAGAAAAATAACTAAAACGTATAATTCCATTTAAATGTAAACTTATGAATTGATTTACAACTTATGAATAAAGGAGTTAATTAAACATCAGCAATAATTGATTTTTACTTACGGCTCCTCCGCTTGATTAATGATCGATTGCTTTCGCTTAACTTAATTGATTTGCATTTATTTTCATTTTTAAATATATATATATATTTTCTTTTTTTTTTATATAAGAAAAAACTATTATACATCAAAAATTATCATAATAATAAATAGAACTAAAGTATACAAATATTACTAGACAGCATCACCGTCATCATCATCATCATTCATCATCATCGTTATCATTAATTGAAATGATCTCTTATCAGTGGCTATCAGTTTTGCATCTATCCGATCCAGCTTGAAATTTTCTTTTTTTTTTTTTTTGGTTTTCTTGACAATTTGTTTACCTCGCACATTTTACAGAATTGATTTTTAAAAAATTACACGATGAATATGATTATGACTAACAAAATTGTGAGAATGTAGAAGTCATTTTTGTTGTTGTGTTGTGTTGTGTTTTCTTTGTGTTTTTGTTGCTTTGTTGCTTTTGTAACTTGCTAACGACGTCTGGGCTTGCTTGGCGTACATATAGTAAAGTGTTATATAGTCGATCCTTAAACTATTTGTCTGGCATTCTATCCCTCGCTCTTTGGCTGATTATTTGGGGGCGTGTGTCTGCATAACTATGTATGTATATATATATAGTTATAGTTATAATGCAATATATTCCTGATTCGCATAATTTTCAGTAGTATTAGTTGCTGTTCTAATTTGTTGTTTTCTGGGCTCTTGACTACCCAATTGGAGGGGGGGGGGGGGGGGGGAGGGCGAGGAGTACTGAAACATTACATTGAGTGCAGTTTTACAATTTTATCGATTTTTTTTCGTTTTCTTTTTTTTTGCATTTTTTTTCTTTTTGTTTATAATTAAATTTTGTGTGTTGTTAATTTTGCTTAATTTTGTTCTTTGGCGCAGTTGACTAATTCTGTGTTTGTTTTTGCTTTTGCATTTGGTTTTAGTTGTTTGCTAGGGGATTCTGCTTGCTTTGCTGTTTACATATATAGATATCACGAGAGTTCCTGCGAGAACTGCGTCTCCAGGGTGGGTCTAGTTCTAGTTGGATTCCTGTTGGGATTGCGTATCGGTGGTCCTGGGCTCCCATAGCCCGCCGCATACAGCTGCGGGCACGAGTCTTTTATGAGTTCCTGCGTCTCGCGCAGCTGCCGCTGCACCTGCGGCGCCAATCTCTGCACGCTGATTGCCGGCGGAAATTTGTATTCCGTGGGTGGCGCGGGCTGCAGACAATAGAAATATGTTGTTAATACTTAATGGAGTCTCAAGTGGAGTTCATGTGGAATAACTGAATAGACTGGTGGTGCTTTGTTTTAGAGACGCCTAACTCCCAACCCAATGTAATGAACTGAACTCTCTGATCTTCATCTCGCCCAGTCATGGCCACGCCCACTCACCTGTACAGTGTGCATGACCTCGCCGTAGTAGGCGCCGGCTGCATTTGGCGGCTGTTGCAGCTGTGACGTTTGTGGCTGCAACTGTTGCTGTTGCTGCTGCTGCTGTTGTTGCAACTGTTGCTGCTGTAAGTGATGCTGCTGCTGCAACTGCTGCTGCTGCTGCTGCTGCTGCTGGCTTTGGCTGTGTGGAGCGGTTTGTGGTTCGTAAGATTCGGAAGCGATGGGAACTGGAGCCGCTTGCTGGGCGGCATTTTGGGAGGCAGTGCTCGGTACTCCGTAGTAGGATAGCTGCAGGGGTGCGCGACCGGCTGTTGCGCCGGCGCCATTTAGGAAGCCCGTCACGCCCGTCTGCATCAGCGGGGAGCTGGCGGCAATATACTGAACAGGAGCTGCGCAAACGGGCGGCGGGGGTATGGCGCCATAGAGCAGCCGCTTGGGACTGACACTTTGGGGCTTGGCGCCGGCAGGAAGCGTCAACATATGCCCACCATACGTAGCGAGCTGTTGCTGTTGCTGTTGCTGCTGCTGCTGTTGCTGTTGTTGCTGATGTTGCTGGTAGAGCACCAGCTGCTGTTGCTGCTGCTGTTGCAGCTGATTGAGCTGCGCAGCGGCCGCTGCATTGGCATTGGACGTATTGACGAGATTGGCATCGAGTTGTGGCAGCAACTGCTGCGAGAGGATCAGTTGCTGCTGCTGCTGATAGATCGCTGCCGCTTGATGTTGCTGCTGCTGTTGTTGCTGTTGCTGTTGCTGCTGCTGCTGTTGTTGTTGTTGTTGTAGTTGCTGCTGCTGCTGCTGCGGTTGCTGTCGCCCCGCCATGACGTGCTGAGGTAGATACTCAGTAGTGGGCAGCGTGTTGCACGCCGAGGAGGGCTGCAGTAGATGGCCAGCGGGTTCTCTCGTAGTGCCTCTCGCCTTGAGCGGCACTTGGGCCACCTGACGTATCGGCGTCGTCTGCAGCGAGCGGCTGGCGGAGGAGCATATGGATGCGGTGAGGCTAGCGGACTCCCAATGCTGTACCAGCGCATTCAGTCGTGCCTCCTCCAAGGCAATTTCCGTCTCGCTGGCCGAGTCATAGTCGGGCCCCTGCAAAGAGAACTGCTTTAGTCGAGTCTTGGCTAGGCGATTGTGTGCTTGGCTCACCTCGTCGATCTTCTTGTCCAGCATGCGAAAGAAGTTCTGTTGGCTTGATGATATTTCTCTGCAAGGTGCAGGCAGTTTTAGTTGCGATGGATTTTGGGGGGATGGGGGAGTGGCACATGGCACACTAGTTAGTTGCTACTTACTGGCTTTGGAGCAGCGACAGGTTTTTGGCACGCAGCAGCGAGACGGCCACGTCCTCCTCGGTGTCCTGTATGTCCTTATTGCTTTGTTCCTCGGTCTCGTCATGCTTCTCGCGCTCGCGTTGTTGCGCCTTCTCAGCATCCTCAATGTGACCTTCATCCTCATCCGTCTCAGCATCCGAGTCGGCTAAGTGAAGAAAGTGAGCGGAGGCAACATATGTGAGTATTCACTGAGTGGAAAACTAAAGCAATAAAATGTTCACAGCGAGTGCCTGAAGGACATTTGGCGAAGTCATAGAAAAGTAGGACAACAGCTCGCGATATCAATAATGCTTATGAATCGAGGCGTAAAGAGCTACGGTTTCCAATCCAAAATTAAAAAGTTGGGAAACATTTGCTTGAGTTGATATCCTGTCGAGGGACTCAGCCTCAGATCATCTTTTTAAAATCTGAATCAAGCAGTTCGTCATCCCTTTTGAGGTACTTGACGCTGCCTTTGGCCAATTTAATTAAGACGAGCTATGCATTTTAATGCAAATTCATCAGCCGCAGCACAAAAATACGATATGAATGAAAAACTTTATAATTAATCTAGCCATAGACGAAAAAGGCGAGAGCCTGACGAACGAACCTAAGGCCATCAGAATTTGGGTCTTTTATGGCACAAAGGCGCCATTGTGTATGCTACACTTTTGTTAACCCGTTTTGAGCGCAGCCCAAACACACGAACACAAGCATATACACACTCATACACATACATACATATGTATGTATATATACACACAAAGCGACATTCATGCACATACATAAATAGAGACAAGGGCCCCAAGGGGACCACACCCACACAACTGGTGCGCCCATTGCAACAACAAGTTGCCTTTTAGTAGTTAATTACACACACACGCACACACACTCATACTCACACACACTGTACACACGCAAAATCAAGAGAAAGGCTGTAAAAACAGCAACAACAACTACCTGATGACAAAAGGCTCTCGGGGCTCTGCCGAAAACTTTTGAATGTAGGCTAGGGCAACAATTTTATTTTACTGTGTTTTATTATAAGCGCACACACATGCACGCATACATACATGCAGGCACACACGTGTTTATATTTAAGGCTTGCATGTGTGTGCAGCTTATAAGCCTAGCCTTTTAGTTGGCAACTGCACGGCCTAAGCCCTGCTGCTGTCATATTAATCAATGATGTCCTCATTGTGAAAACAGGTGGCTTACACGCACACTCATACACCCAAACACACACACATACACGTGCACACAGACGCACCTATACACCGCTGCAAGGCAAATTGATGTCGTCATGCGTGTAAGCTTTTGTCATATGTGCCCATGTGCGTGTGCGTGTGCGTGTGCGTGTGTGTGTGTGTGTGTCGTCAAGGCAAATAGACACAATCGCACACATGCAAACGCGCTCACTCACACACATACATACAGTCATTCGTACATACATATGTATATACATACATAGGCGCAACTCCTTTGATTTGCTGCTTACCGTGTCCTCCTTTCTTGCCGTTTGCTTTACTCTTCGATTTCCTGGGATATAAATGTATTTTGCTCTGTCCACAGCCCATTTTCTGACTGTGCTGCTGCGGCTGTGGCTGCGGCTGCGGCTGCTGATGGCGTCGCTGACGTTGACGCTGACGTTGTGCTGTTGCGTTGCTTTTGTTGCTGTTCTTCTTCTTCTATTTGTTGGTTTTGTATGTTTTGAACTTATTTTTTATTTATTAATTTGTTGCTCGACGCGTTCTGTGTAGTCTGCTGACGACCTGTATCTGCTGCCGTCGCTCGCTCGCTCGCTTGCTCGCGCGCTCTTTGTAGGTCTCTCTTTCTCACTCGCTCGCCCTCTCCTTCCCGCTCTCTTTGTATACCTCTATTTTATTTACGTTTTTGTCACACGTCTCTGCTGTGTTTCTTCTTTTTCTTCTTTCGATTTTATTCAATTTTCACTAATTTAACTATGTGTGTAAATTTAATTTATTTGATTTCTGCTTGTTGTTGTTGCTGCGCGTTTCGAGATCGTTTTTTAATGCGACATCATCATCAAACAGCAGCAACAACAACAACAACAATCGTACAAAAATATCATAACAACAAAATGAAAACACATTCGCGAGAATGGAACATTCCACATTGGCCACTTGTTCAAGAATCTCATTTGTCGTCTATGTCTACGACATCGTTGTTGCCTGCTCAGTCGACGTCGTGCGTAAAACGCCCACCCACCCCATCATTTCCAGATCAACCAAACACACATAAACACAAATACACACAGACACACACACAAACACGCATACTCTGAGCGCATAAAAACTTTTAAAAGTAGCGGAAATTAACTTTTTGCCTTGGACCGTACCTAGCGACAGATACCGTTGCAAATACCGTTGCTTGGCCACACTGAACCACCCGGCCGACCCACTGTTGTTGTTTCTCCGACTGTGCGTGCGCGCGAATGTGTGTGAGCTTCTGTTTTGTGTGTGTGTGTGTGTGTGGCCCCAACCACTTGTTTCGCTCTGTGCGAGCGATAAATTCAATTTGCAGCGTCAATTTGTAAACATGCACACGGCACCGCGGCACAGGACCCATAAAAGGGTTTGGCTCTAGGGTTGCCATACTATTTGTCTCACTACCGTAATTGTTGTTGTCGTTACTGTTGCTGTTTCTGTTGTTGCTGCTACTGTTCCCGTTTCGATTTATGTTTCTGCTTTGATTTCAGTTTTTGCCAAGACGCGCGCGTTTTACAGCTTTCAACACTCGCGAGCGTTGTTGTTGCTTGTGTTGTTGTTGCTAATTTAAACAAATAACAATAATAAGCACAACAAATAATGCAACAAAAACACTTGAATTATATTCAATTATTCTCACATAGCGGAGCAGCAGCGGGCTGACCATAGCAGAGCGTCTGCCTCTTGCTCGCTCACAGTAAAACTTATAATAGACACACACAAGCACACACACACACACATACGCCCGCTCATACACACACCCACTTCGGCAGGCGAATGAGGCAGGCAGCGAGGCGCCAAGTAGCCGAAGCCAACACACTCGTTCAAAAAGAGAGTGAGCGTGAGAGAGCTACACCGAGAGCGCGAGCAAGCTCCAGCATTGCCTCTCTCTTCCCGCTGCTTTTACTGCTGCTGCTTCTGCTTCTTGCTCCTGTATGCGTGCGTGTGTATGTTTATTTGTGTGTGTGTGTGTGTTTGAGTGCGCGCTGCGTGCGAAATTGATTTTTCTATTTATAAAAAAAAAATCAAAATATATCTGTATTTTCGTTTGTTGCGCGGCGTTCATATATATTTACTCTATATACATATATTTTTTGTATGGATTATTATTTTTGTTGCTGCTGCCAAAAACATAATTTATGTTTTATTTATGATTTTCATTTCCCATTTGGCATTTTGTATTCAAGCATTTCGACGTTTCGTTTTCATATTCGTTTTAAAGTGTGCGCGTTTTCAAAGAAACTTGTTTGATTTATACAGAGCGCCACTTGGGCACAGCCATCACTCGGCCCCAGCGCGCAGCGTTTTTCAATTTCGATTCCGGAATCACAAACAATTTGTTTAGCGGCATATTTTGCTTGTGCCGTGCTGCATTTACCGCTTACTTTTATTTACACAATTTGCTTTAAGACTAAAAGGAACTTTTGCGCATCAATTTTCATTGTATATTTACACTCGGTTCTTTCATTTTTATGGATTTTCTGCGGAAAACTCGCCGAAAAAGTTTTCGGACAGCGACGCGTCGTTTGTGTGTGGAATTTTGTATGCTGAAATTTATGCTGCTTGACACTCCTCTTTGTGTCACACAGCACTTTTTGTGCTTTTCTCAATCGGCAGTGGAAATAGCGAGAGCGACAACAAGAGTGTGAGGGCGAGAGTGTGTGTGAGAGAGAGAGAGAGAGAGCAACGACAACTGAGCGGAGCGCAGCTTACATGCCAACACACATGGCAAAGCATGGCCAGAGAGCTTTTATGCTCAAGACATCGAATCGTCTCTCACGTCTGTTCCACACAAAAGGGGTGGGTTTTTGTTTCTCGAGTGATTGAGCATTTTTAGTTGTTGTTGCTGTTGTTGAGTGGGGGTTTGTGTTCTGGGAAGCTTTCAGCGCTGCGGGGCATGCTTTTCGCTGATTGAATAAAAGCTGTAGTCGAATTTTGATTTGCTCAAAACTTAAAGCTCATGCTAACTGAACTTTTTTGACAAAAGCTCGCCAAAGCTTTTCGCATGTAGTTGGCAACACTCAGCTTCTTACAGTTGATTTTTCAACCCCAAGCATCAAGCTTTTGGCATAGAACAAACAATTTTGTATCGTGTGAAGTTTGGGAAACTCTTGTGTAATTTATATTAAAGAAACCGTCGCTTTGTCATGTTCAGCATCATTATTTTGCACAATCTCTGCGTCCAGTGTGATGCTCTATTTCCGCTGGCAAAAACAACAGGGTGAACAACCCCCTAATAACTCGCCCCTAGGCCCACATGAGATATGCTGCTAGTATGTGCCCATTATGCGAGTTTGCCATGTGAATTTATTGCATAATAATGAAGTGAGAAACGTTACAAATCAAAACACTCGACGGCAGTCAGATAAAGTTCAGATGTCCTGCCCTACTCTATGCGTATTATTTTTTTTTTTTTTATCATTATAATATTTTTGCTGTTTTGGGGCTGAATCGTTGGCAATTCTTGTGCATTTGTCAGCCGCAACGGAATTGAAACGTTTGCGCTTTTATTGCCGCGGACGTGTGTCGGTTAGCCCGGCAGGGGGTGGACAGGATAACTAGCAGGGGATGTCCTTTCCGATGGGAACAAAAAGAAGCCGAAGTCAACTCGAAATATGAAATGGATAGTGTGTCGAGCACGAGCAGGAAGTAATAAACAACAAATGCGAAACAATATCATAATATTGATCTACCGCTCGCATTACACAGGCCAACAAACGGAATAACATTTTATGTAAATGGTTAGAGTTAAGAGCATGTTGCTGTGGAGGAACTCGATTAATCTAAGGGGCTTGCTAATATATGAAATATATATTAGAGATTTTTTTAATATGACTATTAGGAAAGAACAAGCAAAGAATACCTCTTCAAATTGAATAATTACATCAAATTTATATATATTTTAGATAATTATATCAATTAAAAATCTAACATTTATATAACAATTTGAATTAAATCTTTAGATTTTCTTGTTAATTATTATTATTTCTTGTAGCATACTCTGAGCCCACTGAAGGTTTCATATTGTCAGCTAAGCGAAACTCCATCGATTCCCTTCATCTGCCTCTCGCCTAAGCAAAACTCTGTGGAGCACTCCATACCTTCGTATCGTCCACCCTCCCTCTCGCACTCTGACTCTCTCACACTCTATCTCTCTCAAATCCCTAATATCGACAGTCAATTGTAAATTTTAGCTGTTGTCAATCTGTCACACGGCTCGAGGGTTTTGGGGGGTTTTCGCTGTTGTTGATTGCGGCAACATATGTTTCTGTCACATTGTTTTGCGTGCAACAGTTTGGAGTTGTTGCCGCTGCTGCTGCACTGGCTGTGTGGCCTGCTGGCATGTCCTGCCAGTCCTGGCACAGCTGGCTGTCAAGCATTTAGGCAAATTTTCGCACTCGTTTATCCTTTTTCGCTCGGCGACCACAAAAATGGAAAACAATTTACATAATTTTCGTCGATTTTGTGCTGCGATTTCTCTTTCCCCGCTGCCATTTGTTGATTGGCGCTTGATGAGAAATCAGCGAGTGACTGATGAAAAATCTCAGCACAGCGATTGCGACTATCATGGCTGTGGGCGTGGCAACCCGCCTGGCCGCCCATCGGCCACGTGACCGCACGCGCTGCGTTGAATTTAACACGCGTGAGGTGCCGGCCCCAGGGACACAGACAGAGATTCGAGATTCGAGAGTTGGGAGTTGAGAGTTGAGAGTTGGACGTCAGCCTAGACGCTGGGGTGTGGCAACCAAAATTGTTTAAACTTTTCTTTTTTGCTGCTGGCTTTTGGTTTTTGTTCCTCGTCGCCTGGAGGTCCTGGAGTCCTTCATCACTTCCGCTTCAGTTCAGCTGCGTGATTTTGCACAAATAATGTTTTGATTGCGTGGCAGCGTGACGTGTAATTATTATCGCCGCACAACAACAAAGGCAGACACTGTCGAGTGGGCGTGGCATCGCAAAGCAGAGAAATCGCAAAGCAATTAAAATGATTTGCCAGCTTAAAGTAAACAGCAGCAGCATCAGCAGCAGCGATGAGAGCCAACTCATAAATTACTTTAATTAAAACTTGCTGAAGAAGTTTCCTTAAAGGACATTCACAAATTAAAAATGGCTGCCGCTGCCAATGGCGAGCGGAACAAATATAAAAACAAAAAAAAAATGAAAGAAATTTATGCAAATTATGCGCGCAGCAAGCAGGAGAATCCTTTTTGGCAACAGCAACAGCAGAAATTTCATTAAAAACTGCGCCGAAAATCTTTGATAAAAATTAAAAACTTTTGCCTTCAGACGCGCTGAAGGACAATTGACAGCAAATCTAAGGAAAATGGCGGGAAAAGTAACAAAAAAATATATGAAATCTTGCTACAAGAAATTAAAACAAGCGAAAAATAATATGAAAATATTATGACAGCAAGCGTGGGAGTCACAGGGAGTCTGAGATCTGGGGTCTGGGGTCTGGGGTCTGGGGTCTGGGCTCTGGAATTATTTAAATATGCCCAAGCTGCTTTCATATCAACATTTTCTACATTTTTTTTCTGCTTTTTGTTTTTTTTTTTGTCATCTACGTCATTTCTGGTAATTTTAATGCGTTTTTTAGCGCCTTCCAAGGTCCGAGCCCACCCACTGAGCGAGCAGGAGGCAGAGGCAGAGGCGCTGGAAGGAGGCAACAGCTGCTTTGCATAATTATATTCATTGAAAACTTATTTCCTTCAAGTTTTTCAGCAAGAAATATTAAAAAATTCGAGTGCCCACTGAATTGAGTTACAGTTACATCAAGAAGACGCGTGAGGGGGACGTGTAGTGCAGAGAGGGCCAAGACTAGGGAAACAGTTTTGACATTTAATTGCTAGCTCTTGCGCATAGAGCTTGGCCAGAGCCTGACTAAATGTCCAGCAATCCGACGTCCACCACTTTGCTCCAGGAAAACCCGTTTCAATGGACTCGCGTCTGCCCTCAGCCCGCTAGCCACAGCCTCGCGGCTGGAGGAGCTGAAGATGTTGCTGCGGCGACTGCTGCTGCGGCTGCGGCTGCAGAAGATGAAGCTGGAAAGCTGAAAGAAGAGAGAAAAAATGTAACATGATTTAATGACATGAATTATTTATGAGTTTCCTGTCAATCAAAAACCACGTCAAAGCATTTTGATGGCAATGTCAACGCGCCAGCGAGCAAAACACACGCAGCTCCTCTCCACACACACACACAGCGGACAGGCCATACGAAATAAAAAAAAATGAAAAGAAATACGCAAAGAAATATAAACCTAAATAAATATACTGATACAGGTAGTAAGTGAGAAAAACAAACTGAACTGAGCCCGAGGCTAGGGGAACGAAGCTTTAGGCAAGCCAAAAGGAGCCTAAGTGGCAGACGAGCTACAGAACCTGGCCTAAAATTTAATATCTAAAATTTTAACTAGAACTAAAGTTAATATAAAGCGTTTCCTATAAAATGAAATATTCAATTTATTATACATTTCATATTTTATATTATTTATATAGATCTCATCCAGCATCAAAATAATTGGAATAAGAAATGTATGAAAGAAAATAGAATAGAAGTTTTAAATAAATTGTTTTTAAATTTCGTTTATGGGCTAAGTTAACTTCAGAATAATTTAATAAAAATATTTAAAATAAATATTTCAATATATTATAAAATAAAAATAATAAAAATAATCATAATAATAATAAAAATACATATTTAAAAAAAAATAAATATATATTATATACTAGCTGGCCCGGCAAACGTTGCTTTGCTCTATCTATTAAATTCTCTACGTCTGTTGACTACGAATCTCCGCGCTTCTCTTCGTTCTTTGCTGGTTTCGCTCATCTCGTGCCTCTTGCAATTTTGGTGCACCTAACTGGATGCAGAAGAAGAAGAGATTATTTAGAAAATGCCTGCAGCAGCAGAGAATGTTCCCATTAGAGAGACTGCAACGATCTCTACTGGCGCTCAGCCCAAAATTTGAGTGCCCCTATGGCTTTGAGTGGAAGTCGCCCTATATAAAGGGCACCAGCTGTGGAATTTATTCAGTCGTACGTGTAGAGCAATGTAGTTGTCTGTTCAAAAAAAAAAAAAAAAAAAAAAAAAAAAAAAAAAAAAAAAAAAAATCTAAATAAAAAAATTTTAAATAAAAAAAAAAAAATTTAAATAAAAAAAATTAAAAAAAAAATTTTAAATAAAAAAAAAATTTTTAAATAAAAACAAAATTTTAAATAAAAAAAAATTTTAAATAAAAAAAAAAAATAAATAAATAAAAAAAAAAAAATAAAAAAAATAAAAAAAATAAAAATAAAAAAAATTGCTCTGCACGTACGACTGACCCCACCGGGTCTGGACGACTGAATAAATTCCACAGCTGCTGCCCTTTATATAGGGCGACTTCCACTCAAAGCCTGAGGGGCACTCAAATTTTGAGTCACTTAGAGATCGTTGCAGTCGATTCAATGGGAGCATTCTCTGCTGCTGCAGTCATTTTCTAAATGATCTCCTGGAGCTCTTCTCCATATATATATATATATATATATATATATATATATGTTATATATATATATATATATATATATATATATATATATATATATATATATATATATATATATATATATATATATATATATATATATATATATATTTTATTTTTTTTTAAATTTTTTATTTATATATATATATTATAAAATGCGTTTTTTTTATGATTAGCCAGGTTGGTCCAGCACATATCAAGTTATAAGTGTCGTAACACTTTTACACAACTTTCTTTTATATATATAGATATATTTTAATAGTTAAAAATTTAATAAAACTTTGTTTACCTAAATATCTTATATATGTACATAAATGTTTTCTTATAAAAAATAATAATAAATAATAATAAATTATAAAATAAATAGAGTATATACGCAGACAGTACAGTCAGATTGTTAAATAATATAGTTTTTTTTTTTAAATATTTTTTCTTATTATTTTTTTATTGAACTTGAACTCATATAATTAAAAGTCCTTACAGAATTCTACAGCTACTACATACTAAATACATTTGCATGTCCTTTGATATATTTTTCGACATGGAAACATATTCATTAAATTTATTGGGAAGTCGTCTCTGCAATGCGTGACAGATCAATTGAGTTTTCACTTATTGCTATGCATGGCGCACAGCTATATCATATAGACGTATGGCTCTGCCATTCCATTAAGTATTTATAGAGACTGCAGTGCGGCAAATGATATGCTAATTCAGAAGCTTTTTAATCAAGGCCCTAAGCCGAAGCCACGGCCAAAGACAAAGCCATGGCCAAAGCCAAAGCCATAGAATGAAGTGTATTTGCATCTTGTTTACTTTTTTACTTTTTTTTTGGCATTGTTTTCTCTAGTGCTTACGCGCTGCGTGCTCCACGTCCTGTTGGAGGCAGCTCCTATGTGGCTGAGTTCTATTGTTGCGCTCGAATGAAATCAATCATGTAATTTATGTTAGGATAATATGCCCCGGCCACACAGGCCAACCCCTCTAAAATGGACTGTCAAGAAATAAATATTTAACAATAATTGATTTAAAAGGCGCATGCAAATTTTTCCTAGCAGCAGAGGGAGCAGGAGCAGGAGTAGCAGCTGGAGCAGCAGCGGCAGGAAGGGGCGCCAATCAAAAGTAAGATTGAAAGACGAGCACGCGTCCTGGCCAGGCACGTGGGTAAAGCAACGGCTGCTCTTGAGTTGCGGGGGAGTCGTCTCTGTGCGTCTCGAGTGTTTTTTTGGCCCGCTTTTCCGGCTTTTTTCCAATTTCCTTGGCCGCTAAGCAAACAACTTGTCCGGACCTTGCTGTCGCTTAAGCGTGAAATTATATGAAATATCCTTTAAAAAGCTTTTGATTTCGCATCCTCCGCATCCAAAAAAGAAGTAAAAGAAAAGTCCTGCAAGGACAGCGGCGCAGCGTGTCCTGGCCTCGCCTCGCTTTGCCTGGGCTTGTATGCAAATGTTGTTCATCTGCTTAGCGTAAAAGTTGTTTTCTTACTTATTTCAGCAACAAGGCTTTGGGTCCCGGGAAAATCGCATTTGCATGCCTTTGTCTGAAGTTGACCTCGTTGCTGTTGTTGGTGCGTCAGGTGTTGCTGCCAGGATACTAATGCTCCCCGTTAACGCTCTTAATGGCATAGACTGCATAATGGAGTTGCCAGGGCTCAGCTGTCGCCTGTCGCCTGTCGGCTGTCGTCTGTCGTCTGTCAGGTGCATTCATTCACCTGTTCTCTAATGTTAATGACATCTCCTGGGCCGATGCATCAGACCATTTTCGGATTCCTTGGAAAAAGTAGCTCAGTAGCTTGCGGAGCAAGTGAAAGGCCATGGCTCGGTTGGAAGGCTGGGAGGCTGCTTAGGGCTGACTGCCAGTGTATACAAAAAGAGTAAAGAAGCAGTAGAAGAAGAAAAAGATAAAATTAGCATTACTTCCGACTGATCACAATCGGCGCATACTAATTGCTCGGTCGGCTGGGCAACGTGGGTTTCATTCATGGCAATCATTGAGTAGCTGCCTCCAAACTTGGCATTGCTGAATGATTCTGCTGTGATTTTTTCCAGCTCGTCTAGACGAATGTCTCCTCGGTTCATATAAGGCAACGGCGACGCGACTTAACTCGACTCGTGATTCTCTCTCTCTCTCTGTCTTTCTCTCTCTCTCTCTTCACTCTAGAGGCCTGCTGATCTGCTGTGCTTTGGCCAATTCACAGGAAACGTAAACGGGACAAGTCGACATGGCGGGGTCAGGGGACGGTTTACCCTTGCTTCTTACGAAACAACACAGCAAACACCAATCATCCACATCATTGTCAACACACCATCGTCGCCGTCAGTCCATAAACGGACGCACCTTTTGCCTTATTGGGATGCCAGGCTCTGTGGCCTGTCATAACTCTTGGTAGGCGTACCATGAGCCCCGATCCCAGTTACTCAGCTCGCCACGAAATGGTGCACTATGCCGCTGCCTCTGCCTGGCCGAGACTCTTTCTCCTATGGACATTCTCGTTGCCATTGCGTCCTAAAATGGCGCAGACGCCGCACCTGGGAATATCAAGAGCCCAGCCAGCAGCTCTGCTCCGCGTCATACTTTCCAAGCTCCAAGAGCTATCAGTCGCTACGCTTCGATTCGTTCTCACCGCTCTTAGCTCAGCTCAGCTCAGCTCAGCTCAAGTGTCAAGCGTCAATTGGCGTTGAAGTTTATTGCCTTGGCAGCAATTAAAGCGATTTCGTTTTGGGGCTTGGCCATGCGTAAAGGCAACGCATTTGATTTGCTTTTTGATTGGCTGTCATCGGCAATTGATTGCAGAATTGAATTATCAAATTAGAGTGAACGAACGAACGAACGGCTCTCTGCACTCGTTTCATAATTGGCAGCCAACTGTATCCAACTCAACTTCTAATAAAAATGACTCGGATTGACTCATTGTCAAGCTTTCAAGCCTCGTTGGATGTGTGAGAAAAATATACTACAGCAAGGTATTGTAGGTGCCTTTAAAGATGTTACCAAAGAAGCTGAGAGAATTTGAATGTGAATTAGAAATAAAGATGGAGATATCACTATGAGTATTACTAAAATATCTAACAGAGGTAACTTTCTTTCGATTGATATTAAGGCTACCTGAAGAACTGAAGTATACTACCTGCCTAGACTAATCAGCTATAGATCATAGCTTAAGCCGAATAGAGTGACATATCTATTTAGATTATGTTTTTGAGCTACTTTAATTTTATTCAATAAATCATACTAAAATTTGATTATAAATTTTCCATTTACATATTATAAAACTATTTAAATAACATTTCAACCATTTTATTCCCATATTTATCTCGTGTGCATTCATGAGCTTTGCTCCTCCAACTACCGTTATTAGTTTTGAATAGTATTATGAAAATGCTTTGCATTATTTTGATGCTCGAATCCGTTTGGAGTTATTTCAATTGCCATAACTGATTGCCCGGGACACTTTTATTAGGCAAATTTTGTATACTTCATTTGCTTTACAGCAATTTGGCTAAGTAAGTTTTTATTGCTGGCTTTTGGGTGTGCAGCATCGCTTGCATAACTCAAAGGGAAAAATTCATCACCGCAATATGCGCAGCACAGACGACAACAGAGCAAAGAAAAAAGCTAGCTGAAAGAAAACAGTAAAATAGAAAAGTGCCAGCTAGGAAAATTGTCATAAAGGTGCAACTGACAACGCCAGCAACAGCAGTAGAAGCAGCAACAAGAAAAGCGAAGCTCGTAAATTTCAATTTATATGCAGAATGAGCAGTGAGTAAAAAAGGCACACACACACACATGCACACGCACACACATACATACGCATGTGTACATACATATATGTACATGCAGCCAAGGAGCAGTGCGAAAAGTGTCAACGTGATATTTTCTCGAATTTCCCAAAGATTTCTTTTACTATTCTCATTTTTGTCTTTTTTTTTCTTTCGTTTTTGGCCTGCAAGTGGAAAAAGCAATTTCATTAGACAAATTGAAAAAAATAAGTGCAAGGCAGCAATAATAATAATAGACATGGCGTTGCCCGTTATATGAGCAGCTTATATATAGCGCTATATATAGATATATATATATATGTATATATATCTCTGTTTATATATATGTATATGTATATATATCTCTGTTTATATATATGTATATATGTGGTAACATATAAGCCTGGATAGACGCCATGTTGAACAGAACTAAAGAATTTCGTTGGTCGCTTCTCATTCGCTGCGTTTATTTTTGTTTGCTAACGCGCATACGAGTAGGAGACCCACACACACACACACACACACACACACAGTTGTACATATATACAGTTATGTGTATGCTCATCGCATGCATGATGAGTTGGCATCCAGCCCAGCAGGATGCTGCGCGCGCGTTGAAAATAGGCGGAGACTTGGCGGCCAACGGCGCCTTTCACACTTGAAAAGCAAACAACAACAAAAAAAAAAAACGAAAAGAAGAAAGAAAACCAGCAGCAGCCTGTGTGGAAAGCGCCAGCACACAAAAAAAGGCAAAGAAAATGCAGGCGACAATCGTTAGTTGCTCGCTGCTGCCTCTTCTGCCTTATCACAATGCCAGAGCTCGGCACGATTCGTTTCTGTTTGGTCGCATCGTCGTCGCTGATTGGAAGCTTCGGCGCGCTGTTCGTTTTTGGGGCGGAGCAAAAGCTCTGAGCGCAGTGGCGCCGTCTGCGTTTGGGGAGCCAACAATGGGGGCTGTTTCTGACTGTCTGTGTCTTTTTGTTTTGTTTTACTTTATTTTTTGGCGGGGGTTTCTTTATTGAGTGCTAAGCTGCTCAGAAGACATGAATTCCACGGGCAGCCTGTATGAGGCCGACGAATCCCTCCGTGGTCTCTGGCGGCAGCAGGAATCCGAATTCGCCCCTATCGCGTAGCTCCAAGGTAAAGGGTATGATTATGTTCTTAACGCCATAGGCCCAGTCCTTGCCCGCACCAGAAACTTCATCTGAAGTGTTCAAGTACAGTTAACATATAGAATCAGAGCAGAAACATATAGATCTTACATAGAGTTGCAGCACTGGATACATAGTTATATGGAGTGCCATAGCGCCTGAAGACTGCATCGGCAAATCCTTTCGCTACGCCCATCATCTGCGGATAGTGAGAGCACTAGCTGGCTATACGAGTGCATGGATATGTAGATCTTTATAATACCCTCCGGTATGGAGTTGTTTATGTAGCTCGTCAGTTGACTAATTTCCGGATCGGATTCGGGAGACGGACCAGCATAATGTTGACTGCAAGGGTCAGCAGAAGCGCCAGCCTCTGAAAGTCGAAATTTTATTGATTTTACTGCAAGGCTAAAAGATTTCATCTCGTTTTTTAGTTACCCATCCAGCGATAGTTAAAATTGCGATTCAAGTCGGTTCCTATGCATTCTCCAGTGGGATCTGTGTTCAGACGGGACTTGCGCCACAAACGATCCGAAATCATCAAATTTTTTGGCAGTTCTATAATCTATAACAGCCGGATTTCTGGGCACGATCGATGAAGTACGTGATCGTAGCCGAGGTGATCCTGGTACTGAGGCGACAACATAATGTCCGATGAGTCGCCTGGACGACTCGCCGGCCGCCACTTATTGAGCTGTTTCAGAGGAAGGGCTGTAGGAGAATAGGAACTGATATGGCTGAGCTTACCTTCAGAGTTTGCTCATTCTCATTGAGCAGCTGGAGATCTTCGGCATCCTTGATATGGACTTTGTACAGCTTGTAGTTGTCATAGCGCACCTGCTCAGCAGCCTTGGCCAGGCTAAGGCAGGCCAATAGCAGCACAAATTTTGGATACATACCTCTTGATCGAACTGATGGTTTTATTATCTGCTGGTTTTATTATCTGCTTCATTGAATTCAAAGCAATTTAGTTTTTATTTTATTTTTTTGATCAGAATTGAAGCTTTTGGACACTTTGATTCTTTCAGCTGGCTGCCTTGTCAGCATAGGCTGAGAACTTGAAGTTGTCTGGCCAAGCCCCGTGGTACTTAGGCTGTCTCTCAACTTTGCACATAAATTTTGTGCAACGGCAGCCCATTTCATTGTAGGTCACTGCATAATGAAGGCACCGCCCCGTAGCACATAAATTTCTGTGCTCGCTGGTGGAGATTTCAGGCTTCAGTTTGACTTGTCGCTGGCATTAGTGCGAAATTCTGTTTAGGCCTTTTTATGCCTCCGAGCTGTCCTGTGGCGAGTGCTTAAAGGACTTTCGCCTCTTGGTCATATTTTGCGCGGCTCTCACAGATTCGCAGCGCTAGCTGGGGGTTGATTAGTTGCTCTTGTCGTTGTCACCGCATGAGGTGTGCCAACGTGTGTTTTATTAACGACCCTGCCTGGAGTGTGAGGTTTTTAGATGGTGCCACTTGGCCAGAACGCCAGTCGCACACCCATCAAACTTCCCAGGCAGTTAAGGGTATCCAGGGCGGGCAGGCAGCTTCATATATATGTGTTTCCTTAAAAAAATAAGTAGATATCAACTAGGTTTTAGTAGTTGGCAAAACCCGAATCTAATGATAATTAAAATAAAGGCTTGTGTGCCAAAATCTTTATGGATTGCTTATAAAAACATAAAGCTTTATCGATCAACATTGATTTAAGTTGATTTTGTATGCGTGTGCAATATAAGTGCCTGATAATCAATATAAAACCTCCATAGCTGATAAAAATTGAAACCGTACTTTATCGACTTTACGTTATCTTCTATCGATCATATATCGACTATATATGATTTGTCTAAGCTGTGGCTGCATTAGTTAATGTTGTTTTTGCTTGACCTTTTCTGTCTATTATCCTGATACCCTAAATCCTTTTTGTATATGTATATCGTTATCTGTTGTATGCGTTTTTCCATCGATTGCTGATCATATATCATTATCTGTTTATATCGATAGCTGTTCAATTATTAAGAAGTCCACACGCAAAAACGCTCTACGTTTTCTTTTGAGCTTTCCTTGATCGACGTTAAGTTGTCTATGTTTATCGATATTATATCGATACGTTTTAAATGCAGAAGTATATTTAATACTTATCATTGATTTTAGTTAGCTTTGATACTTTAATAATTGTAATTGCAATTAATACCTACCCTACAGCAGAGCTTTATGAGTGATATATGTAGTATCATAGCTGATCGATATCTTATCGCCTACTTAGTAACTCTTAACTGGCCACTCGTTATCAGTCAATAACATGAGCTGTTGTTCTCTGGCATGCCTTAATTGAGCTAATTGACGGTTAACACCAAATATCAATAAATAAAATATCGTTCAACTCAAATGAATTTGACTTTCAGTTGCTTATAGACTGTTTGTGCGTGCAGAGCCTCAGCTGGAGAGTCCCTGGAAGTCATTTTTGAATAGCTCTAATATGAGCAAATATCAGTTGCGAATTTTTACTCACCCTACACTCAACTAAACCTTTTGGACTAGCGCAGATAACATGTACAGCCAGCTGGTAGCTACAAATTCTTAGCACCGCTCAAAACTCTTGGCTGGGTTTATTTTAGTCTAGCGCATGCAGTTATCCTATTTACTAGAGACAACTGTGGTTCTGTGGGGCGATATTCTACTGCCAGCAGCTCAGCAATATTCGGCTCTAACCACAATTAGCTGTGGCTTATTTGATTAGCGCGCTAATTGCCAGCAGGCAGCGACTCGCACCAATAAATTCATGCACATTAATTTCTTATCAGCGCGCAATAAAGCTAGCAAGCCGGATTAAAGCCGTCCGTGTCATGGGGGGGGACCTGTGGCGAAAAGTTGCGTTCAACAACTTTCAACACCTTGGCGCGTGGGGCGTGGAAATTGTGTAAAACTTTTAAGCAAAGAAAAACTCGTGGTTGCGCGTGCGATAAGCCAGCGCCGCATATTTAATTGCAGTGAGCTGGCCCAGAATGCTTTGGGGGCAGCTTTAAGACAGCGAGTCGCGCTGTTAGCCGGATGCCAGTCCTTAAAATGTCATAAATATCTCGGACAGCCGCTTCCTGACGTGCTTTTTTGCCGCACTCTGCTCCTGTTAATTGTGGCTAAAAACATTGACATTACATAAATCGGGAGTCCGATGCAGACGTGGCGTATGCGCAATATTTGCAACTAAACTGAAAGAAATGTCAATGCCGGAAAGTGTTTAGCATTTGCCTCCGTTTGCTGTTCTCTGCCCGTTTCTCTTTTTCGTTGTGGACTTAATTAGCCTCAAAATGTCCCCGCTCCACAAATGGCAGCTTTGCATGCCACGCGAAAAGTGCCCAAGGACCAAGGATAAGCCAAGCGAGCCCCGCGAGGAAGGAAGTTGCATGTTTGCCTCAAGTTCAATTTGCTTGTTTCAATATTTTTCGGACGGTTTTTCACGTATGCGCTGAGCCGCAGTTATGAAATGTGAAGGAAGCGGCATGTCAAGGTTTTTGGCCACAACTTTGAAATATGAGCCAGCTGTTTTAACTCTTTTTCAACCGGTATAGAGAAGTATGACGTATACAAGTAAACCAAATTTAAAAATCCCCAGATTCTTCTATTATATATTAAAGTATTTTCCCAGTTTTGGAGTCGTGCTTTATTAGAGTATATCAACTTCACGAGCTGCCTGTATCATGCCCACGAATCCCTCAGTGAGTTCACGCGATACGGGAATGATATACTCGGGAGGTAATACGAATCCGAATTTGCCCTTGACAGGCAGCTCTATGGTATAGGGTATGATAATATTCTTCACAGCATAGGCCCATTCCTTACCCGAACCAGAAACCTCATCTACAATATTAGTAATATTAAAGAGTTAACTAGATGCAAATAGTTTTCTATAAATAGATCAGTCTTACATAGAGTCGTAGCGCTGGAGCCATAAGTAAACACCGTGCCATTACGCCGGAATAGAGCATCAGCAAATCCTTTGGCCACAGCCATCATCTGTGGATAGTGTTCGGGAAATTCCTCAGCCGTATGGCCCCAGGGCGAGAGCACATACTGACCGTAGGAATGCAGGGATATATAGATCTTAATGCTGCCCTCGGGTATGGAGTTGTTGATGTAGCTCGTCAGCTGACTGATTTCCGGATCGGACTCGGCGGAGGGACCAGCATAAGTTTGCACACAAGGATCTGCAGAAGCGCCAATCTCTGAAGGGAATTTCCATAAATACTGTTGATAGGTATAACAGTTTATATAGACATTAGCTTACGCATCCAGCGATAATTAAAGTTGCGATTCAAATCGGTTCCTATACATTTTCCGGTGGGATCGGAGGGTAAACGCGATTTACGCCAAAGACGTTCCTAATGTAAAAAGAAATCATAAAGATAATCAATAACTGCAATAGCTGCTGACACGATTGATAAGGCAGAAAAGCGCCTCGTAATTTGGTCGGCACTTATGTTGTTTGGATACAATCTAATCTCAAATATATTGTGGTGCTACCAAACTATTTATGGGGGCTTACCACTTCGTGTGAATACACAAAGCCGTCCGTATTTAGCACAGGTATTATATACCAGTCCACACTCTGTGCAATGTCTCTGACAGCTGGATTCCTGGGCACGAGCAGCTCATCGATGAAGTACGTGATGGTAGCCGAGGTGATCCATTCACGTGCGTGAATGTTCGACTCGATGAAGACGGCGCTGTTGCCCGGCTTGTAGGAGATCTTGATGCCACGTATCGGACGACCCTCATAGGACTTGCCAATCGTAAAGGGCGTCACAAGGTGCGAGTAAAGCTTCTCGATCTGATCCAGCCAGTCGTAGATCTCGTCCAGAGTGTGATACTGGGTCCACTCCATCGAGCTCGTGCGTTGCTTTGGGCGCTGCTCGTCAAACATCCGCTGCACGTTGTCGAACCTGAGATTATAGCTCACGTTGTGGCGGTTGAGCAGCGATTCGAACGCCTCCTGGTACTGAGGCGGCAGCATAATGTCCGAGAAGTCGCCCAGATTGCGCGCCTCACGCCATGTATCGAGCTGTTTCAGATGAAAGGCTGTAGGAAAATAGCAACTAATATGGCTGAACTTACTTTCAGCACTTGCTCATTCTCATGGAGCAGTTGGGAGTCTTGCACATGATTGATTTGCACTTGGTACAGCTTGTAGTTGTCATAGCGCACGTGTTCGCCCGCCCTAGCCAGGCCCAGGCAGGCCAATAGCAGCACAAGCTTTAGATGCATACCTCACCAGCGAACGATCAGTCGTCGACTGTCTGGGCTTTAGCCATAGACTATGGCTTTTTGATAAGCTCCTCTTATCGCTAATTGCTTAGGTGTACGTATAATACAATAAATGACTGTATTTTTAACTCTTTTTCGACTGCTAAAATGATTTTCTTTTTCTTAAATATGACGTATATAAACAATCCCAAAGAAATTAAAGATTTATCTAGAATAACACTACCAGATAAAGGCTAGAATATTAAAGTATTTTCCAAGTTTTAGAGTCGTGCTTTATTAGAGTATATCAATTTCACGAGCTGCCTGTATCAAGCCCACGAATCCCTCAGTGAATTGACGGGATACGGGTATGATATACTCGGGAGGCAATGCGAAACCGAATTTGCCCTTGTCAGGCAGCTCTATGGTATAGGGTATGATAATGTTCTTCACAGCGTAGGCCCAATCCTTACCCGTACCAGAAACTGCAGCTACAATATTAGAGAGTTTACTAGATGCATATAGTATTCTATAAATAGACGAGTCTTACATAGAAGCGTGGGACTGGAGCCATAAGTATACACCGTGCCATTAAGCCGGAATAGAGCATCAGCAAATCCTTTGGCCACAGCCATCATCTGTGGATAGTGTTCGGGAAACTCCTCAGCCGTATGGCCCCAGGGCGAGAGCACATACTGACCGTAGGAATGCAGGGATATATAGATCTTAATGCTGCCCTCGGGTATGGAGTTGTTAATGTAGCTCGTCAGCTGACTGATTTCCGGATCGGACTCGGCGGAGGGACCAGCATAAATTTGCTCACAGGGATCTGCAGAAGCGCCAATCTCTGAAGGGAATTTCCATAAATACTGTTGATAGGTATAACAGTTTATATAGACATTAGCTTACGCATCCAGCGATAATTAAAGTTGCGATTCAAATCGGTTCCTATACATTTTCCGGTGGGATCGGAGGGTAAACGCGATTTACGCCAAAGACGTTCCTAATGTAAAAAGAAATCATAAAGATAATCAATAACTGCAATAGCTGCTGACACGATTGATAAGGCAGAAAAGCGCCTCGTAATTTGGTCGGCACTTATGTTGTTTGGATACAATCTAATCTCAAATATATTGTGGTGCTACCAAACTATTTATGGGGGCTTACCACTTCGTGTGAATACACAAAGCCGTCCGTATTTAGCACAGGTATTATATACCAGTCCACACTCTGTGCAATGTCTCTGACAGCTGGATTCCTGGGCACGAGCAGCTCATCGATGAAGTACGTGATGGTAGCCGAGGTGATCCATTCACGTGCGTGAATGTTCGACTCGATGAAGACGGCGCTGTTGCCCGGCTTGTAGGAGATCTTGATGCCACGTATCGGACGACCCTCATAGGACTTGCCAATCGTAAAGGGCGTCACAAGGTGCGAGTAAAGCTTCTCGATCTGATCCAGCCAGTCGTAGATCTCGTCCAGAGTGTGATACTGGGTCCACTCCATCGAGCTCGCGCGTTGCTTTGGGCGCTGCTCGTCAAACATCCGCTGCACGTTGTCGAACCTGAGATTATAGCTCACGTTGTGGCGGTTGAGCAGCGATTCGAACGCCTCCTGGTACTGAGGCGGCAGCATAATGTCCGAGAAGTCGCCCAGATTGCGCGCCTCACGCCATGTATCGAGCTGTTTCAGATGAAAGGCTGTAGGAAAATGGGAACTAATATGGCTGAACTTACCTTCAGCACTTGCTCATTCTCATGGAGCAGTTGGGAGTCTTGCAGATGATTGATTTGCACTTGGTACAGCTTGTAGTTGTCATAGCGCACCTGTTCTCCCGCCCTAGCCAGGCCCAGGCAGGCCAGTAGCAGCACAAACCTTAGATGCATACTTCACAAGCGGACGATCAGTCGTCCTCTGTCTGGGCTTTAGTCGTGGCTTTTTTATAAGCCCTTCTTATCGCTATTTGCTTAGCTGTGGAATTGGAAATATTCATTAAACTTTATCTTGAACGGCAATTGGATAATTGCTTAAGCTTCTGTCTCAGCTCTTCCACGTGTGTGTGTGTGTAGTCTGCGTGATTTGTGGCCATTCCTCATAAACGAAATGTGGTTATTATCTTGATAATTACAGTTTGGCTATTGTAAGCCGCCTTGTTGTTAATTAGGGCCGTGTTATGGATGCGGCAGCTACATTCTCATTCCCATTCTAGTTGCAGCAAAATGCCCATGCATTGTCCACGCCCTCGCCGAGACGTTTGCTATGGGCGTGGCATAATTAATGTTCACCTGTTGGCTGCCCATCGTTGGCATTCGCATTTAATTGCCAAATATGCACGCTCGTGTGATCTCCAGCTCGAACGACGCGACGTCTGCCACAAGTGCCACTCGTTTTGTGGGCGTGGCAGGTGGGTCGTGTGCTTCTTTTGTGTATTTCAGCGTCGGCGACGTGTTCAATAAGCGATTATTTTTTCAGTTGAAAATTCTTTGTGCCGTAAATTGTTTTTACTGTCAGTTGTTGTTGTTGTTGTAGCTGCTGTTTGCTCTTTGGCGTCGCTGCTGGCAGCTATTATTTGTTAAATAAAGCGATTTGTTTGTTGTCATTACGCGGCGAAGCGTTAAAACATTTTCGCTTTATTTTTTCTACGCTCGAAATTTGTTTTTGCTGCATCGCCGTGCCACGCATATGCCAACTCCATCCATACTGAGTGGTGGGTGGTGGGTGTGGCACACACCTTGCCTCTCGGCACTGGGTGGGCGTTGGTGGGCTCTTCTAAACATGGTTCACGATGTGAGAATTCCAAACAAGCTGCGCCAGCTGTTGAGCTTGCCATGTACAGAGCTCTCCTCTTCAGTTTTTTTTTGCCAAGAATTTTTCAATTGTAAAAAACGAGCGAGTGAGTTGCCTAATATATGGATCAAAGGATGTATTTGCATTGTTCCCAGCCGAATTCAATGATGAGCTACTTTTTGAGCATATAACATATTCTAAGTATAGCCAAAAATTTAATTCACCTATTTAGTATATTTATAAAATTTAATATCATTTTGTGTATACAAGAATTTAACATTTTTTAAGGTATTTCTTTATATTTATTAATAACAAACTATTTAATATTTTAAATATTTTTTCTGGTATGTTCATGCCTTTTCATGTTTAATGCAGCATAATAAACGTTGCCTCTCTATGCACTTCTCATTTAGCTGCAGCTCTATGCATATAGGTGTGCTTTAAGTTCACCCTAGGACTTGTTTCTTATTATTATATACATATATTTGCTCCCTTAAGTATTCTTATATATTCATGGCCAACAAGCCGTTGCTGTCATTAATTATTGTCTTCTTATTTCATTTTTATTTCATGCGCCCCTCTATGCACTTCTCACTTGCCTTACTAGCCTTGCCGCCTTAGCGTTTTCAGTCTGTTCCTTGCCTTATAGGCTTTGCATACATACCCAAGTCAACTATCAGACATGCACGTTAAGCCTTTGCCAGCCGCATGCCACCGTGGGCGTTGTCTTCGCCTAATCCGCTTTTAAAGTAAGTAACGAGGAACAAAAAGAAGAATGAAAGGAAAAAAAAAAAACCGGAAATCACAAGTCAAGTTGATGAACTGTCTCTGCTTGTTGTTGCCAACATTGTCGTTGTCGTCTTTGTTGTTGTTGTTGTTGTGCTCGTCTGCATTGAAACTGAAATCTGAAATCGGCCAGACACACAAAAGATACGAATGGCACCTGCAAAAAGTTTGCAGACACATTTACCATGCTGCTGTGCTCAGTGGGCCCCGACCTTTCTTTCAGTTTCCAGAGATTTACGCATTTATTTTGCATTTTTTATTTACCACAGAAAACATGCGCGCAGATTTAAGCAAATATCCAAAAAGGAGTACAATTTATACAGCCAAAGAATGCGAAGAGAGCAAAAATAAAATCGACAAGTTAAGTTGGTTAGAAAATTTTTTGGGTTACCTCTCGATTTGCCTGCGTTGACATGACAAAAGCGCAGATCTGCATATATTTGCATGTCATTGGCCGTCCGACCGGGGCAGAGGGAGCAGGGAGAGCAGAGAGCGCAGCGAACGCATCATCAGGCAAGGACATTGAAATCCCCTTAAGACATTCGCTTGCCCACGTTAACAATATGTTAAGTTCCACCTGCCTCCGCGCCAGCTACGGCTCCGGCCGAGGCCGTCGAGGAACGAGTTAATCGCTTAATGTCGCCCAGCTCTGGCATCATTTGTCAGCTGTCTATTCATGGGGATTGTCGGCTATTAGACCATTATGGTCGACTCGGGTACTCTAGCATAATTGTAATTTGTTTGCATTTACCCAATTGACAGTTGCTGAAGCTGGCGCATTTAACGCCATTTGCCACCACTCGAAAGTCGCAAATTTATGGCCCTAAATTGCTTTTGGCTAATGTCCACTACTGACCAGTGCCCTATCGATGGCCGGCGAGCACTTCTTTCCAAAAAAGGTAATAAATATCAAAAGCACCCTGGAGGCAAATATTTACTTTAAAATTGAAATACTCTCTCTCTCTCCCAACCCCAATATTTGCTTTGGCTGCGTAAGTGCGTGAAAGGGTTGCCCGAGTATCCGAGTATCAAAATAAATATATTTAAAAAAAAGAAAAAAAGAAGCGAATCGCCTTTAATGGTCTCGCTGACTGGTTTGGGCTTTGATGTTTCGTGTTGCTGTGGGTGTTGGCAGGCAATCGCTAAAGAACCCAATTCCCTCACACGCACACTCAGATAGATACAACATGTGTGTGTGTGTGTGCCTAAATATCTCTATCTGGCTATCAATAAAACGCTGCACGCATCTTGGAAATTCAATTTTGAAGCTATTTTCGGTATTTTATAGCCTGGCTAAATTGTTTTTATAGGCGCTGCCACTTCTAGTTGCCTCTAGTTGCTAGCCAGCCCCAGCCCAGTCTTTGCCATTGCCTTTCTGCGGCACTTTAATTTCTTCATTTTCACTGGTTCTCGTTGTCTGTCCTCATCTGATTGTTGTCGCTGTGTTTGCTGCTGTTGTTGTTGTTGTTGTTGTTGTTGTTGCGGCAATTGCCAGACCATAAAAATTAACAATTAACAGAACGCTTGAAAAGAACAATCGCAAATCGCGGCTTACAAAAAAGCCGTGCAGCATATACATAAAAAATGTCTAGGCATATTTTAGCGGGCAATGCTCGACTAGAAGATTCTCTGTAGAGCAGGGTTTAAGTTAGTAAAATTTAATAGAGAGCGTAAAAGAGATAGTGAAAGAAAAGGGAGCGAGAGATACAGTTAGTGAGAGAGAAAGAGAGAGAGAAAGATAGAAAGGGAATAAGAGAGATGAATAGATAGAAAGATAGAGTGAGAGGGAGAGAGACAGATAGCTAGATAGAAATAGAGATGGTAGATCGTAGAGATATATAGGAAGAAAGAGAGGGTTATAGAGAGATATATATACAAATAGAGAGAGAGAGAGAGAGACATATTGAGTTATAGAGACAGGTATAAATATGAGAGAGAGAGAGAGGCAGAAAGAATAAAATAGAAATGGATACAAACAGAGAGAAATATATATATAAGGAGAGTGGATTTTAGAGAGAACTATAGTCAGATAAATGAATAGATCAGAAATCATGCATTGGCAAACGTCTTGATCAGGTAGCCATGCCCCATCGCTGTTGAAGTCTACAGGGAGAGCATAATTATGGGTCGGAAGACTGGCAGCCAGCCAAAAGCGGACAGCGTGGACAAAAGGGTTATGAATGTGAAATTGTCATGCAAGAATTAGCCAAGTTCTGTGTTATGGCCACGCAACGAGTATTTCGTTACATTGGGCATTTTTCAGCTTATTCTGTGTTGTTTTCCTTCTATTTTGCTGGCTGTGCATTTTGTGGCCAGCCGTCACGTCAGCTGACCCGGGCTGGGCCTCGTTTTATGGCTCCATTCACTCTTGGTATGCCGGCAATTATTTGCGAATTGTGGAAACATTGCTAAATGTTTGCTAACGCTCAGGAAACGTAAACATTTAGTGTAGTTCGGGCCAGGTCTGGCTATTTGCTGGCCCACTTGAGGGCGAGCCTGGCTGGGGCGTTCGTTATTTTCTCATATTCGCATTCATAACTAACACCAAGTAAAATGCATTTTAATGTGCGCAAAAATCCAATTTAAATTCAGAGCGTTTCTGTCTTTTAGCTCGCTGGCTCGCAGCGTGCAATCACAAAATTAGTTGACGACGAGATAAGAATTTCAGCAGCGCCGTAAAAGAAGATGACAAAAAAGAAAAAAAAAAGAGATGAAAAAAAGTAAACATAATGCGTATAAATCAAGCAAAGAGCTGCTGCAAACAAATTCCAAATAAGTCCTGTGAGAGACGCGGAAAATTCATTTGACAAAATGCACAAAAAAGCAATTTCCAAGCTGCAGACAAATTGAAATTCACGTGTGGGCAGGTGGGCGTTAGGTGGTGGGCGTGCCGCTGCAGTGACAGTATATCTACATAGCTCGTTCGTATGTACAAGTGGCGGGTATATAAGCAGCGACACTCCCGCTCGCACGAAGATGCAGCCACCACCTAAAAGTATGCTACGAAAATAGTCGAAGCTGCGCCAGCTGCCGTATGTGAGAGAGCTCCTACGCGGTCTCTGTGTGTGTGAGTCTGTCTGTGAGTGTGTGTGAGTAAGGGCAACTGTCTCTCTGTGTATGTGTGTGTGAGTAGTGTGCGCTTTGCCATTCGCGCGTTCAAAATAGGAGGAGCTCTAATGCAAAAAACTTTCCATGCGCAGTTGCCAGTGCAAAGAAAAAAAAAAAAAATAAATAAAATAAAACGCGAACTAAAAAAAATATATATATGTATGTATATATGTATATAGAAATGTAAGCTTTAAGGAAACTCTGAAACAATTTTTAAAACAAGTAAAAATGAATAAATGTTTTAATATCTTTTTATATTTAATAGTATATGTATCGAATTTTACTTTACATGAAAAAGTCAGTAAAAATAACTTTAAATATTTTGGCCACATTCAGCTCACTTTAGTCTAACATGTTGCCTACACAACCCTTTGTTTTTTTTGTTGTTTTTTTTTTTGGGTTTGCTGTTTTCCTTTTTATATGCTCCAACTAATGCGAAAAAGGCGGAGCTGCTTTGTAGTCAATTCCATTTTTTTTGCGCGCGCTGTTGTTTGGCAAGGCCCCTGCAGATGCTGGGTTTGCTTTTAGACAGAATGTAGGCGTAGTCCGTCGGCTGGTTTTGGCCTTAAAGTCAAAGCACTGCCAACCCGCTGCGATATTTATCTTTAACTATTAGTACAGCAGTCAGCAGTCAGTAGGCAGCGAACAGCGGACAGCGGGCTAGGGAGCCGTTTTTGGAGCGAACTGCATCCGCTGGCACAACAGGCCGTTTAGCGCCATTAAACAATTCCCGCTGGCTCAGCGGCATTCACGCGTGCGCAAACGGGTTCCATGGATCCACATGGCTGCAGTTCGCTGCTGAAACTGAAGCTGAAGCTGCAGCTGATGCTGGCACCCAACAATCAGTCGATTGTCACAGATATTTGTCATGTTTCTCAAGCAACTTTCCCTGCTGTTCTTGGCTGCCAGGCGACATGGTTAGCGTTCCTTTGTAACTACAACTTTGTAAAAATGTCAATTGCATTTGCTGGCCGAGCGTTTTTCAGTGCCTTTTGTGCCAGTGGGCCCCATGTTCATCGATCGGATTTCATGTAATTACATTGTTCTCTGATTCATAATTAATTTGCTTCACTGGAGCCCTTCTCTCCGCCCGTCTCCCGTCGCCCGCCTCCTGCCGAGCAACTTGCATTTTTGTGCGCTTCAAGCGATTTTTACATGAATATCAACCAGGCAGCTGGAAGCATATGTTGGCCAATGGCAAATCGAACATTGATAGCTTCTGAGTGATGATTTAATGAGGCAAACGTGGCATGTTGTGAATGAAATCAATTTTGTGAATGTGCAGAATGGCCAGCAGGCCACAAAAACACAACAACAACAACAGCAACAACTAGTTGTAGTTGTAGTTGCAATCGTCAGTTTGCCGTTTGCGGTTTAGCTGCTCATGATGAAAACATCTCGGGCATGGCCGGCAGCGGGTGCAGGAACAGACGCCCTGCCCAGCATATCAACTGCCTGTGCTGTGCTGGGTGTCGTAATGAGGCTTATGAATCAATGCAATGTTGATTGAGCTCCGCCAAGCAGCAGGAGTAGTCCACTGGCCTTATTAATAAGTCGCAGTCGAGTCTTAGTAAACTGGCAGGAAATCTATGTGAAGTGATCGAGTTGCATTCGTTTAAAGTTTCAAATGTTTCAAATTCAGGCATCATAAATTTAGAAAAATGTTTAAAGAATTGCTGTACGTTTTCATCTTATCTAATATAATCAGGAATTTCGTGCAATTTACATTAAATTATTGATGTCATCTCAAGCCACGATGAGCCCATCAAACAGGAGTCGGATTAGCTCACTCCAAGAAGGAAGAACGCACGACTTGCGATTGACAAATTAATGCGGATCAGAAATCAACACCTCAACATGTTTATCATATCAAAAAATACAAGCGAAATGAAGAAGTCCGAACCCAAACCCAAATCTAAACCCAAACCAAGAGCTGTCAGCGCTGGCGTTGAAAATTAATTAAAAACATCAACAGAATGCGCCGAGATTTACAAAATAACTGCGTTGAGGCTTCTGGAATTAGTGTGGATAATTTCAGAACGGATTGCAGTTGGTTTGGCCTGCTGCTGATGCTGCTGCTGCTGCTGCTGCTGCTGTGGTGGGTGTCGCACCTTGGCGTGGCGTGGCAGGCGAACCGCAAACCGAGCCATCATCCATTCATTCATGGTTCACGAACCCTGAACGGTCTCTAATCAGCAACCCTTTTCAGAGTGCGACACGAAGCGAACTCATCGCAGCAATTTGGGGTAAGGGCTCGAGTTTTTTTCTCTCCTTTCTGTTTGGGTTTTTTGATATGCAGATTCCTGACAAGGTCCTTGGCTCAGCCAGAGGATGGCGATGACGATGATGATGACGATGACGATGATGATGATGTCACTCTGTGTATGGCTGACAAAACGCTTGACTGATTACACTTGTATCTGTTTTGGTAGCGGGCGCGTGTGTCCCGTGTCCCAATTGTCGTTTCCCAAATATGTTCAAGGATTTTAAATTGTTGATTCTCTGCCTCTCTGCCTCTCTCCTACTCACCCAGCTACTAGTTAGATTGTGCGCTTGTGATAAATTTGGTTTATTGAAAGGCGTCAGTGCGTGAAATGATGTGTGTCAATTGCATGAGTGAGTGAGCCATGGCTACGGACGGGGCCGTGCGACTTTTTCGGCTTTGGGTTGAGTTGACAGCGATTATGCAAATCGGACGAAGAACTGCATTAATTCCTGCGGCCATGTTCACTCCTCGCCGAGATAAGCGTGGCTGCGGAGCAGCTTGTGGTCGCGTATCTTGAACTGAGGCTGCGGCTGTAGCAGCGGAGCTTTAAGTTTTTGCAATGCGCAACATTTGCATTCTCTTGCGGCTTTTGGCAACAAATCTCGACTGCAATTTATATGCAAAAGTCAAGTCAAGTCGACACTTCCTAATGAGCAATTAAAACTTGATGAATTTTCCAATTAAATTGCCAATAAATCGCGCACATATGCGCACTTGGGAACGTGGCTCATTAGTGTTAACAGAATGTCGAAGCCAATTTAATTGTATGAACTGCCCTCGCGTGGGTGTGGCACCCCAGGCAACAAATCGAACTAATTTATTGTTGTTATTGCCGTGCGAGGCGTCAACCGCAAATTGCTTAACAAATTGTTCAAATTGTTTAAAATCGCATTCGAGGGTTGACTTCCAGTTCAGTTCGATATACAAATCCGCACCTCAACGCCTCATTGAGCAGCTCCCCCCGCCCCTCTCTTAGCTGATAAACTGTCAATTGTCTGACCACTGCACAGGGGTGCATCCTAATGTGCGCAACGGACAGTGACCATCAGCTCGGTCGTCCCCTTGGCCAGGGCGTCATTAAAATAATTGATACACGCTTGTCCAGCGACGCCCACGCACAGAATTAATTGATTGCCCCATGTGAGCCGTTCGATTTTATGTGCTGCAACTATTTTAATTAGTTAATAGATTTATCCGCGATTTACCATTTATACAATCGGACTCTTCGATATGGGACTTACATATGTCGTTCAGCTGCTTTTATAGCGCTCGTAAAATGCGCGCATAATTCTTGACAACTCAGCAATCAAACACGACTTACACGAATGAGAAATCATTGAAAGGCAATCAGAGTCGAAACTTGAGTGCTCTATACAGTGGAGTGGAAGGAAAGCCAACAAGGATTTTAGTAGAAAAACACATTATATTTCCTTTATATATCAGTTTTTCTAGAGGTCTTTGTTTCACTTAGCATAACTAAACTGAGAAATCTTATATAGAGTGTGAACAGTTGGCAAATCTTGTTGGATTTCTTCGATCTTATCCTTGATATAAGAAATCTTATAGTAGTAGCATAGTAGATATGTGGAGAATGTTTGCTATTTTACTACTAGTAAGATTTGCCCTGAAACACACATTTCATAGTCTAAAATGCCTAGTGTAATATATACTATTCTATAGTAACTTACACAAAACTATATATGTATAAGATTTTCGACTTTAATATAGACCAATTATATAGTACATTATACTTTTAGGAATCAATAGTTATCACTACTGCAGATATGATACTAGCTCTCTAATAGAATGCATTATAATGCAGAGTATTCTACTATAAAAATGCAATATCTCGCAGCTCTCTTTATATCCCTTGCTATACTCTCAGCAGTTGCAAGCAAACTCTATTGAATGTCTCCAGACTGTTCGGTGCAATCTTTCATTTAGATAATTCTATTGTTTTTTCTCTGCAGCTAGACAATTGTAGTGAAATTATTTAATTTTTATGTCGGCTCCAGTCAGTCGGTCGAGTCGGTTCAGCGCGACGGGCGAGCCATAAAACTTGTTCCCGCTTGCTTTTTAATCTTCGTGCAATTTGTGTGCTTATCAGTTGCGTGTAATTGCGCCATGGAAATTAACAGAAAATGTAGAGAAACAGCTATAGACAGACAAAGAGAGAGAGAGAGAGAGAGAGAGAGTGTGTGTGTGAGAGAGAGCAGTAGAAAATGGCGACTGCCAATGACAGTTAGTGGAAGAGCAGCAGGCTAGGGGGCAAATCGGGAGAATGGGAGGCTGTTGTTCTCGAGCAGGGGTAGGCTAAGATGCGTTCAAGTGGCGAGATAAAAGCTCTTGAGCCGAGTTAATGACTTGCTCGCGCAGTTGGGGGCGTCAGCCAACTGACTTAAGACGCCATTTTTATATTATAACTGTTGTTGCGACTCGTACGAGCTGGCTCTGTTGCTGATGCGGACTCCGTGTGTCCATGTTGCGAATTGAGCGTGGCGAATGCCTTAATGGCGACGTCGCGACACTTGAGTGCAGCCAAGTGCTGAGCGTTGAGTGCGGCCATAAGGACAAGACAGCCAGGCAGGCAGACACCCTCGAAGCATTGCTGCAGTGGAGCGAGCACCAGCTCCAGAGCGGAAGCCTGGCCAGGCTTTTGCTTTGATTTCTCTGTTATTTGCTAATGAAATCACGTAGAGCCACGCCCTCGCGCTTATATATATTTAAATTTTAATTGCAATTGGTTTATCATATATATGGAACTCTTCCTATCTCTTATCTGCCACTTTTCATAGCACACATCAATCATAATCGATCAGCTCTGGCTGTGGCTGTTGCGGATTTGCTCGCTGATTGTGCCTGGAGTTTGCAATGTGTTTGCCAGCTCTGAGCCAAATACAAATCCCGACGTGATGATAAATGCGTTTCTAAATGCATTCTAATGCCGCTCGGCCCGTTTCCCGTTGCCTGATGGCTGATGGCTTCATCGCCACGTTCGTGATGTGTGTGCCAAAACCGCAGCCCCAAAAAGCAAGCAACGCTTATTTTTTTGTACATTTATTCCATTCCTCACGCAGTTGCTAAGCATATCAAATGGATATATCAGACGACTGTGTGTGTGTGCGTGTGTGTGTGTGTTGATGTGTGTCTGCCGCAGAGACATGCTTTGTCCGCCCGAAGAGCACTCAACAGCAACAGCAGCAACAGCAGCAACAACTACAACTACAACAACCAAATTATTTGCATTTCAAACTTTTGTTGATGACATTTTTCATGAAAATTTTAATGTTTTTCTTTCGTTTTTTTTAGTTCTCTTTTGCTAAGCTACCTGTGCCGGAACATTCGCATTTGGGATATTAATATATGCAGACCCCTGGCTTTTAACACCTGTCTGTCTCAGGTGGATGTGGCAGCTGCAGAACTGGGCCGGGTCTGTGGAGCTGGCCGCTTGTCACTGTACCGCAAAACTTTCCCATATGAGATGCGTTTCGTAATGAAAGTTGGAGTTGGCAAAGCACAGGCTGGCGAGGAAGATGCACACACGAACACACTTTCAATATTCATGTGTCACACGTGTGTGTGTGTGGTTGCAGGCCGTGCAGCTTTTTTAACATTTATATGAATATAATTTAGAATAAATTTTGTGAAATTCCAAGCCTGATTCGCATGTAAAAGCTGCGCACAACAAATACATTAAAATTCCATTAAAATCGTGACGTCAGACAATGCCCGGATGGGGAAATGCGTATTAAAAACCTTAGTCAAATGTCGGCTCGCGTTTATATAATAACTAACCGAGTCAGCGGAGATGGGGCCTGTAGTTGAAGTTTGCCTTTTCGGGCAGCGCATGCGGCATTGTCCCTGGCTAAATGGTGCTTGGTCCTTGGTCCTTGGTCCTTGTCACAATTATTGTATAAATTAACGTCACAAACAAATGTTACAAAAGCCGCCAATGAAGTGGAATGATGCGACGAGCGCTAAACTCTAAACCACCCCCGGCCCCCTGCTCCTACTGCTGGCCCTACCCCTGGCCAAGTCGAGGACATTTGACAGGCTGACATCCCTGCGTTTAGCCGCAAATGTGCCTAATTTTTCGTTGTTATCCTTTGTGTTGGCTTCTTCTAATAATGCGTAAAATTTAATGCGCCTCTGCGAGTCCTCGAGTCGAGTCCTTGCAGCACGGCAGCTCAAATCGCGACAAGTGATTTTCAGATTTACGACTATCCGAGTGAGGGAGAGAGAGAGAGAGGGGGGAGTAGGTGGATAGCGCGCTTTGTCCTGCGTCCTTTTTGTTGTGCTAATGTGTGGCGTTTTTATGGCTTGAAGCAAATTTGATTTATTGCCCAAACTTAAGCGTCGACTTGTTCGCCAAGTTGTAAAACTTTGCACAGCACTGCGAGTTCATCTTATAATTGATGCGATTTGCGGTTCATAAAGTGCAATTGTCTGTAAGCCCTCGAGCCGAGCCCGACTGGCACTCGCAATGGCTCAAGCATATGCGAGATTTTTTAGTGCTTTCCGTTTTTAGTTTTTAGTTTCTCTTCAGATTTCGCACGAAGATAAACGAGTTGCTAAATATAGCTAGCCAGCCCTCTAGCTCGAAGTGTGAGAGTCATCAATTAAGTTGGAGTTACTAAATTACAATCAAGTATATTTCAAAGTTTATGGAGATTAAGGAAGAAGATGAGAATTGGGCTGAAGAAAAGTAAATTTTAATTCAGTTTGCTTTCGTTCATTACATTTTGGAACTGAGCTGCTGTCTAATAGCAGAGATCTAGGCTTATATGAAACTGATAATAATAATTTAATTATATATGTCTTCCTCTTCATATCTCACTCAGTTTGGCAAAGAATAAACAAATTGTAACACCTAGTTAGCTATCAAAGCTTTCAATTTAATGGCTTGATTTATGTTTGAATCAGTTAACTTTATCATTGACCTTGTTCTGCTCTATATATATGTGGGCAACTGTAGAAGCAACGCGACTTTTTCTCAGCTCATTCCCATGCCAGACGAGCGCCTGTAAATCGCCCTCATTAGCTGACCCAAAGTGTCTCAAACTATGCAATTTACATGCAGAGAAGGCCGCGTCCGTTAAGTGCCATAGATACGAGCATTGCCCAAAACCCAATAGAGCATGCAATATATACATATATATATGTATATATCTAGCACCATGAACTGAGGCAGGGGCGAACCGCAGAGCTCACGTGGAACGTGGAACACATGGAAGGTAGGCAACCAAATGCAGAGCGAATTATGTTGTTGTTGCCGTTGGGCTGAGGTAGTAAGTGGATAGAGCAGATCGTTGCGGGCGATACATAAAATTTGAATGCGTTTTGCATACATTAACCCACTGTTGCCGGCAGTCCTCGTCCTAGCCGCACAGCGAGAGGTGGTGATAGGGGGCGAGAGAGAGAGAGAGAGGGAGACTCGCAGCGCGTTAACGGTCAAGCGAAATACCTTTATTAAATTTTATGATTATTGGCTGCAATTGAGCAGCCTTCCCGTCTTCCTGTCTTCCTGGGAATGTGTCGCAGCGTTCCCTTCGATGGTCGGAATTGAAATTTTATGCTGAGAGTGGGCAGAAATTCTCACGCGTAACTGGAGCAGTTGGTGGCTGAGCGTGGAGACGAGTCGTTTACAATTTGTGTTCGTAATTCAATTTACGTTTCTGAAATTTTAATTAACTCGCGAACGAGTTTCACTGGGTGTCTCTCGGTCTCGGTCTTGGTCTCTGTATCTGTCTCTCTGTGTTGTTCTCAGTCGCGCAGCTTGTCGTTACACATGTAGACATGGTCGCAGCCTCTCCCTCTCTCCCTCCCCCTTTCTCTATCACACTTTGTTTGTATATCAATTACCAGCTGCTTAATGTGCCACAATTTGAAAGCCATTAAGATTATGTGTTTCGAAAGGTTTTCGGGCACGTTCTCTCTCCCTCTCTCTCCCTACCTCTACCCTCTACCCACTCTCTCTTTGTTGTTCTTTAGACTGACACACATCAATCAGTTTTGGGCTACGATCTGTTTGTTGTCCGGCTGTCTAGGGGCCCTCGCTCATTAGCTATGCGGCTTGGCGCTTCAACAACAATTGCTGTGCTAGTTCCTAAAGCTCCAGATCCAGATGCAGATACAGATACATCTGTGCCTCGTGGACAGCTGCTACCTTTAGCGGGGCTTGTACAGTTATTGGGGAAATTAATTAGAGCTCGACGTTTGGTGGGCGCATGGGCGTCTGGGCTTCTGGGCGTGCCGGCCCACGCATCGCTGGACAAATTGAAGGCAGAGCAAATGCCAACTAAATACGCGTTTCGAAGCAAACTTAAAAGTTGAGCGCAGCAGCAGGACATCAGGCCAGGCTGCTGATTGTTGCTGTTGTTGTTGTTGTTGTTGTTGTCGTTGCTTCGTTATGCAAATGTTGTCAAAAAATAAAACAAAAATATAAGAAGCGCGAGCTTAAATGAAAATTGTGAACGACGTCTCTCTCTATATATAAAATACTACATAGTGTGTATATGCAAATTTTATATAAAGAATGGCCGAAAGACAAACGCAAACACAAACACAAACAACAAGGCGAGCAAACAGTGAACAACAATTTAGGAAAATGCTGGCAGGGCAAAGGAAAAGCCAGCCAAACCGTAAGAGAAAAGCGTTTTTATTGTTGTCTTCTTGCCGCCGAATAAATAATAAACGTAAACGAATTAAAAACGTTGCCAAACGAACTGTCCTTCAATTGAGGGGGGCGCTGCTGAAAGACGAGAAGCAGCAGGAGCAGCAGGGGGCGTGGCTGCAAGGAACTGCCCTTTCAATATTGAGCCATTGAGGCCATCAAAGTTCTTCGACTTGCCGAACTGGTTTTGTTTACTTGGCCACAGACAAAGTTTATGCGCTTTTCAATTAGTTTTAATTGAAATTCCCATCGATTGAGCCAGAGACACGACCCAGGCCAAAGCTCAGATCCGCCAAAAACAAAAGTAAAAAGTAAATTTCGATTTCTTGGCGTAATTAAAAGTTTTATGCGCTGCAATTGTAATTGCGACTAGGCAAAGAAAGAAAGAGAGCAAATTTTCAAATGAATTTATTGTTGTTATTTTAATATTATAGTCAGCCCACTTCTCAAGCGTTTAATTAATAACTAATAAATATATAATTTAGCTAGCGCGCTGGATTTTGAACTTCACTGAAATTATAAAAATTAAATTATAAAAATATAAATGTCATGTACTGAGAAATCTTTGCTGTGCTGCACTGATAAAAACAATATATGAGAGTAGTCGATTGGAAAATACCCTTTATATTAAGAAAATTTGCTGTAATTTATATTTTTGTAAAGAAGAAGAAGCATTATGACGCAACGACCTTACGATATCATTTTGTGACGAAGCATTGATTGCTACTCAGTAGGTTTGATAACAGTGCAAATATAATAAATATCTGCATGTCTATCTCACAGTCTGTCTCTCTGTCCGTCTGCCTAAGAAGAGCAAGGGATGCAGAAGAACTCCAGGAGATCATTTAGAAAACGACTGCAGCAGCAGAGAATGCTCCCATTGACTGCAATGATCTCTAACTGGCTCAAAATTTGAGTGCCCCTCAGGCTTTGAGTGGAAGTCGCCCTATATAAAAGGCAGCAGCTGTGGAATTTCTTCAGTCGTCCAGACCCGGTGGGGTCAGTCGTACGTGCAGGGCAACGTAGTGAAGTGTTTTTTTTTTTTTAATTATGATTATTATTTTTTTGTTTAATTAATTTTTTGGTTTTTTTTTTAAATTAATTTTTTAAATATTTTTTTTTAAATATTTTTTTTAATATTTTTTTTTTTTATAATTTGTTTTTTATATTTTGTTGTTTTTTTTTAATTTTTTTTTTTTTTAATCATTTCCCGATTTCTTGATTTTAAATGTGGCACATAGACTTTACTGCCTTGAGTGCTTTCTTGAATTATGCTTGATTCCCAAAGAAAAAGAGAAACTCTAACTATGCACTTGCTTAGATTTAGTTAGCCTTTGATAATTTCATCTATATTTTATTTATCTCTTTCTCCCAATATGGAGTGTAAAAGTTTATTGATATACATATATGCATATGCATTCATCTATGTTTCTAGTCTGGTCATTTGCCAAATTGCATTGCATTATCAATCTTGAATCATATGCATAAAAACGAGCATGCCACTACTATATACAGGGTATTCCGAAATATCAAGTCATTCATTATTTTGATGTGTTCTCTGTTCGACTGGGCGTCGGCTTTATCGCCCGCTGCTGCTGCTCTGATAACGCGTGAGAGTTCACATGATCTCTGTAGGTCTGCCAGGCTGGGGCTGCCCGCTGTCCGCTGCTGGCTATCGTCTGTTGGCTGTCGCTGAATGGGTGTGCCATTTCCTAATGAAGTTATTCTCATGCAGCGACCGCACTGCGATGCCCACTATCTGGCAGCGCTATTGCCAATATCTATTGGCAAGTGGAGAAACAATAACGGCAAGTGCCCCTTCGACTTGCATTAGAGTAACATTTTATTCAATTGCGGCCACACAAAAACAAATAAAAACTCTTTTTTTTTTTTCTAGTCTTCACTCTTTTCAGTTTTATTTTATTTGATTTTATTTTATTTTTGGCCACTTTGGGCACATAAAATAAAATCAAATGATGCGTTGAAAGCGGCGCAGTCCAGCAGCTGCAATAGAAGGCCGAGGGATGCCAGAGTCATGTGTGGTTGGCTGAGTGGCTGCCAGGGGGTGTGGCACGTTTTGGTTGAATAGACAACGCAGATGCCAACAGCCAGCAGCTAGCAGCCAGTGGCCAATGGCCAGGACAAGGCAAGTGCCTTCATGTGGTTATACCCGAGCAGTCGCCGTTTGTCCATTTGATGATTTTTGCGTCACCGTTGCTCGAAATCATTCCGAGCGCAAGCAACTGGAAACTGTATAAAAATAATGAAAAGCACAAAAAAAAAGAAGCTGTACGCAGAGACCGAACAGAAAAAAAAAGAAACGCAACGCACCAACTTGAAATAAATGGTCAAAAGAAATAAACAGTCCCATAAAGAATAATCATTCAGAATTCTGCTGAATTATGCATGAGCCAAGGCTGTTGGGCAGCGCGGGGCCGGGGGAGAGGGCAGCAACTGGACGCCACGTTCACATCGCGGGGGGTTCACATATGCGAAGCATCCACACAATCCACACGACCTCCTGCCCCTTTCACCCACCGCCTGCGATGCGGTTCATTTCGGTTTCGGTTTGTCTCTGTGCCTGGGGTTTGGGCTTGGGTTTGGGTTTGGCAGCATCATTTTCCCTCTTTATTATCTGTTTGTTTAGTTTTGTGTGCTGGATTTTTATCAGGCTTCTAAGCAGTTAGTTGAGAGTCAAGGAGGGAGTCGCCATCGCCCGCTGCCTCAGCCACTGGCCAGAAGTCAGCAGCATTCGCATAATTTTCGATAAAGCTTTTCGCCAAATGAAATTCAAGTGGTTACACATTCGATGCCAAAACACCACCCAGCCCAACCACCATCTTCGTATGCCCATTTTTCTTCACTGCTCACTGCTCACTGGACACTGGACACTGGACACTGGACACTGGTCACTGGGTTTCGCTTTTCCTCGTCATTTTGGTCATTTTCATTTGCACATTATGCGGCATCTTATTAACTAAGTATGTTTGCTTGCTTGGCGCTTTGTTTGTTTCTTGATGGTCAAATGTGTGCGCGTGTGTGTGCGTGTCTCTTTTGGTAATAAAAGAAGAGAAGGTAATGCGTGCTTCAAATAACTCTCACTAATAGCATGCACAGCACACGAAATGCTCTGTCTAGACCTCGCAGTGCTAATCTTACGCAATACTGCTCGTAAATATCATCACATTTGTCTGGTCTGTGCTCTACATAGGGGCATGCTGATACCTATGTATGTCTGTTTACGGTTATCTATATATATACATACATCTAATCAGATCGGCAACCTCAACAGCTCACTTAGGTTAGTTCAGGAATCAGTTAAACTGATCGATCGATCAGTCTGACAAGTTAGCCAGGCAACCACATAAACAACTTGTTTATAAATAATTTCATCTATTATATATGTATGTATATAAGAGTGTGCGCATGCTAATTATAGATGAGCCCTAAATGGCGATAAATCGCATTTACTACAGTTACAGTTACTGCAGGTTTCGCTGAATATATTAAACAGTTATATGAGACTATGGAAGAGCTATACTACTAATAGAATTATAAATCTGATGTTTCCATTTTGAAAGAGTTTGAGAATGAAAAGAGATTGTTAGTATATATCAGCTGATCGATTAAGATGCATGATCGGTTATCGAAAGCAATTTATATGGACTGACCGATTTTATTTTCTGATCTCTAACGGTACATGTATATTTACAAATTTTTAATCAGGATTTGTAATTATTTTTTAATTCAACATGAATGATCGATTTATGTCAAGTGATCGATAATATTCTAGAATTCTAAATTAGTATCAAGTATATTTGCATATATTCCAAATTTGTTTACTTAGAGTATTTCGATTTTGTAATATTCGTGCAGAAATGTTCAGAGATTTTTATTTTTATTTATTTTTGGTTTTGTTTACAGCTTTGCGCTCGTGCGATCGATCCGCTTGGCCACTTATCGATCGAGCTGCTTGGGGGGCCTGGGTATTATTAACTCTTCTGATAATGCAGTCCAATTATTGCAAAAGGAAAATAACAACAAATCTGGAATCTTGAATCTGTTATTGTTTACGCTCCTAAGTCAACGAAAATGCGTCATTGCACGCATTTTCCAATGCGTCGCGTGGTGATAAGGCCGCAAGCCGCAACAAAGTTGTGATAAGCGGCGCAGCATGAGGCAAGATCGCTGTGGAAAATTATCTGGCAGCGCGAGTCAAGGTAACCGAATGCTGCAATCGATACAATCGATTATTCAATTATAAATTCAATTAGCTTGGCCTCAAGATCAACGAGAAGTTGGCCGCTCAACATAATTTTGTGGCATGGAATGCGAGCATTGTTTGTTTTATCTGTGATTTGTTTATTGTTGTTGTTGGCGTTATTGTTGTATATTCGCAGTGCTATTGAAAACAGTATCAAGTGATCTGCTGCGGTTGGGAACCTTTTGCGAAAATGCAAGCGACGCAGTTATCAGCATCAGCTACATGATGTACACATGCTATATACACTTACGATTATGTATATGTATGTGTATATGCATATGTGTATGTATATAGCTGATCAGTGCTTCTGATTTTTGAAGCTTTAATATACCGCGCTTGTAACTTGAACACTCATAATTCCACTGGCATTCATTCAATGCAGACGTGAATAGTAGAACTCGAAGGAAACAGATCTCGTGCCAAGTGCTAAGTGTCTCAATTTGTACATAGGAAACGATTAGCAAGCCAGTTGGAGTGCGCTGATCGATCACACACACACACATACACATTACACGATTCAAGAAGAAATCAATCTACAAAATACAAAATCTGACTATGGCTGAAAGTGAATGTGGAAATGTTTGTGGTAAGCATCAAAGGCAGCAAGTGCGCTCAGTCGAGCATCAGCTGTAGTAACCTGCTAATCTTTATTCAACAGATGCTCAGTCATGTTGCAGCCGGGAGCGAGAAGTCGCTGCCAGCAGTGCAGCCGCAAAAGTATTTCCCGATAAGATCTACAAATCGGAGCAGCCCAAGGGAGACCATGTGACGGGCATGACCTGCGAGTGTGGAGTGTTTGGTGCCATCGCCTGCGGCGAGTATCCTACACAGGTGATTAAATGATATTATTATGGGAGTGAGACTTGGAAAGTGTGCATATCCCTGCGCTCTTGATCCATAGTTATATATTAAATATAATACAAATATACAGGATTTTGCGGGGATCCTTTAATGTAGATAAAAAGTGAAATTCAGTTTCAACTACTGAGCTCTGATGGGTAATTTATTACATTCATAATAGAAAGGAAATGATAGGATTTAAATCCATCGCAAATTTATGTACTCTAGCAGCTTTAGCTAAGTTTTACTGTAGCTCACTCGTTTATGAATTTCTTAGCATCTATTGATAAATGATTGATAAATCTTTGATTTAGATTCACAAATTCATTGATCACGTGATTGCGTCAATCACTTTTGTCAGCGGGCTGGCATTGGAGCATAGCTGCTCTAGTGTAAACTGATCGCAAGTAGGTCATAAAACAGCCCCCCGTTTCTCATCCGAGGGGGCCAGGCCCAGGCCAGTGCCAGCGCCAGCGACGATGACGGTGACGTCAATGCAAGGCAGCGCAGCTCAAAGCTAAGCGCCGCATTGCGGTTGTGATTGCTTGAAATCAGTTGCAGTATTGATGTCGTCTTCGTCGTCGTTGTTGTTGTTGTTGTTGTTGTTGTTGCTTGTAATGAAATGGAAAATAACAGGAAAATGTGTGTGCTTTATCAGAGAATCAGAGAATCGGAGAGCGCGTTATCGGTCGTCAGCTTGTCAGCTGTTGCCATGGCATTGGAAAAATTCGAAGCGTTCGCTTGCCAAGAATATTATTGATCTGTGAATCTGAATTTGCTTGCAGCTGGACATTGCACAGATGATCTGCCTGGGCCTGGTGGCGCTGCAGCATCGCGGCCAGGAGTCGGCGGGCATTGTCACCAGCCAGGGCAAGAGCTCCAAGAACTTCAACGTGCACAAGGGCATGGGCATGATCAACAACATCTTCAACGACGAGGCCATACGCAAGCTGAAGGGCAACCTGGGCATCGGGCACACGCGCTACTCCACTGCCGCGGCCTCCGAGGTGGTCAACTGCCAGCCCTTCGTTGTTCACACGGCCCACGGCGCCCTGGCCATTGCCCACAACGGAGAGCTGGTCAACTGCGAGTCGCTGCGCCGCGAGGTGCTCGAGCGGGGCGTGGGCCTCTCGACGCACAGCGACAGCGAGCTGATCGCCCAGTCGCTGTGCTGTGCGCCGGAGGATGTGTCGGAGCACGATGGGCCCAACTGGCCGGCGCGCATTCGCCACTTCATGACGCTGGCGCCACTCTCCTACTCCCTGGTGGTCATGCACAAGGAGAAGATATACGCCGTGCGAGACTCGTATGGCAATCGGCCGCTCTGCCTGGGCAAGATCGTGGCCTACGATGCGGGCCACGCGAACATCGATGATCAGCTGGCCGAGGGCTGGGTGGTCAGCAGCGAGAGCTGCGGCTTCCTCTCCATCGGCGCTCGCTACGTGCGCGAGGTGGAGCCGGGCGAGATCATCGAGCTGTCCCGCAATGGGTATCGCACCGTGGACATTGTGGAGCGGCCGGACTACAAGCGCATGGCCTTCTGCATCTTCGAGTACGTCTACTTCGCACGCAGCGACTCCATGTTCGAGGGCCAGATGGTCTACTCGGCGCGGCTGCAGTGCGGCCGGCAGCTGGCGCGCGAATCGCCGCTGGATGCGGATCTGGTCAGCTCGGTGCCGGAGTCGGGCACGGCGGCGGCGCACGGATACGCCCGTGAGTCGGGCCTGCCCTTTGGCGAGGTGCTCTGCAAGAATCGCTATGTGGGACGCACCTTCATTCAGCCCTCGAATCGCTTGCGCCAGCTGGGCGTGGCCAAGAAGTTCGGCGCCCTCGCCCAAAACGTGGAGGGCAAGCGCATCGTCCTGGTCGACGACTCCATTGTGCGTGGCAACACGATTGGCCCCATCATCAAGCTGCTGCGCGACGCGGGCGCCATCGAGGTGCACATTCGCATCGCCAGCCCCCCGCTGCAGTACCCCTGCTACATGGGCATCAACATACCCACGCGCGAGGAGCTCATTGCCAACAAGCTGAACGCCACGCAGCTGGCGCACCACGTGGGCGCCGACAGCCTCGCCTACCTCAGCGTCGAGGGCCTGGTCAAGGCGGTGCAGATGAACAAGACGCACGTGAATCCCCTCAAGTCCGGCTACTGCACGGCCTGTCTCACGGGCGAGTATCCTGGCGGCCTGCCCGAGGAGCTCAGCTGGTAGCCACTTGGCGCTGCCGTAGTTATTTAGCCTTAGCTTAGCGTCTAGCTCATCATCAACCCAACACAATGCTCAACACGAAGGCAGCACCGCTCAAGCACACAATTACAATTTCCTAAGTTAGGCATTGATGTTTTCCAGTCTCTCGCTTGTAACAAACTTAAATTATCTCATTAACCTAGAAATGTTGCAAATAAAATATAATAAATATATGAAAAATATACAAATAAATATAAATAAATAATATACTTGTTATATAGATTTGATATAAAATAGAATATAAAATATATAAATAAATATATAAAATATAAATTTGAGCTAACCTTTAGAAATTCTTAGCTAAGCTATTGGCCTGCTCATCATTTGCTTGAGAACTTATCTTCCTTTGCGAGTCAATTCTATAAAGATTGTGCTCCTGCCTTATATGGGCTCCGATACCTCAGCTCTGCTGCGCTTAAAAGTATGCAACATATTCTAAATGCAAATTTGCATAGGGAGTGCGGGCCATGGGGGATTTGGTGGCTGCTGCTCTGCTCTGCCTGCATGTCACATGATAATTTCGGGAACTGTCTAATGCCATAACTTCAATTCATTTCAATTTATATTTCGAAAGTTTGTTTGCCAAGCGGGCAACGTGGATCTCCACTCTCTGTGCCGTTCCTCTTCCGGTTATAGCCGCATATCATACAATATGGTAATCGCATTTTTTTTCAACTTTTCTTCAGCTATATGTATGTATGTATATATATGTATATGTCTTTCTCTCTCGCTTAGTCACATTGTGGGCGTTGCAGTGTCTAAAGCGGGGCGTTTAGGGCGTTTAATCCTGCGGAAGATGTCCTTGCGGTTATATGGGGTTTCTTGGCTCTCACTCTCACACACTCTCTCTCTTTCTATTTCTTCTCTTTTTTTCTTTTTTTTTTTGATATGACGCGCGGGCACTGAAGTCAACAATGTCATCATTATTCTTGAATATTGTGTTGTATTTTCGCAAACAATTTCGCTAAGCTGCGCTGTGTGGAGCAGGGCGGAGTGGTGAGGGGGGAGGGGGATTTTAGCGTTGGCGTTGGAGCGCTCTGGTAATGACAGAAAGAAGAAAATAATATGCGCTGTCATTGTAGCTCGCTTGATTAATTCTTGTGTAGGGTATTTAAGGGCTCAGCCATGTTTGATTCACGCAAAAAATGAATCAATTGGGATGTGGCATATAGAGATGTTAGAGACAGTTTATTAGAAATGTATACGATTTGAAGTGATGTGGAAAATTAACATAATATTAGATATAGTTTATTGGAAATGGACTTGCACTGATATGGAAAATTAGCATAATATAAACCATAGAGCTGTTTGGATGGCTTTATATTCTATATATAAGTTGCCATATATATATTCCCGCTGATCATTTGTGTTTCGCTGTATCTTTGGATATTCTTTGACTTCTGTGCTTTTATAGCTCTTTGTAGCGCACTCTCTCAGTTGTTGCAGCTGGCTGTTTAGTGCTGCCACTCACCCACACACACACATACACCCACAAGTGGCTACAAAAGGAAACGACTCTGGCAACATTGAAAACAGACGTTGGCACTTCTCTGACACAATCGCCGGTTGCCGCTACGAGGATATGAAACAGGAACAAAAAAAACCAAGGCAACGCTGCTTGCTTATGTGCGCAGTCGATCACAAACACAAACATCCGTACACACACACACACAATGTTGGGGCGTTGACAACTAAGCAGAGCCATATTGCCAGTGTTTCAAGCGCTTGGAACGCCTCTCGTCCTCTCGTCCTGCGCCGCCCCGCGCCGCACCACAAAACATGCTTTAAATTTTTTAATAACGCCGGGCTACAAGAGCGCTGACGCCTGCGTCCGGAGCTAGCTCCGGCTTCTGTTTCAGCTGTGTGTGGGTCACCCTTACCCAGATATAGACCCACAGCCACAGCCACAGCCACTGCCATATCTTCACCCACATCCACATCCACTCGGTGGCCCGCTGCCCGTTGTCGTCATTTGCACAGAAGTTATGTAAATTAATGTTTACTTAAGTTCTCCATGTTGTTTCTTCGGGTTTTTTTTTCGTTTTGCTTCTTCTTCTACCTTCTTGCACTTTCACAATGTTGCCTACTTCAAAAACAAAGGCACAGACAGGCACAGAGGGCGCCCGAAAGGGGGCGGGCTGGTGGCTTTCTGGCTAATGGCAACGACAGCCGCTGAAGGTTAGCGCCAAAGACGTTTCGCTAGTAGAGAAAAAAGAAGAAGAAATTGCAATAAATTTGCCAGTTGCTTCTGCAATTTAATAAAAAGCATTCAAAAGCCGAGCGAATGGGGGCAGCATATAAACAATCATGCCTATTATTGAGTCAAATGGCTGAGTAAATATTTCTAGTCTGCATGTGTGTGTGAGTGTGGCAGGTGGAAAATTATGGCAATGACATGCAAATGAAATGGCAAGAAAAGCTGTTTTGGCATCACGTTGTTGATTATAATGAAGCCTCGGGCACATAAGCACGGCCATTAGCTGGTTCATTTAAGCACTTGAGGCTGAATTGTCGCTAAAAATTTCATTTAAATACACCCCAAGGGGCTACGTCCTGACGTCCGCCTGACACTTGACACGCATGCAACAAGTCAACGGACCAATAGACAAACAAAGCACACCTAACATGACCCAACCATGTTCTCTCTGTGTTTTCTGTGTGCTCTGTGTGTGGCAACACGCAAACGTGCCTGGCATGCCAAAGCCATGTCGCAAACAACAAATCAAATGTGATTTTCTGGCCAATATATTTCGACCAGCAACGACGAAAGTTTACAGTCAGGACATCCTTGCGGTTCATTAGCAAATCAAACTTCCGTCTTTAGCTCAAGATATTCATGCGATCCCTGTGTGTGTCCGAAAGCTGGCCAAACGGCCAAATGGGCCCCATGCAACGCCAATAAACAAATGCTGCTCCTTGCCGGCGTGCCTCGGCCAAGGAATTTGCATGCCTGACCCCAGGAGTCAAATACAAGACATTTCCTTGTTTGCTTTCAATTTGATTTAAGGACTTCTCGTGACCAGCCAAATGTGGTTCGAGCTAAAGATTGTTAAAAGCTACCACAAAAATTGCTTAATCTTGTTGAGTTGAGGTATACCAAAATTCCTAAAATTAAGAAATACAATACACAATTCAAATACTGTAAAAATTGTTTAAGAACCTGTAGAAAAAACTATAAAAATACTTTTTGAATTATTAACATTATTAATAATCTAAATTCTACAGCAATTTTCTGACCAAGCATTATATTTATATTTAATACATTTCTATCCATTTATCTCTTGTAATATTCCCTTCCAAAAGTCATAAAATAAATAATTTTTTTTAAATAGAAGAAATATTAAATAAATTAAGAAAATATACCTAAAATATTACTCAGAAAATTTAGTATTTTAACTTTGCTCTCAGAACTATTTAAATGTATTTTTAGAACAAAAATCAAGTGAAGTATTGCTAATCTATATACAAATATTCTATAGCTCATTCTATTATATTATATATTCATTTATTTATATATAAACTATATGTTTTTTGTAACTAGACACTAAGTGATTTATATATTTTGCTTTCGACTCATATCAGATATAAATAATTACCGCAAATCAAAGTAAAATATGCATAAATAATTGTCATTTGATAGGCTTGCATTAATTTGCTTAACAATTAAATGAAATTAATATACATTTTATAGCTATTTTTTTCTTAGTTTTAGTATTGCGATTTTAATAAGTTGTCATTTTAATGAGCGAAATTCCCATTAAGCACATCAGTTGTATAAATTACAAAGCCTTGAGGTGCTTTGCATTGATTACAGCTTGCAATCAAATTAATATAATTAAAATAATAAATAAATCCCTCGACTGAAGCAGAAAAAAAAAAAATAAAACCGACACAAAAGCAAAATAAAAAACATAAAATCAAAAAACCTAACCAACGGGAAACTGCGAAAAACAACAACAAAAGCAATGTTAAAAAAAGCGAAAAATTAAAAAGTGCACAAACAATTTTCAGTTGAGCGGCCATGTAGAAATTTGCAATGCTGCCCAGACAACTGCGACGGCGGCAGCGACGTCGACGTCGACTGCGGCCGCGACTGCGATTGCGGATGTTGAATGTCTGTACGTATTGCTCTGTTGTTGTTTTTGTTGCTACTGCTTCTACTGTTGATGAACAATGCGCGTACACTGAGAGAAACGCATCAGCATTTATTGAATTTTCAAACAGAACTTGCAACTAATAAAACCAAAAATGTTTCAACCAAAACCAAATAGAAACCAAAAATAATGAAACAAAGTAAGTAAATCTGGGCTAACGTATAGCCACTCCCATACGCATATGGCTGATCCAACTATATCTATTGATTGCCGGCGGTCATGCTATGATCGGCCATCACATTGCTCGAGGGCTGCAGGCGATGTATGTAGGTGGAGACGGGAGGACGGCCGCGTGGCCAAAGGAGCACTGCGGCGCCCATGGGTTGATGTTCATCGACTCGTGGATTGCCTCGACAGGGGGCCGTCTCCACTTCGCGGCGGCAATTGGGGCAGATGTTGTTGCAGCTCAGCCAGCGCAGAATGCAGTTCTTGTGGAACAGGTGGCCGCAGGGCAGGCGATGCACGATCAGCACCTCGTCCTCATCGTTGGCCATGTCGAAGCAGATGGTGCAGTTCGAGCTGCTGGGTAGTGGTTCGCTCATTTCTAACAGTCCATAACGACACAGAAACTCCTTGATCCTTAACATTGGTGATCACAGCGATGGGCCGCACATCGGTTTCACGTGAGTATCAAATATTTAACTTTTCTAACAAATTTTCTAAATAAATATAAATGTTTTTGATTGACGTAATACTATAATATACACTAAAATGTTGCTCATTGCTTAAATATATATGGAATACTGAAGTTGTTCATGGAAAGTGTGATGCTCAGTTTTGTTGTTGTTGTTATATTTCGAATTTCCTCTAATCGTAAGCGGAATTTACGTATTGAATTTTGAATATTAAAGATATATACCTGTCGATATCGTGTTATCGATAAATGCCTTTATCGATAACTTACTTTTATATACACTGAATTCATAAGCTGGGTCAATAGATTTCTTCTTCATCTTCCTCACCCACAATTTCTCTCAGTGCAGCATTAACAACAAAATAATGAATTACACGCAATGGGAAGCACAGCAGATGCAGTTTGTCTACCTGGAAAATAACAATCAAATGTCAGCCAATGCCCAATGACTGCCTGGCCATGGCTCCAGCTGCAGCTCCAGTTCCAGCTCCAGCTCGTAGCCATCACGCTTTGTCACACATGTGTTAATGGTCGCCGGAAGTGAGGCGCCCCCAAAATGGCGAAACGGGGCAGCGCCAGCAGAAGCAGTTCTCTGATTGTTGTTGCATGCCACTCGCATCTGAGATTTGCTTTTGCACGCTGCGCGCTTTAATTATTATTATTATCTCTGTTGTTGTTGTTGTTGCTGTTGTGGTTGCTGTTCGCCTCCAGAATTGGCCAATGCGGCGGGAAAATCACTCGACGGCACGCGATGTCAAATGGATGCAGCCCTCCAGCCTCAAGGTGTGCAACGTGGGCAGCTGCACGAGGGGCTGGCCCAGGCAGAAGGGGCGTTGCATTCTTTTGTGCACACAATGCTCATGCATATTTATAGAGTCGACGCGCTTTTGTATTTATTGTGCGCCAGCAACTAACTTCATAAAATATATATAACTATATATATGTATATATATATATATATATAATGCACTCAATTTCCTGACTGCCCACTCCATGCTGCTGCCCCTCTGCCCGTCCCCCAAATACACCCACCTGCTGCTGCCTGGGGCATCAAACGTCATCCGCATCGTCGTCATCGTCATCGCCTCTGCGTGCTTAGCTCTGAAATTAAATTATTTTAGTTCATAATTTTAAATTATACAAAACAACAAAAAGAAGAAAAACATGAAAAACTCCACTGTAGCTGCTGGAAAAGCTGAAAACGTGGCAACTTTAGTGAATTTTCTCAATTTTCCATGGCCTGCGGCACCAGTCGCAAATGCAATTTGAACACTTTTAGAAAATATTTAGAAAATTAACGCAAAGTTGTGGAAATGCTGCGTCTACAGCGCTGCTCCACGCTGTTAGTTTAGCCAGTTTTCCATCGAAAAACATTATGCTAATTTTTCATAATATTTTCCTCTTGTTGCTGTTGCTGTTGTTGTTGGTATTATTTTTCGGTGTCTGGCGCAGGTAAATTATGAGGCATTGAGGAACATGGGAATGTTATGCCAGTTGGACACTATAAATGTTAGCTCCCAGCAGAAGCGTGGGTGAGGCCATTTACAGTTACTTCAAGCTGTTCGAAACGGCCAAAAAACAAATGGGTATTAAGTGGAAAGTGAAGAGAATGGACAGAATGAGTAGAGCACAGTGGGTACTAAAACTCGGCACGCATTAGTATAAATATTTTGATCTTGGAGAAAACTTGGCTGGGAATAACATTAGGGATCCAAACTTCTCCTAGTTGTGCTGCTTATCGAGTTCTGTCTGAGATCAAAGAGGAGGAGAGGATTGTTCGGTAAGTCAGTATTACGTATTTCTAGCTTAGACTTGATTTGCTATCAGCTGCTTGGAATTACTAATAAGTCACGACAAGTAAACTTACTTAAGGTAGAAAATATCGGAAGCATGATAGAGATAAGACTTTCTGTAAATGCATTTATATAAAGTAGAATAAAAACGTACTATAAGTGCCTTGCTCTTATCTAAGATCTGAAATAGTAGGTGAGCAACTTTAGAAACCTAGACAACTGATCTAGAATTTTTGTATTTATAGATTTTAGTTAGTATTCAAATTGCAACTGCAAAACTTATAGATGCATTTTTAAAAAGAATTTTTTTAAGGATCTTAAAGAAGTTTCAGCTGAGAAATAAAAATGATCTTTAGATAAATATATATGAATATTTAAAGTAAGCTAGAATTTAATAATAGATTTCAATAGATCAAAGTTATCATATTCATTAAAATAAAATATCGTATAGCCGCCCTTTGCCGTCCGTTTCGCACAGCAACGTCCGCCCCCGAGTCGCTGCTGTGGCAGACTGAATCCACAGAGAAACTCCACTGCGAACTCCAACTGGATTGGGTCGCTGTGGCTTTGAGTGCCAGCACGCATGTCCTTGCACAAGGCTATTGAATATTATTTTGTGTTTATTTGGGGGGCTTGTTGGGTTTGTGGCTTCACTAAGGGCAGCGCCATCTGGCGGCGTGAACTGCTTGGGATTTGAATATACATATTTTATTGTTGCTGTTGATGTTGTTGCAATTTGCACGATAAAAATTATAAACATGAAATGAAACGCAAAGGTAAACCGAAAGAAAGACAGAAATCACGTAACTGTCAAATATCTCGACTATATCGCATTTTATGTTGATCGACTGTGGGAAAACTGGCGTGAAATCTGAGCAAAGTCTTGTTGTTGCTGCTGCTCGTCTCGCTTTTGTTGTGGCTCTGAAATAGATCTTCGCTGGCTGATAATGCCGCAAATTCACACATGTCTGCCAGATTATGCTGCGAACTGGTATAATTTTTATGGAACTCGGTTGGGTTTTGAGCGACCTCCCTTTCCCTCTTCCTCTGTCGCTGATGTGGGTGCGTTTCATGTGGTGTGCAGCATTCTTTATTATTATATAGTTTTTTTTTTTTTTTTTTTGGCAGCCAAAGTCACGTTTGAGTCTTGAGTGATGATCCGAGTGTTGCTGTTTTGCGAGAAGCTAGACTCGTCAGCTGTCTAGAACTTGGCTCCGACTCTGTCTGTGGAGCTGTGTGTAATTAGCGCACTGTTGTCCGTTTATCTGGGTGACTTTCGCCAGCTGTTTGGGAAGTTGTTCGCATGTCTTGGGATTAGCGCAAATCGCATTTCTAATTGAACAACTTGGCTTATCGCACTTGTACTCGCAGCGGCATTCCCATTCCATTTCCCAGTTCTGTAAGCTAAGACAGCTCTATCCATTAGCTGGCCATTGCAATGGAATGCACGGCACGCTGCGGTGAGCAGCGATCAAGAGACCAGCGATCAGCGACCAGAGATACATGGAGCGTATCATAACCGGATCGGAGCGTGAACTAAAGCCCAAAATGCAGTTCCACTGGAGTTCCACTGGGGTGCACTGGAGCGTAGCGCTCAGGCCTCGGCCCCGGCATTATTAATGGACGGGTCCACGCTTAGGCCGCTCCGAAAATTGCCCGTCTGCGTGGCCAGTGCAAAAGTTACTGATCTAAAAGAGAGCGAGAGAGAGAAAGATCTTTCAACGCTGATAGCCACGGTCAAGTTCACGGCGGCGACAGCGACGCCGACTGCGCAGCTGCCAGTGTGTCATTAGCATGTAACGCGACCAAATTGAAAATGTAACGGATCCCCTAGCAACATGGGAGCTCATAAAGTCGGTTACGGCTACGCGCGATAAGCGATCTAAGGGGCAACAAAAGGGAACCCTAAACAGTTTATTGATATGCCAGCAAGCCAAAGGACGCGCAGGACTCGCCGGCAGCTGAGCACCTGCCTAAAACATAATTAAAAGGCAGCTCCCATGACTGGCACAAACTCGTCGTCGTCATCGTCGTCGTCGGCGGCGGCGGCAGCGTTCTTTTTGCTGTTATTATTCTCGATCACCTTGAAAGTAAAAGTCACCTCAATGCATTTTTATGTTAATCGTTGAGCGAGTAAAAACGAGCAAGAAAAACTGCTTTGCGCGCAAAAAATCATTAAATTAAAACAAACAAATAAATGAATAATAAGCTAGCAGACAGCCAGAGCGAGCAAGCGGGAGAGAGATAGTGTGTGAGAGTGGGAAAGGAGAGCAAGAGAGTGGACCAACAATTTGCATACACACAGACGTACGATCAACAGCAGCCAGTGCGGGAGAGAGAACGAGAGCGAGAGCGAGCGCGAGCGCGTCAGACATAGAGAGACAGATCAGCTGATCAGCTCTGTGTGTGTGTGTGTTTTTTTTTTCCACACCTCAAGCTTATGCTTGAAGATAATTTTAATGAGCATGCAAAGTGTTTATTAAACATGGCAACTGCTACGTCACATGCTCGGCCAATTCCAGTTATCTCGCTCGTTACACATTTTATGCGGCTAATTATTGGCGTAATGAGCGGAGTGTTTGTTTATGTAATTAGGTGGCGTCGCTTGTTTAGCATGCAATATTTGATTCAAATTTTTGCATTGTCGAAAACATGTTCAACATTTTCTTCCACTTGCCTTTGCCGCTTTTTGGCGCACAAATTCAAATTCAAATGTGAACATCTTTGACGCGTACAAAAAAGCTTCGCCCAGAGTTGAAAATCGTCTGGAAGAGCGAGCCAGCTGGTCTGTGCTCTTCTCGCACTGGAAGCCAATGTGCACACAGAAGTGCGGCTCTGTGTGTGCGTTGGCCTGTGTCTGGCTGTCGACGGGGCGTGGCTTGTGGCTGAGCGTCGGCGTATGGCAGTGCGCAGACGCTGCGCTCAGAGAGTGGGCGTTGCCAGAGCGACGCAGTCGCACTGAGCAGGTGACTGGAAGGAGCGAGACGGCGCTATGTGTGCTGCGTGCTTGCGAGCGGGACAAGCATAAACAAAATGGCTGCTATCATTAGCCAACAGCCGATAGATGGCGCCAGTGCCGGCATTTGCACCCAGCTGCTGCTGCTGCTGCTGTTTGTGGTGTTTCTGTTGCTGCAGCTGCTTGTGCTGCTGCTGCTGCTGCTGCTGCTTGTGTTTTGGCCCATTCGCAAACTGTAAACTGTTTGGCGCGCTTGCTAAGCGATTTGGGTTAGGAGTGCCGCCGACGTGGACTACGGAACTGCTCGGCTTGCTGACCCCCCGGCCTTGTAGGCGCGCATTTCCGTGCCGGCCAACCGACGACTTGAGCAATTTTTCACTCGACCCCAGAATGCCGCCTGGTCGATTTTCACGCTGTGCTACGTCGACGACTAAAGTGCATTTTTGTTCGTCCTGGATCAGAGGATGTTCTTTCTTGTTTCGCTTATTCGTTTTCTTTTCTATTTCTTTGTCTTCTTCTTCTCCGACTGCGACTGCTGCTGCTGCAGCTGCGGCTGCGTCTGCTTGTTCTTCTTGTGGGTTCGAGGGTCGTCTGCTCAATAATTTTAACATTGTTGCCATAATGAAAGCTTTGCTCTTCATTTAAAGGCAGCCACGTCCTGCAGGTCCTTGCTGTGTGTCCGAGACTCTGTAAAACATGCTTCCTGTGCGCTCTCTGCCAACGACGACGCCACGCAGCAGTTTGCGCAATAAAATTTGCATAATTTTAAATGTGTGTGTGGGTGCTTATATGTGTGTGTGTGTGTGTGTCTCGACTGTCTCGCATATCCTTGCTGGCATATCCTTACGCATTGTCTACCGATTGCTGCACACACAACAAAAACAAACGAGTCTCGCGGCGAGGCGAAGCCGAATTGCAGCAGGCGCTGCCTCAGCTTTAAATTCAGCTTTAAGTGCAGCTGCACTGAGTGTGGCAGGAGTGGGTGGCAGAGAGCGGAGGGCGGAGGTCTGTTGATAGTTACCGATTAAGCTTAGTTGCAACTACTAGAAATTTGCGTGCCGAAAGTATTAAAACAAAGACAAGAAAACTAACAAAATCCCAAAGTAATAATAAATAGGGAATTATTATATAGCTACAAACGCAGCTAATATGACTTTATGGAAGAACACGCATTGCCGCTAAAAATACACTGACAGAAATTAGTTGAGACAAATTAAACGACAATATTAAAACGCATTTGGTGTATGATTTATTATCAAACTCTACTTGATTGATTTGTGTGTGAAATTAAGTCTCTACACTGAAAGAAATATAAATTTAATTTCTAAAAATATGCAAATATATATGAAATGTATATTCATCAAATATTTGAAGTTCTCCTTTGATTGCAATGCAGATAGACCAAATTAGTTTAAATCAATTTGTGCGTAATTATTTAATTATGATTTTCTTTAATTTTGTTTCAGTGTAGTCACAACGTTGTTAGTTCCTGTCGCAACCTACTTATGTTGCTCATTAGACATGCTTATTGGGGCTATTAAAATGAATCAGGACAAACTATAAAAGTCAACCCCTTCAGCTGGTGCCTAACATCCTTCCTAAAATTCCGCCAACCAAAAAATGCGTCAAAGTTTGTTTCGTCTCTCCCCCCTTTTTTTTTTTGTACTTTCCTTAACGTTCTGTCAAAGTTTTGGGTTATATATTTTTTTGTTGACTCTCTTGTTATTGTTATCAACATTAAATCAAAGCACAAAGACAACAACAATTACAAAAGGCTTTGACTTTTGTATAGCACAACCAAAAAAAAAAAAAAAAAAAAAACGAGCCAAAAGCTGAATGAATCGAAAAACATATCTATAATGGCCAAAAAGTGCGGGCAGCAGAGAGAAAAAAACACAACGAGGCAACACAAAATTTACAATGTCGCCAGTTTCCTGTTCCAACATCGGCTGGGGCTGGGGCTGGGGCGCCTCGAGTGGCAAAAGGCGTGGGGGTTGGGCTGCACTCTATGAGGCGGTGTTTTGGGGGCGTGCCGTTGCGTTGCGTTCCGTTGCGTTGCTTTGGTTTTGTTGTGGCAATAAAATACATCATAACGGTATCATAAGCGGGCGAACAAAGCGAAAGGCGATACACACACACACACTCACACAGACACGCGCACATCTATATATACATACATATATAAATATATGTATACGAACACACACACACGCAGCGAACAATAACAACAACACGCGAAAAAAAGGGCAACGAAAATCTGTGAAAAAATCCATTTGCTGAGCGGCGAGAAAAAATATTCAAATTTTGTTACGATGCGCAAAAACAACAACAACAAAACGGCAACAGCAACAACAAGAACAACAGTGAGCAGCAGCACAAAAAAGGCAAAAACAAAGCCTAAAAGAAACAACAGAAACAGAGGCGCGCTATTATGACAACAACAACAAAAGCAACGACAATGGCGGCCACAGGAAATAGTCACACACACACACACGCACACACACACACTCACATGCATTGGGAACGCAATTCACACACACACATACGCTCACACATTTATGTGAAAGGGTTTTACGTACCGTTAGTTGTCTCTGGCATGTTTCATGTCCTGTGCGTGCTGCAGCAAATAAAATATTAAAATTGGTTCAATGAATTTCAATAACAACAACAAACACGAAATCAAAACTAAATTTCGCTTTATTGATAACGAAACACAAGGTAAATGTTGGCTGCCTATGGGAAATGGGGTGGGTATGGGCTGGTTGGTGCTGTGCAGACGCAGGTGAGGTTGGGGCTGTGTGTGTGTGTGTGTGTGAGCTGTGATGTGGTTATGTACAACGACTACTACAACGCCAACATAGTAGAGTCGAGTCGAGAGTAGAGTAAATGTCCCACAGCACTTGAAATAGTGTTTGTGACACACGGCAGAGGCGTGCAGTGGAGGGGTTACTTAGACTAACTAGCATGGGAATGGCTTTAACTATGTGAGACATTATATATAATCAGATATATCAATTTGGAAGGTATTCTAGATTCCATTATATAAATATTCATCTCAGGTATACATTGTTTTTATATTTGAGGTACTTTCCAAACTAAAAACAAAAAAATTGACATAATTCCAGTATAAATCCTTTATAATGCATTATTCTTTACTCTCATTTATCTTAACCTTAAGATTTGAAATTCGATTTATATTTTATTTTATATATATATATATATATTAATATATTAAATAGACCCATTTTTAAACTATGATTGCAATGAAAGTTGAATATACTTTGCCTTTGACTGCTTCACTCCAATCCCCTCTCAAACATGTTACGCCTACGCCCATGCATATATACTAATGTATGCACATGTATGTTTATGAATACGCACTCACACACTTGTAACCAAATCTCTGTGTGAGTGTGTGTGTGTGTGTGCATTTGTGGAATGCCTTCAATCTTAACCCTTCTGCAGTCGTGCGTGTTGAGCTGTTCCCCAGCCGTCCCTTTGGGCCGCTGGCAATCTGTCAAATTTATTTGCATATTGTGCCATTTCAATGCGTTGTTCACTCTATCATTTTTCGGCAAATCGATAAAGTGCGCCGATTTGACAGCCCAGTCGAGGACTGGAGCTCAGTGCGTTAATGAAACGAATCTCTGTCCGAATCTTATCAATGATTGACCGAAAGACTCTATGGCAGCTGAGATGATAGCCATCTACAAGATATTATATGTATATGCATATACATATACATATATCAATGGATATGCGAACGGTTTTTCTATTTGGCGACAGTGTCCACAACAAACACACGCACATACATACACACACACAGGCACACAAAATGGCAACATGGACTGACGCAGAAGTTTGCTCCCAATTTTCGTTGCCCAACTGGAAATACCTACAGGGGGAGTACATGACAGGCTGAGGAACGTGCCGAGCATTTGCTGGGGGTTGAAAGGACGCACACACGCACACACACACACGCATGCACGCATACCAACGCACATTGGCAGCGACAAATAACAAACAACACACAAACCGAAAGCAGTGCCGCAGCAGGACACAGGACGAAGGACGAGGAAGCCAAAGAGGGGAGTCGGCAGAGGCAGCTCCCATCGGGGGAATGTCGCGTATTTGCATGGCAAGGTGTCCAACCCCGCCCACCTTCTTTTATAGTATTTGAGTTTATTGTATGCGTGAATATTCAAATGCTGGGTCTCTGTGTGTGTGTGTTTGTGTGTGTATGGGGGTTGCCACAGCAACAGGAAATAGACGCATGCGTATTGCACGCATTGCCGTTGTATTTTTTTCCCTGTCTTCCGGTGTGTGTGGGCAGCCCATTGGGGAGCTCGGCACGTTTGGTCTGCGAAACAAAGCAACGCCAAATAATAAATAATTGCTAGTTGGCATTGAGGTGTAGCAACAACAACAACAACAACAGCAGCAACAAAATGCGATCCCCTAATGTACCCTTAAAACACATTTGACCCACCCCTAGTACATTTCTTTTTTCTATTTTTCAGCTTTTCCCTTTATTTTTGTGCCATTTTCTTAATTAAGGCTTATTTGGCAAATGTGTGCGGCTTCATGCACGCGTTGATTGAAAAACAAACGACACACGGCGTATACTCGATATTCCCCTCTGGACCGACTTTAAAATGGAATTCAAATTGAGCCTCATCGATTTGCAGCCGCTTTAAAGTCCTCGCTCAACACCCAATCGTCCAGAGCTCTCGCTTTTCGCTCTGGCTCTGCCTCTGGCTTTGGTTTTGGTTTTGGCTTTGGCTTGGGCTTTCGTATGTGTTGTCATTTCAAATGGCGTGTCTGTCTATCAGTTGATGGGTGGTTGGGTGGTTGGATGGATGGTGGGTGGTGGGTGGTGCAGTGCCAGTTGCAACCTGTCTACATAAATACTGTCTGCGATAAGGCTTTTGTTTTTGTCATAAATCTCATTTTATGATGAATTGATATTACAGAGAGTGAGAGAGACGGAACTAACTGCAGCCAGACACAAATTGGATACACAAAGAGAAGCCTAGAGAGAGACAGAGAGAGAGAGAGGGAGGCTGCTTATATGTGGGTAGCTGCAGATTGAGAGGCTGCTATATAATTACAAAGTTTCATAGATTTTATTAAAGCAGCAGCAGCCAGAAATGGCAGAGAAACAGACAGAGAGAGAGAGAGAGAGAGAGAGAGAGGCAGAGCTGAGAAGCAAGTAAAAGCTTTTATTAGAGCTATAAAACGATTTGATTACTTTTGTTTTATTACAAATAAATAGTTTGTAAATTGGGTAATAGGCATTCTAATATTCTACTAAAACGAAAATCTTTCATTGAAACTATAATAATAGTTGATACTTGGAATAAATAGATTGGGAGGTTCGTATTTAATATACTCTACAATATCAAATTTTAATTTTTTATGAATTTCTAACAAGCGTGTTAAGTCCTCTCAGTTGCTCCGTTATTTGTAGCTGGCGTATTCATCTCCTTTGAGCACTGCTTGATTTGCGTGTAGCTCCGTTAATTTCTGAATTCGAAAGCTTAGACTCGTGTTTCCTCATACTTTATTTTTGATTGAAATCTTTTAGCACAAAGACAAAAACATAAAAAGTATATTAAGGTAAGGGTTTGAGGTTTTCTAACTCCACCTTGTAATGGCACAGCCGAATGGGCAAGTGGAACCAGGAGCAGCTATATATCAAATATTTAATATTTATTGAAGAAACAGAAATCGTTAACTCACCAAGCTCAAACAATTCGCGGACATATTTTCGGCGGGCTCACGTTTTCCTGCATTGATACGAAAATCTTTGATTCACTAATTCTGAATCAATTCATATCTAATTTGGTATGTTAATCAAGTTTGCAAATTAAAAATCGGTTATCACAGACAAATCGGCATAGTTTGAATAGCTGAACGAACTGATGAGCATATATAGTAATGGGCCAGTCTGAAAACATTGCATTAATTCGCTAAAGTGTTTTATAGATTTGACGACTCATCATCGATTCACTTTAAGCTCTTGAGGTGTTCCATTACCAGTTTCTGTTTTTTATCACTTACTCATCATAGAGTTCTTCGTAACTTAAGTTGAACAAAAACTAATAAAATATATTAAAATCAGTCGTATTATAATTTCTCAATAAATGTTTGGCTTCAATAAAGTTTGAAGAGGTTTTTTATTATGCATATGAATTGAACGATTTTGTTGAATACAATGTTGATTTCTTTATCTCTCTCTCTCTCTCTCTCTCTCTCTCACACTCTTTCTGTCTGTCTGTCTATTGACTTTATTCTCATAAACTAAACGAGCTGCTACCAGATCGATTAACTAAAAGAAAATAAGAATAGAAAATAATGTAACTCGCATTTTGGAGAGAATATTTCTCTACTAAATCAAAGCCTAATTTTATTAATCATTCATAATTATATCAATAGACTTAAATGTAAAATAAATGATATTTATGATATTTCCTTGAGGTATTCCTAGTCAGCTTTCTATGATCAGCCTTGAGGTCTCTGCGTTGTCCTGTTAGCGTATTCATCACGTTTGAGTGATTGCCTTGACTACTGCTTTATCTGCGTCTACTTTTGTTTCTTACTGCTCGCAGCACTTCAGAATGGGCGCACAAATCACACACATTGTCCTGCTCATCGAAAGCAGCTACAGTCTGTAGTGGCGGAGCCAGCACCGTCTCCGAGTTCGCTTCCGTTCACGTCAGTGAAAGTTATGCAGCGCAGCGACACAGGATAATGTCTGCCTGTTTGTCTAACTGTCCCTGCCCCAAAGGCGTCTCCCGCCATGTTTGTCTGTCTCATCTCGCATCTCTAGTTCCCCCCTTTTCCCCCACTCGCTCAGTTCCTGTTGCTGTTGCTGTGTGCATGCGTTTGCACCTCATTTGCATAAATGCTCTGGCAGCGGCAGCGGCAGCGCCAGCGCCAAACTTTTGCCCACATTGCACAAAAGAAGGCGGCGAAGAAAAACTGCCGGCAGAGAGCAGGCCAGAGCAGCCCAGTCCAGACGAGGCCAGACTGAAGCAGGCTCGACTAGGCCAGGGCAGCCAGTGTGAAGCTGGCAGCGAGTCGAGTGAAAAATGCGCAAACTTGGTAACCAAGTTAGCGCGTTATTTTAACATTTTCCGCTTTTCTGCTGCGCTGCCAAAAGACTCTCTCTTTCTGTTCATGTCTCTCTCTCTCTGTCTTTCTCTCCCTTTTTCATACAACTCAAGGACTTGGTACAAATCACAGCCACAGCCAGTTGAAAATTATGATCGATGTGGCAGCCGGCACAAACTTATGCAGAGGTTTGTCAGGAAATTTGTTAAGTTTTCTCGATTGTCGCGCGTTTATTTCCCAGCTCATGTTAAGCGCTAGGAAGGTAACACAGCATTAGGCACTGCCAGCTTAAACAGCCGCTGCACTGAATTTTGAAATCTGTAAATCTTCAGCCTTTAGATACCTATTGTAGAGCTATTTATAATAATATATACTTATTATCATATATGTATATATTTTCAGATTTACAATAGCATAGCATGACTATATATAAGGTTAGCTTGCTTATATTGAAATTTAAGTAAGATTCATGCTTCACCATACGTTATTATTGATAATAAATATAATAAAATATATTAGCCACCACAACACTTCATACTTCTAAATAATAGCAAATAATATGCATGCATACCTAATTTATTATAATGCCAATCACACGATTGCTTAAGTTTTGGCATTAAAATCGACTGCGCTGCACCTCAATTGATTAGAAAACATGTTGAACCTGCTCAATTATGAGACACCAGAAGTGATAACAAGAACTCTTATTATGAATTTGGTGAATTCACGATGCTTACGTCCGAGACCGACATGTGAACAAGTTTTTGCAAATATCTAATTTTAATTTTGACGTCTGAAAATATCTATATATTTCTATGCCTCCCTCTCTCTCTCTTTCTCTATACTTGTGTCTGGCATGGCTATTGGCTTTGAGTAAGGCAATGGCTTATAAGCCCTCTCATCATCATGCGAATAGGATGCTCGCATTTACACTTCCTCTGCCCGTGCTCTGAGCACTTCATGCAAATTGCCTAAGGTCAGGAGCAAAAGACTGCAGCTGCTCTGCTCTGCTGTTGCTCTGTTGGCAAGTGCATAAAAACTTTCAATATCAGTGGGTCACATGCTCGTCTGCATCACTGATGAGCTAGAGACGAGCCTCCTCCACAGCCGGCGACTGCGTCTTACTCTTTCGATATTAACAACAAATTATGGCCCGCTCATAAAATGGCACAATAAACAAAAGCACAAATGCTGCCAGTGCGTGTCTGTGTGTGTTTGCTTGGTAAAGAAAAAAGAGTAACAAATGAGTCAAAAAAAAAAAAAAAGAAAATAAGGAAAGTAAAATTTCTGCAATAAAAACTTTTTCGTGATCTACCTCAACGAAGGAGGCGGCAGGCGTCTGGAGAAGATGTGAGCCGAGTCTGCGAGTGAAATGGAAAGTGGAACGTCACGGGATGACACACACACATACACTCTCTCTTGCTGTATAGATGTATGTGTGTGTGTGTGCGTTGGGGGTTACTGTACGATACGCTGAAGGCATAAAAAATCAGCTCTCGTGTAATAATCATAAATTAGTTTATGAGTCGCAGTCGTCGCGTGCGCGTAACCTTGCCCTTCCACACACACACACACGCACATATGGACACTCCGATGCAGCAATACACTCACACATATACATATATTTGATATGTTTGTTGACTCTTTTTTTTTGCGAATTTTTTATTTGTGCAAACTGTTGAATTTTAACGGCTGCTGCATGCATAAAAATGAAAAGCTCAAAGCAACGCAACAAAGACAACAACATTGAGAGAGAGAGAGCGCGAGCGAGAGAGAGGGCAATAGAGCCGGCAAAAAATAAACAAATTTGAAATTCTGTAAACGCGCCCGTGTGAATGTCGAAGTGGAAAATGTATTCGAAAACAAATTTTGAATTACAAATCGACGAAAATGGCGCTGGCGACTGTCTGTGCGATGACGTCATCGCAAGGATGCAGCAAGGACAGCAGGCGAGACACCAGCAGCAGCAGCAGCAGCAGCAGCCGCAGCAACAGCAACAAAATTTCGCACGAGTTTTGCATTTGAATTACGAGCAACGAGTTCCTCTAGACGAAGGTCCTGGCATGGCCATGCATGCAAGCCATGTCCTTGTCGCTTTGTGTGTGTGTGTGTGTGAGTGTTGTTTGTATTTGAATCAGCTGATTGCTGTTGTGCTTGTGGCCCGCCTAGCATCTGGGCCACTTAAGATCTTAACGCTCTCGCACAGATTCTCCACATGCGAGCAATGCGCAGACGCTGCCCTAGTCTAAGCAAAATTTTAGACAAAATGGCCGCGGTTGCTGCTAACTGCTGTCAGTGGCAGCGATGCGTCCAGTACTTTGCGAATGTCCTTTGTGCTCTTTTCAATTAGCTAAGGACTTACGTGCACTTCCTTTTCGGGCTTAGGTTTCGCTTAAACACTTGGCTCTTTAATATTTGGCGCTTCCTCTATATCGACCCACGCAAAAAAGCACACACACACACACACGTACCCACACACATACAGCACCCACTTTCATCAGCATCGCTGGCAGAGCCTGTATCCTGTTAGCATTCGTTGCAGCGCTCACATCGCAGCGCGCGTCTGGAATACAAATGAGGATCGCTTTCGTTTGGCGTTGTACTCCTTCTTGTTGTTGTTGTTGTTGTCATTGTGGCAAGGGCAGTGGCAGCATCCGGCATTGACAGCTCTGATAGTGAGAGAGAGAGAGCGAGAGAGAGAGAGAGAGAGAGCGTCTCTCGCTTTTGTGTATTTGTTTTGCTTGGTTTCGCTCGCATTTTCTGTGTTTTTCGTCATTTAGTTTGTTGAGCTTTTTCGTTTTTCTTTTTTGCGGCCAGCGTTGCGCGGCACGTCTGACGGTGCGTTCATATGGAACTAGTTCTTTTTGCCAGCTTTTGCCTGCTTCAATTTCTTTAGAATATTTGAAAACACAATTGTGGCTTTGGGCAAATTTAATTCAATGTTAATTTAATTAAATGTTCCTTCAACTAGAGTTAAGCAATGATAATCATACTTATATGTATATATGTACATTAGTGTGTAAGTGTACATATATGTATGTATGCTCTATGAACATATTTGATTCCATCTATATATTTGTATTGTCTGCCAGTGTTTATTTAAGGAGTTTGCCATCCACACACATACACTCAGAGGGAACTTGGTGGTCATGTGCATGGTCAATTGCTGGCCACACACACACACACACACACACACATAGAGTGAGTATCCTGTGAATAGTTTGTCTCTTGATTTGCCTCTGTTTGACAAGCAAAAAATGTTGCTGTTTGTTTTGTGCTTCACAGAAAGACAGAGAGAGAGAGAGAGAGAGAGAGAGGGTTAGAGGGGGGGATATATGTTGAGTAGAATTTGTTTTTGTTAGTGTCTGCTCAGCAGCTATAGCCATAGCTCGTCCTTGCTTCGTTGTTGTTGCGCCTAATGAGCCAAGTGAGCGGAGCGTTGACAGTTGCCTGATAAGCGTAAAACCGTAACGAATGCCAATGCCTAACCAGAACACGGCGTGGCCGGCCAAAAGGATAATTAAACGTGAGCCGCAGTCAGTCGAAGCGTATTAATCATTTAATTTACTCCTTTCACGGCGAAAGCCTCCGGCGCAAGGAAGCTCCGGGCACTTGTCGGCGAGCGCATTAACACCGTCGTCCTGCCGCCTGGCCCGACTGCCAGACAAGCCTTTTCACGTGTCCTCGCAACCCTTTCGTGTCTTTTGAAACTTAATTCGTTCGGGCATGAAATTTCCGCGTGCGTGGCCTCCCACTCGCACTCCCCACTGTCTCTCCCTCTCTCTCTCTCTCTCTCTCTCTCTGTTGCTCCATCGGCAGTTGGCAGTCTTGTTGTAGCTTCATTAAAATAAATTTAAATAAACTACGCAGCTTATTGTTCTTGCTCTTCGTATTATGAAAATAATATAAGCTGGCAAAGTTTTGCTTAAGCGGCAGAAACTTCAACGAGACGCCTCAAGGTCGCATGAAGTCGGTCAAATTATTTCAACATTTGTACGAAATGTTTGCATTAGAAGTCAATTTATTAATTAGTATAATTTAAACATTTGCGCATCATTGCCGAGCAGCAATAGCAGTCCGACCCGCACCCTTGCGGCTCTATTTGGTGCACGGACCCGGTTCAACCCCTCGTTACGCCTAAAATGCTGCAATACAAAATCGATGACAAATTGCGGACACGTTACGCGTAGTTGACTCGAAGACGAGTTGAGCCGCGTCTCTCTGTTGGCTACGGCGTGACTGCTAAATACGCTGACAATGCTACCACCGCTTCAGCAGAACAAAGCAACAACAACAGCAACAACAACAGCAAACAATCTGAAATGCCTACCAGCAGCCACCCTGACACAAAGGCAAAGTCAGGGCAAAACAACAACGAGGATATATCAATGGGCAAATTAAAATAACAACCTAATCATCGTTTTAAGACCGCGAGCAAGGCGACAAGCGCACGAAAGAGACAGAGCGAGCGAGTGACTGCGCGAGTGAGTGAGTGAGAAGGCGAGAGAGCGAACAGCAGAGGGGTGCACGGCCGACTGTGGGTGGGGTGGGGCGAGCTGCATGGCTGCTAAATGAAACGGCAAGGCCTTTTGTCAACGCTCAACGGCTCAGCGGCTCAGCGGCTCGGCATATATTCTGCCCCCCCACCACACCCCGTCCCACACCACCCCTCGTTCGCTTTGAACATCCCTTTTTTTGTGTCTGCTTCCTTTTTGGCATTTTTATGTTCCGGCGTTTGTTCCGCCTTCTGTTCCCGTACGCGAGGCTAAACAATTGCCCAAAGTGTTGGAAGTCAAACGCAAGTGCTGTCACCCACCGACCCGCCACTAATGCGTCCGCTCGACTCTCGATGAGATGCAGCAGCGGCAGCAGCAGCAGCATCAGCGGCAGCAGCACCAGAGACATCGAATTGCTCCCTTGTGACAGGCCAATATAATGCGCCACGGGGCGACGAGCGGACAGACGGAGGGACGGGCGCTCGCTTGGGCGATTGCATAACAGATTGCTGCGCTCATATCAAGTTGCAAGCGCCGAGGCCGGCGACTCGCTCTTGTCTCTGGCCCACTGATACGCTATGATGGATCGCCTTAAATACCTTTAAATTAAAACGACGCTCGAGCGCAATGAGCTGCGGCAGTTTTGTCAAGCTTTGGGGTTCAGCCTCAGCCTCAGCCTCAGCCTCAACCATCCACCCACCCATTCGCATCCATCGCTTTTAAATGCGTTTTAATTGAGCGCAGCGTGGTGCTGCCGGCCAAGGCGATTCGGCTAGACCTAAAAATGTGAAGCAAAGCTGAATGTTTTCAGAAATGCTAGATTAATACAATATACACATTTAAATGAATGACAAGATTTTTTTTTATATAGCTTAAGAATATATTTAAATAAAATTACAAATAAATTTCCTTCTATGAGCCATTGAGACAGCGCGCTTGAAGCATAGTTGGATGTGAGTTTAATATGATATATTTAAGCCCTTTTTAGCATTAGAGCAACGGAGACACGTGAAACCGCTAACCAGTTGATCTAGTTATGAAACCCAACAATAATCCGATAGAACATCGCTCATAAAGTGCTCAATCGCCAACTCCCTGCCAAAGCTGTCTGTCTGCAGTTGAAGCGAATTTTTTCTCCTCTACTTTTTTTTTTTTTTTTGACACTAATCAGATTAGTATCGCCAACGCGATGGCATATAATTCTCTCGTTGCACATGCGAGCCAGACGCATCAAATTGCAACGGGGCTGTATAGAGCCACCCACACTCAGAGCAGAGCGAGAGAATGAGAGAGAGAGATAGAGAGGGAGGCAGGGCGAGGTAGTCAGAGTGCAGTCCACTAGCAAACAGAGCAACATGACAGGCAGCATGGCATGGACGTTGAAGTTGAGTCTGGAATTGGGATTGGAATTGGGATTGGTATTGAAATTGGGACTGGGACTGTTGCTCGGTCTGGGGTATTGTCTGCCCGCCTGCCCGTCTGCCCTGGCTCACTGGCTGACTGCCTGACTGTTTGACAGGCACTGATGTTGATGAATATCAAGTGAATCCTTTTGTGACATCAAAAAAGGCCTCCCGCTGGGCCGCCTTTACAGCTTGTGCCTTTAAAGACTTGTGCCAGCGAAAGTGACATCGCCATCGCCATCGCCAGCGGCACGGGGCCATCGCGGACTTACTTAGCCCACAAAATGCTCAGATTGAAAAACGCAAAAGTTGAGATATGTGCGACGGGCAGATTGATTGCCAGCGATAGCGTGGGCCCTTGTCTAGGGCAAGTGTATAAAAAAAAGCTAGAGACAACGAGTCAACGGGGCACGGGGCACGGGGTTGCTCTTGAGGTTAGGCAAAGCACTGCGAGATGGCAGATAAGACAGCCAGCGCTGCGTCCGATACAGTCGAGGGCCTGTAATAGACAGCGGATAGAGCAAGGATATGGAAAATTATGAAAGTGTTGGCGTAGAACAAATCGAATTAGACATTGCGTAAAGCTGATGCCATGGCAACAGCAAAACACCAAAGCAACACAAAAAGCAGCCGGATCGAAAGTTGGCAGGAGTGCGAGTGCGAGTGCGAGTCCTTGAGCAGGGCTGTAGGTCCGGCTCTGTCTGCCATTAGTGCGTGTGATTTCCATTTCATTTCGCTTCGTGACAGTTGGCAACTCGAACAGATTAAAGGCATTTCCCGTCCAGCACGCAATTCGCCTGAATTATTGTTGTCGGCAACCAGTCAGGACACACCAGGACCAGGACCAGAACCAGACAGCCGGGAGCGAGCCGGCGATGCTTCGCGACATGCGTCGATGATACGCAAATGCAAACAAACAGAGTTCGGCGAAGCAACTGTCTGGGTACGGGTAGGGGAGGGGATGGGAGTGCGAAGGCATTGCCAGAAATAATGCCCTGAACATTGTTGGCGAGACAGAGACAGCAGCAGCGAGAGTGAGCGAGAGCATCAGCAGAGAGACGGGTGTAAGGCATATGCAAAAAGGAGCGACCGGTCGTACGTCCCACGAGCCTTGTGTGTGTGTGTGTGCCGCACTTGCACAATCAGCTGTGAAAATTTTGAAAATTTTCCACGAGGATTTTCGCGACTTTTTGCGTATTTTGCATCAATTTTTATCAGTTGGCATCGCCAGGCGTAAGTGGGCCGAGCCAAAGCCATGGGCAGAAGCAGAAGCAGTTAATGGCACAGCGACTGCGTAAGTGCCAAAAAGAGGACAAATGGCGGCGGCAACATCAACATTGCCAGATGAGAGTGCTCATAGGCCGATGCAGTGGGAAACGCAGCTAAGAGGATGATAGATTGTGGATTGAGTCATAAGCAAGCAACTGCTACTTGCTAGCTGCCAAATGCGCCTATTACATAACAATGGCAAACGAAGCTCATTTCAATATTGGATTAAAGCTCACACGAAGAGCAATTGCATTAGCTAGCAGTGGAACTAAAGAAGAGAGAGAGGGAGAGAGAGAGAGAAAGAGAGAGAGAGAGGGAGAGATGTGAAAGGGCCATGGAAGAGAGCCTTAACAGCGCTGCAAAGTTACAGTTAGCTGGGAAATGCTATTATACAGACTGCTTAGAGTACTCATAAGAGTTAAAAGAGTTTTCTGTTCTTAGCTTAGTCAAAGCCAGAGTCAAAAGTCAGAGTCATATAGGCTCAAATGAAGCTTGGCAACTTTTTTATTTATATAGTGCAAGAATTATTATATTATCATTTTCTCCTTTTTTTAAGAAGATTCTCAGCAGCTTGATTAATGAGCTGGGCTGCTACTGAGGATCTTCATTAGTCTGAACTGTAGAACAGATATAATATAAGAGATGGAGGACATAATATATACGATATAATATGTTCAGCCTTAGGTTTTCCTTAAGTGTCTCCGATCTAAAAGCAAATCATTCTGCTTGCTGCGACTCCTGCTTTTCCACTTAATATTTTCAACACAATAATTTTGATTGTTTATAATAAACTAACAGCGGCACTCGACAGATTTCTGTTTGACGTAGCTGTTGTAATTGCCTGCGACTCAATGAAAACACTCGATTAATCCAAATGAGGGCAATCATTGTGCTCTAATGAACCAAAACTTGGCCAGCGCACGCACCGAGCTTCATCCACGCAGCAGCCCGCGAGTTGAGACAAAATATTTTGGGTAACGCCTTGTGTGTAGTTCCAAGGCGGCAGGGTGCGGGCGGGCGGGCGTTGCTAACCCTTCGTTAGGGTACGGGCTAAAGTACCCGTTGTGTGTACATTTGCGTGTGAAAGTGCCGATATTTGGGTGACTGTGACGTGGTTGATGTCGCCATCCTCGTCGTCCTCGTTGGCCTTTAATCACGTGGAAAGGCGCGAAAAGCAGCGCTTAGTGTTTGCCAAAAGCTTCAGCGCGTGCGAGTGCTACAGCCGAAGCTAAGGACGCACGGAAAGGATGAACGAACGGGAACCAGCCACAGCCACTGAGAAGGGTTGCTGCGCCATCCACGCAGCCTGGCCGGGATGCTTATCATTAATCATTAATAATGAAAACGACGGCGTTAAATCTTGTCGATGTGCCATGCCAAATGCTGGTATTTCACATTCATGGACCAGCCAGGCCCGTCAAGGGGTTGCTCCAGCCTGGCCGGAAACTGAAGTACCTGTTAATGGGCACTCGGCAAGTGGCTCGAGCTGGCTCGCCTCTCACTGTGACGCTGTAATTTGACCCGGGGCTATAAGTTACGCAATTGTGCGCACTTCAAAAAGCGCAAATTGCACAACAGCGCCACCTATGTGGGAAGTTTAGATTGTGTGAGATTGACGATTGACAGCAGTCATGCAACAAGAGTGAAAGAGACAGGTAGAGTGAGTGAGAGTGTCATTCCTGAACAGTTTTATTTTTGGACATTTTTCGCTTTTTCGTAGCTCTGCTCAAATTGACTGTCCTGCGGGACCCGGAGAGCCTGCCACATTCTGGCATATTTGACGCGCGTAAATGAGACTTAATGCGTTTTTCACGCAGTCTGTCAGCTGGCGCAAAAAAGTCGAGGTGAAAGCTACACAAAAAACCAGCTGGTTGGAGACTGGCGAGCCGCCATGCTGAACTTTTAGTAAATGCCATATCAAAGCCGGACCATGTTAACGTGTCCGGGTGTTGCTATGGGCCGGGTCGGGGCGGAGTGGGGCGGGGCATCGAATAGGGGCGCTGTAGCGTCAAATTCAATTTAGCATTTTTAAGTGCGTTCGCCTTTGATCAGCGACAATCGAATTTGCAGCAATAAAATGTGCGAGAACGTAACGAGTGTCCTCGACGCTCTCGTTCGTCCTGACTCTGTCTGACCTGTTTGGATGTCCCCGTTTGCAAACTGATTACGCTTGCCGTTTGATCAGCAGCCAGCCACAGCCGCAGCCTAGTCGAATGTCCTGCTTCGCTCCCCCTCGCCCCCCTACGCCATTTCATAAATATTCAATCCGGCGTATCGAGCACAGCCTACTCAAACTTCTGTGCCCATATAATTACGAGTGTCCTATACGATGGTATATAGCCGACGGGCACGACGATTGCGATTGCGACTGCGAACTACTCTCGAGCTCGAGCACAAATGCGAATACTAATACGAGTGGAGGACTTTGTCAACAGGAGCGCCACACGGCTCATTGGCTGCCTTTAGCCGCGGGCCAAGAATCGAGCACAGATGCTGACGATGGCAAACCGAAAGTGGCGGTAATTTGGCAACTACTCGGAGCTGGCCTAGTGTGAGTCTGTCCCGCCTCCTCTGCCAACGCTCCAGCGGCCGTGCATTGGCAATTGACAATACAATTGAATATCCCAGGCGCTGCCTCTTGCCGCACTGTGTGGCAATTACAAGGAGTGGCCCGGATTGGCCCAGATTGCCTGCGGCCCAGTCATGAGTTCTATGCCAGTTTCTGAGCATTATGCTTCATTATACCCTTTATATTGGAAGACGGGCATAACAGCTGAGCCAGCTGGCGTCGGCTGGAGAGGGAATCCGAGAGCTGAGATTAGCTTTAAACTGCTTAGGCAGAATTGAATGTGATTCTGATGACAATCGGCCTAAAAATCCTTGAATCGTGCTAAGCAAATGGTAAGAAAATGTTGATTAGAAAAATATAAATAAAAATAAATACTCAATTTAATATATTTATATTTATCATTTCTTCTATATTGTTAAGAAAGAATTATTCAAATTTTCATTATATTTAATCGTTTCTCTTGTCCGTTTTTTTTGTATTTATTTTTACTATCAATTTATTTTATTTTTTGATGTATTTTCCATATTTTGCTAGTGTATTCCGACTTCGTGAGATGAAAAATATTCAGCAGCTTTTTATTCTGCATTTAATATCGTTTTTTGCGACAGATGTTTGTCTATAATGCCAGCTATTTGCCTGAGTTGGCCTACAATATTTTGGCTATTTGCTGCTGCGTGCATAATTATATTGCAATTATTTATTAAGTACACACAAATTGTGATCGATCATAGAGCAGAGGCTGAGGCTGAGGGGCGGTTCGGGCTGGCTAGTACGAGACTGAGGGTGACTGCTGGGCAGGCGCATATGTTGGCTGGGGTTTTGGGCTGGGCAGCTTATGAATTTCTCATTAGTTGGCGTTGTCAGTCAGTCAGCCGAGCCACCTACGCGACTCGCACGTCCCTCACATCCCTCACGTCCCTCATGCCGCAAAAACTGTCCAAAACTGTCGCGTGCATGAGCTGATTTTAATGAAAATTCCATCTGGAATAGTTGAGGCCGTGACACAGCAGCAACAAATCTGGCAACTCAGCGTATTAACTTCCGATTAACTTTGGCCGGTCAAGTAACCCTTTCGCCTGACACCCTTCGCACCTCCCCTCTCCCTCCCCTCCCCTGTCCCAGCAGCATTGTCGAAATTGGCAAATTCGATTGGCAAAATCGTTTAGCGACATCTCCGACGCTGACTCCAGCTTTGCCTCTGACTCTGACGGACTTTCCAAATAGCTGAGCTCGTGCGAGGGAGCCCGAGATGTGGACAGAGCCACCCTTTGCGGCATGTTTGCCAGCGAATCCTTTTGCCGAGCGCCTGTCACAATATCCTTTGGGCGACTGTCAATTTTTTGTGCGCGCGCGAAATTGAGTAGCGTGGCCTGCCCTCACGCATGACACAGCCACATGCGCTGCATGAGTCGAAGAAACAAGCGAACGCAGGACATCGCCAAACGGATTGCAGTCGCGGCCAGGGCTGTCGTTAATCCTGCGCCACCAACTGGCACGCCTCAGCGCATTGCCAAAAGTGCACAGGATACTGCGTAAGGATACTGCGACGGCGACTGCGACGGCGACCGAAGGCAGATGTCACAATCGAAATTGAATTAAAGCGCAAAGTAAGATTGATTGTCTGCAGTTCGCAGAGGTTATTGCGTGCCTCGGATAACTGCACAAGCATATCCAGACAGCCAGCCAGCCAGTCAGCCAGTTGAGAGTGCCCTGGCTGGCGCTTTAAGATTGCCTCTCACTGGAGCATCTGCGTCTGCGTTGGCTTCGCTCTGTCTGCTGATTAACATGCGCCAATTCTGGCAAATTGAATGGCGCAACTATGGCAGCCATAGCAGTAGCAGCAGCAGCAGGAGGAGGAGCAGCAGGAGCAGCAGGAGCAGCAGCTATCGCGGCTGTATCTAAAGGAGCAGCGCTGTCAAAATTGTATGCGTAGTAAGAAGTAGTTGTGTGCGTGGAGCGTGCGACTGACTGTAAATCGAGGGCAAATTTGGTTTAATCAGCGCTGGCAACGGACACATAAATAGGCGGAGGTCGCAAATCCCCCAGAGAAAATGGAAGCGCTTCAAAAACAAATGAAATGCCAAACAGGAATGCCATCGAGCTGCTGCTGGCTTCAAGTCGGGCGCCTAAATTAGACCGTCGTCTGCTGCTGGCTCAGTTGGCTGCTGTAATTGCACTAATATATTTTTATTGCTGTACAGCTCCCAGGATCGACTCCCCAGCATCTTGGCTCACACTGGAAGCTGTGCTGTGCACGCTCCCTGGCCGAAGCGGAAGTAACTAAATCATCTTTGACGATTGCGCCCGCCCCCGTTTCGGCTGCCTCTGCTGCCTCGGCTGCCTCTCTTAATAAACATAATTGTGCAAACGGAAATGGCCATGAGATATCCTGGCTGCCCCATCCCTCCCTCTCACTCTCTCACTCTCTGTATCTCTGGCACTTCCACTGCTTTGCACTTTTGCATATTCATTTGGGAATACGAGCACTATGCAGGGTGTTAGCCGAGTACGCCCATCCCAGCTATCTGCCACCCCGCTGGCAACTTATGACAGGCCATAACCATTTAACCGAGGGCAAGCCACGCTCATTCACAATGATCATAATGGTGTACAACAATTTCGAAACAATTGATTGCGATACAAATGCCCGTTTATTAGTTGGTGTCGGTGTCGGTGTCGGTGGCGGTGTTGGTATCAGTGGTCGCTGGTCACTTGGTTGCTGCTGCTCCTGCTACTGCTGCTGCTGCTGCTTCAGCACTTCCGCCAGGTCGTGTGTCTTGCCACGTGGTAATCGTAATTAATGGCCACTGATGCCAGCTACTAGTTGGCTCTATCACTGGACAAGCGAGTCGTGGGAGTTGCTGCACGAGATTTGTCTGGCTTATGTATGGGCCGGTGTTATCGATGCGATGCGATGCGATTTCTCAAATGCGCCCTTGAAGACTCGCTGTCAGCACGAACTATCAACTAGCCAGGCCAAATGCACAATTGAAAATAATTGCTTAGATTTGCCTTAATTGCAAGAACTTAACACAGAGAAAGACAAAAAAACAAACAAAATACCCTTAACTTGCAAAGCTATAAATATCTCAGTTGATATGCCATAGCTAAGAGATTAGCATAAAAATAATTAGAGCATAAGTTTCATATAAAGGAAAGAAAAAACTTAGGAAAAAAAAAAGAATTACAAATTAAAATAAATAAAAAAGCATATTTTTTTCGAACAGCATTTATTTTATATGTATTTATTTACATTTATTCCTAAATACCATATATAATTATAATTTATATTGTATTTTTCTTTTCAGGAATACAAAGCATATCTCTACACTAACTATCTTCCCATATACACATACATATATGATATGGCTATATCTTCAGCCGAGCTTTAACAAGAGGCAGAACAACCACAATTTAGATATGTGCAGTCAGCATCAGCTATAAAGATTATAAACAGCAATTGGTAAGCGAATAGGGAGGCTCGTTACAGAGCCAGAGCCAGAGCCAGAGCCAAAGTCAGAGCCAGCTCATTATAAGGTCGGCAACACTTAGCGCCAGGGAAGACTTGGCCACTGCCTTGGGCTATGGGCTATGGGCTTTGGGCATTGCGCTTTGTTCGGTCGTTGCTTCGATGGCATCTGGTGTTTGGGGCTGCTGGCTGCTGGCTGCTGGCTGCTGTGCACGCTTTTTGGGGCCGGCTGCAATCGCGATGTGACTTTGTAAGTCGTCGGCTTTAATTATGCCCGCGTGGTGTTAATGAGATCTTTAGGAGTTGCCGTCGCTTGCATGCCCGCAGTCGCAGTGACTAGTTGTTGCGGCTCAATCGGGGAGCTGGACGACTGGACGAGCCGAGCTCTGCTGACTGCATTCTAAGTGGCGCAAAGCTTGCGTGATTTAAAGGGCTTCATTAAGTTCGTGAATTCGACTAAATCACGCGCACCAACGCCGGCGCATGTCTTGTGACACCCCCTGGCCGCTGTACCCGCCAAGTTTAAGCATTATATGGCCGGCGATAAGGTCGAGACCTGGCTGTAGCCTTGCCTCTTACCCGCAAGCAGCCAACAGCCACCAGCCAGCAGCAAGCAGCGAGCAGCGAGCAGCGAACGGCAAATGGCCAACTGCAACTTGCAATGCGGCTGCTACGCACTTCCGATCTTGGCCAACACGCCATGACCAGGCCGAGCAAAGAGAGAGACTGAAGCAGGCAGGAGTCGGTTCGAACCAGGCTCAGCTGCACAGAAATTCTTGGCCATTTGACAGCTGACGATTTATGTGCCAGCAGGGAGCCTCGACAACCCGTCTGCACCTTTTTCCAGCCAGCCAGCCAGCCAGCGCTTTGACGAGTCGGATGAGGACCTGAGCCTGTCTCTCTGGCTGATGCGACTGCCTGTCTCCCAGAATATGACAAAAGGCGATAAGATCTACGAGCGCTTGTTAAGTGCGCTGCTCCGCTCGGCTCAGCTCTGCCCGGCTCGGTTTGCTGTCTTTGATGCGTATTTTCGTATTGTTTCATCAAAAACTTCACCGTTATGCTCATTAAAGCTGCAACAGCCAGGCCGCTGCCCCATTGTTTGCGGTCCCGCAATCAAAGCTACTCCAAAAGATCCGCAAGCACCCAGAGCACAAGACGAAGAAGAAGAAGAAGAACAAACATTTCTTTTAAACAAGCGCTTCCGGCGTTCTGCGAAAAATGCGCGCCCAAAAAAAGACGCACATACAACTACAGAAAAAGTGCAATACAAAAAAAAAAAAAAAAAAAAAAAATCCCAAAAAAAAAAGGCGAGCGCAGTGGAAGTTGTGTCAATCAATAGAGTTTGCTCCCGCTGCTGGCGATGGCTGGGCTGCCGCTACGCGTCCTGCATGCTGATGGAGCCAGCTGAATCTGGAGTGGAGTCAAGCGAATCGATATTGAGCTGTGCGATAGATGCTTGGGCATCTCCTCGGACATTGTCACGCGCTTAGGTACTCGCTGATATGTTTGGGGTTAGAGACTACGGCATTTACGCTAGTTTACTCATGTGTCCTGCTGCCTGACTGCCGGACTGCCGGACTGCCAGGCTGTCTTGTCTGTTGGTTTTATGTGCACGCTTGGAATTTGTAAATTTAAAATGCTTCAAATGCCAGCTGCCCCACGCCCCAACTGCTCCACTTTGAGCGACGCGTGTGTGGGCTTTGACCTGCTTAAGAACTAAACGGCTATCAGGACTGCTGCTAATGCTGAAGATCTCTTCAATCTTCAGCCTCCAACCTCCTGCTATCATCTATCAGCTCTCAGTTCTCCTGCTCGCTGTCGATTACTTGTTTACCAGCGCCAAACAACTTAACTACTTGGCGTCGTCCAACTTTGATTGCTATCGCCGAGCGGGCAAATCAACTGTTTATTTGTCAAATACGCATTACACGCAGCCAGCAACAACAACAACAACAACAACAGCAACAATAGCCAATAAAACCTTGAACACAACTGAGAACTGTTAGACAAACCAACAAAATAAACACACATCCACACGCGGGTCCTTTGAGTCAACACTCACAAATAGCTGACGTTGCACATATGTACGTGTGTGTATATGAGTGTGTGTGTGTGTGTAGTTGTATCTCCCTCCAATCAGCCCTTGGGGTAAACGCCCCCCATATCAGAGACATTGCTCTTGATATTTTAGGCGTTAAGAACGACAGAAAAAACTGACCCCAGGCCAGCTTTTGTTCGACCCACGCTCTATAAACAATTTTCACTTTTTTTTTAGCTTGACCCGCCGCGCCCACTGTCCACCGTCCAGCGTCCACCGCCCACGCTAGTCGCACAATTCCTCTGGGTGGCGCATTTGGGCTGCACTTATGTCAACCTAATGAAGATAACAGCATAATTTGGCCAGTTCCCATTCGGAGGGCGAAAGTAAAATAAAATCAAAGTTCAGGGCGCGTATTGGAAATTGATGGGGAATCGACTACATTTCTGTTATTCTTTTTCTTTTTCTTTTGGGATGGCTAGTTTTATGTGACCATCTTGTGATTTGTCAGCCAGGCCAAGGCGATGGCTGATAGCGAAAATCTGTTAGGTGTTAAATGGAACAGCAGCTAAGCATGAGGCACTGAGTAGGGGCTTATTGTGTAATGCCAGAGCGGGCAATCGAAGCAAATGAGACAATTGAAATAGTCCTTAATGGCTGGCAGAGATCTAGTTGATGGCGTGGAGAGTGATAGAGAGAGGGAGAGGGAGAAGGAGAGATGCTAGTAAAGTAAGACTAACTAAGCATTGGAGTAAAGTAGCTAAGAAGAATGTTAGTTGGAATTTTATTTAGGAATTTAAGTCAAAGAAATCTATAGTAAAGTCTTTTCAGTGTAAAACATCTATATAGGAGACAGTATTCGATTCGTAGTCTGCTCTCAGGAGCTGTACCTTGTACACATTTGCGTGAGCCTGGTGGTCATTCCGTTCATCTAGCTACGGTTTTTGGCCATTGTTCACAGTGCCTGCTCACCTTATCCCTTGGCACATTCACATAAGCAAATTTCTGCTGACAGAACAGAAAAGCACGGGAAATCGAAGTAAAATGTTGCTGGCAATTTTGCTGGTGCTCTTGTTGTTGTTGCTGCTGTTGCTGATGTTGTTGATGGCATCTCAGCGTTGTTGTTGAGCCAATTTACTGACAATTTCCAGGCACTCTGGCCAATCTAGACTTGGCTGTATATACATGCCATATATATATAGGTATATACGTGTAACAGCAGCCATGAAGATGATGACGAGCGCACAGAGCCGCAGTGAAACTACCTCCAGCTCCACGCCCACTGCATGCCAGCCGCCTCCCACGCCCACGTTGACGCCTTTGTTAGCTGAAATTTAATGAAGTTGGTTTAATTGAAGTATGGCTGCTGCCTCTTGCTCTCATTCACAGTCTATCTCTCTCTCTCTCTCTCTGTCTCTCTCTCTCCCTTTCTATCAATCCTGCCCCTTTCACAGCAATTCAGAGTGTTGTCTTTGCCTCTGCTTGTTGTTGACTGTTTAATTTTACAAATTTGCTACGCAGACAACAGTGTAAAGCATTTTTGTGCCTTATGCATCCTTTTGCATCCATTTAAGGCAACTTGGATGCTGTTTCTTTACCTATATATCTCTCATTCTCTCCCTTTCTCTCTTTCTCTCTCTCTGTGTCCGTTGTCCGTTAAGTGTGACAGTAACCATACGACACACACGCAAATATTTTCACGATTTCATTCTCTGTCATTTGCTGCATGCCACAGTGCGCTTCAAAATTATTTTTTGCTTGAGAAGCAGGCAACCTGCTGCTGCTCCTCCTGGTGCTCCTGCTGCTGCTGGCCATCTCAACATCTCAGCATCCCAGCATCCAAGCATCTCAGCATTCAGGCAGCCATCCATCGAGGCATCCATCAGTTTCACTTAATATTGACGCCAAATATGCGCGCAATGCTGACGAACGATACGAGGACGAGAACGTTGGATCGCTGGACCCGTTCGGGCATTCTGCTGGAGCTGTAGCTTGAGCTGAAGCTGGCGACCAGAATAGCAGCGAAACATTTGCTGTGACATTCATTAATTATTTTATATGGAATTCTACGCATTGCCACGTACACGCTGGCGACATCGACATGAAACATGTCTAGCTACCTTCAGCAGCTCAGTTCCTGAGAGTCTTTTGTCTGGCCCATTGGCTACATAGATGGCCATTTAGCCATATCAATTAGGGGCGACATTGTTGTTGTTGTTGTTGTTGTTGTTGCTGTCTGCCCAGGGCCATTGATAACCCAAAAAACAAAAAGGCAAAACTCGAAATTAACTTGGTCATCTTGCAGCACTTGAGTCGAAATCAAATGATGTTGGCTGAGTGCAGTTGGAGCTGCAGCTGGAGAGACGACGACGACGGCGACGACGGCGTCTTCGTTTCTGTAGTGGCTGGGCAAACACAGTGGAACAAGCAAGCAGAGAGAGATAGAGAGAGGGAGAGCAAACGGCAGCCAGCTACAACAACCGAACGGCGATCTTAGCAGGAGAAGTGTCTTGCGTCTCTCTGGCGAGTCACTAAATAAGCACTTGATGTCTCAGCCGGGAGCCAGCAGTGCCAGCAGTGCAGCATTGAGTCATCAACCAGGAACGGCCCGCAATCAAATCCACTCCAAATGAAGAGAGACGAGAGACGAGAAAAGAGAGACGAGTGCCGAGGAGCCAGACAAAAGGCGTGTAACAAATATTAACAATGAAAATAATAACACTACAGACTTTGGTGAATGAACTGGGGAGACTGCATTTGGAGGATTCTCAATTGGGGTTACCTTTGCCCAGCAACTGGCAGATGTCTCTCGACATCTCTCGATGCGAGATTCTTGAGCATGAGCTTGCAGTTTGTTATTGGCGTCGATCGAACGCTCAAGGATCTGGCTAAGTAAACACGTGTTAATGAGTGCCAATGGCGACTCGACTTGGCTGTGGGTGGGCCGCAGCGGAAGTTTGTTGTCTGCGATTGATAAACGCCATTGGCAACACACTAGCCCGCCCTTACTCTGTGTTGGTGTGTGTGTGTATGTATGTGTCTGTGTAGCCAACGAAGCATGCATTGTTAACAAAGAGCAATTGGGAGGCGTTGGGCGAACGAAACTCGCCGCGTTATGAAACATGTCGCAAAAGATTCCAGCGCTCGAACAGGTAATTGGATTGACACTTTTGGGTCTGATGTAGACGAAGAGGCGAGACGAGACGAGACGAAACGAGAGAGAGGGAGGCAGGCAGTGCGCACAGAGATGGCGTCGAGTTGATGAGGCCTCGGTTCGGTTAGGCGGTGGTGGCTTTGCCAGCCCGATGATTGCGTTAGCCTTGGCTGCTGCGCTGGAGGTTGGGGGCGCTGCTCGCGGGCATTGGCAGTCAACCCCAAAACGCAGTTGGCTGGCTTTAACTCTGGCTGATTGGGCGGACGGGGCAGGGGGAGACAAGGTAAAACAAGACACGAATATGTTTTAGTCATAGTTTCAGTTTGAGTTGTGCCTGAGCTGATGAAGTTTTGCTGCGGAATAATTGTTGCGCTCTCCTCTAATGCGAGCGTACGTCAAAAGTTGACAGTCGCTTGTTTGCATAGCGCACACACGACACGCTGCCAGGGCTGCCAGCTTGACATGCGACAACGCGCACGGGCGAAGGGCAGGGGTAGGGCTAGGGTTGGAGTAGGGGTTGGCTGCTAACAACAAACAATTGTCTATTGTTTCAATATTTTGTGATTGTTTTTTAATTTGCTGCTAAATATTGACTTAGTCTTAGTTGGCGTAATGCAGGCAAACATGTGGAGGGTAACATCACGGCTGGACAGTGGGCGTGGCAGCGGAATTGTGTATGTTGCATGTGTGTGTGTGTCGGTGTTTTATATGAAATATTTGCTGCGTGCTGGCGCAAACATTGAAAGGATTTGCAAAAAACAAGAAAATGGCAATGAAAGAGATAGCGAAAGAGATGAGCGACAGAGAGAGGAGAGTGAACAGTGGGGCTCACATTTCAATTGGCATTTGCTAGGGGCAGCGCGGCAATTTGTCCATTTGTGTCGTCGCTGACGACACTTTTGCATTTGCCAAGCGGCGAGTGTCAAAATTTATGGCGATAACTGTCGATAGTTGGCGCATGTTTGTATCAATGTTGCTCAACAGGCGTAGCGCCCTGCTGCTGCCAGCCACTTACGTAAGCAACAACAACAGCAACAGCAACAACATGAGCAGTAGCAGCAGCAATTCAATGTTGCTGTCAGGCAGGCATTGCCCGCTGCCCGCTGCCCGCCCGCTGCCTGACCGAGCGAGTCGTAGACCAAGTCCAAGCCAGGCCCATTCGATGCTAGTCGAGACATTCATAGAGATAAACGCAGCAGCCGTGGGTTGCTTGTTGTTGTTGCTGTTAGCTGTGTGCGCTGCAGTTGCAGTTGTGCTTGTGAGAAATGAAGGTCAAGTTGTTGCTGCTGCTGTTGTTGTTGTTGTTGTTGTTATTGTTGCCGTTTGACATTTCATATAAACTTGTACAAAAAGCAGCCAAACAGTCAGCCAACTGTCGACGTCTGCTATGGCTAGTCTATCTAATGAGAAAATATTTTAAACGCTTTACACGCTTCCTTTGCAAATTTTTGCTAAGCACTTGACATTGAACGTGACATTGTTGTTGTTGTGGTTGTTGTTGATATCGATGTTGTTGTTGTTGTTGCTGCTGGCGCCCAGCTGCAGCGATTACGCGATTTATATAGTTTCATGTAGCTACAAAGCTGCATTCCATTATCCGGCAGACTCAAAGCTCACAGATTGCTGAGCAAAACGAGACCACAAGCAGGACTGCAAGGCGGCCAAAGAGAGAAAGAGAGAGAGAGTGAGAGAGTTAGACTGCTTTTATATGGAAGTAACTTTGATGTTTGGCTATACACAAAATAGGCTTAACGCTCTGAAAAGTAGGTAAATAAAATAAATATTAAATTATTAAATAAATATTTCTTTAGGCACAGCAAGTGAGACTCTCCCTCTCGCAGCTCTCGCAGAGCTCTTTGCAAATTAGACAAGACTCTGGCCAAATGCCACTCAATCACTGGCCTCATTGAGAGCTCAAGTTCCGGGCTAATCAGGCAGCTGCCCATAAATAAATCAAAGCCAGCGCCGAGCAGGAAACTCCCCACTCATAAGGCGGCTGCAGCGGGTATCGAGTGTGTGTGGTCAGCGTGTCGTAACAAAAATTACGTCTTTCATTAAGTTTGGCCAGAGGTCATTAATTATTTTGAACTTTGGTGCGGAGGTCAAGGCGCACAGCCTGTGCCTAATGAGCATAAGATACGGCTAATATCGGGCATGACCCACTGTGCCACTGAATGAGCGAGAAGGCGAGATGGCGAGTACTCGTGCATATTCCTCTATAGATTAATGCTAGTTTTGGCCTCTTAATTAACGTACGCGCCCGTGCGATAAAGCTTATCACTATTTGACTATTCGACTTGCCCTGCCCCCCTCCCCCCAGCGACCCCACCACCTGGCGCTCCTTTGTGGCCTCATTGATTTATAGTGCGCTATATGTTATTTATATCTAACATGGGCCTTGTAATCGCCCGGGCGCTTACATATCGCAGCCACTGTGCGACTGCGGCTTGTTGTGTTGTTCGCGCCCCGGGGGCGGCTCAGTCAACGGCGCAAAAACCTGTTACAAGTCGCTGCAGTTGTTTCTCATGTTATTTATAGCTAATTAATATTACTTATAAATGCAATTCTATAATTTAGAATATATATATACATATACATATATACATATAAATATTGTATATATAGTGAATTGCATTCTAAACTAAAACTAACAAACCATTACGGGCAACAAAAACAACAACAATAATAATAATAATATCAACAACAGTCTCTAGAACATGTTTGCAGTCACGCCGTAGAAAAAAAGATAAATAAATAAATAAAAAACATATCACAAATATCTTCCTGTTTAATCACACGATAAATCATCTTTTGTATTATTGTTGCTTTTTATTGTCTATTTGTGCTGTGAAAACAAGTTCCATATTCAATGGAAAGCGTTAGAGAGCATTGTGTGCGCTTCTATGCGCTTCTCAAATATTATAAATCAATATAAACAAATAAATATAATGCAGAGGGCAGTTTCCTTTGGACAACATATAATGCGTCAGCTTTTACTTCACTTACTGGTTAACTTTATTAGTATTTATTTAGTATTTATTCGGTATTTATTTAGTATTTAGTATAGTATTTACTATTTCTGTTAAGCAGCATAAACTGTTTTTGCTTTTACTACATTTCTAGTTAACTGTTTTAGTATTTCTTTAGTATTTCGTATTGCTCTTTGCGCAAATTGCATTTGCTAGTCAGCATAGACAACTTTAGTGTAAAGCTTCGATGTCGATGCCATAATTAATTGATTGCCCCCACACAGATTTTTTTTATTGCTTTCCGTTGCTTTGAGTGCATTGAGAAGCGCAATTCAATTGCTAAAATGACCCTGGCAATGGGAGTGGGAGTGGGAGTGGAAGTTGGGTATGGGAATGGCTGGCCAAAGCCCGGCAGAATAATGCGATCCACTTGGTAAACAAAGCGCAGTTGGCTAATTAAACGAAAGCTCCTCTGCTTAAACATTGATTGTGCATTAAACTGCAGGCCAAACAAACAAATATACGTGAACAGTCGTGAGCCCAAACAACAATTGTGGGCAAATTGTGGGTGAATTGTGAGTGAATTGTGGGTGAATTAGCGCTCCACCCGCCTAGGCACAAGTGCAAATATTTGAAAGCCAACAATAACGACAATTGGGCATTGAAAGCCAAATAAAGCGAAGACGAGCAAAGCTGAGACCAAAAATGTAACAGATTGCGCTGAGCAACACCTACAAGTCAACCCTCAGGGCCCGGAAGCAACTAATTTGAGCAACCCTTGTGGCGAACACCTCGCAGGAGCAAAAAATAGAGGCGAGAGAGAGAGAGAGAGAGAAAATGAAAAGCCCAAAACCAAAATTGAAGTTGACATGTGTATCCTTTTCATTAACTCGCGACGCTCTCTGTGCTGCTGTTCCATGTCCGTGCAATTTCAAAAATCCAAAACCGAAAACTCAAAATTGAGTTGTACATGATGAAAGTTGCAGAAGGGCGATGCGGTGGCAGGGGGCGGAGGCTGTCAGTTCGAGCTGGCAAACTGACGCGCACTGACAGCTGCCCCCCGGCCTATCTTTTAAAGTGTGCGAGTGGTGGGGCGAGCGGTGTGTGGGTGGTGCGTACGCAATATTTGCCATTTGACGACCGCAAATTTGATTGCATTTCATGGTTTAGCGGCGCGTAGGTACAACAAACCAAGGCCAGCAGGCGCAAGTAGGCAAAGCAACCACCCTGCCGCAGTTATTAGAACATAATTCAAAAATTTCCACCCGCAGCCGCAGACAAAGAGAGACAGACAGAGCGGGGGCGAGAGCGGTAGAGGTAGAGTGGGTGTATATTGACAGCAGGACTATACAATGGCACTTCGTTCTGATGTTTCAAATTTGATTTAAACACTTTAAATTGGATTATGCTGTAGGCAAATTTCTTTGACCAAAGCGACGTAATTGCAACATTGTGTGGGCGACTCTCTCATCCTTGCTTTCTCTCTCTCTCTCCCTCTCTCTCTCGATGTATGCAAGGGGCCACATAATGACAGAGCTCGTCTAGGGTTTTAGGCAGCGCAGTTGAAAAAGCGTCGCTCATAATGACACTTAGTATGCGGCATGCAACGTGGCAGCAGCTCAGTCACGAGCCCAGGGCGGCCATCAACGCCATCGTCGACGTTCGCCGCATGCATTTAATTGCCAAAATAAAAACACACGGGCCACCAAAAAACAAAAAACCAAATGCGAAAACAACAAAAAATGAAATAAGTGTAGTAGATGAAACAACAAAAAATCAAGGCAAAACAAACAACAACAAGAAAGGAAAAGGCAAAAAGGGAAAAGCCAAAACAAAAGCGAAGCCAGTGAAAAGCGTGTACAATATGCGCATATAGGACGCCATTTTCATAAGGACAACCACATGAGACGCCACATAAAGTGGCGCTCGCAAGGCGATCCGAATGCATGCGACACGCCAGCACAGCAGAGCTGCTGCTGCTGCTGCAGAGACGTGGTCGACGAGGGAGCGGGAGGAGATGGCTGTCAGGCAACGCGAATCCACTCGAGTCAATGAGGCGTCAAAGTTGCTACGCGAGCTCGCCCAAAAGTTGTAAAATTTCCAACAGCGCCTGTCGCACAGGTGCCCCATAGGAAAAGCGGACGAAGGGGGGCGGTGAGGTGGCTAAAGACCCACTGCCCCTGCCAGTTCACTACACACATGTGCGCTTAATTGCATGTGCCTTGGGGTTGGCATGCCAAAGAAACGAATACCCAAACGCAACTGAGCTGAACTCATAAAAGCCAGCCGCAGAAATCAATAAAGCCAAGGTGCCACCTGACGGTGCCACACGTCACAGAGCAGCGCAGTGTGGAGAGGGGGAGAGGTGGGGGGACTCTAAACTTTAGAATGTACTTATTTCAGCCGCAACACGCATTATGGCCACATATCATGAGCCATAGACGTGCCGCATTGATGAAACCAGAGAACGAAACCGAAATCGTAACCGTAACCCCGAGACCTTCCGAGACCCCCATAGAGCGCCCATTCATGCCCCCAGCCACACACAATTAACAATTGCGTCGTGCGATTTAATCGAGCAATCAAAAGCGTTTGTCATTTACTTGTCAAAGCCAATTTCCACTGATACAAAGCGCCTAATTATACGTTAGATGTGAGCTCCACCATCGATACCTGAGTATCTGGATTGGCGACTGCCTGTCAAGGCATTTTTTGACAGCTACTGTCAACGGGCAATAATCGCCGACAACTGAGAATCTCAAATTGCCAGTTGGTCAAGCGTAGGCCATTAGAGAAAGAGAGAGAGAGAGAGAGAGAGAGAGAGAGACAGGGAGAGAGCGGAGTGGAACTACTCGCACACGTGCGCATTCGTAATTAAGAATTGTAGAAAAATTGTTGAATTTTTGTCCACTTAGATATTTGCTGAAATCGGTAGAGAATGGATCGTACTTTCGCCATGAAGATGCACAGCAAAATAATAGATGAGAAAGGCAATTGCAGAGACTCTCAGGAATTTCTTTGCTTTCCTCTCTTACGAAAGGAATTACCAAATAGAATTCCTCTGAATTGTGAGTATAACCAAACGAGTCATGTCTCTTGTTGAACTGCCATGTCTATCGAATGAAGTACACCAAACTAAATAAGCTTCAATTCGGTAAAATTAAGGAAAAGTAAATGAAAGTAAGCCCTGGGCCAGCTGCTAAGACAAAAGGATTTTCACTTGCAGCGCAGTTTGTAGCACTTGGCAGCAGTTGGTGGAGCATCAATAAACGCAAATTTTATGACTGCCTGGGCGCGTTAATTTCAGAGGCTACAGTTGCGTGACCAAAGGACTCGCTAATGAAGACATTGCGCCGGCAAAAGGGTTAGGACTCTGGCAGGGAGTGGAGTGGAGTGGAGTGGAGTGGCGTGGCGTGGCGTTGGGCTTTTCGCTCGGGCTAAATGAAGTCGAACTGGCACGCGAAATGAATTGGGCTCGCGTTTGTTTTGGGCTTAGTCGCATCTTCGACGACCAAGCATAAATTGTCAGGACTTAGACGCAGGATCAGGCGCAGGCAACAGCAACAGCAAAGGCAGCAGCTAAGGCTAAGGCTCATTTGGTTGAGGGCTGGCATTCAAGTGCCATATTTCTTAAGGCAATTGGGTAAAGCGCGAATCCTTGACTGTACGAATGCTTCAACTCAGTGGCACACAATTGTTTTAATTTCGCTTATTGTGCTCGACTGGCTTTAATATTTTAGGATTTGCCAAAGCACTTTTTTCGACACATCCGCCGGGAGCGGAGCAGAGAAAGGAGTTCTCCCGCTCGCTGTGCTCGACATTTATTACGCATATCGTTTGCCTCTCGCGCCCGTTGCTCTATTAATGTTTAAGTGGCACTGCGTCCCTTAGGCTGACAGTGCCTTCTATCACATACACACACACACACACACTCTCGCACACACTACTCGCACACAGCTGCCTTTTGTTGCTGTTTTTGATTTGCCTGAAAGCCTTCGCGCCACGCAGAACTCGACTACGGCCTACGCCAGCGAGCTCATATTTTGTACGGCTATGCGTCCCGGAATTCCCTTTTGCGTACGTGATCAAATCAACTTGAAAGGATAATATTTGCCGCCTTGTTGTGGCTGTTGCTTGCAGTCAGCCAACACCCACTCTCTCTTTCACACACACACACTCTCTCTCTCTGTCTCTTTCAGTGGCCTGCCCTTTCCTGTTTGTTATATCTTTGCTTGTATCTGGCGCTGCGTCTGGGCCTGATTGGCCTGGCTGCAAACGGCTTAAAGCTGCAATTTATTTACGAATTTATTCATATTCACACTTGCAAATGAGTGAAAAAGGGCTACACACAAACTACAGGCTGCCTAAGTGGGTGAGAATCGCGCAGAGAGGCGCGATAGGGCTGTGGGTAAAGGTGGCTAGAGAGCTGAGTGTGAAGCAGTTTGAGTGGAGATTAACTAGAAAGGGTGCGTGTGATTAAGCTGCTGTCGATTCATATAAATTGAAGCATCTGCTCAGAATATATCAGCAGAGAAGATCAATATTCATATATGTATTTAAAGTATAAAATTCGCCTCATTTGAAGTTCCTTGATTTTATTGTGTGCCAACTAAGTTTTCTATGAGACTTGGGGAAGTGAAAGGCTTTCTGGAGTAGCATAGGTTAGCTCTGAGGCAAATGGAGCGAATTAAGTAAGTAGACACAAAAGAATAGCCGAGCCCCGTCTAACCCCGTTGGCCCTCGGGCACATGTCGCACTAATCCGCAAGGACAATATTGAAAAGTAATAACCCACAAGAACAACACACAGCCAGACAGACAGGCGCACGGCCAGATATCGTGGAAGTGACGAGGGTGCCGGGCAACCGCAAGTTGCAAAAACATTCAGCTATCTTTTTAGCCAGAGCGCAACGACTTTAAATCCTTTTAATTCACGACAGGCGTAAGGATAAACGCAGGAAAAGGAAAAAATAGCTGGCGAACAAACGCACGAATTGATATCGAGAGAAGGAGGGCAACAAAAAAGGAAAAGAAAAACCGAAACGAAAAATTGGGCATGCAATGCGACTGTGAGGGAAAAACATAGCACAAAATAAGATCACGTAGCTGCCGCCCAGGACGCAGACCCAAGCCCAAACCCAGCAGCGTAGGCGCAGAGAATGGCGCAAGTGAAGCATGTAGAGATTGCGAAGGGAGCAGAGACAGGGCCAGGGCTGCTGTCATGTGTGTGTGTGTGTGTGTGTGTGTGGGTCTGGCCCGCGGCTACTGATGCTGCCTTATTGGGCAGACAGGGATAGGGCCAGCGAATTGCCTGCAATGGCAGTCGAAGTAACGAGGCAGCCAGAGTCAGAGTCAGAGTCGGACTCAGCTACAGTCACAGCTTTAGCCAGCGAATAAGTCAATTTTGACCGCGGGCTATTGCGTTAGCTGATGAGCAGCAGGAGAAGAGTGGAGCAGAGAGAGGCACAGAGAGAGGAGAGAGCGGAGAGTAGTAGTGAGCGCAGTGCAGTTGTATTGATTTCCTATAAGGCAAATCGCCAGGGAATGCGAAACGAAAAGCAGTTTAAACTTTAAGTTCCATGTGGAACTGTTGCAAAAAACAACCGCCAACTGATGGAGCGGAGGTGGGGGCTGATGCTGCGGGAGGGCAGGGACGAGTCAAGGGGTTGCCAGTTGATCATGATAAATCAATGCGTGCAAAACGCACACGTACGTTAAGAAGACTCTGGGCGAAGGACGTAGCACACACACACACACACACACCCACAGACAGCGAGCTAGAAAGAGAGCGAGTGAGAGCGAGAGAGTGTGAGAGAGAGCGAGAGGGAGAGAGCGTGCCGAAACGTGACGCAATTTACTGCCACAACTTGACTTAAGTTCCAGTTGTAGTTCGTTTCACCCTCAAGCAACCCCGGCCCGGCCTGGTCCGGGTCTGCTAGGAAAACGAATCGTCTGCCCGCTTTGGACGCTCGTCTTTTTTAAGAATAACAGTTACAGTTATTTTTTTAAGGTTTAGCTTAAGCTTTTGTGTAAATAAACGACCGCAGTCGTCCCACCACCACCACCGCCACCAACAACAACAACAACAACGACAACGACGCCTTCAACTTTGGCTCAGAGTGGGCCTGGGTCTCGTTTCGAGCAATTCATTCATTCAATTTACGCGACACCCCTTATTGAGGCACAAGGAAGTCCCGCACGCACATCAATAAATATATATAGTATACATATATTGTATGTATATATGTGTATGTGTGTGTGCTCTGGCAGCAATTTATATTCAACTATACATGGGAGAGCACTCCGAGCGCTTATTGGGTCGACTTTGCTTTTTAAAGTTGACTCGCGCGCTTTGAAGAGCGCTTTTGACTGGCACTGTCGTGCCACTGTTGCACGTGCAACGTGCCACAATTGCGGCCACGTGTGTTTTGATTTGCAGCGAACGTTATTCGCTAATGCCCAGCTCCGGAGCTGGGTTAGGTGTTGGCCAGGAGACGCTCTTGTGGCCCGCTTGTGCCCGGCGGGCGCATGATGCAGCATTAAATTGCCGCATTGTGTCTGCCAGGCGGGAGGGCAGGTCGGGCAGAGATTGCCTTCGACGTTTGGAGGCTGCGGAGGCAGCCATAGCTATTTTTTATTTGATTAGCTTAGCGCACTGACAAAAGTCCTGCGGCGACGAGTGGCCGCCGGATTTGATGAACGGCTGCTCGCCCGGACTACGGCACCGTCTCTTCGACTCTCTCTCTCTCACTCTCTGGCTCTGCATCTGCAGCCGGGCGCACACTTGATTAGTAGCCCTCACGTCTGAGCCAAGCTGCTTTTTAAGCTTAGCGCTGTCAAAATATTTTTAGTAATAAATTCCCTTTTAGCATTCGAGCGAGTGCCACAAGTCAAAAAAAAGTAAAAGAAGTATTGCTTACCCCGTCTCTCTCTCTGCAGAAATTGAAAGGAAATGAAATGGAGCGAAGCTGGCGCTAATAAATCTGCTTAAGCTAGCGAGAGGATAACTAACAGCGCTATAAGTAGGTGAGCTTAATGAAATGTAATGAGCACAAGCAGCAGAATGCACTCAGAGTAATGCAAAACTCTTGAAGTGCCCTTCTCTGCAATTCTCAGATGACAAGCGTTTGACTGAAAAAGGCAAACAGTTTCCTAATGCTTCTAGCTAAAGTAGATTGTTGAGCTAGCGCTCTTCTCTGCAGTTCTCATATAAGTCTATTATCTATGAGACTACCTAAGAGGCCTTGCCATTGAATTGATCTTTCTGGCTCCACTTGTCATTCCCTTTCACCTACCATAGACTCCACTTTCTGCTCTTTGGTTATTGGATTATTTTAGTTTATACTATTTATAGACCTCGCCCACAGCGAGCTGGGTTGCTTGACCCGAACAGAAGTTTAACATTAGTCATGTCAAAAAGTGTAGCTGGGTCAACGACCCACTAATGCTAAACCGCAACTCGAATGGGCAACAAATAACACTTTGATAACACCCACGCAGCATTCAAATTGACCAAAGAGCGGATCACATGGAGGCGCCATTTAATCAACGCTTCGAGCTTTGCTTTGTATTTAATTTGTCTTGAAATTAGAATTTTAAATGAAATGTCTATGTGTGTGTGTGTGTGTGTGTGTTAGTTGGTTTTGCATATTCGAGCGCAGCCAGAGCGACGACGCCGAGTGGCTGTGACGTCACTAGCATAATAACCAAGGCACATGCACACACGTTAATTATACGCCATGTAGTACGCTCGCCATTAACTGTTGCCATCTCGCTCATTGAAATTATTAATTTTTGTCTGCACGCTGTCTGGGTCAGCAGCTCAGTCGACTGCGGACTGCCGACTGAGGCTGAGCATAATTTAATTTTGATGCACGTCGGCAGCGACAGAGACGAAGGAAATTGAAATTCAAATTTCAGTGGCTGCCAAAGCTGCGCAAAAAGCGTGTGGAAAATGAAAATTTAAATGCGCGCCACACACACACACACACACACACACACTCATACACACACGTGCAGTCGCTGCTGGCGTCGCAGCTGGCGCACCGCTTGTTGCTGGCTTTTGCTGTTGCTGTCTCGCTCGCACTCGACCGGCCACTTAAACTATTCATTTATACAAATTAATTCAATTATGCGTATTACGTACGCGCCTGTAAAGCGCAGTCGCCGGCATCTCTCTTGCCTCCCGCCTCTCGCCGCTCGGCCCGCCCCTCGCGCTGCCTCCTTTACAATTTCTGCTCGCGTACGAAATTTCACTTTAAGTTAATTGTTCAAGTTCAAGTTCAACGTAACATAATAATGCCACACACACACATACACACAGACACAGCAAACTGTTGCATTTGCTGCGCTGGCAGAGAACGAACAACAACAACAACAACAAAATTATAATAATTTATTATTCCTTTTCGTTTGATTTTTATGCAGATTTTTAGGCATTTCGTTTGCGCTTTGCCTTCGCCTGCTGCCAGCGGCTTTCGACTGGGCCAAGAGGCAGCCCGTTGCCCGTTGCCCGTTGCGAGTTAAGAGTTGCTTAGCCAAGTTCCCAGTTCTGTTGTTTGTTATTGCACGGCCAATTAAATGTTGTTGTTGTTGTTGTTGCTGTTGTTGCTGTTGCTCCTGTTGCTGCGTCTGATTGCATTAGTTAGCTGCTGTGTGATTTATGAGCTGCTTGCGTTGCCTGCCAATTGTTTGATTGGCAATGCCTCTCTAGGCGATTCTCACGAGCTGTTGTGCTAGGCCAGAGCCTTGCTGAAATACATTTGAGTGATTGTTTTGAGCTATGACAAATTTACAACTGCATAGCAATTGTCTTTTGCATTAGTTTAAGCTGGAATTCCTTCCTCACACGTTTTACACGGCGTCTCAGGCATTGAAATTAACTTTTCGTTGGCTGTTAAGTTAAATGTTGTACTTCCTGTTGCTGCTGCCAGGCTCGACAGACAGCAAACACTAGAGCAATCGACCACCGGACTTCAACAACTTGCAACCTGCCAAGACTGCAGCAACCGCAACAGCTACAGCAGCAACAATTGCCACTGCACAGTTCCCGCAGGCATTTGCCAGGCAATTTGAAAAGCGAAATGACGACGACAACAACTGCAACTGCAGCAGCAATTGCAGCAGCAGCGACAACGACACCGACATCAGCAACAACAGCTACAACAACAACTTGCAACGTTGTAGGCCATTTGATTAACAAATGGGCAAACGCAAACGAAATTGATCGAAATTCAGCCAAGGAATATACGCTGAGAGGGCAAGGACGCGGCCGGTGGCAACTGTTGGCTGGCCTAGAAGAGGCCCAAGTAAATTATGGCAAACAAGTTTTCGCCGGCGGGCAACAATTTTGTCGCTGCTCTCGCTGCGGATCTCTGGCGACGATCGCAGCTCGCAGCTCGCCGCTCGGCTAGAATCGATGGTCGATGTTGTCGCCGACCGAGAAGAGATTGCAGCAATTAACGCTAATTAAATGCGCTTCAGTTTATGTTTCATGTGGCGATATTTCAGTTGTCTAGCGCGATAATTAAATCGCTCGGCCATTTGCATAACAAATTTGCCAGCTCGATTGGCTTTGGCATTGGCTGCTCGAGCTGGGTTCAGGTCCAAAAAGCATTTGTTTGTCTTCTGGTCACCCACTTGCAGCTGCGTTGCGGATGGGTGGGGCGTGTGGTTTCGGCTGGAATTTCACTTTCACTTGGCCCGTCAGTTTGGCCAGAGCAGGCGAAACTTTGTTGGCGCTGCGCAACATCCTTTGCATACGGAAGCAGCAGCAGCAACAGCTACGACGGCGACGACACATTGTCCTCGATTCAACTCTTTGCTGGCGCTGCCAACCTGACCGAAATTCCAAATGGTGCCGCCGCCGCCGCCAACGAGCGAGACGGCAGCTGTGATGACGTCGACGGGGCAGCGAACGCCGCTTGCATTCCAAAGATGGATTTTAATATTCTGCATGTGTGGAAAGGTCGCTGCCCGACTAGCAACAAGCTGATGCTGCTGCCTGTTGGCTGCTGTTGCTGTCCTGCTGCATCCTTTTTTTATTTTGCCTGTCGTGTTGCTGTTTTATACTACATACGTAGTTTTTCTGCTACTGTTTTTTTTTACCCTGTTAGACGTCACCTTGATTCTGCTGGCAATGACCATGAATATGGATGGCAGGGCATGTGCACATAGCCCACTTTGCATGGCCAGGCGCTCGAATGTCCTGGCGCTCGTAAAATGCCTTGAGAAACGAGCTATGCGCATTTTACAGCACATTCTTTAAGCTCTGGCCGAGATTAAGCTGCTCAATTTGTTGCTGTCATTGTTGTGGTTGTTAAATTTTGATTTGAAAATATGGAAATACTGCCACAGGACACAACACAGAGCACAGAGCACAGCGCACAGGACATGGCCGGAGCACACACACAATAAGAATGAGACCAAGCGGAAAAAGCACAAAATTAAACTTAAACGCTACAGGATGCACGGCTGGAGGCCGACACAGCAGGCCAAACAGAGAAGGAGACAGAGATAGATAGATACAGAGAGAGAGAGAGAGAGAGGGAGGGGAGACGGCGACAGGACGAAAGGACAATGGCTGTGGACAATGCAAGACAATGCCAGTTAATATATGAAGATATAATAACTTCCGGTAATTTCAATTTTATGACTCCGCTCTCGGAGATGTCAAGTCAAGCTTTGCTGAGCCGCACAGATAGTGCATATATCATGCGTGAGGCGGCGGCAGTGGGTGTGGCACTTGCTCAGCCACTTGGCTGGACATCAAGTTAAAGCCGACGCTTGTTTGGGCCGTATAGGCAAATGAATTGCGGCGTGTTTTGCGTTTGAAAAGCGTGAAAAATTTGTGAAAAAAAAAAAATGGAAAAGAAAAACTGAAATTGAAAAGGAAAACTGCACATGTCAGAAAGGGCAGAGGGGAGGGGCAGAGGCTGCGACTGATGCTGAGGCTGAGGCTGAAACTGAGGCTAGGGCAGTTCTTCAGCCATGGAGCCGGGGGCATGACGAACCCAGGTCGATGGCTGTCAGTGCCAAGTCAACTTCCAAGTCATTTTTTTTGCTTTTGCTTTTCTGCTTGCCGGCACGGCTGAGCCCAGGCCCAGCTCTAGCTATGGCATTGTAGAGCTTCTTCAGCGGCGGCGGCGGCGGCGGCTGCTGCTGCTGCTGCTGCTGCTGCTGGCTCGACACTAAGAAGCAATAAACCTAAAGGGAAATGTAATAAACGAGAAAATCTTGTACGTGACCAACCGCACCAGGGGTGCACAGACAGCGGCACAGGCGCAGGCACTGGCATCGCTCGGGGTTGGCTTGGTTGGGACTCGGATTGGGATTGGGATTGCTATTGAGTTGGGCGGCAAATGGACTTTTACTGAAGCGAAATTGCAAAAGAAATGCAAAAGAAAGAATGATACAACAACAACAACAACGGCAGCGGAAGCATTTTAAAGCGTAACACAAAAAAAAACCGAAATTCAAAAAAAGAAAAAACAATATATTTATATATATATATACGAGTGTGTGTGTGTGTGTGTGAGTATGCCTAATCGATATCGTGTGTGTGCGTGGCCCACACGAGGAGGCGAGTCAGAGAGTCTGGCAGTCTGGGAGTCACTACTTAGGCACAATTTGGATGGTTATGGCAATGGCACTCCAGAGACCAGAGAGCAGAGACCGAGCGCAGCCAAGAGGCAAACAGCCACCAAATCGATTTCAGTGAAGCGTTTCAGTCAAATTCTACGAATGAGTTTTGTTCGCCTGGGCGTTAAACAAACTTGGCCCAGCATCGCTGATAAGCCAAGAAGCAAAAAAAAAAAAAAACTAAAAAAAAACTAAATAAAACAGAAGCTAACTAAAAATAAGGTTAAGGAAAAGAGCCAAAAGCCAAGTCCGAGCCGAAGTCTTACGTGGAAATCAAAATGCCAGCTCTTGGCCAACTAACTGACCAAACGAGCCACGAGACGCTTGAGCCTTAACTGTGATTTCATTTTAATGGCGTGACACTAGACAACAACAACAACAACAACAACAACAAGCTGCAGAACAAGGCTTAATTACTCAGTCGGAAATCGGCGGATCGGAGCAGCTGGGCAGGCAGCGATCGAGTGGAACACCCAAGCAGGATCAGCAGCTGGCTGATGCGCCGGCCGAGATTTGCATGTGGGCAGAGTCCAGGCAGTCACAGTCAGCGAGCGTCCACTCCCGCCCCCCAGGGCGGCTGCTGCTGGCAATGGCTACAGTAACAGTAAAAGCCATTAAGCGGCCATAAAAATTGTAGCCGGGCTTTGGCTAAATTGTCATAAGGCGATTTGTACAATCGCGGCCATTAAACCGAAGCGCATTGTTAATAAAGCGTAAAGTAAAAAAAAAAGAGAAAACTTTGCATAGCAAAAAAAAAAAAAAAGAGAAGATAGACAACAGAGCAAATGGAAATGGAAAACAGTGGAAAACCTCCCCAAACAGTTGTCGAGCTTCGGAGCGCGACAATTTTAATTTAATGATGCGGACTTAGTCCTTGTAATGGCCGAGTCCTTGCGCTACGTTTGTTAAATTAACAGCCGCGTTTGTCATTGGGCGCAAAGAATCGAAAGCAAAAGAAAGCCAGCGAAATCCGCATAAAAATAAAAATACAAATAAAAAACAAATAAAAGCATATGGAAACGCGCTGCGCACCAACAACAACTGCAAATTAATTTAAATGATTTTTATGATGTCATTGCGCAACTGAGCCTGGACCAGCGCGGCGCCCCCCAAATTGAATATATCTATATGCATGGCAGAAATAAATACATATATACATATGTATATATATGGCGGAATATCTATTTTGTACAACAACAACAACAACAACAAATAAACAGAAATGTTGCGGGCTGCCCTTTAGCTGCTGCTGCTGCAGTAGCTACGAGCGGTAACGAAATTCACGGTAGGAGATAAAAATGTAGCAAATCGAAGCGACGATCAACAACCCGAGGTGCCTTCAGAGGGCGGACCGGGCTCAACCGCAGCCGGCCATGCCAAGCAATTGGATGCGCCACAGCCAACAGCCGCCTCATGCAGCAGGCAGCTATGAGAGTCCTGATGAGTATGAACGTATTAATACTCTACTTTGAGTAGAGGAAACTACCATAAGTAGTGGTTACATCAGGGATACTGTCCACATTATATAAAATGTATTATAAATTATTATTTTATATAAAAAAAAAGTGACATTTCCCAACACTTTTTCCTATAAAGCGATACACCTCAGTAATTTATTTACCACTCTTAATCAGACATAGCTCTCATTCACACACATCTTCAATTTCTTACAAACGTTACAAAGCACATGCCAAATGCATAATATCCGTTATTAGCCAAGCTCTGGCGACTGGAAGGCAACGAAACTGAGACAAATGTGATAACCACGCTGCGATATACGAGGAGTTTTCAGGTCCGCGACCAAAAGACACGACGCCAGCGATGACGACAAAGCTGATGCAGCAAGGAAGGGGGCTAGAGGAGGGACGGGGGACGGGGGCAGCTCAGCGCATTGCGCATTGCAACGGGGGCATCATTTCATGCACGGCCACTGAGAATTTATTGTCGATTTGGCGAGGTGTATCGACAACGCAACTGCTACTGGGCACAGAATCAGAGGCAACTGTGAATGGCGAGTGGCTAGAGGAAGCGGGCGAGGTGAGGTAGAAGGGAACGAGACAGAGATGGAGGCGCGCTCCTTGGCTATCGGGCAGCGTAAATCTGCATCCGAAAAAAAAACTCTTGTGCTGAGGTTTTAATTTGTATGCCGCTGCTGCTGCTGCTTCTGCGCACAGTCATCGCCACCGTGGCATGAGGCAAGGTGATGAAGTTACTGGGGCTCAAGTTGGGCTTGAGCCTCAGCCTGGGCCTGGCCTGCGCACAAGTTTGTTGATGCGCGCACTGATAAGCGGGTCGGGCCAAGCGGTGGCAAGTGGCGCGACTCCGCGAGTCGGACTCCAACTACGACTTCTGCTCCGACATTGTGTCCGAGGCCGAGTGCGAGTGCGAGTGCGAGTGCGAGTGCGAGTCGAGGTTCGAGTCCACGTCCGAGTTGCAGCAGCCCAAGTCGTCGTCTCTGTGCTGTGGCTAACTTTGGCTATGGGGCTTGCGGCTTCTCGGCATGATAAAGCCTCCAAAAGTGTGGATTATTTCATTTTGCAACGTTTTGTTGCCGCCTGCCACACCTCTGGCCGCATGCAGCACCACACCAGCTGCTGCTGCTGCAACTCCTGCTGCTGCTGCTGCTGTTGTTTTTGCGGGTAATGAATAAATTTGCGCAATTTGTTAAGTGAATTCTTCTGTAGCGCGATTTTCCATACCTTGAACCCATTGAAAATGTCAGGGTATAATGGTTTTATTGATATGTATGTAACAGACAGAAGGAAAACAGTATCGAAAATCAGTGATAAAATTATATCTGCCACATCTTTGGAGCTGCAGTCGCCAAATTTGAAATGTAGATTTATATGTACTTAATGGAATTTCGGTTTTTATTGTGCTTTGGCAGATGCATGCATTTCAATGTTTCAATGTTATAAGCACCATCCGTCGAGTGTCATGTCATTCAGCTTCTGTCATGCAGTCTCATCGCATTTAGCTTCTGCCATAAATTCGGTAGAAGACCTTAATTAAGAGCATTTATATTTCTGTGAATCATATGTTTTCTATTTCGCGAGGAATGAGTATACATTTTCCTACAATCTTGTACATAACATCGAGTCTTGTAGCATTCAGCTTTTGTCATGCAGCTGCCTTAACTCTAGTTTTTGGCACAGTTGGCCAGAGTTATCCCACACTTTCAAAGCCACTCATGGGGCTATGCTTTTTTCTGAATGAGCAAATTATGATCAATATTTCCACAAGTTTGATTAAGTAGCTTCCATCGAGTCTCGTAGCATTCAGCTTTTGTCATGCTGCTGCCTTAACTCAAGTTTCAAGTAAATATGATAATATGATCGATAACTATTTATCGACTCTATGAAACATGTGGAAATATTACATGTTTCATAGAGTCGATAAATAGTTATCGAAACCGACAGGACACTATTGAAACCGAAAAATAGTTATCGAGTTATTGATGTACCTTACATTGAGTTTCGTAACATTCAGCTTTTGTCATGCAGCTGCCTTCACTCTAGATTTTGCCACATTCACTTGAAGAGTTGGCCCACCGTTTCAGAGACACTCATGGGGCTATGCTTTTTTCTGAATGAGCAAATTATGATCAATATTTCCACAAGTTTGATTAAGTAGCTTCCATCGAGTCTCGTAGCATTCAGCTTTTGTCATGCAGCTGCCTTCACTCAAGTTTTTGCCTCGGTTGAGTCTACTTAGAATCAGAGCTAACGGATGAAAAACGATCCACTGAGCTTAAGTTAAGTTTACCATTTGAAGTTCTTTCTATCTCTGTCACAGCTTCAGCTAAAGCTATATACTAAATGATATCATAAATTTGAGTAACTCTTCCCATTTTGCTGTAGATATACAATTTTTATTTTATTTATTTTTACAGAAATTATAAAGCATTTCCACACTACAATCAGATTAGAAATGACTTTGCTATAAACCTACTCAAATTAGCCTCAGGAATACTCGATACCTTATCATACCATGCTAGATATTCAGCTGGTATTCACCTCGCCTCTGCTCGAGACCCTAACCCTTGACAGCATTTCCTATAAAATCTGAGCACTTCCGGCAAGCAACAACTGCAATTGGGCATGAGGGCATGAGATGCCACCCCGGTTGCATCAAATGTTCGTTTTTCCTGCAACAATTTCCGCTTCGGGTGCAGCAAAGTCGAACAAATTCAAATTAGAAAATCCCAACATAAATATCTATGCATGCGCTTGTAGTTCGCTTGTACAACAATAGATGTCGCTGGCTGTGATTGCACCCAGACGAAAAGGGTTGCAAAATGCACCCCTGTGTGCATGTGAGTTGTCTGTCTGTTTACACTCTTTGCTCTCCATGTGTGTGTGTGTGTGTGTGTGTGATTTTTGCTGGAATTCAAAAGATTTACAAATACTTGTGCACTCCTTTAGTTGTTGCGCCTCGGCTGCACTTAAGCAACTGAGCGCGTCTCCGTCTTTAAGTGCAAGCAACCCCGTATCGCCTGCCGCTCTCCTGCCCCCTGCTCTCTAGCTCTCTCGGCTCTGGTCTGGAGCGGCGCTGAACCAATAAAAATCTACGTCCAAGTCATTTTTAAAGCAGATACTTGTCGTCAGCAGAAAATTTTTACCTCTTCACTTTGAGCGCTCGCACACACACACACTCACACACGCACACACATGTAGTGTACTGGTTTATCCTTTGAGCGGGCTCTGCTTATTTTTACAGCACCCCAGCGTCTTGTCAGCGAACCTGCGCTCGAAATGTTTGTTTTGTTGTATGCTCCACTGTATTTGTCTTTGGCTTCACGTTTTTTTTTCTCATTTTTCGCTTTGCTTTGCTTTTACAATGCTCGATTTTTGTTTATTTCGCTGACGAGGCAAAAGGCGCTTCTGAGAACGCCATGAAATTGTCAATATAGCGAGACAGAGCGAGGCAGAGAGAGATGGACATAAAAAACACAAGCAGGAGCCACAGGATGCGCCCACATTACCAGCTCTGTGGATTTTTTATGGCGGGAACCTCGGCGCTCCACTCGAGGAAGGGTTAACAATGGCGCTACGTTCAGCTTCCTCTCGCCTCTCGCCCCTCGCCCCTCGCCACCTCCTGTCACATGCAAAGCACTGCACGGAGCAGGAGTGGCGAGGGTTCTAGACAAGGACTGCCAGCAGCGGACTGGCAGCAACACTTTTGATAACATTTTATTACAACGTACTCGTAGGTGTGATTTTTATGGTTTTTGCTATGCTATGCTCAACGATTTTTTTTATGTGCCCTGGCAATATCGTCCTTGCGCTGCTTCTTCTACTCCATGTTGTCTATGCTGATTGCGTTGGGCGGCCTTCGCCAACTCCAGCCAAGCTGCTTCAGCTCCCCAAAACTAAATGGGTTGATTGCCAGTGCCCGTGTCAGCTGGATGGAGATGCATGTGTGATAAAAAGAAGAAGAGCAAAGAGGAAGCTGATTAGAAAAAAATCAAGTGACTTCTCATAGAGATAAAACCAAGCTCAGCGAACAGTTGAAGAGTTAAAGAATCAGCAAGTGATTGAAATGGATTCGAATGCTCCGCTTTTATGGAAGATGAGAAATGTTGCGTAAAATTGAAATGCATTGATGTACTCTGAGGTTGAAGTTGAAGATAAGCCTACTTTATTAGGCTTATAGATATTTTTATAAATGTCAGAAGATACAAAGCTGCTTTACAAAATATTTTGTCTAATTAAGTAGTCTTCAAATCTGATAGAACTTAAAAGTAATAAAGCATAATAAATGATCAATAAATAATAAATCATCTAAGATTTCCCTCACTATTTGCAATGCTTTGAGAATGAGCTGTCGGCGCTTGATGATCTTGTGTATAGAATAATAAGTTCCAGAGAGATCTAAAACTAGCTAAAACTAAAACTAGCTTTCTAATGTTCTATTCTATTTATACATATAAATTCGTAGTCAATCAGACTTTTATAAATACCAATTCAAATTCTCACTTTGCTCAACTACTCATGCATAGCCGCAGCTTGATAGATTATGTGCATATACTATATAATATGTATGTATGTATGTATGCCATGCCATGAGACACTTGATAATTTGTCAGAGTGACTCGCTCTCTATTTGCTAATTAGCTGAACAATCAAACCATAAATCACTTGTGAGCTACAGCTGGCTCCCATGTCAACAGCTGATTTTCACGCCGCATGCAATGCTTTTTTCTCTCCCCCTCCCTCCCTCTTTCTGTCATTAGTTTTTTTTTTTTTTTTTTTATGCCTCTAAATATATATATCAATATGAATTTTACAGCACACTCCACATCTACCTACGATAGTAAACAACGAGAGCGAGCGACTTGAATTATTCATACGCCAAATACAAAATAAAAACCAAAATAAATTATAAGAGATTCACAGCAACAACAACAACAACAACAACCACAGCAAAGCCCATGAGCAACAGATAATTATTCATTATTATGCACCAGATTTGCGCATAAAAAAAAAAAAAAAAAAAAACAAAGCAACGCAACGCAAGAGAGACGTTTGACCAATGTGCTGCCCCCTGCTCCTGCGCCTGCTCCTGACGCTCGGCGCGGCTCGGCTCGGCTCTCTAGTTTAGTGGGTCAAGAAATCCAGTTTATTAACATTCAAATTAATACATACAAATGACGTCTCTCTGCGTTTATGGTGCATAATAATTAGCCAACAAGCTGGCGCTAATGCTGCCGCTGCCTGCTGCCGCTGCCTGCTGCCTCTGCTTGCTGCCACTGCTTGCTGCCACTGCCTGCTGCCGTTGGTTAAGGACCAAAACAGTGGCATTAGCATAAAATTAGAATTTGTAATTGCGGCGGCGCAACAGGCTGCGGCGCAGGACTGTCTGGCTGTCTGGCATGCGTCGCGTAATTAAAATGCAGCCAGAGGTAGGCGAGCGGGGCGAGGCGAGCGAACTGCCAGAGAGCAGGAAGCGCCTGCGCAAAAGGACAACGCGCCGTCAGCTTTTGAATTATTCAAATGCCAGTGCGCGCGATGCCTTTTTGGCGTGTTGACTTTTTCTACTTTTGTATTTTGTATTTGATTTTTTTCTGTTTCTGATTATGCGCATAATTTCCCATAGGAAATGTTATAAGTCGGGCTGCTGGCCGAGGCGCGCGCCTCTAAGCAGGCCGCTTGATTAAGCCATAACAATTAGCCGCAAGCTGCGAGCCAGCCAGACAGTTGGCGCAGCTAGATGCCACGCCCTCGAGGGGGCAAAATCAAATCGACTGCCGCAACTGATTCGATTTCCATGCAATTTTCATTGAGAGTAAGGAAAATGTCATCCATAAACAATGCCGCGAGCTAAAAGGGTTTCCAAGTGGAGCTAAGCTAGAGCGCTTGTCGCACGGCGGCATTTGCATGTGTAAAGTCATAAATAACGAGACAACATAACACTTAAAGCACACACATGCAGAGAGAAGGAGAGAGAGAGAGAGAGAGAGAATGGCGAATATATTGCTGTTGCTATCGAGATGCGATGTATGACAGCAGCCCCAAAATGCATGAGCTATGAGAGACAAAGAGAGTGTGAGCTAAAGAGAGGGAGAGAGAGCGGGACAGGTAGATAGAGCATTTGTTTTGGGCCACATACAGACGTATCGCGCCAAAGTCTGGCCCTCGCTTATCAAATGCAAAATATACAAAAGAAAAAAAAAAAACAAGGAATTTATTTCGTTTAGGAACTTTGCTCGCGGGTTATGCAAAAATTTGCAAAGGCGTCGGGGCATGGGGAGAGCGGCAAATAGGTGGGCTGCAAGTGGAGCATAAATAAAAATAAGTAACGAGCGCCACACACAAATTGATAAAACAGTGAAAAGAGCGGGAGAGGTAGAGAGCTGGAGCAGCGATAGAGTGAGAAATTATTGAACAAAAGCGTACGGCACAAAAATGTATGAAATTGAATTTGATAAGAATGGAAAACACACACAAAGATTGTCAAGGAGATGGAACAGTCGAATGCGCTACAGAGTGAAAAATGATCTTAATAAGATCGGATAAGATATCACATCTTTAATATAATAATTTACAATAATATACTAACTTACATTTAGTTAACATTTCGAGTGACTCTAACTAACCTAGTGAAGTCTCTCGATTCCCTCTCAATTTCTATAACTAATCGCTCTCTAAGTACAGCTGCTCGCAAAAGTATTCCACTCTTATGGTTCTGTAGAGCTTGCCAAATCGGGTGCAGGGCACATGAGCTAAACCCTTTTTGCATACAAGCACAAAACACGGCAACAAGAGTAGCAAATGGCAAAAAATTTGTAACTGCCCCCCCGGTAACACACAGCAGCAGCAGCAGCAGCAGCAGCTAAAAAAAGAAAATGAATAAGAAAATAGAAATTGAAAAGTAAAACTGAAAATAGAATTGGAAAATAGAAAACTGGCTACAATGAATGCTGCTACAGCAGCAGCAGCCGCCGCATCGAAATAAATTAAATTTTCTAAACGATTGTGCGACGAGGGCCCACAAAGCACCTAAGGCAGCACCCGAATCCACATCCCAAGAACATGCCCTCGCAGGTTCACAATGGGATTTGCATACGCGAAAATGTGACGGACCACCTCAAGTGCTGAGGAAATGCAAAAGATTTCCCGCTTTTCACTTTTTGCGACGGTCTCGAATTACGCAATAATAGCGATAAGGATAGAGCTGAGGAAGAGGCCGACGCGAAAGGAGTTGCAGGCGAAATTGTGTTTTGCATAAATTATAAATTAGCGAGGCGAACGCATAACCCTCGACCCGGCCCCTGCCCCTGCCCCTGCCTGACACCCATGACAGGCCATTGAGGCAAAGGTGACGCATTTATGCATAAATTAAGGATCAATACCGCGAGCTCTAGCCAGCCCTCTGGGCCGCCTCGCATTTGCATCACAATGGCAAGCATTGGCAAAGGCTTGCCAAAAAAGACGCGAGACGCCGTTCCAGGCGATAATAATAGGTCATCTATTAGGGGCTGTTGTTGCCGATTTTCGCTGGCTGTTGACGTCTACCGGCAAAACACAGCAGCCGCAGATGAAGACAGAGACGGAGACGGAGACGGAGACGGAGAAACCACCCTTAAGACGGCCAGCAGAGATTAGGCGACGACCCCTAACTCGAGCTCGATCACAGCTCGATCTGGCCTTTGATGTCACATTTTGTTATTTATTTCGGGGCAGCATGATTTTTGATTTGCATGAGAATGGAGAAAATTGATATTTGGTCTGCTGAGTTGTCTGTTGTCGACGCTGTAGCGTCTTCTATCTGAAAGGGGCACACGTGTTGCGGCAAGGGTGCGCACGGCAAGGGTTGATCCTGCGGCACATTGTGAAAATTATGCAGATGAAGCCAGATCGAGCAACCTTTTTCTGCGCAAACGGAAGACGCCCAAGAAGATGAGTATTCAAATGGGTTGAGGCATCTTCTTCCAAGGGGGTTGCTGAGGTAATTTGCCTACGTGGCAGCACGGCAGCTCGGCAGCTCGGCAGCTCGGCAGATAGGGCGACCGCTCGATCGGGCTAGGCACCAAATGGGATGACATCTGTGCGCAAGGGTTTTGCATATTATTTAATTTTCCCAAGCCGGCGGAAGGGTTAAGCCGAGCTGAGCGAAGAAGATTTTTCTTTCCCATGGAAATGCGCTGAGCACAAAAGACAATATTGATCGCGCATTGAAGATGCAATCAACTATATTAGATGCATCGAACCCCTTTCGCATCCTTCCTTCGTTCGTCTCTTTTGCATGCGAAATTCAAATTAATGTGAAGTTCGTAAATTCGTAATTTGAATGTGCGAAAAGCGTTGATCGAGGTACGCGAATGACAGTTCGATTCAGGATAGATAGCAGGGGTCGTCCTTAGAGTCCTAAGATGATCATTGATCTGTGCAGCATTTTTCGCAACGCTTCATAATGATCATCGCAAAATTATCTAGAATTTTGTAACAGACTTTCTCATCTTGGTTTCTCACGCTTCGCGTTGAGGGCAAAGTTTTGGGCAAAGGGTTGCAAGCCGTTGGCTGGCAAACTTGGCGTTGTCCCCCTCCTCTGCCCGCCCTCGCCTTTGCTGCGCACAAAAGTCAAATAAGGCAACAAAGGCAAATAATAATTTAAAAGGTTCTGTTGACGTTTCGAACTGTGCTGTTGACTTTGCCGCGCGCGCGAACCAAACACTGAGAGACACAACAGAAACAGAAATCAAACAACAACTCGAACTGCAAGTGGCTGGCTGGCTGGCTGGCTGAGGTTGCGGCTCTGCCAACCACCCGCAACCACCGACAACCACCAGAGCAAACAACGAGCTGCCAGAGAGACGGCATCGACAGCATTCGCATTCGCTTTAGCATTCGCTTTGGCTTTGCTCCTGTTCTAGCGCTTCATTATGATTATTTGCGGTAAAATTTGTGGCGCTTTTAGAGTCGAATAATGATTTGATACGGAAAGGATTAAAATTAAGCACAAACTTTGTCCGCCTGTCAGCGCCGAGCGAAGCCGCGCGAAGCCGGGCGAAGCCAAGTTGCGCATTTGTTGATTAACTTTTTATTTGATTTATTAGCGCAAACAAACGCAAAATGCTTAACGCGCCGCGTATTTCCGCTCGGGTCATGAACTCCACTCCACTCCGTGACTCAGTCCCACTGCCAGTGCCTCCCCCCCCCCCCCCTCGCCTACGCTTGGGTTTCTTTAGTTTAACGACGACGACGTGTTTCAGCCAGATTCGTATCTGCCAGCTACAGCTGCGAGTACCTACGCACGCTCAATGTGCGGGTGTTGCTCTACCGCTGCCGCTGCCGCTGCTGCTGCTGCTGCTGGTCCAAACAATTAGCAGCTCTGCAGCGCAGCTGATCGACTAGCACTAGACTGAATGAGACTACTTCACGTCTGCCAATTGCATAATTCATTAACATTCGTCTGGAATTTCTCTCGAATTTACATTTAAAGAGTGTTATAAATAGATCGAGCTAGAGCTGAGATACAGTTACAGTTATAGATTGTATTCTAGCTATAGAGTACTCATTGATCTTCTAGGTAAATATTTATTAATAAGGAATTTACTTGATGAATGAAGTGATCATCAATAATAATTAGCATTTCATTGATTTGTTTGCTGTTTTCTGTTCTCTTTATGATTGCTAAAAATGTCCTTAACTATGTTGTGCACTGTAAGTGCAAGCAATCTCTCGTTTCTCTAGTTATTTTCCATTAGATTTGATGCCCTGACTCATGTTGCACAGTGTCATTCAATTTGCAATCAATTACAGATCAAGCAAAAATCATTTTCTGCCTCAGTCTACTCTCTTTCTCTTTCTGTCCGTCTCGTTCACTCTCTCTCTCTTTCTCTCTCTCTCAGGTGGGTGTCTTACGCACCCAAAAAGGTGTAAATCATGATCATGTCAATCAACGGGGCAGCGGCCCAACCTTTAGGCGCACACCTCGGCTCCAAATTCACTTTTCATTCATTAAAAGGGGCACGAGAGCAACAGCAACAGCAACAACAGCAACAACAACAGCTGCAACATGAAAAACTGTTGCAATTGTCGCGCCTACTTAAAGACGACGTCGCAGACGCAGCAGTTTAAATAAAGCCTGGCTTAATGATATCCGTTGGCAAGGCTCGTCTGTGCCGTGGGCTGCAGACTGCAGAAGAATGAAGTCAGCAGAGTGAAGACTGTAGAGTGAAGCCTCTCTTCTGGCAGACAGGCACAGGCACAGGCACAGGCACGGGCGTAGCTTACTGAATGAAAGACAGACGGCTATGCGATACGTCTTGTAATGATGCTGTTGCTGTTGTTGTTGCTGCTGCTGTTGCTGTTGCTCATGGGCATGTCCATGCCCATGCCCATGCCCAGGGACGAGCTTCAGACAGCGACTCATTCATGAAGAGCTCGCCCCAGAGTTTGCTTGTGTGGCTGTAATCAGTCCACGCAATAAAATTGTTGGCAACTCTGGTCGGGTTCTTGTTTATTGGCATTTTGTTGCTATTGTTGTTGCTTTTTGTGTGTGGCAGCTTTGAAGTTTGCTTTTTTGACAGTTTTCGAGGTGTGTGTGTGTTGCTGTTGTTGTTGTTTCTTTATATATGTATATATATATATATTTTTTGTGCCAACTTTGCCAAGATCTTGTCTTCGTTGCCGACAGCGTCGCTTTTCCTGCGTGGCAGTCAGTCAAAAGTCTGTCGAAGTCTGCGTCTCAGTCTCAGTCTCAGTCTCTGCCCCAGTCTGCGTCTCAGTCTCAGTCTCATTCTCATTCTCAATCACAGCCAAGAGACCGTGCCTCAAAAGATGTCAATTAAATTAATTATTGCTTTTGAATTTCATTGTTTTACTTCTTATACAATGTTGTGTTATTGTTGTTTCTTTTTCGCCTCGTTTAATGCAATGCAAAACTGTTGCATGCCACAAAGGTCGCTGTGGCTAGGCCAACACCTAAGCCTCGTATGCTTTTGAGCCAGTTTTTTAATGCTTGTATTTCTTTGTTATTTTTTATTTTATTTTATTTGTTTTTATTTTGGGCAGACCTCAAAAGTATGTCAAGCATTTTATACCCGCGTAATTCTTTTGTTTAATTAATCGCCAGCCGTTGACATGTGGCTGGTTCCAGTAGAGCAAGCCACTGCCGAATTCATCAGGGTTGATAGCAAGCTGAACAGGTTTGCAATTGAACGAATATTTGATGCACTAACAAACTAAATGAGTGAGTATGAAACTGAAGATGTAAGATATCAGAAGTGATGTATGACTTTAGAATGTAAAAGCCGAGGAAGCAAGCTGAATCGACTGATCGATTTTTATTTGAAAATATAACTAAATTTATACATTTATATATGAATTGAAATTTCAGTTCTTATTGTTGAGCAGGCCTGAGCTTGCTTCAAGATTCTCTCTACTTTAAATACCTGAAACAAACTGCTTCTCTGCTAAAACAATGCCTGGCAGCTAGTCGACATTATCAGTTAAGTACTTGCAGGCAAGCTCATGCAGAACTGCCGGCAATGTGCTTATACCCTAACCAGGAACAGGGCCTAACAAGCCGGTGCCACTGCGATACCCTCGAAAGCGACTTGGCCACAGCGTTGCAGAGTGACACATTTTCCGGGCCTGTAGGCGCGATATGCGCATAATTAATGAGCCTTTTATGGTTTATTGAACCGCAACACCAGCGGCAAAGCTAACGGCAACGGCAGCACGAAAAAGTCATGGCTACAAATACACGCACATACACATCCACATATAGGTGTATGTATAGTAAGGCAGATGATAAGGTGCCCACCAGCAGCGAGTTGCGCTTGGCTAACTCCTGACAACACGGCCAAGAGACAGCAGCAGCAGCAGCAGCGGCAGCGGCAGGGCGGGGCGGGGCGAGCCAACACTTGACTTGAAAATTTATGTAGCCGCCTTTATGGTTATTACATGTAGTTTTGGCTACACAGCTGTGTGTTGGCCCGGCTCTGAATGTGGCCAAGGAGTAACAGTGCTCGACATTAGTCGACAGACAAAGCTGCTCTAATTGCTTAATGTGACTTCCTCTCTGGCAATCTCTCTCTCTCTCTCTCTCTCTCGCTCTCTCACGGTCTCTTTGTAACTCTCAGATTATCTAATTTACCACTCACAAGTTCTATGAGCCATTTAAATTAATAATTTGTCAGAGCGCAACGAATGATAATCAAGAATTTTGATCAGCTCCTGAACTGCGTGCGCTTAATGAGCACCAGGCGAGAACTTCGCGTCAGCTACCCCCGGCTTATATTCGGGAGTTTTAATTTCAAGTGCTCTCTCTCTCTCTCCCTCTCTCTCTCTCTATCTCTCTGAAATTAATTTCAACGAACAGAACAACAAACCGCAACCCTTAACCCTTGTGGGCGGGCATTCGCAATTGTTGTTGCTGTTGTTGTTGTTGTTGCTGCTGCTCATCATCATCATTTTATTTCATTTTATTTTTCCATAAATAAACTGCGTTGATTGTCGTCTGGGCTGTTGCCGTTCACCCCCTTTAACCCTTGCCCCCTTGCTCCCTTGCCCCATTGGCATGGGCAGCCCCTTGAGTGCTTTTAAGCTGATGTCGTTGCGTTGATAAAACTGCAGACGCAACTCAAACATGGGCAGGTTCTGCTAGCGCTAACGGTAACCAGCTACGACTCCTGCACCAGCTACGACTCCTGCTCTAGCTCCAGCTCCAGCTCCTGCTCCTGCTCCTGCTCCTGTTTCAGCTTTACGGTTACGCTTCGTATCTTTCAAATTGTTGCCAGTTGCTGGCTGCTGATTGTTGATGGCCAGCTAGACGGCTGGGGGAGAGGCGGGGGCGTGGCTGTCGCATGTGTGCCTAACAGACCGTTTGCCATTTTTGCATGTACGCACACTCACACACACACGCACTGATTATATGGCGCCCACACAGTCACCGACACATACTCATGCACATACACATACGAACGCTTTCCATATATTTAATTGACTGTGGACATGTTGGCTGCGGTGGGTTTATGGGCGCAGCGGTGCGGAGGGTCTGCAGCGTGGGCTCTGGGTTCGGCACTGTGATTCTTGAGGTTTCTGTGTGGTTAAGTTTAAATACTCGACAGCCATCAACAGCGCATAAAACATTTAACAATATTATTATGTATAATGCGAGAGTGAATGACTGAACTGAACCACAGCTCGCCCGAAGTGCGTGTTGGGCGATGTGTGAATGACTCCAGAGCAGTTGCTAAAAATATCACTGCATATCCACAGGCGCCGATGTACCCAAAAGGGGGGGCCTTGCCACGCTTGATGGAGTCTCTTAGTTATTATCTTGTCATTTCATGTATGTGTGTATATGTTATATCGTCTTTTGATTGCTGATACTAAAACGATAACTTATCGATTAACCGACAAGTTGCAACAGTCGAATCTTATTGTACAGCATGCTGAATTTATATAGTAAATATCTTATAGAGTGTTATCGATCAAAATCTACTTATAACCTATCGATTACATATCGATAATATTACAATTAGGATAGCTGCCAATGATTCATTTATAATCATTCTATATACATATCAGCAAATTCAGTTCGTCTATCAAACCGATAAGATTTCGATAACTCAAAATCGATAGCTACTTCAATAGGTCTTTATCACTAACTATATCCATCACTATTCAAATATCTCCATTTGTCCACATCTATAAAATTGTATATATAAAATCGAATATCGATAGGCGCACAGAGTCCCGCTGCAATATCGATTGTCTCTTGATTAATTTTCTCACAAATTTGATAATAGTCAATCATGTTGAGCAAAAATTTGATTTGCGACACTTCATCAGCACGCAGCAAACATGTAATGAAGCATTCACATTCAGACCCCTCCTGCCCGAGCCCTGCCCAAGCCCTGCCCGGCCCCTGGCTGTCCGGGCCCCCACTTCAAAGTGCTCTGCCGCGCCGCAAAGGATGCCATTTTAACACCCGAGCTGAGTCCACAAGTCCAAGCAAGTTCAAGTGAGTCCAACGCAATTGCCTTACGCACGTACGCAGCTCACTCATCTTCTTTTTTACATCTATACAGAGCTCTGCTGTTGCTGCTGCTTCTTCTTCTTCTTCTTCTTCTGCTTTTTTGGACCTTGCCGACGAGACAGGAAGGCAGGCACATGGACGTTGACGTCAACCGAGAGAGAGTGAGTGAGTGAGAAGACCTTTAGTAACACGTAAGAATTAAAACTCCAACGCACATTATTATTTCTTTTTATGAATCTCAGCAGCCATCCATTCGGGCAGTCGTCAATCCAGCAATCCAACAATGTATATTGCATTTTGCGTATAATCTCTGCTCTTCTCTCTACTCTCTTCATTTTTTCTTTTCTTTTCTTTTTTTTGGGTGGGCAACGTTGTTGGGGGAGCGGAACGCAACGAATTGTATTGAGTGCCACTAAAAATGTTGAGAAATGTGCGAGTGCCAATGCCACGACATATATAAAGAATATATATACACACATATCTATATATATACATACATATACATATACATATAAGACGTTCTGTTGTTGGTCGCGTCCAAAGTCAACGTTCCTTCTGTGGCAGCACGCACGTTTTTTTTTTCATTCAAACGTATGACATGGACGGACGCTGCCGGTTCGCTTTTTTCATTTAACGTATCAGCGCTCATCGTTGACAACGGCAACGGCAACAGCAGCACGGCACGAATGAATGGCCCATGCCCATGTCGATGCCGATGCCCATGCCCATGCCCATGCCCAAAACCGAGTCCCAATCCCATGGACTTGGAGCAGTAGCTAAAGGCGAGGGCGAACGCTCGTCGCACAGCCGCAAACCAAACCGTTGATCACGTTTGGCGCAGGCTTCCGGTTAATGCGAGACGGCCCAACTCATAGGAGCTCTGCCAGCAGCGAACAGAGAGAAGCGAGCAGCGAGCTATACGCGTCGTTATCACTGCCTGCCTTTGGTCATACAACAAATGACGGCTGACGACTGTCGACTGTCGACTGACGACTCTCGACTGTCGACTGTCGACTGATGACTGAGTGCCCGGGCACTGGGAGCAGAGGGCGGCAGAGGGACAGACAGACGCCCGCGCACGTTGACGGATCGCAACGCACGCGCGTCTCCATTGCCAAGTGTAAGAAATTAAAACGTTCCCAACTTGGACTTTGTTTGGCCTGCTACGTGTTTGGCAAACGGGCAGCGGGCAGCGGGCAGCGGGCGACGGGCAAGGGGCAGGGGGTAGGGGGCAGCGGGCAATGTCGACAAAGACGATCCTCAATTTATTTATTGTATTTTTCTAGCTAGCTTCGACAACGCACACACACACGCGGGGGGAAGTCATAAATTATGTAACAACCCACACCAGCTCAATGCTCAGTTCAGCTCAGCTTCTGCTTCTTCTTCTTCTTCTTCTTCTTAGCACTTGGGGCTCTCTGCTCTTTTATGAGCTGTTGCTCTCGGCTTTTTGGGGCAATTGCAGCTGCACGCCTACTTATCAAAGTGGGGGGAGGGGGGTCACAATTGGGCAGCTCGTAAACGCTGGCCTTTGTTCTGCTTCTTATTGTTTTCGTGCGACACGCGTTGTCTATGAGCTGCAGATACAGATACAAATGTATCTGCTGGCCACACTCGCAACTCGCAACTCGCAACTGATAAACAGGCGCTGCAAATATGCAAATTGGACAACTCTCTGACGACTTTAAGGCCTGATAAGACGCGCACAAAGACAAACGCAAACAGAGCGACAGCCAACAAGGGGGGAGCAAAATAAAAAACATTTAACAAGTTGCACAAAACATTTGCAAAGCGAGCTGCGGGGGCAGACTGTCAAACAACTTAAAGTCTCATTTATCATGTGTCTGTATGTGTGTGTGTGTGTGTGTGAAAAGTTTAAAGAATTCAAAAAGATGACAAAACTCAACAATTTATGCAGCAAAACAACATAAATAGATGAAAATACTCTGAACTGAAAATATATTTTGCATAATTCTCTGCGAGAGCTGAGCTGGCGGGGAGCGGCGAGGGGCTGGACTAAATGATGAGTACTTAAACAGTGCCAAGACATGACCTACAGCAAGCCGATCAACAAGTGGCACACACACACACACACAGAGTCCTAAAAATGAATCGCAGACGATGAGAAATCCATAAGTCAATTTTCAAAAATTATGCAAAATTATTTAAATTGCACAAGAACGTAGCCAAAAAATCAACAGGAGCAGAAAGCGAGAGCACATACATACTAGCTCTCTCTCTGCCCCACTCACTCTCTCTCGCTTGCGCTCTGGGCTGACGCTGCTCTGCATGCAAATGCCAAACGGAAATGGCAAACAAACCATAATGTGACGACGACGTCGCTGCCGGCGCTGACGCCAGCGCATAAGCAACAACTTCCGCTGTCGACGCTGGCGTCAACGTCAACATCATTTGTGCCAAAATGAAGTTCTTCTGCTGCTGCTGCTGCCACTGCTGCCACTGCTGCCACTGCGGCTGCTGCTGCTGCTGCTGCTGGCCTGGTGAGCAGACAAAATCGTATGCAAATCAGTCGCCGCAGTGGCAGGCAAAAGTTCAGCGTACGCTTAACTTTCAGCCAGCATGGTCTCCGCCAGCACCACCTACACACACTGGCGAGTGGCTCCCTCGGCGGCGCGCTTCCCTAAATCGAGAGCAGCGCGCATGAGCGCCGACATTGTCTGCCTCATTTGCGCCAATTTTTTACATAAAAATCGGAGTGCAAAATAACATAAAAGAAAGAGAGAGAAAAAAATAAAACTTGACGCCTCAGCCAAAGCCAAAAATGCCGCCCAGCCGCCCCCTCAGTGCGACTCGCCAGCTCTCTCTCTATCTCTCTCTCTCCCTCGCTCTCACTCTCTTCGTTCGTGCCACATTTACATTTTTTACTGCTGTTGAACTTATTTTCGCATTTTGTTGGTTACTCTCCCTCTGTGTGTGTGTGTGTGAATGTTTGTGTTTTTTTTTTTACATCGATTTTGCATAATTTTTCAAGGTCGTCAGTTGACGGCGGGTGTTGCATACATTAGCATGTTGCCGACGCTGCAAGGCGCCCGCTGCGCGCTGTTGACGGTTTGTGCAACCAACTCAACTCGGTAGCTGCCTGGCTGGCTCTTTGGCTGTTGGGCTGGCTGAATGGCCGCAGTAAAAGTTGTTGCCACAGTTTGCGCATAGTTGGCATATTAAGCAAATGTTATGTTCAGTTTGTTGATTCGCAATGATTTTCCGCTGGCGTGTTGAGCATGGCCAAGGAAGGTGTCACGACTGCACCCTGCCCCCACCTGCCCCTCAGCTGATAGCTGCCAGCTCCCTGGTGGCTGCATGGAGTGATTCAACGGTTTTCAAAAGATACAGAAAGGGTTGGATAAGCTTTCTTTCTTTTGCAGTTGAGTGCAGTGCGAGAATGATGAGGCCAATGAGAGAGAGAGAGAGAGAGAGAGAGAGGAAAACATTAAAAAGTTCCTGAAATGTGGAAATTTTATTAAGTTAACTAAATACAGGGAGAGAGAGAGAGGGAAAGAAAAAGAGAGAGAAGAGCTTGCATGCAGTTTAAGATGTCAAGTTTGGATCTGAGCTGAATATAAAAAAAAGCTTATTTATGTCTAGGTCTAAGTGTAAGATGTATGTAATACATATATACATAATTACACATATATACATACATACATATAAACATATGTATGCACAGAAACACTATAAAAGTATAGAAAGCCTTTGCTGACTTCTTCTGCTGTCAAATGATGTTTATTAACATTGATTTATTATTTTATTATTTTTAAAATATTTAATATTCAGTATTTGAATATTAATTGGATATTTAAGTATAATAATTTTAATTTATATTTTTATAATATTTATTTTATTTTATTATACTTACTAATATTATTAATAATTAATATACAATTAAAAATATTTAATATATTTATATACTTATTTATTTTAGTTTGCTTTCCCCATTTTCTCAATATTAATACTCATATTTTGTTGCATCGGGCATAACCTTTAATATCAGTTTATATCTATAACCCACCTATCTTTTAACTCCCCTTTATTGGAGTTCAGATAAGTTAAGTACATAAATGTTATGTGCTTGGCAATCTATTAGCATTTTAATGTTGTCGAATTAGCAAAAGTTTCAGACTCATTTTTTCCCACATATCTAATGAAATATTATTATTTTTATTAATTTGCTGTATGTATGTATGTTTTTTTTTTTTAATTCAATTTCAATTGATTTGCTGTTCTTGTGGCTCACATGTGGTGGTGGTTGCTCTGCGGCTGCTCTGGCTGCATTTCGAAAACCACTTTGATCGCCAGGTGCGCATTGAAGTTGTTCTGGTTCTCCTTGTTGCTGCTGGCGCTTGTTGCTAGTTTCTGTTGCTGCAGCTATTTATTGGTGGTGCGATTAGAGGCGAGAGCGCAAAAAATGCTTATGGAACCTTGTTAAATGTCACCGCGCGGTATGCGACCTGAAATTGATAAATCGCCCCGAAATGCGTGTGCGTAAAACGCCGTCAAGATCGCCGGCTAATTTGCGATAACTCTTGCAATTTGTGGGCCTTGAGATTGAGACTGAGCCGCAGACCAACTGTAGCGAAAAGCACAGGCAACTGGTTCAGCTCATGGAGCCAGTTCACGGAGCCAATTGCGAGTCTAACTGCAATTTCTCTGCCTTGACAAAATGTTATTAATTGGACCGAGGACAATGTGTCTGCCCATTCGCCCGGCTCTTTGTCACTTGCGTGTGATTTCTGCGGCGGCCAAGTGCTAATAATTGGATGCCAATATGGTCACTAAACAGCAGACAATGGCCAGATGATTATCGATGAGAAGAAAAAGAGAGAAACAGAGAAACAGAATAAGAGGAGACCAGAGAGCAGCAGCAGAAGCAGCTTGACCAACACACAACAAAAACTCAGCCAGCTCTGGCCGGCAGCGTAACAATATAATTTGTGTACCTGTAGTATCGAAAGTGTGCATGTGCATGTGTGTGTGCGTGCGTGCGTGTGTGTGTGTCCTGGCCAATACAAGGTGCGCTGCAGCTCAATGGCAGCATTGAGTTTACCTTTGTCAGCGATCAACTGAGCGCGTAAATGCCATCAAAATTGTTCCAGCCACGGTAATTAGTTGTTGTCCTGCCGATGACGTTGGCGATCCCCAGCAGCAGCAGCAGCAGCAGCAGCGGCAGCAGCGAGGCAAGGTGTTTTTCAGTTAGCCCCGGGGGCCGGTCATGGCTGGGATCGTGGCTGTAATTCATTAACGCTTCGCTGGGTCGCTGACACGACGAGAAAGTATGCGGCTATTTAGCCAACTCTGCGCCGCTATCAAGGGTGCAGCGCAACTGCAACTGCGGCAGCTGCTAACTGCTATTGGTGGCAGGTTCAAGGCTGAGCTAGTCCCGGCCAAGGCGAGACAAAACTATATTTTCATTAGCAGAAACTCGGCTCAGTTGCCTGAGGCCTCAATTCCAATGAAAATCGAAAATCGTAACTCGAAATTCGTATATCTCTGTCAACATTTTCGAGTGTGTGGCGAGGGAATTTTGTCGTGTTAGACTTTCAGGCATTTCGTTGCTCAGCACCAAAGATTTCATGCTATTTATGAAGAGCAAACAGAGAGCACTGAGTACAGCCCGTGCAAACAGCAATAAAAACATGATGACAACAACAGCAAGCCCGACGATTGAAAGAGGCCCGAGAGGCGGGCATAGACCAAAACCAAACCTGGCTGCGACGTAAAAGGTCAACAATTACTTGGCTGTCTGTCTGTCTGTTTGTCTGTCTGTCTGTTTGTCTGTCTGTCAGACTGACGAATTGTTTGGCCTGTCTAAACTTTGGCTACCAAAGAGTCTGGCTCGACCACAGCGAAGACATCGACAGACGCTGAACGTCGACAAACAAGGCCCGAACAATTGTCAACGCTCTCAACGAGCGTTTAGAGCAAATTGTGGGCCATGTTGTAAGTCTGTAAGTCCCAAGCCCAAGCCACAGTCAGTTGGCAGTTACCAGTTGCCAGTTGGCAGGCACGCACATGTAAACATCAATAAATCAATTAGGCAAGCATTGGCAATGCAAGCAAGTGAATGCTCTGAACTGCAGAGGAGCTGCTGCTCACTGCTCCATGCTCCATGCTGACTCCGAAGCTGAGGAATTCAGCGCCAATCGCCGTCAACAAAAGTGTGACAATATTTCCATGAAATTGTTCATTAACCGCTTGGCACACATTGCACTTGGCCATTGCCCATTGCCTGAGCATTCTCCATTCTCCATTCTCCGTTCTCCGTGCTCTGTTGGCCAGCAATTTCTGGCAACTGGCAACTGGCAATTGGAGGCTTACTAATTGCTTGCGCCAACAGCTGCTCCATCATTGTTCTGGCAGGACAGCGCCATCCTCTCCCTGCTACAGCTACAGCTGCTGCTGCTGCTGCTGCCTTTGTTGCTTTTCTTCGGAAGCTGCATAGCTCACGTTTGCCCGACAATTCAACGGAAGTTTCTGGCCCATTTTGTGGGTCGATCGGGTCGATTCTCTGTGGCAAGGTGTGAAGATTAGTGCGCCCCGAAACTTGCCACAAATAGTCACATGGCCAAGTGCATTTGCGAGAATTCCTGGAATTCTTTGGACCATGTGCCATGGGCTTAGTTTGAGCAAAGAGTTAAGAACGAAAAAAAAAAGAAACTGTGAAATGTCGTTGGTATTTGCAGACTGAGTGGCGGTAGAGCTGAAGCTGAGAGATGGAGGGAGGACTTGGCAGAGCCCAAGCGCCCTTCTCGACAAACAGAAGCATTTACCAAAAGAGTTTCCAGAGCCATTTGCTTAGACTGAAATCAGATTCATTGCAGCAAAGCATCAAGCGGAAGCTGAAGACCACCCCAGAGTGGTTCTTGATAAAGAAAAGTGTAAACTGTTTTCAGTGCATGAAGCTTATAACCATCTCTTAGTTATTTCTAATCAATGTCATTTTTCGTTTCGCTAAAATACTTCAGATTAGCTGCAGCTGATTCATTCGTTAACCCCTTTCAGGCCGTGCTTCATACTTCACGCCTTTTCACTATATACTATACGCCACATTTATCATCGCAAGTGGCATCCATCTCTCGTTTCGGACTAGAGACACAATGGCCGTGGCTATTACTGTTCAATAATCGCAACGCCCTTTTGTTGCAAACACAAAGCGCATGGCCTGGCCTGATGTGGCTGCACCTTCCGCCCGCCGCATGCCCCAGAATCAAAGCACCAAATGACAGCCGCAAAAATTATAACAAAACTTCTGATTCAGCTATGAAGTGGCTGGCAGGGGCAGGCAGTTGGCTGGACGGAGAGGGGGGCAGTGTACAATGTTCGTTTTGCCAGCATTTTCAACCAATCAAGCGGGGCCAACAGCAGACAAGCCAGGCCGGGCCAGGCAACAGCGCGAACAACAGCGAACGACAACAACAACAACAACAACAACAACAACAACAACAACAACATGTGTTGCACATTCTGCGCTCTCGTATTCCCATATGCCCCTGGGCCACAGTCGCTGCTGTTGCTGTTGCTGTTGTTGTTGCTGTTGCTGTTGCCGCTGACATGTGGTAACGCGGTTTTGGTTTTGGTTTCAGCGCGGTCTTGTAATGCGTATTCAATGTTCCCGGACAGATTGGCAGACAGACAGACGGACAGGCTGACGGGCCAACTACTCCTGCCTGACCCCCAAATGGCGCAGGACACACGCGTTGCTACACGCTTGTTGTTGTTGCTGCTGCTGCTGTTGTTGTTGTAGACTTTTCCACATTATGCGACGTTCGTTGTGTGGCATGTAGCCTTTGATTGAGTTTGAGTTTGCCTGCCAGCTTTTCACGACGCGTTTTTGACATTTCTCTTCTCCGGCTGGCTTTTGGCTTCCTTTTTTTTTTTGTTGTTCGTTGTTCTTTTTTGTTGTTATGCTATTCCCCGTCCGAACAACTTTGAAGCGTGTTAAAATGTTTGATTTTGTCCGAATGTCATTTACAGCTGTTTCGCCATGGTTTCTAAATTTCTGACATGAGCTGCTGCTCGGTGATGGATGTTGTTTTGCCATAGCCACACAACTTGTGGCTTATTAAAGCAGCAGACGAGCATAAAATGAGAATTGCATAGAAGGGCGGCGAGTAGAGTAGAGCCGAACACGTTGCTGAGCCATAGCTGAACTCTGTTGCAATTCGTTTATCTGCTCACTTCTGTTCAACTCGAGAAGGTCCTGCCATAAACTGCAGATCCTTTGTGCTGCGCTCTGTTTTGCATGTTATGCGTCGCCCTTTGAAGTGGCAGCGCGCTAATGTGGCGACCCCTCCCGCTGCCCGCAATGGGCACGCTGCAGCTATCTAGCGTTAATTTACGACAAGCCCTTTGGTCACGGCCTCTGCACTCGGTGTCCTGCGCTGCCCACACTTCGCGGCCCAGGATTATGCTGGGAAATGCAAGGCTAGCCAAATGCACTGCCGGACTCTAGGCTCTCTGTGTTGCTGAGTGCGCCTGAGTGCCACCTGATGTTCGTGGTCGATAACGATTTATGACACCAACAGACAAAGCAGCAGCAGCAGCAACAACAGCAACAGACTGACAGACGGCTGCTGCTGCTGTCGTTGTCAGTTTGACATTGTGCCTGTCGTTGGGTTCCGTTTCGGCTTTGACATTTCCCCCACATTCTGTTGCTGCTGCTGCTCCTCCTGCTGCTGCTGCTGCTGTCGTGTGCGAGTCGAGAAGGATATGCGAGCGACTGTCGCGACTTAGATGCCTATCACGACAAAGGGGACACAGGGCAAGAGCAGGTACAGTGCAGAGCGGAAGTCTATGGCCAAACGGCTTAGCCATGTTTCAGGAGTTGACTCTTTAGCTCGATTCCTGCCACGAGTTGGCGAGGCGAGGCTGGCAAGGTTAAGCAGGTGTATCTTTGAGGCATTTAGCAATTACACAGTAATTCAATATAGTTTATAAGCGACTTGTTGGGGCATTCCAATATATATATATATATATATATATATATATATATATATATATATATATATAAATATAGCGCTATATAACCAACTGGTAGCAAATAATTTGTAGCCTTATCTTCAGTTACAGTCGGACAATCGCATGGAAAATTCTTTTTCAAAACTAGTTTTACCCGTTTCTCAGCTGTTCTCTCGCACTCTGCCCCGCTCTGCGCGTGTGGGCCAGCTCGACTAGGGGGTAGGCGGTGGGGGTAGGGGCCAAAGGGGTTTGCGTACAGAACAAAAAACCTGAACGCGCTTTAACTAAGGTGATTTATAATGGAAAACATGAAAAGCTATATGCATGCCAGGGGAATTTTCTAGCTGGAAAAATCACAAATATTTTAGCGGCTTAATTAAAAAGCATAAATTACAGTGCTCGACATATTAGGCTGACATTTTTCCACGTTCCTCTTGCCTTTTTTCATTTTTTCACAATTTTCCATTGCTGCTGTTGCTTTTTATGTCTCAATTTTTCGAACAGCAGGTGCAAAAATGTACGCGCCCAGACTTAGCCTTAGCCTAAGCAAAAACACAAAAAGAGGAAAAAAAGTCTAACCTAACCCTAACCATAACCCTTTTTTCGGGTACTACAATTTGCCACGCTGCCAATTCTCTGACCCCCCTGGCACTATAATTAACAGCTGTTGGCCCACGGCCCACGGGCTAAAAGGGGATGGGGGAGGCTACTACACATACAAATACATATATATATATTTATATATATATATATATGTATATATATTTTGTATATATTTTACGAGTGGATTTCTGGTATTCTTGGTCTTCTTCTTGCCAATGGAGAAGCGACTGCAGCGTAAAATTATGCAAATTTCTCTGTTGCTTTGCGTGTCAATAAACAATTTTTGACCTACATAATTATGCCAAATGCCGTGCCATAAAATCTCTAAGCTCGAGACCAAAAAGGAAGCCAGCAAGTGGCATAATTATTTAAATTATGAAGGACGCCGCTTCAAGGGACGAGGACAACGACGCGTGTTCCTCGAGTGGCAAGGAGCACTCGCCGCTTAGCCGAAGAAGTAGAAAAAAAACTGAAAGCTGAAAACAAAAAATGCAAATCGACTTAGTTCCGGCCCAGCTTCTATGCACAATATCGACGGGATAATCCAGCGTCTGGGCTCATTTGCATAATTATTGGTCAAATAGCAACCCAGAGAAGGAGTGAGGGAGAGGGAGAGAGGGACAGGGAAGCTTCGATCTGGTCTAACCCCCTGTCTGATACCCGTCGGCAACGTCGGCGTCTAACGATCCGTTTGATCAACCCAGCCCAGTCTCAGGACAACAACAGCAGCAGCAGCAACAAAATACCTGCACAGGGCTAAGAAATTTATGGGCCAAGCTGACATGCGTGCAACAGCTAACGAATTTGGTATGCCCAAAGAAAGGGCAGAGAGAGGGAGAGGAAGAGCGAGAGAGCATGGGGAGAGGTGAGAGGCCAGCCACTTGCACTGGCTTTCTAACAGCGCACCTTTCTCCCGGTTGGACACTTTTATCCATTATGTTTTCTCTCCCGTCTCTGGCCGGATTGTCAATAAATTTAAGTCGCGGCGCGGCGTTTTATTGTAATCACAGCCCTAGGTCTTCGATTTGGTTGTAATGAGACGCTCGGCGTTGTCAGGGCCGAGGCCGACGACCGTCGATAAAGTCTTCATTGATTTGTGACCTCTAATAATAGCGTTTAGCCGGAGCCTGTACCAGATAGCCTAGACCTTTTCTTCTTCTTTCTAGTCGTCTTTTTTTGGGGAGCTCAGCGTGCTGGGAAGCAACATCTAAGGGTTGCGACAAACGCAACGGCAACGGTAACGGCAACGGCAACTGATCCCAGCGGATCTCGATTGGAATCCAAAAGATCCCAGCGGCTCCTCGGTTAATTATGTATTTGGTTCGACGCTCGATCCTGCAGCAGCAAAGGCAGCAGCAGCTCGAGCAGCGGCAGGTGTGTCTGCGCTGTAACCACCTTTGCGTCGACCTATCAATTAGCAAGCTGTGGCTAGCCAGCGCGCTGTACTAGGCTCTGACTCAGCGTCTTCAAGCGACCCGTGTGAATCATTCCGTGTGTGCAAAAATTAAGCGTTTACTTCCAGCTATCAATAGACGACGTTTTGATAAATGAGCTAAGATCTGATGTTCGTTTTTTTTCTTTCTTTCTTTTTTTCCACCTCGTTGTTTGTCTACATTTCTGTTGGCCAAGAAACAGGCTGAAGATTCCACAATCAAATTGCCCCTCAGCTATGGGCCAAGCAAATAAAAGAAGCTCTTCGATTGGCCAAGTCTACATCGAATGCTTAATGCTCTCGACTAGATATCAAATAGATATTGTCTCCATTTATATCTATTTTATATAGAAACGGACCTCTCTATGAGTTACATACCATATTTAAGCTGCCCTCTCTATCTCTCTCTCTTTCTCTCTCTCTCTCTCTCTCTCTATCTCTCTCTCTCTATACTCCCTTGCAAGTGCTACCAAGTTACTCGCCTAGTCCACCGACTCCTGCAGCAACTGGCAGCGCGTTTTGTTTCTGCTCAGATGGCCAATTCAAAGTGCGCTGTCCCGCTCTTGGCCAGAGCCCGGCTTGTAGCTAATGATAGCCAAGCAGATGCTTGTTTGCTAATCAAAGATCGCAGCTTCTTGAAAACAGTTAGCAGTTAGCAGTTGCTTTTTCTTTTTGTTTTTGTTTTGGCGCTTGAGTACCGTAAACTATTTGTCCAAGTTTCAACTACAAGACATTTGCGATCTTCTCCACTTTTTGGGGCTCCGGCTGGCTAGCCATGTCTTTCCCTGTCAGCTCTGACGTCATCTGCCAGCTCTTTTAGCCTCTATCAGCGCGAAATCAAATGCCATCGTCCACGTCGTCGTCGTCGTCGTCGTTGTCGTTGTTTTAGTCCGTCGTCCAGCACAAAACTTTCGATCGAATTTTATGTATTTATTTCAACAACAAAAAAAGAAAAAAAAAACTGAAAATAAACAAAAATAAATAAACGACGCAAAAACAAAGCCAAGCCAAGCCAGACAACGGCCAGCGGCAACGCATCAACAACAACAGCAACAACAACAACTTGACTGGAAACCTGAAATGTCTCAACACTTGGACCCCCACCGAACACCAGCCAGCAGTCGAAGCAGCCGCAGCCGCAGCCGCAGCAGCAGCGGCAACTGATCGCCTCGATCGAAGCGTGCAATCGTCTTACACACACACTCACACAAATACACACACACACACACACAACGAGAGTCGAATACAGGCGCGTTTCTAGCCGCGCCAAAGTAAAGGTCTACCGGTGGACATAAATTTAGCTGTAATGCGACAGGTGTATTTTTTATCTATGGAGCGGCATAAAACGAGCGACGCGACGCGACGCGTCGTTGCCGATGCCGCTGCCTCAGTCGGCGTCGCGTTTTGCTGCGCATGTGCAACGCATTCAAACTTTGATATAATATAAAAGTTGTTGTTATTGTTGCTGTTGCTTAAACAATTTCAATGCTATAACTGAAATAAATTCTTGATGGCAACTTTTTGACAGGCGCCGTGAGTGGCGGGCGAGTGGGTCTAATGTGACGCCGGTGGTGCTCGAGGTGGTGTCGCGAGTGGAGAGACTGTAGAGACTGGCAGGCGCGCACGTTGTTCATCACAAAAAGCAACTTTAAGCCGCTTGCAGTTTTCATTATTTGCTTTCAATAGTCGTTGATTAAAGTGAATTTCAAATGGCTTCCGTGATGGCAGATAGATTCCAGTTATTGCATAGCGATTTCTGACTGACCGCAGTCAAGGACAACTACACACATCTCCCTCTCTATCTCACCCTGCCCCTCTCTTTCTCTCTCTCTCTCTCGATCTACGTGATAACAACACACAGTATTATGTGATAAGCCTGACGAGCAGCTTTGTAATTATCTAGGAGGAAATGAGTTTTCATGAAAAGTCACAGTTCTAATGAAAAGCGAACATAAAAGATAGTGAATTTTCTAGAGACAAGCTGGACTGAGCAAAGCATTTGCTGCACATCAAGGAAATATACATATATGTCCATATGCCTAGCTGAGTTTAGCTCACGATTTTGCTATATGTTTCTGAGGCACAACTGGAGGGGGTAGAAAATAGATTGGATGCAACTTAATTGAAAGTCAGCTTCCTGCCCGAGGCATTTGGTTGCTAAGGAAAATTGCTTGTTTATACTTGAATCTAGTTTAGTTCGGCTTAAGTTGAGTAGGTTGAGTAGTGATAGACTTACTATTATATCTTCAGTATCAATATATCTCTCATATTGGAATTGTATTTATGATCAAACAGATATTATATACAGCGCATATAGACAATACTAGAATACAAACTATGATCAAATTAATATTCTCCTATAGAATATAGAATATAAAATATATGTAGACTGACTTTTTTATGGCTCGCCTCGAATATATCGATAGCCGAGGATTTGGGCAGCTTACAAGTCAACTCGCAATGCTCTGACCACTTAAACCCCATTTGCTGTCACACCCAATTGCAAATAGCCCAAATTCTCAACCACTTCTCATATTTGAACATATGCGATTTACACGCTGACAATAATTAGCCGTAGCAAAACTAAAAAGATGAATAGAAAAACGAAAAACGAAAAACGGGAGAGAAATAAGGAGAGGTAAAACTCAACGCCCCGGCTGCTTAGCCACATGGATGGGCAGTGTCACAGTAGCAGTAGCAGAGCCACGTCAACGACATATGTCCAATATGAAACCACCACCGAAACAATGCACATGTGTGCGTGTGTGTGTCTCTGTTGATGGCTTATGGCGAAAAAAACCCAAAAGTAAACACACACAATTTGCGATTTTTATTCGCAATCAATCATAAAATAAACTGCCTGTCTGACGGTCTGACTGTCTGGCCATCCGGGTTGTCTTTGGAGCTGAGCAGAGCGAGAAACCCAACTGGAACAAAAGGGGCGCGCGTGAAAATGCGGCTAAGGCGTGGAACTGCGGATTACCGCAGTACGCAGCATGTGATCGATCGCCTGACCAGAAGCAGCAGCAGTAGTAGCAGCAGGAGCAGCAGGAGCAGGGGACAGTCATAGAGGCCGCCTGTGACACGTTTTGCTGCTTAAGCCAAAGGAGAGAAGACAGAAGCAGAGGCAGAGACGGTGGCAGAGGCGGCGGCGGAGGCTGAGGCAGCCGCAACGCTGGCGGCACAGGAAGTGTGGGTTGTTCTCTCGGCCATTGTGGCCCAAAGGAGGCGACATGCAAATGCGGCTTAATTAACTTGTTGCACGTCGCCTCAGTTCGCGACGACAACAGCGACACGCATGCGCAGGCTCCTCGCTGCTGCTGTTTGCCGTCTCCTCTTGGCCGTTGGCCGTTGGCTGTTGGCTCCCAGGGCCAGCGAGTTCATTTCGGCCTCGCATTGAGCCAAAGCGAACATAACACGGCCGCCAAATCAGCGCCAAATTGAAGCCGGCCGCACAAGGTGCCATTCGCTGGCATTCGCTGGCATCCGGAGCTGCTGCATCGCAATCCTGGCAACTAATTTCGCAAAGCGTTGCCCGCGCTGCCTCATTTACATTTGGCGCCAGTGGCCGATGGCTGGTGGCTGGTGGCCAATGGCTTTTTTCGATTTGTGCTTTTTGTTTTTAATTAATTCGATATCACAGCAGCATTTTTTTCGGCTACCGGTCTTTACTTGGGCTACCCTTTTTTGCGACTGCCTGGCAGGCCATTTGCATTTGGACAGACAGACGGACATCGATACGAATTTCGGCATACGAATTTCATTCAGAAATAATTTTTTATGTCCAAATGTTGTGAGTTGATGCGGGCCGCTGCTGCTGCTGCTGCTGCTGCAGTTGTTGCTGCCGTTTTGGCCTTATCCTCTTGAACTTCATTTGCATAAACGGCATGAAATAAAATCAACAGTTGCAGAATCAACAGACAACCGAACGACCAGAGATGGAGACTGAGACAGAGACAGGTAGCAGCAACCTACCTGAGCATTCTAAAGGAGAACAACACAACAAAAAATAAAAATAAGGTAAATATCACCAAAAAATAATAATAATAATAAGAAATGTGTCGCATGGCGAAAGATAAAGCCCGTCGAGAGTAAATAACAGGCTCAGATTGCAGTTGTTTCGGCTACTGTTTGACTCGCTGATAGAGCTGCCAGGGGGAAACTTTGAGGCAGACCCAGTATGTGGCAGGCGCTGATAGCCAAACGATGTTTAATGGGCCTCAAATCGTAGGTAATATTCATTTTGAATATAGTATTCATGAATAGTCGTGAACGCTCCCTAACCATATTTGATGATCCCGTCTATCCAGTCTATCTAGCCACCAAGCCCTTCTCTCTTTGCCTACATAAGCCGGCTATAACCCTATCTAAACACCTATCTGCTGTCTGTCATTCAGTTCAGGCATCTTCACAGCTTCAGTTGCCTGTGAGGTCCGCTTGAAGAGACGCTCTTAAGATTAGCAATTAGCAAATCTCTGGGCATTCGCCATTGGCTGCAGCTACTGCGGGCTCAGCATGTGTCCGGTTTCTGACTGTTAATTCACACAATTTTTGCTTGTCTGTCGGCCAACCATAATCCTGGCACATTTCTGCTACCAAAACATAGGCCATGCTGGCCTATTAGCGGACCCTTGGCCTATTCACAATGATCAATCAGCCGCAGGACGGCAGGCCGACAGACTGACCGTCCGACAGGCCGTCAGCCATTCAGGCACCGCAGGAGGGCGTGCAAAAGACACGATCACGCCTCTTAAACGCATTACGAGAGCGCAAGACCGCAAGACGACGATGCGGTTGCAATGCCAATTAGGCAGAAGGACGAGCCAATGGGCTAATGTGTCAATTATGTGGCCTGCCGTCACACTGAGAGACAAATGAGCCGATAATATGGGAAAAGATCTCTGAAATTGTCAGCAGAAAAAACAAAAACAAAAACAAAATCAAATCAAAGAAAACAAAATAATGTCTGGGCAAAGTTCGTGGCGGAGACAGACAACACTAATTCAAATGTTCCTCCACATATATCTCTATCACTGTGGCTGGACAAACAACAAAACGATCTTCGGCTTATCAAACTCTTAATCTAACGCTCACATTTCCATAGTCATTAAGTTGAGAACGGTCAACAACAACTGGTTTGAGCAAAAGTTCCCAAAAATCATGCTCGATTTCCACGAAATTAATTTTCTCATGATTCACTTTCGTGTATATAGAGAGAGAGAGACAGGTCAGAAAACGAGAGTTGAGCATAGAATTTAATTGAAATTGATTGTCTTGTGATGTGAGGGGTGAGGCAGAACGAGAGGCAGAGAGAGAGAGAGAGAGAGAGAGAGAGAGAGAGGGAGTTCGACAGATCCATTTAGATGAGGAAGCTGCCTCAATTGCAGCCCGTGCTAAAGCACTTTTCATTTCTATTATGCCAGGGAAGTTGCATTTAATCAGTTCTACACCAAAATATTGTCAGACACACACACACGGACATATACACAGCCATATACACATAGAGAAATCAGCGCGTATCTGTGAGATACATAAAATATTGCAAGGCGGCACGCTAATTTTGCTCGCGTGTTTCCTCAAGTGGCAGCCACTATGCCACTTGCGGCGCGGCAATCGCATAAATACGACTAGCTCCCCCTTGGCTTGCCCTTACGCTAACCACCATTGCATTCCCTAGCCCGTTGACTTTGGCTGCAATTTCCCGCTGCGCTTTGTTTGCTCATTGGGCGCATCCGTTGCCGGTCGCCCGGCTACGTCGGCTTCAGCTCGGCTGCGGCAGCTCCGTCTTGGACTTGGACTATCAGTGCTCATTGTTGTGTCAATTGTCGTGGCTGTTGCTCCACAGTTGTTGCTGTTGCTGTTGCTTGCTGTTATTTGTCATTTGCCGTGCAAAAGCGCAAATCTCAGACACTGCACTTTATCAAGTCATAGGCAAAGCAAAAAGCAACGCCAGAAAAAAACGATCGGGCGCTCAACCGACCGCCCGACCGCCCGCCCGCCTACTTCTAACTGGGTCAGCCGGCACTTAAGCGAATCGTGCGTCCATCTTTTGGCATTGGCTGCCACTTGAGCGCTTGCTTTTCACATTCAGCTCTGCTGCTGTTGCTGCTGGTTTCGCTACTCCGCCTAGGTTAAGGAGCCGGCCTAATCATAGGGCCCAGTTCGACACTGAGCGCACAGTAGCCCACAACAAATCACAAAATCGTTTAACAATAATTTCATAACAGCAGCACAGGGCTCGTCTGAAGCTGTTCACAGAGCCAGCGTAAAATTATAGCGCGATCACTTAACTCACGATCGCGATCAGTTGGGGGCATTTAGATTGCCGGCTACTGCCAACGGAAGCTCCATTTGGTAGCTGCCTGCCATGGCCCTGGCCAGCTCCAACTCCAACTCCTACTCCAACTCCAGCTACGATCGCCGCCTGATCAGTCGTCATCGACGTCGTGTAGCAGCCGAGCTGAACGCACGAACAAGCTGTGGCTCAGTGTGGCTGAGGATCTTTTGGCGCGTCGTCCACGCGAAATAATTTTTATTGAATAATTTTTCATTATTTTTCGTTTGAATTGAGAGGCCGGCCCGGCTGGCATCTCGAGACCAGACCAGAGCAGGCCAGACCAGGCCACGCCAGACCAGACCAGGCCAGAGCAGCAGCCTCTCCAGCCACTGTTTGCTGCCTGCTCGGCTGCTGCGACGTAACCGTCAAAAACAATAAAGTCCAAAACGAGCGAACAATGTAAATGGCAAGTCATGATTTTGCTGTTATGCGCTGTTAAAAGGGGGCGCTCGCCGTTCGACACGATCAAGAACAAAACCGAAAGCCAAAAACCCAGGCCCAAAACTATGGGCCAGAGCCTGGACCTCCTCAGCCAGGGGCCTGAACCTGGACAGTGGCTCTGTCTGTCCGTCCATCAGTCTGTCTGTATGTGTGGAGGATGCTACCGTTGCTACCAACGCCAGCTACGACGACGACGACGACGACGACGCCGACGATCAACATGACCCAAAACAATGCACTGAACAGAACCAAAAAGAAGAAGAACAACAACAACAACAACAAAATACTTTACTCATACTTTATGCCCAAAATGCGGCTGGAGGAGCGAGCAGAGGAAGAGCAGACCCCGATCAATGCAATTGTTTGCCCCTTTTAGTCAAGTTGCGCACTTCATAAGCAAATACAACAAAACCAAACAAACCCAAACAGAAAGAAAAAGAAAACAGAAGAACAGAAAAACCAGGGCCAAAAGGCAAACAATGGACGCGGCCACGGCCCACGACGAGTGCATAAAAGGGGCAAACGACCACAGGCGGAGGGAGGGCGAAAAAAGAGGATGGAGGAGGGTAGAGAGTGGAGGTAGGGGAGCAAGGCAAAGACCTACAACTTTGGCACTTTGATTGGAACTACCCAAAAAATAAGCGGAAAATACATAAAATAAAAATGTAAAAAATGAAAGAACACAAAAATGGCTGAAAAGAAAATTTACGCATGCGGAAAATTGACAGGAGAAGCATAAACAAATACTCAACAAAAAATATATACAAAAAATTAGATATCAAAAAATGTAATATAAGAATAATCAAAGCCCAAGTCAATGAAATTTATTTATTTAACATAAATAAATTTATAAAAAAAAAAGTAAAATAAAACAACAGAAAATGAAAAGAGATATTTTTGCATGTAATATAATAATATATACAAAAAAAAATAATAATAATAATAATAATAATAATATAATACAATAAATTTAAATATTATTATATTTACATTTATAATTTACTAATAAAAAAAAAAAAAAAACAAATAAAAATTATTCATATTATTAAGAATGCAAAAATCTCTCATTGAGTTCATTAAGCTTTGCATCGCATTGTGGCTTTCATTGTGTTGGCCTTCTTCTGCTTTCTTGTTTAGGGAGCTAAGCCTGTTAAACGTAACTCAGCCGCATTTGACACACTGACGTGTTTATAAAGTCCAATTGGAATGGGCAGAGGAACGAAAAAGAGTTATAAGAGATGCACAGAAGACGCTCTGACCTTGAAGCGGCTGTGTTGCTGTGCAGCCCCAACATTTTTATCATTTGGAACGGATATTTCCACAGCAACAATGAAATGTGGCGACAAAAAGCCAGCCCCTGCCCCTGCCTCTCCTATCCACCGACTGCAGTGGATCCCTGGTATATGGCCAGAGCCGCTAGCGGTACCGTTTAGTGCGCATGCGTTGCGAATGGCGGCTGCGTCTCAAAGCGAATGCCGCCACCAGGCATCCAGGCATCCAGGCATCCAGGCATCCATGATGCTCCCTCGCCCAGACGGAGGCAGGAAATTTACGCGTGTGCTAAACACGAGACTTCCACGAACCGCTTTGGCCAGCAGCAGAAGACCCGCTCTGGCCAGAGACAGAGCCCCTTGGCTGCATTTATGTGGCGTGGCAAAAGACGTTGTCGACGTCGACGTCGTCTCGTATTGTTTCTAAAATGAAAGAGAAATTCCTCAAAAAGCATTTCAGTGCCCAAAGGATTTCTATTGTTTCAGTTTTTGGTTGAATTGTCGCGACGTTCGTCAAACGCTAACGAAATTCTTCTTTCCTACTCCGAGCAATCGAGCCAATATCAAAGTTACCAAAAACGAACCTCAGCTCCGGCTCATTAAAACCTGGCCAGAGACATTCCACGATAGGCGAGAGGTTCGCCTCTTCGCTTTAGACGCTGCTGTAGGTTTATGGACGTTTGACGATTACAACGCGAAGGTCGCTCATTAAATGCCAAATCAAATTCGTATAAAAACATAAAAATTGGCTCGCAGCAATCCAGCGATCCAAGGCACACTTGTGCGTGATCGGTTGCGGTCGTAAATACGTCTCGGGGTATACAGCTTTTGTGTTTTATTATTGTTGTTGCCGTTGCTGTTGTTGTTGTAGTTTGGGGCCCATGCCAAGTGTTAGCGCGTTCTATGCCCGAAAGCCACTTGACCCAGCATCGACTAGACGAGACTAGCTGGCTGGCTGGCCCACTGAGTAACTAGCGCCAGCGCCAGCTTATCCATGTAGATAGTAAAAGAAAAAAAATAGCCTTCCCTAGCTATAATGCCTCGCACACTATAAATCATGCCCAGCTTCAACAAAAAACTAAATCAAAGTGCGCTGCCTGAAGATTTCACCAAACCAAGAAGAAGAAGAAGCAGAAGGAGAAGAAACAGCTTCAACAGCGCCCCAAGCGCATCTGCTAAAACTCACACGCAGTCAGAGCTACAGTGGGCACTGGACATGGCGAACAAATGAATATGATTTGTTAAATATCTCCTCTCTATGCAGTTCTCATGAGAGCACTTTGTATTTGGAGAACTTTTGAGAACTGCATAGAAGAGCAATGTTGTATATACAATCAATTTATTTCATATACAGCTTACAAAGCTCTAAATATTCATTGGCTTTACTCTTCAGTCAAAAACTCGAATGCCCACTGTACTCTCCACTCGTGTATCTATTGTGTGTGTGTGTTTGTGTGTGTATAAATCTTCTTTTAATTTGTGACAAGATCAACAAGTTCAAAGTTGTTTCAATCAATTGACCTCGCTGCTCCCAGAGGCTACAAAATATTGTAACAGATCAGTCCAACTGACGCCGGCGCTGGCGCTGACGCTGACGCTGGCAGTGACGTCGACTGCGCCAGCAGCAGCGTAAAGCGTATATCTATCAAAATTTAGCGAACAATTTGCGCAATTTGATCGCCGCTTGCACGTGCAGCATCGTCAGCGGCATGCCACACGACGAGCAGAGAGAGGGGGCAGGCGGCGCAGACCGAGGCAGAAGCTGACCTGCATTTTGTCGCGCGCAGATTTGTGCAGCGGCTCATATAGGCTATTATTCAATTAAATTGCTGGATATATACACCATATATATGTATATACATATATATATATATCCAGTTGACAGTCGACTCAACAACTGCAGTGAAAGGCCATTGCGCATACGACGCGTATGTCGCCAGCTGCGTGCAACCTGTCCTCAGCTAAAACAGACCCATTAACCCAGTTTCTTTGTGTGGCTGCTACTGCTGCCTGCTGCTGCTGCTGCTTTGTTTGTCTCAATTTAAAGTTCAATTTCATTGGCCCTCGTCGCTCGGCGCTCAAATTGACAATGTGACAGTTTCTGTGGCTACGCAGCTCAAGACGTGTGGGTCAATGAGCTCAGCGCTCTCGCTCTTCTTCAGCTCGAGATCACATTTCTCAACAAATTGAGATTCGTATTTGCCCGGCAATTCGGCGACATGCGGTGAAAGTAACTGTTAAATCACAGGCAAATAACGAACACAATCAATCTGATGACTCTTGCACAAAAGTGACGTCATATGCAGTGAGTAAAGCTAGCAGCTGTAGAGGCGAGTAGTGTGGGGGGAGGTAGCCAAAAGTGGCTCTAGATGAAAGGAGATTACAGCGGAAGATGGAGAGGCGAAAAGAGAACCAGAGAGAAAGATGCTGGCAAAGGGCGAAAGCAGCAGATGAGCAAGAAGTTACAGAGGAGAAATGAGATGATTAAATTCACCAGGAAAAGAAGATGCTGAGCACTAATATTATAGATGAACATTATATAAATAAAACAAAAAATAAAAAAATATATAAGCAGAAGTAAAAATATTGTTCGCATAATATTATATTAAAATACAAAAAAAAAAAAGAAATATATTAAAATAAAATAAACTCATATTACTTTCTGATTACTCTTAAGCTTGGCTAATATATTCCTAATTAATGAGTTTTATAAGTCACTCGTTTTGGGGCCACATTAATCAGTTGGAGCTCTTTGGACAGCGCACGCAAACGCCTGGCGTTGCATGCAACATGCGGCGACACTCGCACAAAATGGCGCCCAAAAGCACACAGCGCCAATTTTATGCAGACGCCACCCAATGAAGCCCCAGCCAGCCACGCCCACCGACAGCAGCCCTCAAAGAGAGAGAGAGCGCCATCAACTTTAATGCATAAAATATTGAATTTTTGCAGACGGATTAACCTTGACTTTCGCTTTCGTCGTCGTCGACTGCGCTGCACTGCGTCCTGTCAAAGGATATAACTTTGACTGGCGCGACAGTAGCAGCAGCAGCAGCAGCAATACAAATGTTGCCAGCCAGCCAGTCAGAGTCTAGCAGAGACCAGGACATTTGTATGTACGACTCGCAGCTGAAACGACTGCGCCGCACACACACACACACACACAGAGAGAAAGAGAGAGTCTCATTCACATGTAACTGGGCTTCGTCTAACTGGCTAACATCAACTGGTAGCTACGTCGTCGTCGGCGTCGCCAGCTTTTTGCCTTTTTTGTATGCCGCGCAGCGCTTCAAACATTCGTCCTTGGCGGCGACGAAAAATTGTTCCTTTTTTGAATAATTCATATCGCAACAGGACATTCAAAACACACACGCGATGCGATGCGATGCAATCTGAATGCGAAACAAGCTGAAAAGAGGTAGAGCACGTGTGTATAGGTGTGTGCGTGTGTGTGTTTGTGTGTGTGTGCTTACACATGTTGCTTGTTGTCAAATTGAGACGCATTGTGAACAATTAAAAAGTGCAGCTCGAATAGTTGTGCGAGGTCCTTGCTGAAAGTTATCGATAGACGCGCCAAGCGACAGCAGAAAACAAACTTCCGGCAGCTCATCGGGCAGCTATTTGGTATGCAGGATGCGTTCCACACACACACACACATACACAGAGACACAGGCAGACAGCAGGCAACGACCTCGTTACGAAACTGGAGCTAAGAGAGACAGAGGCAGAGAGAGCGTGTGAGAGAGAGAGAGTGTCAGTTGTAGAGCGTGAGTAAGGAAAGTCCTTTCGCACGCCCCACTTCTGCTGCATTTAGATTTCATTTGCTTTTTTCCTTGCTATTTTCTGCTTGTTTTTGTTTTTGTTGTGCAATGCATTGGCGTGGCTCGTCCTATTATCCAACGCCGTTGTAGGTGTTGCGTGTTTGCGCAATTGAGCACATGATTAAACTACATTTTGGTATGCATACAGCCGCACCGCTCCCGCCTCGGCGCAGCCGAAGGGTTAACGACACCTAGAGACGGCATCTCGCTGCGCCTGTGAGAAAGACACCTGCCACCTGAGATTTCTGCTGTTGCTGGCAGACGAGTTATGCGATAAGCATCAGGGCAAGCCAAGGCAAGGCAAGGCACAGGTACAGCTAAGAGGGCGCGCAGTCACAGGTAGACAACAACAAATGCTGCACTCTGGTGTCATTATCCCGCTTGTCAATCCTTTTCTCAGGCAGTCAACTAGGCAAAATGCAAACCGTTGCAATAATTGCAGTGGCAGTGCACCGTTAAAGGATTGCCAACAACCAAAAACAGTTAGACAAGTCCTGGGAATTGTGCAATGATATGCATGTGAAACGGTGCAGAGATTTGGGTTTCGGTAACTGTTGCATAGCAAATTGATGAAGAGCTGGGAGCTGAGCGAGAGTCTGGAAGAGGACTGTGGGAAATTGTGGGTGTCTTTTATATGGCATAATGAGATACGGTTTGTATGCGAAAATGCAGTTAAATGGAAGGAGATGTGGCAAACAGCTTATTATGAGAGATATATAAAGTGCGAAAATGTTTGCTGCATAGAATTATGTCATATTACAGCTCTTTGGGCTAATGGGTAATGAAGGCTAGATGCTGTGAGAAAAACAGGAAATTATTATCAGCATAACCTAAGTTTCCAAAAGTTTCTCTATGTATATCTGTCTCTATATGTATATATCGCTGCCTTTAGAGTTGAGAACGAAGTTTCAGTCTCAGATAAATTGCATACATTTTATATATAATATTTTCTTATTAATTATGTTATTAAACTTTACTACCTCAGTAGTATATTCAAGCACCTGCCTGCTCTTCCCACATAGTTCTCATCGCAACAACTCCCACTGCACGAACATCCTTGTCAAGTTTTAGAGCACGACAAACACCTCAGGCAACGTAGCCTTACTCATCGGATGCCAATAGCTGAAACAGTTTAATCATAGTTACAAGAAACACTTGCAACACACGCTCCACACTCCTCGCTCCACGCCCCTGGCCCCATTGTTGGAGCAAACGACTTGGATCAAATGTTGCCCGTTTGGGCTTAAGAGTTGAGCGCTAAGAGCATATGATACGCGCTCAATAGAGCTCTTTTTGGCTGCCCCTCCCTTGGGTATCATGGTCGCATAATTTATGACATTTTTGTGCGTCTTTTGTGTCGCGCTTGTATTAAATTTTGAAAAAAAAAAAAAAAAAACAAATAGAAAAAAAATTCAAACTTGTCCAACTCCAAGTCAAAGTCGAAGTCGTAGAGTTGAGGCAACATTTGCCTGATTTTCACTGAGCGAGGTGCTGCAAGAGCCAAGGCAGAGGCGGGTCACAGAGAGGAGGAAACCAAATTTAAAACGCACGCACAAAATCTAAACTACGAAGGGGGAGCAGAGGGGGAAAATAACTAAGCGACGATCATTGGGATTTTATTTTATATATATTTTTTTTTCGTCTTTTTTTCGCTTTTGGTATCGATTTAAAGTCTGCTGCTTCTTCGTGTTCAGTTTGTGGCCCTTTGCGTGGCCGAGTAGAAATAATAATAATAATAATAAAAATAATGATAAGGTTGACCTGTTGTTAAAAGGCATTGAATGCCCTTTGGGTAATAATTTATTTGTGGGACACAAGCGCGCTTAGATTCGGCTTGTGTTTATTTATTATTATTATTTTGTTTTCTTCTTCATTTAGCTCCCTCTCTCTCTCTCGCTCTCTCACTCGCTCACTCTCTGACTTAGCCAAGGAACGAAAAAAAAAACTTGTTTTAAGTTATTGGATTGCTGGCTGAGCAGTATGTAGAGGTATATCTTAGCCATAGATATCAGTTTGTGTTTTTGTTGTTGTTGTTGTTTCTTGGTTTTTGTTTGATTCGGGCCACCTCTTTGGTTAGTTTTGTTAGTGAAAGCTGAGGCACTTTAAGACGATATCACCAGACTGATATATAGCATGGATACAGGTTTCCCAATCATCGCGTATGTGTGCGTGTGTGTGTATTTGGGGGCGATATGCAACGAAAATCGAATTGGATCGTGTGACAAATTTCAAATTGGGCTCTGACTTCAGAGCTGAACTATGCGTTTGCATCGAATGGCTATGTGGTTGTGGCTGTTGTTGTCGCTGTGGATCGTGCAAATATCTATGATTATATGCAATTAAAGAAAAAGCGTTTAACTCGCAATGTGTCGTTACAAATGACAACAACAACAACAACAACAGCAGCAGCCAGAGGCGTAGACAATACAAAGATCAAACGCTTGGCAAGCTCATAACAAATGAGTTGTTATAAGGCTGGAGCAGCTAATTGCAGGTGCCGGCAGCACAGAAAACAACATTAGACAACTGCAACAGCAATAGCAACAACAACAATAAAAGTAACAATAACAATAATAATGTGAAACGTTTAGAAACGACTAAATGGCATTAAGTACGTGACAGAAACTGTAATTGGATCTATTAGAGAGGCTGCACATTGCCGGGCATGAGACAATTTGCAATGATCGTTGAGATTTTCGACAGCGAATGGTTAAGCAAAGCAGAAAATGAGGAGTTGAGGATAAGCTAAATATATAATGAAATATATATAAACAATAATTTAATCAAAGATCGACATAAAAGGAGGATTTGCTAAATATTTTATAAAATTTTATAAGTATATGAAAATATTCTCAAAGATCTATAAGGAATCCAATCGGAGTAGGAGCAACTTTTTACTACTAAATCAAGCTGTAGTTAATCACCAAATAAGTTGTGAATATTAGTTTTAAAATATCAATTTAAAATAATAATAAATTTAAAAAAAATGCAGTTAAAATTATTCAAGTATGAGCACTTGTTAAATTATAATCATAATATCGTTTCAGCCAGACAAACAAAATCCATAAATTGGCGCCCCTTTCAATCCAATCAGCCAGCATTTAAATAATTAACAATTGTATAATAAATGGAAAATATATAAAAATAGAAAAGAGATAAAACAACAAAAATATGCAAAAGCACGACAATTCATATGAAAATCTATGAGCGAGAGAGAGTGAGAGTGTGTGTGTGTGTGAGAGAGTGAGATAGTTAGACTGTGCGAGTGTTAATAATTATTCACCTGACAGTCCGATTTAACTGGCCAAAATGCTGACTGACTGAGAAATCATTCATTAAAAAAATTAAAACAAACAAACAAGCGTCAAACATGTGTTGCCTCTGTGTTGCTGTTGTTGTTGTTGCTGTATTCTGTTTGTGTTTGTATTTATACAAAAATTAAGAAAATAAAATATACAAGAGACGCGTGCCACAGCTGCGTGTATTGCTTAAATAATTAATATTTTAACACTTGGTAAACAACAACAGCAACATTTTAATTTATCAGCAAACAACAACAACAACAACAGCAGCAGCAGCAGCAGCAAACAAAAAAAAATTAAAACAGTTAACAACAAATGAGTGTGGCGTATTTTACATTTATTATAATAAATTAGCACAAATAAGGCATAATTGTTGCTTTGAATTGGATTAGGCTGAAGCGATCAGCGATCGATCCAGATGATTGATATGCCAAAGAGCTACAAATTATGGAAAACTGAAAGAATACATATTTATATACAGATGGCCATTGATCATTGTTATATATGGCGCCCTTCTTCTAACTACTCGTATGCATATTTTTATTTAAAAAACAGAAAACAAAAAAAATAACGGAAATGAGCTTCATTACCAAAACAAACAGAGAATTAAGTGGAGCCAAGTCAAGTCGGTCGTATCGATAGCAATCGGGACTGAAGCCAAGCTGACTGACGGACTGACTAATGTGAGTGTGAGTGTGAGTGTGTGTGCGTGTGTGTGTGTGTGTGTGTAGAATGGGTTTTGGTTTGGCATGAAAATGGAATACCTGTTTGATTTTTGGCCCGTTTAATTATTTCGTTTGCGTATTTTTTTCGTGCCTCTTTTGAGTGATTGTCATTAATTAATTTTGTGCACAAGGCTTGGCTTTCATTCATAAATCCCATGCTGCCAAATGCTAAATTGAATTGTTTTTTCTTTTTCTCATTTTGCTGAATTTTTGCTTAGGCTCAACTCAACAACTCGTTGGGGGCATTCCTGTGCAGTCATTAAGCGGCGTCTGCGCACGCGCCCAGCAACAGCGCAAGAGCTCACCTTAGAGACTTCAACTGGGACTGAGACTGAGAGCTGCGGGCGGGCAGCATGTCGATGATTGCGCAAATTGCACCTACACACAACGCACAACACACAACACACACACGCACAACAAAGTGCGTGGTACTTGGCAGACAATGCAGACGCAGACATTCATCACAGATCAGCCGAGCTGCAGAAACTGGCACAGAAGACAGCCGGAGTCAACGGAGACGACAAAAGGCAGCCAATTTTTCTGCAGCAAACACAAGAAAATTAGTTAGCAACTTCGGCTGGGCGCTGCAACTGCAGAGAGTCTGGCTCTGTGCCTGGCCTGTGCCTGTGCCTGGTGCCTGCCAGCAGCATTGGCATAAATCACTTGGCAGGAAGCGTTGCGAGCCTTGTTGCGCCCACAACAACTTCTATGTGGCCATTAAAAGACGTTTGTTCGTTTGTTTGTTTGGCCTTTTTGCATTCCGTCGCCGAGACGAGGCCATTGCAAATTGAAATCGAAATCAGTTTGCCAACAACAACAGCAGCAACAAGAACAAAAGAGCTGAGCTCGTCAGCTCATCATCTTCACGGTCCTGCTCGTCAGCCCGATCCTGATGCTGCGGCTGCTGCTGTGGCCCGACTCCGGTCCTGGTCCCAGCTGCGTAAGTGCCCGGGTCGGCCACAAGACCACAGTCACCATGCGTTTTGCCCTCTCTGTTTCCTTTTATTTTTTACATTTTGTTTATGTTTTTTTGTTGCACTTTGACTTTGCTTCGCTGAAAAGGGCAAACTGGACAGCAGCGCACTTGGCCCCCAGTCTGGCTGTGCTGCTGCTTTCCCCTAGAGACTGAAATCCAGCAAGCAGAAGCACTGAAAATGCCGCAGAAATAATTATTTCTGTTTGCCATATTTGTTTTTTGCTCATCTCTTTTTTCTTTTCGCTGTTGGCGGCGAACGTAGTCAAGGGCTTGGCTCAGCTATTGTGTGTGTGTGTGTGTGGGTGGCAGTGTGTGTAGGTGTATAAATAGATGGTGTGTTGAGATATAACACTAGATAATATGATATGTGACAGAGCAGAGCTGAGTAATTCCAAAGATTTAAGCCGCCAAATTGCATTAGTGAGAATCGCACAGAGAGGCGCAATGAGCAGCAAATTGAATTTGAATGCCATATTAACAGAGTTATGCAATACAATGTATATATGGATCACATATGGGTACTGAGAATTGCATAGAGAGGCACAATGCAGCATAAACACAATAATTATATTTAAATGCATATATTTTTAAAGAAATTTAAGCAATTGTTTTCTTTTATATTATAGAATATCAGTAGATTCTACAAAGAGTAGTATCTATATATAAAATATGAATACGACTTTATAGTTAGTACCTAGAATACCTACATATGCAATTTACCCTATTAAATGTATTAAGCCTTAAATCAATCACATTAAAATCTAGCACGCCCTCAAACCGGAACATCAAGCTGATATTTATATTTATAGATATTTAGACGTCGTAAAGTTGCAATTCCCATTTACTAAAGCTGGGTGTTTTCACTTAGTTTTTAGATCATTTATAGCGATAATTTAATACCAGGTATTGCACCGAGACTTGTCTAAAATAATATTAGTTATGCCACTCAAGTGGGAGGGAGTGAAGCTGGACTGGGTTTTCCATCCATTTAAGCGCCTGATTAATTATCGCATGGCCCGAGCCCAGCTGGGAATCACGATCAGTCGGCAGCAAATCCATTTGGACTGGTAAACCACAATAAAACCGCAAATCCAAGCACATTGCGTATACGCCGAATGGGCCAATTAAAGAGGCAGCCAGCAAAAAGTAAATACAACTGCACATTGCGCATACGCCGTGTGCCAGCACTGCGGCAGTAACTACAGCATTAACGGGCCACATTTCAGCTAATTACAATCGAAACGTTTGCCAGTGCCAGATGCCCACATATCATAAAGCCAGACATTTCAGAGCTCGGCTGTTATTATTGCCCGTGAGTAAAACGATTTTGCATAATTTAGGCGTTTCAAATCGATTACGCGTGCAGCTCACACCGAATACCCCGCCAGCGAGAGAGAGAGGGAGGGAGGGAGAGTGTGTGTGTGAGCGAGAGAGATGCATGCAGCAGGCATCATCCCAAAAACGGGTGCGCACGCGCACGCGCCTCTGATTACACAGCAATTGATTTTCAATTTGAAATACGTTCGTAATTTTCAATTCGTTGCCCACGCAGCCTTAACCAAGTCCCAGTTGGCAGCTGTCGATCGCAGTTGCCTACCCCGCCGCCGCCCCCTTCAATATCTTTAATGTGCCATAATCAATCAACAGACACTCGGCCAAGTTTTTCTGTTTGTTTTGACTTCGGCACTGCAGCTGAAACAAATATGCCACTAATTACGGTCTGAGAGTCTCCGATTGAGAGTCTCTCTTGGCTCTCGTCGCTCGGCTTGCGGCTAAGAATGCCAAGACGTGGCATTATGTGCATTATGCAACCCAGCCAACCTATGTGCAATATTTATTTTTTATCTCTGCCGTTGCCGCTGCCGCTGCTGCCGTCGCTGTCCATTGTTTGCCGTGACTCGCCGCAGCGTCTGTGAATCGCCTTTTATACACAATTACATTATTTATCGTTTAATTAACTCAACCCGCAATTATTTCAATTAAAAATGCTGCTCAGCCGCCGCTGAGTAATGCACACGGCTCAAACTGAGCCCCTCTCAGCTAGCTCACTCTGCATCTGAATCGGAATCTGAATCTGAATCTGAATCTCGGACTGCGACTGGGATTGGGACACAGATAGCTGTGGCTGCCATTGTTTGTAGTGGTGCCAAACCACAGGGCTAACAGGGCGTGTGCCTGGCCACTGAGTCACCTCTCAAGCACCGACAGCCTGAGCTCTGTTCCACTATCAATTTCAATGCAAATCAAAGCCAATCAAAAGCTAATTGAGAATGTAAAACCTTAGCATGGCAGTAACTAAAACTTGGAGCTGTAACAGATTCAAAACTATGCAAAAAGAGCTAAATTGTCAAAGAGAGCGAAAATGTATCTTAAGCAAGTTATAGTAGTTGAAATTTTCAAAGAGAGCTTTGTAAAGACTAGACGAAATTATTCTATATAAATGTTGAAGTCAAAGATTTTCACAGTTTTAATATTTTGACCATGAGTCTTAAATCTTGAGCATGTTTCAACTATAAATATTGAAAAATTCCCAAAGAGAGTTTACAAATGAGTTCACTAAGAAAGAGTTCATTTAGAGCATAGAAACACCATCAAAATAACATACGCACTTCTAGTAATATCACTCAAGAGAATCGTGCAGAATTAGAGCTAGCTCCGTATGGGAATCCAGTTTATCGCCAAGACACAAATCCAATCAACGATGAGCTGCTGCACGACACTTGTTACCAGAGAGACAAATGCGTTTGAAGCTATCGACGCGTTATCAAGTTTTGTAATTAAGCCGGCAAATCCGTGGCTAACGAAGCGAAGATCGGCATTTCCATGTGACTTTAAACTGAAATTTATGATAGCCCCAATAGCTAGCTGTTGGGTCCGCCTCATGCGACTCATGGTCATGGTGTTGATTAGGCCGGGCCGGGCCAGTTCGGCTGGGTCACAGAGCACAAGTGTCACAGCATGGCGCAGCTGAGCTGCCTTTGTGTGTGGAGACATTTGCCGCCATTTGGCTGTGACTGTTTTTTTTTTTTTTTCTTTGGTTGGTTTTTTCAGCTATTTCGTTTTGGCCTTTCTGTAAATTTATATCTCATCGAGTTGACAAGCTAAAGAATGGCTACCCCAAACAGCAACAGCAACAACAACTATGATTTCAATAAAAAGGCGTACCGCTAAGTTGGAAAGTTACATTTTTGGAAATTGGTTAAAGTCGAGTCGAACCAAAAGACCAAATGCCATCAGGTTTCTTTCTCATTAAACTTTTGTCTTTTGTTGTTGTTGTTGTTGTTGGCTTTTTAATTTAATAGATTTGCGCTTTTTACGAGCCAAGCCAAAGACATACAGGTATTTAGTATATACATATAGACGTACATATATATTTAAGCCAACTCGAAATAAACTAGAAGTCAAGTTCTTTTTGGCGCGCCCCGAATCGACGCATAAATTTGCAATTCATTAGCAGATGCTGTGCTTAATTTTTACCAACATATACAACTACTATATATGTATATATACAATACATACGTGTATTGTTGTTGTGTTTGTCATATACATAATTTATGCGACAAGTTCTACTTTTATTTGCGTGATTGGGATTAAATTTTAATGGGTTCATTGATTGCCACGATTTGAACATTTTGTTCGCCCAATTTACACGTGGCCGCAGCATCAAGGCGAGCCCAACAAATTCATCAATGACCACCCAAAGCAACAACAATAACAACAACAACAACAACAACAACAACTACAGTAACAAGAAACAACTAAGCAAAGTGCTTAATAAATTTGTTAGCTAATTTTGTTAAATGCAATAAATTTTAACGAAAATGTGCTACAAAAAATATCTATGGGGCTAAAGTGAACAAAAAAAAAAAAAAAAACAAAAAAGAAATAAAACAAAAAAAAATCGCCATGTACGCACATTTACTTAACATTTCAACATACCCTGTAAATGGGGAACAAATTTGGTTATGATAGTGCAAAAACTGATTTGTGAGCTAAAAAAGGGAAAACTTAATACTTAATAAAAATTCAAATTAAATTCAAATCATAATAGGTAAACAAGTGAAAAAATCTATATTTTTTTATACAAATAAACAAAATAAAAATATATATGTAAATATATATATAAATAAAAATACATTTTTAATTATGTTTAAAATTCTTATTAAGCAAAAATTATTTTAAAAACAATTTAAAAAAAATAAAATAAAAATAAAAATTTAATAAAAAATATGGAAAATGTTTTTTTGTATTATTTTTGTATTTTCTAAATTTAGTTCTATAGCGTTTATTTATTTTTGTTTTAAATATATATAAATTAATTTAAATAATTTGTATTTCTATTTCAACTATTTTCTTTTATAGCTTTTATTTTTATATAAATTCATTTCATTTTATAGATTTTAATTATTCACTAATCTTAAATTATTTGGAAATTCAAGTAATTCCGTTACACATGCAACGCCTACAGAGTAGCTGGCTAGTCGGGCATGCTCGCTCTGCATTTGACTCGTATTTGTTAGTTGAAGCTGTTGTTGTATTTGGTGCGCATAAAACAAACTACATGTGTAGCAATAAAAGAGCTGACCAAAAAAACAAAAAGACAGTTGGACCAATAAAAACAACAACAACAACAACAGCAGCAGCAACAACAGCGAGAAGAGCGAAGCAAGAAGACGAGCAAACAGCAAACATCAAACACGATTTGCTCAAATGTACGCAATTATTTATCGGAACCGGACACGGACACCAAGCTGGAGTCGGAGTCTGAATCGAGCTCGGAGTCGGAGTCGGAGTTGAAGTCGAAGATGGAGCAACTATTGGGGGCTGCACTTGGAGTACAAGCCTCCAAGCGCGGAGATTTATGCACTGTGGCAGGACCCTTTTGTTGGCTGCTGCTGCTGCTGCTGCCGATGCTGCCGATGCTGTTGATGCTGCTGCAATTGAGTAGTAAAAAATAATTTCGCCTTATGAGATTTATGTGGCTTGTTTGCACAGTTGATGTAGACGGCCAAACACCTCGGCAACATGACCAAAAGATGCCAGAGCAGAGCAGAGCCGAGCAGAGCAGCAGAGAGTGGAGCAGCGGAGCTTGGCGTGGGCATGGGCAACCTCTGTGGCCAATGGACTGGCATATAAATTGCCCTAAATTGTAGCCGAGGGGCGTTCGCTGGACGCCGGCCACGCCCTACTTTCTATTTCTAAACGGCATTTTGGAACGCATCAAGAAAACCCAACCAAAACTTTCACCCAAAAATGTCATCGATTTCAAATTTGTAACTCTCTTGGCCTCAGTTTCTTATCAGTTTTCGGCTTTTCGCGTGGGCATAGTGGGGCAGTGCGCCCCGCCCCATCGTCAGAGGAGAAACAAAAGCAAAGCCAAAAACCAAAAACCACCTTTGCGTGCAATTGCACAAATGTCGAACAAATAAACTCTTTTTACTGCCAATAAAATGACCAAGTGGAAGAATTAATGCAAATGAGCCGAGCCGAGCCGAGTTGAGCTGAGCTGAGCGAGTCAAGAAACTACAATAGTTCGTACTAGCCGTAACATAATTGTGCAGCAATTGCTGGGCCAGAACCTGGACTGAGTCTGAGTGTATCATTAAAGCCTCGACGCACATAATAAAAGCCATAAAGATTAGAGGCACTTAGGCACGAATTAATAATAAAATAAAAGAGTTAATTTTCAGTTGTTTATTTGCTTATCTAACTTGATTCGGATCTTTAGGACATTGGCGGAAAATCGATAGAAAGGAAAGAAGAGGACTTTTAAGTAATGCCTTCAAACTATATTGCATACTTAAAGCATATTTTTTTATTTGTCGATTTCCATACGAGCTTCGCTTTAATTTTGCATACATGCTTAAATAGTTCCATGTATAACAACAGGCCAAACAGATTTAGATTTAGATTTACTTTATGTATGTTGATGTGAGACAAAAGACAATAAAAATTCCTTGTACCAGCAGCTCAAATTGTTTCAGTTATTTGAATACTTTTCTGAATGACTCAAGATGCTCGAGTTGCTGCGTGGGATTAGATCTGCGAAACAGATTTACTTGCATTGAATTATGTCAATAATATAACTAAATTAATGTAAATATTATTTATAATATTTTTGTCTTTTTCTCGTAATGTTAGCTAGTACCATAAAATCATCTTAACATTCCTGAGACTGAAAACTAGCATATTTATATTGATAATTCCGCATGGTAACAAGATTGATTCAAATACAGTTGATATTTAGATAGATTTGTCAACGATATATTAAATTTGGAAATATTTAGAATTGACATATAACAAATGGAGAACTTATGCCATAGAAAAGAGATCAGTCAGTGAAATCAAATGAACTGAATGCAATTTGAATTCGTTCTGCAGACTTGAATTATACTGGATAGATTGCTTATCTGTCTATCTAGCAATATCAATATTTATTTTATTTAAGATTTTCAACTAGTTCATCGTCTAATCACACACACACACACACACATTCTTTTCCCTTTCTATCCATTCAATCAGCCCATCTTCATTTGACTTTTACCTTATTAACTGTCAGATTTGCTTTCCCCTCAAGTGCTGTTATTAAAGCCTCAATCATTTAATCGCCCGCTCGACTAGATTATAAGTTCCACAGCTGACTGGCTGGCCCCCAATAAGCTGGCAATCATATAGATATTTAATCGATTTTAAAACGTTCATAAAAAATATTAACAACAACAAAACATGAACTCGAAAAGCTCCGAATTACAGAATGATATTTCCAAAGCGCAGGGGCTGCGTCCCCCTCTGGTGTCAAGCGCCTTTTGGCTTGGCAAGCGAATATATAAAATTTGGTTTTTATATCGTCGTTGACCTTCGTCTAATAAGAAAAACAACAAACAAGACAAGAAAAAACAAGAAAACTAAAACTTTGGCTAATGAAAGAAAACAAATTTATAGGCATCATAATTATGCGAAATTTCGTTATCGAAGCCGAGCTAAGTTTTTGGGCGCTTTTTTATAGATACCTCTTTGTTGTTGTTGTTGTAGTTTGGTTTTTTGGCCAGACCTAATGGTAAATTATGAAGCGATGTTAGCGAGCCGCAGAGCTCGAGTCCGCCTTATAGCCATTGCCTGTTAGCCGTTGTTTTAGCCCAATCAATTTCTGGTTAATAAATTTCAACGCAAAATTGTCAACGCCGCAAGATGGCAGGCTATTTGCGTTGTTGTTGTTGTTGTGAAATTATCGTTGTCTCTGCTGTGAGTTTTATTTTTTAGCCTTTTTTTTATTTAGTCAAGCTCTTCTCCTTCTCTGCGTGTGTGTGTGTGTGTGTGTGTGTGCAGTGAGGCGTTTCGGTCAGCTAAACATTTCAAAAAATGGCACGTGCGCCTGTGTCAGGTTTTTAACGATCGGCTAATTTTGTTGTGGTTGGTTAGCATTTCGAATCTGTTCGCAATCTGCCAACTGCCTAGCTGTCTTCCCTCTCTCTAGATATATGTATCTACGAATATACATATATATATATTGCTTATGCCACATAGCTGGGCAAGTCGATAAAAGGCGAAAATGTAAATGCCTTCAAATAACTGATGGATTGATTTGCTGACTCCCTGATTAAGTTGTTGCCTCCATTCACAAGAATGTCGAAACTTCTACCGCTGCTCTGCCTCTGTGGGCTAGTCAAGTAGGCAAGAATGTCGCTTGAGCGTCTGTCTCGCTGGTTCCTCGTCTTTAAACTTATAGCTAAAGTCAATGCTTGAATACAATTGACAGTTTGACATACTTAGTGAAGCTCTACCGCTTGTGGTCTTATTTACGACAAGATTAAGAGTTCTTTAGGTTTGAATCATCCTCAATGATAATGTGACATCGTTCAAGGCTTTTGGCTTACATCTTCACATATTCTATTTATTTATCTATATTCATTTCTTTAAGCAACATTATTCATACTTTCAGTTTTTATCATTATTTATTTTAGTTTTAGACTTCTATGCCATAAACATTGATTCCCTTTCATATTCTACATCACATAAGTTATATCAGCTTTATTTTCTTCTTTAACTTACGTTTCATAATTTAGCTTTAGCTCTTTCATACTTTTAAGTTTGATCTCGTTTGCTTTTTCATCTTCTACACAGAGTTGTGTCTACTTAGAGCATTTGACAACACTGTCAGCTGACCATCACTGATTTACAAGCTGACACAACACTGGCACTTGGCAAACCTTTAACAGTGCTGATCACATATTATCTTTATGGCTCCATAGCATTTAGCTGAGTGTCTGGCTCTCTGCTACTCCAGCACGATCAGCGCAGCTTCCATTCATGCAAACTGGTAGCCAATTGTCGACTGCAACCATAAAATTGGCCAACGATCGCTCCATTAGCTGCTCCTTAGCACAGATCCTCAGTCCCAGTCTCATTCTCAGTCTCATCGTCTTCTTCCTCGAGTCGTTGTGTAATTGTCAACTGGCACGATCAGCAACATCAACAGCTCATCAGGCTGCCCTCTGGCTGCAGCTCGTACTCGGACTTGCGCTGGCTGACAACTCAATAAACACACACACACACACACAGTCGCACCTGTTTACACCTGAGCAGCAGGGCCACGTCTGCCGCATTGCTCATCAGGATCCAGTTTGATTTGATTTCATTTCATTTCGTCTTTTTTCCCCTTTCGCATGCTTAATGCCCGTTTGCATTGCGGCGCTAGACACCCAAACCCAAGCCCCAGCACAGCCTCAGCCCAGGCCCAGCCCCAACCCAGCCACAGCTCCAGTTTCATCTCCAGCTAAAGTTCCAGCGCTGTTCAGAAGGCGTTAAATGCATGATTTGTGGCCACAGTCGCTTAATGGTAATGAAGCTGATGGCCAGTAAGCCAAACAGCCAAACAGGCAAATGGGCAAACGAGTTGATGGCTTGGCCCATCCGCATGCGATTTTACTTTTTATTTCAATTAAGCCGCTGCTGCTCTTTTTTTCCGAATTGTTTAACTTTATGGTGCTCACTCGTGCAAATTGTGCAAACGGAAACCAGCTACAGGCACTTGTGAATTGAATATCATTTCGAAAACTTACACAGAATGTAATTGCAAAAGTAAAACTGAGCTATGCGTGCATATAAAGCCAGCACCTTTAAAGAGCCGAAGACTGCAAAGCTACTAAGAGTTCTGTACCGACCTTGCCTGTCATATAGGTGACCTAGCGGAACCTTAAAAATGAAGCTGTCATATGAGAAAATTATATCCCTACTTAAAATGTTATACCAAAAGTTAGTTGTATAAGAATTCAGATAAAATCCTCCATCTCTTATCTATTCAATGACATAAATTAAGCTCCACTTCTAGCCTAATCCTATCCTAAATGATTACCAATGCCTCAGGCCTTCCAATCGCATTCCACGTCCAAGTAGCAACTCTTAAGTTAATTTTCGCCAGCTTGCAGCTACCGCAACGTCTCTTAGTTATTAAAGTGGGCATGGCATTGTTATTGTTATTATGGCTAAGAGACCATCAAAATGCGTCCATGACGTCACGCGGACAGGCGACACAAATGGCGCAGCTTGAGCTGTCAATAGGTAGACGACGTCTGCATCTACTACACAGCGTACACCCAGGGGCGTCATGGTCCCGGCCCCGACTTTTGTAGGTCAAGTCTGGTCCGGGCGGGCGCTCGCTTGCTCTTACGTTCGTTTGCTCGTTCGTTCGCTCAACTGTTATTTTACTTCTTGCTGGCTCTGTCTTTATGTGTGTGTGTGGGTGTAGGTGTCGCCGCCGTCGCGCCGCTGCATAAACTTTTAGCAGCCGACGTCGTCGTAGCCTGTTGTTGTTGTTTTGGCCAACCTTGTGCAACTTTTCAGACAGCAAAAGAAACTGCAACAACAACTGCAACAACAGCTACATTTGCTGCACATTTAACTGCAGTCGACGGCGCGACAATTGCATTGGCATTGGCTTGGGCTGGCCAAATGGCCAAATGGCTAAATGGCTAAATGGCCAACTGGCTGCCACGGCTTCATAAAATTTAATTTCCTGTGCTTAAAGCTGGCCCAAATACGCCGCGACTTCAAGTATGCTTACCCCTTCCCAGCTCAGCCCTGCTCTGCTCTGCACTGACACGCCCCCCTTCGCCCTACCCGACCGCCCACTCGCTGGCCAGCCGCTTTAATTGCGCTTTCATTAACGCGACTTTGATTTATGGCTACCGCGTTGCCAAAGGTTTTTTTTTCAACGATTTCTTTTGCAAATATTTAAACATTTTATTTTTTTTTTACTTTATTTTTTTCTGTATTTTGCTGGATTTTTTTTTTTTGCCAGCTACTCTGCGTTGTTTGCATTGGTTTTCGACGCAGTTCGCTGGGCGCGCATGGAGTGCTTTTTGTTTAATACATTTCGGTAGTCAATTGCCTCAAACCACACAACTACCACAACAACAACAACAACAACTGATCAGCACCACTCAAATGCGTTTACAATACATATTTTTGTTGTTATTTGTTATTGGTATTGTTGTTGTAGTTGTTGTTGCTGCTGCTACTGAAACTGTTGACTTTAGATGAATCAGTTGATATTTTTACATAGTGACATGCTGAGCTTAGCTTAGCCCTACTCACATACATACATAGCTGACATTATGATTTTCGAAAGTCCAGACAAACTGACGGCATAGCTAATGAAAAGACAAGCTAATGAAAAAGACAAGCTTAAAAGACGCTGCTTAGAACAATGAAACGTTAAATAATATTTATACATGATTATATAAATATATATTATTAAAAGAATAACTGTGTCTATAAAAATATTAAAGCAGCAATAGCAAAGTTATATATGATTTATAATAATTGAAGAAAAAAATATACATATATCTATATATGTATACATATACATATATCTAATATCTATATATATATATATATATATATATATATATATATTTCACTGTCTGTCTCTCTGTCGGTCTGTCTAAGAAGAGCAGGGGATGCAGAAGAACTCCAAGAGATCATTAGAAAATGCCTGCAGCAGCAGAGAATGTTCCCATTGCTCTATCTGGCGCTCTGCTCAAAATTTGAGTGGAAGTCGGCCTATATAAAGGGCAGCAGCTGTGGAATTTATTCAGTCGTCCAGACCCGGTGGGGTCAGTCGTACGTGCAGGGCAATTTTTTTTTTTCTGATATATATATTTTTTTTTATTTATTTATTTTTTTTTTTATTAATATTTTTTTTGTTTTATTTATTTTTATTTAAAATTTTTTTTATTTAATTTTTTTTTTTTTTTTTGTTATTTAAAATTTTTTTTTTTATTTAAAACTTTATTTTATTAAAATTTTTTTTTAATGAAATTTTTTTTTTTTTTTTATAAACAACTGCATTGTCCTACACGTACGACTGACCCCTCCGAGTCTGGTCGACTGAATAAATTCCGCAGCTGCTGCTCTTTATATAGGGCGACTTCCACTCAAAGCCTGAGCATCCAGTTAGGTGCATCAAAATTGCAAGAGCCACGAGAAGAGCGAAACCAGCAAAGAACGAAGAGAAGCGTGGAGATTATTAATGGATAATTGCCAGGGCAGCTAGTTTAATATTGTATAAATTTCAATTTAATTTTATATATATATATTTTTTTGATATTTCATTTTTTATAGTTTTTATTTTTTGTAAAAATTTTCCATATTTAACTTTTTTTTATAATTTTTTCCTTAGGTCATTTATGCTAGATTTACATATATTCAAGATGTTAAGAGATATAAAATTTAGAGATTGCAAGCTGAAAGATGTGTAGCGAGTCTTTGCAAACCAGATTATCATTTAGTCAGTTAACAGCTTCAGACCTAGCAAATCCAGTCTTCAAAGTGGAGCCTCTTATTGGAAGTTGATTTTAAGTTATTCAGTCAACTCGATATTCAGGAGACTTGGATAACATTTGCGCTAAGGTAAACCGATTCTACATATGTTCAATAGAAGAAGTAAAAATGTATCAACTCTTTTGAGACTTCAATAAATACTCCAAGCTACTAATATATATAGCATATAGAGAAATATTTCCTACGCCATATTCACATCAAATCTCAGACAAGAATTGCTGTTCAGTGCCCCGTTCAGTTGCTCAGCTGCAAGACACAGCTGTTCCGCTGTGTGACAATCAAAATAAACAGAAACTATTTAAGAGACACCTCCGCGATTGTTGCCACGCGGGCTCTTGTTGCATGCAACGCCCCCGAGTTGCATGGCAATGCGAATATGCAAAAATTAGAAATGCAAATGCGACTAGACAACGTCGACAACAGCGAAGCGACGTCTTTTGATGATGCGCAAGCGCAGCTCGAGCGCTGAAACGTGCGACGGCGACGTCGACGTCGACGTCGACGCTGGCGTTGCAGCGCACATTAAGCAGCGAGCACGTGCGCGCATGCGCAGCACATAACTTGTACGTTTAGAGTGGGGAGCGTGGAGAATGGACCAAGTGCATCCCAAGAGAGCTCGAGACAGAGAGAGGAAGAGAGTGTGAGCGAGGGAGAGCGAGAGGGAGAGAGAGAGAGAGAGTGTGGGCATGCCAACATGCTCAGCTACTTTGTTTATTAATTCTTGTGCGCATTTTTTCGCGCTTGACGCGGGATTTTTGTCGGTTTTGCCGCCGGCATTTTGGCCAAGTTTATTGCCGGTTTTCATTAAGAGATTTATGGCAACCGCAGCGACAGCCTGCACTTGACCGTTGAATGCCGCTGGCATCCGTTCACGGCCTGTGCAATAAAGATTAACATTTTCAAATTCTATGCTGCACTTGCTGCGACTTCAACTGGATTTCGCTCTCTGCGTATTTGCGTATCGATAGCCATCGCAGCTCTGGGCGACCTTGTTGCCTACCTACCTATTTTTTTTTTTTAAGTTTTTTCCCCTTTTTCTTTAGCAGCTTGCCAAAACGTCAAGCGCCGCCCGTTGCGTCTGCTGTGAGAAAATATTTCTTGGCTGTGACCTGGACACAGGTTGGCCCACACACACACACACAAGCAGAGCGCCGTCTGAGCTCAATCTTGTCACCCCCTTCTCGCCCCCTGCTCTAACTGCCTCTGCCTTTCCATTCGTTGCGCTTTTATTTATACGTTAAAAATGTGCGCAAACAACAGCGCGATAAAAAAAAAACAGCTAAATCCAAATTGTTGTGAAAACGGGCAAAGTGGTTGGCTTTGACACTGCGCCGCTGCTGCTGCTGCTGCTGCCGCTGCTGCTGCTGATCGGCGACGCTGATCACTGATCACCCAACACCGATCACCGATCGCCGATCACTCTTTGGCTGGAGCTGCAGCTGTTGGCCCACGTTCAATTTGCTTGCCAAAGTCTACATTATATTAGCAAATATATATGTATATGCATGTGTGTGTATGCGAATGTATGTGTGTGTCCGCCGCAGCAGCTTATAAAGCCATTAATAACCCGCGCATTTTCAACAGTTTACTCGAAACCAAACACGAGACAATGTCATGGTTCATACATCAATTGAGTTTGCTTATTAGACGAAGAGAAGAGCAGAGAATGAGCAGGAGAGAGAGAGAGAGAGATGTTGGCATATTTGCACAGAGCCAAAACACTTGACACTAGCCTCTGTGTGTGTGTGAGAGAGCGAGCGAGAGAGAGATAGAGCGACAAAGTATGTGTGCTGTTAATTGACTGCGAGGGCGGTTTAAAAAGTTGCCAAGTAGACAGCATGCAAAGCTGTGTGAGAAGTAAACGAGAAAAGCAATGTGTAAGCAGAATATGATTAAAAATAAATATTAGCTGAATTGAACTTACTTACTCAATCGGCAGGAACTTTGTATTATTTATTCATTTCTGACAAAGAAGACAAGTTTTATGTTAACAAATATTCACCTTAACAGTTCCTACCTTCGTCTCTCTATCTTCTTCTCTCTCTCTCTCGCTCTCCCTCTCTCCCTACTTTAATCTCTCTATTATAAACTTTTGTAGCACCTCTTGGGCACTATTATACCTTGCCTATTTTATAGCTATCTCTACTTTATATAGCATGCCTCGCATTATTTGTCTAGGTGTCTGCTGATCAACTATGTAAGTGCCATGTCGTAGCTCTCCTCTCTCTCTCTCTCTCTCTCACTCAGTCACTGCCCCTTCCCCCACTGCCACTCCCGCTCTCTTTCTCTGTCTTCCGCACCTTAAGCGTCTCGCTTAGATTTGAAAAGTCAGAGCTTAATATGCTTGTGGGTGTTAAAAACTATGTTCGTCACAGCAAATCGAGGCGAACTGCTTTAAGAGCTCATCAATTTTTTTGTAATTAGTGCACTCCTCTCTGTCTCTCGGTCTCTCGGATGTGACTTACATAAGTGATGGCCGACCAGACTAACTATCTATCCATAAGCTGCAGTCTATATATAGCGTAGTATACAAAAGTTTCTATTCGTTTCGTTTGTGGACGGAGTGTTGTTATCTTTTCTTTTTGGGAACTGTCGCACACGAATGCACAGCGGCGAAAGAAGAAAAAACGAAAACTTTAAAAGAAAATGAAAATTCCCAAAGGAAGCATAGATAATGAGCACAATGCCACCCCAGTGGCAATGGCCAGTGTGACCAGACAGTCAGCCAGTCAGGCAGTCGGGCCGTCCAGTCGAACTGTTTTGGCCCGCTTGTCAGACGCTGGCTGGGTCGACTTCTGGCCCATGGTGTCAGCCATTTTGCCACGGCCGAGTACAATGGCAACAGCAACAGCAACAGCAGCAGCAGCAGCAGAGGCAGAGGCTAGCATATTGCCATTGTGCCTGCTCTCCACTTGTCTCGCAGCTCGTCTCGAGTCGACTCTCTCAGCTGGCGTCGCTGCCGCAGTCGACGTCGTCATTGCCTGTCTCTGCGTTGCTTTTGTTTTTAGCCATTGTTAGCAGGAGGCAGTTATGTGTTGCTGTTGCTGCTGCTGCTGCTTTTGCAACATTTGAATGATTCTCGTTGGTCGTGTCAGTCCCACGGGTAATTATTGACACGGTTGTATGCACGCAGCCCAAAAACACACACACACACACACACACACACGTACACAGAGAGAAACTGAGCAGCTAGCATGCCACGCGAAATAATAAATAAAGAAAAAAATAATAGAAGCCAACTCGATATAATAATGAAAATGTCGGCCATACTCAGTGGCTAGCGGCGGGGGAGCTGAGGGTGACCCGTTGTTAAGGTGGTGCGAGCGAGTGTGCTCGCCGACTCGCTCGTCGATGTCGGTCGCACTTAACACGCACGGCTACATTAAAACCAATGAAAACTACAATTTGCCATCTTATATTACTACAGTTTTATCATACGACTCTATATACGAGCATAGCCCTAATGTGAATAAGCATTTATAGCACCCAAGTGCGACGGCAGCGGCAGCGAGGTATTAGAACTATGTCAGAGTGTTTGACACGAAGGTTAAAGAGTATACATATACTACACTATAAGAAAATGCAGACTGGTTGCATTTGAGCTACATTCGAGGAGTGTTTGATAAGAGGAGAGATATGTGGACAACTTAAACAATAACTAAATTGAAAGATTCCTTTAAAGTTCTTATAAAAAATAAATATTTAGTGCACTTAATAAATCTTACAAAATATCAAATTTTTCTTTATATTTAAACTATTTCTATAATATGTTTTATATAGTCTACCTTGTCTCAATTTAGAGCATTCCGAATTCGTGTTCATTGATTGTTAAATGCCTTTGAGTTATTTAGTTGAAAAGTTATTTAGCCTAGGGGCAGGTTTTTATCTATGTGGGTGTGTTTGATACGTGTCTGCACAAGACTGTGTGTGCGTGTGTGTGTGTGTGCTCGCATATCAACCCCAAAAATGGCAGGTGGCAATAGATATATGGTTAGGCACTGTAGGCAGCCATGTTCCTTTTTCTTATGTAATTTGTGTTTCTACTTTTTAATTTGTAATTAAGACAGCTATTCATAAAGTATAGAAATTGAAGTGCAAAAGCGTGGGCGTAGATACATATGTAATTTGCTATATACACATATATACATATATGCATTTAATGTACATATGCAATAATATATACATATATATAATACGAATCAGGTTCACAAAAGTTCGCGTCTCGTATTAAATGAGAAAATATTTGATAATAACAAAAACGATTTTGCGCAAATTATATATTTGTTGATAAAACATGAGAGCTGACGCATAAATTGAAATTATTGCAAATGCGCTTCTGTATATATACTTAAAATACCTCAAATACTCATATGTATATACCCATATTTTTATATATATCTATATTTTACTTATATATAACTGGCTTTCAATTATGCGAAATATTTGTTGTTTTATTCCACATTAAATTCATATATATATATTGTTATTATTATTATTTTATTTTTGAGCTTGGCTAAATCAAAATGAAACACACTCACACAAATATTGCTGTTAGGCTGACGCAATTTTTATGCAAAATTACTAACCGAAATTTTGTTGTACACAAATGTGTGTGGAATCAGCTCCCAGAGAAACATGCGAAATAATAATATATGCATTTAAATTATGGGCTTAATGCAAATGTCCTGCAGCTAAGGGCAATGAGCAGCCAAATAATATAAACAAATTAAAAGAGCAAAAGCAAATATTAGTAAAAAAAAATTGTATATATGTATATGTGTATATATTACTAAAACCGCAAGAGGTACTATACAAAAAATATATATTACAAAATTGGTATATACTGCTATAAGCGCAAAAGATAATAAAATGTATAATGAATTATATAAAATGTAAACAATTTAAGTTATATAGTTGTTACTAAAAATAAATTATAAATATTTATATTAAATAATACAAAAATACCTCTATTTTTGCTAACTCTTAAAAGCGGACAAAAATTTGATCTAGATGCAGGAACATTGAAAGCTACACACCAAAATATATAAATTGTTTAAAAAAGAGAAATATTATATTCTTTTCTAATACTAACAAATATCTCTACTTAATTTCATTAAAAATGAAAAACTAAAAAATTCAAAAATTGTCAAATTTACTTTATTATCCTATTGGGGTGGATAATGAAGTAAATTTGACAATTTTTGAATTTTTTTCATATGCATATTGTATACAAACAATAGCTTTTTATTTATAATCAATAAAAAGTAAACAGGAATCAGAAACTCTTGTTAACGACATTAACTTTCATTAACAATCTCCACATGGCCATGGCAGCCAGGGGGGGCCAGGGCGAGGGCTGGTTTATTAGTTAATTGTGACGTAGGCAATCGCATTGTAATATGCCCACTTAATTGTTAATTGCTTTTCGAACACTTTAAACAAACAACAAAAATAATAACCGTAATTAACGCAATGGGAAATCGAATCCAATTGGAGGCAAACAACAACAACAACTGCATCAACTGCAACAATAACAAAAGACTCTCGCTCTGCATTGTGGCTGTAAAACTGTCGAGTCCAACGACTCATCAACTGTAAATGGGCAGCGTAAACGCTAATTAAATAATAATAAAAGGACATATATTTGCAAATAAAATTCTTGTTTCATTTTTTTTTTCGAATAATATTCTCTTTTATTTGTTTTTTTTAAGTTTTTTTCATGTTTTTTTTTCTTCTTGTTGTTTTCTTGGTTTAAATTTCTCTGTGTATTTGTGTATGTGTGAGACTGTGTGTGTGTGTGTGGGTGGAATTTACCGCTTTGTTGACTTGGTGCTTCCATTTGTTGTAGCATAATTTATTATACAATTGAGGGCATGGCTTAAAGATAAATATTTTGTTTTTGTTTTTTCAATCATCGTCTTTATCATTAGCTTTATCATTACCAATATCATTAGCATTATCATTATCATTATCATCATCTCATTCTCTATATGCATAGTGTTCAACATACCAAACAAAATAACTAAAATTATTTTCGTAATGTTTTTTTTACCCAAGAAAGAAAATTAAAAGCAATTTTTTGTTTATTACTTCTTTCAGTAATATTTAAAAGTTTTGCATATTTATATATATATTTTTCTTCTCATTATTTATACAATAAAAAATTAAAAAAGTTGTACGTATATCAAAAAACACATTTATAATATTTCATTTTGTTTTTTATTTAAGTTTTTTGTTTTCGTCTTTGTTTTTTTTTTTTTTTTCTTTTTTAATGTACATCAATTATATATTTTACAATTTAGCTTTGTTTGATTATTTTTGTATTTTTAAGATTTAGCTATGTGTGTGTGTGTGTGTGTGTATTGGAGTTTGCTTATAGAGAAAGTACAGTACTAAGTAACTAAACTTTTTTTTGTGCCTATTCATTAAATTATCGCCTAGAAATTAAAAGTTTATATTTAAGCATGTTTTCTCATTATTATATTATATTTTATATATATGTTTTATGTTTTTTTTGCCTTTTTTTGTTGTTTTTTTTTTGTCAGTTATTTTGTTAAAAAAATCTACAATTGCATTTAAAGCTAAAAATATGACTTAACTGTAGTTTTATTTACAGAATGTTTATTTAATTTATGTTTTCTTTTTATGAATTTTGTTTTTGTTTTTTCTGTTTTTTTAGAGTACATTCTACTGGCTATATATGGGTGTATATATATATATTGGATTTATATATATATATATATATCTGCACGGCTGTTGGATAAACTAAAACCCTAGCTAGAACCGAGTTGATCAGGGTTTTGTTTCTTTTGCGGTGGTTCAGCTCGAACCACTTGAGCGCTACACATATTTTACGATTTTCTTTACTTTTGCTTAAATATATATATTTAATATTATATTTTTGTTTCTTGTTTATTAATTGTTTTTTGTTTTTTGCTAGTTCTCTAAACTCACACGGGCGACAAAGTGTTGCGTCGTAGGCTAAATGGGGGCGTGGTCAAATGTTTTTTGTTTGGTTTAAGATTTACCTTTGCTTGGATGGAATCGCAGCTGAAGGCCAAAAGTTGTTTAACGATTTCAATTTGATCTTGTTCTTATTCTCTGTGGAACATTTACCAACACTTGTCGCACTTTAGCTAGTTATCGATTTACAATTTGATCGATTTTTGTTTTTGTATTTTTTTGTTTTTTTTTATTATTTAATTTAGATTTAAAAACAACATCACTTGGTTTCACGTTTGATTTGAATTGCGTGTTTAAATTTTTTACAACGAGTTTTTGTTTTTTGTTTGTTTTAGAAAGTTTTTGAAACTTTGAAGTTTGAAACAAAAATACACACATACATACAATATATATAAATGTATAATCGTGTTAAACAAAGAGATGAGTGGCAGCTGCCAGGCTATGTCTATATGTATGTATATGTATGCATATATATGTATATAAAAGAATATGAATAAGAAGAAGAAGAGTATTCAGCTAACTGATCCACTGCCCTAACTAATTAGTTGTAACACAGATTAATGCACTGGTAAAAGGGGAATTTGGGGGGGAGGGAGGCGTGGAGCAGCCCCGAAGTGGGCGAGAAAGACGAAAGACGAGAGCTGAGACTCCAATTGGAGCAGGCATCGAGCCAATTGGAGTTAGATCTGCATCTGGTGTTCAGGGCTGCTCGCGCTTGCATTGCGGCCACCCGTCCGGCAGCGTGTCCTAGGAGGACTCGTAGCCAAACCAGGCGGCCGACGAATGCTATTCACCACCCGCACCGCCGCCGCCAAAGCTATTGAAGTGACGCACTGCACCCGGCGCAGCGGCCGCACCGAACTGCAGGCTCAGCTCGAAGAGGCGACGGGCGTGCAGCTGCTGCTGCTGCTGCTGGTGGTGATGGTGCTGCTGGTGATGATGGTGCTGGTAGTGATGGTGCTGATGCAGTGCCGCCGCCGAGTGGGCATTCAGATTGAGATGGCCGCCCAGCACACTCGACGCCGATCCCGGCGAGGCAGCGCTCGGCGGCTGCAGCGGCAGGCCGCTGTTGCTGCCGGCGCCGGGCGACAGCTGGGAGCTGCTGCTGCCCTGCGTCTGCGACTGCAGGTGCTGGGCGTGGGGATGCTGCAGCTGATCGCTGGTATGGAATAGATGCGGATGATGCGCGGGATTTAGATGCGGATGCTGGTGCGGATGATGGGCGGCATGATGCGCATGCTGATAGCGCATCGGGTCCATGTACATGGCAGCTGCTGCAGCGGCTGCTATGCTGGACGCCTGTTGCTGTTGCTTGACTTGCTCCTCGTTGTTATTGTTATTGTTGTTGTTGTTGTTGTTGTTGTTGTTGTTATTGGTGCTGCTGTTGTTGTTGTTGTTATTATTGTTTGTCTGACCATTAGCGGAGGAGCTGCCCAGCGGACTCTGCGGCGACATCACCTGACCCTGACTGGTCATCGTCACCGAGGAGCCCGCACTGGATGAGGGTGTATTGGGCGTGTGTTGCTGCTGCTGCTGCTGCTGCTGCTGTTGTTGCTGCTGCTGCTGCTGCTGCTGTTGCTGCTGTTGTTGCTGCTGCTGTTGGTGTTGCTGTTGCTGTTGGTGTTGCTGCTGTTGTTGTTGCTGTTGCTGTTGCTGTTGGTGCAGACTGTTTGCAGGAGTGGACGCAGCTGCAGCTGAGTTCGACTCCTGGATTTCTGATTGCTAGTGAGCCGCCAACTGGTGAGCCGACTGCATGTTCTGGGGGCTCAGCATTGGCGGGCTGTGGCTGTGCGAGTGGTTGCCCATGGGGCTGCCGTGCATGTCGTGGTGCGAGTGGTAGCCACCGTGGTGCATATGGCCCGGAGGCATGCCGTCCATCATGTCGCCGCCGAGCGTGTTCGGTGGCGTCATTCGCTTCTCCTTCTGACGCCGATTGCAGAACCACACGCGCACCACCTCCTTCTCCAGCTGCAGCGAGTCTGCCAGCGAGGTGATCTCCTGGGCCGAGGGCTTTGGCTGCTTGTGGAAGTGCTGCTCCAAGGCGCCCTTAACGCTCACCTCGATGCTCGTGCGTTTCTTGCGCTTGCGTCCCTGTGCGGCGATCTTGTCGATGCTCGTCGGCGAGCCCGTGGTGGAGTCGGCCTCCTCGAGCCACTTCTGCAGCAGCGGCTTCAGCTTGCACATGTTCTTGAAGCTTAACTGTAGAGCCTCGAAGCGACAGATTGTCGTCTGGGAGAAGACGTTGCCGTACAGCGTGCCCAGGGCGAGGCCGACGTCCGCTTGGGTGAAGCCGAGCTTGATGCGGCGCTGCTTGAATTGCTTCGCAAACGCCTCCAGATCATCGGATGTGGGCGTGTCCTCCTCGCCACCACTGATCGTGTCCCGATCGCCACCACCGCCGCCCATGTGATGTGGTATGTGCAACTGCGGCGACTCGCCGCGCAGCGCATGATGCAGTGGCGCCACCTGATGGTGCGCCGGATGGTGGTGCAGCATCCCGTTCATGGCCGCGTGGTGGTACTGCAACGGGGAGCCGCCCGTGGACGCATAGTGGCCGGCGTGTGGTGCATGCCACGGCGCCGCAGCATGCGGCGAGGCCATGCCCTGCTGGATGCGCGTCTGTTGGGACAAATGTGACATCTCCTGCTTGACGGAGTCAACGGCTGCGACGGCGGCGGCGGCGGGATGATGGTGCGTCGTGTGATGTGTGGGCAGGGACCACGGATCCGGGTGCAGGGCGCTCCAGCTGCCCAGCCCCGAGCCCGGCGTCAGGCCGCCCAGGCTGTTGCCCTGCTGCACCTGCCCGTTGGGCGATGGAGACGATGGCAACTGCTGTTGATGGTGTGAGGCAGCGGCTGCGGCAACGGCTGCATGATGATGGTGGTGATGCTGCATGTACTTCATTTCGCCAGCATCGGCGGCCGAGCGGGGCGAGGATGTGTGATAGCCACCACCGCCGCCTCCACCACCGCCGCCGCCGCCACCGAGGGCCATGTCAAGATCGCCGCTGGGCGGTGTCATGTAGGAGGTAGCGGCCATCCCCACCGCTCTGGGGCTGTTCAGGCCCTCCACGCTGGCGGGGTAGGGCTCCAAGTTGGGGCTCAGTTTAACGACTTTGTAGACCGATCGATCGAAAGGAAGACCTGAGTCCCTATGCTCATTCCACTCGAACCGTGAGGCAACCGTTTTGAAGTCTTTTACTGGCAACGTGGCTGCACCAAAAATTGTGGGCGTGGCGGCACGCAACACACTCGCTCAACACTCAACACACTGAACACTCGCCACACACTCAACAAGTTTCGTCACCGACGGCGCGACGAACAAATTTGTGTTTTCAATTTCTTGCGACTTTTCTCATTTGATGCTCAACAAACTTTTGTTTCTTTTTTTTCCTTTGCTCAATTTATTTTTTTTATTTTTGTATGTTGCGCAGTTTGTTTAATTTTGTTATTTATCTTTTTTACTATTTTGTTTTGTATAAATTTCTTGTTTTGTTATTGTTGCACTTTGTGGCTTGACTTAAACACTTGGCACTAATTCTTCGTTGTTGATTTGTTGTCGTTGTTGTTGCTGATGTTCTCGATGTTGATGTTGCTGCTGTTACTGTTGCTGTTGCTGCTGCTGTTGCTGCTGCGATTGCTGTTGTTATTATTTTGATTGTTGTGATTGTTGTGTAGTCACAAAAACACAGAACGAAAATACTTCAACTATTCAGATTTCGAGAATCGGCATTCAGTATTGTGTTTGAGATTTTGTTTCAGCTTGCGGATCAGCTTTGAGACGCCAGAGACAGCGCACATAATAATAATAATATATACTATAAATATACACACTGAGAGACGGCAAGCCCAGCAGACACGCTATAGAGAGCCTATGGGACAAATTCACGTGCAAACTCGTAGAGCTATCGAAGTGAACTAACGTCATGCAGCGGCCAGCGGCGCTACGTAGACGGCGCTCTCGACGTTCGACAACAACGACGGCACACACACGCACACGAACGAGCGAGCGCACACAGCACACGGCACACAGACAAATACTCACACACTCACTCGCACGCACGTACACAGTTAGCGTGGCGAAACCAGTTTTCAACCCGTCTTCCAATGCGCCATGCGCGCAAGCGAGACGCTTAACATGGTAACGACATGTATGTTGCGCGTGCGAACGAGATGGCCTGTGAGAGCGCATGAGACTGGAAGTCGACTTGCGCTCTATTGGGCTCGCTGTTCGCTTTCCAGTGCCGCCCACCAAACAGGCAAGCGGCAAGCAGCGTCGCATTCCCATGCAGAGTGACATTTTTAATTGCCAGAAGCAGCAGCAGCAGGCCAGCAGGGGAGAGCGAGAGCGCAAGAGGCGCGCGCGCACACAGCCCTGTGTCAGACGGGAAAAGCTTTTCGCACAGGACTGCGGCCGCTACAGGAAGCTTTGTTCAGTTCGCTGTCGTCGCTCTTTGGGCTGCCAACTTTTGCTTTCATTTTGTTGGTGTGCGAGTGAGTGTGCTCGAGTGTGTGTGTTCGGGTGTGTGTGTGTGTGCTTGTGGGGCGTGTGCAATGGCAACACTACAATGGGGCGGGCAATGCAACTCACTACTGACTACTGACTACTGACTACAACGGGCAACGGGCAGCGAGCAACGGAGAACGGACAACGGGCAAATAGGCAAACAGGCATACGGGCGAACGTCACCGGGCAAACGCTATCTCCGATATCGGAGCATCTAACGCGTCCGAGAACAACTGTAAAATCAGTCGCACATTAATTGAAATGTATCGCGGCAATAAATTTGCATGCAAATTTTACAATGTTTCAATCATCGTCCAGTTTCCAGTTCGCAGCTTTTGTTATGCATATCTGTCAGTTACTTTCAAAGAAAGGCCCATTGTCTATGTGTGCCTATAAACGGTGTCGGTGTGTCGGTGTATGCGTGCGTGCGTATGCTACGTGTTTCTGTGTGGGTAGCTTTCTGTTTTGGTACTCGTGCTTAGTTTACCGTTAGGCATTCTCCTTGCTAGTTATTGATTTGCAGAGAGTGTTAATTTTGTTGTTTCTTTCCGCTGTTATTGATTTTCCATTTAACAGTATTTGCACAAATGCGCGCCATTTGCCAGTTCCCACTTGCCATTTGCCAGTTGCCATTTGCCATTTGCATAGCTGCGATTTGTATATAAACAGAGTTGAACTTCTTTTGTGCGTTCGCTCCATCAATCGCCATCTCTCTCCCTCGCCCTTAGACAGCCTTTGTCTGGGGATGTTCGAGTTTTGATTTAGTAGAGCTGCACAGATAAAGCGCGCTTTGTGAAAAGTTTTTATTTCGGTTTCTGTTTCGGCACAATGGAGCAACAGTTCGATACACTGCACAAAAATCCACAAAACTTGTGAATTGATTAAATATGTATATATGTGCTTTAAACTGCTGCAAACTTTGCTTGCAAGTTACGGGGAATTTTCGAACTAGTCTAACTAAGTAAAATCAGTTATTAAATGCATCCAGCGTTAGTTTGTATGCAGCGTAATCTATTTATTATCTGCTAATGGTATCGCCTATATTTACATGTAATTTTATGCATTTAATTATATATTTCTTTTAATTTATGGAACAGGTCTATCAGCTGCTTTAAGCATTTGTAAATTTATAACAGATGCTGTCTCTGTATACAAAATAAATTTATATGTTAAGTCTTCATCTAGTTTAAAGAGTTTCCCATTATTACCATCTCGTTCACTACATATTCTTTTCTCTTTCTCTCTTCAACTAGTCTTGTGGCAGGTCAAGAGTTCAGTTTGTGTCCAAAATTATGCAAACTAAGGTCAACGTCATGCACAACAAACACACACACACACACTCTAGCCAAGTCCAACAATATTTGCATCACTTTGTTTACATTTTGTTGTTGTTTTTCAAAATTTCTGTGTCCTTTGGCCACACACTTGGGCATAATTAATAAGCCGCAGAGCGAGCGCTAAGCGAGCCAAGTTCTGTCAGCCAAACGCGGGTAACCACAGAGACGCGGCTCACGCTCCTTGGCCAAATTTACATGATAATTAGGCGACGGCGTTAAAATATAAAAAACAGATGAAAAAAAAAAAAAGAATTAAAAATACAGAAAAAATATATTTAAATTTCAAATGATGCTAAAAATCCTGTTTAGCTCGCCGTCCCCCCTCCACCGCAGCCCTAGCCTGGACGTATGCTAAATGCGCACGCGCCGCGCTGCCTGAAAAGGACTTGTTGCATAATTATGCGAGTAAATGAGAGAGAGAGAGAGAGAAGAAGCATAACTAAACGCTGTATTTATGAATGAAGATCTCTCGCTCTCTCTCTCGCTCTCTCTCTGTATATCCCTCGCTCGCTCTTTGTCTGCCTTTTGATTTGGATGATAATGAGGCGCGATTAGCATTTTGACTGCATTCATTTTTGTTTCGTAGCCGGCGCACTTGCTTATAATTATTAGCATAATTTTCTTCTTATTTTGCATTAGCTGCTGTTGATTTTGCTGTTGCTCTTCACACACACAACAAAAATCATATATAAAGTAACAATATTTGGCAACTGTTTTTTGGGTTCGTGTTTTATTTTTTGCAAATTAATTTGATCATCGCTTTGAAGACCAGATTTAAACTGGTCTCGTTGTCTGAGACGCGCAATTAAGGCGCGGGAGTCCATAGAAGCGAACAGAAAATAAAAAAAAAAAGCATTTAAGCTCCTAATTGTGGTCTTATTTAACGCTTAAGTGTATTCAAAACAAGCAAATTTATTGAGTAGCTATAAGAATTTTAAGTATTTAAGCGCAAATATGTAAATCGAAAGCGCTTAATATATGTAAATAATCTATCGTACCTCAGCATTAGCTAAACATATTTGAGGTGCCTCGGCTTCAATGAACCTCACACACAAAACTGAAGCTGCAAGTTGATAATCTCATTAAATTAGCATTATCATACAATCACTTGGCGTACTTAATTATACTGTCATTAAATATAAGAGAAAAGAAATATTTAAATATGATTGCTTCAGGTTAATATTTCTAATATTTCTTTAGTCTCATTCCCTTATTTTGCTTATACATTTTTTCTTTAGCTCATATCATCTTTAATTCTGCATGATTTCGTCTTCATTGCCAAAACAAAACGTTTCATTAGCCTATGTCAAAATACAGCTGCAATTTTTGTAGAGCTCAACGGACGCATACAGGCACAATATGAAACCCATCCCAAAGAGACAGTCGTCGGTCAACTCTTTACAAAAAGAAAACAAGAATAATTGCGCGCCAAAAAGTAGCACACACACACAGACGCACTCACATAGATATAGAGGAAGCTACCCATAAGACAAGCAGAGCTCTAAGACAACCCTTCCTTGCCTTTGCCTGCTCTGCCAGGCAAGGTCAGAGCCAGCGGCCTCGCATAGTCAAATCGCATAGGCAAATTTGCTCGAGACAGCGAACTTCTTAAGCTGCTTTATCCTTTTGCAGTGTATTGGTGGCTCTCCCCTCGCCCTGTGCTGGGTGCTGCAAGCAGCCATTTATCATTTTTTGCCGTTTCGCATTTTGAAATTTGTGCAATTTTTGCGATTTCTGCAATTTTGCATGCAAGCCAGGCCAGGCCAGGCTGCGTCGCGTATCCTTTGGTCTTTATCCTTTCACTTTCGCTACCTACAAGCACCCCAAATGTTTGCCAAATTCCAATACACACACACACACACACACACATACACTCTAGCAGGACTCGCTGTCATATGCAAATTAGCAGAGCCTAAACAAAACAAAAAAAAACGTTAGAGCACATATTTTTTGCGTCCCGCCAAAAAACAACATAAAAAACTCAAATGGCAATTGTTGTTGATGTGTGTGAGTGTGTGTGTGTACGTGTTCAGGACGAGGTCCTGCGCAACGGCATCTAAATGCATTTCGGTGCGCCTCATTGGCTCTGGCATTGAGCTCAACTGTCAATGCGACCCAGGCAAAGGGCAAAATATGCAAATTAGTTAGTGTTGTTCTCTTCCTCTTGCTCCTTCTCCTCCTGCTCTCTTCCTCTCTCTCTCTCTTTATTTATTAACTAATTTATCTCTGCGTCCCATAGGCAGCCCGTCAGGGCCGTGAAATATCGCGAAAACCGCTTGCAACACCTGGCCACAATTCTATTTTCCCCTCCACAGTTTTTTTGCGCGGTTTCTGCCTTTTATTGGGGAGGGGGAAGCGTTGAGGTTGCTAAGTAGTTGAGCAAATAATCTAAGCTAAGCTGATGTCCTTTTGAAAGCTAACAAAAAAAAACTGCCATTGAATGTAAATTTCTGAAGAGAAATGTGCATAAAAGGCTGGAAAAGTTGAAAATTAAAGAAGTGTAATTAAAATAAGGATGATGAATCATTATTTTAGTTGAAACAATCTTAAGTTCATGAGTTGTGGTTTATACCCAACATATTGTTAAACAATTCCATGAACTTCATGTAAATATTTAAATGTAAATGTTTAACACTAAAATATTTTAAATGTATAAAAATAATGCTTAAAAATAATGTATTCCAATTTTATATACTATTAAAATATTCTCTTCAATTTCAATAGTTTTTTTACTTTAAGCTATAAACAAAAATAAAATAGTTAAACTTTCAACAAGCACTTAATACGAATCAAAATAAGTACCCATATTTGAACTATATATATAGATATAATATGTTTGCTTATTTGCTTTCAATCAGCTCACCTTACAGCTGCCATAAAAAAGCGATTCCGAAACACTTTAGGGCCAATCACAGCGAAAGAAAATGAAAATACAAAAATAAATTATTCATGGAAAAGTTAAATATGCGCTAAGTTCGCTTTTAGAGCTCTCACTTTCAGCGCGATCTGTTCTCTCTCATTTTATTTATTAATGCCATCACTTAATCATTGAGGAGAGCCAAACGTAGCCCATGAGCATTTGCATTTGCCTTTGCAGTTGAAAATTAAAAATTAAAAACCCTGTTCACACCCACTAAACGCGGCGACAGGAAACCGCACGGACAGAAAACACTCTTTCCTACTTACATACAGAAAGAGGAATATAATATAAAACATAAAAAAAAACATATGTCAATAAAAATCTTTTAGAAAGTCATTTGCATAATGCAGTCAAAAGGGCAAACGCTGAACCTCGGATCGTACGCTCGTTCGTTTGGTTTTCCTGTCACCAGAAGTCGAGGCCAGGTGAGGGCATCAAAAACACAGCCAGGCAACATCAAAAAGACAACAACTGCAGCAAATACTATGGCACGCATGTTTGTTTCCTTCGAAACGCTTCCACTGATATACGCAAGGGCGGCTGGCAGGAGGCGGCAAGGGCAGGCGGGGGCAGCGGTATGGGGTAGGGTCACATTCAGGGGTGCATATCATTAGCGCTTAAAAAACTGGCATACATTTTCCGACAGACACTTTTTTCATTGTTTTTATATCACACACACACACACGCACACACGCAGACACATCAAAGGCCAATCAACTTCCAACTCGCATTTAAAGTGCGTCTTATCGGAAACGGAAGTTCACCCTTAACCCCTTTTCACTTAGCCAATGCACAAACCGCAAAGCGGCGGGCCGAGTTTTGAGCAGCGTGGTGAGTATTTTACGGGCGTAGTGCTATAAAAATGCACGCAATTCTTTATAGAGGTGAAAACTAAGGAGGTATTCTATGCATAGGAAATTGTCTCGAATCGATCAAAACTAAGGAAGATACATAATATAGCTTAGATTTTGAAAACTTCAGATTTGAATTAGTTGCTGTTTTCGTATAATATCAAAGTATTTAAAGTTAGTATTATATATAAATAAATATAGCAGTATTATTTATAGCAATATGTCTGTACATATAAAAATATAAAAAAAAAAACATTATGTTTTTCTTTACGAAAAAAGGAGATAATATATGAATCTAAATGGCTTAGTTTTAATATATTTGATCCACTATTTTAAAACTTTTAGCTCTACATACTTCCACATTTAATTCCACTTGTAATATATTTATTTATATTTAATATATTTCCACATTCATATTTGAAAATATATTAATTTGTGTACACACATATTTCACATAAACAACATACCTCTCTCTCTCTCTCTATCTATCCCTGCTCATATGCAAAATGATCTGCATGCCATTCACTCTTTCCATTTCGATTTAACTGCAGCGATTTCAGTCACTTCAGCTGCAGTTGGCAATGCTCTGGCTATCTGGCTCCATCGGCGTCATCTGCTCCATTGGCTGCATCAGTCGTAAAGTGCTTTTCGAATTGCATAATTTGGACAACGCCTTTTAATTGAAACATAAACGCCATTTTTATTGCGCAAACGCACGCGCCAATGATTGAGGCATTTTATTTACCGTAAAAAACAAGAAGAAGCAGCAGCAGCAGCAGCAACAGCAGCGTCGCAATTTGCGCAGAAATTGCAAATCGCCCATAAGACATAAATGAAATTTTTATAATCGAAACGAGACGCTGACGGAGGTCGCCACCGGTTGCGCATGCGCCGAATTTTTTTACTCTCTTGATTTTAACTGTTATTGTTATTATTAAGTTTGTTGTTCGTATTTTCGTTTTTTCGTTTTTTTCTGTATTTTGGTTTTTGTGCCAGTGACAGCGCATGAGTTGCCGACAAAGCCACGTTTTGACGCCTTAACGTGACAACGCTGGCCAGTCTCGGCGTTTGAGTCAAGGATAACGCGCTTTGATCTTCGTCTTGACGGCGACTTTGAGATACGGTCCGGCGGGGGTGTAGCACGTGCACGGCAGTGCCTCTCCTCTGGGGACGATGCTATCGTTGCAGCCGACTGCTTTCTTTAATAAGCAGCACAGCAAAAACTTGGCCGCAAAGGAACAAACAAAAACAAAAACAAAAACCAAAACAAAAGACTTAAGACACAAACGCGTTTTCGTAGCAGCCCCTTCGCCAGTGCGATGCTTTACACCTGATAACCACGACAACGCACTCATTGAGACCGGCACAGGACTGCAACGATGACGTCGACTGCGACGCCAACTGCGACGGCGACTGAGCTATGCTGTTGTGATGTAATCAGGCTGTGCGTCTCCTGCTGCTGCTGCTGCTGTTGCTCCTCGCTTCTGCGATTTGCCGTACGTGATATTGTTAAAAGCTTTTAATTGAAGTCATCTTCTTGCTGAAAAAACAAAACAGGTAGCTGCCTCTAGAGTCGTCTGCTGCTGCTGCTGCTGTCGATGTCGAGCATTTTTATGATTAAACTAATTTTTCTTGGCCGCAAAAGTCTTATAGCAGGTGATGTGGCTCCAGCTCCCTCCGCCGGCCAAGTTATTTTAATAAACTGCGCGACGTGCCACGCATTTTGAAAGACGATCGGTTTCAATTTTATTATTGTTGTGGCTGCCTCCGCTGCTTCTAGATTATTTCCAGCACTTGTAAGTGTTGTTAGAAGGGAGTGCCAACCAGCCAACCAGCCAACTGGCTGACCAGACCAGGCCAGACCAGACCAGACCAGAGCACATCAGAGCAGGCCAGGCAACGTGCTCATTTAACAGTAGCCAGCGTACGTCGCTCATAATAACTTAAGCCAGCATAAAATATTTTAATGATAGACATAATAGCCACTACCAGGAGCTGAGCAAGCGCCGGCTTAAATACAGCAAGAGGAATCAAACAAAACAAAACAAAACATTGGGACAAATATTAGCAGCTAGGAAATGGGCGCAGGCAGATATATAAATGCATATGCATAGAGAGCTCATTTCCTGTAGCGTATAATTGAGAGATTGTGGAATCCAAATATGCCGAGATCAATGCGATTTAGAAGCTAATTTATGACAGATAACATAACATAAAGTTTATGGCAGATAACATAACATAAAGTTGAATTTATCATTGAATTTATTCTATATTAATACATATATTGTCATCAATGAATCCCTAAGACTCCTAAGGCTTATACATCATTGACATTTCTAAATCTAGGGCAATATGAAACTCTTCTGGTATCCGACTCTACAGACTTGCCCGAAATTCTTACCTTTATAAACCATACATTAGCTCTTGTTGTCTACCTCTACCATGAGCCCAACCTGATTTTATGCCACCTTCAACTGCAAGATGCCCATAACTTGTTCATCCCTGCACTTATAAGTCAATTTACAAGAAGCTAAGCAACTGGCACAGTTGCTGCAGGACTCTTTCATATGCGTAATGCATATAATTTGCCAGACGAGCGGGCAGAGGAGGCGGAGCAAAAGGAGGGTGGCCAACCCAGAAGGCACTTAAATAAAGTTGTGAAGTAGCGCATAAAATAAATAACAGACACTTGACCACTGCTACGACTCACTCGATTAAAATCAATGAAAATTTATACATACATCTCTCCAATGGATAGCTAGCCAGGAGCAGCAGCATCAGCAGCAGCAGCATCCAAAGGCATGACTCGCTTCCAAATAGTTGATGCAAACGGCAAGATGTGAGCCACGAGATGCGAGATGCGAGCTACGAGATACGAGTCATAACTATGTGTAAGACCATTTCATTTTTCAACAATTGGCCAAAACAACGCCTCAATAACAAAACAGAAGAAAAAGCCAGAAAATGCATTGCAGTTGGGCATAAGTGACTGCATGATACTCATTCAATTCTCAAGAGAAACTAAATCTGATTGAGCCAGCCAGGCAAAGGTCTGCAAAGAACAATCTCGGTTGCAGAAAAAATATATATAAAAACCAATGAACTCTCTTCACTTCACGAGCGAGCATAAGAAGGGGGCGTACGTTGTTTTTGGCGGACAGAGCAAAAGTAATGAGCAGTTGGCCACGCGCTAACCAAAAAGCATTCATGAATCCAAATGCGAATGTGAATGCAAAACGCCCGCCAGGCACGAGCAAAAGGGGCACAAGGAGCAGGAGGAGCACGAGAGGCAGGAGGAGGAGCAGGCAGGCAGGCATGCCTGCAACAGGCTGCTTGAGCTGCACTCGAGTCTATAATTATAATTGAAATCAATTGATTTATTTGCGTTGCCAGCTCGCGAACTCTGCCTATGCCAAAACGCATAAAGCCATAAAGAAAAAAAAATGGCAACAATACAATTCAAGAGTTGTTGCTGTTGTTGTTGTTGTTGTTGTTTGTTGATCGTGTGTGCTTAATTGTTGTTATTGGCCTGTGACTGTGGTCTGGCCAATGTGCGCCGCTGGCCAATTTGCTTGGCAGACTAGACGTTGTCGTCGTTGGCCAAGACGTCGATAAGGTCATGAGCAAGTGTCAATCGAGTGCATAAATTATTTATTGGGGCGTTTGCACAAGTGGGTGGGGTCCAAAAATAAATGTTGCACAGAATCGTTGACGCTGTGCTCGAAGGGCAACGTGATGGAGCATAGCTTATAGCCCAGCCATGCGCCAAAGGCGAGACAATCTATTATGTTCCGAATGGGCATAGCATGGCATATATGAATACAGTTTACATACATAGTATAATAATATATACATATACGTATATGTATGTGTGTATATCTGGGTTGGCTGATTCCTGGCAATCTGTACGATCTGCCGCTTGCACCTGCCCACAAAATACACTTGTGCGCGCTGTTGTCAACGACAGTAGCTCTAGCTGTATACAAAACAACAGCACACACACACGCACACATACAGAGAGAGAGAGAGAGAGACAACAACCTTTTGTGGCCATAAGACAGACACACACACACACAACCTGTCTCACATTTCAAAATACATAATTAAGTATGCACAGCGAGTTTGTTAGATAAAAATCTTAAAAACCCTTAAAAAGCTTTAAGCGCCTAAGACACAGACACACAAATACGCAAACTGAAAGAGAAGAGAAAGAAGAAGAAGAACGGCTAGCAGCTACAGCTACAGCTACAGCTACAGCAGCAGCGTAGGGGCAATACTTGATGGATAACTTGATGAGTATCGGATAAGTTGTGGGGACTTTGTAGCACAGCACAAATGTGAGGCGCGTATACATAAAAATAGTCGAAAGGCCGAGCAGCAGCAGCGGCAGCAGCAATAACAATAACAACATGCGACACGTAGTCGATGTATGATACGAAAACACTTTGGCGACAATCATGGGAAAGATTCGGTTTTTTGACTTGATTTTCAGTTTGCTTTGGTTTCGTTGGGTTTTACGTTGTGGCTATCAGTTGGCTCGGTTTTTTTTTTTTAAGCATAGCCGCGCACGGCCATTAAACGAACAGAGCCCAAGAGGTCAGAGCGATAACGAGCGAAAGCTAAAGGCGGTTCAGGCTAGCTGCTGGTGGAGGTGGTGCCAGTGCTGCCGGTGGTGCCGTGCCACTGCCAGTGCCAGTGCTAGTTGCTGGTGTGGGCTATTATCGTTTAACGAAGCCGATTTGTAACAGAGCTTTCACATGTGTCTCCAAATCGAAAACCGAAGAAGAAGAAACCGAAAAAAAACAACAAACTTGGCTAGCCAATCAGTTAAAAGTTATAACGCAAATCAAAGCAACAACAAGAACCAGCAACAACAACAACAACAACAACAATAGAAATCAATAAAGTTCCCAATGCCAAATGAAACAGAGAGAAGAAACTTAATTAAAAGGTCGCCGTTAATGTGGTTAATTTGAAAATATTGTCGAAAGAAACGGCTTACACACACACACACACACACACACATAGCATGGACATATACAAAAGAGTTTGCGTTATAAAATCTTTCGTAGAGAAACGCCAATAAAAAACGGCAGCAGCAGCAGCAGCCGTCGTCGACGCAGCTAATTTTTATAGTTCCCCGCATGCAGGCTGCTGCGCCGACAGACATCTCGGCGGGATCTGTTCGATGTTTGCTCTAATCAAGCCTATAAGCCATGTTGTCATACGATATAAAAGAAAAAGAGCAGCACACACACACACACCTGCAAAAGAAATTAAAAACAAAAACATAAATCGGCTCTTAGCGACTGACAACAAGTTCGTTGCCTAAGTCTTTTGTTCGGCCACTCAGCGACTGCTCTAAATGTCTGCTTTTCATTTTACACGGCTAGTATTCAAATAGCTAGCATATTTATATATGTATATATATTGTTTACTGTTTATATATACACATATACTATTTACTCGCTTGATATATACACATGTATGTATATATGTATGTTGTATAAAATGTAATTAAAAATACATTATATATAATTATTTGTATTTATATTCATATATAATTTATCGCTTAATTTGAATAATTATATTTAAACCAAGCTGGTTGCCCGAGTTATTTGTTTACAGTTAATCCAAATACATTGGCTTTATATAACTCATTTAAGAGCGTTTTCTGTATAGATATACATATATGCATATGTGTGTGATATATTGCACTCTATATAATTAGACTAAATTGAATGATTTGTGTGATATTTATGCCAAGTTCATTGTCTCAGTCATTAGTTCGCAATTTATCTAAGTACTTGAAATAAATCAATTGGATCCTAATAAGCTTGGAGGATAGCCTGTATATAGAAATACATATAATTATAATTGAAAAATAAATATATTTTTAAAATATTGATTTAGGTGCTTGGCATTATATCAAAAAAAAATATAAATATATAAATAGATAAATATAAATTTTAGTTTTATATAAATATAATATACAATATAGCAAATAATGTATACATCCGATAGATGCTTTCATAAAGTTCGTTGCCTAAGTCTTTGGTATAGTAGAAACATTTAAAATTGGGTTGAGAAACATTATTTATTTATTAATATAATTTAGCGCTTCATATGTCTTGTATTACATATTTATATATAAACTTATCCCAGTCATGAATAATTTGGTTTTGTGGTCAATGGCCTTACGAAAATTTCACTGAATTTTCAATGTGACAACGGCGATTTCCTCAATCAAAACGAAGGCAATGCGGTGGCTAAGAGAGCTCGAAACAAACTTGAAATACACAATAATGTAATAATAATAATGCATATAATGCATATAAAGAGAAAAGACTAACAACAAATACAACAAGCGGACGAAGAAGAAGCAACTGAAGAAGGGGGAGGGTCGATTGCTGCGTGGCCTCCGTTGGGTTTTTGGTACGCCCGAATGGCGATGCACGCACACTAACACACACACACACACACGCACGCACAGGCAATGTAACTTCAACCTTCAATTGTAGTTGGTGTTGCTGTTGTTGTTGGTAGTTGTGCTGCTGCCTGTCACGAAACGTTATTCGTGCGGCCATGCGAGTTCACTGACTGCCGCCCAAGTGCGCCAGTGTGTGCGTGTGTGTGTGTGTCTTTTGGTGCTTTTCATATGTACACATTGTATATATTGTTGGCCCGTTCGCTTTGTTTTCACAGCAACGGCAACCGACAATTACAACTAACCATGGCGGCCATATTAACATGCCTGCGAGTACAGTTTGCACCTGCAGCTACGTCAAAATCGTTAAACTTTAACGACAACAACAACAACTACAACAAAACAGATTCTATTGCCGAGCATTTGCACGTGATTGAATCGATGTATCCCAATTAGACAATCTGCTCACGAACGCTCAACTACAAGAACGCCAACAAGCTGAGACGCACAGAGTCTCCCCGAGTGCGCCCAGCAGGGGGCAGGGGGAGGGCAGCGTTGATAGTTTAGAAAAAAATTTCCAAACTATGCGAGTGCTAATTGCCTGTGTGCACAATAATATTTTGGCAATTTGCCTGCAACAACAACAACAACAGCAGCAGCAGCAACAACATTCATGGCCAGCAAACAACAACAATGAGTCATGCTATTCGTATTGATGGCAACAAATATTTCGCATGCCCATTGATTGCGCCCACCCACCAAATGCTCTCACAGCCCATCTCTACTCTCTCTCTCTCTCTCTCTCTCTCTCTCTTTCTCATCTTCTTCTTACTGCTCATTGTTTTATTGCCTTAAATGTTTAAATATAGTAATCAGTGAAAGAAAAGCTTGAAGAAACATGCGGCTCGTTGTTGTTTAATTGCCGCAGCTCATGCAAGTGCCGCCAGGCAGGAAGGTGTGTGAGAAAACTGCACATCAAATTGTTGTTGTTGTTGCTTTGGCTGTTGTTGGTGTGCAATTAAAAATAATATATGCATGTACTTATGCTGTATGTATGGATTAGCTGCTGCAAATGCACACACAAACACACACAGAAGCACACAAAATAAATTCATTAGCTATTGTCTAATTGGCGCATATAACGAAAGCATTTTAAATGGAAAAACATATCTATAAAATCGTGTACATATAGATGTATTTATAGATGTAATAATGTGTATTTGAGCGATTTTAACTAGAAATCCACAGTTGTATTAGCTAATGTTTTATTTGCAAGCTGTTTTCATATCAAAAATAAGCTAACTTTCTGGAATTAGTATATAACAATCTAAAGCAAATTCCATTTCAAGTTTCTTAGGATATTTCTTGTTCTCTAATGTCTGTACAAGAGTCTTCATAGGCGCAGCATTTACTAGATTAACACATCTGCATCACTCTCAGCTAATACTATTGCGACATCAACAGACTTTCATCAATGAAAATCTCTTTGACTTTTTATGCTCAATCAACAACTGAAATCTCTTTGTGCAATAGCATTGATTGATGACTTCCCTTAGCTGCGTTTTACTGCCAGCCTGGCCTATACAAAATTAATTAACACCAATGTTGGCCATTTTATGAGCGGACATTAAAAATGCAAAGTTACCGACTCACCCGCAACTTTTACGACTCCGCCATGCAGCGGCGCTGCAACAAATTGTGCCGCCTGCAACTGAGCGCCCACAAATCTTATCGCGGCGATGCAGCGCCGATAATGTCAGCCTCTCTGATTTAGAACAGGCGCAGCTCAAGTGTTAATCTCCAGCTTAATGTGCGAAAAATGTGCAAAACATTGTTGAGAGAGAGAGAGAGAGAGAGAGAGAGAGAGAGATCCGTGTGCCCAATAAAATGAATTTTATATTCAATTTGAGCTGCTGCAAATCAAATCAAAAGATTCTCGAATCGTGTGGCCAGTTTTTATGGTACAGGTTGCCCCCTAATTAATATGCATGAACTCAAACTTCCTCCGGCCGGGCTACCACTTGTGCACGTTCCATGGGGCATCCAATCGCTCAGCTCAGATCTCTGCCTGCACACTCTTCCTCTTCTTGTTTATGCGTATCTTTGGCATGGCATTTTAATGCTCTTTTATGATCCGCTGGATGAAGGCGTCGCGCATTTAGAACTCAATTAAAAAGCGGAAGTTAGTGCAGCTCTGGGAGACTTCAATGGCTCAGCTGAACGTTGTCTCGTCCACGCCCTTGACAGACATTCCGATGGCATAAATCGGCGCAAACCAGCAACCAGACGCACATAACTCACTAATAGCAGCAATTGTTGTCAATTTGCCACAAAACAGGCGCGAAAATGCAGACATAATTTTTTTTGCTGCCCTGCCTTGCCGTTGTTGCTGTTGTTGTTGGCTAACACACCTTGACAATTGGCTGAATTTAAATTGTTATAAAAATAGAATTTGTCCCAAAACACGCGCCATCGACAATGCAGTCGCTTGGCAAGTTCGTGTCTTAAGTCTTTCGATCTTTTTCTTTTTCTTCATTTTCTGTTTTGGTTTTATTTTGGGAGACAATGAAAGCTAGCGCTGCACTTTAATAACCGACCCACCCGTCTACGCCTGCCTGCCTGCATGCAAAATACCATTAACAACAGCAACAACAACAACAACAACAACTGCTAAATATCATAAAATGTGTACCACGCACAAAGCTCTTAGCTCACAGAGCTCGCGGCATTTTCAGCGTCTCGTGTACAAAAGTTTTGAATTTATTTATGTCGGCAATTATTTTATTTATATTGTGCACACACACACACACACACACACACACACACACATGCACGCACACGTACGAGTCAGAGATTTTGCATTGCCTTCTGATTTCGTAGTCAAAATATGTTTCTTATGATATGCTGCCCGCTTCTGTTGTCGCATTTGCTACTGGTTTTTAATGCGGCGCAACTGACGACGGCGACGACGACGACAGCGACAGCAGCAACAAAGGCGACGACGCGTCACACGATCTGCTGCCGAGAGGCAAATGTGGCATTTTATAGAACTTTAATATGGATATAGAGCAAGGGCTTTCAGCTAGAGCAGGGGCATATTCTAATTCTCTTTATACCTGAATATATTTTATAGCTGCACAATATATATTTAATATGAGCTATTTTATTTGGAATATTTATTTGTCCGCATTTATTACATTTAAATATATATTTCCTATTAATCTTTAGCTTGTTTTTTTTCCAATAAACAAATCTTCATTTATTTCTCTCGCTAATAGAAAGTTTTCAATTAGGTTTAGCTCCTTCTCTGCCTCTATCTAGCCCTTTCTCTTCCTCTCCCTCTCCCGCTCCCTTCCTCCAGCTCTCTAGCTTTCTATGCCTTTGGCTTTTCCTGCTCCTGCTGCTACACTCCCTACCGCACGCCTCTAAACTCTTCTTCTTGTTTCTTTCTGGCCAGTCTCTGTCGCCTCGACTTGCATTGACGCCTCCGCAAATGTCAACAACAACAACAACGGCTGACAGGCAAGGGACGAGGCTGTTGCTGCCGCTGACGTTGCGACGACATCAACAACAACAACAACGAGAACCACGTCAGCCACGTCTCGCAGCTGTCACCAAATAATGCCCAGGCAGCAAAAGTAAGCAACAAAATTGCCTACAGGCAGCGCCGTGTTAACCAGACAACAGTAGCCCGGATTCGCGCTCGGACTCTGGCTGCGGCTCCGAGCTGGGGCCCAGTGTTAGCAGCAGCAGTAAACAGCAACAGCAACAAATAAATTTTTGAAGCGAAACGCCAAAATAAAAAAGAAAAAGAAAAAAAAACTCACAAAATCGCATTTCAAATTCAAAACGCGATTTTTGCCGAGGTTAAACTATTTTATCATTGTCACAAATGGAATTTTTCACCAGCAATCACCTCGAACCGCCGATCCACCTGCCAGCCCTCCTCCCGGCTTGCGGCCACGCCCCCTCCCTTCTTGCAGTGGCCAGCGTTTGGCAATGCGTGCGAAAACGCAGCAACCAACAACAACAACAACCAGAACAGCAACAACAACAACAACAACAGCAGCAAGAAAGCGATCGATGTACGTTTTAGGGCGTTTTCTGGCCACGGTTTTCTTCTGGCCTCCTCATAAGTTTTGCGTATGCAGACAAAGAGACGCGAGCAGCAGACGAAGTGGAACTTGGTTTATATCTCTTCATTTACTGGCCCTGTCCAGTTATTTATTGTATTTTACGTTGCTGCTGTTGCTGCTGTTGCTGCTGCTGCCGTGTGTGTTGCTGTTTAATTGAAGGCCAAGAGTTGCCGCTGCATTGCTGCATGCATGGCAAGCATGTCCTGGTTGCAATCGCAGCTGATGGCCATTGGCCAGACATGCCCTTATTTGCGCTGCCAGCCAAAACGGCCAGTGCATAAATTATATGAAAACAACATTTTATATACCCTTGACACAAGTGAAATATCTATAGCTTACTTATCAAGTGTGTAATGCCCAAGGCCAGGCCGTGCCAAAAAAAAAAAAAGAAAAAAGAGATTAAGAAACCTAATCTCTGATTGGAAGTAGAGATAAGCGTTGACGTTAATATACCAAGGAGGCTTATAAAATATATACTTAAAATAAAATAATATATTTGATCTTAAATTCAACTGTAATACGTCGAAAGAGAGAGTAGAGTTAATTTCAAATTGAATTTGCGTGTTCTTATTTATTCTCAATCGAATCAAGTCCTAAGACTCATCCAGCTTGGATCAGAGCTTTATTTAAGTAATTTACATTTTTGCCAAATCTATCAAAAGCTATGTAAATTGAAAAATCAAAATCAATTCTGTTAGAGGAAGCTGTATATATAATATTTTATAAACTTTTCGTTTGACATTTGTTGCTGCCAACGGGCTGTGACTCAAGTGAAGGAAATGGTTACATATAGAACTACAAATGTATATACATATATATTTTATATACTCTATACTCTATATATATCCATGATTGGAGTACAACTTGCGCAATGGCTGTTGGGCACATTTTGAATATGTAGCAATTGTTTTGACATCCATAAAACATGCGCTCGATTGGCCTCTTTAGGCAACGTCGCTCTAGATCATGCAAATCGCATCCGAAATCAATTAAAATGCAACAGCCGCTCGATAATCAAACTTGGAATCGACTCAACTGGCTACCTGGCGGTGCCAAATATGTCGTAGTCGTCGTCTCCGTCGCTGCCATCGTCGTTGGTCTTTGTTGTTGTTGTTGTTGTTTTTTATCCCCAATCGGGGCAGCGCCTCCTTCTCCTGCTCTGATAACAATCGCGGCACTCTGACACTTATATAAGCAGTCAGCATCCGACCCGAGTGACAGACATCGATCAATGATGCGACCAGCGACATTAACGCTGCATATATTGTCATAAATTACACGATAGAGTCCAATCGTATACTCTCCTTCTCTTCAAGTTGAGCCCTTAGTGTGCTCCGATCAAAGATGCTCCCATGTGCAGCTGTTGTTGTTGTTGTCGTATATGTTTGTTAAACGATAAGCCCAAAAGTCATCGGCATTTAAACCAAAAGCAGTTGTCGCTGCTGCTGCTGCTGCTGCGCTGCTTCGGCTGCCATCCAACACCCCAAAGACTTAACCATATCCACATCAAATCCACATCCCCATCCCCAGAGCGTTTCAGATACGCATCAACGTTTGGCTAAACGTTATCCAGTTTTGGGATTTTTCTCCTTTTCATTTTCATTTTCAGCGAGTTTCTTTTTCTTTGTTTCTTTTGCCCCCCCCTGCTGCACGCCCAACTGCAAACTCTCCCCAATGCTGATCGATATGTTAAAAACTGCGATTAAATGCGTCTGCAACTGCGTCTGCTTCGCTGCTTGGAAGTTGTGACAAAACTTTGATTGACATGGCTTTTGTATGTTGGCAACAGCAGCAGCAGCAACAACAGCAGCAGCAGATCCGATTGCCAGCAACAGCAACTGAAGATGTGACAACAATAACAACTTGGGTTGGGGCAAAGGTTTGAAAGATGAGGCAATTGTTGCAGCTGTACGAGAAAGAACAAAAAAATACATTCTTCTAGATTCTATCTCCAAGCTGCAGCTTCGCTAGCTCCAACTGCAGCGGAAATTTCCAAGTATATTGTAATGAAATATCTCTTTATTCGAACTTCTCATAATGATGGATAGTGAAACATACTAAGCCGTCGACTTAAATGTGCTCTAGAAAGTATGCTATAAAGATGGTTGAGCTGTTCTTAAAAAGATTTCAAATTCGCACCCAAAAACTCTATACAAAAGTGATATTGATTGGGCAACAAATGCTTTTAATATTCCAGAAATTATATAATTTCTATATATTTATAGTAGCAAATAAACTGTATAAGAAAAATAAATGGATTCTTCGCAAAATGAATATTCATATTAACGCAAACTTCTATTAGCTTCATATCATATCTTACAATCGTCTTCTTTACACAGAATCAGCTCAAGTCTTTAGAAAATTTTATTCATTTATGCACAGCTCTAAACATAAATTCGCACCACAGCCTCACAGCTTGATCATTTTCATATAAATTCGGCATGAAATGTACCCAAAAAGAAGAAGAGATTAGATTAGATCTTCGTAAATTTATTTAGAGCTTAGAATCGCATGAGTGGACAACCTATATAAACTGCCTATTGTTGTCAGAGAGATGCCGCTCAGAAAATCTATGCAGAGTATTCATATTATAAATATATTTTAATTTCATGCACACATCGAAAATCGAGAAGCAAAAAAGAAACACAATCAACTGGCGAACAAAACAAAAGCAAACTTGGCAGGCAACAGGCATAAAAGTCGTGATACTAACAAATTTCATTAATGTACAACAGCGGCAACAAGTTGCAGGCACGGCTGGCTGGCCACAGCCTCATCCCCATCCTCATCCCCATCCTCATCCTCGTCTCATCCCCATTCTTATCCTGCAGCGGCCACAGCTTCAACTGCCTGCGATTCCATTCATAAAACGCGCACTAACAAGAGACAGAGAGACGCGAGCAGCTAGAGTGAGAGAGAGAGAGAGAGAGAGAGATAAACTGCCAGAGTGAGACAGAGAGAGATAGCGATGGGCAGAGGAGTCTGAGGAGTTGGAGGACAGACACTAAGCGCATTGCATGATTTTGCATAATTTTATGTAAATTTGAGGCGAGGCGGCTCGAGACTCTGCCCGGGCGCATCGAATCGAACGCGCGCAGGCGCAGTTGCCAGACGCTTTTAGTAGAAGACGAGGCGGGGGCGTGGCAGTGTCTCTGACTGTCGACGACATGATATATGCCACATGATGACCACGACTCAGCAGCCAGCCAATGTGCGGCAAACAGTAGCAATTGCTTTTGTTGTACAAGGACACGATTATGCGCAGGATCCCAGCAGACAAAGTGCGAGAGTGAGACAGAGAGAGGCAGATGGAGAGCAAGTGAGAGCAGGAGCAAGAGTTCAATTTATGCAAAGTGCAAAACGTGGCTCAGCTCCGGCAAAAAAACAACGAAAAACACAAAAGCTAAACAAAACAAAAGCAGCGCGCGCATTTTGATTTCTTAAACAATTTTTTGCTCATTTCTGTTTCGGCTTAAGTTTAGTTTTGTATACATAAAGTAATATGAGAGGTGGACTTGCAGCTACATATGACAATGACAATGACATGGAATTTATGTGCAACGAAATGCCACAAAATATGTTTTAGGGCATATCGAAACGGGGCTGCAGTTCCACGTAAAAGGGAGGCGAACAAGTCAAGCCAGCGGGCCAGGAGATGCTGCAGCCCCCACACAGCAGTCAGTGGCACAGTGGAGCCAAATACGTAAAGGGAAGGTTAAAGGAAAAAATATATACAAAAATATATATAGTATGTATTCTAGTATTGTGTATTTAAAATTAAATAATTATGTATATACAAATCTTTTTTCTTTTTTTTTAATTATTAAAGTAAATTTATTTATAGTAATTATATAATTATATTTACAATAACAATCATAATTATATATTTAAAACAATATAAATTTTAGAATTTCAAATAAAAATGTTTCAAGTTAAATATTCTTTTAAATAAATATATATTTTAAATATATTAAATATATTCGTATTTTAATGAATTTTAAAATGCAGTAAATTCTTTTTTAAATTTAATTAAATTCCAGTATATTTTATTTATATACAAAATATTTATGGATATAAAAATAAATCTTCAAAATCTAGCTACTCCGTCGCCCTCTAATACTTACTTAAATACAATCCATAGCAGTAAATTTACTCATATGTTCGACTACTGTGCAGCATGAAAGTGAGGGAAAGATTGGCTGTTTCTTGAATTGCAGTTGCCTGCGGTTCAGTTTAGCTGCTGTTGTTGTTGTTGTTGTTGTTGTTGTTGTTGTTGTTGTTGTTGTTGTTGAGGCTGGACGTCAACGTCAACTTCAACTTGGACGACGACGACGAGTTGGCTCCGGCCACAGCCTCTAATCAGATTCAGATGTCGTCGAAAAATGTGCGACGCGCTGGCCATTTTAGCCCTGGCCGCGTAACACGGTAGTTGATGCTGCTGCAACGGTAGAGAATGACGAAGTCATAGCCGCGATGCGTCAATTTTAGATTCAACAAAAATGATTGCAATGCATGTTGGGATGTTCGGATGTTCGGACAGACAGAAGCAGAGGCAGAGGCAGAGGCCAGGCAGACAGGCAAGCCAGCAAACAAGTTTGCACAGCCAGGGAGTCAGTCAGGCAGTCAGTCAGGCTGGCAGTCAGTCAGGCTGGCAGGCATCGAGGCAGCGAGGCAGTCGCAGTTGGCAGTCGTCTGTCAGGGCAACTTGTGAAATGCCAATTTATTCGTTAGCAAATATTGCATCTGATAGAACAACAACAGCGGACCCCGCGCAACTCGCTGCAGCGAGAGCTCCTGCTCTGGCTCTGGCTCTGGCTCTGGCCATGGCTGTGATTTGAGTGCCAGTGCAACATATGCAGACATGACTGCCAGGACACAAAAGCGCATGGATCGCCAGCGAAATGTCTGTGGCAGAGAGCCGGGCTCACCGGCTACTGAATCATGTGTAAAAATCTTAAGTGCAAACAATTGTACGCGTTTATCGTGTCTCTGGGGCGACGACCACCATTGAAGCTCGACTGGAGCTGCCTGTTGAAGCAGACGGCGGAGACGGATGCAGACGGAACAGACGGAGCAGAAAGCCAGCCAGGCGAGGCTGACCAGGCAGTCAGGCAGCCAGGCAGCAGGCAGGCAGGCAGTCAGAGATTCCGTTTAATTAAGCGCGCTTTTGTGAAAATTGGTTTAAGCATTTTTTGGAAAGCCCTTAAGGTAGGCACAAACTCCAACTTACTTGCAGCAGTACTCTATACATATAAATATATATATATATATTTACACATATATATGTATATGTATGTATGCCTGGATCGATTGATCGCTTTGCCAAAAAAGAAATATCCATCAAATTGATCAAAGCTAATAAATCATAAGATGCCACAGCAGATGAAGAAGCAGCAGCAGCAGCAGCCAACATCAACTTAAAGCTTAAGCAAAAGGTGCTCAGCGTTTTGCTGGAAATAGCCCCCAGTTGGGGCCAGGCTCCAAAATTAGTTTTGCGTTGCGTCCGTTATGACGACGCACGTAGAGCCCAAATGCTGACCCAATAATTATGCCCCTTCGCCCAAGAAACTGAGAGTGAAACCCAATCGAGGCAGCCAACGCAACCAAACGACAGACATAGCTAAATATATACATTTAAATATATATATATATATGATATGTATGTATGTTTACTGCATATATTTATTTATGTGTAGGCATATTCTATATACATATACATATATATATTTATATTGAAGATACATCTCTTGTGTTGTATTTGTAGCTTGCGGCGATCAACGCACATTTTTGCTTATCACTTAGAGACAAGCGAAGGTTTTCCATCTTAAAATACCCTAAAAGGTTAGGTAAAGCGACTTGAAAAGCAGATTGGACAGCTGGCAATGGAAGTGTATTGATAGTGCTAATTATTACTTGAAATTGATTCTATGAAAGTAAGCAAAATACTATGGAGGTCAGATAGTATGGAAGCTTTTGATTTAACTATATTGCATTACCTTTATAACAAATCTTAGCTAAAAACTGATTTACAATTTTAATTAAGGCTTTAAATTAAATAATTAAGATTACATTAATTAAATGTCTACAGTTTTATAGCTAAGCTTTGCAGTTTGCTCCAATAAATAAAACTAGAACCACAAACCCAAAACGTATAGAAATATATAGAAACTTAGATCTTAAAGCAAGATCTTTGCAGTATTTCTGCGACAAAATTTGATGTCAAGGCTTATCAAGGCATTGATTCTCTGCAATTTGATCTTACCAGAGAATTCATCACATCAGACAGCACTTCTTCATATCAGTTTGATTTATATCCATCGTTGCACGAGTTGCATGAGTATAGAGTATAAGAAATTCGAACTTCAGCCAACTAAGACACTTGTATTTCTCTTTTAACAAATGTTGAAAATTGGCCAAAAGTAAATTTATATTGTTGTTCATAGCACGCGACACAGAAGCAACGGCAAGAGTGAGAGAGCAGATGAAGACAACAAGAGAGAGCGAGAGAGAGAGAAAGAGAGAAAGAGAGGGAGAGAGACAGAGTGAAAAGGAGAGGGAGATGGAGCTGTAGTGCCCCAGGGGCAAATGTCACACCGGGCCCATTTGTACGTCTAGACATCTTCTATGTTTCAGTTGGATTCCACCGGGGCCGACGCTGTTGACCGAGGTAATCAATTTTAAATGTGTTTTTGCGTGTCAATCGCTTGTTTGCGTGCCGACTTTTATTGATATGTTTAATTTGCCGTTGTTGCTGTGATTTTTAGTGGCTATTGCTTAGCATAGCTCAGCTCAGCTAGTTGGGGAGCGGAGCGATCGAGCTGTGCCATGCTATAAGGCATTTTTGTGTGTTTCTTATTAATAATTGGCCGCTCGCCTTGGCTTTTGATTGTTTTTGAGTGAAATTCATTTGATTTATTGCACAAATTATGGAAAGTTTCTAAAGGGGTGTGCGCGCAGCTCGCGACAACGATGCCAAAAGGCATTTATAGGGTATTATGCAAGCCAAGCGACAACTACAACGACTACAACAACTACAACAACTATAGCAGCAACAACAAGTACAACAATATCTACTTTACACTTGTCGCTGACGCATTTTACAAATTTGGCACGCTTGACCATAAAAAATGGTCCGAGCCATGGCTAAAAAAAAGTGTGAAACTGCAAATGGCGTCGCCTTGGTTAGACAGGCACCAGCTCCTGCCGCCTGGCCCCCCTCCTCGAATCACCCTTCTCTAAAGCCATCTCTGGCTCTCGCCCCGTTTGGCATTGCATCGATTAGCATAGTTGTTGCCAGCTACAGATATATGTATATATATATATATATATATATATATATATATATATATATATATATATATATATATACATATAGACAAACAGACATCTCTATATCTAATGCGAGATTGTAACAACTGCATTAGGGCTGTGGGGCGTGGCTGGCGACAACTTAGGCCACGCGCTGCAACGGAAGTCCAACTCATTTGGCCAGCGGCAAACGGAAAGGATTTCTTTTTAAGCGCATCCTGAACGCACACGGCCAGGACAACTCAATTGATATATGTTTATGTTCTGTTACAAACCTTTTCTTTACTGCGTTCCCTTATTTTTTTTTTAAGGCAACTTCCTGTACCGCTTCTGCTGACAACGCCATCAATTTATCTATGCCTACCCGAATATTCCCATTTGAATCATGACACGCTACCAGCTTTCATTGCGTCCATAAAAATGCCTCTTCTCTTTCCAATTTTTTATTTTGTATAATTAAAAAGCATTTTGGCCAAAAATCCCAAACAAAATCTCAATCAATAAACTCACAAATTACGAAGCGAAGCAAATAAAACAAGGCTGGGTCTCGGGGTGATCGACTAGAAGATACCCTAAGGTAAAATATATGAGGTAAATTTTATATATAAATTATATATAATATAATATAATATATATATATATGTATATGAAGTGTCTATCTCTGAAAAGCTGCGAGTTTTATTTTATTAATGCATATTTTGTGTTCATTTGCTATGAGTATATTCAAAATGCTCATTTGAAATCGTATCTCTAAATTTTAGTAAACTTCAACTACAGCCTCTCCTTCTTTACGAATATCTAAATAAAGTCTTTTTACGCCTCCTGCTCTCTGTTGCATACAATGCCAACAAATCTATCATACTCTGTTGACAAAACTTCAATCAGTTCAGGCTATAATCATAAAAGAACACAAACCGAAGAAAGCAAAAGACTGTAAATATTATGAGAACCAGTTCGCCACCCAAAAAACGAAAATAAAAATCCATTGATTGTTTAATTTCTTGCATAGTTATGTTTTTATGGCAGCCCCTTGAAATGCTCGTGGAATATGGGATACCGAATGCAATAAACAAAACAATAGATTGAGCACTAAGCAGATGCCTGTTGAAAGTTTGATGAAGTGAGATCGGGGTATATATGTATGTATATATATGCATTATGAGCAGATATATATCTATATCCCTTTCCATAAAAGGGGCGTCATTAAACCACAATTTGTATGCATCATAAAAGTGGGAAGAGTCAAAGGGCGAACAGCTATAAAATTAGTGATTTTATGATATTAATTGGGAAAACTTCTGTTTACGAGTTGTAATATGTGAAAGCATGAGAGAGATGGGAAAAGTATTTCCTCCAACAATAGGATTTACTCAATTAAAAATATATGAACATAAATAATATTAATAAGATTTCACATAAAAACTCAAGAGAGCTCAAAACTTGCATAAATATTGATTAGTAAATAAATAATAAAATAAGCAATCACTTGTTGATTCATTCGTCTAATCTAGATCTAAAATTTGAGATCGATTTTTAGTTTTTCCATATCTTAAGCAGCTCTCTGGCAAACTCTCCGTCAATTTGTATCCTGATTGATATGAAGTTTCCGCCCACAAACACGATTAGGAATTACAAATCTCCAAGAATTCATTTTTTACGGCTACCTTCGAGTTATCTTTATCTGACAAATTGTTGGCATTGTTCACTTCTAACTGTACAATACAATCGTATTATTGTCTCTCCCATATATGTCCTTATTGGAACCCAGAAGGGCAGAAGGTTTGCTACGTGACGTTATCTTCATATCCCACATAATGACTGTCACGCACATCCTTAACACTTGTTCGCTGTAAATTCGAGGCAGGAACAACACTTTCCACACATTTTCATTGCTTCCGGCTACTAACTCAGTCAGCCTCTAATAGAGACTTCAAGAGGCCAGCAGCCCACGTAATTTCTGTTGTCCAAACAGTTTTTCCGGCTAATTGAGTTATGGGCAAAAACAAAGAGAAAACAAACTAAGAACAAGATCGATTACGATCAGACCAATACAATATCATTTACCTTTCCCAAGAAACCGTAGAGCATAGACAACAAGTGCAGCAGGAATTGCACGTGCAGCAGGTACCACAACAGTTGCCAAGTTCCAGGAACTAGCTGAGAGAGAAAGTAAGAGTGAAAATGAGATGCTTATCCTCGGCACAGGTGCTGGCGCCTAACGGTGAACAGTGAACGGTGAACGGCTAACGTAATCCGCCCCCCTCTTTGATATGGACAACTCGTCAACGACTTCTCACAATTGGCCAAAATAAATAAGCGCACCCAAATTATAATATATATAACAAAACATTTTTGGCTGACTTTTAATGACAGGCCATATAACGTACTCAAATATATTTGTATATAAGTATAAGAAATGCAAAGCACGCAAACTTTGTGGGTTTGTTTTTTGGGACAGTTTGCATGACGGCAAATATTTGAGGTATTATTGATTACCAACATTTGCCAAATAAATGGCTCTTTAACTACTTTTGGTGAAGCTGAATGTGTTATGGCGCTGCCTCAGGCACCCGGTCTGTCTGTCAGTTTGTCGGTTAGTCAGTCAATCGGTCAGTCAGTCAATCAACCCATCAGTCTCTCAGTCAGTCAGCTACTAGCTTATCAATCTATATGCCTCTCAGTCAGTCAGTCTGCCAGTCCGGCATTCTGTCAGTCTCTCAGTCAATCAGACATTAGACATTGTAATAGCACGAATGCTCCCTGACTTTAGCGCTAATTTGCATTGTGCTCGGTCTGCGGGATCGAGCACAGGTTCGGGTCGGACTTGATAACAGAGAACGTCGATCGCTTCAAACTACAGAGCGGAATAACTTAAAAAAATGAAAAAAAACTGCGTTTATTTCAAGCGTTGCGCACAAAATAAAAAGGAAAACAAAAGCAAAACCAAAAAACAAAAAAAAAAGAACATACAAATAGAAAATGAAATAAAAATAAAAACGCGATCGTCTGTTCGTCAACAGCAGCAACAGTAACAATAATAACAACAACAGCAACAGCAACAACAACAACTCTAGCTACTACAATAAGAATAAACAATATAAATGGCCGCATCGGAATTGCTAATTTGCTATTGAGTTTTGGTTGGTTCGCTTTGGGTTTTGTGCTTGGGTCTGGGTCTGGGCCGAGGGCCCCGAACACGTCGGGTTCCTGGTACGTATCGTCTCTCTGTCTGCTCTGGCTGTCTGTCTATCCGTCTGTCTGTCTGTTCTGTCAGCTCCCTCTCTCTGTCTCGGACGACATTTTTGATTTTTGTGCGACATTTTTGACATGCGGATGTGCCATGTTAACGAGAGTGTAGTCCCCGTCTCGAAAGACAACTGTTTCCAAAATTAGGCCCCAGCACAGCTGCAAACGATTTTCAACGATGCACAAATCCTGAGCCCTGAACAAATCCTTTTGCCATTTACAATAAATTGAATTCGACCAATGCTGTTGCGGTCAAGCAAGCCCTGCCCACTCTGCCTCACGATTCCCTCAATTTGAGAGAATCAAAGTTGCAACTGAACCCAACCGACCAAGCGACCAACCGAAATGCTACAAAACCGCAGGAAATTCGTCGAATTTGCCATGCGGTAAACTTGTGGCTAAGCCAGCCAAAAAGGATGCACAAGCAGCAGTCCTTGCTGCAGGCAATTGTTACCAAGTCTGCTTCTATCTCTGTCTCTCTGTATCTAGTAAGCACTCTCTGGTCTCTCTCTCTCTCTCTGTGTGTGTAGACTGCATCTGTATGCCCAATGCCCAATGCGTTGGCGTATGCATAATTGATGCGAATGTTTGTGGCAGTGCCCAGCTTAGAAACCAGAGCCAGCTCTCATAATTGAGTCGAGCTGCACTGAGCCTTAGATTAAAAAAAAAAAAACTCCAGCAAACCAATAGAAACATGTTGGAGCGACTGCATAATACTCGTTCGCAGGTCGAATTTAATAAAGACTTCCTTGGCAATTTGATTCTAACTTTAAAACTGTGCAATAAAAATTCGTAATACCTTATAAATTCCAGATATATTAAGCACTAATAATCAAATTGCAAAATACAATCTGCTCACACCGAAAATGCAAAAAATGCTTCGACATGCCTTGCACAAAAGCTAATATACTCTTCTCATTTCATTTACTGGCTGCAAAGGCGCTGCCAGCTAAATTGAAAATTAACAACAGAAACTGCAAAGTTCATTTGAGCAGAGATTTTTGTTGAAGAATACATTTAAAAGCTTCCATAGTAAAGCAGCAGCCCAATTAGAAATTCGAAAAATTCTTATTAGCTATGAAAAGATATCACTTTACAAATGTATATATATCATATGTTACCTGTGCTTGTCAACAGCTATCGAAAGACTCATAAAATATTGGCACACCCATAAAATTCCAATTCCATTTGGAAATCAAACTGTTTTTTTTTTTTTTTTTAATACAACAATAGTTTAATCCCACGTAATTTTACAGTTACTTCCATTTGTTTTTTTTTTATGATATCTACTACCAAAGTGGTAAATATATATATATATTTTTTTTTTCTATGGCGCCAGCCAGTCATAGAAATAACTCATAAAAAATTAAGGAAAAAAACGCAACAGCCCGCAGAATCTAGAAATCCACAATAGTTTTTTTTCTCTATATACGAGGCTCAACCGTTATCTAAATGGTTTATTTCACCTTCCCTCGACTTGTGGCCGGCAGAGCAATAAATTAATCAAAACTCGAGTGCGACTTCAATTGTAAACGAGTGTCTGGTTTTCTTTGGAAAATTGCAGCTCACACCTACACGCAGAGGCGCAGGCAGAAAGATCTGTAAATGATTTGTTTGACAACAAACACAGTGGGACACATACTGTGGACCTTTCGCAGAAAGGTAGCCAGCCCAGCCAGTCGGCCAGTGTCTATCAGTGCAAATGATCGAACACCGAACGTTGTGGAAATTGCAGTCGAAGATTATCAATATCGTCATCGTCGCCAGGCATCGCCTGTGTGGCCGCTCGAGTGGGCATCATTAACCTTTTAAATGCCAACAAATACATTGAAATGGGCAAGGGAATGAGGGAGGGGGAGACAAGGGCCTGAGTGAAAGAGCGAGCGAGTGAGCGACTGAGAGACCTCTTTGCAAATGTCAAACGTCATGGCACTTATTGATGTTTGCTCAATACCAATCCGAATACCCGTCTCGGCCCATTCCTCTGATCTTATAAGCCCGCACAAAGGGGTACAAACAAAAGGACACCAGAAGCAAACGGCGACACACGCGCACACACCAATTATCACCCACCCCCATCATGAAAAAAAAAAGAGTCGATTGCCCCTCTCCCTCGCTCCGCCTCACTCCGGCTCACTCTGCCTCACTCTGGTCGTCTTCGTCTTCGTCTTGGGCACAAAGTCAAACGTCATCGTTGACAGGCGAGTCATTGCTCAATGAGAGAGCCCTCACTCACGGCGTCTCAGTGTTAATGAATAAGCAAAACAATAAAGTGAGACCATGTAATTTCAACAACAAAACGCTGCTGCCCATGGGCATGCCTTTGCGATCACAGATTGTAAGGGCTGGTCAAATGACAAACCCTGCGCTACAATATTGTATATCAAAATAGGTTTTGGCAGTGGAATCTAATTAATGGAAATGCTTATGGGATGAGATTTACTTGGAACGGAAGCAGAGAGTGTAATGCTTAATTGCTGTAAATGACGAATGCACAAGCTATCTACTTGAACGAATCATCGCCTAAGCTGCACATTCATTATTTAAGAGTTTGTCGTAACTATTCAAGTACAATAAAATTGTTTTTATATTAGCAATATAAATATGTGCTTTGACCGTTAAAGCAGTGTTTGACATAAGTGCAATAAGTAGCCCAGGGCAGATGAAACATAACTGCTTGTAAACTGCTCGCTATTGAAATCAAGCAATACTGCTTGCTTTAAAACAACAGCAAGCAGTTGTTGCTACTAACGTACAATGACTCAAAAGTAAATCTGAGCAAAGCGGTCTTATAGGTGCCTGCTATAAATACAGTTAACAATCTAAAATATATATAATGTGTACATATATATATATACAATAAACAATACTTATATATTTATATAGCAAGCTATTAGTATGTTTTACTGTAGTGTGAATACTTCAAATGCATGATAGCCAAATCCAATTGCACTGCTTGCTTTTCAAGCAGCTTTACAGACTGTTAAATAACATAACGCCTTCACTGCCGTTAAGGTTGCATTCCTAACGCAGTTCCAAGTAATTACTTTATGGGCCAGGTTATCCATACCGCAGATGAGGCGTTTGCGGAAATATCTACCGATCCCTGCCCACCCAAGGCAACAGTTAGACAATGCAACAATGCCGACTGAAAATCGCCATAGCAACTGAGAAAATTCCGCAGTTGTTGTTTATTTTGGAAACGACGCAGCCAAACACAACAAATGTGAAGCAAACCAAACATGTTTCAAAGTGCCTAAGATAGCTAGATAACCAAACAAAATAAAACATAACGCTTTGTAAAATGTGTCAGTTAACAATATTTTTATACACTTACATTTAGTCAGAAACACCGTAGACAAAAAATATATATTTTTTAAATTAGATATTTATCTATATATAAACCAAAAAGTGTGAAGAGCCGCAACCACAATGCCAAATGCCATACCGAAGCGTGTGCCCATGGGCGGCAAAGGCAACGGCATGGATCTGCTCAGCAATGTGGTCACACGCACCGAGGTCACCGAGATGCAGCTCAAATGGCAGGATAGACCGTGTCCTGCTCCACCCTGCCAGCAGAGCTTCTGGTGGGCCAGCCAGCCAAAGCCAATCAAAATCAAAGGTTGTCCCAAGTAAGTTTTTGCACAGATTTATGGGCGGGCTCGGAGTGTACGTAAATCGGACATGCTTTCATAATGGCCACTGAGGTCAATGAATCCAGTTGTCGGCCTGGCCGGCTTATCGAGCAAAGAAAATAGTAAATAGAAAACAGAAAACAGAACAGAGAAAACAGAAAACGAAAGCTATAAATTGCGTAAATGAATTATTAAACACTAGTTGGCATGTTCGACGAGTAGCCGAGCCACTTGTCGGTGGTTTGGCTCCGCCGGGCACGCAAGGAATCTATATAGACCAGAGGCTAGTGTGACTTCAAACTGAAATTGACGCACTTTGCAGTTATGAATGTCGTTAAATGCAAAAATAGACAAGCTAGCATTGCGATACAATACAAATTGTAGACAATGGGTCACTTAAAGGACATCCAAATGATGTGCTATAAGTATGTACGAATCCTTGAAAATGTCGGAGGTAATAGGATGTAGATTAAACTATAAACCTATTTCCAAAAACTGTTGGCCTTCGTTTATAGGGAATTTGGAATTTTTCCATAGCTCTAGCTTAGAAGAATCTATGATGACATTTTCTCCGGGTTTTTTAACACATTTTCTCTCAAGTAATGAAAGGCATAGAGAAAGGTAGATTCACTCTTATCATCAAATCTTCAAATTGAACATAATGTAGGGATAGGAGTTGTTGTTGTCTGCTGCCTTTTGTATGTAGATTGCATCGCGACATGAACTTTAACCTTTGTGGCAGCCACGCCCCACTTCTGACGCCACAGCCCACTCTTCCTCATTAGGCGATACGTCGATAGTTCCAAAGAAAAGGACATGACTGGGCAACGACTTCATTAATTCTGCTTATCAACGTCGCACGTCAACTAGTTAAGCCGAAGCTTGCAATTGACCTTGGCACAGGACAAGGCGATTCCGAGTAGGCGACAGCTACGCCTACTCCAATTCAATGTCAGCGAAATGCGTGAAGTCATCTCAGCTGAGGCTTGAGGTGTGAGATCGAGAGGAGCCGGATTTTCAGGAAATGTGGCACTTGATAGAAACACCTTGTGGTGTTTGCCTCCGGCACTGGCAATTTTCAAGGACATGCCACATAACGAGCGGCCAGGAAGCGCTTTTAATTGGAAACACGACCCAGCGGTGCGAAACTTTTGCCAACTATTCGAATACATAATGCGGCATGCAAAAGGTTTCGCCCGAAACCCGAATTTGGCGGCATTTCAATTGTGCGGCAACAGTCGACTAAGGCAGTTAATTGTTGGCATATGCGAGAAACACCTCGCCTCACCTCACCTCACCTCACCTCCTCTCGATGGGTGGTTGGAGCCCCTGCAGCTGTTTGTGCTGTATTTGTATATGCGGCGATTGACCATGCGATGGCCGAGCTGGCGACCGAGGGCCGATTGCTGCGGTCATTTGGCGTTCGCCACTCGAACAGTGCGGTCTGACGCGTGCTCCTTGCCTTGCTCTGTCCACAGCCACAGCCAAAGGACAAAGGGGCAGCGAAACACTAAAAAAAAACTAGAAAAACCAGAAAAAAGTAATATTGATTAAGTTTTCGGTGTGTGTATCGTGGCTATTTATACGCAGGCAATGTGTCGCAAGTGTTTTGATTGACCAAGCCAGAGAGTAACATGCCAGAGGGTAACAGCAGCAGCAATGAGCAGCACATAAATCCAGAACACTTCCCAGACAATAGACCGGAGCAGCGAGCGCAGAACTTCTCGTTTGCCACCAGCTATCCCTATGCACCAGGACGAAGCACCAGCAACCACAACCACAACCACAGCAACAACAACAAGAGCATCCATCAGCAAACGGCGTACAACGTGCAACGCTATCAGAGTCCGTACAATTTTCAACACGTGGTCACCAACGCCTTCTCCGTGCTGCACAATTCCGTGGAGCTAGACGAGCAGAGCACAGCACAGCACTCGAAGCCCAATCAGGCCATCGTGCGTCCGATAATTCGAGAGCAGTCGGAACATGTTGATGAGCCCGTTGTCGCTGCGGGCAGCATTTCATCGAATCCGCCGCTGACCACGCGCTCGTTCTTCTCGCGCAGCACACAGGAGGTGCGCAGCTTTGCCGATGAGCTGAGCCAGAAGCTGCGCTTCCTGGCGCCGGACGAGAACTACGGACGCGGCGGCGGCGGTAGCAGCGGTTAAGGCAGTTAATTGTTGGCATATGCGAGAAACACCTCGCCTCACCTCACCTCACCTCACCTCCTCTCGATGGGTGGTTGGAGCCCCTGCAGCTGTTTGTGCTGTATTTGTATATGCGGCGATTGACCATGCGATGGCCGAGCTGGCGACCGAGGGCCGATTGCTGCGGTCATTTGGCGTTCGCCACTCGAACAGTGCGGTCTGACGCGTGCTCCTTGCCTTGCTCTGTCCACAGCCACAGCCAAAGGACAAAGGGGCAGCGAAACACTAAAAAAAAACTAGAAAAACCAGAAAAAAGTAATATTGATTAAGTTTTCGGTGTGTGTATCGTGGCTATTTATACGCAGGCAATGTGTCGCAAGTGTTTTGATTGACCAAGCCAGAGAGTAACATGCCAGAGGGTAACAGCAGCAGCAATGAGCAGCACATAAATCCAGAACACTTCCCAGACAATAGACCGGAGCAGCGAGCGCAGAACTTCTCGTTTGCCACCAGCTATCCCTATGCACCAGGACGAAGCACCAGCAACCACAACCACAACCACAGCAACAACAACAAGAGCATCCATCAGCAAACGGCGTACAACGTGCAACGCTATCAGAGTCCGTACAATTTTCAACACGTGGTCACCAACGCCTTCTCCGTGCTGCACAATTCCGTGGAGCTAGACGAGCAGAGCACAGCACAGCACTCGAAGCCCAATCAGGCCATCGTGCGTCCGATAATTCGAGAGCAGTCGGAACATGTTGATGAGCCCGTTGTCGCTGCGGGCAGCATTTCATCGAATCCGCCGCTGACCACGCGCTCGTTCTTCTCGCGCAGCACACAGGAGGTGCGCAGCTTTGCCGATGAGCTGAGCCAGAAGCTGCGCTTCCTGGCGCCGGACGAGAACTACGGACGCGGCGGCGGCGGTAGCAGCGGTCATAGCAGCGCCACCGCCGCAACCGGCGCCTGGCTATCCGGACGGCAAATGGAGCGACCACGTTTCGAGACGACCGTGCCCACGGGCATCTTTCTGCCGCCGCCGCATGAGCTGCAAATGCTGCCCCCATCCATGTTGCGGCGGCATGTCTATGCCTACTCCTCCTATCCCATGATCCTGCACAACTACTATAAGGCCAGCAACCAAAACAACAACATCAATAGCATTCAGAACTCCAATCAGAACAAGGACACTAATCGCCAGATATCGCAGAATGATAAGGAAAATAACAAAGCCTCTACCAGGCAGAACGGTGTGCGTGCCACAGCCGCTGTGGCAGCTGCCACCGCTGCTGCGGCGGCCTCCAAAGGCGATGGCTCCTCGCTGGCCGGGAGCCTGCACATAACCAAGGCGCAGTTTCAGCAACAGCTGCAGCAGCGACGCAATTTGAATGGCGACAAGAGGTAATAAAAGCCTGGGCGCCCCATTTCACCGGCTAAGCAAATGGCTATGAGTAGTCGACTCAGAGATACCCTGTAGAAATGCCACTCAAGAGAATCTTAAAGACTTTCACTGCGATCGTAAGGGAAATGAGAGAGGTGTACAAGAATGGAAATAGAATGAATCGAAAACTTTCAGGCGCATTTAGTGTATAATATGTATTATATGACGCATAGACAGAGCGAAGTAAGAGGCACACAGATAGGCATATTTCGAGGCAGTAAACTTTCCCTGCTAATATATATAAATCTTATTATATGTATTCAACCAAGCCTCCTGCTGCTTATTTGCCAAACAACATCATACCCTATTCACACATTTTCAATGCGCATAATAGCTGGGCAGAGAGGTGAAAGCAAAAAATGAGCTAACTGCTCCACAAACTATTTCCATAAATTCAAATGAGATGGTGGGGTGGGAGATGGTCAGTCGCTTATTTTGGGGGCTGGCCAGTGGTGGTTTAGTGGTCAAGTCGTTAGTCAAACCACCTGCTTATCGATTGCTGCGTCAACAATTGAATTGAAAACGTTTTTTGTTTTTATTCTATTCCCTGGAAATTTTAAAAGTCCAATGCTGATTAATTTATTTGGCGCATTCGTTAGTCAATTGGATTTTCCGCGCAAGGACATCGCACGGACATCGACATCGACATCGTAATGTGGCATGCAACGCGCCTATTTCCCTGCAGCGTTTACTCTGCCTCTCCCTCTCTTAAATAATTTAAATCAAGATTTTATTGGCAACAACCAAAGCAGCAAAACAAAAAAGAACTGGACGGAAATTCAGCTTAAATGCCATATAATAAAAGCTGAAAAAAACACAGAGTGTAGGATGTAAGGCAGCAGGACATTGCATAGAGTACGTACGTGTGATACGTATATATGTATAAAAGAGAATATAAATAGCATATATATCGGTATGAGCTCTAGAGCTCCTAGGGTCTATATACATATATACAAAATATTATTTGTCTGCCAAAGTGTTGCCTACTTTTGCTGTGGGTTGTATATACATACGTTTATGTATGTATGAATAGACATTTTCTATGTAAATGAACTCAATTTGATATTCGGTAATCTGGTTCTAGATATATTAAATACATATTAGATATGTATACATGCATATTAATCTTTGTTCACATATCAGACAATGATATTCATTAGTGCATATAGCTTCCGATAATCTATCTAATCTATCATGCGCATATCGTAGTGTCTAATATAATAATATAAAATTTGTCCGGTAAACGGGATTATGCACTAAAATACTTATACATTATAATTATTCTCAGCTCAGAAAACTTTCCCAATCATATAGTCTAAACTTTTCAATATTAGAATTTAAGTAAAATTTTAAGCCATAATCTTATATGATATGACTTATAGATCTGTCTACTAGATATGTCTATCTGCCCAACTAACTAGCATACTAGCTTTAGTTCAAACTTGAGCCAACTCACCTGCTCCCCTCAGGTCACACTTCAGCTATACGGCTAAGCTTATTTTGACCGCATACGTATGTATATCCACTGCTATGGTCCTTTACGCCTATTGAAGTCGTCGCTGTGGTTGATTACTTTGTACTTCAGGACCCAGACCCCGTATGGTAGACATTTACCAGTTGGTTGTGTGCCGCTTGGCTGAGAACTTCAATGTGACTTCCTGTTAGTGGGCCACTTCTCTGCGCCAACAAACTCTACAAATTTGCATAGGTCACGAGTTCAGGTTCCAGGCTCGCTAAGGAGTGCAATGTCTGACAAAGTTATATATGTGTTTACCAATACCACTAGCCCACACAAATACATACTCCTACTCATATATGTATATAGATGTACGTGGCATCTAAATAAGCAAGTCATAAATTACTGGCCAGTCCAGGGGCAAGTGCTAAGAGTCCTCTTTAAGCATTTCTAGCAAGCTGGCTTTAAGACCGTCCGTAAAGCTGGCTAGCTAGGACTAAGTCGCTCTGCCCGTTGACCCAAAAGTGTAGTGAACTTAACGGAAATTGATTCGAATCGGAGATGACTTGACAAGCCAACGCCCCCATTTCAGCTGAAGGGGGCGTTGCAGGGCGAGACGTGATGCACTACACAAATTTGATGTTTATCGCGCGAAGAGTGCAACAGATTTAGGGTCTAAATAAGCCTGCATATGCCTCAGAGCGTAGCCCCCGATGTAGTAGTTTATTGAACTGGGTCGAGGTTTACTAATTGCCAGCTGTAACACTGTTGTAACTCTTTCCAGGCCCGTCGTGCCGCCGCCAGAGCCATATATGAACATGATGTACGACCGTCGCGTCATAAAGGGAAGCAACTTTGGTACTCCGTCAATGCTGGTGAGTGTTAATTGTGACAGCAGCAACCCTGACCCATGAGTAATTGGCTTTCTTTCGTATGTAGGCGGAGGTGGATCCCTTTGACAAGGCTGCTGAGCTACGGCGCCGCAATATGCTGCGCAAGCGTTCGCTGCAGTGCCGCAATCAGCGCAATGTCTTAGGTACACCACCGCCAGTACAAGGACGAAAGCACGAGAACATACAAACGGAGAAATATTTGGAAAAGCTGGTCCAACGTCCACCAGAATACTCAGTTGACACACAGACCGATCTGTTTCTGGAGAAGCCGCCTACCCCACCCTACGTGCCCGCCAAGGTCGGCGTCGATGTGGGCACTGAGATTGGCGAAGGCGAACTGTTTCACTTTGATGCAGAGGCTCAGCCGATCATTGATGTCCTGGTCGATTCCTGTATTGAGCAGAGCATGCTTGAGGTGGCTCACGAAATGGAACTGGCTTCGCTGCGTCGCAAACAGGAAGAGTAAATACATTGAAATTAGTTATTGAGTGGACTCTATAAAATAACGTATTTCGCTTACAGATTCCTGGCTCAACGCGAGGCAGAGCTGGCCGAGCTGCGTCGTCTCGAAGCCGAAGAGCTGCGCTTGCAGGCTGAGAAGGATCGTCGTCTGCGCCAAGATGCCATTGCCAAGGAGCTGGATGAGGAGATGCAGAAGAGTGTGACTGCGGCTAAGCTGTTGCAAGGACATATTGCCAGTCTGGTGCCCGAAGTGCTGGAGAATATTGAGCCGGCCAGCGATGCTGTTAAGAAGGAACAACTAATGAAGGAGGTTTGCCCCTGGCTATCTGCAGAAGTGGCCCAAGAAGTTGGCCACATTGTCGACTCTCGCGAAATACTTACAGCAATTATATTGGAGATTATCAAACAACGTGCAGCTGCCTATATTGGCTACAAGGAAGAGGAGCCCGAAGCAGCGCCCTCGGATGTCGGCATTTGCGAAGAGGAAGGATGCACAATCGACGATATGGAGACATGTCCGTGCGAGCCGGAAACCGACTATTCCGAATGTCCAGATTCTCAGCCAGAGCCACCGCATCTGTGAGAATTTGGACGTAATGAAGAATAAAATAAGACACGACTTAGTTCAGTTAAGTTTCGAGTTTGAGGCCTGTCCCATGGCAGTTAAGTGCGCATACTAACAAATCCATATAACAACAGCATTGTAATTGTGTCTGGCAACCGGCGGACGTAACACGGCCGCATGCTGCCACACACAATTTCATTAGTGTGAAAATTGTTGCATCAAAAGTAAGCAAACATTGTTAAAGATTTATGTTTTACCGGAGTATTCAGCAATAAAGACAAAAAAAAGAATTCAACATGTTTTAATAATTGCCAAAAGCCGTTACTAACACAGTGCTTTAAGGCACTAAAATTTCCCTTACCTCATTTAGTATTTTGGTATTTATATTTAACTTTTGGTATTTATGTAGTTTTTGCGTGCAGTCACACCGATCTATCAAAACAATCAAATCCAGCATGTCAAAAATATTCACACCCACAAATCAAATACGTCTCACAAATGTGGCCATTGTGAGGTTGAAAAAAGCAGGCAAGCGCTTTGAGATAGCCTGCTACAAAAACAAGGTGCTGTCTTGGCGAAACAACAGGTAGGTGAATAATATTTAACGGAAGCTGCAGAACTCAATAATTTAAAACGAGTAGCGAAAAAGACATCGATGAGGTCCTGCAAACACACACCATCTTCACGAATGTGTCGAAAGGACAGACAGCGAAGAAGGAGGAACTGTTAAAAGCATTCGGTGCCAAGGATGATACGGAAATTTGCAAGGAAATCCTTAGCAAAGGCGAACTGCAAGTCTCAGAGAAGGAGCGACAAAGTGTGCTGGACTCGCAGCTCAATAGCATTGTTAACAGCGTGGCTGCACTTTGCGTAAATCCAGAAACGCGTCGTCCCTATCCGGCCACCATCATAGAGAAATCCCTGAAGGATGCACACTTCAATGTCAAGATGAACAAGAACACCAAGCAAAACACACTGGAAGCCATCAAAATCCTACGCGATCACATGCCCATTGAGCGCTCCCGCATGAAACTGCGCGTAAGCTTTGCTGGGAAGGAAGGCGGCGGCAAGCTGAAGGAATCCGTTGTCAAACTGGCAAATACCGTGGAGCACGAAGAATGGGATGAATCAACGCTGCATTTGACTCTACTAATCGATCCTGGGCAATATCGAGTTATAGACGAGTTGGTGCGCAACGAAACAAAAGGTAAAGGGCTTTTGGAACTGCTGGAACTCAAAGAAGTTGTGGAGAGCGATGAACTTTTCTAGATACATAAAAGCCACATATCTTATATAAAATATATAGTTGGTTGTTATTTATGTTAACAAAATTTTGAATGCATAAAGATTAAACGGTGCGGCGATCCTGTTGATTCACTTGCGCTTCTTCAGGTTCTCGAAGCGACGTGACAGTTCATCGAAATCGATTTCATCATCATCGGGCTTATCATTGCCTGGAACATCAGGAAGATCACTGGGTACATTGGGCAACGAAGGCAAATCCATTGGAGGTGGAGCGCTGGGCTGCTCCGGCCCACCAGGTGGCAGCTTTGAGCGTGGTTGCGGTTTCGGTTTATTGGCATTCTGCAGAGAGAAACGGAAATGCTTAAGTCAAATATAATGAGATTCAGCAATAAGTGCAAGTCGCGTGGTCAAGATCAAGTCGAAGCTGACCTGCAAATTAACAGGATTAATCGAGGTGTAACGTGGCGGTGGATCATTATGCGGTTTGGGGCGCTGTGGTAGGCAAAATAAAGTCGAATTTTAAATCATAAATAGTTAAAATCATAATTAAAAACATGGCTGAGCATAAATACATATATCACAAGCAGAGGGGTAAATAAGCATATACCACGACCATGACATGACTCATTACAATTGATTACTCTACACTTACGCGCACATTGCGACGTCACAACGGAACGACGACGGTACATTTTGGGTTACAGTGAGTGAGTGGTAAAGTAGAGGGTAAACGAAAAGCAAAGTTAGTTATGGACCAAGTCCAAGCGACCGACTCAAAGCTAACATACCAAAATATTTTCATCCGGACTGCCAGAGCCATCCGATTGCTCAATCTTAGTTATATTTTCGTGCTGAAATTGCGCAATCATGCAGGAACATGCCAAAAGCTGAGCTCAACAACTACTTAGGGATTATTGATTATTAATGGACTTACATTGATGAAATTCGTATTCAAATCCTTTTGCTCAGCGCACTTGCCCTGTGCGGAAGTCGTCGGTGGCGGCTGATTGGGCGGTATATTGTATGCGAATGGAGGTGGCGGCTGCACTGCTGCTGCAGCGGCTCCACCTCCTCCAGCACCACCAAAAGGTGGATAATTGAATGGCTTGCTGCTGGGAGGCGCTGGCATGTCCGGCAGCTGCGGCATTGGCGGATAGCCAATGAAACCCATTTGAGGCGGTGCAGGGGCACCGCCTCCCCCACTTAGATTATTACGATCTGACAAATCGATCAGATGATGCTGTTGCTGATCTGGCTTCTCTTGCTCCTGCATGACCTGTGGATCTGGCTCGTATTCAATGTTGTAGTTCTTAGCAATGGCTATCAAGTAGTTCTCCACGAGCAGCTTGGGCGGTGCCTGCAGTGTCAGCTTATGCATCAGTTTCTCTGAAACGTAATGTTCGCCAGTTGCAGTCCGTGCATGCTCTGCAAACTCTTGCCCATACTTTTGGATGAAGATGTCGGAGATGACTTTCAATTCGCCAATATCGCTTTGCAAACGGGGACAGACCCACACCAAACTGGACACCGGCTCGGCTATGCCAGCATCCAGTTCCTTCATTTGCTGGATCAGGCCAAAGCGTGCAAGCAACAGATCGCAATACATCTCAACAATTTCCATGGCCTCCACCAGGTAGTCCTCGCTTAAAACCAATCAAAATATGACTTCGATTTGTCAGCTTGCAATTGACATACAGCATACCGTATAATATGCTCCACTCTAATGCGTGCCCTCTCTATTTTACCCGTCGCGAGGTAATCGGCGATCTCCTTGCGAGACTTCTGGGTCAGCTCCGCCTTCTTTTTTTCCAACAATTTGAGACGATTCTGCGCTAAGCGCAGATTCGTCTTAAGCTTGTTATAGTTGGGACCACTGGAGAACATCTTGTCACCTGTGGCTAATTTCTGTATCTACTATTTACTATAATTTTTGCTTCCTCGATGATTCACTGATTAGGGAAAAACAAACTCTTTGTGTGACGTCATGACTTAGAGCTGCCAACCGGAGGGTCAGAATATACACCAAAATTTGACTGAACTATAGAAAGCCGTTTCATATATGTATTAGTGGATATAAACAAATTAAATTTGAAAATTTATAATTTTTGTATAGTTTTAATTATAGTCTTTCGTCATTAATTACATTTTATTAAATCAATAAAAAAATAAGATTTCGTATTTATCATTATACCAATATATATTTATTTAATAATTTCTCATTCATCACGTAGGTAATTTAACTATTGCAGGTCAGAATGAAATCTGTCTTCAAAGTTGCTATGTTAGAATAATGTTTATTTATTAAAAATATTCTCGAAATAGATCGATTGAAATTGATCAAATACATTTTGTTTACCACCCTTTAATAGCAATCTCAAGTATTAGCTCTGCCAACTTACTCAAAATACATTGCTACGTTTTTTACCCATTGCTTCACTGACTGTTGTTGCTTCATCTTCCTCTTCAAAATAATTCGCAAGAGCTGCGCGCTCCTTTCGCGCTGCACAAGACATCGTTCAAATTGCCATTAATTCGAATTTAAATTATCAAAATAAAGCGTGCATTAATACAAGTCAATCATGCGGTCAATGTGTTTAATGAAGGCAAACGTGTCGGACACACGATTTGTCAGGAAAATTGTGAAAATTAGGAAAACTCCAGTGATAAGTGGCTTGCGGGCTTTTAGTGGTCCCACAAAATTGACTCACTGCCCTACATGCCAAATAGTGGTACCACTATACATTAGACGTAAACGCGCCAGAAGCAAACGTCGATAAAAGTGCGAAGCAAAACGCAACGCTGAAAATGTTTGTAAACAGCTGGTGGCCAAAAGACCGCCAGATGGCGTGGCCTCACCTCGCTTGTTGGCATTGCCAGCAGCGAGTAAACGCCATATTTGATTCTTCCTCGTCTCTTTGGTGTTTGTTAAAGAAAGCGAATTTTCATGTCCAAGCATCTGAGGCATATATTGACTGAAATTCACAGATAAAACAAAATGATTTGAATATAATGTGCAAATGCGTCTGTGTATCCAATCGTGAGTTGTAAGGCGTAGGAGCAGCAACAACTGGCCAAAGCCAAAAAAGGTAAAAAAAATATGAATGCAAAAGGAAAATTGCGCTGCTGCCTTACGAGGCATGTGACGTCACAGACACACACGCACTTACTGCGTACCAAACAATGCATGGCTCAAAACTGAACTATTAGAACAACGTGTCTTCCTTGCAGTGCTCGCCATGGAACAGTACATAGTACATAGCAACAGTGAGGACATGGAAATGAAACCCGTCTACTCCGACCTACAAGTGGTGCAAGTTCCGCACGACGAAGTGAGCGTAAGTAGAAAGAAAACGCCCCGCAATGTGAAACTGCGAACTAATGCTTCTGTCGCAACAGTCTCTTGTGTTACAGGATGATCAGCAGCTCGTGTTCAGTGATCAGCAGCAAGTGGTCTACCAGACCGCCGCCCCCGCGCAGTATCAACAGCCGCAGCAGCCCGCGACGGCGAGTCATTATATTATAGGCGCCGAGTTGCAACAGCAACAGCAGCAGGACGTGCAGCAGCAACAACAACAACAACAGCAACAAGTGGTGATGCATCACCAACATCAGCAGGTGCACTATCAGCAGCAACAACAGGAAGTGCAGCAGCAGCAACAGTTGCGCCTGGAGCAACAGCAGCAATATGTGCAACAACCCGCCATTCAACACACCCAGCAAATCTATTACACATCCGATCAAGTGCTGCAGCCAAACACGATTGTGCAGCACGCCTCGATGCAGCAACTGCAACAGCAGCAGCAACAAAAGAAGCAGCAGCAAGTGCTGCAACAGCAACATCAGCAGCAATATCAACAGCAACAACACACCGCCTACCAACAGCAAACAACACCCCTCGTACAGGCGGCACCCCAGCAGCAGCAACAGTTGCTGCAAAGTCCGCAACACCAACAGCAAACCCTGCAGCTTCAGACATCGCCAGCGCAGCAGCAACAGCCCCAACAGCATCCACAGATCGTCTACCGCATGACAACGACGCAGCAACAGCAACGACAAATAAGCGTAAGCATTAACCGACAACAGGTTGAAACTATTTAATATTACAATAAACTCAGCTGTTTAATGTTGTAATTACGAATTTAGTATAGATATATAGACATTAATTGTCACGGCGCTTTCGCCTGAGACAAAGCTACATACAGCTGCCAACATTTATGGCTCAGCTGCACTACTGTTTTCATACATACCCTAGATTGGCAATTGAGGCGCGATACTGTTTGGTCTTGATAACAATCTTGATTCTGCTAGCTACACAATGAGAAATCATACTGATTGTTTGACGTATAAAACTATATGTAAATTCTGACAGATTGTTGGCTAAACTTGAAATTATATAATATTATATGAATCGTTCACTGACACACACTAAACTTAACGCCAATCACGTTATTGTCTATTATGTGCTTGTGTGAGTTGTATTCTTGTCGAATTTGATTGATTTATCATACTAATGGCAACAAATTGCTTGCAGATGCTCAACAACACGCATGTGATTGTGCAACAGCCCACTGGACAACAGGTGCTAATACAGGCTCCCCAGCACCAGGAGCTGATTATGCGCCAGGCGACTGGTATACCGCAACAGGGAATCAATATTCATGCATATAACAATCGCGTAGTGTACACTACATCGCCGCAGCAACAGCAGCACGTACTGCAGCAACACGTACAGCAGCAACAGCAGCAGCAGCAACAACAGCAGCAGCAACAACTTCATCTACAGGCGCAAACCACACATCTGGTTCAGACACGAGTGGTGCCACAGCAGACCGGCAACGTAGTCTATCAGCAAGTGCAATTGCCTAAACCCACGTTACAGCAGCAACAGCAACCTCAACAGCAGCAGCAGCAACAACAACAACAGCAGCAACAACAACAACAACAGCAACAACAACAGCAGCAGCAACAACAACCACAGGGGCAAGTACAGGTGCAGCAACCCCAGCTGGTGACCGCAGGCACACAGCTTGTGCGTTCCTCCTTCCGTGGCAAAGCGACCCGTGGGGGTGCCATCATAGCCAGACAACCGACTGGCACCGTGATAGCAGCACGCCCCGCCTTAGCCCCCACCATTGTCCGGCAGATGCGGCCGCGTGGCGGCCTCCAGACAGTTACCGGAGGCATTGTGCGCAGTGTGAGACCCCAGGGAGTGAGACCCACTCGAACCCAGCTTGTGGTGCAGACAACGGCTGCCGGCGACGGACAAACCATGCAGCTGGTGACTCAGCCACAGATGGCCAAGCAAATAACTATAACGAACTTGGGTCAGCCAACGGTAACGGCGCCGGGCCAGCAGATGCAGCCGCGCCACATCTATAGGCATGTAGTGAGCGAGGCGGGCCCAAACACCCAGCAACAGCAGCAGCACCAGCAAATGGTCCTGATGCGCCAACAACCAATTCGATATCGACCAGCTCCAGCGCAAACGGCTGCGGCGCCTGCACCCAATACGAACACAATGGGCCTGGACCTGGAGGAGAGCATACAAGCCGTGATGGTCAAGAAGGATCCGCAGCAGCAACAGAAGGCAGCGCCAGGAACTATGCAAATGCAGCTGCCGCCAGCGGGGAATACCACATTGACTACCTACTATCAGCAGAACTCAGCCACCAACAGCAGTAGCGAAGAAGAACAACAGCAGCAGCAGCAGCAACAGCAACAACAACAACAACAGCAGCAGCAGCAGCTGCAGCAACAACCACATCAACTTCAGCAGCAGCAGCAACAGCAACAACAAGCTCAGCAGCCTGGTGTGAGAACAGCTAGTGGTGCCACCATGAGCCTTTCGGAATATAAAAAGCGCCAGACCATGGCCAGTTCGCCGGCTCCGCAGGCTCCGACTACCACTGGACCGACAGTCATGCGACCGGCACCTGCGCCTGGTACTCTGGTTCGATCGGTGCCCAAGTTGGTGCCACAGCCTCAAGCCGCACAGCAACAGCAGCAGCCCAATTCGACCGTGGCGCGAATCATGCCCCAACAACGTGTACTTGCCACAGCGCCAGCGCCTCCGCACGCATCCTCTGTGCAGCAGACGTCGCACAACAACTACGAGATCCATTCGCAGCACGTACTGAATAATCGAGCGGGACAGCCCATTGCGGATCGCGATCGCAACAGTGCCAAGATGTTGGTCATCCTAGCCTCCGGAGAGCAGCGCTTGATAACGTTCACTCTGCCGCGGGAGTCGTGCACTGTGCAGGATCTGCTGGAGCAGGTTAGTGTGCCCTTCGACAACACCACCACTATTCAGTGTGTGGAGCATCATGGCGCCAACGTGGACTTTGTGGTTACGGTGGGCTTTTCTGTCAATGAATCTGCCAGCGAGCTAATCTCTCGAGCTGAGGAGAGTCTTCAAATGAATCGGCAGCAGGAGAACGCCGCAGCAGCAGCAGCAGCGGCGGCAGCCGCAACAGGAACAGCAGCAACAACAACCACCACACCTGCCTACAATCCACAAACGGCAGCTGCCAATTCTGGAGTTACGGATCAGGCCAAGCGGGATGCAGCAGCTACCAGCACAGGCTCCTCGTCGCAGGCTGTGAATGCGCCATCGGACGGACCCAAGTTGATCGACGGCTACTATGCTGTCTGCCAACTGTGCGGATTCACGGGCATGGATCATGCCAAGTGCGAGAGATGCAGACGCGTTTTCCAGGAGCCACCCAAGCGAAAAGCCTATGTAACTAAGTCTTCGAATGCAACTGCAGCATCAATAGGTGGAGCAGGATCATTGACAGGCGACTCAACAGCGGCTGTGGACAAGAAGCGTGAGCTGGCTCGTCTAAATAAACAGGTGGTCGGCGTTGGCTCTTTTACCCCGGGATCAGCCACCGTGCGAGGCAGAGGCATGGCCATCAGAGGCGGACGGACGCGTAGCGGTCGAAGAGTTGCCGAAGCTGATCCAGTTGTCTTGCTCAGCAGTGAGGATGAAGCTGAACAGGACGATTCCAATGGCAACGCTGGCAGTGTAAGTAGAGACTATAATTTGCATTAAGATATGTACATATATTAATCACCTTGTATCCTGCAGTTTCCCGCCAACAATGCAAAACGAAATTCTAATGGAAATGTTAATCAACTGCCTGCCGCTTTCTCCTGTGATCCAGTACTAGCCGATGTAGACGAGGAAGCTCTGTATAAAGGTAAGTTCACAGCAAGAACTCTGTGTGTATGATTCAACATGAAATGACAATTTAATAGTGACTTAAGTGATCAATTAATTAATATTATAATGTCAGTCATAATAATGATAGATTAGTTGTGTAGCCCTGGTTCACGAAAAATGACTCTATACATGCTGTTTGTAATTAAGAGCTGGCAACACTGTTCAATTTACGTTATAGTACGCTAGATGGCGCTTTAACACCACGCCATTTTTCATGCCAGAGTACGGAAGAAGAAGCAGAGAACGAAGCGAGTGCGTATTGGGCAAGTTAACTAGTTGTGCATTGCATTATAAATTGCAAATTCCTGTGCACTTTAAACTAGATTCTCTGTGTTTGTTAACTTGCTATGAGCTTAAAGTAATTTTAAATCAACTAGTGTAACAATGGGTGATGATGGTAAGAGACAACAAGCAGTATACTGATTGAGTGAAAAAATGTGACTACCGCTACTGTGGTTTGCAGAATGCAGCCACATGTTAAAAAAAAAAGAAAAAGAGAAGTTCAATTATGATTAAAGCTAATCACACAACATTCCGTTGCAGACTTTGTGCGAGGCGATGTTACTGATTTAGCCGATCTTCCCGAAGGCGAGAAATTCACCACCGAATTGACCTGCAAATGCCTGCGTCTGATGCCATATCGTTTTATGGTAACAGAGCCGGTAAGTAGATATTCCTACTGCCAGGTTTCTCTAATTAATAAAGCTTCTCTGTATTTTGTGTAGATAATATTCACCCCTAAGGGCGTTCGAATTGCTGGCGTGCTGCCCGATAAGGATGCGAAATTTGTCTTGAACATCTACAAACACGAGGTTATAAAGGTTATTGCACACTTCGCCAGCTACGAGCAGGCCCAGCCACTGGTCACGCTCTACATGTTGAAGACATGCGCTCAGTATGTGAAGTCTCAGCTGCAGCTACCTGAAGATACGCCCAACGAACGTAAGTGGATGATACAACTAGATTGTGATGGGTGATTTTCATAAATACATTCACTTGCAGAGTTCGGCGTCAAGTGGAATGGCAGCTTTCATGAGCGCCGCTTGATATTGCTCTTCGATACGATCAGCTTTTCGGCACGCGAGACTCTCAAGTCGATGTTTAGTTTTCTGGATGAAATTTCAGCGCGGGATGCTGCAGAAATACTAGAACGTATCGCCGACTCGGATCGCAAGGCACTAGACAAGCCCATGCAACAGGCCCCGCGTCAGCTTCGTCCCGATGAGCAGATTAGTCTGCTGATGTACCCGCCTAAGGGCACTGGTGGACTGTGCATACGCATGGAGGATTACGTATGCTTGACCAAGGAGTCGTATTTGAATGACATTATTATTGATTTTTATCTGCTCTGGCTGCGCAACACATTGATACCGGAGGCTCAACGTGAACGTACTCACATTTTCAGTACATTCTTTTATAAGCGTCTCACAACCCTAACTCGACCAACGGACGTTAAGCAGACGGCGGCACAAAAGCGTCATGCTCGTGTCCAGAAATGGACAAAAGTCGTGGATATATTTGACAAGGACTTCATCATAGTGCCCATTAACGAGCAATCGCATTGGTTTCTCGCCATCATTTGCTTCCCCTGCCTAAAGGGTCCCGTCACCTTCGATACGAATCAGCCCGTGGAGCCGCAGCATTTGAAGCGTGCACGAGGCAAGAAGATTGCTCTGCAGATCGGCAACACAACAATCACGCCACTGTCCAAGCGAGAAACCGTTACACTGCCGACCATGCCCAGCGAAATATGTAGGATAGCAGACGACGAGAGCGAACGCGATGAGGCCGAAGGCGATGATAGCGACATGGCGTCAGAGGTTAGTGATAACTCAAATCCACCCATCAGCAAGGAGGCAACAGCTGCGGCAGCAGCTACACCTGCGCCCGCGACAAGTTCTGGACCCGCACGAGCCTCAAACGAAGATGTGCCGGCTGTAAAGCAGCCTTTAATATTAATATTTGACTCCTTGGCGGGCGCGTCTCGAAGTCGAGTAGTGGCTACCCTGCGTGATTATTTGACATGCGAATACAAGGTGAAGAAGCCGGATGCGCAGGCGCACGTCTTCAATAAGGATAACATGCCTGGACATTGCGTCAAAGTGCCGCAACAGAACAATTTTACGGACTGCGGGCTGTATCTGCTGCAGTATGTGGAGCACTTCTTCAAGGATCCCATTAAGGATTATAGATTACCTATTAAGCAACTGACCAATTGGTTCGATTACCTAACTGTGACTAAGAAGCGTGAAGACATTGCCCAGCTAATACAGCAGCTGATGGATGAGAGCAACGCACACCAGACGCGACTCATTTTGCCGGTAATCGAGTTTCCCACACTCAATGGCCAGTTGGTGGAGTATCCCGAAGAGACGGAGAGCGCTGAGTTTGAAGAAGAGGAAGGCCACGACGAGGAAGAGCAGACTAGTGATGTGGTAAGCATTTACCCTACCATACAATTATCATGGAGACACATTCATTTTACTCTCTCCCCTTCTTTCTCTCTCTTGTGACAGCATGATGATAATACGGCCACTGAAATGGAGGTAGATCCCACGGCTGAGGAACTGCAACAGGCCCAGGCGTCCAAGTCGTCCACACAGGCCGTCTCAACGGCCGCGACCACTACAAGCTCAACTGTGATGGCGGGAACTACGACGCGCCGATTTGTGCTCAAGCGTCGCATGCAAAACGGTGCGTCCGCCTCTCCAAGCAATAGCAACGGCGCAAACGGGGGAGAGGCCAACAGCACCAATAACCAGCTGGTCCCGCAACTGATTAGCACTGCCTCCTCGCTCAGCGGCAATAGCAATACAACTAGCGTCGGCGGCGCCCTCCTAGCTAAAGGTGTCACCAGTGTCGGTACCGGCAGCCTTAAAATTCGCAAGATCGAGCAGTAGCATACGGGCGCCGGCTCTGAGCCAGTCGCAGAGATGCCACCGCTACAGCTGCTGCAAATGTTGCGCCCACTGTAAATAAAAATAAAAAAATATATGCAAACATTACATTTAAAATATGCCCAACATTTCTTAAATTAATATTAATTATAAAAAGAAAAAAAAAACTCGTCAAATATATTGAATAGTGAAGTTATATGAAAAACTCCTTTCGTTTCTATATCGAATACATGGCGGGTTTTTTCTTCGTGGTTGTTGTCATGTGGGTGGGGGAATTTTCGTTTTCTAATGCCTCTGTGCCGCCCTCGCCCAAGAACCAGTTTGCGTTCGCCATGTAAGCTAGAATATCTGCCATGTATATGCTGCCATCGGCTCGCACATAACTACATGGTAAGACTCCCATAGACTTTCTCCAACAAATCTCAATGAACAGCTAATGGCAGCATTACGATGAACTGGAGCCTTCCGCCGCCCTTTTCCTCAGCTCTTTAAGAACGCACTCTTTGCTTTAGTTGGTTATAAGCGTAGTTTTCAATGCGTGCACCCTCGGGCCGCTTGCCATGTAGCTGATTAAGATATACATGGCGAGCTACATGCGACGCACACACACACACACATCCACACGCATGCATACGTCATGTATTGTTCGGCCTCAGAAGTTTGGTTATGTTGACAGCAAAGCAAATAAGAGCAGGGGGCGGAGGCGGAAGAACGAATGAAGCGCACAAAGCAGATGAAAAAAGCGCGCTCACCCTCATCGTTTGAAATGCTCTTAAGATTGAAATATCTAAGTGAACTGTCTAAAGTTGTATTATGTGAAATAGATAAAACACACATTAACAAATTTGCTGAAATGAACAAAACAACCAAAAGTATTTATGAATTGGTACATACATATATACTAAATACATACATAACTACGTAAAGCGAGCTGATGCGTTAAGTGCTTTGAGAAACACACATATGTATGTATTTATATACATATTGTTACAATGCATTTAGAAATGCTGTACAGAATGAAAGGCTGATGCCATTTGCAGTCTTTGTTTTGCTAAACGAGCTTTAATTTACCTTCTGTTTTTGTTGTAGAGTAATTATCGATAGAAAATCAGCTGTTGCATTAAAAATAACACAACTGTTGATTAGTCTGGCCGTTTTGTGAAGCTCGGTCACACTGGATGCCGGCTTCGGTTGAGAGGGAATCGAGCTGTCTCGGGTATTTTATTTTGCATACATGATGCTAATGCAGCTGCTATAAATATCCCGAGGGAAATTTCACAACCCAGGAACCACAACCGTCCGTTTTTTGCTTAAATTCAATTTAATAAACAAAATGATAATAAAATCAAAGTTTAAATATTTAAATTGATTTTATTTTCCATATCTGTTGGACTTTCTTCAAACACGTCCATTGATAAACATTTTATATAAGATAATCACAGCCATAAGCGAAGGAATTCAGTCTTTGATCTCTAGTTCCACCAGCTTCCAGATTCAGTTCCTTCCAGTCTCCTGTAAAGAAACAATTAAAAGAAGAAAAGTTCCTAATCCAGTCCATTTGTCGATTTTTGGTGTCGTTCAGTCTTTTTGGCCCTTTACTTCACAACGAAGCGGAAGTCTTGGCAGTCATAGAAAAATTGCAGTTATGAAATTATGAAGTTGAAAAGTCAATGGGACCAGATAAGTATCGTCTTATAGAGCCCAGAGGCTCATCAAATATAACAGACCAAATGAAGGTATGAGCCTTTCAATTCAATTGAAATCTTTGGAAACATTTTCAGTTTCCAGTAGAAATGTTTCTGGTCTCTTTGCATGTTATTTATGCTCTCTTGTCTTGAGGGTTAGCTTGCGGTCCGGTTGTTAGATTCGATTTTAGATTTGAGTCGTTAATTAATAACGATTTATATACATATATGTATATGCATATGCATATATATATGTACATATATATAGTATGAGTGCTGCTTGCTTTTTTTAGGGGGGTGCTGCGGAGTGTGGGGGCGTTTCATTGACTCCACATAGAACGTTCGATATTCAGCACTTTGATTGCTTTAAGAGTCCAACTCTCGTGTGTGGGGGTAAGCACAGGGATTAAAAGCGCACAGACGCAAACACACACACTCGCACACGCACACACACATTATGCACACATCACTGCTTTGATTTTTCATTAACATAGTTAACGGTACGTTCTTGTGGTGCTGTTTGGTTGGTTTGGTTTTGTTTGGGTTGTTTGTTGTTGTAGCGTCTTTTAAATAAAGTTCACATTTGTGCTTCATATATTTTTTTTCTCTCTTTTCTGTATTTTTTTCTTTTCGTTTTAAAATATTAATTAGATTTTTTTTGTGTGGTAATTTGCTTATTTTGTAAGTTTGTTTAAATCATAGAACTTTCGCATGACAAATAGCTAAGCAAAAATGGAGGGAGAGAGAGTGTGTGAGAAACAGAAAGTAAGAGAGAGAGAGAGTTGTTTGGAGTGTTGTGTATTGTAAGAGACGAGCTGTGGAGCTGTTCGTACGATTTGATTTGTGGATTTGTTTAACGATTATTTCGGCGCTGGGGCTCTGTGTGTATGTGGGTCCAACTATGTTTCCCGCTCATTTGCTCACTTAGCTTATCATTATCATTATCATTATAATCGTTATCATTATCATTATAATTTTTCATTGCATTTGAAGACATTATCATCTAGACCATCTTCTTCTTCGTACATTCACACGCGACACTTTTCTAGGAAGGAGAGAATTTTCTTTCGCGCACTTTTCCATATTTTTCGTTTTATACCCGTAAACAATACTCAACGACACATTTAACGTCTGCCGTCCCGATAGCTGCGTTGCCCTCCACCGCCACCGCCGCCACGTTCTCCGCGGAATTGTCGCGAGGAGCCACTTCGGTTACCGCCATAATCGCGTCGTCGACCGCCCACGGAGCTGTTGTTATTGTCCCGATTGCCTGTACTGATACTGGGCGCATTTGCACCGCCCACGCCGCCACCGGCATTGGTGGTGCCACCGCCATTGGCGGCGTAGACTGGAAAGCCCGGTGGTGCGGACACTGTGGGCAGACCCGCATTCTTCCAGGCGGCAAAGTCCTCATAGCTGGGCGCTTTATCAAAACCCGGCGGCGGTGGTCGCATCGGCTGTGGCGGCGGGTAATCTGGCAGCGGAGGCGCTCCAGGTCCATCGTAATACCGCACTGGTGGTGGCAGTTGTTCGTACATTGATGTTGGCGCTCCCGGGGGCAATGCATTGCCAGCTCCTGCAGCCGAGGGCATGGGCAGCTGGCCAAAGGGCGGCACAAACGGCAGCGGGGGCAGCTGTCCGTGCATGTTGCGTATGTAGTCCGCCACATAGGCCTCGGCAGCTGCGGCCGAGGACATGTAGCGCTCCCACGAGGGCATGCCCATGTCGCCGGCACCGGCTGCACTGCCTCCCATTTGACGGTAAGGTGAGCCACCGCGCTTAAAGCCGCCGCCGCCGCCGCCACCGTTGCCCGGCATGCCCATGCCCATGCCATGATGGTGATGATGATGCCGATAGGGTCGCTGATGATGATGTGGTTGGCCATGTCCGCCATAGCTGCGCTTGTGCCGCATCGGTCCCAGCTGGCTATTGCCACGCCCACCGCTGTGGCCACGCGTGGAGAGACTGCGCGGCGCCTTGTAAATGACATGGATGCCTTTCTCACGCATCACGCGCGCCGTCTCCTTGGACTTGCGCAAGATGGGCGTCAGCTCGATTTGCTCGTCTTCGGGAAAGAGACGACAGAGCTCAGCGCCAATCTTGGGCTCAATCTCTTGGCCATCCCGTCCAATCTTCACCGGCTTTCCCTCGTTCCACGTGTTGTGCAAATGCAAGGTGGCGTTGAACGACAGCTCTTTGCGGCATATCCAATCCAGCTCAATGACGCCGCCGAGAGCTTTGGGTGAAATGCTGGGAGGCAGCACCCAGGCCACCTGCGGAATATCTCGTCGTGAGGGCGCGGCCATACGTGCAAAGCCCGCGAATTTACCTATCACAAGAAAAGACGGCAATAGGGGGAAATTATCTATTATCTATCGGAACATATTCCATTTAGCCAGCTTACCGCTCTCGTTGACGGAGAATATAAGCAGCACGTTACGCGCCTCCTTGAAGGCCTGGCTCAGATTAGCATCGTTCTGAGGTAGCGTTGCCCACACGTTCTTGCTCTTGGACAACTGTACGTTGTCGCTGTTGTTCGACTTGATCAGGAAGAAGCGGGTGTCGCGGAATAGATAGTTCAGCTTGGTCATGTAGTCATAGGACTTCTGTGTGGTGCCGCTGCCGCCACCATCCTTCTCCGGGGTGGAGCCCTTTGAGCTGTTTGCCATGGCCGCCTTGCTGCGGGCGCCACCATTTCGTTTGTGCTGTATGCCCGAATCCGAGTCCGAGGACTCGCTGTCCGATTCGAGGGCAGGCAGCGACGGCTTCTCATCCTCTGCGTCACTTAGATCGCTCTTGTTGCCGCCACTTAATCCACCGAGATGAGCTGCTGTCGAGCTGCCACCACTTACATTTTTCTTGCTTCGCGTCTTCTTCAAGCTCGACTCACGCTCCTCGCTGTCCTGAGACTTGGAGTTTCCCTTGTCATCTGTATCCATGGGTTTCTTCGACTTGGACTCGCTGCCGCTACTGCTTGACTTTTTCTTCTTACCATTAAGATCACCAGGTGAGGCGGATCGCTTCGTTTTCTTGGAGGATTTGCTCGACTTGCTTGCGGAGGCAGCTGATGTTGCTGATGTGGATTTAGCTGCAGTGTCTTTGCTTGATTTATTGTTCGACTTGGATTTGGACGTACGTTTGCCACTCCTGCTGCCATCCACGGAGGATGGTGCCGTGCTTACGGAGCTAATGCTTGGCTCCGAGTCGGAGGCCATGGAACCCGCTCGTGACTTGGACGCTTCGCTGCGCGTGTCAAACGAATCGAAGTCCTGCAATTCCTCGGCAATGTCCGCCTCATTCTCATCCAGGCCGAGATGAACTGCATCTAGATCGGCCATGTCGCGCATTAGCGGCTCCTGCGCTCACTCTAGCTGACGCAATGAACGGTACTCTGTTTGTTTACCTTCCCACTAAACTGTTGACGTTGTTTTTGTTGCCTTTTTGTAGTACTATGGACTGCTTGGCGGCGGCGCTGGCGGCTTCTCTATTCCTCTTCTAAGCATTCGTTCATTCAAGCGCGCATGAATGAGACAGCAATCGAAACAGCGGAAATAGACATAGAGAAAAAAAATGCCAATCGATTTAGCAAACCCGAAACTGCAAAACAAAACTTGCCAAAACACGCAGCACTCAACACTCACTTTCTGCACGTTGCGTGCAACTAAATGCGCAACACTTGCGCTAACTTTATTGCACTATTTATATATTTTTCACTGCTTTAATTAACAAACTACAATGAGCGAATGTTTTATACCGATTTTGCGTCAACAGAGACAAGAGACCAATGGCGGCAGAGGAGTACAGCTATAGGTATACAAGAATAATTCATGGTCGCTTTGTGCTGCCTATCGAAATTGTCTATCCACCGGCATATATTTATCGAATAGATTGCAGCATTTTTACAATGAATTTTAAGTAGGGAGTTAAATATGCAAAATACCGAATAAAACATTTTAAAGTGAATTACAAATAATAAATCTGGCAGCATTGGATATATTGGGCTGTGAATTAGAAAAAAAATTAAATAAAATTGATATAAAATTATAATTTGCTTCACATTCATATCCAAGCATTTTGTTAGTTTTAAATGCCTAATTAGTAATGCACTAATTGAAAGCGAAATTTAAAATTTGAGTGCTCTGCATAAAACCGTTACATGTCGGCGTAGGTGGGCCAGCTGCATTGTGCCCCAATTTAATCGATAGCACAGTAACAGCTGATTCATCGATAGACCAAATGATTGCAATACAAACAAAGAGTACAAGCTGACACAATAAAAACACCACAATAACAATAAGTAATTAACGCCAAATATCAAGTATTGAAAATAGTGTGAATCATCGATCAAAGCTTTTTTTCGTCACAATGTCCGCGAACACATCAAAAGAATCAGAACCGCCCAGCTACGAGGAAGTCATGCGAGGCAGTGCACCCCCAATGCAAGGTAGCTTATCGAATTATAGCAAAACAAAACAATGAATATAATAAATAGTATTTATGTGTGTATGCTTGCAGATTCTCGGCTCATAGCTGGTGTTCATCATGGCGCACCGACAGCGCCACCAAACATGGCCAGCTACGGTGCATTCGAGACGACACCAGTCAGCATTGTGGTGCAGCCAGCGCTGCCCACCGAGATCATAGTCATTGGAGCTTGTCCCTCGTGTCGCATTGGCTATTTGGAAGACACATTCTCGCCGCTGGGTCTCTGCTGTGCAATATTCTTCTTCCCCATTGGCATCCTCTGCTGTCTGGCAATGCGCGAGAAGCGCTGCACCAATTGTGGAGCAACATTTTGAAATGCCCAGTTATCGCTCTCGCTTTCCCTCTCTGATCGCGAGTTAGAGAGAAAGAGAGAGAGAGAGATTTTTAGCTATATGTACTATATTCAACCAGACACATTGGACTGTTAAGTTTTTAAAAAATCACAAAGAAAAATCACAAATTATGCTAACTCGTTAGCTTGTTAATCATTAAACTATATACATATATATATATATATATATATATATATATTATATGTACGTCTGTGTAAATATAAATATCTTAAGGCTTTTATGACGCGACTGCAGACTCGCCTTTCCATTCCATTCCACAAAATTCCAATCGTCGTCGTTGTCGTGTGGACGTGGCCCGCTTCCGTTAAATTTAATTGAAATATAATGGGGGCGGTTTTGAATTACGCCGCTCGTTTACTCTTGGGCTGCCTTCATTATTATTATTATTTTTTTTTTATTGTTTGCGTATATTTTTTTGCTCTTTGTGAAATGTAAACAAGCGAAATTTTAAGCTAAGCCAATGCACGACTTACGCATGCTCTGTATGTAAATAAATTGTTAGTCAAACTCTGCTAAATTAAGCAAATTTTATTTATGTGATGTTAAATAGTTAATAAGGGAAAACAGCTGGCTGTAATTGACATACATATGCTTGATACATTAATATATGTATATAATTGGTTAACATACAGATTGTATATGTATGCAAGTCGAGCTAATATGCCCGTCTGATTAATCAGCTTCGTATAGCACAAAGTCGCCGGCATTCACATCCGCCGCTTGCTCATCTTTCAGACTGCAGTCGCAAAAGTCTCTCGCGTCGATATGTCCCATATCTCAGGTCCGTCGCTGGTGCAGCTGCTGCTACTATGGATTACGCTCTACCTTGGCTCTGCTACGGACTCTGGCCAATCCACTGCCCGGTTTAATGTGGTCATGGTCATCTTTGACGATCTGCGCCCAGCTCTGGGTATCTATGGCGATAGTCTGGCTCGAACGCCGCATCTGGATGCCTTTGCCCAAGGCAGCAACGTTTTCAGCCACGCCTACAGCCAGGTAAACCAGCAAGCCGGACTAATTTGAGCAGCTTCTCATGCCTTCTGCCCCCCCGTAGCAAGCGCTGTGCGCACCCAGCCGTAATTCCCTGCTGACTGGACGACGTCCCGACACCCTGCACCTGTACGACTTCTATAGCTACTGGCGCAGCTTTGTGGGCAACTTTACAACGCTGCCGCAGTACTTCCAACAGCACGGCTACTACACCTACAGCTGTGGCAAGGTGTTCCATCCGGGTCTGTCCTCCAACAACACCGATGATTATCCCCTGAGCTGGTCTGCGCCAGCGTTTCATCCTCGCACCGAGCAGTTCATGAACTCGCCCGTCTGTCCCGAGCATGGCGGAGGTGTCCTGCGCAAGAACTACCTCATTTGCCCAGTGCAGCTACAAACGCAGCCGTACAAAACGCTGCCGGACATTGAGTCCGTAACGGAGGCGCTGCGCTTCATTGATGCCCGCAAGCACAGTCGCCAGCCCTATTTTCTGGCTCTGGGCTTCCACAAGCCGCACATCAACTTTCGATTTCCTCGGCAGTTCCTGGGCAGATTTCCGCTCTCGCATTTCTACAACTACACGGTGGATACACTGAAGCCGCCGGACATGCCGGATGTGGCCTGGAATCCCTACACAGATGTTCGCTCCCGAGATGATTTCAAGCATAGGAATATTTCGTTTCCCTACGGGCCCATTTCCAGGCAGCAGGCGGCGCAGATACGCCAGGCCTACTACGCCTCGGTGGCCTATGTGGACGATCTCTTTGGCAAGCTGTTGGCCGGCCTCGACCTGGAGCGCACAGTTATCGCTGTGCTCGGCGATCACGGCTGGTCGCTGGGCGAGCACGCCGAGTGGGCCAAGTACAGCAACTTTGAGGTAGCCCTGCGCGTGCCCCTCATCATACGCAGCCCGGAGTTCCCTTTGACAGAGCCTCGAAAGCGTCACAGCATCACTGAGCTGCTGGATGTGTTTCCTACGCTGGTGGACTTGGCGCATCTGCCTCCACTTCCAGCTTGCAATGGCAGCGGGCTGGAACAGTTGAGCTGCTCCCAAGGCAAGAGCTTGTATCCTATGCTGCAAGACCTGGACCTGGGTGAGTTTGAGTTTGCTACCATTGCAGCGCCCTTAACAGAAGTGGAAATCGGTTCGTCTTGTAGGTGAGGACTATGTGGCCATCAGCCAATATCCCCGTCCCGGCATGCTGCCCACCAAGCATCCCAACAGCGACAAACCCAAGCTGCGCAATATCAAAATCATGGGCTATACCCTACGCACGAGTCACTATCGCTACACGCTCTGGGTGCGCTTCCACGCGCACAATTTCAGTCGAGGTAGGTTTATAGAATCTATAAAAGTCGAAAAGTTTCGCATTCGATCTAAATAGAAAACATAGATATATAACAATATATATTACTTTAACAATATAAGATATAGGATTAAAGATATTATAGAAACTCCTTTTACTTATTAATATCCTTAGCTTAGATCTAGTCCAGCTGTAGTCTCTTCTGTATTTCCTTCTGCAGATTGGCATAATGTCTACGGCGAGGAGCTGTACGATCATCGTTTGGACTCCGGCGAGGAGTTCAATTTGGCGGCGCTGCCGGAATTCCATTCGATACGCCAACATTTGCGCTGGCGTCTGATTGAAGCCGTGGGCTAACTGAGATTCATAGTAGAACTAACAAAAATAACTCACATGAAATAAACAAAATAAATATCACATTAAATTAATGGAATTGATATAGTTAACGATTTTTGCATACCTGAAATTGAATAACTTTTGACAAAGTTCAGTTGCAATAAATGTGGATTCGCTACTATGGAAACTTTCCCATCTGTTCGCGTGTGTGCGCATACTGTTGGGCGTCAGTGTGGTCGCAGTTGGTGCCGCGCATGCGTGACTTGTGTCCGTTGCCTTTGCTTTGTTGCTTCGTTTTTAGTGAATTTTTGTGAATGAAATTTCATTGAACGTTGGCGTCGACGCCGTTGACGTCGCCGTTGGCGTTAGCGTTAGCGTTGGCGTCGACGCCCATGCTCCAGTTGAAGCCGTTGGTTGGCAAAGCTTCGTCGTGTGTTCAGCTGTTGCCAGGCGGGTGAAAATATGCTGGCGCTGGGTAATTAAATCTGCAGTCGACGCATCGCTTGATCAATCTGCTCTGGCCCGCCCACCATTCGCCGCCCGTCTTTGTATTTTTGAAGCTTGCAAGCTCTCTCTCCCTCCCCTCGCCCTCACTCTCTTACTCTCACACTCGGTGTGTCCAATTGCGCATAGACCTAACTATTCACTGTTATATGCATGTGCACACGCATGCTTGTGTGTGTGCATGTGTGTGTGTGCATTTGTCTACTCTTTTGGCGTGGGCTCTCCGCCTGGGAGTTGTTTGTGTTGGTGGCTCCGCTTGTCATCTGGCCATATGGGCCTTTTTCTTGAGGTGATTAAACTGAATTTTTTTCGTCGTTCGTTTTTTTTTTTTTTTTTTTTTTTTTTTTTTTGCATCGCTTTTACTTGCATTGGGCGTTGTGAACCACATTTTCACATTTTCCGCTCGCATAATGCAGCTGCTGCCCAGCCTTAGCTATTGTCTGTGTGTGTCTGTGTGGGGGTGTGGCAGATGCCATAAATTGCAGTTATGCATAATAGAGACACCCTGTAACTGGGTATGGGCATTATAGAAAATATCATTAACAAATGTTTAAAGGGTATTTGCTAGTCTAGAATATACAGTATACATATATACAGGCTAAGCTAAACTCCTTTCTAATACAGCAAATCTGCATTGTGTCAAACTTTTTTCTAATACAGACTATTAGTTAGTCCATAGGCTTCAAACCCTATTTCTAGTACATTAGCTGATCTATAAATTAATAGACGACTCTTTAGTACAGCTCTACACTTTTTCTAGCATACCAAACTCTTTGCTAATACAGAGTATTAGTTAGTGCATCAGATCCCCAATTCCTTTCTACTTATAGTGCATACATTGCAACTCCAAGCATATCCGGCGTAGCTTAACGCTGATCTCAAAACTCTTGAAGGAGTTCTTGGTGCAAGAGAATATCCAAATCGGGCTAAGCTGTTTGCCTAGTTTCAAAGATTTATGATGCCATAAGTGAGGCGTATGTATTGTCAAAGTACATAAGAACTAGCTAAATATTCATGTACATACATATGTATGTATGAATGTATATATGTATATATAGGGATAGATACACATATGATGCACTGATGCACTTTACTAGCTGAAAAGCTATATCAGCGGCATTTGGAAATTCATATGATTATTTGTAAATCTAACTCAAAGTCTGGAAAGTAACAGTTACATATATTAGTTTATCTAACAGTTGATGATACTCTAGTTTATCCAGAGATATCTAAAGATAAGTAATCCAGTTTATCTATCGAACGAAATTTCGAATCGATGTCGAAGTCTGAAAGCTAAGTCAAAAAGTGTGTCTCAGAGCTAAGCAAATAATGTGAATATGAGATTTTTTGTTGTTGTTGTTGTTGTTGTTGTTGTTGTTGTTGTTGCTGATTTCTAAGCTAATTCAAATGCGTGGGCGTTACAAACGAAAATTGCAAAATATGCGTAGGCTGTAGTGGGCATGCATGTGTTTGCCGATGTGTGTGTGTGTACTGATGTGTGTGTGTGTGTGTTGGCTCAGCAACAACAACGTCGCGTTCTTACCTACGCACAGTTTTCAAGCAACTGAACACGAAACGTGCTGCTCGCCGTTCGATTGACTTCAGTTTCAGCTTGGCTTGGTTTTATTTTATTTTTTTTTAGCTTCCAGCTTCAGACAACGCGTCGTTCCTCTAAAAAAAAAAATAGAAGAAGAAGAGGGAAAAAAATGCTAATTTTCGTTGACATGCCATAGTTTGGCTAAGGCTAATGACGAAGGTTGTTTGTTAGCTTTGTCAGTTGATTTAATTTTTTCTTGCCTCCGCTGCTGCTGCTGCTTCTTCTTCTCTCTTCTTTTTTTTTTTTTTGGGCTGGTTAGTAAACTATCTGTTGGCCATATAACTGGTTGGCTCTAAAATTTCTTTTGACGGAATCTCCATGAATTAATGCTGTAGCGATCAGCTACATCATCATGATCATCTCGATCACGATCATGATCATGATTATGATTTCCTCCTTAGGCCATATACATACATATGTATGTATGTATGCGATGCGATAGTTATGCCTTTAACACATGTCAAGCTGTGTCAAGCTGGAATATTTTTTCGGCTGATTACTTATGCTGATCAGAGACAGAGCGAGAGAGAGTGAGAGAGAGAGAGAGACGGCTAGTAGATAATATCGAGAAGATATTGCTGCAAGATCTGTGCATCACAGATCTGCATTGGCAACCGCAAACATTCGCTCGATCATGCGCTGCTCCACAATGTCAAGGCCTGATCGCTTCATCAGCACGTTAGCTACTTCCTCGGCTCTTCAGCCATCTAGCCATAGCCATAAAAAAAAACAAAGAGCAATGGAGATAGAGGGGAGAGAGACGACAATGCCAAAAAAGAAATTGGTCAAGCGAAAAATATTTTGAATGAAATTCCAGCGACGCAAACAACAACAACAACAAACACCATAAAAAAAATCAAGCAGAACAAGTTGACAGAAAATAGTAATGACTGACTTGCAGATGCCCTGCAGCGTTTAGAGCTGACGATAAATAGAAAAATATAAGTTCATTAGCATAAAAAGAAAGACAAATAAAAAGATAGAAAGAAGATATACATATATTCGATAATTATGTATATAGATAGTACATACAGATATGAAACAGAATATAGTTAGCAATATATGTACATATATACGTAATACTTATACTGATAGAGCAACAACAAATAAACCAAGAAAGTTAAGCTATGCTTGCAAAGGATTCGTAAAAGTCTGTAGAGCTCCGGCAAATCAATATCTATGTATGTATATAGCCGTTGCCAATCTATACAGGGTATATACACAATGCATTCATTCATTGGACACAATTATAGTGAAGCAGAGGATACCTAAGCCGACTGTCTTGTGGCAACAAAATAATTTATTGAAATTCAAATTTATTATCTGGTGTTCGGGCTTGGCCCCGGCCTCAGACCCGGCCAACCGGACAGACAGCCGGACGGACAGACAGGCTTGGTTTTGATTTTTTCCCGTTTTTTTTTTTTGGTTTTTGGTTTTTCGTATATTTCTCCTCTCGTTGTTGCTCTTCTGCTGGTTTTGGGAACCCAATTCAGCTGGAATGCTGCAACACATATGGCCCAGAGCGTTAAACATAACTAAACGAAACAATCAAGAATGAGTGTAGAAATTCCAGAATGAGCCCACGCAGCGAACAGCGACCGACAGCGGGGTGGCTGGAAGAGAGTGAGAGCAGGAGAACAGGAGGGCGAAGGTAAGAGAGCGGGAGGGAGAGAGGCCAGCGGGACAGAGGCCATGCGATCAACGTTTAGCTGAACGGATTACGAGTAAAACAAGAAAAAAATACATACATTTTTTTTCGCTCTTGCGCTGGCCTTTTCACATGTAGCATAAACAAATACGAGGGCGCAGCCAACAGAGGAGCAGAAGGGGGTGGGGGAGCGCGCTCTCTCAGAGTGAAGACTGACCGCAAGGCAAACAATTTGAAAAGCAACACAGGCAGCCGCAGTAACGCGTGCTAAACAAGTTTCTTGATCGGCAAACGAAGTTCGTCTTTTTGTCTTTAGCTCTGGCCCTGGAACATGCAACCTGGAGCTGTGCAGCTGAAGCTGGAGTTGGAGTTGGAGTTGGAGCTGTATGTTGTCCTCTTTTCGTTGCAGTGCCCATATAAAAGACATTGAGAAATCGTTTAGCTTTACATTGGGCTTTTGCTGCCGCTGCTCCTTTCAGCCAAGTATTTCTGATTATAAATATTTATGCCCGCTGCTTGAATGCGCTGCCCGGCTCAATTCAAATCGAAGACGACGACGACAATGAAATAAAATTCTCATTTATACAGACAAGGCACAGGCTTCGGCTACCTACTCTCTTCCCGTCCTTCCGTTATTCCGTCTGCTGCTCTGCTCGCCTTCTTCACTCCCACTCACCTCCTCTACTCTTTCGTCTCTTGTACTCACCACCTCAACTCTTCTGCTTCACTCTCACTCACTCCCTTTCATGTTCTTGTCCGCAACCTATCTCCTTCACTCCTTCACAGCTCCGCTCTTCCACTCATGCACTCATCTACTCTTCTCCCTCCCTCTCGCCTTTCTTCTATTGTGCGTTATTCACGTTCATACCATTCAAATTAAGCAGCTGAGCTTTTGAGCTCGTAGCTGTTTGCTAGTTATGCGCGCATCTTAACACCAGCCAAGTGTGCGCGAGCGAGCGAGAGAGCGAGAGGGCATGTGTGAGCTGATCCCTTTTCACTGAACAATGGAGCAAATTCGTACGCCGCGTGCCAAAAGTTTTGATGAACTACCTTACGGCGTCCGCTTCCTGGAAGCGTTTCGCTTGCAGCCAAGTTTTTTTTTTTTTTTGCTATATTTTTCTTTATTCCCCATATTTTTTTCTGTCTTTTTCTTGACCTTTTTCGATGGTGCGCTCACAAGGGGCAGCAACGCCGCGTCGCTGCCGCAGCGGCTCGTGCTGCTGACGTTGCGAAAAGTTTACAATTAAATGATTTAAACAATGTTTTATTTTATTTATTTATTTTTCTTTTTTTTGCCTTTTTACGGTTTACACCTGTTTGAGTTCAAACTATAAATAAACCATGACGTAAATACCCATAGCCACGGTTCGCCACAGATCCAAAACTAAATCCGTTCCCTCGCGCTGCCAGATCTATATATATACTAGATCTATCTATATACACATACACATACATATATAAATCTTTATATGTATGTATGCCTGTTTATGTTTGCTTATCCACTCTGGCTCTCTCTCATTGTCTGTCATTTGTTTTTCCCCAACAATTTTCACGCTTCAAATTAATGAGCATTTCAGGTAGTCGAAGGCAATTGCTGGCGCCAGCTTTTCGCTAAAAGCTATTCGAAATATTTTCCCCCATTTCTTCAATTTTATTTTTGCGGAAAATTTGCGCAACGAGTGAAAAGTTTTGCGTACAATCAAAATACAAACTGAAAATAGTTTTCAACGTTAGAAAGATCGTTTATACAAATTGACGGGAAACTCGTCACGTTTGACGGACACGGATCCGGAAAAGCGGCAAAAGGCGGTACATGATTTTCTTTAGAGTCGATCAAAGTTCACTTCAGCAAATGGCATCTAGTTTATTGTAATGTAAACATCGAATCTATTTGTTTGGAAGAACGCTCATGAATGGATAAAGGAAATGAGAATTGGATAATGGGGAGTATGCGAATGACTATGTATGATTAGGAAGGAATATTTAAGATTAAACATATACATATATGTATGTATGATAAGGAGTGTATGAAAAGTATTTATAATTTAGTTTATGTTTTGCATTAGCTTATCAGATTATTCTTATGATTTGCATGAGATAAATAAAAGCACGGAACAATAAAGAGATTAACTAATTATCAGCAAATAGTTTTTTGAAAGATATAATCAGATTATATTATCTTATGCATATCTATCTAATAGTAAGCCTTGAATATACCTTTATGAGCTTATATACGATTTGAGGTTATGTTTCATTATGATATCTGTTTTGTGCTTTTATAAAATGTACACCCACACATACGCACTTCACATTGCATTGCATTGCATTTTCAATGAACGTTGGCGGATGAAGGCGGTTCTTCCAGCCGATAACAGAAACTAAACATGTTTAGCAAGTACAATCAGGCACATTTCCATGTAAATATGTAAGTGCAATCAGTCAGGCCTATGTATATTAATATATACATGAATATATATATATACTATATACATATACATATAGCTGTACGATCTGGCAGCTGTTGCACTTTGAGTGGGGCACGGGCCAGGCCACCATAGGGCAGCCCATTTAGCATGCGTACATTCATCTATACTACAACAACAACAACAACAACAAAAGCGGGACAACATGGGGCTCTGCGTTGTTGCTACGCTGTCTATCTTTCTGCGGGTGTTCGGGATTGATGGCCACCGAGAGAGGAAGTGCTCTTCCGGTCTTTCAAATGAAAATATTTATTTCTCTTTTGTTTTTGTTTTTTTTTTTCAATTTTTTTTCAGTTCTTTTATTTTTATTTTATTTAATTTCGTTTTATGAATAGATTGCGTTACGCATACAGATTCTGTATTACAGAGCAAGTGATGTCTGTTGGCGACTATACGATACCCTGTAAAGGATTTAAGATGAGCCGGTAACATGATGTGATAGGCTTTAAAATGCTCAACTAATGAATACTCTGTAATTTATAAACTCTACAAGTTTTGTCTATTGCAAAGTTTGATGCACGGCAAAGAATAAAATCGAAAATTACAGGGTATTTTGTGTGCAAATTAATTTTAAATGTGCAAAATTGTAGTTAGCTGAATGAATGAATAGGGCTCTATGCCTAGAGATAGAGCTCTACACCCATTATGTATATGCATGCATACATACATACATATATAGTATGATGGTTCGACCCTATATGGTTTGGGTTAACTAGCCTATGGTATACATATGTCTAAAGGTATGGGTGGAAGTGAGTTTGTGTTTTTGCACGGCAAATGCGATTTATTTATTAGCACCCCACAGCAAAAGCGAACCATAAGCAGCTGCAGCAACAACAACAACAATAACAATAACATCAGCAACAATCGCAACTATTACTTAAAAAACAAAAAGGCCGCGCTTATATGGATAAACATAAATCCAATCGACACAACCGACACATTATCCCACACACTCGATCCGAAACCGAGCCGCGCGTAATTTGATATTCAGTGAGCATCTGCGCAACAACAACAACAACAACAACAACAACAACAGCAACAACAGCAAAGTTAGTTTTACAATTTGAAAAATTTACATTTCCATTTGCATTGATTGTGCATGAATCTAAGTGCACACGCATACCTAGGTATTTATGTATGTATGTATGTATATGTGTTTAAATGTATGTCATTTTGGTCACATACAACTAAGGGAGTTCCTGTTATGTACATATACATATTTCTACACTCTGTCTAACTAGCTATTATGCCCATTGTACAGACATACATACAAGTGTCTCTAACTGCAGCACGGATGTAAGCACACACACACATATTTACATATGCACGTGTATAGAAATATATGTACATATATATGTACATATAGTAATGCATCTTCTCTTATGACGTGTAAATCTAAAAATAAATTAATTAAATTATTAGCACCACTGTAAACATTTTTGGAGGGCGATTGCATGGATGAGCCATCATTTCCGTTTCGTACTGGAAGTAGTGCGTATAGCGCCCTTTCTTTAGTATATAACGGTTAACAGTTAATTGAGTTCATATTCATGACAAATTCGAAGAAAATTATGCGGCAAAGCTGACTTATAAATTGACCTCAAAAGAATGCGATTCATGTGGGCATACATACATACATATGTACATGTTTGTATGTATGTATGCATTTTAAATTGATGACTCAACGATCTTTTGTTGTTGAATTCCTTGACCGATTTGATTAATTAATTAAAGCGCAACCCTTTTGTGCCGCGCTTAAAATCGCGGGAAACGGTTGAGGGTTAGGGGTAAGGGCGGCAGACTGGGTGATTATGTCTGCCCCCAAAGTGTCGGCTTTAACACTTTTGAAATGCTCGTTATGACATATTTTAAAGATCTCTGTCGACCTTTGCGTCTGAACTTGGAATGATGCAAGCGAACAAGTGACTCAATAATGTCGCTGAATACCAGATCAGATCGTGATATTACATTACAAGTTTTTGGATAGTGTGTTAATTAAACAAAGTGAACGATCCATTATCAGAACAGTAAAAATACTGAAATGATAAAAAAAAAAGAGTTAGCTAATATAAATAGTACGATTAAGCGAATACCAAGGTGAAGGCAATGTGCTAATGATAACAACAGCAGCTGCAGATGTAACAGCAACAGCAAGCACAGCAAGAAGAATGACAAAAGCCACAGGCGTTAGCAGCAGCATGAAAGCAAGTCACAACAGCAGCAATATTAGCAATAGAAATCATAACACCAGCAACCGGCGTTAGCAACAGCGAAATCGAAAGCAACAACAACAACAGCAATATTGGCAAAAGTGGCAGCAAACAGAGCAAGAATAACAGCAGCATTATGCGTTGGCAACATCCAGCAGCAACAAGAATCAACAGCCACAGCAGCAGCAACCGGCAACGACAGCCGCTGAAACAAAAGCAACAACAGTGGCAATAGCAACAACAATAACAACTGCAACTGCAATAGGAACAGCGGCAACAACAATAACACCAGCAACAACAACACTGGTCACATATGTATGTATGTATGTATGTACGTTAGCAACAGCAGCAGCATTAGCAAAATCAAAACGCCAACAACAGCAACAGCAACATCAGCAGCACAAACAACAACACCAAATGAACTTTTAATGACCTTAAAGGACGCAACAAAAGTGTTTGCGTGATTTCTTCTAGAAAACTGAAAGCAGTCAAAGAAAAAGATGCACAAGAAGCAGAGCAAGCCAAGGGCAGACAGAGGCAGAAAGCAGAGAAGGCAAACAGAAGCAAAAGCAAGCAAAAGAAGCGCATAATAATAAGTGCAGCACTCCAAAGCTAACGCAGCCACACTCCAACAGCAGCAGCAGCAGCAGCAGCAGCAGCAGCACCAGCAAAAACAACAACAATAGGAGCAGCAGCAACAGCAGTAACCACAATGACAACAACAATATACAAGCAATTTTTATCCAAATGTGCTGACTGCATACTCCGAGTCCAACTCCAACATCGGCTGCGTTGGTTCTGAGCCGAACGCAGAACTAGTTAAGCTCAAGCTCAGAGTAAAAGAGAGAGAGAGAGAGTCCAACGTACAGAGCCGACTGCCGCGAGCCGAGCGTTGAGCTTCGAGAGCCGAGAGCGATCTGCCTGGCTGTTGGTTGCTGTCAATGCGCCTGCAACTGCCGCTCTTCATCTCCACCTCCTTCGGCTAGTAGCCTGTTCGCAGACGCGGACCAGTTTCGAGTTTGCTTTGCTGCAGTTAAGCCGCACGCACTAAAACACGATGACGAAGCTTTGTGTTTGGTTTATTTTTTGTGTTTTTTTGTGTACAGGTTTTATTTGTATTTTTTATTATTTATCATTATTTTTTTTACCAGCGTCATCGTCATCACACATATACACACACGCACACACAGGCATGCATACACGCACACAAACAAACTGGGCTACCGTGCTACGCTCTGCGCGGCTCTGCTCCGCTTTACACTGAGCAAAATTTCAGCTTTCGATTGTGCGTCGGCGCGCACGCATACAGCTTACAGGCAAATATATATGATATTAATTTCAAGTCAAAACATTTCAGGTGGAGTGTGATGTCCTATATTGTTTTAATAATTTAATAAGAAGTATACTAATATATGATATGATTTAAATTGTTTTAATATAAGTATTGTCCATGTGGACCAGTGAGCTCATGTAGTGTAGTGTAGTGTATTTGAGTGAGGACTTATGTCAATGACACACACACACACACACACACACACACACATGTACATTTATGTAACTGCACTTTTCAGCATCTGCTTTGATTGTCTTCCAGTGTCTGGTTACGTCGCTCTGCCTGAAAGTTTGCCCACATGCTTATTTGAAATCTCATTAGCACCCCACACGCCGGCTAGGCCAGACAACAGAAAAGCAGCCAATCAGCACCTACTGGGCTCAACAGCACATGGAATAGTTACAATAGAAAACGGGTATACTTCCTGGATATAAGCGAAAAACAGAATTATGCTTCGAATTCGAACTCGAAAGCAAGTTCAATGCAGTAGGTCTCGCAGTACACACACAGAGCATGCATAAAAGATATGATTTTTCGAACATGCTTTAAAATACTACAACAACAACAACAACAACAACAAAAAGAACCAACAAGCAAAACAAACTGTATCTGTCTGCCGTGGCAGTCGCTAACAATTTGTGCAAACATAAAGCAGCAGCCCGGTGTGTGTACAAATGATGACAGCCCTGGCAGAGGCAGTGGCAGAGGCAGCGGCAAGGGCAGCGGACAGCAGACGCGACTGAGGCTGAGGTTTCCAGTGAGGCCAGTCAAACAGAAACCGCATACCAACTACAATTATTTGCTTAAATTACTTGGCTTAAATGCCACATACGCATGCATGCATACATATTAGCTATATGCACGTGTGTGTGTGCTCGCTGCGCACTCGCATGACCTTGTGAAGGATGTAACTAAGAATGTGAAACTGTGCAAAATTTATCGTCAACTAACCAAATAAAGCAAAAGTCAGGCAGCCGGTTTACAGCAACAATAACATCTCGAGAGTCAGTCATAAAAAGCCGCGACCGAGTTTGAGTCCAAATTGGAGTTGGAACCTCTTAAGAATGGGCGAGACAGCATTGAGAAAGAAAGCCAGCTTAAAAGCAGCTTCCAGTCAAGATCTTTGGAGTGCGTTTCCGCTACTCAGCAACAGAAACAGCAGCATCAACAGTGAAGCAGCAGCTAATGATCATTATGCTAATGATCATCGAGTCGCACAGCACACGGCAGCCACATAAACTGCCAACGCCATTTAAGTCATAATTTAAGCCACATTCCAGACGTGATCCTTCACAGATTGCAGATCGCGTGTTCATTGGAAAGAAACCGAATGGAATGGCAAAGAAAATGCACACATTCATAAATTTCACATCAGCAGTGGAAGTTTGGGGAGTATGTATTTATGTTGATATATAAACATGCGTATGTATGTATATTTTTGAGTGATATACTTGCTATATCTCAAATTACCCATGAATGTATATACCCGTTTTGAACTATAGGCAAACGAGTGAGCAGTCAAGGCTTGTTCCCGTTCCCGTTCCCGTTCCCATTCATGTTCTCATTCTCGTGGTTGTTGTTGTTGCCCCTGTCTTTGTTCCACATCATTCCCACGCATCTGGGCACGTACGCGACTCAAGTGCCGAGGCTTAACCCAAACTCGATCTGTAGGAAACAAACGTTGGGCGTTTATGTTACAAGTGGCCGAGCGAAACATCCGTTAAGCGTTCCTTAAGTAGCGCATGGTGTGCGCGCATGCGTTCCAGCCTCAGTTCCTTTGTGCTCGATTCCATGAACATGCCAAGGACCTGCTGCCTGTGCTTAGTGCGTACTTAATGCGTATGCTCTCTTAAATGTTATCTACAGCTCTAAGTGGGCGTTGAACAGGATGGAAAGCACTCGTCCCCTTCCCTCGCATATAACTGGAGTGGGAAGTGAGCAGGATAGAAAATACTCGGGCTATCCTCGTCTTTCACACAAGCACACAGTACTCACGTTGTCTGCTCTCTTAAATGTTAAGCAGGATGGAAGGCACTCGCATTATGCCCTGCTCTCACACACACTTCTCTCTTAAATGTTATTTCCAGCTTCAAGTGGGCGTTAAGCAGGATGGAAAGCACTATTCCTTTGCTCCCGCCTATTCCTCTTCTTTCTCTCACGCAAACACTTTGTAATTAAAAAGCCGACGTGGGCGTCGCTTTTTATATATTTTTTGTATTTGTTGAATGCCCTCTACCCCGTGGCCTACATGTAGGCATATAAAGCTTAATTAAAACAAATTAAAGTGATTGCCATTTAGTTTGAGGTTAATTGCATTAAATGCGAAATTAAAAGCAGCGCCAGCAAAAAGTTCCTTATAAAAATATATTTGTATGTATGTACATATGTACATATGTATATATGGAGCAATTGTTGTTGCTCAGGGCGAACTCACAAACAGATCTCCCTTTGCCTTTGTCCCATTTCCAGGCTGTGCGGCCGCGTTTCTAAAGATCACGTAGATGTATGTACATATGTATATGTATAATGTCTTCGGGGCACGCCGGAATTGTGTCGTGAGACTTGCAACAACTTTGACCCCGTGGCAAGTGATTCATAATTGTGTGTGTGTGTTTGTGTGAGTGTGTGTGCCACTTGCTGCATTCGAAAATTAGATGCGTTCTGCAGTGCAATTGTGCAGTGGGAGCAAAAGATCTAGCATAAAAGAGAGTACACGCATACACCCATACACGCATATGGAATAACAGTGGGAGAGTGCTCCAGACCCACAATAAACTGTAGATAACATTTTAGGAGTGTAAACGCACTGAGTAAAGTGTGTGCGTGAGAAAGAGAAGGACAGAAGGTCGTCGCTTTCTACACTACTTAGCGCTGATGAGAGCAAACTTATGGAACGAGTGAAATGTGTGTGACAAAGAGGCAGAGAGGCAGTGCTTAGCCTAAACTCACTCACTTTTGTCATCGAATATATTAAGTGCAATTTTTTTTGTTGCCCAGTGTAAATTTGCTGTTTGCATGTTCTGTTGCGTTCTCTTTAGCTATGTATGTATGTAGCTGTGCCACGTTAGAAACTTACATATGTATGTGCATCGTGTCAGCACATAAATTCTCATTATAAGTAGCATTCGAGGGGGGGATTGACAGTGCTGGTCGATTGGACGACATGGCCGATGGCACTGAACTTTTGTGCTTAATTTTTTTCGATATGCAATTTGATGCCATAAATTGATCATGCCCAATGGCCAAGCGACACAAATGCATATAAGTACATACATACATATATAACATATTAGACATGTGACCTGGCAACCCTGCCGCAGCTATACATATGTATGTATGTCTGTATGTATATGAAAATTGTTTAACATGCGCCAAGGGCTTTTCTGCTTCTTCTTCTGCTGTTTGCTGTGGAGCAAGCCGGATGAGCATTAATTGCGTTGATTTTGATTGCCGATGTCGACTTTGTCGCTGTTGTTGTTGCTGTTGCTGTTGCTGTGCAGTTGTCGCGAGTTATCGACGCGTGCTGTTGTTGTTGTTGCTTTTGCTGCTGCAATCGCAGCTCTGGCAAAAGCTGCGGGCTGCAAATGCGTGGCTGGTTCATTGGACTGCATGCAGCCAAGCCGCATGCGCTGTTGCTGCTGCTGCTGCTGTTGTTGCTGCTGCTGCTGCTGCTGCTGCTGCTGCTGCTGCTGCTGCTGCTGAATAGGTAAAAGTTTTATACTCAAGTCGTGAATGTGATGCGGTTGTTGTTGTTGCTGCTGCTGTTGCCTGGCTGCGTGACTGTTGCTTGCTGGTTGTTGTTGTTGTTGTTGCTTTTTTAGACACAATTTCCGGGTCATTGACTTGGACTTGGAGCATTTCTTCATTGAATTGCGTATGTAACTGCAACTGTGCGTGTGCGTGTGTGTGTGTGGCGATGTGTGTGCACAGCAACACGATCAATAAACGAGACAAGCCAACAACAACAACAACAAGCCACACACAACGACGATGGGCTAGAAGAAATACGATAAAAAAAAAGTAAGAATATGTGATTACCAACATAATACGCCACTAATAAATACCCTGCAAGCCGCATAAGATTAAAATGAACTGGAAAAAAATATCAATATGAATTCTATACATAATTAAAATGGTTTTTATAATACCTATAGCTCTACATATATCTAGTTACTCCCCATTGCAGGGTATGCTCAATGCTGGCCATCTACTATAAACAAAGACGACAATAGCCGTAAGAAGAATCCTTTAAATTGCAGCGACTATTTGAGTGAAGGTGGGCGGTTTGCTTGAGGCGTGGCAGCGTGCTGCACTTCATTTTGTTGTTGTCGTTTTTTTTGGTTGGAGGACGAATACTGTGTGCAGCGTAATGCTAGAAAAAACAGTGAAAGAATGAAACTGAAGAGCATATTCTAACAACAACAACAACGAAAAGAAGAACAACAGCAAAGAGGAAGACATCGACGTCGCTGTCGCTGTCGCTGTCGCCATCGACTGCAGCGCTGCAGATAAAACCAAGCAACCGGCGTGGAGCAGCAGAAAACTCAAAACCCGCTGCCCACCTGCGCGCCGCGCGCCTAAGAGAACCTGATCCCTAATGGCCAGTATCAGGAGAACTTGCAGTCGCGAGCTCTCTCTCTCTCTCTCTCTCACACACACAGACTATGTGCAAGTGTGCGTGCCTGTGTTAGTATGTGTGTGGAAATCAAGTGTAGCACAGCAATGCAAAGGCAAAAGAATAAGAGCAGCGGGCTTGAAAAAGAAAGAAGGAGAGGCAACAAAAAAGAAAACAAGACCAGAAATTTCATTTACAGAGAGTCGTATAACAAATACCCTGCAATTAAATAAATTAGCTAAACTGAGGAGTACAAAAATAAGCATTGACTATATAATTAGTACGTTAGTTTAGTTAGTTAGTGTTAATGAATTGATTTATAACAAAATAAATAGAGCTACATAATTAAGTGTATTTAAAATTGAATCGAACTAGCTGACTGAGTGGAGCATACCCTATGCCAGGGTAGCAGAATGAACTGAACGCGTCACGGAAAACTCGTTAATGCAGGCGAAGATTTCACTTGGAGGTCGGTCTGGCAGTGCCTGGCCAGACCCACCTAAGTCCCAGGCATTTTAATCAGCGTGTCGCATAATTACCGGATGCTGTTGAACGACGCTGTCGGGACTGGGACTGGGACTGGGACTGTGACCGGGAACCAGCATGCTCCATGCCAAGCGTAGAAAGACAGGGAGAGCACCAAATAGAGCGAACGAGTGAGAGCAAGACACTGAGCGTATGTGTGTGAGAGCGGTAAAGAGGGCAGAGTAGGTAAAAAGAGGCGGAGTAGAGGATATCCAAAAGAGATATAGAGAGAGGGAGGCAGAGAGAGGGAGGGATATTCAAAATCATAACAAAAAATGATGGATGAATTGTCGCGCTGCTTGACTCCAATAAAAATAACTGTAAATGCCGCTAGGCAGCTGTAGATCTCTAGGGGAGATCAGCAGCAGCAGCCGCCGCCAAATTAAAATTATGTTGCGCGCTCACAAAAAAAAAATCAGAAATTTGTGTGTTTTTTTTTTAATTCTAGTTATCTGCGCGAGCAGCGGCTGCTGCAGTGAAAGTTGCGCGCGACTGTCTGAATTCGAAGTATTGAAAATATTAATAGAACAAACTTGTTTTGACGGAAATGCACTTTACTTTATTTATCATAGTCCGGCAGCTGCTGCGCATTGGACCTAGGGATGAATGAAGCAGCATGTGGAGAGGGAAGCCGCCACAGCACAGCTCCTATGTCGATGTTGATGCTGACTGCTGCTGTCGCTGTCGCTGTCGCTGCCGCAGCCGCCGCTGCTGCTGCTGATTCTGCTGATTCTGATGATCGTGATGTGCACTCTCTGTGCGAGCGAAAGAGACAGAGAGAACGCAAGAGGGAGTGAGAGAGGAGGAGTGGAGCGGGGGGGACGAGTGTATGTGTGTGTGTGTGCTCTTCATGCTCGTATATTTATGCAGATAGATGGCCGGAAAAGATAAAGTATCGGAGCAGTTGCAGCTAGAAGTGCAAATATGTGTATACAGATATGTTGTATACGTATATATGTATGAGTATATAGATAGATATAAGTATACCATTAAGGAAGTAAACACGACTCGTAGTATTGCCTAAAACATTGACGAACTATAGATTACTCCCTATATACAATGTTCCTGATCTAAGTATATGCTATCAAATTGAAGAGAGAAAGAGAGAGAGAGAGGCATAATTTAACTCAATGTACTCAATATTCCCAACACTACCTTTAAGCCCGATAAAAACTACTCCATACCAAAATTGGTTTTCCCAATCCCATTTGATTTAGAACTAAATTTTGGAGCTTTGCAGAAATTTGCCTTCCTTTGAAGTATTACGTCAATGTGTGGCAGGCTTTTGTTGTCTTCTTTCTGATTTGATTGTCAGATGTTCATTGCTAGACACTTGACATCATCAGCAACAACAACAACAAAGCAACAACAATAAGGAACAGCTTTAAAATGCTCATCAAATGCTTGTCAAGGTTTATTACAATGTAACCACAAACAGATTTTTGGCTTCAAGCGCTTGTCATGAATTATTAGTAAAACCAAAAGTGCTTAAAGCGACAACAACAACAACAACAACATACAAGTTGTTCATGTTGCACATGTTGCTGTTGTTGCTGTTGTAGACAAAGTTCAAGTAAGGTTGAAACCATTTGTCGGATTAAATACGCGCCGCGGTAATTATGTGCTTCGGCTTTGGGGCAAGAGGCAAGAGGCAGGCGGCAGGAGGCAACAGCAACCGCAGCAACATAGACAACAAGGCAAACAAACCGACAAGATCCGACCTCCGCCCATGTACATATACAAATATATACATACATATATACCCCATCTCCAACTCCAGCAGAGTCGAAAGCCGAAACTAGTTTCCAGCTTGAAAAATTGAACAACTCTAGCGATAAGGCAGCCGCAACAAAGTGTCAAATGAATTTGTCGCACTTGGACGATTCACAAACATCAACAACAACAACAACAACAATAGCAACAGCGACAACTACTACAAATTTGAACTGCCCAAATGACGAAACAACAACAATGACTAAAACAATCAAATAAAACACGTGAGTTATTCAGTACACAAACCCTATATACATATGGAATAGTTATCTATAGAGTAATACAACACCTTTTGCCATTTCATGAATGTCAATTCAGAGTGGAGTAGAGCTTCAGATGAGTTCCTAAAACGTATGCCTGCTTCTTCTTCTTTGATAGAACTTTAAGTAACTTCTGCAGACTTGTTTATCCTATTATCTAGATAGCTCTAAGTTTAGATAAATATAGCTCTTATTTTTAGCAGATTCTTCTTCTCCTCTTTCAATGCTTTCACACTCTGATCTGTTGTTCTATTCAATACGAATTGCTGTTATTCCTTTATGGAGAGCAGCAATACAAATACATATGCGTATAAATATCGCTAGTAATTGCTGCCCCTCTAAGTATGCAGTGAAATGAAACATCGTAGAAACGATATTGCAAATACATATGTGCAACATATACAAAGTTATATAGTTTTCGATAATGAATTATACGTATACATATATTATCCTCAAATTACAGTTCATTTAAACATTTAAATAACATTGAAAAATTGTATTTCTTAAAGTAATTTGAGTAATTTAACAAAACTTGAGATACATTTTGAAAATAAATCTGCACCTATTAAGTCTTTAGCTGCTTAAGTCCTTTAGGAAGAGAGACGATCTGCAAGAGCTTGACTGAGTAGGATTACATATGCAGTATCTGAATGTATGTATATATTATTTATGTATATGTTTGTATATTCGTGTGTGTGCGTGCGTGCCTATGCAAAGGTACAGGTGCTTCCGTTGTTGGGCGGATGTGCGTATTTGTTGAATGTTTTTACACCTGTTGCACTGACACGAAAAGAACATCAAAGCGAACATCAGGCGAGCCACAAACAACAACGCTCCATGCACCAAGCACCAAGCACCACGCAAAACGTACGACGAGCGGTGCATACAAAACCACAGACGACTTCCGCTGCACGAGCAACGCACAACGAGCGACGCAGGCGCAGGATCAGTCCGGAGCCCACAGAGACGGGCAGACCTGTTTCAGCTCGACGTGAGTTGGCGTTTTTATACCCACGAATGCATTCCAAATGGGGTATGTGAGAAGCTGGCGTGCAGAACATGAGGTGATGAAGATGGGAAAGAGATGAAGCGAATAGATGAAATGATAATTATTATATATATAAACATATAAACTACTTCCGTAGAATCTAAACTCTACCTCTACAAAACTACAGCCACAGATAAAATCCTCAACTTGAATACGGAGTATCTACAGGTCGGTCACCTCCCAGCCTCTTAAAAACAGATCGAATGACGATCACATGGACCTCAGACGCAATCTGTTTGCCGTTGATATGCGTATGCGAATTCATAATGATTTCATTGATCTGTCATTCAGGAGCTTCTAGCATGACGGCGAATGGCTATAATATGCATATGCCATGTGTATGTGTGTGTGTGTGTGTGTGTGTGCTGATAACACTTCCTGGCTGCAGCTCATTAGAGCAGCTCGCTTCAAAGGCCAATCTCAGCGGCGATACACCTTCGAGCAGCAGACAATATAGCGGCAATATAGCGCGAGAGACATGCCTCGCCACCCCATGGCAGATGGGTATCACAGTTATGGCAATGACTTGCCGGAAATGATCAAAAAGTTGAATGACAGCAGAATTGATTGCAAGTTTATTGATAGATATTTATACACACATACATACATACATATGTATGTATATACATCAATGGCTCTCAGTTGCATATCTTAGCTAATTGCATAAGATAATTCCGAGATTTTGATTTGCATATAGAGTGCTGATTAATCTATATTTAGAGCAGAGATTAGCAAAGTATTTCAATGAATTTATTTACGAAATATGCACTTTGTTTATATTTGTGCATTTGTAGCGCTTCTTATCTATGTTTGTGTGCTAAAAATTGCCATTGTTTACAGTTAGTTTCGCTCGAGTCGCCGCCAAATTTGATTAGCTCTCAATTTACAGTAACGCACAAGCACACGCACACATGCATAAATATGCGCATTTGCAGTTACTTGAACTGCTCTCATCTGCCCCGTTCAATCCATTTACCATTTGCCATTTGGCAGCACTTGGCAACCGTTGCAGCAGCAGCTCAAATTGTCGCTTTGTCGCTTTGTCTGTCTTATCAACTTCATTCATTAGTGCTGTCAATGCGTGCCTGCATGTATGTGTCCGTGTCCGTGTTCGTGTCCATGTGTGTGTAGTTATTGAGAGAGCAGCGCAGGCGAGCCAATACAGTTACTCAAATGGCAATACTTGCATGCCATGTACTCGCTTCGTTAAATATAGCACACTTCAATAAAAAATAAAAAACAAAGCAACAACAACAAACAAAAAATGGAAAAAATATGCCGTGCCAACGTTTCAGTTCGGTTTCCATTCATCAATATAAGAAAGCGACCCAAACTGTGTCAATCAGCCATAGCGACAGCGACAAAGACAGAAGCAGAGACAGCGAGGACCGACGAACGCGGCGATGAGGCAAAGACCAGTTTGAAGCGAATTGGCAGGTCTCGTGCGCTTATCAGACCCGTTCGCCATCTCAGTTTGTTTGTTGGGTGTGTAGTGTGCCGCAAAGTCGCCGCTGATTACAGCTAAATTTTTTTTTCTGCTATTTGAATTTTTTGTTTTTTTTTTTTTTTTTGCATAGGGAAAGGTGACCCGGCGAACTGTGGGGCTATCAGCGGCGACAAACATGCACGCACACCAACACACAGACACACACACACACATACACGCGCCCGCTCAAGTAAAGAGCGTTTGAAATTTGCGTTGGGTTGTTGGTTGGTTTGACTGACCGCGCGAATTATGATTGAATAATGTGCCCACAGCGAGGGTCGTAGTCATAGTCACTTGCCAGTCAATTATGCAAAACGGTTACTGCACTTTGCATTAATTAACAAGTACAACAATAAATGCTAATATTTAATAGTAACAAACTATTTGTCTCTGCTGTCATACAAGTTGCACGTGTACCGAGATGTCTAAGCTGAGCTTGAGCAAAATGCAAACAGCTGTTTAGAGAGCCAGAGAGAAAGAGAACGGAAGAGAGTGAGAGTGCTAGACTTTGTGTGTATGTGTGTGAATGTGTGGGAGAGTGCACAAGGCAGAAGACAAGAAAATGTCGTTGCTTTTGCTGTGCTTGCTCTTCTTCTGCTGGTTGTTGTTATTATTATATTGTATGCTGCCCTCCCTTCCAGTGTGAGTGAAATATTTTGCAGTTAAATTTAAATTGAACGTATGTGTGTGTGTGTGTGTGCGTGTGTGTTTATGTTTGTGTGCTTGCAACATTTTCAGTAATTTAAAAATAAGTGCGCCGACGAGCAGCGGCCCCAAATAGCATCCGCGAAGTGCAGCCGACTGGATTGGCGCAACCATGCCATGTGATGATGCGTATGCAGCATAAGCAAGCAAGCAACAGAGTGAGAGAAAGAGAGATATAGCCAGGGGCTGCTACTGCGACGGCAATGCTGGCTGGGGTTGGAGCAGCAGGCGGGTCTCCGGTCGGTCGGTCGGTCCGTGTGCGCGAGATAAACAAACTGCCAGTTCACTATCAATCAAATACCGGAAACAGCTGCTTTAGTTTTATTTTGCCATAGCCATTTGGCACAGCAACACACACAAACACACACACACACACACACACATCAACACGCACGCATACTCGAAGCAGAGCGAGAACGGCAGGCAGACAGACAGCAGCGACTTAGGCGATGGCTGCAACGACGTCGTCCACGTCATCATTGGCATACGTATAACGTATAACGTATAACGTGGCATATGTATTAATACACACACAAGCATGTGAAACATGTGCAGGAGTATGTTATTCTACTATGTTAACACATAGAACTGTTTGCCGCGAGCTGAAATGCAGTCTGTAAACAGATTTATTCTGTTAACATGATTCTGTAAGGTTTGCAATGTAAAAAACACTCAATTAATATTTAGTATTATATGATTTTTTTTATTTTGTAGTTTTTTAACGGAACATACATTCTAAAAACATTACATAAAGTTCTCATCATCATCTTCTTCCTTGCCATGGGGGCTCTCCAACCACCGGTAAGTTCCACTTCTTCTCCTACTCCATTATTATAGTAAAATGTACAAATAAAATAAATATTCATTATATGTATAGCTTGTATGTATGTATAGTGCCTTAAATATTAATCGTTTACTTAAATATTCATCAACTTGCTTTACTTTACTCTCTTTTAGTTTGTTTTTACTTTTCATTTGTAGTTAATTTTAGTTTTATTCAGTAATTTTATAGTTAGGATTTAAGCATAGTATATGTTGTATTACTAAGCTATATTAGCTTATCTATATATAACATATACATTTATAACATATGGTAAAGTGTGTTTTTAGTTTGTTTTTTTCATTCTTTTTCTTTTTTTTAATATTATTTTTTATAAATTTGTTGTCGCCTTTGCTAATTGGATTGTTTTTTTTTTTTTTTTCTTTTCTGGTTTTATATTTTTCTAGTTCTGCATATATAGAAAATGGTATAGTTATGGATTTTTACTCTTTAAATTTTGTTTGGCTTTTGTTTGTTTTTTTTTCTGTTTTTCATTTTATTATTATTTTCAGTTTTGTTTTGGAATCTTGTTTTATTTTACAATAAAAAATCATAAAAAAATAATAACAATTTGCATATAAAATACATTTGTAAGAAATTAATTGTTCGTTCAGTTTTAGTTTTACAAAAATTTATTTTAATCAGTTTTAAGTTTTTGCTGTAGTAAAGTAAACATTTTTCTCATTTCGTATATGTATATGTATGTATATGGCTAACACGCACACACATAAGAAAATTTAGACTTGTATCTAGAGCAGAATTTAGTTTAGTTTGAGAAACATTTAACATATTATTCATTAAATTCGTAATGTGTTTTGCTGTTGTTTGTATTTTGTCTCTACTTTTACTTTACAGATCGTACAGATTATGATATACATCGTACATATATATCGTATGTGCGTAATTTTGTATATTTTTTATAGGCTTGTTTTTGTTTTCTAGTTCTACAACATCAAAAATGGACTTTTGGATATTCAAAAATGTTGCCTAGTTACAGTGTTTGCTGTATATATATGTATATGTATATATACCGATATATGTATATCCATATATACATACAGGCATAATATTTATCTAAAAAGTTTATACGAATGGTTCAGTTATGCAGAAATGAGGCTTTACTGTACAGTTGACATTGGTGTTCTCGCAATATTATATTGGAATTGTATTTTTGTAAATTTTAAAACAAACCAAAAAAATAATAATAGAATAAATAAAAGTAAAAACAAATTTGCCAAATTTAAGAATAATAATGCAAAATATATAAAAATATATATATTTATATATGTATTCAAAAAAATAGTTTAAAAACATATTTTTTGTCGCTCGTTTTTTTTTAGTTTTTAGTTTTGTTTAGTTTTTTTTTCTTTTTTAAATTAAGCGAACATTATTTTTTAAATAACATTTCTAATAATTAATAATTATCTGTTTGCAGTCTTTGGTTATTTATTTTTTCTTTTCTTTTTTGTTTTTCCATTTTTTTCCATACAGTTAATATTTTATTTTATTTTATTTATTTTATTTTTTTTTCACACATATATATATACAAATATACACGTATGTATATACGTACATATATATGTAATATATAGGCTCATATGTTTAAGTCATACATTTAATAATTTGTATATATAGGCGTACACACATACATATATACATATACATACATACACATATATATACGTATATATACATATATGTATATATATATCAATTTCGAAGCCCTACACGCTCTCCTCACTCTCCCCCTCTCTAATTAACTGCTGTCTGTGTCGCGTTTTTTACGCGCGGCAAAAAACGCGCACAAAACGCGCGCTCACGCTCTCTGTCTCTCTGCCAGCCCCGTTACTCTGCCTTGCCTCTGCCTTCAGTAGTCTGGACTCGAGTCGAGCAATCGCTTCTCTGGCGTCAGATCGCCTTTCCGCAGAATTCTGCTGGCCGCACTGCAGCCATGATCGAAGCCTTTGCCATTGGCCTGCAGCGCCGCATTGGGGGAGCCAATGGAGCCGCTGTTGTTGAGGACGCCGCCGGCTAGCGGCACAATGGGCATCATGCTGCTGGTGGAGCCGATGGCCGCGTCGCCGCCGATGTTGCCCTGGCAGCGACAGCCGCGCCCCGCGAACCGCGCGTAACACTTCTCGCACAGCTTGATGCAGCCGCGCATGGGCCAGTAGCACCAGAGGCAGGGCAGCACAATGGACAGGGCGCCCAGCCAGCCCCAGCGCTGGGTGCGCTTGTAGGGGCCGCAGGAGCAGGGATTATCGACGCAGGGTGTGCCGGTGCCGTCGTCGCAGTCCATGTCGTTGTCCCGCGCACAGTGATAGAACAGCGCCTTCGCGCAGCAGAGGCACGAGGCATAGTCGATGATCGACTCGGCGCTGCAGAGGCACGTCTTGTTGCACACCCATGTCTGGGGCAGCGGGCGCGGGCTTTGGCACTGCTCGCAGCGGCACAGGCCGCAGCGTGGACACACGATGGGATTCAGCAGCGACGGATCCCCGCCCATCACTATCGAGGCGCCCAGCTGGCCGCCGCTGCCCGGCAGCATCTGCTGCTGCTGCTGCTGCTGCTGTTGCTGCAACAGCTCCTGCATGTGCTCCTTGCTGCCTGGCTGCTTGGTAATGGGTGGCTGCATCTGTCCGGCCGCCGCTGTTGCTGCGAAGCCTAGGCGCGGTGGTGCAGGCGGTGCAAACTTTGAGGCGGGTGTTGCTTTGGTTTGGCCATTTAACTGATGCGGTTGGTGATGCTGCTGGTGGTGGGGGTGGTGCGCGGGTATGTGTTGCAAATGCGAATGTAATAAGCCATCGATGCCTGCTGCGGACGACGTCGACGTGGACGTCGCTCCCACTCCCACTCCTGTTCCCGTTCCCGCTCCCGCCGCCGCCGCCGCCAATCGATTAATGTGATGGGCAGCCGCTGTTGCTGTTGCCGCCGTTGCATGTTGCTGCTGGTGTCGCTGCGGCAGCAGCAGCAAATGGTGCGTGGTCGTCTGTCCGTTGTCCTGCTGCCCAGCCGGATGCTGGCTGCGTGTTGCATGCTGCAGCGGCGTGTCCACGTACTCATTGGTGAGCCTTTCGGATTCGGGTCGCGGTTGAGCCAGCGTGACGGGCGAGGCGGGCGGCTGACCCGTTGACAACAGAGACACGGGCTCAGCGCTTTGGAAATGACTAAGGAAGTTGTTGTTGTGGTTGTTGTTGTTGTTGTTGTTGTTGTTGCTGCTGCTGTTTGTGTTGTGTATGCTGATGTTGTTGTTCGTCAGCAGCGGCGCTGGCGGTCGTCGACGCGTGAAACTGGAACTCGAGCCGGCGCTGCTGTTCGCCGTGGCCGTCGAGGAGGAGGCGTTGCTGCTGTTGCGACTGAGGCTGCTCGGTCGCTGCGGCAGAAATGTCAGATGATGTATCTGATAGTCGTCAAAGTCGGCCGTTGTTGGTATTATAGATATAATGTTGTTGTTGTTGTTGTTGTTTATAGTCGATGTTGCAGTTGTTGTTGTGCTAATACTCAGTTGTTGCTGATTGCTGTTGCTGCTGTTGCTGCTGTTGCTGCTGCTGCTGCTGCTGCTGCTGCTGCTGCTGCTGCTACTGTTGTTGCTGTTGCTGCTGATGCTATTGCTGCTGTTGCCGCCACCTAGCGCTGTTGGCTCCGGCGCCCTTGGTCGATGCACACGCGGTTGGAGCTTTGGGGGCCGTGGTGGCGCCAAGGGATCGCCGCCATTTCTGCGATCCATGTAGTGTTGCAAAAAACCAAAATGCCAAACACCAGCCTAGCTCTGCTTGGCTGCCTGCCGGTCGGTCTCTCAATCGCTATCTACCCGTCGTCTACCTCTGCTGCTCAGCTCTCAATAGAGCTTGAGGTAATTGCTGTGACCAAAATCGGCTCGATTTGCCTTCATCCTAGCACGTTCCGTCGCCCGATTGCTTTCTGCAAAACAACAAACGAAAACAAAACAATTAGTTGAACTGCTTATGTATGTATGTGCTAATATATGTATGTATATATTAAATATTTGCCTTCAAATAGCACGTTCTTATTAACTACATTATATACATACATATAAATTAACCTATATACATACACATATGTATGTATTTAAAAAACTCAACTGAAGGTTCGCTTGGCACGAACCACAGTTGTTGTTGTTACTCTTGATATTTTCCATTGTTTATAATTAATTTCTTGTATGTATGTATATATATATCAAAATAAAAATTTTCAAAGAACAAAAACAACTCGAAGAACAAGCACAACATCGCTTTGGTCAGCTCAAACCCCGCAAGAAAAAGGTCAAAACCATTGGCGAGACTCTTCTGTGTAAACATAATGCAAGAGCTTGCGATACCCTGCTATTTTTATAAAAAAAAATTATATAGGGTATGTACTTGTGCACTTTAATCTTGTTGTTCACTTCACACCAAGTGCATTTATGATCGTTTTCTATTTTACAGGGTATCTTGCTATAGAGCACTCTTAAATTTGACTTGCTTTTTATCGTTTGCTAACATATACAGCTTATACCTAACAGTCTGACTATTCGATCTACATAAGATATAAGCCAAACACATTTTACAGGGTATCTCTATGCGTGCAACACCCATAATTTCCTTTTCTTATGCAATATATATATGTACATTAAATATATATTTATATTTTAGCACTTTTCTAATTAGAATTCCACATCACGCCCTTTTTACATGGTATCTCCTGGTTGGTCACTTCTATTTGCGGCCTTGCTAATTGTTTACTTTTGAAGTTTGCTTTAATTTATGCCCTCCACTGTCTGGCATTGGTACTAAACCCTCAAAATTCCCTTGAATTTACGATCTTCTCGGATTATAGCTCCCCAATTAGGACTTGGGCTAATCTGGAGCGGGTAGCTTTCTTTGTTCATCTCCTTCTGTATCAAGTTTAATGCCTATTCCAAAGAACTGGCCTAGACTTTTTGTTTAGCTCTGCAATTGAAGTTTCTGATTCCAAATTTTGATTGCCTAATTCCATATTTGAGCTTTTTGTGCTCAACGAAATTTGTTTGCTTTTGCTTTTTAGTATTTTAATCACCTTTCATCTCACTCTATGAACTAAATGATCTTCATTATCTTTTATAGCCACTCCCGCAGTTCGTAAAAATTGAAATAAAATTAATTTGGGCGCCACATACAGTTTTTTTTTTTTTGTTTTGTTTTTTTATTTAACCATATAAAACAAATAATCGAAATGGGAATTGGAATTTGATCAGAGCAAAATCTTGCTATGAACTAAAAAATGATCTAAAATTTGTATATACAACTTGTATTTACGTTGGGATCGACGAATCTAAAATTTTTGTTTAGCTGTAGCACTAATGTGTACTAAATGATCTAAAAGCGAATTGGGAGTGTCATTGATGAGCTTAAATTCGAATGGATACGTTCTAAAGTATATTTAGAAGTTTTGAAGAATGTTTCTTACGAAATATATCATATCAAATATGAAATTGAAATAGATATGTATATATACAAAGATATATAGATAGATAGATAAAATTGCTCTCATTTATTATTGTTGCTCTATTTACTATGAACTCGAAAATGTTTGATATCAATAATGCTATTTTGATTTAGTTTATTGAGTTGCTTAGTGAGTGCTTACTGTAGCAATAATATGTATGTCTATGCCATGTCGAAACGAATTTGGAAGCACTTAAAGCATCTCAGCTATGTATTATTAATGAATGCGTGGCACGAGTCACAAATAAGTAAATACAGGAAATTAATGAAGCCAACGATGCTAAACATGAAATCTAACTATACACGAATACATATGTATATATACATATATTTAGATATATATTCCTGTAGCGAATGGGCAATAAAAAGCTTTAAGAATTAGTATTATTATAAGTGTTTCACATAGGCAACACGAAATGTGCACAAGCAACCAAATACCAATGGATCTTTATTGATTCAATTTTACATAAGTATAGCACATATATACGATATATATACATACATATATACATATATACATGCGATATATGTGGTATACAAATTTGAAACAAACGCCCACTTATTGACGTCATGTCCGGTACTCAAAAACAATTTTCGAGAATGGCCACAATTGAGAAAAACAAAATCGAAATAAACAGCCAACAGATGAGGAATGGTCCAACGCAGAGGGGCCTGTGCGGACGGGGGGCGTGGCAGATCGCTTGCTGATTGCCAATAAGAAAAGCCATAAGAAATACTAGCTAGAGAAAGAAGAAAAAAGCTGATATACTCGACTTGTGTGTTTGCCAAACGTGATTTGATGTTTCTTTTGATTTTGGGGTTTTTTTTCTTCTCATTTTTAATTTTTATATTGCAAATTATTTGTTAATTTATAAATATTAAACATGAGTGCATAAATGAATATATTTTTAATGGCTACTTTTTTCATGATTTAATAAAATCCTATAATTATTATCACAGAGCACTAGAAAACGAAAGAAAGAATGAAACTGCCACGCCCAAAACTCAGAATGCCAAGATTTTCGATTTCATTCTTAAATGAATTGGCACAGCGCAACAATAAAAACAACAAATAAAAAAGAGAAAAAACGAAACGAAAACAAACAATGGAAAATAACAACAAAAATATCATCACGTAATTTAACAAGATTTTTCTTATTTTTAATTGCGTTCGAATAATTTTTTGTATTGTCTGCATTGTTGTTGCTGTTGTTGTATTTTGAATCTTGCCGCCAACAACATGAAGCATTAAAAAAGTTTGACCCTGTACAAGAGAAAAAGTGCTGCCATTTGTTTTTTTTTTTTTTTTTTTTTTTTTTGTTTATTAAATTAATACATTTGCACTTTCATCTATTGGTTGACAATGTTAAAGTTGGGTGTAATAGCGGACTGTTAAGGCTTTTAAAGCTTTAACATTATTGCCGCTGCCGCTGCTATTAAAACTGTAGCTCTGTTAGCTCTACAGTCTAGCTGTACAAGTGCTGCTAGACGTACTAGCGTTCCGCTGTTAAAAGACTAGACTGCGCTAACATTCGCTGTTAAGTCAAGCTATTGAGCTCTCTGCTGCTGCTATTGCTGTAGTTATGGGTGCTGTTAAGGCTGCTGCAACTGTTATAGCTGCTGCTGCTATCGAATTGAAATTATTTCAAATTATTTATTTACAGATTATGTTAAGGTATCTACGCTATTCGAATTCCAATTTGCATTTGAAATTTGAAACACTTTCATTACTAAGTGAACTTGTCGTTGTGAATGCCACAGAACAAGTCACAAATCGCTGTCGCTGCTGGCGTCGCGTCGCAGTCTAAGTTAGCGTCAGCGTCAGCGTCTACGTCAGCGCTGTTGTCTTTCATTCAAACGTTCCGATGAGTTTTTTTTTTCTTTCTCTTGCTTTAGCTATTGTATTTTTGTTTTGTTTGCTGCCTGTTGCAATTCAAATAGAATTATTTAACTCAAGCAAAAATCAAATGCAAACTGGTTTCATTATTTTATAATAATTTTTATTTTTATTTTTTTGTTGTTGTTTTCATTTTTGTTATGGTTGAAGTCGGACTACATTTGAGGGCCGTGCCCCGTGGGCGTTGCTGACATTGGAGCCGCAGGGGCGGCAGCCACGCCCCCCTGTCATTTAATATGCAATTAACAAATATCAGCATGACCCAATTATCATAAAAATACAAACAAAAACAAGCACAGCAAGAAAAATATGGAAAAGAACACGAAAAAGCTCGATAAAAGCCAATTTTACGAACTACTCATAAACGATATAGCGCGTAATTAATGGACATATTTAGCCAACATCAAATGTGGGCATAAAACGAGCAGAAAACACTGGATAAATAAACACTAGACATACATACATATACATGTATTTGCACACATACATATACATACAATATATCTGCATGTATCTGAACAGTGCAAGAGCTCGACTTGGCGCATGAGACGTTATAATCTGTATAGCGTTTATTACATTTTACGATTAATAATAAGCTGTAAAAATTATAGTACAGTGAACACTGCCTAAGCTGATCCGCACAAATTGAGGCACTTTTATAGTAAATAAATATGTTTCTAGATATTGCTAAGCATAAATTCGATATGATTATCTATCTGCGATTGGTTAGTTCCAGCAGTCGAGTGTTTACTGTACGAGTTCAACACGTGGTGCAGGGCACTTAAATGCCTCTGCTATTTTATGAATTTGCTCAAAATTGCTGAGCTGCGAAAATTGATTTAAAACAACTTTCTGAAGCAGTCAGCAATGAGGCAAATATAATCATATAAATATATGTATATGTATGTATATAAATATATATATAATATGTATATACAAATATATATAATTAAATTAAAAATTGAAAAAGAAATTGGCGCGTGTGCTCTTATCTTTTATATTTATAATATTAAGGGAAATTTAGAAACTCAAAAAAGATAGACACATAAATGCAGCTAAAGATACAGATGCAATAGTAGCTGTGTATGCAGATACGATTGCAGATGAAGATACAGACACAGATACAGATAAAACTATGGACTCACAGTCAGATAGAAATCTAGCTAGCTTGCAGATACAAGTACTAAATTTAGATACAGATACATATGGAATTATAGTCACAGATACAGAAGTAGCTATAGAAACAGATGCAAAAGTATCTGCAAATTCTAGATCAAATACAGATACAAATGCAGAATCAGATACATGTACAAATGTAACCACAGATATAGATACAGATACAGATACAGATACAGTAAAAGATACAGCTACAGATACATATAGAGCAGCAGCCACAAATGGAGCTACAGCTGCGACAGATGAGAAACGTAGACAGGAAACGCTAATGACTGCCGGCAAAGAGCTGCCTCAGTCTCGTGGCAGTAAATCGGTAACGGAAAAGACGCGCCAGAATGAAGGGAAAACTAGGGAAGGGCAGAGGGAAATCAATCGGCTTCCAGCAGCAGGCGCAGCAGCAGCAGCACAGATCATTAAACTATTTAAATGCTGCAGCGAGGGGCAGCGACAAAGAGACAGAGAAACGGCTCAAGCCAGCGACTAAAAGAAGTGAAACACTAAAAGGCAACGGCAAGTAGTCTAAAAGGCCATATGTTGCTGGATGCTGCAGCATTAACAGCAACAACAACAACAACAACAACAACAGCAACAACATTAGCAGCAAAGGGCAGCTAATAGTTTTCAAAGCAAATGAGCAACACATGTGGCACACAGATACAGATACAAATACGCATACAAACAGAAGAATATATGTATATACATAAATTTATCCATATATATGTATGTATGTATGTACATATATGTTGTGTGTATTGGGTCTATGCTCTTGATAATGATGCTGATGATTATGTTGGCTGCTTTTTTCTTGTCTTTTTTTTACATTTTTCTTTACTTTTATAGTAATCATTGAAGCTAACTGACTGAAGCTAAGAGCGAGAGAGAGAGAGAGATAGAGAGAGGGCGATCCAGAGAGGGAATCAGTGAACGCAAGGTAGAACTGAGGATGAACGAACACACAGCATAAAGATCAAATCACCAACAAATGAGCCAGCAACAACAAAAGCAACAGCAACAACAACTGCTTAGATAAAACGTTGGCTAGCCGACACGACTCAGATATACCCTAGCAAAGGCTTTTAAAGGCAGCTAGACATACGTTAAGTATAACAGTTATGGTGTCTGAATATATAATATATGTATATTTAACATGTATATAACAGCGAGGTTTGTAGAACAGAGCAGCATGGGTTGTATTACTTATGGTAAGGAAATATCTGAGACATGTATATATTAAGTATGTTAATACATATATAGGACAGATATAACAGACATACATATATGATATGAAGTACAACTGAATCTATGATACATAACAGCTTATATATATGACTAAACATATAGATAATACGCAAAAGATATCACATAACAGTTATTTAACAGAGGTAATTAATGTTTATAGCAGGCGCCTGTAGCTACATAGCGAATTAGTAGTTAAATAAATAAGCTAAAATAGCTAAATCTAGCTTAAAAATTGAGGCATACGCATCTGAGCTAAACGGGGCTTAAAAATGTTTAATCAAGAGTTAATGCAAATAGAATAAAGTATATAGAAAACTATTCGGTTATTATATATATATAAGTTATATATCAGCCAAACGCATATACTCCCTTTTAATATTGCCTTAACAGAGCATCAAAACCAGAAACGTTTCGACGGTTAGTTTTCTTGTTGTTGTTGTTGTTGCTGGCTGTTGGCCGCTGGCTGTATGAGTAAGAAAGAAGCCCATAAACTACAGATGATCGACCTCAAGATTTTCCAGCACTGATTGTCGCTGAAGCGTAGGCTCTAACAATTTTCCAACGCAGCTGTATCTATAGCGAGAGGCTCTCTGTGTGTGTGTGCGTGTGTGTGTGTGTGCTTATGTATCTGAGCTGCGTCAGCTGGTGCAGCGTAGGTAGTTTTCAGGTAGAATCTATCTCTCTCTCTATGTGTGTGTTGTTATAATGACTGAAGTGAGTTACAGTTAAGTGGCAGCCGAAAAGGAAGCTGCAACATTTGTTGTTGTGTTGTTGTTGTAGCAGTGCGTAAGTGCTGTTTCATTGTTGTTGCTGCACACCTTTTGACTGACTGGCTACAACAACAGCAACAACAGTGAACCGACAATCCGCTGCCCTTGCCTTATAAATAGATATCTTCAACAGATGTTTTACACACAACACAAAAAAAAAAAAAAAATGTTCATTGAAAATTCTCGCAGACCAACAAAAAAAGGGGAAATTTCTTATGGTATATATATGGGTAGAGCCATATGTTATAAGGACTTGCTCTTAGATATGTGGGGATCTATGTGTATGTGTCTGTGTAGGTTGTTGGCCATAAGTTAGCTGAGGTTTCCGAGAGATGTCGGAACGTTGAGGAATTCATTTTCTTTTTATTCATTGATAGAATGATAATAGTATCTATAGATAAGCAAGTTAAATGACGTGGGATTATCAGCTATAGCAGCGCTTGGAAGATCATTTAAGTCAAGGCTGCTAGTCTATATATATTTAATATATACCCTATGTGAAGTCCAGCTCCATATTCCTGTTAAAATTTTCATTGAAATACTTAAAACCCTGCCCACGCACTTCCTGTCCTGGCCATCGATTTGGTATCTATAAATATCTGAGACTTCCTCATGCTACCGCCCTTTATAGCATTATAGCACATATACATTTCTCTTTTTGAACCATTAATCGATTTCATTTCATATACACATTGTTTTCACCAATTTCGCTGTACATACATACACACATACAGATGTATGTACGTGCTGTACAGCTGTAGGCTCATTAATATTGCCAGCCCTACGCATTAATTCAATATTATTTTATACTACAGCTCGTTTGCAGCTACTTTATCTACAGCAACGCCCACCAATTGCCCCGAAACGAACAAAAATAAAATAAAAAGGGCAGAGCACTAATAGAGCCATACAGTAGAGGCCTACGCACACATACATACATACATACATATATGTATGTATATGTGGAAATATGCTCGTTTGTATGTATATATTTTTCCTATATTCAATTTTTCGTGTGCTATTCAAAAATTCCGGTCACATCCTTACACGCGCAAACGCCCACACAGCACGACGCTGACGGCGACGCCAGCAGCGCAGCGACGCAGACGGCGCTGAGTGCGCAGGCGACAGCTGCTTGCCTACATACATATACAGATGTATGCCATGTATGTATGTATGTATATAGTAGATATATAGCTAACAACGTGTTAAGCACATAGACACACGCACACACACACACACACACATACACAGTTTTGCCAAAAAGAAAACGACATTCATGACATGCTGTTGATGACGTCAATGACACACACACACACACACTCACACACAGGCAAAGGCTGCAAGGAACGCCAGCACGTCTGTCGTCTGCGTTTACCTATATACAGCACTTATAGAGCAGGCGAATGCTACCAAAATAGCAACAACAACAACGGCGACAAATGAGAGCCAACAACAACAACAACAACAAATGCCAAAAAAGAAAAGAAGAGAGAGCGCGCGCGAAGCAAACCACCCCAAAATCAACCTGACCCGCCTTAACTTGCCCTCAAGTACTCACACACACACACACACACAGACATACACACACTTGCAGCCCATTCACACACACAGGCAGACACAAACAGCTGAGCGGGCAAAAGTTTAGCAAAGCATAGAAACAGGCGCGTGATTTGAGGGCACGCACACACACACACACACACACACACACACAGACAGACAATCAGAAAAGTGAGTGAGAGAGAGAGTGGGAGAAAGAAAGACGCAGAGGTGGGGAGAGCCAAGGCGTTGCTGATGGTAGTGTGAGCGAGACAGCCAACACTTGACTGTCTGCGTTTAGCTATTTTTAGCCACAATTTGGCCAACACAAAAATAAAAGCATCGCTCTGTGAGTGTGTGTGTGTGTGTGTGTGTGTGTGTGTGTGTATCCGTATAGCTGGCAGATACAAAAAGAGGTGAGTGACGCCTAAAGTGTCTGTCTTTGAGATACTTTTGCCCAGGATAACAAAAAGCAAACAGAGCTGTACAAGAAGCTGCAGCAGTGGTAACAATAGTCGCGTGGGCTCGTCTCAAGCAAGCAGCAGGAGTAGCAGCAGAAGGAGTAGCAGGTCCCTCCCGTAGCTGGACACCTACGCAGCCGCGCGTTTGTTGCCTGGCGATGAACTCCCACTGGAGCTTAGCTGGATACACTCAAAAGTATGGGGCAGCAGCGAGTGGGTGCGGCAGGGACTTCGGCTGGGGCAGTTGCCGTTTCTCACCTACAGGTGGCAGAGATGGCGCTCAGCCATTGTGCCTTATAACAGTTAGCTCAATGGCAGCCACGTTTGACAGTTTGGGCGTCATCTTTGACCATATTTATAAATTGTGTGTTCTCTCCCTGTCTCTCGCTCTCACTCACTCTTTCTCTATTATTTCATTGACGACATTCGCGCTGCTGAACGTTGTCTGTGTGCGTGTGTGTATCTCGTCTATATGTATCTGTATCTGTATCTATAAGTATCTCGAGTGCGCGTTTAATGAGCATTTTGTATGCGTTTCTCGACGTTCGCCATTTGGGTGGCCCCTCGGGTGGCTAGAGGCACTATGAAAAGAACTCAAACTGGGAGCCGCTTAAGCTTTGGGGCATGCAAAAACTAACAAACGAAAGCGAATCTAATGGGCCACGAACAGCGGCAAAGGGATAGCGGACAACAGCGAACCAGAACCTGGCATGGTTGGAGCGCTTCATTACTCGGCAAATTGTTAAGCACTATAAACTATATAAATTATGACTTTTTCGCCCGATGCCCGAGCACTTGCCATGAATTTCAATTCAACTATTTTCGAAATTTTATTGAATTCGATATTAGAAAAGTTCGCTTTGTGATTGAGTTATTGAGAAACAGCATAAAATCCTATATAGTTGTTATTACAAATGAGATCGGATATGGATGTTGAGGATTTTAGAAGGAATACATATATTCCAAATGTATCTTTTTGACTTCGATTATAAAATTTGGAAGAATACTCTGTGATCTGAAATGCAAAAGGTCTCTTCACATATTTGATTGTCTTTATCTAAAAATATGTATTTCAAATTTGTAGTTACTTTTTCTTGGCATTAAATTATATTTAGATTTTCATAAATCAAATTTGAGTTAAGTTTCTTAAGCATCTTCTATTGAATGCATAAATATGTGAAAAAATACAGGATGACTCTTAGTGAAATGTATATGTGTATATTATATTGTATTTTTCTTTTCATCAGTCAAATACAAAATATAAAAATGTTTTCGACAACTTCTTGTTGTAGATACTAAAGCAGTTATCAATGTATTAGCTTTGTCTATTCGATATATAGTTCACATAAAACATGTTTTGAATAGACCAACCTTAAGAAGAGTTCAAAATTCTCAAAAAATTCAAATGCAATTCACACATCTATCTATTCTATATAAAATATATAAGAAAACATTCTCTAAATTCAAGCTCGTCACATAGTTGCATTACTGATATGTAATATATATATATATACATATGTATATATATATGTATCTAACTATTCATAAATAAATGAAATTTGTATGCTTTAGTTTTTATGTAAACATACAAAAAATGAGCAACATAATCTGAGTAAATTCTGCAAATGTTCATATTATGTTAATATCTACATCATCATCATCATGATCACTATCATTATCATTATCATTATCATCATCATCAGCAGCAGTAGCAGCAGCATCAGCATTCGTTGCACTGCCCTACACACACAAACTGGCTCTTGTTGTTGTTGCTGCCGTTGATGGTTTATTTTTAAAATTTATAATTTTCAAAAATAACAATTTTTGTGCGACGACAAAAATAATTAAAATCACATGTTTCGCTTGCGGCATAAAATGTTTTTCAGACTGCTTTGCTTTTCCTTTCTCATATATGTATTTATTATTTGTTGTTTCTGTGTGTGTTTTTTTTTTTTTTTTGTTCATTCCCATTCTTATTCGTTTTTCTTTATTTCTCATTTGGGTTCCTTCTTTGGCTTTTCACTTGGCGTTTCGCTTTGCTGGCAGCGCAAAAAGCCGCAGAATTCAAAGCAAAGCAAAGCAAAGCAAAGTATTCGACCGTCTACCTACAAATTGATATATATATATATATATACATATATATATGAATATGAATATATATAAATACTATACATGTGTGTGTGTGTGTGTATACGTCATGTGTAGTGCATGTACTGCATGCTTTTCACATATCTAAATTCATATGCATTCACAACTTTCAATGGACTCTGGCCGGGTTTTCATTATTATTATTATATTTGCTAATAGAGTTAATAGTCTTATGTTTTCCAATTCAAAATCAATTTATCAAATCGATGGGGCTTATATTTATAAATTTCAGGTATTGTAGTATTTGAATAATATATGCAAACATTTAGAATCAGTTTTCTCGTTGAGAACAACCAAGATCTCTGTCAAACTATCCCAAAGAATCTTTTAAGAACCCTGCGCAGATTTCAAAGACAGACTTTATGGCTTCTTGAATAATGTTCAATTTGCACAAAAGATAAAGACTAAAAGCTAAAATCCTTTAAGCTTCAAATAGATGTGTAAATATGTTCTATCCATCAATTTGGTTCAAAGAGATTTTTGTGCTCGTTTAGTGAAAAGAGTATATAGGCATCAAAGCGAGTATAACAGTTGAATATACTCATTTATGCACAATCCGTACTCAAGTGAAGCTTAAGAACGAGAATAATACATAGGCTTGGCGTATCTATAATTTAAGCACGACTATAGTGAAGGCAAGTCTAAAAATCCAACTTAGTTTTCGATAACTAACTACTAAATACGATAATATATCGGCTCACGCACGTGGATTGTTGTTAACGAGACATGTAATAAATCTAATATAAGTTAAAAAAAAAATATTATTATTAATTTTTTTTATTACATTTATGATTCTTAGTAATGTGCAATAGAATTTTTGTTTTTGCTTTGCTGCATTTACGTCTGTGTTTCGCTTTTCACATTAACAATTTTCCCTTTATTTATTTTTTTTTTATTTTTATTTTTTTCATCGCCATGTTCAAATTTTCTTGACTGCGTCATCGACGACATTGTGTATGTGTTTTTGTTTTTGGCTAATACATTGAAAATAACTGCTTCTGCTGCTGCTGCTTCTTCTTCTACTTGTTTGTTATTTATTTGCTTAATCAAATTTAAGCATATAATTTATTTATTTATATACGCGAGTAGCGTTTGCCTTTTGGCCACGTTCATGAATGAATTGCTGCTGATATATGTATGTATATACATACATACATATATTTTTGGCTATGACATAAATAGCCAACTATGAGCGAGTGTGCGTGTGTGTGTGTGTGTTTGTATTTTGCATTAATTTAACTTAAATTTAATGCCAAGCGCGAAGAGTTTGATAAAAAACAAAAAGGTGAACAAAGTAACGCAGATTATTTGCAATTCATGTTTCCATTGAAAGGAGACCCAAGACGTGCCACGCCCACATTGAATTTATTTTTGTCGAGGCGCAACAGTTGCTATCAGTTGGAAAACAGAAAACCAAAGAAAACAACAAAAACTTTATCAGCTCCAAATCAAAATTCGACTTCGTCTCCAAAAGTCAACAACAAAAAGTGCAGTCACGAGCCAAAAAGCACACACAGACAAATACGCTCGACAAGTAAACGTATGTGGAGCACAGAGACCATCGATCAAAATATAAACAACAACAACAAATTGTTAACATGCCCACAACGAACTTATCGAGCTGAAACATTTTGTACGCGCTTTTATTTATTTTTGGACTCTCGACTTATGCACGATAGAGACGTATTTATTCCAGATACTCTGTAAGCAGTGTTTGTGAGCGGGTATGTGAGTCTGCAGTGGACGGCGACTGGCAGAAAGGGTTCAAGACATTGGCAGTTGAAGAGGTCTAAAAGGAACAGCTTAATACATACAAATCCCAAAGATATGACTGTTAGTTCGACTGCCTCTACTTGAAAACTATCTTAAACTATAATAAAGATATACATGTGCATACATACATATGTACATATATACATATATAGTATGTGAAGCCAGTCCACTGCATATTTAGAGACTCAAGAGAGAGAGAATCTTAGAGATTTGGCAGCGAATGGAAATGGGCAGAGCTCCTTCGAAGTACACCTGGCACAGAGTATACTGGCAGTCGTATATATCCCACTACAGAGCTATTTACCGGCTTTTCGAAAGTGCTCGTTCGTTCCACAAGTTCTGAGCGCTCTCCAGTGGGGCATGATAGCTGGCTGATATTTGAGGCGTTTGTCAGTGAAAAATAGAAAGTAAAAGCTTATCGAATGCTTATCGAGCGGATGCCACAAATGGGCAAGAAGTAGAAGAAGAAGAAGCAGCAGCAGGGGTAAATGACGAAATTGAACTATAAATAGAACACTTATATACACTTGGCCAAGCACGTGATTTCCTTTTGATTAGCTACAACTTGGATAGAGAGAGAGAGAGAGAACGAGTTGTTGACAGTCGATTATTCGATTATCGTTGATCGATTACTTAGGTGTTTTTTTTTTCAATGAGTGAACAAAAATAATATTGATTAAACAACTGGCAGATTTAGTGAATGAACAGCTATAAAATAATCAGCTTATCAAACGAGGCAACAATGAAGCAAAGCCAGCACATCCGATTTCATGTGAACACATATTTATATATGACCGTGTGTAGAAATAGTTCTATTAATTGGAACTATTTGTACAAACTGTTTTTCGCTTGGCTCTCGTATTAACATGAGTTCCTAATCTTTATTATATATGCCCCGCGCATTATCTGTCTGGCGGATCGGTAAATAGAAACGCGACGCGACGCGCCGCGTCGAGACAAACAAAACAACTGCAAAGTCAGTTAAACACCTCTATATGAAATACCCTAGTTATACAGAGGCTTACAAAGGGTATATGGCGTGCAGCGAGTGTAAAGCAGAAATCTAAATAATATGCAATTATTTGATTATTTTTAATTTGAGGAAAGAAGCCAAATTATTTATGAAAATTCCCATAAAATGTGACTAAACGGTATTATTTATGGCAAATCTCTGCCATAAATAATCCACTATATGCACAGATCAAGCAGAAAATATATGTATATACATATATGTATATGATTTATTATGGCAACCGATTTTTTCAGATTTCCGGCAAATTCAAATCTCTACAAATATGCAAGTAAACAATTTCCTGCAACAATTTCTAAACACATTTCACATTCTTCCTGTTGTTGTTTACTATACGAAATACTATGCTATATACTACATACATATGTACATGTTATATCTGTATGTATATATTCGTTTATAGACATAAATTAACATTTGCATTTGTCACGAATCGCTTGCGGCAATTGGTAATTGTGCATTTCCTGATATCTGAGATGAAGGTTAAACAATTCAAAAAAAAAAAACAAAACAGAAAGAGAAACAGAAGAGAGAAATTGTTTCCCAACTCAACTTACATTGATTTTCAAAAGCAATCCGTTTAAATCCAATATATTGAAATGTAATATATTTATATACGTATATATATATATATATATATATATATATATATATATATATATATACATATATATATATATAATATATATAAGAGATATATCCAATTAATGCTGTGCTCGTAGACTCGTATAATCCAAAGTTTCGCTCGCTTCGATTTGGCCTTTATTTCGACTACACGCGATCGCGTTCATACATACAAATATACAGATGTATGTATGTGTGTATGTGTGTGTGTTTGGTTGTGTGTGTGTGTATTTATATATACAAATAGACGAGCGTAGATTTGCTTGCGTTATTTATTTAGCATTTATGTACATATTAAAAAATATATTTTTTATTCGCTTTGTTTGGTTTTTTTCGCATTTCATTCACAAAAGTAAATTTAATTAACACAAAACGCAGCGTTGACAGCGACGGTGACGGCGACAACGGCAGCGACAGCGACGCTGGCAGCACAGGCGACTGTTACAGGTTTGCGTGCCAAAAATATAATAATAATAATAATAAATGAACGTTTGCGACGGCAGCAGCGGCGACGACGACGACGACGAAGACGGCGACGGCGACGGCGACGGCGAAGACGGCAACGTTTACGTTGACAGCGACTGCGGCTCACACACACACATGTACACTGGCACGCACACACACATGCTCACACGCACGCACACTTAGACGGAGGCCACGTCGACGACTGCAGCTGTGTGAGTGTCGCTTTTGTATCTGTGTATCTGTGTGCGCTACGACAAACACACTACAGTAAAAAAATATTTTTATGCAATTTTATATAGACAAATTTCGTGGGTCGTGTTGTTGTTGTTGTTGATGTTGCTGCTGCTGTTGTTGTTGGTGCTGTTGTTGTTGTTATTGTTGTTGCTGCTGCTGCTTTGGCTGTTGTTTTATTTTTCGCTTAACACGTTTTGTATTTGAATTGAATTTTTGTTGTGTTTTTTTCGCTAGATATTTTTGCCGTGCTCGTTGTTGTTGTTGTTGTTGTTGGACTTTTAAATAGACGTCGATTTTCTTTGCGCAATTTACATTTTTAGGCACATGATTTTCATTGGAAGCAATTTGTAATTCCAAAATAGATTTGTGATTGCGATTGCAATTCATTTATCAAATACAAACATTTCAAAAACTCACTATATTCTGCACAAATTTCATTTAATTATATTTCATATATATTTTGTTGCGCTTAATTTGAACTTGATTATTGCTCTTGTTACTGGTCGTCGTTCGAATTGTTGTTAAATTGTTTAAAATGAATGTTTAATATGTCAGGCTAAAAAAAATGATACTCTTCGCGGCAGCCGCTCTGCTCAGCTCCGTTCACGTTGCACTGTGTACACGCTCAAAGTTTTTGAAGCGAAATGAATGCCGAGTTCGACGCGACGTACTGGCAACCGTTTGCTTTTTGTCAACGGCGAATACATTTCATTCTGAAATTGTATTTGCGGCGAAAAGAGCGCGCTGAGAGCGCAGCTGTGTGAGTGAGCTAAGAACCCAGTCGGACGTGAGTGCATGAGAAATGTAGTGCCACTCACTGAATTTTACAGTGGCAAAAGATTGGGGAAGTAATAATCGTGGTACTATACAAAATTCCATACATATTGAAATTTAAATAACATAACAGTCATTTATATTTAGTGTTAGTTTAGTTTAGCGAGTAAACGATAATTTAAATTGAAGTAGTTACATATCGTGATTCTTCACCAATGAGATTATTGTTATTGAGTTCGAAAATTTTATTAGAATTTTACTACAATATATAAGATGTTGAAATTAAATATTAACAAATGTCTAACTAAGTCTATATCTAAATTCCGTAATTGTGAGGTGAACAAATGCACTCTTTCAAAAACACGTTTCGCTAAATCCGACTGGTATTATATTAAATGTATACATATAGATTTGTGTATGTGTGTTTGCTTGTGTATCTCGTCATATACTTGATCATTTACGAGAGCGAGAGCGAATTCGCTCTTTGACTCAATGAATTCGCTGCACTCACGCTGTTCGAGTGACTACAAAACAATTTTGAACTACACAGCATTTGTAAGGCGACAACACATGGTCGGCCTTTCTTAACCCCCCGCCATCAGCTAGCGCCCTTGTTCCACATGCAGCGACTACAGGCCTCAAAAGCGCACGAAGCCTATGCTATAAGCGACGGCAACGGCAACGGCGACCACGACGACGACGACGACGACGACGACGGCAGCGACGGCGACGAATTTTCGTACTAAAAACCAACCGGACGTTGCCGCTACCGCCGTTGCCCGTTGCTCGTTGCTCGATGCCCGCGAGCGGCAAGCGACGCCAACATAAGCTTTGGGGCTGTGAAGCTTTGTCGGTGTGCGTGTGAATGTGTGTGTATGTGTACGAGTGTTTGTGTGTCTCTGTGACTGTTGGGGGCTTTGCTGTGTTGCTGTTGTTGTTTTAAAAAAAAAACGGAAATTGAAAATATGCCAACTTGTAGGCGCGCTCGCTCGCCGCGTTGCCGCTGCCGCTGCTGATGACGGCTCTGCTTTTCGGTTTGCTGCGGTGCAGTGCGAGGGGTTTGTGGACTTGCGACAAATTCATGCCAGTTTTTTTTTTTTCATTCATTTAAATTTACAAAGCAAACAGCGCGCAAACAAGCTGTACGAACAGCAGCGGCAGCAGCAGCAGCAGCCGCCCCCTGCAGAGCCCCCCTCGCACGTTTGCTGCCTACGCGAAGAATTCACCACAGCGGAGTGATTCGAATTCCAAAACCGAAAACAGAAAACCAAAAACAATTCCAGTTTCAATCACTCCAAACTCAAATCTCAAATAATATTTGCCCCACTAAGAAAAAACGAATGTTATTGAGTGAGTTTTTATTTAATAATGAATCTCATCTAGTTGCATATTTTCACCAAATATGTTTTTTTTTTTCGTTCGCTGGGCCATAAAAAATCATCCTCAATGAGCGTTGAATCTGTCTGTTTCGCGTTGGCTGCCAATATGAATGAAAAATACGCACACACCGAGGCGAAAGTAGCTACAAAACCGCGGCGATGTTGTTGTCTATGCATGAATAGCTGCAGCTGCCAAGTGTGTGTGTGAGTGAATGTGTTTGTGTGTGTCTGTTGTCTGTCTGTTTGCATGTGTGTGTGTATATACATGTGTATGTGTGCGCGAGTGAGTATCTGTATCTGAATGTTGCATGAGGTAAGCATACGCTGTTGTTGTTGTTGTTGCTGCTGCTGCTGCTGCTGCCGTGCCAGTGTGGTGTGAGTAGAAAAAGTTAACAACAGGCGAGCCCATTGTCTCAAACCATTCACCTGGACAAACAATGAAAAATTATTGTTTGTGCCATATCAAATGCCACGTATACATATGTACATATGTATATCCATATCTATCGTTATGAAATAGTTCTATTAATAAATCAATGAACATGACATTTAGTATTTTTAGTATATTTGAAAACAATTCTATTCACATAATTTTCAGATCGTCGTCCGAAACGCACTCAGGTTGTGAGCAAGTAAACGCGCTCCAGTGTGAATGATATTGAAAGGCAAACACATCAGCGACTGGTTCAACGTTGTCTGTCTGGCTGGCTGGTCTCTGGTTAGGCTGCTGCCGTTGTTGTTGTTGTTGCTGTTGATGTTCGGCAGAGTTGCCGAGTGCTTCGCGCAGTCAGTGTCAAAAGAAAAATACACGACTCTGCGGCGTGTTGGCAACTGTGCGCAGCGACTTTAAAATAAAATCTCAAAACCAGTAGCACTTTTCTTGGCTTCAACATAAAAAAGTGCGCGGCAACAACAACAACAACAACAACAGCAGCAGCAGCAACGTCGACAGCGACGTGCGTTGAAAATAACAGCAAAAACAACAACGACAAAAAGTTAAAGCGAGCGTGAAGAGTTGTTTGTTGTCTAATAAGCCAAGCCTCAAAACGGGGGAGATAGCAAGCAAATCGGATCGACTATAGATAACAACTAAATGAAAAAAATATATATACTACATATTATATATATACATATGTAGGTATATATATGTACATACATATAGAAGGAAACAAACTAGCTTGGAAGACAGACTATTGGGTGCCAAGGCAGAGATTAGCATGAACTTTCCAGTTCAGAAGGAAGCAAAACACAAATATACCTACATACATTTACATATATATTTACTATATGGCATAGTATTAAAATGGCTTGCCAAACGCATACATTTATACAAATCGTATGTATTTCAGTATGTAACACACACACACACAAACACGCACAGCAGTCGACACTCGAAACTTCCTCTCCAATGCCACAAAACTCAACTCGTTTCAGAGAGCGAAAAACAACAGCCACAGCGAAAGCGAATTCCAAAAGACTCAAGCCGAGCCAAGCGAATTGAGTTTGAGTGAAAGAGCGCCACGCGGCGAATTCACTTAGCTCGCTCACTCACTCGCCAGAGTCGTTTTTATGAATGAAACCGTTTATAATGAATGGAGGCCTGCGCTGCCAGCAACGCTGCCCCGCTGCCAGCGTCGCTGTCATCGTCATGTGCGCTTGCAAAGAAAAAAAGAATTGTGTTTTTTTTTCACTTTTGTATTATTTAAAATTGTTTTATTTTTCTGTTTTGTTGCTGTTGATGTTTTCCTTGACTATTTTATTTATATGTATGTACACATGTTTACATGTATTAATTGTGTTTATTTCAGTTCTTCTTTTTATGGATCCATGTAAATTGTTTACGCTTATTTTCGGATAAATTGCACATAACTTGTACAGTTAATTCGTGAACAATGCTCAAACTCTGACAGACGCGCTGTCGCCCTCAGTTTAAACAGACAGCAACAGCAGTCGAGTTAAGAGCTACTTAGTAGCAAGGGAAGCGCATTAAAACACTGTTTTTATTGAAATACTCTTTTGAATAAATACAAACTCATTGTTGCTGTTTCTGTGTGTGTGCTTTTCTTTTTGGGCATAATGAAAACTGCGACAGTTTTTGGTTGTTGCCCACATTTGTTGCCCAACGTGGGCGGACACGCATAGTAGGCTGCCTATCAAATTGACACACATACATACATACATACATATATCTATATACATATATTTATGTATATGCGTGTATATGCACATACGTATATAGACACAGTTTGTTAGTTTCGTTCTTACCCACACTTCAAATTTTAGACAGCAAATACAGCTTGGGGTTTTTTTCCCCAAATAGATTTCTTTCTAGCTGCCCTAAATGGCAAAAAAATATTTGTTAACTGCCGAATTAGCACAGTTAGGCAAAAAGAAGAAGATGATGAAGAAATTAGATATCAAATATTTTCTATGTATAACAGATATAGTTGTTATACAGCTGCGAGCGAACGGCACTTCAAATGCCAATCATCTTATAATGAAAATCCTAATCATGCAAAGTAATCTATAAAGCAAATAAATACAGCTTTTCCTTGCAACAATCTATATTTTTATACCCTGAACCCATTGAAAATGGGAAATCAGGGTATAATGTTTTTGTTGAAATGTATGTAACAGGTAGAAGGAGGCGTGGCAGACCCCATAAAGTATATATATTCTTGATCAGGGCGACGAACTGAGTCGATTTAGCCCTGTCCAACTGTCTGTCCGTCTGTCCGTCTGTCCGTCTGTCCGTATGTTTGAACGCGTCGATTTCCGAAGATATAGAAGCTAGAGACTTCAACTTTTTTTAAAATGCTCGTATATAGCACGCGGATATCGAGTTTATCACTAAAAATCGATAACTCATCCCGTTATTTTTTTATCGATCAAAAACCTTATCGAAATGCAGTTATAAAATTATATCTCCTACATCTTTAAAGCTAGAGTATCCAAATTTTAAATGTAGATTGATATGTACGTTATAGAATTTCGATTTTTGCTCAATTTCACCCCCCCACCCTTATATCCACCCCCTCACCCATAAGTTTGTAAAAGGCGTATTTCAAATACTAGAGACTTGAGCTTTGGCAATTATACGCAAAGTAATGATAAAACCACAATCTAAAAGTTTCATGGAGAACGTACGTCCAGAAAAAAAGTTATTAAACAATTAAGTTCCCATAGTAAGCCCACACTGCAGCCCATGCCTGTTAATGCGTGCGTGCCTATGCGTGTCTATGTATGTGTTTGCGTGTGTGTGTGTGTTTGTATAAGCTGAAAGACACTAAAAATGATTGAAATGGCTGTTGCTTGAAGGGTTCAGGGGATCTCGTAGTCGAGCACTCTCGACTAGAGCTTTCTTACTTGTTATTTATGAATATATACACTATAGTATTACTGCATACAAATTGAGCTAATCGTCATGAACTGAGGTTTGACCTCTGGCCCTTAGGCTTGTTTTAACGAAAACAAAATTAGTTCTATCATTCATTAATTTATTGCATAATGCATGCACTCAATTGTTTATTCATTCAATCAATCCACCTGTACAATTATACAAAGTATTGATTTTTCATTCATTCCTGCATTCATTTATTTATTTCTACCATTAACATTATTTTGCTCTATATAATTATGTCAATATATATGTTCTTATCTATTATGAGGTTAAATTTCTATATTTATGTACATATAATATATAGGAATATACATATTTCTATATGCATTGGCATTTAATTCCACTTCATGCCTTAGCTAATTCACATTTTCTTAGCCTTTTGATACAGTTTATAAGATCTTTAACCTACGCACCTAAGTAGCGGGCAAATATATGAAATTTCTCTAGAGTTTTGCATTAGAGACATCCTCACCGCCATCTTGATCGCCACCTCAACTGAATAAAGTCTAAGAAATATAGGTATATGTCTTTGGTCTGCACTAAAAATGCTTGAAAAATTAACCATAAAGCTGACAGCTGGGATAGAGAGAGAGAGAGAGAGGGAGCGAGAGGGACGCATAACAAATGCATATTTAAATTACAACCAAATTTGGACATCGACGTAGGTTCCAAAATCTTTGCCAAGTCAGCAAAAAAAAAAAAAAAAAATTAATACGAGAAAAAAAAATGTTGTTAAATTTTGTAAATGTGAGGCATTCGCTTTTCGATGTGGGCTTTGTCTCTGCTTTGCATATAATCAACATGGAAAGTGGCTCAAAAACAGTCGGCGTTGGTGGCTCGACAAGAAAAAACTGCACCGCACACACACACACACACACACCAACACACACACACGCAGCTATTGGAGTTTTCAATATTTTTAGTTAACAATGGCAAATGCGACTGCGATTTTGATGGCGTTCGCAATGGCAGCAATCACAATGGCTAACCCGCTTCCGTTTCATTCAGAAATGTAAAAGCCCCTAACGAAATATATAATTCAGCATTTAAAGAGTGGGTAATTCACTTAATGATCGGCTGTATTGTTTATGAGAAAGCCAACTCCCAACGTAACTAACACAACTACAACTGTGAAATGCATTTGCGCAATTGAAATTCATTCAACTGCTCGTTCAGCAGCTGAAAAGAGTATATTGGCTTTTTGCATAGATTGTTCGCTCAACAGTCTCTTCAAACCAACTCCTATCGCAATCCCTTTTGAAGCCAGAGTTTAGCTTAGATTTAGAATGTGTTTAATAATCCAACTCTTTCATAACATTAGAAATGGTTTAGGACTAGAATTTCTATTTGAACCTTGATTGCTGTTGAAGAAAAACGTTTTAATTTCAGCAAATATTGTACTCAAGTTATCAAAGTCTTGAAAGATCATAACTTAAAATCAATTACGTTATTTTAATGAACTTTGATTGAAGCTTAAATTTGAAACACAGAATCAATCAACTGAAATTATCCTATAGATGTTGGCTAAGTTTTAAAGGTTTCTAAAATATACAAAAGTTAAAATTCTGAAACCTAAACGCAGACATCATGATGCCAGAAGTAAAGAAACTGTAACCTTATACAGATCATCAGAGATTCTGCTTTCCCACTTGCAACACCCAATTATTCGATTTTGCATATTCATTATGATTATGATTGTAAGTCGAATCCTTAGCTGATCCTTTACTGATCTTTTAATCGAGACATTTACAAGCAGCAGTTGAAGGGTTTTCGTACCTTTTGTATTTACCACAGGTGCGAAATTCTTAAACAACAGTTGGTATAAAAAGCCTGGAATCAAATCAAATTCCATAAGTTTATTTTTTAAAGATCTTTTACAACACTTTTTATATACCCAAGTTCAAGAAATTTGAAAGAACTCAGAGGAATTTGCGGGTTTTAAGAGCAAACCTCTCGCTGATACACACAAAGAGCTGGAGCAGCCCTCGCTTATGGTTGCTTACTGATAAATTGCGCGGGTGTTTGCAGCGCTCGGTCAGCGGCTGCCATTGGGGCTTATTCACAAATATGCACAGAGATCTCTCTGTGTCGCTGTCTCTTCGTCTCTTCGCCCCTCTGTCGCTGCGTTTCTCTGTCTGAATGGCTGGCTGGCCGTAAATGGCGCTCAGCATGCGGCGGTAAGCTGGCCAAAATGAAGACAGTTGACACACCCGCGGAATGCCACAGATTGTTGCATGCCTCAGGCCAGGAGTGAATATACAGCAGCAGCGATGCGAATGATCGCAGCCAGAGGCATCGAGAGTCGAGAATTGAGAATCGGGAATTGAGCAGCAGGCTGAGTCTCCAGCGAGGAGTCAAAAGCTGGAGCTTGGAATGCCATGGAACAGTAGCCACATCCGCTGTCAACTTTGGAAATTAACGCAGTTATTCACGCAGTGCGCCCGCAGCTGAGCCCAGCTTAAGGCAAAGAGCCAAATTGTGTCTGCCTGATCTTGATTCCGAGTCATTATGATACCAATTTGAAAAAAAAAAAACAACAACAACAACAAAAACAACTGCCTGACTACCTAAGCGTTGGCCTGGCTTGATAGAGGACAACGCAGAGATCTTCGCATCTGAGCGAAACCCAAAAGATCGCAAGACAAATGCTTTGGGCACTCAATTCGGTTTCGGTTTATTCACAGATTCGTTCAGCTGTTGGAATTTGTCGACTACTGTTTCGCATTTTTTCGCAATTGCCAAATATTTTTGAGATAAAAATATTTCAGCCGTGGCCTGAACCGAACTGCGATGCTCACAGCATGAAGAAGAGATGTGAATATCTGAGCAAGCGATAGGTAAAGCCTTGAATGGCTATAGATTGAACTGTAAATATTGATGATCACTCTATATGTATATATCATGTAGTATTAAATGAATACTAGAAGTGGAGCATTGCTGTACCTCCTAAAGTTTTATGAGAATAATACGTTGGGTAGGATTGCGAACTCAAGCTTATACCACGAATGAAATGGAAAAGTTAGAGTAAAGTTTTCCAATATAAATGTATATACATACATTTTGAATAAAATGCAGAAGCAAACCAACTTTAATAACTAAATAGCCTCTGCCTCAAGCTTTTCTAATATGTATCGTATATATAAGTATATATATATATATATATATATATATATATATATATATTTATATTTAGTATAAAATTCGAATCATAGCCACAATGAAAACTGTGAAATGATAGTTCCTTAAGGTAGGCAGCTGGGCTTACAATACAAGTCACAATACAATCAATTACAATTATTACAATTATTTACTATATAACATATTGAATATGAAATATTTTGAATTGATATGCCCCTATATATGTATACATATTTATACAGATATGAACCACAATGTAAATCGAATGTTCCAAATCACACGATTTCCTAAAGATGTCCTGATCGAATCTGAACGTATAAATTGACTGGAACCATTAACGAATACATTGAGTGGATGTGTCTAAGGATCCTTTGATGTTTAGATTATTTTAGAAAAGTATTGAATTATGGTTAAAGCACTAAAGCTTTATTATTAATACTAAATAAATGTACTCAAAAAGGACATTGTGTAAGTGTCGTCTGCTATATTTAGTCTGCTTTATTTATTGAAACCTCTTCCGCAGAGTAAATACCTTAAGGGGCAAAATTATGAAATATAATTGAGTATTGCAACTATTAAGCTAAGCAACTATAAGCTGGAATTGTTTTCATACAAAATCCATTTGAAGTGTGTCCAAATTATGAAATCTTCAAAGTTATTGAATCTTGAACGAATTAATTTGAATCCAGAAACAAAGCTGGATAGGGATGTATCATTATATTAGCTGAGAGAGTTGTTCAGTTAGTTTCAAACTATGTAAAACTTAGCTAACTAAAAGACATCATATCTACATATGTATATAGTAGAACCAAACTAAAAAGCATTAACAATTAATAGTTAATATTAAACTGAAGCCAGCAATAAAGAGCTATAAAAGAATCTTAAGAGTATTTCACTATGCCATGGTATTGTTACTAATTTAGCTGCTACAACTAACTAAATAATAAAGGCTTAAACTGGTTAAGTTATAAACAAAAGTTGATTGCAGTTAACGTATGCCAACTGCTCTATTATTAATTCAAATTGAATAGCAACAAATTACAGTTAGCGGCAAATTAGATTTGGGCAACTTCTTTCTAAAAGCAAATCCTTTTAACCGTACAGTGCATCATAAAAGTAACTTACCAGTTATACAAAGAGCTTTGATATAGATGAGTGAAAAGTTGAAAGTTTATAACTTTTGCTGGTTTTTTGCAGTCAATTAAACAAATTGCACTGTTAGTGAAATGTTTTGTAGCGACTGTACTTTGAGCTAACAGCTAGTTAAGTACTTTTTAATTACACACACACACACATACACGAATTGCTTAATTAATGTACTTGAATATGATTAGCTTTGGCTAATTGTTTATTATGATTGCTTAATTATTTTGCTTAAATCGTTTTTCTTTGTTTTATTTTGACACACTCTGAATTTGTTTTATTTATAAGAGAAAAATGTTTGTTTGTTGCTGTTGTTTTTCGCATACAACTGAATTTCTTGGCTCTTCCGTTGTTAATTGCGTGCTGGCCAAGTTGCCTTTTCCCTTTGAACTGCACAATCACAAGTTGAGTGAGTGGAGAGTGGCATGCAGGGGATGCACACGCAGAGACTTGAGTGTTGAATGCAGCCTGACGCTCTTCCAGTGACTGAAACGATGTTGCACGCCATTTGCAACGCGGCCAACGGTGCTGCAAGTGGCCCCAAACGTCGCTGGCTGCAGTTGTCATCGGCTGCTCGGCTCGTGGCTCGGCTGAAACGACAGGATGCTGAGCTGGCCACGACGAGCCAGACGAGCGCAACGCGAAGCCCCACGAGCGGGCCGAATGCAGCTCGTTGCGTGGGCCTCGCATTTGAGGCCTGTTGTTGATGTGTGGCAACTGCAGCTCCACTTCACACTTAACTCAGCTCAACTCGACTTCAATCTAATGCGAATCGAATCGGTATAGAGCGAGCTGGCAGTGCTCAGAGCATGGCTCATCACTAAAACAACCGAACGCAGCTCACAGCCAGCTGTGATTCCCTCTGCCCTCCCCATAGCCAATGAGCGAGCTGCATTCAAGGTCAACACGTTTTGACGGCCATTTTGAAATTGCTTGCCGTTCAATGGCCGCCCAAACGCGTTGGCTGCACGCTGCACTTCCGTGCCCAATCAGCTCGGCCCTGAGTCCGAGCCCAGCCCGCCGCGTTGGCGTCGTTGCCTTGGCAACGTCCTTCGATAGGCGTAACCTCGACATTGGCTCTGAAATTGGGGGTTGCTTCCGCTGGAGCAGCAGCAGCAGCAGCAGCTGCAGTGCATTCAAGGTCAGCCGCCATCATCAAATCAAATGAAGCTGTATATGTGAGTGTGTGTGTGTGTGCCGTTGCATGCCAGCTGATTGCCAGAGTTGCCACAGAACTTCAAGCTATATCGAATCGATTTACACATAAAGGCGCCTAGCTTCAAGCTGAACGTTTTGAGCTCTATAATGAGACAGACTACAGATATCTACGGGCTTTATATGTAATTATGCCAAAAACTGGATCAGCTTATGAACTTTTTAGTTGTGAGTGAGCTTTAGCAGCAGATTTTGCTTCAACGGATATGTCAGAAATGGCTTAAAACAATGTGCTGAAGATTTAGGATAAACATTCTTAAATTAAATCTTATAGCTAGATATTCTTAAAAGATATCTTATAGATAGTATAGTATATATAAATGCGAATATTTTGCTGAATTGAGGAAAAATTACTGCTCATGAAAGCTGAGATCTGTTGCAAGAAAGAAACAGCCAGGGCAAGCTTTCCATTTTTATACACACTATATGCAAACCCTCAGCAACAAATTAAGACTTTAAAAGATTCCCTTGCTAGAGACTTAAATGATAAGGATAAAAGAAAGTCTTGAATAACTAAATTCCATATGCTCTTGCTTTCAAAGTCTTCATATACATAGTTTTCTGCATTACATATTTATAATTTCATGAGATATCGTAAGGAAAATTTGCTTAGTTTCTTACGTTAAGTCCAGTCCACGTTAAGTCTACGCCATGGTCACATTAAGTATACGCAGCATTCATATTTAGGCAGCCTATGAAATTATTATAAATAACTTCAGAGCTTCGCTTTGCCGTGGACTTGAAGCAAAGCAAGAGTCACTTCCCTTAAAACGAAAAGAAAACTGAATTTGGGGCAAATCAAAGGATTTCGCCTTTGCCTGGGTCGCCAACCAAATTGAAAGGGTAATCAAGGTAAAGCAATTTGAAAAGGTCAAACTGTTTTGGCATTCAGTTTAGGCGCACAAGTAAATCGAGCAAATCGATTCATTCATACACAGCTACATACATACATACATACGTACATACATACATATATGCCTGTATATAAATAAATGTACAAAATACAAAAATAAATGACAATTCATTGCGACGCGTTCGAAATACATTTTCAAATTCATTAAACAGCAAATTTTCACTTGCTGACGAGAGATATATGTATAAAGATGTATGTATATATATGTATGTATATGCATGTAGAGATCTGTGTAAGTACATACGTATGTAAATGAAAATTGGCCATCCAATTTTCTGTGGCTGAGTGGCTTTGACTTTGCTTTTGGCTTTTGGTTTTTGATGCCTGAGGCAAACAAATCGCACAATAAATTTGTGCGCCGCCTGACGTCACAAGTGTCCTAGATAATCAACGGCAACAGCAAACGTCGAGGTGAAATCTATAAACATGTAATCATGGCAAACAGCAACAGCAACAGCAACAGCAACAAACAAACTGGCAACATTTACAAGCAGCCAGGCCAAAAGCACGTGCATTTCACGAATTTCATTTTTGGAAACTTCCGCTGCTCTGAACTGCGATTGACGTTGATTTGATTTTCATTACATTTTTGTTTCGCTTTTCTTTGCGCTTTTCCATTTGACTTTTATTTCTCCTTTCATTCATCAGATATCCACGCACACATTGAGAGCGCTTAAGCTGCTTCTGCAGGCAGCACTCGTTTTTCTCAATGAAATTTTCAAACCCCCCAACCAAAGCCTGTCTGCCTTGGCTTGCCTGCTGCTGCTGCTGCTGCTGTCCTAGTTCCACAATCCACATGACGCAGCCACCAACAACAGCAGCAGCAGCAGCAACAACAATCGGGGGCTGCCTTCTGCCTTGTGGATGCCATTCGCTGCGCCTTGTGAATGAATTTCGCATGCTCTCTCTCTCTCTCTTTCTCTCTCCCTCTGTCGCTGCGGCTCTCAATTTCCAGCTGGCTGAGTTTTTCAATGGCCACAGCCTGCGCGCTGTGGCGTCATTGAGGATTATATCTAGCGTTTATCCTGTCTGGCAGCCAGCTAAAATCTCTTGCGCGCCGCCTGCTCCACTCCCTCTTCTTCCGGCAGGCTTCCTAATGGCATTCCTGCTGCGGCTGTCTGCTTATATAAATACGCGTGAGTGTGTGTGTGTGTGTGTGTATATACATTCCTTAATGTATTTACATTCCACTTTTTATATTCGCGTATTATAGAAGCACATCAATGTAAGAATATACATGTATTACTATATATGTATATATTATTAATCAACAATAATTCGTATTTATCCCATTGCCTATCTTTGTGTAACATGATGTACTTTAGATATAAATACTGTATCAATTCTTTGATATCATAATAAAATGAAAACTTTTCATTGATAGCTTCAGCTAGTAAGTCTCTTATAAGCTAATATAGTTTTTTACAGGTAACATTTAATGCGGTGAATATACTAAAGTAAAAACTTTTCTCAATACATCCTACATCTGCCTCAAAATGCTATTTATCAAAATGTTTTCTATCAAATATGTTTGATAGGACTTAATTCTTTGCTCTGCTTGTCCAATTTGCAGATTCAGAATCTTAGCAAACTAATGGCATTATGTATGTATATAGATCGTACATACTGTACCGCTCATGAAAATAGCAGCGCTGCACTTAAACTTAAGGCAAATGAAACCTTTACCTTGTATTATAAAAGATGCACGTTTTCAATATAGAATAAACTAATGCTCATAGTTCGATGATGCCCTTCGATGACAGAATAAAGAGTTCAACTCTGTCCATCCGTCTATTTATTGTAGAGGCAGCTCCTCACTCCCAGCATGGCCTGCTGCTTGAGCTGATTAAGACTTTGGTGAAGTCGTATGAAAGTCATCTGCATTACAATAAGCCACTTAACTCAACCGATAGCCTCCACACAGCTAATGGCTTTATGGCCGCTTGGTATTTGCGGTGGGGGGGTGGGGTGGGTTAAGAGCAAATATATAAATGCATATGAAATGCTGATTCAAGGATATGCCATGAGCTATGCCAAAGCCTCAATGACACAAGGAGTTTGCTGTAATGTGTTTCAAGTGGAGCATAAAGCAGATTTTGAGTGACGCACTTGCAGCTCGTGTGTATGTGTGTGCGACAGAATTGTCCTTCCAGCATAGGTTGAATGAACCCATGGCGGCTGGCTGACCCAGTTTCTGATGCAGCGCCTGGCGAGCCAGCAAAAACCCATTCACAAGCAGCAACAGCAGCAGCAGCAGCAGCATCCACATTCACATCCTTGGCGCATTCAATGACAGCTATGAATGAAAGAGGAGCTGCTGCACTGCGCATGCCACCTGGTTCAATGCACTGAATGAAGGTTACGCGAGCAGAGCTCAGCGCTGCTGTGACGTCATTGCTGACACAGTTTTTCCAATTTGCAAATGATAAACGTTTCAGCTTCTTCTTCATATTTCTTGTATAACTTTAAATTTCATTTTATTTTGAGGCGTAACAAAAAAATCAGGCGCAAAATGTTCTTTATGTTCGTGTTGTTGTTGTTGTGCAAAAAGCGTTTACAAATTTGATTTAAAAACCTTTTTCCAAACACACTTTGTTAACGAGCCAGCGACTGTAAACCAAATACACACAATAGATATAATATATATATATATATATATATATATATATATATATATATATATATATATATATATATATATATATTTACAATATAAACTAAAGCATTTTCATTAGATCTTCTTCATCTGGCCAGGTCAGCCGTGCCCCAAGCTCAAGCAGTCTGTAGTTAAAGAGTTCTCAGTTACAAGTACATAATTGTTATTGCAAATGCAGCTGCAGTTGCAGTTGCATCTGTAGTTGCTCTGCTTCTGCGTCTTCTTCTTCGTCATCATCATCAATTTGGCAAACATGGCTTCTTAAAGTATTTCGAATAGCTTTTTAAGCTCCACCATGAGCGCCCAGTCGGTTTTGATCAAATCATCACGGAAATAGTCCTTGCAGGCATCGATGCTCTGGCGTGAGATCTGCAAAGATATAGATTAGATATTGGATACATTAGATATTACATTTATATATGTATAAATATATATATATTGCATAAATACTGCAGAAAAAATCAATTCCATTTGATATTGCTCGATATATGTATATTGTATACATTTCTGAGTATATATATTTATTTTTTTAATTTATATATATATTTCTTTTTTTTTGTAAATGCACAATAAATATTATTCTTAACATCCGGTCGATACGCCAAGGCAGCTCGATTGTACACATTTCTTAGTCTCCATTTCCATTTCCATTTCCATTAGCATTTCCATTTAATTATAATTTTTTTGCCAGTTGCATATTAATTAGCTTGAACAATACTTTCAATATGGAGAGCTGCATACATAATGTCCCGATAAAAAGATATATATGTATGTAACTATAGACGTATCGCACAATAGTGGCAATGGACCATGCATATCAATGAGCTGAGCATAAGCTAGGCTTCTTCTATTTTAGTTTCTTCAACGAGCATGGCAAATAAGTAACTGAAGTTTCTGTTAGCCTACATGTTATCGCAATATTATCGATAACTTATCGGCTTAGAAGTAAGTTCAAATAGATATCTATACAAGATGCTTACTACAACCTTGGATATATATTAAAAATGTTGAACGCTAACTATATCATAATTCTAGAAAACTGCATAGTAACCCTAGAATCATTGATCTCTGATCATATGTCTGTTTCCTCAGATAAAACTAAGCCTCAACTTAGCTTTTAGTCTCACATTTGAGCCCATACTTTGAGCTTGCGCCACAAGAACCTTATCTACGCTTTAAAGCCAGGGGGTTATTTGGGTATTTGGGTTGCTGTCGCTTGAACCGGGTCGCCAAATGCGTCAGAATCTCTGATAAAAAAAAAAAATAAATAAAAACGAAAGAGTCAAAGCCGTTGCCGCTGTGGCACAATGCAAAAGCTTGAACCCGGTTGCACGACATCTGGGTCAAGTGAGTAGCCAAAACAAACCGACGAACAAAAACTGGGTTATTCAGCCGAGAGAACGTCAGAAGTCAATGAACGATGCGGCAGCAAGTGCATTGCCGTGGAAGGTGAAACGTGACGTCAGGCATGGCCCCAGACCCAATGGGCGGGGCTGGCGCTGGGGTTGGGCTTTGGGGCGCGCCTTGATCGGGTCAGCCATGACATAATACCCTTTGATAGCATGAGAAGGCATTGAGTTCTAAAAATAGCCAAGCGGCTGTAAATAGATATAACTGAATGGAATGGGCACGTACACACACAGGCACAGCAACTACATACAGCACATGTGCGCTCTCTGCCCGCCTCGTTCTTGATGTGCTGTTCTCTTTTCAGTTTTGTCTTTACATGATGTGGACTAAATTTGATTACCCAACTCGACAGGCAAACAATTTTTACGACATATTAATTGAATCAAACTCGCTGCAAAGTGGAGCTCAATGAGCAATTACCCAGCCATTCTTAGGGCCCCAATCCCAATCCCAGCCCCATGCCTAGTGCCAGCGCCAACCCTAACTGGCAGTCAATGCTGCTGACGTCATTGATGCCGCCTCATTGATAAAATAGCGCGAAAATTAAGTTCATTATCGATTTCAAAAGTTAACACACACACACACACACAACACTCATGTATAAATACACACATACACACCCAGACTTTTAGGTACAGTGTCCTTCTGCTTGACGTCAGCAATGTTATTGTTATTGAATACCCTGCAGTTAATGCACGCCAATAGAAGGCAGATACGGATACAGCTACAGATACAGATACAGATACAGATACAGATACAGATACAGATACAGATACAGATACAGATACAGATACAGATACAGATACAGATACAGATACAGATACAGATACAGATACAGATACAGATACAGATACAGATACAGATACAGATACAGATACAGATACAGATACAGATACAGATACAGATACAGATACAGATACAGATACAGATACAGATACAGATACAGATACAGATACAGATACAGATACAGATACAGATACAGATACAGATACAGATACAGATACAGATACAGATACAGATACAGATACACAGATACAGATACAGATACAAAGATTATTCTGCTATGAAGTAAGCTTTCAAATGTCCCAAAATCCAACTCGCAGCTAATTACAGGGCATTTGCCAGTCGAGCACTGTCCCACGCTTGCGACAATCTTGTTTTTTTAAGTAATTAATCAAATAATGTTGCTGGCCATTTGCTTTAGCGGAAGTTGCAAAGACCTTTTAATGCCGTTTATATGGCTATCCCGCCGCCATGGCCTCCCCCGCTTTTCCGCTCCACCGCCGCAATCAGGTGCACACCTTTGTTTTCAGCTGCCCGCGAAGTTTACACAACTTGGCCATGTAATTTGATAAGCCAAGTTGGCAATGGAAATGCGAATGGCGCACTGCCAAAGTGTAAGTGCCGAGCGAGCTGATAGCACATGGAACGGGAATGGGAGTTGGAGTGGGAGGTGCTAAACGTACCCGGTGCTCGAGCTCCCAACCGGTGCAGGTGTCACTCAGCGAATGGCGATTGCAGCTAACACCTTCTGATTGCCCAACTTGGCCAAAGAGTTAAGTTTCATAGCAAGAAATCAAATGTTGCAATTAAGTCAATGGAAATGCGAAGGGGAAGTTAAGGGGGAGTTGGTGAAGTTGAAAGAAAATATGGTAGATGTCTAAAGAATAAATTAATTAAACATTATATAGATTCCAATGAAGAATCTAATGAAGTTTAGCCAAGACTACTCGAAATTAATAGCTGAAGAACTTTGGTCTTTGAGTTAGGCTTACAAATTATATATATATTATAGCTATAACTATAATTAACTTAACTAATATAGAACTTCATTAGAAATTAATTATTATTCTTAGTTCTTACCTTGCTCACGAGCATATCGTCCGCCTCGAAGTGTCGACCAAACATTTTGGGTGATTCGCCGGGAATCGGCTCGATTTTGATGCAAATCTCTTGACCTTTGCGTGCAAATTCGATTTGCTTGTGATTCGATTCGATTGAGGTGACAATGCCAATGTCCACAAACTGTAATCGAACAAAAGAAAAAGGAGGAAGAAGTGTATATTAACGTGATTCAATTAGAGTGCCTAGCTGGGCCTATGATTAATGGCAAGATCAAACCAAGCAATAGTTAGCAACATAATAGATAATGATACGACGAGTAAAGGCACTTTAGAGAAGGGAGTACGATTAGCAGATACTCTATCGTGTGCAGTTGGTAGTTGAAGATATTAAGAGATTCACAAGAGCTAGAAGCCCTACATTTCAGTTAAGTATATAGATTTCCCATACACTATACATTCCATAAAATAAGATGTTTATATGCTCTTCCAATGATCTAGCTGAATTTAAACGAGCTTTAGTCACGCAAAGAACAACATAATTAATTTATTAATTAATTTAATTGGTTCAGGTCATTAAAAGAATTAAAATAAGAACGAAAACAATTGAGAATATGGCAATCGGGCATCGACGCATTCGCAATACTTGATACTCTGCCAGTTGAAAGTCAAGTGATAGACCAATAGACCCATTAGCATCACCAGATGGGCGGGCATTCGGTAACGCAATGAAAACTAGAGTCTTAAGTGCTATCAACACACACATCTGGCGTCCGGCCATTTCCTTAATATCGCCACTGCCGGCTCGACTGATAAAAAACGCGAGCTTGTGGGTGTTTTGGCTAAATGGGTGTTTACAGTGGGTTAGATAACGCCCCCAAGCATCAGCGAGCAGCGAGCAGCGTCGCCACTCTCTATCGCTGGGCAAAGTCATTGAACCAAATTGTAATATGTTTGTTGTCGTAACTCGTTTGCACTCAGCGACAACAACAACAACAACAAATTAAACACAGGAAACTGTTGCCAAGCCAACGCTGACATCGACTGCGCTGCCAGCGTCAGCGTCAGCGTCAACGTTTCCTGTGGGCACCCCAATGGCGGCCACGTCGCCCGTTTGCTTCGTTCGTATTTCATTCAAACCAAATAAATTATTGAAATTTTTTTCTCTGTTTTTTCGTCGCTTTGGCTTGTTGCTATCGGTGCAAATAGCTACAACACATTTACATACATAGTGAGAGAGCGGGACAGAGAGATAGAGCAAGAGAGAGAGAGAGAGAGAGAGGAAAGGGGTCGCATTTGTCACCGTTTCCTGCCGTTGATTACTCATACGCTCCGTTTTCAGTTCTAGTCCGCTTGTCGAATTTTCATTAAATGTGTTAATTTATTTTCATTTCCACACCATTTGTGTAGGCAGCGCGGCCTGATTGAGCCACTGATGAGTTATCGATAACAATTTTAATTGGTTTGCAATGATCGATTGCCTAAGCATTGACATGCAGCTGATATTTATATCTTGGCATAGAATTTCGCTCCAATTTCTGCATTTTAATGACATTTTTATAGGCAGCGTTGCCAGAGCGAGCCAATAAAAAATAGTTATCGATCATTTTAACTGATTTTTATAGCAATTTTTAAATAATATTATGTTTATTTATTTTTATTCTATAATGCAACTCGAGAGTCGAGTAGACCAAACTCCCTCGCTTTATCATACTATTTTAAATGCATTTTAGTTCTTTGCTCGGTAAGCACTTTGAAACTGGGCTAAAACTTCTATATTTACGCTCTAAAAATATCCACATATTTATATCACATTTGATACACTTAAGTCCAAAAACGAAATGCATTTCAAATATAAAAATATGATTGCCAATGACAAAAGAGCAACTCAATCATGCAACCCATCGACTCGCTGTGTGCGTTTCGATGTTTGTGCGTGTGTGTGTGTGTGTGTGTGTGTGTATCAACGTTTATCTAAAAATATGATTTATATATTTATATATATATATAGTGTTTTTTTTGTACAGACCGGATGTCGTCTATTTTCAAACAAGAACAACAACACCAAACACGAGTCACTGCCTCTGCCTCTGCCTCTGCCACTGCCTCTGCCTCTGCCTCTGCCTCTGCCTCGCATGTTTCTGTTTTGTTTTTGTACAGAAATCAACAACATTTATTGTACAATTTATGAGATATTCTGCATAGAACAGTTTTGATACAGCCCATTGGAACGCCATACACATATTGTGCGTACTCGTTGTTGTTGTTGTTGTTGTAATTAACTTAACTCTCGCAATTAATTTCACTCTCACTCTCACTCTCGCTCGCTCTCTCTCTCTCTTTGTCTTTCGTTGTGGTTTTGTTTTTCTGTGCTTTCTTTATCATGTCATGGTTTGCTTTTGTCTTTGAAGCTTAAACTGCAGTTGTCAGCAGGAAACACTAAATTAGCTGCCGGCTGAGAGAATTACGGCAATTCGACACACACAAACAAACAAGAGTGTGTGTGTGTGTGTTTGTCATACACAGACAAGTCAGAGTGCCAAAAATTTGCGACATCCGTCACAACGAAACGTGCAAGCGAACGAGACAGCTGCACATAGAAACAGAGCGAGATAGAGAGAGAGAAAGAGCAAGAGAGAGAGAGAGAGAGATGAACATCTGTGAGTTCAGCTTTAATCACAGCCATTGACAACTTTGGCAACGTCAACACAATGGCTCTGAAGCTTTTCCCTTACGCTGCGCAGCTGCAAACGGCTAAGAGAGAAGAATTCTCTTCTTCTTCTTCTTCTTCTTAGCTGAGGGTTATCGGTCTGTATACTTTAACGGTAACTCTAACAAACAAAAGCTGTCAACGTCATCTACTGATTGCATTTGCCTGCGAATTCACGTGTTTGAGTGCATGTCAATAAAAAATCTATAAGAAATGTATTTCGATAGATTATCTTATTAGCTGCTATATCTGATATTTGATATCGATATATAGCGTATCATAAACGATTAGAAATACTGCCTAAAAATATAATAGACTTTAATGTACAGTGTATATCGCTTGAAAAACTTTGATCAACGATGAAGAAGAAGAAGGACAGATTGTAATTATTTAGGAAGGATTATTATTAAAAGGATGATACGCTTAACGTTATCTAGCAATAATCGATAGAAGTTCCGATATAAGCTAAATGTGGCCTAATAAATTAAAATATATTGTTGCTTTGCATAAACGATAAACGATAAACAATAAACGAGAATCGTCGATCAACAACAAATACGATACAATTTCATTTCAACTAGTTGAATAAAGATAAAACTTCTGCTTCTATACATTATATAACTATAGAACCAATCGAATTACTTTAAGCCATTATTACTTGGTTTTGTAGTTGAGCTCAGCTTGACTTGAAGTTCCAACAGAGATACTGAGATTATAATATTTCAATGGATGTTTGTCATTTCGTCCGCTGTCAACTGCTAAAGGCAGTTGCCCACATTTCTGGCTGTGGACGATGAGGGACTGTAATGCAACTGTTGAAGCACGCTGCATTGTCGCCAGTTGGCCAAGAGCAGCTGCTGTTCTGCAGCGCATCTGCAACGCCTCGGCATAACGCCCCTGAGGGCCTGTCAACAGCAGCAGCAGCAGAGGCAGCAACCACTGCAACAACAACGACAAATAGCAATCAGGCGGCTGGCATAAGTCTAGTCATGCTCATTAGCATCCGCTGTGAATGCAGCTAACGCCCACATATCGACTGCAGCAACAACAACAATAAGAAGCACGTAGGAGGGCCGGCACAAAAGTCTTTCACTTCACGGCGCACCACACCAATACCAATGCATCCACAGCACAGCACAGCACTCCACTCCACTCCACTCACAGGAAGTCTGTGGGCTTCAGCTCTCTCAAGTATGCGGCTCAGGTGGGTGCTGCAAAGTGCAAACAGCGTCAGCCGGTGGCCAAGATCAACAAAGGCTCAACCGACGGCAATTCATGATTTCAGCGATTGTTATTATTGATAAGCAGCCATTGAGGTCTGCCTATCAAATCGGAAACACTTGGAGATAAATTTATCAGTCGAGCGATCTGTGGCCAAGTGCAAAACAATTATAAATTAAAGACCATAAAATAATTAGAGCCACGATTCTTTCTCCACACTCAACAGCTGCATTTACTGACTGATATGACTGATAAAAAGACGCCAAGGCGCACTTGCAATCGGCCATCTGCTTGCTTGGATTGCATGTGATCGGAAGTGAATAAGCAAAAAATAATACAAATGCCAATAAATGTTTCAAGGTTTCACTAACTGAAACAATGACAATGATAATGCTGCTTAGTAGACCAAGGTAAACGGCGACAGCACAGAGACCCAGTTTAGATAACCTCTCTTATGTGCTCTATGTGGAGCAAGTGTTTCACTATGAAGTTTCGAATATTTTGCACTTTTATGAGACCTTTAAAGGTACTAAATACTTGCTTCAAACTGATATTTATATGTAGTTGTAGAGGTTTTTATACAATCCTTATAGATGGCGCTCTTTCTCTTTATATATCTTTTGTTTTAGTAACCAGATATAATTGCTTATCAATTTCCATAGACTCTATATCATAAGCATACATAATACATTATGTATTATTATATACGAAATTATATAAAATTTGTATAAAGTAACACTACATACATAAGACAAAGTTCTTGAACCCATGAGGCATATAATGAAAGAAATATTAAAAATCTCCGCCAAGTCTCCAAAAAGTATTTTAAAGTATATATAGGACGACTATATAGATACATTCTAAGATAAACCAAGTTCTACATGACCTCCAATAGACGCATCATAGCTCTGACGAGCCGTCAGTTGTTTTTAAAAAGATGAATGAAACATCAAACACATTCAACTTACTGATAGCTCAATGACTGTCATATATCTGCTTCCATTCAAGCGAATTGCCACAAAAAAGAAACCCCCTTCAAACTATATGGCAAAAAGCAATAAATATTTGTTGCTTTAATTTGAAGCACTAGTCACACAATTATTGTGAAGAGCCCTATCAATGCCAACCCGATTCAGACTGGCAACTCCCAAAGATACCTGGGAACATGTGTTTCCTCTATGTGCGTACGACTCTCAGGTTCTTGTCTAATTGGCCAAATGACAAACGGCAAGCGATTGAGCCAACTTGCCGCGCCAGACAATGTGTCAGCCCTTTGTGCATTTATTTGTTGCCTTTGCCGTTGTATTGTTCCAATTGCGGTCATGCTCGTGGGCGAATGCGACATTTCGTTCTGGCCAAAAGCAAAAGCATGCAGAATGCCAGACCAGACCAGACCCCAACACAGCAAACAGTCCGTGCCCCACATCATCTTTCGTTGCGATTAACAAACGTCAATTAAGTATATTTATTTTGGGAGCGCGTGTAACCAAAGAAAACACGTAAGAATGTGGCAGACGGGCGTAAGCAACTGCATAATACTTGCCTAAATTGAAAGTGAAATTGAACTTTAATTGAAAATATTGCAGTTCTGTGATTTGCTAAGAGTTGATATGCTAGGAATGGAACATAGACTTTCCACTCCTTCAATATACAAAATATCTAAGCAGTAAATCAGGCAACTTTACGTTACTCTCTAATCTCTGCAGCTCTCAGCTAGATCTCTAACTTTGAGGTATGCAGATGAATACATAACAAGTAGAGCCAATATACTCTGCTCATTTGATGAGCGAGCATCAGCACATCAGCCGTCTGTGGGTATTTATGCGATTTTCCGACTTTAGTGCAAATTCAGCATATCCGGCCAAAAAAGAAACTGAAATGCGCCGAAGTAGAAGGCGACCGACTGACCGAGCGAGCGGCCGAAGCGACGACGTCGACGGCAATTCCAAGTCACAAAATGAAACAAAAGTGAAGTAGACATACATATGTATATGTATATGTATATGTATATGTATATAAGCAAATATATCTGGCGAGTAATTTGCTAATTACGCTAATTTCTTTTATTGTTGCTGTACAGCTTTATAGTAAAAGCAATATATATATATAACAGATATATATATATATGTACATAGAGAGAGAGAGAGTGAGAGAGCGAGAGAAAACTAAAAGGAAGACGAAACGCCAAAAAAACAAAAAAAAAAAACGCGTATCTAAGCGGATTTTATTATCTTATCGCTAGCCTGAATGACTTTCCGTGTCTGTCTGTGTATACGTGTGTGTGTGTGTGTGTGTGTGTGTGTTTTTTTTTTATGACTGTGCAAACTACACTCGAAACATGAAGCACTCTAGGCGGTCGCCTAGCCAAACAACAGGAAATAAGCATTTTTATGAATGAAACGTCGGCCAGCTAGCAATAGCGAGCAATAGATACAGATACAAATACAGCAACACACACACACACACACACGCACACACATATTGAGCGATAGATACAAATACACACAGCTCCACTTACAGTTGCGTGCAAAATGTTTAGCTTAAGTGAAAAATGCCGAAAAAAAAAAAAAGAAAACAACAAACCCATTGCTATATAGATACAGATACAAATGTGCAGATACAGATACATATGTACACACATAAATTGTGCGTTTGCAAACTTGTTTTGTTTTATATATGTACATATATGTATGTATATAGTTTCTATTGGCGTAGTTTTTCATTCATGCTTTGCTTTCGCTGCTATTGCATTTTCAGCTTTTATGCTCTGCTTGTTCCATTTTAGATACATAACTAAAGCACTTGATATATATAGATATATATTTTTATGCTTCGCTCTGCCCACACACTGTTATATTAGATAGAGAGATATATATATATATATACGTACTATAATTTACTGCTGCTTTTAGTCACAGATCTTTTTCTCATTCATAAAAACATTTTTTACTTTTACTTCCGGCTAAGCAAGCGGGCGAGCAGAGGAGAGTCGAGTCAGCGCACACCTGCTTTGCTTAAGGGTTTGAGCCGCTTCCGCTGCCACTTCCGACTTGCAACACACACACACACACACACACACACTCTCGTTCACGCGCACACTTAGCATTTGAGTCGAGCTCAGTTTTCTATCTTCTTTCGCTCTCATTCATTTGGGTTTTCCTACGTGCGGAAGCATTCATATCCGTTCTTCTGCTTCCGTTCTGCTGCCACTGCCGCTGCCATTGCCTCAAATTGCAACCCGCATCTGCTGCTGCTGCTGCTGCTGCTGCAATCTGCTTCCGCAGCGCCTCAGCTGCTACTTATTTTCCATTTAATTACTTGTTCCGACTCTTAGCGCTGTTTCTATTGCTTTCTAGTTAAGCCGCATTGTTGTTGCTGCTGCTCTTGTTGTTGTCGTTGTTGTTGTTGTTATCTTTGGCATTGTTGTCGTAATGCTCAAAGTACTTCTTTGTCGCACACGTACTGCAGCCGTATCGCCTATAATACTTCACATTACCCTTAAAGAGCCAATGTGACGCAGTTGCTCCCTGTTCAAGCCGTCGCCAGCTAGTCGACAGCTTAGATACCCTTACAAGCTGCAGCTGCTCTTTATAAGATTAGTTATTTCCATTGAAATAGAACAACTTGGGGTTTTTAGCTATCGCTACAGGTTCTGTTTGATAAGCATTCTGTTTCATATGAAACAATATTATATGGAAAACTCTCTACTTTTACGTTTATAATCTATTCTAATGAAATTTGTATGAAATGTCTTTTTATATTAATTTGATTTATCTAGAAATTTCCCTTACATACATATATTCAGCATAAATTATCTCACTATTGTAACCGACAACAAATCGTCTCATCTATCACAACGACTTTGCGTTCACTCTACACTTTGGCCGAGGGCGACAAACGGAAGTCGTACGCCCATTTAGGCTTAACAATTGAAAATCTTTACTTGAAATGCGACGGCACATGCGTTAAGCACTACGATTTCCGCTACGGCAGGGGGCGCCCGTTCCCTTCTGAGTGCGAGTCCGTGAATTATACAAGATCTGGGCAGGAGTTGAGGCGCGAACAAATAGGGATAACGCTACGGCTACCATGGCTATACAAAAACAAATTCAATTCAACCCGAGGCATTTAATTAACAGATGAAAAACACAACAGCAGCAGCAGCGGCAGCAGCGGCACCATATGAATAAGCTTTCATTTCCGCTACAACAACAACAACAGCAGCAACAACAACAACAGCAATAACACTTGAGCGCTGTTCAGCGCCGACTCGAGGCATGAATGAAATTATTAAAGATATCGATCGACTCTTCGATCTCCTGCCGAAAAATAAATAAAAGCAACTGGAAAACGAGTAGCTGAGTAGCCAGGGTAGCTGCCCGAACAGGAGCCCGCTCGACGGGTAACAAATGAGTGCAGCAGCAGCATCGAAGAGTTGCTCCAAATTGAAGGCAGTTCATAGAGAATGTCTGGCCAGTAGCTACCCTGTATTTGGGAGAGGCGAACTAAACTCAAAACTTGCTTATAGAATAAAGCGGTCTATGGCTAGACTAACGTATAAGAGATGAGTAGTATTCATTTCTTTATGGATCAATACAATTTGTTCAAGAATTACTTATTCTACTCATTTGAAGTTTTAAGCATGCAAATTAAAGTGTAGCGTATAGCAGCATATAGTAGTGAGAACAGTAGATATAGTACAATTAGTAGTAAAAGTAGTAAGTAATACTAGCAGTCAGAATGTGCAGTCAACAGTAGTAGTAGAGGTATTATCGTAGTAGTCATATAGTAGAATGGTAGTGGGAGAATAGTAGTAGAAGTATAGTAATTAGCATTGATGAAAGCCAAAATAGTAGTAGAGCTGTAGTAGATAATCGCTGTAAGTAAGCTGTAAGTAACAGTAGTCCAATAGTAGTAAAGGCAGTATAGTAGCAGAAACCAAGTATCTAAAAAGTATATTAATAATAATAATAAAATAGTAGTAATAATAAAAAAGTAGTAGATGTACCAATGAAAAAGTAGTAGAAGCATGATTAGCAGCAGTAGCAAGCAAACTACTATTCAGTAGCTGTGCATTCTCATCTTCCCAGACACATCATACCCTTTTGAGCAACATAATTCAAGGGATATACAATATGTTAATATACATATAAATATATATGTATGTATGTATGTATACGATGTAAATGTGTAGATCTCATCATCTGTAGCAAGTTTTGAAACTTAACAAAACTAAATTTCGCTTTCTCGGGGCGCTTGCGCTTTAATCAAGTTCGCCAAGAAGCGAACAAGACTATTTAACGCTTTTTTCGTTCACTACAGACAGCTAGGCATGCAGATAGTGTGTAGATATGCAGATACACATACGCACACACACACACACACACACACACACGCACACACATTGGCCACATGTGAAGTGTTTGTCGGATTTGGCGCTGAGTAACGCCTCCAACTTCCGTTCGCTATTCGCAGGCCGTTCGAAAGGAAAATGAGAAAAGCAAGTAAGGCGGGCAGGCAGGCTATGAGCGACTAACAGATATGCTGTAAGTGGCATGAATATGTTTTAGCTAAGTTTGTGTTGTAGTTAAATTAAATCTTTGTAATATATAATATAATAAATATATGCAAAATCTCAAATATTTATACGATTTGTAATTTAAGAGATCGATAACATTTGCTGCTGCTCGACCACAAAATTCAACCCTTCGAACCCTTAAATTACGCACCAAATTTACCCTAATTAACCCTTGCAGAACTTGTCATGCAGCTCGAATTACTTTTGGCCGCTTTTTGACTTTTGTCTGGCTCCGCAATTTGCGAACCTCAATTGGACTAGGGTTAAGGGTTGCAGCTATCGATCTCGGACAGACGCCACAAGCACGGGAAGTGGAAGTGGTTTTACGGGATGGACACAACGGATGGTCAAGTGGCCCATCAGTTGCTGGGCCGTTGTAAATGTTTCTTGGGAACGGAAGTTTTTGGTGGTGCGCAACAAACAATTACGCGGCACTCGAAACAAAGGCAAAACTTGAAACTGAAAATGAGCTGATGTGGCTCAGAGCTGGGGCTGGGGCTGGGACTGGAGCTGGGGCTGGGACTGGGGCTGGCGTGCAAGTGGTTAAGCCACTGTCATTACAGATTTAATTAGATAATTAATAAAGGCAATCAATGTTAGGGCCAAGGTCTGCTGCTGCGACGAGCGACCATCTGGCGAGCAGTTAAGCAACGTATCGAACGGCTGACACGCACGCGCACCAGTTGAAGCCGCTCCAAAGGAAGTGGGACCCCTCGTTCGAGTTGACGGAAATCGCGAGGCAAAGGAACGACAACAACTACAACAACAGCAGCAAAACTGACGACAGCAACAACACTCGTTCGCATTCTTTGGCAGCCAAAGCTGAAAAAAAAAAAAAAACGTGCACATTTAAAGTAGAGTTGATTGGGGAGGATGGGGAGAACTCACATGTTCTGGTAGTCCCAAAGGCGAGCTTCTGCCGCGGCTACGCAGGCGCAGCAGATGAGCTACAGAGAGCTGAGCTTTTGATTTCAGCAGAATCGCTAGCTAGAATCGCATTGTAAACCAATAATGAGCTAGACGATAACTCAGGCAAATGAAACGAACTCAACTGTATAGGTGTTTTATTTATAGCACATCAAGTCCGAGTTGTTAAACAACCAATCGATATTTATCGATAACTTTGACCCTGCAAAGCCTGCCTCGGATCCCGTGTAGGGTATTGAATGCTCCACAAAACAGCACACAAAATCTGTACGAATTTAACTTTAGAAAGAGCTGCTGCTGCTGCTGCTGCTGCTGCTGCTGCTGTGGCTGCAGAATGAAGAGCCGGACAAAAAAAGGAGGAAAATGTTAAAGAGAATGACGATGAATGACGGGAAGGGCACAGCTTAGCTGCGCTCCGTTGGATAATTGAGGAAGTTATAATTGCCAATGAAGCCAACCAGCCCAGACTAAGAGATTGCCACGCCAGAACGGGGGGAACCAGCTGTCCAAGCGCTCCATCCATCCAACTGCTCTGCTCTGCGTTCCGCTCCCCCCTCTGCAACAGCCAGAGTGTGCAAACCCTTTGCAGAAAGAAGAAAAAAAACCACACACACACACAAAAAGATCGCAGTAGCCAATTCAAGTTGTCGACGTCGTTGTTGCTGTTGCTGTTGGTGTTGGTTTTTTTTTTTTTTTGTGATTGTGGCAGAGAGGAAACAGTTATTGTTGTCTCCTCTGGCTGACGAGGACGGGAAACAGGACATGTCTTCGCATAAATTGAACGCCTGTCCAGTCGCAGTCGCGTCGAGTCCAGTCTCAGCGGAAGGACATTAATTGAAGCACTCATTCTCATTCGCATTCGCAATTCAATCTAATCTACGTTTTGATTTATGAGTTAAGCATAAACTAATGCAGAGTGTGCTTGCTTTTAGAATCTAGTAGTATTAAGTTGGCTGCGCTTGATTAATTGACGAATTTTGTGAAGGGAATTTAGTAATAAATTTATACCTTAAAAAAATACTGAAAAGAAGTTTGCAAGAAGCGAATAAAATAGTAAATGATGCTTTCATTCAAACCCGCTTTCCTTACATCTATTTCACATTGTACACTAAAATACTTATGCTCTATAATCGCACATTCAGATAATATATTCAAGAAAATCCTTATCTGGATATTGTAGAATCTCAAATGTGTTCAAGGAAAAACGCTTCAAGAACCCAAAATGCTTTTTGTTTCAGTAAATCTACAGCGCTATTTCTCGAACTCTATTCTTTCCTCCTTCTTCTAGATTCCAATTTCCTTAAAATATTCAATTATCATGTCCAACCCAGGAAACTATCTCCCATAGTAAAGCTGTCCGCCTCACATAGTTTTCACTGTATTATGTTGTGTGTATGTGTTTTAAAACGCAATTGCATCACAAGAGCATTGGCAAATAAACAATAAATACCAAGTGTAGCAGACCCAACAACGAGCACCTGTGTCAACAATGGAAAAAAAGCCCTGAGTTGGATACCAAAACCAAATGCGACGCAGTTTATAAAGATGGGCCCTTACCCTGCACACACACACACACACACATGCACACATGCACAAACCCATACAAAGGCACACAAACAGATACGCACAATTTTTGTATCTAGATACTTGACACGATTTTGAAAACAAGGATTTTCATTGTGTCGCAATTCGCAAATAGTTCGATGCGAGAGACCCCCTATAGATGGATCTACAATGCTATTCCATTGAATAACCTTTTGTGATACACACACACACACACACACACTCTCTCTCTCTCTCTCTCTGAGCTGCCTCTCTCTTTCTGTCTTGCAAAATAGTTAAATATTTGCATCGCCTACTGGCTCTGACTTACCTCTTTGCTGGGCACACAGATCGGCGTGCCGACTTTAACGATTCCATTCTCTACCATAACGCCCATGACAATCGGATCGCGACTGTTGAATATGAATTGCGGCAGTATCTGTGGAAACAGGAAACAAAACATTGAGTAAAAGGGGAATTAGTAAAGATTTCTGACAAAACGGAATATTTGTGGAGCAACAATATGGTATTTGAGGACTGAGAATGCTCTAAGCTTAAATATTATTACATTTCGATTATTCATCACGAGAAAATATTGTGAATAGCCTTACTTGAGTTTTCCAGCTTAAAAATAAATCAAATCAAATCAAATCAAACTCTAGCCTCTTACTACTTTCTTATAAGAAAACTAATCTACTTAATGAAGCTCCAACCAGAGCTAATGAGATCCAACTCAGCTCCTATCTTCAGCAACAATCTTGAAGCCTATATTCAGAACAGATCTAAAGCTTATCTTTATCTAAAACTAATTCTTTAATCGCTTTCAAGCTGAATGCAATTTGTGTTGTTCGCTTTGAAGAGCGTTGCCAATGCTAGTTTGCCTGGAGCAGACAACTCAAAGAGGGCCAAATGCAGGCAATGATATGAGAATGTAAGAGCCAAGAGTTAATAACTTAACTAAACAACATCATTGTTGTTGCTGTTGTTGCTGTTGTTGTTGTTGCTGCTGTTGTTGTTGTCAGGCAGAGGCAAGAAAAAGGTCTGGCAACTGGACACAGCTGTGAGCCCAATTAACAGCACAGTGGGAGACAAGACGGTGGCTAGAGACAAGACTTGGGCTCCAGACACGACCAGAGAGACCAGAGTCTTGCCTAGGGTCGAGTCGCTGTTGAATGCGACTATAACCTAATGATTAGCTATAAATCAAATATGCTATTTTCAACATTATTTGAGCAGGAAGTGTGGACGTGATGCAAGCGTCTCACCAAACAGGCCTTAATCGCTCGTTGGCTCACCTGCTTGGCCATCATTAGCCAAGACACAGAGCGGGGAGGGAGCGGCTGGGTGGCTGCGCCCAAGCAGCCGTTGCAGTCAGCCACAAAGGCGAGTTGATTGCATTTTACACCTGTAGTTCGCTTTTGCTATAATTATTGCTTCGATCAAGAGTGCTATATATATATATATATATCAAGAAATACTCAATTTAATGAGCGAGGATATATGTATATTCGACCTTTAATATATGTATATATAGAGTTCAATAATATTAAAAATTTATGAGTGAACATGACTTTTAGTCAATTGATAGCAAATACGTGAGTTTAATGATATACATATGTATGTATATAATACCCGCCCATATCATAGATGTCGTCTTATTCATTTGCCAAATTTGAATTTCTTAGGAATCTTCACTCACCTTCAGTTTGCATGGAAAGACGGCAATCGAGCGGAATTCTTCGCGTTTCTTTTGCTTCAACTCCTCGCGGTAGCTGGTGAACTTATCGAACAGATGATAGATAATGTTCGCTTGGAATATCTTGACGCCCAGCGAATCGGCCATTTCCTGTGCCTCGCGCTCCACTTTCACGTCGAATGCCAAGATCGTTGCATATCTGTAGAACGAGTGTGGAACGAGAAAGAGTTGGCCAATTAAATCAATAACAAATGATCATCCTACATTACAATTATAATTATAATTATCAACAACATCATCATCATCATCATCATCATCATCAAATATCAGTAACTATTTGGGTTTTCCTGTCTTTGACTATGTCGAACAGAGCCAGGAAGCGTCAATAATTGAAATGAAAAAGAAGAAGCCGGCGTCTATGCTACCTCTTCTTCCTCTTCTTCTATGCTCAACGTGCTTTCAAAGACAGGAAACAGTTGGCATTAAGTCGATACGTGCCACCCTTTGGAGTCAGCCGACAAGATAGGTTCGGTTCCACACAAATTGTTGAATAACCCGAGAAGGTTCTTATTTGTTTGTTTGTTTTTTTTTTAATGAATTTGATGACGAAAGTAGGAAATTATTTATGACTTAGTGTTGGATAGTAGCTAAGATCATAAGACTGTGGGTGGAGGAAATTTTCCGACGAGATTTACTAAGCTAATGAATGAGGATCTCATAGAATATTATTGAGTACTCAAGACGCATATCGAACAAATTTCGAGAAGATCATAAATGGACAATGAAACGGTAAATAGAGATCATAATGGATAATACATATGTATATAAGCTATGCACTCTATGCTAGCATACAAAATTCTCTCCCTAAGAATCTTTCATTCAATGCTAAAGATCAGTCATTTTACTGTCCATATAAATTCCATGTATATAGTCTATAAATATATTTTCAAATATTTCAAATCAGCTTAAAGAAATTCCACAAGAGAACAAATTTTAATTAATAAATAAAGCCATTGTTTGTGGATCTCTCGCATTGGGTGGTTAAAAATTTTGTTTTATGCTGTTACGGAGTGTAAGAGTTGCCATAAAGACAGTTAAAGTTATTTTTTTATGATGCTTGTGGCAAGATAAATGTGGACAACCAAGGACGGAATCATCATCATCATCATCATCATCGTTGTCAGGGAATACACTTAAAAAACAAACAAACAAAATGAAGAAGAAGCAAAGCAGAAAAAAAAACACAAATTTCGTGATCACCTGCAGCGTAAAAAGCCAAATTTTATGGTTAAAAATTCCGCGCGCGTAAGAATCGTCAATAAATAAGCGGCAACACATAGTAAAAATGTAATATTGTGTTTATAGCCTGCCAGCGAGTGTGCTCTATCCATCTCGCTCGCACGAAGAGCGAGAGAGCAGCAGCCAGAGAGAGTGAAAAGGGGGGTGGGCTGAAGAGCTTGCTTTAAATGTAATATTGAGTTTATAGCCTGACACTCACTCATTCAAAAGCACTCCGAAATAGAGAGCGGACGAAAGAGGAGCAATGAGAAGAGAGCGAGAGAGCGGGAGTGGAAGAGAGCGAGATCGAGGGTGGGTTGCACTGCTTAGTTCAAATGAACTATTAAGTTTATAGCCTGCCAGGGCTTACAGCTCCAAGCTCTCACTCAAAAGCATAATGCAAAGTGAGAGAGCGAGTGAGGAAGAGAGGTGGACATGTCTGAGTGCTTTGCCAATGCATAAATAACTCAACTGGCTGCGCATGCGCAAAGGGCCGGATGCGTTTGGCAGCGGAAACGACGCGTCTATTACATGGGCGTTGATATGCAGATACAAATGTGGCATTCAGATACATTTGTTGCTGAAGTTATCGCCTCATGTGAGCCAGTAATGTGAGCATGTGGGCTGAACAAATTGTAAATGTAGCTGCAATTGCAATTGCAACTAACGTATCTGAAGCTGTGAGTATTATGTTGAATGTATCTGCAGGTGCGAGTGTATCTGTAAGTAAATGTGTCTAAATGAATGTATGTACCCCTGCAGCTATATATTTATCTATATACATATAACGTATCTCGTCTGCTGCAACTCTGGCTGGAAATGCATTTGTGTCTGTGCATCTGCATTCGCTTTGTTGCTGCTAAGCAGAGCACAAAAACAGTTGTCGCTGCAATTGGAAACTTCTCATGCAGCAGCCAAGAGACAGCGACGCCGCACTATTTGCAAAAGTAACTCTAATGAGATAAAGCCGCCGTCAAGGCATAATTTTCTTAAAGGGTATCTCTCGCGCACAACAATAAATCATCGGGTATCGCAGGCAGTGGAAAGGAAAGTGCATTCTCTGATTGCCGCTAAATGAATCACTTAACCCAGAGCAAGCACAGCCACACGGAGTCCATGTCGGCTATATCAGACACGCTCTTCAAAGAGCCGCACTGCACATTGTTTATAAGTCTTTTGTTCTTTGAGGTGCTGGCGGAGGGGGCAGTGGGAGAGGGAGCACGGCAGATGGGGAATGGGAATGACCAGTCGCTGGTGTTAATAAAGTTAAGCTGCAATAAAATTGAATTGTTCGCTGAATGCAACATTGTTGTCTCCAACAGCTGATATAATAATGATATGTAGCCTGCCTCCGCTTATAAATGGACTTCAGAGATCGTTAAAATGCTGCGGACTGTGCATAGAGTCGTTAAGAATTTAGTATATTTGGTTAACTTACTGCGCCTCATGCTCCAACATTGTCGAAGCCTTCATCACATCACGCTTGACCACGGGACCAATGCGAATGGCAGAGTACTGCAAGAGACAGAAGAAAGGACAGAGATTAGATTACGAAACGCGTAATAAAAATATGTTTACACTTCAATACGTGTGCCAAATGCCAAACGCCATTCTCTTGAACCATAATCAAATTTCCAATTCTGAGGTTACCCAAAAAAAAACAAAAAATAACTTGATTGTGGGCGTAGGAAGTGCGTAAGAGCAGCCGCAAAGCTAATTAAATTAAACGCACGACATCGATACGATATACGGGTGCTAAAAGGTAAAAGGTCAACTGACACCTGCAAACGCATTGCTGACGTCAGCACTTAAGCACGCTTCAGCGTGGACCAGAGGGCAAGGGTTCTCCCTGACAAGGCCCACGGCCTAAGTGCCCAGCCAGAGACAATGTTCGTCTTTCTCAGCAAATTGAATAATTGCGTTGCTTATTTTATTTGATTTTATTTTCCTTCCGTCTTATAGTTTCTCAGTATTTTTTATTGCTTTGCTAACCCCTGGTGTTTAGGTCTGCACGTTCCGGTCAAGACTTCCGTTCTTATGCACATCTATTTATCTACATTTCGGGCCAACTTCCTTCGCGCTGCTGATTTCATTAAAAATGCGGTCGCAACGTGTTTATGAATGAAAATTAAGCAATAAACTCTTCAAAATGCTATCGTGTATATATATATGTGTGTGTGTGTGTTTGTGTGTGCGCGCGTGTTTGTGTGTGCGTCTACGATGCAGGAAGAATTACTTCCGTTGTTGTCGTTGCTTTTTTGTTTTCATTTGAACGTATGAACATTTATTCATTCATTCATTTACTCATTCATTCGCTCGCCGGTTCACTCATTCATTTGTTTCTTTGCTTTACGATTGCAAGGGGTATTTCAACTGAAGCATGTCATTTTAACCCTTATGCAGGAGTTAGCTTCGACTGCACAAAATATGTACATATGTATGCAAATAAATGTACATATAATACATGATTTATATTTTCATAATTTGTTGACAACTTTTCATATATATGTATATTATATATATTATATAGTAGTCTAATATGTTCGCTTTCATTTGTCCCGCCAGGGTATTTTCTCTTCCATAACCTTGTTTCGTTTCCCTATGTTTTTTTTGTTGTTTTTCGCTTGTCTTTATATTGACGTTCTTGTTGTTTTGTTCAGTTCTTGGCAGCAACTACGTCGCATTAATGAAAACGTTGGCATTGTCCACTTCTTCTTCTTCGCTCACTTCCTTCCTTTCATTCTTTTAGTGCCTACATGTAGATATATAGTACATGCGCAAAAACATGAGAAAAAGCACACAAAATTAAATTCATTCATTAAATTCAGCGATACGATGAACGCGCCATGGAGTAAGAAAGTGGGCTAGCCGACGAGTGAGAGTGAGCGAGCGCAACACAGGCAAAGGGTGGGCAAGAGGAGCGAAGTGTAGAAAGCAGCGCATGAGTTAGGGCTAGAGAGAGACAGCTAATTGAGTTGTTTGCAGTACAATGGACTAAATTTTTTCACCGTTTTCTTCTTTCTTGTCGTTAGTTTTGTTGCTGTTAGTGCGCACTTCTTTTTGACATTCTACTTTTTGCTGCCTAAAACGGTGTTGGCCAGGGTTTTTTTTTTGTTTTTCATTCTCTCTTTTTTGCGTTTTACGTTATTTGAGTAGCAGCAACAATTGTTAGAATTGCGAGACGAGTAATTAATTTGCTGTTTCAGCTAGCTGTTGCTACTGCTTCTGCTTCTTCTGCATATTCTCCTGATTTTGCATTTCGTTGTGGGCGTCGTTGCATTCGCATATTTGCATGCAACTACGTCTCGATTACAAATTGTTGCCAACGCTTCGCGCTAAGCATGGCCGAGTGCCTCGACTTGCGAAACTTGCTATAAGTGCGAGTGTCTGTGTCTGTGTAAGTGTTGTTGACTTTTAATTAAAATGCATAGGGGGGAATCAAATTACCTGCACTACCATAACAACGTATCTACGTACTTGCATATACGTATGTACGTATATATGTATATGTATGTATGTATGTATGTATGTAGCCTCTACCTAGTAGCCAATGCTGATATTCCATGACGACGCGTCGTCGCCCGCAGAAGCAGCAGCAACAGCGACTCACAATTATGGCAAAGGCAGCCACAAAAGTAGCAAAAGCTACAACAGCAACAACTTATGTAGTTGATGGCTGCATAATTACAATTACAGCCGAAATACCTGAATTAAACAAAACTAACTTAATGGCAGCCATTCCCAAGCTGCATGCGTTTTCCCTTATACTCTGCAATTTGTATTTTAGCTATGGTATACAGTTTGTTACAAGACAGAAATGAAGTTGACACTCAATTCATCACAGCAGTTGTTCTCTCTGATACATATATTTTCATATCTAGCTCCCCCTCTCTCCTTCTCTTCCAAGATATATTATTCAACTTATTGTCTGCTCTATATCATATTACATATTGCAGCGTATTCGTATCGTCTGCTAAAATATTCAATTTTTAGCTCATTCACGATATCTGCGTTTTTGCTTTCTTGTCTTGAATTTGTATGTATGTGTATGTGTGTGTGTGTGTGTGTGTGGTTATTTCTGCGCAATTTTTCATTCATGAAAGAAAAACGTCACGGACGAGCTAACAGACTCCGACTTGGCTGCTTGTTACGTATTTTTCATTCATAAAAGAAGAGGAAGAAGAAAAAGTAACAGACACAAAGAAAACAAAATTGTGTTGGCATGAATGAAACTTTACTCAGTTGTTGCGGGTGTTTGTATACATGTCGCTGTGTGTGAGCGTGTATGTGTGTGTGGGTTTACTAATACCATTACCGAAAAAAAAAAAAACAGAAAAAGAAAAGAGTTGTATAAGCAAACGCAGCTTTTTATGAATGGCAGCTTGACTAGCTACGACTACGACTTTGCTATATTTGGCTGTAAGCAACGACAGGCAAATGTTAATGAAGCCGCAGTTGGCAACGGAATTTAAGCACAGATTGCAGGCCAATTGCATAACGGTGCTTGCAACAGCAACTGCAATGCACACAAGCATTGCACCAAAAGCTCTCCCTGGCCTCCTCTCTCTCTCTCTCTTTTGTGGTTATTCCATGTTTGCGTTGTCTTTGGTGTCCCATAAAAATGTACATATACACATGTACATACATACATACATATGTATACATATATTACAAGCAAATACACTACGCTCCATAAATCTGCGACCAAAAATTAGGTGGCGATGCATACAAGCTGTGGGAGGGCTGCCATAAAAATCGAGTAGCTGCTCATAATACGACTTCCTGCTTTAATGCGTTGGGCAAACATATACATACAATGGGGGACAAAAGTATTTTGACAACGCATTGCAAAAACTTAAACCGCTTGTTTCTTCATGCTGAGAGAGGTAACGGTACCCACTATATTTTTTAGAGAGAGCAAACATAATAGGCTTTAAGTGACCAAAATATTGCAATGATATCACACGTCATTATTTTTCTATAATTATTTGCATGGCAGACTATCGTTTTTTGGCTGGACAAAAGTATTTTGACATTCCTTTTCATATTCATTTTCAGTAATTCGCTTGAGATACAAAATACGTATTTTATTTTTTTTAGTTATTTTTCGAGCCCTCTTTAATAATAGCCTTTATTTGATCATATTTTTGGATAAATTATTGGCAATCCACGTGATTAAGTGAAATCTTTAAAAAATCAATCGGTCACGCAGAATAATGCAGGTATTTCTGTGGAATACCTTACAATCTTATAAAATCTATTTCTATGAGCAATTTACTACTAAATTAACAAAAAATAGAAAACTGATTCACTCAAAAAAAAACCCAGATCGCGAAGATCATTCACAAAAAACTGTAGAAGAGCGCATAATATTGATAACATTTAAAGAAAATGTGCGGATTTTCCTAAAAGTCATGTCGATTAAACTCAAAAATAATCATAAATTATCAATAAGTAGAAAAACTATCCCAAGTCGGCGAAAGAAGGACAATTTTTCTACGTTATAGACCTTTCAATACCCTTGCTATCACTATAAAATAAACCAGAAAGGTAACGATTTGCTGAATCCTTCATAGGCAAGCCGCAATTATTCTGGGGACAAGTATTATGGATTGACGATGGTTCCTTTGAGTATCATGGATAAAAAAAAGCGATTTACAGAAGGTTGCCAAAGAATATTCGCAAAGAAAAAAGGCCTGTGTACGAACGGGTGTCACATAGTGAAGAATCGGTAGTGCTCTGAGGTTTCGTGTGTGTCGGTAGCCTCATCAATTTGATATTTATTAATAGGACAATGATGAAGGACAATTATTTACGTGTCCTGAATGACCACGCAACGAGTTCCTGTCACCGGTTCATTGGAAAATCATTTACACTGCAGCAGGACAACGCTTCATGCCACAAAGCCCATATTAGAACTGAATTTTCGAGGGATATTGAAGTCAATACATTAGATTGGCCACCTCAGACCCCTGATCACAATATTATAGAGAATGTGTGGCCTTATTCAAAAGTAAAACGTAACTCAAACTTATCAAGAACGCCCAAGGAGACTGATAACTGAGGTTTGAGGACTTTGGCAGGATGTTTCATTAAAAACATTATAAAATTAGGTTAGATCGCTTACAGAAGGTCCTTGATGTTAGAAGTGGGCTTATTTTTTAATAATATTATTGTTACTATCTCCATAGTTAAGTTTTTCTATCACTTTATTAAATTAATATTATTGTCAAAATACTTTTGTCCAGCCAAAGTACGATAGTCTGCCATGCAAATAATTATAGAAAAATAATGACGTGTGATATCACTGCAATATTTTGGTCACTTAAAGCCTATTATGTTTGCTCTCTCTAAAAAATATAGTGGGTACCGTTACCTCTCTCAGCATGAAGAAACAAGCGGTTTAAGTTTTTGCAATGCGTTGTCAAAATACTTTTGTCCCCCATTGTACATACATACATACATATGTATGTAGATATGAATATGTGGGTTACTCTACTCAGATCTAAGCGTTTCCCCTTGACAACATTTACAATAGATATCGGTATTTTTAACTGTACAACAATAGTATGTTAGTATTCGTGAATGTTTATTCGTAGATCACAAATTGTTAAATCACCCTCGCACTGAACTACAACTAGGCCGAAGCTGTATGTTGAAGAAGAAGCAAAGATTAGAGAGAGGTTAAGGAAGCAAAAAAGAATACAGTATATACATACATATATCTATACATATGTAAATACACACAGACATATAGTGTTAACGTTAAAATTGTTGCAATTCTTTTTTTAAACGGTTTTCATATTTGGGAATGCTTTTGCCTAATGGCCTTTGGGTGTGAAATTCGCGAACCCATTTAAATTGAGGGGCTGCTAATGAATTATTGTTATTTGTATAAATATTGTGCGTATTGCTATTATAAGTGAATTATGTTAATCTTCAACGTAAGTGTATTTAACTGTGTATGTGTGTGACGCACGCCCCCACTAAACACATGGCCAGCAAGATAAAGATGGCAGATGGGCAGATGGGCAGCCAGGCAGACGGCAACAAGTGCAATTAATTTTTATGAATAGAAAGCGCGGCTGCTGCTGATGCTGATGCCGTTACGCCCTGCCGCGTCGTGTTTAATTTATAGAAATGTATAGCAAATGTTTATTTGATCAATAAAATGAATTATTGTTCGCGAGCAGATGTGCGAGCGAGAGCGGGAGAGATAAAAAGAGGGAAAGCTTCTGTTCAGTGTACAAACAAGCAAACTGTCTGCCAAAATGAATGAAACAACAGAAATGAACAACAACAACAGCAAACCCAACAGCCAATAAGCATCATGGGGGCTGCAATTAAGCAGAGCGCAAGTGCCAGCAGCTGAGAGCTTAGCACAACGAAATTGAGAGCGAGAGCAGGCGAGAGCGAATAATAATGTATGGGTATGCGCATGTGTGTGTGTGTGTGTAATTGATTTGTTTTCCATACAATTTATTGCCTGTCTGCTGCGTGTGCTCTTTTTCTACTTCTTCCTTTTTTTTTAGTGAAGCGTATTTCAGTTTTTTGGCGACTCTTGCGGAGCTGAGTTGATGTTGTTGTTGTTGTCATATGAAATGCACTCAATGAAATGATGAATGGGCACTCAAGCCAGACAGAGCGAGAGAGAAAGAGCACCAAGCAGCCCATCAATTGAAGCCGAGCTCATCACAAAGAGAGCTGCACTCACTCTCTCGCTCAACTGTTTTTTTTTTTGTATCTATTTAAAGTGTCGATTGTTTTCGGCTCGGACGTTGTGCCGTAAATTAAACCTAAACGACTTTTTAACGCGAATGGCAATGTGTCTGAAATCAATGAAAAACGTATTTTATTTTATTTTATTTCTCTATTTTTTTTTTTGGCTGCCGCCAACAACAGCAAACATACACACAACAAGACACTTAAATGACAATTTCCGGTCAGTTTGGTCAGAGCCAATATAAATTGGAATCCCTGTTCGTATTTCATGGCGTGGGTGCTTCAAATAATTACTCGATCTCAATGAAAAGCACACACAAACACAAAAATAGATAAACAACTACATATACATATACCATAAGTAGTTTGATCTGTTATGATATTAATGCCAAATACGCTTTCTCGATGAGAGCGCGAGCTACTCTATAAATAAAATCTCATTCAGCATAAGACTGGAAGAAGACGAACTAGTTATCTAACTATGTTAGGACAATATAAATCTTTGCGGTACCTTATAGAAAACTTATATGTATGACAACTATACATTTGGAGTATTTGGAATAACAAATAGTTCTCTATATATACATACATATACAAGTATAACAGTCGAACTGACATAGTTAAGCAACTGCAACTGAATAACTAAAATATTAACTAAGTATACCACTTTAGTATAACAACTATATTCGTAGCATCTAGCCAAGTTAATTTGTTACCTAATCCACTCTCAAACTAATATGCCCTCTCTGAAAGTTAATTAAATAGTTGACAAGTGACATTTGGTATTTGCGTCGGCGCTAGTTAGTTACTAAATTTGGCTTAAACGAAGGCGGAACTTGTTACATAGCCGGCCGGCCCGCTGCCCACATAACCCACACTCAACTCAACTCAACTCAACTCAATTCAAGTCATGAATGAATGAATGAATGGCAATCAAGCCGCTCGCTGTCCGTCCTCGTCGTATGTCCGTTTGTCACGCTGTCAGTCCGTCCGACATTTTGCCATAATTGATTTTTGATGCAAACGCAAAAAGTTGACGGCGACAAATTTTTGCGTTCCAAATGTGTAAAACGAACTAAACCATATGAGTGACTTGCTAGAAGTGAGCATGCTGGAAGTGCAGTTACCCTATAATAAATTTAAAATGCAAATCTCAGCTCCACACATGATGGAAGAGGAGTTATCCTGAATCTGTTTCTCTTCAGATAAAATGTAATGAATGCAGAGTTACCCCATCTAAAATCAAATCACTAGCAATTACTCCATAGTAGAGTCAATTGCTAAGCTAGAAACCTTTCGAGTACATTAACAAGCTTAGCTTGCACTTTAGAGATCCCATTGCATCTCAGTGATTTACATTGAATAGCTGAGATCACAATTAATCACCTGCCACAGCAACGTTCCACTTTACTTGCCACGCAAAGTGTGCTTTTGTCAACTGTTATACGCCTCTGACTAGCATTATGTAAGCTTGTATTAGCCAATTTGCATAGTTGTTGTCTCCGTTGCGTTGGCGTCTTGGATTTGACTTTAGACTCGAATTTGGAGGCTTTGCAGCAATGATGGGAAAACTTTTCGCAGCTGCCTGCATAAAAAGATGATGAAAATGTGCTGATGAGACTGTGGGAAACCCTATAATGCATGTGGGCCGCCCCTAATGAGCTTGTAGTGTTAGCTAATTGATTCGGATCTTGCTCTGTGGGCCCGAACTAGTTTCAGAGACTACTTAATACAAACTAAAACTGAACTAAATATAGAATTGGATTATGGAATTCGTTTTGAGCTCCGTGAGGTTATGCCATTTTTTCACAACTATAATATATACTAAATAATTTATATTACATATACTATAAGATATATATCAGATAACTATAGTCCTGCTATATATAGAATAGTATGGTATATTATAATTTGTAATGCAGTAAGCCCTAGCTGCTCACAACAAATTCATAATTTCTTTAGAACGGAATGCAAATGCAATAAGAAATAATAATAATAAACGGAAATATCTTATTACATTATCGGTATATCATACCTATACATATACATATATACATATATATATATAGAAATATACAGAAAAATATAAATTCTATTTATTTTTGTTACTTCCGCTAAGCATTTCCGCTGCCTGGCATTAAATTTGAGTATCGAACATGTTCTTTAACACAAACAAATACGAAATGCCAATAAAAATATATCTGATATATACATACATACATATATCATGCATTTACATATATACGATTATATAGAAATTATTTGGACTGGCATCAAATAGCCAGGCATCAGATGGCAAATGCCTAAGAATTCATTCATAAAAACTTATATATAAATATTTAAGCTATATAAGCTATATATACGTATGAATATGTCTATAGAGTCGCCATAATCATTCAGTTACATATATATGTGTATATTGATATATTTATGTGGTTATATATAATAAGTAGCTGCGTATGTAGCATGCCTCCATATATACTAATATATATATGTACATATATATGTATATATAGAGCGCAAACTATTTTTAGTTGATGTTCAATCTTTTCGCAATTGGTGTGGGGGAAAGGCAAAGGGGGGTGCACAGAAGATTGGATGCTTTGGCTCTTTTGGATGGGGCAGTGCGTGCTGTTGGCTATGCGCCCGCCTTTTGGCTGCTTGTTGCATGAATCATTCCGAATGTGGCCGGGTTTCTAGTTGTTATTTGTTATTGCTGTTGCTCCCGCTGTTGTTGTTGTTGTTGTTGTTGCTGTTGTCGCTAATGTTGTTGCAACTATTTGCACCGCATTTACAAAAATACATTTTATGTTTACGCCAACAAACGGCAACGTTGTCTGCCGCGCTGGCTACGCAGACTGCGAGCTGCGATCTCAGCAGCAGCAGCAGCAGCAGCAGGAGACGGAAACGCAGGTGGCGACTGGCGACTGCCAACTGGGGAGATAGGGAGCAACAGAGCAGAGGAACTGCGAATCGGGGAATCTGGTCACTGAGATTTAGGCAGACGCCGCCATCGCCTCATGCACTCATAATTTTCCAAAAATACTCTTCTGTGCGACAATTTACAACTTTCTCTTCTTGTTGCCATATTTTACAAAAAATGTTGTTTTTCAAAATAAATTTAAAAAATAAAAATAAAAAAGCCTTTCCTGTGGCTATTTCTGAAGATTTGTCGGCTGATTGAATACTTTGATTATGGGTTTTTCGTTAATTGCAATTACTCTATACTTAAAAGTCACTTTAAGTCTCTCTACAAGAGAATTCGATGTATAATATTTCATATAAATTATCTTAAATTAATATACGGTCAGAATTATCCAGTACTATAACTAGAAGAGTTTACTCTTCACTTATTTACAAATAGTCCAATTGAAATCATTAATAACTTGTTTCATCGATACGAAACATTAAGTTATTAGCTATATATATAGCTTATATACAGCAACGTTTTAATTGACTTTGTCTACCTATAGTTTTTTTATCTATACAACAAATAGGCTTAATTATAGCTTATATATAGACTATGTGATTGAACTTACTTAAGAGTTCATCATTAATAATAAATAACAAATTGATTTAGCTATCCACTAATATGCCAACCTATTTCCAAAGATGTGCTCTCTTGCATAATTTGTTCCTTCATTTCTAAACTCTTCACTTACCGGAATCTTTGAAGTGCGTAAAAATTCGAGCAGAGCTTCCAAGGAGCCTAGAGTAGAGGCTTGCACATAGACGCCTGTTGGAGCCAATTTGATGTGGCTTAGAGCGCTCTTCAGTTCGCGGGCAACTTCCTCTCTGTAAATAGAAATGATGTGCATATTACAGATTACAGATATAGAGTGTGTAATATTCGGCTATAATAGACTAGATGAAAATTCGCTTCACCCACTTGCATATTTCGATTTCATCCGGTTTGTGCGCAATGAGCAAGTTGATGCCAGCAATTGCCTTCTCCAGATCCTTGGCGGCTATCTTAACACCCTGAGCTGCCTTCACCTCCTTGTACTCCACATAGGCATTCTTCACACGCAGCTCCTTCATGGGCTGTGGCATGAGTAGTGAGCGAATTTGAGTAACTATCGGTCCATCTGTGCCGGCTAAGATCATGGTCTGACCCTCGCGCAGTCTGCCATTGATCAGAATGGCATCGATGGTGGTGCCCAGACCAGGTATGGCCTTCACTTCCAGCACTGTGGCCTGCAGCTCCTCGGAATACATCAAACGCTTGGCCAACATGTTCTGGCAGAAGTCCGTGATCATGAACAACAAGTTGCCCATGCCCTCGCCCGTGATGGCGCTCGTTGGCACTAGGGAGATATAGGTCTTGGGATCCTTGTTCTCGTAGAACAAAGCTGCGTTCAATCCTTGCTCAGCAAATTGCAGAATTACATCCTTTGTGCGCTGCTCAAACTCCAGCTGAGTGTTTGTCTGCTGCTCCTTGATCACATCCCTGACATCGCGACGTGCCAGGACCTTCCAGTCATAGAGACGATCGATCTTGTTGAGGGCCACGATGAAGGGGCACTTCTTCTTCTTCAGCAGCTGTATTGACTCAATCGTTTGAGGCTCCAGGCCGTGCATTATATCCACAACCAAAATAGCAATATCACAGAGAGATGAGCCACGATTGCGCAAATTACTGAACGATTCGTGGCCAGGTGTGTCAATGATCAACAGGCCGGGCAAGCGATGCTCGAAGTTGGCTGCATTCTTGACGTATTTCGTCTGCTCCTTTATAGCATCGATGGGCACATTGGTGGCGCCAATCTGTTGTGTAATGCCACCCGCTTCTGAGTCTTGGACGTGAGTGCGTCGCAGCTTGTCCAGAATCTTTGTCTTGCCCGTATCGACATGGCCGAGCACGCAAACAACGCCCGCTCGCAGCTCGTCTGTGGTGCGTTTCTTCTCAGCGTCCCCTTGTCGTTTGATGATGCGCGCCTCTGCACGCAAACGTCGCGACTCGGGATCGTTGGCCAACTGAGTATCCTCCTTCTCGGACTCTTCACTCTCCTCCTCCGACTCATCACTGTCATCGTCGGTGTCATCATCATTATCATCGGATTCGCCCTCATCCAGCTGCTCATTTTTGCCGTTGTTGGTGGTTGTTGTGGTTGCTTGCGAAGATTCCTCCTCTGGCTCCGCCTCACTGTCTGTAGCATCCCAACTCTCTTTAACCACCTCCTCTTTGACCGCTTGCTCAGCAGCCGCTGCAGCAGCGGCCGTTGCTTCGGCTGCCTTTTGTGCGTCATCCTTGGACTCACCCGCGCCTTCATCCTTTGGCCCCTTCTTCTTGTTGGGACGTATGCGTGTACCTGAAAGGTGTTCAAGATTATTGACTACACTATTCGTCTTACATCACAGGCTCACCTGGTCTAGGCGCACGCTTGTCATTCGGATCAGGTATTTCCAAGCCCTGCGCCTTGAGCGATTCGAGCAGCGCCTGCGCTCGGGCACGATCCTCCTTCTGCTTTTTGGTCAGAAGTTTGCCTTCGGCCTTGAGACGCGCCTTGCGTTCGGCCTCCCTTTGTTTCTTCTTCTCCTTGCGCTCAGCTTCTATGCGTAGAGCCTCCAGACGCGCCTCTTCGCGCTCTTCTTCGAGACGAATGCGCTCCTCCTCAAGCTTTTGCAAGCGCTCCTCTTCCTCTTTGCGCTTCTTGAGTTGCTCCTGCATGGCAGCCACAATCGCAGCAGACATACCCTTCTTCTTGGAGTCCTTTTTCTCCTCTTCGGCCTCAGCTTTCTTATCCTTTTTGCCCTTTTTCTTACCCTTACCCGCCTTGGAGGCATCTTCCGAAGCTTCTTCAGTTTCGGCTTCAACCTCAGGCGCTGCCTCCTCAGACTGAGGCTCAGATTCGGGCTCGATCTCTGGAGGTGCTACTGGAGCAGCCGCTGGCTTTTGCTTTGGCTCCAAGGCTGCTCGCTGTTTGGCTAGCGCCGCCTCTCGCTTTTGTCGCTCCTTTTTCTCCTTTTTCTTTTGAGCTGCTGTCTTCATGCCGCCTCCTCCCTCTTCATCATTCTCATCATCTTCGGCTTCAGCTTCAGCCTCGACAGCTGTTGCTGGTGCTTGCTTCTTGCCCTTCTTCGACTTCTTGCTAAGATCTTCCTGCTCAGGCTCTGCAGCGGGTGCTGCGGGTGCTTCGCCTGCATATTCAGCCTGCAGTGCCGCTAGCATCTTATCCAAGTCCTCGTCATCATCTTTGCCTTTGCGCTTTGCCTTTTTGCCCTTCTTTTCATTTTTCTTCTGTGGCTTAGCAACCACCTCTTCCTCCTCCTCGTCGGGCGAGTCTTGTGCAGCTGGCGGTTCATCATCATCCTCGTCGTCCATCAACAAATTGAAAGCGGATTTCTTGGCGGGCTTCAGATTCGGCGCCTCATCAGCGGAATCATCATCCAAATTTTTAGACTTGGCCTTGCCTTTACCTTTCACACTCAACTTTTTGACAGCCTTTGTAATGGTCTCTACTGGCGCCTCATCCATGATGTCGCTGCCCTCATCCGAAGCATTGGCATTTTTGTTGTTTTTCTTCTTGTTCTTGCCCTTCTGCTGGTTTTTCTTGTTGTTTGCGCTCACTTGATCGGTGTCCGATCCTAGGACTGAGGTTTCACTAAAGGGTAAAGGTAATGCGTTTTGTTTTTAATAGAAACTTTGCCAACGTTGCCATCGTGGCAACAACATCAACAACAACAACACCAATAGGAATAGGAAAATAGTACTTACTTTTCGTCTGCCGATGAAGCACCCTCGACGCTGGTCAATATCTCTTTCTTGCCCTTTTTAGCTTTAACCATCTTTCCTGACGTAGTCTCAACACGCTTCTTCTCTGAACACCCACGAAACGCCGAAATGAATTCACTATTAAAAATCTAAAACACGACGCAGAGGTAAACGAAGGCAACGACGACGACGACGAGTGTCTGTATCCTGATGTTACACCTAAAATGAGTGTTAGCTGCTGTTTGGTCTGCTCCCGTTTGACACAAGTTGAATCCTCTGCTGGGCGTGAAATCCACAATTTCTATGCTTCGCTAAATAAAAATCTATGAATTTTTCTTTGCACGCCGATTCGGTTAGCGAATACGATGCACCTGTGATAGGGATGAGCAAATGGACGATTTCAATATCGATAGCGAGTAAGCTTTGTTTATTATCGATAGTTAAAATATTTTTAGTATTTGCTACGGCAACAATAGAAACTTCAACTTCGAAAATGTAATAATTTAATAATTTAATTTGTAATCAATCAAATCATAACAAATCTTTATATCACTATATGTCCCAAAGGAATACCTGTTATGTAGTTGCAACTTACGCGATAGTTGCGCCGCACTATCAATGGTAAAACAACTATTAAATATAACTTTATAAAAAGGTAAAGTTTCCGATTTTACTCGCTTTATTTACTTTTTATTACTCTTGTTTTTTTTTTTTTTTTGAAATTTATAAGCAGTTTATATCCCAAGTAGATCTGTTCTCACGACTGTTAATAACATTACATGAGAGTGTTGTCTTTGGGCGCCAAGAACATATGTTTTATATTTTGTGGATTGTGTTTACGTTTTTGGTTATGTGGGTCGCGCTCCATCAGTTTCGTCTGGAACTTCGAAGTTTGCAAACGCCGATTTAAGTTTTCCATGAAGAACGTAGAAGAAAATCAAGTATAAATTGAGAACATTAACGCCTTTATAGGTAAGTTGTTGTTATCAGGCATTCAATGTGTATACTTATGAAAAATAAGTTAATTGTTAATAGTAATACGTTTGTCTTTTTGTTATGAACTTGCAGCATAAAACTTTTTCTTGAATTGCAGAGTGCCTCAAAAGATTATGTCGATTATGTCCAGCGAAGCAACAGGCATTAACGAGAGCAACAACACAGCCAGCATTTCGGAAGGCAGCAGCAATAGTGCTGAGGTCTGTTGAAATCTGAAGCCTGCTTGCTCTTCAGTTTTGTGTATACGAATTATAATGTTTTGTTTTTCAATCCTATCCCTCTCTCTCTCTATCTATCACTCTCTCTCTCCCCCACCACTATTCAGATCAAGAAGCTCGACAGCCAGCCCACAAACAAAGTAATTTCGTTGATAACAAGCGACAGCGGCTATAAAGAGGAATCGAACGACAGCCACTTGAATCGTCTGCAGTTTCTGCGAAACGAACTAAACTACATCAGCGAAACCGACTGGATGTACGACAGCCTGGAAAAGAAACAGCAGCAATAGGAAAAGTTTTGTTTAGAGAGCGAGCGAATAGGGAACGTGCGAAAGGAGAAGTGTAAAGTTGAGGCAGCAAGAAATAGAACTTAAAAGAAGAAGGAATCAGGAACGTTCGAGAAGAACAAGGTAAAACCAAAGAGAGAATTGGAAGCAGAAGAGGAAAAGCCGATAACATTAGAAAAAAAAAAACAGACACTATAATGAGCACAAATCAAAGAGAGAATTGAAAGTAAAACGGAAGAGAGTCGATAACACTAGAAAAGAAATCGGAACAATCGCGAAAAAGGGCTTACACGTCAACTTAAGCAAGGAAGCCCAACAATTAGTCGGAAATTAAATTCAAAATGCTTTCGTTTTGGAGTCGAATTTTCCAGAACTACGAAAATGACTTGCAGAAGAACCTCGATCAGCTTGCTATAGAGCATAGTTTCCTGGACCAAGTGCCCGTCAATGAGAAAAATGAGAGCAGAACTGAAGAGACGAGCCCCAATGAAAATGAGAAAAGCAAAGAATCCCCCTCCTCGTGCTCTTCTCGCAAGGGCATCATCACACATTTAACTGATGAAACCGGCATTATAGACAACTTTCTAAACTTCGAGAAGCATATTGCAGCAGAGCTCTTCGACGAGCTGAATGTGGGATGTGTGATTGAATATTTGGTGTATAAGCAGGAGGTGGGTGAGACCAAGGTAATCAAAATACAAAGGATTGTCGACCAGTCATGGGATAAGACAACGGAAGAAAAGGTGAGCTGCATAGCCGGAATAGATCAAGGTCATGTAATAATTGTTTATTCTTCATAAGGTTAAGGTTGTGTTGGACTCCTTAAAGCAGGATAAGCCAACCTATTTCAATATGCAACTGCGAAACATTTTGGGCACCATTACGCTGCGCCAGCCCTCGTCAGTCGTGGTGGATACGGATTATGGCGAGTTGACTGTTCAGTTGGACAGCATTGAAACGACCTTCATACCCAAAACGGGTGATGAGATTACGCTGGAGTGCCAAGTGCAGCTGGATGAGGGCTATGTGGATCAACAGGGCGAAATACTGGAGGTGAAGAAGATTTTTCCCACACGCATCGAACCGAAGCAGAAGTGCGTCGTCGAGCGGGTCTTCGAGGAATTGACAGTGCTCTCATCGCATGCCTATGTACTTAAGGAAGATGTGCCGATAGGACAACAATTGCATCTGGGCGACATTGTCCTAGCAGATCTGATCGAGTGCAAATATGTAAGACAGTTGCAGTTCATTTAAATATAAATGTAGTCTCTGATCATATCTGTTTTCTACTCCCACAACAAACCAGGCGAAATATTCTCGACGCGCCATTAAACTGGTTATGCTGGAGAAGAACTTTGGCCAGATCACGAATAATCAGATCCCGACCGCCAACAGAAAAGCCGTTGTCGTCGAGGGCGAGGATCACTTCATCTATACAGAACAGTGGAAGAAGCACCATGTGACACTTCACATCAAAAACATAGGCAAGCGGGACTTCGAGCTGCGCTGCATTACTATACCAAATTTGTCGGACTCACAAATCTCTGTTGTGGAGCCAGTTAGTTCGCGCAACATTAAAATCGGCAACCAAATTTCACTGGTCTTCGAGGTGCACACCAAGTTCATTGGCGAATCTAAGGAGTTCTACTCCCTGCAGTTCGATACGTTTAAGGTGACTCGCTGTGTGACCGTCATCGTCTGCGAAACGAACGAAGAGGCCATCGAGGCGAAGCGGCGTCTGATTGCTTCTCAGCAGCTGCTGGTTACTGGGCGCAATGCACGGCAGCGATCCCGCTTTTATGCCTATCAGGTCTATTCCAATAAATCTCCATTGGTGCCGGGCGAATCGATAGCCACCAAGCGCCGCTTTGTGCCGGTGCATGTGGCAAGCTATGATGTGCCGGAGAGACTGTGCGCCATAGTGCTTAAGACGGAGACGGCTCAGGATGTGTGGGATCTCTTGGCCGATGAGTATCCGTTTTTAAATGATAACTTTAACTTTACCAACTATGCACAACGCTTTGCAACTATGCTACATCTAGAGGAGATTGACTACAGCATTAGCTTTCGGAACTATGACCGCGAGCGAGCTCACTTCAATCGCGAAGGTGAATTTCTCGCGTTACATATAGAGAACCTTTCCGAGCGTCGTCCGTCACTGGTACTGGGCGACACGGTGAATGCGATCAATCCCTGGTTGGAACCGGACAGCAAGGATAACAAGTTGTTCCAGGGCGTCGTGCACAAGGTTCTCTTCAATAGAGTGCATCTAAAGTTTCACGCCAACTTTCAGCAGAAATACAATGGCGAGGATTATCGTTTGGAGTTCCACTTCTCACGCTTCGCCTTTCGGAAGCAGCATCATGCTATATCCCGCATTTGCAAGCATATGGGCGAAAACTTTCTGTTTCCCAGCAAGATTACCAAGCGTGACCACGTTCAGCTGGATATCACGCTTAAGAATGATGAAATGTATCTATATAATGATAAGCTAAACTGGTTTAACAAGTCGCTCAACTCCATCCAAAAGCGGGCTGTTTACCATGTGCTGAGGGGCGAAACGGATCAAATGGCCTATGTCATCTTTGGGCCACCAGGCACGGGTAAAACTGTAACCCTAGTGGAGACCATCTTGCAGCTGGTGCGCAATGTGCCCGGCGCGCGCCTCCTTGTGGGCACACCGTCGAACAGCTCTGCTGATCTGATCACCAAGCGCATTATCGAGAGCAAGGCCTTGAACCATGGCGACTTTGTGCGCCTCGTCTCGCAAAATCAGGTGGAGAAGGATCTCGTGCAGCCAGATCTAGCGCCCTACTGCGCTACAGTCGACATAGGCACTACGGACTCCACGCTCGATAGTGTAAGTTGCTTCGATATATATATGTATATGTATGTATTATTCAAATTCAAACTTTTGCAGATGATTGTTACGGACTCTGGTTTGAAACTGCGCTGCCAGGCCAAGTTTCTGGGTAAGCATCGCATTACCATCAGTACTTGCACTACCCTGGGCAACTTCATCCAAATGGAATTTCCGCCGGACCACTTTACGCACGTCCTGGTCGATGAGGCGGGCCAATGCACAGAGCCCGAGACACTGGTGCCAATTGCCCTTCTAGCACGGAAGCGCAGTCAGGTAATCTTGGCCGGGGACCCCTACCAGCTGCAAGCGATTGTGACCAGCCGCTACGCGAGCGAAATGGGTCTAAATATCTCCTTCCTGGAGCGGCTGATCCAGACTCCGCCGTATCGAAGGGATCTGCAACGCTTTCCCCACACCTCGGGCTATAATCCATGTGTGCTGACCAAACTTCTGTACAACTATCGCGCACTGCCCTCCATCATGTCTGTGTATAGTAAACTCTTCTATGACAACGAGCTCGTCTCCATGGTCTCCGAGACGGATTCTCGCGAGGCGCATTACCTAGCAAAGCTGCAGTCAATCTTTGAGCCCCATCTGGAGATGCCGCGCACTCATGGCACTTTCTTTCACGGCATAATGGGTGAAAATATGCAGGATTTGGATTCGCCCTCCTGGTATAATCCTATAGAAGCTCGCGAGGTCTTTCTAATGACCATAATGTTGTATCGCCACAACGTGCCTCCCGATCATATTGGCATTTTGACACCTTATGCCAAACAGGTGAAAACTGTGCGCAACATGTTCATTACTGCCGACGTGAACATGCCCAAGATTGGCTCCGTGGAGGAATTTCAGGGTCAGGTAAGCAGTTGATAGTAAAGTTGCCAAAGTTTAAGCTTAATTTTCTGTTTATCTGTCTTCTAGGAGCGCTACATCATGCTCATATCCACGGTGCGCTCCTGTGAGTCCAATCTGAGCGCTGATGCGCGCTTCAATTTGGGCTTTGTACGTTGCAACAAGCGCATGAATGTCGCCATCTCTCGTGCCCGTTGTATGCTGGTAATCTTTGGTAATCCTGCCCTGCTCGCTGTGGACGATTGCTGGCGCCATTTGATTCTGTTCTGTGCCAACAATAATGCTTACTTTGGCTGTGAAATGCCAGAGTCGATTTGTCGGCAGGGCGAGGAATTGAACGACGGAAATAATTCAGATTGCTCTAATGTGGAGCCTTAACGATAATGGACCATGTAGTACTGTGTACTAAAAAGCTCCTTACCCCGCTAGATTTATCCAAAGTCTCGAATATTTAAAGACAAAACTAACTTGAATAGCTGACGATATTTTTTACTTTTTCTTATTCTTACGTGCATAAATACATGCATATTTTTGTAAGCATTCCATACTTTACCTAGAATTACTGAAGTTGAGCTTCCAAAAAAATTTGTACTTTTTCAATAACAATAAACGTTGCTTTATTTTTGGAGACGGTTTTGTTTTGTTATTTAGTGATGGATCATTTGCGTGAGTCGTAACACGATCATCATCTTCTGACCGAGTCGTGACTCACGAAGTAATATGATTAGCAACACACCAGCCGAGCGCTAATGATAGTATAATATGCTTTAATAGTTGATTTAACAAAAATTATATGCTAAAAATACTTACACCTCTAAAATAAGCGTGCTCACGGCTTGTGTTTCGTGCATCGAGCAACATTTAAATCATGCTCCTCTCTTTATTTGTGTACGGTTATGTATGTACACACTGTGCTTTTACCGTTACAGCCGGCCATGTTTTTGAGAATGCATGTTTTGTGCGCTTATTCGCAATGTTCTGAAAACGAATTCGAGTTGTAAATATACGAATATTCAATCAATACGCGAAGAAAATGACAAAGCCTGCGCTCGAACAAAACATCTTTATGCTCAGCGAAAAAAATGAGCATGAAAGAAATCAAATTGAGGTAAGTTAACATTAGAATAAAATGGGTTTTAAATTATATGTAGCTCCCTTCGCCTTGTAGCGCCTCTCGAAATTGCAGTGGCTAAGCGAGTACGCAATGGACATCTTCAAAACCATGAAGGAATCCGAGATGCGTCGCCGTCCCGTACTCTTTCTGTCCACCCAAATGGACCAGCGACCAAAGCTGCTGCAACTGTGCCAATTGATTACGAGAACCTACAGATTGAATCGCTGCTCCTTGCATTTGGGTGAGTACCATTAATTAATAATACTATACATAGAGCTGTAAAGTTTCCTTAATTTTACAACAGCCATTTACTATCTGGATCGGCTAATTGATTTCTACACCATACGCATGGACAAGCTGCAGCTGATTGCCCTAATCTGCATGCACATTGCAGCACAGATCGAGAATCAGGACTCCTTCGTGCCGCGCTACAGCGAGATGAATCGTCTGATCAAGAAGTCATATGCGGCCTTTGAGTACAAGGCCGTGGAGCGTAAGGTGCTCACGTTCTTCGACTTCAATTTGATGAGGCCGACGACTGCGAGCTTTGTGGAGATGTTTGCCTGCAGTTTTTTGACACGCGAAGATTATGAGGCCTATTGCCAGCAACTCGATGAGCAGCCCTCGCTGGCAATCACCTATCCGCGCTTCAATTGCTTTGAGCAAATGCTGGCCGCACTCGCTCAACTGTTGCTGCGCCTGTCCGATTACACGCTGAGCAGTAAGATGATAAATATATATACATATATATCTATCCTATTATAAATTAAACAAAATTTCTTTTATACAGTTAGCAGACTTTGCAACGAGCCCCCTTCCCTGTTAGCTGCCAGCTGCATTGCAGCCACAAGACAACTGTGCGGAATACCCAAGCGCTGGACGCCCTATCTAACCCAGTTGACTAGCTACACGGAACAGATGATAGAACCATGTGTGGATTGCATTGTAACCTATCATTATTATCAATCATCAACAGAAGCAACAGTTGTTACGGATCAGCAACAGTTATCGGAGATCAGCAATTGGTCCAGTCCGGATTCTGGCTTTGAGGAGCAGCTCCTAAAGCCCCATATTAAAATTGTCTCCGTTGAGATGGAAGCCTTTGACGTTTTCTCAGTGCAGGTGCAAGGAGCTGGCAAACGTAATAGAGATGAGGACAACGAAGACCAACAAACGAAGCGTTTCAAAATTAACGAAGATGAGGGAAACACCTAGAATTGTTGTATAAGCTATAAGTATGTATATTCTATATCTACATAATCAAAATTTGAACACTTTTGTATTATCTACATATGTTAAGAGAGATCAAATGAAGCTTTAGTATTTTGTTTATAGTTAAGGACTCTATGTTTATGTTTATGCACAATTCCAAAAGAAATCTAAGGTTATATATACGTAGATATATATGTGAACACTATGTGCCTCAAGGAATAGAATTTAATTTTTACAAGATATCAAAATCAGTTATTTATAATCAATGAAATTGAGAAACTTTTGATATAAGCAAAGATAATGTAGAAGACATCTAAGTTGACTAGAATATCAAATTGAAAAGATAATCATATGCTGGTTTAAGAATATATTGGAATGGATTCCAGGTACCTGTCTGAGTTAAATATATTAATTATAACATCTGTCCCTTTCCCCACATTGTATTTTCTAAAATAAAAACACAATTTTCATTTCTTTTTTCCATGAGAAGGCTTTTCGGTGTTTTGTTTCTTTAATATTGTAAAGGATTTTCATCATTTTTCACTATTTTGTTTTTTTGTTCATTTAGTTAACTTGTGTTTTATATGTATTTTTGATTTGTCAGAATGTTTTTTAAATTTTTAGTTACATTTTCTTTTAAAATTATGTTACAATTGGACCGAAAATAGATTTATTTTTAAAATTTACATTTTCCCTTTAAAGCATTTATCAAAAACTGAGTGTATATTTCGTGTTAATGTGTGTGTGTGTGTGTATTTGTTGGAAATACCTTCTCAACCTCTCTGCTCCGTCTAACATCGTTTCAATGTCCTGTCCACTTGCCTACGTCTAACTCCAAATAAAATAAAACAGTCACAATGCGCTTTTCCTTTCAATGAAAAGTGCTTAAAGAACTGTTTCGTATTTTGTTTGTTTGACTTTTTTGAAATTACGAAACAATAATTATTTAAGACTGATCATCAACAATTCAAATTTAGAATCTACTTTATATTATTATTTTTACAACAATTAGTTAAGGTTTTTTTGGTTGCATTATTGGGTTTTAGCAACGGCTAACATTTTTTTGCTATTTGATTGGATTCTTTTGATATATATATGTATATATATATATAGTACTTATTCAGATTTTGGATTTTCTTTAAAACTCATCAATTTTCGTCGATGGGGTGTACAAAATAATGTTGATTTTTTTTATCGTTATTACAGCTTACAATTTTGCTTAAAATCTAACGCTAAATACAAGTTAAAGTTATTTGTTTGTTTGCTTGTTGTTTGTCTCTTGTTTTTAAACACTTTAAGCTTACATAACTAACTTATAGAATCTGATTTGTAATTGTATTTGTATCGTTTATGAAAATTACTTTATATATATATATATTTATGTATGTATAATAGTTGTTGATTTTATGCTTAAATATATATAGACATTTAATTTGGCATGTATTGCGTATATTTCGCTCAATCTCACAATAAGTATTCAATTCTATTGAGATATTCTCCAAATATACAAATACAAAAACAATTATGCAAATATACACAATTATTTACACTTTAACATTCGTTCAATGCATTGTTTTAAAATTGCTCTGAAGACCAGTTTCTTGGTTTTTCATTTTAGGGTTATCTATTTTGTCTTTAAAGCTATAGACTCCTTTATGGGATAGTTCTTGCGGGTGGGTGGGAGCTAGATTCATCAAATGTGGTTAGAAAATTTTGGAAATGCAGAAATAATGGACTAGCTTTAAGGATTTGTACAACATTCAATTAAAAATGTATATATATATATATATATATAGTAATTATTTAAATAAATATAGATACGAAGTTATGAATGTAGTTCGGCACTAGGCTAGGGCAGCTCATTTGGGGTTTCGAACAGTAGGAGTAAGCTTAATTTATAGATCTATATATGCGCCGTTGATTAAAAACTAAATGTGAGTTGTATATGAGAGACTTCTAAGAGCTAGCTAGATTCACAGGAAACAGGACTTTGATGATCATCACATGTGTGTTGTTTGTTTCTTTATGGTTTATTGCTGATGTTTGTTTTTGCTGTTGTTGATGATAGTTTTGTTCTTGTTGGTGTTGTCATTTGTGTGTGTGATTTTATGCTGATGTTGTCTGATTTTTGTTTTGTTTTCAGTCCTTTGAGTGAATCGGTATCACATATTTATGTCCATACGGACTTTTGTACTTAATGCCACAATCACGATAAAATTTATCTGGTATACCTAAATTACATAAATACAATTTGCCACAATTATTCGTTGTTGTCTTAGCGGTTGCTGTTGACGTTCCTGCTGCTGCAGCAGCAGACGAAGTGCTTGAATCTTGGCTCAACGGTAGAATGGGTAAAATTGAGTACTTTATAGCAACATCCTTGATTCCACATGGTGGCGGATCCACAGCAAGCACCGAAGCGCTAAAAGGAAAGAATGGATTAGTAAAACAAGACATAAGCGATATGAACTGCTAAGGTTTACCGATTGACGCTAAGCCAGTTTTTTACAGCATCCGATAGATTAACGGTATTTGTCGATAGTATCACAAGATCTGGCGTGGGCATAGCTATAAAAGACAGATATGTTTAGGAATGGATTTCGAGCATTACTGAACTATTCTAGACGGTAAACAACTAAGACTTCTGCCCAAATCCGAACCCAGTTGCGAATTACTTAATCTATTGGCGTACAATTGTGCGGATAGAGCACAACGTTATTCAAAAATTTGCATTCAACTAATATATTTGAACTCTAATTATAATAAAATAGATTTCTAATACATAATTAATGACTTCTTCATACCGTCCACCGAATGTACCACGGTGTTGTCAGTAGCTTTAAATAAAGACACCTCCAAGCTGCTGTTTTTTTCTATGAGCTGCGCATTCTCCACATACAGTAGAACAGTTAGGCCATGTGAGGCCAACAGGCGACCAGTAACAGCGCCGATGTTGATTGTTCTATAAGTGATATAAGTAAAAAGCTATAGCATATGTATATTAAACTAGATGCAGTCATCTAACTGACCTCATGGTATTAACGCCATCGCAAATGATGGCAATCTTCGGCCATTGATGATTGTTGGCGGGCGTTAAGCGACGTGCGCCACCAAGCAATGTGATGGCCAAATCGCTGGCACCACGCGCTAAAATATCTATCTGTCGCTGGATCGATAAGCCCGCCTTCTCGGCACTCAACTCTATGCGATTGCGGACATAGGCCGGTATAGTGGGTATGATGAGGCCGTCGTCCGTTACAAAATCTTGGCTGCCATCGAAAATGCTCTCAATCTGACGTAACTCCAGCGGCTTGGTAGTCAAGATGTTCTCGTCGTGACGGTACTTCTTCTCCTGTTGCTTCTGCTTCTGCACATGGACCGCATGACGCACCACATCCGGCTTCTGGTGCGTCGACTCAATGTCATCCCAAATCGCTTGCTTGTCGAATAGCGCTAGATTACCCTCGAAATCGAATTCCTCGTGCAGCAGCGGATCATCAGCTTCACTGCCAAACGTTTGCTGCTGCTGTAATCGCATGCTACTCTCTCGCCGCACTCGATTGCGTTGCTTGTTCTTCATGTTTGGATTGCCATTTCCATTGCCATTACCATTGCCATTGTAAGAGTTTGAATTGTAGCTACCAGTACCGTTCCCATTCCCGTTGCCATTACCATTTCCATTACCATGGCCATTGCGCTTTCCGTTGCCATTGCCATTGCCATAGCTGGCTGCTGCTTGGTTGCAATAGCTGCCATTCGCTTGGCTATTGCTACTGCTTACAATGTCAATAGGTCTGCTGCTTCCAGCTACTTCGCCGCTGCCGCAACTGCCATCCGCACTACTGCTGCAGTAGCTTCCACCTCCTCCAGCTCCACCCACTCCTCCTCCATTGTATGCTGTGCTGCCCAGCTTGACCTCCACCTTGGCCGGTATCATGTTGCCAAAAAAGGCGGCAACACTATTCGGCGTTGTTGCCAACTGCTGCATTGCACTCGAAGCACGTGAGGATTGGGGTGTTCTGCAACGAACAAAAATTGAAATTGGGAAACATAGCTTAGTGAAAGCGTATCTATTACCTTCGTATTCCATTCGCTCCATTGCTATTTGTGCTGAGCATTAGTTGTTGCATTTTATCACTCAGAGCCGAATGGCTTCCAGTTGCGACCGTTCCATTTCTGCCTTGGACAGGCAGCTCCTTCTCGCGCTGCTGTTGCTCTTGTTGATGCTGCAGTTGTTGCTTGCCCAATATGTTGGTGAAATGCGGCAATTTAACAGGCGTCGGCTTATTAATCACAGTCGGCGTCGTCGTCTCAACATCCTTCACTGGCTCAATGAGATTGATGCTCTTGATGTCAGCACAGCGCAGCACCACTTCAGCGTTCTGTTTGCGCAATGGAACACCGTTGCGAAAGGCGCGCACAATGGTTATCTCTTCGGCCGAGATTTTCTTGATCAGTCCTTGAAATACGCCCAGCTCGTCGTCGCAGGTCAGGCTGACCGCACAGCCAATCCAATCTTGATCTGTTAGACCCATGTAATAAGAAACTAATCTCGAACTACACAAAAAGATTTTCTATTTGCTGTTATTTTTTCGCTATTGGCGATTTCTCTTTCCCTTTCGGCTTCACTTTTTGCCAGCGTTTGCAGTTTGTTGTTTAACACGCAATTTCCACGCACTAACGCAGGATTGTTAATAGGGCACGCAAATTATATTATTTTTTATTGCAAATTTTATTTGGGATTTTTGGATTTGTATGATTTACATGAAATGACCTTTAGATATTAATACTCCATTGAATTTAAAAGAATTTCTGTTGTTTCGTTTAAATTTTTCACTGCCTTTCGCATTTACGTTTTCGTTAGAGACGGACGATATTTGCATGCAAAAAAAAAAAATTACAAAAAAAACCTAAAAGAAGAGCCATCAGCGAATATCGTGGTAACCGAATCGGTATCGCTGTCACTGGTAACTGTAAATACTTAACAGACGATTAACAGACGAGAGCGGGAACTATTTCTTTTGACATAAATAATCATTTTTGATTTACATGAACAAAATATACAATTAAGTTGCATTTTATTTTTGAAGCAAATCTTTAGTTGGCCATTTCAAATTTTTAAATAAATTTGTTTTACGTCTGGAAACATATTAAACAGGACTGATGTTACCTACAAATATCGATAATATTTGGCCACAGAGTTGAGTAGAAAAGTAATCAGCAAGTATATCGGAATAAGTTAGTTGTCGTTTCTTGTCGGGCGTGTTTAGCCGTGAAAGTTCAAAAAATTGTTGTAATATTTGCGCATAGAATATAAACAATCAATTTATTTATATTTGAAACGAAAAATGTAAACGTGATCTAGTGCTGACACGCGAATATAACGAAATCAAAGCCTACCGTGCAGTTGGCAGAGCGAAAAGATGTATGTGAGATGAGTTTTCCCCTAAGTATTTGCTCATACACACTCAAACACATACATACGCACAAACACACGTTCACAAACAGGCACATGCAGACATGTATATGTATGCATTCATAAATTGCACACATACATGCTCACATTTATAGTAGAACAATTTAGTTAAAAATACAACATAAATCAAACGAAATTATTGTGCAAGTAAGCACGACAGTCATTATCTGTGTGGAGCTGCCTGTGTATGTGCCTTACTGTCAGATCAAACCAAATGGAATAAGCTTAGAATTTGGATACCATCACGAAAGCCGGCCAGGTCGAAACGGCGTTGAACCTTTCGCGCTTGGATAATTACTTGACTTGGCTTTATGCTTTGTTGCCCATAAGCATTCTATGGGCACACATACACTTGCACCTATGTGCGTGCGTCTCTCTCTCACGCTGGGTATGAGTGTATGTGTGTGTGTCTTACAAGTACCGTTCGTTTCACGTCTTTGTTGTCTGCTGCCGCTGCCTTTGGCCTTGCTATACAGCAGCTTCCATTTGTTCTCACCTCTAGGTTTTTGCCAGTGCTTGAGCACTTTTTGTTTGCTCTTTTTCCTTTTTTTTAATTAAAGATGCACTTCCGTTGTCTTTATATCGGTTTCACGCTGTCTCTTTCTCTCTTGCAGCTGCAAAACGTAGGCTAAACCATGTCGGTGCGCAACAGTAGCAGCGGCAGTGTTGCGGCTGCATCCTCATCAACGGCCGACGTGCCACGCCCGCCGCCACGTCGACGCGCTGCCTCTGTGGCAGGACAACAACAGCGCCTGGACTACAGTAACGGACACACGCCACGTAGATCGTTGGCTGTAGTGGTGAGTAGAGAGAGGGATGTGGGCTGTGGGCTGTGGGCTGTGGGTTGCAAACGGAGAGATGAGTAGGCCGGTAGGTTGTGTGTAAGGGTCAGCGGCTGTGCGCCCGTTGGAGGGTGGCGTACGGAAATGTTCGCTTCTTTATCAGTGTGCTTTGCTTTAGTTACTGATTATATATGATTGTATGTGTATGTGTATATGGACGAATATATGTCTTTTACGATATTTATACAATGGATCTTATCTGAAGATAGATATACAGATATGGATTCGAGCAATAAACAGCTGTGACTCTCCTTAAAATGTATTTAAAATTCTCAAAAATACGAAATTTTTTCCCTAAATCATTTTAAATGATTAAAAATGATTATTCCAACTTATATTTTGTTGTTCACTTTCAACATGTATTTGTGTACTTTTTGAGATAAGCCGACGTGCTTGATAAGCGTTAACTGTGATTATCAAATTCCAGAGATCTGCGCAGATGGCACGTTTGTAGCTTCTGGGTGGCTGCTGCGAAGAATGTCTGGAAGTGTGTTTCCTTTGCACTTCCATACAGTAAACAAACCATTAATAATTGCGCTACGCTCTATAACAATAATAAACAATGAGAGACAAAAGCACTTTAGAGCAGAAGTTTGCAAATTTATTTGCTAATTAAATAAATAAACAGCAATTGTTTGCTTTGAATGTGCGTAATTTGAGCGCTCAATGAAATTAATTGAGTGATTACAGTGAAGACTCTAACAATTAACATAAATTTCAATAATGCAAACAATAATGTGCGGGCGTCTGCTCTTACGAGCATTCACTGTATTTGCTTTACTCATTTGACACAGTTAGTCAACTAGCGCCGCAGCGCGAGGAGCGCAATCGCTTTTTATCTTCATTAGCGAGCTTGTGCTAACCAGCAGGGGGCGTGGCAATCGACCTCTAAAAACTTAACAAGCTGCATTTAGCACGCTCTACCATTTGACTGTGCGAGTGGGAGAGCTTTTAGTCAAAGTCTAGATAATTGCGTCACAGACACAACTGTCAACGTCACGAATATGTACATTAGCCACATAATTTGTCGTTATCATAAATCAATATATTTAAATATATCTGACTAAATGTTTGACGTAAGCCGGTTGCAATCTAATGTCAATTATAATTTCTCGACGCATATTTTGGAGTTATCTTAGATTGCTTCTGCGTTTCATTCACATCTTTACGCACACAAACAGACACACACACACACAAACATACATCTATTTACTCCAAATCATATGTTTTTGTTTTGTTTGCCTTGCCACTTGTTCGCGCAGCAGCTGCCAGTTTCAAAAAGCTCGCGGGCATATGAGTAAAAGCTTTTCCCTTTTCAGTGTTAAAAAAATACCGTAAGCGATACATTTACACAATATGGACACACTTCATAAAAATGTGTTTGCTTAATACATGCGTTCGTTTACTTGTGTGTATTTATTTACACGCGCTCACATGAGTAGAAATCGGTATATTATGTATTTATCAGCCATCTACTCAGCGACATGTTAGTTCCATTAATAAGAGCATTTGTATAAAAGCTTTTTGTTGCTCATCACGTCTCTCTTTTCGTATTTATATACTTAACACATTTGGGCACACTGTATTCGAGCAAAAATATTTTAGTTTAGTTTAGAACGCGAGAGCTCCCGTTACAGGCAGCGGCAACCTTCGTGTTGTTGTTGTTGCTTCTGCTGTACAAATACAATCACATGAAAGTGGAAAAGACTGACGTAGAACATGTTTCTGTATTAGTGTTGGTGTGTTGTGCGTTGTGCTCACCCGCTCGCTTGTTCGCTTGTATTTATTGTTATTGTTATTATTTTTTGCGCGTTGGGCTGTTAATGAGAGATAAATAAATGAATAATTGAATTATGTACACACACACACATATATACCAAAAATATAAATGCCGCGTGCGTTTCTTTTTGCTCTGAAAATGTGTTAATTATATAAAATAAAAACACTCATGTATCTATGTATTTGCTTTGGTGTGTGTGAGTTTATATGTATATGTGTTCACATAAAGCAACAGCCTTTTGCTTTTGCTCGTGAGCTAAGAATCGAATCAACGTCGCAAACGTGAAAACAAGATTGGCCATCGCCATTTGGATTCTCGCTCTCTCTTTCTCTCTTCCATTAGTCATGTGCATATATGTATATGCAAAAAAACTGAAATTTCTTAGTGTTTTTCGCCTTGATATGGGTCCGCAGACCTAATTTTGTACTTATTTATATATAATTAAATGTGTCAGTCGAGAACCAGCATACAACAACCAAAATTTACTCAAACAACTAGTATAAACCTGTTCCGCTTTGTATAGACTCTTAGCAAATATGAAATAGAGACTTCAATAACATCAACTAAAATTTATTGCGCCAAAATCAAATTTGTGTTTGGAGCTTGGTGCGCCATCTCTCGCTTGATGCTGTCAAAACCAAAAATCGTATAACCCTAAAATGTTTATTGCTTTTTAGTTAAAAGGCGTACAATAATTAACACTCTCTGTGGATTAGAAAAACAACGTAAACAATATCAAACAAAATGGCCGAATCAACAACAACAACGATCACAAACAATGACGAAGATGGTCAAATTCATGGCTTCAATAACACTGATGTAAGTGATAGCAGGTGTTTCGCTCTTCTCTCTGCCTCCCTCCGTCTCCCCTCTCACCCTGTCACTCGCTATTTGAGTCTAGTATGCATACCTTTTAGCGCCTAAAGCGCGATCGTCGCTTGGCGCAAAAGCTTTCGTGTTAAATATGTACATAGATGCAAATATGTACACTGAACAGCTACTGATATATTTATTGAGTCAAGCTGTTGATAAGTTATCTTGATAGAGGCATTAATTCAAAGAGTTCATTTTCTACTCTTCATCTTGATTTCCATCCTATATTCATTGACTCATTTTTGGAACAAAAATATAAACACACTAAGCCAGAGCGTACGTTATACTTGGGAAACGTACCTCTCTCTCTATATATGTATATTTTTTCATATTCCACGCATACCTTCCCTCCTCCTCTTAAAATGTCTTTTTTTTTATATCTCTCTTTCTAACTCTCATTATTTTCTTGCTTTTTCAACGATGATGTAGTTTGAGCTTACAAGAACATAATATTTAAGTAATTCTTTTTAACCTACTTACCATAAATAAGGCAAGAAAATAAAAGAATTCAGCAATTTCTTTGAGTACTTATTATGTTGGGATAATTAGTCCAAGAAATTCACACTTGAAATGCAGGTCTCCTATTTATAAATATTATTTACTTATTCATATTTACACTCTGTGTATCGCACTGTGTTAAATTTAAAAGTGCTATCTACGTAAATATAGGTATATCTTTGCATATCTCTCGTCCTGAACTCATCTGCCCTTTTGCTCATCCATCAATATACATATATGTATGTGTGTGTGGGAGGAAAACCCTATTGAACTCATATGCGACATCAAATCAATTTGTGTAATGAATTTTTGCTGACATTCAGATGAGCACAGAAAAAAAGAAACAAACAAAAATAATAATAGGAATCAATTTAATCAATTTACTTAATGGATGTTTGCCCAGCTTAGGTTTCTATTCATATTTTCCTAACTTATATTTAGTATTTACAAATCGTTTACCTTCAATTCAAACATATACATATTTATACATAATTTCCAGTTCCGTCTGATAACTTGACTTAAAATTTCTATTATTACTTCCAATCGTCGCTTATCAGCGGAAAAACAGTTATTCATATATACAAAAATATATGTATATATTTTTGTTTGCTATTACTCAGCTATAAGAAAATATTTAAGGCTGCCTCGAATATTAGCCTAAAGAATATATTGATAATCAAATTTGAGGAGGTTGTTCGAAACTATAAAAATGATTGGTGGAATGATTGGTGGACAGGTTTGTAAAAAGTTGCAAAATTCCTTCAGCTGACCTTGAAAGTCAATTATTCAAAATTCAACGGATTTTCAAGAAAAACATATTCGTCTGCTAGCTTTCAAAATTGGTTACACATCAAAAATCTCTCTGAAAGCTTATAAATGTTACTGTGCAGCTCTTAATTGATATTAGCTTGTTCCATGGGCGTTCGTTGTGTAGTGGAACAGCTAACAACATTCCCAGCTGAGATTTAATGGCTGAAAATCTATTAAAGGCAGGGCTTAAAGTGACAGCGCTTAGCTAGGGTTAGGCGGCTTGTCGAGGGTGTTGGGATTTCGATCGGGGTTGCTGTTGCGGACTGATGGATTGATTAATTGATTGATAGGTTGATTGACTAATGCAATCGGACTGCATATTTGAGCTTTAATGCTGGCCACATTTCTGCTGCAGACTCTCGTCATTGACCTGTCCAGAACGAATTGTAATTAAAAGTAAAATGCCTCTGCGCTGCTATATCGAAATACCAATGTAAATACATATACTTCTATATGCTGCAGTAGTTGGCAATCGGCTGTCGAGACAAACCACAAGCATTCCAAGATGGAAAACCGCTAAAAAAAAATCAATATAATAAGTTCATGGAAAACGTGTCATACGGCACTGCAAAATGCATTCACAGCGTGGCGGAAAATGTTGACACTACATTCTATATGTATATATAGTATATAGTACAGTTAAATTAAATATTGTGCTAATGAAAGGCGGGAGTTGGACAAAATAATATTTATTTTTGCATTTGCCTATTATATGTATTTACTTGTAAACAGAAAAGAGTTGCAGGCGAGCATAACCAACTACGTAATACTCGTCGAAAAGCATTTGCACTGGAGTGTGAAAACTATGTTTTGATTTGTCAACTATAAACTGATGAATGTAGATCATATGAAGGGCATATATAGTACATAAACCAATATACCCGCTCTCCAGCACGTGAGCAGGTATACAAAATGCATAAGAATAATAAAGAAAAAACTATAAACTGTTTTAAATTCCATTCATTTCCCATATAACTAGGGTCTTTTGACAAAAACTCGCAAAATGCATACGAATGTCTGGAAACATATTTGATTTCAATAAATTTCAGTCATTAAATAGATATTAAACTTCCAATCAAGTAGCTAATTACTAGGCATAAATACGAATTGGAGTGGCCTTTGGGTCAAGGGCGCAACAAGAGTTGGTTGCATATCTATAGCTGCATATATATACATATTATATTTCAGCAGTCAAATGCATAAATTAGATGTTGGCAGCGAACGTTGCGTATGCGTAATCATAGACATTAAGTATACGCATCTTATGGCCAACAACAGCAAATGCTTCATGACTATATCAACAAAGAAAGAATGTAAAGTCTGTGTTTCGGGGACTTTATAAGAGTTTTGTCGTTGCATGTGGCTTGTGGCATGTGGGAAGTGGCAAGTGGCATGTGGCAAGTGGCTCATTTGACACGCTGCACACTTGTAAGTTGTTCAGCCTTAACTTTTCACATTTTCTTGTTGCTTCTCTCATTGTAGAACGACGCCGGCGATTCGTGTCACCTGCGCATTGTTGTGCTAAGCGGCAAATCCTTGGCCAAAAAGGATATTTTTGGTGCCAGGTAAGTTGGAACTAAGCTAGCTGTCACTACCAGAATACTGAGTACCTTTCCATTTGTCTCTCTTGCAGTGATCCGTATGTCAGAATCGATTTGAATACCATACACGGCGACATTAACATTGACTCAGTTTTAACTAAAACTAAAAAGAAGGTAAGCGAAGAGCAAAGCCCAATTCGGGGACAGCGAATAGTTTGTAGTTAATTTGTTATCTTATCAGTCAACATGTGCAGAACTTACATATGTATGTACATACATTAGCCTAGACGTACCTTTTTCTTGGTAAAGTCCCATATAAACAGATGTGGAAATGCTGGCCAATGACTAAAGGCTAATGACTAATGATAAGATTAAGGTCAGGCATCTATCCTATTGTATACCCATTAAATTATGAACTTAGAAATGGAGCATATTGATATTGAGGGAACGTATGTGACGTAGGACGGTAGGAACTTCAATACTACGTTAACTTGGGCTATTTCAGTATATACATATAAAAGAAGCGTATCAGTTCTTTAGGGTATTTGCTAGTGCTACACTCCCGCCTAAAGCACTAATATACTTGTTTCCTTTTTCTTACAGACACTAAATCCATCCTGGAATGAAGAGTTTATATTTAGAGTAAGTAGACCATACAATAAACTGATTTTAAAATATTAAAAAAAAAAAAATCCCAATTCTAGGTAAAACCGTCTGAGCACAAGCTGGTTTTTCAAGTATTTGACGAGAATCGCCTGACACGCGATGATTTCCTGGGCATGGTGGAGCTGACGCTGGTCAATCTGCCCACGGAGCAGGAGGGTCGTACGATTGGCTCACAGAGCTACCCGCTGCGTCCGCGCAGGTCAGTAGGGTATGTTTATTTGAGTTGCTGTTTGATTTCCTTTATTTAATTTCAGTTCATTTAGACAAGAACATATACAAAAATCTATATACAACTAGTAAATTGAATCCAAAGTAAAACCAAAACAAAAAATAAAAAAAAAGATGAAAATAAGATGAACTTATATATATGTACCATAGGCATAGATCGAAACTAAGCTGTACACAATCCATTTAATTAGTCGTTGCATCACGTATTTGCCGCTTCTGTTAGTCTAGAGACTCGTCATATGCATTTTTCGTAATTCTTTATCATTTGGCTTTATTATTGTTTGCTGTTTAGACAGCGCTTTGTGTAATTGTTTATGATTTTCGATTTTGTATTTATTTGTAAATACGAGTATGCGTGTGTGCGTGTGTGTGTGTTGGTGTTGGTGTTGGTATTGATAGTGTGCGTAACTGTATTGTGTGTGTATATATTTGTTGGCCTTGAAGTTAGCTTGTTGTTTAACATTGAGTTAATACTGCATTCTCTACATTTCTATATGCAAATATAGCGCTAAATCACGCATCAAGGGCACCCTGGAGATCTATCATGCCTTCATACGCGAGACACGCGAACAGAGCGAACCGTCCAGCAACAACAGCGACGGCGAATGGGAGCATGTCGAGGCTACAAATGCCGGCGAGCAAACATCACAGCCGGTAGCTAATTGTGAAATAGTAAATTAAAAGCTTCGTTTCACTAACTAACTTTGCATTACGTTCTATTGTTAAGCATCCATTTCCTACTGGCGGCTCGGATGCCCTGCCCGCTGGATGGGAGGAGCGACAGGACGCGAATGGACGCACATACTATGTGAATCATACAGCACGCACGACGCAATGGGAAAGGCCCACCATGTAAGTGAGACCTGATGGACTAGACGCAGAGAAAAGTGTGTTAGGTAGCTGTGAGAGAAACTAGCTAACTGTAAGAGAAGAACCTACAGAAAGAGAACTAAATTGTTTAAAAGATTCATACGTAAGAGTAAAGCAGCTGACTAGATGTATTCATACTGATAGAATGACAGATTGCTTGATCTATGTATGATCCACTGCGAGTGAGACGCTCTGACTATCCCAAGAGTTAGTTGATGATTTTTAAACATGCATATGTATATATAAGAGTGCATAGATGAAAATCTTTATTAGTATATATTGTGTATATAATAATTATATGAATATCTCCCTTGCCTTGCAGCTTGACAAGCAACAATAGCCAAAATGTTGAGCAGCTGGCATCAGATTTCCACAGACGTTTTCACATCAGTGTGGATGATACGGAGTCGGGACGTGGACCGGTAAGTCCAACAGCAACTGTACTTCATACTGCAGCTGTAACTTAGCTGCACTGAACACACAAAATGAAAAGAAAATCGATTTTTGATTTGATTTTGATTAACAAAAGCCAAGAATAACAAATACTATTTATTATTAAACTATGCTGCATGTGTGTTTGACAATTGACTCAATTGTTATGCATGAACTTTATAAACTTTTTAACTACACACACACAACACACACACACATACACACACGCACAATACACACTGCTCATCTCACCTGTACAAATATTTCCTGTGAGCCTTTGTCATACACTGAACAAAAAAAAAAAAAAACAACAAACAGCGTGCTAAGTCGTTGCTGCCGTCTACACGGGATGAGAGTAGCGCAGACAGCGGAGATGATGATGAAGTGGTGGAGGAGGAGGAGGAGGAGCAGGAAGAGGTGCAGCAGTTGGAGGCGGAGCGAGCTGCTGATCAGAGCGATTGCCTGCACTGCGGAGAGCAACACAACGAAGTCGAAATGCAGCAGGAAGAGGCTGACCCGGAGTCGCCAGCAGATAATGGAACAGATCAGCAGTTAACACTGTCCGAGAACGCTCAAACTTGTGATATACTCGACCACAACTTGTACCTGAGGCGCATGTTTGTAATGCCAAACAGTTCTCTAATGCGCGCATGCTATATGCATATAGTAATCGTAAAACCAACCGCTAGAATAGTATATAGCTCGCTATGGCTATTGATTTTTGTATAGTCCACTTTATAATGCTCGTCAGGCTCTCCGATTCTCAAGCGATTTTGTTTGTAAATTTATTATTCAATTCCTTTGACAAATATTGTTTGTGTAGTTTGGCTAGTTGCTCTGTGTGTATTATATGTAAAGCTAAAGCATATTCAAGTGAGTGTAACTGCGAGGGCTGACTGAAAAGTTCTCGGAAAGATGACGAATTCTAATAGTCGAGATAAAAGTTAATGTAATTATAGAGATTTTTGTATATGATACTACTCAGATTTTAGTATAAAACTATCAAACTCATTCTGTAATTGCAATATATTCGCCAAAGAGTATCCACAATCTAATATGCTTCACATCCATATTTTAAATGCATAGAATACCCTGTTTAATTATTGGCTAATATCTATTAAAATCATGTATATATGTATATGTATATTAAATTAGGATGCCAGGGATAATAACAATGCCACGCCCGCATATAGTCCCTCGACGCCCACAACGACACCAAGCACACCGACACAAATGTCACGCAGACAGTCGCAAGTATCAGTTAGCAACAACAACAGCTACAATTGTGATACAATACCTGAACAATCTGAACTAGAGCCCAATCAAGTGGTGGATCATGCCAGGTTAATATCCCTCAATCTCTGTGGGTTCGCAACGAACTCGATTCCAAGTCAAAATCCGTCCACTGTTTGTGTTTTGTCTAAATCCCGATTCTGAATCCCCAGAATGCCCAACTGGTTAAATCCTTTACTCCTTTCCCCTGCTCCGTTGCGGCTGTTTCTCTCTCTCTTTAATGCGTCTCTTTTACAAATCCAGTTTTGTTTACAATTCACTACAACGCCGTCGCGATGCTGGCAATGAGATCGAGGTCTCGTCGAGCAGCGTGCAGAATGATTTGCGACCGGTGCGTCAAGCACCTAACGATCTAGTCAATATGGCCATAACGAATCTATTGACCCGGCGTGCCAATGACAACGGTCTGGGTCGCCAGCAATTGGACAACAGGCAGCAGAGGCGGCGCCAAGTGCAGCAGCAGCATAGACAATTGGTTAGCATACACACACTCACACACACTCACGCATACACTCACACGCACACACACACACACTCACACGGTTATAAGTATTAACTCTGTTAACTATAGTTTGTGATTCGTCCTTCGTTGCTTCGTTCTGCCTTCGTATTGTTCAAGATCCATTGTCAGTCCGTCTATATCAGCCATGATTATACGATTGCTTAGAATGGTATACAAAAACGTACAACTCAAAATTGTTTATGTCTGTATATATTCAGAAAAAAATCATCCAAAACTCTATCTCAGCACTTCAAGTCCAGAAACAAATTTCCAAATTAAAGCTTGGATGGGCTTATTATGGTCGCGTGTAGCGGATGGGGTAAGCTATGGAGCATACAAATAATGTAGAATTTACAAGAGATCTAATAATAATAACGACAAATATCGACAACAAATTCGAGGGCAACTTCTCATTGGAATTCATCATGTGAATATAGATTTCGGATGTTGTCAAACGGTTGAGATAATCTAGGCGGGATTACTCGGATATTGTAATTTGTGGCCAAACAACTCTCATTTGTAGGGTATGTGGAGCAAGCCTGATTAGTTTTTTGTTTGATTTTTGAGGAAATTTTAGAAAGTACTCAATATCTATAAGTGGGCATTATCGCTCACTTTCAAAGAATCTACATATATGCCGAATTTGCTAACCGACATTTCCGACATATGCTCAACTAACTGATGATAAGCCAGGCCTTATCTGTTCCTATAGGTTCTCACATAGGCATGATCTAATCGATTCGAGATTACTTTATAGGCCTGTTTGTGTCACACCTCCCATAGCCCCTTACATATCAATTGACTTGAAGTAGACAATTTATATAAATAATTACTCACATTTCTTTTACTTACTATATATGTATGCGTGTGTCGTTTATATGCATGATATCTACACATAATGTACATAATTCCATCTAACAAACATATGCAATACAGATCTGTACTTAACACATTCATTTTTCATCTGAACTTCCAATTTGTGTCCTAATTTAGAGCTGATGAAGCATTGATATATTCGTATATGCGTTGTTTCTCTAGCTCTATTACGAATAGTTCTATAAATGTTTTCTGTGTGTTATCTTTAATTGGCTGGGCTCTATGTATTTTTATGTTCTGCTTCTTTCTTTTCTTTTATTGTTTGTTATTCGTGTTTGGCAAAATTAATTATAATTTATTGGAAACATTTCTTTTCTGTTTCTTCCATTTGTAATCAAAATAAACAATTTAACTATACAACAACAAAAACATAACCAACAACAATTAGAGTGAAGACACCGATCACACAGACAGCCACAATCCCTCAGAGATCTCAGCTCCGTCCACCCGACGCAATTCCGAGGAAGACAACGCGGCTGTGCCCACGGATCAAGTAAAGTTTCATTCCATATACATACTATATATACATATATATACATATCTACCTATCTATATATATTTGCACTCGAATGTGCATGTGCTTCTTTTAGCTGCCAACAGACTATAAATATTTGATTAGGGAAGGTTTTAGAAAACTTAATGCATATAGCTAAAAGATGCCCCTTTTGCCTTTGCAGACCGCCGCCAGTGAGGAGGAAGCGCTGCCACCCCGCTGGTCCATGCAGGTGGCACCCAATGGACGTACCTTCTTTATTGATCACGAGGCAAGGCGCACCACCTGGATAGATCCACGTAATGGACGCGCGAGTCCCATGCCAAATCAAACGCGCCGCGTCGAAGATGATCTTGGCCCGTTGCCCGAGGGCTGGGAAGAGCGCGTGCACACAGATGGTCGCGTCTTCTACATCGATCACAGTAAGCTCCAATCTGACAATGAATCGATGATCGATGGACACGCTTTACTCCAATCGATTTTACTTTCATTTGCAGATACGCGCACCACACAGTGGGAGGATCCACGCTTGTCAAATCCAAATATCGCTGGCCAAGCGGTTCCCTATTCGCGAGATTACAAACAGAAATATGAATATTTCAAGAGTCATATTAGAAAGCCTGTAAGCATAAGTATACAACTTATGTTGCAATTCAAGCAATCATCTGACTCCTCCTTAACTTGCAGACAAATGTACCAAATAAATTTGAAATACGCATTCGTCGTACATCCATATTGGAGGATTCGTATAGAATTATTAGTTCGGTGACAAAGACCGATTTACTAAAGACTAAATTATGGGTCGAGTTTGAAGGAGAGACGGGCTTAGGTAACATAATATACACTCTCCTTTATATACCTATATATATATAGCAAAATGTTTGATTATGCGTCTTTTCAGATTATGGTGGCCTTGCCAGGGAATGGTTCTATTTGCTATCCAAAGAAATGTTTAATCCGTATTATGGACTCTTCGAGTACTCAGCCATGGATAACTATACGCTGCAAATCAACAATGGCAGCGGTCTGTGTAATGAGGAGCATTTAAGTTATTTCAAGTATGTCTTTACGGAAACTACAAATACTTTGTGTTGTGTGCTAATATAACCAACTTATATATGTCTTTAGATTCATTGGTCGCATAGCTGGCATGGCTGTGTATCATGGCAAATTGCTGGATGCCTTCTTTATACGGCCGTTCTACAAGATGATGCTGCAAAAGTCCATAGATTTGAAGGATATGGAATCGGTTGACACTGAATACTACAACTCATTGATGTGGATCAAGGAGAATGACCCGCGCATTCTGGAGCTCACCTTCTGCCTGGACGAAGATGTGTTTGGCCAGAAGAGTCAGCACGAGCTCAAGACAGGCGGCGCCAACATTGAAGTGTCCAACGAAAATAAAGATGAATACATTAAGTAAGTGGCGAATAGAGTCCATTGAGCATATATTTGTATACTTACTTCTGCATCTTCTAGGCTTGTCATCGAGTGGCGCTTTGTGGCGCGAGTTAAGGACCAAATGACAGCATTCTTGGATGGCTTTGGCTCTATCATACCACTGAATCTAATCAAAATATTTGATGAGCACGAACTGGAGCTGTTGATGTGCGGCATACAGAACATCGATGTCAAGGATTGGCGTGAGAATACGCTATACAAGGGCGATTATCATATGAACCACATCATCATTCAATGGTTCTGGCGTGCCGTCTTATCATTCTCCAACGAAATGCGATCGCGTCTGCTGCAGTTCGTCACGGGCACATCGCGTGTGCCCATGAACGGTTTCAAGGAGCTTTACGGATCGAATGGTCCGCAAATGTTTACCATTGAGAAATGGGGCACACCCAACAACTTTCCACGTGCGCATACCTGGTAAGAGCTTAGCTTTTCCACTAGTAATTCGGATTGATTTCAAATGCTTGCTGCATTCTTTCAGCTTCAATCGTCTGGACCTGCCACCCTACGAGGGCTACCTGCAGCTCAAAGATAAACTGATCAAGGCCATTGAGGGAAGCCAAGGATTTGCTGGAGTTGATTAATAACACTGGTCCTGTGTGCGACGGCGTTGGCAACGTGGCTGATACTGTTTGGTTGTGGCAAACGGTTCACCAGTTATATGAGGAGGAACAGCAACAACGACGACACACAACATCACTACGACAACAAGATCAGCAACAGCAACATCAACATCAACATCAATGGCAGCAACAGGGAAATCGCATTGCGACTACTTGGAACACCACCGCCACTCACTCGTGTACTTATTTGTTCGTTTGCTTTTGTATTATAATCACTTTTGCTAGTTTAGTGCTGTTTCGTATGTATTTTTAGCTAGGCGAAAGCACATACACATACACATACACACACACACACACACACGCATACACATACATAAACTCCAATTGGAGACCAAAGGTCCACGTAATTGGAGTAGACTATACATAAAAAGGACGGGTCTACTTGTATTTGTATTCTAATTGGCCCATGCCGAGAAACTGTAAAAATTAGTAATCCTAACTAACTAAACTACAACAAATTTAAATATATGCATTGCCTGCGTTTACACTCACAAACACACACATATAGATCGAAAAATCAACAAATTATATAAAAGTTAAAGAAAGAAATGATAAGAGAAAATATATCTTATATAAAGGGTTTTTTATAACTGTTATTTTTATGCAATATTCGTGTCTACAACAATGAAAAGTTATGCCTAATTGACATTCGATTGATAAAGACCATTAAACTGTAACTTTTTTATTCTGTATAACTATGTATGTGTATTTTATAATAATCATAATTCTAATGTTAAACTGTGCATAAGTCTCTCCAATTTTTAATGATAACGTTTATATAAATAACTATTACAACAACAACAAAACGATGCCACTAAATCGCAAATCAAATTTATGTATATTGTTAAATTTAAATTATATAAAATGCATTCCAAATGTTTATTAAAATGAAGAAACAAAAGTGTATGAAATTTATTGATGATATATTGAGGATATATGTATATGTAAAAGCCGAGTAAAGCCTAAACTAAACTTTAAAGTCAAATTATGATATAAAATGCAAAACAAAAAAAAAATGATATATTTAAATGTTTCAATGTGAAAGAAACTAAAGAACAACAACAGCAAAAAAAAAAAAAACAGAAAAACAATAAAAAAATTATAAAAATACTAGCTGACCCGGCAAACATTGCTTTGCCCTATCCATTATTTCTAGGGAATATTAGGGTACTTAAATACCCGAAAGCATTGTAAGCAACCGAAGTATGGGAGCCTTAGTTTTCCTGATGAGCAACGAATCTCCAATGTACCAACAACCACTTTGGAATGAGCGTAATATTCAACATGAGGCTCATACTGAAATGCTAGGTGAAGAAATTAATGTGATATAAATGCTCGAAGTACTTGACGTTGTCCTCTAATACCTCTTTACTACGACTCTGCGCGCTTCTCTTCGTTCTAATTGTCTTTGGTGGTTTCGCTCATCTCTTGCCTCTTGCAATTTTGATCCACCTAACTGGATGCAGAAGAACTCCAGGAGATCGTTTAGAAAGTGCCTGCAGCAGTAGAGAATGTTCCCAGTGGGGCGACTGCAACGATCTCTATATGGCGCCCTGCTCAAAATTTGAGTGCCTCTCAAGAAATAATAATTTAAAGAAAAAAAAAAAAATTTAAAGAAAAAAAAAATTAAAAAAATAGTAAAAAAAAAAAAATGAATACAAAGTTTAACACTTCACTGTATTGCCCAGCACGTACGACTGACCCCACCGGGTCTGGACGACTGAATAAATGCCGCAGCTGCTGCCCTTTATATAGGGCGACTTCCACTCAAAAGTTGAGAAGCACTCAAATTTTGAGCAGAGCGCCATGTTAGAGATCGTTGCAGACGAGCAAATCGGAGCATTCTCTGCTGCTGCAGGCACTTTCTAACTGATCTCCTCGAGCTCTTCTGCATCCCTTGCTCTTCTTAGGCAGACGGACAGAGAGACAGACGTGAGATAGACATGCATATATACATATGTATATATATATATATATATATATATATATATATATATATATATATTACATTTATGAATCCCATTCGCGTATTAATAAAATTTGCATGCATTATCAAACCTACTAAGTAAATTCGCAATGACAATTCAAAGATCCTTAATAGCAATCAATGCTTCGTTGTACATAGCGCCACTTAATGATATCGTAAGGTCGTTGCATCAAAAAAGAAATGGTGATCCACCCTTTAAACTTAGATGTTGGTCGATTCACAGACCTACCCGACCTGCACCCAAAATTGATGAGAATCGGTCGAAACGTTTCGGGGGAGTTTTTTTTGTATTGTTCTTTAATTTGCATTTCTCTAATCTTATAGCTTAGCGAGAGATGCCAGTTTTGTCCTTGATCCAGTCCAGGTAGCTGGTGACGCGGGTGAAGGCAGCTGGCAGCTCCTTCTCGCAACCGGCGGCAGAACCGAAGGAGGTCAGACCGACTTGCTCCCTGTTGTGCTTCAGGACCAATGGGCCGCCGGAGTCACCGTTGCAGGTGGAGACGGCGGCTGAGGTGGACACACAGATGTTGGAGGCGCGGATGTTCAGAGGGTAGCTCTTTCTGCAAGCGTCGTTGGAGATGATTCTCATGTCGGCGTACTGCAAGTGGGAAGCCACAGCGTTGGAGGAGTCGGAGGTGCGGCCCCAGCCGGAGGCAACGGCCTCATCATTGACATAAGTGGAGTAGTGGGACTCCCGACGGGGCAGATCGACGGCACGGATGGCGTCGCTGAACTCGGTGTATGGAATGCGGATGAGGGAGATGTCGTTCAACAGAGTCTTGGGATTCCAGCCCTCGTGGATGATGATGTGGTCCCTGTGGACGGAGTGCTTAACCTTGGGCTTAGAGCGGATGGTGCTGCCCAAATGAACATCAACGGAATCGACACTGAAGAAAAGAAGAAAGATGCAAAGAAGCATTAGCTGAGGGTCGGTTGGCTTCAACAGCTTCAACTTACCCATCGGTGCAGTGAGCGGCAGTCAGGATCCATTCGTGTCCGATCACGGAGCCACCACACCAGGCGGCGGAGTGGCCAATTCTCAGAGAAAGACCAGCCTGGTAGGGGAACTGATCATCGCGGGCATCGTGTCCATTGGTGATGCGACCATCAGGTCCCTCCACAGCGGGTACGTAGACATTGCGGAGCTCAGGCTCCACGTTCACTTCATAGGGGGCACGCAGTGCCGATCCCGAGGCGTAGGCCACAGCCAGAGCGAATACGACGAGCACCTTCATGTTGACTTCAATGAAGACTATAATCCGGGTCAGTTCTAGCTGTCGCCTTTATACCAATTCCCTCCATCGGCAATGACGTCTGCAAAATTTGGGGTAAAGCACCTGTTCGAGTGTCTTTAGTAACTCTGCCAAGCTTATCAATTAAATTAATATTTTTTGTCTATTTTTTAAATTTTAGATAGGATTATTTTCCAAAAAAAAAAATTAAATAAAATAGAAACAATATTTGCGTATCTTTTGCTATAAGTATTGATAACTCCAAGGTGTAGATTCGTATATACATTATATGTGTTGAATATACATTTATTATCATTGCGATTTTACGTCGTCATCAATCCAATCAGTTTCTTAGCCATCCACGCGCTATCTATTCCAGCACTACTATTCTAAATAAACTCAAATTGTATTTAAAATTTTCCATGGAAAGTAATTTATGCAAGAGCGTATTATCTATAGATATACGAATTAACTTATCTGTCTTTATTGATATTTATTTATTAAATGATCAGATTTAGTGTTATTTACAGCACTCAGCACTCGCTTCTTCCAAGATTTATAGTGGAATAGAAAAAGGAAGAGAAATATGTATCGATGAAAAAACAGCTCAAGTGAATTTTTTTATAAAGTATTTTTATTTCAAGAAATAAAATAAGATATTTTAAAGGAAAATCCTTGAATCTTTTTTATAATATTATGGGCTATATAGTAGGTTTTTAACTGATTAAGATTCGGTTTAAGTTTAATGATCAAGTACTTTGAGGCTTCAAAATGTCTATCAACCTATGTCCGCGGAAAATCCATTGGGTTTTTAGAATGTTGTCAAGGTCTACCGAGCGAAAACGTCTTTTTTTTTTTTTTGGAATTTACCACTAAAAAACATCGCTCTGCAAAATCCATTTATTTTTGATAATGTTATATACTGTTTATGGTATGCCTATGAAGTATTTAGTAGGGCAAGTATTTCTCGAAAAATCTCTATGCAAAAGTTTACGACTATCGACAAATCAGCTCTAGCTTTCGTTAAGCAATAACCACTCGATTCCGCCGTTCTATCTCGTTTAGATAATGTTATAAATACTTGATGATGAGACACTTTTCTTGAAGTTTTTTTTTTTTCGCAAAATAACTGGAAATTTCCTTTGCAACTAATGAAATCAATTCACTTTAACCCTTATGCGGGCCCCGTTTGATTCTAATGTTAGCTTGCATATGCGACTGTAAACCCCTAATAACATCACCCACTCGATTCTGCTTTAGCCCTTATGCTAGCAAAGCCGTCAGACAGCACCCACACTTCCTGTTGAATTGAAGCGTCACGGTCTGAAGTGTTTTCTTTGCGACCTCATTCAATGGGCACTTGAGACAGCAGGAACGTGGTGTTACGTAGTAGTACACTTTAAATAAAATATTATTGTTGCTTCTATAAGAGATTGGGTAGTATGGAGCTTCATTGAGCCTTTCAGTAAAGTGCAAGTGGTTAGATAAAGACGAATGCTGAAGGCTCGACGATTCAATAGGTGAACCGAAAATGAAAATAATAACTTGATTGAATGAGTTTCTATAGAAATCATCGAGACTAATCAGTTTAATTAGTGATTCGATAATTCAGACTTCTTTGTTCTATGCATACATCAGGACAATTCATATATATATATTGGAAGACGTAGCGCACGCGCCCTTATCTGAAACCTCTGGAGAGTTCCCGTGTGAACAGACTCTGTGATAAGATATCGCGCGTGCCAAGACAGTGATTGTGGAGCTATAAAACGGAATGCCCCAGCTCTGTCCAAATCAGAAGTTAGCTCCGATAGGAATCATGAAGCTATTTATTGCATTGACTGCTCTTTTGGCCACCGCGGCTGCTGCCCCCATGGAGGGTCGCATCACCCACGGCGAGGTGGCGCGTGTGGGTCAGTTCCCCTACCAGGTGGGATTGAGCATTGCCATTGGTGACTCTGGCGCCTGGTGCGGCGGCACTCTGATCTCCAAGCGCTGGATCTTGACCGCTGCCCATTGCACAGACTCTGCTGATTCGGTGACCGTCTATGTGGGCGCCACCAAGATCAAGGAGGAGGAGCCCGGACAGCACCGCATCCATGTGCATAAGAGCGCCATCATTGTGCACGAGCACTGGGATCCCAAGCTGGTTGTCAACGACATTTCCCTGATCAAGCTGCCCGCCGAGCTGGAGTTCAACGATCGCGTCAGGGCCGCCACGCTGCCCAAGAAGGACGGCCGCTACTCCACCTATGCCGATGAGCTGGCCATCGCCTCTGGCTGGGGTCTGGACAGCGACAAGTCGAACTCTGTCTCGCCCGTGCTGCGCTACGTGGAGCAGCCGATCATGAGCTCGAGCAGCTGCAACAAGTACTGGATGGGCCTCATCACCGACAACGTCATCTGCATGAGCACCAAGGGCGGCAAGTCCACCTGCAGCGGCGACTCCGGCGGTCCTCTGGTCCACAAGGATGGCGACATCAACTATCTGATCGGTGCCACCTCCTTCGGTCTGTCTCTGGGCTGTGAGAAGAACTTCCCCGCTGTCTTCACCAGAATCACCTCCTACCTGGACTGGATCGAGGAGCACAGCGGCGTGGTCAACAAGTAGACTTGTCCAACTTCTCACTCCCTTGAGTTCAGACTTTAAATAAATGATAATCTGACCATAAATATGGTTGCGCTTTGCGAATCATGAATATATTTCAATCCTTATGTGTAGGGTTAGAGACAGTTTCAATTCGATTGTCATGGAATATACGCATATCACTAATCAAAGTTTGATACTTTCTTGTTCTTAGCTTCGGTTGTGAGAATCTCATAGAGAGGCATTGCAATTGATATGCATATACAGAGAGATATTCAAACTCTATTCAAGCTTCTACTCAGTTTTCCCGGTATTGCTTCGGTAGACCTGTAATAATAATGCCCAAGTTAAGTATTTGCTTTATGGCGTTTATTTTATCTTAGTAGTACAGCCTAGATCTCTCCCAGCAATGCCTAGTTGGAATGAAATATGACTATGACTTTTATGAATCAACAATTTTACAGAAGTGCATTAATTATATTACTATACCTTAATCCTGGTATGTGGCGCAGCATTATCAATATCTTGGACACTGCTCTATGTATATATAGATATCAATCAATATATACATACATACATACATATGTATATATTCATGTGTGATTGTTATCTGGTGAAGGCTCTCACCTTTTAAGGGTTGATTGTTAATGCGATACTTGAGCTAATTGCGACGTAGTTTTCTATAAAAACAGCACAATCAACACACATTGTTATTAATTACTTAATTGAGTTTGAATGATGAAGTTAGCTGCCTTAATAATAGCCTTAGCACTCTCTCTAGCTCAGCTGGAGGTGTTCGCGGTGAGCAATCGGATCACGAATGGAGAGCTCGCGGCAGTCGGCCAGTTTCCGTACCAGGTGGGCTTCAACGTTTCGTTTGGCAACAGCAGCACCTGGTGCGGCGGCACCTTGATCAGCCATCGCTGGATACTGACAGCCGCCCACTGCCTGGATGGGGCACTGAATGCCACTGCCTACCTGGGTGCACTCAACATAACGCATGAGCTGGAGCCAGGCCAGCTGCGTTACCAGGTGCACAAGTCGCACATGATCGTGCATGCCAACTGGACGGTCAGCACGGTGGCCAATGACATTGCGCTGGTGCAGCTGCCTCTGGCGGTGGAGTTCACGGATCGGGTGCGGGCGGCCGAGCTGCCCAGAGGCATGAACGGCAGCTACTCCAGCTACGAGCACATGACGGCCTATGCCTCCGGCTGGGGCAGGGACAGCGATAGCGCCAACTCGACGTCGCCCACGCTACGCTTTGTGGCAATGCCCGTGTTGCCCCAGGCGCGCTGCAAGCTGTACTGGGGCGGCTCGCTCTCCGAGAAGATGATCTGCATGAGCACCAGCAGCGGCAAGTCCACCTGCCAGGGCGACTCCGGTGGCCCGCTGATCTACAAGGAGGGCGACAGCAACTACCTGATCGGGATCACCTCCTTTGGCCTCGCCACGGGCTGCGAGATCGGCTTCCCGAGCATCTTCACGCGAGTCACGAGCTACCTCGATTGGATTGGGCAGCACATAAACAATTGAAATGACTTGCAAATGGAGAAAAAGAGATTCCAAACAAACTTTTTTGTATTTTGTTTTTGTTTTTGTTTTTTTTTTTTATGTTTCCAATTTTTTTATTGTTCTTTTGGGTTTTTTGAAATTTTTATTCGAACCTTCGAAACGTGCGTAAAAGTCGAAAGGAAAGTAATTCATCTTCGAAGCATAACAGAAGGCTTCCAATGAAACTTTTCACGAATTTCCGGGCAACTCTTTCGAAATGTCATTTTTTGTTTTGTTTTCTTTTGTTTTTCAACTATGTACAAAAACTTAAAAAGTAGAGTAGGGGGGAAAAAACTAAGAAATAGAATTACGTGTTTTGTTTTTGTTTTTGTTTTTTTTTTTTTTGTAATATATCTAATGCTGCTTTTGTTGTTGTTTTTGTGTGTTTAGCATTAGCAATATTTTTATGTTTTTTGCTTTGTTTTTCTTTGAAATTTTCTTTGTAACTCAACATTTTTCGTATTTTCCAAATATGAATATGTATATGTATATATATTGTATGTGTGTTTAGTTAGTTTATAGCTATACGATCTTCTTCTTTAACCTTCTTACGATTTTTTAATTAGCTTAATGCAATTAGAATTAGAAATCGAATAGTTTTTTGTTTTGTTTCTCGGAAAAAACGCGCAACGTTTGATTAAATTTGTTTTCTAGTCGAAAATTACATAATTTACGATCGTGTTTTTGATATATGTATTTCTTTAATCATTTATCAATAATCTTTTTGCTTAATTTCATATAATTTGCATAGCTTTTTGTTTTTGTTTCTTTCGTGTTGCACAACAATTGTATTTTGTTTTATTCATATTCGTTTTAATGCTATTTAATTTTTAAATTAAAAACAACTCAAAGCTATGTCGACTTTTTATGAATTTTTGTTTTTGTTTTTGTGTTTTTTTTTTTATTCTTTATCTGCTATTTTTTGTTTGTTGTAAAGTTAAAAATTAAACGAATTCATTGTTGTAAAAAATAGAAATAGTAATAATAAAAAACGAAAAACTTGGCTAACTAAAAATTAATTTCACACAATTTTAACGGCATTCACTTTTGTTTTTCTTATATATATATATATATATATATATATATATATATATATATATATGTATATGTATATATATATATACTATTATATAATTCAAATAATTTAGGTGTATGTGTTTGTGTGTGTATTTAGTTAATATTCTATGTTCTCTAACTGTTTTTGTTTGCGATTTCTAAATTGGTTTTTATCATTTTGCTTTGCTCTTTAATTTATAATTAAAGTGCGCGGCTCTCGACTTTGCACAAATTATTTCTCACAAAATGTTCGATTCAAATTTTCTTTGTGTTTTACTTGCTCGCTTTTCATTTGCATTAGTTGGGGCCGTATTATTACTTGGTTTTAGCTAAGCGGAAGTTATTTCTCTTGTGGCTATATACAACAGTTCAATATATATATATATATATATATAATTGTGTGTGTGTGTGTGTATTTACGCTTATGTATGGGTATTTGATTTACTAACTTATAGACTAAACGGCCGTGCTCACGCTTTATTTGCAATCGAAAGGATTTGCTTTGCTTTTACAATTACATGTGTGTGTGTGTGTGTATATATATATATATGTATGTATGCGTGTGTGTGTATATATGTGTGGTATAATTACAAATTAATTAATGCTGTACAATCGTTTCGTTTTCTCATTTTTTTGTATTGTTTTTCTTTCTTTTAAGTTTTGTTGTCTTCCGAGTTTTTCATTTTGTTGATTATCATTATGTGTTGAACACAACGAACCGAGTAGATTCCGGCTGCAATTGCGATTGCGTTTGCGATTCAGTTGTGGGAGTTGGGCTTAACTAAAGTATAGTTCAATTAATAACTTAACCAAATAATGCATCATCATCTCACCAACAATTACGACTACTGTATTACATTACATATAAACTATATCGAAGGTAAAGTTGCTTGGGCTTTCAAAGAATATAAAGTTATGTGGTTATGTGTACGTTGACTACGACTACTTCTTGTTGTAAATGGGCAGAGCGGTCGGGGCAATGCCAGTGGAGACGCCTGCTGGCGTCATCGCCATGGACGCGGAGGAGACGGCAGCATTGGAGCTCAAATTGGCGTTCGACGACGCGGTCGTCATATTGGGTGGCAGACCAAGCAGACTGGCAACGGCGGCCTGCGTATTGGACGCGGCGCCAGCACCGCCTAGAGGCGCATAGACGCCACCACCCACGCTTCCAGGGACTCCATTGTACTTGGCATAGTCCTGAGTTTTGCTCTTCTTGCTCTCCTTATCCCGATCCCGGTCGCTGTGCTTCTTTTTGCCGCTGTTGCTGCTGCTGCTGCTGCTGCTGTTGGTGCTGTTCGATGTGGTATAGCCGCCATAGCCCGGCTGAGCCATCGGCTGGCCAGCTGTAGTCGTAATCCCCTGCACCGGCGCAGCAATGCCAAAGCCAGACGCTGTTGACATTGGCATCAGTCCACCTCCGGTAGAATAGTTGTTGGGCTCCACCTTGTTCTTGCTGATCTTGAGTTTGAGCGGTGCAGCGGCGCCCACTTGGAGACTGCCATTGGGATTGGCGGCGGTCTTGATGACCAGCTTGATTGAGTCCATGGACGTGTCCTTGCTGCTGCGCTCCTTCTGCTTGTCCTTTTTGTGTTTCTTACGCTCCTCCTTATCGGGCTTGTCCTTCGACTTGTCCTTCTCCTTGTGTTTGTGTTTGTCCTTCTTCTTCTTCTTCTCCGACTTTCCAGCACTCTCCACATCCTTGCCCTCGCCCAGTTTAGTGAGCGCATCCAGCTCCATGGCAGGCGCTGCTGCCAAACTATTGCCCAAGAGATTTGTCGGTGCACTCAGCGATTCCTTCTTAATGTGCTGTTGGGTTGCTGGCGGCATCGGTTCCAACAGCTCCGCCGGCGGCTTCAGGCCGGGCATGGTCAATGCGTCGGGCTTCAGCAGCGAGCCATTTGTTGTGCAGAGGCTCTCCTTGAGCAGTGTGCGCACCAAATCCGGCGTCGTCTCAATGCCACCATTCGACATGGACAACGGCGCATGCTTGGTGTCCTCAGAGTAGTTTGAGTAGGCCGGCATTCCAATGCTGTTGTCCAGCTTGCGCACTTTGTCACGCGGCATGCTGCCCGTATCATGATCGTCCGGCTTGCTGATGCCGTATTGACTGCCAGAGATTTCGTTGGCACGCTTCAAGCCGCCTATGTCACGACTTGCATCGTTAGCCAGAAGGTCACCGTGACTCTTCTTGTGCGGCGGCAGCATGGGCTTAGTCGAGCTGCTGCTGGTAGTGGTGCTGGCGCTGGCGCTGGTGCTGGTGCTGGCTGACGATCCACTGCCGTGAGGCAACGTGTTGCGATGCTTATCCTTTTTGGTGGGCGTCAAACGATCCTTTTTGGGGCTGTCCCGATCCCGCGTATGATTGTTCAGCTTATAGCCCAGGCTGTCGTGGGCAGGTCCTGGCGGAGGCGGCGGCAACAGCCCATTGAATTGCGGCTCCTTCTTGATGTCGCTCCACTCCGGACTAAAGAGGGAATTGTTCTTGCCGAGCTGTTGCGACTCCAGCGGAGGCTGCGACTGCGATTGCGACTGCTGCTGCTGCTGTTGCTGCTGCTGCTGCGGCATATGATTGTAGCTGGGCACTGCCTGGCTCTGGCCATAGGGCAGCTGCTGCTCGTAAGGCGGCATGCTGTGGACGGATGACGATGAGCTTGATGACGAGACGGATTTATTGCGATGCGAACCGTGCGAGCCATAGCCAGCAGGCGGCGCTGGGTAGCCGCCACGAGACATCAGCGGATTGCTGCTGGGTCCGCTGCTGCTGTAGGATGGCGGCGCATTAGGATACATTTTGCTGCTGCTGCTGCTGCTGTTGCTGGCGCTCGACGACGACGACGACTTGCTGGCATCTTTGGCTGCTGCTGACGCATTGGAGGCGGATATTGAACTGCTGCTGCTGCTGTTGCCACGACTGTCTAAGAGCGGAGGTGGTGGCTGCTGGGGCTTGGAGCTTGTGGACATCTTGTGGCCACCATGCGTCTGTATACCAACGGGTGGCATGCCACGCGATGATTTGTGATAGTCCATGGGCATGGGTGGTCGACCACACGGCTGACTCGAGGAGTTGCGCTGGCTGCTGTTCGTGGAGGAGTTGCTGCTGCTGCTGCTGCGCTGCGCCGCTGACGACGAGCTCGACTGATGACCAGAGGGCGCGCGACTGCTGTAGCCGGGTTGCTTCGATTTGTGATCTACATAAAAGAGAGGTGAATTAGATTGAGAGCACATAATATGGCGTTGCTGCTGCAAGCTGAAACTCTACGATACTCACCTCCATGTGCCTCGGGCGGCAGTGCGCCTGGATAATTTGGCAACTTGTGATTCGATGAAGACGAGGAGGTAGTAGAGGACGAATTACATGGGACACCACCCACCGACGACGACCGCTGATGGCTGCCATCGCCGCGTCGCTGCTGCGATGGCACCATGGCCGGCGGTGGCAGCAACGCCGATTGCGATGAATCTCGACTATCGTTGCCATTCATCAGCTCTGGCGGTGCTGTGATATTCGAGTGATAGCCCTTCATCATCTCGCTCAGCTTCCAGTCATCTTTCGGCTTGTTGTCCTTGTTGCTGCCAGTGGCCGTGCGATTGCTGGCGCCCTGTGCAATGGCCTTGATTGAGTTGAGCTTCGATTTGAGCCGTGCGGGACTCTTCTCGTAAATGGCTATGAACTCGTCCGTCAGCTGCTTGAGCAGCTCCAGCGATACGCTCTTGTCCACATAGTAGAACCAGTGCTTGCCCTCGGTCGATTGCGGTATCTCCCAGCGCGACCATTTGCAGGCCAAATAAATGCAGAAGCAGGCGACCACAGTGGGTCGATATTGCAGGCACATCGAGGTCAGATGTAGGCTAATCACCAAAAGGAGCAGCAGCCGAAGCCAGCATAAAATTAAGACTTTAGTAATTGTTAAATGCGGAGTAATATACAATATAGACTCTATATGTACATTATACATAAGAGCTATATATGTATATATGTGTATTTAAGTAATGTTTTATATCGAGTCTTAATATAAAAGATATATATGTATACATATTTGTGTGCGCGTGTATATGTATATATAAGCGCATTAATACTGCTTAGATTCATTTTTGGTACTGAGCGAAATTCCGATATGAAACGTTTATCCTAATAATTATATTATTTAATAAATCTGCCAAATATTATTTGGTAAACCCCCTACTAAAATCAGGGCAACATTACATTACGTTTGCCTACGACTAATTATATTTTCATTATGTTCAACAACATCGCACACAGGTATTTCTACAATGATATGTGATTTTCCTTTCAGAGCTAAATTTCTGGACAAAACTGGACAAAGGACTTTACAAAATTAGAAGCGTGTTAGCAAAAGTGCTATAAATGGCACAAATCGTTTGCAGTATAAAGGGACTTAAGGTAAAGCATTTAATGACCTTAACGCACACTCAGGTAAGCAGCAGGCAACGAGGGATGCCCAGAGAGTGAGCAGCTACATGATTTGTTGACTCTATTCTGTCCTAGTTGCCTGTGCACAATGTGCACATACATATACATATACACCCACACACACACACACTGCATCGCAGACCTATTGTATACCAGCTAGTATCCCAGTTGATATGGATACTAGTTGCTGGTGTTAGCCATACCTGTTTGAGGCCAAGAAGTAGGAGGTTTGCGCCAGATCCTTGCATGCTAAAATATATCACAGTGTTAACAAAATCACAATTGCTCTAATCATCGGGCATCCAATGGTATTTGACATTGGTATTGGTATTGGGTTAGAGCATTGCGCCTACCTTTGACCAGCTGGCAGGTGCGCACCACATGGGTGTGCGGATGATCGATGGCCACATTGAAGCCGAGCGTCTGCAGCAGTACATTCTCATTGAAGACAAGCTCCTGGGCGAGATCTGCATAGGTCTGTTCGGTTGTCTGTGGCAGGCACTTGTTGGCCGCCCTTATCACATGCTCCAGCTTGCGCGGCTGCTCCTCTACCTTGGCGGCCAGAAACAGGCTGGCCGATGCCATGGAATTGCGATGGAAATGTGTGAACGAGTGGAACGCATAGAAGCGATGCATATAAACGATCGCAGTATTGATGCATAGCTGTGACACCTGCAGACGTTGACCCATCTCCTGTATCAGATAGGCGGTCATCTGTCTGTAGTGCAGCTCATCGTCGCTCTTGATACCGCATCGACGACTGGGCGAATTGCTCAGCTGTTCGTTGGTGAAGTACCAAATCTTGTCCTTCTCAAAGGGCAGATTGTTGTTGCCCGTTGTAGTTGAGAGAGCGGATGCGGCTGAGGTTGAGGCTGACGCAGCAGCGTTGCTTGGTGCACCCGCGGGCGTTGACAGTAGACTCATGGCTCTCGCGTACAAATACCCACACACGCGTTAACAACGTCTTCTTCTTGTTTTGTTAATTTCACATGCAAGAGAACGCACAGTTTTATAGCAATTCGATCTCTTCTGTAGTTGTTTCGGCTTGGCAGCTGAGTCAAATGTTGTTGTGATTGACGTAGGAACTGTACGATTAATAAGAAGAAGAAAACCCAGCAGACGCACACGCAGAGTCTCTTTTTTCTTTGTCGGCTGTGCCAGATGCGCTTGTATTGGTAATATACTACTACTGTAGGAGGGAAAGGTGACTGACGCTCGCTGCGCTGCTGCTACGGCTGCTACTGCTGCTGCTGCTGCTAATGCTGCGCGTCTTTCGTAGCTGTCACAACACATTTGCTATGAAAGTTAAAGCAAAACGCACACTTGATTTCGATTTGTTTTGCTTTTTCACACTTTTTACGCCATTCGAAAACTGCTTTTCTGTTTTTTCTGCTGTTTTGATGGCGTTTTACGAGCATGTGTGTGTGTGTGTGAGTGTGTGTATATGTGTGTGCACGAGTGTATATGTGTGTTTTCTGGAAATTGCGACTGCTCAACGAGGGACATACACATAGACGGAGCCCGACGACGAACGTACGTTATGCAACTTATATACATCAATTCATTGTTATCATTGTTGTTATTGCCTTTTCGCCACACAAAAACACCTCATTTTTGTTCTATAATTTGCAATGCAAATGCATCGCAAAAATGTGATTTTGCTTTTGGAACGCACAATGACACAAAAAGAAAAAAATGTATGTATGTGTATATGTATTTACAGTATGGCCGTCGCAGTCGCATTCGCTATCGATATCAATGATACATCGGTATGTCAACATACCACGATGCGCGAATATGGCTATACGATACTTCCACTATCGATATGCAATGTTAAGTGCAAGGCTGATATGCATCTATTACGCAGTAAGGAATATAGAATTATTGATTAATTTGAGAAGCGTATTATATTCATATTTATTCGTTTAGCATATTAAATTAATAAATCGTTTTGGTGAATTATAGAAAGAGTATGAAGCAGAGGGTGTCTAATTAAAACCAGGGGCTTTTGCAGTAACAGAGGCGCTCGCACTGATCAATGGTAAATTTGAAGAACTATAGCAGCGAGCTTGTTGGCAGGGAAGCCCAGTATTAAGAATTTAGCAATATTTTCATAACTTTCTAAAATGTTTCTTCATAAAATTTAAATAAAATGCGGTTGTGTTTAGTCTCATTTATTAATGTTATTTATAAAACAGATAATATAATTATGTGTGTATATATATATTTTTTATAGCAATCTGTAGATTAAAATATACAAAATTTAGCTAAAAACCTTAAAACTAACGTTTTCTCATAACAGTAAATAATTATGCTATTTCCTTTTACCAATTTTCCTCGGTTGTGTGTTAAAATTAAATTAATATCTGATCTGTATAGTCAGCTCAGATTTAATTTCTAATTTGTGGCTCGCATTTGCTGATTTTTAAATGCAGACGTTGGAAAATCGTCTTTTGCATATACAAAAACTGAAACTTAATTTCTTAAACGTTACACATTTATATATATGTATGTATATATGTTGATGTAGATGCATATACGATAAGCTAAATATACTATATATAAACTACATATTAACTTTTCAACAGATTCGCTAAAAACCTCTTCCAATCCATACAACTTTCGTTTTCAACTAGCTACTACGCATAACTTTTCCTATTTTTCCAACTTTTTTGCACTCAAATATCAAAACTCATCCACAAAACTCACTCGATCTTAAAACTATATATATTTTTCGATAAAGTAAGTATTTGACTTAATTCTTCTAAAGATCGTTTTTTCTTTCAAAATCTAAATCTTTAATATTTAGTTGGTCTTATCCAGCGTTTCTTTTCATTATATATATAGATGTATATATATATATCGAATATATATAAATTTCATCATTTATAATTATTTATTTTTTATTTCTAATAAGTGAAACATGAGGTCCAGAAGTTGTTTATATACATTTAGAGTGCATATTTAGCTTGGCGGTTGCAAACGTTTGATCGGTAAAAATTCGAAAATAATAAATATACATATTAAAAAAAATACAAAAAAATAAAATAAGTTATGAAATATATTTCGTTGTAATTTATTGTATTTTAAACAAAAAGCAAATAAAGAAAACATTTTTGCTATATTTTTTGGATTGTAAACTGTTGTTTCTTTAAAATCTAACAGATTTTTAAATGTTCTTCGTTGCATTTTTTTTTTTTGTTAGTTTTTCGAGGGCGGTCTAAAAAAGTTGCTGTGTAAGGAATAAAGAATAAATACTTGTTATACGCTTAGTCTTTTTTTTTTTTTTTTGCCAAGAGCTGAAATACTTGGAGTATAATCAGTAACAAATAAAATACTTTCAAAATTATATTTGCTGAAATTATATTCCCAATTATTTAATAATAATTTCCCTTTTTATCTATGCTTCTATCTTGTTGCTTTTCAGACTACCCTCGTACTGCTGTTTTGGTTTTCAGCTTTAAAGCATCTGCATAGTAATTTTATCATGCTGCTTAAGCTATATAATAGGTATATGTGTATTTAGATAGACATATGATTTTTCCCCTATCCTTTCCCTTCATATTCGAAACCTCAAAAACTGAGTTTTGTTTTCCATCTAAAAAACGAGCTACATCGAAATTTTGTGGCTTAAATTTATCTAAAATATGTTCTATGCTACATAGACTTTGAGAATATATATATATATATTATATAATATTTTATATATATATTTATTAATGGGAGGTATATTTAGATTTCAAATTTGTAACGGGTTGCAAATATTTGTATTTTGTATATCATGGATCGTTGCTACATATATATGTATATATATATATATATATATATATATATCTATTTTATATCAAAATAAAACTCATGCATATTGAAATAATAATTTTTATTTTAATATTTAAAAAATAAAAAATAATCATAAAAAATGTTTACAATGAACAGAGTTAAAACTGTCAAAACTCACTTCGTTTTTTTTTTTTGCTTCTGTTTATTATTTATAAATCAATCTGTCAATCAATCAAACCCTCAATCAATTTGAACAAAATTTAAAGAAAAAACGTAAAACTCTTTATATTTTGTAATAATAATAATATAATAATAATAATAATAGATAGATAGATAGATAGTTAGTTAGTTAATAATAAAGGTACTTAGAGAACGCAAACTATATAATAAGTATAAAAGAAATACACACATATATATAGAGATATATATGAATATATATATAGAACTAGGAGTTGGTTTTACTCTTTTACACTTTTACATTTACACTTTCTTCATCTTTCTACTATTCTTTTAAACTTTTAGTTTAGTTGTATGCATTTAAGAGATTGCACTTATATTTTTCTTTTTTCTTTTTTTTTTTTTTTGGGCAGTGTTTGAAACATTATTGTGGATTTGTATTGTTGGTTTGTTGTGTTGTTGTTTGTTGCATTGCAAGTTTATTTGTAGAAATGTGAAACTATTTTTAATATATTTTTTTTTTGAGTTGTTTTTGTATTTGTTTTACAGTTTGTGGCAGTGCTTAGAAAAAAAAAATAGTTCAGACATAAAAATCAGACCAAAAAGTTGTTTTTTACAATTTTGTTTTTGAACTTAAAAGTTAATAATTACAATGAAAGTTGACTCCTGGTTTAGGATATTGGGGCAGCGTAGATGTACCATATGTATGTATATACAGTTATATATACATATAGTATAGAGTAGAAAGAAAGACTTAAATAAATAAACTATGAATAGACATAAAAACTAATTAAAACTATTAAAAATATATTTCATATTTCTCTCTTGATCTCTTTTTATAAAATAAGCAACAAAAACAATGAGCCCCCAAAAAAGTAACACTAAAGTATAGTTAGGGATAGGCATTAGGTTTATATATTGGGGGGAGGGGGTTATATAGTTCATATATTAGGCTAGGCGTTGTTGTTTTCTCTTCCTCTTTCTTTTAGCTATGCAGTTAGCTAAACCTTTTCTTTCGTACACAAATATCAATAAGAACTCATTGATCAATCACTCAATCAATCAATCAATCAATAATAATAATCAATAATAATAACAATAATTAAATGTTACAATTAAAACACTAAAGCCAATGAATAGAATTATTAATTACTAACGAATTTTACATTTTACATTATATATAAATACACACATATATGTATATATATACATACATACATACATACATATATATCTATATATACATATACATGTGTGTAGGGTATATGCCTAGCAGCTATGTAATTTATACTCTTCATCCACTATAACCGAATTCTGTGCTTAGATTTTAACAAAATAAACTCAACATGTACAAAAAGAGACACACATACACACAGAGATACATGTGTTTGTGTGTGTGTGTGTGTGTGTGTCGTTGTGGTTGCTACGCTCTTATATACTCTATACATACATATATAGATATATTTCTACTATTGCCGCTAGCCGCTTTAGCTCCCATTCTATTGCCACCGTTAACATCTATATACATGCTCTCTCTCTCACTCACTCACTCACTCACACTCACACACCATTGCAATCAATCTCAACTATATCCTTCGGCACATCCACGAACTGATAGACCAATCGCTGTCCATCCACCTTAGCTAATATGCCGCGCTGATAATAGTAGCGCAACGCGCGGCCCATTGTCTCATAGTTCATGTCGGGCTTGTTCTTGTGCATGCCCCACAGGCGGGAGACGGCCTTGGAGTCCACCAGCTTGAAGACGCCCTTTTCACGGTTCGTCCACTTGATGAAGCGCGGACAGTACTCGCGATCCTGGAGTAGCTTCAGCAGAAACTCCCACAGGTAGGTGGTGGAGCCTTCGCGACTGCGACGCTTCACGCCCATCTCGAGCTTCGGCTTGCGCGGCTTTTTCGCCTTGCGCTGCTGAAAGCTGCCCAGCTCCAGCATATAGGAGAGATCATAGTTAACGCTCGATGTCGCCGGCTGTTGGATGACGCCGTTCTGCGTGCTGCCGGCGTTGAGCATCGCTGCTGCTGCGACGGCGCTGCTGCTGCTGACGACCGCCGCTGCTGCTGCCGCTGCTGCTGCAGCATTGGCAATTGTGGAATGCGAGTGCAGCTGATGTGGATGCTGAGACTGTGGATGCTGTTGCTGTTGTTGTTGCTGTTGTTGCTGCTGCTGTTGCTGCTGCTGCTGTTGATGATGCAACTGTTGTTGGTGATGTGACAGTTGTTGTTGCTGTTGCTGCTGCTGCTGCTGCTGCGGCTGCTGCTGATGTTGCAGGGAATGATGCTGATGCGTGCCAAAGCCGTTGGCAGCGACGCTGCGCTGCGTCGACGCCGCCGTTGGCGCATTGAAGTAGGACGTTGTCAGATAGCTGGGCGTGCCGGGTGTGCCAGGATTGACGCCTCCGGAACCACTGTTACCACTGTTGCCATAATAATTATCGGGCACTATAGAGAGGGAAAAAGACAGAACGAGAGAGAGAGACAGTGTTAGAGTTGCCAAATAGATATGCATTTTGTAAACATCAACCTAATTAACATAGAATCAACAGTGTATTTCAATAGACACACATACATATGTATATATGTACATGCATATGTAATGTTTGTAATACAATTTAATCCACGCACATTGCACAGCAAACTATTTCATTTCGTTTTGCAGCTAATGTGAACCACTGTGCGCTGTGCTGCGCTCTTCGCCTGCTCCGTCTGACTATTTCACAGTTCATACACATACACACACACATACAGACATGCATATATATGTATGTAATTTTGTATGCTATTTAGTAAGTTTTGTTTTACATCCGGCGTCAACGGCGCTGCCGTTGCCCAATTCAACAGCCAGTTGCCCATTGACTGCGAGCGGGGAGGGCAGAGGCTGGACGGACAAAATGACTGAGCGGCGCGTTGAATAAAATCAAAAGTGTGTGCGCGCTCGCTCACTCATACTAACACAACAATCGCAGTCAGCAAAGAAGAGAGAGCAGCGCAAGCTTTCGTTTGCTCGTGTCTTCACTATCGCATTGTTGCATTAGCAATGAGAGGGCAAGACATAGAAAGAGCGAGAGAGAGAGCGCTCGAAAGCCAGAGAGCTCACACAAAAATGAGAGACGCTCACAGTGCCAAGCATTGCCACACACTGACTCTGTCGCCGTCGCTGTCGCTGCCGCTGCTGTTGTCGTTGTCGTTGTGACCTTCACAATTTGCGCAAAGGCAATGTGTCGATGACCACAGATTTTACACAGCGACGAACACACACAGACACAAAGCGAAGCGCAAAGCATAAAAGCAGCGAGTGCAACACATTCTTATTGCAATTGATTGGGTTGCGTATGTGTGTGTGTACATATGTACGTATATACGTTTGTATATTTGTATATACATGTATTGATATGTATGAGCCTGTCATTTTTCGACTGCTGAACTTTAGCTGCAGAAATATTCACACACAGACACATACATGCAACTGTATGCATGTATGTGTTTCCTTTTTGGAATACTTGATATACTCACCCCCAACACTTCGATTCCAAATATTCCGTAACGAATTCGCCGCATTGTTCTGATATAAATTCGGATGCAGAAATGTGCCCGTATGCAGGTGCGCGGCTGCTGCTGCCGCCGCTGCTGCCGCAGCCGCCGCCGAGTGGGTGGCAGCTGCAGCCGCCGATGTTGCTGCCGTTGTGGGCATGCCCAAACGCGCCTTCAACTCGTCGGCGCATGGCTGCCCACCGGAACTGGAGCTGTCGACATCGGAGACGCCGCTGTCCGCGGGACTGGGCGGAAATGAACCTGCGAAACAAGAGCAGCGAGAATAGGCCAAGATTAACAAGTTGCCAAATGCTGGGCCGAGTCAATACAGTTCAGCAAGAAAAAAGGGCGTGTGCAGTGGTTCACCTTGCCGCTTGCTGCTTGCTGCTTGCCACATGCACTCACCTGTTGTGGCCGTCGTGTAATTTCTGTGATGTGGATTGTGAATTGCACCGCCGCTGAGCAGATTATGCAGCAGCGGCCGATGTGGGATGGCCAAAGGTTGCTGCTGCTGCTGCTGTTGCTGCTGTTGTTGCTGCTGCTGATGCGCATTGTTGCTGCTCTGTAAGCTATGCTGTTGCTGTAGTGGTGTTAAGAGCGCATTCTGTTCGGTTTTAATGTGCAGCAATGTGCTTGCAACGCCAAAAGCTTGCTGTTGTTGGCTTTGCTGCAGGTGTTGCTGCTGCTGCTGATGTTGTTGCTGCTGTTGCTGCTGCTGCTGTTGATGAGGTGACGGACTGGTTGATTGTTTGACAATAGGAATTTCAGTATCTGTAAAACGTAAAAAAAATACAAATAAATAATTAGTTATATATTTTACATAAATTATACACATACATATTTATTTCATGGCTTCATGGTTCACTGAGCAACACTCGAAACTACTTGCAAATGTCTAGCAACTGTTGCGACCCAATTATAAAACAACTTTATCTCATCAGCTACAACAGCAACAACAGCAACGACAACAACAACAACAACAGCAACAGCGAGCAGCTCTATTCAAGTGCCGCCCTCTTCGCTTAAGCCGAGACCTGTCAAACTGTCCAAACTAACATGAAATGCAAAGCTAATAATACTTAAATAATTCGCAATATGCATAATTATATACAATTGTTGTTACAGTTGTTGTTGTTGTGTTTGTTAGCAAGTTGAGCGACATGCAAAAGTCACCAAGAGGCTAGAAACATTCACACACACACACACACACACATGAAATTGAAATGCCCTAATTTGGCGAGCCATGAACTCAAAGCAACAATAACAAACAACCGTTAAAAACAATGACAAAAGAAATGCAAAGTGAGAGAGGCAGCAAGAGCAAAAAGGAAAAACAACAACATCAACAACCACAGCAGCAGCAAAAGTGAAACAAAAAAAATTGCATCTCACTTTCTTTGGCTGGCTGACAGCTGCTGCTGCTGTTGTTGTGCATTGAGCTGCAACGCAAGAAAAATGCACAAGTTGTACATAGTTGTTGATGTTGTTGTTGAAAAGTAAAAGTGCATTTTCACTTATTTTATGCGAAACGCCGCGGCGGCTGCTGCAGCAGTAGCAGAAGTACAAAAAAATAACACTAACAGCAACAACAAAATTGCATTGAATGTCAAGCTGTTCACACACACGCACACATCAACAGTGAGAAATAAACAAGCGCATATAGTTGTCTCGCTTGCACGAGTGCAGCGTGCAAGCAAACTAAAAGGCAGCAATAAAGCTTGCATGCAAGCGTGCTCACACACACACACACATACAGAGACACGCACGAACACAAACAGTTGGCAGCAAGAGAGGAAGAGAAATCAGGTCAAGGCTTGTCGGCGTTGCTGCTGCTACGGCGACGGCGACGACGACGAGTTTACAATTTATGCTTTGCTGGCTGCATTATTGCATGTTGTACGCGCCGCCTATATATATGTACATATATGTATGTGTGTGTGAGTGTGTGCTTTTTTACAGCTTTTTAAATACCTACACACACACAGAGCTCACACACACTTATGGGCAATTCGCCGCCTCGTCTCGTTTTAATTGCCGCTCGTTTCATTTCGTTCATTTGCTCGCACATTCGCCGCGTTGTGGGTGAATGAGAAGCAACAAAAATATAAAAAAAGCGAAATATACATATTAATGCATATAAAATATGCATATGCTTCAGATATGCATATATTTATATACATACATACATACATACGTGTATTTATACAAAATTCAAAAGCTGCTGTAAAAATATGACACATTTACATAGACGTTTTTCGATCGACCCATGAGCATGTGGCTCTAGCCAATTCGTGACGGAAATTGCGGCCAGCCAGGCAGGCAGGTAACTCAAATCAGCTGTGGCTTGTCAATAGCCTCTTGCCCCTTTTCCCCCCGCCTGACACTATGTGATACGATTTTTGGTTTTGTGCAGTGGAAAATCAACTTTTATTTCTTTGACGGAAACTATAAAGATTTATTTAGTTATTTATTTATGCTTTTTTTTGCAGAGAATTTTTCTTTTTAGATTTTCGGCACAAGAAAAACCTGATATTTGGCTGAGCGGAAATTGCTGTCAATTGTTGTTGCAAATGGTATTTCGCATGAAAATATATATGCACATACTATATATCTCGTTTAGTTGAGGAAACAGCGGACGCTGCTCACGTGGCACGGCGCAAGTGGCTAATAAGGCGTATACGTAATATGGCCACAGCTGTGAGCAGCAGCAGCAGCAGCAGACGCTACGTATACGTAATGCCTCAACTAGTATGCATATAAATAGTTGCGTGCATTGCAGAATATGTCAGAACATGTTATGCAGACGGCCGGCCACACCTGGCGTATGCGCAATATGCATAGCACACAAATTACGCATACGCACGACAGTCCGCTGGGTCTAGGCGAAATTGAATTGAATTGAATTGAATTGGCAAACCCATTTTAAATGTGGCACAAAGAGCGTCTCATAAACTATAGCACCACCACACACACATGCACACACATTGCGCATTGCAATGTTGACCTCTAAAAATGCGGTCTATTAAAAATAAAAATAAAAATAAAAACAAAATAATGCCAAACAATTTAATATATTATGAGAAAACAAAATTGGCTAACATGTACGTAGCACACACACACACATAATCATAGATACCCAAATGTACAATTAACGGTAGAGTCATGTGCAGACAAACACACACACACACATGCGCAGACATTAAGTACTTTTTTTCTCGTCTATTGGCTTTATGTATTTCCCTGCTCAAATTTGGACTTGAACTGCTTCGTTGATATGTGCGCCGCGTTTTGGGACAGTTACATCACAATTCACAATTTACAATGCACAATTCACAATGGAGCAGCTTGCGAATAGTAGGTCAATGTGGATTGTTGTTGTTGTTGTTGTTGTTGTTGCTGTGATTAGCTGCCTTTAACTGAACTAAGCACAGTTACTTTGCCATTAAACGTTATCCAGCTGGCATGCAGGGTATTCCATAGTCGAGCATGCTTGACTAACTCTTTTTTCACAGTTGTCTTTGCGTATGTGTGTGTATGCTCAAAGTGTTTTGTTTACAGTTTTCGAGCTATTTCCGAGGAAGCAGCTCGCCGTATATCTGACAATTGCTAAAACAACAATTGAACAGGTGTTGTTGTTGCTGCAGTTTTTATTGTTGCCGTGGCTGTTGCTGTTGTTATTGCTGTGTCATTACGTTATTGGCCTATTTTATAGTTAACTTTGCCTGGTGGGTGTTGGTATCAAAGAAAAAACAAAAACAATAAAGCCCCAAATTTGTGAGTGTGCGTTTGTATATCACAGCGAAAGCAATTTGACTCTAACAACAGCAACAACAACAACAACTGTCGACCGATTAACCAAAAGTTATATGCGAACAACAGCCAACACACAGACACAAAAGAAAGCAACAGCAACGACAACAACAATAGCAACAGCAACAGCAGCAGTGACTGCGACAACGACGACAACAACTCAAAAGTTCTATATTTAAATATTATAATTTATGTGTTTGTTTGGCTATTGTATATATACATAAGCACACACACACACACACACCCGCATACACATACAACTGCACATTAATACATACTAATGTCAAAGTTGTTGTTGTTCTTGTTGTGACTGCTCCCTGTTTTACTCTCTCTTCCCCAGTTCGCCCATTCCCACATTCCCGCATGCCCATCATGGACTGCTTCCGTCAGCGAACTCAGTTCCCAGTTCATTCCCACTTTGCGTTCCCAGTTCTGACTCGCACTCGCACACACTCTCTCTCTCTCTTTGCCTCCCTCTCCCACTCAGTCTCTCGCTAAATTCCTGTTCTGCGTGTGCATTGTTGTTGCTGCTGCTGTTTTGGCTGGCTTATTTAGGCTTTCATGCCGCTGCCGCTGCCGCTGCTTCTGCCTCTGGCTCTGCCGCTGCCGCTGCCTTTGCCGTTATGTGTGTGTGTATCTTTCACATTGCATGTGTATGGGTGCAAAGAATAAAAGCCGCTGTCGAGAGTTGCTCTTGTTGTTGCTGTTATTGTCTTTTGTTCTTGTGTTTGTGAGTCGCTGTCGTCGTCGCTGTTGACGCTGGGCGCATTTGTTTGCCTTTGTGTGTGTGTGTGAGAGAGTATGAGTGTGTTGTGTGCTTGTGCGCTTTTTGGAAATTCAGTCTCAAGTTCAAGGTCTCGCGGATAACGCACACACATGCAGACAAGTGCGAGACGCGTACACGAACACACTCACATACACACACACACACACGATTCTTATAGCTTGTTAAAGCTACATGTATGTATGTATCGATGTATGTCTCATGGCTGTATGTATGTATATTTATATGTATAGACTTAAAGCAGCATTTCTCATTAAGTGCATTCGTATTAGTGCGGGCTGTTTACTTTTTGTTGCTGTTATTCTACTTCTTCTACATTTTTTTTGCCTATTCACAGTTTTGTATAAAAAGAAATAAGGAGCAGCAGTGAAAAAAAAAACGCTACGACTACAAAATTATTCCTCAATATTTCCGCATCAAGAATTGATACGAGTTGTATTTTTGCTGTTGTTGATTTGTTGTTTTCCGTTTTGTTTCTCTTGTTGTTTTTGCTGTCTCTTGATACAGAAATTTCTCGTTTCATACAGAAGGAAATGCATATGTACAGCTGTATACATATGGTATATACATACATACATACATACATACATATATATGTATATAGTATATACTTCAGTATGTAAGTCAGTCACTGTGCTTGTTTGTATGTGTATGTATGTATGTATATTATATTGTATATCACATATTGTAATTTTTGTTGAACTGTGTTTTTGGGGAGTTTTATTCTTATTTAGTATTAAAATTGTCGTTTTTATTATACATATGTATATTATTTTTGTATTTTGATTATTCTTTAAAAATGTATATATACTATACATACATTATAATACATACATATGTACGTACATACACACATACATATACATATGCATAATGATTGGGCGCATTTGTTTGCTACGCAATTCGTTAGCTCAGTAAATAAAATTTTGTAATATTTTTTGTCTCTTCTGTCGAAATTTTAATAAGGCAGTAGGGGAATTTATTAATAAAGAATTTCGGATAACAACTGATTTGAATGTATGTAAGCTATTCATATATGTATGTACATATGTATGTATGTATGTATATATGTATGTAATATAAGTACACATATACATAGTATTGGATCATAGCTAGAGATATACATATACAGAATACTTTTAGAGTACATTTAGTACATCTGCTACATTACAGCATTTAAAGAACTGATGCACATACATATATACATACATACATATATAATTATATTTCATTATTGGGTGGATGCCTAATTCTGAATTTTTTACGGATATTACATAATTTCATGATCATTCTTTTTTTCAGTTGCCATTTTCATTCACACCTCTTCCCAATTAGCACTTTCTCTGCATAGTTCTTCTATTTAAAGCGAGTGTTAATTAAGCATCACATACATAGCTATTGAAATACACATATTAAGTCTTTAATCTAAATTAAATTCGAGCTATCTAATTGCATTGCTGGTCAGCTGTTCAACCAGAAATGAAGCAAATCGAATAGGAATCCGTTAGTCACAGCAACGTTGCATGTGAGGTATTCTGATTAGCCAATTGCTATCAGATTTTGTAATTATATTGCGCTAAGCACTTTATATGTGACATAATCTCAGTTCTCACGCACACGCACACTCTCTTATTAACTCTCTCTTTCAGGCTTATTATCAATTATCGCACTGTAATCAATGGACAGATAAGGAGACCCCCCGACTCAACATGCTGCTGGGCAATTGCTAGAGAACTGCGTCTGCCAATTGAATGCGCTTACAACACACTCACACACACATACACACATATACATCTCGCAAACAGAGATAGACAGAAATCGAGACATGGCGCTTACATAATTCTAAAAACTCAAACGTATTTGGGTTAAGCTAAAGAAAATGATTTGCTAATTTCTTGCGCTGAAACGAGAAATTTAAGTTTTCCATGCGCCACTGTCTCACTCTCTCTGTTACACTCTCTGTTTCTCTGTCCCTCTATCTCTCTCTGTCGCTCTCCTTTTCTCTATTTGTGTATTCGCTCAGTTGTTGCCAATCTATTCCCAACCTACCTCAAAATGTTTTGCGTTAGGCCTCAAAGCAACAGAGACCTCGTTGTGCAGCTCGTTTACGACGAGGGGGTGGGCTGGGCGACGACGACGACGACGGCGCTCTTTGCCACTATTTCCCATACACACACACACACAAATACACGTACACACTTATACACTCGCTTACAGAAGCTGAAGCTGAGCTGCGCTGCTTACTCATGTAAAGGGAGACCTACGGCAGAGAGGGAGAGCGGCAGAGCGAGAGAGAGCGCGTAACTAGCGCTTGTAAGCGCTCGTTGCGCTCTTCGCCTCATGTCGCAATTGAAAGTTGCCTAGCATTCTGTGCATGTGTGTGTGCGTGTGTGTGAGTGTGTGTAGGCGGTGAATTGGGAACGGGAGCAGTGGCTGCGGTTGAAACCCCAAAAGGTTGAAGGTAAAACAAAATCAAAAGCAAAACAAACGAAATAAAGTCGTGTAGAAAAAAGGTTACAAAAAGAGAAATAAAATAAAAATAAAATATTATTGCATGTTGTAAGAGGATGTGTGTGTATGTATATGTATGTTCGTGTTTTTTAAAAACACAAAATAAACTTCGTCAAAAGAGTTTTGTAAAAAAAAAAAAAAAACAAAGGGAAAAGGAAAATTATTTTGTATATATGTATCTTCGTAAAATTTGAAAAGAATTTGCTGAAATCAAGTTTCCCAGCGTTTTACACGAATGAAGATCTTTGCTGAAGATAACGATGATTTGTTTACTGTATTCAGAAAGAGCTGAGTGAGAAGAGAGTGGGAGAGAAAGAGAGAGGGAAGCTGAGCTTCAACGGCAGCAACATTCAGAGCTTTGGCATTTGATTTTGATTTGATGCGAGGAACCAGCATTTTGTAAAATTCTGCGGGCTATTGTGGTTGGATTTAACGTACTTTGAAACGTAAACAGGAAATTTTTACAATAGAAATGCTTTATGCCATTAAAAGCAGGACCCGTTTGTATTGCCCTCTTTAAGGCAGGGCGTAGATGTTTAAAGACCTAATTATATTATGTTACTTTCGATTGATTTCAAAATATTTGCACATTTATAAATTTAATTGCAAATTTCTTTAAACTGACATCTTTAGTTCTTTGGCTCGTCACATATCTACACAAGTTCATTTTCATTCGACTCAGATACTTCAGTTGCAGCAAAATTTCCAAGCAGCTGGCAACTGCATAAATCTGTCATGGCCATGTACTTAATAAACTGAATCCCTGCCAAAGAATGCGCAACCCTCTAGCCAGTGAGCAGTGCTCTCCCTTCCTCGCCCCCTGCCACATTAGTCATTTTAGAAACGTGACGCCCACTTTGTGGAGCTGCGAGCGACGCGCATTTCCGCTAATACAAAAATTTCAAGTACCTGACGCCCTTTTAAAGAGCAAGTAAATGCTACATATATATACATACATATGCATATTGTATTTGTTTTATACACATACATACATATATGTATGTATATAATGTATATTTGTGTTAGTACAAGATTGCGATTCCCTCTGCTGCTGGCCAAATCGGAGCAAAGGCAAAGGCAATGGCAACAACCGCTTGCAAAAGTCAAAAGAGACGCTCGTGTCAAATAGAGGAAACAAGTTGTTGGCTGCTTATACGAAGGGTTACCTTAGCCAGTCGCAGTCTACTAACACACATACACATGTAACAAGTGCCAACACACACACACACACACGCAGTCGCGCTCAGAAACAAATAGTCCCCCAGTTGGCAGTTGGCGCCTTGGCAATTCGCCGCAGCAGTGCGAACTGAGAAACTATTTCACACACACACTTACACAATATTACAATTTACGATACATACACACACACACATCTATACATAATACACACACATGCAGTCAGGCAGAGTGAATGCAGCGCGAATGGCAAAGCAAAAGCAAAGCGAAGCAAAGTCGAGAGCGTTTGATAGTTGAGCGGAATTGCCGCTCACTAGAAAGCTGCTCGCACACATTAGCTTGCGCTCTCGCTCTCGCATGGCTCCGTAGTAGTTGCTGTTGCTCTTGCTGCTGCTGCTGCTGCTGCTGCCGTTGCCGTTGATGTTGCTGTGCGTTTGCCGCCTAAAGTAATCAATAAAATTGTTGAGGTGGGTTAGGAAACTGTTACGAAGCTGCCGCTGTTGCGGCCTGCCGCTCTCTGCTCAGACAGCGCTAGCAGCGACGTCAGCAGCATTTTTGACGTCGTCGTCGGCGGAAATTGCGCTATTTTAAATAATGTTTATTTTGCGTTTGGACGTCTTTGTTTTTTGTTTGGCTGTCTGTTGGGGGAGCACATATATTTTTTTTTGTTTTTTCTGCTTTATAAATTTTGGCCTGCCATTGTTGTTGTTGCCAAATTGACATTTCACAACTTTTTTCTCTGCTAAAAGTTGAAAGATTTAAAGCAAGCCACGAATGGATGCAAAGCAAAGCCAAAACAGTGAAGCTTAACAGATTTCCAGATATAGGCAAAGTGTATAGATAGCGGACAATTTTGGGGGGCATCAACAACAGTTAGAAGTCACACACATAGACATACATAAGTTTTATCTGTTCTGTTAATCAATCAAATTGATATGGCTGAGAATATTCAAGAAAGAGACACGCAAACTAGGCAAATAAACGCGGATTTACATATGTATACATAATATTATTAACAAATCAAAGTAGTCAAAATAGAATACTAGTAATTCGATATTAGGCTAATACAAAATGTAATGAGCAGTAGATTCAAGTCTAATATTTTTCATTCTGTTGTAACTATGTAAACACTTACATAGTTAGTTATTCTATAAATAGGTAGATGTTTATTGCCTGCAGAAGCCTAACTCGATATAGTTATCGGTAATAATTGTGTTATGATCAATAGTCTGCAGCTACAAAAGTCTAGAAGATACTATAGGGTATACTCCAGTCAAATACTCGCATAGGCATACATATGTAATACATACATATGTGTTTATATAGTACATGCATATTAGATAATTATAAAACATATACATGAAATATACATATGTACGTATGTATGTGTAATCGTAGCATATGGCATATTTATGATATATTTTTATAAAATAAACATCACGTCTTGTGATTTCTTCTTCTGAATAAATTATATTTCGTATTTATGCTCCCTGCTCTCCCAATTCCAATACAACCCATCTTTATCATTCACTCACTTCCATTTACCCAATAGTGCTGATTTACCTTATATATTCTCATATAACAATATAGGGTATTTGCTAGTCAGGCATATGCTGCATGAATAAATTATAGATATTCCTCCAACTTGTATCCCAATATACTCCATTCAAATCCCGCATACCATATGTGTAATTTATAGGGTAACTTCAAGTCAAGCATTTCCTGTCATTACGTCCCATTTAATTGCTTTTCTTGTAGCTTGGTCAAAAGTTTCTATCTGAATTTCCCTTTTCATTTGCTATGTTCTATATTTATAAATGTACATTTTAATTATCGGGTATGTCCTAGTCAGGCACTTGCACGGCCTTTTGCACTTACAGTAGCGCTTCATCAAGCTCTTCTTGTAGGCCGCCGATCGTTCCGCCGGCTTCAGTCGCATCCTCGTTCGCTCGCAATGCGCTGTTGTTGTTGACGCCTCCTCATCGGATTCGCTGCCCGAGTAGGCGTGGCCACGCCTCCTGCTGCCTGCCACAGGAGTCGCCGACGCAGCAGCACCCGCTGCCGCTGCTGCTGCAGCACTGGCTGCATTCGCTGTCGCTGTGGCACCACTGCTCAGCGAGAGATCCAAGGGTGAGTCATAGCCATTTTGGTATTGCAGCTCCAACAGCTCCTCGTCATCGGCATCCGCTTCGATGTCCGCATCGGCGTCCTCCTCGAGCGTTTCCTCGTCCTCAATGTCGCTCATTTGCTGCTGCTGCTGCTGCTGCTGATGATGATGATGTTGTTGTTGGTGCTGCTGCTCATGTTGCTGCTGTTGTACATGCAACTCATTGCTGCTGGTGATGACGCTGCCCCGCTGCAACTGCTGCTTGCGTTCCCAAAGTATCTTTGAGACATCATCCAAGGTGCTGCGCGTTTTATCTGGCTCGCCGTGAAGAGGTTGCTCGGATTGTTGCTGCTGCTGTTGCTGTTGTTGCTGTCGCAGATGATTGTAGAGCACTTTGAACTCTCGGCAATCTGTTGCAATGTGCTCAGAGTCCTCCTCAGCAGCCTCGACTGCTGTCCGCTCCTTCTTAACTTCGCTTGCAGCTTCTGCTGCTGTTGCAACTTCTGCTGCTGTCGCTGTCGCTGCTGCTGCTGTTGGCAATGTTTCTGCTGCTGCTGCTGCTGCTGGTGGTGTTGCAGCTGGACTTATGCTGGGCGCAGGTATTGGACTTTGTTGCTCTGACTTGTTTATCTCTATGGCACCTTCGATAGCTGTTTTAGTTAGCTCCTCCGCATCCTTAGCAAGGCTCGCTGTTTCGGGCGTCGGCGAGGCGACAGGCGTGGGCGTGGGCGTGGCACATGCCGCAGCTGTCGGCGATGCGGCCGGCGAGGCAGATGCCGAGGAGGCAGAGCAGGCGGATGATAGCGACAGCAGCGAAGAGGAGCTCGAACTGGACGACGACGATGATGACGATAATGACGAGGATGATGATGCCGATGATGATGATGAGGTTGTTGTGAGTGCCGCCGTTGCAAAATTATGCGCCGTGGCGGCCACCAAATGTTGCACCATTATCATTTTTATCAGTTTCTATAGATAAACAAACAAAACACACTCACAGGTTCTCTCCCTCTCTCTCTCCTTCACTCTTTCTATACGTTGCACATGTTATTCATTTATTCAGGTGTTTAAACTTAATAGATTTGAGGTAATTTTGCACTAATTCTGCTGCAGTTGGCGGCGACTGCAGTTGGACACATTTTGTCACACGCAACGCGTAGCGCGCATACGGAAACACGTAAAACGTACAACGTAGAACGTAAAAGTCCGGCAACAACAACAACGTATTGTGCTTTGCTGTTGTGCTGCTGTTGCTGCTGTGTCTCGCTTTACTTAGCTTTTTGCCTTTTGCTTTGCTGTCAGCCGCGGCACGTCATTTATCTCTTACGGTATCAGCAAAACTAAAATCTAAAGTCAGCACAAAAAGCACTGCCGAGTGTTTATTAGGCGCAAACAAACGTTGCAGGCGGCGACTGCGACGCGACTGCAGCGTGCGATGTCGTTGGCAATAAGCGTCGATGCCGAAGCCGATGCCAACGTCGACGTTTCTGGCAAACGCGCGCGCGCGCCTCACTCACAAACACAGAGTCAAGCCAGCGAGAGAGCCAGAGCAAGAGCGAGAGAGACAGGTGGGAAGGCAAAAACAAAACAAAAAGTAAAGGCGAGAATAGAAACAACAATAACAACAGTGGAAATAAAAATGAGCAAGCGACTGCGACAGCGACAGCGACGGCGACTGAATGGGGCTCGCTTGCTCGGCTCGCGCCAACTGGAAGAGCGCGAGCCACGAAATGTTATTGGGACCCGCTGCGCTATTGCGAAAACGATGTCGACGTCGCAGTTGCCGTCGCAGCCGCAGTCGCTGCGGGGAGCGCGCCAAAATGGTAAAGCAGCAAACGTAACAGTTTTTGCGTTTCGAGAGCAAAATGTTTGGCGCTCTCTTTTGCTGTTGCTGTTCGTATGTAAGCTGTAAATACGTGTGCATGCCTGTGCTTACATCTGTTTCTATGTATGTATGTATGTCTGTCTGTATATATGTATGTATATATATGCAAGTGTATCGCTGCTGCAGCTACGGCTGTGTTTGCGCTGGGTGGTTTTGTGTGCCACATGCGCATTTGCATTGCATTTTCTCCTCTAGGGACATTGAGTGGCAAACATAGGCAACCGGCACAGTGGTCCAGAATATATAAGATTTCATTTATGTATTTTGCATGTAGCATGCAAACAGACATAAGTTGTATAGTTGTTATATGCTTGAGAGGCTAGATACCCTGTATCTGTGTATTCTCAGATTATCACGTTTTCTTGCTTAATTCTATCAAGCTTAATCAATGAAGCAGCATTTCCTTGTTTGCCTGATCTGCCGCCTAGATCAATTATGCATACATAAAATGCACACACACACACACAGGCACATACTTGCGTGCATGTAGTTGTGTCTGCCTCTCTGCTAATAGCCGCTGCGACCCAGACCCACTGCGTTCACTTCAGTGGAGCAAGTGGCGAGCAATTGCAGCTATCTGGACACCCAAATGGGTCAGGCCGAGTCAAAAGGGCTGTGCGATCATGGGGGAGCAGCAGCAGCAGCAGTGAGTGCAAAATATGGCAATGCGTCTGTGTGTGTGTGTGCGAGAGTGCGACAAGTGAGCAGGAGCTGGCGATGCCGACGTCGACGTCGTTGTCGTCGTTGCTGCTGCAATATCGTCGTCGTGCAATCGACGCGACTATGACTCAATGCAAGTGTGTGTGAGAGGGAGAGACAGAGAGCGAGCGAGTGAGTGAGCGAGTGAGCATACAAGAGCAAAAGTGTGCTCTCTCAGTTACCGTCGCCTCCGTTGCCGCTGCCGTCGCCGTCGCTGTAGCCATCGGCGTTTGACGATGCCAGTAGAGCAAATTTTCACTTTCCGTTTGTTTAGTTGTTGGGGGCCTTTCCATTTACTTGCCAATTGCAACTGTATGTGTGTATGTGCATGTATGTGTGTGTGTGAGTTGCTCTCTCACAGCTCAACATGTGTGTGTCTGAATATTGCAAATGAAGGAAGCAGAACAAGAGCTGTAGAAGATGAAACAGAAGGAAGAGTTTGGCGTTTGGCGTTTGCCTCTGCAAAGAGGTGGCATGAGGTAGGCGGGGCGGGGCTGGGGGCGGGTGGCATGGAAGCCATGGGGAGAACTTTAATGAGGCGACGACGACGACAACGACGACGTCGCTGGCGACACAGACATACTTTTCGTTGTGCTAGTGTGCGTGCGAAATGAGTCCAATGTACCGACAACTGGTAGCCGAACCGAGAAGGGGGTGGGCAGCGCAGACGGCTCCTTTGGCAACAACACAAAATACACACAGACAGAGCTAAACAGAGCGAGAGTGAGAGCGGGAGAGGGTGGTAAAGAGGGCGGGGGAGGGAGATGGAGAGAGGGATACGAATAGGGATAGACACATAGAGCCGTAAAAGAATTTTTGAAGAGGAAGCGCATTAGGTGGGCACCTCGACTGCCACTGACTGTGAGCTGAGTTGGAACTGGAACTGGAACTGCCATCGACTGAGGTTTGGGCTCGAGTGCTGGAGCTTAGGCTTCTGTGTAGTCGATTCATGTTTCATGTTTCAGCAAAAGTCATTGAACAGACGACGACGACGATACCAACTGCTCCTGCTGCTGCTTCTGCTTATTTCGACGTCTCAGCTCAGACGTTAAGTCAAATGGCTAGAAAGTGTCGGAAATGTATCGCTTTACGTGCCACCCGCATGCTCGCCTGCCCACCAAGCAGCTCCAGCGCCCACTCCCAAGTTCCTTCGAGAATGATGCGAATCGCCGCGTCATCGGCGAGACAACATTTTTGGAGTAAACAGCAGTGAATGACCTCATATCATCTAATACACGCGCCAAGCGCCCAAACCCCGACCACCACCCCGCAGCGCCCCTGGCCCAGACTACCCTGCAGACTGTCGAAGGTCCCGAGTTTCTCATTCTCAGAGCAAGTCTCAGTCGACGATTACGATGGCAACGACAACGACAACAACAACGTCGACGTCGATGTCGCTGTCGATGTCGACGTTTGTCAAACTTATTTTTATGCATCAGACTTGTAATTGTTACGGTTTCGTCTTATATACAGACATTCATATGTATATAGTGGGCGGGTTGGGGGCGTGTCCGCCCGTAGGGTTGCGAGCAGATCTCTTTGTTTGGCTGCTCGGTAATCTGGTCACTGATGTTAGCTCTTTGTCTGCCCCCATCCAGCCACCCCCTTGACTGGGCAGTGGGCGGGGTCAGTTGTAGGTTAAGCGACGCGATGACATTTGATTCTAATTTCGATTTGGATTTAGATTTCTGCACTATGAGATCAACTATAAAGATAGTTCTATATGCCAGATATAGCAAATTGAATTGCGGGTCAAGGGGCAAAGAGAGCTGATGGAGATTCTTGGCCCAAGCGAAGCGAAACTGCATATTTCTGGAATAATTTGCAAATTTCTAGTGATAGCCCAATGAAGGCTAAATTGCAATGAAGCGATTTGGAATATTTTTGAAAATTGCACGAGATAACAATGCACGGATTTATAATTACATTTAAAGATTGAATCAAGGAATTATAAGAAAAATAATATATATAAAGCTTAATTAATATATTTTACGTCAGGTTGAAAATGTCGCGATAGAATATCGAAATATTTAGAAAACTTGGAGCCTACATCAATAAACTGTTAATATTGTATATAATATTCAGATCCAGTCTTAATCACCATACAGAATATATATAATAATACAGAATTATATCTGTCCATCAAGTTGATTTGCACACCTTTAAATCTTTGCCAATAGTTTGCACTTAAGTATTTAGTTTGATAAGATTATCTATCGATATTGCCCGATCGCAAGATAGTTATCATATGCAAGTTCAATACCTGATATACATGGGAAATGATTCATATTTGTTTCCAATTCATATTTGCATAGCAAACCACATTTAAGTCTAGAGATTAGATCCCAAAGTAATTTTGATTGCAGATCGTTGCAATTCTTCAGGAAATTTCCAGCGCAACTTTTTGCTTTTGTTGTCTACTCTTTTATTGCTGTTTTGGTTTCTGTTTTGTTACTATTTTTATTTTAATTTTTTTTTTCTCTTTAATTTTTGTTTTCATTGTAATTGCACTTGTATTGGCATTCACCTTTTCATTCAAAAAGCAACTAGCTCAGCGCTTTTATTGCCTAACAGCAACAACCTTCAGCTCAACGGTTTCCCCATTTCTTCAGCAACAGCAGCTACAACAACAACAGCAACAACAACAACAAAGCAAAGAAAAAGAAGAAGTTCAGTTGCATAAATAAAACAACGCACTTGACCGTCAGCGAAAGACATCATTATCATTGTTAATAATTAACATTGGAGACAGAAATGAAAAAACTATTGTTTTTTTGTTTTTTTTTTTAGCTTGACCCATAGTGCGTATGAGTAACATTTTTGACTTTGCTGTAAATGTGTGTAAACGCGGCCTTTTACATGGCTATTACAAGCGAGCAACATGGTAATGTGAGGTAAGAGAGAAGCTAAAGCAGAAGTTCAGTTAAGTCAACAAGAAATTGTAACTGAGACGAGACAGAGACAGCCAGAGAAAGAGAGAGAGAGGGAAGGAGAGCAGACACTAGAGGTCAAGAAACAAGCAGCAACAAGAGGCAGGAGGGGGAGGGTGGGGAGCGTGACTGCGTGACTCGTTCTAGACAATCCTCGACAATCCTGGGCCATAATCAAGCTTTGTCTGACCAAACAGTTTTCCTCTTGCTTTTATGTGTTTTAATTAAAGCTTCAATTGAAATCGAAAGCCAACGCCAGACGCGCATTAAATGTTGTTCAAAAGGAAATAGCTGAGTCGAGCAAACAGCAGCAGCAGGCAGAGTTTTTTTTTTTTGCTTGCACTTGACAACGAAACTGGCAACAACAACAACAATAAGAGCAGACAATGGCATCCTACTTTTTAGCCACAAACAGTTGGCAACAACAACAGCAGCAGCAAAACAAGTTGCTCATACGCCCCGTTGGCCCGTTTAGCCGCTTTGGCATTGTTTGTGGCTCGTCTGCAATGCTTTGCTTACATTTTTTTTCTTCATTCGTTTTTTTGGTTTTCCTTTCTGTTGCACTTGCACTTTCTTTTTGCATTATGGCGTGTGGAAAAACTTTCGATTTTCTCGCATAAAAATGGAGAAAAAAAAGCAACGAAAAAGCAAATTATTTTTAAAGAAAATGAAAGCGAGAAGTGCAACAACTCAGAGACTGCGACAGAGATAGCAACAGTGAGACGCCAGACGGACAACTCACTCCTAACCGAGTTAATAGCAATGTGTGGAAACTTGTGGAAAACTCTAATCAGGTTTTCCTTGCCCACCCCTGGCCAGAGCAGCGCCCTAAATTTGCAGCTTGCGTTTACGATGCGCCGTTTGCTTTTATGGCCCAGCACTTGGCAGAGATTGCTGGCGAGCTGGGAATAGAATCTAATATATAGAGAGTCGCATTGCCTGTGGGTACTTGACCTTCGAATATCCCCTACGATGTGATATTGAAAACATTTCATTCCTATCTTAAATGCACCGATCTTCAGTTTACTAAACTTTTCAAATTCGATCTACTCGTCTTTCGTCAATCCGATCTACTGATCTTCCGATCTCTTGATCTACGAATCTTCTGAACCTATCTTCCAACTTCTTCAATCTTCGATCATGTGATCTTCGACTATCCGATTGTCTTATGTTTGATTTTCTTGTCTTTGATTTTAAGCGATCTTTCTTCACAATCTATAAATTCATAAATATATCCACACGATCTTGGCTATCTCAGCGGAGTCTCGTTGCTTGAATGTCTAAGCAGTTAAATGGATTAATTATGTTCCTCAGTTTCAGTGTTAGGCGAAAACAAAATCGTGTGACTCCAATTGTGATGTTGCACTGCATTGAGGGAGACTTAATGGCCGCATCAACGGTCACGTGCCACCTGCAACTTTGCAACGTTTTTGCAACCAGCGTAAAACGGCGAGTAGAGAAACAAAATAAACTCATCATCATGATTTTTCTAACCGACTTAGCCAGGTTGGATGACTTCAGAGCCCGGTTTGCATTTGTATGCAACGTCGGTCATTCATAATGAAAGTGAATTCACTTCGCATTGCTTTTTTACATTTCTTTGCTTTTCTTTAACAGTTGCCAATTGGCTTGTTTCTTCTATATATGGCTAATTTCTAATGCGCTCAGCCTCTCTCGCTGTCGCCTCTATTCGCTGCAGAAACCTGTTGTATCTCTCTCTCTTTCTCTCTCTCTCTCTCACTCTTTGGCCATCGTCATCGGCCCTGGTAACACTGACTGACTGACTGACTGACTTCTTCGCCAAGCGGCGAAAACGTAAACAGCCAAAGGAAATCGCTGTGCAAAAAGCAAGAAAAGAAAACACACACACACAGACGCACACACATGCAGGCACAGCAACAGAAAAGAAAACGTGCCTTATATCTGGCCTAGCCAAGCCGTGCGACTGTCTGTGCCACATGTGGCCAGTTTCGCTGTCGCTCGATGCGATGCTATCGTTTGCTCGCCTCTTGCTTTTCCCAAGTTTTCTGGCCAAGCCGGAAAGTATTTATTTTAATTAACGATCGGGCCGCGTTGGAGTGTTCGATTGTATTCTCCAATCAGCAGAGCTTAGCCGCGGCTCGCCGGGTGTCTCTGATTATTGTTTGACCATTTTCCACAATTTCCGAAAGCGATCAGCATGTGTGTGAATGCGTGTGTGTGTGTGTGTAGACAACTTTCGCTTTAGCTGTGATTTGAACTGAAAGGATTTGCTCCTAGTCTACCCAGAGAGTTACTGTTCAGGCATTGCGTATACGCAGTGGTTGCCCATGCAGCTCTTCAGTTTGAGCTTACTCAAGGGAAGCATTATGAATCGAGTAGACTTAAGCTACGCTTTCCTTATTAATCAAAAATATATATATTAGGCTACAACTGCTGTGCATAGCTCATAGATAATACGTATACGCATTGTATGCCTAGTAACCCTTGCATTGTTATTCAATTTCCTATGAAGTAGATCTATTTTTCTTGTGAATCTTTTATCAAATAGACCAATATCCCAGCATAATATCTGCTTATTTATTTTATATGATTTGCCTATTAAATTAGGGTACGTAAGAGCATGAACTCATTAGATCATATCAAGGCGCATTGCGTATACGCTCAGTTAGACCTTGCTTGAGAAATGCTTGTATATATAATAATCTACTGCATTTCATATAAATATATACATACATGTATATCACATATCACGTCTAATAGACTACTATGAAGAAATAATATCTGTGCTATCTCTCTGTCTCTCTCTTACAGCCTATACACATTGCGTATACGCACTGCATGCCAAAGGCAATTAAATAGTCTGTGTGTATAATCCAAAGTAAACTAAATTATTCTTTGAATGTTAATACCTCCGCAAAACGCCAACTATATCTCATATTGATGAACATCACATGCCATACTTTACCCCCCAACGAAATAATTCTGTATCCTTGATTAGCAGCCGCCTAGCATAACATTCAGCAAACACTGCTCAATTGCTGAATAGCTGAAGTGCAATTAATTACAAATGCTTTTCAGCATTTTCAAACACAATATTTACTAGTTATATTTTTTCGCAACAATACGTGATGGCTGGCTGGTTAGGCATCCCCTCTCTAACAACAATGCATCTGAATATCCATATCGAAATGTGCATTGAAATGTTTCTCGAAGTCTCCGAACTAAAAGTTGATTAAACTGCACAATAACAAACGACAACAACAACAATTTTCAAGTTCAACACAATGAATATCAATTTGAAAGAGCTCCGATGTTGTTGTTGGAAATTTTCCAAAATGCATGGCTATAATAGACAGTGCCTGTGTGCGTGTGTGTGTGTGTGCGTGTCCGTGTCCGTGTGACAAAAAAAGATGCAGCTGCAACAACAACAATAATATATGGAACGACCTAAACAACATAATTCTCACACATTATAATAAACTGATTAGTACCTATGATGAAGATACAGAAAAAAAAGAATAAAACGAAAACTATAAAATAAAAGTTCAAATTTTAAGCTCTATATATTATATGTATATAGCTATATATCTAGTCCTCTACATGTATTGGTATATACATTTCATTTTCGTTTGATTTGCATACCCTGCAAGCATCCATCATAAACATAAATCCCATTGATTCTAGAGACTCTCACAGCCAGAGCCATAAAAAGTTAGATATAGAGATAAGTTTTATACACAGATATTATATTATATTATATTATATATATATTAGATTATTTATGCATTTGTGCAACTTTTATAAATTTAGTTATGCAACGCTAGAGCTGAGGTTTCATTAAACAATTCTTTCCTAATACAATTTAATTTTTTCGTTTTTTTTATTTTAATATTTTATATTTTATATTTTATATTTTATATTTTATATTTTATATTTTATATTTTATATTTTATATTTTATATTTTATATTTTATATTTTATATTTTATATTTTATATTTTATATTTTATATTTTATATTTTATATTTTATATTTTATATTTTATATTTTATATTTTATATTTTATATTTTATATTTTATATTTTATATTTTATATTTTATATTTTATATTTTATATTTTATATTTTATATTTTATATTTTATATTTTATATTTTATATTTTATATTTTATATTTTATATTTTATATATTTTATATTTTATATTTTATATTTTATATTTTATATTTTATATTTTATATTTTATATTTTATATTTCATATTTTATATTTTATATTTTATATTTTATATTTTGCATATCTAAGTATGTATCTATTTAAATTTACACTTTTTCCAATTACCCTTACTTTCTCTTAACTTTCAAGTGCTTATTGCTCATTGCAGGGTATCTGCTAGTCGTACGCAGTCTGAACGCCTGGTCTTACTTGTTTTGGTTTTAGTTTTGTTGTTGTTTGTTTATGTGTTTTATTGAAAAAGATTTTCAATGCCATTATTGTGCATGTCTGTGCATGAGTGTGTCCGTGTGTGTGTCTGTGTGTGTGTGTAAGTTGTAAATGCAAGCAAAGCAAACGTCCGTCTAACTGTACGACCGTCAACCGCAGACATTGGGACAGAGAAGACAGAGACGACAGGCATTAGAGGCGTCGGCAGACGGCGGCCACTGACGCTAACGCTAACGCTGGCGCTGACGTCGACGCTGACGTTGACGTTAGCGCTGACAGCAGCCAGCGACTGCAGATATAGCTTAGCTGACGGCGACAGCTCATCCGAGTTACAATTTTTTATACCCTGAACCCATTGAAAATGGGAAATCAGGGTATAATGGTTTTGTTAAAAGTATGTAACAGGGAGAAGGAGGCGTGGCAGACCCCACAAAGTATATATATTCTTGATCAGGGCGACAAACTGAATCGATTTAGCCATGTCCGTCTGTCCGTCTGTCCGTCTGTCCGTCTGTCCGTCTGTCCGTATGTATGAACGCGTCGATTTCTGAAGATATAGAAGCTAGAGACTTCAACTTTTTTTTAAAATGCTCGTATATAGCGCGCGCATATCGAGTTTATCACTAAAAATCGATAACTCATCCCGTTATTTTTTTATCGATCAAAAACCTTATCGAAAACCAGTTATAAAATTATATCTCCTACACCTTTAGAGCTAAAGTCTCCAAATTTTAAATGTAGACTCGACTGCACGTGATAGAATTTCGGTTTTTGTTATAATTCACCCCCCACCCCTATATCCACCCCCTTACCCTCATCTCTGTAAAAGGCGTATTTCAAATACTAGAGACTTGAGCTTTGGCAAATATACGCATAGTAATGATAAAACCACATTCTGAAAGTTTCATGAAGAACGTACGTCCACAAAAAAAGTTATTGAACAATTAAGTTCCCATAGTAAGCCCACACTGCAGGCCGTGCCTGTTAATGCGTGCGTGCCTATGGGTGTCTATGTATGTGTTTGCGTGTGTGTGTGTTTGTATAAGCTGAAAGACACTAAAAATGATTGAAATGGCTGTTGCTCGGAGGGTTCAGGGTATCTCGTAGTCGAGCAGTCTCGACTAGAGCTTTCTTACTTGTTTTATTTTATATATATACATATACATATATATATTCTTTTTTTGCTGTAGCTTTAGTAACTGTTACTAATATACAGATACAGATTTAAATATATGCATAAATTAATATATATTTATTATATATATACATGTACATATAATATGATGTATGTATTTAATATATACTTTGTAGATATATTGATATACATAGTACCTATGTAATACCTATTCCTAAGTGCCTATATATTAAAGCTCTTGGCTCTATTAAATTTAGGTAATACTTGCAAGGAATACTATCAAGGATAATTTGCCAAATTGAATGCACTTTAACCATCTTCTGCAATGCCCAAATACTTTTCTAATAACTTCCAACTCCTAGCTACCTTCACTGAACTGTTCAAGCAACCCATGCAGTTCGTCTAATTACATTGATTAACATAATTTTCTTCAACTTCAATCTCTCTGAGAGTCGCTTCTCGCCACCTTCGCTCCCACAAAGCCACAAGTCTTCAGCCAACCCTCGCTGGACAACACTAAGCTGTGTAATTATGAATAAGTATACATTGTGTGCATACGCTCAAAGAAAGTTTTTGCACCGACATGGATGGCCGGCAGCCGGCAAATTGATCGTGCAATAATTACTGCATAGCAACTTCATCATCATCAGCAACAGCAACATTTGATGCTGCTGCTGCAACTGCAACTGCAACTAGCTGCAGCAGCAGCAGCAGCAGCAGCATCAAATGTTGCTGTTGCTGATGATGATGAAGTTGTTGCTGCTGCAAATGGAAAGCAACGAGAGGGAAAGTGTTTTTCTTTCTTATTTTCTTCGCCAACTATTGGCAGTTTTCATTTTCCATGGCATGCTGCCTGCCTGCCTGCCTGCCTGCCTGCTAATAGTGCCAATCGCATAATACACACACACACAGAGACACACACACTCACACTCTCGTTGAGTGACAGAAACACATTGGCATTGAAACGAGTCAAACGTCGTTTGCCTGCAGCTGGCAGCGGGGCAACGGCAATAACACGCTACCTACCCTAAGTGAGATCGATCTACAACAGCAGCAGCAGCAGCAGCAGCAATTGCAACAACAGCAGCAACAACAAACAGCAGCAGCAGCAACTGCAACAACGACATCAAAATTTACACAAACTGCAAAACTGCAAACGACATTCAACCAATAGAAGTCAAAGTTCTGTGAGAAGGCGACAGATAACACGTCACTTGACTCGAATGGGGACATGGACAACATGCGTGCCAACCCAGCCACCCCCTCCCGCTCTGCCTACCCGTACGAGCCGACACGACCCGACAGCGACAGCAACGCTCTGCCCGTGCATCCCCCCGCACTCAGGCCTGCTCTCTCAGTTGTTCTCGGCCGCGAATCGCGTCGAGCCACTCGAACGAACAGTCAGCGATGTGAATCGGAATCGGAATCGGAATTGAAATCGGAATCGTCGTTAGCTTCGGGCAGCTACTGCAGCCCCCAATCCCACTCTCGCTGTCTCTCTCTCTCTCTCTCTCACACACACTTTTCCTCTTGGCCTGTTCCCCTCCCTTGAACCCAGTTAAACGCTTGCATCTCAAATATTCTCAGCTCTTGAGCTGTAAACGTTTTCAAATGCTTTTCGGTAATGTCTTTCCCTCCCTCCCTCACTCACTCTCTCTCTCTCTCTCTCTCTCTCTCTCTCTCTCTCTGTCTGTCTGTCTCTCCCTCTCTTATTCTCTTTGTTTTCTACGTTGCATTTGCATCTTGCCTCTTCTTGTCTTGGCCCAAAGCAGGCAATTCGTGGCTAGGCTGTCTATCGGTAGCTACAACAACAACAACAACCATGAACAACAGTAACAACAACTAACAAACTGGCAACAAATAAACATTGTTCAATCTAATTCGCTGCAGCACTTGTTCAATGTTCTCCAATGCTGTCTGTCTGTCTGTCTGCCTACAGGTAATCGCCGCACACAAACACAGGTAAATCTATAGGCGCACTTATGCTGCCACATGCAACGATTGTGCTGCGATTGTGCCGCATATTCGGTTATTGGCAACGGGCGTTTTTTAGCTGAATGCTTGGCTGACTCTGTTGCATCATGGGAACACTTCAGTTGGGTTTCGTTTCTTTTTGTTATTGTTTTTTTGTGTAATTTATTAATATTTAAATATTCATTTAGTTTTTCAGAGACTGCGAAGGCTTTGCTTAGCTTTTGGCATTTAATGGAAACAATTTCCAATATTTTATGGAAATTTCGTAGCGATTTTCAAGATTCTGATTTGAATTTAAATCGTTTTTTGCCCCCAAGCCCTACGATCTATATGATTCTCTATCTATATCTCTAAATTTGACTAGCCCATATGTTTATCTCGTTCTGTTCCTCAGTGGCTCTTACAGTAGCTCTTTCTATGGTTCCGTCTCTCTCTCTCTTTCTCTCTCTGTCTCTTTTTCTCTGCTCTTTATTTTCACCATCTCTCTGTTTATGTATTTCCTATCTTTTATCAATCTCAATCTGTGTCGCTCTCTCTCTCTCTATCTCTCTACCACCCACCCACTCACATTTCATATTCCATTAACACGTTCCCTCTCACTCAATGCGTATCAGTTTTCAATGATCATTATTCCATTATCATTCAACAACGATCTCTAACAGCTCATTGAATAACACTTACCTAAGGCAACACCCTGTAACGGCAACTAAAGCCAACACACACACACACACACGCACACACACACACACAGAGAGACACCCTCAAGCTATATGCATTTTATTTGCTTAGGCATATTTTTAATTTGCGAGGAAGGAGAACAAATAATGAGCCGCTGCATAGATAGATACGACGGCCAGCAACAACAACGACAACAACAACAATCAACACGAATCAAACCGAATGATATTCACGAATCAAAACGAAACGAATAAAAATACAAATAATAAAATCGCAACAGCAACAAATTTCCTTTTCTAGGTCTAGGCCAGCTGAACTGCAATTACATTCTAAAATATGCACATATGTTTTCTTCGAGTGTATGCGCCACACAAAGAGCGAGTGAGAGAGAGAGAGAGAGAGAGAGAGGGGGAGATAGAGATAGAGAGAGGGAGAGGCGTAAGTCTTTAAGAGTTTTGCTTGATACTCGTCTGCACTTGACTATGGAAAGTATATAGAAGATATACATATATACAAATGCGTGTGTGTGTGTGTGTATATATGTGTTTGATAGATATTAAATATATATATACATATGTATATACTTCTATATCGAAGAAGCGTTCTATATAGCAACGCTTGCTGGCAATTATTTGCCTTTTTGGCCATAAATATTAAAGTCAATATCTGATGTGTACCTATGTATATACATATATGTGTATACATATATATATATAGATTTATGCATATACATGCATTTATATATACACATTCGATTATAGATGCACACGTTGTCGTGCTCAGCAGACATCCGCCTAATATATATTTTTATTTGCAGTTGCTGTTGCAGCTGTTGTTGTTGCTGTTGCAGTTGTTGTTCTCATTGTTGCTGTTGTTGTTGTGTCTCTTACGCATGCAGCGTTTCGCTTTCAATTTTGCGTGCCTCACGTCTCGTCTCTTGTCTTACGTCTCTTTCCCTCGCTCCCTCTCTCACTCTGTTTATTCTTTTTGAAGGACAGACTGTGTCTATGTTGTCTATGCTGTTGATGTTGTCGCTGTGTGCGCCTGGGTGTCGATCTGAATACCGACCAAAGCGACCAACGCACAACACACATACACACACATACATACCTTTAAATTCACACACACACACACGCATAGACATACATATATGTATGCATAGGTATGTGCGTAATAGCTTTAATATATCCATTAGGTATTGCAACTTTGTAGCAGCATTAAGAGAAATAATCTAGCATAGATCTTGCTACGCATTATTTATAACTATATAAATATTTACACATACATACATATACATATGTGTATACTGTAACATAATTTGTCTACAACTTGTTATGTAAATGACATCAAAGCTTATGAAGTTAGCCTTTAAACAATTCTAATTGAATTAAGTCTCAGTGAAAGACGAACCGAAGAAGAACTCGCACAAATATAAAGATATTTCAGAAGAAAAAATAGAAGAGAAAAACTTTCAATAAACGATTCAAGATCAGCATGTAAAAATAAATTGTATGTATAATCATTTCTTATACATATATAACACTAAGGTCTTAAAGAACTTCTATTAGATTATAGATACTAGTTCGGAAAAGCCATAAACCCATTATGAATGTGTGTGTCCTTTGTCTAAAATATGCATATATGTATATAATAATAGTACAGTAAGTAGTACTATTAGTATAGAATATAGTAGAACTATAAGTATAGAACTTAGTTGGGAAAACCTGAAATTACCTATTTGTTTTATTATACATACTTAAACAGCAAAGGACACTCAAGCATCTGTCCTAGAAAACAATGGCAAAACATCCAAGTTTTAGTACGATATTGGGCAACCCGGATAGAAAGGGAAGTTCTTTGAGAAGCAGTATAACTCTGATATAAATATATATACATATATAGCACAGCATAAGCATATACATGTACATATGTACATATGTATATCTCTATATCTGAACAGCATGCACACAACCAATTAGTTCGCACACGTTGCGCCGTGGATGACACAGATACATTTTGCAACTTGCGTTGCTTTTCCGCACATTTTCCTCGTTTGCTCGAACGTAATTTGCTGCTGCTTCATCTTTTTATTTTGGTACAACAAATTTGTGCGCCATATAAGTGTCTATCATGCATATCCGTTTACACACATACTAAACGAACTACTAGCAGCGTGTATGTGTGTCGTTTCGGCACGATCTGAAGATCTATAAAAGCTAGATAGTATGGCAAAAAATTAAAAAAAAAAAAATATGCTGCAATGTGAGTGGGTGGCAGTACGTTTATACCTAGGTGGGTGGCCTGACGACTGATTGATAGAAGGTGCTAATTAGAAACAAACTAACACACACATACACGCACAACTGCATTGGCAAATGTTTGCCAATGGGTCACAAGTACCAGCCGAGCGCACATGAACTAGAACTGGAACTGGAACTAGCGCTCAGCGTACTGCGCTCATAATGTTTGCTGAATGAGATATGCAAACAAGCAGCAAGAACAAAAAAAAAAAAGTAACAGAAGAAGTGGAAAGAAAAAAATATCAAGAACCAAGAGCAGTTGATTTTGTATAATGAAGCGCCTCGCGCCAATGAAAGCAAAACGGCTGCGACGCTGGCAGAGACGTAGACAACGACCACAGCGACGGCGACGGCGACGATGCGCATCTAAGTTTTTTCGTTGTCGCGGGGTAAAGGAGAGCTTTCGCAGACTCTCGCGAGCAGCTCTCTTTGTGTGAGTGTGTGTGCTTATGTGTTTGCCTTGCGTTTGCTGCTTCTACAAGTACACGCACACACATACCCAGCATACATAAAATACAGCGTCACGCGAGTGCAGCGAACTAATTCAAGGCTGCATACCACACGCTACAGCAAAGCAAAAATAAAGCTTTAGTTGTATTAGTGTGTTACTCTCCGCTTGGTTGGGCTCGCCGCGGCGAGTGTGAGCGAAATGTTTTGCTCTCAGTGTATATGCATGTGCATGTGCATGTGAATGTGGATGAGTATGCGTGTGTATGCTGATACTTGTGTTTCGGGCTGTGTTTGTATTTGCGCTTGTGTTTGTACGTTTGTGTATTTGTGCGCAGGCAAGACAAGTTCAGCGCTAAACATTCAAAGCCGACCAAAGCTAAGCGCTGCGACGAAGGTGGGGGCGAAGAAGCAGACTGAGATCTGAGACCTGAGACTCACTGACTGCGGCTGCGACTGCGACGGCAACTGCGAGAATATTGTAAGGTTGTATCATCAGCAGTAGCAATAGCAGCAGCAACAGGCCCGATCATCATCATGGTGATCATTATTATCATCATTGTTGTCATTTGGCGCTGGCTTTTGTTTTCATTTCTGCTTTATAACGAGATGCGAAGTCGGCGGCACACGCTCTAATGCAATCAACGAACGAACGTCGCACAAGCTGTGAAACTGCGAAACTGGAACTGGAACCGAACACACACGCACACACACACATACACAAGTGCATGCTCCTGTCTCTCTCGCTTTTTCGCTCTCCCACTCCGCCCCCTTTGTTAACATTAAGGGGCGAGACGGGGGAACTGTATTCAGTTCATTTGCTCAATTCTTGTCGGTTTGTTGCTGCTGCTGTTGTTGTTGTTGCTGTTGTTCCTGTTGTCGCTTTTTTTTCTCTTTTTGTTGGTTTTCTAATGGGCACAGCGAAATGTGTTTTGCCTTTCAGCTGTTGTTATTGTAGCTGCCATTGCATATAGAAAAGCATTGTGGCTGTCGCCGCATTTCATTTTCATTGGCCGTAATCGCGTATGTATGTATATAGAGAAAATGCATTTCGTATCCACGTCCCGTTCCGCCATTTCCCACCTCTCTTCCGTCAATTCACCACCCCACCAGAGCTGCTGCTCACCACCCTATGGATGTGCTCTATTATTACTTTACGTTTTCTGTTTTGTGTCTGTTTGTTGTTGTTGCTTTTGCTATTGCAATTGCAATTGCATGTTGTTGCCGTTGTTGTTGCCTGTTTGGGGTGAAGGTGAAAACTTGCAGCACAACGGGAGACTCAACGACGATCGCCGACCGACAAATAGTTGCCGATCGTTTGCTGCTCTTGTTGTTGTTGTTGTTGTTGTTGTTGTTGTTGTTATTGTTTGGTGTGTTAATGGGTTACAGTGCAATTAGGACAGTATGCCTATGGAGCAGTTGTTGCTGTGTTTGAATATGCAATTGAAATTTCATTTTTAACGTGTGCCCAGGTGTGTGAGTGAGAAAGTGAGAGCGCATTTAAGGGTATTCAGTTATAATGAAGAGGAATCATACAAACATACATACATACATATATATATCATATTGTATCAATAAATAACCTATACATATTTTAAAGATCTATAATAGCTATGACACATAAGACAGAGAAATGAACTAGCATATGATCTATTTGTCAATATATGATACAATTCTGAGATCTATATATAGATCTGAGATAATCTAAATATTCAGCTTGCATAAAAGTAGCGAAATAGAAAAACAAATGATATATTTGTTATATTTTGACTACTTCTTCATAACTATATTAAGTACAAATATAGTTTCTTAAATTATATTATATTTGTAATATTTTATTTATTCACAAAATCTTGTTCTTATTATTTTATTAAAGTTTTCTTTTTTTGGCCTTGGTCGAGCCTAAGTTTGCGGATCTGGGCTAATCGTGTTAAGCTCTGCCACGCCCTCTTCATCTCTGTGCCAAAAACTCATTACAGATATATCGCTTTATTGATGAAGTCGCCATTAATCAATTGCAGAAACAAAATGGCGCCCAAAATGACATCATGTAAGACACAAAAGAGACGCGAATGACAAAAGACCCAACACTCGGCCCCATCTAACAACACACAGAATAAATCTAAAGGTGAGGCTCCTGCAAGGGGTTACGTATTAAGAACCACAATGCAATTGCAGCTCAAGATGAACGACTACTAAATACTCTGTAATTGACTTGAGAGACAGAGAGAGAGAGAGGCAAAGAGAGCCACATGTTTTTAAAGACAATATATAAAACTTTAAATTATAATTTGTAATACGGTAAAACAAAGAAAAAAAAAACAATTTACATATGTAATTTACAGCTAATTTTAAAACTGATTTCGTTTATATATTTACTATAACTATAGTAATATACAATAGTACAAACTATTACCATAATCTATAGTAGTATTTCCTCAAAATATCTCTATTATATATAGCCTTACATTACGTATTCCATTTAATGTGCAACTTCTATAGCTGTATGCATATTATAGCTCTATGTGATCCCCACCCGTATATATACATACATACATCTAATATATTCCAATTGCCTCTAAAGAGTCAAAGCTCTGGCAAACAGCAAAAAGTTGCCCCGTTAACCATGAAAATGAACTACCTTGCACGCACGCCTGCATCCAGGGTAGTTCAAACGATATCCGTTAATACTTGAACCCAGCGGTCAGCTGCGTCTTGCGTGCAACAACAGCAGCAGCAACAACAACAACAACAACAAGAATCGAACAATTTTAGACAAGTCGCCAAAACAAATGCATGAAAATGCAAACAAAAATAAAATCAAATAAAAACTAAACACAAAAGCAACAAACATTGATAGATGTGTGCATACGTGCATGTATATACCTGTACAGAATAGTATATATGTACTATATAGTATATATATATGTATATGTATGTATATGTGAACAACAATTGCCAATCGACCAATCAACAAAATTGCAAAGTGCATTTAGCAGTGGCAACATTTTGCACTTGAGGCAACTGGCTGTGGGGTAGGTGCGCGCGGGACAGTGGCAGAACGAGGGGGGGGGGGGGGGCGCCGCTTGGGGCTTAGACGTCGGTGACGGTGGTGACAGTGACGTTCGCTCGTTCGACTCGGCCCGGTTCGCTGGCTGGCAATGGACAAATGAACGCCCCTGACATCGTTCGTTGTTGTTGCTGTTGTTGCTGTTGCTGTTGCAGTTGTTGCTTTAGTTGTAATGTTAATTGTTGTTAGGCGATTCGCCGCTGGCCCGTTGCACACGCAGAAATCCTGATTTGGCCATAACAACGCACATTTTAGAAAAATAAAAACAATCAAGCACAAAAAACGCTCGCGACACGATTTGAAATTCAAATTTTTGCCACAGCCACAGAAATGCGTGCAACAACAACAACAACAACAACAACATGAACAGTGTTGCTGTCGCTTTAGCCATGAGCCATGGCTAAAAGCACTTATGCATTGGCAACTAGAATAGAAAATGTCAGTTAACTAATCAAAATCAACAGCAAACGAGGGCTGGGCGCAGCAAACAAACAAACAAAGTGAATCGAAGGGAATTATCGACATTAATTATCATATATGTATATACATATAGATTTGTATATGTGTATGTATGTATGGAGTGTAGGGAAATCTAAAAATATGTAGGAAAAGCACAAAGCAGTCCTCGATAGATGAATAATAGACAGAAGATGTAAGTTTATAGGAAATCGTTTCATATCAAGCTGAAAATGGAAAAGGAAATACATAAATATATAATACATACATATGTATATATGTACATATGTATACGTGAAAAAATATAGTGAAATAGCAATGCTCTTTCTCTCTTTCTCTCTCTCTCACTCTTTATCTTACTACATCTCTTCGCTCTCTATGTCTCTATCTGTATAATATTGTAAATCCTTCTGTTACTTTCTTTTTCTCCTGCTCTACCATATTGTTTATCTCTCTCACTCTCTCTCTCTCTCTTCTACTACTTTTCAATATTTCTCTTTTCATAAATTCAACAAATCTCCATAGATCTCATTGTTCTTCTTCTCCTAAGACGCTCTCCCTCCCTCTCCTTCTGTCTTTCTACAACAATAGTAATCATTCGCTCTCTCTCCCTCTCAGTCCTTCTATCTCTCTCTATTCATAAATCTTTGCAATTCATCACCATCAATTCAATTCAATTCAATTCAGTTCAGTTCAGTTCAGATTAGTGCGCTGCAGTGCTTTGCAGCCCTGAAGTGAGGGGCCCAAAAAGTCGCGAACGCAGAAACAAACGCACTTTGTGCGAATGTGGCTAAAACGCAATGCGCTGTGTCGTGTGGACCCCCTTGACATTAATAGCGTGGCCAAGTCGCACTCAAAGCTGCCGTCGCAAGCAAAAGCTGACAGCTATGCGCGAGAGAGAGAGAGAGAGAGAGAGAGAGAGGGTGGGATGCAGAGGCGAGCTAGTGAGAGGGGGAGGCAGGCCAGGCTGGCCGCAATAGAACCTTGGAGCTACCCTCTCTGCTCTGAGCAGAAAAGTGAACAATCTTTGCAGCCGCCGTCGTTAACCGTTCACAATGTCAACGGCTTGACGCGACTGCGACTGCGACTGCGACTGCGACTGTGATTGGGCAGCAGCCGCAGCAGCAGCCAAGCAAAATAAAAAGAATATCTAAAGCCGAATGAGAGAAAAAAAGAGGCGCCCACTCATCAAGGCGTATCCTTGAAATGGTAAACTTAAAGTTCAATGCTTGAGCGGCGCTTGAACCCAGGACGAGGCGTCAGGACACGACCCAGCCGAGCGGCAGCAAAGAGGCGTCTAGTCTACCTAAGCCAAACAATCACCGAATTGACTGAGCGAGAGAGAGAGAGAGAGAGAGAGAGAGAGAGATAGCGTCTAGTATTGCGCCCATTTTGATGTCTCGCTTTTCGGTTTTTCTTTTTTACGGCTCGAACTCGCACGAAATTTTCAAGTTCAAGGTTGCCAGGAAAGCAGCCATGCACCCCAAGCGCCGCACCAACCTCCCCGACACGCCCACCAAGCCCATACGGCCAGACGTCGGCTTCGTCTTTTGTCTGCCTCGGCTGCGTCTCGGCCCATTGCTCACTGCCTGCCCGCACCCGCACCCGCACCCGCCCCCTGTTGCCAGCCGCCATTTTGTCTGCCTCTCTTGTCCCTCTCTCACGCTCTAGCTGCCACTCTCTCTCTCTCTCTCTCTCTCTCTATGTGCGTGCGTCGTTTCCTACAGCGTCGGCCATGGCAATATCCTTTTGACCTTGAAGCGCACAATTTCCACACGCAAAATTTTATTGACCTGCCTGCAGGGCGGCGACGTCTAGCGCTAGCTCTCTCTAGCACACGCTCGCTCCTGCCCCTCTCTGTGTGTGTCTCTTGAGCGTGTAAAGGAAACATAAAAAACGTCGAAAAATGAATATAAATAACAAATACAAAGCCGACGGCCACCCGCAGCCCGCGCCGTGCTCTGTCTGGCTGTGGGTCCTTTTTAGAAAAAGGAAGTAGGTTCCGTGGGTGGGCGTGGCAAGTGCTGTTTTTAACTGTGCGTCGTCTGCGGCAGCAAATAGCTCAGCTGCAGACATTTCTTAATGAAGAGTAATTAGAGAATAAATCAGAATTTTCGTATAAATATTTAACATTCCATAGTCTCATTCCATTTTAAATTAGAAAATGAAAACAACAAATTCCCTTTTGAACTTTATCGTAAGTGCCCTAACTACAGTAACTTTCCTATTCAATAAAGTATAAATATAGATTCAATTTTAGTCAAGTTCGTCACCAGCTAAGGCCAAACCAATTACGATATCCACACTTTTAGTCAAGTTTACAACCCCTTGGCAATAATCAATTCTTTACGATATTTGCACTTTAAGCTGAGTTCAGCACCAGGTAAAGAGCTTTCGTTTTATTTAGCATATGCATCAACCACAGCTTAGTCAAGACATATACCACAACCAATGGCGAAGCAGCACAGTGACCGCAAAACTAAGTTTTGTTCCCGTGTGAATCAAACTGTGCGCGCGCAGCCAACTTAACGTGATCGACAGCCAAGTGCAGCTGACTTCACTTTAAATGGCGCGTGCTTTTGAATTTGAACTCATAAAGATCGAAAATATAGATATCAAAGCCGACTTACCATCTAGCTTATCCATTCGCTTGTCTATATTTAAGCACTTTGACATGAGCTTTTCCACTAGCAGCGGATTCGCCGAGGCGCTCGTCACAGTAACAAAACGCGATTCCTCCGGCGTGCAATCGCCATTGCCATTTGAATTACTATTGCTGTTGTTGTTGTTGTTGAGCAGATCGCAGGGCAGCAGAAAACCTAGTCAATAGATATATATGAAAATAAGTGTATGTATGTATGTAACATTTAGCTAACCATTGCGCTTGGCTGCCGCTGCCGCCGTCGTCGTTGCCGTCGCTGAGCTGGCGCCAAAGCCAAGCAGCGCCTGACCATGCCCACCTCCACCGCCTCCACCGCTGTCCGCTAAACTGGCGCTGACCGTGTCGACCAATCCCTGAACGCTCAGCTGTACATTGTCCTTGGCCAGCAGATCATCCCCGGCGACAACGGCGGCGGCCACGCTCGCAAAGTCGTTGTCGCTGATGACGTTGTTGTTGTTCTCCTCCTAGGAAAGAGATAGGCAGAGAGGAGGAAAAGGGAGAAGACAGAGAGACAACAAATAAGGAGAGTACACGTTGTTGTTGTTTGTTGGTGTAGTTTGTTGTTGTAGTTATTGTTGTAAGGGAAATAGAAGAGCAAAAATAAAGAAGAAAAAAACACACATTTGTGGTAGGGAAGAAAAGAGCAAAAGAGAATACAAATTATAGGGAAGAAAAGAGCAAAAGAGAATATAAATTATAAACGGTAAATGTGATACGAGCTCTGTTCAAAGCTTAAAAGCAAAAAAAGTCCTGCGCAAGGAAATTTATATGTATGTGGAGAGAGCAATGGAGAGAATGTGTGTGTGAGCGAGCGAAAGTGTGAAGCACATGCATGTGTGTGTATGTGTGTGTGTGCTTTAGTTCAACTTGTCTGCGGATGTACATTTTCGACTTTGACCTCAACGGTCGCCAAATCGGACAGCAGGCTCTCGATCTCGAAGTTGCTCTCAGAGAGCGTGCGGAAGAGCTCATCAGAGGAGTCGCTGCCACATAACGGCTCCACCACCACGTTCACATTTCGAGCCGCTGTGCCGCAAAGCTCCGACGACTGTTGCTGCTGTTGCTGCAACTGTTGCTGCAGCTGTTGTTGCTGCTGTTGCTGCTGCTGTTGCTGCTGCTGCTGTTGCTGTTGTTGCTGCTGATGCAATTGTAGTTGTAACTGTTGCTGCTGTAAGGAGTTGCTGCTGTTGTTGTTGCTCGAGCCAATTGTTGCATTTATATTCTCCGCATTGACCGAGGAATCATCCTGCAAGATAATAAGTTTAGTTAAAGTAAAAGTTCAATTTTAGCAGGGAATCAGGGCATACGCACTGTCATGCAGTTAGCCAAGTCTAGGCCGCCAACTAAACGACCATCATTATCCGGACACCAGAGCAGCGCGTCATCGATAAAGGGCATCGCTGATAGGGCAAAGCCTGCACTGCAAATACTGTTAACTGCCAGCGTGTAGCCGTTTCCTTTGCACCCCTTCACTTGAGAAAATTTCCTTTTAAATATCCCCACAATCTGCCTTGACAAAATTTCCGTGGACTATTCCTTCTCTCACTTTGTCTCTCTCTCTAACTTATTTAAGCTTAAGTGAGCTTTTAAATTTATTGTAAACTTTTGACTTATCACACTTTTGTTTTTGTTTAATTTTAAATTTCAGTTTTCACAAATTTAGTTTTAGGCACTTTTTTTTAGACGGTTTTGGTTTGGTTTCCGTTTTTTTTTTTTTTTACTATTATATTTAATTTTTTATTTTTGAGTCTTTTGTTTTGGACGTTTTTTGTCGCTGAACCAAAAAAATAAAAAATAAAGTTAAGTCCACTCTAAAATTCGTGTATGTACTACGTGTGTATAGCGTTAATTACTTTAGATAATATATATAATATTTTTATATATATTTTTATTTTGGCCTTAAGTTTTTCAAAATTTTTTTTTTTTTTTTTTTATTTGCACGCTTAAAGTCTGGAAAGAAATAAAAAATTGTTGAAAATTAGTTTTGATATGAGAAATTGGTAATGTTTCTTAAAATAATTTGTATATATTTTAGATTAAGGTATAGCAATCGCTGAGAGACATTCACTTAAGTATCTTTACAGGCATTTGTTAAAGGGATATTTTCAGTTATCAATCGCTTAGGGATATTTACAAGTACTTGCTCAGCTTAGCAATCGGAGGTAATTTATTTAAGGGACATTTACAGAGCAGTAATTGATTAGAGGAAATTTGTTTAGTTAGGAGATATTTAAATCTGCTTTATGCATTCATGCATGGATTCCATCAATTTAAATAGAAAAACATAATTTGAGAGCTCTCAAAGTAAGTATTGTAAATAAATCCATTTATTTATAATAAATAATAGTTATGCAGCTCGAATTGTAATTGAGCTGTCGTCGTTTGACCAGGTTTGAGGCGAATGCCTCTGGCTTAGGTGGAAAATCAAAGCTGGGGATGAGCTGGTGAAATGTTGATGGAAAGTCGTCTCGATGCATTGCATTGTTTTGATAATATTTTGCTTAACTTCCGGTTAAAAGAAAAACAAAACATAATAAAAAGAAAAAAGAAAAAAAAACACAAGCTACTATCAAAGTTAATTTCGTTTAAAGTTCAATAACATTTCAAATTGCGAATTACGATTGAGCAACAACAGCAACTGCAACAGCAGCAACAAAAGGGACTGCAAAATTATAGTTAAAGGTTTTGCCATGTGCAGCAGCTGCAACAGCAAAGGAAAAACAAAAAGTTGCAACAACGAAAATTAAAAAAAAAAAAAAAAAAGAAAAAATACAGCAAACCAAAACAGCAAAAGCAACTTTGCAAAAAATGCTTTTTACATAACATGTTGTTGAACCGCATGCAAAGCAAACAGCAACAGCGACAACAACAACAACATTAGTAATAGCAACAACACGTTTAGCTGCAACTGTTGCCGCTGCTGCTGTTGCATTTCGCTCTCTCTAAGCTGCCAAAACCAATGCAAGTGAAAGTCTAACAACAACTAAAGCAACGGCAGCAGCAGCAACAACAACAACAACAATTGCATGTTGCGTTCATAGCGCAAAAAGTTCGTTAACATTGAACTACGAACAGCAAAGCGCAATAGCAACAACAACAACAACAACAACAGTGGCAACAGCAACAACCATAGAGAGAGAGAGTACATTGAACAGCAACAACAACAACAACAATAATTGACATTACAACATTGCGCTGCCTGGCACTGATGCTGCTGTTGTTGTTGTTGTTGTTGGTTGGTTTTTCCATTGCATGCCAGTTTGCAATTGCAGTTGCTGTTGTTGTTGTTGCTGTTGTTGTTGCTTGGTGATGCGCATGCGGCGCGGAAAACTCGTTTGCCATTATTCAATACAAACAGCAGCAGCAGCAGCAGTAACAACAACTAGCAGCAGCTGCTGCTGGCGGCTATTCACTTTTCTGCTCACAAGTTCAGCAGAAGAAAACTTGAAAGAAAAGCCAAGGCAAAAGCAAGAACAACAACAACTGCAGCAATGGGCATTAGAAAATGTTGCTGGAAGCAACTGTTGCTGGTTGCTGCTGCTGCTGCTGCTGCTGCTGCCGTCGAGTGGCGCCAATCTTCTGCTGCGTAATGCACATTGATTAGAAGATGTCGACGTTTATGCAAAATATTGCCTTTTGCCCAGTTTTTGTTGTTGTTGTTGTTGTCTTAATAACAGAGCAACGGTGCGTATACACAATATTTGATTAGACAGCCACAACAGCAACAGCAACGGCAACAGCAACAATTGCTCGCATTTTGATTAGCTAAAGCTTATTACATTCTTGCATTTGTATTTGTATTTGCATTAGGCTCGCAGCACTTCCTGGTGCACACACTTTGAGATTATTCTTGGAATTGGGCGCGGCTCCATTTTCTCTTTCTCTTCTTCTTTGCTTTTTTTCGCTACTTTTGCAAAGCCAAGCGAATGGAAAAGCTCACGTGTGAAATACCAGACAGAGCTCTACATATAGAATTGCGCCTATGCGGGGCATATAATTGCAATGTGCGTTTGCTGATTGTTCATTAGAACTAGTTCAGCTCCATTTACGAATTCAACCATAATTTATATATATCTCATATTTGTTTATACTGAAGTAGAAAGGTATTGTAAACAAAAATCTATATATAAACAAGAGTAGGTTCCACTACAACGACTAGGGTATACCCTGTAGCCTTGTTCACGTTATTCACTAATTTGCATTAAATTTGTTAACTGTTGCTGTTGCTTATGTAGTAGTATCAAAATGTTTTGACTATGGAAGAGTATTGCCTAGTCGTCTATGAGCGTTTTTAAATTACTTTATTGTGTTCATAGCTATCTTATAGAAAAGTGAGTCTTTACATGAAGTTACTGTTCGCTTTGTCTAGATTTACATGAGATAATTATCTATTATTTATTATTTAAAAATATATTATATATGCTTAGATAATGAATATATACTATAATAAATAAATACAACTAAATTCCATAACTCACCTCTGTTGGATATATATATATGTGTAAAGATATATATTTATATGTAAAGATGCGGCTTATCCAGAACGTGTTGTAAATATTGTTTCACGTTTTTTTTTTTTTTGCGTTTGTTAACAATAAATTGTCACTAATATATGTATATGTATATGTATATATGTATATTATATACTATGTATAGATATACGTATATCTAAGCTACTTTTTTCATCTAAACTAGAAGGCAGTGTAAAGTTGTCCAAAAATTTGATTGTTAATTTGCATTGAAGCGTTGTTGGTTTGTTGCACTTGCTGCAGCAGTTGTTGTTGTTGCTGGTATTGATGTTGATGTTGCTCAAGAAGAAAAGAAGGTTGCCAACACTTTTGTGACAGCAGTAAGATATCTGTGCTTAACTGCTGTTGTTGTTGCTGCTGTTGTTGTTGTTGTTTTATTTTACAACGTATGCTATAGATGTACAAGTATAAAGTTTTATTGTCATTAGCAACATGGCTGACATTGACCAAATTTGCATTTGTTCCCAGTTTCTTTCTTTGGGCACGCATTTATGGTGTTTGCACGTGCACTGTGGCATTTAAGCGAGGCCAAATGGGGGCCAAAGGGCGCCTCACCCCTCTCTCTCTGTTAAGCTCTTGCTCTAGCTGTGATCGCTGTGTGGCGGCCTCTGTAATAGAAAAAGATTTAAAATTTATTAATTTTTTTTTTATTTTAATAATTATGTTTAAATATATTCTAAATTTAGCGCTGTTAGTTATGCGAGACGAATCTGAAAAGTCGTGACTTGCATTAGAGGTGTAGTATTTGAACAGAGCGATATTCAGGTTTTATATACTGTTGCTTAGATATACCGAAACATGCCAGAAGCAAAGGATATCTGAGATTAAGGGAAATCTGCGCTTAATCGATATAAATTAGCTCTGAGTTACGTACTCTTGCTCACTAACTTAGGGAAGTTTACTCCAAGACCATAAGGGATATTTATAATGAGCGTTTCATTATACCCAAATATACTTAAGATATTACACTCCATAAGGGATATTCATTTAAGGGATATTTACAGACATTCGCTTCTATGCATATGTAATTACATATATTTATGCATTTCAACGATTTCCCATTCCACATGCTTAGCTATCAATATGTCAACATATGCTACAGACATATACACACACTAAAACACTGAATTATTTAGTTGTTATATTTATGTACATGCTCGACTAAAGCTTTCGGCTGCACTCGCTCCGCAACTCGAGAATGAGCTTTTATTTTTATTGTCTAGTCAGCACCAGCAGCAGCAACAATAACAAAGACGAAAAGCTACGCAAATAGTTGAAACACAAAAGATGCGTTTAACTTGCGCTCTTTGGGGCTTTGCGACAGCAAGGTGCAAAGAGTTGAGCGGATCAGGCGCGCTGCGTGGGCGCTTGCGACGGGGGAGGAACACAGACAGAGAGAGCGAGAGGGAGAGATTGTATGTCTGGTGCTAGAGCGCCGGCGTCTTTGGCTTTGTCTACATTGTTGTTGCTCATTTACTGCGTAAATATGTTTTGCCTGCTCTTACTTTTTGCTATGACTGTTAGCTTTTTGTCGATGTAGTTGTACGCATATACTATACATATGTGTATATGTGTGTGTTCGTGATGTTGTGCTTGCTTGCTTGTATTATAGTTTGTGTGTGCATCGTGACCTTCTCACACTGTCATGGCTACGTATAAAATTGTATAAAAATAAAAGCTTTCGTTTTATAATTTGTATGCAGCTCCATGCGCGTGAGTGTGTGCGTGCGTGAATGTACGTATGTATGTCTAATTGTCTATATATGTGTGTGCGTGAAGAACATAGACGACTCGTGCCTTTGCGACAACAATAACAACAACACGTTAAGAATTGTTTTTCATTGAACAAAATATTATTTATGTTGCGCTCAAGATCGCATTTTTGCTGGCATAATGTTGGTTGTGGGTCCAGCTGCTGCTGGCTTAGCGAAGCTTTTGCAGCATTCTACTTCCGACTCTGTTTTGATAAAAGTTTAATTCGGATATACATATTTGTTAAGCTGTTAGAATTTCGAATTCAAGTTTTCTACTTGCTGAGGTGTTGAAAGATATGTATTTGTGTTGCAGATGTTTCAAGGCCATTCAAATAGTTTTTGTCTACAATTCTCTTATCTTACTATGCAAAATAGAGTTAGATACCCCTTGTTTACCAATTAAAATCGACTCTATACAGCTATGCAAATACTCTACGACTTTCGTGTTAAACAGTGTTTTGTGTAGCTACTTTATCAGCTTTATATGAAATAGATCAAATATTCTAGCCTACCCAATAGGTGTTAACATCTTTAGGGTATTTGCATGCTTCATCAATGTCTTTGTATTGTACTGTACTGTAGAAATACTGTTTAAGATTCTTTTAGTCATGCTCGATTGAGAGAGTTGCATACCAAATAGATCACAAAACATATTTTACTACTCAACTATACCCTGTAGGAAATTAATTATTATACCTATCATCATAGATTTGGTCAAAATTAAAACTGATATTTTTACTGGGTATTCTGTAGTTCAATATTATCTGTTTGATCTTTTTGATAATATTTTATCAATTTATATAAACGCTGTCCTTTTATTTTGTCTTAATTAATCCAAAACTTTTGATCGTTGTCAACTATTTAACACTTAGATCTTACAGCTAATCAAATTTATATCTATTATTTATTATCTATATGTATATATCTACATATTTATATATATTTATACTTAATTTAGTTATATTTTTTATAATTTTAGCAAATGGTCTAAAATTCGTAACCTTCCTCGAAATGATTTTTCTCTAGCTTTTCGTTATTAGCTTTTCGTCTAACCGCAACAACAACAACAACAACAAAATACGACTTGCATGGTAGGTTGATTTTGTTTTTGTTTTTACTTTTTGTTGCCTTTGTTGCTGTTGTAACCTTCTGTTCTGTTCGATTCAAGTTTAAGGTCGAGCCCAGACCCGGCCCTCTCCCTGCCTTAACCTAGACAAGAGACCCTTGAGTCGCTAATGCCCACTAATAATGCCTTAACAGGGTGTTTTTGTTGTTGCTGTTACAAGGGCACAGCCAATGCTTGCTGTTACACGCACCTAAGCACACAAACACACACACACATACACATTCAAGCTAAGCCTATAAGAGAGCAGCCTCTCTTAAATCATTTAACAGACAATTTCTTTGCTACGCCACTTAACGGTTAATTTGTAATCGAATTATCAATAAGAAAACCCAAAAACAAAATAAAATAAGTTAATTTTGACGCCATACAGAGCTAATTGATTTAACTGTTTGCTTTGTCCTAGACATATCAAATATAACTAAAAAATTTTACAGATTTTTCAGAAAAAAAAAAAACAAAAACAAAAAACAAAAACAAAAAAAATCCAACAAACTAGAGCATAGAAATAAATAACTGTGTAACCGTGTAAAGAAAAGCCTTGAACCCTTTCAGATAATTATTATAATAATAAATAAACAAAAATAAAGAAGAAAATCTTTAAATTTGATTAAATTAAATTTATTCCAAGTTCTAAATTCTTTTGTATTAAATTTAACAAGCATAATATATTCATATACAATCTAGTATTCCTTATATCGTCATTAAAAATAAGCTTTAATAAAAGCTTTATTCAGTTGTCATTGTGTTTTCTTATAAATCAGATGCCTCTTAGCTAAACTAAATATGTTATAATTAACCTTCGGCGAGGAATTTCTGTTGACTGAGATTAAGACTTAGACTAAGAATACGTTTATTTTGGTTTAATTTGAAAGATGACAGCTGAAAAGTTATAAAACTAACATGAAGAAGAAGATGGAAGATGCGAACGAAGACGAACATGAATATGAAAACAAAATAGTAACAAAGAGCTCAGCGCAACTTGCATTTTAATAAATTTAATTAATGAAATAACCATAAATTCAGATGCTAAATGGAAAATTTATTTCTTATTCTTCTTCTTTTTGGTTGTCATAAGAATTGTGATACAATACAAAAACAGGCAGAATGACAGATGTGTATGTATGTATATACATATGTATGTAGTATATGAATGCATACTTACAGTCAGTGCATATGTATATTTATGCATACATACATATGTACATACATGGATCCAATCATATATGCATATATGTACGTGTGTACAAAGATCCTATCATAAGTAAGCTAAACATGCACATTCATAAATACATACATACGTACATACACACACTTACATACAGATAGATGTGCATGCGTGCAAGCATCCAGCAAAATACGCATGTGAATATACATACATACATATGTATGTAAACATACATAAAGACATACTTGCATACATACAGACAGACAGAAAATTATAGATATGTACATACATATACATAACTATAATAGAGAAACAAAAGAACATAGACAAAATCTTAAGTGTCGCACAAGCTGTTGTTGCTGCTGTTATTGTTATATGTAGCTAAACTGTAAATTCAAAATAAAATACATAATGCTATAAAAACAGAATAGTCAAGCGCTACTAACCTTAGACACAAACAGAAAGAAGAAAAAAGCAAAAGGCAAAAGCAAAAGGCATATGTACATACATACATACATATACATATCTAACTACAAAATATATGTTTCTATGTCTGTCAGCCACTATACATACATACACACAGTATATGTATATGTGCATGTGTATGTGTATAAAATACGCAACCTTCAAAAAATCTAACAAAGCAAACTTGTTCAATAGTCATATGCGTATCAGGAAGTCAACATTTCAAGGATTGACTCATTGAAAAGTCGAATGCGACAACAACAACAACAACAACAACAAGAGAAACAAGTTAGTCGCGCTAACACACATGCGCATATAGACTTACACATACACGCACATGGACACACAGACAGCATTGCGTTAGACGAAAACTTTGAAAAGCGCGCCGGCAAAATGCAGTGCAAAAAATATTTACAGTAAAGCACATATACATGGACAACCAGACACACATGCTCTGAGATCACTTGAAATGGCTGCACTCGCAACTGCAGTCGCTCTCATTCTCTCTCGCTCTCACTCCCTCTCACTCTCTATCTGTCAGTGTGTTGAGCTTTATTGAGCGTCGCTGCTTGCGTGTGTATGGGTAAGCGCATTCGCTTAACGCGAACTCTCTTCGCTCACTCTCTTATGTTAGGCGCTGACTTCATTCAACGGGGCAACCGCTGCCGCCGCTGCCTTTTCTGCTGCTGCTGCTGCTGCATTGTTAAATAAAAAGTGCAAATACCGTAAGATTTTGCTTTTGCAGCTTTTGTTGCAAATTTTACTTTTCAATGTGAAATGATTTAAAAACTAAAAGTTATCGTGAATGAGGTAATTGGCAATGTCAATTTGCCTATCTCTCAAAAATAGAATGTATTTAACTGTTTTTGGAGTATGAATGTTCAATACTAGTTTTAGTTTGACCATGCTTTAAAAAGTTCAATATGTGAACCTTCAACCTGTCGCTCTGCATACACACACGGTTGTATGAGTGTGCGTTGTCACTCAGGTTCACTGCTCACATTCAAGGCACTAACATAATAACCTAGCCCACGGCGAATTTAATTTCAATAACGCGATAAACTTCTTCCAAATAAAACAACAGCAAGAGCAACAACAACAGCAATAAGTACAGCAATTGATATTCGTGCCGTCGATCGCATGGAAGGTCGTTGCATTAAAAAAGAGTTTAATGACCAAGGAAACTTTTGCCGAAATATGAAACAAAAGCCAACAACAATTGACGCTGCTGCGTAAGCTGCACCAGCGGCAATTCGCCGTGCGCCCACAACTTACGATGCGCATTCGCACTCCGCGCTCCTTTCATGGCAGCAACAACAACGCAGCAGCAGCAGCAGCAGCAACAGCAACGGCAGCAGCAGCAGCAGCACTTGGGAAAGGTCAACGAACAACATTGCCTCCGTCGGTCAAAAGCAGAGTTCACACGTACACAGACAAACGCACACATGCAAGCGCGCACAAACATGCACATACACACACATACGTACACCATGGAGACGCATACAAATGCATTGTGAGGCGACGGCGCAGCGAAGAGCAACAAAAATCCAACGGCAACGGCAACGGCTGGCAAATTTTTGTTTTGCTTTTGCTTTCGCGTTGAGTGAAGTGAAATGAGTGTAAAGCGAAATGAAGTGAGGTGAAGTGATGCGATGTGGAGTGAATGAGTGAGTGAGTGAGTGTTACAGCCTTGTGCAGCAGATTGAACTGCCTGCCCGCGTTTTGGCAATGACTCAAGCTGCTGGCGGCCTGACTAATTAATTATTTATTAATTGTTACTCATATTGAGCTATTTCCATGCCGCACGCAACGTGGAGCACAGGGCCAGTCGTCGCGGCGCTTACGCCTACGCAAGCAGATACCAGCGAGCAGCTAGCAGCGAGCGCTGCGTAGAGTCAGCAATTCATTCACTTTTGTAAACTTAAATAAAAGCGCCTCTGCTTGCTGCTCGCTGCCAGCGCTGACGCTGCAGCTGCGTCATGAGATCAACGCACTTTCTGCGTCTGTGTGTGTGTGTTGATCCCACGAAACAATTTGCCGTTTAATGCACCCCAAAAAAACCAAAACAAAAACAAAAAGCAGAGCGAAAAATAAAACAAAAAGCGAAACAAACAAAACAAAAATGTGCAGCGGCAACTCAATGCGAATGACTCAATTTTTGAGTGCAATTTATGCATTTCATATTCAGCGATTTGCATGCACAGTTTTCACTTTTTTAGTGCAGCTCAAGCAAGTTTTCCTATTGACAGCAATAAAAAGCATGAATAATCCAAAATATGAAAATAATAATAATATATAACGAAAGTTTTTTGCGGCCAATAATAATAAATATGTATATTAATAATAAAAGAAGGCATATAAATCACAAACGCAACAGACAAGAGACAAGAGACTTGCAATTGCACTCAAATTCCTGGCGGTTGAGGCGACTGACAAAACTGAGCAGCGGGCAGAGGGCAGCAGGCAGCGCGACGGCCGGCCCCGGATACAAATACAATGCACTTGGCCAGTGGCCAGGCTAACGATGCAGCCAAAGCTCGAAGCTGGAGACGGAGCTGCGGCTAAGGCTGCGGCAGAGGCTGAGGCTGAGGCTGAAAGTACTAAACTTGTTTGAAAGTTGCAACTGTCGATGGAAGCAACTGCAACAAGAGCAGCAGCTGGAAGAGGGAGTGCGAGCAAGTGAAAGAGTGAGAGGGGGGGGGGGGCGAGTGGCGGAAGAGTATGTAGGAGTTGGAGGACGTAAAGGAGGAGGTGGCAAACATTTGCAATATTTTCGGCTAAACTTGAAATTGATGTACAAGAGAATAAAGGTACAAAATTACAGCGGCACAAATGAAATTTAAGTGAGTTTTGAGAAGAGAAGCTGAGCAAATAAAGTTGAGAGAAATAAAGCTAAACATAAATACGACATAAACATAAATATACAAACTATAAAATAAAATAATACAAATAAATATATCTTTACTTTTATATGTATATATTTTTGTTTAGTTCTTATTTATGTATAACTATCAAAGTAAATTTAATCAAAATTCCCTCGGCTCAAAGTTCACTGTACATCCACCCCCTGCTTCGCCCCTTCACCTATCTCTTTCACACAAAGCGAAAGTGTGCGCGCTCAGCTCTCGCTGAGATTATGAATTCGCCGCCATTTCGATCGTCATTTCGATTAGCCCAAAAAGGCCTAAAAAATAAATGTAAAACTAAAAGCGAATGCAAATGTCTATGCTGCAGGACATAAGACAAACGAAATTTCACATTGAATGCAGCGCGCCGCAAATAAACATCATCAGCAACAGTAACAACAACAACAGCAGCAGCAGCAGCAGCAGAGCAGCAGGGAGTCGCGTGCAGCAAACATTTGAAGATGCCCCGCACTCTGGACAGGGCCATAAAACTGGCTGAGCCTCAAGCCTCCAACCATGCCCATGCCCAACATGCCAGGCAACATTAGAAAACTGCAACAGCAGCAGCCGCAGAGGCAAAGGCAAGGCAGCGGCAGCGGAGGCAGCAACAATAACAAAATGTAGTAACAGAGCAGCGAATGAAGCAAATGAACGAACAGCGTCGCAGCCAGCTTCTGCGTCGCCGTCGACGCTGACGTCGAGTGTATGCATCAAAAAACAGACAGTAAATCTGATTGTTTGGGGTAATTGAACTTTCTTAAGAAATTGCGACATGTACACTTTGAAAAGCTCTGGATTTGCGAGCAGCAGCGTCAGCTGAGACAGCGCAGCAGCGGCAGCAGGCAACGGCAGCACCACCAGCCGCAGCCGCAGCAGCAGCAGCACACAAATGTACGCCAATGACCGAGTTCGGGTGAAAGACCTTCGATAACCATCATCATCATCATTCGCAGAGCAGCAACGGCAACATCATTAGCGAGTCCGAGTCGTTCGCAGCGTAGTCATTGCACTAGCTGCCAGCCAGCAAAACAAAAACAAAGCAACACAGAGAGTGAGAGCAAGTGAGAGCACGCGCCATTCAAAAGAGAGCTGCGCTTTTAATATAAGAGCAAAAATGGCAAAGAGTTGCAGCAGCGAAATTTCATTGAACTAAATTTAGCATTGTGTGCGTGTGTGTTAGTACCAAAAGAGAAAGAGCGCGAGCTGCAGCTCTCCATGCTCTCTCTCACTCTCGCTCTGATATCACACAAACACAAATACAAACACTAAAACAAAAGCGCGGGAGTTGTTTTGCTCTTGCTGTACTGCTCTGACTTGCTATTGCTGTTGCATTTTTGCATGTGCATTTGATGTTAGTTTTTATTGTTATTGCATTTGCAATTTCGAGGTGCATGGCAAGACCTCAACTAAGGCTAAATTTGTTTTGTTGTTGTCACTGTTGTTGTTGTAGTTGTTGTTGTAGTTGTAGTTGTTTGTGTATTAGTGTGCGTGTGTGCGATAATAGTGCGCTATAGGCGCTGCCGCATTTGGGGGCTATTGAGATAGGCGCGCGATTTGATCAATGCAGCTCAAACTATAAAAGCCTTGGGGCGGCATTAAGTGCGGCGCGTGTAGCAGTTTGACAGGCGTTACAGTGCTGCTCAAACGGTATGCGGCGATTTACAGTTCTAGTGCGACAGATGCTTCGAGTAGAAGTAAATAAATTCTTAAATTTAATTTCACAATAAATTTAAATCAATTTTATTAATTATTATATGTATATACATATATATAGGAACGTATCACATTAAATTTAAATTTTATTTCTAGATTATTACAGAATAAAAATAACTGCTGGCGCATTCCATTCAGCATGAGGGAGACAGAGACAGATAGAGCGAGAGGACAGAATTTTGGGCATGAAGTTCGAGTGAACGTACTCGCACTCACAGTTGGCCGCGTCAATGCACGCTGACGCAGACGCAGACGCCGCCGTCACCGTCCCAGCGCTAAAGCAATGACACTGATCCTGGCGTTGAACTCTGTCAATGCAGTGCCACGCTTCCGGCGGTGGTGGGAGCAGGCGAGCCAGAGAGAGAGAGAGACGGAGACAGGGACAGACACACAGCAAGAATAGCAACTACAAAAACATAGCAGCCATCAATTTCGGTTTCGTTTTCGCTGCTTTATTCTACGGCTTAGTTAGCCTCCAGTTTGAGTTGTTGTTAATTATTATGCTCGAAGCTTTTTGGGCAAGGTCATTAAGCAGCGGCAACAGCGACAGCAACAACAAGCATTAATAAAATAAGAAGAGTAGAGCGAAAAACCCTGTTGCTGCTGCTGTCGCGGCTGCTGTTGCCGCGGCTGTTGCTGCCGACTTCTGTTTGGCCTGCCCAGCGACTTCTACTCTACGTTTCTTTACGCTTTAGTTCGGTTCGTTCATACGGTCTTAATCAAGGTGAGTAACCTTGGCCTTATTTTCGAGCAGCGCACTCTTTGCTGTATGACTGTGTGCGTATATGTGTGTCTGTGTGTGTACGCGCTCACGCATTGCCAAAAAAGCTAGCCACGGCGCTCACCAAAAGCGTCGCTCACGAAGGCACAGCCGCAGTGTGAGCAAGCGAGCGAGGTAGAGCAACAGAGGGCGAACGGCAACTGTTGCTGCTGGCATTGCGGAAGGTCATGATTTTTTCGGCTACTCACGCTGTGTGAGCATGTGTGTGTGTGTGCTGATGATGGTATTGGTGTGTGACTTGCTGGCATTTGCTGAAACCGAAACTGAACGTGAATTTGAATGTGAATGTGAATTTGATTTTCTGGCGTCTTTAGTCGCTGCGACTGCGACTGCGACTCAAGAACTACTGTTAAAGCTTTTTCGTCGATATTCCAAATTAATTTATTTTCGACTAAATTTGCAGCAGTTAGCTAAGTTTATGCAGTTCATTTGATTTTTAACCTTCACTTACAGTTTAACCTGATCTACAAATTATTTGACTTGCCAAATTCGTTGCTAAGTGTCATAACAAATAGTCGCAAAAAAGAGAAAAAGCAAAAAAGACAAAACTTTATTGCGCCGTCGCGTTTAAAGAACTTGTGTTAAGTTTTTTTCGATTTGGGACATTTTCTTGCTTGTGTTAAGGTGCTGTGTTTGACAGTTGCAACTGGATAACTTTTACTCTTCAAGGAAATTTATTGGGAATTTTTTTTTTATGTAGGGCAATTTAGTAGCTGTTAATTTTATGCCATTTATTTACTTTTATTCGCTTTTTTATTCATTTTAACTATCAAAGGGAATTAATTTAAATGTTTAGGTAATTTGTTATATACAGCTACTCTGCAAATTCTAGTACTTTAATTTGAATTGGGAATTTTCAAAGCAGTCTTAGGCAGCTAGGAAAAACATTAAAGCACGTGCTGTGCCACTTGTTGTATTTTATAGGCCTAAATACATACTTATTTATGTGTATACATACATATATAAATATAATTATTCAGTTATATATCTGTGTATATATTTTCATGTGTGTGTCTAAAGCATGCATAATCAAGAGCCGAGAGCTTGAGACACGCCACGGTTTGCACTTGGCCTTGTCGAGCGCCGTTTCGTTGCTACCTTGAACCTCAATGTGCCGAATGTTGAGTTGAGTTGCCTGTGTTGTTGTTGTTGTTGTTGTAGAGTGGGGGCAGCAGCTTCAAAAAAAAAAAAAAAAAAAAAAAAAAAAAAAACCAAAACCGAAACGATATCAAAATTGAAAAGCGATTCGCAGTTTTACGTTGAGTTGGCAGTATGTGCTTTTCGTACGCTTCTTTTTTTCCTCTCGTATTTTTGTTGTTGGACGTGAAGTTTTTAGCAGCAAACAAAATAAAAACAATATGAGAGAACGTTGTAAATGGAAAAATTAACGGTCGCAGACCTACAACAAAACCAAAAACGTGACTCTCAACGACTTTAACTTGATGCGTCTGCTATGACTTTTAATAACTTACCTACATATACATATACATAAACATATACACATACATACATATGTATAGTATATTAAGCATGTACATTAATTTTAGAACTAGTTTTCGTATACATCTGCCTGAAGCTCTGAAGGCCGCTGGCTTCTAACACGCTTCTACACACGTTGCGTATGCGTAATAATTTGTAAGGTTGCCCTTTATCAAGTATACGCACCGTTGTGTGCTTATCAGTTTAGAGAGGGTAACTAACAGCTGTGGCTATTTGCCTAGGGAATTACCTCTCGAGTGACATTACCTCTACGATTCTACGATTATCAATGACCAATAGAAATACATTTCACTTCATACACACATATATCATATACCCTGCAAATTCTGTTTCTCTTTCTATTTTTGTGTATTTCTTCTTATCCGAAACGGGTTTTCATTTTAAAGCAAAAGGGGAATTATAACTAATGGCCTATATATATATAAATTCATAAAAGCTGAAATTCCATTTGGATATCTCATTTCTTATACAGTAAAAGGTCGTCTAACGAAAAGTTCCCCCTCTACTTTTATAGGTTTTGGTTCTTAAGCTTTATTTAAGTTCGTTTCAATCATCTTCTGATGCTCTCTAAAAAATTCCTATTATTTCGATTTTCCTTAAACTTTTTTCTCCCATTTTGCTATAGAAATATAAATCTATCGATATTATTTGTATAGAATTTATTCTATTGATTTTATTATTTTTACTTAAACTAAAATATATTAGTCTAAAAATTTCTATTTGTCTGGTATTTTATTTTTATTATTCAATCAAGATCTATAGCGTATGCTATATAGTCATCTTAAATTAAAAATAGGATTTTTTCTAGTATTTTCCTTCTTGTCCTTCAATCAAGATCTATGGCAAGCAAACTGAATTTTTATATTTCTTCTGGTATTTTCCTTTTCGTCCTTCAAACAATATAGTAAACAAATCTCTCGCAATTCGTTTTAGTAAGATTTCCCTGTATTTAGATTTTAGTATATATGTATGCAAACGTACTTGCACTTGCACTTGCTTCCAGCTTTCCAATTGCTGCAATGAATGCATCGGCGCCCTCCGCCCATACATAGACAGAGCAAAAACAAAAACAACAAGCAATAATAATAAGAAAAGTATCGAATGCTCGCACAATTACAACTGCAAAAAGGTTTTGCACTATGCACTAACAGGCACACACACACGCACACACAGGCACATTTGCATTTGTGTGCGTGTATGCACATGTGCATTTGTTGCCGACATCGGCGGCAACATGCGCTTAGTATATATTTTGAATGGTTGCGCTTTATATTGGCCTCCGAATGTGTCTAGCTTCAATAGCAGGCCAGGGTCATGCGACACCGGGGAGGAAAAACTGACGCGAACTGACGCGGGGCACACATACAGACGCAACGGTATGTCTGTGTGTGTGCCCGTTATCGGAAGAAAACGCCAAAAGCTTTACAGCAGCGTGCTTGCGAACACACAAACACACACACACAGGCGCACACAAAGGCAACGCAAAATGCGCGCTCGCGTTCATTGCCTTTGCAAACGCTTAGATCGTGCTCGCTCTCTCTTATGCTAGAGCATTAGAAGAGCAGCGAAACCAAAACCGAAATCAACAGCAGCTATAGGCTAAGGCGCTAATTGATTAAGAGAGGTCAGAGCGGGAGAGTGGTAGAGCAGAAGAGTTAAAACTGAAACAGGACAAGCAGTTGACCCTTATCGGCTAGTGGCAATCGTACCAATCAAAACAAACGGCGAAAAAAAGCTCTTAAAGTGCCCTTTGCCAAGTCTCATTTCAATTTTTGATGGATTTTACTTTTTCTTTTGCTTCTTCTGCTTGCGGAAGGCGGGCAAACAAATGTTCGCATCGATTGTGAGGTTGGTCAGTGTTTTTTTTCGCAAATTCATTTTGTGGTGAATTCTTTGGATGTGATTGGGCTGCACACGAGTAAGGTAAGAATTTTAAGGGGAGCTGGGTGAAGGAAGTGTCAGAATTAGATATGGTAGATTAGTTGGGATATTTTCGAAACAAGATAGATAGCAGATGAAATGTATTAAGCTTGATAGAAAGTTTAAATTAAATATTAATGTAATAAATATAATGCAAGACTAAATATAGAATATTAAAAAAGTGAAAGCTGTAAATAGAATAATTTTAGTAAAAGCAACTAGCCTGAACAATTCATGGCCAGCATGAGATAATAGTCAAGATTACAACAAATTCCTTACTATTGCCTAGATAAAAAATACATCATTAATATGTATCCCAGCTATAAAATGCGAGATTGTTTGATCTGAGTCTCAGCTGCTTGATCGATAATCAAACCGATAACTTAATTAATTAGCTCTTTCTTTCTGTGTCGAAGGTCGCACCCATCATTTGCATAGCCAATATTTATTGGCCAAAAACAAAACTTAATCGACATAAGCATAAATAATATATGAAAAAAAAAAAAAAACAAAAACTAAAACTACTAAAAAATTTTCGCCGTTGTTAGCAGTTTTTTTTATAGCGCTTCTTTTGTCTCGAATTTTAATTATTGGTAAATTGTAATATTCGAAGCCGAAAAAGTGGGACATTGCTCTTGCTGTGACTCCAAGACCAAAGCTGTAATTCGAGCAGTCGTAAAGTAACATTCAAATTGAACAGTAGTCGAAAATAAAGAATTGGAAGAAGAAGCAGAATATAGTCCATATGTACGTTAACAGATTGCAAAATTTTTCGATATTCGGCAAAAAAGCAATGAATCATCGTTAAAATGATGGCTAGAACTGAACATTAACGAAATTATTTTCGTCTTTATGAAATAACCTCCATTTAAATTTCCTATTCTTTAATTTAAAATTTCCTCTCATGCAGTTTTCTAAATTTCCTTTCAAATAATTGCCTACATATGAGTGAGTGAGAGGGATATTTGTTAATAATATCCCAGGGTAATTCTCCTTCTTTTTCTTTATATTAGTTGACTCATTCCATTCACCGTTGCACTTTAATGTGCATATGTATGTAACTATACACATGCACACATACCTATATCAATTAGCATTTGCTGATATTTTTCCTGAACTTTCATGCACACACATATGCACACAGACGCGATGACGAAATGTGAGCATAGAAAGCTTTATTTTTTTGCGTTTGTCTATTGCGATTTGCTTCCTGCATTTTTTGCACAAGTTCACAAAAGCCACCCCCAAATCTCCTGCCCCTCCCCAACTATCGCTCTCTCTTTCTCTCTCCCTCCTTCGGCCACTCTCCATCTCCTACTCGACTGTAGCTCTAGCAGTTTATCGATAATGCAACTCTGTCTTCGATTAGTTGAGCAAATTCTAGATCGTTGTACGCTGCGTATGCGCAATGTCTTCAATTCACTCACCATTTGCAATAGTAGTAATCCAATTTGGCGTATATCCATTATGTTTACCGTTGCTTCAGTTTGTAGTTTGATTAAAAACAGTTGCACTTTACTTCGCAGCAGAAAATGGCTGCTGGGCAAATATTTGCATTATACGATTGTAAATATTGCGTATATTTTGTGTATGTAAAATCTACATTAACAACAACAACAATAAAGGCAAAAACACTTTTAGGCACTGTGAGGGATCGCGGCCGCTGTTGTTGTTTGTCGGGTGGGTGGTTGGGTGGTGGGTGGGTCAAAATACAATTACACAAGACTTTTGCCAATTCTCAATTTGCTCGGCATTTTGGCAGTGAATACAGCATATACTAATGCTGATTCCGTATCAGAATCAGCTTTGACACACACACACACACGCGCTCGCTCACGCACTATATGCGATAGATACTGATTTGTTGTTTCACTTGTAACGCATTTTGATGCACTTCATTACGAGTATTCGATTGTCCGCGGGGGTGTGGCAATCATAATTACAATTGCGACTTTTTTTATTTTACTTTGATTTTGCGATTGATTTGATTTGTTTTGGGTGAGCGAAGGTTTTTTAAGATTTGTAGCTGTTGCTGCTGCTGCTGTGATCGACTGTGTTGTTCAGTTCGAAATTTTGCGACCGTCCGTTACAGCAGTCAGATGAAGACTAAACGCAAGCGAACGCGTTATTTTTGCACACAGCAGTGCAATGAGACACAAACAAACACAGATACAAGCATGTGCACATGTATATGAAAACATTCACAGCGGCAGAGACACGCGCGCGGCCGCTCAAGTTCATGCTCTGAACTTCAAAGCTCAGTTACCTTCATGCACGTCGCTATGCCTGTATTTGTGAGCACGCTCGCTCAGCGTATGCGTGTGAGTGCGAGCGAGAGAGAAAGTCGACAAAAGTGTGAGCTGTTTGACTTTTTTGCATTTAAGAGAGCGTGGGCTCATGGTAAATGAAATGCAGTCTTAAGAGAACGCAGCGAAAGAGCGAGCTGGTGTACAAATCCTTTTATTAGGCCTATTTTCAAAACATAACGGAAATGCATACAAAATATATATAAAGCATTGTGTAAATAAACTTAAACGATTTTTGTTATTAATAACTGAAAATGGAAAAGTGGTTGTTTATCTTTTTTCCTCTAAATTTTATATGAACATATATATGTATATGTATAGGAAAAGAACCCATTATGTTGTCTTCAAGGACGTTGGAATCTTGGGCAGACCAAATTCATCCGTTTCAATGGTGCTCTGCAACGGAGAAAAAACTTGCATTAGTATTAATGTTATTAAACTAGTTTTGTGACATTTTGCTACCTTGCCCGGTTTAATGCTATCGGCGCCTGGCTCTCTGTCTGGCGCTTCGGGCGCCTTGACAACATCATCCAAGTAGCTTGAGTCATCATCCAAAGCCATTTCATCGCCCAATGCATCAAGCTCCGCCTGCAGATCATCGTCGTCCACTTCGGGCATTCCATAGGTACGTCCCATGGCCTCCTGCACCTCGTCAGCCTGCTCCAGCATGTCCGCCATATCGTCGTGCATGTCCTCAATTTGATCAATATTAATTTTCTTATACTCCGTCTTCATTTGCTTCACACCATCCTTCATGGCGGCCACTGTGGCTTGAGTATCTTTGAGTGATTGGGCGGCATAGTTGGCTTGTTCCATATTGAAGGATTGATTGCGCAGAGATTCAGCTTGTTGCTCATAGCTAAAATAAACAAAATCATAAATGAGTATACTAATTCCCCAGCGATAGCGCTTATTACGCCTTACGCCTTCTTTTGTTTGAGCACACGCAGCGCTCTTTGTTTAACAGAGTTCTTGGCTGGGGATTCGCGCATTTTGCTCATTTGCTCACGATATTTACGCAGCTCTGTCTCCAATTTCGCAATCTTTTCCTCAATGTTCGCTGCTCGAGCGTCCACCTATAAAAATGCTGATTAGGCTTTTCTTCATTCGCATAGATACACAGTTACTTACCCCACTAATACAGTCATTTAGACTTGGGCCAGGCTCTTTGGGTTTTCCACGTCCAAAAAGTCGATTCATTTTGTGCTCTGCGAAACTTTCTGCAAAAAGTTTAATGAATATTTAATAATTTTGCGTTGAATTTTGTTTGATGACTAATTTTTCTTCTTCTTCCCCAAGTAATATAAACAGCTGACTATAATACTATCGATACTTGTGTATCGAGTGCAACAAATTATCGGTAGTTTGCGCCAGCCCTGGAAAGCAACAATGTGCAAGAATATATATATACTTTTTATTTTTAAATAATTATGATTCGTTAGAATTATCAAATTATATAGTTAATGGAAACTTCCTATGATTAATTAAACCACCTGTTATTAGCATCAAATGCAACCACTTGTTATGTATATATTTTCGAATATCGATTGGGATTCGTTGCCATCGCTAGGTATACACAACAGCTATATGATAGAGATGTACAATGTTGTTCAATTGAAAGCGTATTATAATAGTTGGAAATTAAACTATCAAATAATACATTTAATATTCTTTTCTATATTCCATGTGGGTTTTATTAGTGAATAAATAGTCATATGACTAAATTTAAACAAGCATATTCCAAACGATACGATTTAGATGCACAAAACAGCTCAAATTCGAATGAACTAAAAGAGAGCAAAGAGTTAATTGATTCGCTCAGCGATGTGAATCGTTTGAGCGAACATATTGCGAGGCAATTTTACTATAAAAGCGGATTGCTGCAGCTTCCAGCATTATTTTCTGTAAGCGAAGTTTGTGTGGTGGAGAGCGGGAGAAGTGAAAAATGCATTGAAAATGCAAGAAGTGCAGCACGACAGAAACGTTTAATTGGTGTTTAACCGCGTAAAAATGAAAGCTGCAAATTGTGCTAAATATCTGATATATACTAGATAAACCCACAAGAACGCTGTGAATTGCGTTATAAAATAATTGTCTCATATGCTATATACATACATATGTATATGTGTTTGTGTTAGTATTGTTAATTCAATTTTGTGAAAATTCAATATTTGCACAGCCAGTGCCACAGGCCTCGCATAGCGTGCGGGTTCCATTGACGTCACAGCCGCTGCGTCAGTTGGTTTAAAAGGTCTGCCACGCCTACCCAATCATGTTGCAAGCTGCTGTAAGCCAGTGAACGAATTTGCCAGCAGCATTATGGATAGCTCCATGTATTATAAAGCGTTAAGGGACAGCGCTGCAGAGGCGACAGAGACTGCTTTGATCAACAGCGACGTCGACAGCGGCAGCACTGCTACGCCACACGTTGAGGATGGCGTCTCCATGGACAACTTCTATCCGGCTTTGGTGCAATGTTTTGGTATTATTATATGCGGGTAAGTTGGGCTAATACACTTGACCCACGCACATTTCGCTGACATTTGCAAAACTTCATGTACATATGTATGTATGTACCTTGACCGTTGACAGACTGTTGCGTGGGCGCTTTGTTTCCCACATCGTTAACAGTTAACTGTTGTTGTCGTTGTTATTGTTTCGTTGTACGTGTTAGTTTGTGCAGTTCGAAATTGTGATCTGGTTTGTCACGCGCTCGTTCAATGACCGGTTCCAATTTATATATAAATGCCAATTTTTAATTTCCTTGAACTAACATCCACAAGAGACACATTAACAGTGTCATAATCTGTTGTTTTTACTGGTGAAATAATTTTGGCTAGTTAAAGTTGATTACAATGATATTATTTATATTTAATATACAAGTTTTCTTATTATTTTTATTTAATGTAATAAAAATATACAAATATTTTGCATACTAAAATACTCAAGAAACATTGGCTGTCCAGAAAAAGCTTATTGAGTCCACTGTCAATTACTTTGCACTTCTCTTCTAGGCAGTAACCGACAGATATGTACATATGCATGTGCTCATTTGAGCGTGTACTTTCTCTCTTTTGCTTTGCGCTCTTCATTAGCATAACTAATTTAAATGCTTGACCTTGCTCTTCTAAAGCTTTCTTGTATTTTAAGAGAAGCTTCAAGCCTATTGAACAAATTAAATTAGCTTGCTAAAGCGTATATTTAGTTCAATATGAATGTATGTATGTATTCAATTATAAATATATATTTTTATTGACATTCCTTATTGTTATTAAAAGTCATATTTTCTGTGGGTTTTTTAAACGATTTATGCCGCATATTTTCCCCTTAGTCATGGCGGGTCGTTGGCTTAAGGCGTGGGAATATTCCCTTTCCGTGCATAGTTAGCATACAAAAATGAATCAGCGAATGGAATTGATTAATGTTTGCAGTGTAGATTAATATATGTAAATATTTGTGTATTTTTAGTAGATGTTAATTCATCCATATTATTCAATTTATAATTATTTGTTGTTTTTTTATTTTTTAATTAAAACAATTAAATGTCACTAGAAAAGTGGGCCATAAATCGTTGCAAATTTTTGGATGCACAGAAGCGTGAAGCGTTTCCAATTGCCAATCGTGCTCTATTCAAATACAATCTTAGATATTGTCATATGCAAATAAACAACAATTAAAATGTGCAAAAACAATAACAACAGAAGCACTTTAATACTAGTTTAACTTTCGCGCTTTGCCAAAGGCAATTTCAAAATATTTGCGTTCAATTAGTAAATTACAATAAGCGAAAGTAAAACGTTTAGAGAGTGCGATAAATAAATAAACAATGTGTATGCCTATATAGATATATGTATGTGTGTGGATATATAGACAATTACAAATGACCTTGCAATATTCGCTGTAAGCTAAATTGATCAAAATCGATTGATGCAATCGTCTAACAATTATGCAATCGAAAATCGACTGACAATGCAATTACGTATTGGCTGCCTGTATACCCTATGCCTTATACATGCATACATTTGCTTAAACAACATGCATACATACGTATGGACATACAGTGGTAACACGATTGTAGAGAAGTCCTAGATTTGTAGTAATACATTTCCATTATTTTACAGTTTATTCAAACATTAGCTGATAAGTATTCGAAAATAGATTTTTCTAGCTTATCTACAATAATTGTTTGTTGAACTTTATAATAGTTTTTCTTTTCAAACTTATATATTCAAATGTATTATCTCTGGCCAGCTGTTTTCTTGAGATTGCAGTAATGATGTAACGATTTATACATACATATATAACTAAATATATATAATATTGAATCTAATTAACAGAAATGCTTTGAAATTGATAAACTTATTTGCCAGACTGATAAGAGACTAACTTTCTTTGTCTTGGACTAGCTTTCTTATTGAATTTAGCTGATTATTTTAATGAATTCGAAGCGTTTGCTATCAACTAGGAAGAGGGGAAGGCAAATAAAAGAGTTCCCAAATAGATGAGCATACGAAAAATAATGAAAATATTAATAAATAATAAAAGCTAAGAAGTAAATAAGAAAAATAATTGAATCAATACATAAATTATGATTCAATAATTAGAAAATATATAATAAACGATGGTAAATAATAATAAATAATAAATTAGTAATTATGGCTGATAAATTGAAAATACTTTTAGATGATTGCATTATACATCAATCGTCATACGGAATGCCCACTCTAGTATTGCCTTTAAATCGTGTGCCCACTGTACCTATGATAATACAGACACTACAATGTTTCAAGTGCGCCAGCTTAGATGCATGCCAAGCGGGTTTAAGTGCTGATAGACAGGTGATGCACGCGAGTGCCTTATAAACAACAGTTCGGTACGTCGCGACGTAGCTGCTACTGTTTGATCGGCAACAACAATAATAATAGTAATAATAGTAATAATAAGAAATTCTATTTTATAACACTGCCAGATCGAAGCATAACAGCAAATTACAATTCAGTTTTAATTGCCTTAGTTTAAATAATAAATAATAATCAAATTATGCAATGTTTACTAATTGTTCAAATGTATTTCAATCGCATCTAATAACTGTGAATGAATAACAGATTGGCATGGAAATACCTGAGGTGTCTTAAATGTGATCCAACAAACGAAATATTTCGTACTAAAAACAGTTATCAACGTAACAGCTGTTCTATGTTTGACTAAATCTAGAGCAGGAATTCGAAATGTTGAGATAGTTTCTCCATTAGTCAGCTTTTGTTTTATCTGGAAACTAGGCACGTGACTTGCTGTGACAGTCGCAAATCACATGCAGAAATATTGAATTCAATTTCATTTAGTGTAATCTGAAATTGCTAATAAGCGAAGCTCCATAGGTCTATAAACTTGACGGAATATTTCCATGCATTTCCAGCTCATATGCATAATTTTACACTTGTTTATACAATAAACACACGAAAAATACAATGAACAACAAACAAGGCACATTTTTTCATAGAAAAGGCAATACAAAATTCTTCCAAAAAATAATAGAACATATCTAGAAATTGGAACAACAGTTAGTTTAATTTCAAATGCTTGTTAGTATAGTTAGATGTATGCGATATAGTTACAACTACGCATACCCATTGTTAATTGGATGGCTTAATAGGGTATATAAGTTTGGTTCAAATAGTTGTTATCAGTAGATATATACATTTAACTAACTGTTAATATAAAAAACATCAACTTTAGGCAGTTTCTACTGCATACGTTTAGTAATTTATTCATTAAACGACCTTCACCTGTTTCTCGAACACTCGTTGTTTCATGACATCTGTGTTTGTTGTATTATAAATTAACAAAATTATTGCACTTCCTAAAAATGGGTAAAATATATGTATATTTATTTATTTATATTTATTTGTAATTAACAAAAAATCAGGAATACGCAAAGCTAAATATCTATATTTATACAGCTGTCCTTTGCTTGATTAACTGCAGTAAAGCTTGTTTCGTTTAAGCCGTTATGACAGGTGAGCAGACAGGTGAAATACATATATTTGATGTACTTTAGTTAAATATCAAGAGGGAAATCCTATTGTTGAGCTGCTATAAATCGCAATCACGCACCAAGCAGACATTTGTTATTGTTGTTGAGGTCAGCGAAGCAGCTCAGGTGTTTTGTGGTGTGCGTGGGGAAGTACTCCAGTTATATGTGTTTTATATATACTATATGTATCTGGGAGTTTTTTTCTTCGTTGGGCGGAACAAATTGACTGCAACATTCACAAGATTTTGAAATGCAAAACTGGTCTTTACACTTTTTGTTTTGTTTTTTGTTTTTTTATTTAAAATATTAATATTCACTTTGTTGTTGCATGCTTGCTTGCTTACATATGTAAATATTTGAAATTTCCGCGTATATGCTTTATTTATATTGTATTAACTGTATATATATTTAAATGCACGCACATTTAACATTATTAAAGAGGTGTGGCTCAAGCTGAAGTTTAATCATTCTCTTAAGTCTATATATTATATTGTGTTACACTAATTTATTATGGCCAAATGGGGTATATTGGTTTTGTGTTAAACCAGAAACGTATAAGCATATAATAGTAGGGCAGACAAGGAGAATTAGCTAAGTAGAGCTCGTCCAGCGCTGTCTTTGAATGTGCATTCTCGTAAACCACAAAAGATACTTGAAATCTGAAATACTAATACCTGCCCAATGTTCAGTAAAAATATATAATTTATATCACTTTCTTAGTGAAAAAAAAGATATGTAGACAAGAAACATATTGTATGGAACGTGGTAAAGAAAAAAAAACCAACAATTTGATATATGTATTTAATATCCATAAAATCTTTGGGTATTATGGATAACTGCTCACTTAAATTGAGTTGACTCTATATTAATAAATTTGATATTTATCGTCTATAGAAATAGTATGGAAATATTCTAGAGCTATAGAAATAGGGTATCTCCTAGTCAGGTACGACTGACTTATCTACTTTACATATAATCCCTAACATCTATATAACACTAATTATGCCCCATCTATTCTAGAGTTATAGAAATAGGGTATCTCCTAGTCAGGTGCGACTGACTTATCTACTTTACATATAATCCCTAACATCTATATAACTGAATATAACACTAATTATGCCCCATCTATTCTAGAGCTATAGAAATAGGGTATCTCCTAGTCAGGTACGACTGACTTATCTACTTTACATATAATCCCTAACATCTATATAACCGAATATAACACTAATTATGCCCCATCTATTTTAGAGCTATAGAAATAGAGCATCTTCTAGTCAGGTGCGACTGACTAAGCCATAACTCATATACTTTACATATTGTAATCCCTAACATCTATGTAACTGCATATCAGCACTGATTATGTCCCATATCGTTTCGCTTCTCAGCTATATAGCTGGACGCTTTAAGATCATCAGCAATGCGGAAACCAAAGGATTGGCCACCTTTGTGGGCACCTTTGCCCTGCCGTCGCTCATCTTTCTCTCGCTCGTCGAGCTCAATTGGAGAGCCGTGAACTGGACCTTCTTGCTGGCCATGCTCATCTCGAAGGCGATTGTCTTCTTTGCCGTCTTGGTCATTTGTTTGCTCGTGGCGCGACCCTTGAACTTTGCGCGTGCCGGTCTAATGGCCATCTTCTGCACGCAGAGCAACGATTTTGCCATCGGATATCCCATAGGTAAGGCAAAGATCTCTCAGCCTCTCGCTCTCGATCTCTCTCGTCTAATCTGTATGTAATCTGTGCTTGCTTTTAGTTATGGCTCTCTATAAGGATGTGCATCCGGAGTACGCTTCGTATCTGTACCTGATGGCGCCCATTTCGCTTGCCATTCTCAATCCCATTGGCTTGGTTCTCTTGGAGATTAGCAAGATTATCAACAGCAAGAAGGAGGTCAGCCGTAATCCGCCCCTCTGCCCGGAAACCTGTCCCGCTGAGCAGCTAAGCAAGCAGCGCCGTTGCCTGGGCGAGCATACGATACTCGTGTGGAATACCATCAAGTCGTTATTCTTCAATCCTCTGCTGCTGATGACGCTGCTGGGCGTGGCAGCTGGCTTCCTCTTTCCCAAAGGACTGCCCGAAATGGTGGCTAGCGTGCTGCGGGTGTTCGGACAGAGCTTCTCGGCCACGGCTTTGTTTTTGCTGGGCCTCAAGATCTTGGGCGGCGGCACGGGAACGGAACGCAAGACAATGGGCATGGGTCTGCTGCTGCCAAGCGTGCTGATTCTGGTTAAGATGTAAGATGCTGTTGTTATTAGTATCGAGTAATTGGATCTGCTTAGCTTACTCCTTCCTCCTCTTCCCTTTCAGTTTGGTATTGCCTCTGGTCTGTCGCCAAACTGTGAACATTATTCAGGCGGGCGAGAACTTCAATGATACCACAGAGCTGAGCACCTTTGGCTTTCTCTATGGCACCTTTCCTGCGGCGCCTGGCGCCTTTGTTATTGCTACCCAATACAATGTGGAAGTGGAACTGGTAAGCATACCAAATTCTATGCATATGCAAGTGTATATCTAATTGACATTTATATATATTTTATAGATCGCTCGCAGCATGGTGCTGTGCACGTTTATCTCAGCGCCGCTTATGTTCATATCCGCCAAGATGATATCGCTGACAAACCTAAAACCTTTGGACTATTTACACGAGCTGGATGCCTTCTCCTTTGACATCAGCGTGGCCGGCGCCGCCGCCTGTTGCTGGATGCTCGCGCTGTTGATAGTGACGAAGCGTTTCAAGCGCATGCCCCAACGCATAACAGCTTGCCTAGTGCTCTCACAGGTGCAAACTGTGTTCAACTTCAATACTCGCCTGTATATTTAACAGCTGCTTTTCGCTTTTTATCAGCTGATGTGCTGCATTGGCGTCATACTCTGGTCGAAGCTGGATCACGTGGAACGCTGGCCTCTCTACCTGCAATTCTTCTTGTTCAATATAGGCACATACAGCTCGCGCTTGTGGACAGCTATATTGGCCATAACGCTGCTCTTTTTGCAGTGCCGCAGCTTGTGCTTTGTGCTCAAGCTGTGGCCCTATATGGTGAGCTGCTTAGATATAACTTAACTGTGCTCTCTCTCATTGATTTCTGTACATCTTCACAGCTCATCTTTGCTTGGGGCGTACCGGCTCTTATCTCTGGTCTGCTAATTGCCTTCGATTCCAAATCTATGCCTAGTGAGAAACAGAATCCAAGCTTTCAATACGGCAATGCCCAGGCAGCGATTGCGGTCTTTCTGCTCGTGATGTGCTTCATAGGTGCGTGAGAGCTTCAGCGACTCCGTTTCAATTGAAAACTGATGAGAAATTTGCATATTTGACGCGTTATGACAGCTTGCCAAACAAGCTTACAATGATGCATTCAAAGTTTTCAATCTGATTATAGACATTTATCATAAGCAACCTAATTTTGTTATCATAAATCTAATTGAATCAAATTTTACAGTTACTGTGGGCTGTCTCGTGCTGCATCAACGCTATAAGAAGCGCTACGAAAAGTACCTGACCTACTCGCGTGATTTATCCAATCCGGATTCGGGTATGCTTTCGCTATAACTAACTACACAATAATTAAAACTAAAAATGAATCTACTCCATTCGCTACAGCATCCGATTTGCATTCAACTGTATCAACGGCCAATTTGTTGGCCAATGCAGATCGTTCGCCCATACGACAGAGCTTGCGCACAACTTCGTATTCCTCCTCGTCCGACGATGATGAAATGATCACCACAACTGTGGTGCCCGAGACCAGGGCGAATGGTGGCTGCGGCTCCGGCAGCGGCAACTGTTGCTCCACCTCGACGGCCACCACGCCCACAACAGCATCCACTGTGGTCATGGATATAGAAGATCTGCTAAATCGCAGCAGGCAGCGCAATGTGATGAAGGATTTGGATAGGATTGATAGTGCCCCGACAACAGAATCGTAGGCATAAGCTAGAACTGTAGACTAGAGTGATTAATTGATGATTTGCTTTATTGTAGCCACATGTGCAGCAGTGCGTACAACTGCGGTCCGAGCACCTCGCGTCAGAGCTGTCAGAATATCATTGAACGGTATGAGGAGCAGACGCGCAGTGGCCTGGAGCCATTGGAGCATACGAGCGATTCCGATGAGCATCAGACACTGAAGCATACCATCCTATTGATCATACTGCTCTGCTCCATGTTTGTCGGCCTGGCCGTGTCCATTTGGACGCTGGTCATGGAGGGCATGTCGGGCATCTACTTGGAGTTGAGTTTTCTGGATGCCTTCCTCAACTTTGGCCAAGGTTTAATTGTGCTCGCTGTGTTTTTAAGCGACACAGGCGAACTACTAATGCCGCTGATCAAATTCTGGCGTAAACTCTGGTTAGTATTCAGTTGGTTATAGTGTAGTATATAGTAGTTTTCGTTATCGATGCTATTCTCTTTTAGGTATGGCGCCAATGTCGTCAGTCTACCTCACTGGTCAACTTTGCGGCCGGAGACGAAGCAGATATGCGAGCAATTTCGCAATCATCACTTGGAGAACTGCAAGAAGGACATTGCCAAGGATAGACGGTGAGTTTTCTGGCTGATTTCTTGTTTATATTTATACAATTTCTGCCACTCCCCGACAGATGGCGCATTCGTGTTTACCGCAAGGTATTCTATGGCAGCGAATTCGTTAGCTGGCTCATCGAGGTGGGCCTGTCGAAGGATCGCATGGAGGCTGTGCATTACGCACGACATCTGGTCGACGGTCGTGTACTGCGGCACATTAACAACGTTTATCATTTCGAGGATAAGCAATTGCTCTACAACTTCTGCAGTCGCATCTAGACGACAAGAGAATGCAACGACGCCAAATATTAAGTTCGTTTCTGTTATGATTAAGTGAGAATCGTGAGAATCGTGTTATTCGTGTGCTGTGATTGTACGCTAGCGGGTATGCACATCACACATACGCACACACACACACACACACACGCACACGTACAAACCACTACAGACAGCCATCGATTAGTGTGTGTGTATCCGTGTGTTTGTGTGTGTGTGTGTGAGTGGGTGTTTGTTTGTGCCTTTGCATAGGGAAAATGTTTATTGTCTATTTATACAAACTATAAATATGCTTTGACACATTTGTTTATACAATAAGTAGTTAGTTAGTTAATTTAGGAGCAAGAGCTCAAGCTATAGTGCAATAATTTAGCAAATATACTATATATATACATATAATTAATCAAATTTGCAAATTTAACGAAGCTTCTGTCACAAGCAACTGTGCATAAAACGTGTGTGAATGCCCATATCGAGCTATAACTAAAAGCAAATGCCTATATCCTATCTTGTATGCTAAATACATACATACGCATCAATAAATTGATATATATATATATATATGTACTAGATATATATACATATACATCGAAAACAAATTACAAATGCATTTGTGTCGCATTCGTTTTTAAAATTCTTTCGATTTCAGCTTCGATTTTATTTAAGTCATTTGCATTTTACCTACACATATAGCTACTGTGCGTATATATGTATATACATATACCCACATATGTGTGTCTATATCTACAGTCTGTTTATCTATAGTTATATCAACATCTTGTGGGCTCTATAATTTTAAATTTATATTCTTGTTGTTTTTGTTTCATTTTGCTTTTGGCTCTGCACGCGTTGAACAATTTTCGTGTTTGTAATTCCAATTGGCTTTAATTCCGGCCCGTTTTAATGGAACGAGCGCTACGTTTTGGGAGCCTCTATTGATAAAATGTTAATTGTGAGCCGAGAGGTAGATGGGCAGAGACAGAGACAGAGAGAGAGAGAGAGAGAGACGACTTATTGAGCCATTAAAATGCCGCGGATGATGTCTCAATGTTTTGATATTTAAAACTTGGTAATCTTTTTTTTTTTTTTTTTTTTTACCTCTTGTTGACTGCTGCTTTGTTTTATATGTTTTGTTGTTAATTTTGGCTGCGTGCCTTTTTAAGGTGCCAATACAATAAACATTCTTATTTGTTTGTTATGCTAAATAGTTGCCTGCAAATATGTGAACCACTGTACAACCGCCACTGGGTGGCTCTGCGCCTATGGCCAATTGTTGGCGCAGCTTCCGTCTGAATGGACTTTATGCGATTCGTATGCGATTCACGTCACAGTATGCACTCGGCATAAACAACTGCAGTCAGCCAGCCAATTGTAAGGCGTTGATGCATGACCGAGCAGCACCCACTTTCAAGTTTCCTCAAGCTTGCCGAGCTGCACAATTCTTGGAACAGCATCGACATCTATGTAGCAAGAAAATGACGGACATGTATATGTCTCTGTATGTGTGTGTGTGTTATATATGTATTTATATAGCCATGTACAGCTCATGCAATTGAGACTACCCCAAAAAATGTTGCTCGAGCGAGCGTGTTATCAGCTGTGAAGATTGCAAGCTCATAAACTTTAATGACAACTTAAAGCAAATAAGATAAGTTAACAAAAAAGAACCAAATAAATAACATATAAAATAATAATAAAAATTGCATTGACCCTGACATTTGAATCAGATAGGAAAGCGTATAACAGGGCATCTATATTTCGTCATTTATATTGGAAATTTGTTCATATTTAGTGGTACTTAGTTTATTAACAATTCTAAGTTCTTTAATTTTACGCAATATTAGAAAAACTTTCAAGATGATCGATTATATATTTAATTTCAATTAGTTTAATACAGTTTTCTTTCATATTCCTCCAATGATGCCCTATATAACTTGGGGCACTGCACGAATCTTTCATCGAAACTTGCAGGCACTACGCAACCAGTGGAAAGAATGTGGAGCTACATATATGTATGTATGTATAGTATTTGCAGACCAAATACAATTGTGCAAGCAGCTTAAGTGGGGTTTGCCAGTGAGTCAGGAGATTTACAAAGTCAATACGGAATATGTGGGTAAATACAGATATAAAAACGATATGAGTACTGCGATTGTAGGACTGGACTATATACAGATATATATAGAGATATATTACTATTTGGATTATTCTTGGAAAATGGATTAGAGCATTCAGAGGGCTTAGAGGCAGCATTGTCCCAACTCACATTTGAAAAGTGCTTGTCAAATATGACAAGTAGATGTTGGCAATTGAACTGGCAGTCAGGCATCGCGTGGGCTGGCTCAACCGCTGCTTTGCCATTAATCAGTGACTTTAGGGTGCTAAGCTAATAAATGAAAAGGTCTAGCAAATAATACGTTATTATTTATGAATTCCATTTTGGCCAAGCCACAGCCAGCGAGTGAAGAGTCGCAGGTCAGTCAACTGCACTGCCAAAGAAGAGCAGATGTATATACATATATATATACATACATATACATATATATACATGGTATATAGTGTATATAAATGAAATTTTTATGTGCCCTCAAAAAGGCAAACGCAAAATTATGAGGCCGGCGCTCTGTAAGCTTTCAATTAACGGATAACCAACAGGACATCGAGGGATAGGCTGAATTCACTGGAATATATTACGCAAAAACTTTTACTGGGCCTTAAGTCAAAGTTCGTGTTTGCCTCTTTGTTATTCACTATCTGTCTGTCTGTGTGGGTGTGTGTGTGTGTCTGTGTGTGTGTGTGTTTTGGACAAATTAGCTAAAAATAGTCACGGCATGACGTCCTTTATGCTGCAGGACAGCCTCTTCATAGGGACCAGCATCTGACGGTCTCTGAATTTATTATCAACAAAAGTCGACGAATGTTGAGCATATTGTGGGCCAACAATTGATTGGCAGCGTGTGGGTGTGTGTACATAAACCCTTGTCTGTGTGTGCCTCTCTCTCTCTGTGTGTGTGTGTGTTAGGCTGCGAATACGCAATTAAATTATACTCACATTGCGCATTCGCCGCATTGTCAACAAATTGAAGAATCGCTGCTTGCGCGCTGTTGCCGCTGTTGGCAGCGCCGTCGACGTCAGTGCCGGCGTCGTGTTGCTCACTTCCGTTTCGCTTTACGGCTAATATCGCATTTAGAATGCATTTCGTATGCGCCTCTTTGATCTTAACTCAAGCATTTCGCACACACCGTGTGTGTGTGTGTGTGTGTGTGTGCATTGACTGTTTGCAATAGCCATTTATTTCATAATTGCATTCTTAAATGTGCTCAAAAAAATAACCGAATCAAAAGACGCGCGCACGATTCATCGAAAAATTTCAATAAATACAAAATATTTTAATTGTTCAACAATTTTGCGAATTTAGCCAACAAAAATAAGAGTTGTTAAGCTGAACAAAAAAAATAAAAATAAAACAAATATATAAAACGAATTATAAATGCACTATTAATAAATATACGACTTAGCTAAAAGCTTCGGTTTTCTTTGACCATTCATCACCTCAATTACCTCAAGATATTTGGAAATAATTCCATTTAATAATAATTGACGTTGAATAATTGCCGTTGCTTCTGATTCCTGTTTCAGTATATGTACTTATTACATTATGGTTTCTTATCGAATTTCTTGATAACTTCTCTCACTTCTCATTTCTCTGTATGAATATGCCCATTGGTTCAATAAATGTATAATATGTATCGCAATATAAATAAAGCTGTGACATGTAGTGCATATGGATCTAAAATAATAAATACTGGAGGCGTGGCAAATTAAAATAAAACAATATCTGGCAAAGTTTTAAAGCATAAATCGTATTATCAGGGAGAGACGATTCTCGATACCCGACTTAAAAATCCTTTTGGCTTACTCTACAAAATATGTATATATATTACATATATTAGCTTGCAACTGCTGATAATTAGTGAATATACTATAAGCATATCAAATCAATCAATGGTTAATAAAACGTTTAGCTGGAAAACAATGTACTTATTCGATGTGTCTAGTTGATTAGGTCGATAGATTTATAGTGCAGTCACATATTTATATCAGTTTACCTCTGGGAGTGACAGCAGCTGAGATGATGGTAATACATTGATATAGCTCTATTTGTATGCATAGAGTATTCATTTAGTTAGCGAAAGTCGAATTCAGCATGCACTTACATCGAACATATATATCTATACTAAATAGTTTTGAGAATATTTAAAAGTTTACAATTTATGGATGGCGAATTCTATATACATATGCCTGTATATAATGTTATAGATTTCTCATAGTTAAGTAGAGTAGTATGCGATGTAATAGAAATATTTATATGTTATATTACGAGCCATTTAATGTGTATTTAGTGTAAGGCACACATCTGCCCCGCACGACCAAGTGCATAGGCTGCGCCAGTGGAAGAGCATATGAAAATAGCAAAGCAATTACGACCGCACACGCTGCTGCTGCTGCTGCTACTGTTGCTATAGCCATTGTCGCAGTCAGCGCTGACGCTGACTCCGGCGTTGACGTCGACGTTGTCGACGTTGTCGTTCGGCATACGGCACGAGCGACGCATGCTAAATGGGGTGGGCTCAACAGTTGGCACACGACGCACACGATGTCGCCTTCGTGGCTGCTCGATGACTGCATATGTAGCTGAGACGAGAGCGAGTGCGACAGCAGCGCCGAGCAGCCACGAAGACGACATCGTGTGCGTCGTGTGCCAACTGTTGAGCTTCGCCTGGCTGCGCTGAGCTAAGGAGCTGCTGCTTTTGCTTTAGCTTTTGCGGCATTGCCGGTGCTTTCACATCCACGACGCCGAATAGAGGGCAGCAGAGGCAGCAGCAGCGCCGGCGACTGCGGCAGAGCGGCCAGCGTTATTGTCGTTGTCGTTGGCTGAGCTATCGGCTCGTTATTCTTAATCGACGGCTCGCTGCAGACGGTGTAAACATCGCACGGCAAAACTTAACGAAAAGAATATATCGCGCGTGCGTAACAGTCTATACAGAGACAAATATATACATATATAGACACATATATATAAATATATACTTGTATATCTACATACTTATGGCTAATGCCGAAAAACAGCAATTGCTAAACAGTTTAATGATAAATTAAGTGAACAAGTGGCTGACGATCGCAAAACTAGTTTACAGCTTGCAGCACTTGCAACAACAACACACAAAAGTCTGCAAACAAACATTGATAAAAATATCATCAAATAAGAAACACCGCCATGTCCGTGGCCAGCGGGGCTGACAATGCCACTGTGGGGCACCTGCTGCAGTTGGCCAACGAGTTGACCACAAATCGATCGGCAGCTCTAACGGCCACAGCCGCTTTGTATAACAATCGGAGGCGTTTGATATTCAGTTTGATTGTCATGGGGCTCGGTGTGATCGGCAATTTTCTGGCATTGATTATTTTGGCGCGCAAAAAGCATAACAAGAACAGCAAATACACATTCATGTTGCGGTGAGTCAAGTCGAATGCATATACAGACACCAATACACACACACACACACACCCAGTCTGTCGCGTGCGAGTGTTTCCAGTAGTAGTTGTCATATATAGTTTCTGAACTCCGTGCGACGAGTTCACGGCAGTTGAGGTTTGTTCAACTTGCTGCAAATCGAAATTGTGCGGGTCCGAATTTGCATTATAAATCGAGCGTACGACGAAAGCTCAGCCACCCCAAACAGAAAACAATCGCTAGAAGCTAAATCGGAAAACATATGCGAGTATCGCATTTCGTATGCCCTGTGCAAACAAGGCATTTCAAACCTTTTTGAATAAACGCAAGAAATATGCTGAGAACATATGGTGGGGTAGGATTTCAATAATGAAGCTCTGCATTTGCGTGGCCGAGCGAAGAGTGAATTCATTTATTATACTGCATTTGCATCAGTCATTAAACAAGATTTTATTTGGCTTTAAGCACGTCGTATACTTAATATTTACATATTTATATATTCATGACAGATTGTGACATTTTTAGCAGTGAGATCCTTTCAGATTTTTAAATTAAGATTGTAAATTGATTATTTAATTATATGCATAACAATTAATACTTAATATTTCTCTGCTGAAATTTATAAATTAGTGAATAATGAAAAAAAAGACTGAAAAGGAAGCTCAATTTTTTTTTCGTGCGCTTCTTTATGGTTTTTGTTGATAAGTAATAATCAACTAATGCGTGACCTTGAGCCTAAATATATATATATATATATTTATACATACATATACATACATTTTGCTCCATAGTCGAGCTCATGTCTAGCTAAGCATAATCTTAATATCTTATCATATTTTACTCTACCTAAATATTTTAAAAGTTTATAACAAATTTATATCAATCAAATCAAAAATAGATAATTCAGCCGAAACGTGTGAGAAAAACTGTGCATATTTATATTTAAACAAAGAAATTATTATTTTTAGAAAACCATTAATTTGTACTATTTTGAGAAAAACAAATACTTACAAGCTAACAAACTAGTTCTGTGCTTAGGGGATTTCAGCCCCAGAAATAATAGATGTTTTTCTTTTTGTTTTACTTGCTCTAAAATAATTACGCTTCAAACAATATTTGTTTACGGCATTGTAGACTTATAGAAATTAAAGTTAAATGTAATTCCTCTGCAGTGTTGCAGTTTTAACCCACTTTCGGCGGATGTGGCTTATAAATGTCTAGATCTAGCTAGATCTAGCTTTTTGTGCTCCGGAAAGATAGCACTATCGTATAATAAAAACGTAGTTAATAATAATGGGAATATATTAGTTACATTTATAATATATATTGAGATATTTTATTATATTTATTCACATTGATTTATAGCCGTTTTTTTTTTTGGGGGGGGGGTAAATTTCTATTAGTAAACTTTTCAATAAATATCTATACTTCGTTTAACATAGGTCTTACGAAACATTTAATTCAAGATCTAGAGAAAACATTGATTGCATATTGAGGTATAAAAGTATACATTAAAAATAATAATTACCCAGACTTTCATTTAATTAATTAGTCATTTTAAATTCAAAGAATATTTTCACAACTTATTTTAAAGCAAATGATAAACACAAATATACATATAGATAAAGGCACACAGATACATATATTTATATATTCTTTTTTAACTCTAAGCAATATTTAATAATCACAAAACGTAATTAAAAATTGTCCATTTAATAACTCAATTATATTACAATTAAGGCAAACCAACTCATTTTATGGTCTGGCCATACAAATTTGCTTCCCTCACCAAAATTAAGTGACTACGAAAATGAGCATCGAATAGTCTGCGTATGCTATATGAGATTAAAGAGCTCTGCTTCAATCAGTAAGCATAACTACCCTCGTACGTAATTGAATTATATCGTTTGCATAGCTGTCGCATAACTTGGCATTAGTTCGCATCAGCTTTGATTTACTTTTATCGCTTTGAAATTTCTGCAAAAAAAGGCAAATCGCCTAAGATATTTGAGTTCGTTTATCATCCGGCTTAACTGGCATCAATTTTCACAGTTTCATTCAACATAATTTGTCCAGAGCAAATCCTCAAAGTGCTTGCCAAAGCAATTTGAGCTTTCTAATAGGGGCAAAAGGTAAAAACAACAAAAAATGTCCTTGCACAGGACTTGCGCGTGTGCTCGCTCAAGGGTGCAAATGGCATAAGCTTTGATCTACAAGTTTTGATTTTGATTGATGAAAGTGTGCGCATTCATTGGCACTTGATGTACGAGCAATGTATATATGTATGTCAGTATGCCTATTTATGTATGTATGGTATGTATGTATATACATATATATATAAATAGCCCTTGAAAGTTTGTGCTCTCATGCGGGCCCTAAAATGTATGTACGTGCATAAATTATAATATCTATATATAAGCATATATGTATATACATCTATATATATATACATACAGTAGATACACTTCCGCTATTCGATTGCAATGATTTGCTTATTTTTCAATTTTATGCCTGCTTATTGGGGTAAAACGAGCATATTAGTTTAGTTAGAATTTAAAATAGATCTAAGATCTTAGCAAGGGAACAGTAGAGAGAAAGCTGACGTTAGATATACCAGGAAATTCTATATAGAGGTACCCAATAGGAGATATCGCTGAATTCTATAGAGGCGACGATGGGCCATTGTTGCACATCCTAAAGGCTCTACATAGCTTTATCTATATCATCTATATCTATGTATATTCGAAATAAATATATATTCTCCATTTTATGACTTCTCTTGAAGCAGTATCCAGCAGTCGTGCACGCCCGTAATTTCAGTTTGTTTGGTTAATTTGAATTTTTGTTGCCTTAGCAAAAATTTGCTCAAACATTTTTCAGTGCAAATACAACTCACTAATGTAAAAGTTTTGTATATATACAATCCATAAAACGACATTGTAATTACAAGTTGTGACTGTAAACACATTTATATCAATATATATATCATATATATATACATATATAGTATTTTTTTTTTTGTCAGACTTTATGCGTTTGTACAGTCAATTTGTAGTTCCACAATAATTACTATTCAGCATCTCCATAGCTATATACATAAATATCTGTGGTATTTATATACATATACATATATACATATATGTATATGTATTCGATATTCTTCGTACTGCCGAGAGTTGAAATCGATTATTTATAACTAAGACAAATGATTTTCTTATGCGCCACGACGAGTGACAATTTTTAATGGTGCTGTAAGTAAAAAATAAATAAATAAATAAAAGCGAAAATAAAAGCAAAAATCTAGTTTGCAACGATAAACAGAGAACTTGTTGTCTTCTATCTGAAAGTAAACAAGGGCGCGCCAAAACGAATAACAAATACTCTACTGCAAATTTTTAATATCTTTTATGTTGTGAAGAGTTTATAATAAGAGTTGGTTGGAAATATTATCCCATGACCAGTAACAATATTTATTAATGTCGGAATTTTTTGAATGAACTATTTGTATTATATAGAGAAGCCCCACATGCACTCTACTGTATCTGTATATAAACTATATATATAACCTGACGACATTAAAAGCAATAATAGTACGATTAGCTGGCACTTCAGATAAACTATATATATATATATATAAAGCCATGTGAACAGTGTATTAGCCTGACTTGCATTCATGAGAATCGTGTAGAAGGGCTTACACTTGTACTTCACGAGGCATGCAAATAGATAGAGAGCATTAAACGGCCTTCACCTTCCCTCTTTCGCACTCTCTCCCGTATTGCATTGATACATTTATCAGCCAACAACCCGGAATAAAAAAGTTTGAATATATATATGTATGTATATAGAGGGAATACATATGAATGTAGCTAGGTAAATACAAATGTGCAGACATTCGCTAATCGGATTCAGGTGATAGCAAACAACCACCAATTGGTCGCAGGTATTTTACCAGACAGATGTTAAGCAATCAGGTCTTGTGGAATGAGCATGAATCAGTCAATCAAGCGGATATTGCGCCCATATATAGTGTTTATATATACATATATATATAAAGAACTACTATCAACTTGCGACTGGTCAGTTAGTGCGATTTGTCACAATTTGTTGGGGCCATCGATAAGGCCCAATAGATGTGACATCATTAAACGCATTTATTGAGCAGAAAACTTTAATTGCGCTATTTACGAGCCGCACGCAAAAGACAATAACTTACAGGCTCTGTTGGCCCTCTGGCCCCTTTAGACCAGGCCTATGCTGCGACACGCACTTGAGCTCACAGCTGAGCACGTCTCTCAGTCAAAGCTCTGGCAAAAAGGGTCCTCAAGCAGTCTCAAACTGTGCTAATTTATGGAGCCATTCACTTGTGTCGAGCTAATCCCACATCCTTTATTATGCTCGCTCATGAAAATGAAACAGAGTATATTGGGTTTTTTTCGGATGTGTGCATGATGTAAGCTAGAAATTGTGAAATATATATGTGCATGTATAGGTATTTTTTATCTAGTCCGTCTTAAGGTCTTGAGATATTGTAGACGCGCTCTATTGAGTAGAAATTGTATATACATATATGTATGTATGTATGCACTCTATCATACTATCAAGTCTATACTACAGTTTTCAAAGAGAGTGCAGCAAATTGAAAAGTAAAGCTCCACATAAGCCAGCAAGGCGTGGCATATTGGGCAACATAACTATATATTTTATACCTTTATGGACTCCATCAACCAAGCTAAGCTCGCTTAGGCAGACAATTGGTATGACATAGTTCAGTTTGCCCAACAAGCATGAACGAGTATCATGCAGTCGTATACTCACCCCCATATTATTAACTCCATTGCAGCTGCCTGGCCACAAACGATTTGGTCGGTCTGCTGGGCATGTTGACTGCTGCGCTCTTGAAGTACAATTTCTTTGAGGAGGAGGAGGTGCCGTTCTTTGTGCGACTGGACTGTGTGGGTCATGTGGTGTGGCGTTTCTTTGGCGTCAGCTCGGGCTGTATCGCAGCCGTAATGGCCGCCGAGAGATGTATGGCCCTGGCACGTCCCTTCATCTATCACAAGGTAAGCGCAAATCTCCGCTCACTCACATGCTATTCGCTGAGATCCATCTGTATGGACTGTTGTAGCACATCACCTATGAGCTGATACAGAAGAGCGTCAATAGCATTTTACTTGTGGCCGTTGTAATTACGTTTTTGCCCTTTGTTGGCTTTGGCGCCTACATTGACGAAACGAATCCGGAGAAATTGAAATGTATACGCTATCGCGATGCCCCAGGCACCGTGAACAAAGCCTACTCAATATTCTTTATGGTGTTTGGTAAGTCTCCTCTCGCCCTCACACACACACACACTCTCTCTCTCTCTCTCTCTCTCTGTCTCTCTTTAATAATCATCGTAATAATCCTCACAGGCAGTTTACTTTGCGTGGTTATTGTCGCCTGTAATTTGTTTGTGGCGCGTGTACTGTGGGTCATTGGACGCAGTCGCACCACCAAGCGGCACATGCAATATAATCTGGTTAATCGCGAGAAGAGTGTGCGCAGCATCGATGCCGAGAGCAGCAGCGGCACCACACTCTATTCGGCTCACCCGTACAGCAGCAGCACCGGTGGCGGCAGCAGCCACTACAATATGCCACCGCCACGTCAGTTCCATCATAGCAACAGCGTAACGATGACTGCCGAGACCTCACCAGATGAGATCAAGTTTGCAAAGCTTATGGCGTTCCTCAGCATCTCCTTTGTCATCTGCTGGATGCCACAGATGGTGAGTTATCGATGGAGAATGCAAACATACATACATATTTGTGCATAGGTATATCTATAAATTACACTGTGCAGCAAGTTTAATGAGTGAATACATTTTAAGACCATAAAATCCTTATAGAATAATTAATTCCTTCCCATCTTTGTTGAGCAGTATAATTTATTAATGTATCCAATTATTTGACTAGTTCTTTAAATATTTATATTTTGTTCAATAGTGTTGCATTTGAATGCTTTTTGCCTTTACAGATTGCCATTCCACTGGCCATTCGCGAAGATCGTGTGCCCAAATCGCATCCGTTCTTCATCATAGCCGATGTCCTGATGGCCCTGCACTTCACTCTCGATCCGTACATCTATGTGCTGAGCCGCACCAAGAGCATCAATTGGTCGCTGCTCGGCTGCATCAAGCGCTGGCGTTGCGGCTGGCGCGGCGGACGGCTGCAGCGTTCGCAGAGCGATCAGAGTCGCATTCGCACCACCACCACGGAGCAGAATACCCTGGATTTCAATTAGGTCATGCAGACTCCTTCCGTCTGCCATAGCTTAAGTACTTAATAGTCCTCTCTCTCTCTGTGTGTGTGTGTGTGCGTGCGTGCGTGTATGTGTGTTTGAGTTGAAGACCCTCGTTGGCCAAGGAGTATCTCAATGCTGGGACACATTCCCTCAGCGCCAGTCAGCTGAAGGAGCTGCCTGTCCCATTTAGTCGTAAGCTATCCAATAATAAATCCCAATACCATATCAGGGCTGAAACACATATACTCTATACGTAGTATGCTAAGCGAGCAAGCACTCTTTCACATACTCTCATCTATTAACTGTATTTTTATAGCTCTAAGTACATATGTATAACATATTTAGCTCTTACGATACGATATCAATAATCCATTAAATATACATGACAAGTGTTTTATTTTGGGTAGGATTTCGGATTGGGGACTGAAAATTTATCAATTATGGGGATCTCGGCAGAAGAATTTCAGTTCCCATGATGTTCATAATCTATTCTAGCCTCTAAAATTAGACTGAAATTTCAGATCTCCAGAAATAAAAACCCGTACAAGGTATGCTTAAAGTATATCTATGGTCCCTAAGGAAGTTCTACAATTAATTGTACATTTTCTTCCTCCCACAGCTATGCTATGACAAATCTATTCAAAAACTAATTATCCAATAATAATCGTAATCCCCCTCTTCAATTGATTAAATAACGTTTTTTGTTGTTGTCATGTGTGTGTACAATTAAGATTTTATTTTAAAAGTTATTTAGTACATAATTTGAATGCATTTTTCTTTTATTGTTGGAAATCTTGTTTTGTTTTTGTTTGTTTGTTTCATGAATGTGTTTTGGTTTCTGCAATCGGAGACACACGCTGAAAAGTCATTGAGTCCAGTTGATGTCTGTGTCAATTACATATTACAAATTACAAATTGTTTATGCAAAATGCGATGAAAATGTCACGAAGAGAAAAAAGGTCGTGAAAATTGAGGTGAGGAAGTGCATTCGCTTTCAGATCTCTCTTTCTCTAACAGTGTTAAAAGGGGTTTCTCTCGATCGTGTGGAAAGTTTGTGTGCTTTAGATTAATGGATTATATTATATCTATGTATTGTGTCTTATGCCCAATATTGCCGCCGTCTCCAGATGCTTCGTCTAGTATCGGTTGTAGCGGCCGCGTGCGCGATTGCGTTGCGGCGTTGCCTTTGGGCCGGCGGCAGCGCGAGCGGGCGTTGCCTTCTTGGCTGGCGATGGCGAGGCATCGGCGGCTGGAGCAGCTGCAGCTGGAGCTGGTGTGGCAGCAGCAGGAGCTGGAGTTGGTGTTGGAGTGGCTGCAGCAGCAGCTGGGGTGGCAGCAGCCGGAGTGGCGGCAGCAGGAGCAGCAGCTGCCGCAGCAGGTGCCTTAGCCGGTGTCTTGGCTGGCTCCGTCTTGGTCGGTGTAGCTGGCTGAGCTACCGGTGCGGGAGTTGGCACTGGGGCTGGCTCCGGCTCTGGTTCGGGCTCTGGCTCGGCTTCTTCTTCTTGGGTTTCCATCTCCTCACCGTTCTCCTCGCCAGCAGGCTCTTCGCCTTCGCCCTCGCCCTCGCCGGCCTCCTCCTCGCCTTCGTTATTCTCAGCCATCTCGAAATCTTCGTCGTCGCCAGTGGCCTCCGATGGATCGTAGAGCTCTCCCTCACCAGCTTCGCCAGCTGTCTCTTCGGCACCGCCCTCAGCAGCTGGAGTCTCGGTCTCCTCGATCTTGCGCTTCTTGCGCTCATTCTCCTCAAGGGCAGCGGCGGCACGCTTTTGTGCAATCTTGGTATCGCTGGACTTCTCATTGATGAACTTGAGGAAGTTGCGATGATGAGTTGCGGTGCGCGAGTGAATCTCGGCGGTGACCTCTGTGTCGAAGAATTTGCTGCAGACAGCGCACTCGAAGCACTCCAGCTTTGAGATCAGACCAGAGCCAACGGGACGCTGCCAATTGTATTTGGGCAGACGAGTGTCTACCTCACTGGGAATCTCATCACCTTCGGTAAAGTCAAGGATGCAGTCCTCGGGATCAACGGGGAGAGCAACCTCTTCCTCTTCCTGGCTCTCATTGAGATCTTCGCCCTCCTTGGTTTCATCAGCAGCCTCCTCACCCTCTTTGTGCTCCTCGCCTTCAGCTTCCTCGCCCTCGGCCCCCTCCTCTTTGTCGTTCTTGGTTTCAGTGGTTTCCTCGCCCTCCTTCTTCACGGGCTTCTTCTTACGCTTCTGCGGTGGACGGAGATCGCGAGTCTCTTCCTCAGCGGTGCTTATGGGCAGTGTCTGACGCTTACGCTCGCCCACCTTCGTGTTGTTCTCAGCGGCCTTCTTCAGATGATCGGCCGACAGCAAATGAGTGTCATAATCGATGCGTGTGGCAAACTCCTTGTTGCACTCCACGCACTTGGGATGCAAGAACTTCTTCAGCTGCAAATGACCCTCCGATTTGCGATGGGTTGAGATATGGCCATGGAAGTTCAGATCGCACATGGTGCAATAATCCAACTGGCGCTGCTTGCTCTTGCCCATGCGCTTCAAACGATCAAACTCAATCGACTTCAGCTGCTCGGCAATCTTGGCCTCCTGGCGTATCATGTTGGCCTTCAGGCGATAGCTCTCCTCAATGCCCTCGCGCATCATCAAATGGGTGCGTCCCTTGATGTGGTTCTCAAACGAGTTGGCATCCCACATGTGCTTCTTGCACAGATGGCAATAGAACATATCATTCGGCACGCTAGCATACGGCGACTCCTTTGGGATGGTGACACTATTTATCACACGATTATCGAATGGAAAGAGCAAAAGATAATTTATATATTAGTTATGATTTTCTCAAAGGAGGCTGACTTTAATAGGCGGCAGCTGTAGAAGTCACGCTGAAAGGATCATAGTGGATAAATATATATAGACAGACATATATATATATATAAATAATATTTATAGTTCTGGCATATTGATGAAGTAATGAAGGATGGACAATCAATTGATTGAATGGAAAAAATTGTACTTCCCCTTACGCTTCTCGATCATCGGACTTTGCTAAAACTATCTCTGTTTTCTTCAGTTTTCTTATATATGAACTTAATGTGGTTTACACAAAGCACAAAAACCAAATCTATGCAACGTTTTATGAAGGTTTTAAGAACGGATAGAGGGAGAGAACTTGGCATAGAAACAGACGGACATGGTAACATTTATATGAAATCTGTTGTTTAAACGGATCAAGAGAATATTTATAAAACTAAGTTATGGATGCGAAAATGTCTTTCATGAATTCCAAAAATATAAAGCTCTCTAAAGGGCGGAATTACCCAAATAGGTAGATAGATACCTTGAACTCTGCACAGAGCTGCTCTTACAATCGGATAGTATTAAAAATATGATTGTGTGGCGGGGATGGAGGGAGGTTTTCCAGATTCGTTAGGATTGGTAGGATTTATTCATTTTTACGGACATGACAAAATGACGGACAATGCTGGAGGACATCTTCTGATATATGTATATATTCACAAAAATATGTTATCCATATCTAGCATACGTAAAATTGGGATTATTTCAGCAGCTCTACTCACAGTTTGATAATGGATAGGAGATATGAAAAAAGTATATATTTTAAACAATTACAATGTCTATTACTGTACGCCATTCAGGGTATCTTACAGTTCGGTATGCCGAACATTCTTGAACATTAATGAATGTACACATCAAACGATATTCCCCTTAAATGATATCTATGAGTCGTGAAATATACTAAAATAAGTTGCGAGAAAATAAAATATAAGCAAAATAATAATATATAATATAATATACGTAACATTTATAATTCAAAAATGAAATTATACGAAACACATTTAGTCGACCCATCCTATAAACTAACACGCTATATTTTAACATCAATCATTAAGGAGAATGTAAGTTCTATACAAAATAGGGAAATACACACATATATTTATATATATATACATATACATAGATATATCCATGTTATATATATATACATATATAAATATAGCAATCCAATTGAGATAGTTAATTGTGATTATTCTTGGAAGAAAGAACTTATCAATATGCATTGGAAAAAATTGGAAATTAAGTACTTAAAGTTATACATTACTTTTGTAATTGATGCATTGATAAAAAATATTTGTAGAATTGATACATTGATGTGGAGGGAAAAATTGCGAATTGAGCAATTTCTCGCGATTATTTTTATCTTTATTTTTTGGCAAATGTTTTATTGGAATTGTTTTGTTTTTTGTTGTATTTGATTTTTATAGTAGTTGTACTCTTACCTCTCAATTTTCTTTTCGCCAGGAGTAATTTCCTTCTTTTTATTAGTGTTGGCATTTTTAGCCAAAAGTTTCTTGGCACGATCAAAAGCATTCTGCTTACGAATGCCGCCGGCGCCCTGCTTTTGTGGGGGCTTTGGACCACCCGTAACGCCACGATTTTGGAAACCTCCTTGGCCACGACGATTATTGAGACGATTGCCGGCACCGCCGCCGCGATTGACCATCTATTTATGTTTAACACATACATAGTTTTGTTTTTTGTTTTTTTGTCGTTTTGTTTACAATACATTTAAGTAGTAAATTATATAGTTTATATAAAACAGATTTGTTTTTCATGAAGCAAATGGTATGAATAGTAGAATTTGAACGATTTTCATATAGTTGATAGATTGTCATCGGTATCGGTATCGATATGGTACAGTTATAAATTCGATCGATTACAGTTATACAATAAAATCATTATAGATATCGAAAGCGAAGGTATATATAACATATATAGATGGCATTAAGCCATTTACAATATTTGTGGATTGTATAAAAAATTTTGAAATTAAATTAGTTTCCATTTTGACAAAACGGGAAAACAGAATTCACACATATATATAATATTAATTGTTCATAAAGATAAATATATATATCGTATATATATATAGATAGATAGATAGATGTATATTGGTCAAATCGGCGGAGCGGTTCGCGCAATCAGTCGACGGGGATGTTTTGTTGTTGAAGTCGTTGGCGTGGCGGCGTTTATGGCATTTTGTGGATTTGAGAAACACAGAACACGGGCGGGCGGGCATAGGAACCGATTAAGTGGATTGATCGGTTTATCGGTTTGAAGTTCGATTTCGATTGTGAGTTCGATCAGAGCAGGAACGTTGAAGAAGAATGGCGATGTGTTATATGATAGTTGATTTTTTTGGTATTTTTTTTATTTGTTATTGTTTTTTTTTTTTTTTTGTGGTAATTTTGCAAATTGCAGTTGTACACCATCAATCAGTAATCAGTACCAGTACCAGATCGGATCGATTAGTTATTCAGTTTCAGAGCAGAGCAGAGCAGATTAGAAGAGTTTCAATCAATCAATCAGTGCAGTGGGACGTCGCATTGGAAGAATTGGGCATCGCATCGTTTATATATATATTTGCATTTTGGTTATTGTATTTGCATATTTCATATAATATATTTGCGTTTTATGCATTTTGTGTTGGTTTGTTTGTTGTTTCGTTTGTTGCATGTGCCACAATGTTCATACATCGTTTTGAAATTGCAGTTGTGCATACACATAGTAATAATAATATAAAAAAAGGTAAATCATAATTTTTGAGGCACATTTATAAACGTTGTCGTTGGAGGAGACACGACAACACAAGCAACAGAAAAGTAGTTATAGTTATATTCATTTTGTTGGCAAACAACAACAACAATTGCAGCAGCAACAACAACAATAAATGCACGCAGCGACGAACAACGTCGGATATATATATATGTATTTGATGTATAGGCACAATTTGGATGCGATTCGAAATGCGTTTTCGATGCGATTCGATTTGCGTTTTGCGTATTGTTTTGAGTTTGTTTTTGCAAACAAGCATCGAATGATTTGTTTGGTTTGGTTTTCAGTTTTCGTGTAGAAGAGAATAAAAATAAATAATTGGTAAATTAGCAAAAATTGTGAATGTTTTAAAAATCCAAAGATTTTTGATGTTTGGGTTTTTGGTCGTAGTAAATATATAAAGTATTTTATACAAGTTATTTAAATGCCTAAATACATCTAATAAGTGAATATATATATATATATATATTTGGTTTCTCAAATATCATCATACTCTTTTCATCTTTAAATGGAACATTTGTTGGCGGTACTTCATATTTAATTGGTACAATCAATCAAATCGATTCAAGTCATCAACAAATTTTATGCTACACAAAACAAAAAATCTGCATTTAAAATGGAATAAATGCTTTTTCTATAGAAAACCTTCTCCAGCTAACCAAAATTTCCAGGGTTCTCACGTTATGCAAATTGGTTTAATTATAAATATTGTTTGTTTTCTTTTTTTTTCACTTTTTTTTTTTAAGTTACCAACTACAAACTAAAACTTATGTCTAAATAAAAATCAAATAAATAAGGGTTTTTGTTTGGGTAATCTCTAGTGGGTGAGCTAAGAGGCAGAGAAAACTTTTTTTACTTGGTAAAATTGCACTTGTTTGTTAGCATCAATAAATATAAAAGAAATTAGTATTATTGATTTTTTTTTAAGGAAACTAGTCAAATAATTACAAATTAATGTTGATTTAAGTCTTAGCTTACAGATAGCGTGTTAAATGATCTAGCTCTATTATTGATCTACTACTATTTACACTTCGAATCAAACAAGTGCAATTTGCAAACCAATTTTGTTCAGCTCCTCTGCTCTCTCAGTCCACCACAGAGAAAAGATTAGACACAAAATAATAATAGAATACTCCAAAATAATAATGTTGATAAACAGGCTCGATATATATCGATACATACCGGTCCGCCGCGATGATTACGATTGCCCATGCCGCCGCGTGGCAGATCCAGCAGCGAGGGTGGATTCTGATTGCCGAATAGATTGTTTAGCAAATTGTTAGCAAAGTTAATAGCCTGGGCGTTCATCTGGTCGCCACCTTGGCGCATATTGTTGCCAAATTGGCCGCCGCCGGGATTCTGGGACTCCCATGGCGACATATTCATGCCGCCCATGCGATTGGCGCCCATCGGTCCGCCGTACTGATTACCGCCGCCGCCAAAGCTGCGATTGCGATTCTGATTGCCACGGAAAGCCATGTTCGCTTTAAGATTGTTGTTGCCGTTGATCAAGTGTGCTGGACGCGAATGCAGTTGTTGTTGTGGATTTACGTTGACCTTAGCGCTACAATAAAAGAAACAGAATGACAGAGAGAAAGATAGAGAACTGCACTTAGTCAAATTAAATATTTATATCTAGAGGCGCACTCTGAATAAAGATACTTAAAACGCATTTAATAATAATTGTAAATGTGTATATTTAATGGGTTTCGAGGCATACCTGACCATGACTCTTAGCTACACTAGATGAAAATATTTTAAGAAGTTTGTTTTGGGTATTTTGGGTAAGCGAAAGCGTGCGTTTATGAAGCGTTTGTAAAGACTATGCTGAAATTAAAAAAACATCACAGAACATAAACAATGTAAGCTAATTTAAGCCGTTACTAAATAGTGGGTGAAATATTTAGATGAAGTTAGTAAAAACATATGTTAAGCCTACAAAATAAGTGAAGTATCTGTATCTAGGGGTGTGCAAAGGAAGCGCAGATACATACACAAAAAGAAATATATGTATGTATACACAAATATAACGTCATCTGAAAACAGGGTAGCATTTGTATGTATGTATTTATGTATTGACGCACGCATTGACGTACATGTAGAACGCTACCTGTTTACCAGAATTGCAGATATACACAGATACAAGCACAAAAAGAAATGGGCACAATTAGTTAGCAGCAATACAAAAAAAAAAACTGGTTTTAATGCACCAACAACAATATAACCGGCTGAAAATAGCGGCAAAAGCAAATGGTTTTGCTGGTTGAGGTGAATGCCTATCTAAATAAAAAATGGCGACCAAGCGATGCGTATGTGTGTGTATTTGTGTGAGTGCGTGTCGGCTGAATCAGAAAACCGGCATTGAAAAAAGTATGCTTGAGCAGATCATGCATTTATTTACATACATAAGTACACCGAAAAGTTAAGTTAAATATTATAATCTAAGAGATAATTATTGTCAACTTCATTCAACACTAGTTCTGCGCAGTTTATTATATCAAACGCTCTGCAAACTAATATTAGTATGTACTTTTTCCTTACGGCACAGATTGCATAAGTTCTATAATTTCTGGCAAATTCGTAGCAAAATCCACTATTAGCATGAGGCCAACAATGAAAATCAATAATTAGATTGCAGGTTGGCTAAGAGAAAAAAATAATCTGCCAACAGATACACACACACTCATACACACGAACAGAATATTTTTCACAGCTAACGAAAGTACGAGAAATTATGCGTTGATTGACTTACGTTGAGTAAAGTTTTGTTGATTTGCAGCTCGATGCAATATATTTTTGTTTTCTTTAACTATTTTCCCACGTTTTTTATACAAAATTTAATTCTATATTAAAGATGGCTGCCTGTTGTGAAATTTTAGTTTTCCACACACGAACGAGACAACTTCTCTTTATGAGTTGCAAGTAATATGAATAGCTTGCTTCGATAGAAAGCGATGGTCAATATTTTTCATAGCAGGGTTGATTGTGAATCATAATATTGCCAGACTGTTGAAAAGTATACGATATATAATTCTAAGTCGAGCCGCTATTTTCAAATATCGATAAGTGCTATGTCGATAATTTAAATCACAGTATAATCGAGCGAAATTTAAAAAGCAAAGTTCAGGCAAAGGAGTTTCAGTTTTTATACCCTGTACCCATTGAAAATGGGAAATCAGGGTATAATGTTTTTGTTGAAATGTATGTAACAGGAAGAAGGAGGCGTGGCAGACCCCATAAAGTATATATATTCTTGATCAGGGCGACGAACTGAGTCGATTTAGCCCTGTCCGTCTGTCTGTCCGTCTGTCCGTCTGTCCGTCCGTCCGTCTGTCCGTCTGTCCGTCTGTCCGTCTGTCCGTATGTTTGAACGCGTCGATTTCCGAAGATATAGAAGCTAGAGACTTCAACTTTTTTTTAAAATGCTCGTATATAGCACGCGGATATCGAGTTTATCACTAAAAATCGATAACTCATCCCGTTATTTTTTTATCGATCAAAAACCTTATCGAAATGCAGTTATAAAATTATATCTCCTACATCTTTAGAGCTAGAGTATCCAAATTTTAAATGTAGATTGATATGTACGTTATAGAATTTCGATTTTTGTTCAATTTCACCCCCCACCCTTATATCCACCCCCTCACCCATAAGTTTGTAAAAGGCGTATTTCAAATACTAGAGACTTGAGCTTTGGCAATTATACGCATAGTAATGATAAAACCACAATCTGAAAGTTTCATGGAGAACGTACGTCCAGAAAAAAAGTTATTAAACAATTAAGTTCCCATAGTAAGCCCACACTGCAGCCCATGCCTGTTAATGCGTGCATGCCTATGGGTGTCTATGTATATGTTTGCGTGTGTATGTGTGTGTTTGTGTAAGCAGAGAGACGCTAAAAATGATTGAAATGGCTGTTGCTTGAAGGGTTCAGGGGATCTCGTAGTCGAGCACTCTCGACTAGAGTTTTCTTACTTGTTGTTTTAAATTTTATTAATTTGCATAAAATTGACGTATAATTCTGATATACGTCCTTGTAATGCATATCTTTTTACATATAAAGGGATTAAACATATTAATTGTAATCGTTATAATAGCAATAATCGTAATTATAATAGTTTTTTCTTCTTTGCATTTATCTAGAAAAATTACTGCCTTTTGTGTTGTAGCTGTTTAAGTACCCCAGCATAGAATAGACTCAACATAAAATATGGTGGCATACATTTCGCTACGTGTTTTATGTGTGGTGTCTTTCTTTCGACTACTAAAAATAGAAGATACTACAGTGAGACATCTATACACAGTTTACATATACAAGAACATACATCAATTAGATAGGCAAAAGGTGCAGCGAAATGGGATCCAAATGGCATCCACATCCCGACTCTCACTACTCTGTGCGCCTGTCTCATTGACATGCCGACAATATTAGATGCTAGATTTAACGGATTTATGGATTAACTTGCGCTATTTAACATAGTAACTACCGAGAACACTAACCAATAGTAAGTTCGCATTTGATTTCATATTTCTCTTTGTTTTCTTTCTCTATCTCTATCTGATTCTCTTTCTACTTCTGTTTGTGTGTGTGTTTTTTGGGATCGAACGTAAAGGATATTTGCATATATTCATCGTTTTCAAATGACTCGCACTTCTAATGTATTTACATAGTCCGCCGTCGGCGACGGCGCCCGCACCTAGTAGAAGAAGAGCAATCGCTCCTGGGCCGATGCGGAGAGCAGGCGCCAGGAGCGTTTGATGCTCACATACTGTATGAAGGCGCGTATGGCAATCAGGAAGCCAAAGGCGCAAATTAGCCACCAGAGCCACGAGTTTTCATGCGAGGCCAAGTCCGTCGAATGTTTCACAATCAGCGTCCACTTGGCCAGCGACAGCCCGAAGCCGGACAGGGCGCCGTACCGGGCCGCAATTGTGTGACAGAAACAGGTGAGCATCAGAAAGCCAATCCAGTTGAATAGAAATGCGACCATGAATGCCGTAATGAACATTATGTCCGTGCCCAGCAAATTGTCTGTGGTCGACAGGCTGTTCTCCGGATCGCCCGCATCGATGGCAATGAACGTCAGCGCCGGATGGTTGGAGCGCACAGCGCCGGGGCCATCGCGCAGCGGATTTGGTGGCAGCGGCAGCAGCGGATTTGGCGGCGGCGGCAACTGCTGGGTCGTTGGCAAGGTCAGAAATGCGGGCGGCAGCTCTCCATTCAGTGACTTCTCCATTTGCACCTCCTCATATGTGGGCAGCTTGCCGTGCAGCTCCTGTGGCAGCGCCAGCTCACAGCTCTGCGACTGATCCCCATCGCTCCCAACGTGTGTGGTCAGCGCCAGCGAGGGCTGCTGCGGCGCCAGTGGCTGTTGGCCGCCCTGACCCTGTGCGTCCGGCTCGTATGGCGGAGGTGCGCTGAAGTCTGCCTTGGGCGGGCCCAATGGATCATCGCCAGTTGCGGAGGGTTGCTGATTATTGTGCGGCATCACTGAAAAAAAAGAAAGAATGGGATCAGATAATTAATTTTGAATGTACAAATAAAAATTATAATAGACTGCAAATAGAGCTAAATACGATGCAGAAATTAAATATTCATTGTTGTTTCGTCTAAACTTTGTTCACGCATTTTTATTAAAAATAGTTGTAATGCTTTGTCATTTGTTTAATAAATAATTATTAAATTAGTCGTATTATTATTAAATGGGCGGCTCGCTGCCAAAATTGCATTGCATTTCAGTTAATAATACTTATTGCGTTAGCTGCATAATCGAAAGGCACTTCGATGGAATCGCTTAATACAAGTTATAAATCAGTTATTTGTAATAAAATGAAAACAGTTAAACAATTTGATAGATTAGTCGTTAGCGCAGATTAGTGCCTGGCACGCTCATGGCTGGCAGCTGACAGACGATAGGCCTGCTCCAATGTGGCAATGCGAGAATGATGCGGCCCAAAGGGACGACGCGCTATGCGCAGCGGCTTAAAGCCATCCACTTGATCGACGCCCGCATTCTCGAAACCCAGATCACCCACATCATTCCCGTTGCTGTTGCAGTGCAGCTTCTCCTTCTTCAGCTTCTCGTGCCGCAAGTAGAGCACCACACAGCACATGGCCATAATGATGACGGCGAGCGTAGCTCCGCTCACAATGCTCGCCTTCTCCAGCATCACACGATTGCGCGTGGGCAGATAGGAGCCGTCGATCTCCTTGTACTCGCAGCGCGGACCCATGAAGCCCAACGCGCACTCGCAATTGTACAGAATCTCGTTGTGAATCTCGACGGTGAAGCAGGTGGCGTCGTTCAGGCAATACCAGGCGGCATATGTGGGCGGGCAGCTGTAGATCGGGAACGTGATGTTCGGCCTCGATGTGGTGGTCAGTGCGATGACATTATCGGGCGGAGGCGATGTCGGCGCCGCCTCCGGACGGGGCTTGGCTATGGCACGCGAGGAGCAGGCAGCGCTCAGCGAGAGGCAGGCACAGAGCACAGCGGAAAAGGCAAGCAGCGTTTGAGCTTTCATCTTGAGTTCTACAAGTTTTGCAGCAGGCGGCGGCGCATGGCGAGAAGTGTTGCAAGTGGGCGAGAGGCAGGTTGGGTGGCAAACGAATTTGTGTGTCTTGTGTTTTGCTTTTGCTTATTGTTTTGTTATTTTTCTTGACTTATTTGTTTTGTTTTTCGTGCGTTGTCTGCAACAGAATAAAAGCAAAGTGCAATTAAAATCAACTTAAAATTCAATAAAAGTGAATTTACTGTTTTTTTGGTGTGCATGTGTTTGTGAGTGTTGGTTGGAGTGTGTGTGTGTGTGTGTGTTGTGCCGAGCTGTGCTGTTGACTGTGCTAATGCCTGCCTAGGCCAGCCTTGCCCTCAATCTCATTCCCACTGCTGCCCTCTCTCTCTCTGTCTCCCATTCTCTCATCTCTGTCTGTCTGTCACACTCTCTCTCTCTTTCTCCCTTTCTGTCTCTCGCTATCGACCTAAGTGGAAAATAACAAAGCGGCTTATTAATAAACAAATTACATGTTTTGTACAAAATATGAGAAAAAAACACAAATTACACATTTTATTTACCTGTCTCAACTGAACGAAGATGTTTGCACAGTTTGCACTTGTTTTTTTTTTTTTTTTTTGGTTGTTTGCTTTTTATTTTGGGTATTTTAATGTGTTCACTCTTAACTTTTAAAAAGACAGAAGCGCGAATACGTTGAACTTGACAAGTTGAACTTCAGGTAAGTCACCTTGACTATCCTTAACTCTAAATGACAATAAGTCAACTCTTACAGGTAGAGTTAGTTAAAAATATTGTAGTAATACAAGAGAAGTACAGTAGTAGTAGCAGTAGATAGACTGTAGTACAATAGTAGTAGCTAAAGAGTAGTAGTCGGACAGCAGAAATAAAAAGTAGTAACAGAGTAGTAGATAGGAAATAGTAGAGCAGAAGAAAAGTAGTCTGATAGTAATAGTAAAAGGAATATTAGTAGTAGCAGAAGTTGTAATATAATCTACTATTGACGGTAGATTAAATAAGCTGAAACAGCAGTGGTATAAGCACTACTACTAACTAATATCAGCAAGATTAGTAATAAACTGATAATAGAGCAATTTTAGTGACAAAAGTACTAAGAGAGTATTAGTAGTAGACAACTACTCATAGTATAGGTCTCATACTACAATCAAGTCGAGCAGATGTTCAATAAGATTCACAGATCGAAACACTTACAGCTTTCCACGCTCACAAAGAATTTTCGTGTGGTTCCACTTAATAAATGCCGTGACAAACGCACCATAAATATTCCGCCTCATGTATGTATACTCTATATATTACATATGTATATGTATACTCGGTGTATATACTACTATTTTTCTACCCGCAAATCGCAAAAACCAGCTTTGTTTTGGCTCAAGTTCAGAACTTTAATTACCGGCTATGCGCCACGCTAATTTATGGCTAACTGGCTTTCCACTGTTGTCAGATGTCCTTCAACCTAAACTAACTTCAGAGGCATTACAGATGTACGTTATATATATAGAGAGAGAGAGAGAGAGAGAGATCACATCAAGCTCTACAGTTAAAGTTCTCAGGGAGAAATTGTCGCGCGAGCAAACGAGTGCCAATTCGATTGACCTTTCAGGCAATTGAAAATGAAAATGAATCCCAGTACGAATACAAATACAATTTGAATAATAATAGCTCAAAATAGTTCTTGGACAGTTAAATAAATTGTTGTAGTCGTATATTTCCAACTGCTGTTCGCTGTGCAGATCGGGGACTACGACTCTAATTAGCAACATTTACAAATGGAGGAGCAGCCGCAAATAACACGCAAATGCGCAGTTTGTTTGGCTCCCCGGTTAGGTTAATTCGAGGTGTGGGCGAATGCGTGTGTGCCGGACATATTAGGAGAAGGTCAATTTATAAGACACACGCACATACATATGCGCAGCGTTACCATAATAAACACTCTAGTTATGTATAAGCTTATTCTGAGAAATTTATGGACTCGGAAAAGAGATAAAACAGAGAAATCTAGAAGTTATATGGTATCAGAGCACTAGTCATGGAATTCTTATAAACTTCTGCTCTCTCTCTCCCTCTCTTTTTCTTTCTAGCTTAAGATCTTGAGCTATTGCTTATAGGAGTTCCAGCTTTAAGGTATATATCGCTAGCTCGATATAGATCTATTTCTCTCTCTTTATCTGAAGCATACTTCTGTTCTATTTATCCTTATTTCTTTTTACTCTCTCTCCTTTACTTTCTATCTTTGTATTCCATATATCTGTAGTTGCCCCTTACACTCTCCTTCACTGATTATCTATATCTTGAAAGTTTTATTTTCCTCTGTATACGTACCAATCTTATCTCAAATATTGCAAATCCTAACTCTGCTCTACACCTCTCCGTAAAATCAAGTATTAGTCACACTTAACTATTGTAGTATATAGTACCATATTTAGTATTCCTCTTTAATCAGAGTTCTGCTAGCTATTATTTTGTTATACACGTCATCTTTAGCGTTTTACCTGTAATTCACTAGCCATTAACAATTAAAAAATTAGCACGAATTGCCAATACAGTTGTACTCTTCTTACTCAAAGACAGACGAGTACTTATAATAATTGCCAGCTGGGCTGGCTATAGTTCGCTCGTTTCCTTTTTGAGTGGCAAAACAGGCGCTGATTAGGCGATAAAGCGCGTATGTTCAAATAACAATGCAATCAATTGATAAAGACAGAGCTGAGTCACACGATTGAAAGTGTACATAATATGTACATAAGAGCTATATATACATAAATATTAGGTTGACATACATAACTCTCGAATAGGCCATACTCTGTATAAAGAGTTGCCTTATATAAAGCTTTATCAATCTGCTATATATATGCTGCTATACATATAAGTCGATATTGATCGATATCGTTATTTATATTTGAAATGTGCAATATGAGAAGCTATTGCAAATATTCATATAAATTGTAACAAATATATACATATATACCTATATAGCCAATCGATTTGTATTTATATTATATGTATGTCATTTTGCACGTAACTAATATACCCAAACATTTGCAAGAAATCGAGCAAAACAAACACAAATTACCTCAGGCAGCGTTTGAAATGTGAAATAAAAAGAGGGCAAAACCGAGAGTTGGCGTGGGTAGGAGAAATTCAATAGGCACTCTATATATTTACACACCCACATACACAAATATACATGTACATACATACATATTGCATTTGTATGTTGTAGTAGTTGGCTCTGCCAGGCAGGTACTTGGCTAACTTGATAGCCAGGCTGACAAAGAAGTTGAAATAGAAGTAACGCAAAAATAGCGAAAAACAAAACACGATCTGAAGGTTTTTCGCATTGATAAGAAATTTGAGCAGAATGACAGCTGCCATTGTAGCTGTAGCTGTTGCTGTTGGTGCCACATGCAGCAGGTGCGAACAATGCAAACGCACACAGATGCACGCACACACACACACATGGGCAGCTGTGCCCTAAACCAGTTAAACGAGACGCGAGCTACAGGCGGAAGCAGCGACTGAATGAAGACCTTAAGAAGTAGCTTCCGCCTGCAGCAGCATCATGTCGTTGCATGCATCAACTTGAATGAACAAGCACACATGCACGCGTACACACACAGATATGCATACGCAATAGCTAGAACCGTTAAGAATATAATATGTATTAAAGTGGGCAGTTAAAACAAGTTTCACAAGTAGAATTAACTTCGGCTAGTCGAATTTCCAATGCCCTCACACACGCCCAAGCCCATGCAAGGCCATGTAACTGAAATGCATTCGTTTTTGTAGGGTATTCAAAGCTGCGTCTGTATTTGTGCCTGTGCATTCTAGTCAAGAATAAGAAGAAGAAAAAACAACTTATTGCTGGACAAGGGCAAATGAATGAATTAACGAGACGTTGAGTAAGAAAATATGAATAGAATCAACAACGATTGCCACATAGAGCAGTTATCACAGTGAAAAAGTATTTAACACCGAGGCGAAATATCAGCAGAAGCTCTTGATTATAAATTTACTAATCAAAACACAAACAAACACGCCCATACAAGCATACAGCTGTAGCCATACACACACGCACACATACATACAGACAGACATGCATAGACAAGATTCTCGCTCCCCTGGAGCTGTTTTGCTCCGCCACCAATGCTCTACAACCTTTTTACATTTGTGTTTCTATTTCTGTGCTACCCCAACAACTGATGTAGCAGCAACAGGGCAACAAGAGCAACATGAGCTCGGCACAAGTTTTATTTATACAGCAATCGAATTTGTAATTTCTATGCCGAATTTAGTTTCTCATTTTGATTATTCACCTTCTTGTATGCGTTCGTTGATTGGATTTTCACTTTTGCGCAGCGCGTTCGCTCTCAACGAATGTATTTATTGATTTGCCAAAAACTGTTGCCAAACACACACAGAATACTGTTGTCTTTTGGAACGGTAATTAATTTAATTGTAATACGTTTCGGTATTTCGTTAGCTATTGTAATACTTGCAATAATTAACGAACTGTTAATCAAATTTTCTTCAGTGAATTAGTTGGAGCAAAACAAATGCGACTACGCGAGCCACATTCTTCCTCTTCAGCAAATTTAGTTTCACTGCCAACTTCACGCGACGCACTGCTTCATCCAGTGCTGTATAGATACTAAAATATGAAATACCAAATTCAACAGAAAATACCAATTTGTGCACAGATACTCAAAAGCAGCGATATTCAGATTTATCGAGTAATCGATTGCTATTCAACCAATTGTAAACAACGACGTGGTAGATTAATTAGATTTTTGAGATAAATATGAACAAATTTGTGTTATTTTTGTGTTACTTAGTGGCCTTCATCAGCGTAAGTAGACCAACCTTGAGTTATATATATTTATCTGGCTTATTTTGCCTTTCCAGTGCCTTAAATCAGCTCACGCTGAATTCACGGTTGCCGATTGCCGGGAGCTGGGCTTCATTAAGACACAGTTGATGTGTTCCAGTTGTGACAAATTAGATGATTTTGGGCTGGAGGCAATTAAGTATGTATACTTCTATCATTACTTACAATTACTTATAATTACTTATCCCTTAGACCTCATTGCAAGCAATGCTGCACGCAGGATCAGCAGCCAGCGGCGCAGCGCACCTATGCCAAGGCGATTCTTGAGGTTTGCACCTGTAAATTCCGTGCGTATCCTCAGATCCAGGCATTCATACAGAGCGGTCGGCCTGCAAAGTTCCCCAATCTGCAAATCAAATATGTACGCGGCTTGGATCCCATCGTGAAGCTGTTGGATGCCAGTGGCAAGGTACAAGAAACTTTGTCCATAACCAAATGGAATACGGACACCGTGGAGGAGTTCTTCGAGACGCATCTCGCAAAGGAGGGTGCTGGCAAAAGCTCTTACAGCGTCGTCGAGGATGCCAGCGATGATGATGATGATGATTTCCTGCGCACCAATAGAATATGAATATGAATATAAAAGAGCGATCCGCCTTCAGCAAAGTAGTCAATAAAGATAGCCTATCGTCTAGGAGTTGAGAAACTAAAAGGCGAGCTTTTGGTCTTTGTACGAAAAACTTTGAAAGCTGTTGGCGCTTACAGTTTGAGAGTTCTTCAGGTTGATGACAAATTGCCATATTTCTCTCTTTCTGTCGCATTGCGCCGAAAATGTATTGATTCATCATATATAAATTAATATGTATTTTTTGATTTGTTATCTCGTTATCAATTTTGCCGAGTGTGAAGGCAATAACAATGTCTGCCTATTGTGACCCATTCAAATGGCAATAACAATCTATGCCTACTGTGAACCAATTCTTTTCGCAAGTCGTACGGTAATTTACCCACCCAAACATTCGTATGACGTATTCTTAATCAAATATTTGCTTAGACAGTTAAATAGTCATTCACTAAATTGGAAAAGCAAATATCGAAGTGTTTATTCTTCTTATATGTTAAATTTTCTTGTGCGACAACCTTTTGGCTTATCTAGCGCTTTTGCTCTATCACGCCCTCTTACCGGGACTGTTGGGGCGCATGTGCACGCGGCTTCATTCACAATTGTTCCAAACTGAGGTTATGTATGTATGCAATTCCTCACACACACACATGCATACATTTCTATATTTGCAAGAAACTGATTCGCAAATTCAACTTCTTATATGTATACTTTGAGCAATATCGCCTGTTTACGTTACAATCCATATTATTCTATAAGTATTTATTATATTTGCTTTTATATAGTATATATATATTGCGATTGTTGTTGTTGTTGTTGCTGGGGTTGTTTATTGTTTTAATCATAGCCTGACCCACAGTGGGGCAAGGTGGATAGAAAAAGCTATACTAAAATTAATCAACACTGATTACAAATCAAAAAGCAAAAAACCTCAATGCAAAATATTTATAGGTTTATGTACATATGTATTTGTTATGATATTGTGAACGACTGTCACGCCCTATCGATGCCTCTTGCCTTGTGATCAATACTAATTACTTCCATTATGACTATTCTATGCATATTGCATTATTGTTATGCACGTCAGAGAGCTTATCATTGTGTGCCATAAAAGAGCATTCAACTGTTTGGCAAAACTATACATATATGTATGTATGTATGTGTATAATATTTATATACATATGTATATAAATATATGTATATTTGTGCACATTTCAAGTAACTTTGAGAGCCCCCCTGGTTAGCAGCATAGCCGTTGGCTGCGTCTCGGAATGTCGTTTAAGGCGCCCCCTGTTGTTGTTTTTGTAATTCTCTCTCGTGTTTGCTGATAACATTTGCGCCTTCAGTGTTAGGAACCGGTCGTCCAGCGGAGTGAGCCGATAACAATAATGACGCTATAGTCAAAGCGTCATATACACATGTACATAGCTTCCATTAGCGCGACAATTTTGATTTGATTTTGGCGCTTTATTAAAAATCGACACGAGAGAACACTAAAACCATATGCGAGTGGTAGTGGTAGTGAGTGGGAGGGAGGTTGAGAGATGTGACATTTAGCGCGTTCACGCTCTCTCTTTCTCTCTCGCTCTCTTTCGCCTACACTCTTTTGTGCGACTTGCCCTTTTACCGTTAACAGTATCAGCAAAGTCAACGCGAGCAGCGTTATAAAAATCAAAAGCTTGATTTTTTAATTGCGATTTGCGCTTTGCGCTTTTAGCACGCTAGTAAAAACGGTTGTTCAACTTATGTTAGGCAGTATGTAACGCATGTATTGAAAGTCAATGTGACTAGTCTGAAGTGTTAAATTTGATAAATCAAATTAAATGAAAATTAATCGCACTTTCTAATTTGTTGCTTATGTTTGGTAGTGTATCTGCAGGTCGGTGCATGCCGCTTAGATTTTTTTCCATGTTTTATTAATAAAGTAAGCTTGTCTCAACATTTATGAGTTGTGCGCACAACACATGCTTTACTATGACTAGTGTGTGTGTGTGTGTGCTTGCGCGCACACATGTATAAGGATGCGAGCGTACAAGCATGCATACATCTATGTATGTAACTACATACATACATATGTGTGTATTTATGCATATACGTGTCCCTCTTGCTCTTACTCCTTGCGTGAAAGGTAAAAGGCAATAGTAAAATAGGACTAACTGTGTCTCCGCATCGAACTTTGGCTTCTAAATATAGCTCGAGCCACAAATTGCGTCGTGCTTATTTACAAAGCAGCAAACAAAATAGCAAAACAACAACAACAACAGGCACACAACAACCGTTGCAGCTAATTGTAATCTGCAGCCCATGTTAACGTCTGCGTTTGTCGTGTGTGCAAATAAAAAATGTGTTTATTTATGCACTCTGTAACACTTAGGCATAGTCACACTATGCGACGAGGCATGTAACCCATGAAAGTGGACGGCAGGAAAATTGTATACCTTAATATATTATATGAATTTATGTATAATATATATGATATAATAAGCATACATTTATAAAAGTTTAAATAAATCTATGCACATACTTACATATATAAAAGGTATATATTGTTTATCCATAGGTTACTCATCAGCCCAATTCTATCTGCAAAGCTATTACCTGTTATAGATTCATATAAATAAATCGCATTTAGTCAGTGTACTATATCATATAGCTGTCATGGGAAAGATCAATAAAAAACTGATGATTTATGTTTCTAGATTCTCTAAACTAATTGGCAAATGTTTCGGTTTTCACAGTTCTTTTTCATATATATGAATAAATATAATCTTATCAAAATTGGATCACTATATCATATAGCTGTCATAGATAAAATTTAATGCAAGTAGAATATTTGTGGAAAACACTTTCTTGGTTTTAAAGATATTTTAATGAAACTTGTTTTTGTTGAACTTTATTACTATTACTAAAGGAATATATTGAAATGTTATACTTGCTATAATTTTCCCTAAAATCTCCTATCGTAGACCTCTCATATTAAAATGTCTCTATTAGGGTATTAAATATTCGGCATACTGAATATCTATAATTTTCATATGTTTTTGTAATTCAATTGATATGGTTAAGTACCTAGGTATCAAAATATATACATATATGTATGAGTGTAAATTAAACGTGCAATTATTTGCATATTTAATAATTTGTTGAATTTATAGCAATTCGTTTCACTAGCACGTAGTACAGTGTAAATAATAATAAGAACAGGAATTGTAATTAAAATTAAATGTAAGATTTATTTGAAACAAATAACTGTGTTATTACATTGAATATACTCTTATGCCTGTGTTTTTGTTGTTTACTTTTAGAAATAAACAATTACTTAAATATTTAATTTAATAGTATTTTATGTATTAACTACATATACATTTTATTTATTTTTTTAGCGCATTTAGAAAACAGAAAAATATAATTAAAAATGATTTTTTTTTTAATTTTTATGTGTTTTTACAATATTTTTAATTTTTTTTTTGTCGTATGTTTTTTAAAGATTTAAACTTTACTTGTTTAAGTTTAGAACTAGGATTTTACATTTGACATTAGAAAAAAGGAAAATTTATATTTTATGCAAAAACTATAATAATAATATTATATATATGTACATATATCTATATATGTATATATATATATATATATATGTTCTGGTACTCAATAAATTTTTTGCACTTTTATTTATTTTTAAAGCCTGTTTCTTGCTTTTATCTCAAAAAATTTTGTTGTATAGATTTACAATTTTTTATTTTAATTTTTTTAATTGAAATTAAATAATTAAAAAATTTTGGTACGTAGAATTTTTGTATGTGTGGATTACAATAGAATAAGAGGTTTTTTGACCTGGATTTACTTTGTTTATTTTTGTATGACAATTTCCTAACTATTTATGCATATATATGTATATATTTATATACATATATACCTTTAAGTTTTTGTAAAAAATTTTGAGTTGTTCGTTTTTGTTTTTCCATTTTGATTTACAATTTATTCTTTGTGTTTTTGTTAAATTTTATCGTCTGTATGGAGCGCAGTTTGATCCTATATATATACATATATATAAAATTTGTATATATAGATTTATTTAGATTTGTGATACTGAAAATTAGTTTATTTTTATAACAGTTTTTCGGTATATTCGAACAAAAAGAGGAGGCTAGAAATTTTTTATTTTGTGTGTTTTTTTTTAATTTTTTATTGTTATCGATTGACGATAACCACATAACGATAACTCGCACGCTTAAATACTAGTAATTGCTTCGACGGCACGTAAGGGTAAATTTCGATATATTCATATAAATATATACATATATGTATATATATATACCTATATGTATATGTATATATAATAGCTGTTTATCAGTTATAAATAGTTGGTAAATTGTAGCTTTTATTTTACAGGAATTTCTTGTTTTGTGTGTTGCTTTTTCTTCTTCTTCGTCTTCAGCTCCATCTCCTTTTTTGTAAAGAACAATAATTTGGTCGTAGGTCTAAGACACTTTTTGGTTTTTAATCCGTTTTCTTTCATATTCCTTTCATCATATAAATAAATACATATACATGTGTTTGTTATATACAGAAAAGTAGATTTATATATCTATATATGTATATATATATATATGTACATATATATAGTAAGTAGTTGTAGTAGGTATTTTCGTGACTTATGTGCGTAGTTAAGTGAAATCTGAGACTCGCTGTAAAACATATACATATATGTATGTATATATTTATATATACATATATATAAGATAAGGTAAGGGCGGGTTTTCTTTTGCTTGGGTTAATTTGGGGTTTATGTAGAGGTCAGGTATTTCAAAGGGGGCTTTCTGTCGTACACTTAATGTCTAGAGTTTACCTTGTTATTAGCTAGCTACACAAAGCAGAGACGAATGACAGGGTTTTTTTTTGTTGGGGAAGCATAACAAAAGGGGGACGGGCAGGACGAGGAGTGTGTACAAAAGACTAGCATGGACAAACGCTTACAATTAGCTTAGGTATATGTGTGTGTGTGTGTGTGTGATGCGTATTTGTGTGTCAGTGTGTGTGTGTGTTAACTTGGCTTGATTTGACTTAGAAGAAAAACTTGCGCACTTCCTCATCCAAATCGCTGGAGTCAACAAGTTCATCTATAACACTCGGCACAAGCAGCTCAATCACCTCTAAATCCTTTTTATCCTTTTCACTAGCTGCAGCAGCAGCTGCTGCTGCTGCTTCTATTGATGCTGTGTCTGCTGCTGCTGCTCCGATTGCTCCGACTGCTGCTGCTGTTGTCTGCTGCACATCGACGGAGCTGCTGGAGGCTAACAATGCATCATATGTATCCTCGAGCAGTACGCCGCTCTCGATGGCCGCAACAGCCTCCTCATAGTATCAGTTGAGGTCGCGGCGAAAGCTGTCCTCGATGCTGGGATCGGCAATCATGATGGGATTCTGATCGGACAATATTTGCAGGCCGGCCACATCCATCTGTCCCAAGTCCAGATCTAACGTATCGAAAATCCTATTGAATTCCGTATTCGAGGAGTAATCGCTGAATATTATCGAGGGTATATTGGCTGTGGTGGGCGTATGGTTTTGCTGTTGCAGGTGGTGGTGGTGCTGTTGTTGCTGCTGGTGTTGCTGCTGCTGCTGCTGCTGTTGGTGATGCTGCAGCTGTTGCTGATGATTCATAATCATGTTGGAGTTGCAGGCATTGCCCACCGGCGAGCTGCTCGACAGCGGCGAGTTCGAGTGGTGCGGCGAGTGCATTGGTGAGTGGTGCGGCGACTGATGCAGCGACAGCGACAACTGCTGATGCGGCGATGGCGCCTGCGTGGACATGGGTATGGGCAGCGGTGAGCTCGGGCACCCCACCAGCCCGGGCGATGGCACTGGCGAGGCGACCAGCGGCTCAACCACGCCCCCAACACCATTGCTGTTGTTGTTGTGGTGCTGGCTGTCCACGCCGGGTCCATTTAAGCTCGGCCCACCATTGTGCGTGGCCGAGCCATTGCTGTTGTTGTTGAGGAGTTGCTGCTGCTGCTGCTGTTGCTGATTGTTGATGCGCCTCAGATTGTTGTTGTTGGCGCCGGCCTCGGGACTACCGCTCAGCTCATTGAAGTCGATCAGCTTGTTTTGCGTCTGCTCCGGCTGATTGAAGCCATTCGCCGAGCTTGTCCCCGCCGCCGCCGCATTCGACGTGAAGTCATCAAAGTCGAGAGCAACAAAGTTGTTGGCGAAACTTTGCTGCTCCGGCGAGGAGTTGCTGTCGCCCAGCGAGAAGTTCTCAAAGTGATTGTGAAACGAGGGATTCAGACTATTGTAGGCCGCATCAAAGCCGCCCGCCAACTGTTGCTGCTGTTGCAGCTGCTGCTGCTGCTGCACACGTATGGGGCTGGCCGGAGCGCTGGTGTGCAGCTCGCTGCCCGACACACTGCTCAGCAGACCTGGCGAGGAGCGTGGACTAGACGGATTCGCTGGCTGCCGATAATCCGTTAGGTTGCCAGCAACAGTGGCGCTGCCATTGTTGTCGCCCAGGCGACTGAACGATAGATGTGGCGAGCAGCTGTTGCTGCTGCTGCTGTTGTTTGGCGGCTGGGCGACGGCGGCTGACGTTGGCGAATGCTGTTGCTGATGGTACGGCGATGGCGGCCCGGCCGGACTGAACGGACTGGGCGACTGATCTCGATCGCGTCGTTGATTGTGCGGCGACATGACAGGCGAAAGTGTTTGATGCAACTGTTGCTGTTGCTGCTGCTGTTGCTGTTGCTGCTGCTGCTGTTGCTGCGGCGTTGCGTAGTGCTGCAGTGCTGTGAGATTTGGCAGGGAGCCGGTATTGGCATAGTTGGCCTGCTCCTGCAGCGGCCTGAACAAAGAGTTGGTGAATTTGGCGTTATATGGCGGATGCAACTGTTGCTGTTGCTGCTGGTGTTGCTGTTGCTGTTGTTGCTGTTGCTGCTGTTGCTGCTGTTGCAACTGCTGTCGCTGCTGCTGCTGCTGCTGCTGCAATTGTAGCTGTTGCTGTTGTGCTTGCGGCTGTTGCTGCTGATGCATATGCAACTGTTGCTGCATATTGTGCTGGTGCTGCTGCAACTGTTGCAGCTGCAGCTGGTGCGGCTGCAACAGCGGCGTCTTTCTCCTCTGCGCCTGCGGACTGAAGCTGCGTCCGATTTGGTGCGGCGAATGAGATCGTTGGCTATGGGGCGATTGTTGCTGCTGCTGCTGCTGTTGTTGCTGCTGGGGATAGTTGGCGTGCAGCGTGTTCATGTCGTTGCCGAAGCCACCTTCAGCTGCCATGGCCATGTTGAGGCTCTGATGCAGCGCCGAGTCAGAGTTGGAGCGACGCCAGCTTGAGTCCATGGGCGGACTCAGGAAGAGGTTCTGTTGTGTGCCATTGTTGTTGTTGTTGTTATTGTTGTTGCTGCTGTTGCCGGCGGCACTGCCACTGCTGGCGTTGCTGTTGTTGCTGCCGGCCACGCTGACATTGGGCAAGCCCATGGCATTAATCAAAGCCGTCGAGCTGCTACCATAGGGCGAACGATCCTGCTTCCGCTCCGATTGTCGTCGCAGTGGACCGACGCCCATGCTCCGGCCACGCGACTCGCGATACGCAGTGGGTGAACCACCGCCACCTCCACCTCCACCACCGCCACCGCCACCGCCACCACCTCCTCCTGCGCCGGCTATGCCGTCTGGCGACGCACCACTGCTGGCGCCGCTGCCATTGCCGCTGCCCGTGCCATTGCCCGCATTCGCACCCGGCGATGCATTGCTGGCGGCTCCGCTCTCCGGCCCGCCTAGACAGCACTCCAATAGCTTTTGATTCGCCTGCGTCTCATCCATTTTGGTGGCATGCACCTCCTTCATGATCCGCTCGAACTCCGCCGTGCCCTCCGCCTGCTTCTGCTTCTGCAGGGCAATCTTCTCGCTGAACTTACGTGGATTTGCCATGGCTTCTCTCTGCTGTTGCTGCCCCTTCCTTCTGTTGTCCTTGGCCTGCGCCTGCGTTCACTTTCTGCGAATTGAAGTTAGTTTCGAGTATATAGTGTAAATTCGTATAAATAAGCTGGATGGTTGGGGGAAAGGTATTTAAGGTCTGCCGAGATACGTTCATGTTGCTTTGCTCTGCTACGCTTTATTATCTCGAGCGCATCGATTCAAGTTTCTCGCTGCTATATAGAGTCGAGTGCCTTGAAGAGAAGGGTACTCGGAGCGTGCTTAGACGAGGCCAAGGCGCAGTTTGAATACTCTATCTAACTATGGGAAAGTGAGGAAAGTGAGTATTGAAAATCTGCTTAAACCCTAATGAATTATGGGACTTCAAGTTGCCTAGCTTAAGGAAAGTCTATATAAATGTATATAAGGGAAAAAAGTTGTATTACTTGTTTTACATTTCATTAAAATCAAACCTGTATATGAGTATATATAATATATTTTTAATATAATTTCGGGGAGTAATGAATTGAATAATTGACCGCTAATTGGGTGTGAAATATTATATATAATTATACATGTAATTACATGTACATATTATATACACACATGAGTAAGCTGATGATGATTAAGATATGTATATATAGTAACCGCTTAGATATAGTACGAGCATAGTTTACACTCTATACTGTCTTCATTTTTCATGCCTATTCAAACTGCTTGCCGTAGTCGGCAATGCTCTGCACATACCTAGGGTATTGCTTGTGTTTTGGTCTGCTCTTGGCTTTATCAATGTGTCAGCTGATAAGGCAGATAGTTGGCCCAACAAATCAGACATAGCCGTAGCGGCAACCTCGTACTCGCCTCTATCTGCCTATCTCGCCCTCCCTCTATTTCTCACTCTCTCTTTCACTCTGACGCTCACTGTCTCGCTCGCACGGTCTTCAGTATTTGAGCATTTCTCAGCAATTTATTGCATAACCCAAAGTGATATGCAAAAAGGGCGGGAAAAAAAGCATTCGTCGCGAAAGTAAACAATGGATTTATAGTTCTTTGGAACTGTCTCAGCTATATAGTATATACATACATATCAACATATACATATGTATGTATGTGCATAGGTATGGCCGTAGGGGACCCAACCTGCAGCTGCATTATGCAAATGCAAAAAATGTAAGTCGATTGCGTAGTAAACGAAATAAATTTGCATGAATTCGCAAAAGGGGGGAGGGCAAAGGTTTTCAGCGAGTACCTCTGCACGCAACACGTGAAGGGCACTCAGTGGGTCGGCATAACCTTTCCCCTTCTCTATCGAGTGGGGCAAATCAAACCAGTTGTGCAGCTTCGCGGCAATTTGCTTGAGCTGGTGAGCAGGAAAAAGAGTTGACAACTTAATAGCAACAGATCGCTAAAGACAAAATAGACAAACACACACACACACACGCACACCTGGCTTTATCTTTGTCAAAAAAAAAAAAAAAAGAAAGAGAAGAAAAACATGTGAATAAATGATAGAGCAATCGAGCCATGAAGTCATGCGTTGTCGGATGAATTGTTATCTGCGGATTGGACATAGATCTTGAATCGTACTCGTGACTAAAGTATAATATATAGCGGCATTATATATACTATGTATATATTGCTGATAAATCAGTTAAGAGGCGCAATTGTGGGTGGCCTATAAATAACTCGAAGGCTATAAGGCTCAAAGTGGCTTGCACCTTTGAATTGGTCTATCTCACCCACTATCACTCTATCTAATGCTCTTCATCATTCTCTCCCTCTCTTTGTCTTTCTCTATAAGTATTGATAGTCGTATTCACATGGTTATGCTTGTCAAATAAGTATTAAGTACACGTGCTCTGTGATTTAAGAATGGCTTCTTAAAGATAAATGAAAGTAATATTAAATATTGGAATATTAAAATACTAAACCTACAGACAATACAACCAAATATACTACATTTTAGTAACCTGCAGTACAAAAATACTAAATATACTAAAAACTTGACTAACAGAATATTATAATATTCAAATATTAAAATTTTTAAGTAGATTCAGAAACAAAAAAATAATATCCCAATACTAGCTCTATTGAATAAGACAAGTGTAGAATACAACAATATCAGAAAATGTAAAAAGGACTCAATTATATATTGGTAGTCTTCACAATATTAATAAAAATATTCTAATAAAATACTAGATAGGAAATGGTAATGGAATACCTTTTCTTAGGTGTATAATAAGATACTAATAGTACTTTAGTAGGCTGAAAGTATTTCATTTAGTTAGCTTTTGAATTGTGGCATCTGACTAGTAGATTACCCTAGATTTACATATACATATATGTATATTATATGAACTTGACATTTCCAGCTAACCAAATTGAATGCCAGTTGTTTTTCAACCTAATTTCCTCTTTTCAAGTTTCAGCTGTTCCTATTTTCAAATAGGAAAATTACCCATTAATAATTTATGAGCCAATAGAGTTTACAGGTTTCCTTACGCTTGGATGGCATAAATTATATTGGTTTTTTCATTCATTCTGAAAACTCCCCCAAAAAAACCTGCCTGAAAATCAATTTCCCAGCTAGCGATCGGGCGGCAATTCCAGCTGAATGTCAAGCGGACCGCATGACTAACAACTCGGAAGTGTTGGTCGAGAGCCGAATTCGGCTTAAAGCTATTGGTTAAAGCTGATTGGCGATTCAGCTCAGACGCAAAGAAATTCCATAAGCAGTTGAGCTGAGCCTCTCGCTCTCCCTTTGCCCCTCTTCACGGTCTCTCGCTCCCACCATTTGCTCTTATGACCAGCTGTTGCAGCTGATGAGCGGCTGTCTGAGGGGGACAGCAGCAGACCATAAATAGATATAGGCAGAGAACTACAACAACAACAACAAAGACGGAGCGGAGCGGAATCATTCCCACGAATCGATAATGACATTTAATAATGATTTAATAACCGAAACGATAAAAATTTACTTAGGCTCAGGGCTGCGTCGCTGTGTGTGTAGGCAGCTGGGCCTACCTATCCGCCGGTCCCCCCCTTTCCCTCCCCCCATGGCCCTTGGCTTGGTCTGCTCTGCTCTTATCAGTTGCTTTATCGGCGCGCGCGCCATGGAATTTTTGAATAATTTTGCACTGTTTGTCGGTGCGAGCCAGAGACGGGGGTGGGGGCGAGAGCTGTGAGTGAGAGGAGGCCCGCATGTCCGAAAAAAAAAACGAATACACTAAAAAGACGCAAAATTGGCGGCCGGCTGCAAAACAAAACGAACGCTGCAAATAGGGGGAGGGGGAAGGGGCGACTGGCAGTCAAGAGGGCTTGCGTTTTTTTTTCTACTTACTTGTCAAGCGCGCGCTATGACAACAAAATCAGTTGCTCTCGCTCACGCACACACGCTGCCGCTCAGCGATGTTATGTGTGTGTGGCCGCAGCAGTTACTCTCTCTCTCTCACTCTCCCGAGCGCCGGATTCTCTTACACTCTCTGTCTCTCACTGTGCCACTAGCTGGCAACTCCAATTGGTGGCCGATTGGCAAATTTAATAATTTTGTCGTTGGGTTATTGTTATTGTTGTTGTTTCTTAATTAAAATAAGTATGTATTAAACTATGATGGCTCTGTTATGGCTGTATACATATATATATATATTTGTATATACGTAGGTGTGTAAATATTATATATGTATGTATTTTTTGGCGCTTTTTTCTACGTTTCCAGCTGCTGTTTTGTTTGCTCTAAGCTCAAAGTTATTTTATTTCATTCTACTGCGTCTTCTTCTTTACGCTAAAAAAAACTTGTCAGCCGTTTTTGTATTTTTGTTGTGCGCGTCGACTGATAAAACCAGATTTTATTTTGCGTTCTGCTTGAAAATTGATTTCTAATTTGAGTTTTGAGCGCTGCTGCGGCTGCGGCTGCTGCTTCTGCTATTCCAGTTGGGATTTTTTGTTAATGGCCGCGCGCGCAAGATTTTTGTGCTGCTGTTGCTTGTTCTTCCTCTTCTCCTTCTTCTATTTGTGATTTTTGTTGTTGTTTGCTCACTCACACACAGGTACACATATACACACACAGGTACACATATACACACACGCATACGCGCGCGTTTATTGTTTTAACGCACAACTACGACGTTTTTTTTTTGTATTTAGCGCTCAGCTGCTTGGGCACACTTTCAATGTTGTTGTTGCTTTTTGCGTTACCAACGAAATGAAAAACTTTTGTTGCGCCTTTGACCTCTTTTCACACCGAGACGTCGACTGAGGCAGCGGCAGCGACACTTTAAATAACTGTACGTTGTTGTTGTTGCCTTTGGTGCCAATTGGTCCAGTTTGTAGTTCCAATGGGTTGTTGCACCGATTACGGCACGCAGCTGGACTAGCTAACCACGGTGTTCTATTGCAGCGACACTTTTAAGTAGTTGATTTCAATTGGTCCAGTTGTGATGCCAATTGGCATTTTTTGTTGTTGAGTAGGGAATTACAGAACGCAGCTGCTCTAGTTGGACACAAGCGGACTATGCACGTTACCGTTATTGTATTGCATTTCCTTGTTATATATTTGTGTACATACATATATATATATATATATTTATAGTTGTAGTTGTAGTCGTTTGTAGGTATGTAAATTCAGCTAGTGCTCCGATTTGGCTTTTTGTTGTTGTGCTGATTTTTTTTTTCACCAAAAACCAAGCACACACATACACGCTGACACACACACGCGCGCGCACACACACACATACGCAGAGGCGCTCTCATGTGTGTGTGTATTATGTACACACACGTATTATGTATGTTATTTTCGTTGCACCGCACTCGCACAAACTTATCATCACGATTCGACTGCTGCTGCTGCTGCTGTCGTTTCTTCTTCTTCGTTCATCTTCGTCGTCTTTTCTTATAATTTTTGCTCTTCTTTTATATTTTATTTTTATTTGTGTGGTGTCGTCTTTACATGTACATATGTATATTCGCTGCACTTTTACTCTCGCGCGAACGCAATTTGTTGTTAACGCGCCATGCAATTGCGCACCGTTATCGTTGCGTTGTTTTTTTAACAAAATTTATCGCATTTGTTTTGTTATTTTCACTTTTTTTCTTATTAGATTTCTGGTTTAGCAGCAGTGACTAAGAATACACTAAAATTGGTCAAGCGCGTGGAACGGAACTGGTTTGCTACGGAGCTGGCAGCGCGAGCGTTGCTCACAAAGGTTCCCGCTAGATGGCGCTTCAGAGATTACGGTCAGAATAACTCAACAGTGGCGCAACTGTTGAATTTTGTCGAGTGAACTGCTATTTAGTGAGAAATTAATACAATTTAATAATTTAAAACTTGGGTAAATTTAACATTAATATAAAATAAGTATTTAATAGCAGTAGGTGGTAGTGTAGTAAAATTTTTGTTATATAAAGTAGGTTAGCTCACGCTTTCATAGGCGAGCACATACGCATACAAATTGCATTGCCTGTGCATGTATATGTGTGCCTATGTGTGTGCGGCCTCCACTGCTCGTACGCCTGTTTCCTTTTCCGTTAACATTTTGTGTCTGGTTTCCGGCATTTTTGTGCGCCATTTAAAATTGTTTCCCAAGATACAAATCTCTAGCTGTCTATCTCACTCTCTCTCACTCTCTCTTCCAATCTCTGGCTCTCGCTCTTTTACGCTTTTTCCCTTGAATGCCAATTGCAGGCAAATTGGCGCCTAAGGCTCAACATTTAAGTTCAGCTAAGGCAACGGACAACAACAACAACAACAACAACAACGGCAGTTGAGTGAAGGCAAATTGAAAATGTGATAGACCTATCTATTGCCACGAGTAAATAGCAGAAATTATTATTTAGACATTTGAATTAATTAAATGGAATGCACAAATTGCCAGGCACAAGAAAATGCGGTGGAAAATCGAAGTAAAAGGCGAGCGTGAAAAGCGTAACTGCAAAAAGGCAGCATTACGAGTATCAACATTATTTAATCTAATATTATTTAAATGTGCTCATTGTCTTGAAATTTACTGAAAAGTTTAAATACATTATTTGTGTTCTACCCTTAGTTAAACTAAGCTGCAACCAGTTGAGAATTGTAAGAAAATGCGCACCGAATCAGTGTAAGGCTAGAGTAAATGTCTCCAATTAGAATCAATCTACTTAGAACTTACCTAAACACGCGCTTCTCTATATATATACTATTATCTACTCTCTAGCTCCCGCTTCGCTAAAATATTTACTAACTTAATCAACTAGTTAGGTATCTATGTCGGGCCTATGGATAGTTAATTTCGCTGTTGTCGTTCCATTAAATTAGTGGAACATTTGACATTTAATGCATATTAATTTTCAACTACCTTATCGACTGTGAGCCCTCGCAGCTGTACATCTCGTTTGTTGCTCTCCAGGGTCGCGCTGTTATCAGTGTCGCTTCTTATCATTCGATATCATCAGCAGCAGCGGCAGGTGGGAGCACGTGGGCGCGGGTGGGCGTGTGGCAGGGGTTATATTGCCTCTGGCATTGATTTCTTAAATTTCAATCAAAGTTCAGCATGTCATAGATTCCACATTATTGCATTCTGTATATTACTTTTTATCACTAATATCATTTTCTCTCTCTCTGCTTCTTCTGTATTTTTTTTATGATTTTTATATTTTGTAGGTTTTTCTGTTTTGTTTGCCGTTCAGCCGCGCTTCAGCTTTTTGGGCACTAACAATTAAAAGTAACGGCAGTTGACGCCACATTTAACGGTACATACGAGCAGCGAGTGTCTGTGTGAGTGAGTGTGCAGCTGTGTGAGTGCTTGCAGGCGTGTGTGTGTGTGTGCGTGTGCGTGATGAACTCTTAATAAAGAGATAGCGAGGTGTAAAATTAAATTTTATGTTGCAAAACAAAGAGAGAAAACGAATTGTGCACTTACACACACACACACACACACATACGGATGAACACACAGACGTGTGCACACCTGTCCTTAAGCTCTCAGTTCATTAATAGCTGGATTGCATGCAGCAACAACAATATAAAAAAGAAAACAACTGTAAACAAAACACTTGACAAAAAAAGAAAGAGAATAGAGAGAAAAAGAGAGCAAAGAGGACAAGTATTGAAAGCTGGCCTGATAGTTAGATACCCTGTAATTGGATTTTCTAACTCGTTTTTGCTTATTATTCATTGTAATTTGAGTAAATGCCGCAGAAGAAAGAGATAGAGCGATAATTATGAACAAACAGAGTTAGGGAGATAGAGAGAGAGAGGAAGAGAGAGAGAGAGAGAAATAGAGATTACAAGAGACAGAAAAAGAGAAACAGGGTAATAAATTGAGTGATATAGACAGACATAGAGATAGATCCGCTGAAAGGGAGAGAGATGTGCAGGGAGAGTGAGAGAGAGAGAGAGAGAGAGAGAGAGAGTTGTAGATAAAAAAAAGGAAATAAATGAACAACGAAGGAAATCGAGAGTGAGTGAGTGAGAGAGAGAGAGAGAGAGAGAGAGAGATAGTGATAGATATAGTGTGTGAAAGAGTGAGAGAAACACCGAAAAAAGACTGACAGAGAGAGACATAAGAGAACGCAGTCAGTTGGCTAAGTAGAAGACAAGGTGTCAACTAACTTTAGGTGAAAAAAAAAAAAAAAAAAAAATTATATATATATATTGAGAGAGAGAGTGAGAAAAGAGAAGAAAGCAAGAAGAGAGTCGTTAGTATGCGATCAAATATACAAATATTGAAATACCTTCACTTCGCATATGATAAAAATATTCAAATACATATATATTATCGAAAGATTCTCCATTAATGGAGCTAAGAGTGCCGATTTGAGGTTGTGCAATGCATAAACAACAAATTTGGTGCAATTGCAGTGGACAAAGGGTAAACCAAAGCCAAATAACGATTTAGCTACTTGAAAGTCAAATCGTTTGTCTGAATCGTCCTTCGGATGTGTTTCTAAACTGAGCATCCGGATTGGTCTATTAAGAACTTTTCGAGCCGTGAGTGAAATTGAATTGAATTTGATTTCGAGAACTCTCATTTGCAATCGAGTGGGTGGGGCAAGTGGGTGAGAGCGGAATCTGTCTGTCTGTGGGGCTAACCGAAAAAATCTGCTTGCACCTCTTTGGCTCCCCAGCTCGTTATCGTCTTTGCTGTAGGAGTACAACAAACGCAACAACAACAACAACAACAGGGGGAACTACAATTCCTTGTTGCTTGTTTGTTTTGCCAGGCCGCAGAGACAGCAAACAGCAGCAGCAGGAGCAGCAGAGCAGCAGCTAAAGTAGACAGACGTGTGTGAGAGTTGGGCGGGTGGGCGTGGCAGGCAGGCAGTGCTTCCTGTCTGCATTTGTTGTCAACGACAGGAGAGACGAGGCGAGGCGCATTGCAGTGAGGCAAGCACATTAGTTTGTGCACATTAAACGTGGCTGCCATGTGTACAATCAGCCACGCCCACACGCCCAAACGCCTCTTATTCCTTTTCTTTTATTTCTTATAAAATTTGTAGTGAATTGCTCGTTTATTCATTAAATTACAAAGGAGCCAGCGAGTGAACAATGCAATTTGCAGTAGCTACAGCTTGGAGAGAGAGAGAGAGAGAGAGCGAGAGAGGGAGGGAGAGACAGTGTGAGGCAGAGCGCTCGTCGAGCCACGCCCACTCTTCGCCAGCTACGGCCAGACAAATACACAGCTTCTTCGACATTTGACAGTCGCTAGATGCGAAACACTAGTTGAAGTTTTTAACCGGGCGCCAGCTCTTAAGCCGCTAATTGCTGCCAAAGCGGTGGAAAGGCTCTTCAACTCTGGCATCGCCTCATAAGTCCTACCCAGCTCCAGCAGCGCCAGCAGATGGGGCAGTCCCCGAGCAATGCGTGCGAAATGGTGCAGATCAAGCGAGGCGTTAATAAGCCCCTATGCAAGAGCAGCGGAATATCTCGCATGCTGCTGAGATAGTTTCTGCGTGTGTGTGTGTGTGTGGGTGGGTGTCGAATGAAGATGTTAAAGGGGAGAGGTATGGAAATTGCTTGCAATTTTGCCATTTGCTACGAATAGACATACATATATCATTGCACAAATGTGACTATAATATATGCAAATATCTAATTAGATAGAACCATTTATATAGATCTAGATAGCTCTCTATTTCTCTCTCTCTTTCTCTCCCTCTCCCTCTCTCACCACTCTGATCTACTCATCCGATTATTTTTGATTGATTATAAACGCAAGAAACGATAACAACTTGAGACTCGAAATCGAATCATTTAATACAAGAGCAGATCGAGCCTGCTTAAAGTAATCGATAAGTTTCGCTCTTCCATCATATCGATTAATAACGTCATCGATGCTCTTCAAGAGTCTCTCAGTATTGTATGTAGTTTAATTTCAACTTTAATAGATGAGTTTAGCTGTCGAATGCTTCAGATCTCCAGGAGTCTTCCATTTCTAATGATTCAGATCTCGAAGAGTCTTCCATTTCAAATTAAGACAACTACTTTTAACCACTTATTGAGATATACATCTGTCGCCGAGTGAATCGTATAGCAGAATATTAGCTGGCATAAATCCGCTCTCTCTGCCACTCTCAGTACGTATTGCAGCTGTCATGGAGGCTGACAGGATAACAATGAAGCCCTGGTGTCTCGCTCTAGCTGAAGGGGTCCAGGCAGGCTTTGTGCTAAGTGCATTGTTGTTAATGCGCCGGGCACAATTGAATGGTTCGCTCTGGCGCCACTCAGTGAATAGAGTTTATTTATTATGCTAAGAGACGGCAGCCGAGCAGTTGTGGTAACTATTTCTATTGCTTTTGCAGCTGGACAGCATGGCGTATGCTTTACGTACGCTCGGAGTTCTGCTGCTTGCCGCAGCGAGCGTCGCTTTAGGCCCTTCGAGTGCCTCATTAGCGGGCAGCGAGACTGTGCCACCGAAGCCAGCTGAGCGAGTGCTGGCCCAGGTGCCAGCAGCAGGTAAGCCTTACCTTTTCTATTTGCTTCTCTTTTTGCTTTTCAGCTACCCACATGCAATTAGGGCTTGTTTATCACGCATACGCACTGTGCCATGCCACTCGAATAGTAATTGTAAGTGTGTGCGAGTGTGAGTGTGAGTGTGCGTGTGCGTGTGTGTGGGGCAAAAGTCAACGAATTCGTAATTGGTCTTTCGTTTTGCTGCATTTAGTTGGACCAGTTTTTTAGTTTTTGTGGGTCGCATCAGCGAGCAAAAACCCAAAAATAACTCAAGTATCATTCGCGAATTCCATGAGCGAGCGAGAGACGGCGATGAGCGATATGTGGCACAGTGGAGACTGCCTAAGAGTGAATGACTGCATGAAAAGAACAGAGAACGGATTTCAATGCCTACGTGAAAGAAAGAGAGCGAAAACGAGGGAGATAGAGAGAGAGAAAGAGAGGGAGGAAGAGAGATTTGACTGAAAATGGAGCGAGATTGAACTAACGGTGAGATTAAGGCAGAGAAACGAAAATACAGAGAAAGAGAGAGAGAGAGAGAGAGATAAGGATTGGAAAAAGCGAGATTCAAAGAAAGCTGACATTGAGATAGAGAGAGAGAGAGGCATTGAGACAGTATCAGAGAGGGACAAGCAATGTATCCAAGATAGAAACATATAAGGAGACAGAGCACTAAGATAGAGAAAAGAAGAAAGAGAGAAGAATTAAGAGATAAAAGAAAACAGAGAGAGAAGAAGAAAGAGAGAGGGAGAGATAAGGATTGGAAAAATAGAGATAGAAAATAAGCTGAAATTGAGATAGAGAGAGAGAGGGATTGAGACAGTATCAGAGAGGGACAAACAATGTATCCAAGATAGAAACATATAAGGAGACAGAGGGCAAAGTGAGAGGGAGAAAAAGAGAGAGAAAGAGAGAGTGATATAAAATTAGCAAGAAATGCTGCGATTTCTATGAAACTTTCATTAGTTGGAAGAACTTTACACTGTTCAAGTATCAATAACAGACTTTTCTGCTAAAAAAGATGCACATAGAAATAGTTTGAAGAGGACAAGGCAAGCTCAGTGAGTGGGGCAAGAGAATGGAAAACTTTACAAATCTCTCGAAAAATATAAAAGCCAAGATTACAGTTGAAAAGTCGCTAACGGAACTCGCAGTGCAAGTGCGTCTAACAGAGAATAGAAGGTTTCACCTGCTATTTGAGCTCTAACAGAGTATTAGCACAGTCGTTTACATTGCAGGGCCAGCTGCTTGACTTTCTCGTTTATTTAAATCCATTTGTGCACAGATTTCATAAGAAATTTCTTTTCTATTCAACTTGAAACATTTGAAGAGAAACTTTGTTTGCAACACTTGTTGGAAATGTGCTTGGCCTGCTATCATCTAGCCATCTTTTTATATCTTCCGGTCTGCCCACTTAGCCGGGGCTCACTGTTGCTCCTGCTATGGCTGATGTTGCTGTCGCAGCTGTTGTTGTTGTTGTTGTTGTTGCTGTTGCTGTTGCTGCTGTTGTTTGCATTTTGCTTCGTTGTCGACTATTTTTAGTCATTCGTCTCCTGTGCCACTTGACAATTGCTGTATCCGCTTAACTGTTGTTGCTTGTTGTTATACCCTGAACCCATTGAAAATGGGAAATCAGGGTATAATGGTTTTGTTAAAAGTATGTAACAGGGAGAAGGAGGCGTGGCAGACCCCACAAAGTATATATATTCTTGATCAGGGCGACAAACTGAATCGATTTAGCCATGTCCGTCTGTCCGTCTGTCCGTATGTATGAACGCGTCGATTTCTGAAGATATATAAGCTAGAGACTTCAACGTTTTTTTAAAATGCTCGTATATAGCGCGCGCATATCGAGTTTATCACTAAAAATCGATAACTCATCCCGTTATTTTTTTATCGATCAAAAACCTTATCGAAATGCAGTTATAAAATTATATCTTCTACACCTTTAGAGCTAAAGTCTCCAAATTTTAAATGTAGACTCGACTGCACGTGATAGAATTTCGGTTTTTGTTATAATTTACCGCCCACCCCTATATCCACCCCCTTACCCTCATCTCTGTAAAAGGCGTATTTCAAATACTAGAGACTTGAGCTTTGGCAAATATACGCATAGTAATGATAAAACCACATTCTGAAAGTTTCATGAAGAACGTACGTCCACAAAAAAAGTTATTGAACAATTAAGTTCCCATAGTAAGCCCACACTGCAGCCAATGCCTGTTAATGCGTGCGTGCCTATGGGTGTCTATGTATATGTTTGCGTGTGTGTGTGTGTTTGTTTAAGCTGAATGACACTAAAAATTATTGAAATGGCTGTTGCTCGGAGGGTTCAGGGTATCTCGTAGTCGAGCAGTCTCGACTAGAGCTTTCTTACTTGTTGTTGTTGTTGTTGCTGTTGCTGTTGCTGTTGACTGTTGTTGCCAGCCATGTGTGTTGCTGCGCGTTTGGCCCGCATCCGTTGCAGCATTTTGATGTCGCGCTGCTGTCATTTGTCACGCATGCAACTGTTGTTGGTTTGTTTACAGCAGCAGCTGCTGTTGCTACTGCTGCTGCTGCAAGTCCGAGCTTATTCTTGGCATCATTAAGCGTCGCTGATAACACTTAACACAGTTATGCCACAGCATGTCGGCTAAATGCCAGCCAGTTGCCATTAGTGGGGTGAGAGAAAAGCAAAAAAAAGTGTAAATATTTTTATGCAACAACTCGACAGCGGCAACAACAACAGCGGCAACAACAGCTAAAAAGAAATTCAACAACTTTCGCTTTTGGCTTTTTGTTTTCGCTTCCGCAGTTGTCAGACATTTTGGGTCAGTTGTCTCATTTATTTGGCGCTGCTCAACTTTAAATGTGATTTATTGCGTGGAAACCAAAAGGAACAGAGAAACGGCGAAATGGAGCAACTGAAACAGTAAACACAAAGCAAAAAAAAATTGGAAAGAAACAGAGAGACACAGCGAGAGACTGAGAGAAAGAGTGCAAAAGTTTTCTTTTTTGTGCGTTGAACATGGCGTATGATTAACGTCAACGAGTCGTATGCGTAATGAGTGTGGAAAGTTATAAACTGATTTTCAAAATGCGAAAATGCGAAAAGGACAAAAAACAAAGAACGAAGAACGATGAAGAGGCCACAAGAGGAGGAGACCAACAAAAAACTGGCTGAGTGGAGACACATGGCGAACAGTTAATGTCCAATTATGAATAAATGCAGCGGAAAATGCAGAAAAATGCAGGAAAATTCAACTCGAATGGAATCAAGTGGAAAACTAGTTGGAGCACGGAAAGGCAAGAAAACACGATTCGTTTCATTTGATAGGATAAGTTGAATTGCTTTCGCTTGATAATACTTGTTGAGTTGCAGCTGACGTTGATGCGGATGCTGATGGCTAGAGTTAATTTTAATGAGAATTGCAGAGAGGGGCGTTGATTAAAAGTAAGTTTCATGCATGATATGAGATGTGTGAAGGGAAGGCTGTTACCCAGATAAACTTTCTTTTATGTAAGCAAGTAGTTTGATATGAGAATTGCCGAGAAAGGCTCTCGGCAAGCTGCATATCTAATAGGAAAGACTTGCTTTTGGTATATATAATATATCATACAGCATTCGAGTCTTTCGATGACTAGCTATATATGAGATTGGGTTCATTTACTTATGCACCATGAGAATTGCATAGAAGAGCTATAACAGCCTACTAAAAGAGCCAATTTGAAGTCAAAAGACAACTACAAGACATATCTATATACATCCATACAAACTAAAATCGCAGCAGAGTCCTGGTCTACCCTTAGTTTTCCGGTTTGTAAGTACAACTATCCCTTTAGACTTTGTACTCAACGAAAGTCCTTTTGGCGATTGCAATTGCCTTTTCATTTACCTTTTTCGTTTTCGTTTCTCTTTCGCTTTTTCGTTGGCGTATATCTTTTGATTATCAAGCAATTTGATTTCCTTTAGCAGAGAGGACGAAAGCCTGTCTGAATGCTTGCCTGGCTTCGCTTTTGTTTTTCCTTATCCTTTTTGATTTTTTTTGTTTTTGTTTTTGAGTTCAGCTCATCAGAGAGAATAACTTGAGTGTTCCGTTGATTGCCGGACTGCCATCAATAGTTGGGCATAATGCGAATGGAAGGCAATGTCAATGGCAATGGCAATGACGATGGCAATGGCAATGGCAATGGCAATGGCAATGCCTTTTGTTTGGCCATCAAAGTCAGTTACTTGTCTAATGACTGCAATTTGATACGCTTTATCAATGATTCATGTGCGCATTTGCCAATCACCTGAGAGCGAACTAACTTGGCCAGGCCAATACAATTCATAGCGAGTGCAATTGAGGGACTGACAGACAGACAGGCAATAAGCAGCTAAGTCAAAGTCAAAGAAAAATCTTAATGAGCTTCGCCTTGAAGTGGACTCGAGTGCTGCTTAGCAGACTTTGCTTAGATTTTCGATTTTTTTTCTTCTTGGACACTTAAAAGCGAAGTTTTTACTTATCGTGTGCTTCTTCTCCTTTTGTCTTTTAGCGCGCAGCAGTTTTTTGCTCTACCAATTAGCCACGGCCATAAATTCTGGCAACTACCCCGGGCTGGAGCTGGAAGTGGAGCGCGAGCAGGAGCTGGAGCAGGAGTTACTTGTGGAACATCAAGTGGACTACAGCTGGCCGAACGCAATGCCAAATGAATTTCAGGTACGAGCCACTTAAATCCATATCGAGCGCCGAATATAGTCTCTGAACCTACGAGGGGAAAAAAAGGAAAACATAAATCACGCGCTTTTTACCCTCCAGCTTTAGGGGGGGGGGGGGGGGGGCATTTAAAACTTTTTTTTTCCGGCACAGATGTCTGTCAGTGCAATGGGTTCAGAGGCACGTGACCACGTGCTGGACACGCTTCACTAACCAAAATTCCATTTACCAAAGCCAACGGGACTCGTCAGCTCACTCACTGAATTGTTTCAGCTGAGATATTGAAACGGAAGACTTTATTTTAAACTCTTTATATAAGTATATCATAGAACTATGTGGACATATAAAGTTCTTTAAAGCAATTGTTTGTGTATAATACAATGGCCTATTTAATCAATAGATCAACAGAAGAAAAGAGTTCTCGGAAAGTAAATATGGGCCAACACAAGAATGCCCATTTGAGAGCTGAGTAAGAGAGCTAATTACACAAGGTTATGTTCAATTATACTTCATGAAATAATTGACAAATAATTTAAGCTTTATTGAGTTTATGAGTAGGGTTGAATATTAATTATATTAATTTTGTTAAGTAAAGTTCAAAAATATTTCTAGAAGAAGTTCTCCAGAGTTGTGTTAGTAATAAAATAGAGAATTATATTAAAAGGGAACTCAAAAGGTTCAAGTTAGTTGCAGAAGTTGCGTCTCTCTCTGCGATTCTCATAAGTTCGAGTGAGGTTATAGTTATGAACTGTATTTAAATCTCTCTGTGATTCTTGCGCATTAAAGTTAGGCTAAAGCCTAATAACTACCAAGGCTTTGCTTACCTAATACGCTTTCTCTACATATTGATTCAACTTTAAATTGCGTTTTCATTTACATTTCCAGTAATTTTCAGCTGCCAACAATTTAATTAATATTTTTTGAAAATTTACATTTTCAGGGCAAGAAATATTTTACAAAATATTTGTTATATTTTTATATTGTTTATTGTATTGCCCCTCCATTAAAGCGATTGAGCTCGAGTGCTGGCAATTAAAATACTTGTTAGTATTACAAATCAATTGGTATCTGGTATCTGCTGCTCTGGGGTAAAGTCCTTCGTATCGGCAGCGTTAATCGCTGTTATTGATTACTTATTGCTGTTGCAATCGCCCAGGTCCGATCAGCTCAACAGCTTGCCACTGCAAAAAGCAATTTCTCCAAGGAAACTTTCTAATTATTGCGCAGCATAAATGGATGTGAATGTGCCCTCTGGCCTTTGGCTTGGCCTAGTCTGACCTGGCCTGGCCTAAGCTAGCCTAGCCAAACCCAGCTGGATGAAGCGGAAATGTTGTTGGACTCTGCTTTGATTTGGCTTTGGTTGGCTTTTTGCATTTGCAACGTTGTTGCTGCTCCCAGTCGAGGCTCCTCCCACTGTTGCTCATATCCTCGGGACAGCTGCCTTCAATTTTTAGCTGGTCCAGAGTCATGCAAATATTTTTACATAACAACAACAACCACCAGCAACAACAACAACAACAATAACAGCAACATCTGCTTTTATAGCTTGTTTGGCCCCAGCGGCCTCGCCTTGGCTAGTTAGTTTTTATTTCGAACGCTTCTTTGGTCTATTAAATATTCCATATTGATAAGCCAGCGTGTCTTAAAAGCCCCCTCCCACCCCCACGCTCCTGTTCTATGCTCTGCGTGGCTATTTACTTTTAATTTTCATATTTGACACTCGACGTTCCGCGTCTCTAACAACGAACTTTTGTCGCTACTAGAGTGGAGTGCGTGTCGTGACACGATGTGTGTGGGGAAGTTTTAGGATATGGCAGTTGAATTTTTGGATACAGTTTTGTAATAGTTTAGATCGATCTATCGTTTAACTCTCTCTCTCTCTCTCTCTCTCTCTGCTGTTATATGATACGCAACTAAATATTATATAGAAATTGACTCGATATACATATATATGCCTTCGTCTGTTACTCGACTGTTATGTGTTATATATATGTACATATAATATACATTTATATACATAGAAACTGTGCTATTGGAGTGTTATATAATCTTCACTATTATGTCGATATGTCTGTTATATAAATTATTTCTTCAGCTGCTATATGAACTGGACTGTTATACAGACTGTTATATAGCCTTGACTATTATATGGATATGTCTGTTATATAGAATATTTGTTCAGCTGCTGTTTGGTTTGTTATATGGACTGTTTTATAATTGCTAGTCAAGAACTATTATATCGATATGTCTTTATTCAGCTGTTGTATGAACTGCTTTGTTAAATGATCTGTTATATTTGTCTAACTAACGTCAAAGATTTAGACTATTATATCGACATGTTTGTTATATAGACTCTGTTATATAGAATCATCTATATGTACTTCTCCGCTTCTTTGTAAAGCTAACTATTTTGTCAGTCTGTTATATAGACTTAGGCTTGTTTTCGAGTTTAGTCTGTTATACAGACTCATTTGTTATACAAGCTCTGTAATTCATAAAACACATATATATATATAATATACGATAGCTCTTTCGGTATCTTTGGGTATTACTATGACAGAGGATTTCTTTAAATTTCTTAGAAATGTAATTCCAACTCAGATTTCCTTCTGCTAAGACACGACACGCTCTCATCTCTCTGGCTGCTCATTAAACGGCTGCTGCGAATGTCTACACAAACTGCTTGAAATCCAGCTGCATTTGCTCCTGCTCCTGCTGCTGCTGCTGCTGCTGCCTGTCTTTAATGTGGCTTGGCGTTGCGCTCTTGCCAAATTGCCGAGTTGCTAGTTTGCAGGCACGTCCAAGTCCTTGACTCGTTGGAAAAAAAGATGAACAAGGATATACACCAGGGATTACTTTGCTTAATTCAACTGCAAATGAAAAGTGTTTGTTCGGTAAATTCAATCTTGCCAGCATCTTGTTGACGTTGTCATTACGCCTCGGCACTGAGAGAGCTGAGCTCTGTAGCTGTAGCTGTAGCTGTGGCTGTGGCTGAGACTGGCTCTGATTCAGCTTCAGGTTATGGTTATGTGTGTGGCAGCCAGCTGCATGGGCTGCCCGCCCTCTCTGCGAGTTCATCAAAGCGTAATCTGCACAAAATGGCGGCTTTTCCTCTCACCCACACACACACACACAAAAAAACGGAAAAAAGGAAAACGAAATGGCGGCAACTTTAAGCTAACTATGCGTCCTTGAGCCTGTTTTGGAGCCCAACCCTCGCCGGCTTCTATCTAATGGAGTCATAATTCTTCAGCTCGTTAGCAGCAAATACATGCAACGTAAATATGCTTGCCCCAAAAAGGCAGCAGCAGCAGCAGCAGCAGGAAGCAGCGTGCCACACATTTTTCGGCTGTCTCACATTTTTGCATGCCCAGCGAAATACTTGGCTGGCTCTTTGAGTTGCTTGACTCGAAGGCGAAACGATTTGTTAGGGCAGGTAGACAGGGTAACTGGCAGTCGTGCACGCCCCTCTGGGCAGTGTATTAAGCCCTTTTTGCGCGTTGGCCCACTGACAAGTTGCTTAATTGAAAAGTGTTTTGTTCGGCTGCCACCTGCTTCCAGCTGCTGATTCGGCATTCAATAATTTGCCTTTATTTATGCGTGGCATCTAACATAACAAAAAAAGAGGGGCACACTGTGGAAGAGGGTGAAAGAGGGGGGGGGGGGAGAGTGAAAAAAAGGACATCATATAGAAGAGGGACAATTTTTCAAGGGTCTTCCGCTTGGTTGTTGCTCGCCTTCCGGCTTCAGCCCTCAAGCCACTTCCTATAGCCACTGAAGTTGCCTCTCTCTCTCTCTCCTGCTCTGCCTATCGCCCTCTCTCTTACCACACACATACAGCTGCCTTCGCTTGCTTGCCATAAATAATTATGTTGTTCTTAGATAGCTGCTGTTGCTTTCTCTTCCTGCTTCTTCCTCTTCCTCTCTCTCTCTCCTCTGCTTCGTGCTCCTTCTTTAGCTTTTGCTTGGGAAAAATTGTTGCAATAATTATCACATTTTTCACGTCGTCATTTTTCATGCACTCAGCAAACGACGCTCGACAATCTCTCGTGACAGTTTCTTGCCCATAATTAAACGGACATGGGCGTGCCACGCCCACACACACACACTCACACACAAGCTGTCACTTGCTTGATGACAGGCATTAGCGCGATAAGCGTTTCTTTTACAACTTTGATACTCGCTCATGGAGTGAAGAGAGAGTATATTGGTTTTAGGTCTTGCTCAATTAACTCCAAGCTCTTCTGTCTCTTTCTCTTTTAAAAGAGAAATCATATCATATAGGTCTATTAATAAGTACATCTTTCTCCCAGTTCGAGCGCGCATCGGGCAGTCAGTCATGCTGCACTGCAACTTTTTTGTAGTCAATTTTTATGTATTTTTAATTAACTTTCGTGTTGTTTACTTGCCGCATAATTCCATCAACACTGAACAAATTGACTAAATCAAAAGCTGCACTCGACTGCGCCTAATCGGATCCGGGATGCCGAGTACAGCTGCTGCTGCTGCCGACTCCTGCTTCAGCTTCAAGTTCTTGCTGCTGCTGCTGTTGCTGCTGTTGCTGCTGCTGCTGCTGCTGCTGCTGCTGCTGCTGCTGCTGCTGCTGCTGCTGCTCCTGTTTCTAGTAGTTCAGCTGCTGTGCTCTGTGTGTGTCTCAAGTGTTTGTCCGTCTAATTGGCAAATTTTAATTAGCTCGTCAGTGATGCTTAACAAAATGTCCAAGTGTTTGCTTGACTGCCCCGTAGATTTATGCCCTGGGGTCTTTCTCTCTCTCTCTCTCTCGGAAATTTCGGGTAACGCATGCACCATGATCGCTGGAAACGTGCGCTAGCACAGTTTATCGACTGCAGTTTGTCGACCCGCATCGCATCGCAGATTTGCTGGCTTACTGCAAACAGTGCTGCGTTTACCTTGCTGTGAGTGCAGCACGCGCTCTCAGCTAGCCACACACCTTGATGCAGCAGCAACAGCAGCAGCAGCAACAACAGCAGCAGCAGCAGCAGCAGTAACAGCAACAGCAGCAGCAGCTGCAACAGCAGCATCAGCTGCAACAACAACAGCAGCTGAAGCTGTTGGAGAAGTTTGTAAATTTTGCGTAAGTTGAAAGGATATTTGATATGCTCGATATATATTATATATAAATATATTATTGCTTACTCAAAAATTCCAATTTATACATATGCTATCAACTGAAAAAGAAAAATTATACAAGCTATAGAGTCTTGTTTGGTATTTTTATTACCTTCTAGCTGTCCCGGCAAACGTTGCTTTGCCCTATCCATTAACTCCTCTACATCGGTTGACTACGAATCTGCGCGCTTCTCTTCGTTCTTTGCTGGTTTCGCTCATCTCGTGCCTCTTGCAATTTTGATGCACCTAACTGGATGCAGAAGAACTCCAGGAGATCATTTAGAAAATGCCTGCAGCAGCAGAGAATGCTCCCATTGGCTCGACTGCAACGATCTCTATCTGGTGCCCAGCTCAAAATTTGAGTGCCCCTCAGGCTTTGAGTGGAAGTCGCCCTATATAAAGGGCAGCAGCTGTGGAATTTATTCAGTCGTCCAGACTCGGTGGGGTCAGAGCAATGGGAACATTCTCTGCTGCTGCAGGCATTTTCTAAATGATCTCCTGGAGTTTTTCTGCACCTCTTGCTCTTCTTAGGCAGTCGGACAGAGAGACACACAGTGATATATATATATATATATATATATATATATATATATATATATATAGTAGTATAGTAGATCTAGCTCTGCTTAAAACCTTTTAGCTATTCACTGGCGCAACTCTTCAAGCTGCCCACCGCACTGGCTACTAGCTTATATCTTGTGCGCGTGTGTGTGTGTGTGCGTGTGTGCGAGAGTACTTAAACATGGCTTAAACGCGTTGACACTGCTAGCAACAGCTTTCAATTAACTAGCTGTCGACGCTTGCTTCCCTTTTAATTAGCAACAAAAAACAAAGATGAAGAAATCTGAAACATTCTTTTTATTTGTATTCCGTCTTTCTGCTATTTAGCTGCGCTTTGCACTCAGCTTCTTTATTAATTTCATTTTCTGCTGTTGCACTGGCGAAACGGGGCATTGCTCATACGCCGCGCTGTGCAGGAAATTAAGTTTTTGTGACATTATGCTTTGCTCTTAATGAATCATGATTTGCTTCTGTTCTCTTTTTCCTTCTGATTGCAGCTGATGTCGGTCTACGAAGATTTTCCGCTACGATTCCAAAACTGGCTAATGGACGGCTATGGCCTGAGCGTGCAGGATGTCTATCAGAGCTGGCCTCGAGCTGCACCGCGTTCTGCCCAGCGCCAGTTGTGCAACGCCCGAGGAGAGTGCTACGATGTGGCCGAAATTCTGGCTGCATGTTGTCCATTTTGAGTTTAAGTTAAGTAATATGGCAAACATAAACACATATTCGAAATGATTAAAAAAAATATATATATATAAACATGGCTGTGGCGGGCAACAATCATTGATGACCAGATCCGGGGCCGAGTGTCCGCAACGTGACCATTAAATGTTGTTGCTGTGGTTTTCCTCTCGGTCTCACACAGGCAAATAATCGAAGTCCCAGCTGCTGTTGCTGTCGACGCCAGCGACGGTTGTGGTGGCCATGATGGCCATAACGATGCCCTGTAATCAAGACAGATGTGGGGTGTATGCGTTGGGCAGCTAGCTGAGGATATTGAAGCAGTCTGGGCCTGCAGTGCATAACATTAAATATTATAGGGTAGCATAGAGTCGAGCTATGTTGATTAAGTTTCATATAACTCATATTCTAGGGTATTTAAAAACTGGATGTGATAAAGGTTAAGACTAAAATGAATTCTGATTTCATTTAACTCCTATCACCCAGCTATACGTTTAGACATTCAGTGTACCAGGGTATCCTTTAGTCGAGCTGTCTATCAGCTCAGCGTATAAGCCATCATATAAAGTCAATTAGGCTGTCAAATACAATGCCCTTTAAAGAACCTTGAATACTTGCCTAGTTGCAGCTCAGTTTACAGGGTATTCTCTGGCTGCCGCTTTCCATGCGTGTTTGTTTGCGCGCTGAGCTTTTTATGCGCGGCAGCAATCAGTGGCATGAATGTTCAAATACGTGCAACAATAAAAAGGAGACAATGGCAATGGCAGCAACACGAATTGTTGCAACAGCAACAGAACCAAAGCGAAAAATCAACATTCAACAGCCCAAAAAAAGCAACAGCGAATACCCTGCAAAAGATGCGATAAAAGGGAATGATTAGCTGCTCGACGTGAACAAAGCAAATGCAGAAATTATAACAAATGCAAAGAGTTGCAAATTGTACAGGGTATTTCGTGGTTGCGCATTGTTTGCCATTTTTTTTCGGTTTTGGCATTGTTTTTTATCCTTCTCCGGTACGGAGTTTTTTTTTTGTTGTCGAGCAATGTGATTTTCGGCGTGAAATTTTATTCAATCTCTACGGATGCAGGCCAACGCGCGCTGCCCAACAGTCCATTGATTCGTTGATGGACCATTTCGTGGATAGAGTGCAAAGTCAACAAGGACGGACAATTATCACCTGCCAGACGAAGACTCTATACACTAGTGCACATAGGCATTAGCTGGGGGAATAGCCGAAAGCTTTTCAATTGCAAGGCAAGATCAGGAATATATGTATATACAAAATAAATATATGCATATAGAAGTACATATATGTTACATATTGCTTAACATATTCATCATACCTTGTAAATATTATTCATCGCTTTTGTAATACGAAATTTATATGAGTTTTTTGTTTTGTTGATATTTTTTTTAGAAACTTTTTTGGGTTTTTGTTTTCGGAATTGCTTTTAATTGATAACATTGTTTCCATATATGGTCTACATATGCTGTTGCAATCATGCGCGCTATTTATATAGCACTTATTAAGGGCATTTCCTGTATGGGAGCGAGGCTTTTTCTGCTCTCAGCTGAGTGGTCAAATACGAGGTATTTCATTTAGCTAGAAGATAGAAGTCTCTATAAGGTATATGTATTTAAGGGCTTGCATGCTTTACATTGTCATCCTAGTTCTGTTAGTAGATCTCTCTCCAGTATTCTCCGGCTTTGCTTGACGTCTACTGTATACTTCACTTACCCTTTCTCTCAGGCTTACTCTGTCTCTGCCATTTCTTTCTCCTTCTCATTGTTATTACTGACGTTCTCATTGTCATTTTCCCTCATAATATGTCCAACTCACTCTCTCCCTCTCTCTCTATCTATCTATCTCTCACTGTCTATCTCTCTCCCTCTCTCTCTATCTATCTATCTCTCTCTGTCTACCTCTCTCTCTCCCTCTCTCTATTTATCTCTCTTTGCCTATCTCTCTCTCTCTCTATCTATCTATCTCTCACTGTCTATCTCTCTCTCTCCCTCTCGCTATTTATCTCTCACTATCTGTCTCTCACTGTCTACCTCTCTCTCTCCCTCACTCTCCCTCTCTCTCTATCTATCTATCTCACTGTCTCCCTCTCTCTCCCTCTCTCTCTATCTATCTATCTCTCACTCTCTGCCTGTAGCTCCCTTTCTCTCTCACAACTTCTTTATTTTCTCTGTTTCTGCCCTCTCTCAGTTTTATGCACTGTCTCGCAGTTTCATGCTAGATTCTCTCTGCTATTCTCTTTCGCTCTCATTCCCATTCTCCTTTCGTCTCATTCTGCTTTCATCTTCCTCCTTAATTTTCCCTCTTTTTTAGCTCCGCAGTCCTCCCATTCTCTTCCACTTTACCTTCTCCGGCTTCACCATCCCCGTTTTGTTTTCCACTTTTATTGTTATTATTATTTTTCATTTATTCAATATGTATTTGCATTTTTTCAGATCATTTGATTGAGATACACAGTGCAATTTGTATTTGTTCAATGCGCAAATTTGTCAATTATCTTCCTGTTCGAGCCGCATTTTGTATTCAATTAAGTGAGCCGCGAGTTTATTCAATATTTTACCGTTTTTTTTTTATCGTGACTCACCATCAAATGATGCACATAAAAAAGTAAAACAGAAAACAAATGAGAGAGATATATATATATAAAAATTTATATAAACAAAAATCATTCGGTTGCCAAGCGAATATACAAATAATTGTTTTTTACCTTTTGCAGCTAAAGCAGTTACCCATGCGTTTGTCCCCCAGTTAATCGAATCGAAATAAAAAACAAAAAAGAAAACAAATTCTTGTTTATATTTGTTTAAAGAATATTGAATACGAAGTTTTTTCTTCTGTGAATTATTTAAAATATTATTTGTGCATACAAATTCATGTGCTGCATATGAAATTTTATTAAGGAGAGAGAGAGAGAGAGAGAGAGAGAGAGAGAGAGAGAGTGAGAGAGTGAGAGAGCGAGCGAGATATAGCAGTAGAAATGCTTGGCATATAAAGGGAATTCATTGAGCTGCATTTGTAGAGTATGCGAGTATGAAAAAAGTTTTGTAAAGTTCTATTTTAATTTAATTAAGTTTTACATTATTTATTAATTCCCTGTTGTCGAGCTCAAACTGTGACTAATAGCAATTTGTTTGAGTGCCAGTTCCAGTGCCAGTTCCAGTTCCAGTTCCAGTTCCCGCAGCCATCCAACATGTTATGCGGCATATGTAATGCATGTAAACGATATTGCTTCACTCAACTGTCAGGCGGCATTAAATAATATTTTGCACTCAAAATGTGCCCAAAGAAAGGTGAGCTAAGAGGGAGATAGAGAGACAGAGAGAGGGAGAGAGAGAGAGATGGCATGGGAGTGTGAGTGAAATTGTAATGGGGACTGCTGCTATAGGGACTGCTGGCTGCGAGAGGGCAGGAGACTAAAATAGAGGCTGAGCTGGAGCTTGGCACAGAGACCTGGGCCCAGCCTCGGCCAGAGACTCGGTGCTGATGGTGGGGGGAGAGCATCGTCAGCGTCATGAGGCTGTGACATTTTTGACTGCACGCCAGCAGCAAAAAGCCGCTCAGCACAGGCCGCAGGCAGAGGGGGAGGCAGACCGACAGACCGACAGAGCGCCACACAGACAGACACGAATGTCATCTGCTTTATTATGTAACATACGGCATATTAACTAACGGCGTATTTAATATTTTAAACAAACTACACACAGCTCCGTGCACCGAGCTCCGTGCTCTGAGCTTGGCATTGAAATTGTGCAAAAGTATGAATTTTACATTTTGACTATTGCATGAGCTGTTAGGGCAAACTCTGAAGGTTAGCTGGCAACTAATGCTAATACACTCAAGTGCGGACCAGGGCCTGTATAATGAAGCTGCGAGCGAATTGAAATTGATGTGGCGGCAACACACAAATTCTGATTGGCTCGGAGCCAAAGTCAATAAGGAGCTCGCAACAATGCGACTTGGGTGTGTGGATTTGGGTTTGTGAAACTTGTTTTCTAAATATTCTATTTTTAGATATTCAAATCTATGCATAGAAAAGAAAGTCGGTTTGTTACAGCACCTATAGCTCGAGATTTGCTGGACCAATGTTCATGGTTTTTGCTTTGTATATCTTAAAAATACTGAAAAATTGACGAGTACTTGAAAATTCATTGCAAACGGGCTTTCGATTCGTTTACTCAGACTGGCAAACACACAATGGAATATGTTTATGTGTCTCTCTATCTCTCACTCTCTCCCTCTCTCTCTCTCTCTGTGTATAAAGTTTTTGGGAGTGTAGGCCAGTCGACAGACATATTGAAATTCATAACTATACACGAAACTCAATTACAATATCAATTTAAAAGGGATTAAAAAGCATGTCGACGGCTTAGCCAAGAACCGAAACCGAAACCGAAATCGAAACGTAAACTACGAAGAGTGTAGAGTGGCTCTGTGGTTGGGGCCTAATGCTTATTTATAAGATTTGTTGGCCCACTCTAATATATGTATATGCATGCACAGATTGTGAAATTGTAAAATTGTATTTTAGCCTCTTGGCAGCTCGACCAGACAAAGTTTAAATGAAATTCTGAGCTAGCAGATTTTCATAATAAATATCGCATTAAAAACCATAATCACAAATATTTAGTATTGAGTCAACAAGAAAAATGAATTTTTCCCCAACAAGTGGCTCACTCATTCACTCTCTCTCTCTCTCTCTCTTCATGTCTCCCTCTCGCTCTCTCTTGCTGTGTGTGCGTGAATTTTTGCATAATTTATTTTGTTTGCCAACAAGCTGATAACCACAATTTTGTATACAAAAGACCGCAAAGTATTTGCATGCTGCTCTCAGATATTGAGCGCTACTTGACTTGGCTTTTGTATTCCAGCGTGTTTGGCCAATGTAATTTGGTTAAGTAACATTGCTGATAAGTCAGAGCAGAGCCAATGCGTCTGTGTGTGTGTGTGTGTGGCATGCAACGCCTCGTTGTGCCTCAATGCTAAATGCATTCAACTGCTGGACTAAGCAGTTTAATTTGTAAATTAGCTGATGGATAAATGTAAGTTGTAGCAGAGCTAGAGGGAGGCAGCAATAGCAAGGAAGAAAGGTATATATGAGAGAGAGTAGTATATACATATGTATATAGTATAGAGAGAGGAAGAGAGATTGGACTGAGTGCTGTAAATTTAAAGGCAGCAAAAAAGACTTTAAGGACATATAATTAAGTGAGAATCTATAAGTTTTCTTTACCAATATCTTTGATGTATAAAACTCAACAAGGTATTGAAACAAACTAGCCCATAGGCGCACTTTTAATGGGCATAATTTCATTAATCTAAAATCTTTTACAGTAACCAAGTAAAAATGATTCATAATCAAACATATTATCTGTTTACAGGGTAACTGTTAGTCGAGCACACTGGCTGGCTGCTTACTACATGGCTCAGTTTTTAATCGCAGCAAAGCAACGCTGAATTAGATCCACTGTCAAATTAACATTAACTGGCGATTACAATGGATTCCACCTGCCCAGGCTGCAGACATGCATGCGATAAGGCAGCCAGAGGACTGAGGGCAGACGCAACAAGCCAATGACAATTGACAGGATAACGAGGCACACTTCGAGAAAGGCAAACACCCACACACACACACACACGCACAGCCAGCAGCAGCGGCAGCAAAACTCGTTTGCCTTCTTGTTGATAAAGGAAATTAAACAAAAAACAAAAAACAAAAAGGATGAAGAATAGAAAGAAGTTAAGCCCTCCAGACAATTGACGCAGCTTGAGGGCGCAGGCGGCGTGGTCAGAGTGTGGAGCGGAGCTACGAGGGTATGAGTGGAGGGAACTGTGGCATTTGTCTGATTGTCTCGTTGACATGACGTTGCGCGATTTGTAAAAGGCTTTTGTTTTTGTTTTGCGTCTGCCTGACGGCCGAGGCTGCCTGTCTGCCTACAAGTGAGCAACACGCGCCAATGATTATGTTGCCGCTGACAACGACAACACCAATAACAACAGCAACAGCAGCCGCAGCAGCAACAGCAGCAACGTCAACAACATCGACGAGCAACACGGCCACACGGAGCACTCCGAAAAGTATGCAACGTTTCGCCTCTCGTCGTTGTTGTTGTTGTAGTTGTCTTCATTTTTCGGTATCAGTGTTGGCTTGAAGCTTTTCATTGAGTAAAAGTGACGCATGCGCCGTGTGAGCTGCGGCCAGGCCAGACGAATGGCACTGCCAGACGATGTTGGCCGTTCAGTTCGTTGTTGACATTCGTGCCTGCTGGACGTTTTCACTGGCGGCAACGGGCCGTATGCGTTATATTTGTTGGCCAGCCAACGCGTTTCAGACGAGAGACACGCGCTTATTGGATTTTTGGCGCAAGTAGCAAAAAGCCGGTTAAAGTGTTAAGAGCATGTAATTTGCTCTGTGTATGAGTGTGTGTGTGTTTGTGTGTGTTTGTGAGCTGAGGTAGAAATACACTTAGCTACAGCATTCAAAAAAGAAAAAGAAAAAGAAAAAAAGAAAAAAAAGTTGAAGCAGAAGCAAAAAGGAAACAAAGCAGCAGAAATTCCAAGAAAATTAACTTGGCGCATTCTTGAACTGTTTATTGTTGTTGTGCTGGCAACTGGGTTAATTGATGTGTGCGAGTGTGTGTGTGCTTAGGTGTGTGCGTGTGTGAGTGTGCGGGAATTATAGCCAGCCAAATACAATAAAGTACAAAGCGCAACAATAGTTCGTGGCACGCGATGAGTGCAACAAGAGCATCAAGAGCTGCAATACACAGAAACAAGTGAACACACAACTCAGGTAAATACCAAATTTATAAGTACACATACACATACATACATATATCTGCTGAAATATTAGCTCAAGTTATAAATCAAGCAAGTGGTGCAAAACTTTTCCCGCTTGAGCGAAGAAAACCATTTTGCATTTAAATTTTTAGCTTTGGGCCATGGACATTGAAATGGGTTTACACTTTTGTTTATTTACCGATGCATTTTAATTATTTAAGCTGCATGCATTAAAAATTATTTGAGCATAAAGTTTATTTATTTTACGAATGCAAGGTTGAACGTTGAATTTCAATGCTGACATATTCCAATTAAATGCAAGTATATATGTTTATCATTATTTTTACATTTTCAATATTTATTTATTGTTTTTCATTAAATATATGCTAATATACATATAGTACAACATTACACAAAAAATTATAATAATAAAATAAAATAATTAACTGCTTAATATCAAAAAGAATGTAAATATGTGTATGTATTTAAATTGCAGAAAAAGAGGAGATCGAATCGGCTTTAAGATAAAATTAGTAGTCAAATATATATACAAACAAATTGTAACAATTTGTCAATGGCAGTAAAGTATACCAGAAAAATATAAACATATAAATATATTTAATTTCACTAGTAAAATATATTTATATGCCATTGACAATTTGTCTGCATATTCAGCTTTTTTTTTTTGATACACGAGTTTATCGCGGCATTGCTAAATTTTTATTAAAGCAGCACAAAGAAAGCTTTAAAATTAATTAATATAAATGCATAAAATATTTCTATAAATGCAAAATAAATAAAAGGCGACTTTCATAAATTCGGTTAATAAATATATATTAAAAATATGTATATACGATAATATATCAAAAAATTATTAAAAGAAAATTATACGAAGGTGCATAAATGTGTGATAGATATATATTGTATTTATGTTTTTTTTATATAGTTCAAAGCATATTACATATTGGTAAATTTAATTAAAAATGCCGAAACGTTGATTTATTTTAATATACATTATTATAAATTACATTATAATATACATTCTTATATTATAAAATTAATAAAATCTGATAATGAAGAAGAAATGAATAAAAGTGTATTTTAAAATAGTAAAAAAAATAATCAATATTAAATTAAAAAGCTTTGCTAAATCAAAAAACTAAAAATAAAAATAAATAAATAAATAAAAATTAAAATAAAAAAATAAAAAAATAAAGTAAAATAAATAAAAATTAAAATTAAAAAATATTAGTACAAAAATAAATAAAAAATTTTAATAAATAAATAAAAAATAAAATTACTAAAATAAGAAAATAAAGAAATAATGCAATTATTTTAAATTTATAAGAAACACCATAGAAAATTAATAGAAAAGAGCAATAAATGTAGCTGATTTTTAAAGCATTTTCACCATTGAGCGCTCAAAATTAATAATTATTGATTATTTAAATTCCAATTTCGTTTCACTTTTAATTGAAGAGTATTCAATGTCGGTGGCGTTGGCATGTTGCCTTTGCCTGTTTTTGTTTTTATTATTATTTTGCGGAAGCCGCGCAGCAGCATTTATAAAAAGGTTTTTCTTGCTACTCTCGGGTTACGTGAGTCACACACACACACACACACACACACGCACACGTACACACGCACACGTCCACAAGCCAACCGCTGGCGTTGGCTCTGCATTACCGTTCTTTTTATGACGGAAGTACATTTAAGCAGATTTTTTACTGTTTGCCCCTTTGCGGGGCTCACAAAAGCGCGCTATTTCTCGCGCTTTTCTTCTCATTTCGCTGTCTTGCCAACAGAATTTATTGCCAGCCAAATTGCAATGTGTAGCCCCTTTCCATTCCCCTTCCCGACCCGACCAAGCAATAAAAGGCAAGCACAATAAAATGGGGTTTACACATTGCATAAGCCCTGAAACCCTTTCTTTTTTTTTTTTTTTACCAAAGTCAGTTGTCAAACAAAAAGAGAAGAGCAACTGAAATTATAATTTGCTGCGATTCAACTCGACGTTTCATAATGCTTGATACACGTTTATTGAAATTTAATACAATTACCACGCACCTAAAGGCAACACAACATGTGAGACTCCCTGTGTGTGCGCGCGTGTGTGTGAAAGCTAAGTGAAAGTCATAAGCTCAAAAAATACACGCAGCAAAGGGGCGACTGCTCGAGTTTTGGCAGGCGAGTCAATAAATAAATTTACATGTGACTTGCCTAAAGACCTTCCGCTGGCTGTTAATAGAAAAGGCTCGCATGGGCTTATGCTAGCTGCTTGTGACAGCTTGAATATACCCTGTCAATGAATATTAAATGCGTTTTTGATAGAAGCTGAATCCAAATTTGGATTGTAGAGTATGTTGTACACAGCATACAGCATACAGCATACAGCATACAGCATACAGCATACAGCAAGATTTATTAATAAGATTTTGATCCACATATTCCGTCTAAGCTGAACTTTTACAGGGTATTTACTGGCATATATGTATGTTAATATCTATAACTCTTTCACAGTCTCGTTTATAGCATTATGCAGATCATTTGCCAATTAATAATATTCTCTAATTAGATTATTCCGCTCTATACACATTTTACAGGGTATTTTAGCATATACCAGTTACTAGTTTCTATGGTACGTACATCTTTAATTATTCTTAACGACTATAAAAAAAAAATTAATTTTTTCTTTCACATTGCTTCATCTAAACTTTACTTGAAACAACATTTGCAGTTGTGCTCACATTTGTACAGGGTATTTCATATATGCCTTCAAATATGTGCAGTAAGGCAGCGGCTTTTCTCTGACTTATTATACGCCATGCGTAATGATATAATCTGCGAGATAAAAGAAACTTTCCAATGCTGGCAACTTTAGGGACCATTTAGATGGCAATTTAAATTTGCATAGCATTAGCTCGCTGACTTGCTGTCTCTCTCGCTCTCGCTCACTCTGTCTCGCTGCTCGAAAGTGCCTAGTCGAGCATCTGGCGACATTTATTAAGTGTGTAAGTGAGCTATTCAAAATCAAAGCAGCAGAAAAATCGTCTTCAGCGTCGCCTCATTGTCAACCACGGTGCAGAGGCTGTTCGGCATGCCAAAGCGTTCCACAGAGCTCAGTTGAGCTACGGAGAGAGAGAGAGCGAGAGCGAGAGATAGTTTGGCTGCAACAATGCGCGCCCTGACATTTATGGCTGGCAGACAAATGCCATACCAGGGCAGCCTCAAGGCGCCACAGCTGCTGTCACCTGTCGACATTTGCCATGTCTTCACGGCTCCAGCAGGCGAGACGCCATTCGCCTTTTCTCGTAGCATACTTTTCAGCGCGCTGCATTTGCAATTTTCTATTAAGATTTGTTACGTGCCGCGCTGGCATTTGGAGATTGAAAGCCACCTGAGCTGGAGAGCTGGCGCAATGCATCTAAGGTGCATTTAGATGAGCTCAGCTTCAGAAATATTCATAGTTTGCCTAGTCTTTGCAGCTTGATCTGCATGTTAGTTGATTCGCAGCCTTTGATGTTGCTGTTGTTTGTTTGCCTTGCCTTGATAGACGTTCGTTAAAGTCAAGGTGGCGTCGCGCTTAAAGCAATTTTAATTAAAACCAGCTTCAGCCTTTATCAAACTCTCTCGCTCTCTCTCGCTCTAGCTCGCTCTCTATATAGCAGCTGTGGGGCAATCTCTGTGAGCTATACTACACACATGCCCAGGTGGACCTCTGGCTGCTCGCAACTTGCCGCGCAAAAAGTGTGAACAATTTTATTGTGCGGAAAATTCGCTGTGTGCGTGTGTTTGTGTGTGTGTGTTAACCTTCCTCGCATTCGGGCAAAAATACTTTTGCATAATTTAAAATAAAAGAAAAAAAAAAAAAACTGAGCGCGTCGCGGCCAAGGTAACAATAAAAGGTCGTCGCTTGCCCGTTTTTTGAGCGCTTTTCGTTTTGATTTCCTTTTTTGTTTTTTCTTTCATTCTTTCCCTTCTAATTTCCGACTCAGCTTTTGTTTGTCTTAAAGGCAACTCTTGTTGTATGCCTTATGCTCTGCACTTTGTGCATCGTATTAAAGTCCTCAGCTATTTGCACTCTGCTTTTCTTTTTTCGGGCTAATAACATAAAATTCTTTAATGGCATGTGCTGGCATTCAAAGCGTTTTTCAATTGAGCTCGCTTGCTCGCCCTCATGCCGAGCAGACAATTAAAGCGCAAAGAAAAAAAAAACAACGTTGGAAAAACACTCGCACATGCAGCTAGCCATGAAAAGCGTTGCACGCCACAATATGCATGTGCTGCATGCCAAAAGAGGGGACTCCCCAAAAAAAAAAGTATATAAATCTTGAATGTGTTCCGACATGTGCTGTGCGAAAAGGAAAAGCAAAAAAAAAAAACAAAAAAGAAAAGCGAATAAAGTTGAACGTCAAATAAATCCGCGCAAATAAAACTCAACCGAAACATCCGAAACTTTTTCACGTAAAGCCAAATATAAATAGGGCAATACTGATGTAGGGTTTGCGAGGAAGGGGGCGGGGGGCGGGCATTGTTTTGTGTATTGTGCTGCGTTGCTTAGCTGCAGCAGCTGAGGCAGAGGCAGCAGCCACCGCAAATTACTTGTCAAGTGCTTTGGCAATTGACGTCGCCTGCTTGACAGCCAGCCGCCAGCCAGCTTCCCGTGCTCCCTCCCTTTCCATTCTGATTTCCCGTTCCCTTTCATACCCATTCAATGCCAACTGCCAAACTGCGTCGCGCCACAGGCAACAGTTTTTGTTTAGAGTCCATGGGTTAGCTCGATATAGACTCGATATTTGGCAGATGCACTTGTGTTTAAGCTGTTAAGGTGCATAGGTCTACGGCTGCATTATGTATTCATACATTGATGATAAGCCTAGCTAGGCTGGGCGTGGCAGCAGCAAGTCTCTAACTCTGGGCTAGAAATACCTTTGAGGTCGCTCAGATTGTAGCTTGAGTAGATATAGACGTACAGCTTTCCCAGCTTTCACCTAGCGAACATGGAACTCATTTTAAGACTTATTTAGATACGAGGTGAGGAAATGGCAATGCAAATTAAAGCAAATACAAACTTGTGTCTATGTCTATATCTATATCCATTCCAATATAAATATGATGTATGTATATCTATCTCTGTCTTTGCATGAATCTATATCGATATATGTATGTATATGTATATCTAACTATCTATCTTTAAAAAGAATGCATAACATAGGCATAGATATAGAGTGGAGTTTTTTTTTTTTTATATATATGCATAGCCCACATTTTATAGCTCAGTTAAAAAATCACCATATGAAGATCATCTCAATTCGAGTTCCCAACTTCCATTCACAGTGAGCGAGTAGCATGCAGTCAGTACGAGCCAATGGCAGCATTTTCTCTGCTCGTGTTTTGTCTTCAATCAACATTTTGTGTTCGATTGAATATACTTTATGTAAATTGATTGAGAACGCAAAAAAAAAAAAAAAGAAACGTAAAATAAATTGTAAAATCAGAAACTAAATGAAGAAATCTTGATTTATAGAAAACTAACTGTAAGGCCGCAAGTAGAGAGCGCTGTCATAAAAAAAAAAAACAAAACAAATTAAGCTGAAATGAAATTGAAAATCTGAGTTCGGTTTCGATCGCGAAGCTTTAACTATGCATAGCGTAATAAATTTACATTGAGCAGCAAGAAACCAAAAATTTTGATGTTATGCAAAAAATAAATTGAAGCGGAGTTGGGCGGAGTGGGGGGCGGGGCAGATATACTCTTCAATGCAGAGCCAGCATATCACTTTGCGTAGACGAAAGGCGACGAAGCGCATAAATTGTGGCTCGTCTTAGGCATGCCACACGCACACACACACACACTCACACACACACACACACACACACACACACACACACACAGCAAAGGCACACACACACACACACACACTGACTCACACTCAGCTGAAGGCGTTCCTTGCGCTTGTGTTTTGTTTTGCTTTGAGGGATTACACATATAGGATACCTGCAGAAGGCAAGCAAAAGCAGAGAAGGCCAAGAGAAGGGGGAGGAGGAGGAGGAGATAAAAGGCAAGTGGAAAGCAAAGGCAGCAGCGGCAGTCGGACCTTGAGGGCTCATCTCTAGAGATTTGCCTAAATTATGATTTATACTTAAATTTATTTTGCCCGCAATATTTCGTATTTCGTTTTTTTCTCCTGCTTTCCTCCTTCTTTCCTTCTCCTTTCATTTCACTGACAGCGCAATTTTCGCTCAACTGCCTTGACTTGACTTTATTGAGAATGTTTATGCAGCATTATGCGCCGGCTAGGCCAGTCCAGTTCGGTCTATGCTGCAATTGCAGCTTTTGAGTCGAGCTGCTGTGTATATGAGTCCCGCTTGTGTGCTTCGTTGTCTCCATAATGTGACAGAGGCTCCACAGCGCACATTCATTTGCCGCAGCTCCAATATAAATGGCATATATACATACATATATATCACATATATCACCTCATATCTATGTTTATATCGATATCTGTATGTATTGGCGGATCGATAAGGCTTTCGCATGGCAAGAATTTGTAATAAATTTTACATCGCAAATCGAAGTGGCAAAGAGCGTATCCAAAATCAAGGCTCAATCAGGCTTGAGTCTGGGTCTCTTGCCTCACTCAACTAGTTTTCTCTCTCTCTCTCTCTCTCTCTCTCGGTCTCTCTCTCGGTCTCTTTTTTTGGCTTCATGCCTTTGTCGATTGTCGAAAACTTTCCACTTTTGGCAAATCACTTTGGGCCCCCTGCCCCCCCTCTCCCCTGCCCCTTTCACGTTTTGCGGAAATTGCCTTTTAGTTGTGTGTATGATGGGAATCGAAATCGAAATGCTTGATTCGGGTAATTGTGGCCTGGCCAACGACCCAGATTAGTTGACTTTCTCCTCTCATTTGCATTTGCCAAAGATAAAGAGCAGCTTAGTTCCATTTATTTTTTGTATTTATTTTATACGCTGCGCTTGTAAAATGAGAGCACTGCGTAAAGATTAAGTGATACGGTATTCTTTTATTATATTTGCTTATATTTAATTAAAATGAGTAATTCATATATATATTCATATATGAAATTGCTATAGTTATAACTTTAAAGCTTGTGTTAACCTGATTATTCACATTTTAATTATAATTCTCATTTATATTAAATATTTTCAGAACTATGCTGCAATATTATTTTTCCTGTTGAGCTCAGTTTTCTTAAAAATAGAAAAACAATTTTGTTACTCTTGAATTTAGAGAAAAAAACAAACTGAAAAAAATATTACAGGAATAAAATCTGTGAAAAACTGTACAGCTTTAATTGAATTATTTTTTGTGAATATTTTTTTACAATTGTGGGCTTGATTTTCATTTTTAATTACTTTAGTTTTACTTAGTAAAATCAACTTTTTATTTTATATTTGTCTGTGATATTTTTAATATTTATTAATAATTTGTATATACTTATTATTGATTATATGCGATTTATTTTCATGCGACATATTTTATGCCTTAAATGTTTACTGTCATTAGTTAACTTTAAGTTTTTGCTGCTTAAGCTCTCTTTGTTTCCTCCTCTACCTAACTCTCTCTCCCTCTCTCTGTTGGCATCTTATGTTTTGCCACCGAGGCAATTGACACGTCTTGCACAATATGTTTATTAATTATAATCCACTCGAGTCGACTGCTAATTAGTTTAATAATTAGCTGCAGCTGTTGTACATGATGCAGCTGAATTTGCGGTCGAAATCAAGCGACTGCCTTAGTCGTTCGCCGGCTGTCGACGATTTGTATGCCCAAAATAGCCGTCACATGTGAAATGCATAAAGGCTGTAAGTCGCTAAAACACACACACATACAGGCATAGGCTCGCTGTGTGCGCACTTTCATTTTGTTTGTAATGCGTCCAATAATGGCGGCATTACGCTTATTTAACATGCGCACACAAACGCGCGCACACACACACATGCACACATGCACAACTAAAGCAGCTGTCCAAGCGTAGCGCACATGTGTGTGTGTGTGTGTGCGTGTGGCATGTTTATGAGTGTGCGTGTGTGTGGCTGCATAAAACTGTCCTTAACCCACAAAACACTGACAAGGGATAATATTAGCATAATATGAGTGCGTTGTGTATAAAGGGACAAGTCTCAGTAGGCTAAAGTGTGAGTGTGCGAGCGAGTGTGTGTGTGTGGGTGTGTGCGCCAGTGTTGGCCAACAAAGCCTAAGCCGCATCGGGCCAGACGCAACCAAGCGACACTGCCACACAGTCAGCGGCCAATGCACAGTGGAATGTAATTGATATCAAAGCAGACAAAATGTTTAATTGATAGTGAAGGAATGCAAGTTCTGAAAGTGAGAGGTCCATTTGAGAGAATTTCATGTCAACAAATCTAATTGAACTAATTAAAATGTTTGTGATCGTCAACATTGAAAAAATTGTGTTTCTCTTTGATTTCAAATAGTTTTAGCATGTGTTCGTCGAATATGGGCAACGCTGTAGGGCTGCCAGATGGGTTCGTCGAATATGCATAGCCCTGTATGCTATGTACGCGAGGGCTGCATGACTTCACTCACAACGTGCATCACATAGAGTCCATTCGATTTGAACTCGAATGGGAGAGTGAGAGGCATGATGCATTGAGTGAGTTTGAAAGATGCCCAAGCGTAAAGGTTTCGAATCACTCGAGTCTTTGCATGCGGAAACTACTTCGTATATGCTCGGCCCGGTCGCTTGAAGATCGAGTAGTGTACATAAGGCACGACACGATCAGTGCGCTCTCTCTTACTCTCTCAATCGACGATCGCTTTTCTTGCCTAAGTGAAGAGTCAAGAGTAAATAGCGAAGAGAGTCGAGCTATTACATATCCACACACAAGCAATTCATTCCACAGTGCATCACTGTACGCGTGTAGAGTGAGAAAGAGCACACATGTTCTCGAACTGCCACGGAGTCTGGGCTCTTTGCTCTGGCGTGCACGGGCCGCAGCTGAAGTCGTAGAAATAAATATGACCAAATCGATATAGAAACATATAAAAATCTTAAGCCCATGTTGTAGAAATATTAAAAAAAATTATATACATATATGTATCGTCTGCTTAGCTCGAAAAGTTAAAGCAACCAAATCTGTTTGAACTTTTCTACAACGTTTTTATTTTCTTTACTTTTTGTTGTTGCTGTTGCTATTTAGCCTTATCAAACTGCGGTTATCTTTGTGGCTTAGCATATATAGGCAAACAAAATACATACATACATATATTTATAAGAATATTATGGCCATTTAAATATGCTGCTTGCCATAGGCGGAAATCAGCTTCAAGTGAGGCCATAAAATGTGGTGAGCACTTCTTGCAGCTGAGTTTTTATCAATTTAATTGGCTGCTGCTGCTCTTAAAGGATTTGCCAAAAATTTGGAGACCTGGCCATTTAAGGATTAACCGCATATTATATATATTGTATGTATCTATAATAACCCGTATGGATCGTAAGAAATTTAATAACGCTTAATGTCATTTATTTGCTGGCCAAAGGCACAAAAATTTTGAGAGCTCGCAATAAATGAGCCGTTAAACACTTTAAGTTGGCCAACGCACACACACACACACACACACACATGCGTGCGTGCGTGTTTGAGTGTGTGCGTGGCTGTGTCTGCGGCTACTGATATGCTAGCGTGTGGGCCATTTTATTGCCGCTTTATTGTGGCCGACCAAGTCTTAGCCATGTTAAGCGTCATAAACGGGTTAATGACTTGGAAGTTGCTTTTAATGCGCCACACTCGTTGTTGTTGTTGCTGTTGTTGTTGTTGTTGCTGTTGTGGTTGTTGTTGTTGTTGCTGTTGTTGTTATTGCTGTTGTGGTTGTTGTCTACCACTCAAGTTTTGGCTCTTAAGCGCCTTGCTTCGCTTTCGGCTTTGTCGCTGGTTTTTTCCATTTTTTTTTTTTATCAATTTTGCTTCGCTTTTTCGACTGTTGCTATACCCTGTAGAAATTCGAAATGATGGGTATCTCGTTTATTCTCGATAAGTATATGTATTACTGATGGTTGCTATCACAGTCGAGCTGCTTTTGCCCTGTCCATTCATCAGCTTATCCATTTGTCTGCCTATTCTTCTACAGAACTCTTCTTCCATCGGCTCTTCCTAGCCTCTCCAGCTCTCATGAGAGTAATCAGTTCGCAAGGTTTATCCCATAAAATTCTTTGAATTCGATCAACATTTATATAACAATTTGTACAACATATCTTGCCTCTTTTAAGAGCTAGACTCATCAACTGGTGTATAAAGAGTCTACTAAGGCATATGACCATGTTTAGGACTCCACTTTTGAGTTTATCCTCCATCTACTCCTAAAACACTCAACAGCTTCAAGTCACTTGGCTCAGCATATCTTGTAGTACTTCCCACACTGTCTCTCTCTCTCTCTCTCTCTCTCTCTCTCTCATACATATGCTGTTTTTTGTTTGCTCAACCCGGGCCACAGTATAATTATATTTTTATGACCAACTTTTAATTTGTTTGCACATGTGCTACTCGTTGCGCTCTTGGCTTAGATCATATCGCTGGGCAGCGGGGCACATAAAACTTATTCTTTTGGCTTTGCCATATCGACACGCTCTCATTTTTGTTCTTCTCACTCAAGTGTTTTTCTTTCGGGAGGGGGGGCAGGGCGCAAACAAATTGCCAACCAGTTGCGTGGGCGCGCCTCATACTCTGCCCCCTCTTCCGACTACCTCGTTCCGTGTTAGACATTTCCGTGGCATACAAATGGGAGGTCATTTTTATTTAACAATATGCGTTATTATTGCCACGGCCATTGTGTGTGTGTGTGTGTGTGTGTGTGGCAGGCAGGAAGGCAGTCAGGCAGGCGTTCAGGCGTAAATGTTTTATGTAGCCATATTTTGATTTATGCCACTGCGAGACCTGCGTTTAGGTGTTAATAGTTAAGCTTGATTGTATTCGCATTTTTATTTCACACATATATATACATATATACATATATATATGTACGTCTGTGCTTAATGCCTGCTAATCCTTCACGTGTCATTGGAATTGAAAGCAAATTGTCGCAGTTACAGGAATCAATAAAGTTGTGAGCAATAAGTAAGTGAATAAGTGAGCTTATAGAAATAGAGGAAATAGGCCATTGAATACTGTTGAAGTGTAGAAAATATGAAAGTAAATAGTAAAAGAAAATATTAAAGAAACATTGCCCAAGTAATTTTTTATTGTAGCTTAAATAGAGAGTACTCGGGCTTGAATACTAAATGAAAGATGTATATATATATTTATATTTAAATATATATTTTTAAGGCACATAAGTTGATTGTCTTTACATATCTATACATTTAATAACTAAAAAAAAAACATTTAATTTATTCATTCAGGAGCATAAGCAAATATATCAAATAAATAATTTATACAAAAATAAAAAATAATTAAATTAAAAATTGAATAAAAAACGTATTATTGCTGTATTGTATTAATGTTTTATTATTGTTGTTTTATTATGTATTGTTATTATTTCATTTTTATTTACTTATTTATCTATTGTTTTATTTATTTAAATAAATATTGTGTGTAATATTTATTGGTTTTATTTATTTTTATTTTTTAAATGAAACAAATCAATTATTTTCAATATATGCATACAAATATTTTTAATATTTTGCCAATTAAAAATATATGCAACAAAATGTTACGTTTATGTTACATCTGATATACATACATACATGTATATATGTATGTATACTTACGCCCTTTATGCCCATTTGTAATTTCAGGGCTCACAGTTTACCTCTCTTTTTATACTAGTTAGGTATTCCAAGCTTTTATGCACATATTTCTCACTCCCTGCCTCTGCTCACATTTTTAATTTCTCATCTGTGATTGCTCCAGTTTTACGACTGCTTCTTCTAATTAATGCAGCTTGGCAATGTTACAAGCAATTTGTCGACTTAATGACGGAATGCTCAAAAAAAAAAAAAAAATGAGAAAAATAAAATTTCGTGCACATAAAAGACGCGCGCTGCCATAAATTGACTTGAATGGGAGTGCGCAGAACTTTTACGTCTCAGCGTTTTGCAGCGCCCCCAAAAGTATGCACCACTTAATTTGAATTCGATGAGCAGGCATGCATGTGTGTGTGTGCGCGAGTGTGTGTGTGTGGCTTGACTTAAACTACTTAGCTTGGTGACTGCCAGCGGCCAATGCGTTGCCAACTCAGGCGAAAAATCAAAATTTCCGCACATTGCCTATTTTTCAAAGACAGAGTAAGCGAGAGGGAGAAAGAGAGACAGAGAGAGAGAGGCTGTGTGTGCCCGCGAGCAATTTTGTTTAGGAGGCTTTTTTGTGTCTGTCGTTTTAGTTGAATTGCAGCTGCTGCTGCTGCTCCTTTAGCTACTGCTGCTGCCTGGCGGTGTCTGTTACCACTGTGTGTGTGTGTGTGTGTGTGTGCTGCTCGTTTCAATCACATGCTGCACGCTGCTGCCATTCAATGTTGTCAAAAATTTATAGCTGCCAGCCTCGACAAAAAATAATGTAAAAGACAGCAGCCAGGTAAACGATAAAGGCCAGGCGCGCACACACAAATAGCAAAAATATATATAAATATAAATAGAAATACACATACAAACATATGTACTTACATATATGTGAATACACATATAAAGAAATATAAATAAAATGGCATAAAGCACATGCACAAATAAAATTAACAAAACGACCAAAAATGAGCAGGAGCAGAGCGAAAAGCCACGTTAGTTGAGGCCCAGCTGGCTTGAAGCGTTTTGTGCAGATTTGGGGCTCTGCTGACTTCTGTCATGTGTTTGGATGTTGGCTTTGTTACCAAAAAGTTGATTCAGCTTTTAAATTTGAGTAATTAATGTCTAAATTATTAATGAACTGCTTCAATTTCAGGCGTAACTGAAAGCCGAAAATGTTGTTTATATGCTGTTCCGGGAATTATTGAAATATTTCTGTTTACTGTTTCATTTCATCTACTATATATTTTTGTTTACTTTTGCCTGTTGCATTAGCGAATTTATTAAAATATTCACGATATACTAGTATTTCTAAAATCAAATAAACATAATTAATTTTTTAGTTTTTAGACGCAAATTCAGAATTTGCTTAAACAATTTCAACTCATCCCTAAGCTCTGCGATTTCTTTGAGAATTTAAATGCTGAATTACATTTAATATAATAATATTTCTTTCAAATCTTCATCCCAGCTTAATTTTCGTGAATTGATTGAATCGCTTGATTGATTGTATGTGCAGCGATTTCCATTCATAGAATTACTTGAAATTACCTTAACGGTTTTCTTCATCTTCCAGTGCTCTGCCTGATAATACTTGCCAATTTTTGGCTGCCGTTATTAATGGCCAAATCGCTTGAATTCAGACATTCAACAATTTCAACGCAAAATCAATTTTGTTGCAAAATGAATTTGAAACGAAGAAATGAATCGAATTATGTCATAAATGCGACAGACAGACGTTGACAAAGGCAACGCCACCAACTGTCAATAAAGCCATTTATGGCAGCCAGAATAACATAAAAAAGAAAGAGAAAACTCCAAATTTTATTATTGATTTATTATTTTGGTAATGCAATTTAGCTGCTGTTCCCCAAAACGCAACGAAGCATCACGTTGATTTCTGCAGGCAGTCACAAAAATGGGGAACATTCAGCAAGGGAAGCCGCACTCAAGTCAGTCAATCAATTGTGCGGCTGCGGTTAGAGTATTTTCGTTAGCTGTTCAACTAGTTTCGTGTGTCAAATGTTGTGAGCAGCAGCGATTAACAATGAGAGCCGTCAGAGAAAATATAGACACTAGCTGAACTATAGATGCCCTTTCGAAGGGGGCCGATGAGAGCTGGCAACTGAAAGCTGAGCGAAGATAGGAAGAAAGAGGGTAGATATAGAAATGGTAAAGAGAGACTAAGTTTCTAGAGTTGGAGAGACAGAGCCAGAAAGATAGATACATATAAATATTCGTCAAGATATATGTATATTCCAAAAGTTAGATGAAACTTGGAAAAATAAATAATTAGTACTATTTTTAATATATACTGATATATTTATATATTTTTCATTCACTTACAATCAAAGCAGCATGCCACCATATATCTCATATGCTAGCTATAATACCCTCTAAATAGAGCATAATGAGGCAAGCAGCTTCAGCTGGTGGCAACAACAAAATTAAATTGTGCAGAAAACTAAGTGAAATGCAGCCAAGTTGAACGGCATAAAAAGCAGAAGGACAAAAAACCATGTTGAATATAAACGAGTGAAAGCCATAGCCAAATGGAAGTCCAACATAATCAACAACAACAACAACAACAACAAAAGCAACAGCTGCTGCAGAGCTGATGAATTTCGTATCGTAGGGGGGGAGGCAAAACGTTGTAAACTGTCATTTTGTGGTTGTCTCTGTGTGTGTGTGTGTGTCGGAATGGAGATAGGTGGGTAGACCTAGGGAGAAGTTTGTAGTTTGACTAAAATAACAGACATGCCTGAGTAATGATCTAGCTGTGAAAGTTATCTATGTATGTGTGCGTCTGTGTGTCTACCGTGACTGGTTAAATGATGCGTGTGCGTGTGCGTGTGTGAGTGGTGTGTTTGTGAACGTGTGTGTGAAACCATTTAATATGCTTAACACATTTCTCCTATTATATGGCAGGTGGCCTCGGTGCACCTGTACAGCCGTTGCGGCTTATGCTCAAAGAAAAGCAACATTTATAATAAAATACTTGTGAACTACTCGCACAAGGTCGTTTATTTTCGTCCATCAGCAGTTGTTACTTTGCATGCTAATTAAAAATTAAAATATTCACTAAAACAAAAACAACACACACAGCAAAAAAAAAAAAAAAGAAAGGCAGGAAACTTGTGATTCATTAGGCTGGCAGGCGGTGCCAGTGAATAATAAATAAACTCGCTGGCTAATTAAGTGGGGAAGCGCCACTCTCTCTCTCACACTCACTCACTCACTCACTCAGTCAGGCGCTCGCTGTCTATCTCTTTCTGCATATTATACGCTTGTAGCTTACATGCGGCACACGTGGCTCGCGCTCGTCCTCTGAGATTGTTGCCCCTCGTTGCGGGCCACTCGGCTGGAAAATGCAATCGATAATAAGCCAGAGTCGGCACAGCTATGTGAATTAACTATGACTATGCTCACACACACACACACACACTCGCAGAAAGCGAGAGCGGGAGCGAGAGAGAGAGCGCATATTTGCCTGTGCTTTGGCTGTTGTCCTTCATGGCATGCAAAAAAAAAGCAGTTTACTACAAAATTAATGTTCATTTATAAAATTACATTAATGCAATGCAAATTTAGCTGAAAGACTGCATTGTGCGCCATAATAAATTTATATAGAGTGCATATTAAACTATAGCTGAAGCAGTAAAGTTACACGAAAAATGGACAAATATTTAATTAAGTATAAATTGAAATAAATAAATATTGTATATACAAATATTAGCAAACTTTCAATTATAATAAGAATAATGTAAATAATAAGAAAGAATAATATGCTTAATCTATTTAAAGAGAATTGAAAATTAAAAAAATAAAAAAACTATCAAGAAAACTATTGCTTAACAAATTTACTATCCAAAAAAGAACCACAAGAACTATGCAAGAACTCTGCTAACTAAACTATATCACAAAAAATAAACTACTACGACTGAGCAATCAACACAAACCTTATTAATATTGCCGATCAAAATCTGAAGTAATTTGTCTGCTTGGAGTAGAGCAGCAAGTGCGCAAGATGCCAACTGAAGCTAAATAACTAAGTCAAGATTAAATCTTAGTTGAAGTTTCGCGAAATGGGAGAACAGGCGAAACTAAGGGCGAGTCAGAGCGGCGAGGGAAGTCTGCTGCAATTATTTTGCTGGCTTCGTTGCGGGGCAGCGCTTGGCGGCTGTGACGCATAAAAATCGCAGCTGTCAGTTCAAAAAGCCAAAAACTTCACTAGCAGCATCAATTTTCCACACGCCAGCGAATTTTTGCCACAAGCTTACATTCACACACTCACACACTCACACACTCATGCACTCACACACTCATGCAGGAATTGCGAACGCAATTTTCACGTGCAAACTTTGTGCAGTTGGGGGAAAAAAAACCAGCTAAGACATACTAGAGTGTTGTAGTGGGGTATGCTCGACTGAGAGTTGTTTTGACGTTAAGCTAATGATGATTTCTTGATGAAAGGCCTTTCACTTATAATTTTCTGCAACGCGTATACTCTTGATTCATTTATATTATTCTATTGCGGCTTTTCTTTCTTTTTTGTTTATTTTATTTATATTTTTACTACAATATATCACATGTAAACATTTTGGCTATTATTAATAATCATATTTTAAAGATTTCGAGTACTTTTAATAATGTTAGCTGAAAACAATATACCCTTCAAGCTCATTCAGAGGGCATAACAGCATAACGACATAGGGCAATAAAGCGAGGGCAAAATGACTTTATGCAAGGTAAAACGAACATAAATACACTTTTAGTTATTTGATAAAAATGATTTATTCGATTTTAAATAATTAAACTGAAATTTATTTACTTAGTTTTTTGAGCAAAATTCTTAAACTGTTTGCATTTATGGAGCTGAGAGTTGCTCCCGGTTACCTGTCAAGCTGCATGAGCAGCTTGCTAAGCCTTTCGCCTGTCATTGAGAGAGAGAGAGAGCGAGAGCAGCGTAAAACAAGTGTAGCGGCGTGGCACGGCATAAGTTGCCGCAAATAAAGTAGAGTAAGTTGCAGACTTTTATTCTGTGCGTTGCCAAAAGCACAGCGCGTATGCCTGTCAGATGTAGTAGAAGAAGAAGATGAAGCAGAAGCAGCAGCCGAAGCCGAAGCAGGAGACGGCAGCGGGAGCGTGCCCTCTCGTGCTGCCAGCTAATCTCAACAAACAAAGCGTGAAACTAACAATTCTGCAAATACAGACTAACCGCACTCACACCCACAGACAGTGCCAAGTGAAGTTGAGGGAGCGGGCGCAGAGAGGCAGACGGAGAGAATGTCGAGGTTTGGCGGAAAGACCGAAAACTTTGTCGGCTGCCGCCAGCAAGGGACAGACGCATGAGAAACAATCGAGAGAAAGAGAGAGAGAGAGAGAGAGAGCAAAGTGAGAATGAAACTTGATGTTCAAGTCAGACATCGAATTTATTTTCATGTCATCAGCGCGTTAAGCAAAGAGAACAAAAATTGAACTCTTACACAAAGACACACACACACACAGCTCTTAAATTGTTGGAAGTTGCTAATTTGCTGTTGGTTCGCACTTTGCTGTTGCGCCAATTGGCTGCAACTAGGCGTATTAGTAATGTGCGAAATTAAGCATACGCCGCGTTGAACTTAAATAGAGACAGCTGCTGAAATGGGAGAGTGAGAAATTGCAAAGCTCTGTAGCCGGAAAGCAACAAGCGGCTCAGGCAGCCGGCTCAGAGCAACCCAGCACGCTAAGCTCTAATTTTCTCACGTACTTGTAAATTTTGCGGAAAACCGCAACAAATTCACTTATAAAAGTAATCTAGAAAACGCGTACAAAACAGGAAGCACGCAAAAGGCCAGAAAGAAGAAGAAGGAAGAAGAACGAACAAAAACAACAGTAGAATAAGCAGCGGCAGAGGAAGCAGAGCTAAAGTAAAAAACTCTCAAAAGAAATGGCTGCAAAAACTCGGTGTGTAAAGAATTGCGTTCGCGACACGGCGACAACTTTGCGTTTTATGTTGGCCCATAAAAGGAGCGGGCAGGAGGCGGGCAGGAGCAGGAGCAGGAGCAGGAGAATGACTTAAAGCAGCCGGCACTTTATCGCAGATTTAAAATTAAATGAATGTAAGCACATTAAATGGTCGACTCTGTTGCTTTAAGTGCACACAGAAGAGAGATTGAGATAAAGAGAGAGAGAGAGAGGCTTAGCTGGCAACTGCGGAGGCACAAAGTTGTTCAACTCAAAGTTAGTTTACGCCAAACAACAAAGAGTTAATTAATCAGCAATTTGTAAGACGTAGTTAATATAATCGCATGCTCTGGGGCTTTGCATCATGCGTAAGTTTTGCTTTGAATTGCTTTTAATTTCATTCAAGGGCAAACTATATGCTGCGAACAATGGCAGAAAAAAACGACTCGAACTTTCAATTAAAGAAAAATGAATGTTTACTCGAGTGGCCCCAACTATACATTGCTGTGGCTCGTTTGCTGCTCTTCAAATCCCCAATCAAAACACATTCGCATAATTTCGCATCATTATGCCCCAAGGGAAGCCAAGGCACAGCCCACACTCTGAGGCCAATTAGGCGCAAAACTTGTCACTTCCAAGAAAATCAGCTCCTAAACAGTTACACCCTCTAGTAATAGTGGAGGCAGAAGTGGCGAATACCCTATAAAACGAAGGAGAGTGCCAAGAAGTGCTTCTATTAGCCACACATATTGATTCTTAAATATATTTAATAAAGTTCTAGAATGTAGTTGCTGAATAGGGATCTTATGCGGCTCTAAGGATCATTGCGTATCGTTTACTGCTTCAACCATTTAGACATATGTAGTATTCTTCAATTTAAGGACCTACAAGTGCAATTCAATTTGCTTTTTCCCTTGCTCCAACAAAGCGGATCTTCCGCAACTTTTTAATTTGAGTCAGAGCAAAGCTGAAAGGCAAGTTCAAGCGTAGTTTAAATGATCCAAAATTTGTAGGACAGCACAAAAGTTGTTGGCGCAACAAATTGTGGTGGCTGCCAGCAGGCAGGACGAAACAGGACTCGACTCAATGGGACGGCCCTGTAAGCTATGTGTCAGATTTGTAAGGACCTTCATCATTTTGCATTGAGCCATGTTTATGATTGTTATTAGCAGGCGGCAAAGTTTCGGCGACGCTTTTAATAAACTTTCGTCCGGCAATGAGTTTATGCAAATTGTACACAAATACTCAAGTATTGAGTGAAAGAGACAGAGGGAGAGACGCTCGAGGCTGGCCTCGTACACAGCGATAACAACAAATTTCAATTATGCCATCAAATCTATTTAGGTGTATAAATATTTGGAAAATTTGTGCACGCCACAAAAGTTGGTCGTCGTTGGCGCTGGGCGTGTAATTTACAGATTTTCTCGTTAAGATTGCGCCCGGAAAGTTTTGACGGGCCATTGTAGTTCGAGCTCGTCGCATAATTGGCAGCGCGACATGAAAAGTCAATAAACGAATCAAAACAAGTTCGCCACACATAATTCGCGGGCCGCCAAAGTTCGGGCTCATAAAATCGTGAGGCATTGTAAAGCGTAATTAGAATTGCGCTTATGTACATTTCACTAAATTTCATTTCAATTACAAAAACAACAACAGCATGGCTAAATGGCCCACAGTCAAGACTTGCGGCCATAACCAGAAAGCCCTAGTGCTGCCCCTCTGCCTACGCCGCTGCCTCTGCCTCTGGTTCATTAAGCAAATGAAGCGTGTTTCGAGCTCTTTTTCCTCTTCAGCCCCCTCTCTCTCTCCAACTTGTTGTCCAACACTTGACGCAGCTTATGTCCTACAGCCACGACTTGAATGCCATGCGAAAGTTTATTTAATGTTGCCTACTTCGAGGCGCACGCTGAGCCACTGCAAATAATCAAGTATACGCCTAGCATGCATTAAGTGCCCTCTCCCCCCCCCCCCCCCATTACTAGCGCCATTTACTTAATTAATAAAAATGTCCAAATTAATGAGTGCACGCATATTAACCCGAATTGTACGTCACGTTTGTTTAGTTGCTCGACTTGATTTGGCCTTGAAGTGCGAACAAATCCGTTGAGCCCGTTTGAGGCACATATTTCGACTGTGGCTGGGCAACTCTGGAGAGCTGCTTGTGCATGCAGAGCAGAGAGGTTTTTGAAGGGATTTTGCTTCTATTCAAATCTGTTATACACATATATAAGCTGATATTGTGATAAGTGGGGCATGTAATTGTAATTGAGTCTATGAATCTATGAAGGTGCTTAGCTAGCTCTGAATGCTCTTTAAGCAGTAAGTAGTATGTGTTTACATAAATATTTATGTACTGCTTACTGTCTATGTATAAGACAAGTCTCGTTGCAAATTCGATTTAGTAAAACTATATTCGCTATAGAGTCAACTCTCATCTCATCTATATGGACTGGGCGGCATCAAAAACACGTTTGCACATGTGCCTGCCACACATGGATGTGAAGTGGCTGGGCCATTTACTTTATTGATTACAGATTTTGTGGCTGCCATTGATTGAGGCAAGAACTTTTATGTGGCCAAAACAAAAATACAATGCAGAAGAAGAAACAATCAGCAGGCCATAGTCATAGCCATAGCAATAGCTCGAGTCGAGTTGTCTATAGGCTGGCCTGAGGCCGAGTTCTGTTGATTAGAGCAACGATTGGGGCTGTTGTTGTTGTTGTTGTTGTTGTTGTTGTTATTGTTGTTGCAACAAACTGGAATAAATTGTTTTTCAATTTACGCATACATATGTCTCCATGCGATACGCAAAAATAAACAAGTGCGAGCGAAGCTGACATAATTTATGTAGTTTATCACTTTCATATATATTTTCTTTATTTATTTTTTTATTTATGTGTGCGTGCGCGTGTGTGTAGCCGGTTGAAATCCGATGCCGGCGCATTTGTGTCAATTTAAATTTATGTAAACATAAAATGGCCAACCGAATGTCCTGTGAGATGCGGCTGTGTATCACACATATTTCATAAATGTGCCCATATATATATTACCTCTCTCTCTCGCTCACTGTCTTGCTCTGTCTGGTTTTTTATGATTTAATGCGCGCGGCACGCCATGACGTTCACTTAGGCATGGACACAATAAAAATGTAGCCACCACAACAACAACAAGCGCCAGGACATGCCTCCTGCGCACTTTTGACATTTCATTATCCTGTTAAGTATTCAAAAGTCAACCAAGCAGCCAGGCCCAGCGCACAGACGCACAAATTGTGGGCGCTCGCTGCGTGTCCATTTGGCCTATCTCTCTCCCACTCTCTCTCTCTCTCTCTCTCTCTCTCTCTCATACACCCACGCTATGTGTCTGGACACGCCCACCATGTTGTCATCCAGTTGCGTAGCCAGCTTATCATTTATGCCAAGCGCGTACTTTTTGGCTTTTACGCCAACTCGCCCTCCACCTACTCCTACTCCAGCTGCTTCCCCCGCTCCTGCTGCTTCTCCTGCTCCTGCTGCTTCTTCGTGCCCATTGTTGTAGCGCCCGTTTGTTTTGTCTGCCCGTAATGTCATGCGGAATTGCCTTTGTGTCCTTGGCGTTTATGACATTATATTTGTGTTTCTCTTCATGTATGTCTCTCTGTATATCTGTGTGTGTGTGTTTGTGTGTGTATAAATATATATAAATTACGTTACACAACAAGCAATATAACAAACGATAACAAACACCTTGCCTGCACTGGCAAAGAAAAACAATTTAATAAAAATGTTTTTCTCTTCTCTTTTTCTGTTCTCTTCTTTATTTTTGGCTCGTCGATTTGGCTTTATGTTATGTAATTTGCTTATGACATTGCTAATGACAGACATTGCCTTCCGTTCAAGGCGATTCTCCTTTGGCTTTTGCCTCGCTCGGTGCTGTCAGTTCGTGCTGCATTTGGCTGACAAAAAACTGTCGAAACATTTCCAATGCCAATTTTCAGTACTTTTCATTTTGTAATGGCATTTTCTGTTGTTGCACTCGAGCTGTAGTAAGGACACGTGCTCTCACGTCATTGGCCAAATGTTGTCATCGATTGATTAAAATTCGAACTGAACAATACACAAGTGCTGGCCATAAGGACCCGCTCGAACAAAAAATAAGGGTCCCCAGTTCAAAAGTTAAGCGAGCACTCAACTCGAGCTTCTAATTGTCAAATCTGTTGATGTAGACTTCTAATTGTGCTTGGCTTATGTGCTCAGTATGATGAAGTGATGAAATTGAGAGAGAGATAGAGAGAGATAAAGGGAGAAACAGAGAATTACAAATATGTAAGACAGCCTTTGGGATTGGTGATAAGTCTGAATGATGTCTTGACTAAACTGAATTTTGAGTAGTAGTTAGGCGTTGATTAGGAAAATCTCTAAGTATAGATAAAAACATATGACTCAGATACACATACCTTAACAGGCTGCTCTTCTAGAACCCTCTAGCATCTATTCTATTCAATCATCCCTCCGATTAGTCCTGGTATATCAAGCATTATCAAAGCACATTTCACCCCAGTCAACACTCACGCCTTCTATTACCTCAAATCATCTTTTGAGCTCACCTAGCAACGTGTTTGACTCTTCAAGCAGCTCAGGTTACGTGGTTAGCTGTTTCCTTGGTTGAGGCTGGCTTAAATCGATTCAATTTGGCTGGAATGCGCTGCTCATTGATTTAAGCGCTATCGAAAGTGTGAGAATCTGTAACTCTTTATCGGTTTAAGTATCTTACAAGCAATCACGGCCACAGAGCTGACTTGCATGCACATTTCAGTATTATATGACTTCCTTTTTTTGTACTCTTTACAGACAACACCTTAGCTGGCAGGCAAGTAGTCACCTAGCCTTGGAGAGAGCAGCCAATGCAAGCAGCACAGAAGCCACTACCAACGACACGTAAGTAGAAAGGCAAAGTGGAATACTCTCTATATATATATGTATATATACATGTGTGTGTGTGTGTGTGTGTGTGTATCGGCACTATATATCTTGGACATGTGTTGACCATCAACTTATGCAATCAACCATTTGGCTTTGACCAGGCGAACGGGCTGCCATTGGGTGCTATGTAAACTAGACACGAGGACGAGTTTTAGTCAAGGCAAGGGAGGGTGGTGCAGTTGTAGGTGTGTAGCTAAAGGTGTGTGTGTGTGTGTGTGTGTGTGTGTGTGTAGGTGTAGTTGGAGGCAGCTAGCGACCACGACGACAAATGTTTATTTAAGCATAAAGCCACGTACGCTGCACTCACACACACACACTCACATGAATAGATATGTATGTGTCAGTGTGTGTGTGTGTTTATGTACTTAGGCACAGCTGTACTTGGGGACTACGTCTGGTAATTACATACAGCATGTGAGCTCTACACATTCGTTCTGATGCTCGTTCAATAGGCGAAAAGAGAGTATTGAGATTATTGTGGAATATCCATTTAGGCAATTTATTTATGGTCTTACCGAGTGAATAATTATTTTGATCTGCTGACCCCAAGGGACCAAAGCCGTAGTATATTTGGGTAAAATTATAATATTTATAGTTTTACGGCTAAAATTCTAAAAGTAGACAGCTTGACTGAGCTGCCCTTTGACTCTTTCGGCTGCTGGGCCTTTCACTTGTATTCTTTCTTGTTCTCGAGCCAGAACTTTTCACAATTTTGGAAATAGCTTCAGCAGTCTGAGTCTGATGCAGTTAAACCTTAAGCACGCCCTAATAGGGCTATGGCTGAACTGAATATACAGCTGTGCATTATTAATATATATGTATACACAGATATAGATGAAACTTTATATAAACATAACCGAATTTCTCTCACTCTCTTTCTCTTTATATATACCTTTGATTCACTATATTTATTTATAATCCAAATTAACTGCATTTTGAGCGAGTATCAAGCAGTTGGTTACAGCCCATTTTCCATCTTCTTGCTTGCTTTATTTTATTTTTTTCGTGTGTGGCCCAATCTGCTGTGGGGCTTTTGGGCTGCTGCATAAATATTTGTTTTAACCTTTTTTGCTTTTGTGCGGGCAATGGCTTTGTATTTGCTTTTGGTTTTATGGCAGCGGCTGTGTCACTATTTCATTTCGATTTAAACAAACTTTGCGAACGCTCTTTGCTGATTTGTGCTGCCTTAATTTATTTATTTGCGATCCTGCTGATATTTAGTAATTGAGTTTTGCTATCTTTGTTGCGTTCTCTTTGTAAAACTAAAATGCTGATGAGGGTTGCCTGTTAGAGTGTGGCACACACACACAGAAAGAGACTCTGACAGACACACACACACACACATAGATTTGTAGAACGTGCCAGAGCGGCAACAAATGTGACTCAGTTGCCTTGCTTAAGGATATTTATGTGTACGTGTTACGTGTGTGTGTGTGTGTGTGCGAGTGAGACAGCATTTGGAGCTAAAAGGCTGCCCCAGCCATTCGGTAATACAATAAAGTTTGAATAAAAGTATTTCCCAGGGGGCAATTCGATGTCGTTGCCATGTTGCAAGCCGTGTCGTCTTCTGCTTAGACTTTTTGTCTTAATTTATCGTTATGAATGAATCACTTGCTGCCTGAAGGACCCGACGCTGCTACACTCCACTCCCCACTCTGTTTATTTGCCTGTCTGTGTGTGGCAGCACGTAGCCAGGATGTGCTCGTACTTTTGACTTAATTTGATTTGCTCAAATGAATTTCAATTAACCAGAAATGAAATTTATACGCTCTAAACTTCAGCGCGAATGAAGACAAATGCGGTGTCTGCTGTTTGCTTTACTTAAACACTTACGAACTGGAAATTGTCTACTTATCAAAAGTGCCCCGAATCACATTTCTATTCAAACTCATTGTTATTATTGATTTCATGTCAGCATCTTCTTCTACCCATTGGCTCGCGCCAGCTCGTTGATTGTCTGACTGCTCATCATTCATAAGCGTGCTGAGATTGAGTGAGTGTGCGTGTGTGTGTGCGAGTGTGTATATATTTGAGTATGTTATAATGCAACGTAGGCTCTTATTATGCCAAGCACACACACACACGGACAGACAGACTCAGCGCTGTCAACAATGACAAGGGATCCGTGAGCTTGATAACAACTGGATAGAATGCTGGCGACGACAATGCTGACACATCGCAAGATTGTCATTCCATCAATTATTCAACAGCACGCAAATCAACAACAAAATACTCGAAACGACAAACCAAGAGTCATTCTGGCTGCAAATAGCTCGCATAGCAGACAGCGTCAACAGTGCAACTGCTAGAGAGTTACACTGAGGGAGGGAGAGGAGAGGGGAGAGGGAGAGCGAGGCATAGATAGGCTAGGCAGCAGTAGAAAAAAAAATGCCAAATATTAAGTGATACACTTTGTATTTGGAGCGTTTGCCGCAGGCAACCAATGAATAACAAACTCACACACACACACACACACACACACACACACAAACACACAGAGAGCGAACAGACATGAATATCTGAGTGTTTTTATTTATGACTGTGCGTCAATATTCCGGGTTAGTTGAACTGGCAATTGAGCTGGCTAGGTTGAGGGCTGGGGGTGAGCCTCCCCTGTGACCCAACTACAGCACAAATCAATCAATTCAGCGCCTCAGCGTCGCCGGAACGTAAAAACTAAGCGTCGATCGGCCTCAGCAAGTGCTGAGTAACAAGCGTTACCGGGCATCAAGTGGACTGCGGAGCTGCAGAGCCATAAATCGATGCTTGACACGGTTAAGTGGATGTGCTTAACAATGGCTTAGGCCCACAAAAAAAATATAATAAGAAAGATGAGCTTGGCCACGCTAATGCCGTGCTGCCAGTGTTTGATAGGACGTGGTCTTGCAAGGCTCTAGTTTATCAGTGCTCGACTAGGGCTTATTACTCAATAGGATTTCCGAATTCATTCGCGTGCTGCTCATATAAATATCGTAATCGATATTAAAGGCATTGCGGTCTATCGATAGATTTTATTATAAAGTAAATTATGTAGTATGTCATAAGTGGAGATTTGGAGTATACTTTAAGCAAGAAAATAAAATAAAATATGTGCCAATAGTACAGATTCTGGGCTATTTGCAAGGCAGATATCCAATCTTTGTGAATATCGATATCAACTTTATCGGCCATATAAGCAATAGTAGAATTATCATCACATGGCCAGCAATAGTAAGTTCTTAAAAAAGTTATAAACTGAAGCAGATTCACATGACTCTATTCAATAGTTGACAATATTCGCAATAGAAATAACTATCGATATACATCTAGCACTACCAAGCACTATTAATAGCTTTGAGCAGCTACGCAGAACTGTTATCTAAAAAACTCGTAGTGATATTGATCGATAACGAATAGGTTTGTCTTTTGATATGTAAATAGAATTATTATTATGTAATTTGTAATTATAATTCTATTTACATATCAAAAGACAACCCTATTCGTTATCGATCAATATCACTTATCGATATACCTGCAGCTATTCGTGTAAATTCCCCTCCGATTCGACACTGCTTGTGTAAAAAGAGCCCACAGCAAAATCAGTCTCATAATAGCCTTCCCATTAACATCTAAATTGTCGGGCCTATTTAAATAGCCATCAGTCTTTAGGCTAACTGAAATCTGAATGGGAATTATTAGTAGCTAATGCGCGCCATTAGGGCGCAGCGCGCACAAGAACCCAACAAAGATTAATTGTTTGTTTATACAAAATGTTGTATATCATTAATTTCATGCCAGCAGTAAGAAAGAAGAAGCAAAAAAAAAAAAACACATCCAGCTGGGCCAAGCTCTTTAAACACACACGCACAGACTGTCAGGGATCTTTGCTGTCGCCGACATTAATCACTTTACACAACTTTAAAAGCAATCTTTATTTTGCATATTTCTTTCTTTTTTTTGGGTGTTGTTTTTTTTTTTGCAAGAACTTATCAACTTTATTATGCCATAATCATGCATGATGCGACTAGGGTTGAGCTTTGTCTCAGTCCGCTCTATTCATTAATTTCCATGATGTTGCTGTGCTGCTGCTGCTGCTGCTGCTGCTGATGGTGCTGTAGTGCAGCTTCCTCAATTATTATTCCTTGCACATCCTTTTCGAGTCGACAGTTTCGTTTTTGAAGGCATTCAGTTTTCATTTCCGAAATGACATACAAATTTCTCATTTTTCCTGTGCTCCTCGGGCTCAGCATTTTCAGCACTGTTTTTGATGAATTTGCCCTCTTCGTCATAATTATAAACACACACACACACATCAGACAGAGGCAACAGTTCGGGCTGGCCTAGCATGGGGTATATGGGTTGGGCTGTGCCACAAAGGAAAATCCTTTTGCTCTACAACTTTTCATGAATCAGCTCTACTTGGGGCATACTGTATTTTATGCTGATTTTAGAGTGTATTTGTGGAAGTTCGAAGCTGTTTGTTAGTTTTCCTGCATACAGTTGGCTTAAATATGTTAGGCTTAGCAGCCTCTTAGTTAGCTGCTCTGAATGCTGCCTCTGCTTGTTAGTTTTCTTCTACGGAATTGCTTAACAGGGCTGCAGTGATAGAGTAGGTAACTTAACTCTACTCTAATTTCATTTCAATTAGTTTTTTGAAGGCTTGCATAGATACCTTGAATCAGAAGAGAAGAGCTAACTGAATTTGTTTACATTATTTACTCTGATTTCATTTTGCTTTAAAGGCGTATTTATATGTCTAACTATCATACATGATGGCCTGACTAATGATAACACCGTATCTGTTAGCTGGTAGCTACTGCTGCTTGTTTGATTTACCATATAGAGTTTCCTTTTCCACAATACATTACTTTCCATTTGCTAGAGCATCTATTTACTACTCCTTTTACAGAGTATCATCTGAGCATACAGAAATACCTACAATATATGAAATATAAAAGCAAGTTCTTGCCTTTTCGCTGTTTCAATTCATATTATAATTTACTTACAATTCCCATATACTCTCATATGGCTACGTTTTACAGCATATCTGTTAGGTCGTACCCAGTTCTGCTCCTGCCTCCTGCTTGTTAGTAGTGCTTGCTTGTCAAGTCTCGAGTGAAAGAGCTATAATTCTCTTTCCATCCCATTCCTTTCAGCATGAATTTCTCTATACTCGACTCTACCTTTGCCTTTATAGGGTATTTGTCAGTCTGTACCTGTTGCTTCACTTCATTCTCGCATTTATTCTCTCTCTCTCTCTCTCTCTCTCTTTTCCCATCCCCTTCATGTGACATAATATGTTGCCCCACTTCTGCTGGCACAAAAGTTGTTCCTTCTTAGTGTGTAGCTGCAATTAAAAGTGTCAATGACAATGTTGCCTTTGTTGTTGTTGTTGCTGTTGTTGCTGTTGTTCTTTGCTTGGTGTTCGGCTCGTTAGCTCTGTATTATTGTTGGCTATGACCACATAGTATATGTCGTCCTGGCCATCGCTCATTGTAATTACGATAATTGCGACATGGTGTGCAAATGCAGTTTCTTAATGAACCGAAAATTCAATGCATTCAGCTGGGTCCGGCTACCCGGCAGCTCGTCCCCACCACCCAACCACCCAGCCATACGCCCACCCGCCAGCTCTGCCTGTTTATCCACTTAGCGGCATGCGATTTTGTGACGTTAATTGAAAACTGGCGCATTTAAGGCAAAGTTACCTTTATGCTACGCGCTGCTTCTCTGCTTGGCCACGCCTACTCTTGTGCTTTCATAATGTTTGCTTTTTAATTTTAATTTCTCGCATTTTCCCTCCCTTCCTCTCTCTCTCTCTCTCTCTCACACACACTTTGTATATGCCCGCCTGCGCGCTGTGCATATATTTATTTATTAAAGTTTAATTAAATACCTTTTAAGATTCTTGCGCATGACTGCAAAATATTTTTAATGAGTTTTTTCTCGCTTTGCATACATGTGTGTGTGTGTGTGATTGCTGTACAATATATTTGTGCATTTTTGCATAAATAAAAGCCATTATACGTATCACATTTATACAACATACTTATACATATATATTCATTTATTTATATGTCCTTTCACACAAGCTGAACAAATTTGCTGCTGAAGGCATTTGAGCTGACCAAATTCTATATAAATAGAGCTTCACACAGCTCCCCCCCCCTTATTTTTTTTTTTTGTTTCATTCTCTTTTATTGTATTTGTTGCTTAATTTAAGCTGTTATTTTTAACAAGTTTGCCTTTGCCACCTTTTGTTTTTATAGCTCAGTACAAAGGGCCAGGCCAGATAGCACAATAATAATAAATAATAAAAATTGTTTTGGTTGCAGGCGTGCGAAGCGAAAAAGAAAAAGAAAAAAAAAAAAAACAAGAAATGAAAAGAGCAAACCCAAATGGAAATGCAAAACACAAACCTTAGACCTTGCTCCATAGACGTAACCATTAGCCGTAACCAAAAAAAGGGAAAAACGAACCAAGCCAGACATTGAATTGACCTTAATAAAGTCGACGACTGCGGCTGCTGCTGCTGCTGCTCCTGCTGTTGTCTGGTCTCGCCCTTTTTTATATCCATTATGCTATCCCTTGCAAATGACCAAACAGGTTGTTTGGGTTCTGCTGGAGTGCGTGTAACAGGCAGACATGAAGTGAATGTCTCTTTATAATATATTCTTCTTAAACAGAATCAGGAATCTAGGCATCTGTCTGTCCGTGTGTTGATCCAGAAAGTATAAGTTAACACGCGCCGATCAAATAGTGCTGACAACAAGTCAGCAACTTCTACACCGGACGCCGTTGCGACAGAGTTGCAGGCGAAATTAGACACCAGCACGCAGAAGCGGGCTGACCATCCGTGGGAGACGCAAGCTCAGCGGTCTGTCGGCTTGACCGACGGCAGCAATGGCTTGGACACCAGCACGCAGAAGCGGGCTGATCATCCATGGAAGACGCAAGCTCAGCGTTCTGTCGGCCCGGCCGCCGGCAGCGATGGCTTGGAGCCGCCGTTTAGTTTTATAAAAGTTTAGTTTATAATCTTCTCTCGGAAAGCTCACACGAGCAGTAAAATAAAAAGATTCAAAATAAAACACAGTCTTGTTATAATTGGCGCCCAACGGCAAATAAACCCACAAGTTTTGCCAAAACAAAAGAATATTACGGCTTATTTGTGATCTGTGCAACTCTTCGAGCCAACGCCAAGAGTCATAGTGAAAAAATATAATAAATAATAAAAAAAGAAACGAACAACAACAACAAAACAACGAAATCCGAAACCGAAGTGGAAAAAAGAATAAAGAATAAAAATAAGAAAAAACAACAAAACAACGTTGGAGGAAAATACTACGCAACTCCATCGGCCACCAACGCTCAACTAATTTGCTTTTAAAAGAAAAATTCTAAATTAGTTTCGAAATGATCATGTAAGTGAATTGCTCATTTTTTTTAACAATAAAGAAAGAAAGAAGCTGTCTAGTATGATATGCTAAAATTTGAATAGTAAATAAATAATAGTTAACAAGTGCTTATTTCGATTCTAAAATTAAAAACTATTTCTACATCATTACATTTTCGATTAAATGTTAAAGATTGAAATTCCGAAACTTAAACATTCTGTCATCGTTTTTTCTAAATACTAAAATTTGTTGAGAATACTTTGAGTGTAAAGTGATCTCGGTTTGACATTCTAAGCGAATGCAGGGCGTAAACAGAACAGAAGAGAGCAGCGAGGACGAACTTATCGCTTCCTATTTAGAACATAAACAAAGGAAAATGACAGACGAACAAGTAGCGCAACTTGAAGCGCAAATGCGCGTAGCCCTCGAACAGCAGACAGCAAGATTCGAGCAAAAAATAAACGACCTTACAGAAAAATTCGCCCAGTTCAAGGGGACAGCTCCGCAGATAGAAGTTTACGAGGAAATAGAGATAGTACCAGGGGCCAAATGCGACGAGCCCTTAGATATAGTAAAGTCTATTCCAGAATTCGATGGAAAACAGGAAAACTATGTCTCATGGAGACAGGCTGCTTGTTCCGCGTACAAAGTGTTTGAGCCGTATAATGGCAGCTCAAGACACTACCAAGCTGTGGCTATAATTCGAAACAAAGTAAGGGGTTCAGCAGATGCGGAGCTTGCATCATTTAACACAGTGTTAAACTTTAAGGCAATCATTGCCAGGTTGGATTTCACGTTTGCCGACAAAACACCAGTACACGTGATCCAACAGCAATTAAGCACTCTTAGGCAGGGCGACCAATCATTAGCGAAGTACTATGATGAGGTTGGGAAAAAGTTGACATTACTAACAAACAAAACCTTAATGACACATGACCCTGCTGGAGCGGCCGTTCTGAACGAAAAATTCAGGAACGATGCCCTCCATACATTCGTCTCCGGACTGAAAAAATCCCTGAGGTGGGCTGTCTTCCCAGCACAGCCTCACGATCTCCCAACCGCTCTGGCTCTAGCACAAGAAGCTGAGTCAAGCAATGAAAGAAGCATCTTTGCGGCTAATTTTGCAAAATATGCTGAAGAAAAACCGCAAAAAAACAGTGGTCAAAGGACCCAGAATTGGCGTCAAAGCAGCCAACAAGAATATGAAGGTAACTCTCAGAAGAAGAATCCTCATTTTCAGAAAGGTAACAAAGATAACCAGAGTCAGCCGAAAGTAAACAGCTCAAAACAGCGCTCTCAACCCCTAAACTCACAAGGGCGTGGCCCTGAACCAATGGAAGTGGATTCTTCCTCACGCTTTAGGCAGCCCACTCAAGGCTATAGAGGCAATCAAAACTATGGGGACCGGTCTATGAGGACTCAACAGAACCTCAATCACCTACCCCAAGAAGAAAGCAACGATAATAGCAATTACGAATCTTATTCACATCATGAAGCAGAGGCGGTCGAAGATGACCTGTCAGGAGCAGAGAGCTGTAATTTTTTAGTGGAAGCTCCCTGCTACCGTTTGTAAGACGCATGGTCGCAGGGCGAGCAATCAAACTTTTGATAGATACAGGAGCCTCTAAAAACTATATTAAACCTCTTCCCGAGCTGGCGCATTGGAAACCAGTAAATAGCCCCTTTCAAGTTAAATCAATCCATGGACACACAAAAATTGAACAGAAATGTCTCATTGACCTATTCAGTGTAAAATCATACTTTTTCAAGCTAGAATCATTAAAAGATTTCGACGGCATAATTGGCCTTGATCTACTAAAACAGATTAACGCTCACATTGATTTGAACAATAACATCATAAAGCATGACCGGGGCACAGAGAAAATTGAGTTCACAACATGTCAACAAGTGAACCATTTTCAAATTAGTGACGCGGACGTTCCTGCCGCAGTCAGACTCACTTTCAATCAAATGATTGACCGAACGATTAACGCCTTTGCAGACGTTAACGAATCCCTACCGTACAATATCAACACTATTGCCACAATTCCAACTGACAACGAACCGGTATACTCTAAGCTATACCCGTATCCTATGGGCGTGTCAGAATTTGTCAACGCAGAAGTTAAACAACTTCTGGCGAATGGCATAATTAGACCCTCAAAGTCACCATATAACAATCCAATATGGGTGGTCGACAAAAAAGGTGTCGACGAATCTGGCCATAAAAAAAAACGCCTGGTAATCGATTTTCGGAAGTTAAATCAGAAGACAACTGACGATAAATACCCTATCCCAACTATTTCGACCATATTGTCGAATATGGGTAAGGCCCAATATTTCACAACACTGGACCTTAAATCGGGCTTCCACCAAATAGAATTGGCGGAAAGAGACAGAGAAAAAACTGCATTCTCTGTAAACAATGGGAAGTATGAATTTTGCAGACTTCCCTTTGGGCTTAAAAACGCCCCTAGTATTTTCCAGAGGGCAATAGACGATGTCCTCAGGGATCAAATTGGAAAAACTTGTTACGTCTATGTGGACGACGTAATAATTTTCTCCCCCAATAAGGAAGACCACATAAGACACATTGAATGGGTCTTGAAAAGCCTTAGGGATGCAGGCATGAGGGTTTCTCAAGAAAAGTCTAAATTCTTCAAAAAGGAGGTGGAATACTTGGGATTCACAGTATGCAGAGGTGGAATTCGGACATCGACCGACAAAGTGCAGGCCATAAAGAATTTCCAACCACCGACAACATTGTTTAACCTTAGATCATTCCTAGGGTTAGCAAGTTATTACAGGTGCTTCATAGCAGGATTCGCCAGCATTGCAAGACCCCTAACGGAGATCTTGAAAGGCGAAAATGGGAAAATAAGCGCCAACCATTCGAGGAAGGTGAAACTCGAATTAAACCAAACCCAGTTAGATGCCTTTAACAGATTAAAAGAGTTGCTAGCGTCCGAAGAGGTGCTGTTGGCATATCCCGATTTTAAAAGACCATTTGACTTGACAACAGACGCGTCAGGCCAAGGGCTCGGCGCTGTGCTATCTCAGGGCGGACGCCCTATAACAATGATCTCGCGCACATTGCGAGACAATGAGATTAACTTTGCCACAAATGAGCGAGAACTCCTAGCCATTGTGTGGGCACTGAAAAATCTCAGAAATTACTTGTACGGTGTTAAAAACCTTAACATCTACACAGATCACCAGCCGCTAACATTTGCGGTATCGGATAAAAATCCGAATGCCAAAATAAAGCGCTGGAAGGCTTTCATTGATGAGCATAACGCAAACATCATCTATAAGCCTGGCAAAGAAAATCTTGTGGCAGACGCTCTGTCTCGCCAGAATATCAACGCTCTGGAAGACACGGCAGAATCTGATGCCGCTACGATCCACAGCGAAGAGTCCTTAACTTACACAATCGAGACAACAGATAAGCCGGTAAACTGCTTCCGAAATCAGATTATACTGGAGGAAAGCACTGTCCCACAACACAAGACATATATCTTGTTTAGAACGAAAACCCGACACGTTATACAGTTTTCCGATCGCAACACATTAATACAAACTCTACGAGAGGTTGTAAACTCCGAGGTGACTAACGCAATATATTGTGAACTTCCTATTCTAGCCTTCATTCAACACAATCTAGTGAAGGAATTCCCCTCAACAACGTTTCGACATTCTAAAAGTTTCGTGATAGATATATCAGACGTTACAGAACAAAGAGAAATAGCTATAACGGAGCACAATCGCGCTCATCGCGCAGCACAGGAGAATGCCCAGCAAATACTTAGGGACTATTTTTTTCCAAAAATGGGCCGTTTAACAACTGAAATAGCAGCAAACTGTCGAGTATGCGCTATGAACAAACACAATCGACACCCGATCAGGCAAGAACTGGGGAAAACCCCTTTACCTTCATATTCTGGAGAAATGTTACACGTAGACATTTACTCCACAGATGGGAAATACTTCTTAACCTGTATTGACAAATTTTCCAAATTTGCTGTCGTCCAACCAATCCGATCACGAGCAATTGTGGACATAAAGGCTCCACTCTTGCAACTTTTAAATTTTTTTCCAAAGACAAAAACAATCTACTGCGATAACGAAAAATCACTAAACTCAGAGACCATCAGGGCAATGTTGTCAAACAACTTTGACATAGTGATCACAAACGCACCCCCTACATAGTACATCTAACGGGCAGGTCGAGCGTTTTCACGGCACTTTAGGGGATATAAGTCGTTGCCTAAAAAATGGAAATCACATTGAAGATACTATTGACAGTACCCTCCTTGCGACAATAAAGTACAATAGGTCGATCCACTCGGTGACAAAGAAACAGCCGATAGAAATTATTCATAATATCCCTACAAACGTTGCAGTGCAGATAAAAAACAACCTCACGTCAGCACAAGAAAAGTCTTTGGAGCAACATAACAAGAACAGGGTCCGAAAAGCGTACCAAATAGGAGAGAAAGTATGGGTAAAGTCTAACAAGAGACTGGGAAATAAACTTTCACCCTTGTTCACCGAAGCAGTGGTTGAAGCAGACCTTGGGACAACGGTCCTTATAAAGGGGAGGGTGGTCCATAAGGACAACCTTAAGTAAACCATTTGTAGAATTTTTTAACAAAAAAAAAACATCCTTTTTAATAACTACACTCTTTTACCTTAGGATAAAATATATTCTAGTTTTAAAAATAGTGGCTCTGACTAGAACTGAGGCGACTTCGAGACTTAATGACTATACGCACGCGGACTACATACCTATAATAGACGGGGACGTGACAATTTGGGACGAATACGGCTACATGGGACACACAACTAACCTGACGATATACGAGACATATGTTGACGAGACATGGAACTTAATAGACGGACTACCCAAAGACCATATGAGACAGGTACTTAAGACTGACTTACAACACATAGCCACTTTAATTAGTACCCTTAACGTTCACCATAGACAGGCCAGAAGCATAAACTTGATAGGTAGTGCCCTTAAGGTAATAGCAGGAACCCCAGATTTCGATGACTGGGAGCAGATAAAATTTAAACAAGGACAATTAGTAGATGCTGAAAACAAGCAAATCGAGATCAATAACAAAATTCAAGTAAGACTCAACGAAATTTCAAGAGCTCTCAATACAATTCAAAAACCAGAAACTGAAGTCGAATATCTTTATACGACTATCTTGGCGAAAAACAGAATGATAATTTCAGACTTAGAAGATTTGATTCTCTCAATTTCACTTGCAAAAATAAATTTAATTAGCCCACTCATACTCGACAGCATTGATGTAAAAGAACTAAATGAGCAACTCACCAATGTTAGCGTAACAGACCTACTAGAGGTATCTAATATTAAGGCTTTTCAAAATTCCCAACTACTATATTTTTTAATCAAATTCCCTAAACCTAAGTTACACTGCAGAAAAATCAATATTTTTCCCGTTCAGCATAGTAATATAATAATAGATTTAGAAGAAGGCGACGTGGTGGCCGATTGCGGGACAAAAACCTTCGCCGTGCGAGATTGCGCCTCTACAGTGAGCACCACCTTCTGCAAACAAATGCAGAAAACAACATGTGCCCAACAGTTGGTCTCAGGCGGCACTGCACAATGCGCTACACGTCTTGGGCATCTAAAGCCCATAATCGTAGTCGATGAAGGCGTCGTTATCATCAACAGCGCCACTATCGACGTAGTGGGCAGCACCGGAACTAGCCAGCAGGTCACGGGGACTTATTTAGTCGCCTTCGATGACCACATCTCATTGAATGGAACCCGTTACATAAATCATCGGGGTATTCTGAGAAAAAAACCAGCAGTTTCGACGTCAGGAATAGTCAACATCACACTATTCCGAGAACACCTGAGCCTTCCGTTCCTGCACGACCTGAGTTTGAGTAATCTTCGCCACATCAGTAACCTCAAGGCCGAACTGTCATCGAGGTCAATTGGTTGCGTCACTATCATTGTCTCTCTTGTCTTCCTCCTAGTTCTCGGTTTTAAAATATGTCAACGGAAGCCGACCAATGGGAAACCCGAGGACGGGTTTCAACCTACCCGGGGAGGAGTTAACACGCGCCGATCAAATAGTGCTGACAACAAGTCAGCAACTTCTACACCGGACGCCGTTGCGACAGAGTTGCAGGCGAAATTAGACACCAGCACGCAGAAGCGGGCTGACCATCCGTGGGAGACGCAAGCTCAGCGGTCTGTCGGCTTGACCGACGGCAGCAATGGCTTGGACACCAGCACGCAGAAGCGGGCTGATCATCCATGGAAGACGCAAGCTCAGCGTTCTGTCGGCCCGGCCGCCGGCAGCGATGGCTTGGAGCCGCCGTTTAGTTTTATAAAAGTTTAGTTTATAATCTTCTCTCGGAAAGCTCACACGAGCAGTAAAATAAAAAGATTCAAAATAAAACACAGTCTTGTTATAATTTATATAAGCCAGAGCCTTGAGTAAAGACAGCATGCCTCCTTTTGACATAACCTGATCAACATTCCTTTATCGATAACATTTAATTACAAGACAGCGATCGAATTCGATATAAAACTTGAGCTATTTAAGTTAAGTCATATGTAAGTCAGTCGAATTTGGAGTAAAATGTATATCGATAACATTACTAATTGCTACGAAAGCGATAAAAGTCAATGTGAAATTTGATCTATATGATAAGAGATATGAACTAGAGTCATTTTATACATCGATTTTAGAATTATGAATTATGAAACTATACCTCATTAGTTTCTCATGTTTATCGATAACACAAAAAATGATAAAAATCGATATCAACTCTCTGTTAGCTATGCTATGTTAGTTATGTAATTTCAAATATAGATTCTACTACAGTTAATACAAAGAACCCATGTTTTACAGGGTATCTTCCAGTGTTGCGGCTCCCAACTAGGGTATTCTCACTTGTTTCGCCCTTAAATAATTCTTTTAAACATCCGCCACTAACCACATCCTCCACGCTATTTATCTTATTTTTACAGAAAATGCTGATACTGCTGGCATTGCTGAGTGTATTTGGTAATAGTCTCATTGCTGGAGTCGAAGCGAATCTGAGCTTAGGGTTTAAGGTCATCAGAGTGAGTAGTCCAAGATATGAATTTCGTAACAAACAAAAACTCTCGCTACATCGCTTTCTCTCTTTCTCTTTCTCTTTCTCTGATTTAGCTGCCAAGGCATATAAATCCCGGTAAGTTCATTTATTGAGTTATTTGATATGTTTTCGACTAACGTTAAGCAAATTGCAATCAAATGAATTTCAAATGAAAATTGCAAAATTACATTCACTTTGCGCTTCATTAATCAAAGGCACTTCAAATCAACCCAAAAATAATTTCTCAAAGAGAGAGAGACAGAAAAGAAAACTCGTAAAGTTGGACAGACGATTTCCCATTTAGGCAGCCATCAATTTTAAATATTTCTCGTGTTGTTAGCCAAATAAATATTCATTTTTAGGGGCGCACGAAATGGCAATGGAATAAGGCCAGAAAGAAAACACCAAGAAACCAAATAGTAGAAAAAAGTAAACGGGGATAAGACATTTCCGAGTAAAAGCAAATGAGAAGCAAAGGTTTGCGCTCCCATTTAATAAAGAATTCTGTGAAGCAGACAAAGTTTAATAAAATAAAAACGGACTGAAAGTCCTCTAAAAGGCATTGATTACGTTTTCATGAGCCAAACTGAGTCGTAAATCAACGGATTTAATTTTAAAATTCATTAAAATAAATTGCCTTATGAAATGTATAAACAACTTAATATAAATAATAAAAATATTAAATAAAATAAATAATATAAATATAAATATGAAATATTTGATTGAATATAGATGTAAAATAAAATAAATAATATAAATATAAATATAAAATAATTGATTAAATATATATAAAAAATGATTAATAATATATATTGCATGAAAAGATTAAATAAAATAAGTAGAAATGTACATATTTTTGTTAATATGACAAAGATATAAACAATTCGATATGAGGCTACCTACAAAAATTCAATAGAGTTTTTACTTTTTATCAACTTGAGTAGATTTAAAAACTTGACTCATTCGATACAAACTCCCACTGCATAAGAGACAAAAGACTTTAAAATAAATATCAAAATAAATACCTCGATTTCAATTCAATTCAAATATAATTGAAGTTCATATCTTAAAGATGCTCTCATCCTCTTAGCATTTCCGGCCGAAACATTGTAGGCATAATCTGAGTAAAGATTGTCTGCCTGTCGTTGGCAACTTGGGAGCAAATTGATTTTAATCGATTTATTTGATTATTTGTCCAATTGGCGCACACCTCCCACAGCCGCTCCCCTGCCCTTTCCGCTTCCTGGCCGCCTTTCATCAAAACATATACACGAAATTCATTCAACATGTTTGCCTGCTTCTTCACATGTTGTCGTGCAAAGCTTTTCAAAATTAAACAGCAGCACGAACTGTGCCAAAAACTTTTCAATACGGCTGCTACAACAAATACCAACCAATTTCAGCTTGGGGCCATATCGCTGCATATGTTTTATGGTTGTGTGAGCAACGCCCCAGCTCTTCCCTCACGCCGCCTGCTGCTGCTGCCGCTGCTGCAGCTAAAAGCCAAAAGTTTTGAGTCAAATGCCAATACAGTTTGTGCGTCCATGAGCTCTCGACGCCTGTTGTGGGTTTCGTAGCTGTTGCTGGTGCCAAAGCACAGCCCACATCCCTCTGTGTGTGTGTGTGTGTGTGAGTGTGTGTGTGTATGTGCCTTGGGCCCATATCAATGCTCCACACGTTTTGTTGCCTGTAGCGCTCCCCGCTGCGCTGATGCATTGTCCAGGCAAAGCGGAACAAGTTTATTTAAACTGTAAAACTTGTTCTTTTTTCGTTTTTTTTTTGAGTTAAGGGCAAGGCGAGGGGCGCACAAGGGGGCGGAGACGTGTAACTTCTGAAAAAGTTATCGAAACACGAAAAATGTGGAGCGTGTAGCTCATGTGTGTGTGTTCATGTAAGCCCTGACGAAATAAACTCACAAAAAATAAATTTACGAAATCGTGAGCAGTTCTTATTTAAACAACATGCGAAAAGATTTACTGCAAAAGATTTGCACATTTTCTACATATGACATCAATTATATGAAACAGAAAGAAAGAAAGAGAGAGAGAGAGAGAGAGAGAGAGAGAGAGATAAAAGAAGTTGAGGTGAATGTAAAGTTAAAGCTAGATATATATTGGACCAACTTTAGTCCAGTCAAGCAAAGGTTAGGGCTAGATATACATAGATAGATATACAAGGCCTGATTTCTGTATAAACTCCTATCGCATTTCCTTTCTAGCGCCCATATTTTGATTTGAAACCTTGCAGACCGCATTAAATTGCCTTTTTTCTGGCGACTCTGCTAATATTGAGTGTGAAGCAAACAAGCATTGAATACACAATTTGCAATAAAATTGCGCATACGCAGCGTTGTCCCGGCAGACTTGTTCGAGCTGAGACTTTATTGAACGATCTACAGCTGTGTGTGTGTGTTGGACAGTGAGCACTCAAAAGTTGTCGCACACACGCCCGAGTGCTGTAAATCTTTGCACAAAATGAAACTTTATTTGGTCATGGTCATCAACGACTTAAGTAAATCCAAAAAAAAAAATATATGTAAGGAGAAGGAAGAAGCAGAGTACTCTAAGTAAAACAAACACTACGGCCCTCTGGCATAAGACAAATAAACTGTGCAAACGTGACCCCAAACCAGGCACCAAGACAAGCGCTGATGACCCCAAACAAAAACCCGTCGTTGGACACTGGACGCAAAAAACTATGCTACACGTTTTTCTTTTTTTGTGGAAAGGGTGAAGTGAGTGGGGGCTGTCTCGTTCTCAGCACAGACACAAAGGAGTAGTAGGATGGCAAGAACTTGTCGCAAGGTAAACAATAACGAACAGCGAGTACACTACGAAACAACAACAACAACAACAACAAGAACAGCCGAGTATAATGCATAACATGAAGTTATAGCTGGGATAAGGCGGTCGACAAAAAAGAAGAGGAAGAAGAGCCAGAGGCAGCGGCAGCGGCAGAGGCAGACGGAACGAAAGGACGACACACATAACTGCTTAAGCACACTCCAGCAAAGCGTAGACAGTCTTAAATGTTGACAGCTAACGCAGATAAAAGTGCTCGCATTGCAATTTCTCTATATACTTCCGGCTGACAGGCAGCCAAAGCGGCTTTTGGCAATGAATGTTGATAGGTAACTGTTATTTCTCTTTTGATGATGGCTGCCTTGGCCTTATAGCTGAATTTATGCTTTTGCAGGGTATCTGCCAGCCGATAATGCTCATCAAGTGCGCTGCACTTTGGCTGTTCTGCTCGATTCGTTAGAAGTAAACAGCGATTGCTTGTAAAGAGCAATGACACACACATACACAGAGAGAACAACTTTGAACTTTACTTTATGTAAAGCAGCGAGTGCAAGTGTGTGTGTGTGTGTGGGAGTCTGTGTCTGCCTCTTTCTCGGAGTGTGTGTGTGTGTGTTTGTGCTTCAAAGTACATTAAGCAGATTGCACTTTCGAAAATAACCCAATTCTAGGCCACAAAGTAAAAAGGCGTTGGAATTTGCCGCAAGACTTTGACTACTTCCGGCCATTGTTGTTGCTGGTGTTGTTGTTGCTGTTGTTGTTGGAGCTCAAGTTACCGCACAGATATCTAATTGCTAATGACATAAATATGCGACCACGTGCGTGTATTACATTACAAGCAAACGTTCAATGCCAATTTGCGCATTAACCATGGCAGCAAGTGAATGAATGATGATGCCGCAGCCAGACTGAAATGGCTGAGATGGCTAACGGGGCTGGCTAACAGAGTCACGTCGTCAGCGAAAATCAATTCACGAATACGAATATGCCCAAGAAAAAGTGGGAAATTGCCAGGCGAGCACGTAGACATAAAGTATCTATAGGTGTAGCTCTCACTCTCTCTCACTCTCTCTCTCTTTCACTGTGTGTGTGTCTGCCTCATTCCCTGCCTCTGCGTATCTGTGTAAATTCCTGTGCTACTGTGAAATTGCAAATATCCAGTGGGGCAGCCGCAAAATCCGAATAATTGTGATTGGCGGCTAGACATATTTGTGGGCGGCTGGAGCCGAATGGAGCTGGAGCAGCTGGCTCCAAATGCAAAAAGCAACAGCAAAAGCAAACGCAAACTTTTGTGGCCTAATGGTTGCCCATAAACCAAAACATTTGTCAGTATCAATTTTGATGAGGCCCAAACGCACATCGAGTCTATTGTTTGCTTCGCAAATATAGCACCCACACATATGTAATTGTATAAGTGTATGCCGAGTATGTGTGTGTGTGTGTGTGGAATTTATAAGAGTAACTGTGACTTCCTTTGATATTAATTGGTTTTCTTTGCTTCTTTTTTTGCCCGTTTGACATGTGATGAAACGACTCGGGGGAGACAGCGTAGCCAAGCGAATTGGTAATAAACAAGCCTTGGCAGCGTAATTATGGCAATAACAGCATTCAATTCCAAAATTACTTTTACGAACAACAACAACAACCACAATAACAACAACAACTAAGCATAATGTAGAAAACAAGCTGTTTACCACAGATTGTCAGAATGAATGAAAAGAAAATGTGCTCGAATAAAACAGGAAATGAGAAAAGCGGATTTTTCATTTAAGCATGCGACATAAATTACTGTCGTGGTTAGAGCAGGCTAATAATGAAAAGTACTTTATTGCCTGCAAATGTTCAATTTGGCTAGATTGATTTATCTTGGTTTGTATAGGAAATTGAAGGTTTACATATGTGACAATAGCAGAGGCATAACGGTAGAAGTTGTCAAGATCTGACAATACATTGCAGTAGCTGTGACTATATATAGTTGGGATACAATTTGCTACACATATATATTATATTAGAGATATTTCACTCAAGTCTCTAGAAGGAAAAAAGTATACCTCTCTTCAAGCTTCAAGAGATAGTAGTTAAATATACTAGATTATTGTTAATATGATATTATTATACATCATTAATGCTTAGGGGCGAAGGGACCCCAACTCAGCTTGTGCATATTAATTATGTCATATATGTACATATGTAAGAACGTATGTAACATGCTACATATATCTCTGCTAACTGTATTCAAAAGTTATATATAAAGTCATTTCGAATTCATAGCACACCCACACATTCTTCATTCGAAACATCCGAAAATATTCGCTTTAAAATTCCGGATTTCCATGCTCAGCCATTAGCTGGAAAGCCGCAAAGCTCTAAATGTTGCGTTCGATTCAATTTCTAAACCTATTTCGAGCTCGGTTCTCTGCTGATTTATTTTCTCTTTTTTTCTCTGCTTTTCTCTCTGACTCTCTATACAAAAATTTGTTTGTTTTCTTCTTCTCGTTTTTCGTTTTTCGTTTTTTTTTGGCTTTACTATCGGCTCTTTGATGCCGCATGACAACAATGGAACTGGCATTGCTCTCGCTTCCTGTCACACGGCTGCTTCGATTGGACTCGTCCCCTGCCGCGTCCCGCTTGCAGCCAATTGCAGCGTGGGCAACACAACATTCGCACATGGAGCCACATTTAAATTGGATTGCAAAACCCAATGCGTTTGCGAGGTAAGTGCAGGGATAAGGGGGCTGGGTGAGGGTGTGGAGGGGTGGCAGGGGAGGTAGGGGCGATAACATGCCACAGATTCGGTTTAAGGTCAAATGCAGTTGCACTAAACAGCATCAGTTGCCAGCCATTGATAGCCTTTTAGCTTTGTAGCTGGCAGCCAGAATTTGACGCTTAACGCTCGTGTGGGTGCACACTGAGAGATGTGTGTATAAGGATAGGCTGTGGGATATCTCATGTGGCTGAGGAGTGAGTGAAGAGATTGATATGGGTGCATCAAGGAATAGCAAGACTAATATGCATTACGTAAGGGTTAACACCTATGTGGGTTCAGATTGAGAGATGGGTGCATAAGGCTAGACCTTACGTTGCCGAGGAGTGAGTGAAGAGATTAATATAAGAATTCGATATGTGCATATGAAGGAAGTGCAAGATTTATATGCATTACATAAGGGTTAACATACAACTCTTATGTAACTGCTGAGATTGTGAGATATTTGTGGAAGGATTAACGCCAGCATATATAATAAGTATTCAAAACAGAGACTTGCAATCTCAATGTACAAGAGCAAATGCGGGCACATATTGATAGGTTAATATCGTAAGCAGGATAGATAGATCGCTATATGATATATATGACTAATATTTATACAAATATGATAAAATAGTTATAAAAGCAGCTCAGCATCAGTATATCGATATATTTATATGCATTTCTATATCCACATATGACTCAGAAATTCGATTTCCTTATATAAACTATATGATATTGATATTGATGGGTCACTCATTATATTCCCAACAGTTTTGATTATAATCTCTAACTAGCTGTTATGCTCTCTTAGCCATTAATATAGCTTATTACGAGGGCAATCTTATTAGAGAAATACTAATAATAGTATATGCAACACATAGTCTTAATATGCAATTTACTTATTATTGTTTAGTCAGCGAATGCCTTGTATGAGATTTACGCGCAATTATATCAGAAGAACGCTAAAGGATTGCCTAAATCTGGCTGAAAGCAAAATCCAGGGCATTGCCTAATGGCCGCACATTTGTCTGCTGTATGTGTGTGTGTGTGTGTACATGTGCTCGATATGTCTACAAGTGTGCGTGTCTGTTCGCACCTATTGCCTGCTGCGGCCGTTTATCATGGCGCCATAACAGAGACACACCCAGCACACACACATACACACACACACACACGCACACACATTCATAGACACTCTCTCAATTTATCCATTGCAATTGGGGTAGACAATCAGAATAGAAGGAGCCAAGCATAGTTGGAGCTTAGACAAACAGCTTACGTTCCAGCCAATACATAGAGTAGACTGCGCTTGAATATGACTTTATTTGCATGGTGGGTGTGGGAGGGGAGGGTAGGGGTGGTATAAGACAAACAAAATGGCAGACAACAACAGACTGGCCTCTGCCGAAATTTAATGTATTTGAATGTTGCTTTCGCTGCTTGCAGAACGGACGCCATGCCTGCTCCACGCTCTGCCCCAACGAGCAGCTGCCGGCGCCGGAGGACACGATTTCATGCAGATCACCGCGTCTGGTCGAGGTACCCGGCCACTGTTGCAAAATGTGGCTCTGTGAGAATCCAACAGCTGATGGTAAGTTGTGTGTGTGTGTGTGTGTGTGTGTTCATATTTGTGCCTGTGTTTGTGTTTGCCTGTGCTGCTTCTCAGCCAACGGCGGGATCCGTGGTCCAAGGCTTTGTTATTGTTTTATAAGTGCGTTTATGGCCACAGCAGGCTCTCTCTCTCTCTCGCTCTCTCTCTCTCTATCTGCTCTCTTTGCGCGCTGCGGCTGTGGCTTGGCCATGGTCCTGTGCTAATGGCGCCCAGGGGCAGCCAGTTGCCATGTCCTGGCACAACTTAATGCTGTTTAAGCGCCCAGCCAAAAGCGCAACGCATATTTATGAAGATGAATTATTCCATGACAAGGCAACAGTCGAGAGCGTCTGTTGCTCCTCTTCCTCCTGCTGTTGTTGTTGTTGTTATTGTTGCTGTTGCTGTTGCTGTTGCCTGCGGCAATGGACAGCAGCAGCAGCAGCAGCAGCATAATTACTTACACAAGGATTAAGTGTTAATTAAACGCGCAAAAATGCAATAAATAAACAAGATTATTAAGCGCTCTCAAGATGCCCTCACTTCAAATGGGCTTAACGCCTTCATCAATTGTGTATGTGGGAATACGTATGCATACATATAGATGTGTGTTTATGATATATACATATGAATGTATGTGTTTATAGTTCACTAATTGCTTAGCCACATGCTGAAGGCTCTATTTTATATACCATGTCTATTCGGCACTTCGATTGCAGAGCCAAAGCTCTTTCAGCTCTCTCATCTTAATAGATTCACCAGATAGCATTCCCATATAGATGAAAATGTAGCTTCTCTTTGCTTGAGAATAATACAGCTGCAAATTCTGAATATGACTTTAATTGCTAGACTCTCTAGGGAGCTTTGCAAGCATTGCAAATAACTGCTGAGCGTTGAGGTCATGAGCTGATGAGTGTTTTCTACGGACACTCTGAGAAAGACCTGGGAGATCAATCGATGCATTTGTGAGTTGTTTCTTGAACACGATCAGGCCTTGACGAACGTCAATTGTATCTCTCCCTAGACGATGTTCGTGAAAGGCGAGTGAGACGAACAGCTCAACCGACTCTCCACAGCGAAAAGAACCAAATAGAGCCTTTTAGCTCAGAGCTATAGATATTGAATATGATTTTATCGGTTGATTAATCGAACAGAGCTTAAAGAAAAGAATGGAGAAGCGTTGCTATGACAATACGCCATATATCTCTACTCTGATTTCAATCTAGAACTCCATCTCATAATAAGTTGAATTCCAACATACGATGTTTATGCTATATATGAATGCTTAAAGAGAACCTCAGACCCTTCAAGGAACGCAAATGATAAGACCTACAAATGAAAGTTAAGTGGAAGAGTGAAATGTGTCATTAAATGCCAAGAGCTAAGTGGAAATGTATGACAAGAGAGGAGAGAGAGAGAGAGAAGGAGAGAGAGAGCGCCATTAACCTAAGCAAACATTAGCATAGAGACATTTGTAGAAGATATATCTGCTTGCTCACCGAGTGCTTAGGTTAAATAAATAATGATTTAGCTCCTCAGTGTCCATTGCACGTACTTAGTACGTATAAGTTGGAGGTAGTTGCTGCGACTTGGTTAACTTCAAAGAGGCTGGCTAAGCAGTCAGTCCATTTAGTTACTTAGGCGCCACCAAGCACTCGGGCCATTAGGCAGCCAATCTAAGCATTAGCAATGCGTTGTTCCTTAACGTTTCTGTTGTTGTTCTTGTTGTGCTCGGCACTCATTATTGCAGTGTATGCCACCTGCCACAACAGCAGCTTCAGCGGCAATTGGAGCGCCTGCAGCCGGCCGTGCGGCCTGGGCATGGCCACAAGGCAGACGAGCACCCATGCCGGCTGCCATCAATTGAGCAATTTACGGCTTTGCGAGAATCGCAGATGTGCCCGGGACAATAAGAGAAGCAACAGCAACAGCCAGAGCAACAGCAAGAGCTATGGCAATAGCCACAATAGACCATTTAACAACTTGGCCAGGAGCCAGCTTCATCAGCAGCAGCATCATCACAAGAGGAACGGCCATGGCAAGGCGCTCGACTTGCAACAGGAGCCCGCACACAGAATAAGAGTGAGTTTTTGTTGATTCTGCTTGGGTCTCTGTTTCTTAACCCTTGCATCATCTACGCAGAAGGGCCACGAGTGCCGCAGCCTGCAGCGTTTGGGCACTGCCCGGATCCGGCTGGGCGAGTGCGTCTCCCGTAAGCTCTATCGCCCCAAGCTCTGCGGCAGCTGCCATCGAGGCACCAAGTGCTGCATTCCAGCTGTTTCCACAACAATTCAAGTAAGTTGCGGCTTAGTTTTTTTTTTTCAATTGTAGCGATTCGAGTCGACACGATTTCAATTCGATTTGCCAATTGCAGTGATAAGTAAACGAATTAAATAATTTTAAATAAAACAAAATATATTTTATTATAGAAAATAAAGCTTTAAAAATCAAAGAAAATTCCAATTCACATATTCAGTTACATACTTTAATCTCATCCCAACTGAAACTTGACGCCAATTCAATTGAAATGTTTTTCTGATTGTTGCTCATTTGATTGGAGTTACCTTTTGGGCCGCTCTTTGAGTATTAATTAAAAGCGAATTGGATTAAAACGTCAATTTGCAATTGCAATTGGCAGCTGAAGCTGAAGCTGAAGCTGAATCAGTTTAAGATGACTGTCAAAATCGATTTAGTACCTCAGAGTCGAGCGCAATTTCCGATTTATTAAACTGCTGCCTTTAGACAGGGGAGCAACGCTTCCCGTGCTTTCCACTCGTTACATTTACAAGCTTTCTCACTGCTCTTCTCTCTTCTCTTCTCTTTTCTCCTCTTCTCACCTGTTCTTGCTGCAGGTGGAGCTGCTGTGCCCTTTAAATGCCGTTGATCCAATTAACTACGTACAAAAGCGCATGCAACAGGACGAGGCAGCCGAGGGAGCCCAAGCACTCGACAGTTGGCAGCCGGAAGGACAGTTATGGAACACCATTGGCTTGGAGCCCATCGATCAGGAATTTCTGCAATCACATCAAATACAAATTGAGAATAAATTCGTTGCCATCGAATGGATACTAAAATGTGAATGCAGCAAGAATGTGAGTACAGCCCCGAAAGGGGCGTGCCAGTAAATGTAATATTCCCATTCACTGACCTAAACGTAGTCATATTTTTGTGACTTCTTATGTATGTATGTGTGTATGTGTGTATGTATTAGTTTATGTCTGTATATTGCCATTCCATTCCATGCCAAATAGCACTCAGTCAACAGCCCAACCCTATCCCTCAATTCCTCTATATAGTCTTCTCTCTTTGCTCTCCCTCTGCCTCACTCCCTCTCTCTCTCTGCCTCTGTCCCATTATCCACAGCAGCTGCACGAAAATTGCTTTCACTTGTCATTTTAATCGCATTTCTCTTGTTGTTCTTGTTTATAAACGATTTCTTTGCTTTATTCTCGATACCCTTCAGGTAGGGTATTTCGACGAAGTTGTCAGCGTTTGAGAAATCAATTTGCATGAAAATTTTATATTTATATCTGTTTGGCAGTTAACATTTTTTAAACTATATTTCGTAAAAAAAATGTTTATATATCAGAATTAAATGGATTTCTGGAAATTTATAATTATACATTTTCAGATGTATAATTTTTCTATAAATCCGATATATACGATTCGATTAGATTCAATAACTTTTTAATTAAATATTCTATTTTTAGACATTTGATTGTTTAAATTTTAAAATTTTTCATCAATTCATCATTTTCAGTATGTATTAAATTTATTTTATTAATATTTTACGTCAGAAATTCGTTCAATATTTACTTACTTTTTTTACATATTTAAATAAATAAACATTAGCTTTGCCTTTGTTAAATTTATTTTTATTTTCATTTATATACTTCATTTATATATCAGTATTTATTTTGAAATTCATAAAGTGAATAAATTTATTATAATTATTACAAATAGTTTTTGTATTAGGGCATTTCATATTCGTTGCTCTGCATTAGTATTTTTCTTTTGTTTTTGTTTATTCTGTTTTTTTTTTCTCTCTGCGTTTCATGTTCTATGCACAAATGCTTTGTTTTGCTGTTTTTTGTAAAAAAATATTACTGCAATTTTTTCTGGTGGCTGTTTTTATGATGCGGGACCGTGAGGCGCTGGGGTGGTGGGGCGTTTGTGCGAGTGTGGGCGGTGGGCGTGGAATATGGGCCCGTGTTCAGAGTCAGTCGCTCGTTTGCTGAGGTTCGCACCCAGCTGTCTGTTGTGTTTTCCCATTATTTGGGCGTATTCATCTTGAATGCCTGTTTCCCCTCGTCCCGCTCTCCCATTGCAGTTGTTGTTTTAGTTATTCGGTATTTGTGTTTCTATTTGGGAAGTGCTGCTGCTGCTGTTCCTGTTGCAATTGCAATGATTGGATTTTTATGAATACATTCATCAAATCGCTCTGCCACCGCCAACCACCGCCAACCACTGCCAACCACTGGCAACCATCGACAACCACTGGCAACTAGTACTGCCGCCTGTTACATTGTTTCCCCATACATTCGCATCCATGATTATTTTTCACTTACATACGGTTCCCATAGAGCTCTCTGTGTGTGTGTGTGTGTGCGGCTTTCAGTTCATGTGCGAGTTTATCAGTGGTTTAGTTTGGTGGCAACTGCAAAACGAGTGCTGAACGAGCAAACTATAAAGTTGAGTTAGGACATTATTAAAGAGAAAGAAAGAGAGAGAGTGAGAGAGGCAGAGAAATACTGAGTAGAGGTAGAATTGCATGTATAATAATGGCAAATGTCTACTCAAACTATTTAATGAAGGATTATAAATTACTAAGTTTCAACCTGAAGAGAAGTGAAGAGTTCACTTCTCTTATAATTGCACTCAATTTAAGCCTCACTCTCTCAACAGTTTCCACTTAAACTACTCCATGGACAACAGGCTTTTTTCTGATGAGTAAATCTGTGGAAAAAGTATTATTTGGTTCTGAGAAACAAAAGAGAAAACTAACAATATAACCAATTTAAGAAAGCTTCTGTGAAGTATCATTTATAAATATTGCTGATAAATAATAATCAACAGTTTCTATACTCTTAAGCATATATGTATGTATGTATATACTCTTATACGATGGCCATGTGCCTACAAAGTCTTCGGATGTGCTTAACGAAATGTTTAAAGACAATATTTACCTAATTATTTGCTGTTATTTACATGGCAAAATCAATGTTTGCACAGAATAAATATTTCGCTGTCATCAAAGATAATTTGCTTTACAACTTATGCATCATACATAAATAATCTTTGCAAGCAACGATATCTGCATTTATCTTATGATTACATCAAAGCTTGTATAAGAGAAGAGAGCATGAGAGAGAGAGAGAGAGCGTTTCATCGATTGGCAAACTGTTCATTATCGATGAGTGCCGCTCGCCTCATTGGAGCGCCACGTTGACCGCTGAGAGAGAAGCCGGCTGGACAGAGCTGAAAGAGTTAGGGCAATTCAGTTGCTAGCCGAACGTCTAGCGTGAATGACGTGTGAGAGGGATCTTCGCATCGATACAGTAGCACAATGAGTGCAATGCGCTCCGCTCTGCACAAAACAAAGAGAACCGCTCGCATCGTGATCATTGGCGCCGGCACGGCGGGCATTGCGGCGGCCACACGACTGCTGGAGCAGGGTTTTAGGAACATAGTATTGCTGGAGGCGGAGAATCGCATTGGCGGACGCATTCACACAATTCCGTTTGCGGATAATGTGGTGGATCTGGGCGCCCAGTGGTGCCACGGCAAAGTGGGCAATGGCGTCTATGAGCGCGTCAAGGACCTGGATTTGCTGGAGGACACGGAGGACTACTATGAAACCTACAAATGCGTGCGCTCCAACAAGCAGACACTGCCCGACGATATTGCGGATAACTTGAGAAATATTGCATTCAACTCGATTCCGGAACGACAAACGGAACTCGTCGAGTTCAAGGGCTCGCTGGGTGACTATATCACACAGAAATACTGGAAAGAGGTAGCCAAGCTGCCGCCAATCGATCGCGCCATAGCCGAAGAGTTCCTCGAGAACTTTCACAAGTTCGAGAGCTCCGTGGAGGCTGCAGATCATTTGTACGAAGTCTCCGGCCGTGGGCATTTGGAATACTGGCTATGCGAGGGCGAGCTGCTGCTCAACTGGCGCGACAAGGGCTTCAAGAGCTTCTTACGACTGCTGATGAATGCCGGGAATGATGAGGCCGACGATCTTGGAATGCTCAAGGGCCGAGTGCTGTTCAACAAGCGCATATCGCAGATCAACTGGGAGGGGGATGGCGAGCTAATCATACGCTGCTGGAATGGAGAAGTGATTACAGCGGATCATGTCATCTGCACGGTGTCCTTGGGAGTACTGAGGGAGCAGCATGCCAGCATGTTTGTACCCGCTTTGCCCGAGGCCAAGGTGCGAGCTATCAATGGACTCAAGCTGGGCACCGTCGACAAGTTCTTCTTGGAGTTTGCTGTGACGCCGCTGCCCACAGACTGGCCCGGATTCAGTTGCCTTTGGCTGGAGGAGGATCTGGAGGAGTTGCGTGCCAGCGAGCGCTTCTGGCTGGAGAGTGTATTTGGATTCTATCCCGTGTCATATCAGCCCCGCATCCTGCAGGGCTGGATCATTGGCGCACATGCCCGCCACATGGAGACGCTCACCGAGGAGCAAGTGCTTGAGGGCTTGCAGTGGCTCTTCCGCAAATTCCTGCCCTTCGATTTGCCAGCCCCACTGCGCTGCCTGCGCACTCAATGGCACGCGAATCCCAACTTCCGAGGCAGCTACAGCTTCCGCACCACCTACGCGGACGAGCTGCGCACCGGCGCCTGGGATCTGGAGGCACCGCTGCTCGACGTGGGCGGCCGTCCAAGGCTGCAGTTCGCGGGTGAGGCCACACACAAGCACTACTACTCGACGGTGCATGGCGCAGCAGAGACGGGCTGGCGCGAGGCGGAACGCCTGAACAACTACTATCGCTCCCGAACACACCGGCTGTGAGGGCCAGATAACCGACAACGTGCACAGGCCAATAAAAGTGCTTAGCAAATTCTGTTGCGCTATATTTTTGCATTCATAATGATTGCGAAATCGAAAATTAAACAAAACAATGTGATTAGACATGAAGGTAACTGCCAAAGGGGGGGTTACTTAAGGGGAATGGCATTTCAAAGGTATTCGCCGGGGCGGCAGCTGCAAGCTAAGACCTCTTAGCTCCACCTCGAGGGTCAGATCCTTTTGCTAGCCCCGAAACTGCTCAATATGCGCAGAGTTATCAAATTTAAAAGAGAAGTAAGAAAAGTGTTTCGGTTTGAAATGAAAATGAGCAGCTGAATGAGCAGCGGACAGACACATGGGCTGCATATTCATTTGAGCATGGAAAGAGGCCACAGTTTGGAGCACTTTTCGTGTTGGGCCCAAACATGTTGACCAACTCATTTGCAAGCGAACGAGCCGCACACAACAATGTAATTGCACTGTTATTGCGAGTGGGGGGCGTGGCCGAGCACTTAACACATGCAAAAAGTCTAAATAGGAACAGAAATGCAACGGCAAAAATCAGTTGCGACAGCAGCCGGACAAAACAATGCCACAAAACCCGCAAGCCCACAAACACCCTCGTCTGCCCCTCTCTCCAAGCCAGACACGACTCAAATCAACTGGACTTGGCTCGCCTGGCAAATGTTTTAACCATGGCCAGTGGGGGGCCTGCTACCTAAATGTTGAAAATTCAAATTTATGCCACGCAGAGGCCAAAAGGCATTAGAGTCCCCGGTTTCATGTATTTGCCAGCACGCCCCGTAGTCAGCTCCCAGATTACCCACATATACAGCCGCTCCCACATTACATATGCATATGCAGATAGAGAGAGAGAGAGGCTGAGAGGCAGAGAGAGAGAGGAGAGAGCTCCCTCCTGCCCTTACAAGTTGGCTACATCTGTTGCGGCTGTGCCCAGCCATTGGCCAGCAGTTGTGTCCAGCCAGTCGGATACGTGCGACAATCAGAGAAAATGCCCTTGTTTGTCCGGGCTCTGGGGCTAGCCCTAGGTGAAAGCAACGCTTGGATGTTACAGAAATTGTCGTATATTTTCTCATGCTTGCATTTTGAACCAGGAATTAGGCAATTCAGTTCATTTGAACTGATCCAGTTAGCTGCTTGCATTCCCTGCAACTTTCAAGTACGGTGCACAGCACCGCTCCCTCGGGCATAGTATTCGTGCAGGCGATCCGCCTCCCGCCAGCCCGTCTCCGTGGCGCCATGCACCGTCGAGTAGTGGGTTCTGCTGGAGGCCTCGCCAGCGAATAGCAGTCTTGGCTTACCGCAGGCATTAGTCAGAGGCGCCTCCAGGTCCCAGGGGCCGGTCTGCAGCTCGTCAGTGTAGGTGCTGCGGAAGCTGTAGCTGCCACGGAAGTTGGGATTCGAGTGCCATTGGGTGCGTAGGAAGTTCTTTGGCTGTGGCAAATCGAAGGGCAGAAACTTGCGGAGCATCCACATCAGGCCCTCGAGCACCTCGTCCTTCTGCAGGGTCTCCATGTAGCGCGCATGCTCTCCGATGATCCAGCCCTCCAGCATGCGCGGCTGATCTTCAAATCGATGGATGGCGAAGACGCTCTCCAGCCAGAAATGTTTACTGTCCCGCAGCTCCTTGAGATCCTGCTCCATCCAGAGGAAATGAACGCCAGACCAGTTCTGAGGCAGCGGCTGCACATCAAACTCCAGGAAGAGCTTGTCGACGGTGCCCAGCTTGAGTCCTCTGATAGCTCGCACCTTGGCCTCCGGCAGAGAGGGCACAAAGAGGCTGCAGTGCAGTTCCTTCAGCACACCCAAGGACATTGTGCAGATGATGTGATCCGTTGCCATCAGCTCTCCATTCCAGCAACGCAGCACCAGCTCATCATCCCCCTCCCAGTTGATCTGGGAGACGCGCTTGCTCAGCTGGACTTTACCGTTGAGCACGCCCAGATCTCCGGGCACATCCTCCTTGGCTTGCATGAGCAGTCGAAGGAAGCTCGCGTAGCCCTTATTGCGCCAATGGATCAACAGATCCCCTTTGCACTCGACAAACTCCAGGTGGCTACGACCCGACAGCTCAAAGAGAGTATCCGAGCCCTCGGTGCCGCATTCGCCTCGCTTGAAGCTTTCGAACATCTCACCGGCTAGGACGCGATCCACATCGGGCATATTGGCCACCTCCTGCCAGTACTTGTGGGTCAGATAGTCGCCCATGGAGCCATCGATGGCATTGGGTCCATCCGGTATGGAGCTCTCCGCCGCTGTTCTCAGGGCATTGGCCGTGGACTGCGGCACTAGCTCCCTGTTGGATCGCAGATAGCGAAAGGTGTTCATGTAGTCGCCCGTCTTGGTAACCATGTCCAGGTCCTTGACCCGCTCGTAGACCACATTGCCCACCTCGCCGTGGCACCATTGGGCACCCAGATCGATGACGTTGTCTCCGTATGGAATTGTATTGATGCGTCCCCCTATGCGATTCTCTGCCTCCAGGATCCGCACATGCCGAAAGCCATGCTCCAACAGCCGAGTGGCAGCCGCAATGCCCGCCGGACCCGATCCAACGATGATAATGCGAGCCGTCTCCTTGGACTCCTTCGGCCGGCGAGCGCACTGAGCGACTGGACAACTGCTCATGGTGTTGGTCTGTGTGTGTGTGTGTGTGTGTGTGTGTGTGTGCACCTGTGACTGGCTAGACTGGGCGAATAGTTCTCCTATTTATATGCTTGGGCTTCGATAAGGGTCGATGTGTGCTTTTTGTCTGTGTTGTGTTGTGCTGTGGTTTCCTGTTATCAGCAGCTGCATTTATTTGTTTAAGTATTGCCCTTATTTTGACATTGAGATTGGCACATACCTTTACAATTTCTATGTTTCATTTTATCGTTCTAATATGTCAGGATTTTAGAGCTTGCTTGAAGTTAAACTGGCAAAGATTCTAATGCCCCGAATACGGGGTATCTTAACAGTTGTGCTGATGGACGTTGCGAATGTTCTCTTCTCTTCTCACTTTGTTTAGAAATTCGCGTCTGAGTAGGCAATCAAAGAGTGGAAAAAAATAAATACAATGCCTATTTCCATTGATTGACTTGGAAATACCCTGGATTTATCTATACACTCTCGAATGTGTTTTAGGAAAATTAGTTTAGTTTTGACATTGAGATTTCGATAGAACTTTTCTTATTTTTATATTTAATATGCCATAATTGTAGAGCACGCTTGGAACTATAGAGATTATAGCACCGTATACAGGGTATCTTAGTAGTTGAGACTGCGAATATTGTTTAGAAATTGATTGCTAAGTGGGTAGTAGAACTATTATCAAAATAAATATGAAAGACTTTTATGATCGCTGACTAGGGAATACCCTGTATTTACCTATCTACTGTCAAATATTTTTTAGAAAAATTAGTTTATTAGAAGCATAGGCTTGAATATGTAAAATAATGTATATTGCTATGAAATATTATTTTAAAAATATTTTATATATCAAAATATGTAAGAGATACGAGATTCTATGAACTGAATCTGCTATGACATGAAGAAGCATGTGAAGAGATATCCATCTGGAATATTTCCAGAGTATTCAGTTAATGTATGTTTACATAGAATAGATTCTCTATGCGCATGCCCTATATAAAAAGCGTCCGCCACATGCTCTTGCCTTGTCTCTTTCTTTCTCTCTTTCGCTTTCCATAGATTTAATGTATTCTGGTTTTGTTTTCGCCTTTTATTATTGTATAATTTTGCAATGCAAATGAACTTTAATTTGTAAGCGAGATACACGCTTATACGATGATTGGGCAATTATTTCGTAATCGTGTCACGCCCACCTCACGATCTCTTTACGCGTTTCGAGCGCTGTAGTAGGCATTGAGGCGATCCGCCTCCCGCCAACCGGTTTCCGTGGCCCCGTGCACCGAGGAGTGGTGCGTCTTGCTGGTTGCCTCGCCGGCGAACTGAACTCTCGGCGTGCCATCGGCGTTGAGCAGGGGCGTCTCCAGATCCCAGGGGCCGGTGCGCAGCTCGTCCGTGTAGGTGCTGCGCGAGCTGTAGCTGCCGCGGAAGTTGGGATTCGAGTGCCACTGGGAGCGCATGAGCTTCAGTGGCTGCGGCATGTCGAAGGGCAGGAACTTGTTGAAGAGCCACTGCAGGCCGCTGAGCACTTGCTCCTCGGTGAGGGTCTCCATGTAACGGGCATGCTCGCCTATGATCCAGCCCTGCAGCAGGCGTGGCTGGTGCAAAACGCGGTGGAAGCTGAAGACGCCCTCCAGCCAGAAGCGCTCGGTGCCACGCAGCTCCTGCAGATCCTCCTCCAGCCAGAGGAAGTTGACGCCGGACCACTCCTTGGGCAATACCAGAGTGGCATACTCCAGGAACAGCTTGTTCACAGTGCCCAGCTTGAGGCCATTGATGGCTCGCACCTTGGCCGCAGGCAACGGCGGCACAAAGAGCTGCTGGTGATTTTCCTTGAGCACGCCCAAGGAGACGGTGCAGATGACATGATCCGCAGTGAGCACCTCGCCATCCCAGCAGCGCAGCAGCAGCTCATCGGTGCCATCCCAGTTGATCTCGGTGAGGCGCTTGTACAGCTGCACACGCCCATTGAGCACGCCCAGATCCTCGGGCTGGTCCGCCTTCGCATTCATCAGGACGCGCAGGAAGGTCTTGTAGCCCTTGTCGCGCCAGTTGAGCATGAACTCGCCCTCGTCCTTGGCAAACTCCAGGTGGGCACGTCGCGAGACGTCGAACAAATGATCGGACGCCGTGAAGGAGCAGCGGAATTTCTGCAGGTTGTCCAGCAGCTCCTTAGCCACGGTGCGATCCACAGCCGGCGTCTTGGCCACAATTTGCCAGTAGTTGCTGGTCATGTGGTCGCCCAGCGAGCCGTTGGCCTCATTCGGCTCCGTGGGCAGCGACATCTCCACGGCCGTGGCCAGCTGGAGGGCTGTCTCAGGGCTCAGTATCTCCTTGTTGGAGCGCACGAAGGCCACGGCCTTCAGAGCATCGCCGGTGGCGTGCAAGAGATTCAAGTTCTTCACCCGCTGATAGACGACATTGGTGCCCTCGCCGTGGCACCACTGGGCGCCCTTGTCGACCACGCTGTCGCCGAACGGCACGGTATTGATGCGTCCGCCCACGCGACTCTCCGCCTCCAAGATCTTCACGTTCCGAAAGCCCAGCTCCAGCAGCCGCGTGGCTGCCGCAACGCCCGCAGCTCCGGCCCCAATGACAACAACGCGCGCCGTCTGCCTCGTCTTTCTGCCAGCTGTCGTGCGCGTGCTCATGATTTCGGTTTCTCTATACTATACAAAATGCTCTCCGACCAGATTAGATTCGGCGTCTGGCTTCACGTTCCGCTGGCAACTGAGCGATCAGCGGCAATTTCAGCTATTTTATATTCTATTCCGAGAGCACAGCGACTCAGCGAATTGTTGCTCTGACTAGACTTAACTGATCGGCAATTATAGTTAGAACTAATATTACTAATATGACTGGGCTGACCCCAAGCATTAGAGCTGGACTTGCTCCAGATCTGACAAAACATGCGTCAAAATAATTAGTTTTAATATGAGTGATTCTACATATATGTAAAGTTCATAAAATATAATAGATACATATATATGTACATATGTACACCACTTTGTGCAAGTCAAGTTTAGCTTGACCTTCAAATGCTGCTATTGTTGTTGTTGTTGTTGCTTTTATAATTGTTGTTAATCATATGCGGCACAGATTATGTTCTATTTGTACTTCAAGGCAAATGTCAATAGACAATTTACAAGGATTTCTCTATTTGATAACTATATTATATAATTATTTATTTTTGGAATATGTCTAATCACATACGTATATATTCGTCAACAATGGGGCTATCAAAAACATGTTTTAATCGATGTCTGTCTCTTCTGCTGTTCTTCCGTTTATCCGACTCAGCACAAAGCACTTGGCCGCTATCAAAGCTAGAGAATTGGAATTTGAAATATATATATACAATGTATATACGAGAGTATACTATAGCCAGATAAGAATATCAGCCTACGCCTATTGTGGCTAACAACAAACACAGTTAGTTTTAGAGTTTGCAGTAGCATATATAGCATTTGATAAGTCTCCAGCTAAGCATCGTTATCTCTGTGTGATTCACTCATAAAACTTTACTCTTTATGGCGCGACAAATCAGAAAATCAATTTGAATCAAATTTTAGTTCAAATTTATTTCGTTACATTTTTACTTATTTATATTTATTTAATTTGAATTCTTACAATATATTTAAATTTTAATAATTTATTTTACAGTTTTAATCTGCATATTATATTTAATTATATTCAACATATTAAATTATTTATTTATAAATTTTTTTTTTTTTTCAAGTTTGTCTTTTGTTTTATTTACTTAAAAATTAATTTACAATTTCTTTTATGTATTTTTGTTTCCAATTTTTATTTTTTATTTTTTTTTTATTTACTTTTTTGTATTTTGTATTTTTTAAATCATTAAAAGTTTTTTTTACTTTTAATCATATTTTTCAATTCCAGCAATATTTGAAATTTATTTTAATACTAAATTATTAAGTAAAAGTTTTTTTAAATTTATTTTATTATTTCCTGTTTTTTTTTTACATAATTTTCAGTTCGAGCAATATTTTTTTATTGATTGTTTTCCTTTTAATTTTTTATTTATTTTATTTTAATTATTTTTTTTTAACAGTTTTTCAGTTTGAGCGATATTTAAAATTTATTTTAATGTTAATTATCGTATTGGATTTTATTAAATTTTTTCTATATACATTTCAATCATAATGCATTTATTATTTCACTAACGCTAATCGCTCTCAGCTAATTTTATTTGCTTGATCTAAATCAGTCGAATTTATCTCGCTTCAAGTGTGCTCGTACGAGAGTTAAAGACTTATCGATTGCTCCGGCACACTTATCGCTTATCGGCTGATAAAGGCGACCCCTTCAGAAAAATGGCAACAGCAACAGCGATTAGGGCATATTTCAGTTATTGTTGTCAACTGTTGTCTTTGCCATTATTAGTATTATTATTATTATTATTATTATTGCAGTGGTTTCTTGCCCCACTCAAGCCAGCCCGTTCCTTGGCTCCTCGATGGGATTTTATGCTGGGCATTTGCGGTTGTCTATCTTATCTTGGCCCTGGCTCTTATTTGTGTGCATTTGAGCAATATTATATTATTGCAAATGCAATTTAATTTAATTGTATCTCGGGGCACATAACCACAAAGCCAAATTATATAAGCGACCTGAGTACTACGAGTATGTCTTATCAATTAGTGACGTATGCGAAACCCATAGAAGCCTATAATTATTTCTGCTTATCAATTTCACAATTCAATTCAATGTTTAAACATATATGCCATGTACATACCCATTAAATTTGCATCTTTTCTCTCTCTCTCTCTCTCTCCACAGTTTTGCAGCGCAGACAAAAATCGAAAAGTGAACGCAAATACGACCAGATTGGGGGGCAAGCAGAGCAAACGGCAGCAGAAGCAGCATTTGCATGCAGCCAAAATGCTACAAAATGAGCTGAAATACAAATTTGATGAACTGCAAAATGTGTCAGGATATGAAGAGGAGCAGCAGGAGCAGCAGGAGCAGCAGAAGCAGCGGGAGCAGGGGGCGAATGCTGGCAATGTGAAGAGCAATGAGGAGGCATCATCATCGGAACAGCAGCCTGATATAATACCCTATCCGCTAAGCGTGGGCGAGATCAGCTGGAAGAAGGAAAAGCGGCAAAGCAAACAAAAACAAGAAGAAGAAGAGCAACAATGGCAGCGCACATAGCGTCAAGTGAGACTTGAACAATTCTCGAAGAAAACATATTGATCAGCTAAGCAGTGGAGTAGAACTTAAGATTTGTACAGCATAGCGATATATTGTATATATATATATATATATATATATATATATATATATATATATATATATATACATAAATGTATTTTGGATTTTGAACAAAATTGAGAATAAGCTTGTAAAAAAAAGAAAAACAAAACATAAACAAAAAAACCAATATGGTTTAGGATTTGAGCTAAAGGAGGAGGCAGAAGAGGCATTAAGTGTAAGTAAGTGTGGATAAAGAGCGAGTTGAGAGCAGGCGATACGAAATACCTAAACAACAGACAAGGCAAAAACAATATTTTGTAATATTTCAGCTATTGAGATATGCGAATATGAATAGAAATCTTTCAAATATATAGATATACACACATATACATATACATATATATATGTATATGGCATTAATATGTATTTTTGCGAGCACACATATACAGAAAGCTGCTTACATAACAACAACAAAATGAACTTCAATTGACAAACAAGCTAAAGTTGCCCGAAACGGATAAATGTAATTTTCTTATATAGGTGTACAATAAATGGCTTAACTTAACATTAAACGAAGAGTTGATTGTGTGTATGTTTAAACTATATAATTGTGCTATATACTCGCTTATACATATATATATATATATACATATATATTCCGATGCTTGTGTAAGTGTATTGAGGACTCTGCTTGAGCACATCAGTTAGACAACCGAATACAAAATAGTTGACACGCAGCTCTCTCCACAAATAGAAAAGAATATAAACTAAATTAAAAACATATCCCAAGAAGTTAAATATATACATATATCTATAATTTATGAGAGATCAAAGCTTGTGCATACTCATATCCATACCCATATCAATTGTATCTTTTAGACGAGGCAAGAACAAACAGATAATACTATATGAGATATAATAAATGAAAATTCAAATATATTCTGCTGCATTTGTTGTTCTCATGCCTGTTTGCTCTCCTGCTTCTCTTCGTCTTCTGTTTCTAGTCTACGTCGTTTTCCGGCTTCGCGGTCACACAGGCAATCCACTCGTCCCACTTCTTCTTCCACTTGTCCAAGGCCTTGGTCTGCTCCTCTGGGGAGAGTCCGCTGTACTTAAGGGAGCTCATGGCCAAGTGCTTCAGCAGCCGCAGATCCGCTTTGTAGGGCGCGATGCCCAGGAAAGCAAAGTAAAAGTCGTGGGTGAGGGGCGAGGCGTGCCAGAACGAGGGATCATCGGAGGCGATTACAATCGGCACATTGTTGGCAATGAGCATCGCGGCCGGATGGTTGCGATAGTCGTGACCGAGCTGCAGCACCTGGTTCGAGACCGGACACACTTCGATGGGTATGTCCAGTTTCTTGGCCAGCTCCATGGCCACGGGATGCTTGACCACGGCGTAGCCATGTCCGATGCGCTTCGTGCCCAGCAAAATGGCGTCGATCAGATTCTCGTCGATCGAGGTGCCGAACCAGTTCGTCTCGCCCGAGTGGAAATAGAAATTGATGTGCTCGGGCATCTTCAGCAGCGGCTTCACGAAGTCAACCAGCGGGCGTCCCATCTCCTCTTGGCCCACCAAATCGAAGCCAATCAAAAAGTTGGGAAACTTTTTCTATTCGATTGTCGTGAGTGGAATCTGCATGAGCATGAGGAGCACAAATTTCATTTCTATTCACTTACATTCAGCGCAACGCAATCCTCCACATATTTCTCAACAACCTTCGACTGGACGCCACGCAGCGGCGCATAGATCAGCTTCGCGCCAATGAAGTCGGGATGATGCTTCAGGAAGCGTTCCGTTTCCGCCTTGTATATCTGTATGGTGTGCTCCATGGGCAGCTTGGTGCCATCCAGGCTATACAGATTGGGTATCAGGGACCTCAGCTCCAGATACTGCACGCCATCGGCATGCATCTCCCTGAGCGCGTTGTAGTAGTAGTCCGCCCAGACGGGCGCATGGAGCAGCAGCCCGTCGAGCAGCGTGAAGATGCTCATGAACTTGCGCCACGCCTCGTTCGTGGACACGAAATTGGTGAAGGGGTACATGGTGAAGCGCTTGCGTAGATAGTTTCGCACCTTCAGCTCGCCGTGCTGGTTACGATACTCGCTCATGGGCTGCCACTTGCAGTCGGCGACGGCCTTCAGGACGGGCTCCGACTGGGAGAAACGGAAGGCGATGGCCTGACAGCCCTCGTTGGCGGTGCAGATCCACAGGTTCTCACGGTACGTGAGATCGATCAGAAAGTCCGTGCTGCAGAGCGCCGTATCGTGGGCGTGCAGCAGGCCGCCCTTGGGCATGTCCTGCAGCAGCCGGAAGAGCGGAGATCGCTTCACCTTCTGGAGCACATCGTATATGTGATGGCCCGGCGTGAATTGGCTCGGATTCTGGAAGCCCGTCTCCAGCTCCTTGCACTTGATGCGCTTCAGCACGCGATTGGCGGCGAACTCCTGCGCCGTCAGCTCCAAGCTGCTGCCCAGGCACGAGGACCGCTCCATTTGTATCATCATCTTGCGCAGCGTGCCGTACGCGTCGGGCGTGATGTCTCTCAGTCTGCGGCACAGTGCCGCGGGTAAATTCATTTTGGACGCCGCCTGCCCGGACATGCAGCGCACCAGCCGCCCTTGCACTTTTCCGGACATTTTTTTTCCGAAATAATTTTGAAGTTCGTTTGCCGAAAGGGAATATACAAATATAATTAATAATAAATAAACTCTACAACATTTCTGAGGCTCAACTGAAGTCTTATACAATGCACAGCTCAAGCGTTCATTTGTCAACACACTGAAAGAGACGGAGGGATAGAGTGGGAGGGAGAGAGAGTGGTAACACATCCGGCAACTACTATACGCGAACTTTATTAGTTATTTATGTGAATGGCTCTGGTTTTTTATGCCCGCGCGCCCTCAACACCACATTAAATGTGGCTGTGCCCGGCATCAAATTGATGAGCCTGCCACAGGCCGGGGCCATCACACGCACACACCCGCACACAGATATATGTGTGGCCATCAATTTTATGGGCACATATACATACACATATTCGGCCAGGCGTAAGCCTAACCCGCTGCAGTTTGCGCTGTACCCCATAAAACTCTGCTCATTACGCGAGCTCAAATCAAAATCGAAGAGAGCGGGAGAGGGGGGGAGGAGGGAGAGTGGGTCGAAGAGATCCGCTGTTAGCACCACTAAGCAGAAGCACGTAAAATTGATACATTTGGAGCAGTGGTCAAAGCAATCATTGCTTTGGCCCTTGCCCCAAAGCATTCCACATTCATTAAACATCGACCGCTTTGCACTGTGCACTCAGCAGCAACGGCCACGGCAACAGCTCTCAATGGCTAAGAGATTTATGCCCAGGTCGTATGTTAGCCTGCCAAATGCATTGCGCACGGCATATCATTTAGCGATGCAATTCAGATAGCGTGAAACCCCAAAACTACATTAGCGCAACGCTATTAATCGGTTAAATATGCTGCATTTGAGTGCGAAAGTACAGCGCTGACCAGGGCTCATTGTAAATTTAACATGCACTTTGGCGGGTTGTTGCCTCGAATGATGTCAAATGAAAGCGATAATGCAGCAAAGGCGATACATTTGGGTGTGAGTTAGCCTCATGGTAAATATATCCTCATGGCAAGTGATAGGCGCAAAACTATTAACTTACCCAACACTATTCGCAACTGAATCGTGTACTTTTCATTAGATATCTACCAATTCTGACTACATATAAGTAGACTCTATGTGAATATATGAACTAATCCTTACCATGTACCTCAAAGAAAAGGCATCTACTCCAAATGCATTGTAAAGTAAGCCTTAAATTATAACATTTTGATTGACTGTTTTCGGAATTTGTCTGCACAACACTAATCTCACGTCGAATAACATAAATTCAATTCAAGCACATGTTAAGTTTATCCTCCAGTTAAATAATACAAGCTGCCTTAAGCTTTACCGTTGCTAATACAGTTCAGAATTTTGCTATTGCAGTCAATTTCTGCAGTTCGTGCGAGCTCACACTCTCATCTCTAATGTCTAATGTCAGAGCGCTGCACGCTTGACTGCCTTGCTCATTACTGTTATCCTGAGGTTGCTTTTAGCTGGCCAGCCAGAGAACATGCACAGCAGTTGAGGCATTTCGACTCGACAAGTCGAGCTCTTTATTCAAAATGTTTTAGTACAAAAGCTTATAAAGAGAGCAAATCAAAGTGCAGTGCGAATAACCTTGGAAGTCGAGTGCTCAGTAGAGCCTAACACTATGCCTAAACACTAATCAATATTAATTAGCTTAACATAAGACAGCGTGAATGTGAACATGAATCAAGATGAGTGCAGTGTGTGAATCGGAGAGCGACATAGGAGCGTCCATACACTGTGCTACAGAGCTGAGCTGGAGCGAGGCATCGCTCGTGCTCGGTCGGTCAGAATTCGTAGATTGATTGTAGCCCGACTAGCGCCAGAGGCCGTTGCTCAGGAGGGAGAACGTAACCAGAAGCGCTGCCACCACCCGTGCTAGTCAATCGAGCTGCTGGGTGGGCGCACCGTTCGGCACGCCGTTGACATAGTCGATGAACTGATCCCACTTCGTCTGCCACTTATTGAGCGCATCGAACTTCTGGTCGGTGGAGAGCGAGCTGTATTGAATGGAGTTGAGCGCCAGCTTCTTGAGCAGGCGCAGGTCTGCGTGCTGTGAGGCGATTCCCAGGAAGGCGATGTAGTAGTCGTGCGAGAGGGGCGTGGCCTTCCAGAAGCTGGGATCATCGGATGAGATGATGACCGGATAGCCGTCGGCGAAGAACTGAGAGCAGGGATGGTTACGGAAGTCGCTGACCAGCTTGAGCACTTGATTCGACACAGGATTCACCTCGATGGCCACATTCAGTTTCTTAACCATGTCGAGGACCACCGGATGCTTGACGAGACCGAAGCCGTGGCCAATGCGCTTCGTGCCCAGCAGCAGAGCATCAATCAGATTCTCATCGACCGTCGAGCCATACCAATTCGTCTCGCCCGCATGGAAGTAGAAGTCGATATCCTCGGGCACCTCGAGCAGCTGATCCACAAACTCTCGCAGCGGACGGCCCAGATCCTCCTGACCCACCAGATCGAAGCCAGCCAGGAACTCTGGATACCTTGCCTGCCAAGTGGAGATGAGATTAGGCATGGCCAAGGTGAGTGGAACTCCGGAGATCACCTACCTTAACCTGCTTGAGTGTCTCGATGTAGCGTGCCACGCCCACGGCATCTGTATTGCGCAGCGGCGCATAGATCATGCGTGAGCCAATGAAGTCCTTGTTATCTGGCTGATTCATAAACTTCTCGAGGGTCTCCACATAGATGCGCACAGTGTCGAGCGGGGTGAACTCGGTGCCTTCCATATCGTAGAGCTGTTCAGTGGAAACCAAAGATTTACGATCTGCCCTCACTCATAATTTATCGCCACTTACCGTGGGCAGCGTCGTACGGAATTCCAGGTATTGAACGCCATCGGCGTAGAACTCCTGCAGCGCCTTGTAGTAATAGTCACTCCAGACTGGGGCGTACATGAGCAGACCGTCGAGCAGCTGGAAGATTTGCATGAATCTGGACCAAGCTGCATTGATATCCTGAAAGTCCGTCGTCGGGTACAGCGTGAGGCGCTCGGCCAAATATTCGTCCACCTTGTCGGCTCCATACTGTTTGCGCACCTCCGACAGCAGACTCCAGTCACAGTTGGGATCTGTCAGGGCGTCGGGCTTCGCTTTGGCGAACCGCAGAGCGGCGGCACTCAGATCACCAGCCAGCTGGCAAATCCACAGATGATCATAGTAGGTCAGCTCAATGATGGACTTGGTGCTGCACAGGGCCGTGTCGTGGGCGTGCAGCACTGCGCCCTTGGGCATGCGCTTCAGGATCTGGAAGAGGTCCGTCTTATCGATGGCCGCGAGCACGTTGAAGATATGCTGCGACGGCTTGAAGAGATACGGTGTTATGAGGCCCTCCTTGTATTCAGTCAGCTTGGCCTCCATGATCGTGCCGTTGGCTTGCAGCTCGCGCGAGCTCAGCTGCAGATCGTTGCCCAGCGATCTGGACTCCTCGTAGTTGAAGAAGGCATTGCGCACCGTCTTGTACGTCTCCGGACTGGGCCGACTGTTGCCCAGCAGGGACTCCACGTGGGATGTGCTGCCGCCGCTGGCGCCGCCAATTGTCACGAATTTCGTAATGGTCAGATCTGTGGGCCGCGTGCGTGACTCAGCCGGGCCCAGAGACAGGCAGAGGCACAGCAGACCGATTAGATTAGCTCGCAGCATATTCACAGATTTTTCCAGAGAATCTGATGCGTGTGTTCGCGCGCGCCAAAGCTCGTAAAGCAACTGAGAACCTCGCACCAGTTGCTGTACAATTTTGTTTGTTTTTTATTTTTTTATTTTTGGCTAATTCGAGTGCCGTGTGCTCGTTATCTGCAAAGAATGAAACCACAATTATTATCTTTGATTTAACACGTGTTGCGGCATGCGGCGATAGCTGAAAGCAAAAAGATCTGATTGAATCGGCTCCCTGCAATCCGGCCTGGATCCCACAGCCACAGCAACGGAACCCTAATCGCCCGCCCCCCAATCAGACAGGCATCTTGATTTATGAAAGCCAGAGATTAGATTAACGGCCGGCTGACGTCCGATAGAGCCGCAGTTCACGCCAAGTCAAGTGCAGAGAATTTTATGGACCTTCGATGACTCTCCACAGCCAAGCCGAAGGAAATGTGCTATAAAGCACTCGAGGCCAATTAAAGTGCGTTAGACAGAGGGTTAGTGGAGTTAGTATTAGTATATGTAAAGTCATTTGTCTTTTACAGCAATGATGTTCAAGTAAAACGAAGATTTCGACTGCAGCACTAGACTAGGCGCACGATGCTCGTGATCCACTGATCCCAGTTGTGTTGCCAAATCGACAGAGCCTTACGCCTCTCGAGTTTGCTCAGGGCGCTGTACATAAACGAATTCATGGCCAGCTGCTTCAGCAGACGCAAATTGGCCTGACCATTGGCAATGCCCACGAAGGCCACATAGAAATCATCGGTTAGAGGCGCCGCATTCCATAAATACGGATAATCCGAACCCACCACAACGGGATAGCCGGCGGCAATCAGATACGCCGCCGGATGCTGACTGAAGTCGTTCACATACTGCATATAGTAATTGGACAGTGGACACACCTCGGCGGCCACCTTCAGCGACCGCATCACCTTCAATATTTCCGTATGCAGTGGCAATTTGAACGGATTGCCCAAGCGCTTGCTGCCTAGCAGCAGGGCATCCACGATATTGGCATCTGGCGTATCGGCTTGGGTGGAGTTCACGCAACGCGACTCTCCCGCATGGAAGTAAAAGTCGATTTCTTTGCTGATGTGCAGCAGCTGCAGAGAATCCCCAAGCGGCGGCATATCGCACTCGTCTCCCAAACTGATCAGATCGAAGCCAATGAAAAAGTTGGGGTAATTCGCCTAAGGGCAGGTAGAGATGGACAGAGTTAGGCATTTCTGATCGAGTTGATAGCGAAGAATGAAAAGCGAAACCCAACGAGAGACGCAGAAATTCAAGAAGGGGACTCTAAGTTATATGACTGATATATGACTACTATAGACTATAGACTCTGAGATCAGCCACCCACATATTCATCTCTTTCCAAATCTCTATATCTTATCTATGTAGTGGTCTCTGGTGAACCGCAGGACTCTACCTTCAAAAACCGTGCATTGGCAATATACGTATCCAGGTTGCTGTCGCTATGGTCCCGCACAGGCGCATAGATCAATCTCATGCCAATGAAGTCTTCGTGCTCGGACCGGAATATGTTTGTGGTGGTGATAATAGTATTGACCGTATCCGCAATGGTATAGTTTGAATCAACAAGGTCGTACATCTAAGGAGGCAGATAGCATCATTTATAGCAATCAATTATCGCCTTTATCGCAATTGTTGATTACTCACAATGGGCAGCGAGGAGCGTAGCTCGACATAGCTGACACCATCGGCGTAGAAATCCTCGAGCATCGATATAAGATAGGTGGGCCACATGGGGCGATATGTGATCAGGCCGTGAATGAGACGATGGGCCCGTCTCATGTGATTGGCCAAGTCAGTGGCGCTAGTGAAGCCATTCGGATCGATGGACAGGCTGTCGCGCAACTTCTTCAGGGCGATGCTCTCGTCCTGCTGCTTGAAGTTGCTCATCAGCATCCAGTTGCACTTGTAGTCGCCTCGGGGCTCAATATGGGGGAAGTTCTTAGAGAAGCGGAAGTCCTCAAACGTACCATCGATGGCCACGCAGGCCCACAAGTCCGAGTACTTCGTGAGCTCAATGAGGCGATCCGTCTTGAACATGCCAGCATCGTGAACGTGCAGTAGTCCCCCCTTGGGCATCGCGCGCAGCACACTGTAGAGATCGGTCTCGTTGATTTTGTACTTGGACAGGAAGTGCGGGCGTGGCTGATAGTCACTCCAGATATTATGGACTTCCACGTCCGCCTGCTTGACCGCCAGCAGGCGTCCGTTGGCCATTTCCTCGAAATCGCTCAATTTCAATTTGCCGCCCACGCGTCGCAGTCGCTCGCGCAACACAATGTTGTGCCTCAGCTTCTCGAAGCGCGCCTCCTGGGTGCAGGCGTAATAGTCGACGCTCAGATAGACCGTCCACACGAGGGCCAGGATCATCGTGCTAATCAATATGACCAAGCTGACGTGCCAGCAGACGGTGGCATATTTGGTGGGCTGATCCCGATCTCCGTCGGAGTCCGGATTCCGATTTCCGTCGTCATTGGCGCCCATTGCTCGAACCGGCAGATTGATGACACGGCTCGTGGAATAACGCGGCGGATATTTGGGCAAGCGGAGTAGCCACTTATTCCCTCTAGTTGCCATTACCGAATTTTCAGCTACCTCGATTTTTGGAAAATTTCGAATTTTGTTTGATTTTCTCCTAACAACGAATATGCTAAAAACAAATCATGACTGCCTGTCCCAGCTACAAAGAGCCTCTCCAATCGGTTGCTGCTGATTGAAAAAGCAAAGTTCAATGCGAGTGCCTGATCTGTTCATACGACTCCGGCCGTGGCCCACGTTCACTTATCAAGTGGCAACCTCCTCCACTTGCAGCTCTCTTAAAAATAGCCCAAACTCCCAGCGATAAAAGACAATCGCACTGCAATGGCCTTCGCCTCGACTGAGAACAGAGAGCGGACTTTCGCCTGCCAGGGGTTGCGTTTATTTTTGTAAGCAGCCAGCGGCACCCACCACCAGCAGAAGCAGCGGCGGTAGCAGCAGCACCACCACCACCATCAGCGGCACAGTGGTGTGTGCGTCATTGACAATGCTGCTTATCTGAATATAACAATAAATGACACAATCTTAATAATATAGTCATAACTCAGCTAATGTAGAGATGGATGGATTTTCATAAAGTTCTTTAAATATACCTATGTATGATAAGTGTTGTATGATATATATATGATATATAGCATATATAAATATTCTCTCTACACTTTCATTATCCACACAATAGGAGTGAGCCCACTGCGCACATGGCTTGCAACAAATGGTGCATGTGTGTTAGTGTCGGGTTGGTATCGATGTCGCACAGCTGGAGTCGCAGCTGACTGGGACAGTGATTGGAGGCAGGGGAGTCGCAGCAGAGTCGCAGCAATGCTAACTCAGTTCGAAGGGCGTTTTTGTCGAGGCAACAGCGAAACGAAATGCAGCCCAGGCAGCATAGCGGTAATCAAAGCAAACATCCAATGGCAGCCAGAGCCGAAATTAATCAATAGCTTCCGTCTATTATCCGTCCATCTATCTCTCTGCCTGTTTGTCTGTCCTGCAGCACCCGTTACGCTGACAACCCTGAATGATGATTGCCTGCTGCTGATCTGCGCCCAGCTCTCAATCAAGGACCAGTTCGCGCTGCTGCGTCTGGGCGGACGGCTGCGCCCGCTGGTGCTGCAAATTTGGCAGCGTAAATATGCCAGCGCATTCGATTGGCAGCAGGAGCCGCAGCAGCTGGCGGGCCTACGCGCCGGCGAGCAGAGCCAGCTGCTCGGCCACATGGCGCGGCTGACGCGAGCGCTGCTTAATCTCAGTGTGTGGCAGGCTGAGCTGCCGGACTGGCTGCAATCGCAACGGAAACGTAAACGTGAACGTGCACGGAAGCGCAAAGTGGAGCAGCAGCCGTTCTGCCTGCCCAACCTGCAAAGGCTTAGCTTTGCGGCCTGCCGCTCGGTGGCGCTGCTGCGGCAGCTGCCGCGGCTCTGCCCCAACCTGACGCAGCTGCAGCTGGGCGACTGTGTGGGCGTGGCAGCCGCGGATCTCTGCCGCGCGCTGGCCCAGCTGCCGCAGCTGAGCCACTTTGAGCTGCGGCCAGGCAGCAGCATCTGCGGCGCCGCGGCAAAGCCAGCCTGGGCCGACATTGAATATTGCCGAACGTTGCATACGCTGCGAATTCCGGCGTGCGCGCTGCGTGCGGCAAGCAAGGAAATTGCCCAGCTGCCGCAGCTGCGCCACTTGACGGGCTTCCTCTGCTGCAGCGCCGACACTGACAATGCCGACAAAGAGAAAGCGAGTGCTGGCGGATTGGCCACCGCAACCGTATCCGCCTGCCTGGCGGCGCTCGGCCAAGGCGGTGTTGGTGGTGCTGCCCGTCAAATTGTGGCATTGCGTTTGCAATGTCAACTGGATGGCAGCCTGCCGCGTCTGCTGGCTGGCCACTTAGGCGTGGTGCAGCTGCAGCGGCTCGCCTGGCACTCCCAGCTGATGGTGCACTATGATGCCACGGATGGCAGCATCAAGTGGCTGCCGCAGGCGTTGCATGTGCCGCGTGCTCTGCTCCGGTTTATTGTCAGCCAGGCGGCGAGTTTGCGTGAATTGGATTTTACGCGTAATGTGCATGCCACGCCCACATTCCTAGCACAGCTCGCCGAGCAAATGGGCGGCACAGTGGCCGTGCGGCACGACGGCTGCCCCAGCGGCAGGATGTGCGAGCAGGAAACGGATATGGACAGCAACAGAAACGATTTGGCTTTTGTGGAGTTCGCCATCGACACAGTTGCCTAATGAAAAGGCGAGCTGCTGAGTGTATGCCACGAGGTATATGCGACTACCAGTTAGACTTAAGTGCATCTAATGTAAGATTGAACAAGCAAAGTCATTAATATATAATAAAATAAATTCTAATATATATACGAAGATAAGAACATGTTTCATTCATACGTTGTTCTTAACATGTTATAGATTACAGGGTATATGCTGGCTAATATCATCGTTCTCTTGCATGAACAAGCTCAACTTGGCGCTGAAACTAAATGAAGAGATAGAATTGGTTTGTTATTTGCATAGAAAGTAGAAAATTTGCAAATAACAACGATGAAATACCCTGTAATCAACTCTAAAGGTATACATGTATCGAATGTATTAAATTGCATAACTTTTTTACAATTTAAGAAGAAACTAAAAACTAAATAAAAGGAAGTTAGACTGTAAGCCCATTAGTTTACATAGAAATTACAGGGTATGTATAGGTAACCAGATGACTTTTTTTAAACTTTTGCTAGGAAACTTTAAAAAATCTTAGTTATTGTTTTATTTGTAAAAAAAATAAATGATAGACTTATATATACCCTGTAGGCCATATCTACTCATATATTAAAATTGTGAAAATAATTATGGAAAATTTGTTTTCGTTCTGTCAAAATAGAATTTAATTTGTGTCATGCCTCGTATCCCCCCAAGCTAGTCAGCCTTGACTTTTGGAAGATTTTAAAAATTGAATTTTATACAAATTTCTTTTATTTTAGATATGATGGTTATTCAACTTTGATCGCGTCAAGGCTAACAAAATTTAAGGCCCAAGTTTTGCTTACAATAATCCGTTCATCAGGGGCGATTGATTTCAGGTAAGTAGTTAACTATTGTGACCAGCTGGAACTGTAAGCAACTGTAAGTGAAGAAAATACCTCGAATGCATAATCTAAGCGATACTCTGGGGCCGTCTAATGAGTTAACGGTCTATGTTGATTTTAGTCAACTCCTGAATTGTTGGCCAGAAGACAAACAGCAGAAGCTTTGCACAAACCTATCACGGCTAAGTCTTACGGAGAGCGGCTCTGATGCTTGGGACGGCGGAGGTTATGCCGAATACAAGCGCATAAATAACTATCCAAGAAATATGCATGGGAATAAACCGCCAGAGAAAGGTGAAGCGCAGAAGCGTCCCTCCAACTCGACCAATGCCGTCCAGGACACACCCTCAATATCGATTCAGGTACCCCAGCTAGACTCTGGTGGTTCAATCCACGCATTTCATATCTATCTCCCATTCTTTAGCCCTTGCAAATTGCTCGGGATTTTTGGACGCAGGTGAACAATGTACCTTCCATGGTGCGTGGCCAAATGGATCGACGCAGTCGCTCTGTAAGCGCTCCGGCATCAAAAACCGAGTCGAATCGCGAAGATCAGCGGGACGACAAGTTTGTGAGTATCCAAATAACTTGGATACAGAGAGAATCAAATTTAATTTTAACTATAACTCTTAGAGCACTGGGAGCTTGCAGCCAACTGAGATCTACGTGAGCTACTAAACTTCACTTCTCCTTTATCCAAAGAGCATTAACACAATCCAAGCTTTTGCAGAAACGAAAATCGAATCAGTCGGGTGGAGAGGCATCATGTTCAACTGTAAGTTCTAAATATAAGTTGATTTCATCTAGTCGAAATCGACCAGGAAAGAGACTAGCTCTGCAGGGGTAGTTAGCTAATAACTTGATTCGACGGACGGACAAACGAATACTCAGACGAACTGTGGGCTAGATCAGCTCAGCTCAGCTGATACTGCTTACTCCTGCCTTCTTCTTCTTCTTCTTCTGCTTTTCAGTGTCCCAGTAGGCCAGCCAGCAACGGCTATATACTCTCCAACAATGGGCTATGCTACGATCCGATGCGACCACAAACACCAAGTCCGCCGGAGGACAGAGGCTTTGATCTGAGCTATGAGAAATGGCTGCGAATGCAAAAGCAGCAGCAGATGCAGCTGCAGCAGCAGCTCCAGCAGGGCCCCTCCTCCAATGGCAACTGGCAGTGCAAGGATCAAACCTATGAGAAGTTTGTGAGTAGAGCTCCGGCCACAAAAGGAGCTTCGAGTGCAAGTGAAAGCCCTCATACGAGCTGTTATTCTCTTTGGGGTTTTGTTTCTAGGAGCCTCCGCTTAATAGCACAATGAATGCCGGCAGGCAGCCCTGTACACGTTCGTCCTGTGGACATCTACGCGCACAGCAGCAGAAGCAACAGCAACAGCAGCAGCAACAACAACCACAGCAGCAGCAGCAACAGCAGCCACAGCAGCCACAACAGCAATTGCCACAGCAGGCAAAGCATTCATGCTGCCAGAGTGCTGATCCGAATCAGAGTCAAGCATACTCCGCCCGGCCAACGGCACAAAGGGTAAGTCCAAGTCAACCGAGGCCTCGATGACAGCTCCTAAAGCCAACTCAATTTCAGCAGTCAGCGGCACCTTCCTGCCAAGTGGTTTACCCCCAGCGGCAGCAGGCAGCTGGCACCACGTCCGGTACGCCGATACAGGTGAGCGCCGGCATCCAAACTAAATCACAAATTCTCCCATCTATCATCTATTTACAACCAAAAGCAGCGGGACGGCAACGATTGTTGTGACTCGACGAACTATATGCAACTGCCACAGGCGCAGCAGAGGGCGCCCTATATGAGATGTCCCGTTATGCAGGCGAATGCGAATGTAAGTAACAGAATGTTTGGTGAATCCGACTAGTAAATACCCTAGCATGATGCAATGCTGATAGGCAACGTCATGCGTGTGCTATAGATTTGTTTGGGTAGTGACCCATTAATTCCTCTCTCTCTCCCTCTCACCCACTTTTTGAGTGCGATTCGCAGGTGACTTTCTTGGAAGCGAATCCGATGTGTTCAACTACCAATCGCACTCAGCAATCTTGTGCAGCAGGCCCCAATGACAGCTGGCAGGACACGACTCAGAAGTCTTTTATGCCCATCATGAACTCAACGCAAATAGGCCAGCCTTACGGTCAGCAGGCTCCCGGTCCCGGTCCCAGCCCCAGCCCCGGCCCCAGCTCCGGCCCCGGTCCCGGTCAATTGCGAGTAACGCCCTTTGTCGACGATTCGACACGTGAGTCAGAGATGGAGATCTGGACTCATGTAAAATGACTTGATCTCATCCATTTTTCGCTTCTCTTTCGGCAGCTGAGCAACGGTATATACAGCGCACAAATACGCTATTCTTCAACGCCTTGGTCATGGATCAGACTTGTCCGGGTATTATACAGAATTCACTTAATGATCGGGAGGACTTCAATGAATATGCTTTCGACATTGCATTTGCGGGCAATATACCGGATAAGCCATATCCCATCGATCCCATCACCATGATTGAGGCCATTCAAATGAGAATCGACTATGAGCGAGAGGAGATCCGGAAGAAATGTCCGTTTTATGACCCGGATGATAAAGATGATCCTAAGAAGGGGAAGTCCAAATATTACACTGGTCAAAGGAAAAGGGGATCAAGCTCGGATAAATCAAAAAATTATCCGTATAGTACCATCAATCGACACTTCTGTTCGAAGAATAGATCTGAAGTCAATGATGGAGTGCTGGCTTTTCTAAAAGCCGAAGATGCCTATTTGTCAGAGCCCGACAGAAATGTATGTATTACATATGGCTATGCACACGATCTTCATATAATTATATCTGTGTGTCTCATCTCTAAGGTACTAACCCAATTTTCGGCCAACATCAATTCGCATGAGTCGAGCTTTTTTGGCCTGCCCATCAAGATGAAGATTTACAACGCAACAACTTGGCCTACCAGCTAACCAATCGTCCGCCCCACCGAAAAGTACTAGAAGAATTTTTTAAGTTTTACAGCATTCGATTATTGAGCCTAAATGTAGTGTATATTGATTCTTGGGAAAAAAGCAAACTCACTATTTTCAATTATTGAGCATGCTTAGCTTGAGTAAATTTCGACGAAATTAATTCAAAGCATTTGAATTATACAATTTGCTTATCGGGCATAAAAACAATTAAATTCTTTGTGGTGCAATAAATCTAGTCATCTACGGACACATGTATAAATAAATTTATATAAATATATGTATGTATATATATATACATATGTATATATGTAATTCACAGACTAATAAATACTTTTTGGCAACTAGAAAATACACTCTTTTTCCAGAAAAGACATACATATATAATATATATTATATACACCCATGTGTTATCGCTTCAGATGCAAATCAAAATCTTCCAGTTTATTGCTACCCTCGGTTTTTGCTCATCCAAAAAGTATAATTCCATTGATTTTTATCGGCTCTCTACAAGTCTAATAATAATTTTTGCAATAATACCTATTACTATCTATATTTATTTAGTAGCAATAAATTGCGCATTTGAGAAATATGACAAATGTGAACTAGGCAAATATTGGATATTCGTATATTCATAGTAAATAATTCATCATATGACGGGGGCAATCTATATATATGTACATATACATATATATTTAGATTTTTGTACTTCAATTAATTTAATTAGTTTTAGGTTGAGATCTAAAAGGTTTCATTATAAGACTATCTAAGAAAAATGTTTAAGAATATAAACTTAATTACAAGTGTTATCGCATAAATTAAAGTGAGATTGACAAGCTTTAATAGTTAGACATAAATTATATTATATCAACTCTATTTCTCTCTATTATCTACTTCTATACATATGAAATTTGAATACAAATTATCTGTAGTGCAATTTCATTCGAGGTTTCTTGCTTTGCTTTGCACTGTTAATAAGTATAGGGTATTATTATCGAATAACGTATGATAAGAAAAATACAAAGCAAAAAAGCAAAACAAAGGAAAAGAAGCAGGCAGAACAAAAGGAAGAGCACAAAGCCCATGTCAAAGTGAGTGCCAGAGGCAGAGATATCAGCAGAGTGAGCAATCAAATTGAATAAGATAATTCCGAGTTCTTATACATATAAGAACAACATATGCAAATATTATGCTGGCACGTATAAGAGCATGGAATTCTACTTGTCACAGGCAGCAGAGTGAGCAATCCAATAGAATATGATAAATTTGAGTTCTTATACATATAAGAATGTCATGTGCATAAAAATGTTATGCTTACACGTATAAGAGCATAGAACTCAGCACAAGACACCGCGCTCTCTCATACTCACTTTCTTGCTCACTCGCTCAGCCACCCTCCGGCTGCCGCACTCTGGGCTAATGAACTCTGCAGAGCGTGTCGCGCGCATTGCGCGGCTGACAACTAAACCAGATTGAAAGCAGAGCCGAAAACAAATATAAATATAAATACAAATCAGCTGGCCGGCCCACTCCAGCTGGACTGTCCCACTGTGCAAATACCGTAATGCGCGCTGTCTCTCCTTCTCACTCCCAGAGCTGGGCACCGGGTGCCAAATTCGAAAACCAATTGGGCTTTAATTTGAATGCGCAGTTTTGTTTTGTTTTGCTTCCTTTTGTTGTTGTTGTGAAATTAAAGTAGTTAAATATGCGGCTTCATATTTAAAGCTGACTAAACACAAATGCGGCTTGTTTATGTTAAATAACAGCAAAGTATGTTTTTTTTTATGTTGAATATTTTTGTGTTAAAAATTAATTTGAATTAATGTATTTAGGTTTGGCAATGGAAAAACCCTGTTTTTGTTTCGTTCAATTATTTAATAATCCAGCAAATGCGGCAAATGTTTGATAAGCCTCTTAAATGCACAAATTGAATTTATATCGTTTTTATATTCACTTTTGTTTTGCCTCAACCACTGAGAGTGGATTTCCGATGCGAAGTTCTCGGCCGCGATCTGCACGACAAATACGCGTCCCAAAGACTGATCACACAATGCCCGCACATTTCACGAGTGAGCAAGCCAAACCAAAAATTCGCTGCCGATTCCATTTCTGATTCTGATTCCGATTCCGAATCCGATTCTGATTTCGTTTCCATGCACTCAGCGAACGCTCTCCGCCGACGAAAGGGAGGGAGCGTGCGTGGAGTGGAATTGTAAACAATAAACAGAATTGTATTTTTCTCAAATATGATATAACGAAAATGCTTCAAAACTCTGAATGCGGTTAAATGTGCACTCTATGTAAGCAGCGCACGTCGCGAGAGAACGTCGTAGAAGAGAACCGGATTGCGAGTGAATGAGAGAGAGGGAAGATAGTGAGAGCGCACTTCAACACACGTTTCATCACTTTCCCTTTTTTTCAGCGTTTTCAATGTTAACTCTTCAAAGATAATGGCTGTATAGTGCCCAATGGCCAATTTGCTCACACGCCTATAACAACTTATCAGAAACGCAAATAACAATAACAATTCAGCTAATTCTTTTTCGGTTTAGATTTATTTCTATTTTTTTCTTTGATTTCCAATTCATTAAAGATAAATAATATGAAATAATCAAGCACTTCAAATGGGGAATTTTTTTATATATTTTTTTTCTTCGGCAACTGTTTAGGTATTTATTCTTTTTTGCCTTGATGTGATGCCAGAAATATCATTCAGTACGGTAATTATTGCATAAACACAGACATTTTTGATGAAAGTATCTGAAATATGAAAGTGCGTCAATACAAAATGCCACACACGAAGTCTAGAAACATGTGTTTAGAAAAATCTCTATTAAAAATTTCCATTTCTATTTTGATACAATTTTTTAAAGATTTTTATTGATTTCTGCCCGTGTTCTTCAAAGCAATTTGAATTCTGTTCTTTTGCATACAATTATTTTGTGTGCGCTTGTTTAAGCTGGCTCATGATAAATGCATTGGCTGCAAGCTAAAATTGCTCAAAGACAATGCAAACATTTTTAATATTCAGTTGCACAGACAGCAAAACGTTTCGTGTGCAAAAACAAAGTCATAAATAAATTTTACAGCAGGCATTCCATGCATATTCACTGTCTCTCTCTCTCTCAACCTCTTTACACCTCTTAGCCTCGCTCGCGCTCTTATACCCTGTACCCTATGCCCTGTAAGCAATAACCAAACTAATATCATAGTGTATGTGCATGTGCATGTGTGTGTGTGTGTGTGTGTGTGTGCTTCGGGATTAGGCAGACTTAAATGAATTTATGGCATGTGCTAATCTCCAAAGGGAGTTTCCACATGCATGAGAAAAGTCTGGAGCGCAAATCGAGCCAAAGACGGACTACGAATTACGTATGTAAGTAAAACCAGAAAGAGATTAGAGAGCAGAGCCCTATGTAGATATAAAAGATAACGACTTTTTTCGCTCTTGCTTACTTTTCGTATAATTCTGTTGATATTTCCCTAAATATCAACAGCGTGTAACCAAAGCTAAATTTCTTAGAGTTGAAACAGTCCCTAATGGATCGACTGTAGAGAAATTTTTGCAGAATTGCTTCATTTTATTTATTTCAGAGTTTTATGCATTACTGACGCAGTACCAAGATGAAACCGTCTGATCTTCTTCTTGAACAGACTTTATTAAATCATATTATAATTAACAAACTTAAGTTTTTTCTTATACTTATTTATTTTATACATATTTTCTGAGTTCTTTTTTTTTAAATACAATAATAAATAATAAATAGAGTGGGTTAATTAAAGATTAACTTAATCTATGTTTTATTTATACTCATATGTAAGTACACTTTATAATTATTACCCAGAAATGTCAAATCATAAATTGTTTTTATAGTTTTCAGCTAGTTTTGTACCAGGCAGTATTTCTTATCTCTAAGAGGTCTGCACCTGGAAGACTACTCAAATCGGAAGCTTCATATGAAACTCTGATAAGTTGTATGCAATGTGAATTGGGTGATTCCTCTGTTTATTTACCATTAATTCTAATCTCTATCTTATAGAGCACACGCTGGGCTATTTCTGTGGCTCTTTATTTACAAATAAAATATTTTCACAGCTCTCGGCTGCATTTAATTTGCAAATATTTTAGCAAACAGTTTGTTTGTGCTTTCCCACATGTTGTTCACAGTTTATGAAGAAAATAAATTGGCAAAGAGATATTCAAATATATTCGACCTGCAACCACCTGAATAATTACCTAAAATCTGATCGTTTGCAGCAGCATTCAATTGTATTGCGGATGAGCAACATCCTTAACATTAATCATTATTAATCATTAGCAAATCATTCCTCACAAGCATCAATCATAGTCAAGGGTACAGTCACAATGATTAGCTATATAATTAATAAGTGCATTGGTCATTATCATTCTAATAGCAATGATGATGTAGCCAACTCAAGATCGGCAGCTTGCCGACTCTCATGATCATCATTGTCATTATCATTGCAATAATCGTAGTCATATTTATTATAATTAACGTTATTAGTATAATTTTTATTGAGAATATACAAATTTATTGCGATAAACTACAGACATATGGTATTATAATTGCTATTATCATTATAGCTATAGTTAGTGCAAAAACGAAGAAGAAGAAAACTCGCCACTTTGCCAAATGTTGACGTAACTAATTTTAAGCGCCCAGCTACCAGGCTCGAGCATTGCAAATAGTAAAATTGTTGGCAATACAATTAGTGCACGCAGCGTGAAGCGATTGGGCGATGTGGCAGGGGGCGTGGTGGGGGTTGGTGTTCCGTTGTTCTGATGAAAAGCAGCAAAATTTCCAATTTGTAAATTTTGTGGCAATGCCCACTGCCTCTTGCCCCCAACGACCGCTACTAACGATTTAGGCTCCTTTTTTGTTTGTATGCATTTGCCTATTAGCTGGCTGAAGTGGGCCGCGTTACAGATGGGCGGCTTGGGCGGTCAGGGGCGGTTGGCGTTCGGTATTAGATGCCACGCCCAGGCTGTGTGCAGTGTCAGGAACAGGGTGAACGCAAGTTGATTATGCGTTGTTTTGCCACTTAATGTAATGAAATATGCATAATGCCATTAGGCATTAGGCATTAGGCATTAGGCAGCGACAGGCAGCCAGTGGGCGTGGCTGAAATGCCATAGCAACATGATTACAATACGCATAAGCCACATGTGCACGCATTTTCCACGACAACAGCAAGAGCAGGAGCAGCAGCAGCAGGAGCAGAGCTTCACTTGCCTTGCAGCTTAGGGCGACACGTTTTAAAGTTTCATTTGAGTCTATTTTAGGTATATCTATGAAGTAGGTACACTACATAGTTGTAGGTACACTCAAAGTTTTCTGTATTTTGATTTACTTTGCTTTGCTTTGGTCTTGCAGAAGAACCCATCGATATGAAAAGTTTTTGGCTGTAATTTGGTTGGACTTTGCCCGTTTCAACTTGTATTTTATAATTTGCAAAAGATTACTTGACTTGAGTTCAAGTTTTGGGTTTGTTGCCGGTGAGACCGAAAAACTTTCCCAGAACAAGAAGAGGTTTGATTGAAGTTTAGTTGAAACTCCTTAAAGGTGCTTCAAAGAAATATATACATACAATAACAATGATATTGATATGAGAATGATAAGAAATGGTAACAATGGTACTGATAATCATAATGATAATGAGAATGTGAGAGTAAGAAAGAGAGTGCGAATGATAATGACATTAGCAATAACAATGAGAATGAGAATGAGAATGAGAATGAGAATGAGAATGAGAATGAGAATGAGAATGATAAGAATGAGAATGAGAGCCATGGTGAGAATAATATGAGAATGAGAACTATAATAATTTGAGAAGAAGAACGATAATGATAATGATAATGATAATGATAATGATAATGATAATGATAATGATAATGATAATGATAATTACAATGAGAAAGGAAATGGGAATGATCAGAGTGAGAATGCAATGGTGAGAATGATATTGACAATCATAATGATAATGACAATGTGACAATGATAATGATAATGAAAGTGATAATACATAAAAATAATATTAATATTGCTATATTTATCTTTATTCCAGTCAAGATTATGATAATGCCCATGTGATAATGATAATAATAATATGGATGATGTAATTAAAGCACTTCATTAATTCTCATTGCTTAAGCCCCTTCTGAATCGAATTGCATGTAGCAAGAGTTCATAAAATGGAGCACATTAAACAGTTAAATAAATATAAATATATGCATGTGTTCGTGCCTAATGAGCTGCATGCGACAAATTGAAGGTACACAGATAAACAGACGGAGCGACAGCCCGACAGACAGCTCGATATTTGCGAAAGCCAATTAGCATGCAAAACAAGTTGCAGCTATAAATGCACAACTAACACACACTCTGCATTTATGTGAAAATGCATAAATAGTAACTGTGTGTGTGTGTGTGTGTGTGTGTTTGTGTGAGTAGAACAAGAAATGCAGCTACATTGAACAGACGCAGCGCTCGCGGCAGCTGTGCCACCAAAATGTATGCAACATTATGCGGCATGTGTGCTAAACAGTCATGAATTTCAAGCAGGCGCCGCAAACAAGCCAAAAACAACCAACCGGAGACACACACAAACACACACACACACACATACACACTCGCTCGCTCTGTCTCATTCACTCCGCATATAGCCTGCTCTCTTGCACATTCTTTGCATGCGTAATGTTTTGTAGCTGCCTCAGTGACTGCCATTTTTGACTTTTGGCATAAAAAGCGACCGCGAAATTCTGTGAAAAGCAACGAACTGTGCTCAATTCCCCAGCATTTCCGACGCCACTTCCGTCTTTGTATTTGCATGCAAACAAACCCACACACACAAACACACACACACACACACACATAGATCATGCTCTGGTAATTTGCATGGCATTCGCAAATGCAAATTGCATGCAACTGCGCTGCAGCTGCAAAATGCGCCAATAAGCATGCTAAACAATCGCACCTGACGCACCCCCTGCACGCCCTGCGACCCCCTGCCGCTACCATGCTCCACTCCGAATTGGAGTCCAGACATCCATCAAGCCAGCCATTGATTTGTCATGCGGCATCGAGACCCGAGAGCCCAAGGTATTCATCCCCGCTTGCCGCGCTCTCTCCTCTCGCCAGCTCGATGAGGCGAACCATCAATTGATTGCTACTCCATCAAGCTTCCTCCGTTTGTCAGCTATTCAGGCAGCCTCTCGGTCGCCCAGCTGTCGGCCAGCTTATTAGCCACTGTTAGTTCCTCTCCAGTTCATCAATTGCAATCAAATATTATAATGCAGGCAAATAGATATTGAAATTCAATGCATTTACTATCAATGAAAACAAATTAGCTTTAATTAGCAAACTTGCCAGCAGCAAGCAGCTGTGTTTAATGGTGCAGGAATGCACATACATACATATATGTACATATATTTGTAAATATGCATATTTAAGTAGATGTCTATTCAAATTGAATTAACAGTGAATATTATAATTGTTAAGCAGTTGAAATGCTCATTTTATAGCGATTTGCGTTGATTAGTTTGCAATTTTAATATTTGTGTTTTATGTTTAATTATGATAATTTATTTAACAGAATATTTTTATTTTTTTGCTGCGTATTTATAAACTTGACACTAAAATATTTATCAGCTTCTTTTGATTATTGCTTAGATAAATCCCTAAAATCAGCTTTATTTAATATTATTAAATTTTAAGCAAACTTACAAAAGTATTTTTAAAAAAATTGTTATATTTTTATATCAATACTCAGCCTAGTAGAACTTTTCATTTATAATTGTTCACAAAAATTGATGAAGTTGTAAATCTAGCAAATCATATTTCCAATTTCTAGTCAAATTTAAAGCTGAGATTTTGCTTTTCATGCACTTTGCTTTATTAAATTTTTCTCAAAATTCTAATTCTGCATTTGTGCAACGAAGGCAATCCGTGGGCTGTCATAAGCGCAGCTCGAAAGGCGCAAGTCAGTGCAACGAAGCGCTGCAGTGACTAACAGAAAGTAGTTTTGATTAGAGCAAGCATGCGCCTTTTACCTGCCTGCGAGATACCCATTAAAATGCGAGACAAACTTTAGTGAACAACAACGACAAAAAAAAAAATGGAAATTAAACATAAAACACAAAGTCTAATTGCGAGCCACGCCCACAAGCGCTCGCAGCTGCACATATAATATTACTATGAATAAAGCAGGCAAGCGTGAGCGAAGCGCGCTTCTACCTCGCTGCACTTACACACACACACACACACACACACACACACACACACACACACAAACACACACACACACACACATACACAACATGTCGCTTATGAGCTCATGCAGAAGCCCCAGACATCGTGTATTTAGTTTAACAGCTTGGCAAGCGACGACATGCGACACTGACACGACAAGTGTTAATACTGCCACGCCCACACACACAGACACACACACACACACAGATAGAGGCAGGCAACTGCAAGTGTTGCGCATTTTTGCCTTTCACAAATAAAATAAATGCTAAAACATTTGTGAAGCCAAACTAAACTGAAAACTTTGTTAGCCAACGTCAGCAAACCAAATGCACATGCCACACACACACACATACACACCCACACACACACACACACACATATGCACTCAGTAATGTGCACTTGAAAAATCTCATTTCTTGCTCAGCCCTCGCTCAACTGCATGATAAACTTTTTAATCAAATTTTTCAATTTAGTTTGCTGAGCTGTTAATTAAAAACAGCGAAAATTTTAACTATGTGTGCGCGCGTGTGTGTGTGTGTGTGTTTGTGCGTGTGTGGTGTGCTTAGATTAGTTTTTGCGCTTAACATTTTAAGCCTTTTTCATTTATTTTTGCGCTTTGATAGGCAACAAATTACGCATACGCCACATGCGCCAAACAAATAATCAAGCCAGCCATTAGCTCGAGCTTTCAATTTACAACTTGATCCTGTGTCGAGACAAGAGAAGTTGCTATCTAATTAGCTGTTAATTTCCTGATGGCCGAACATAAAACTCGAAGCATCTGCAATTATTCGTTTAATTGCCAAAAGTAGCGAAGCCAAGCTGGACAGATCAAAGAGAGAGAGAGGGAGAGGGAGGGAGGGGGAGAGGGCAAGGGAGATAGTGTGAAATATAGAGCGAGTTACTATCGCATTAAATCACGCATGGATAGCACATATATGTTGTCCCCTGTGGCTGGCGATCTAGTGACAGGACTTGCCACATGCCTGGCCAAAAGAAGGCGCAGCTCTATCTCACTCTCTCCCTCACACTCTCTGTCTCTGTCTCTATCTGTTCATCGACTTGTAAATAAAAGTAATTTAATGCTAATTAAAAGCTTCTAGTTGGGCTAAACCACTCACACAGACAGAACTGAAAGCGCTCTCTACTCTATTCTCTAATGGCTTTTAATTGGCCAAGTATGTGGGCGCTGCCGCTGGGTTATTTATAATAATCGCTATAATATGCACAAATTAATTCAACGGTTAGACTCGCCACTCCATACACCAATTAAGCAACTGAAAGGCAGCGAATAATAATAACAACAGCGCCAACAATGGCCGCAGCAGACTGAGCCAAGCCACACCTAAAAGCATTCTACAATTTCTCGGCACAAACTGCAAATTAAGTTGTAAAAACACTCGACTCGCCATTGTGCCGAGCTGGGTATTATTTTTGTTTTGTTTTTTTAGCTCCAGGAGTGAAAGAGAGAGAGAGAAGGGGGGGGGGGAGTGGAGGCAGGCCATGTCTGGGGCAATAAAAGTGTTGCGGGTAAAAGTCATAAAAGCAAGTCCAAGAGCGTCCACAGAAATGAAGACAATTGACAATGAAGCAAATGGCAGTCCGATGGGCAATCAAAAGGAAAAGACGAGCAAGAAGAAGATGAAGAAATGTATGAAATAAGTAAGAAGAAGCAGCGCAGGCGAAATGCCAATAAAATTATAGAACTGACAGCAGAGAGAGAGAGAGAGAGAGAGAGAGCGACAAGCCAAATGCAAATTAAGTTTACTAAATAAATCTAGCTAATTAATATTTCAAGAAATTTTCAGTTGAGTTTTTCAAGAGCCAATATACACTAAAAATCAGATGAATAATAAACAATAAATAAATACTGAACTAAAGAAGAAGAAAGCTGAAAGGAGAAGACAAATATAGATGCCGCCAATAATCGCAGCTCTTACTGAGCTGAAAGTGTGAACCCTTGGCTTTAGCCAATATGCCCGCTGTATACCCTGCAGCGCGCACAATTGACAAGCGCACACAGAACATAAGATGACAACATGAAACTAGTTTTTCTACAAAGTTTCTTATCACAATGTGCCGCTAGACAAATAACAGAGCCTCCCGCTCGCCCACGCCCAAGAAATATGCAAAGCAGCGGGCGAAACAGCGAGCTCAAGGCTCAGGCAGCAGCACTTACAATGCATATATTTAATGAAAGTACTCCTGCACGCCGGGAAACCGAAGCGAAAGTAGCTAAAAGCTGGCAAGAAATGCTGAACGACACGAGTATACCCTACACACTTTGCCATGGCAGCTATCTGAAATACCTGCGCTCAATGCGGATCTAAATACTTTCCACACGTTACATACAGTCTAGCCGAATGGGCATACCCCGCCTCTGCCTAGCTGGGTATGGGAAATAAAAGTATTAAGAGGCTGTCGAAAAGTGTTGCATACTTTTGCGGGCAGGCGAGTTGGCCTGGCTCGGTTGCTTGCTTGGCAGCTGTGTGCTGCTGTTTACTTTAAGCTGCTGCGGCAGCTGTACAACTTTTGAGCTGTGCTCTTGTACTATTTTCTTGATGTGCCTTCAGATTGCCGAAGAAACATGTTGGCCAGCAACAAAAACAAAAACAAAAACACGAGCAGCAGCAAAAGAAACTACCACAAGTCGAAGTAGTCGCCGTTTGATGAAGTTTTTCTTCGCATTTTTTTTACAAGTTTTTATGCGCTTTGCTGGGTGCTAAGCTGCGCTTCGAGCAAATGAATTTAGAAGTCTTATTTAACAAGTTTCTCAGTTACCCATCGACAGCTGGCCGAAAGCCTTGTTGTGGCAGCGGTTGCATGTTATGCCATTTTATCGAAAAACTTGTGCAAAGCACTTGAAAATTTGTGAGCATAATAGTAAGTCGTCTTTTCAGCCACTACCAACTATTATTATTTGTTGTTGTTGTTGTTATTGTTGCTGGTTTGTTGAGCTTGGCTTATGCGCAATTGAGTGAGCATATTGAGCAACAGCTCAAGTTAATAATGCGATTGGCTGAGATAGCCTGCAATCCCTCTCAGGCGAAAATTTATACAATATATTAGATACATATGTGTATACTTGGCTCTCTCAGCTCTCTCATTTAATTGGCTGCATAATACATAAGCCACTTACGGCATTACGCTCATTTATTATGGCCTTAAAGCTGTCGAAATGTTTTTGCCTAGCTATAAGTAGCAATAACAATGGCCGCGCCACTTTTACAAACAGAAGCACAGTTCATAAATTCAGTTTCGACTTTTTATTTGTATTTTTTGGTTATTTTCTCTGTGTTTGCTGCTCCTAATTAAAACAAGTCACGTACATTTTAAATTAAAAGCGGCCTGGCACAAAGCAGCCAAACATTGCGCTGACCACAGAAACTACGTTGGCACGGCCAACTTTGACCACGCCTACTCGCAAGAAAGGCAAAGTGTGTGTGGTCTAGTCGGGTGTGCAGCACTGGCAGATACGCTGACAAGAAAACATAATAAATTAAGTAAAAATAAAAAAAAAGATTAAGCAACAACGTCAGTTGCACGATTCGAACCTGCGACGCCACGCACCAGGATCGACTTTAGCCAACGTCTCAGTCAACGGCGCCACCCCACTTTGAGAGATTCATTATTAATAGAATTCATAAACAGAATGCGCGCATTTTGTATGTATGGATGCTCATGCATACAGATTGATATCAGCTGGAACAAATACTATTGCAATAACGATTCTATTTATAGAATTCCATGAGGAATGCATGTATTTGTGCCTGAGAGAGAGAGAGAGTGAGAGGGAGAGTGTGTGTGCACATGCATAGAGTAAATGGAACAAATTCCGACAGATGGCGCTAATTGGTGGTTGCAAGTGTGAACAAATATTTTCATTAATAACTTTCGTATTTCCAAACAGATTTTAATTAAATTTTCAGCTGTTATTCTGTGAAATGTTTAATATTGAAAAAAAAAAATATATATGAAGAATTCAGGGCCATATTTGTAGAGGCTGTTCGACCCGATCAAACCTATATAAATGTATATATAGGCTGGCATTCTGTCTGGTTTCAACAATCAACCAATATACCCTTTTTAGCAAATTGCCCATGGGTGCGGTCACGCAGCTGGAGCTCAGGTTGAAAATCGACAGGAAAAATGTCACACGCAACTTTAATTATAAATGCCACAATAATTGAACTGTAAAACGTGGCCAAGTTGCCAGGCCTTCAGCCCAGCCAAGGCCAGCTATATATATGTTTATATATATATTTGTACTTATATACACACAGATTCAGCTAGACGGCCAAAGTCAAACAGTGTTAAATTTCAAATATGACACGCAGGCAACTGGCGTTGTAACCTCAACACGTGTAATTATAGCCAAGCTATCGGATATCAAGTTGAGTTCCCGCCCTTAACATAATGAGCTAGCTTTGTGGTTGCTGAAAGGCGTTTTGGTCAGCCTGTCGAGGCGGTGCCAAGACGAATCGTGTATCTTGTCAGCCGCAAGCTGCAAGTTTAGAAGCTCAACCGCAGCTAAAGACATCTAATGTGTGTGGGCGACAGAGAGAGAGAGGGATAGAGTGAGAGAGGGTAAAGTGAGATGGACTAGCTCAAGTGAGCGTCATTAGCTGTGCAGAAGGCAAAGCGTCTTAGCCCTGTCGCTGGAGAAATCTTAAAGCAGCTTTACAAATGGAATCGTTGCCTATAACTAGCTCACTTCGATTTTGAGCTTGCTTAAAATCAATTAGGAAATTTCCATTTGAACTTTCGCCTTGAGCAGACAGACACGAGAAATCTGTTGGCCTTTGTTTATTCATTGAATTTTGTGCTTCAATTAAAAAGCCATTAGAAAGGGCGAGCACACACACGCACACACAGACACACGCACACGCCTTTGTAGACACAGAGGCCACGTTTCAATGTCGTTGTCCTGGCAACTTGACCGACAAACAAACAAACTACAGTAAATACTCAACTACACACATACACAGCTATGCATACAATTTTCAATCAATATTATTATCCTTTCGGCCGTCAAAAGCAAAGTCATTTGCATGCGCAAGGACGCATAGCAGGAACGAGCAGAAAGTAGTTAGCTTTTGTTGTTGTTGTTGTTGTTGTTGCTGGTTTTGCCTTTGTCTTTGACCTTTCTGCTGTCTCTGTCTCTGTCTAATTCATATTTAATGCCGGTTTCCTTAAGCAGCTGCAGGTGCCAGACATTTCAACCTGTCGCTTTTTTCATTATTCATATCTTATACCTAATTGGATAGAGCCAGAGAGAGAGAGAGAGAGAGAGAGGGAGTGAGTTAGAAATATTTAATATGAATACTTCGTTTTAATTTTAGATTTTCTTTTACTTCAAAAGCTTTAAGTGGAAAATTTACAAAACTTAAATCTGCCATGAAATCATAAACAAATTCAAATCTGATTAAATAGCAGGCCCAATATGAAATGCAGGCCGTAAACGCTTATAAATTTGCCTTTAATAAAATATCAAATAATATTTTAAATAAAACATGTTCAATCTTGCAGCTGCAAAGCAGAGATGCATAAAACAAAAGCGAAGCGAGCCGAAGACTCCTGCTCAGAGAGAGTGAGAGAGAGAGAGAGAGAGAGAGAGAGAGAGAGAGACAGAAAACGCTTAAATAATACATTTTCAATTGATCTGACGTAAAGATTAAAATGTTTAGAGAGCTATATTTATATATTTATATAATTCTACATTTATATATTTATATATTTACATTTATATATTTATATCTATATTTTCCTATATACATACATATAATCTGCTGTCAAATCCTAAACTAACAAAACAAAGTACTCAAATTTCATACTAAATCAATTTTTAATTTCGATTCACCTGCTCGCCTGCTGCCGCATCTTCATTTGGGCGCAACTTACAACTTCTGCCGCAGCATAATGAGGAAAACAATCAAAATTGCATAAATTTTGTGAGCTGCTCGTAATTTATTGTAATGCAACTTGCAATGCATAAGCAGCTTTAATGCAAATGCCAGCAGCAGCAGCAGCAGCGGCAGCAACAAGAAATTCACCCAGAATTCTGCATCCGGTTTTGTGTGTGTTTCCTGGCAGCTGTCTGTCTGTCTGCCTGCCTGTCTGTGTGCTCGTCTGTCTATTGCAATTTGGCTACGGGCCTGCTTCTGCCTCCTCCTCATAAATATTCACATTTATATTTTGAGCATTTTGTACATTTTCCAAAATATTATTTCCACTCATCGATCGTCCGACAACAAGTGGCAAGCGGCATATGCCATATGCCATGTGCCATGTGCCATACGCCGGATTGCAGACGCATTGGCAATTATTGAAGGCCATGAATTATGCTGGCCCTAAATGAAACGCAAATGCAACGAGCATGAGCAGTGTGTGTCAATCAATCAAGCGAATTCCTCCAAAATAATTGACTTAAATAAATATTTAAATATATGTACATATATATAAAATAAATATGTAAATAGAAAACCAAAATAATAGAAGAACAAAAGCAATTTTAAAAATATAAAATTAAGTTTAAATATGAAACCTCAATATGTACTCAGCTTGCAATAAATAATTCATTTTGGAATATATTGAAAGGAAAATTCGATAATAATTATCAACTATTTATGTTATTAGTCTAATATTATTTCGTTAAATATTCATTCAAACTCTTATTTTTTTGTGCCCCCTCAGGTCAACACTCAACTATCGATTGCTGTCTAAAACTATGTTAATTTCTCAATAAACTGAAATAAAAAAAAAAAACATTTTTCTGTCTGACTGAACTTGCACTGAAGCCAGTCACGCCTCAATTGGGCGGCCCACAAAGTTTATTATTAATTAAGCAAATTGGCTGAGATATGATAAAATAGTTGTACATTCCTTATATAATATAGAAGTGTATATGTGTGTGTGTGTTGGCCATTAAACTGAATGCCAATTGCGTACTGGGAGAATGTCAAGGGAAGCGGCGAGGCAAAGTTTAACGAAAATTGTCTGCCTGCCTACCTCTCTCTCTCTCTCTCTCTCTCTCTCTCTGTCTGTCTGGCTAGGGCCATGTGCACCTCTAAGAGAGCACTCTGAAAACTGTGAATAACTTTGTGTGCGCCTTGTGGCTCGTGTCCATTCATTATGCAAAAAGGCGCAGGCGAGAGTCGCACAGTTATGGCCGGCCATAAACTAAGGGCATACACAACTTTACGTTTTTGTGCCGCCTTTGCACTATTTGAGTTAACAGCGCCGGCAGCGTAGCCAGGGGGCGGGGTCGTGTCTGTGGCTGCTTCATTACCCTAATGAACTTGAAAAAGTATCGGATGCACAAAGACACAGCGAGTCTAAACAAGCCGAAGACATATACCAGGTGCCAGCCACCTGCCACGCCCCCAACACCCTCTTCTTCCACTGCTGGTAAGTTGAGCCAGCAGAGTTGCGTGTAATGAGGTCATAGTAGCAAGTGTTGACTTTAATTAGTGCGACTTTCAACCAACAGACCCTCCCCCCCCCCCCCCGTCACCCACCACACTGCGCTCCTTTTTTTATGCATCTCCAGCAAATGAGGTTTTGGAGCCATGTGCCGCTGCCTCGCCCACAAATTATGCGTTAATTGCGCTCGACCTAGGGAAACAACAAGCGAGCAGCTCCTAATGCTGCTCATACCATATCCAACGAATTATAGCCGTAGTCTCAGTTGGCCTAATGAGTTCTTTTAATACATCAAATGGAGCGCAATCAATGGGAACGCAAACGTTTGTCATTCGCATGGAAAGCCATAAAGTTGTTCCTTTCTTTTTTGCTTGTAATTGAATTAAATGTTTTCATTCGTGTCATTCCATTTTGCCTTTCAGAAGCATTCAAAAATCGATGCGAGCATTAAGCATTATAGAGGCCTGACTTTTGATTGCCTTTTAAGAGCTGACCAGCACGAGAATTGTTAAAAATGATTTGCAAGCGGGTGCTCTTGACTGATCGATGCTCGTTCATAGTATAGAAGTGTTTAAGATAAGGATTGAGGATATATAGAAAGAGCATATGGCACATGGATCTATCTCCAGACGTGGAGGCATTTGAGTGTATTAGAAATATATATTAGCGAGCGTGCTTCTCTTTAATCTCTTTCTGTAATAAGAAACAGAATGGCATAGGAACACTGTGGCATGGAAACCAGAGAGCATCAATCTTGTATTACTTGTGCTAAAAGTGTGAAGAAGTTGTCTCTAATGTCTACAGCTATACTGCAAAAAAAACCAATATACTCGCTTTGCAACCACTTGAGCGGGCATTGATGCAGCAAAAAGCAGATTATTAAAATAAAAGTAAAGTAATTGTTGAATTAAAACGTTGCCAGGCGGCAAAGCGCTTTACGTATAGAGATCTATAAATAATATAACTTGTGGCATGTCAACAGTGCGTATGCGTAATGCAGGTTTCTTAAAGAGCCCAAAATGTGTGGCGAAACAAATGTAGGTTACATAAGCCACAGGCAGCAACTAGCACGCGCCAAGCACCACAGCAATAACAATGAAAAAATGTCAGTCAAATGCTTATTTACATACATAGGGAGCAGGAGCAGGAGCAGCAGCAGCAGGAGGAGGCGGAAGCAAATGGAATAAGCAGCCGCAGCACAAATGGCAATTGGGCAACGACAAAGAGCAGGAGGAGCAGCAGCAGCAGCAGCAGCAGCTGAGGCATTTGTTGATTTTATTGACATGTTACATACCATACCCACTTCAGCGTCTAGCCTGGACGTGCGGCTCGTGGCAGTTGAGTTTGCTTTTGCGTGTCCCTTTTGGCCCGGCTCCACACTTGCCACATGCCACAGTCGCTGCTGGCTGGCAGCGCGGTCTTGAAATGCGCCATAAAACTGATCAAAATCAGTTGATTGTAAAAATTGATAAATTGAAATTGATTGAGGCAGCGGCAACTGCGACTCGAAGGCCAACCAAATGGCTTTGATGCTCACCATTTGCACTTTGCATGCGACTCTGCGTGTGTGCGTGTGTGTGTGTGTGTGTTTTGGCCATAATTGAAAGCGAGCTTTGTCAGCGCCGCTGCCGCAAATGGCATTAGAGCTGTAATTGAAGTTGGCTATGTGCATATCAAATGAAAGAAAACAAGCCGCCAAGGCAAGGTAGGGCATTGTGGGAGTCTTTGTGATAATTGGCAATCTACTCGACCCGACTCGACTTTTCTCTTAAGGATCTTGCATGTGCCATATATTAAAGTAACTTTAGGAGCAGCAGTAGAGGAAGGCTCTAGATAAAAGCAATGTACGTTTTTTTTTTTTTTTTAAATTAAAGATTTGGCCTAGGGCTTGGCGTTCTTTTATGAGAATAGGGAGACAGATACAACTGATACTTCTCAGTCTATCTCTCTCCCTCTCTCGCTGTTACTCTTATTGTCATTCTCTATCAATTTCATTTTTATCCTTTTCATTCTTACTTGCTTCTCGGTTTCTCTTTCTTTCTTTCTCTCACTCTCCATCTCTGCCTGTCTCTTTATAAATATCTATGCCTTTCTTTCTCAGCCTTCATTCATTCTTTTCACCTATATTTCTCTCACTCTTTCTCTCTCTCTCTCTCTATCTCTCTCTTTCTTTATTAATCTCCTTGGCTTTCTTCTACAATATCATTCCTTTCATTCTTACTTCTCTATCACTTTGCCTGCCTCTCTCCCTCTCTCTTTCATCTCTCTCTATTTATATTTATGCATATAATTGTTCTTCTACCTTTCTCTGTATATCTCTGTGCTTTTGCTCTATAACTCTTGTTTCCTCTCACTCTGTCTCTCTTTCTCTCTCGCCCATTGTCTCTTATATTATTATAAACTGTTTTTCATTGTTTATTATTTGGGAATTGCTCTCTACTTCCCTAAACTATCCCTATCAGCGGAAAGATGACACGGGGGATGTGCAGAGGGCGAGCTAGCTCGACTTGTTAGCGCGTTTTCTATTCAAATCAAAACATCGTAGAGTTAACGCAAATGTTGTTGTTTGTGCTTTGCAGGCTTTTCTTATAAGTTTCCGCGCACTTGCTGTTAACAAAAAGTTCTTAGCCCATTTGTTTAAAGTAATAATTGCGCTTGCGGTTTCGCGCACCAAAATACACACACACACACACATACACACAGGACTTGTGGTTGTGGTGGTGAATGCAGTCGCGGAGGAGGCGTGGGGCGCAACCACTTAGAAGGCGCACATCAGGATGAGCAGCAGCTGCTGCCGCATGCTTAGCGCTCAAGGCAAATGGCGTGACGCTGGCAACCGCAGACTGCAGCGGCAGCAGAGGAGCTGGAGCAAGGAGCCGCAAGGAGCAACTGTAATAAGACAGCTCGTTTGCCAGCCTGCTGCTGCCTGACTGTCTCTCTCAATGTCTGTCTGGCTGTGCTTTGGCGCTTGTTAAGCTCTGCTCATTTGTGCAAAAGAGCTGCAAATGCATGGATATGCCCAGGGCTCAAGGCGTGCGAGTGGCTGGCAGGTGTGCGGGGCGGGCTTTCCAGGTGCAGATGATTTCAGCACGGTCATAAGTCAACTTGACAAGTGGCATTAAACGCGTCTCATTTGTCGCCTCTGCAGCTGGCGCGGGGGCGTGGCGTTCACTTGCAATTAAACAACAACAACAACAAGGGCAACGCACAATATTAAGTAGATATTTAATTTGCAGCTGCAGCGAGCTGCAAAACTTTAGCAATTCAAAAACTTTGCCCCGGCCAAGCATAATCAGCGAAAGAACATCATTATTAAATGACCAGTTTAACGTGTCCGCACTCTTTAATGAGCGTTCAAAATAAAGACCCTGCCATGCCAATTATACGTGCATAATATGCACACACATATCACATGAGCATATCCTGCATGTCCTTTCACTTTTTCCCTTTGTTTTTGGTCACGGTTTTAACATGTTAACTGCCAGCGATAATCGCTGTCAACTCTTTGATGAAATTAAAACAAAATAAAATCAAGTGCAAGCCTGCTAGACTCGGAGATACCCTGTAGCAGCGCAATGAACACATTCTGTTTGAGAGAAGGAGAGGAAAGACTAGAGAGTTTAGAAAATATATGTTTCTTTCAGCTTATAAGCTGAACTCCCGCAAGGCAGGATTCCTAATGGTAGTTCTTAAAAATATATATAAGTACCAGCGGAAGATCTAAGAGTAACCTAACCTAAATATCATTGTCTATAAGGTCAGTACTCAAGATCCTACAGAGATTGACTTATAATTAAAGCTGAATAAATTCGTCTGCAGATTGTCCTTTGCAGCAAATACTCCACATTCTGAAGACAAGTAAGTGCTGAAATGGCGGCTGTACGGCATACGCATGCCACTATCCACATACATGCATACATGCACTATATATACACATATATACACATGCATATAAGTACATATATTAAGCGCAATTTACAGAGATCTGAGAGCTGTTTAAATGCAGCGCGTAAATAAAATGCAATTTCATTAAAACTCATTCACAGTGGCGATTCACAATGAGGGCAGGCGCACCGCTTTGGCTGGCAGTTAGACGCGTTAACAGCGTGGCATTAGTGAAATGCATGCAAATATCGACAAGCTGTCGAATTGTCCGCCTGATTGCTGCCAATTGTCGCAATAGAAATGCCACCGTCGACAATCGAATCTGCAACGGCGTCAATGGCATTCGCTGTGCTCGTGCCGGAAATACCAATGGTCAGATTCTATGCAGGACAACGGACGAGCCACTCAAATTGATGTTGAAATGTGAATGAAAATTGTCATTTAACTACAAATTATACACTGTGCAGCAAAATTGCGGTGAAATGCTGAAATCGGGTGATATAAACTGTGGAAATTTTTTATATAAATATAGGAGAGAACGCTACGAGAACGATTAAGATAGATGAAAGGATATAGAAAGCGATAATGGCAGAGAGAGCGAAAGAAATATAGAGAAAGGTCAGGAGAGTTAAATGACAGCAAGAGAAAAGGGCAGAGGAGGCTGAAAGCAATAGAGAGAAAGAACGGGAGAGAAATAATGGCAGAGAAAGAGAGAGAGAGAGAGAGAGAGAGATAAAGAATCAATATCTGGCATCATTAATATAGTAATAAAATGTATGTTATTATCATATATCAAATATTGATTCACTCTTTTGTTCTATCTCTCTCTCTCTCTTTTTTTCTCTCTCTCTCTCTCTTTTCCTCTTTCTCTCTTAATATGCCTCTTCTGTTGTCACTATAAAGCGAGCAACAATCAGAAATAAACTAGTTCATGAGAATCACATAGACAGGCGCTTTGCTTACAAAAATAAAGGCAATATATGCAAGCACGTTAGGTGCATGAAATTTCCAAGGAAAACCGATTCGTATCATTCAAATTACTTGCAAAGGCGCTTCTGCTCCATCAGGCATCAGAAGAGAATTTGCAGTCACTCAAGTTGAAGTCATGAAAGTCGCATACAAAGGCGCTGAAATAAAAGCAATATTGCAGGCAATTGGGAAACACTATGAACCTCATAAAACCCAATAACGAAATATTACGAAGTCTCTCTCACAGTCTCATCACCTCAATAGTGCTGAAGATGCACAAACTTGTTAAGCTTTATGTCATCATTTAGCAAAATGTTCAGCATAAAAGTGAAGCTGAAGCTGAAGCTGAAGCTGAAGTCCAACTTTGGCTGGGATGTCAGAAGGGCTTTGCGGCGATTTCAGTTTGCTTTTGAGACAAGTGAATGCAACGGGAATCTGCATGAAAGCAAAACATTTCAATAAAAATCAAAGTTTATGCGTTGAGCGCTTGACTTGCTGCACGTCAAATGCATTTGACTCGAGCTGCTCCAACAGAGGGTGGCCGATAGAGAGAGAGAGAGAGGGGTGGAGTGAGAGTGAGAGTGAGATGCACATATAATTTTCACATAACTTTTGGTTTCTGCTTGACATTTTGTGGCTATATTTTAATATCTAAGCAGCCAAACGTGGGCGAAAGTTACGACAGACCGCAGACAAAGCTTAGTAAGAGATAGCGAAAGGGAGAGGGGGGTTTGGCCAAGCACAAGCTGATGTGAAATGCATTTGGCAAGTCAGACTTTCCATGCAGTTGTTGTTATTGCTAGCAATAGTTGTTATTGCAGCCGGCAAAGTTTTGGCCAGCTTTTCCCGCTCAGTAATCAGAAGCAGCTGCGCCTGTGTGTGTGTGTGTGTGTGTGTCTGTCTGTGTATGTGCGCGTGTGTGTGTGACAAATTAGCATTCTTGCCACTGAAAAGTTAGCAGCAGTATCAGAATCATTGGCTTCTAGTTGCTGCCTCCCGCCTCCCGCCTCCCGCCTCCTGCCTGCTATTGTTTGCTGTTTGTCTTTGTTGGTTTGAGCTTAGAGCGTCAGCGCGTTTTGCTTTAAGTCCTTAATGCAGCGACATACGTGTACATGTGACACGGAATAACTCACTCTGTCTCAGCACCCCTCTCTCTCTCTCTCTCTATCTCTCTCTCCCGCTCTCTTTGTGGCGCTTAAATTACAAGCAACACTCGCTGCCTGCCAACAGGGGCTTGGAAACTTTGTCTTGGGCTCCAGAGCGGCAGCAGCTAGCGACAGCAAATGCATTGCAACTTTATTAAAAAGTCGTAAAAGTTATAAAAACTACTAAAAGCAATGGTAATAACTTGTTGTTTTTTATTGTGCTGCGGATGCTAGTTGCCTTGCCAAAGGTAGCAAAACTTTGCCACTCGCTGCGTTGACAACACAAAAACCATAAAATCAGCAGGAGACGTAAAGGCAGCAGCAGCGGCAGCAGCGGCAGCAGCGGCAGCGTCTACCGCGACTTCAAATGCAAAAATGCAGCCATGTAATTTGATAAGTGAAAAAGTGCAAGGAAAATGCGCACAAAAATCAAATAATAAAGCTGCTTTACGGCACTGTCCTCAAGCCACTGCGAATGTCATTTGCAGGCAGCGCTCAAAAGTATGCAATGCTTTCTTTGTGGCCAGCAGCAAAAACCAAATTGGCTGTGAGCAAGTGTTGCCAATTCAGCCCAATTCGGGCTAGTTCTAGAGATCTATTTGACAGTGGTCTGGCCTACTTGTAATGAAACCATTGAAAATGAGTATGGAATGGAACAGCCAGAAATTAAGGCAGACTATGCAGTAGCTCTAGTTCTAAAGAGAACTATAGAACAGAGAATATATAATAATTATCAAGAAACAGGTATGTATTAATATGTAAATATATTTAATATGCCAAGATAATCCGATTTAATTATGTGTAATTGTTTGTCTATATATATGTACATGTATTCTATGCTTGTCTGCAGAGAGAAAAGGAGAGAGAGAGTCACTCTGTATGCCTCCCGGTTCATCTCACAGTCTGTCTCTTCTCCTGTCTGCCTAGCTACAGAAGATCATTTAAATTGTCTGCATGTATGCAGCAGTATTCATTCGGCATTTATACTTGAGTAAAACGAAGCTAGAGCGCTGGCAGCAGCAGAGAGTGCTCTCAGTGGTCGCTTAAAGCACGACCACAACGATCTCTACCTGCCGTCAGGCCCAACATATGAGCGCAACGTCGTGTCTGAGTGAAAGTCGTCCCATATAAAGGGCAGCAGCTGCAGCATTTCTTCAGTCTTCATCCAGGCCTGCTGGGGGTCAGTCGTTCAGTGCTGTAAAGCGAAGTGAAGTGTAGGTCAACTATACGTTAAAGACACAGGAATTGCTGAGAGGAAATACTTGGAGAAAATACTTGGTGGAAAGACTGAGAGGAAATACTTGGAGAAAATACTTAGAGGAAAGACTTTGAGAACCGACTTTGTGGAAAGACTACGAGGAAACACTGCAACGAAAGACTTGGAGAAAACAAGGAAATACAATTGTGGGCAAACAGCTGCAGTGCTGCCAGATTGTTGCAAAATGCACAGCCCTAGCTTGAACGATTGTTGTGAATTCTAATTGGAATTATACACGCTCATTTGTATTTGCTTGTGAGTGCTGCCAGACCACAGCAAAAAGAAGAAGTGCTGCTAAAGCCTGAATTGGATTCGTATTAAATATTTTTCTTATTTGTTGCAGCCTCTGATTGGCATTGTGATTGCAGCGGAGTTCTTTTGTGGCTTTGTGCGCAAATCTTTTTCTTTTGTTGGCTTTCTCTGCAGAACTTGTTTGTTCTCTTAAGTCGCTTACTGTGTTTGCTGCGCAGCATTTCATATTTATTAAATATATAAATATATAAAGAAAATTGAATGCCACGCTTTAAGCTGCACATTTAGTCAGCCATGGGCCATGGCCGAAAGCAATTAGTGTGCAAACAATTTTGTGCACTCAATTAACAACGACCAAAGCCGATGGATTTTATTGTAGCTGCACTCTAATTGGATTTGCCAAATTATTTAATACAATTTACATAGTTTTGCATGCCTAAGCAGACAGACGCGAGGCCAGCAAATTTAATACCTGTTGACGTATTTAATTGGGCAACAAAACCGCAGAAAATAATAAAAAATGGCAAAAATCAAATTAGTTTGATATATGAACTGCATAACAAAAGCGAAAGCTCTCAAATATTATGCAATTTTAATTGGCGTACGATTTTGTTGTTGTTGTTGTTGTTGTTGCAGCTGCACAATATTAATTGCATTTATTGTTGTGCGTATTGTGCCATAATTAGCATCGAATTAATACTCAAAGAGCAAAACAATTAGTCGTAACACCTCATGAGAACTAACACACACATGCACGCACACAATGATACCTAGACAGGCACACACATAGGCAGAGATGTACTGATATGCATATTTAAATACCTACATATACATATATACATAAACATCTTGTTATACATACAGACAATACAGGCACACACTTACACACACACACACACACTTACATTCACTCAACTACACCTGCCACTAATTGCCTAATCGTCATCAGCACCAACCGTTTTATTACACTGGTCAACAGAACTGATTAATGCGAAATATTATATTCGAATTTGGCAGGTTTTTGGCCAAAGTTGAAAGCATTTCAAGCCATATTAAACGGAGGCTTTTAAGTTAAGAGTTGCTGTTATATTCATTTAAATACATTTGCTTTCCAATAACAAATATTTACGTTAGCTCAGAAACGCAACTTTTTTTGAATCCCATTAAAATCTGTTTTGAAATTTATTTAGCTACGCTCCTCTCACTTCCTCGCTTCCTTCTCAATTCAAATAAAAATTTATATAATTAATAAATACAAAAATATATAAATAATATTTAGCTTACAGTATTTAATTATATATAAAATTAAATTGAAATGCCTCATTTAATTTAAGTTTCACATACAAAAAATCTACTCAAATTTCACTCTATCTCAGCTCTTCTGCAATTTTGCTGACCTGTGTTGGCTTCAATTCATAATTCAATTTCAGCATTTGCATATGTGATCTACTCAATCAAACGTTTAGGCCAGAAATTAGAGCACAGCTGAAATGCATTTGAGCGTTCGCCATTTCATTATCTCAAGTGAATTTAAATTTCGAGCTCAAATAAATCGCAGTAATGCACAAATTGTTGCTTTAAGTATGCTCACACACACACTCACGCACACACACACACACAGACGCCTGCGATAAGCTGACTGGATTTACGAGCAGTCGCCTGGCCAATGAACCAGCAGCCTCTGCCGCTGCCGCTGCCGCTGCCTCTGCCACTGCCACTGCCACTGCAGTGCATTAGAAAGGCATTTAAAAATTGCAGCAAAGTGCAAACGCAGCGCCGCAGGCGAAGCATTTCTCATGCACACGCGGGAGCGGGGCGCTCGTTCGCATTTTGGCCACAAAACAACAGACTGGACCATAAAACAACACACGCACACACACACACGCACACGCACACACCCATGATGCATGGTAGAGACAAATGCAACGCCTTGGCCCTGGCTGACTTTGAAACTGGTATGCAAGCAGTTAAGCTTAACTCTGCAGTTTAAGTGTGTGTGTGTGTGTGAGAGACAGCGCGGCAGACAGAGAGAGAGCAGGAGAGAGAGAGAGAGAGAGACAGAGACAGAGTCTTGAGCATGCACATAGACACAAATAAGGAAACGGATAAAGAAGTTGTAAAATAAGTTGCACGAACTCATGCGAACTTTCATAAATTATACAACGAAAAAAGTTGCAAATAGAAAATAGAAAATAGAAATCGAAAAAAAGAGAAAAAAAACACAAAGCACAAAACAAATATAAAATTATGGCCAAGCATTGTTTAAGGAACTTTCTTATAAATAACCGATTTAAGTGAAGGAATAGAGCATTGAACGTCTGAGAATGCATTTGAGCTAGCCGACAGATAAAGTTCATGGCATAGTTCATGATATGTGTAGCCATAACTTTTGTAGTCTGGCAACTCTGCCATACATAGTTGAGAGAAGTAATTGTAAGTGCAATTAAGTGCTTTCAACTTGAGCTTAATGGAGAGAAATAAGAATAAAAAATAAAATGGCAACAATTACAAATCAGTTAAAGAGCTTCATAAACTAACTAATTGTTAAACTGGCTGTTAAATATTGCTTAAAAGTAAAATACTTAAGTATTGCTCTAATTAACAGCATGTTAGAGTTGCTGGTATATACAATTTTTGATAGTCTGGCAACCTTTGATGTCAAATTCAGACAAGTGTCTCGCTCACACTTGGTTGAGCAATAAATGCTAAAATAAATTCGCACAAGTGCACCCAAATACTTTTAAGCTTGTTTCAGGGACAACCTCATGTTAAACTGCCCGGTAAATATTAAGCAACTTTCAATCTGTCTCACGCACGAAGTAAGCGCCTAGCTCTTAAGCTCTTTAAATGCTTCGCAAGTTAACTTGATGCTTGAATTCCTGCCAAATATTGCTGGAATAAATTGACAACCTTGGCTTAAAATGAAATTAGTTTTGTGCCCCGCCTAATGCCAATAATGAAGCACAAATGTAACCAATTAAAATAGATCCAGATTGAGGTCAAGAGAAAAGCACGAAACGAAACTGCACCAAATGAGCCAACAATTTTTATAACTTAATTAAACACGGATTTTTGCCTTCAGCACTTTACGGACATTTTTATAGCCCAGTCCCAATGAATATCAAATGTGGCACAGAAAATGAAGTTCTATGCGATTTGTTTTATTGTCCATTGGTCGATAAATGTATATGTATGTATGTATATGTATATGCTTTGTCGACTGTTTTGGCCAGCGGGAACTGTAGAACTTATTTTATGCAACTGCCAAGTGGACTTAGTTTTTTGCTGCTGGCTCGTCGCTCTCCCAGTTGCCAAGTATTGTCAGTTTTCCGATAGAAAAGCAATTCACATTGAACACTGCAAGAGCTCCGACTTTTCCTGTTGCTATACCCTGCAAATATTTTAGGGAGTCAATCAATTTAGGAAGTGGAAAGCAGTTGACCTGACTTTTAAGCAGACACCTCCAAAAAAATTTACTTAGACTCTTGTCTTTTTATCAGTTCATCTCTTTATCTACCTATTATTCGAACTATTTAATGTATAAAGATATAACTTGGAATAAAAATCTGTATTAGGCTGAGGAGTCACGACCTCGAGACTTGAAAAATCATATTAACGAGAGAATTTTTAATACTATACTATATACTATACTATAATAAATATTATACATACATATATGACTGTTTCTCTATATATATAAAGAATGCTAATCGCCAGGGTATCTTCGATTCGTGCATACCCGCTCATTGCACTTTTTCTTGCCACATTTTGATACTTCCTTATTGCTCGAACAGAGTTTTCTTAGTCCAGCATAAAACGTTGCCCCTGAGGTGTCAATGGCTGTGTCTAAGTAATCAGTTTAATGGCTTTTTGTGTGGCAAAATATTCGACAAAATAAAGTCATTAAAATGCAATTAATACTTGTGGCCCAGGTCTAAGCTGGCATTTGCCGTTGTCGTTGCTTTTACCGTAGCTTTAAGGGTCTTCCACAATTTTCATAGCTTAATTTAATTCATTACTGAAACGAAAGTGTGAAGCAGCCATGGCAAGTGTTTGATGACTGCAATAATTTGACTTGAAGAGGGTTTCCTGCTGCTCAGCAATGACTGACGCAGTTTCAGGCAGTCCGAAAGGTAATAAATGGGCAAATGCTGCAACTAATTTTATACAGGTAAGAATTAATGTTTTGTAGTTGCCAAGTGCTGTTCAATAATCAATGTCGAACTTTTGAGAGAGGAAAATTGTTTTGAGAAGTGGCAGATACAAGATACAAGATACTATATATCTATATATATATATATATACTACTCAATTTATGGTACATCATCATTGCTCACGAAATAGAACACATAATCATATCATAGTGAATTTATAGCAGAAGCAGAATGCTCTGAGACTGCCTGACAGAAGCTCAATGATATAACACTCAATGGTCAATCTATGAAACTTGATCATATTTGCTCGCTAAATAGAAGGCCTAGCCTTAAGAATTACTATGAGACTGTACTCAACTCTTCCAGTGAATGTTGCAAACATAAAACTAGAAACTTGAGCCAAGACAGCTGCGTGACAAAAGCTCAATGCTACAACACTCGAAGCATCAATGCCAAGGACTGAAGAATATGAAGCTTATGGAAATATTGATCGTCATTACTCACAAAATATAAAACATAATCATATCATTCACAGAAATGTATATTCTCTTAGTTTAGGTCTGCTAGCGAATTAATGGCAGAAGCAAAATTCTCTGAGACTGCCTGACAGAAGCTGAATGATATAACACTCCATGTATGGTACATGGATGGTTCGATAACTATTTATCGATTCCGATAACTATTTATCGATTCCGATAACTATTTATCGATTCCGATAACTATTTATCGCTTCCGATAACTATTTATCGATTCCGATAACGATTTATCGATTCCGATAACTATTATCGATTCCGATAACTATTTATCAATTCCGATAACGACAGCTGCGTGACAAAAGCTCAATGATATAACACTCAATGGTACATCTATGAAACTTGATCATATTTGCTCGCTAAATAGAAGGCCTAGCCTTATGGATGACTATAAAACTGTACTCAACTCTTCCAGTGAATGTTGCAAGCATAAAACTTGAAACTTGAGCCAAGACAGCTGCGTGACAAAAGCTCAATGATATAACACTCAATGGTACATCTATGAAACTTGATCATATTTGCTCGCTAAATAGAAGGCCTAGCCTTATGGATGACTATAAAACTGTACTCAACTCTTCCAGTGAATGTTGCAAGCATAAAACTTGAAACTTGAGCCAAGACAGCTGCGTGACAAAAGCTGAATGCTACATCACTCTATGCAAGGTACATCAATGCCAAGGACTGAAGAATATGAAGCTAATAGAAATATTGATCGTCATTGCTCACAAAATATAAAACATAATCATATCATTCACAGATATGTATATTCTCTTAGTTAAGATCTGCTACCGAATTAATGGCGAAGCAAAATGCTCTGAGACTGCCTGACAGAAGCTGAATGATATAACACTCCATGTATGGTACATGGATGGTTCGATAACTATTTATCGATTCCGATAACTATTTTCGATTCCGATAATTATTTATAGATTCCGATAACTATGTATCGATTCCGATAACTTTTTCGATAACACTTTGTCAATTTCGATAACTATTTATCGATTTCGATCCATTTTTATCGACCTCCGTTACTCTGATCAGATTCTGATAAGCCCTGATATTATATAAATATGTACATGTGAAACTACTCTTCCAGAGAATGCTGCAAGCATAAAACTTGAAACTTGAGCCAAGACAGCTGCGTGACAAAAGCTCAATGATATAACACTCAATGGTACATCTATGAAACTTGATCATATTTGCTCGCTAAATAGAAGGCCTAGCCTTATGAATGACATTAAAACTGTACTCAACTCTTCCAGTGAATGTTGCAAGCATAAAACTTGAAACTTGAGCTAAGTTAGCTGCGTGACAAAAGCTGAATGCTACAGCACTCGATGCAAGGTACATCAATGCCAAGGACTGAAGAATATAAAACTTATAGAAATATTGATCGTCATTGCTCACAAAATAGAAAAAATAATCATATCATTCACAGAAATGTATATTCTCTTGGTTTAGGTCTTCAAGTGAATTTATAGCAGAAGCAGAATGCTCTGAGACTGCCTGACAGAAGCTGAATGATATAACACTCAATGGATGGTAGACGAAACTTTTGGATACATTAATCATATTTGCTCGCTAAATAGAAGGCCTAGCCTTACGAATGACTATGAAACTATGCTAAACTCCTCCATAAAGCATTCAGCATACATAGAAGATGCAAGATACAATCCTAAATTCCATAAGTAAACAAACTTCAGCCTTGATTTATTAAAGTCAAATGAAGATCTATCTATCTATCACATACGCTTCCCTAGTGAGCAATAACTTGCATCACGTCCAGCTCACTTCAGACTCAAAGCGCGTGTCTCTTGTCTGCCGTCTCTGTCGATTGCCTCTCAGTTTACACAATTTTGGCCAGTTCATCAATCTAAACAACAATTGAGCGCAACTTAGGGTACAAATTAAATTCGAAACCATTTATATGCGCTGTTGGCTAGAGAGCAAACAATACCTCAAATGCTGACTCGAGTGAGCATAGGAAACGGAAAATGCAATAAAGATGCTACAAAGCACCTGCTGCTGCTGCTGCTGCTGCTGTTATTTCCTGTTGCTTTTGTTGCTGGTTGCAGCTAACCGAACCGAAGCCAAGACAAATGTGTTGTAAATAACGCGTATCAAAGTGTTGTGACAACGCCAACGGCATTCGAAGTTGGATAAGTGCAGGAGCCGATGGGGCTGGGGGATGGAATGTGGGGTGTGAGTGGAGAAAGAGGCGGAACAGTACAAGCAGATAGATTGAAATGGGAGCAGGAGAAGGAGGAGCAGCAGATGGAACATAAGCTGCAGCTTGGCATGGAATAGAGAGAGAGAGAGAGGGAGAGAGATCAGATAATGGTTAGAAGTAGAAGGAAAACTGTGAGCTGTAGGTAGAATTGGAAGCTAGAGCAGGAGGTGGATGTAGAGGAGTCTGAGAGTTTGAGACGCAGAGAGGAGCACTAGTAGAAGCAAACAAAAGAACAGAAGCAGGGGAAGCTTAAACCTGAGTTTAAGATGAAGTAGAAACTGGAAGCAGCAGATGAAAGGCGGAGTAGAAGATGTTTCTGGAGTTCAAGTATAAGCAGGAGCTGGAATAGCAGCTGGAACAGGAGCTAGGAATGCAGCCAGAGATAGAGCTGGAAAAGGAGCAGAAGTAGAAGCATGAGCTGAACAAGACGTGGAGTAGCCATACTGGAGCTAGTGACTGAACAAAGGCAATATCTGAATCGGGAATATACGGAGTGCGAGCAGAAAGAGAAGATGCAACTGCAACAGAACTTGGAGTAGAGAGAGGACAAAGGAGGAAGGCTGCGGCAGAGGATCTGCCATCTCGACTCAACAATACAGGAAATACAAATAAAATATTTTGCACACTTAGCCACGCGCAGTTGCATCCAGCCGAATAGAAATGTAGAGAGAGATAGGAAGAGTTATAGCGAGGGAGAGAGAGAGGTCCTAGACACAAAAGACAGTGAGTGGAGGAGGTCATGTTATGCAATTTATGTGTGCATTCAGCGGCTGCAAACAGCAGCCGAGGCAACAGCAGCAGCAGCAGCAGAAGCAACCAATAGTAAGTAATAATAAATCCTTTGAGACAGTTTTCGAAATGATTTCTTAATACAGCGGCGAGCACTTTGTCACTTTGAGCCGGAAATGTTGCGGACAACAACAAAGCCAAGTTGCAACGGCCAACGACCAACGACCAACGAGCATCGACAGCGATGCCAGTGACCTGTCCTTGTATCCGGTTTCAATCTGCCACTTGCCACAGCAGACAAACAAACAAACAAACAAACAAGCAACAAAAGCAGCGAAGCGTGCCACTTGCTGCAATCATTAAAGAAAAGATTGAAGCGAGCTCTGATAGACAACTTGCTCCATGACAGCGATTGCTGCAACAAAGCAAATTTATGAGCTATAAAGGAGTGGAACGGAATACGACAAATACATTGCTATAAATATGAATTTAACTAAATTGTTATATGGTTGCCAAGCAACGGTGAACTCAAAAATATTCTATTATTATTATATTATGTTATTATATATATATTATCCTATATAACTTTTGTATCTCATAAAATCATTTCCCATAACTTTCGCCAATTTTCGTAAAATATCTCAGCTGCCATAATTCTAAGTGTATAACAAATTAAAGCTTTTAGATTTATTTATTTTTCTTTTATTTTTTCTAGTCTATATATGCTACAATATATCCATGGACAACCTTACCTTCCCAATTGTTATTTTTTTTGTGTCGCTTTTATTTTTTGTTAAATCATATTTTAGCCAGCTACTATGGGAGCTTTTCAATAGACTTCATAAATAGCAACGAGCTGGACGAAATAGAAACTCAATTTCATGGCGCGCTCATGCATGTGCCACAACTGTGTCTGTCTCTCTCTTCTCTCTCTCTCTCTCTCTCTCTCTCTCTGTCTGTGAATGAATGCTGTTAGTGCAGAACATGCTCGCTGACACATTGTCTGCATGTATGCAAAAGTCCGACCCAAAACACAGAACTGTAATCTATTTAATAACTCACGTGGAGCACATTGGGTTCGGCGAGAATGGGAGCGCGATAAGCTTCAGCTGACAAAAACCATGTCCTGCCACGACCCCTGATGACCTCCAGCACATCGCCCCTCGCCCCTCGCCCCCCGTCCCCCACTAAATGCCATCTGTAAACCGCAACGAGCATTGGCAATGGCAGAGCCAACATTGCGGAACGGACGACGAGCACAACGAGGTGTTTGGGCCAAATGATGAACAGCATTGCCAACAAATCTATCAAAAATGTGTGCAGACTGGGCGGGGCTGCATTGTTGGCGCTAAGGAATGGTAAGCGTGTGGAAAAGAGAGAGAGAGAGAGAGCGGGCGGGGGAGGGGAGCGGGAGAGTGTGTCAGGGAAATGATCTTCAGTTTGCACTGGTGCGCTGTGGTGGCTAAATTTGTGGGCGCAGCTGATTATAGCAATCACACTAACTTAATTACACGCATACATAAGCACACCCACACACACACACACACAGGCACACACATGGGCGCATATGACAAAAGGGCACGCATTGCCGCAGGACATGAAGGAGGCATGCATGAAAGCTTCCATTGCCTCACGATAAGCAAAGCCAAATGGTTAACCTCAGAGTGTATGTGGGTGGGAGTATGTATGTGTGTACATATGTATAAGTACATACCACACACACACACACACACACACACACACACACACACACACACAGAGCTGCTGCGATGGCCATTTCGAGTCTATGACATTTGTGACATTTGCTTAATGAAAATTGACGTTTGGGTGAGACAATTTAATATTTTTCAGGCGACTTCTAAATGTAGCGAATGTCAAATGGAAGATATATATAGATATACGTACATAATATATATAATATATATCATGCTCTAAAATTTTAGTTTTTAACAGTGTTTTGAGCGCAGCTGCTCGACTGCATAGCAGCAGCAACAGCAGAGTTAGAGAGAGAGAGAGATAGAGAGAGAGAGAGGCTTATGCAGGGAGTTAGAGGAGGTCACACAGTGCCCTAGGTGCTGAGACACGTACAGCAATACAAATAAAGAAAACAATAATAGAAAATGGAGCCAAAGTCAGAATAAGTAAAGAGGGCCAAAGGGCTGCTAAAAGTACAACAGCTGGGCAGAGCATTAAGACTTTTTTCTTTTCATTTTCTTTTGCTTTCCTTAGAATGCACTCGCTCGGGGAGTGTAAGGTGGGAGTATTTGTGCTCAACTGTGGCTTGAGTATGGTTTGAGAGGCGTGGCAATCTCTGAGAAACTTCACATAAGCATAAAGGTATGCAGCTTTACTAGCTGTAAAGCAAATGCTGATCTACTCTAAATGTATGCATCTGACAGACATAGCTCCACTCGATCCAGTCTACTGATACACCTATTGATATCTCTTAGTATTGTCTAAATATAGTATAGTTTCTTTTTGATATAGTTCCCTCATTTGGTTCTCATTCATTAAAGCCATCTGAAAGAAATTTTATTTGACTCAATTTAAAAGATCTCTTAGACGAGTATTATGCCATCAGTTACGCCCGACTGCGCGCTTCTCTCAGTATTTTGGCTGGCAGCCGAAGGAACCCTGAGCAGAATGCATTCACTATTTGTGGCAAGCATTGTGCATGGCCAAGTCGCACACATTGATAACTTTACAAGCCCCGAGCAGCAGCTCAGCTGCACAGGTAACATAAATGTTTGGCTAAAATCGAAGTACCTGGACTCGCAGGCAGCCAAGTCTCCATTGGTGTTGCATCGACAAATGTTTATTTAACATTTTGGCTTTTTAATTTTCCGCTCACGTTTGATTTATTCATCTGTTACGCAAGCTGCACTTTTACGATAAAGCAAATAGAAAAAATTATATATGGCCAAGGAGTAGAAGTGAGCGACTAGCAAATACTCTGCACTGCATGCAGAGATGCTTAATATATATATATATAAATAATATATTTAAAATATATATTAAAAGAGTTTAAAGAGAGCTTTATCTATTGTAGCAAGCTCATCTACATTATCAGAAACATATGCATATATTAATTTTAAGTTCACTTCATCTTCTACTTGTTCCATACTCTTCCATAACGCCCATCAACCTTTAAGCCAAAACTAGTTTAGAGTATACAAACATTTGGCTCTTCATATGGCAGCCAGCCAAATGTCAAGTTTATCAAATTGAAAAGATGATGGAAGAGAGTTTATAGATACATTTTAATCACATATATACATATACGTATATGCTATATCATTGCCATAGAGTCTTATACTGTATAAGAGTTAATGCTTCAGCTAGCTGTGACCCCAACTCAGCCTCAGTCATGCTTGATTCGTTCTAGGGGTCAAATGGTTTCTAATTAAAGAAAATCATATCATAACATGTATGAATATATCTACATTTATCTATATCTATATATATCTATATCTATATCAATATGTATATATATATACGCATCGCTGCTCTGCTGAGCATTATAAAAAGTCAGCGGCGCGGCAGCAATTGAAGTTAGTTACGTTTTGGCATTCCTGTGTGTCGACAGGTCATGTCATCATCCATCACCTTGCTGGACAGCTATCCGTTCGCCGAGCTGGCGGATGAGCGCACACAATCTTGGCCATTGGTGGCCTCGCCCTGGAATGCCGCCTTGCTGTTGGCCTTGTACTTGCTGCTGCTGCACTTTGCGCCCAAATGGATGGCCAGGTGGGTGTATGGGTGTGTGGGTGTGTGGGCGTGGATGTAGCCGTGTGCCGTCAAATGCCATCATATTCTCTTTCAATCCCACGCTGGCTCCCCTCTCCGGTTGCAGTCGCCAGGCATTTCAGTTGCGCCTTCCATTGTTCGGCTACAACTTGTTCATGGCCTTGCTGAATGGATATATTTGCCTGCAGCTTTACACGACGTCGCGGGCCCTCGACTATAGCTTACAGTGTCAGCCTTGTAAAGTGAGCTATGATCCGCTTGAGATTCGCGTAAGTCGTTGAGAAACCTGAAGTCAAACTGAAAAATAAAAGTACAAGGTACATGTATTTATTGAACTACATTCCATAGCTGGCGTCTGCCTTTTGGTGGTTCTACATATCAAAGATCTTGGAATTTGCGGATACTTTCTTCTTCATATTGCGCAAAAAATGGTCCCAGTTGACTTTTCTGCATGTCTATCACCACAGCAGCATGTTTGTCATATGCTGGATAGTAATCAAATGGATACCCACTGGCTCAAGTAGGTTTCCCCATTCACAAACCTTTAAGCCTTCGCTGCTGCTACTGCTAGAGCGCTTGTCCCTTTGCAGCCTTCGTGCCGGCTTTGATGAACTCCTTTGTGCACATCGTTATGTACGGATATTATTCACTGAGCGCTCTGGGACCTCGTTTATACCCGTATCTATGGTGGAAACGTTACTTAACGGCACTGCAGCTGCTGCAATTCGCATTGGGTTTGGCCTGGGGTGCTCAGGCGATTGTGAGCAGATGTGAATACCAGCCGTGGCTCAGTTATACGGGAGTGGCCTACATGCTGTCATTTCTGTTTCTCTTTGGTCGCTTTTATTCGCAGAAATATACGAAATGCAGTTAACATCAATAAAGAGCCAAATAACTGTCAACAAATTCAATTCAATTCAATTCGATTTGATTCAATCTAGGCGCCCAACTGTTTGAATTTCTTATCGATAGCCAGACAAAACTATCGCTCTCAGCTCTAGAAATCAGCTGTTTTGTATTCGTATTTCGTATTTTGAACCTTCAAAAGTTGTGCACACACTGTCCCTTGCCAGTTGACATAACAACAACTGTTGAGGCTCCTCAACGCATCGGAATTGAAATAATGCAAATTATTAAAGTAGTTACCCGCAATTTAGTCAAACACAAACACTTATATCTTCCAAAATTGCTAAATGTCACTGCCAGGCTCTACTGCAGCGCAGCCAGAGGTGAGTGGATAGTGATTTTCTGTCAACAAAACGCCGGCTAATTGAAAGATTTGCATGCAGGCCCCAAGCTGCCTTTGGCTGCGGGCTATCAGCCAAAGCCCGTGGAGGAGGCATATTGGCAGCGTGAAAAAGAGCCCACGAAGGAGTTGAGCAGTGGATGCAACCGTGGGCCCTATCGCATGATCCTGCCACCGCCAAATGTAACCGGAAACTTGCATTTGGGCCACGCGCTGATGGCCACGGTGCAGGACGTGATAGCCAGGCAACAGAGGCAGCTGGGCTACGACGTGCAGTGGGTGCCGGGAACGGACCACGCGGGCATTGCCACACAGGTGGTCGTGGAGCGCACCTTGGCCGCAACGAAAGGTAAAACACGACAGGAAATTGGACGAAAAGCCTTCCTCGAGGAGGTCTGGAAATGGAAGGAGGAGAAGGGCGCTGGAATTGTACAGGACTTGCGTCTACTGGGCTGCTCGCTCGACTGGCAGCACGAGTACTTCACCATGGACGAACAGCAGGCCAATGCCGTCAGCGCAGCCTTTATACAACTCTTCGAGGAAGGTCTGATCAAGCGCCGCAATGCGCTCGTCAATTGGTCCTGCGCCCTGCGCTCTGCCATCTCCGACATTGAAGTGGAAACGCTGGAGATCAAAGAGCCCGTCGAGGTAGCCGTGCCGGGCTATGAGCAGAATGTGCTCTTCGGTCGCATCTTTGACGTTGCCTATCGCGTCGTCGATGGCCAGCTCGATAATGATGGCAAGCCGGAGGAGATTGTGGTGTCCACCACCAGGCCGGAAACCATATTGGGAGATGTGGCAGTTGCAGTGCATCCAGCTGATCCGCGCTATACCAAATATCGCAACCGCAAGGAAGTACAGCTGCAGCATCCCTTCAGAGACGACACGATTCCCCTAATCTTTGACATCGCTGTGGACAAGGAGTTTGGCACCGGCGCTGTGAAGCTAACGCCGGCCCACGACAAATTCGATTTCGAGATCGCCACGCGACACAAGCTGACGGGGCGTCGCGTCTTCACCGAAAGCGGCGAGATCGATGATGCATATCCAGAGTTCCAGGGCAAGCCGCGCTTCGAGGCACGCGATCTCATCGTGGAGCGCCTGGAGCAGCTGGAGCTGTTGCGCGAGGTGCGCGCGCATAGCATGCAATTGCCGATCTGCTCCCGCTCGAAGGATGTCATTGAGTATATGACGGTGCCGCAGTGGTTTCTCAAGACCAAGTCCATGTGCGAGGCCGCCTTGTCGGAGCTGAAGAGCGGAAGACTGCAAATAATGCCCTCAACGTTCGAGACGGACTGGGAGAGATGGCTGACGGACTCGCGGGATTGGTGCATCTCTCGCCAGCTGTGGTGGGGTCACCAGGTGCCCGCCTACGAGGCCTTCGACTCCAGGGGCAACAGCTGCTGGGTGGCGGCCACCGACGAGAAGACGGCGCGCGAGAAGGCAATCATCAAGCTGGGCACGAAAGAGGTGAGGCTGACTCGGGACGTGGATGTGCTGGATACGTGGTTCTCCTCGTCGCTGTTGCCCTTCTCCGTGGCAGGTTGGCCCAATGAGAGCTACAAGGAGAAATATCCACTCGATCTGATGCAGACGGGGCATGATATACTCTTCTTCTGGGTCGCTCGCATGATGATGATGGGACTGAAGCTGACTGGGAAGGCGCCCTTCCAGCGCATTCTGCTCAACGGCATCGTGTGCGATGCTCAGGGTCGCAAGATGTCCAAGAGCTTGGGCAACATTGTCACGCCACAGCAAGTGGTGCAGGGCGCCAGCCTGGACAGCCTGAAAGCCACACTGCAGCAATCAAGCGATGCGGGCGTAATCAAGCCTGAAGAGCTGAGAACCTCCACGGAGGGCCTCATCAAGATGTTCCCAAACGGCATTCAGGAGTGCGGCACCGATGTTCTACGCTTCACGCTGCTGAGCCACAACATCAAGCACCACTTCATTAACTTCGATGTGACCGCCTGCTACACCAACAAACTGTTCCTCAACAAGATCTGGCAAGCGATGCGCTTCACACTGGGCTCCGCTCAGTCTCTGGGCATCACCCTAGACGAGTTCGAGACGATGGAGGGCGTGCAGCTGGGCATGTGGGACCGTTGGATCATTGGCAGATTGGCTGAGACGCTGGCCATATGCTCCGAGAGCTCCTCCAACTACAATTTCCACATGGCCACATCTGCGCTGAAGCATTTCTTCTATCAGAATCTGTGTGATGTGTATTTGGTAATGATTTCTCCTACCTCAAATTGTGTCTTATCTAACCCTGCACTTCTTGCCTCCAGGAAACCACCAAGACAGCGATCAGGAATCGCACCCACGATGCCTACGTGAACGTGGGCACATTGACCGCCTGCCTCAGCTGGGGCCTGCAGGCTCTGGCGCCCTTCACGCCCTTCGTTGCCTCTGAGCTGCTGCAGCACGTCCCACTGAACATCGAACTCAAGCTGTCCGAGTATCAAGATCCCAAACTGCAGGCGGAGGTCGCTGACATTGTCAGCGTGTGCACCAATGTGCGCCAGATGAAGAGTCGCAATCAAATCAGCAATCGTCATTCCCCCAAGCTGTCTCTATTTGCCCAGAATGAGGAAGCAGAGACGATACTGCGTCGTCACCTGGCGCAGATTGGCGTGCTCACGCGCTGCGGCTGCGTGGAGCTGGAGCTGCTCAATGAGGACTCGAAATTCTCCAAGAAACTGAACTTCTTTTCAACTGCCGGTGCACTCTGCTCCTTTGGCATCACCATAAAGGAGGAGTTCCCAATACCGAAGGAGCAGCGCGAACAGATAATAAAGACGAACAAGAAGAAGCTGAAGAAGTTGGTCAACGAGCTGCAAAAGTACAAGGTGCGCGTGGACAACGAGGCGTTCCAGCTAATGGCAGACTCGGCTACCAAGACGCATTTCAATAATCGGGTGAGTCTCCCGGTGCTATAGCTATATATATATTTCTTTAGCTAATCCTTGTCTCTGCACAGATCAAAGAGCTGCAGGCGGAGATAGACAACCTGATACGTCTGGCGGCGTAGTTCCACTTCCATCTAGTCATACTCAATCGTGTTAGATAAATTATGTACAGTTAAAACATTGCCTTACTACACTATTGTTAACTAAAGCTATGCGATTCAACTAATCTCTGTTATATAAGTTAATGTGTATTGCCTATTTATTGCTTATTGTTCTCAGAGTCTTTTATTGCAGTTGACAAGCATTTACGACTACAGCACGGGACAGGGGTTTTGTGAGTAGGACAAGAAGAAGCCTCGATTCGATATGTCCATCTCCTCGTTGGAGTCCGTCACAGCGTAGACAACAAAAGGTTTCGCCGCTGTTGTCGTGGGCACCAAGCCCAAGCCGCAGAACCGATCGCTGGGCATATTGGTGCCATCTTGCGTTGGCGCTGGTATGATGATATAGTCCGTGGTGCAGTCTTGGCTCTGCACCGCTGCCGTGGCCAGCAGCGTGGGATCCACGGCGCCCACATCATTGGTCATCGTGAAGGAGTACGCATCGGAGCCCACCTGTCTGTACGTGATCGAGCAGACGCCAGTGGCCTTCCGTATGCAGATGCCGTAGCGCAGGCCCGCCAGCTGCCTTGTGCCCTGCACTCCGATGGAGTTCAGCGCCGAGGAGGCAGCCGACACGTAGTTGAAGCTCGCAATATTGCCAGAGGAGGTCATGTGATACTGCAGGCAGCCAGCGGGCGCCAAGGTGGACGAGGTGCAGCCCATCATGCGCAGCTGGAACTGCCAATTGCGATTGAACGTGTAACCTGCCGAGGTGGCCACCGAAATGGTTATGGGGCTGACGCCATTGAAGTCCACATAGACATGCTGGCCCGAGTTCTCGCCACAAATCGTGGGCACTTGCGAGGCACCGCCCGAAATGGTCAACGCGTCTGTCGTGCACAAGCCATCGCCAGTTGGCGGCGCCAGGGACAGGGCCATGAAGTCGATGCGCAGCTGGCAAATTGTCGAGTCCGGCGGAGTCACAACTATGGTGCATCGACCGCCGCCGGCATAGGGTGCCGGATAGTTGCTGTTGTAGAAGTAGGTGTTATTGAAGCTGGTGCTTGCCCCACAAGTCCGTTGATCTAATGGAGAGGCAGATCGAATTAGGCATTGTTTGAGACTGTACTCGGATCGGCTTACATATGCAGCACACGGCCTGATTGGTTATCGTGGAGCAGCTGCCCGCTGCGACGCCATTGTTGTCCTTGCACTCGCCGTTTATCATGCAGGTGCCCATGAGCAGGTTGTTGCCCAAGCAAATGTCATTGGAGAAGCGTCCAATTGTGTAGAAGGGAAACCCTGTCGAATAACGGAAATGTGTGGACTTACAAATATGTAAATATATGTTGCATTTACAAACTGAATCTATTACAGACTTATATGATATTAATAAAGTTCTAATAGAGAATCAATTATCTCTAATCAAGACAATTATTATAGATAATTGTAAAGAAGAAATGAATTTATAAATACATATATTATATTACATCTATTGATTTGGCATTCAGATTGTAGAAAATTAAATAGAAATTAAGCGAATTCCATATTAGTTATAATTGCTATTATAATCCTCGGAGTCTCCTTAAGATTTTCAGGCTTTGCCCGCTTTGATCTACTTCTTGTTTTGGCATTGTAAGAAAGTAGTCCATTAATCCAGTATGAAGAGTTAATCGCTGCTCGGTCAGGCGGTGACAATGCGTGCCTAAGACTAAAGAGCTCTGCACGGAAATGCGCACTGGGTGATAATTAAGAACTGACCCACATACACATATTTCGATCGAAAATCACTCAATAACGAGACGAAGTAGCAGAACAGAAAATAAAATTGGTTTTATCTTTCCACTTACAGCGAGGATTTCTCGAGCTGCTGCGCGCCAAGCCCGTCTCTGAGGACAGCGTCGCGTCCAGTGCATCCAGAGAGCTGTTCTCGCCGCGAGTCGCATTCAGTGGAGCCAGCTGAAGGCTCGCGCGCGCCGCGCTGTAAATGCCGACGATGTAACTGCTGAAGAAGAGGGCGACGATGGCCAAGATGCGCGTGGAATGTGTGCGAGCAGACATGGCTAACTATATAACTATACAAATATATAAATAACTACAAATCTATATATGAATATTTGTTCATATAGTATATATTTGCTCTTCACTTCCACTTTCGGTTTTTACAGTTACCCCAAAGACGGGAGAGAGAACGTATCGTACGCGTCTATGTTTCGATTGAGACTGACACTGACGCAGGCCGCAATTGAGGAGCTTACTATGCCACAATGGGGCGCAGATGCTGGAGACGCAGGTGCTGAGCGGGGCAGGTGCTAATTGATAGACCGCGACGTTCTGCTCCAGCCTCTCAAAGCAGAGTTTTTCCATGGCGGTAAAGTCGTGTGGAGTTTATTTCGGCGGCTGCAAATATTTGGAGCATTCTGTAAAAAAAAGAAAAACATACACATATGTATACCATTTATAAATGACAGCAAACAAATGAACGGGTCGATGAAAGTGATTTACTAGGTACATATGTATACAGCCCACTGGCGAACCGAGACATACGCACTTAATTTGAGAACACGCGTGAACAATCGTCGCATGATGGCTCCCAGGCAGCGTAGAAAGTGCCCCGTGCTTGCTTTCGTTTGAATTCGAGTAAACAGTGTGACTCGCTCGATCCGCTTAATCGCTCAATTTGAAATTTACTTATAGCAGTTAGCACTCTCATTTCCAGCCAAGCGCTATTACAAAATGATGTAACGGTACTGATTCGGCTGGCAGTGGCAACGCTGCCGAAATTGCATTCATCGGCTAGTGGTGAACACAGCGCACGACTTTAATTAGCGAAGTTGTACTAATTACGGCCAGTTAGTACATATGCTGCCACTAATTAAGGCTTAAACTCATTCAGAAAGGTAAAAGTGCTCGGGGAATTGTTTACTAGAAAGTTGCAACAAAGTTGCTTCAAATAACAGTTCTTTCTGTACGTAAAGATGTGTGAGTGTCACGTTCTTCATTTTAGTTGACAGCATGATGGCGCTGTATGGGTTTTTTATTACAACAAATAACTAGTTTTAGCTTATTCAATTTCAATGACTGCTCCCGCCTTAGCCAGCGCTTCCTTCAGCTTCTCGGCCTCCTCTTTGGTAATGTCCTCTTTCACAATGGTCGGAGCGCTCTCAACAAACTTCTTGGCCTGCACAAGGTTCATGCCCTCCAGCAAATTCTTGACCTCTTTGATTAGCGCCACCTTCTGCTTCTCATCGAACTTCATCAACTTCACCTTGAAGGCGGTTTGCACCTTTTTGGGCGCCGCCTCCTCCTCATCAGCCGCACTACGCACTGGCCCAGCCGCCGCGAACTGTGGTGCAAATGCAGTCTCTGGCAAATTTAGTTTTTGTTTCAGCAACGTGCTAAGCTCAGCAACCTCGAGCAGATTCAAGGCAGCTATGTTGTTGACAATGCTGTCTAGTTTTGGATTCGGTGGTTTGGCTACACCTTCCGGCACGGGAGGCACGAGTTTCTCGGCTGCGGCAGCAGCAGCCGGAGCAGAGGCGCTATACTGGCGTTGCGCAGTGATTTGGCGTCTCAGTTGACGCAGTACAAGACGTGTGACTTGCATTTTGTGTACAGCTGTAAAACAGAAACGTGTTTTAAGTTATAAAATCAAGTTTAGACAAATAGAATTACAATTACTTGTGTTTTTTACTAATAGGCAAAAGCCGCAGAGGGTTATGTGAGCACTAGTGATGTGAGTTTACCAAAAACACGTTCAATCGATGCACAGCTGTTCGTGACTCAGCTATCGATGTGCGCAATGTCCCCCCTCAGGGTGGCCGTAGTTTTTAATCGAGCTATCGAACTTTGAAAGAACAAAATAAATTTATTTAAAGATATTTATTTATTGAAATAAGAAACTAATAATAATAAAAATTGTTGTATAAAGGTAAAGCTTTTTAAGAATCGACTTGATAAATATCAATTTTTACACTAATTCAGAACTTTTTATACATTATTATTTGATTTTTAATTTAAATAAGAATTGATTTCAAGAAAATAAAAAAATTTTATACAGAAAAAATCTTGACGTAATCTATTTTAAGCTCAGCGCCATCACACCACTGATCCAGTCGATCTTTGATACTATTCAGAAATTGTGTCATGGCAATGGTGTCCTGGTCACGCCAGGGCTTCTCAGTGTTGTAGAAGAACTCATTGAATCCCGCTACACCGAGCCCAAACGTCAAATAGAACTCCTGATCGAATGGCGCAATTCCTGTGCCTTTCTCTAGCTCATCCACATTCTGAAGCCTTTGCCCATCTTATGGCATATTTTGGCCGAACGCAACGGCTCCTTGGAAGTGAGCAGAACGCCAGCATAGAGATCCAGTTGGCCGCCGGGCACCTGACGCGCATAGCCGATGCGCACCTGCCCCGACTGATAGTCTTCCTTGCCATAGACATTATACTTGGGCTGCAGCCATAGCTGAGGCACCAAATACTTCGATCTGGGCATCTTGGCTCTCACCTCGACTCGTCCGTACTTGAAAGAAAAGCTCTCCTTGGTGGAGAATTGAGCACTCACCAGCGGAGGCAGCTTGTCGCGCCTCCTACTTGGATCTCGCACACAATCTGCCGAGTTCTTCTCGCCCGTGCATTCGCCGCCCAGATCGAGCATCTCCCCCAATTTCCGCTTGAACAAACGCTTCGTGGCAATGGGCTGAATCTGCACATATCCATTTTGCAGGCTCAGCGTCTGAGGTGCGTCGTTCACATATATGTTGAATTCGTAGTCTGGAGCACCAGAGAAACGATGCTCCAGCTTCCACTTGGATGCATCCAGCTTGCCGCCATTGAAGTCGTCCGCGAAGATTTGCTGATTCGCACAACGAACTGGAGCGCCGTTGACTTGAGTCTTGGGCGCCTTACAGCTGCCAATTCTGATGTCTATATCTGGTGTTGGAAAAGTAAAGTCTGGACTAGGCACACGAGTGGCTGGAGTCGTTGAAACAGGTGTGCTGCCATTGTAACCGCTGACCGCATAGGCGCCGTCGTCTTCGCGATAACCCAGACCGTTGTAGATAACGTAGGTCCAATAGTATAGAACATCGCCTGGTTTTAGCTGAGCTTGGCGATCTCGGAAAGTCCAACGTCCGTTTTTCATCTTCACAATGTCACGTGCCCAGGTGCCCGCCTCCAGACCCTCCATCTCCTCGTTCAGCTTGCCATGGAAGGCGAACAGCGTTATCCCTTCTTCGTGGGGAATGGACACCTCAAAGCCTTTGGGATAAAACACTTCAATTTTGGCTTTTGGCACTGTGTAGCCGCTAACCAATGCTAAAAATAGCAGGAAAACCCCGCAGCGTAGACCGTGCGACATCTCCGTTCTAAGAATCACAAATGCGCACTGATGGGAACAGTCTTATATATAAATAGAGCCGCTTATCATAAAACCGGTATTCGTTCTGGGTATATACACAATGAAGTTGTCTATTTGAAATAAAATAACATAAACCGGTCTGACAACGGCGAATTAACTGATTGCAGTCGAAAGACGAAAGTGTATGCCACCAATCATTTCTAAATAATAATGACTTTAAATAAATCGAATTATGAAGCATCTATTAAAAATTTGAATTGGTCAAGTGCCGGGCTACCTATCTGGCTCGCTAGCTGACTCGATAGTCTGGTACGATACCAGTGTGGCCACATCGATTTAAATTGGTCGAATTAGGCGACGAAACAGCTGTGAAAAGCTTGTCATAAATTGTTTAGTCGCAGGTCGACTGCTTATCGGAGCAGCCATCGTAGTTGTCTAGGGAAACTTGTATAAAAATTTACACCAAAAAAAAAAAAAAAAGTTAAAAGCAATGCACATAAATAAGTGAGAAAAAAAAATTAACCCTGACACAGCTTTTTCTACTAGGGTAACAAAAACCGGAAGGGTGCACATACATATATTTTGTAAACACATTACAATACACAAGTCAAATACCTATATAAAAACAAAAAACATCTATAGTTAATATCGCGCGCGCGTGTGCACACCAGAAGAAAAGCCCGTAAACCCGCAGCTGATGCTTGTGCAGTTCTTTTGTTTTATATCCAAGACAATTGTGGGACAGCAGGAGGAACATTGTTGGCGTTGTTATTGTAAGTAGAGCTCATTTATGTAATTCGCTTGTATTCCTTTTATTCCGCCGTTGCCATTACATACTCTGCCCGCGGTGTTGCCAGATAGCTGTTATAATAATTTGCATGAAATATATAAATGTGTCATAAATATTTATATAATGCATCAAAGATTGGGTATATTTATTTTATTCATTTTGCATTTCCTTGTTTGAATTGCAATTGTACAAACTATCGATAAATATATATGTATATATATACTTATATCGGTATAGATGCAGAACGGCAACGCTGCACTCCAAGCAGCTGCTGCTACTGCTGTTAATGTTGTTGTTGTTGTTGTTGTTGTTACTGGTGGGCTGTCAGAAAAGCACGAAACACCGTACGATAGCAAAACAAGGGAGAATGATTGATTTTTCGTCGTGCGTTGGGGAAAAGTAGGCGACGACAGAAACGTCAACGACAAAACAAGCTTGTGAAAAGCTAGGCAGTAGCAGCGAGAATTTTTAGAATTCAGTCTCACAATCGTCGCGCTAGCGAGCGGACGGGAGTTATTTTTTCTCCAAAATTAAAAAAGTAACAAGAAGAAAAATTTATTAAATAAGTCTTACATCTTTTGGCAATTTAAGTATAAAATTCTAGTGTAAACATTATGAATGTTTTTCAAAATTTATAGTGCAATTTAAAATTTTTTGTTCTACGCTATGAAAAATCGTGGGCTCGGATCTGAATGTGGTGTTCGTGTGTGTGAATAATTTGTTGTCAAAAAAAAAAAAAAATAAAATAAAGGAAAAGTAAATAATTGTGCATTAAGTGAAGAATTAAACGCGTTCTTTTTGAAATCAAAATATATTAAAACAAAAATGAAATAACGCAAAGTAAAGCTTCAAGCACTCGCATCGTTTACATAAAAGGAGAACAAAATTCTGTGCTGCAGCAAAGGAATTTTTGCCATTGCAGAAAAAAAAAAACGAAAAACGAAAACGACAAAATACATAGTGCGATCTACGTCACAGAATTGTGCGAGAGTGTGAGTGAGACGGACTGCTGCCTGCCTGCACCCCCGGAAATGTAACGCATACGCACACACACTCGCTCGCACACACAGGCACGAAGGCATAAGAAAAACTTGCACCTGAAAGTTTGTGTTCGTGACTTCGTGGGGCGCCTTCGTGTTCACTCGTGCGTCGTTGCACCAACTGCCGAACGAGGCCAAACCGAAATTCTCTAAAGTACAAAAGGTTAGTGGAAGGAAATACATTAAAAAAAAAAAAAAAAAAAAAAATAGAATTTTCAATTTAATGCTCGCCTCGTTTGCACCTGTCACAATGTCACTACATATATATATTTTTATACATATGTATATGCTTAACTATATATTTGTGCGCAGCATTTGGCCTAATTTCGTGCAGTTGACGAAGCAACCCCGTAGAGCAGGGTTGCCTTTTTCTCTGTTGTGCGTAACCAATTGAAATTGGGGCACGAACGTTTGTAACCGAGCGACTGAGCAGCAGAACCAGCAGCAACGAATCAGTTGAGCAAAGCAAAGACCATAATAACCCCTAAATCTCAGGCAAGAGCCCCAAACACAGGGTATAAAGATAAAGATAGAGCGAAAAACATTTCGCACGAGAATTTGGCCCAGTTACTGAATCTAATTGCAGACGTGCGATAATACTAAATTCCTCTCATATAGCTAAAAACAAAACAATTTGTATTTGTTCAAAAGCACCTTAAATGCAGATAAATGTGTTTGCCCAAACACACGCACACTCCCACACACACACACATACACACCCATAGTTAGCTGCAGCACTCGCTCTCCCAGACATTTGCGCTCTCTCGTGGATTGTGAGCCAAGCTGTCTATGCTTTTGCTTTTGGCGGCATATTACACTCGAGACTCTGAGCATATGTGTGCGTGTGTGTGTGTGTGTCAGGATGGGGGGGCGTTACTGTCATTGTTATTGCTACTTCGGCCTCTGCCTTCGCCTCTTGCGTTATGCTGTAATTCAAGTTACTTGTTTGCCGTCTTTTTTTTATTTTTTTATTTTGGGGGGTCGCTCTTCGTTTGTAGGACAATTTTCTGTATTGATTATGCTCTTTGTACCCTTTCGCTAAATATAGTATAAAAAGGGGGCTATATTAAAGCTAAAGATTTTCCATAACGCTTTCTTGTATTGTCTTCCAGCGGGAACTGCGAATTCAATAAACAAACGCCTTTCTATGTGATTGTCATTTCAATTCCAACTGCCTCTTGATTCCAGTAAATAGAATTGAGCACAGATTTACATTTGGTCTGTAAATTTAGCTCTTTCTCTGCGATTTTCATTCAGTCAAATAAATATTGTTTAGTTCAGCTCGAATAGCACTGAGTAAACTACAAAGCAATATGAAAAGCTATGCACCACGAACATCTATCGAACGATTCACTTAAACTTATGAGTACGCCCTCTACAGATTTCAGTTGTAGGCGCGCTGCATTGTTGAATGTTGGGGAGGGGTTCTGTGGGGTGTGGGACGGTACACTGCGAGACGACTCTATATGGCTGAGCGAACATATTCATTGGCGTAACAATTTTGTTGCCCCGTTGTCTCTCTCTCTGCATTTAACTAATTAAACGTGCCTCTGCCCGCTACTCCCTGCCTCTTTCTGTTGCCCTCGCCGTCTCTCTCACTCTCGTTCGGTTGCCTTGTTTTACAACAATAGGCGCTTTCCGGTGACAAGTTCCAATTTCAGAGTGAAGTGCGTGCACAGAGCTTGCAAGAGATTGGACACCGTATGGTAAATGGGTAATACGAGTCTATTTGCTCGCCTCTCGTGAGGCCAGCTTTAAACATGTTCCCAAATACACATATTTGTTGTCTCTGCTTTTTCGTTTATCTCGTATTACTCATTACGCTCGACGCGCAACTTTGTTTTCGCTTTTGTTTTTATCAATAGATTGTTGCTATTGTTAATATCAATATTGTTATTGATGATGGCTGGCAGCAAGAATTGAACAGCCGAAGGCGCATTTAATGGGCACTTTTATCAAACCATTTTGCTGTGTTCGCCGATAAAACGTGCACTGATGCCAAATTTCGTATGGACATAAAAAATTGGCAACACGTTCGTCACAAAGCGAATGCAATTAACGAGCGCATCAGATGGACAAAGCCGTGTCTGAAACTAATTGGGTATTAAATTTTGTAATTTGAATTGTGAAACAGGGGCTTTTATATAGAAACGATTCATGTTAGAGAGATATACAGAAGCTATCAAATGAATTTCAATTAGAGACTTGTACGTTGACAGAGAGATTATGTTTACTTCTATACACACATGTTTATAGGAGGAACTACAATTTCCCTTTCCAGAAACATTTTCCAATGTGTTTACGTCAAGGTTTACTTGACTGTTCGATAAGAGCTGAGATCAAATAGAAATCAGCCCCTCCATTCTCCCTTTATATAAACCCAAAATCCAACACAAATCGAGGGTATTTAACTTCGTCGGAAATAGAAATAATCTACAGATATTTAGTACTAAATACTTTATCGTATATTCAAATGCTTAACATTAATTAAAATATCATTTTGAGAGATAATAAAAAATCCATTCGTTGTACTGCCCCTGTTCTGCCTGCCCTCTCCCTTCCTCTCTCTCTCTCTAATTTAGTTTGTATGCCAATTATGATATATTATAATCCATGAAAGTTTTGTTGCCAACATCAAGCGGCAGCAAAATAGATAAAAATATTTAAAGCTTTTATAAATAGAGCCAAACGAAAATAAATTCAGCTGAAATGTAATGTCAAATGGTTTCAGTTCTTTGTTATTTCTGTTATTTTTAAACGCAATTACGCGCTGGGCTTTCTGTCAACGTTTGACATTTGCGAGGAGAAATATGATAAACTAATTGTGTGACGTGTTCCCAACTGGCTCGCTCTAATTGTGTGTCTATCCTTTTCCAATTTACTTTCATGTGCCGTCATTGCTCTCTCTCTCTCTCTCTCTCTCTCTGTTTTGCTGATTGATGTTTTGGATACGATTCGCCGTTGGCCCACTTTGGATGTAGGCTAAGGCAAACGCAGCCTTCAGTGCAGCCATATAAAGACAAGCAACAGAAGCAGCATGGACTCGCTCAAGTTACCCAAAAGTACGTATATACCCTGTGGATGATTGTGCGTGGAAGAGGGAGTATTTGTTTTAACTAAAGTTCATTTGACTCCCACAGCCAACAGCTCCAATAGCAGCGCCAGCGGCAGCAATAGCAACCTTTCCGGCTCGGCATCGACATCCGTGGTTGGCAGTCTGGCCACCACGCCCACATCGGCTGTGCCGCCCACAGCTGGGAGCACAATTAAGACGCCACCTGGCTTGAGCAGCAGCACACCCATCGCAGTGCGCTTCAATGCCAATCAGGAGTCGCTCGATGACATACTCCAGTCGTTCCATCACAACACATCGGCGCATCAGCACAGCAGCCACAGCCACAGCCACAGCCATAGCCACAGCCCCAGCGGCGGCATCAGCGGCGGCGGCGATGCCTCGCCCACTCTGCTGGGCCTGAAGAATAACGGCAGCGTGGGCGCTGCCCTTGGCATGTTGGTGAATCCCTGTGACTCGCATTCGCTCTCCAGCAGTCCCTCGCAACAACACCAGCAGCAACAGCAACAGCAGCAGCAGCAGCAGCAACATCTACATCAGCAACTCTTTGGTGTAAGTATGCGCTAGAATAATTATGTGCAAATGTTGGTCGATAGGTTTTTTCTATTTAATCAACTGGCATGTTCTTAATAAGCCTTGAAGAGAGGGTAAAGTGTGTGAGTTAGGGCATATTAGCTTTGCGTAATATCTATATTTTATACATCAATAGGTATATACAATACAATAGGTATATGCTTTTTTGCTTAGTTTATTCATGACTGTCGAGAGTGCTCCAATGATATGATGATTTATAATATATAATGTATGTATGTCTATAATATATAGATATATAACTGCAGCAGAGCTGCAGCTTAGCGCTTCCTATAGAAATTCTTTTATATTAGATATTTTGATAGAAAGTATCATATTGTATAACTCTTCTATATATTGTTTATATACAGAGTAGTAGTAGTAGTTCATTTAATTTATTTAATGTATTTTGTGCTCTATTGTTTTTGCCGACTTTTTACATTTCTGTGTCGCTTTATCAGTGGCTGCAGCAGCAGCAGCTGCTGGCGTCGGCGTCGACTTCGCTCTGTGATTCACTTTCATTTGTCACGGCGTTTATCGCATTTAAGAATGGAATTAGAGATCCAGTTAGCCGTGGCGCGGCGACGTCGTTCAATTAGCATTTCGTTGCCTGCTTAATTAGTGTCTCGTAGTTTTCACTTTTTTAGCAAGAATTTCACAGCGCACGAATAATCAGCTGTGCTTTATTCTCGTGTCATACAAATCGTGTTGTTTGAAATAACTTGAGCAGCTATTTATAAGTGTGCCAAGACTGAAACAAAAGATAAAAGAAAAAAAAAAAAAACTGTCGACAGATGTTGCCTTAGCTCTAGCGCTGATATTTGATTGCAAAATCATTTTGGCACTATTGACTCATTGTTGCAAAATGTTATTCCCTCTTGAACCGCTCTTTTTCTCGTTTCATGCCAACCAGAACGAGGAGGTGAATCTGCGCAACAATTATCTGCAAGGCGGCGGCGGAGGCGGCGGAGTCCAAGGCCAAGGCAACAACGGCGGAGGAGGCGGAGGCTTCTTCAATCGCAAAAGGTGAGTCGGACAACTGAAATCTTGTAGCACACAAAGCTCTGACGTGCAGAATTTGCAGTTTGATCAAAGAAATACCCCTCTCTCGTACACGTTCTACTCTACTCTTTGTTGCTTGTTGTTGTTGCTACAATTTGCATACATTTGCCAAATTAAATACAAACACACAGAGAAGACACACCTACACACACACATATGCATACATACAAAAACTTTCTCGTTTACAGCAGCTGCTCTTTGATAGCTCATAAAATTTCATTACCGAACGCCCTTCAACAAGATCTGGCAGCACGTAGCATTAAGTTGGCTGCGCTGCAGCGCTGTTAAGTTGGCTGCAATCAACAACTGCATATTCTATATGCCGAAAAAATGGCCTATGCTCACACGAATTCGCATTTGCATTGCACTTGTGCGTGGCCCATGGAAATTCAATGCATTTTTAAATAAAGCACGCGCAGCAATACTTCGTTTTTAGTGTTAGAAAACGCAGAACAGCCTGTTGCTGCCGCAGAAGTTTTGCACGGCACAAGTTCGTTGACCGAAAGTTAGTGTAAAGAGTTGGCTGCACTTATGCATTTTTAATGCATTCAAGGCCTACCTGCTTTAAAAGCGCTCAGCTCCACCTGCAGCTCGACGTTTTTTTTGTTTTTTTTTTCTTGTTTTGTTTTTCTTTTAAGTGCACTACACTCAGCCGGCAAACTGGGCTTTTGTTTATGTCGCATGTGGTTCATGCACACATTTGCGTACAGTTGCGAGAGTACGTCTAGAACTTTGCCTGGTTTTAAGTGGCGGGTCGTCGTCAGTCGTCACTCGTCTGGGTCTTGGTCGTCTGTTTGCCATTTTCAATGGGTGTAGGTGCGTGTGGGTGTGTGTGTGTGTGGGCAGACGCACGTCTGGCTTTTGCCATTTACATTTTACATTTAAAATATTGAAAATGTCTGCGCTTTAAGTTGTGTGCTGCCAACTTGAATACCTCTTTCATTCAATACGCTGAATACATTAAAAATGCGAGCGCCGGCTATATGGCTTTTAATGATGTGCACTTAATGGGCAAACTATGGATCTGGTTCAACAACCGAGATAAGTTAGGTTTTTGCGTGTATCTTGGTGTTCTCAGATCTCAGATCCTATATCTCGAATTAGTATTATCGATTATCGATCATTAGTTGTAATTGGGATTGTATATTATACTCAGTTTATAAACTTCAACCAAAGGCAGAATTCATAGGCATCGAATAAAATTCTTTTATTTATACTTGCCTACTCCTCTTACTAGTACCTCCTAGTCGTGTACTCCCCATGAGAGTCAACTCTTCTCGCTTATATTTTTATTGATTTTTGTGCAAATCGATTTGCTGTCAGCTTTTCGATTTGCCTGCCAATCAGGCAGTGTATCCGATTTGAGTCTTTAATAACAATTTTTTTTAGCCTAGCTGCCTTTTTCAATTTCCTCTCTCGCTCCACTGCAAAGCTAATTGCATTTCATAATTGCATTTTGCAACACTGGCAAATGGCGTTAGGCGCAGCGACACCTGCGTAGCGATTTGCTTATCAACCAGGCAGGCAGGCAGACAGCAGACAGCAGCAGCAGCAGCAGCAGCAGCAGCTACCTACCCTTCGTTTTTTTTTTTTTTTTATCTATTTACACTTGTACACGTTTCAGCATGCTATACATTTCATCATCATCAGCGTCATAATTATCTTCATCATCAACAGCAGCAGCGGCATCAGCATCCGCATCTTCATTCTCATTAACAGCCCAGCCTCCCAGCTCCAACGCACGCTCTCTCGCCCTTGGCAATCTATACTGGAAAGACTCTGCTCTTCTAAATTAAAAATTTTCCATATACAGTTTTACATGCACTGCTGTGCTTCTTCTGATTCTCTTCTTCAACTCAATTAGCGAGCAGATGCGAGTAGCAGCAACAACAACAAACGCAGAATCTGAACTGGTTTCAAATCTCTAATCTCTAATTGGCCTTAGCCTTAGCTCTACATATATATAGATATACATATGTATATATCTCCTTCTATTAACCCATTGCCGCCCACTCTATCTACTCCCTCCGATATGTCTCTCGCTTTCTCTCTCTGTCTCTCTTTATTTAATTTCAAACACTTTTTGTTATGCTGGGCCGTTGCTATCTTAAGAAACTTTGATTGTACATAACATAACTGTATGTGTGTGCGTATGTTATCGTTAATCGTTTACCGTTATCGTGCAGTGTCAAAGTGCTTGGAATTCAGTTAACAATTAAGCGTGTGCACAGTGCAACAGTGCTGCCAAAACTGTCAACAAAAATACAAAAATACAAAAAAAGAAAAACAATGAGCAAATCAAATATGAAATCTGTCTGATTGGATTGAGATACGAATCACCACCACGCACCACTCACACCACCACCACCAAACAACCTACCACCAAATCCACCACCACCACCACCAACAACAACAACAACAACAACATTACCAACAACAACAAAACATCGTTAAAGCAACAACAACAACAACTTTAATTTAAATCAACGTTTTATAAAACTGAAAACAGAGAAAGGAGCAATTTCAAGATTTGATTTAGGATTAGCTAAAGATAAAGCCACGCCCAGTGTAACAAATATTATTACATATTAATGCTATGCAGATTTCGGTTTTAAATTCAATTTTAATTTCCAACGCTGGGCGGCAATGTTTAAATAGAATAAAAAGAATATATATATATTTATATATTTTATACACAAAACTAATTTCATTTCATTATATAAACTCCTATCTATATATATCTAAAATACCTATCCGAAACAACTCTATAATTTGAAGCAAATCTTTGAACAAATTGCTCCTTTTTATAAATCTATAATATTATAAAAGATTGTAAAAAGCCTCTTCTTCATCTCTCTTGTTACCTTCCTTACGCAGCTGCAGCGGTCTGCCGCCCAATCTGAATCTCAGCAAGCCGCCGCCCCAGCTCCAGCAGCAGCAGCAGCAGCAGCAGTTGTCGCCCAATCTGAGTGCACTGCATCATCATCATCAACAGCAGCAGCAGCGCGATGGCGGCGGCGCGCACAGTCCCTCCTCGCCAGGAGGCGGCGGAGGCGTAGGCGGTGGTGGTGGTGGTGGCGGCGGTGGCGGCTCACCGTATAATGGCTCTCAGGCGGGTTGCAGCAGCGGCGGCATCTCGCCCATACCGCAAATGAACATGCAGGGCGTTTCGCCCAAATACAGACGCAGCATATCGTTTCCCATCAAGGGCAATTCACCGACGGCGCTCTACGGCTGCGGCGGCGCCATGGACGGCATGGGTGGCGCTGGGGCAGGTCCCGGTCCCGGCCACATGAACATACCCACGCTGTCCATTGGCAATGGCGGCAGTGGTGGAGGCGGTGTTGGAGGCGGCGGCGGCGGCAGCGGCGGTGGCATGGGCACAGCTGGTGCCACAGGCGGTGGGGATGCGCCTTACCTGGGCAACAGCTATGGCAACATGATGAACGCCAACGGGCAGCTACATCATGGCGGCGGCATGGAGAATAGCCTCAGCGACTATATGCGCGGTATGTCGCTGGGCGGCCCAAGTGGCGAGAGCATGGGACTGATGTCTGACCGCATGCGCAGCCTCACTGGCGGCGGCGGTGTCTCGAAGCATCTGAGCGAGGCGGACGCCATGGCCATAGCCGCCGGCAACGATCCGACGGTGTACTTGAATGCGCTGAAGATGGGCTCGCCGTCGCGTCTGTCGCCCCACTCGCCGCACTCGCCCATCCAGGGGGGCAACGGAGGCAACGCGGGCGAGTGCACGGCGCGCTTCTCGCGCAAGGTGTTTGTGGGCGGGCTGCCGCCGGACATTGATGAGGACGAGATCACCACATCGTTTCGTCGGTTTGGGCCGCTGGTCGTGGATTGGCCGCACAAGGCCGAGTCCAAGTCGTATTTTCCGCCCAAGGGCTATGCGTTTCTGCTGTTCCAGGACGAGAGCAGCGTGCAGCAGTTGATTGACTCGTGCATCACGGACGAGGACAAGCTCTACTTGTGCGTCTCCTCGCCCACCATCAAGGACAAGGCGGTGCAGATCCGGCCCTGGCGCTTGGCCGACGCCGACTATGTGCTCGATGCCACCATGTCGCTGGATCCGCGCAAGACGGTCTTCGTTGGCGGCGTGCCACGCCCGCTGAAGGCGTTCGAGCTGGCCATGATCATGGATCGTCTGTATGGCGGCGTATGCTATGCGGGAATCGACACAGATCCCGAGCTGAAGTATCCGAAGGGCGCTGGCCGCGTGGCCTTCTCCAATCAGCAGAGCTACATCGCAGCCATCTCGGCGCGCTTCGTGCAGCTGCAGCACGGCGACATCGACAAGAGAGTGGAGGTCAAGCCCTACGTGCTGGACGATCAGATGTGCGACGAGTGCGAGGGGCAGCGCTGCGGCGGCAAGTTTGCGCCGTTCTTCTGCGCGAACGTCACCTGCTTGCAGTACTACTGCGAGCACTGCTGGGCCGTCATCCACTCGCGGCCCGGGCGCGAGTATCACAAGCCGCTGGTCAAGGAGGGCGCCGATCGGCCGCGTGCGGTGCCCTTTCGCTGGTGTTAACGGCGGCGCTGGTAGGCCGCGCTGCACGACGAGAGACGCCAACAGAGAGAGCAACGACATCGGTTGTTGGACGCAGCGCTGGCAATGCCCAGAGATATTATCAACAATACACAGGCGCGACAGGAGCGGGAGAATCGACTGGATCGTCAGCATCGGCTGATCAATCGAGCCCAGGAAGCTGAGTGCGAGGGACGCGAACGAGTACGTCCGCAGCGCAGGAGAAAGTTGTAATTAGTATATAAGGCAAGCTCACAAACACACACACACACACTCTCACACACACACACGGACGCGCGACACACTATATACAAATGAAGACACACACACACACACAGAATCGAGCACACGCAGGCGAGGCTAACGTAAAACCAGGTGCAATAGCGCAGCAACTCACCCAGTAAGGGTATTTGTGCCCAGCGCAACAGCTGACAAGAAAGAGTCTACGCTCGTCTAACAGCATAGTCTAAGTTGAAGAAGAAGGAGAAGAAACGCCCCTTTTTTTTCTCGGAATCTTTGAGTAGTTTTTCTCTCACGCATAGGAAGCGAAACGCAAGCACAGTATTTGTTTATTTTTTTTTAACCTTTATTTTAATAGCTTTTATTTCATATATATATATATATGTGGAATATTTAGTAAGAATTTGATTAGGTGAAACATAATGAATTGCCAAGACCACCCAAAAAGAGAAAAGAAAGATAGGGAATTAAGAGTAGGCCCATTTACCAACACAACCCTCGCATATTACATACATCTGTAGAGACAAGCAACTGAACGAGAGAATAATCTCACTGTAGATGAGCTCGAAAATAATTTTCTTGATTCTTTTCGAAACGAAGGTGTGTCATAAACGAATGAGAAGAAATACCCCCAAGTTCCTAGTATAAATATTTTTGTGTTCGATAAGTGAGACGTAACGAAATTTCAATGTTTTACCCACGTATATGTGGTTAAAACATGCGTGTTTAAATTGTTTTTGTTTTTTGTTTACTTTTTTTTACTTCTCGTAAAAGTTGTTGCTACGCGCTAAGCACACAATTTAGAGATGAAAAATGCCTTACCATTTCGCTACACGTCTGTTGACTAACATTGGGAAAGCCCCCAGTACCGTTCGGAATGCTCGCTCCAGATGGATGCTGAGGTGCCGACCCATACTTAGTTGCTGTGGGGGCAAATCTCTCGGCTAGGGAAAAGAAAGATAGGGAATTACGAGTAGGCCCATTTACTAACACCACTACCCTTGCATATTACATACATCTGTAGAGACAAGCAACTGAACGAGAGAATAATCACACTGTAAATGAGCTCGAAAATAATTTTCTTGATTCTTTTCGAAAACGAAAGAGAAATGCCCCCAACTTCCTAGTATAAATATTTTGGTTTTCGATAAATGAGACGTAGCCAAATTTCAATGTTTTCCCCAAGTATATGTGGCTAAAACATGCGTGTTTAACTGCCGAATGGCAAGATTTCTATAGATGCTTTACAATTTGTTTTTTGTTTTGTTTAATTTTTTACTTCCCATAAAAAAAATTGATGCTACGCCCTAAGCATGCAATTTAATTAGAGATCAAAAATGCCTTCCCATTTCGCTACACGTCTGTTGACTAACACTGGGAAAGCCCCCCAGTACCTTGGAGAATGCTGCCTCCGGATTGGATGCTGAGGTGCCGACCCACACTTAGTTGATGTAGGAGCTATGCTCTCGACTAGAAATATATATATACTTATATATATAAATAGGTATATAAATAATATTTACTTGGTGATTAAGTAATTTTCGCGGCTTAAGCTCAGGAGAATCGTAAATATCTCCCAACATTTTCCTTAAAAAAAAAAAAAGAGTTTCGAGATTCGAGATTTAATTACGCTATATTAACTATAGTCTCGCTGCTAGGCAAATTACGTTGCATGTGAAAATCGTACGAGTAAACAGGCCAAAGGGCCACAAAAAACAAATTTTGAATATATATTAATATATATTCCTTGTTATAAAAATATATGGATACGCTTACTTTTATCAAAATTAATCCCAACATAGAATAAACAAATCAGCTGGAAACGACATTTAATATAAATTTTGAAAAATACCCGATATTATTCTCGGTGTCTTAAAAAACACTTCTTCCACACACTACGATTTTTCCTTGCTTCGTAATTTCAATTCAGAAAATTTTCAAACACTTCCTTTATTTGTAACATTTGGCAACAAACCCATTGTTGCCAATTTCTAGTTGAAGCCTAGTCAGAAAGCACACAGAAAGATTGATATATTACACCCCTATATAAACCCTACGACACCCAAAATAACCCCGACGAGTCCTTACGCTTACTTAACGCACGCAGAAATTCCTGCATACACACATCCAATGATCAGATCGACACACACTTCTAAATGATGTTTGAAACACCAAAAAAGATTTTTTGTTCACAATGTAACGGAAAACTTGAAAATAAAAGTCACACAATTGATTGTTAACTTTACGATAAAATGAAAAACAAGTCATATATATATATATATTATGTGTTCAGTATTATGTGTTTTTTACTATTTTTTGTTTATTAAATTATTTACTATTTGTTTCTTATGTCACATTGTTTGCCTTAGTTATTTGTTTTTTAAGTTCGTTTTTGCTGGGCGTGTTGCAAAACAAAAAGAAAAAGAAAAAAAAAACTGAAATACCACAAGAAATAATATCTTCAAACAGTTTTTATACGTATAAGTAAATTGCATTAAAAATCTATAAATATTTAAAACTTAATCTAATATATTATAACAACTTTTTATATAGCAACTTTTGTATAAACTGTTTTTTAGTCCAACCACAAAAACAATATGTATACATAAATATATATATAACTGAAATCGGAATAATCTTTTGTGCAATACTAATATATATTATGGAATATCTATATATATATATATATATATATATATATATATATATATATATATATATATATATATATATATATAAATAATAATAATGTATATGTTAATTGCGTTATATCTACATATATATAAAAGAAGAAATTTGCAAGACGCATAACCAGAACTTAGCTTTTAAAAATACCAAATATATACCAAAAAACGAAAGAAATGTTCACAGAAATAATACTAATACTTGCGAAATATCAAAGCAATGTTTCTGTTAAAAAAAAAAAAATGACAGCTGTATAATAATTATATATACACCTACCTATATAACTCGATTCTCAAATTGAAAATAGCTAAAGAAAAATTTTTAAATATGTAGAAAAATAACAAAAAAAAAGGAGTTTTTAGTAAAAACTACTAATTTAGTTTCCAATTTATATACGAAAAAGTTTTTGATGCATGTTTAAAGAGCGAAAACAAAAACAAAACGAAATACGATATTTTTTCTATACTAAAAAAAAAAAAAATACTAAAAAAATGATTAAACAAGCTTTGTGGACTTTTAAATGGTTATGTATATTATTAAACGATATAGTCAAATCTATTAGCAAATTTTTGCTCGTGCTTTGTTTACATCAAGAATGAAAATAAAACTAAACGAAATATAAATAATAAAATACTTTCAACAAGATGAGGCAGCAACAGTAATGGAAATTAATAGCAATTTTCTAGAATTTTTATATTACAAAAAAAAAAAAAAAAAAAAAAAAAAAAAGAAATGAAATGACATGGTATATAAATATATATAACTCTATATACTATTTCTATATATATTTTTGAAACTGAATAATTAGCGAACTTGAAGCGTTTGTTTGTTTAAAAAATAACAACAAAATAAGTAAATAAATTGTTAGCAAATTAAAATTAATTGTATTTATAAAACAATGAATCTAATCCAAAATTAATTTTCAGCCTGTTTTTTGTAGTGTAAAATGTTTTAATATTATTAATGGAAAAACAAAACTGAGTCAAGAAATGCTAGTCTGTAAAATTGAAGATGTAGAAGAAGATAAAGACAAAGAAGTAGAAAAAAATGTGTTGGTAAGGCCGAGTGGAATGTTTTTTTAAATGTAGTAAAATTCAATATTTTATAGATTTTTATACTTTTATATAAACTTATATATATATATATATATTAATATATATGTGTATATATATACTTTATACTTTAACTGTTACAAAAATCTACATAAATATGCTATGACAAAAATATTTTACATATATACTACAAAAAAATGAAAAAAAAGTAAATAATTAAAAATAAATAAATAAAATTATACAAAAATTTGAAAGTCTTTAAACAGAAATTTGTAAGTGAAACGCTCAATGTTTAACTGGAATGTTTTTAGCGTGCTATACATTGATTTAAGCAACATTTTCTTACTTATTTAATTATTCCACGAGGACAAAACAAAACAGATGAAGATAAAGACGTATAGGAATGAGGAAGAGGAAGAGCCATTGAATGAAGAGTCAAAGACATTTGTTTATGTTTATATTTCTATTTTGCTTGATTTACAACTTCTGTTCGAGGTGTACGTATATATACGGATGTCAGTGTTCTCTTTTATATACATATATATACATATTATTTTTTGGTTTATTTTGTATGCCTAGCTCTAAAATATCTGATAGTCTATATATGTATGTATATATATATATATATATTTTTATATGTTTTGTAGTTTGTAGTCGCTTAGTAGCTTTAAACAATTGCGTTCTTAAACACATATACATACATACACCGTTACACTTTTTTAACTTGTTTTTATATTTTCTACATACATATATATGTGTCTGAAGTATGTTTATATATGAAAATATTTGATATATGCAATTTATACAAAGAACTTTTTGCTATTCTAAAAAATAAACGAACATCCAATTATATTGTGTTTTTATTTCTATTATTAAAAGTAATATTGTTTTTATTTTTATATATATTAACTATTAACTATAAAGTATTGTAAATACATAAATAAATAAATATAAAATACTTTTACAATATACAAAAACCAAAAAAAAAAAAAAGACTTTACAAACACAAGTATTGGAACTCGAACTTATTATAAAATATTTAAAACAAAACAAAAACATTTAAAAATAATAAAATAAAATGAATAAATAAAACCAAATATATGAAATTTACAAGTAGTACAATTGATGAAATTTATAAAACGTAATATCTATTGTATTTTTGAAGAAGACAACTTGAAAATATGCTTCAAGAAATCGCTAAAAATAAAACAAACGTAATAAAAATATAAATATATAAATAATAATTATAAAAAGAAAAAACTGCTTTGTTTAAAAAAAAAAAAAATCAAATAAATATAAACAAAATTGGTATTAAATGTTACAAAAAACGGCAAGAGAAAAAACAATTTAAATTAGCAAAGATACCTTTAGCTCCTATAATTTTGTTTGTAAATCAAATTTGTAGTATTTTTTGAGTATTTTTTCATAGCACAATTTGTATGTACAGAATTTCATTTGGTAGCTAGTTAAAACAAAAAAGAAAAAAAGAAGAATTAAAACAAACTTGAACGCAAAAATTTTAAATAGTAAATTTTTTAACGTAGACTCAATGAGCTATCTAATTGGATTCTAATTGGAATGCGCTTCGATCGACAAACAAGCAAAAAACACAAGGTTATAAACAATTTGGTACCTTTTTAAAACTTATTACAAGAATTTTATAACAATTGATGATTGATTGATGTGAAAAACGTAGCCTGTAAAGCGATTTGTTAAGCGTCCGCTCTTCCATTTTTTAATTTTTGTAAGATTTAGTCCTTCGATCTAACTAAAAATTGAGCGCCCTTACTAATGAATTCCTTTTAGCTAAATATTCAAAAAAAAAAAAAAAAAAAAAGAAAAAAAAAAGAAGAAGCAAAAAAAATACAAGCAAGAGCATATAATTTTTTAGCATTATACAAACCAAAAGTATAAATAAAAAATAAAAAAATAGTGAAAGTATAGTAAACAAAAAAGGAATATATATACAATAATATATAACTATATGTATATATATATATGAAAATTTAGCAAAATATTCCATATTTTATAGTCATTTTCAAAAAACGTAAAATTTTTTAATTTTTACAGAATTCAAGTTGACAAAAGAAAAGAAATAAAAATTAAACAAAACACAAAAACATTTGTAGTTTTCTAAATACTGAAACTCTCGATTTCCAATCATATTTTGCCTCCAAACAACGTTCTTCGATCGATATTGAAAAACAGCTACAACAGTTAAAATGTTACAATGAAACAAAAAACAAAACAAAAACGAAAGTAATCTTCAAATAGGTTATATAACTAGAGAATCCATTAATATATACATACATATATATATATATATATATATAAATACATAGCTCCAATTAAAGAAAACCAAAACCAAATCGAAATCGAAATCGAAACTACAAAATATATCAGCAGTAATACAATGCAATATTATGAAAACAAAAAAGAAATGAAAAAAAAAGAAAACAATAATAATAAAAACAGAAAACCCATATAAATAATTAATGGAAATATGTAAAACCGTAACGAAATACGATTATATACACACAAATATATTCCAATAACTTTTCTAAGGCAATCCCAAAAAGAAACGGGCGCCAAAAAAAAAAAAAAAAAAAAAAAAAAATATATATACATATAAAAAAAAAAAGACAGACAGGTTATATAGAACAAATGGAAAAGAAAACATATATCTTCATTCAAATAAATAAAAATAACTTTTCTGGAATAATTAACGAAGTGCGGTCGGTCTAAACTGGGTGGGATATATTGATGCTATAAGATTGGGATTTTTGCTTTGAGAAAAAATGAAAAGAGCAACTCGTTTGAGTTCGGACAGAAACCTTTATCTTTTCCCCGAATTCTTGGTCTTTTTTAGCTGCTATTTATTAAACGTAATTTTCAGGACAGCTCTCCATTGAATTATGTTTCAATTAAATTGGCCGATTTTTCAATTCATTACGATAGTCCAAGACTCGGCTGATCAATAGCGTCTGCTCGATTCGTAATATTTATTGTAATTCACTCATGGAATACCTTAGCAAGCAAATGATTTTTTTTAGATATCTGACATGTTTTTATCGAAATTTTTCCATTTATACACTTACAGGTCGGGCAGCATAGAAGGGGTTTCGCCAACCTCCAGTGGTCCCAATCTTATATCGTCGCTGTCTAGCAGCGTGACAGCCGCTGCGGGTGGCAGCGGCGGTGCCATTGACAGTGGTGCCGCTCCAGTTGGCACCTGGAAGCTAATCAAGGGCAAGGTCTCGCAAACCATCGAAGAGATTAAATCGTCCAAGCATCATCAGCAACAGCAACAGCAGCAGCAGCATTCCGTCATTCCAGTTATTGTAGCGGAGCCAGCGACTTCAGTCGGTTGGACGAACGACCCCGACTCGGATACGGAGTGCGTGACGATCAATACGACAAGCGTTGCCGAGGAGTCGGTCGCTCTGCCTCTCTCAGAGAAGCAGCACAACTCCGACTCGGACGCGGAGATCGAGCTAGTGGACAGCAGTTCCCTGGGCAGCACAGACGTCGGACTCGCACCTGTGGCCATTTCCACGGAACGATCGCGTCTGCGTCGTGGCATTGCGCACATCAAGTCCCGAGTGAAGGCCAAGCAACAAGCCGCTATGAATAAGAAGGAGCAGGAGAAGGGCGCGACCACCAGCTCCGAATCTGTGCGTGGCAGCTTTTTGCGCCGTCGCAATCCACCCGAAGACCAGGCGGAGCCAGGCAGATCGGGCCAGGATGCTAGCAGTGCACCCGAAATACCCGTGACCAGTGGCAAGGTGAAGCGTGGCATACTGCTCGCCAGTAAGGATGCGGAAATTGAATCGGGTGTCGAGATGCTGGAGGACATGGCGCCCACAACGAGCACTGAATGCAACATTCCAACCCAGGATGGAGCTGGAACTGTGCACTTCAACGAGGACCCCGTCATAGTGCGCCGAAGTACCCTACAGCTGCCCCTGGATACTGACAACAGGTCCTTGCAGACACCCATGTTCAGTGGCGCTTCCTCGCGTAGCCAAGCCCCAGGCGACGGCACAGAGCAATCGCTATGGAGCAAAGTGAGCAACTTGACCGCCGGCAACTGGCGCGACGCTGCTACAGCTCGGCCACTGCTGGTGTTGGGGGCCAGTGGGATTGTGGTGATGTTGTTGCCAATGCAGGAATTTTGGCGTGGCGTCCTAGTCACCATTTTGTTCATTGTGACGATCAACTATTTGAGCAGCTATGTAGCCTATCTGTTTGACACTCTGGTGCTCGGCGCACATCCGGAGCGTCGTCCATTCCAGATACCCAACTACGAGGGCATGCCCATCTGCGAGATACCCGCCGCCGAGGAGCACAAGACCATCAAGACCTATTCGGGCTGGCTGAATGAGTGCGATAGCTACGATCCGAATACGTTCTCCTTCTCCATGACTAGATCAATCTATGTCCGATTGGATGGCACGATCCTAAAGCTATCGGGCACCAATGCTCGCATACCCAAGCGCCGCATGTGGAACGAGAAGCCCATCGATCGCAACAAGATTGTGTTTGTCGATCATCGATCTTACGACATGCGCGATGCACGCATCGAGCTGCTGCCCGTGGGCCTGGCCAGAAAGCGGTGAGTGTTTGCCTCATGAAGGATCTATCCACTTACTCACCCAAGTGCTTTGCCTTTGTAGCTTCTTCAATCGAAAGTATCCCATACAGCTGATTGTGAAGAGCAGCTGCAGTGGCATGCAATCACCCAGAACGGACGACGATACTTCGGATATCTGGCCCAGCACAATGGCCACGACACCCAATGAAACGATCAAACCGCTCGAGTTCGCCAATACAGTGATGTCGGCTGATGTGAGTCTGAGTCTTAGCCTTTAGCTCTATCGATCTTAGTCAACTAAATCTGTTTAATTTATAGCTTCGTCAGCTGCACAGTGCACGAACGCCCGACAACGATTTGAAGGACATAACGATGCCATGTGGAGATGAGGTTCGTCTGCTTGTTTTTGCGCGCTGCGATCGTGAGAAGGAGGACTGGTACCGTCGCTTCCGGGCTGCTAGCTCTGGCCGAGTTCACGAATCGGATCTGCAGGTGCCCATGGTACAGTTTGTGGAGGACAGCGATCTGCAGGCAGTCGCCGCCCAACAGGCCATCAATCTGACCAGAGCGCCAAAGGTGAGCGGAAAGAACGACTTTCCAATTGCTGCCTCATTGTCAATCGAATTGAATCGTTTCTGTTTTAGAGCGATGATGTTTCAATGATCTCCGATGAGACGGGCACCAATACGCCCGATGCCGTGGAAGAGACATTGGACGTGGATGCCACGCCCGACCGCGCAAACGACGGCTATGAGGGCCTCATCATGAGCGCCGATGCAGCCAGAAATCCGGCGGATTATGTTAAATTCATGGCGACCTACCAGGTACAGAATCATATTGACCAAGGCTAGCCGCCCTTTTGTTTATTATTTAACTTGCTTTTCGGTTTGATTTCGATTTTGATTTCCATATGAGTTTCTTCTTTATTATTTTTTTTATTTTTATCTCAGAAAGCTTGCAGTCAGAGCACAATTCCCGTTATTCGTCCGCACCATCACAGACACGGGGATCACCGTAAAAGAGTAGGTCTCGATTTTAATTTGATTCATTTTCAACACCATTTTCAATTGAATATTGGTATTATGTTCATTTGTCGAGTCCTAACTTCTTGCTACCTTTGCAGAGCCGAAGATCCAGGCGGCAGGAGAACGAGCTGTGGAAGGGCATAGATCAGTCCCTATTCCTGGGACCCTCTGGCAGCGTGGTCTGGGCAAATGTGCTGATGGGTCGCTGCCTTTTTAGCTGCCTGAACAACAATGAGCTGCGTCTGAAGATTCAGGACTTTATGCAAAAGAAACTGAATTCCATTAAGGTGAGTTGCGACTGCTCCAATTCCCCACACTTGCTCATCTCTGCTGCGTTTTTCAGCTGCCCAGTTTTATGGAAGATGTGATTATAACCAACATTTATTTGGGTGAGTCGCCCATACTGTTCCATCGCATATCGCAGCCAATGCTGGATGAGCGCGGTGTCTGGCTGGATGCCGATATGACCTACGAGGGCTTCGCCAACATTACGGTCACCACCAAGTTGAATTTGTTGCGCGTGCGCAGCAAACCCAAAGCGTCGCCGGTCAATCCGGACATCGCGTCACAGGATTCATCAGCGGACTTTCGCAGTGGAGCCGACGATATTCAAGCCGATGGCAGTCAGTCGATCTTCGACAGCGATGCCGAGAGCACGGGCGGCTCCTCAACGGAAACGGAGAGCTTGGCGTCGGGTCCAACGGCTGAAAATCCAAACAATGCCGAGTAGGTGCTCAATGCCATAAATCTGTTGTATAAATCTGAAACCGTTTTCCCTTTCACCATTTGCAGGTTCTTTCAAAATTCGCCGGGCAACGCGCGTCGCATCTTTAAGATTGTGGACCGTATAGCCACATCGAATCTATTTCAATATGCCTCGGAGCTGCCCTACGTCCAGCGAGCCATGGAGAATATGAGTGCGAACATAACGTTGCGAGTGGATCTGAAAGGACTGGTGGCTAGGGGCACACTGAATATACCGCCACCGCCTTCGGATCGCATCTGGATGTGCTTTCGCGGGCCGCCGCGTCTGTGGATATCGACGAAGCCCCAAGTGGGCGATAAGTCGGTGGATTGGTCGATTGTAACGAATGTGATTGAGAGCAAGCTGTGCGAGGCAGTAAATAAGTTTTTGGTCTACCCCAATATGGTTGACTTCTCGATAGCATTCCTGGCCAAGCCGACCTATGGCGAGGAGCCGCCAGCTTAATCAAGTTCAGAAATGTTTTCTTTTATCGATTATTTGGCAACAACTATACTAATATATATATTTAGAATTCTTTGTCATCGTATTTCCGCCAGAATCCATCACGATGTATTTAATCGAATTTTTTGGGCTAAGCTTTGTTATTTTCGATCTCGCTTAAAGTGTTTTATTATATACAAGTACTTAACGATAAATGAAAAATTCCCATTGAATAATTTAGAACAGTATAATGTCTTATTACTTTGTGTTTATCCCAACAAACCCGATATTTTGAATCTTATAACCACCAATTATATATATTTTTATAAATATTTTTATACACGTAATTTTCGTTGAATGAATATCTGTTTTATGGAACACTCTTTCTTTTCAACTATTTACTCATAGTATTCCAAGCGTATGTATAGAAATACATATGGATATATACATATATATCTCTATACTGCAACAACTACATATATATATACATATATATAAATATATTCCGCCTAGTTCCTTAAGTCTATTCCAAGCTACTCTTTAAGCATGCGTGTGAATTTTAACTGCTTTACCATAAGCTAAGAAAAACTCAAGATTTTGACTCTGACTTTATACATTCACTAAGTAGCATACGTATTTAGACAGATGAGCCAAAGGATAATTAATCCGAGCATGAACAAATAACTCATATATCATTTACAAGGCTGGTCGAACAACACGTAGAGGGTCGTTGCAAATGGGCCTTCTCTTTCCAAAACTGAACAAACAATAAAACTTAAGCTAAAATATGAAAACATATATATATATATTTTATGTAAACGTATGAAGAATAAATAAATAGATGGTCATTGGTCCATTAATTGTGTCATTGAGATTTCTTAATTGGATCAAAACTTTGTGTTCTAAAACATGTCAAAATGGAAAAATCTATAGGTCTCAAAACCTGAATGGATGAGTTAAAAATCGTCTTAAAGTTCTTTAATAATTTTTTAAAAGGCATTCAATATTTTTTATGTTTTCTTTATTTAATTTTTTTATTACTTTTTTATTTTTAATTCACGTTGAGAAATGTACATTTTAAATTTGTTGTATTTTGGAATTTTTTTCCCTGGTTTTGTTTTTGTATTTTTTTTCCATTTCTTTTTTTGTTTATATGTATATTTATTCAATTTTCAGTTAGGGGGATTTCGCTGGCTTTCAAAAGTACATTAAGTAAACTACAGACACGTGTTTATAATATGCATTAATAATAGTTATGTATATATATGTATATTTATATATGATGTACGTGTAAATGTGTATACATATATATAAATATCTATATATATATATTGTATATATATAGAATTCAAAAATGTACAACATTCATTTTTAACAAAAAAGAAAGAGCCAAACATACTGATTTTTCACGTCCGCTCAATACGTAGTTAAAAACTTGAATATAGCCATAGCAAACAACTAAAATTAGAACTTAAATATATATTTATATATATATTTATATGAAGGACTTACGCTCTAATACACAAAGTACAATATTTCAATATTGAAAATCGCCATTTCGATTTCGTTAAGATGTGTTTCAAAATGTTTCAATTATTTCGCTTTCGCTTTCTTGATTCTATTTTATTTTAATATTTGTTGTGATGCATTTGAGTGGTTTTTGCCGTTTGCTTCGTCTGCAACGAGTCAGCGTTGCACATGCGTTTTAAATGAAATATTATTAAAAATTGTTACATATGTGTATATATGTATGTGTGTGTGTGTATGTATATAGTAGAATACTACTTAAGAACTAAAACTGCTATCAAAACAGGTTTTTATTTCGTTTCATTCACAAATAAATATGCGTAGCAATATTATTTTCTCTCTTTGTTTTGTTTGCATTTTCCCTTAAAACGTTTTCCATTTTTTCAATATTTTCTGAGCAACATTTCTAGCAAAGTGATTAAATATTTTCGTTTAACTATCTTTCATTATTTCATTATGGTTTCTTCTGTTTTTTTTTTTTTTTTTTTTAAGAGTAAAAGGTTTTTTTTCTATTCTTGTGTGAGGGCTGGGAAATGCATTTTAAGTTTTTGAGCACAACTCAATTTTCGTTAGGGTTGTTGTTGTTGTTGTTCGATACTCTCTTAAGCTGTTTCCATTCACTGTCTTGGTTTAATTGGAATGTCCTGTTTTCTGTGTGTGTGTGTGTGTGTGTGTGTGTGTTTCTCTTCACTTTCCTTCTTTTTGGCTAGTCTTAACAGTGACTCAATTTACAGACGCATATCGTCGTATTTGCCTTGCACAGCGTAAAGGCGAGTATGACCAGCACCAGGTGGGCAATGCCGGTGACAATGACGCCAATGATCAGCTCCCTTTGCCGTATCAACCACTCAGTGAAGACCTCATAGCAGCCCTGCAAGCGGATCGACATGTTATGAAAGAGTTCAGTTGATCTAGTTCAGCGCTCTTCACTCACCTTCATGTAGTAACTGTTGCTATCGCTGGGATTGGTGGCGCAGTCCTCGTCGCGCGGCACCAGCTGCGCAACGTCCTTCAGCCTGCAGCAGGCATCGGGTATGGTGCGATTGCCTTTGGTATTCTTCCACGCCTCCGACTCGTCGAAGTCGCGGTAGTCATTCACGCCGCAGCAGCCAAAGTTGCCCATCAGCTGGTTCCACATCAGCGAACTGGCGTCCATGTTCTCGCCCAGCGTGTAGGTCGTGATTGTTGTTTGCAGAAACTTTTTGCTCTCGCTGCGCACACGCTCCTTGTAGAAGATGGCCAGGCCGCCGGCCACCAGCTCGGCGACCAGCAGCAGTATGAGCAGGGTGCCGTACTGTGCAGATTAAACATGAAAAGAGTCAAATCAGTGTTGGTAAATGGCAAAGAATGCGCATATTACGCATACGCGCCGCTGACCCAATTTTACACAGATTTGTATGTATACGTATTTATGTGGGCGAGTCGTGCGCATTGCATAAAAGAAAAAATAAATCTGACCCTGAGCCGAATGTGCAGCATGCGTTAGATACACACAGACACGGACATATACATATGTGTGTGTGTGTGTGTTTATGGAGATGTGCGCTGCAGACCGCGTTGCCAATCTTAAATGCTGAAGGTCAATTTGAAATGCTGCTATGCATGTTTTATAAGCTCTCTTTGCTTTTAGCTACTGCTGCTGCTACTGCTGCTGCTGCTGCTGTCGCGATGGTTTCGGGTTGATAAAGCTCCATGCATGTTCCGCCTGGCAGCATTTTCAGCTAATGTGTCTCAATGAATACAGTTAAAAAATAGAATGGCCCCAGACCCAAACCCAATCGGAGTTCAGCTCAGCTACGCTGCAGTTTATCATTGAGCATTTATTGCTTTTGACATCGGCGCGCAAATGGCATTTTAAAGAGACTCGCGAGACTCCAGAGTGCTGGTAATTGGCGCAACACTCTCTAAAAATAACCAATGCTAAGACTGCTTTGGCCATGCTCAGCCACGGCGGCCTTGCCCTCGCTTCAATTACTGCAAATTGTGCTCAATTTTGTGCATACAGATTTCTTACATTTTTGCAGAGCATTTCAAACGAAGGGCACAAGCACTGCGTACGCATGTGACACCCACAAAGCGCCCAGTGCGTTGCCAATCAGCTATGGCCAAGCCCCGCTAAGTCTAGCCCCGTTTATAAATAGTGTGCAAAGTACTCGTAATGACCCAGCCAAGCCAAGCCGAGCCGAGCCAAGCCAGGTGATAAACTGTTTATTAATTGCCGACACACGACGACGCTTTATCATAGAAATTTCTTTTAGGGTTGGGCCCTCGACAGATATATAGATATCGCCATATACATATATGTATCTAAATATATGTGTATGTATGTGTGTGTGTGTGTGTGTTTGTGCATCTACTTGTTTATTTGTTGCTCAGGTGAAATTACAATTCCAAGCACACAAGTTCAAGTACAGACAGAGTCCAAAGTGAAGGGCTTGTCACGACACTTGTTCAGCGGCTGAAAACACGTTCCGAAATGGAAATGCCAGATGTTAAGATCAGCGAAAAGAAGGCCTACAACATGTGTGTGTTTGTGTGTGTGTGTGTGTGTGGTTGTACCCACAACAGCCACAACTTTCTCTGGGTGCCAAACGATTTTCCAGACAACTGCCATGAAAAGCCAATAACAAATATCTGATGTTAAGCTATGAAAATTCACAACTTGTTTTCATAAGCGTGCAATGAATAATAATTTTTTGTTGTTGGCATTGTTGTTGTTGTTGTGTTAAGTGTCTCCCGCGGCGCCAATCTTGTGATGCAACAGCTCAGATTGGGCAACAGCTGAGCTGAACGTAGCAATGACTGTGTCTGTGTATCTGTGAGTCTATGCTGCTCTCTTAGAATTGTATCTGCAGCCGCGGAAGTACTGTATCTGTATATCAACGTATCTCTATTGCTATTTGTATCTGGTATCTGAAATGGCAGAGATACTGTTTCTCTACATAGGTATCTGTGAGTTTCTAATAACTATGATACTGTATCTGTTTCCGAGTATCGTTTTAATGAATCTGTTTTTTTTTTCTCTCTGTATCTGTATCTTTGTATCTGCATCTATACACTGTATCTACACATCTGTATCGACACATCTGTATCTATATATGTATCTGTATCTTTGTATCTGTATCTATGTATCTGTATCTTTGTATCTGTAACTATGTATCTGTATCTTTGTATCTGTATCGATGTATCTGTATCTTTGTATCTGTATCTATGTATCTGTATCTGTATCTATGTATCTGTATATATGTATCTGTATCTTTGTATCTGTATCTATGTATCTGTATCTATGCATCTGTATCTATGTATCTTTGTATTTGTATCTATGCATTTGTATCAATGTATCTGTGTCTTTGTAACTGTATTTATACATCTGTATCTCTGTATCTGTATTTATGTATCTTTGTATCTGTATCTATGAATCTGTATCGCTGTTACTTTATTTATATATCTGTATCTATGTATCTGTATCTATGTATTGATATCCATGTATCTGTATTATTTTAAAAGTCTTTTACAAGAACATCCAAGCACTTACCGTAGAGAGCAGACACCGAGACTCACGCATGGCGCCCAAATAGCCCAAGAGGCTCAAGAAGAACATCACGGCTCCGATGACGAGCAGAACGTAAGCCATTTGCTCTATGACCTGGGTCTGTGTAAAATGCTAAATGAAAAGAGAACAAAGAGAAGAAGAAGAGTTCAGTCAGTCAGAATTGGAATTTGTCGTCAGCCACTCTCGGGCCGTATGTAAATGCATAGGAATGCGTACGATACGGCGTATACCTAATTGTAATTAACCTTTCGACTGGCGCAGCTTTCGCAACATTTGTAATTAAATTAAGTGAAGTTATCTCAACCAATTGACACACAAATGACAGCTATGACATACTTAAGTGCTCACCAAAGAGCTAAATAAGCGTGTGGGCCATAAATACCTATCAAGCATCTATAAAATGAAATTTGAATTGAAAGTTTTTGTCAGAGAAACGCGGTTCAATGACCAAACCGCGCAACACCCACGCATTGCCACAGCAGTTCAGTCAGTCAATTAGCCTTTACGTGGCTGCAATTGCAGTTTCTCATTAGCAGAGCGTTCAGCGAGGACATGCACTTTGTGCGCCTTGGCGCATTTGTATTCCAAAATCCATTTGTTTTGTGCGCCTGTCTATGTGGGTTGATTAGTGACTCGAACCTTCGTGCAATTTGTAGCTGTTGCTGCGACGTGACATGCAATTGCGCAGCAGAACTCACCAATGCCAATAATACTCTTTATAGATATAGTTCGTTCTATATATACACCAGAGTCGAGCATTAGAAATATTTCATTAGCAAGCCGATTACAGGAGGCAATAATGCATCAGCTATGCAATTTCTCTAATGAAGGCTAACCAGAGACAGTTTACGTCTTTTCATTGCAATTCTATTGGAATTTTCGATCCGTCCGCAGGAATGCTTCGCATTTCCCATGACACGGAAATTGCGGTTTGCAATGCTTATCTAAAGGTTTAGCTCGTAACTGCATTATTATAATTAAAGTTAGGGTTTTTATATTGTTGTGTTGTATAGAATTCTATTGCAGTTTTCTATGTACTTTTATATGCATGCAGTGTATGAAAATAATTTTTAATTTAGGGTACGAATTTTCTTTTGTTGAAAGTTATTGTATTCATTCTCCACAAATTTTAGTTAAATGAACAATATTTTACAAATTTAAAAGCTGCTCAAATTTATGTATATTGATTCCCCCTAGGGGTAGCCTAGGCCTATTCAATATCTAACTATTAAATATCGAATTAACATATAAATTCACTTTAATGGAAATGGAAGATAATACAGTAAACGTTGAACGTTATGTTTACTCAATGCAAACTAGCAACAATAACTTCAAAGCTATGATTATACATTTCAACACCTCGAGTATCTCCCAGACGAACATGGCAAAACTCTTTATTTTTCTGTATTAAAGCGTATATTAAGCATATGTAGCTGCGCTTTAATTGCCTAGAGCTATTCTGTCTAATTTTCCATTGGGGCAATGTCAACAATTACGCTGCACGTGATGTTGTTGGGGGACTAGTCTGCAATTAGAGCTGAACTATACAAATAGATTGAATATCCTGCTATATTTGGGGTTGATTTTTTTTTGTCCTGCAGTTCACTTATTAAAAATAAAAGTAGGTAATAATATTATAGATTGGGGATTGGAGTTTCGTTTCCATCTTTTTGGGGTGTTTCCCCCTTCGACTTTCGCCCGTAATCGGCTGTGAATACTCACCTCAATGCGTTCGCTCTCGACGAGCTTCAGCAGAGCAATCAGCGAGTGCTTGTCCACGGCCAGCCATAGTCCGACTCCGAATATAATTGTGCCTAGCACCTGCAAGATATCAAGTAGACGAAAAAAGGTGTTCACAGGTAATTCACATTATGGAAAAGTAACCCTCAGCTCGGCTTGCCATGCAAATTGTAAGCATAAAACACAGAGCGTACACAAAACATGATTGTGTTTATGTTGCTCGGTCATGTTGATTGCATTTCATGTTGTTCATGATTATGACGATAAACAACAACGACAACAACAACAACAACAACAACAACAACGACAGCAGCGAGAGCAACAATTGCTGTCAAGTCAATGAACCGCCACACAAGTGTGGAAAAAACTGCGCATGCGCAGAGATTTGCTTGATTGACTGCAGCCGCGCCTCCAAAAGCAACAATTTGCAATGCAATTTGACCAAAGCTCCACCAGAGACTGAGAGATAGAGATAAAAAACAACAAAAATTAAATAAATATTAAATCGAGAGGCAAATAAGAGAAAAACCGCAGCTCAAACGCTTTTCCCTTGGGAAATTTTTGCACAAATTTTTTGAATAAATATTTGAAATATTTCTTTGTATGCCTTGTTTAATCAGCTCATCCGCCATTTATTTATTTATTTATTTTTGTTTATAGCTCTGATTAAGATTAAAATATAAAAATAATATTTATGAAAAACAAAATGAAACATAAAAGTATAATTGCAATTTATTGAAAGTCATTTATTATTGTTTTTAATTGCTGTTGAAAATCGTTGAATGAATTTGCAGTTAATAATTAAACCAAAAAATGTTTGAGTTGTATTTCTTGAATTTAAATTTATGTGGAGCAAATTAATTGCAAAATAAAGATAAAAATTTCAAATATTGTTCATGCTTTGTTGAACTGATTAATTTATTTTTTATAAATAGTTTTTAGTATCTTAATTGCTTTTGCCTTTTGAATATTTTGTTTTTTGCATATACATACAACTTAATAACATAATAAGTATATAAATTAATAATTTTGTATAGTAAATATTTTTTTAGTTTATGCTTAAATTATTTTAATATCCATACTTACAAAAAATATGAAATTCAGTATGCAAAGCAAATACTTTGCACACCAAACACCACAATCGAAGACCATTTTCGATGTTTTCGAAATTTTGGGGCTGTTTTTGATACAAACTCGAGCTGCAATGAGAAGAGCGAAAAAAAATGTCAGTTAGCATATATGTATATATATTATATATACAGGCAAAATATTTCATTTTAATTATATTAAGATGTTTCCGCACTCATTTCAAGTGCCACACAAAGGAAAGTCTCAGGAAATGTTCAATGGAAAAGCAAATATACAAGAAAAATGGGAATGTAATAGAATGTGTGTATATATATATATGTGTGTGTGTGTGTGTGTGAGCGCTTGACAACTTTAGTTGTTATCAACTGAACTGTGGCTCGTGTCCGTGCCTAATAAATTAACATGTGAAGCTGGCGTACCTAATTTCAAATGGAAAGTAAAACAGAAGAGGGAAAATTATGACTAAAAAATTAACTTTAGAGTATTCTAATTAAAGTTAATGACTTGTAAAGCTTCTCTAATATATATTAATTGATTGCCATATCTAAATTTAAGTTTAACCCATATCTCTTGCTATCTCTATCTGGGCTTCTGTTCAAGCAGCTGCCCTATCGCGAGCTTCTTTTTTTTAGCAATTAACTTGATTAATTTTTAACGAACTCAACTAGTTTAATTAATTCTTCATTCGCTCAATCTCGGACTAAAGCGCTGCCTGTGACACTCTCATAAACCAAATGAACTTTCTCATTAAGAGCAGCAACTACTTTAGAGCGGTTCTGGCTTACCTATTTCCCTCTCGCTCACTGCCTTCTCTCTCTCTCTCTCTCTATGCCATTCCATATAAGCATGCTTTGACGCTCATAGGCACTTTTCTTTTCAGCTCTGCCCGCGTCAGCAGCAGCAGCAGCAGCATGTTTCGTATACCCTATAATCTCAAGTATGCAAGGGAAATGTTGACTCTTCAAGCTCAAGAATGAGAACGAGCATAAATATTTGCCCATTGCCTAATCAATTGTTTAGGCCACGCCTTAGATTAGCTAATCAGTGTACATACCCTGCACGGGGTATACAAAAACAAGTTTTACGAACTGTATTCATCTACTGAGCAGCCCATAGAGTATCTAAGAGCTGTGCTCATTCGCCTCGAGCACTTTCAACTTGTTATAAACATGTTTTGCTGCCTTACCTAGTTCTATGCTAACGTTTATGCTGCGCAATTAACGAAATTTTATTGATCGGGAAATGGCTTTAATGAAATGTGCATGAGCGTGAAGTTAGCTGCGGCTGTGCGTGAAGCCAACGCCGTCAGTGCGTGAAGTTGGCTGTAGCTAAAAATTTATTTGGCTGCGCTTCACATTTCAGCTTTAAAGCCAACAAACTGCTAGCAAATGTTGCAGAGATTTTCATGAATTGCACAATGCATAAACGCAGCTTGTGTGTGTATGTGCGTGTATCTATGTGTGTGTGTAAGCGCACACAAACAATGTCACGAGCCATTGATGCTAGAAAAGTAGAACAGTCGGTGGCTCAGAGGCTGTGGTTGCTGCTGCTGTTGCTGTTGCTGTTTCTGTTGTTGCCAACTGGCAAACATTTTTCTTGCCAAGTTTGGCCTAAAAGCAAGTCAGCTCCTTGCTGCCAGCACCTCCTCCTGCATAATCCTTTGGCAACCCACACACATATACACACAAAGTGTAATCCTGTACAAGCCGAGTGCAGGTACTAAAATGCTTAAAGGTTTTATGCTGCCATATATACACAGAGAGATTGAATGAGAGAGAGAGAGGCAGAGACCATGAGAGAGAGAGAGAGGCAGCCACAGCCCTGATTATGGCCGACAACCCAACATCCGGCCACCCACTCAACAGTTAGGCAAATTTTTCTGTCTGCGGAAAATTTGTTGGCAGCAACATAAACAAAAACAAAAATAAAAACAGGCCAAGTTTTTAATTGCTTTTTTTGCCCATTGTTGAAAGCAAGCTGAGAAAACTCTCTCAGCTTTATGAATTTTGCGAAAATTGTGAATGCCGACTGGCATTGCGAGAACATGGCAAATAATTAACACGAAATTACAGAATATACATTCTGCATAATTAATGATAAACTAACCTAATCGCATTTCCATTTGTCTGCCATGTGCCATTTGATAAGAGCTTAAGCGCAGACAGAGAAGCCCTCAAAGGGTTCGCCGCCCAGTGCACTATGCTGCCTCACATATGCCAGGCGAAATGGCTAAGTGCTTATCATTAGCATAGATAAAGATACACTCACACACACACACACATATATATATCTATATATATATATAGCTGTGTTAAGTTCTTGCAATTAGCTTTGAAGTGGCGCATGCAAAATATTAGCACATTTTCCCACAGCTAATCAAAGAGAGAATTCGAAACTCGAATTCCAACTCGAGGCATATTTAAATATCTATGTATTTATCTTCATCTCTCTCACTCTCCCAACTCTGTCTCTGTTTGCCTCTGCCTTGGCAACTCAACTAGCAAAATTGGCATACAGTTTTAATTGAGGTCCTCCGCTCTGCACTCTAATTAAGTCGCATTTTGTGCACATATTTCCAGCGTTGTTAGTTAGATAACTGTGGATACAATCTGCTGGCAAGTCATATTTATAATTCACATATAACTGGAATACAATTCGATTTAGCTGCCGACTACAACAATACAACGAAGTTCATTGTCTGTTGGTGCATATTGACTTCTGCATACTCGCTCAGATCTTGGAAATAAAGTTCAAGTTTTTACAACGTTAATATATATCGTATGATGATAATTAGTTAATCATAACATGATATATTTTGCTTCTTCTTTCAATTTGTCAAGATCTCAGGGGATTTTTAAGTTTAATTCTAAATAAATGTATATGGAAGGCTTTCAACGAATATAGATAATGAGTATGTAGTTTAGTAGATGCAGAGACTTTGACATAGAAAGAAGTATGTATATATAGAAATATGTATATATGTATATAATCAGAGCCAGAGACTACTCACAAATATACCGATACAAAACTCTCGGCAAAAGCAGTGAGCCCACCCGGATATTACAAGCAAGCCAATATGCTCACTTCACACATGCATGAGCGAGCATAGAAATGAATTGCAAATTTGATGGCAAAAACTAGGGGAGCTATTGTTGAGCATTTGTTTATGATGTGCGCAATTAAATGCTTGCATGTAATTTAATATTTTTTTATTATTATTTGTATTTGTAGTTTTATTTTCATTTTGCTATTTGCCATAGAAAGTTGTCGTACAATGCACATTTTGGGCGATGGTAGTGCGGTGGTTGGATTGAGGTGTGATTAAAATTTCTATTACAATGATGCGATGAGATGAGATTGAGAGCTGAGGCTGAAGCTGAGGCTGAGGCTGAGGCTGAGAGACTTGCGCAGGTAATTTATTTGCTGTTGCGCCTCGAAATGGGTTAAAGAAAGTCGTTAGTTGTATTAATTAAAAGGCAAAAGTTAAAAGGTTTTTTCTGTTTCTTCCTCTTCTTCTTTTGTTGCTGTTGTTTTTGCAACATGTTGAAACTTCTTTAACTGCTGCATAGTACAAGTTTTTGAAGTCTAGCCTTAGAGGAACATAAATGATTTCTTTGGACTCTTTTGGACTCGTTTCGTTCTCATTGAAAGAGCTGAGCTGAGGGGCTCCGTTGTACTTGTCACGTCGCATCGTCTGCTTGCCAAGAATTTAGAAATTGTATTTATTGACAATGCTTTCTATTTTGGAACGAAACTTCAATTCGTTCGGGTTAAAGCATAGAATAGTCAAAGAGCAAAGAAAATAAAAACAAACTCTCATGCTCATGAAACCAAAAGTGCTTGCAGCTTCTTTTTCAGCTCTTCTTCAATCAGCGTCTTCTGCTCATCTTCAGCGTGAGAAAGATACATCTTTCATTTGCGCTGCTTCGCTGCAGCTCTTTGGGTGGCTTGTGCCTGGCAATTAAATGATTTACTTTATAATGAGACTTAATTGGGTCAGCAGGGTCTGCTCATGATACCTGACGCCAGTCTATCTTCCCTTCCGTTCCCACACACTATGTAATTGCCACAAAATCTGCACCGTTAAATGCAGTTGGCTTGTGATAATCCCCACATCCCCCACTCCCGCACTTCACTCTACTCACTCCTAATTAACATATATCATACTCAACTACTTCATTTAGTTGGCACTTGCAGGCATGTGGGAACTGCTGGTGCTTTATATAAGAACAAAAAACCAGAGCTGCCTCTATGCATATGTTCGAGTCTCTGTGAACGGGGCAAATAAGAGGAGAGAACTTGGTAGAGCTAATTAAAAGTTTTGCTTTATGCGGAGAACTTGTTGGGGCACATCCAAATGCGTATAATTATCTAATATATGTATAGGAGAGTTGGTTATGAATGAAGCACTGAATGAATCGCTGTATGATGGACAGATTGATACGCTGATTGAATGACAGACTTAACGATTGGATGATGAGTTGACCGAGTGAATGACTATATGACTGATGCCACTGAATGGTTAGTTGAATGACTGTTCAAGGGCATATTGACTGATTGAAGGACTGACTGCGATTAAAAGACTGACTATGATTGAATGACTGATTGACTGATTAAAAGATTGACTGCGATTAAAATGTCTAATTTAATAACACTGCTTGACTGACCAACTAACATACTGAGTGATTGACTGATTGAAGAACTCTGATTGAAACTTTGTTAATCTAAGGAAATACCGAATGTCTCTTGACTGACTGATTTGATTGCTTGACTGGCAAACTGACTGAAAGACTTCCCAATAAAGATTGACCGTGAATAATCAAATGGCTGAATGACAGATTAAGTAAATGAATGATTGATTCATGGCCATTAAATGACTGACAGAGCGATTTGCTGGCACAGACACTGCCTGACTAAATGAAGAAGTCACCATGACTGACTGTTGAAAAACTGGATTGATTGTCTAATTGGCACTGATTCATTTGCTTTGTGATGATTATCAGCTCAAACAAGCATTGACTGGCTGCTGATTGGGGAAGGGCTAAACTTTTCTGAAGACATTATAACAATCATGCTTTCAATTTGCCATGCATTCATTTCGGCCCGAACAACGCCGGCTAAACTTCTTCAATGTATGCGCAAACTTTAGCATGAAAATAAAACTTATCTGGATGGCAGCAAAACTGGAATTCATTTTCATAAATTTCATGCAAGGCTGTTTTTGCTTATCTTTGAATCAAAATTTGCTGCAAAATATCTTTGACAAAATCCAATTTGTTTTTTATCATATTGAGCCAGGCATAAAATTGGCTAAAACACATACACGCAGATAGATCTGTGCTTGTGTGTGTGTTTTAGACTTTAAGATATCTGTTTGAATATGCCAAAGTTGAAAACCTAAATTTGATTGCCTGCTTTGGTGTCGTCACAGCGGAGGCTGTTGCAAGAATTCCCCAATTAAAAATGCGGCATTTGGCTCCAAATCGTATTCCAAAGCCCGAAACTCAACGAACTGGTATTAAAGCCATTTAAATCAGGCAACTGCGAGGGCTCCATGTATTTATTTAAGGTGGTTTCTGCTGCCGCACGGGCCGCATAATCAATTTATTTATAAATATAAAGCGAGCTGTGTCTCGCTTAATTAATGCAAATGCAAAATGCGAAATAAGCTGTGAAAAAATGTAGTAAACTAAAGGTAAACGACTGCATAATACTCGGGGCTAAATATTGCGGGCTAAATATGAAATATGCATGGAAATATATATAAATATATATATTTTTTAACTTGTTAAAGAACTTCAACAAGTTGAGCATATTACTGATAGGTCTATTTGTAAACCAAGTCTAAACTTATCAAACTAGCAAGAATCGCCTAGATATACTCATCCACAAATACCCAGCCAAACTTAAACTGTGTAAAACCAATATGCCCGTTCACTTCTTGAGCGAGTATTATCATCAATTTTATTTACGCTGCGGCTCGTTAGCGCTTTTGCATAAAAGCATAATTTTAGCTGCATAAAATTGCAAAAATATTTGAGCTTCAGTTTTGTGACACCCTAAAAAGGATGGCACTGATATATTTTTAGCTAAATGTGAATTGGACGAAATTTAATGCTGTCTTTAACGCAATTGTTAAAATCAAATGTAATTTTGTTTAATTTTGGTCTCTTTTTTGTCTGTCTAATGTCATTCAACTTGTGCAGTTGACAAATTGTTGTTGTTGTTGTCGTTGTTAGTTGTCTGCCCGCTTATATAACACTCGGTTAGGCACCAAGTTAATTGACATAATTGAAGGTGCTCCGGCACGAGTCTGCATCTAAGGTCTGCCCAAGGCGCTTTGCGTCTATCTTTGCGTTTTTGGGTCAATGGTCGAGAGAAGCTCGCAAAAGGTTTGCTCTGTTTGCCATTCGCTTGTCACACGCTAGAAGACGAACAACAAAATATGAAAGCAAACGCGAAGCCGAGCAAATTTTAACACCTGACACTCGACAGTTTCCAACTCCAACTCCAACTCCGGCTCCGACTCGAGCTCGAACAGTCTGTGCTCTGGACCGTGGCATGTGCCCAAATGCGCAGACAACGCCCCAGCCATGATTACGAGACCAAACACAGGCAGCGTCATCTGTCACATGGACGGACAGAAGCCGAATTGAAATATGGCTGGCAGCCGTGCGAGCGGGCGAGCTGCCAAGCCATGTAGGCAGCCAGTCAGTGAGGCGGTCAGGCAGTCAGTCGTCTGTCCGCGCGAGAGACACAAATCGAGCTATTTAGCAACGCAGTGCGAGATTTTTTCGGGTAACTAGTTTTTATGTTTTTGGTACAAAGCATTTGCAGCAGGGGTATTCCCGACTACTACTACTGCTACTGTGTTGAATAATTAAATTGTAATGTTGTTTTGATTAATGATTGAATAAATGGAATTCGGGTCAGAGGGGAGTGTAGAATGTAAAGCATTAATCTGCTTAGAGAAGGTGTGAGGTAATGCAAAGTCTTTGCTTAGCTTGATGTCTACGCATTTGCTATAAATATAAATATAGAAGCTGCTGACTGTGGACGATTCACATTTGAGCTACTCCTCTGGACTAGAGCAGTTTGTTTTTCTTTAAACAGCTGGATTAGCTCATGATACGAATGATAATAAAAAAATTATTTAGAATTCAGGGCACGAACCGGCTTAGAGTGAAACCAGTTTGCAGCCTAGTAAATGAGACATTGTACTCGTATGCAGAAGTAAAAGTATAAGTCGATTTCTAATAAGAAATATAAGTATAAGTATAAGTAGAAGTAGAAGTAGAAGTAGAAGTAGAAGTAGAAGTAGAAGTAGAAGTAGAAGTAGAAGTAGAAGTAGAAGTAGAAGTAGAAGTAGAAGTAGAAGTAGAAGTAGAAGTAGAAGTAGAAGTAGAAGTAGAAGTAGAAGTAGAAGTAGAAGTAGAAGTAGAAGTAGAAGTAGAAGTAGAAGTAGAAGTAGAAGTAGAAGTAGAAGTAGAAGTAGAAGTAGAAGTAGAAGTAGAAGTAGAAGTAGAAGTAGAAGTAGAAGTAGAAGTAGAAGTAGAAGTAGAAGTAGAAGTAGAAGTAGAAGTAGAAGTAGAAGTAGAAGTAGAAGTAGAAGTAGAAGTAGAAGTAGAAGTAGAAGTAGAAGTAGAAGTAGAAGTAGAAGTAGAAGTAGAAGTAGAAGTAGAAGTAGAAGTAGAAGTAGAAGTAGAAGTAGAAGTAGAAGTAGAAGTAGAAGTAGAAGTAGAAGTAGAAGTAGAAGTAGAAGTAGAAGTAGAAGTAGAAGTAGAAGTAGAAGTAGAAGTAGAAGTAGAAGTAGAAGTAGAAGTAGAAGTAGAAGTAGAAGTAGAAGTAGAAGTAGAAGTAGAAGTAGAAGTAGAAGTAGAAGTAGAAGTAGAAGTAGAAGTAGAAGTAGAAGTAGAAGTAGAAGTAGAAGTAGAAGTAGAAGTAGAAGTAGAAGTAGAAGTAGAAGTAGAAGTAGAAGTAGAAGTAGAAGTAGAAGTAGAAGTAGAGAGTAGAAGTAGAAGTAGAAGTAGAAGTAGAAGTAGAGAGTAGAAGTAGAGAGTAGAAGTAGAGAGTAGAAGTAGAAGTAGAAGTAGAAGTAGAAGTAGAAGTAGAAGTAGAAGTAGAAGTAGAAGTAGAAGTAGAAGTAGAAGTAGAAGTAGAAGTAGAAGTAGAAGTAGAAGTAGAAGTAGAAGTAGAAGTAGAAGTAGAAGTAGAAGTAGAAGTAGAAGTAGAAGTAGAAGTAGAAGTAGAAGAAGTAGAAGTAGAAGTAGAAGTAGAAGTAGAAGTAGAAGTAGAAGTAGAATCACTCCGAAATAATAAATCATATTGAGTTCATTTAATGAGTATCTTCTAGTTCATCACTAAACGAACTCATCACAGTTGGTAACAAAACAATCATAGAGCTGCTGGCTCATCAAAACTTTAACATGATTTCGGACGTGGGGTGTACGGGTCGAGCATTAAATTGGTCAAGAAATAAAAGTCGCACGTCAACGTCACAGACAATGACCCAATTTTGGGTAAAATTGCAAAGCAAATATCAAATTTTTCGGAGCTGTCAATAATTAATATATAGACAAAAAAATGCTACAAAAGTAAGCAAATATATGTTTATTCAAATATTCATTCGAGCTCAATTTATTTCTAACTATATATTATTCATATTCTCTTCCATTTGCATGAAAAGTGAAACTTTCAGAACTAGACCAGTTATTTAGCTGGGCTCTGATTGCTCATTGCGCATTGCTCATTGCTCATTGCTCATTGCTCATTGCTCTAGTTAATATTTCTGGTTAATGTTGTTGCTGAACGAGTTATGCAGCTATAAACATTGTTGACATACTTCCATACATTTATTTCACTTAAAAAAAAAAAAACAACAACAACAGAAATACAGAGAAGAAGAAGAAGAAGCAGCGAATGCTTATGTCAGTCGCATTGTACTTTATATTTTTTATTTTCGTGTCACATTTTTCACTTTTCATCAATAAAAATGAGCCTCTTTACGCATTGTCTGTGCCGCACATAATGAAGGTGAATGAACAATTTGGTTGAGTGCCAAGAACGTAAAAGAGATAGAGAAAGAGGCAGGGAGAGGGAGAGGGTTAGAAAGACTGAGTGGGAGTGGAAGGGTACTGCATGTAGATATACTCTGTGCAAAGCTCTTGAGATGTCAAGAGACAATGCATGAAGAGGTTCGCCGAAGCTGACAGGAGCATTAGAAGCTGTTAAGCTACCCTATGAAGACTCTCTCTGAAATGGTGAATACCCTAGAAATATAAAAAGACTACCGCCTGCGGATATATCCTGTGAGAAGCTCCTTAGATACCAAGGGATCGCAAATGAATATATTTGCAGATGCTGATAGAATCCTGCTGCAAAGCTCTTGACATGCTCAGAGATACCCTGCAAATTCGCTTTATGGAGATATGAAGATTCCCTAGAAATCATTCTGCATATGCCAGTAAATATGCTTTACAGAGTTATCCAACTATGTCTTAGATTGCTAGCAGATGCCCTACGGATAGGACTTCCTCTAGTAGCAGACACCCTATAATACCCTTGACAGAGACACTATGGACAGCTCTTTAGAGTATCTCTAAATAGCTCTTTAGTCACTAATGGATACCCTTTGAGTAGATCTGCATTATGCTTAAACAAAGCTTTGTTGGGCTGCCTCTGAAATGTGTACATACGTTAGATGAGCGTGCAGCAATTGAGTTGAGTAAATTACGCATACGCCGTGTGAGCCACACATAAAAAAGAGAGCAACACAGCTGTGAGGCATTTGTAATGAGGCAATGAAGCACCTACAGCAACTACAACAACTACACCAGCAACTGCAACTAACAACGCCCTCTGTCACCGCAATTCATAGCAGATGCAAATAAATTTCCATTAAAGTTACAGCTGACCCTCGCACCGCTCCCACTCCCGATCCCACTCGAGAGTGATTGAAGAGGTTTTCTTTCTTTTTTTTTTTTGTCGAGTACATAGAGCTTCTGGCATCTACGCGTAAAGGTGCCCACACGTACATCATTTTAGATCATTTACATTTTGAGTCATGCAGCAGCAGCAACTGCAGCAACAGCAACAACAACAACAATGACAGGAAAAGCAACAACAGCAATGAGCGCAGCACAGCTGCGGGTCTCAGGGAGTAAAGTATTCACACATTAATTTCTATAAAAACTCTCGCATTTAATTTGCGCCCAACTGCAGTTCGTGTGTATCTGTCAGATACTTTGCACTCGCCTGTGTGTATCTGACAGATACATTCGCCAGCCAATTGGTTAGGCCTCTGGCTGCCGCTTGGGGATAATATTCGCTTATGATTATTGAACTTTCTTTTAAGCTTTTTGGGGCGTAGTTCAATGCGCTTTCAACTTATTTATCTTGCGGCTGGGTAACTTTCACGCACGGAAAACCTTTTGACTGACTTCCTTCTGCCTGTTCGGCTAGGCGATATGTGTCAATGCGTTGCTGCAAATGTTGGCCGCATTCGAATTCGTTGGCCAATTAGTTTTGGCACCCGAAAATGTTGCAATATTTTACACTCGCCGCGTCTGGGAAATGCAGCTGGAAAAATTGGGAACGTGAAGCGTTGGAGTTGCACAGTGGGGCCATGTGGGCAAAAGTCGTGGCAAAAAACCAATATTTAGATAAAGAAATTGCATCAGCGCTTTGAAGTTTTGCACCAAAATGTGTGCAACTTCTCCACTGTGCGACGCACCATATCAAAAGCCAGTTGCTGCTGTTGCAGCTAGTTGCTGCTGTTGCAACCAGCATGAAACATTGCCGGGGCGTTGCCAAGACACACACACACACACACGCACATACATCAAAAGTTTCAGCTGCAAATTTATGTGGGAGATTTTCAGAGGGCAAAACTTGACTAAAACTTCCTGCTTTTTTTAGGGCTTAGATCTATATAAATAAGCTAATAGACAACTATAAAGTTCTTTTAATGCACAAATAAAGTTTTCTAAGTTGAATGCACTTGCTGCGAGTGCAACAACTTTTTGCACTCACTGTTGTGCGCCTATATAAGTATTACATCAGCTTGCAAATATGTGGAAAAACCTGAGCCAACGGAGCCACACATGCGCAGTTGCTGGCAGCAGCAGTAGCAGTAACAACAACAACAATAACAACAAACTGAAAATAGGGCTTAAGGGTGACCAGTTTTTCAATTTTTTTTTTTTTTTTGGGCTTTAGGCCAGCTTTGTCCGTCTCGTTGTCTTTCGGCTATGATTAAAAACTAAAAGCCAAATTAATATGCACTGTTGCAGCAGTCGCCCATTCGGACTTTCACTTTTTGTGTTTTCATTTACAGAAACAACAAACAAACAACGCGTAAAAAGAAGACAACAAGAAAAGGCAAACTGAAAATACTCTGTAATCTATGCCCATGCTTAAAATCAATTTCAATTGCAGTTGATAATTTATATTTTTGGAGTTGAAGCCCACAAATTGAGACGTATTTTCCGAATCTTGTTGAACTGATTGAGCATCGCAGTTAATTGCTGTCGCCAGTTACCTGTCTGTGCTACCTGAAGAGCTGCCGCAACAAAGACTGCAGTTACGCACACTCAATTGCGCAATCGCCCATTTTTTAAGCCATTTCTTTGTGTTGCTTTAATTTTGTATTTTTTTCTTTTTTTTTTCATGCGAAAGTAAATATTTTTGTATATTTTGTGCCACTTCCTGTTTTTGGGTGCCTTTAGTTGCTACAGTAGTTTGATTCATTAATCAAGCGTTTGACAGCGCGCATTAAAGAGGGCACTAAACGATGCCAGCACCTGTTACCCGCTACACACCTGATCTGCTCTGCAGTTACCTCACTAAATGGCACCCGAAAAGAAAATCGAGCTAACATTTATTTCTCTTTGCTGGCTTGTAAATTGACCACAGGGCACGGCGCCTCGAGTTGTGTTCGATTATAATCTATTTAAGCCGAAGCCGAAGCCTAAGCCTAAGCCATTTCAACAATTAATTTCCCTCATTGCAGACGGAATTTTATTTCTAATTTACTACTGCTAGAAAAACTTTCATTCATTTGAATTGATTATAAAGAAATTGAAATTGAGTTTAATCTTTGTTGCGTAAGTAGAATCTTGCATAGAATATAAACATATACACACACATATACGTATATATACATAGATCTGCTTGTGCTGCCTCACTCAACTCATTCAAAGCTCGGCGCAGCAGCTTGAAAGTTAAATTGTTTATTATAGCTAATTTATGGGATGTAAGTAATGTAAATAATGTTTGCATGGATGCCTTTGAGCATATGTATATGTACATATAGATACATATATACATAGGTAGGTAAGTATATATACATATACAGATGCATGAGGGTATGACACACGTCTGAGTCTGAGTCTCTCAATTTATATGAAATTTAAGTTATACATATATGCCCGCATAGGTGCACATGTATGCATGCATGTGTGCATGTATGTTGGTATGCATGTCTGTATGCGTGCACATATGCATGTATGTACATTTGCATGTATAGGTGTATGCATGTCTGTTGGAATTTTAACTAATGTTGTATGTATAAAGTTAAATTAGTTACCTTTCCAAATGAAAGTAACGTATGCATACATGATGCATGCATGTATGAGTAGATTTGCATGTATGCATGCACGTAGGTATATGCTACGGGAATGTATGTATGGATAGATTTCAGCACTGACAAGAATACATATGTACATATATTCCTATAAGCAGCAAAAAAGCCTGACTTTCTATGCGATTCTCATAAGTTGCAGTTAGCTAGTTTAACACTTTCTCAACACTTAATTGAATTAAGTTTGCGCTTTAAGACAATGGGCTGTCAAGTGAAACGTTTAGAGACTGGTCATTTAGGGATTTGGCATTGCTGCAACAATGACTGACGAAGGCTAATCTAATCGAATGTGACGCTGTGGCAACTCCTAAGCCACAAAGACAGAGCAGAGACAGTGAGCGAAAGAGAGAGATGGAGGGAGGGACTGCCAGAGCGATTAGGTGAATGGCTTAAGCCCTGGGGTCATAGCTGGAGCTAGAGAAAGAATTGCAACAGTTAAGTGCAGCGTATTCGATTTCCGCTAAATGAACTGCGCCGGCTCTAAGCAAATAGAAATATCTATGGGCAAAAGAGATCTAATGGATTCGCAGTATTTACAATGAAATGTAGACCCATGATTTGTGCACAATTACGAATGGGAAGTTAGGTAAGAGCTGGTGAGAACTTCAAGTACACACACGCACTCTAATAGCTCTCTGTGTGTCTGTGCGGGTCTTCCTGCAGACAGAGGCTTGATTTTTAATTACTGACCAGAGCACTGAACTTGGGGCAAACACATGGCAATTGGCAGTGACTGCCGCTGCCGCTGCCGCTGCGGCTGCTGTAATTGAAGCAAACTTTGTAATTTTAGCTGGCTGTGAGAAATGCCAGTGGGCGGCGGCGATTGCCGAGAGGCGTGGCGTGTTAAGCTAAGCTGGCCCGAGCCCGGGCCCGGGTGTGAAAGTCGCAAAGAGTTAGGGCAACTAGCTCGAATTACCATAAAATATGCAATGCGCAACACGCATCGTGACCGTAGCCCAGGCGCTGCCCGCCCGAATGCAGATACATTTCGAGCAGATACGTCAGATACAGATACCGCAGAGTTGATCACCTTGAGCTCGTGTCGTAGCATATTTCATGTCAGTTTTATTAGCGCCGAGCGTCCATTGTCTGCCTGTATATTTCATATAAAATTTTGAAACTTTGCGAAGCGCCTGTACTGAAGAAGTTTATCAAATTACGTTAAACTAAAGTAAACTTTTAAGTCTCTTTTATGTGGGTCAACAGTGCAAAGTGTCGCCAATTTGGCTCTAAGATTTGTTTTTTTTTTTCTTGATTTTTTGGCTACTTTTTGACGGCGAATTCAAGTGCCGCCCCTCGGCAAGCGGGCAGACTGCCTGAGTCAGGTGGCGCCCCCTGGCGACCATTGCGACTTCCTTTCGCTTCGCTGCGGCTGCTTTTATGCGATTCCCCCTATCTATATCGCTGTCTCGCTCGCTCTCTACACTAATTGAATTATGTTGCACGTTTGAGCCTGAGCCCTGACTTCATGCTTGATGTGTTCTTCTTGCGGCGTGCAACAGCCTTTATGCGGATGTTTGGTAACTGAATTACGAGCGAACAACTTTGTCTACTTGATTGGCAACACTTTATATCGACTGAGCTGTTTTACCACTCACATGGCAATTACTTATACCTAGATATACATATATTTCTATTGCACAGCTGTGTTATCTGTTAATTATTTATTATTGTTCTCTTTTATACGCCAGCTTTGTTCTGCAACTGCTTTGAATCCACGTTTCGATTGTTTAATCAATTAAATCTAATTTTAAAGGCCTTTGTCTATCTAGTGCTCAGCTTAATCAGCAGCTGACAGCGCTGATTAACAAGTCTGACTAAGAGCTGCACTATTAGCACGGCTACAGAGAATGGAACTACAAAATTATGCAATATTACTATTTACAAACGAGTTTTCATAATATTAGATAAATAATAATATGTCAAATATTGTATTTAATATACCTCTTAGGCAGTCTTTCACTTCACAGCGTATCATTACTTTCACACAAGTTTGCATGCCTCTTGTGCTTAGAACCGTTTAACAAGCTAATTGCAAATGGAGCAAAAGGAGGGAGTCCACAAATCTTGCAAAAATCAGCACAAAAGAGAGATAATAACAAACACAGAAGAAACCGAATTTGTCGATTTTCGCTTTTTTTTTCTCCGCTCTCCGTTGCTTTCCGTTGCTTTTCAATAAACAATTTGAATTGCTTTAATGATTTTTCCTGTTTGATAAACTCGTTCGCAGCAGCAGCAGCAGCCGAGCAGAGAGTTAGCGAGAACGAGAACGAGAGCGAGAGCGAGAGAGACAGAGCACGAGTTTCAAGATCAAAAAGCGAATGGCTACAAATGCGCAAAAGAACGATACGAAATTGCAAGCAAGAAATACAAAAAGAGTAAAAAGAAAAACAACTGCAAATGGGCTACGAAAGTATTTGCAAGCCTTTCACTGCACCCGAAAAAAATTTAAAAAAGAACGACAACGTCGAAAACGAAGAGTAGAAGAAGAGATAAAATATTGTGAAGACCGCAAAGAAATGACGCGTAAATGACAATTGAAAAGTGGCACAAGTTGCAACGGTAAATAAAGGAGTGGGAGAGAGAGAGAGAGATGTTAAAGGAGAAGGAGTTGCACAGAGACAGCATAGGCGAAAGGGGGAGGCAGCAGCATTCAGCAATCGAAGAGATGCTAGAGGGCAACGACGCAAAAGCGTGTGCGTATCCACCACTGAGCCTTGGGTTGGGCATTGGGGTGGCTGCTCTGGGTGTGGGCGATTCAAGTGGGTGGCTGGGTGGCAGCTGCTGAGCAGCAGCAGCAGCAGCAGCAGAAGCAAACTCTCTGGCATTGCTTGCTCTGCTCTTTTGATTTATGCATGCTCACACACACACACACACACACACACACGTATGCGAAAATATATTTGTATGTATGAGTGTAAAACTAAAAGTCAAGCTTACCTGAAAAGTTCTTAGCACGCGTTTGGTAGCGAGCTTATGGAATATTAAAAAGAGGATGCGTAAAGCGACGAAGGTCCTGTTGATGTGTTTGCTGCAATGATTGTGGGAAATTTAGAGCATTTTATTTTGTATACATTTATACATACATATATGTAAATATGTACATATGTATGTTTTCTTATTCTCATGCATTGTGTAGACAGCTGAAAATATTGTATTCTGTTTCTGTTAACCTTAGCCAATAATTTATTGTTGAGTTTTTTGCTTTAGTTTTTCGTTTTGTTATCAATTTGTGTTTAAGTGATTACTTCGAATATTTATTGGAATTAAAAATTAATTTTCATTGATGGTTTCTGCTCAGTTTTGTTATGGCTGCTTTAACTGGGATCTGTTTTGATTGAGCGCGCGCAAAAAATTATACACAAAATCAGCAGCACCCACACACTCACAGACAGCTACACACACATAAACAGAGATGGAGGCGCGTAGGCACCCAGAAGAGACGCACCGAAAGCTTGGACGAAGCGTATGCTGGAGGCTGAGAGCAAAGTAACAAGCCAACTCCCGCTTGAGCGATTCCAGGCAGGCTCACACACACACACTCACTCACTCACTCACGCAGAGACGCAACTGCGATGACAGCAATAACAACAACAATTCCGACCACGACAACAACTACGACCGACGGCTGCAAACTGCGATGCTCGCTTTCAATATAGCCCCGATACGAATCTGTGAGCGCAAGCAACACTATGTCAACTGTTTGGCCCGTGCACGCGAACTGAAACTGAAGTGCCCAACATCAGAGCTGGAGAGCTGGAGAGCTGGAGCTCAAAAGCACAAGCTCAAAGAGCTGAAGCCAGAGGCGCAGACAGCAGATGTATAGAAGGGGTTTTAAACAAAAAATTGAAGAGAAGCAGATACGAAAATGACAATGAAATATAATGAAAGATAACTGTAACTAAATAAACGCATTCTCTTACAGCCATATTAAAAATTCCATTTCATATATTCAACTAATTACTTCTTATTACAGAAACAAAATAAAAGCCCTCTCTGGCTACGCCAATGGCCGTCTGCATGGCCACATGCATAAAAATAGCAGGTTGGGCCAGCTGAAAGCTTCTAAGCAGCGAACAACAATAAGCGCGTTCAGCGCTTGCAACGGCGAGCTTTCGAGGTGAATTGATAGCGTTGGACTGAGAGCTTTCAAGTATTGCTTGCGGTGAGTTGACTAGAGCAAGAGCGTTGCCAGAGCGTTATTGGCAATGACAGTTACAATTATACAATTTTGAATATGTAAGAGCTTTTTGAACAAATTGTTATACAAAACAACTTGAGAACATTTAATCAAAAAAAAAAAAAAAAAAATATATATATATATATATATATATATATATAAATAAAATAATTTAGTAAAATATTGAATAAGTTTTAAGTAAAATGAATCATGCGGATTGCTTTGCTGGTGCGATACAAGATTTTCTCATATGCATTACAGTGCATAAGGCGGCAGAGACAGGCGTGCCCAACGGAGAGCTGTACGTGAAAATCTGCTTAGATAAAATGACCAAAAGCACAAAAACTCAAGCGAACTCCGAAAATCCATTCTTCAATGAGGTAAGCAGCAAATAAATACGCCTAATCATAATTCATATCTCTTTCAGTATTTTGTATTTGAGTTCCACTGTACGCTCGCAGAGCTGTTGCGCCTGACTGTGCTCTTTGAGCTGAAAAAGTATATGATGTACAAGAAGAATTCGAACATGGGCGAGCTGATGATTGATTTGCACAGCGTGTGGAATCAGCCCAATCACTGCTACTTCAAGCGATGGGGTCGACTCGAGGCGCCGCTGGCGGAGAACCCCTTCAAGGGAGGCGAGCGCGAATCGTGTGGATATTTGCAAATCGACTTGGCCATTGTCTCGCAGCACAGCGCTGTGAAGACAACTCCAGCTGCAGATGAACCTGAGGAGCTTATCAAATGGCCAACGCATCATGACTTTGACGATATCAAGAGGTACGGGATATAGGTATTTAAATTCTCTGCTAAATAAATCCGTATAGCAATCTCTTAGAGGACGTCGACTCGGATACCCTGAGAAATATTCGCTACTTCATTAGCTTCTATCGTGGCGTCTTCACGAAGCGGAATAACTACATGATACAAGTATCATTTGCTGGCTTCAAAGTACATATCTGCATTACTTCATTGACTTTAGTTTTCGTTTTGAGTAAAGTCCAGATTCCATCCTTTAAAGGGTAAAACGGCTGTACAGAAGAATACATTGACACCGGTGTGGAATCAGGAGATTAGTTTTGCATGGGTCTTTCCCTCTCTGGCCCAACGATTTCTCATCTTGATTATGATGCAGGAGCACGTGCAATGGAAATGTATAGCGGAATATGATATGTCTTTCGATGAAATTGCCTTTGAAGGTAAGCTCTGAACTCATTAGTTTAAATACTTCAAAAGAATCTCTATGCACTCCTCTTATATTTCGGCAGACAAGCCCTCCTTTGGACCAACTTATCTTCATCTGTATGATCCTATCAATCCGTCGAACTATGTGGGTCGCGTTTTGATGGAGTTGCGTTCTGAAACTCTGCAGGAAGGTCATCCCACGCATGTTTTGATTACAGAATCGGTGCCTCCTCCCTCCAACTGGTCAGACCAGTCCTTTGTTGTGGAGTTCCTGCCCATTCTAGGAGATCATATAACCAGCAGCTCGCATCAGTATAAATTTGTTGTTCAGCTTGCGGAGTTTTACTCCAATGAACTGGAGGGTACATTGATGACACCAGCGGGCAAATTTCATTCGCATCTGCAAACGAAATCCTTTCGCCAGGAATCGCCTTATCAGTCTTGTCTATTCCGTATCCACCTGCCCGATAATCGCATCAAATTCGAAGCGGATTTCTTTATGATTGATATAGCCAACTATATGGTAAGGCCCATGCGATAAGTGTTAGGCCGACCCCGTAATCCTCTCTTTCTCAGCGCTCTGAGCTGGCCACCTTCAAGATCTTTCAGCTGAAGTTCCCCAATCACGTGCAACATCAGACCAAATGCCTGAAATCCATTATCCACAGCATCCTTTCCAAAATCGAAGAAAGCGTGGATTTGCATCGCTTCGACTACGATATGGGGGAGGAGTGCACCACCTGGGATTTGAATAGACAGCAATACGTGCTGGATTATTTCAGAAAGATCCCCAGGGAACTGCGCTCGTTGCGGCAGAGACTGAAGTCCGGCTACTCCTCAAATATGGATTCCACCATAATGGACATAGTTAACGAACTGCATCGTGTAATTGGCGAAATCGATTCGCTGTCCAACTTAATGCACGTGCAGGACGATTGGCCGGAGCTGCTGCTCACCCTGAGTGCAGGTGGCAAACAGATTGGGTTCTGTCACCTGAATGCCAAACACTTTCTGAGTCTGCAAAAGAGGGAAATCAACCAGGCGAGCAATCACTGTTGGCGCATGAAGAGCTTCCTCTTCAAGAGCAGCAGCTGCCCGCACACCTGCTCCAATTGTGGCTGCAATGCTGGTCTCGTCCTCGGCTGTATCTCCATAGTGCTCGAGAGCGAACGGCACGAGTTCCTGTCCCGCATTGCGGGCGAGTGGTACTCGCCCTCGCCCTACACTTGGCTGCCGAACGTGGGTCAAACGTTCTTCCGCTGTCATATCTATGTGCATCAGGCGAAGGTGCGACCGGGCAGCGATAATAAGGTCGAGTGCGATGGATATGTGCGCGTCATCTTTGCATCGCAGGCAGCTGAGACGGACACAGCTAAGAGCATCTGTTCGCCCATCTGGGATGCTGTGATCACCGTCAATGGGCTGTCCCTGCCGGGTGACGTCAGCTGGTATCTGCAGTATCCGCCGATGCTCGGCTTGGAGCTCTTCAACTGTCAGCAGGAGACGGTGGGCAGTGGGCTGATCAAGTCAAGTGTCATCACAGCGGACCAGAGCGAGGTAAGCAGCCGGGGCGATGAAAGCAAGTATTGGGCTCAAGGTACTCTGCAGAGGCTGAACAAACTACGGAACGTCAGTCCGCCTCCTCTTAAGTGGGTTTCCATAGCCAAGAACGGAAGGGTCCAGGCTGAACTGTTAATGTCGGTGGAATTGAAGCAGCTGCTTGGCGATACGCAGGTCTTTCAGAATAAGGAACCGGAGCTGACAACAGGCATACCTCCGTCCATACGACCCAATATGCTCAACTACGTGTAAGTCTTACCCACTTTTCTTAAATATAAATTTCCCTCCAATACCCAAAGAACTAGGCTCGAGGTTATTTTTGTTGGACTGCGCAACTATACTAAAGTGGGCATGTGCACGGCGGGCAAGCGACGTGCCAAGGTCCTCATGGCGGATCTGGTTTTAACTAGTGGACTCTCTACCTCGCGGGTGAGGAACAGCATCAACTTCCTAGTGGCCTATGCCTCCGGCGTGGTGGTAGGTAGCCTCAATCTCACTAAAAATACTCTCTGATAGCTACATAGCACCCTGCAGAGTCTGCCCGATCAGCAGGAATACTGGCCGGCTATAATAGCCACGGATGTCTTGGCCAGCGGCTTCTCCCATGAGTCTACCTTAGGCGCTGCCCTAATACCCCCCTCGCCGAACTTTCTACAAAAGGATTGGGTGAACAAATACACTCGAAAGCCGGCTGAAAGCTCCGTTGCCAATTCAGTAATTGTTATAAGTCACGACGAAACGACGGAGGATGAAAGAATTATTCCAGTGAAGGAGGAGCTCGTCTTCTGGAAGCGCCTGAAGATTATTTTGGGCTTCCGATCCGCCGCCTATGCCAACAAGAATGTACTTAGGCTGGAGGATTGCAGGGACTCGGCCGAAGTAGTGGATTCTCGATTCACGTGGTGGACCAAGTTCTACAACTCCATGTGGATTGGAGGCGACGATGGATTGCATAAGTGCAAGCACAAGCTGGTCATCTACAGTGCAGAGCTCGAGAAGCAGCCCCAATTCAGTTACTTTCAAGATTGGGCTGTGCCCGTGCCCCTGGTGCATGGCGTCAAGTTGAAGAAGCACGGACCCCCCAAGGAGGACGTCTATGCCACACTGAAGCTGCAGATTAAGCTGACGCCCTGTGACAGTGCGAGCGCTGAGGACGGAGTTGGCGATGGGGATGTGTTGCTGCCGTTGCCTGCTGCTCTAAGTCCGCGTGATCAGAGCCTAATCAAATCGCTGACCGATGTAGTCAATCTGCTAGTCAGGGTTTACGTAGTACAGGGTCTCCAAATCAGGCCTAGAGATCGGTTTTCCGACTCGGATACGTATGTGCGGCTCACGCTGGGCGGCAAGATGATCTCGGATCGCGCCCACTATGTGCCCAACCAGAGTAATCCAGTCTTCGGACGTTTCTTCGAGCTGAACACAACGCTGCCCGCCGATCCCATACTGGAGCTGGCGCTGTTCGATCATGACAGGCGCAAAGACGGAATTATTGGCTACACTCTCATCGATCTGGAGGACCGCTGGCACAGCAAGCACCGCGCCACATTGGGCCTTCCACTGGAGTACTCGCGCTTCGGCTACAACCAGTGGAGGGATCCTCTGCTGCCCTCCCAGCTGCTTGCCGAGCTCTGCCAGCAGCGAGGCGTTCCGCCTCCCTATTACTATGGCAATGTGATCGAGGTGGATGGCACGCTCTTGGGCGATGAGACCGTCATTTCAAAGTGTGGGTACTTCAGCTAAAGTCTAGACCTAAACTAATTCGCTTGCCCATAGCTGAGGAGCTGAAGGAGCGACTGAGCCTGACGGCCCTCAATAATATGGATAAGCTGCCCTCCTTTGGCTACAAGCTGGTGCCGGAGCATGTCGAGACGCGTTCCTTATATAACGACGACAGTCCAGGAATCCTACAGGTGACTCAAATAATGTCCTCGTACAGGGTATATCTAGTTGCATACAACAAAGGAATTCCATTTGCTTTCCACTTGCCTTTTGCAGGGCAAAATCCAAATGTGGTTAGAGCTGTATGAGGCGAGCATGTTTTTGCCACCGCCCGTGGACATTACGCCCGTGCCCCCCTATGACTATGAGGTGCGTGTTGTGGTCAAAAGTTTGCGCGATATTCAGTTTGGAGATAAAAACATTTTCGGCAAATTAATGAGCGATATTTATGTGATTGGGTAAGAGCTGCCAGAGGGGAATGTAGGGAGGGGCGTGGGGCATGTGGCTAGGGGCTCGCATAGTGTAAACGATATTCAATTAAGCGCATTTTGCATTTCGTGCTCCTTTTTGGCAGCTGGTGCCAGGACTCGGGCAAGTACCAGTCGACCGATATACATTACCGTTCATTTGCTGGCGAGGCTGCATTTAATTGGCGGATGATATTCCAAATGAAATACTCGCCCAACGAGGACATGGTAGGTGCTCTAGCCTCGCCTAATTGGCAGCTGTAAAATAATATTAAGAGCATAAATAATGAAGCAACTCATTAAATCTGCTTCGCAGATGGTCATCAGGCGCAAGGGCGGGCTGCAGGGCGAGGAAATCGAAATCAAGAAGCCGCCGTTAATCTATTTTCAGGTCTGGGATAAGGATGTCCTCAGTAAAGATGAATTCTTGGGTGCCCTGGAGCTAAATTTATCTGATCTCCCGTTGCCCTATACGTCCGAGGGACGTTGCAAACCCTTTCCCAATTCCCATCAGCGTATCAATCTCTTCAATAGAAAATATGTCGAGGGTTGGTTTCCTCTGATCGATGGGCAGAGATCGAAGAAGGCAGGACCCGTGCATAGAACGATAACAGTGCGTATATTCCAGATGATATCTGAGAGCCAAAAGTTCTTCCACCTCTTTCCGCTTATTGACCTGTGACATATGCTATCCCTAGTTTTATCGTATCAGATATGCCCTCTCTTTAGCTCTAAATAACTCTCTAAAATTCCAGGGCAAAGCACAGCTGCAATTGCAAATCTTAACGGAGTCAGAGGCATCCAATGCACCCGCTGGCCTGGGTCATCAGCCTCCCATGGCACTGGAGCCGCCCAAGTAGGTCTTCGAACTCATTTTCACAATTTCATCGCACTCACGACCATTCCCTTTGCAGTCGTCCCAAGACGTCGTTTAATCCTTTGACGCATCCCTTCAAGTCCGCCCATCTCATTCTGTGGCCCGTCATACGCAAATATGTTTACATGTGCATCCTGCTCTTGTGCATCGGTCTGGGCCTGACTTTGTTCTTCACCAATCTACCCAATCAAATGTTGAAAATACCCCTTAAATGATTTTCCACTTTATCCATTTTCAATTTTCAATTCACAACTTTTATAATGAACTAAATTTTTCCTCTTGTTCCATTGGCTTTTTAAGTGTTATTAAATGTCGAATGCGTTGCCCGTAACTCGTGGCTTTCTGATTAATTAAATGCAATTAGCAATTGCTGGAACAAGTATGTGCTGAAAAGGCGTTCGACCGGCCAGCGATAAGGCTGCCCAGATATATAGTATACAATTTCTATCTAGATGCTTATATATACGTGCTGCATATGCCGCCGGTCAGACTTTGCAGGTTTCCATTGGGGATGGAAACGTGAGCATGTCTGGGGTTTCCCTCGATTCGATTCAGGACCTGGCAATGCGCACTGAACTCAATTGATTAAACGAACTTTAGTTATGATGATATTATTGAAATATTGCTTATTTCAGCCATAGCAAAACTTAAAAATAAAAATAAATCAAAAATTTTAATTGAATATATAAAATAATCATGGTCAATTTAAATTAATTGTTAGGGGCTTGAATTACACTTTATTCAGCTCCTAACCGACTTTAATTAGATCCTAAAGCTACAAATCAATACTGAGATCTCTCAAGCTAAGCTTCAGCATATTTTCGTATATGTAATAAATTAATAAATATTTTTTTATGGAAATGCAGTAGCTGCTTTTCTCAGTAATAATTTGTTTTCCACTAATTTATTAGATATGTGAGCTCAGATAAATTTTTAGATTTATGCCCATATTGTATATCATTATATCAATCATTCACAATCATCTAAGTAGCACAATTTCTGAATTGAAATTTGCAGTCTTACTCCAGGGAGTTGGTTCATTTCAAAAATTGCCAGCTCTAGGCGCACAGCTATATATAAATACATGGACATATACTTAACGTCATACGGATTAAAGATCTCATTCAATCAATTACACGCAATGCCTTAGCCTGGCCAATGGAAACATTGTTAGCCCATTGATAAAAATGGAACAACAAATGCAAAACTAATGTAAAATTCCGTTACTCGCCGTATTTCACCACATACGAGACGAGCACAGACACAGAGAGAGTGTGAGAGAGAGAAAGAGAGAGAGAGAGATACATTTACATATATTATACTTATACAATTTCCATATATGTATATATACATACATATATTTGTGAGCATTTCGCAAACAGTTTAATTACAATAGCAAATGTCGAGCGAATGCCCAGCTGTCGTATGAGGCTCGTATGAGCTTCAGTTGAGCTGTGTGACAAATTGACGAAAGGCAGACACGCTTATCGAGACTTGGATGGAGGCCCTAGTTGAAGGCTAGGGACTCACTCAATGGGTTAGCTGGAACTACAGTCGCAGCTCAGTTGCTCTAGCACTCAGTTGGAGTTCAGCTGGCGAGGCTGTCGGTACGCAGAAGTCCAATAAAGTGCCAATAAAGCCACAGCAGAGTAACTACACACACACACACACACACACTCGCACGCACACAAAAGCAGTTTTAATTGCGTTTCTTAATTAAAGTGTTGTGCTCAAAGAAAGTCACCTAAAGCAACAACTACAACAACAACAAAAGTGCCACCCACCTGTCCATCAATAACTGAAAGTTCGCAAAGCAAACTTAAACTCAAAACAGTGTTGTCCTCTAGCAATATGCCAAAGTGATCCATAGAGCTCAAGCATATGGCATAGTGCGTGGCCTTATGTAAAAATACAATAATTATAAATAATAATATGACTAAAGAGCACCAAGAATATATATATAAAAAATACAAAGTTTTGGTATTTATTAAATTTGAATTCACAATTTTCAAATTAGATTTCGTATGAAAAGTTTTTTTTTTCAAATTCAAGTTAATCCAAGTTATTTGCATAGAAAATTACATGTAATAAGTTATACTTTTAACAGTTTAATAATTTAAATAAAATATTTTTATTTAAGGCCATTTGAAAATGTAAATTGTCAGCGTTACGTTCCCCAGAAATTAACAATTTATATGATCGCTTTTAAGACTACGCCTCAGAAACTAAGCGTCGAACGTTTCGCACTGAAAATCAGGTAAGTTTTAACAAATTATTATTTGTTTAACTTAAAAAAAAATATATATATATATATATAAAAACTAAAAATATATATATACCTTCATATATATATATAATAAGTTTACTCACTATTTATATTTACGTAATATGACATAAAATATATTTTTATAAAAATTCGAAATGAGGGATAAATATTATATATGTTTGTATTATTGGCAACATATAAAAAATATACATATTTCATAATAGACCGCGTCTCAAAATACTTTAAAGTATATATCATATAGTATAAAATATAGTATAAAGTATATAGTTAATACTAATTATAATTCAGCGATTAAAAAGTTATTTCTAATACTCGATATCCTCCTAAATTATGTGGGATGCTATAAAGAAGAGTAAAGAAAAGAGACCATTTGAATAAAATAAAGAAAGATTCCTTTTAGTTAGGTTAAATAAATATATGAAGAATATGAAGTGAGATCTATGCTATATGAACGTGTGAAAAATATTCATGAAATAAATCTGGCCTTAAAGCTGCACAGAGTACTTTCAGCATGTAAAGATATATAAGTACATATTGACAATGGCAATAACATTTAAAATGAATAAATACGGAAAAATAATGAAAAAAATAATATATAATAATAATAATATATAATAAGTCATATATAAAAAGACCATAAATTTAAAAATATATCAAATAGATCTTATATCAAATTAAATTAATTTTCTTGAGTAAAAAAACATATCTTTACTCAAACAACCGCTCAATATGTCATTCGATATTGCAATATTGACCGATTTAATTAATCAAGTTCACGCAAAAAATAGAAAAGTCCAACATATGTAGCCTTTATTTGCTTGGGGCACTCATACTAATCAAAATTTTCGGACATTTCGTCAGTTCATCAGCCCCAAAATGAAAGTCACCTTTCGATTGGGCGATTGCATTGGCAATCACTAAGGGGCAGAGCCTATTCCGTATTCAGTATTTTCATTAGGCAAATGCACAATGCCCACGAGCCATGCACAACAAAGAGCGATTCAGATTCGGATATAGACAGCCGATCCGTATCTCTGTAATTCAATTGCGCTAGCATTGATGCAGGCCAATATCAGATGCCAGATTTGTCGTTTAGTTGGAGTTTAGTCCTCGAAGCAGCTGGTTCGCCGAGTCGCTTCGCCATGCCGCTGGGGCGTAGCAGGTGAGGGGCGTGGCCTTTGTGAAATGCAAATGGAATCGCCATTAACAGTGTCTGTCAAAAATAAGCGACTCTTTAATTAACGACCGTCAACTAATGTGGTTTCGGTATCCCCAGAGAGAGAAGCAGAGAGAGAGAGAGAGAGGGAGAGACGTCCAATAAAAATATGTCACACGCGGGCGTTGACACTGTGACAATTATAAACATTATGCTAAACAAAAGAGTGAAGAGAGAGAGAGAGATAGAGTATACGACTCAGACGGGAGTGTACGACTAGGAGACCTGCTTTAATAGATGTCTGCCTTGCAGCTGCAACTAATATAGCCTTCTCAGTCCATTTCCTGGCCAGATATTCCCAGAAATCGGCAGCATTATTCAGAGACCCGTCAAGCGTTCTGGTACAGTTGCCAACCCCCACAATAGCTGCCAGGCCTTGCACCCTTATCAGCCTGAGCTAACAGAACAGAACAGAACAGAACAACAACAGAATTTGAATATCGTGTGACGATTGATTGGGTTATCTTAATAGAGAGAGAGAGAGAGAGAGAGAGAGAGAGACGTTTGTTAAACGGTTTGGCTTGGGCAGCCCAATCAATAACTAATTAGCCGATTGATTGCGGCTGATAATTGTGACAGGGATTATTGTGAAATACGCAGCACTGACGAATGCCAATTTGTGTTTAGCAGCCGTGATTTGCGGCCCTTTACCATCGCAACAGCTGCTGGCACAGATCAGCAGGAGCCGCAGGCGAAGCAAGCCGATCCACTCGATATGCCCAAGCTCTGGAACGGTGTTTACAATGCCCAATGTGGCCATCTCTCGCCGCCCGATCTGATGGAGGCGCAGCCCAAATTGCTGCCCAAGCTGCGCGCCAATAGCAGCGGAGCAGGAGGCGGCTGTGGAGGCGTTGGTAAAGGAGGCGGCGGAGGAGGAGGTAATGGATCCAACAATCGCAACAGCAAGGTGAGTGAGAGTCAATGGAAATTCTAGAAAAGCTTCGAGCTTAAGAGCTTGATTTCTTTTCGCAGTACTGGATATTCTCGATGATAATCGAGCGCAGTGCGGGTCCCAAGCGTGTGGATATGGCTGGAGATGATGCGGAGTCCCCACTGGAGGCCATACTGCCGCCCGAGCAGCCAGCGGAGCAGGTCTGCCTGTTGCGTGACAGCCCCTTCAGGATATTGAGGGTGAGTCGGGCTAATCGAGTGGTTGGCAATTTGCTAGAGTGATAACCCGAATCCCGGGAGATTCGATATGAAAAACGATTATTGATTGTGTAGCCAAAAATAGCTAAAACTATCCTGAACTTGGCAATTCTAGAAGATTCCAAGATAATCAGGCTAATAGGATCGAGTTGAAGAGAGAAATCTAGAGCTGATTTAGTTGAGGAAGTAAGGAAAGCATGAGAGAAGTGAGAGAGAGAGAGAGTGGAGAGAGAAAGAGAGAGACAGAGAGAGAGAGAGAGAGAGAGAGAGAACGCGAGAGCCGAACTAGAATAGACTAAAACTGCTCATCCCAATGGGCGTGAAAAGAAAAGAATGAATTATTTAAAAAATTCAAATTTGAAAACAGAAGAGTAAATATAGAGCAAAAATAGCTAGAAATATATAGATGGTTTAGCCGAGAATAGCTAGAACTAGCTAGAACCTTTGTATTTCAAGGAGAATCTGATCTGATTTAAAGTGAAGCGAAAAGAGAGAAATGTGAAAATGTATAAAAGGAGTTCAAAACGAAATCAAACGTCTCAGCTTAAGCTGAAGGCCCTCGACTTCTTTTGCCTCATATGGGGATCTAGCACAGAGAGAAGTTGATAGCAGACGGATGAGAGTGTAAGGCTAGACCTGATCTACAGCATAAGAGAATCGAATCGAGAAGTTTCGAACTGCTCTGGCTCATGGGAAATCAATATGAAAGAGGAATACCCGACAAAAAGAAAGCAAAGCGTATGGGCATAAGCTATTACGGCCCCTTCTTTGTTTCACAACTCGCTTAATCTCTGTTCAGCCTACTTACCTAAGAGCTGCTGCTTACCTAGAGCTTAAGTTTGACGTACCCCGTCCGTTCGCCATTCGAGGTCAGTTGATGCCAATTGTGTTTGATAACAAATCAATTGCACCTCAAGCAACTGCCTGGGTTCAAGAGCTCCTTCCGGATTCGAATCGTTTTACAGCAATGTCAACAGTTTATTCATGGAGCTGTTGCTACTGGGCTCAGCTGTGTCAGAGTTCAGTGTGTGTGACAAACACGATTTGCTATTACATAAAGCCAGATAACAATGGAGCTCGGAGATAAGCAAGTGCCAAGAGCTATGCATGACGGAAACGCCAGCGAGACACGCAAGAGACACACAGCGCAACAAGTTACTCACAACAACAACAGCAACAACAGCAGCAGCGACAATAACGGCAAGTGAACATGAACATGAAAATGAAAATTGACTGTGAAATTAAAGGAAATTCACCACGCGTCGTGCTTCGCTCAAATCCTTGCCTTCGGCAAAGCGCGACTATAAAAGCGAACGATGCGTATGCCGAGATTTCAGTCAGCCAGGACTTGTTGTGCGCTCTATGCCAGTTCAGTGACATTCGAAAATCCTTTGAAATCCAGTTTGATAAGCTTGGAAGTGAATCTACAGAAATCAGCCAAAATGTGAACTGAAAAGTGAACCACAACAAATATCTCAAAAAAAATAAATACAAACAACAATAAATTAAATTAAAAGACAAGTCTTAAAAGAAAACAACGTTCAAGATGTGATTGACAAAGTTTATTTTATTTATTTTTTTTAATAAATATATAGAATATATTATAGCATATATTATATTTATATAAATGAGTAAATAACCCAAATATTATATGAAAAAATATAAATATATATATATTTTATTAAATTCTTAAACAAATGCCCAACTATAACTTAACTGATTATATGTGTACCTATCGTGCTATCTATTGAGCTGCATTGTTTAACATTTAACTAAATATATTTGAAAACATAATATTTGCTGGAAAAGCGACTCGAGCTAATGCGCAGACCGTTGGCCATTTGCAGCGAACATTATAAAATTTAAGCGAAATAAAACACATAAGAAAACCAACAATGACATTGAGCGAACAGCAGCAGCAGCAGGCAGCAGCAAAATGAACGACAAGGAGATACCGAAGCGGGATGTGGTCATCAGTCCATTGCGTTATTTGATTAGCGGCTGTGCCTCCGGCTCAGAGCTGTCGGAGATGCCGCCGCTGAATTTGTCTAACAAATGGGCGCGCATCCTACGAATGTCCTCGGCGCCCAAAATTCAAGTCAACGAAATGCTGCAGGTAAACGAAGAGGCGCGAGTCACGTGGAAGCTGGCTTAGAGCACGAATCCCTAAACTCGCTTAGAAGTTGGTAATCAAGTAGTAATTAGATTCAGGAAGCACAAGTGTTGGTTAAATAGACGCAATGCAAATGAAGTGGCGAGTGCATGCAACAGCAGCAGCGGCGGGAGGAGGAGCAGGAGCAGGAGTAGCAGCTGCTACATAATGAGCAATAGCAAGCAGAAGACAAATGGCAAAAGTAGAAGAAGAGCAAGAGCAAGAGCAAGAACAAGAGCAAGAGCTGAAGTTCATTTCTGATTAAGAACTCTCTATTGACACTGCGTGCGTTGCAAAAGGACAAACATGCATAAATGAAGATTGCGTTTGCCTTGTTCAATTTACAATGGAATTTTGATTTGACTCGACTCGAGTGCTCTGACCAACTGCAACAAAGACAAAGACAAAGACAAAGACAAAGACAAAGACAGAGGACAGAGGACAGAGATAGAGAAAGAGACAGAGACTTAGAGCGAGACTGAGACTGAGACACCGTTTGCAGCTTTAATTCCACTTCAAATTGAGTTTTAAGCTGACGCAAATGCTTTTGTCTTTCTGCAGGCCGCTGAGTCGGGCAACTTGGATGACTTTAAGCGTCTGTTTATGGCTGATAACACGCGCATCGCGCTGCAGGATGGCAAAGGACGCACGGCCGCACACCAGGCCGCGGCCAGGAATCGTGTCAACATCTTGCGCTACATCCGCGATCAGAGTGGAGGTAGGTGCGGGCGGAAGCCACTCAAGATTGCTATAGTAATAAATCTCTTTCTTTTCCCCATCCCCAACGTCGCCATCGTCGCCGCCGTCGCCATCGTCCTGCGCAGACTTCAATGCGAAGGACAATGCCGGCAATACGCCGATGCATGTGGCCGTCGAGTGCGATGCCTACGATGCCCTGGACTATTTGCTCTCGATGTAAGTGGCAGCCATCCGGCTGCAAGCTGCAGTTTTATGATTTATGTATCCCAACCTGTGTTTACAGTCCTGTTGACACGGGCATACTGAACGATAAGAAGCAGGCGCCGGTCCATTTGGCCACCGAGCTGAACAAAGTCAAGTGCCTGCGTGTCATGGGCCAGCATCGCAATGTCATCAACATCCAGCAGGGCGGCGAGCATGGACGCACCGCCCTGCACCTGGCCGCTATCTACGATCATGAGGAATGCGCTCGTATCCTGGTAGGTGGAGTGAGTCGCCAAAGCCTTTGTAGACATACACACAGAAATACGTATATATACATATATGAGTATTATTGTTGTGCTAGCAGCTAAGTTATGCCTCCTTATCGAACATAAATCAATCACAGTAAATACTCAATCAATCATTTATCATTTATCATCCGACAGCAAAATATGTAAGCATTCTGAAAAGGTTTGTACATCATTCAATTTGGTTGCGCACAAAAGTATGCTATATTATTTTTTAAGTTCTCGCACTGTCCTTTGTTTGAGTAGTTGACTATGAGCGTCTGTTATGTAATGCATTTGTGTATGTCGTATCTTACAGATAACTGAATTTGATGCATGCCCCCGTAGACCTTGCAACAATGGTTACTATCCCATACACGAGGCGGCTAAAAACGCCAGCTCCAAGACCATGGAGGTCTTCTTCCAGGCAAGTACTCGCATACACACACACGCACAGAGCTCGTGCTTCGCCTTGTAGTTGTTGACAAAGTTTTCGTAAGTGCTTCACCAATCAGTGTCCCCAGGCGCTTATCCACTTTACTTAATTCGTGCTGCAGCCATGTCAAGCTAACCTTTTGCATTGGACTCTTCATTTTAATGTCCGTCTTTGAAACGGCGCACGCTCCTCCTGCTGCTGCTGCGCTGCGGCTGCTGCTGCTGCTGCTGCTGCTGCTGCTGCTGCTGCTGCTGCTGCTGCCCCATAAAGAAGTCAATTATAAAAGTATCAAATTCGAGCAGCTTACGGATGTTGCGACTTTTCCAACTGATTTAATAATGAAAAAATAAATAAAAGACAAATGCAGCGCGGGTTCCTCGCTGCAAAATATCAAATTTTCGGTCAAGCTGAAAAGTCGGTCAACGACTTTTTTCCTGTTTTTATACTAGACAGACTAGAAGAAATTTTAAATTAGAAGTTTCGAGAAGTGAAGGCTTTTAATGATTTTCTTATTTAGACCAGCAATGTCCACACACAACTTTTTCTTTCTTGGCCAAAAGTTCGGATTCTATTTTCAACAAATCCTTTTCGTTTTTCTTATCTTTTATTTATTTTATTTGATTATTATTCGTTTTTGTTTCTTGACCGATTTAGTAACAGCTTCGGCTTCGCACTGCTTTGAGCACTCGCTAAACGAATATTCGAATATGTATTGATGCTTTTTCCATGCTTGACCATTTCAGTGGGGCGAACAGCGCGGCTGCACTCGCGAGGAAATGATATCCTTCTACGACTCTGAGGGCAATGTGCCGCTGCATTCAGCCGTGCACGGCGGTGACATCAAAGCCGTGGAGCTCTGCCTGAAATCTGGCGCCAAGATATCCACACAGCAACACGATCTGTCGACGCCCGTGCACTTGGCTTGCGCCCAGGTGAGTAGAAATATGATTGGGGGGTAGTGCGGTGGCTCGCTGGCGATGGTTGTCAAGGACATCCAGCTGGGCCAGACAGCGCTCATATTTCGCCGTGTCACAGCTGGTTAAGTGAATGTCCATTTGGCACGCACTCGACAGCCGCAACACTCAGTTGCTCGACTTACCCATTCGCAGCTGCCAGCTGCCAGTTGACAGTAGTGGATACATTTCTCTACGGTTTTTCAGAAATATTTGAGCTGACTTTAATTTGACAAATTCTTATGCAAATACCGCTAAGACGAACGTGACTTTGCGGCCGAAAGCCGCGGCGCACCGCTCGCTGCTGTTGGCAAATACCAAAACAAAGACACGTGACAACGCCAAGAGGTGTGTCAGGGGCACAGAGAGAGAGAGACAGACAGAGAGAGAGCTCAGCGTATATTCTATAAATAATCAAAAGATTCGCCGAATAAAAGGCTCATCAGGAGCGCGGACTTCTACGGATTTGTTTACTATTTACATTTGTGCTTTGAATCATTGCATATTTAAGGTATCACAGCCAAATAACTGGAGAATATGTTCAGGGAATTGAAACGAATCGTGAAACGGTGCAAATGCAATCTTGTTGAGTTCACTGAACGAAGTTGAATAAAATTTTTGACATGGCTTAGCTATACAATTCACATTTGAAGCCTTACGATTATAATTGTTATTATTATTATTTTTTCTTATTTTAATTATTATTATTTTTTATTATTATTTTTATTTTATTTTTATTCTCACTTTAATTATTATTATTATTTTTATATTTATTGTAATTTTAGTTTGAATTATTTTTTAAATTTTTATTTTTATATTTATTTTAGTTTAAATTATTATTTTTTATTTCTATTTATTATTGCTATTTTTTACTTTTATTTTATTTTATTTTTAGTTTTATTTATTATCATTATTATTATTTAATATTTTTATTTATTTATTTATTTTTTATTTATCTTTATTATTTTTAGCATTATTATTTATTTATTTGTTAAGCAACGCAACGAGCGCATGAGTAGCACCCACTCTAGTGTGCAGGATAGCTGCTAGTCGAGTAGTTGAAACTTTAAAAACTTTGGAAACTTTTGTCTCTTGCTCCATATCTAAGCTTTGTCCCCTTGCTCATCCATCACAGGGCGCCATTGAAATAGTGAAACTCATGTTTGAGATGCAGCCACTGGAGAAGCGCATCTGTCTCAGCTGCACGGATGTTCAGAAGATGACGCCGCTGCACTGCGCTTCCATGTTCGATCATCCGGACATTGTGTCTTATCTGGTCAACGAGGGCGCCGAGATCAATGCGCTGGACAAGGAGCATCGGTCGCCGCTGCTGCTGGCCGCCTCGCGCAGTGGCTGGAAGACGGGTGAGCCGCAAATGTGAATTTCTATTTGAGTCTATTCTTATTTATCCGCTTCGCAGTCCATCTGCTGATACGGCTGGGCGCCAGCATTGATATCAAGGATGCGGCAGCGCGAAATGTGCTCCACTTCGTGATCATGAACGGCGGCCGGCTGACGGACTTCGCCGAGCAGGTGGCCAATTGCCAGACGCAGCAGCAGCTGCAGCTGCTGCTCAACGAGAAGGACAACATGGGCTGCTCGCCGCTGCACTACGCCAGCCGGGATGGGCACATACGCTCGCTGGAGAATCTCATACGGCTGGGCGCCTGCATCAATCTGAAGAACAACAACAACGAGAGCCCGCTGCACTTCGCCGCCCGCTACGGCCGCTACAATACGGTGCGGCAGCTGCTCGACTCGGAGAAGGGCTCGTTCATCATCAACGAGAGCGACGGCGCCGGCATGACGCCGCTGCACATTGCCTCGCAGCAGGGGCACACGCGGGTGGTGCAGCTGCTGCTCAATCGTGGCGCTCTGCTGCATCGCGATCATTCCGGGCGCAATCCGCTGCAGCTGGCCGCCATGTCCGGCTACACCGAGACCATAGAGCTGCTGCACTCGGTGCACTCGCATCTGCTCGATCAGCTGGACAAGGATGGGGTGAGCAAGGCAGAAGCAATGGAACATTGCATGGATATCTGACATCTCTCTCTCTCTCTCTCTCTCGCTCTCGCTCTGGCAGAACACTGCTCTACACCTGGCCACAATGGAGAACAAGCCCCATGCGATATCCGTGCTGATGTCCATGGGCTGCAAGCTGGTCTACAATGTGCTGGACATGAGCGCCATCGACTACGCCATCTACTACAAATACCCGGAGGCAGCACTGGCCATGGTCACCCACGAGGAGCGGGCGAACGAGGTGATGGCGCTGCGCTCGGATAAGCATCCCTGCGTCACACTAGCGCTGATCGCCTCCATGCCGAAGGTGTTCGAGGCCGTGCAGGACAAATGCATCACGAAGGCGAACTGCAAGAAGGACTCGAAGAGCTTTTACGTAAGTTGCTCGTCGTCCGGCATTGACATTTGACATTTAGAAGCTCATTATCATCAGCATCATCAGCATCATCATCATCAAGCTCATGATGCCAGTTGGCCAGCGGCTGCTAAATTCTAAATTCTTCTCTTTGAACCACAATGATATCTATAGATTAAGTACTCATTCGCATTCTTGCAATGTCCCTATATGTTTGCCAAGATCGATGAGAAAACCGGAGAGCCGATCATGACATCAAATCCCATTCCATTGCCGGCCTTGAATGTAAGCAGAAATCAGCTGCCCAGTCAGTTGCATGCCACTTGAGTGTCTTTCTAGTTGTTTGTTTTTTCTTTCCTGCTTCTTTCTATTTGTTCGTTGCTCCTCGTTGCTCCTGACGATCTTTGCTAGTTGGTTAGGGTCCGCCACATATCCGATTCATTGGTCATGCGCACGCACCCACGCCACATCACATTTCGCGACTGTTGTTAACCTTAACTCAAAATATCAAACACCAAATACATTTAGATCAAATATTCATTTGCGCCATTCCAAAAAACACCCGAGCAAATTGAGGAAAAGCGTAAAGAACTCAATGATCCCAAATGGCGGCCGGCGCCATTGGCCGTTGTGAATGTGAGTCTAAACCTAAGTTTGAAAACTATGTGGAAAACAAAATAGCAAAGCCAACTGTAAAATCGTCCCCAAGCAAATGCACTTGCTAAACGTAACTGTGTTGTGCGAAGACCTATCGTTGTTGTAATAATGAGTAGTGTGTGTGTTCTATTTTTTTGAGACTTGAGCTAATGAAACTATTCACTAAGAAGAGTTTCTCTCTTTCTCTCTCTCTCTCTCTCTATCTTTCCTTCTGTTTCTGTTGATCTCTCTGTATTTAATCTTTATCTAACTATCAATGTCTCTCTCTTCCTCCATATAATTTCATGTCTATATTTTATTCTCATCTCTTTTCTCTCTCTCTTTCTCTCTCTATTTATTTATTCTTGCTTTGGTGCTCTCATTTCTTTATTCTTTTCTCAATCTCTATTCTTCTCCTCCTACTATCTCTACTCTTTTCTCTCTTCCCCTTTCGCCTTGTATTTATCTTTGTGTTTCTCTTCCTTACCTTCCATCTTCCTCTCTACTCATCTTTTTTATACCATCTCTTCTCTTCTGCTCTTCTCTCTTTCTGTCTCTTTCCCCCCTCACACAAAATCTACCTGTCTCGCCTTCTCTATATCCTTTTCTCTCTCTTCTTACCTAACTCTTTCTCTGCCTCACTCCCCCCACTTCCCGTCTGCCTAGACCATGGTCACACATGGACGTGTGGAACTGCTGGCACATCCGCTGAGTCAGAAATATTTACAAATGAAATGGAATTCGTATGGCAAATACTTTCATCTAGCTAATTTGCTGGTCTACTCCATCTTTCTGGTCTTTGTCACAATCTACTCGTCGCTGATGATGAACAACATCGAGCTGCGTCCCGGAGACAACGAAGCGCTCAGTCAGTACTGCAGTTTGGGGTAAGTCCTACGAGTCGCATCCACCAATTATCAATGATCACTTATATCATCCTTTCCAGATGGGAGGTACTTACCAAAAACCTATCGCAGAGCCCATCGCTGGCTGCCCAGATACGCTTGGACTCGTGCGTGGAGAACATCAATCGGACGACAGCCATACTCTTCTGTGCCATTGTGATCGTCGTCTACATCTTGCTCAACTCGATGCGGGAATTGATACAGATCTACCAGCAGCGTCTGCACTACCTGGTGGAGACGGTCAATCTCATCTCCTGGGTGCTCTACATATCAGCCTTGATCATGATAACGCCAGCGTTTAGGCCAGACGGTGCCATCAACACGATTCACTATTCGGCCGCATCGATCGCCGTCTTCTTGTCCTGGTTCCGCCTGCTGCTCTTCCTGCAGCGCTTCGATCAGGTCGGCATCTATGTGGTCATGTTCCTGGAGATACTGCAGACGTTGATCAAAGTGCTGCTGGTCTTCTCCATACTGATCATCGCCTTTGGCCTCGCCTTCTACATTCTGCTGTCCAAGGTGAGCGTTTGACGCACTAGCTGTGATTAGATCTCTGTCTTCTAGCTGGGTTTCACTCTCTTACAGATCATCGATCCGCAGCCGAATCATCTGTCCTTCTCCAACATACCCATGTCGCTGCTGCGCACCTTCTCCATGATGCTCGGCGAACTGGACTTTGTGGGCACCTATGTGAACACCTACTACCGCGACCAGCTGAAGGTGCCCATGACCTCCTTCTTGATACTAAGTAAGCGGAGCCGCCATAGTCTGTCCACCCCTTCCCTGGCTAATCTGCAAATCTCTTCAGGTGTCTTTATGATTCTGATGCCCATTCTGCTGATGAACTTGCTCATCGGTTTGGCCGTTGGCGACATTGAGTCAGTGCGTCGGAATGCGCAGCTAAAGCGCCTGGCCATGCAGGTGGTGCTCCACACCGAGCTGGAGCGCAAGCTGCCCCATGTCTGGCTGCAGCGCGTGGACAAGATGGAGCTCATAGAATATCCCAATGATACAAAGTGCAAGATTGGATTTCTCGACTTCATATTGCGCAAATGGTTCTCGAATCCCTTCACCGAGGATTGTGAGTAGGCCGCTAGACTAACTACTACTCTCTCTCTCTGACACACTCTCTCTCTCTCTCTTTCTCGACGCAGCTGCTATGGATGTGATTGGCTTTGATAACAATGACGACATCATGATTGCCGAGCTGGAGCGCCAGCGACGCAAGCTGCGCGACATTAGCCGCATGCTGGAGCAGCAGCATCAGCTGGTGCGTCTCATTGTCCAGAAGATGGAGATCAAAACGGAGGCCGACGATGTCGACGAGGGCATCTCGCCCAACGAGCTGCGCTCTGTGGGCCTCAGCTCGGCGGGCAATCGCTGGAACTCGCCGCGCATACGCAACAAACTTCGAGCTGCGCTCAGCTTCAACAAGAGCATGTAGAGCAGCACTCCGAGCACCTGAGCACCTGAGCACCCGAGCACCTGAACACCTTAACACCTGAGCCACCAGTTGCAACTAGAACCAAGTGGCGCTTCTTTGTTAAATGACATACATATATATTCTTATCTATATACTTATCGATGTCTGTATAACTGAAACGGGATCCGGATATCCCCATTTCTGTGAGCAACCGGAGAGGATTGAACTACGAATTTAAAAGGCAACACAGCTGGGCTCGGCGCGTACTGCTATTATTTTTGTATGGTTTTGTTTCATATTTCACCAGTCTATTGAATGTGTTAAATATTCTTATATACATATATATTTGTCTATATCTGTGTTTGATGTGCTTCAAAAGTTTACGAATTAAAAGTCAATTTATGCATGACAAACTACAGAGAAATGCGAGTTTATTTTGCATACATTAATGAAACATGAAATATGATGAAATGTATTTGAGATGTGCTTAACAAATATGTAGAAATAGATAAAATAGCCCCTGGGTTTGGCGGCTTTACATGAATGTTATTTTGGTGCGGCCCATGTTGACCTGCCAGACGTTCAGCTCCTCGTAGTCGTCGATGCATTTGTCCACCTGGTCCGGTTTGAAGCCCTTCGTCGTGCAGCGGTCCATGATGTCAGCGATCTTCACGGCCTTGCCGGAGCCGGCCAGCTCGCGCACGATGGCAAAGATGCGATCCGAAGTGTTTGGCACGCTGCAAGAGTTGGGAGAGGAAATGAGAATCATTCGTAGTTGGAGCCGTTGGGCAATACTCACTGTCCCTTCTGGTGCTCGTGTATCTGGTTGAGGGAATCCTTGGACATTTCGAGCAAACGCAGCGCCTCGGCCACATCGTCCTTCTCCACGCGGTCGGAGAGACGCAGACGCGCCAGAGCCGTGGACAGACGCAAGATGCCGAGCAGATTGCGCGCGGATGTGAAGGTCATGTCCTTCTGGTTGCGTGCCTCGCGCCGCAGCTCCACATAGGCGCCCACAATGTAGTCGGTGAGCTCGTCGGGAATGGTGGGATTCTTGCGCTTGCACAGATTAATGTAGCGCCGCATCAGGTGCATGTCCAGCGACTTCACCCTCGACGGCGGCTGCCGGCTGTGACTGTGCACATAGGTGATGTGCTTGGCCAGACGCAGATCGTTGTCCCTGTCGGGCTTGTCCTGGATGAGCCAGAGCAGATCGAAACGCGACAGCAAAGCAGCGGGCAACTGGATATTCTGCTCCACTGTGCGACGCGGATTGTAGCGACCGAAGGCGGGATTGGCAGCAGCCAGAATGGAGACACGCGCATTCAACGTGGTCATGATGCCCGCCTTGGCAATGGAAATGGTCTGCTGCTCCATCACCTCGTGTATGGCCGTACGATCCGTGTCGGCCATCTTGTCGAACTCATCGATGCAGCAGACGCCCTGATCGGCCAGGACCAAGGCGCCGCCCTCGAGCGTCATTTCGCCAGTGAGCGGATCCTTCATGACAGCTGCCGTCAGACCCACGCCCGAGGAGCCGCGGCCTGTGGTGTACTGCGAGCGCACGGCCAGGCGACTAATGTAGCCCAACAGCTGAGACTTGGCCACACCGGGATCACCCATCAGGCAGATGTTGATGTTGCCGCGAATCTTCATGCCATCTGGACGCTTGTCCACGCCGCCCACGAGCAGCAGCAGCAGCGCCTTCTTCACATCCAAATGGCCATAGATCTCGGGTGCCAAGCTGGTGGCCAGGCGCTCATAGAAATCATCCTGGGCCAGCTCCTCCAGCTCAGCGGGCGTCAGCTCACAATCCTTGTCCGTAATGTCGTCGTTCTTGTTGATGCAGATGATGCGCTAAGAGAATATCACAGGGACTATCAAGGAGCACTCAAGAGTTGTTCACTGGACTTACGTGTGCCTGCAGGAAGGTCTCTGAGAGCAGACCCTGTATCATCTGGGCGAAGCCTGTGCGCACCATAGGCAAGAATACACCAGAGATGAGAACATGATCTCCCGGCTGGGCCATGCGTGTGACCTCGCCACGGCAGAGCACCGTCATGCTGCGTGGAATATGACCCACGGGCACCTGGTCGCTGTGCTCCTGCATTTTGAGCTCCTGGAACTTGACGAACTTGGAGCCACGCGTCTGCAGATAGAGCCGACCGCCCGCCTTGTTCACACGACAGTCGTCGGAGGGGCATTCCTGGACCGGTATGAAGGAGAGCGAGTTGACTGGCTGATAGGTCTCAGCGCCGCAACGGTCACACGTGTAAGTGGCCACCACCATCATGGGCTTCACCTCGGTGCAGCGCGTCACAATGCCGCGAACTGTGACCAATTTGCCGATTTGCTGGGCCTTCACCTCTCGTATGGAGAGCGCCTTCTCCGTGGACAGAGGCTTGAAGCCGACCTCACTGGAAAGCAGAAAGGTAATTATAATGCCTTAACAGTTGGTCGCTCCTCACTCTACTCACAATCTCTTCATCAGCTCTGCGGGAAATGTATTGCGTTCATCCCTATGCTCCATGGGATTCCGTGTGCGCGCATCCATCATCAGGCGATGCTCAATGTAGACGTCCAGTGCGTCCTTGGCGTGCACCTCCTGCTGCTTGTAGCTGGGCAGCAGCTCGGCAATCACATCGCTGAAGATCGACGCATAGCGTCGACAATTCTCAATCACAGCCTCGGCGAGGCTCTCATTGAACTCCGCCAGGTCGTCCAGATCGATTGTAATCAGCACTTGCTCGCGATGTGCCAGCTTCACCAGCTGTGAGCCATAGACGAAGTCTTTTTTGCCATCATCGTCAGTTTTACAGAACTCGGAGAGAAATGTTTTGATGGATTCTACAAATGAAATTTATTGTTCATTTATATCGAAATTTCTTCATTTAGGTCTTCCGTTTACCTCTATCTTGTGCATAGTCGCGGCGCGCCATTTGTAATCTATCAGAATATATTAATATCTAATAAATATGTATTTAATCTTTACTCCGCCGCCGTTTGCAACAAAATGCTATCAAAATACAACAGAACGCCTTTTAGCTCTCGCCTGCCAGCGCGTTATGCTGAATTCGCGCCTTTTTTCCGATACTATCGATAGCTTTCCATTGTGAACTAGTGCCAGCTGCAAGACTGCCATCAGGGTTGCCAGACCTCTGCATACAAGATACATTATGAAAACTCAGTTAGCTTTGGATTTTGTATATTGAACAAATAGAAATACTAATTGAAATATCTGAATGTAATTCCATTTGGCAAGTCGAACTTTAAACATTTATTCAAACAAGCAAAATTCGAATTTGTAATAAATCTTTAAGTAAACGAATGTCCTAGAACCAACAGCCTGAAAATGTTCAATGAGCTTATTGCGTACATGCATAGCATAGCACGAAAGTTATTTCTGGCTCGTCCTGTGCCCGTTGCGCGTGGAGTAAGTCTAGTGAAGGGTCTAATGTAACTATTATTTAACTCTCTTTCTCTCTCGTCTTTAGACTGCGTGTCGTCCTCTTGTGAAGAACAGTTTTTTTGCAAATCTGATATTCTTCATAGCGATATTTTCGCCGTACTACGTGTGTTGCGTATACCCCATGACCACTGACCAAACTACAGTCAGTGACATATATAACGACTAGAACATGACGTCCAGGCTGTAATATTTTTAATTTTGTAACGCTCGAAACCAACACACTTTAGTATATGATTTATTCTTAATACAAAGCAAAGAAATTACATAAAAATGGATTCCAATTATCCATTTTAAGCAATTGTTTTATTACTACATTTTCAAGCTAGGCAATCTACAATATTATATCGATAGAAACTATCGTAAAACGAGTTGGCAGCGTTTTTTGCATGTCTATAGAGCAAATGGGGCAACGCTAAAAAATGTTGTCCCGCGGACAATTTGAATTTGAAATGTGTTCGTTTATTGCTTGCTTTATTGAATATTACAAAATTTATTTATCGAAATATGCAAATGCATAATTACCTGAAGCGCGTGCTCAATAAACATTTGGACTCATTTTTGTTACATAATTATTTATTGGTTTTTAGGCGTCTAAAAAGTGGTACATTTAATTTTTTTTGTGCACATTTTGCAATTGTTTTTATCTTCGAATAGATTTACAAAGATGATTTGCTTAAATATTTTTGTTTTTTTTTTCGCACATTGTGTGAGTGTGTGTTGTTGCGGTATACATAAGTTACAGTATAATATGCTTTGTTTACGTTTAACTTAAATATTATTAATCACATGCAATAGTTAAATAATAAAAATAATTATTATACATAGTTATAACATACACAGACACATGTCCAACTGAACGCAGTTGTTCATTTTAGATGGTCTTTAGTAATTAGTATGCATATATATATATAGTCGTATATATATGTATAATTTTTGTTTATAGTAAGTAGATCAATTTGTTGTATTGTTTATTATCCTTTTGTTAATTGGCTACTAACTAAATTTCATGTTCTCATAAATCATTTTCTTTTTACACTTTACACGCTAATATACTACATATGCATATGTTTGTATATATATTTATTTATATATATATATTTAATTATTTAAGCTTAACTGTTTATGTGTTTATTTTTTATATTTTCTTTGCCTTTGCAATATTTATGTATAATTATTTTGCAACACAATAAAAATATTAAATTGTGAATTTTAAATATTTTCGTTTGCTTTTCTCGAAACTGATCAAAGGCTGATTCTCAATTGCAATTGCTCAGTTCTCATCTTCAGATCAATATTTGATAATTGATATATTAGCTGGTATTTAATGTGTGTGCATTTGATGACATTTCATTTCAAATTGTTCAATTATTTATGTAATTAATTTAAATAATTCTAAATATAAGATATTTATGTATACATATATATCTATAGATATATATAGTTCATATACCATATTTAATAGATTTCCATCGTTTCATGCGTATAAAGCTGTAAGTCTTCTAGTTATTTTCCCAAAAATGTGCGTTTTACTCAACTAAATTCCATTTTTATGCATTTTTCATTTTCTCTCGTTTCTTGTTCATAATCTTTGAGCTCTCACAAAAATGTTGAATAACAATTATATTCTTTGTTTATTTAACACATTCAAATATTTAAATTCTTGTTTTCTTTTTTTTACGTATTACTTGCAATCTCTCTAGCTCTAGCTCTCTTTAAACAGCAACTACTCTGTATTATTCATTTGTTTTTGTTTCTATTTAATTACACCAAAAAAGGAACAATTCGCTTTGAACATTGAGCTTTTATAATTTACGTACTGTACGGCTATTTATGTATGTATGTATATATATATTTATATTTATATATTCATATGAGTTGTCAAGAACATGTTTGTTTCAAAGTTGAGCCTATTTTGTTTCTGTTTTAATATATTTGTGCAAACCTCGCAACACATTTACTTATATGGCACAAAAGTCTAATTGGATTCAGCGTTGAGGTGCTAAGTGCTCAGGCGATGGGAAAAGCTAGAAGAGGCAACACAAAGAACAAAACAAAAAAAAAAAAAAAAGAGAGAGAAGGGGTGGCAACGCCAAACAGAGTAACGTAACGCAACTCCAATTGGATTTTGAATTTGCAGAATCGAATTAGCTTAGACACTAATAAATTAATTGTAACAACTCAGGCATTACACAAATAATAATAATAAAGATAATAATAATCAAAATGAAGATAATAATATTAATAATAATAATTAGATTTTTAATTGCGCTGCTGCTGCCGTTGCCTTCGTATTATATTTATATATATATTTTATTTATATATATCTTTCTATGTTGTCCTTTTTCTTTTATTTTTTTGGGATTTGGGTGCTGCTTTAACTACAACTACTATAGAGTGTGACTAGTGTGAGGAGCAGGCTTGTCGCAGTGGCCGTCAGCGCGCTCGACGCGCCCTTTGAGTTGTCGCGCGACTCGCCATCGAAGGTGTTCGGCGTGCTGCCCAGTGGGTCGTCGGTGTGCGAGATGGGACCTGAAAGGGCAACAGATTTTCAGTACTTTCAATGAGAGTCATCGGGGCTATGCAATGAACCTACCATCACCGGAGCCATCGCCCGAGCCGTGCATGCTGCTGTACTCCTCCTCGTCGTCGCTGATGTGACCGCCGACGCCAGCGCCGCCGCCGCCACCGCCGTCGCCGGAGCTCTCGTGACCCATGTCGCTCTGAATGTCATGATTGTTGCTCACGGGCGCCTATGGGAAATCAAATAGTAAATATTCATGCAGACCGATCTCTCTGCTCTATCGACTCGACTCGACTCTACACTCACCGTCACGCCAATGGTCTTGCGTATCTTCTGCAGCTTGTCCACCAGCTCGTTGAGCTTGGTCAGCTGCGACTGGTTCTCCCAGGGCACCTCGGGATTGTAGCGCTGCCTGTCCTCGCCGGGCATTATCAGCAGCTGCGTGTAGTCGCCAACCCGATCTCCGGTCCAGCAGAGATGATCGTCGCTCTGTGTGTAGTCCTCGTCACAGAAGCTGGAACGAAAACTCAGTTAGCTTTGCCTTCACATCTGGAGAGAAATGAGCTGCGCACTGAGCTAGCGGCGCTCAATCACATTTGGCACGTCAAACTTAAAGCAACATTTATTTAAACTACAAAAATTTTGAATTTCCATTAAGTCTCAATAAAACCCACCCATCAACTATTTTAAACGCCCAAAGCCTGAAAATGTTCAAGGAACTTGTTACATATGTGCACAATGTTGCGCATAACTTTTGCCTGGTTCGTCCTGTGGCCGTTGCAGCACGTGGAGTAAGTGCAAGCCTTCATCCAGCTGTTGTTCAATAATTGCCTTACTTTATCAACCCCCCCTTCCCCCCCTCTCTCTCACTCTCTTTCTATCTTAGACCGCCTGTCGTCCTCTTGTGAAGAATTGTATTTGGTCCAATATTATATTCTTTATTGCGATTTTCACGCCTCTTTACGTCTGCCTGCTCAAGGATGTCATCGAGGTGTTGCGCGACACTAACAATAAGTTCTCCGGTGGCAAGTGAACCGGAGTCGGACTCGGACTCGGACTCGCACTCGTCGTCAGCTCTTTGAAGCAGTCGTTGGGCAGATTTTACCGTATGGAAAACCAGATACAGCGTACAGACAGCCGCACACATTAAACTCCAAATATATTTATATTCTTTCCCGCTTTCGTGTGTGTGGCATACAAAAAGTGTTTGTTGTTGTTGTTGTATTTGACTTACTTGAAGACGATGTTGGTAAAGAAGTCCTTGGACTTCTGTATGGAAGACAGGAAGTGCAGTATGCCAGCCTCTGGCGACATTGCCCACTTGATGCTCACGTGCTGCGGCAGCGGCTGCGTCTCGGCGGCGGTCAGCGAGGGCAGCAAATTGGGCGTGCCGCAAGTCTTCTTCACCTGCAAAGAGTGGAGAGTTGGGTTTAGCTTGGCTCGCATGCTCAGCTGCATTTCCTGGGCCCCACGCTAATCGTCCGGCCTCATGCTCATCGCCTGCCCCATGCCCCAGCAGGGCTCAGCTGCAACTCGTGCCGTTGCATGTCAATTGCAACTTGCTGCACGTTGCCGACCCGCTGAATAAATGTCATCAAATTGAACATTTTAAATCCGTTTCGAACTCGCCACACTCCAGAAACTGGTTGCACGCTGCATCGGGCATCCGCCCGAAGGCCGCTCATAAAATTCATTTAAAATGTTCATAAATTAAGCCGCAATTAACGTCCTTGTGCTGCGGCGCGGCACGCACGCTCTTGTCATATCAAAGAGGAAATACTTTTCGTAATGCGAGCACTTCACATGTTAAATATTATAATTATAGTTTAAATATAATACTCGTCGAACGAATGGCTATGAATTTAATTGAAACTTGACATGAGATCATTTTGCAGCTGCAGCGCATTCAAGTTGATTTCTGAATGCCATTCAGAGTTCATAAACGAGACAGATATGCATGTGAGATTAAAACATGTCCTGGCTCAGATGTGAAGTGAAGGCAGTGATTACTGAGGGCGTACATAAGAATGTAGCGTGGACTGTCCTATCCACTCTTTCAATTTCAGATTCGAAGTGAAGCTACATTGGATATGGCAGTTTACTGGAAACTCGTTTGAGAACTAGTTGTAAGCATTTACTCTGCTTTATATTTTGATTTAATTTAATTTAAAGATTAGTGTTCTGCTACCTCTAAACATGCAAAAAATAAAAAACTTTGAGGATGGTGTCGACTGAGTCTTCTCCTAGCTCTGAACTCTACAAATAACAGCCGATCGTTCGTTTCTTTACGCTCTGTTCGCGAAGTCAGCCGATTGCTCACTCGCTCTCGCTCTCTCCCTCAGTAAGGCACTTCGGTTCTTTTCTACTGCTACTGCTGAACTATTCGGATCGGTCGCTCCTTTATCGAACAGCGTTGAGGGAGAGGTACGTTCGACGTTCTCTCAGTGAGACTCACTGACGTTCACATGCAATACCAATGCACACGCAAGAGACGATTCGCTTTATAAAAGGTTTCTGTCAGATCGGGAGTGAGCCCGTTGACGAGCCGATGGGATCGGTCGCTCACTCAGTTTTCTGCCAGAGACATTTATATGCCGTCATAATGAAATGCTCAAAAGTAACCCCGCGCTCTCAATTCACAAAGGTTGCACTGCATATGCTTTCATCAGATATAGAAATTCTCTTGCAATCATCTATTTTCCTTCACATCTAATCCACTAGCAAACATCTCAGCCCAGTCCAGCTCACTCACCTTCTTCTCCAGCTCCGGTCCATTTTCCATGGCTCTCATGATGGCCTCCGAGAGCTTGATGTCCAGCTGCTTGATGGTGTTCATGATGCCGCTCTCGGAGCGTATGTGGCCAGCCACCAGATTGTCGAGCCCCTCCACCACACTGGCCCAGGGAGCGTCCAGCAAGCCCGAGTACTGAGCCGAGCAGCCGCTGTAAAGCAAACAAGATGGATCATGAGCAACAAGCCAGGATTGAGAGCTATGCACCCGCACTTACCGCATCACATTCATGCAGTAGCTGTAGCAGACCTTTGGCCTGCTGTGCTCCGTGTGCCCGTTGCAGTTGGGGCAGTAGTGCATCTTGAGCAGATGCAGCTTGCAGGTCTCGGTCAGCTGCTTGCCATACAGAGCATCCGTTTCGCTGAGCACCTTGGCGCTCTGGAGCAGGGCGCTCAAAAAGGTGTTGGACATGTGAACGCTGTGCACCAGACTGGTCTGAATTTCCTTGGGTATCTGGCCGAAGGGCTGCAAATCGTCATAGTTGTGCTTCAGGCAGTTGGTATAGTCGTCGTGCAGCTCGCCATAATTGTCCTTGGTCAGATGCACCGCCTGGTGGTAGGCGACGGGGAACAGATTCTCAAAGAACTTGTGCAGTGCGCTCTCCAGGCTGCTCTGGCTATTCAAAATGGTATTGCCCTGGCCATTATTGCTGCTGTAGTTCGACGTGTAGTTCAAGTGGCTGTCGAGGTAGCGGGCAGGGGTTGGGGGAGAAAGTTGAAAGTTGAGTAAATAGTTCAGGCACCACACAAGCACACACACACACACACACACACACACACACAACAAACATACTTGATGATTTCCGTGTAGAGCTGCTGTATGAGCATCCGGGACAGCGGCTCCATGCGCCTGTAAACCTGCGAGAAAACATTCAATGTCTTGTTCTTCGACTGCTCGGCCAGCTCCACGACGTGACCTGCAAAAGCACAGAGAGAGGGGCGCAGAGGGGGCAGGGGAAGTGTTCTTATTATTTGTTTGTTCGACATGGTAGTAAAATTTAATCACTCTGTTATTGCAGCGCTGCCTAGCTATAAGTCCTTGTCCCTCTCGTCCTCTCTCTCTCTCTCTCTCTTTCTCTCTCGCTGCTGGGATTTGGCAATGCTGGCTTAATGGCCTGCCTGGGATTTGTTACCATTTGGCTGCTGTTGGTCGTTAAGGCAAAAGTTGCTGCTATTGTTTCTCGATGCTTTTAGTTAATTAAATCAAATTTATGTGCAGGTAGAGAGACAGAGAGAGAGAGAGAGAGAGAGAGAGAGAGCTAACAGATTTTCTATTATTTGTAGGAGATTTGCCAAATCAAATCAAATCAATAAAAGAGTTGCTTTTGTTCTTGCTGAAAATCTTCTTAGCCGGGAAACCTTTCCTAATGAGCCGCTGATTGCAAATACTCGACTTCACGTTGCCCATTCACAAAAGAAACAACAAATAATCTGTCTACTTTGTAGCCAGCTTGACAAATGCTTAATTTGAACTTATTTTGTTTCATTTATCGTCAGTCGCATGCCCAATTTTCCGATCAATCAATCGTATCGAATCGTTGAGCCAATCAACAATCAAACCGTTGTATTTTTTGTTCCACCGTATGCTAATCACAGCATTGCTCAAAATAATCTGTCAAAGTGTCAGCGCGAGCTGTCTGAGTGGATATTGTGAGGCATTAGATTATTGATTGGCAAGCGATACACCTGACAGAGACACACACACACAGAGAGAGAGAGAGAGAGGGGGAGAGGGAGACACGCTTGCAACACGAGCTGGTGGCACGTTATTATCGCAGCTTACAAATCCGAATATATATATGTGAATTTAACTCTCTATATATATAAATATATATATGTACACATTTAAGCTTTAATAGAATTTGACCTCTGTCTGTCTTTGATCTCATCTGCCGACTGTTAGCCTCGCTCAGAGCGTGGCAAATTCTAAATTGCAATCTGTTGTTTTCTATGGCCAACGACTTGGTTTTTAAATAAAAGTGTCAATCTTTTTGTTAATTGGCCAAGCAACAGCAACAACAACATTGACAACAAGCAACCACAAAGGCGAAAAACATTTCAGCCTGAGTAGTGTTTTTTTTTTTTAGTGATACCCTACATACACTGAAAAGGCTTGAAAAGAGAGTATATGAGTTTTGTGTGCGAACGTGTAAGAGGCTGAAGTAGGCGTGGGTAGGGTGAGGGCTATGTATACTATATATGTATGTCTGATCAGCAGCTATAGGTGAATAGCTCTAGCCGTGCTCATCTGTTCGTCCTTCCCCTTGTCTGTCATTATGAATTATTTAGTCACGTTTACTATTTGAGTAATATATTCTTATATATTATTCTTTTGTCCATTCTATTGCACTCTAAAGAGCTTCTCACTCTACCCATATGCTTGCCATTGCTGATAACTCCGAAAATTTCATTAGCAGCGCCTCTCAGCAACTACTCGTGCCAACAGCAGCCCAGTGCAGGGTAGTTGCCAGTCGAGCATGCTCAGCCTAAGCACTCAGTTTGCTTTTTTTTTGTAATACTCATCGCAACACGCGAGTTGCTCTTGCTCTTCCTCTTGCTCCCGCTATTGTTGTTGCTGTGCAAAGCATTTCCGTTCTCAGCCTTGGGTTCATTTTTGGGCTTGGCTTTGGCTGACTGTCTTGCTGTGCCTCCGTCGCTCCGTCCCTCCGTCGCGCTGTCTCGCTGTCCAGCTCGCTGGCTCTTTATCGGCTAATGGCCTTTGATGCGTCAGAGCTTACCCCTTTTTAATTAGCTTTCTTACGATTTGCTGGTTACGCTGCACATAAACATTGCCAACAGCTGCCACAACAGCAACAGCAGCAGCAACAACAACAACAACAAGATGCGTATTTGGCCAGCTAATCATTTGTCAATTGCCGCCGATAATTGCGCAGGATATGCGGCAGCGGAGTGTGAGCGAGCTAATCAATTGCCATAGAACAATAACATTGTTATTGATCAATTAATTATGAACAGTGCCTGCAATTCGTAAGCCAACAGACAGAACAGAGGGAATGCACTTAACAGTAGGAAATGGCATAGCCCTTCAACCATTATCCTTTCCGCTAATCCACTTCGAAATGTGGCCAAATGACGCCTCTCGAATGGACTCCACATATCTCTCTCTCTCTCACTCTTCTCTGCCTCTCTGTCTCTCTGTCTGCATTTAATAATTAACACACAGCGGCTAGCAAATGCGTTGATGGCCGCAGATATTCGCACATTAATTGCTAATTGAGCGGCGAATTTGTTCGCCAGAGTGCACATGAGGCAGATATATATCAGGGAGTGTATATATGTATAAGAATATATATAAATATACATACATATATACATGTGTTATATGATATGCTGTGCTAACGTGCTACTATTAGTTGTGCAGATGTTGAGCATTAGTCAATTCGTAAGTCGTTCGCAGCAGCTGTAGATGGCCTAAAGAAGTTGGAGAGTAGAAGTGCTCTAGTTGGGAGTACACGGCTTGTAGATACGCTGTTTGTGTGTTCAGTGATTTTTTAAGGAAATAAATACCACAGTTATGCTAAGAGTAGAGCAGTAGAGTTTTTATTTGCATCAGTCTAATGGAAATATAAACTCTAGTTTTTTTATTTTCTATATATGTATATAGCACGGTCCCTCAACGGTTGCTCCTGATCCAGAATATATATACAGGTATACAGGTACTCGCAGGTATTAACGCTCAAGTAGCAAATGCACAAGTTTAAGAAGCACAACCATTCCATCTCATCTGCCTCTATGAGTCAAGTTTCATGTCAGCTACAGCTACGTCTGCTCTTTCGCAGAAAAATGAAATGAGAATGAAAATGCTAATTGAAATATAAATGTTCTTCTAATAAGAATGTTAGAAAATGCTTAGCAACAAGTTGGCAAGCAATTTGCTGTGACTGTGACGAGGAGACTTTGACTGAGTTAACGCTGCGTATACTTAATATTATTGCAGCTGCTTTGTTGGCCTAATGCGAGCAATTAAGTTGAGGTTTCCATAGACACACACACACATAGACACAGCCCACACGCAACAGAGTCAGTCACAGGCTGGTGTTTATATATACATACATATGTATGTATATATGCATGTATGTATGTATGTGTGTATAATTATATATCTCTGCCTGAGGGCATATTCAAAACTACAACACAGTTTACACACACACACACACACAGAGAGTTTGTTGTGCAAAACTAATTGCAATTTGGGTCTCTTCCGCTCACACAGCTCTGCCTCTTGCTCCCCTCCCTCTCTGCCCCACTCTCGTTGCGTTTGGGGTAGCATTAATAGGGCACCTGATTATTGTGTGGGACTTGGCAAATGCTTTTGGCCAATGTAACATGAAAATTTCATTAGTCTAAGGTTTTTCACAGTCACACATCAAGCTTTGACAACTCGAATGTCTAAAGCGGACATGCTGATTGAATTAGACCGAGCTCCAGCCAAGTGTGGCCAATGTTATTTGAGTGAAACAGCGAGAGAGGGCGAGGGCGAGGGCGAGGGAGCTGGAGTGATTCAGTCAGCCGGTGGTCCATTCAAGTGCTTCTCGCATGCATAGAACAAATATCAGCGCTAGGCTTCATTGCTTCATTAGCCAGCAGAGCTGGCGCTGAAGCGGGATTAAGCACGGGTGAGCATGGTGGGCAGGCAAGCAGACAGTGCCCAGGGCCAGGCCCAGGTTCAGGTCCAACTCCCGGCCGGACCGGTTCCATACCTCGGGGCCCAGCCCCAAAAAGAACGCCAACTGTCGGCAGAGGCGACCGCGTTTCACAATTCTTTGTTGTTTCCCACGCCAGGGCAAACACACATACAGACGGGCATATGCATGCGCATGTGTGTGTGTGCAGGGATAGGCCAAAAGGTTTCCTTCTTCTTCTTTTTTTTTTTTTTTGTTTTGTAGTTTTTAGCTTCTTTTTTTCTGTTTCTGTTGTATATTTTATATTCGCCGCCCGTTTGCCAGCGCTCACTGCGTTCCTGTGCGGATATTACAATTTTAGTATCTGCTTTTTTATTTGCATTTTATATGCATGTATTTTACTCGCTCCCTCTCCCGCTCCCACTCCCGCTCTCTATCTGCTTCTAGCTACTATCGCTTTATGCTAGACTCGCAGCGAGTCTCCTCTCCAGTGACAGAACCTGGGCACAGTGGGCTTTGGGAATTGCCGCAAGTCCAGGTGTTTTCTATCTTCATACTGCTTTGCTTTCGATTGGTTGACGCTAAGGTGGAGCAGACATAATTATAGCAAGCCTTGCGATGCTCGATGCCCGATGCTCGATGCCGCTGCTATCTGCTCTATGATAATTGCTGGCATCTGCTATTTGCTGTTTCATTCCGACCCGTGCGCATCGATATGCGAGACACTGTGCGCATGGTGCACAGTGCGCTTAAGTGCTTCGCTTGTAACTAGCTATCTGTGGGGCAGGCGTGCCGTTGCCGTTGCCGATGCTGATGCCGATGCCACGCCCCATTCCAGCAACAACTTGACTCAAGCCACTTCAACAGCTGTGGGCTACGTGTTGACTGCGTTTGCCTGGCTTCGAGCCTTGCACAATGTCAAAATAATTGGATGACTTTTGCCGAGCAACGTCTCCTTGACTCTGGGCTCTGGGCGCTTGGCTCGCGACTTGGTCTTACATAGATACTGCATATATACAAACATATATATGTATAACTGTATATATAGGTTTGTATTTCTGTCATATTGCGGTGCTTCAGAGCATACGCATTAATTGTCTGCCGTAGCTTCTCCAGCTGGCTGTCTTTCAAGTCCGCAGCAGACTTCTAAGCTCTTTTTGCTTTTCATAATTTGTGAGTGAATTGCGAGAGGAGGCGAGGGGCAGAGCTGCCCTTAGATCTTTTGGCATCAACAGTGAAAGCCATGAGGCTGTCTCTCTTTCTGTTTGGCTAAGCTTTCGCCAGGGAACTTTCTCTACGCTTCCTCAGAGCAAGTTCTCTGGCATATAGCATGGGGTTTGATATGATTCATAATATGACATGATTATTCTATACAGCATTCACCTCTAGTGTATTTGGCATTCGGCTTTGGCTGGACTTTTACCTGTTCTTAGCTCTTTCGCCGCCAATTAAAAGTGAGCGCCTGAAGCGTTCTGCATTGGTTAGCAACTAATTATAATGATTATTAATTTTATTTGAGAGACTGCGAGAGGCTGGGAGACAGGCAGACGGACAGACTGTAGGCAGGGCAGACAAAATGGCGCCGCAGCTGGCTTTGGTAATTAATGAAACCTGTTGCGCATTTGTTTTATTTAATTGAATATAAATATACATAGATATATGTACATATGTATTTACGTATACGTATAGAATATGCAATAAATATATATTTGCACTCGCTTGTCGTTTGACTAACCACAAATGACTCCATTAATATGCTGCTTTGTTTTACTAATAAATAAATAAATAATTGAATACAAGCTGGTTTTTATTTTTAATGCCTAAGGCGATGAGAGAGATTCATTCAGTAAATTTAGCTGCACTATCAAGGTCAGCACTTGAAGCTGAGTTTGGGCAAACGAGTTGGACAGGCGACACTTTTTTTATTCAATATCATGAGTCAGATTTGGTCGGGCTTAAGTGCTTAGCTGAAGCTGCTGTCACATTGTTGCAGTTGCAGTTGCAGTTGCATAGTAAAATATAATGATAACACATTTGGAGTCAAGCTTGGGCTTTGGCTAGCGGCTTCACTTTGCGGCAGAGCCAACAAAAGCAGTTAACAAACGTTGACGGCCAAAAAAACATTTTGCTGTGGCAGCCAAACAGCTCGAGTGAGACAGAGGGTGGTGGGCACGGTAGAGGCAGGGGGCAGGGATTGAGGCGAGTGCCAAGTGGAATGTGCCACGAAAGTTGCGACTTATGAAAGTGCACGCACAGCTCTAGCAGCAGCTGTTGTTGTTGCATTGTAAAAATACGAGAATTTATAAAAAGAAAAACGATTTTTGTTGTTTTCATTTTTTTTTTTAGCTACCACAAAGTGCCAAAAGTTTTTGTCTGTGGCAGTCAGGCTGGCAGCCAAGCGAGCTGATCAGTAAGTCAGCATTTGGAACTTTTATGCAGGCGCACGCAGAGTAGCAGGAGGTGTAGAAAGAGGTGGCGAGGAGAAGGGAGAGGGTGGGAGAGACAGCAACAGAGCTGAAAGTGGATCAGGGGCAGCAGGAAGAGAGAGACAAGAGCGAGGCTGGGCAGGCGGCTGGCAGCACTAAGCTGAAGATGGGCAAAGTGCGACGTGCGAAATGCAATGGAGACATATTGCGGCCGCAGACTTTGCAGAATGGGGCGTTGGCTCTAAAGTGAGTGGCGGGCAGGGAGACGGGGCGTGGCATAATTCGTAAGCTGCGAAACGTGTTTACACACGCAAATACTTGCTTAAATATAATGCGAAACATGCATACGCACAAGAGCAGAACGAGCATGAGCAACAGCAACAACAGCAACAACAACAACACCAACAATAGCAACAGCAACAATGTAAGCCCAAGCAACGAGACAAAACAAAATAAAATGCAAACAGCAATCCGAGAGGAAACGGAAAGACGCAACTGAAGTGATGCAGGGCGAGAGGAAAAAGTAACAGGAAAAACGACAGGAAAAGCTGCAAGCTGCAATTGTTGTTGCTGCAGCAACTGTTGTTGTTCTCGTTGTTGCTGCTCAAGTCTCCAGCAATAAAATATATATTAAATGCGTAAGCACTGCAAGGCGACAATAAACCGAATAAGCACAACAAGAAAACAAAACTTGCATGGAAATATGCATAAAACTTTATAGTTGCGGCCATTCGCCGACTGTTGAGAGCGCTCGAATATTACGCATACGCACGGTCGCACCAGCTGGCACGAGGTAAATCAATTTTTATGAGCAGTGTGTGAAGACATAAAAGCAACAGCAGGAGGAGCAGCAGCAACAACAACAACTTTCACGACTTGGTAAATATCCACAAGCTGAAACAAGCTGAAAAAGGCTCAAAGGCTCAAACTAATTGTTTGACAAGCATAAATCATATATCACTTCCGAGCGTAGGCATTCGGAATGAAACATAATTTGCAGTCAGCTTTTCAATTAATAATATAATAAAGTGAAACAAAAATAAGCCTACACACGTTCGCTTTTATTCACACATTTACATTTATATTTATTTTTCATGGCACATTAAAAAAAAAGTATTAAATAAATTGTAATTTGAAATGTAATTTGATTGCAATGCTAAATGAACACGCTGATTGCATATTAATTTATCTGCATCGAACGTGGGAGACTCGCAGCGCTCTAATGTGACATCAGGCGAGGGCAGCCAATGCATTGCGCATTTTAAATATGTAGAAAATGAACCGAAGAGCAGCAGCAGCAGCGGCAGCGGCAGCGGCAGCAGCAGAGCTTTAAGGGCATCTGACTGGGCATATATAATATATGCATACATATGTAAGTTATATATAAGTTTGTGTGCTTATAATGCATATAATATAAGGCAGGGCATGCATTATGCCCTAATGAAAGCCACTTAAATCAAACAGACAAATGCAAGTAAGAGCTTTGCAGCTGAGCTCACCCGACTGCAGTATACTCATTGTATATATGTATATGTATAATAAGGAACTCAATACATATAATAATAACTCTATATATACAATATCAATGGAGTAACTCAACAATTAGATTTTTGTTCAAAGTTGCAGACTAGCTATTCAGTAGCACATTCATTCAGGAATGAACTTCTCTTTGAGACAATGTTGGAATCAGAAGTAAAACACGTTTTATTTCTTCCTCAATTCTGTGTTCTATATAACACAGCAAATGCTGTAATATCCTGCCTTAACCCAAAATCGAAGACAAACTTTGCTGCAAACAAATATGCCCGTTTTTTTCTGCACTTGATGCATGAGTTTTAAGAGCCGAAAATAATTTATTTAAATGAATTGCGCTAAGCATGAAATGCAAACAATGGATAAGTTTATATATATAAATATATACGTATGTATGTATATAAATATATGTATATGTATATTTTTATACATTTGCAAAGCAAAAGTCGGGTGCAGCCACAGCAAACAAAACTTTTCAATTTCAAATGCGCGCTCATTTCCAAGAACTGCAAAAAATATATATATGTATATATATATATAGAGAGAGAGAGACAGATATGTATATATATATATATATATATTTCTATACAAATATTGAGCTGCTGAGTAGGGCACGCCTTTAAAGCGAGATTTACAACGTGTACGACAACAATTTGCAGGCAGTGAAAAGTTCTCCTGCTGCTGCTGCTGCTGCTGCTGCCGCTGCTGTTGTCCTAAAACGTGACCCAAACAAAGTTTGCAAATTGTCCAAAAACCCCAAAGAGCAACAACAACAACAACAACAACAACAACAACAACAACAACAACAACAATAACAACAGCAACCAGCGACAGCCGCACAAACAATATCAATATTTAATGCCTTTTTAATTAGATGCAGACACTTTGTTGCATTCCAAACAGCGCGCAGCGGATATGGAACAGCCAAAGACTTTGTTATGGATATGCTTTGCATGTGGTATACATACATACATACATAATGATGGACATCTATTTGTATGTGTGGACAGGTATATAGCCGTGAGTCGCTTTGATCTGCATACAAATGCAAATTACAAATCAATTTCGCATTTCAAGTTTAATTTTTGTTAAACTCAAAAGTTATCATCATCATTTTTATTTTGGAGCTGCCCACGCTTTTGCATTTGCATATTATAAATAATTTATTGCTCACGAAAATGTGTATCTGTGTGTGTGTGTGTTTTTTATCTGTTACTTGAAACTTTTCAGAGTCTGAGTAAGCGACTCGACTCTGGCTGCCTCTGACTGCCTCGACTGACTGATTTGCATAAAAGCGTTTGCCATTTGCCCAGTTTTTTCGCGTTGTCGCTTTCCATTCGCCATTTGCTGCACTCATTTCGAATGCGATTCATAGATTCATATATATATGTATGTGTATGGTATATATGTATGTATCTGTGTGCTGCACTCACTTTGAAATTGGGTGGCCGTGGTATTCAGTATGCCGAGCAGGCTGCTCGTGTGATGATGCAGCAACTTCTCGAATTCGCCAGCTGCCTTGTGGCGCAGCTCCAGCTCTGTGGCGTTGCTGCAACAGCTGCCGCCGCAAGTGGCGCCTGCAATGAAAGAAGAAGAACAATAATTAAAATCACAATTTGCTCATATATGATCTAAAAACTACAAACTATACACTGCAAAAAATGTTCTAGCTGCTCTGCTTTAACTCTTTCGTCATCTGCGATCTGCGTCTGTCAGTCATCTTCAAATTATCATTTTTATGTATGTGGGCGTGTGTTTCGCTTAATTGTTTATGGCTCAAAGGCTGATTGGCGCCAAATTTGTCTTTATATACATATTTATATGTCTTATATACATATACATATATATATATATATATATATACATGTATATATAAAAAGACATATATTTGTTTTTCTACATTCTTTCGTTTCGCTCAAACTATTTTTAATGCCGTTTTTATCGAAAACGGGGCGCGTTTATAACTCTGAAATAGCTCATAATTGACAATTTAGCTGTTGGCTCTATAAAGCCAGAGACAATGGCTTTAATTGTTATAAATTCAGTTCTAAATCAGTCAGCTATCAGACTCGAGGTCATGCTAGGCTAGTCAACAATCAATATATAAACTGTCGATCGTTATCAAGAATCTTCCAGCTCTGACTTTGGCATTGGCTAAGAGAATCAAGTTGCCCTGCTAGAGTGGAGTAGAGGTAAGCTTAAACTATTTGAGAATTCTATGCTCACAGCTTGTAGCTATGCTATGCCATCTGGTAACAGAATAATTATAATAACAAAGAAATTATAATAGACGTTCGTTGGTCTGGTTTGAAGATCTATCAATAAAATAATTAAAATGAAAAAAAAAAAAAATTATTTTAGTAAAAAAAAAATAATAATAAATATTTTCTTATTTTAAATATTTTTTTTAAGTAAATAATATTATTATTATTTTTATTATTATTATTATTTTTTATACAGAAAATGTAAAAAGTTGTTTACTATTTATTAACATTTAATTGCAGATTTTTTTTTTAAATTTAAATTTTTATTTTATTATAAATTTTTACTAAATATAAAAAAATACAGAAATTCCTTCTTTTTTGTTTTCAATCTCTCAATGCTCTATAAAACCTCAATTCACATTATTCTTGCTTAATAGTTGTTTATTTTGCTTTGGCACTTGGATTTTCACACTTTCTACATTTAATTGACATTCCAAATTTCCATTTTCCAAGTCAGCCCCAGCTCATATTTAATCACATTCCCCACTTTATGCTCATTTTAAACAAAAATAATATAGACGCTGCTGTCAACAGGTTGTTGGAAAGCTATTTTGGATCATCCTTAGCTAATTGCCTCATTTGTAGCTTGACAATAATAATTCACATAAATTTAAAGCCAATGCACATGTGTGTGCAAGTGTGTGCATGTCTGCATGCATGTGTGTGTGTGTGTAAGTGCATGTGTTAATAGCGGCTGCCGCTGTTGTCAGCGCACATGTGACAATTGAGCCGGGGGTAGATAGCAAAGTGCAGCCGACTCGCTAAGAGGCGAGAGAGAGAGAGAGAGAGAGAGAGAGAGGGAGGTAAAGAGAGGGGTAAGAGTGGGTGCTATGTGGCGTGGGCGTGATGACACGCATTTCATGACAACTGCAATGACAATGACAACAGCAACAACAACAACAACAACAGCAACAGCAACAACAACAACAACATCCACAACGACAATTTAAGCAATCGACATATAAGGCATAGGCACACAGCTCCGCCTCAGTTCTCCTGCCTCCATCTCTTTCACTCACTCTTCCCATATCTCTTTCTGTGTTTAGCTTGCCTATTTTGTCTTTTATAGTTGATAATTTAAATTAATGGCTTTTACATGATGTTTATGTGTTCGGCGCTGCACCTACATTTGGCGTATTAGCATATAGTATAAGCCGAGCCAGATGTTGTTGCCAAATGAAATATAAAAAATAAGCAAAATCAAGCGAAATGAGTTTGACAAAACTGTAAACAGACGCGGATCATACATCAGCAGCTAAATTTAAGCAGCTACTGTGTGTGCTGTTGTTGTTGCTGCTGCTGCTGTTGTTGTTGTTGTTGTTGTTGCATGTGGCACAACTGGAGAAACACGGCCGACCGACTGCATGTCGCCGTGACACATATTTTCCATGTCAGGCAATGCGAATTCAACAAGCAAACTGAAATGGAAAATTGAAAATGACACAAGTGTTGCAGCTAAATAGAAAACAAGGCCAAAAAGAGACAGAGAGAGGGAGAGTGTGAGAGGCTGCTTTAAATGCTAGAGTAAACAAGCAAACAAAAGCTGACTCATAAAGCGAATCATTTGATGGCAAATGCATTACAATTCAATGCGAGCGAAGCTGTTTTGATGCGTTGCCTTTGCTGAATTGCCGCTCATAAATCAAGCAGCGTGCGGCAAGGACTCGACCGACCACATGGGCAACTCGCCAACTGCTGCCTCGTCAGGCCATGGAGTCGCTCAGTCTGGCCCTGGGCGAGTGGCGGCAACTTAAACCTGTAAACGGCAGCAGCTTCCTCAAGAGCCAGCGCGCCACAAATTCAATTGAATTGTCAGACACACACACACACACATGCACACAGTTGCATGGCCCAGAAAAGTATGCTAGGGCAGGCACTGTTGGGGCGTGGCATAAAAAATGCAAATCTCTTGCATGGCCAAAAACTGTGCCTGTGCCAAAAATACATGCGACCTGCTTGCCTGGGCATGGCCATGACCGCAAGGCATGTGGGCGTGCCATCAACGCCCCTCACACACACACACACACAAGTGAAAAGCTTTTATGCATTTTTTTCCTTACAGTTATAAATGCTGCTGCTGCTGTTGCTGCTGCTGTTGCTGTTGCTATTGTTGCTGCTGCTGCTGCTGCTGCTGTTGCTGCTGTCTATTTTCGTCTCTTGTTTTGCAGCCTGTCAGCGCAGCAGGCAAAAGCTAGCAAACGTGTGCGAATTTGTTTACTGTAATTGTCTGCAGGCATGGCGGAAGAGAAACTGTTGTAGCTGCTGCTGCTGCTGCTGCTGCTGCTGCTGCTGCTGCTGCTGCTTCTGTTGTTGGTGGTGGTGGCGGTGTTGCTGTAGTGGTGCAATGCCATTGTGCTGCTGTCTACAGCCTATACCGATTTTCGCTGGCATTATCAGACTTGGCTGTGAGCCAAGAAAACGCTTAGCCCGCAAAATGCACGACTCGGGCGGGTGAGCCGGCGGGGAAGGGCAGCGGAGGCGTGGCTTAACATACCTTGACATAATTTGGCACTGCCCCTAGCTTCACTCTCCCTCCCGCCACACACACACACACATATGTTATATGCGTTTTCAATTTGCAAAATTTGCTGTAAATCTTGTTGAAATTCATGAATTTGTCAGGCGTTGGAAATTGGAGCTGCCAACGAGGCGAACCGAAGCGAAGGGCAAAACTTTTAGTTCTAATTAAAGAAAATGCTGACTAAGTGCAGAGTGCAAACTTCTGCTAACTTCTGACTGGCTTGACTTGTGTTTGTCTCACTGCAAATATGTTTAGATAGAAATGTGTGAACTATGCTTCACATAAATGTTGTAGCAGAAAGTTACAGAGAGTGGGGGAGTGGGTGAGGGGGCTTTGGCTGTACATAGTAAGTGTATCATAAATATTTTCGAAATAATCACAGTTTTTTCCACAGAAATTTATGGTCTTGATAGAAAATCAATTCGTATAAACAAACACACACACACACAGAGAGAGAGAGGGAGAGAGAGAGAGAGACTGCACTCCAGTGCGATCGGCGAGCGGGGGCCAAGAAGTCAACTATTGGCTAGGGTCATAAATTCTGAATGAAATTTGTAATGAACAACAACTACTCCACATTCAGTGGAGCGGGCGGACAGAGCGGCCAGTCCACAAATAAAACGAATAACATCCGCCCCATGCTCGAGTCGACTGCGTGTCAAGGGGCGTTCAATAATTGTTATCAACAAAATAAAGAAAATTGTTGACTACTTGTCAAACACCAACAATTTGTGCAGCGGCCGCAGCGATAACGTTCAAGTCAACAAAATGCGGCTAAAAGAAATGCTCAAGCAGCCGTCGACATCGAAGTAGAAGAGGAAGAACACGCACAAACACACACACACACACACATGCACACACACAAGTCCGATAGCACATAACGACCAAGAAGTGGGCATAGAGCACAGGTCGACGGAAGGGTGCTCGGTAGATCCCATCGATATGCTTGAACTGCCAGCGGGTTTTATGGTTCGTTGAGTTCGGTTATTATTATGACACGTTTGTGGCACATAGATCGGCATCTACTCCGGCAGAGATCTGCCGCAACTCTAAAAAAAAGAAACCAAAACCAGTTCATTGACCCGGTTCTAGTCCAGTTAAACATAATGACTAGCATGGAAATTTGTTTTTGCAATACTTTAATAACGTTTTTTATTTTCTAATTTATTTTTTTTTTCTTTGTGAAAGGTTCTAATACACTGCACTGGCATGTTTGAGACTCGCATAGATAAGCCACGAAGATATATGATATGTGTTATAAAGATATATGAGCTGGATTAATCTAGACAAATTGATATGACGCCGATCGTCTATCAGTCAAAAACTTGAACAAGTGAGTGTACATACATATATATACATATGTAAGTTGTCTGATCAGTTTACTATAGTCCGTTTACTATTTGATCGCTGGACATGGGGAAAATGAGCCGCTATATATATATATATATATATATATATATATATATATATATATATATATATATATATATATATATTTAACTGTCTGTTTCTCTGTCCGTCTGCCTAAGAAGAGCAAGGGATGCAGAAGAACTCGCGGAGATTATTTAGAAGATGTCTGTAGCAGCAGAGAATGTTCCCATTGCTCTATCTGGCGCCCTGCTCAAAATTTGAGTGGAAGTCGCCCTATATAAAGGGCAGCAGCTGTGGAATTTATTCAGTCGTCCAGATTCTGTGGGGTCAGTCGTACGTGCAGGACAATTTTTTTTTTGTTTTATTTATTTTTTTTTGTTTTATTTTTTTTTTTTTTGTTTTATTTATTTTTTTTATTTAAAATTTTTTTATTTAATTTTTTTTATTTATTTTTTTTTCTATTTAATATTTTTTTTATTTAATTTTTTTTATTTATTTTTTTTATTTACAATTTTTTTTATTAAAATTTTTTTTATTAATAGTTTGAAATGTTATATCTTTTAATTGCAAACTCTGTTTGCATTGAAATAAATTTTGTTATATTCAAAAATTAATTATTTAGATAGATAGAATATATAATTATAATAGTTTCTGTTTTATAAATTTAATTTAATATAACTTTCAAAAATATATTATTGTTATATCTCCATATAAAAAACAAAAAAAAACTAAGCTTATAAATTATAGTTTCTGCTAGGTGTGGCTATCATAAAATATTGTTTTAAGTACCATTTTCAAGGTAGCCAATGTAATTATGAAAACAATTTTTTTATTTTATTAGTATTTATTATGTTTTTATGTATCCAAGTTTTTAGTTTTTCTATTTTTTCAATCTGCCCCAATTCAACTCAGGTTTAGCTCCATTACATTGAAATTTCAAACAATTTGATCATAATTTAAATATAATTAACAAATTCTAAAGCTCATTTTCCCTCTACCTAATAAACTGGCCTGCATTCTTGCTTGGCTTAGTTCTTGTTTTTGTTATCGCAAATGTTCTGAAAAATTCTCTATCAGCGTTGGCTGCTTTGATAGCAGCAAATTCCTATTTTCGTTTCATTTAAAAACTTCCATATCTGGGCTTCACTGTCTGTCTATGCGAGTTACGTTGTTTCGTATATTTTATATACATATATTTTACATATTTATGCGGGCTTTCAGGAAGCTGAGACGCACTCAAATTTCGTATTCGTTTACGCATTTGCATTGCATATATTTATTTGTTTTATTTCCAATTATTTGTTTACTCTCTAGTGAACTTTTTTTTTATTTATTTACAATGTACATACGTACATATATACATATGTATATCCTCTTTTTGTTGTAGTTGTGGCACATTTGCATTGCAGCTGCCACACGACGAGGCGAGAATCCCAGCAATTCAACTGATAAATTGTTAATGCGCGCATAAGTTTTCAATTTGTGTGGCAAATACCGCGTGGCAAACACGCACACACACACACACACACACACATGCACAGAGATGCAGCTTGCAACATGCAACGCGACGCGACGCGACGCTGACATCGAAGCTGGCAGATTTTGGCGCCACGTCGGCGTTTGCATGTTAAATTTATTGCGGTTGCTGCAACAGCGACAATCTCCTTGCCATTTATTTGCATTCGCCCATTTCAATGTAAGCTCCATATATGTAACTACAAGATACTGCTTCACACACACCGCCCCCTCTCTTCCTCTCTCTGTCTCTCTCGCAGTGTGCCACGCATGCACTTTGTGCTAATTTTGCAATGAAAATGTCAACTGCGATTATGCGACTGCCACGGCAAGAGTTCAGCCCCAAAGCTGCCGACATGCTGCCAAGTTGCATGCCCCTTTTTGGACAACAGCGTGCCACACTTTCGCACAAATTGGCTGGCCTAGGCGCCAGGCAGACGCCACACCAAGCTCACCAAAAAAAAAAATCAAAAATAAAAAGTCAGCAATTCGTAAAAATTGTCTGCCTCGAAAAGCATATTAAAAATGTAATTGAAAATACTTTGCAATATGTGGGCTGGCTTCTGTTTAGACCGTGTGTGTGTGTGTATGTGTGTGTAGCTGTGTTTGCGGCCTGGTCTATATTAATTATTAAGATTTATGATGCTGCACCAGCAAAGCCTATCTATATGCAAATATGCCCCCGTTGGACATATCTAGGCGAGAGATCTGCGAAAGAAATTTGGCGAGAAAGCAAATGCAAATTTGAGAATTGCAAATGTAAATGCGAGTGCCAGAGCACTGAGCCAGCTGCAACTGCAACTAGTTTATGATGTCCGGCTGCAAAGCATTCATTCCATGAATTTGTGCCAAAAAGAATGCAACAGCCGACAGCCAACAGCCGACTAATTGATGCCAGTGCAAAGACTCCTACTGCTGAGTCGCTCTCAAGTGGCAGTCGAGCATGCATAAGAATGCCAGGCGCAAATAACATAAAATCTGCAAATCTATAAATAAAAGTACATTGCTGCGATTCAAATGAGTCACAGCTGCCCTGCTGCCCAGCTGATGTGAAAGACAAACCAGCAACAGCAGCAGCAGCAATAATAATAATATTAAAAGCAACAGCAACAACAACAAATTGCATAAAGCTGGAAAAAACAAAGGCAAATGTTAAACAAATGTTCAACAAATCAAAAATAAACAATATGCGCAATAAGTCAACAACAACAGCAGCAGCAACAGCAGCAATGGTAAATCTTGCAGTTGTGTTTTTTTGCTCCTGCTGTAATATAAGAATAACTCAAGTCGAGCACAAGCAGCAACAACAAACAATTGCGGAAATTGCTGACAACGTACAAAACAGCAGCAGCAGCAACAGCAGCAGCAGCAGCAGCAGCAGCAGCATTTTAATAATTAAAAACTGTAGCAACAACAACAGCAGCTGCAATAACTGCATGTTTTTGTTGCTGCTGTTGATGAGCAAGAGCTGAATGAAGCAGAGAAGCCGGGCAATAATAACAACAAACAATTGCAAATTATACAACTGGGCTCACAGCAAGCGATATACGTTGTCCCGCTGACCATTTGGCCAGCGATTGGCAACATTGCAGATGTGCAAACGGTTAGACAAACAGCAAGCAGGCAAACAAAAGAGCCAAACAAATAAACCAATAGCCAGATGAATGCTCTGCTGCCTCTGCAGCTCCCGCTCCTGTGCTGCCTCCTGTTGGCAGAGTGCGGCCACGGATTCTGTGCGCCCAGTAGGCGAACAGAGGCTGGACAGCTGTTTTCACCCGTGACGATAGCAACAGCAACAGCTGCTGTTGCAGCTCTCTCTCTGTCTCTCTCTCACTCCCTCTCTATCTGCTGCGGCTGCAAATTGCTGCGGGTAATCATGGTGCATGTTGCATGCAAATTAACGCATCAACGAGTGATGCCAAACGACGCAACGACGGCCAACTGGCAAAACCAGCAGCAACACAGATCCCGCATAAATCGACGCCGCAGAGCAAAGGCATTTTTATGAGATTATGCCAATGGCAAAATATGCAGCAAAACAACATCAAAAATATAACGACAGCAACAACAATAAGGGGAGCACACCAGCGGGACAATGGGGTTCAGGTTTATCCCAGCGAATGCGCAATATAATTACCTCGCATTCACAGTCGACTGTGTCCGCCTCGCTACCTCTCCCTCTCGCTACCCCTTCCCTTGATTGTATGCCTAATGCGAGCAAAATATCGCCAGTTGCTGCCGGCAATAAGCTGCTTAATTATCAGCAAGAGCTATGCGAATTGGCAGCAATAGCTACAAACTGTCTGTGTCGCAATCGAAACTGAAGAATAGTTTGTACTTTCGAGTCTTAAGCGGCTTTGCATGTCAGCAATGAGCATATGTTGCTCATGGGTAACACAGCAGCAACATGTTGCTATTGCTGGGCAATAGCAATAACTCAAAAGTGAATAATAACTTTTAGCTTCTTTTTGTTTCTATAAAAGTTTCAGACGGGTTGTATCTAGATGTTGCACCTGCAATACTAAGCACAGCAGCAACATGTTGCTACTTATTGATTGCCGCATAAGCTGCATTATTTAGTTTATTTTCAAGTGTTGCTATGAGTTAAGTCCTCAGTTGCTATAGATGTCATTAGTGTATGCGTACATATTGCTGGCACAGCAGCAACATGCTGCTGTTGCTGCTGCTCCTTGACAAAGTTGGTTCAGCAAACATTTGTTAATTATTCAAATTTTATTTTATTGTCTCTATAGAGATTTAAACCTATTTAACTAATACAGTGCAGTTGTTGCTGTTACAGCAGCAACATGTTGTTGTTGCTGCTGCTTGCCAAAAGCAATGGCTGTGTGCATTACTGTTAAGCATTCAATAGAGTGCATTGGCTCATATTATATTGATTTAATCAAGTTTTAGTTTCAATTAAATGCAAACAATATGCAGATATTGCCTTCGACTATGACACCAGCAACATGCTGTTGTTGGCTTTAGGCTTTAGGCAATGTTTGTTGGTTAAGCCGCTCACCCTAGGCTATTTGAATCTATCTAATGATTTCAATAAACTTTTCATCTGTTGCAGACGACAGCAACATGCAGATATTGCCACCTCTGACCCCAACAGCAACTCCTCCTCCTCCTCCTCTAGCTAGGCCCAATTTCCTGTTCAAGCTGCTATTAGGTATTCAATAGAGCTCACTGATTTATGGCATGAAATGTAATTCAATAAATTATGAGCATTTTAATTACTTTCATTTCGGTTGCTGATAACAGCCGCAAAAGTGGGCCAAGTCGGCTGCATTATCTGAGCACTTTGGGTCTGTGTACTACAATTACGCAGCCGAGCCACAATTCGTAAGGCTTCCGACTTGCTGACTCTCTGAATGGAATCCCAAACTAAGCCAATGAACGCTATTGGCATCGTATTACGTACTTACAAGAGGAGCAAAAAATAACGAGAACGTGAAAAAAAATCTAGCTACAATTACTGCAATGCTTGCACTTAAATTGGTGCCAAAAAAACTATTTCAAAGCCGTCAAAATAATTACTAGAAAAAATATAATGTATATACACATATATATATGTATGTATATAACTATAATTAAATTGAATACAATGGCCAGCTCGAGTTAATTGGGTCACATTTTTGGACAATGAAAATGCGCCTGCGTCTGGGACTTGAGCACTTGAAATAAAAAAAAAAAAAGAAAAAAACTTGATGTACTCGAGAGCATAATTGCATGGCAGCAGACGCACACTCCGGGCCATACAAATGGTGCCAGTTGTTGCCTCAGCATAAATAATGAAAAACGACATTCGGAACAATGAAAAAATGCTGCTGTCGGTGTTTGTTGTCGATGTTGCTGCTGCTGCTTTAGCTGTTTTGTTTTTGTTTATTTTTTTTGCTAAATGGATTTTTGGGTCAATCGTGGCACGCCCAGAAGGATGTCCAATCGAAGCACTATCAGCCAGCAACCTTGACGTTGCCAGACTACAAACTACTTTGCGTGTAATTTGTTGCATGTTAGTTGCTTTTAATTATATGCTGATTATGTTTTTTGGCAGCACGGAAACAAAGGCGAAATAGACCGCACCCACAAACACACACACACATACACACACACACACACAACAATGCTGTGAGCAGCCAAAAATGTGGCACGTACTGGCCGGGCCAAGGCGGGCAGACAATGGCTGGCTTTTCCTATTGCTGACTTGCACAAAATGCCAAAGAGCTGGACAGACAAACAGACAAAGAGAGAGAGAGAGGCAGATAGAAAGAGCAATAAGAACAGAGCAAGAGCTACGAAAAATTCAATTAGTTTTGTGTTTGCGCATTGCATGACAACAAATCCCTACGTCTGACTCCTGCTCTCCCTCTCCCTGTCTCACTCTCTCACTCCCTCTCTCTCTCTCTCTCTTTTTGCCACTGCATATGCTAACATGGGCTCGTAAATGTTTATTAAATAAAGGCAACTACTACTACTGCTGCTGCGATATGGAGCGTGTGAGCTTCGTTTTGTAGGTGTCAGCTGGAAGCAACGTTGAGCTGGGCTAAAACAAGCAGCGATTAGATAGACAACATGCAAATATCTAGTTAGTTGCTATATAAATGGCGTTGGAGGAGAAGCAGAAGAAGAAGCAGCAGAAGAAGCAGCAGCATCGCGCTCTGCGTGTGGCCTGCCTAACTTATTGGTAACTGTGCAATCACAGTGACACTCACTCACACACAGCACTTGTTGACTGCTGCAAAGATTTCTTACTCTCACTCTCTCTCTTTCTCTCTCTCTCTCTGTCGTCTAAGAGCCCAATCGATAAACTTCAACAAGCGCTGTGCATGCAAATGAATTTTCGTAACCTTTTGAATGCAGCTGAGATAGACGAGGAGCGAGGGGCGAGGTCCGAAGGCGGTAAATGGAAAATGTAAAATGGACAGAGTCCTCAATAAAGGATGCCCCGAAAAAAAAAAACCTTTTCACAGCCAACAATGACAATTTTCAGCTCAGGCACGTAACCTGCACAAAATAGCGCTGAAAAGTGCAAATGAAAGGGGCAAAAAGGATTCAACTATATATAAAATTGGTTAAAGAAATCTTAAGAGTTGTCAAAAGTTTGCAATAAGAATACTAGATGTGTTTAACAAGCATTTTCTATAAAGCCTAATTCAATTGCCTGATAATGTAGGGGAGAGTAAAAGTGGAACTGCAGCAGTTTATATATAAAATACAGTAATGAGGGAATCGAAAGTAGCCTGAATTAGATCTAAAGCTAAACTCAACTGATGATGAATGTAAAGCAAAAGCAAGATAGAAACTGATCTAGTTGGAGAGATACGTATATTGATAATACCCAGAGCTCTTCGAGGAGCCAAGAGCTGACATAAAAGGCAAAGGGAGGGGAAGATAGCAAATATCCAAAATTGCTTTATATAGAGCTTAAAGCAAGTCTCAATTGATGTTTACAATACTCTATAGAGAGTATAGTATAGTTTACTATAATAACTGAGTCCCAACTTAATCGCTTTACCTATCAATGAGCTGGAAAATCCAACATTAAAGAGTTTTGCTTCAGGTTATTAAGGCACATTGTATTGGGTAATAAATACCTTATTAGCAACGCATGACTTCTGTATATACAAATTAAGTCTTTAAATTGTCATACTAGACTTTGTATAGGTCCATTAGTATATTAGCAGTAGCTCAATTCATCTGCTTTAACAAATGAATCCCACAACGACTGCAGTAGGTGGCAATAAAAATGCAATTTAGCTGAAACGTGTTCAATGCTTCAATATTTGCCTAACGCTGGCCACTGCTTCGCTTACAATACACACACACACACACATACACATACACATACAACCCACATACACACAGTCAGATAAAGCCATTGAAATCGCATGAAGCTTAACAATTGCAAAGTATTCGGCAAATGCCCGCAAGCCTTCGTTTCGACATTTTTATTACTGCCAATACAGCAATCAGACAGTGAGGGAGAGAGAGAAAGGGAGTGGGGGGGGGGGGTGGCGAGTGGGCAGTGGGATAGCCGACAAGTGCGCCCACCCACTCGCAAGAGAAAAGCTGAACCCTGCGGCTGCCTTTGGCTTTGCCTTTGCTTTTACAGCAATTGCGCATACGCCGCATGGGCCGGCTGCGATTTATCGCAACGTAGCTCTGCCTTTGATTTGGCCACTAAATAGTTGGCTTACAAATTTGTTATGCACCACTATGGGTGTGTGGGTGTGCTGCTGCTGCTGTGTGTGTGTGTGTGTATGTGTGTGTGTGGAGGGGGCGGCTTTCAATTACGCCCACGAAAATCGTGTGCCCAAGTCGAAGGCAAAGCGTAAAATGGCTCTGGCCATAAAAAATCAGAGTTAATGCAAAAGGATTCACGCTGTGGCTGCGACTGCGCCGAGGTGTGGCCGGAACGGGATGGGACGGTGGGACAGCGGGACAGCGGGAGTGCGGGACGGCGGTGCAAATACAAAGGAATAAATATTGAGTGTTTACGTTAAAGCCGCAAAAGCAAACAGAATGGCAAACAAAAGATGCCGACTGAATGTTGAATTGGAGCAGGAGTAGCAGGGACAGCAGCAGCAGGGGCAGGGGCATGGACAGGGGCAACTGGCAGTGGCAAGCGCGAGAGCAAACAATGCACAGATTTTCCGCTTTTGCCTTGGCTTTTCCTTTAGTTTGCTTCCATTGGGCTTTTGTTTTTGGCAGCGCCTGTTGTCTTTTGCCTCGGTAGTTAGTCATTGCATCAGTCACCGAATCACCGACTCACTCACTCACTCACACACGACATTCATTCACTGTTTCATTCATTCATTCATTCGTTCACTCGTCCATCCATTGTGCTTGCTTGTCTTTGCCTGGTTGGCCATGCGGCGCACGTAATTCGCTCTCGAGTTGCTTGAATTTTTGCAGCCGTTTTTCGTGATGATTTCACAATTTTCAAATGCGTGCTCAGCCTTTCCAACAGCAGCAACAGCAGCAGCAGCAGCTCTAATTCTAATTTCTTCTTCGTTACTCGTTTGCTATTTTTGCATTTCGATAATCTGCTCAAGAGTTTATCTCATGGCATTTCTTTGCATCATCGTTGAGAATATTCTGTTGAATAATCGCTCATATCTCGCAGGTATTTTATATTTTTAGCGAGCTCTCCCCCTCGCTACCTCTCTCTCTCTCTCTCTCTCTATCTTTCTCTATTCCCGGAAGCAATTAGCTGAGACTTGTGGCCGACATACTCAGAATGCTTAAGCATTCATTCATGGGAATTGGCCAAGTCTCTACACATCATTTTTATTTGCATAAATAAATAATTACGCTGAATTGTTATTCTCTGATGACAAATACCAGTGCGAGAGAGAGAAGAGGGAGTGAGCTTTAAATGAGCGAAAATAAAACATTTTAAGAGAGTGCAGCAACTTTTTCAATGGACTAATGTAATTTCCTTGTAACCTGCGAGTCTGAAAAGGCTAAAAATGGAATTTCAATGGACTTGCCCAATTAACAAATACAACCATATTACTATTATTATTTTTTGTACTTTTTTTTTTCATCGTAATGTCGCCAGCCGAAGCGGGTTTGCAGCCCACTTGGCCCGCCTAAAAAAACCGAAATAGCAGCCAACAAAAAAGTGGCGAAGGCTGCGCTGCATGTTGAGTGCAAAGTGTTGTAAGCAAAGCTGCTGACATCTGCGCTGCCACAAGCAGGCGGCTGTCACGCCCACTTTTGCGCCTCATTAGATACGTTAGTTGCGAAATCGAATGCGGCAACAGCCGTGGGCCTGCCACAATTTGTAGCGTGTGCGCGCTTATTGATTCCAGTTAGCCTCCAGACATTACTTTTGCATGCGTGTGCGTGTGTGTGTGTGTGTGTGTGAGTGTGGCAAGCAGACGATGCGCAGGCGCAATTGCAGTTGCAATTGAAGTCGACGTAAGCTGAGGATTGATGCGTCTCTGTATTGGTAATACAACGTGTTTGAGCTTTTAATGATTGTAAGACGCTCTAAGGCAGGCAGTTAACTTATTAAAGGCACTATAACTAGCTGTAAATACTATGGGTTGGCAGGAAATTGAAGACTTAACGAGCTTATGTAGCTCTTAACTTTGTGTTCTCTTTAGATTCGCATAGGTTCTTCACCTATAAAATTACAAGTTCCTTGATTTGAAAATCATTTGATGAATTGAACTGAAGTGTAGGATAAAAGAGAGTTCTCATATCTTAAAACATACGCATAATATATCAAAAGAACTCATACATATACAGTTCGCTCATCTATCTCATTTCAATCCCGCTTTGCTCTTTGGTCCGCACTTCTAGATGCCCCGTCCGACAGACTCCGCCCTCTCTACCCAGCACCACAATTCTACAGTCATTAAACATTACAAGTGGAATTTTACGTTTATGTCCAGTCCAATTTCGGAGTGGAGCACCTTATTGCGAGCGACGGGCGATTCCTGTGGCAACGTGGCAAGTGTCGCCGCTGGCTGTGGCACCAGCTCCAGCTCCAACTCCAGCTTCAGCTGGTATGAATTATGCATTCGTGCCAAGTTAGTTAAGCTGCGATTGTTTGTTGTTGTTGTTGGTGTTGTTGTAAGCGCATATCGAGTGACGTTCACATAAATTTATAATTACGTATACGCCAAGTAGGTCGCCGACGAGACGCTTTTTGTGCGTTGTTTTCAATTAAGCACTCGCATTCGCATTTTCGAGCGTGCCGCACTCTCGACTTCCTTATAAAGTCTTTTCGCTGCTGCTGCCGCTGTTGTTGTTGTTGTTGTTGACGTTTTGTTGGTGCGCTTGATTTTGTTTATGTTTTTCTTTGCAGCGAGTGACTCCAGCAATTTTTGGGCCGTAATTTATGCGCTGGCTTTTTATTATCGCTCGCCGCCTGTAATTGCAGAGAATTCTCCCGGGGGACAGATTTCCTCCGAATCGAAAAGCGAGTACGAGTGAAAGTTGAAGCTGCCAATTGCAGCTTGCACGTAACAAACAAACAATTCTTCCGTTTCATTTACCTTTACTGTTTTTGTGTTTTTTTTTTGTGTTTTTGTTCATTGTCGGCAATTAAAAATGTATTAAACTAAGCGTGTATTCCAGCCGCTCAGGGCAACGATTCCCACGCAGTGCCACAGGAAATGAGCAAACGACTTCAGCACTTTTTTATCCCTTTCACACTATCTCTTTCTCTCTCTCACTCTCTGTCTTTGTTTAATGCTCAGCTAAAAACTCTTCAATTGCACTAATGAGGCGGATAGAAAAAAGGCAAGCATTAAGTAGCTGGCTAGTCTAGAGAGCAACTAGCAAAGCAACTGTGTGACTCAGACACACACACACACACACACACACAGGCACCCTACAAGGCCATCAATCAAAGTAGCCTTGAACTGACTGTGACAGGCGAGCATATGAATAAGAATATGAGCATGAGTGTGACTGCGAGTATTAGTGTGAGTACTCATGAGTGTGTGTGTATATATGTAGAGCATAGACACACGCAGCATTCATGAAATATCTATAAAAATTGACAGCAACAAGCAATGAATATATTTTGTTGCCGCTGCTGTTCCCATGGGTGAGTGCGTGCGCGTGTGCGTGAATTGTTTTATGCTCATTTGAATGACAAGAATTTTCCTCATATTCGAATGCACATAAAAGCGCAAACAATTTGTTTGTACCAGCAGCAACAGCAGCAGCAGCGACAACAGCGACGGCGACAGCAGCAGCAGCGACAGCAGCGACAGCAGCGACAATGCTTGTCATTTAACAACCAAGCAACATTTAATAAACAACACGAACAGCAGCAGGCAGCAATACATATAAATTGTAATGAGTGTGCGTGTGTGTGTGTGTGTGCATGAGTCTGCATGGCACGCAATGCATTTGCTACTGAAATTGCAGCCCTAAAGCTGAGACAAAGCTGCAGCAAATGAGGAATAAATATAGCTAATGATCTCTTGTTTGCAATCAAAGTGGAAGCAGAAAAGGGAACTGAAAGGGATGAGAAATTGTTGAGGATTTTGATATGGAAAATATATATACATATTTGAGGAAGACTTAACAAAAATTAAATCAGCAAACAAATATTTAGATAGAGATTTTCGATTAAGATTTTATATTTAGATTTCGATTTTTTACAGTCAGCAAGTAATCTAAAACTATATAAAAATTTGCCCATAATATGATAATCTAAACAGAATTAGTACATCACATACAGCTGAAGAACTTCTTCGCTGAGCAAGCAAAATTCGAGTACTGCCAGCTGAACAATCTCAGGATCTAACCAGAGAACATATAAACGAACATATTTAACTGCTTCTATTCACAATATGAAAACTTAGAGCAAACAGGAATTTAACTAAGCAAAATCTTGTTAAAGAATCCCAAAGTTTCAAGAGTTCTTGCAGCTCTACGATCTGCCTAGAGTACATATGACTCGCATCTATTTCTCTCTGTCTCTCTCTCTCAGCAATTGCTTAAGTGAAAAGCAAAAAACAAGCAGAAGAGGCAGGTAATCAAGCATAGTTGTATTTCAGCAGAAACCGAATACACTTAACTACACAGCTGAGCCCCCTCGCTTAGCCATTAACTAGAAACGATTTGCAAGGGTTTTTTTTCTGATTTTTTCTATATATATATATATATATATATATATATATTTTTTTTTAAGTCAAGAGCACGTAGCGAATTGGTAGTTACATTTTGTCTGTTTAAATACATGGTTTGCCCTACGGTTGGGCTTTTGAGTTATGACCCGAAGACCGGAGGCCCGCCTAGGCCCATAGGCCGGCCCATTTGTCCATATGCGATTTGCATGCCAACTAATTGCGAGTCGCGTTTTATGCAAATCGCATTCTCAGTCTCGCTCGCTCTCTCTCTCTCCCTCTCTCTCTGCGCACAAAGCTCAAAAGTGAACGCTAATAAAGTTAACAACTTGTTTGGGCTTTTATTTAAATCTGTTTTTGTTTACTCTGTGCGCGTGTGTGTGTGTGTGTGTGACAGCATGCGCTAATTTCCTATGCGAGCAACGGGCGTGGGGACTGCGGGGTGTGTGGCTGCGCGTGCGCTGTGAATGGGACTGCAAATGCGTCTGTCTGCCTAGCTGTCTGTCTCTCCGTCTCCGTCTCCGTCTCTGTCGCTGTCGCTGTCTCTGTCGCTGTCTCTGTCTGTCTGCCAGTCTGTCTGTGGGCATAAATTTCACATTTGACACTTTTCAGCCGCAAAAGCTATACAAAGTGCCACATGCAACAGGCAACAAGCAGCAGGGGGGCGGCGCGGCGGGCGACATGCGTCGTTTGTTGTAAATTTATGCGCCAAGGTGTTGGCTGTGCGCGCGCGCGCTCCGTGTGTGGGTCGCTTGACATGTAATTAGTGCAATCTCAACACTTCTGTTACAGTTTACTGTTGTTGTTGTTGTTGTTGTTTTACTCATTCTGCACATTTGATTATAATACGCTTATGAATATGATAAGATTCAATTGTCGCAGCACAGTGGGTGGCATGCAATTATTTGTGGAATGCTTCAGCCATGGCAGCTAAGCTCCAGCTGGATTTCTGAATTTAATTAAACAAAGCTATTTCTATCTAAGGCATCATCAGTTTGGCTCATGCTTCACGGTTCATGGCTCATTGTGAGCCTCCCTCGCCCCCGTTTAGCTGCTGTGATTAACAGAGGCCACAGTACATTTATTACAACTGACAAGTGTGCACATTGAACACATTAATCAAGCGGCTTAAATCTGCATCTGGCCCAAAGCCGGCTTCAAGTCCAAGTCCAAGTCAAGTCGTTTGTATCTGCTCACATAGTTTGGCACAATTATGATATATGACGACGCCTGGCCCCATTATGCGAGAAAAACTGCACGCGATCATTAGACTACAACTGAAACAGAAACAAAAACAAAAACAAAGCCTTGCCATTGAAAATGCGCAGCTAAACAATTTTCACAGTTGCTGTAGCTGAAGAGCTGCAGAGGAGCAGCATGAGGCATGAGGCATGAGGCATCGCCGCCTGTCGAAAGATTAATGTCAGCACAAACATCGGGCGCACACATGTCCATGCGCGTGGACCTGGCTGGATGTGACATGAATGGATAGATATACTTATAGACGCACATATGTGGATAGATCTGAGAGACTTCAGGCCCTGATACACTTGCATTTTAATCAAGTCGAAAGAAGAGCCACCAAATGTCACATGATTGCAATGGAATTTGGCGAAATCAAAATAATAGAACTAGTTCTTCTATAAATTACGCTTGCTACTAATGGATATATATGTATATGTTTATATGATTATTTCGTTTTTGCTTTGGCAACCTCTTAATCGTCTTAGAGTTTCGTTTGGCATCCGCTTAATCGTCTTAATATTTTGCCTGGATTGCCATTTATTTGCCTACGCTGGATGAGCGCCAAGAAAACCAGTTCGCAGAGATACACACCTGCAAGTAAGAGATAAAATTGGATAAGTTATGTGTTAGCGCAAATTAAGATGAATGTCATAATTTCAATAAAAATGAAATCTATTTTCGATTTACATACATATATGCATATGCGTATGTATATTTGGAGAAATAGCCAAATGGCTGAGACAAACGCGACAAACGTTTCATCGATCGTAACCTGTTCTCGTCTCTCTCAGTGTGACTAAATTATTTGCTTTTTATATTTGGCCATTTAATGGCGACTCTCACGCGCGCCCACACAGTGTCTGACCGTTTACCAGTTTCCAAAGTGGAACCTCGAGCACACCTCCCCGCCTTCCCCCCCCCCCCCCCCCTCTCCCTATTTTGGCCAACTGCTGGTGGAGCTTAGCTCGTCACAGTTCATTTTTTTTTTTTTTTTTGGTTTAAGCTTAGCGCACGAGTCTTTGCATAAATTTTGATCATCTCTTTCGTCTTCTTCTTCTCTTTCTATTGTGATTTTGTTTCGATTTGAAATTTGTCGTCTGCGCCTGCCCTTTGCTTTGTCTTGTGCACTCGCGAATGTTTTCTACAAGTGCAAACAGACCTTAAATAAATTCCACAAGGAATTTATATTCAAACAACAGCCAGAAGCCGGCACAAAGTTTATGTTACGTACAACACGAGTTGTTGTTGTTGTAGTTGTTGTATTTTCTGGTTGCTTGCCAAAATGCCAAAAACTACCAAAGTGGAAGACCGTGTAGGATGTGCAGCGGCAGACAAACGGACAGACTGAAAGAGCCAGAGCGAGAGAAGAAGAGAGAGAGAGGGAGAGTGCTGTATCTGTATCTTTTGTGCTCTGTCGGCTTTGCTTTGATATTAAATCGAGGCGAAAAGCAGAAAGCAACAACAACAACAATTGAACTGAAAAGATGCCAAAACAAGAACAAAAAAAAAAAAAAAAAAAAAAATAGTTGCGATTCCATTTAATTATTTTTATAAAATTATTTGGAGCGCATATAGTTTATAAATTGGTTTTTAACTATATAGACTTTTAATTTATACAACATAAATAAGGTAAACTATAATTTCGTTTGCCTGATATGTTTATAATTAAGTTATTCTGAGCTCACGCGGAAATCTAATTTCATAATTTTTTAATGAATTTTTAATGCATATCTATATATATATATATATATAGTTTATTTTATTTTTGCTTTTGGTTGTCTCTGCGGCCAACAAAGAACTAAATTAGTTTTTAGCACATTTTTGTTGTATATGATTTATGAGCGAAGCGCGTTTTTATGTCTTTCAAAAATCATAAATATATATGTACATACATATGTATTTCTATATATACAATATACAAGAATTTTAAATAGTCGTAGCTATGCGTCTGTGCGTCTGTGTTTCGCAACAATTCACAGATACATCATAGTTGAAAAGAAAATTTTAATTTACGACTCATTTCAGCATTTTGTTGTCCAAATTCTTGTTAATTTCTTTCACTGTTGCGAGCCTAAAAACAAACATACATACATACATATATATGTATATATGTATGTTAGCATGAACGGAAGCAGTTAATTTTTTAATTATATACATTTAATTTGCCATGCGAACTCAACTTTAATGACAGTATATATGTATGTATATATTGTATATATATCTTTGTAAATACATGTATATAAATATATAAGCGACAACAACAAAATATATACTAAAGTGTGGCTAGGCCTAACGAACGACCGAAAACACTTTGAATATGCATTAGTTTGGTTTGGCAACACAAATTTGGAGCCAAGTCGTGATATATGTATTCGAAATGTCGTTCGAGTCGAGGCCCTGACCTGTCTGTCGTGCGAATCGTGTGGATATATCTCCTACGTACATATTTGTATATACATTTCATCTATACTCATTTGCATTTAACAAGTGTTTACAATTAAACAAGCCAACTGTCAGCTGTCAAATGTCCAATGCCTGATTAATAATCACATGGCCCGGCCGTTTAGAGGGAAGGTGCGGGAGCGGCAATTTTAGCTCTCTTCGAACAATTAATGACAATTAGCTATAACGCGTGTCAAATGTTGCTACAGTGAAAAGTCATTTGCAGACAGTGGTAGACGCAGAGCTCACTTATCACACACTCGCACAGATACAAACAAACAAGCAGACATAGATACAATTGTATCTGTGCTTACTTTGATGGAGCTTGCGTACTATTGTCGTAGGTCTTACAGCTAAAGATATAAGAATTGTATCTAAACATGAAGTTGGAATTGTTACATGACTGCAGATACAAATGTATCTATAGATAGATACAGATACACATTTGTTATGATTCGCATTAAATGTAGATACAATTGCATATATTCATCTCATCTGCAGATACATTTGTATCTATATGCACATATACAAAGATACAGTTACAATCAGTAGTCAAACGGAGCTACAGTTTTATCTATAAACATGCAGATACATTTGTATCTATGCACATGCCATTCATGTATCTTTTAATATACTAAATGATGCTATGCCTATCTCCTTTTTAACATCTGTTCGAGACTGCCTTTATTATTGTCCTAGAACCAATAGCTACAGATACATTTGTATCTATGTCTATTGCCAGCTTTGCTTTCTTTCTGCAGCTGAGCAACACGTAATCTAGCCGTAGGCCTCGCTGTCACACGCACACACACACACACACACGATTACAATTGTACGTCTAATGCATGTTTCGTATCTTTTTGCCAAGTCAGAGTCAACAGCTCTTGTGCGGCTAATTTGTATTCATTAGGCTGGTCTCGTTTGCAGTCTGTAATTTAAAATCGTTAAAAGTTTAATGAGGCGTTAATAATATGGTTTTGTTTTACTTTTCCCCTAGCCGGCACCTTCGCTCGAACCTCTGTCCATGTGCGTAGTCTTGCCGCGCTCTTTCACTCACTCTTACTCTCTCCATCTCTCTCGCTCTTGCTCTCTGTCTCTGTATAATTTTCTCGCGTCGCAGTCGTTGTCGCCGCCGTTGTCATTGCTTTTTACTGCAAATAAGCGCCAGAGCATTACAACAACGTGACGCAGTCCCACCAGGCCGCAGTCGTGGTCGTGTCCTCAGTCACATTCCGAGACCCGGCCACAGGTAGACTCGAACCCATCCCACCCAAAACGTGCCTGTCTGGACTAGGATCGGGCCAGTGGGGCCACTGGGGCTAGTGGGGCAAGCGGGCTCTCCCGGCGTCTGTTGTGGTTAAGCGCTGGGAACTTAATTGACTTGCAAGTGACTAATTGCGCATGAGTTCGACACGGGCGCCTCGCAAGCGCTGGGAGGAGGGTCGAAAGAGCTGGAGCCATATGCCGCCACGGTGCGTGTAATATGAGCCAAATGAAGAGCTACGTCTCGCAAATGAAGTTGTTCGAGTCATTGCTGATTAGCTGTCATAGTATCTGCGACTTCTTTTGCCTGCTAACTGTTATTGTTATAGCCTGGCCAAGGATGACAAGCGCATAGCCAAAGCTGGCTAGCATATACTTATAGCTGTATCTTAAATCTCTATCTAAATTCTATGAAAATTCAAGCGAAATTCTGTTCTTCAATTAATAATTTGCATCGAAGCATCTGACAGCCTTTGGCTGCTGACCATTTTCGGTTAGTTTCAGTCTAAAGCAGAAATCGCTGTCGTTGTCAGTTATAGAAACGAACAGTTTTGGAATTAGCCAAAAAAGCCACAAAAACAACAAAACGAGTTGCAGTGATTCGGATTTGGCTTTGCAACGGATTTACAGTGATTGTCAAAGTGCTGCAAAAATCTATAAAAAAAAAAAAAAAGAAATATATTTACAATTGCGGCAATTGCATTTTTGGCCTTTTTTGTCATTGATATGTCCAATAAATTGTCACGAAATTGTCAGCAGGCAGCTCGACAGCAACAACAACAACAACAATAATAACAACAACAACAACAACGAGCAGCAAATGCCTTGTGTCATGTGTCGCATATCAAATTTCATACATTTTTCATTATTTACAATTCATATAAAGACTTTCGATTAAATGCGACCCAGGCATAATGTTGGGTCAAAAGCCATTTAATTAAATTAACATAAATCAACTAATTGCTATTAATAAATTGCCTTCTGGGCAGCCTGCCAGCCTATAATTAACTTAATCAGAATGGAAAGAAATTTAAAGAAAAAAAATAATAATTATAGAGAAACTCTTGTGAGTATATTTGTAAATTTTTGTATAAAAATAAACAGAAAATTTATTTATAATTAAAAGAAGAAAAAAAAACGAATTTGAGAAGTTTCAGATATTAACGAAATATATATATTTGGTTTCCAAAAATAAATATTGTTAAAGTCTCAATTACAGCTAAGGCTACCAGAAATTCGAGTTCATTATATACTTATATACACTTATATAATATATATATTACTATATATATTTATATATAAGCTTCCATAGTATACATATACACACTTAAAAAAACATGTATATACATTAATATTTAGTTAATACACGCTGTTTCAACAATGTACATAAATAAAAAAAGAAGCTCAACCGCAATTTGTATGCCTTGAGAGGGCCTTTTCGCTTCTTTTTTTTGCATAATTAACTTAAAAGAACATTAACAATAAATTAGTAAATTTATGACATTTCAGCAAATGTTTCTCGGGTAACAGAAAACCCGCTGATAAGGCAGCAGAAACAAAATAAAAAGAGGAAACAATAATGACAGAAACAAAAAGGCAGCCGAAGACAGGCAAAAGTGGAAAGGAAAAACTGAGGAATAATTATAATGTTGTGATAATGGTATATATTTTACAACATTTTGAGTTAAATGCAAAATGACAGGTTCTGTCACAACAACAACAACAACATCAACAACAACAAAACGTCAAAGCCGCCGCCAGTTAGGCAAATGAGCCAAGTCGCCTTCAGTTCAGCTATTAAAATGTGCATTAATTAAGCGAAAGTTTGTTCAGTGCTGGTAAACGTCAGTAATGAATGTGTTTTAGGCGGCTATTGGCCAAGTTCAGTCACTGCATTTTGGCTATTTAAAAACAATTACAAACACATTTCAGTCAGCGCCCACGCGAATGTCATAAAATTGCATCAATCAACAGACAAACGACAGCAACAGGAGGAGGCAGGAGGCAGCGGGAGGCGGGGGGAGACTGGCTGCCACAAATGTTAAGTCATTTTTAGGTCATTTGAAACGCTGCGGCAATGTGCGCAATGAGTTGGCAATATGTTTGGAAAATTGCATCCAACAAATCTGGCAAATACATTAGTTTTAATTGCCTGTCTTGGGGATGATGTCACTGCCACAGCAGCAACAGCAACAGCAACAGCAGCAACAGCAGCAGGCAGTAGTTGCAGCAGCTACCAAAGAGCAGGGGGGTTGTCTCTTTGCCAGTTGTTTAGCCTTGTCGCACAATACAATGGCAATAAACTGGCTTTGGCTGCATTTGCTGCCAATGTTGTTGTTGTTGCTGCTGCTGCTGCTGACACAGTTGGCGTCGCTGCTGTTGTCGTCGCATTGTCTGCCGCGAGTGCCTAGCTAAACGGTTTTGGCTTTGCCAGCAGCAGCTACAAAGTCTCAAATGCGCTTACAGTGGAGCCCGGCTATGTTGTCAATCTGATTATCGTATTGCACTCATATATGGTATTTTTTTATATACAGCTCTTGCTTGCTTGCTTATCTTATCAATTTCCAACGAACGGAAATGCGCAACCAATAAACATATATTACCCATCTAAAAGCAATTTTCAATAAATATTGGGACTTTTTTTTTAATGTAGAGGAAGCAAGGCCTAAACTAGTATATTTTTAATCATTTTTAAATAATTTCTAGATGGGTAAACTTTTGCTCATAAAATTATGCTGTCTCCTTTATCGAAGCTTCACTGTGCCCGAACCAAGCTTATGTAACTCATTTACAACAATTGATTAGTGTTTGCCTTCTGCTAGTTATTTTACTATTTAGCTATCTATATCCCCGACTATGACTCTGTGTGCATTGCGTGTTTTGCTTAACAATTTCCAGCTGCATTTTCCGTTTTCCATTTTCCATTTACCAGCTGATCACTTGACTGTGAACAAAACAATGCCCATTGAGCACATTTTCTATTTACAATCAAATTTAAATGCAAAATCATAAAAAGATAAAAAGAAAATACTAAAATAGATTTCTCGTACGATTCGCTCAGCCAAATGCGCAGATGGGATGTGGCAGATGCGAGGGCAACTGCAAACTGCAAACTGAAAACTGCATTTGCTCGCCGAGTGCAACTGACTCATCGCCACAGCCAGTTCGACGACAGTGTGTGCCATAAGTTTGCGTTCCGCTAATTTGGCAAACAGCTCGAAGGCCTCGCAGTTTGTCTAACTTTTTTTTTCAGCTTTTTACTTATTTATTTTTTTTGCTTTTTGTTATTGTGGCTTTTAGCTTTTGGCTGCTTTTATATTATTTCTATTATTTGTCTTCTCTTTTTTCTGCATTTAATGAAACTGTTTTATGTTGGGCTCTGTGCCCTGCGGTCTGCCATACTCTGTAAATGAGTTATGTGTATAAGAGAGGGTATTCGCTTGCTAGATAGAGAGGAATGGGAGGCAGAATCGATCAGAGCATAACGAATTTAGATTCTTATTGTAATCGAATAGCTCTTACAATATATATTAAGCTATCACTCCTTATAGCTCATAGGAAAGTTTTACCAAGTCTTCCACAAACTCTTTTTCACATCCTAAATTTGATATATCCTCTCAAATGAGTAGATCTATTTAGTATATTCTCAAGCATCTTCATTTGATTTATAACAAAATATCCTGTATCATATTCACTTGTGATTGATATACCCTTTGCCCAATATAAGCGCAGGCACTGAATGACTGTTGACGCAATGAGGCAGAGCGTGATAAATTTTGTGTTCGGTTTTTTGGGGCTTTTTGTTTTGCGGCTAGTTGCCAAGTTGACAGTTGCGCTTTTTATACGAATCGATGACAACGACGATGAGGCGGGCGTTCAGGGTGTTCAGGCATCTGGCGACATTTTTCGTAGCTCCTCGATGTGGTCTCGAGGCTCTGGCTCTCTGGCACTCTGGTACACTCGGTCACGGGGTCTTTGACACTTGCTGCACGCGGCGAGGGCAATTAAATAGCTCTGCATCACATCAGCATATAACTGCACAGAGATTATATATACATGATACACATTTGCATATACTTGTATAGTTAGTTTGTGTATATGTCTGTCTATATGATTCCCGGATGCATTGCATAAGCTGCGCATCAAATTGTCGGCGTTTCAGCTGCTTGGGGCGCAAAAAATATTTGCCTGCTAAATTTAGCGACGCGTCAAAATACATAAAAAGCGCCGGTTCGCTCGATTTGAACACTTTACCCTGCCCGTTTTCTAAACATTTTCATTTTCGCTTTACGTTTGGTTTTTTCCTCAATTTTTGTTTGTTTTTTTCGCTGCTGTTTGGTGTAAAGTGTAGCTGCCAAAATTCTGTAGACGCGCATAAATTAAGCATTCGAAATGATAAACGCGTGACTTGTGTTTTTTTTTTTTTTTTTTTTATTTGGTGCCTTTTGAAACGCTCGAAATCAAATATGCATATAGAGCTTGGCATTCATGTATGATTTAGAGAGGTATACTAGCATTTTTATGGGGATTTATGTGGTGCAGGAAAGAACGAAAGTATTGAAATAGTCAGTAAAAGGAGTATTTATAGAGAAGAAGTAGACTGTTTTGGCATGTAGTTCTCATCAAGTATTCTCTAACTCTATAACAGTAATTTCTTATTCGGCTATGATCAGTACAAAGAGAGAGAGAGAGAGAGAGTATCTATAAATTGAGCTATGTTTAGCTTTATTTGTTTATCTGATAATAATTATATAAGAGTATTTCCCATTCGAATTCACACTCTTAGACAGCTCTGCCTTTAGTTCATTTATGTTTTACTATTTTGTCTCGAATTCGTTACGCAAAGTTAGTTTTATTCAGATTTCTGCCAGGCTGGCAAAATATTTTCGTCAATTATTGTATGCGCCAAATATTTGTTTAATAAATCAGAGACACAAAGAATATCCCAAACGTAAAAAAAAAATGTAGACAAAAAATTCAACAAAAATATGCTCTTCATAAATAACGTAAAAATCAAAATATGCTTTTTGTTCTTGTTAAGATTTATGCTTGGCTTTCAGAGCTTTAATTAATATTTATTTATGATGGGATCTGGTTTTTTGGTTTTCGTTGTGGTGACACTTGTAATCGATATATTTTATGCGATGATTATTTGTGCAATGCCTCGACTGCTTTGCATACGCTCGCTGCCCCTCCGTCTGTCCGTCTCTCTGTCTGTCGCTCGTTCAAGTTTATTTGATGGGCTGTTGAGTTGTTGTATGGGGCCCTTTGATACCCCATAGGGAACTTGTGCCACAACTTGATATATTTTATGCGGCGTAGCTGCGTGTGTGTGGGTGAATGGTTGTGTATGTGTGTGTGTGCGTGACATCTGGCCACAAATCTATGCAATCTGTATATATTATATATAGTTGCCATAAAGCGTAAATGAGCACAGCACAGAGCTGAGGCAGCTGCAGCTGATGAAAACTAAGCATGGATTTATTTTACTTAAGATTGTCCCTCTCTCTCTGTCTCTTTCTCTTCCTCTCTCCCTCTCTCTCTCTTTTGCAAGTATTCAATTTACTTCATATAAATGACAAAGCTCGATTTGCTTGCGATAAGTCGCCAAGAAAAGAAAAACAATAGAAATTGCTAGCGAAAGAGAATAAAACTTAATTAATTAGTGTCAAAATGGCGCGAGCTGTAGGCAACAGAGGCAGGAGTAGCAGGAGTAGCCGCCGCTCCATAGCGCCACGCCACTGCCACTCGGATCCACTTCGTCTGGTTCCAGTGGCCTGCTTCCTGCTTGGCTGTCATTTGGCAAATTAATGGAATCAGCGCAGCTATTAGCCGAGCCGCGGCCAATGATATTATCAGCCGAAAAAAAAGAGGAGAATAAATGAGGACTACAACCAAAAACAAACCAGAACGTTGCAAGCGGGCGTAACTGACTGCCAAATACACGCTCACGGGCTCCAGGCTAGTCCAGCCTCGAAGTCTAGACTCTAGAGTGAGTCGAAAGGAACTCTATATAAGCTCTATACAACCATACTCAAAATGATCTCTATACCCTCTGGAAAAAGCTTTACAGTTCCATGTGAGTGAGATATTCCCCACCTAAAACCTATACCTCCTTCATTTAGCTATCCGAGCGAGCATGAAAAGAAAAAATTGTTGCCAAAGTCGCCGCATAACGGTAATTTATCTTTTAGCACGAATTATCGATCGATTTCCATGGCATTTCTCCAGTTCGTGGGCCAAAAACTTAATGCTTTATCTGTGTATGTTTGCCATTAGGTAACTGTCAGTTCAGCAAGGACAGATAGAGAGAAAGAGAGACAGAGAGAAAGAGACAAAGAGCGAGACGTAGAGGTAGGGGGAACCTGAAGGCAGGCAAACTGACTCAATAGACTGTTAACTTGGCTTATTGAGTTGTGCAGCCTTCCTCGACAATATTATTACTGCTGTTGCTGTTGTTGTTGTTGTTGCCCTTGTTGTTGTTGCTGCTTTTACTGCCGACCTTTTTATCGGCCGCCAAGTATCTACAAAGTCGCCAAGTCTCAGCAGTCGCTGCCGGCTCAAGTCATTTTCGTGTGGCGGCGGTCTTGGGTAATGAATAAGGGCTGTGCACCGCCCACCGCTCACCGCCCACACAACGCAGGCCCACAGGCAAATGCCAGCGACAACAACAACTGCAACAACAACGCCAACATTTTTGGCACGCGAAAACTTGCGCTTATTCAATTTTCAGCTGCCATCGACGCCGGCGGCCAACGTGGCGTATGAGCGCTTCCGCTGTTGCCTCACTTCCGCAGTGTCTGGACCCCGGCGCTACCACCGCAGCCGTGGAAATTTTGAAATGTACATGAACAAAGCGCACCGCGGCAATCATTCATAGTGCCGTCGTCATTGTTGTGTGTATCCTGCCCCCAAGTCTCGACATGAATCCTTTTTATTTTATTTTTCATTCTTTTCGGCTGCATGCATGCATTGCCGCACAAAACTTTTCGACTGTCTGGGCCCGGCGACGCACACCTGCCCAGGTAGCCCCTTGCTAATTAAGATGAATGCGTCGGGCATTTAGCAGCTTAAATGATATGGAAGTTGCGCCCCGATGAGTCAGTTTAATTGGGTATGCCGGCGCTGCTACCAACTGATAGTTTTCGCGCAGTGTATGGAATGGTGTTTCCTTTGCTGACTGTCAAAGGACCTGATACGCATGCTGCACACTGAAACTTTCCCTGCTGGGCCCTGCTCGCCTCTTTATATACACAAATATATAAGCTCTAATATTCAAATAAGCCGCTTGGCGAATTGGCCAGAAGCTAAAGGGTTGCTCGCTCACATTATGTAAGCAAAAAGTTGCGCAAACTCTTTTTTTCCTACTCTTTTTATTTTGTATTTTTGGAAAGATGCGCGCATTTGATTAATAACGCATTTAACAGCTGACAAAGTTCAGCCAGATAACAGAAAATTTAAAGAGACAGCAACAGGAATTTAACTTTAATAAACGCAAATTTGCGTCTGACTTTTTTGCTTTTTCATTGTTCAGGCCAATCCGCAAATGGAAATCAATTAACTTTCAATTTGCCTTGCTTGGTTTTTATATATAAGGAACAATTTGTTCTCGAAGTGCTAGCAAGCTTTACTGATCAGCTATACTAAGCATCAATGACCTATGCGTGCAGCTCAAATACAGGGTGTCCCTTGCTATAAATATATAGGAAATTTATGACAAAGGGAAGTGATTTTAGTGCTTGCTCTTAGTTTGCTCTTTGACTTAAATCATTTAGCATCAGTTGAAATGCAAATTAAACACTTTTAATAGTGCTCACATACAGGGTGTTCAGTTCAGGCTGTCTCGTACTGGTTTTTATTTGTCTCTTCAGCTAATATATATACTATATGATATTTTTGTTACATTTATAATTCAATCAATGCTATGTCTGTCACTATTGTATTCATTCATTCATTCAAGCCTAGCTGCAGTTTCTACAAATCATATGCAGGGTGTCTTTTAATTAATATTACCCTACTCATATGTTAAGCCGACTTTTCCTCTCAGTATCTGTAACAAAGAGTAGACACTCTAGAATCTCTTCACATTTCAGATTAGCTTGCTCAGTTTCCCTTTCACACATTTCAAGCTAAGAGTACTGTCATATACAGGGTGTCCAGTGCAGGTTTTCCATTCGTTTACGTGGAAAATCAATATCAGAGATAAACACATTTTAACCCCCGCTTATGTATCACACTTATTGTTGTTGTTTTACTTATTTTTTTCTGCTGTTGCGTGTCGGATTTGTGCAGCACGCAAAACACAGGCAAGGAACAGAAGTGACTTTGTCATGTTGCGTGTTCGCAGTTAATGCGAATATAATTTAATATTTTTGTCGCTGCTTTCGGCAAAGCTGTTACAATTGCTGTGTGCTGCAACCCTTAAACAGATCAGCCCTTGGCTCGACCCGGCCCGGTTAGGTTTGAGTTGCAATTGTCTCGTGTCGAGCTGCTTGACTGATGAGCTACGCAGCTCCGCACGCTGGCAGCGACGTCAATCAGCAACCCTCTTCAGAAATTAAGTCGTGTTGAAATCGATGCCGCAGTTGTTGTGGGTGGGCAGCAACCGTTGCCGTTGCCGTTGCCGGCGTCAACGTCGACCGCATGTCAATCATAATTAAAAGTTCTCTCAGTCAGGCGGGGAGTGAGAGAGAGGGAGAGAGAAGTTTTCGGGTTGGTTTTTCTGGCTGAGCAGGCAGAGGCTTTGCGCTTATCTTATCGTCCGCTTGATTGCTTGCCAAACACATTGCACTGCGAGCTGCGAGCTGCGAGCTCAGCTGCTCATTTGGTCAATCAGTCATTCAATCATTCCGGCTGCTTCCATTCATGGCTAGCATTTCATTCATGTTGCGGTCCGCCCAATAAGGCGCGCTGGCTGAAGGCAACTTAGTCGTTGCTGCTGCTGCTGCTGCGGCTCATTATCAATTTTCCATGTTGCACAGAGTCAGAGAAATGTGCGTGCAATCGTGCTGCAGCAGTCGCATCTGCCACTGGCAGCTCAGCTAACAAACTAGGCATTGTCCGCATTCTGCTTTCCCCACTGCGCCTCCTTCTGCTGCTGCTGCTGCTGCTGCTGCTGTCGTTGTCGTTGTCGTTGTCGCTGTCGTCGTCAATGTGTATGCAACAATTGTTGCTCTCCATTCACTGGCCGAGTAGCTCCCAGTTGCCTGCAACCTACTCCCTACCTATCTCACCCTCTCTTGATCTATCCAGCTGTCTGTCTGTCTGTCTATTGTCGCTCGAAGACATCGTTTGCCATTGCTGTGATTCTAGTTTTGTTGCCATGGCCATTGCAGTTGGGGCATTGGGGCAACAACAGCCATATTCAGCAGCACTTGCACTTATTACACGCTGCGTGCCTGGCAAGCCAACTAGGCAACCGTTCATCAATGCCTCAGCAACTGTGCCGAATCCTTGTCAAACTGTGCGCTTACCTGCAACGACACAAAAAAAAGCAAACACAAATGAATAAAATGAAATTTAGCAAGAAGCTGAAGAAGAAGAGGGTGTTGGGAATAGGAAAAGTTCTTATTGTATTAAAATACTATTGCCATTCACACATTCAGACTATAGACTACGCCTTGCATCTCCGATGCCCATAAAATAGTTGGAAATGTTAAGCATTTTGTTTGAATTGAGATTTAATTATGTGGCAACGAGCGCAGTTCAACTGTGAAGCTGGGTGGGGGGAAAGGGGGGAGCAGGCGGCAGTTTACAATAAGTTTTCATAGGTTTCTCCTGCTGTCTGTTCTGATACCCTGTATGTAATTGAAGATGGGTATATGGGGTATATATTTGCTCCATTCTCATTAAGATTCACTGGAAGCACTTTTATCAACGATTGAAATGCTCATATAAAAGATTAGTGCAAAGCCAGGGTATTACCAAGTCTTGCACTCCCCACCACAAGACTCATCCATGCTCTGATGCTGTGACTGACAGGCGCTGCCGTTCCGACTGATTTAAATGGATTTGTTTAGAGAAAAAGTTGTGCGTCTGTTGTTCAGACGAATGTGCATGTGTCAGCATGTCTGCATGTGTGCATGTGTGCATGTGTGCATGTTATTGTTTTAACATTGAATAGATTTTGATGGTGCAACGGGTCTGAGTTAATTTGTTTGTTTGCCAGCGTGTCGTAGCTCAACACACGCCGGCGTCTATTTTGAGAAAGTTTATTGACTGCAAACGCTGCACCCGTTCGTCGCCTTTAGTTAACAGCCGCCCAGCAGCTGGAGCCCAACTAAGTTATTTGGCATGCAAAAGCAAGAAACAAAAAAGTTAAATTGGCAAGGCATTAAGATGGTAAGGTCTGGCGAGTCGGAGTCAAACGTTCAAGCAGCTGCTTTGGCCATGTTGGCTTGCATAAAATATGATGCTGACGGGCTGCAGGAGCTGATGTGGATGCGCTGCGCTGCGTCGTGTTGAAAGACAAATAACGCGTCGGCTGTGGCAAGTGGTTGCCAGTCTGTTGCCCTCACCACGTTGACATGCAGCAGCAGCAGCAGCAGCAGCAGGAAAATCGGAGAGAAATGTAAAAGAAATATCTGTAAATTTTTACTCGTCTACGTAATACGCCGAGTGCTGATAGCCACTTTTCGGCATGTTGCATGCTGCATGCTGCACGTCTGGCATTGATGACAGCCAGGCGAGTCTGTTAATTAATATCTAAGAATCATTTACGGCATCCAATTATATTTTCAAAAAGCCAAAATGCTCTCTGTCTGTCTGTCTGTCGGTCTGTCTGTGTATTAGTGAGCTTTGGAAAGCTGCTTCAAAAACTTGATGTTTGCTTTAATTATGCAAAAAGCTTTTGCCATCCATGTGAGCTGTGTGTGTGTGCGTGCCTTTGTGCCTGTGTGTGTGTGTGAAGTGCAGAGATTCTCGCACTTGCAAGTGCCTGCTGCAGCAGCTGGCTTCTGCTTCTATATTGAGTAGCGCACTTTGAACGCCTAATATGCATTTTATGATTTTGTGCAGCCTACGAGTGAGTACAACCATGTGTCTCCCCCCCCCTGCCCGCCCCCCCTCTCCCTACCCTAGATGCTGTAAGCAAGCCTTAGCAAATTTGTACAGCATTTTGGTTTAGTATTTTTTAAATCAGAGCAATTTGTATGCATTAAATGCAGAGAGACATTTCACTGCGTCAAGCTTTACGTAATGCCCGCCCACCCACTGGCAGACAACAGCGCAGGCAGAACCCCTCCCACACAGCTGCAGCCCCAACAACAGCCCCAGCCCCAGCCACAGTTGCGGATTCAGATTCACCCTTGGCTGCCTGGCTGGCTGTCGAGGTCGTTTGCTGATTCCAGTGCTGTACAGTCGACGCGTTTTGCTTGACATTTGTCAAGCGCTGCCCACGACTGGGGGCCGGGTTTATCTGTCGCCCTGTGTGTCCGTATACGCCCACAGCATCAGCGGATGCTTCAATCGTGCCGCAGTCTCACTCGCTCTCTCGCTCTCTCTCTCTCTCTCTATTGGTGTCTCTTTCTGTCAGCCACCCTAATCCAAAAGTCAAAGTCAAGCTCCGACTTTTGTTCAGTTATTTCGCCAATTATTAATCAGACTATATATGTAGTATATAGCATGGTTATATATGTATATATAGGAAATAGCTACTTGAGACACAGCCTGTTGGTCCATTCCAATTCAAATTCTAATTCTCTCACTTAAAACAAAAACAAACCATAAATTTGCGCTGGCAAACAAACATGTAATCCACTACGGGGGCTGCCCCAAAGTCTACACATAACACTCGGGGTCAGTCATGACAAGCAACAACCGACAACTAACAGCCAACAACTAACGGCAACAACAACAGAAACAACAACAAACGAGCAGCATTGTTAAATTTTTGTTTTATTGCAAACATTCAACGCCATTTGCGTTTTTGGCCATATAAATGTCGTCCATGTTATTGTGGCTATGCTTGTTGTTGTTGTTGTTGTTGTTTTGATTGTTGTTGTAGAGCGATAAAAATCTGTGAAACAACAGCGAGACAGCAGCCAAAAGGCATAAAACGAAAGCTGAATGCCCTTACCCAAGGCAATCATATAAGAAATTAGTAAATGCCAAGGATAGACTGAAAATATCAATAAAAATCTGAACAGAAAGAAGCGAATACAGATTAGATACATCATGATAATTCAAATATAACAAAATAAATATAGCTATATTTCTGTATTTATATATGTTTTTGTATATCTAAATTATTATTAATAAAAATAAATCTCTTATAAACTACAAGACTTCTTTTTATTCGCTGCTTCTTTCTTATAAGAATTATAAACATTATCTGTATTCTTTTTTTTTATTCTGTTTCCTATGGATCTTCATCACCTACAATATCTGCATTACCACTAAATAATTAAAGTTAACTTCTTGGCTCTGCTTCTCTCTCCGCCTCCCTTCAAGTACATTAGCTAGCCAACATAGCTGCTCAAAGTAAGTAAGTGAAATAAGGCAATCGGGCACAGTTTGTACAACATGCTAAAGTCAACAATTCAACCCCTACCCAAACACCAACTCCAACCCGAGCCACCTCCAGCCATGTTTCGGGAGGGGCTTACCATGCGGAGACCCCAATGGTCTCGTTTACAAATTAAGCACTTCCAAATGGGCAGCAAATTAATTTTTATTGCTCGCCGAGTTATGTAAAATACAGCCAACAGCCAGAGAGTTTACGTTTGGCCAGCTCTATTTGCCTTTCAGAGCAGAGCAGAGCAGAGGGAGAGCAAGAGCGAGAGTGAGATAATGTAAGAGTGAGAGCAAGAGAGTTTTGCAAAATGCTAAAACTTTTGCAAGTTTGTCGACTGCTTTAATAAGCGTCGCAAGTTTCGCTACGAAATTGACAAAGTTTTGTTGTTGTTGTTGTTTCAGCTGTTTTTTTGTTTTTTGGATGAGACAAACATTTTTGGCGGCTGGATTTGAGCAGCTTAGGCAGATGGCGACTGCCTGTCTGACAGTTATTTAGTGCAGGGATTTGGCAAAGATAGCCAAACGGAAGCGGAAGCGGCCAACGCTTGCCGTGCCGCCATGCTCGATTCGAGTACATTAAGTTGTTGCCAGCTTAATGTGGCTGAGAGCGAGACAGAGAGAGAGAGGTAGACAGCGAGGCAGAGGTAATGAGGCTGAGAGACTGAGCAGGGGCAAATGGTAGCTAACTTCTATTTCTGTTTGCAGATAATTGGAAACTAATCAAGCAACGGCTAAAAATAAAACTGGCAGGTGGCGGCAGAGATATTTGATACATTATGAATCCCATGACAGTTATTTTCCAATTTTAGCAGCAATTAGGGTAGGTATATAAAAGAGGGGATTAAGAAAACTTAGAACTGCGATTTTTAAAATAAAATGAAATCCAAATTCTTAAATATTTAAAGTGAAATTAACAAAACCCATAGGCACTTTAAAAGTTAATCCACTTTGCAGTTTAAGTTTATTATAAAATGATATCTGCTGCGAACAGAACTCACAAATTTCCATACAAATCGAACAGTTTTTAATCAGCAATCGCAATCAGCAATCGAATTCTGTTTAATTTGGAAAATAGCTTCGATTTATAGTTATAAATATGTTAATCAGTCTGCTGACAATGCTGTACATTACATATGTATATATACTATACTATAGGCAAACAGCAATCATATTATGACAAGCTCACGTTTTGTCAGCCACATCAGAGCAAAAAAGAAAAAACTGAATAAAAGTTAATGATGATGCTTGATGATAAGTGTTGGTAATGGTCAGACGGATAGTTTAACTGCGGCCGTCCGTTTGACATTTTCATTAGGGCTACGGCACACCTACGTCAATTGTGCCCAATCCACACAGAGAGAGAGAGAGAGAGAGAAAACCCCCCACAGTCATACACATACATCTACAATCACATCTCCATCTACCTTTTCACGGGATGTCATTGTACATGTGCGAGGCTTATCATTTATTTATATGGTTTATTATTGTTGTTTATTCTCGTTGTTGTTGCCATTTGCTGAGTGGGCAGCCCAACAATGAGAGCCGGATGTCTGGGCTGAAGTGGGCTGGCTGTAGGCCAAGGGTTGTGCCAACATACGCCCAACTCCTGCTGCCTGCTGCTGCTGCCTGCTGCTGCTGTTGTCGTTCAAAGTGTCATTGTTGCCATTGAGCATGCTCTTTGTTTGATAAATAATTTATTGGTCGTGCGTCTGACAGAAATGATGCCACGTGGCATTGTCCTCTGATGGGCCGCTGAGCTGAAGTGCTGCCAAAGAATTATTGCAGAGAGCAGCTTGAAAATCTGCTGCTGCAAATCCGTAAACCTTCAAATCTCTGCCTTTTCTCATGCAATTCAATCGGAGCTTTAAACTCTTGCTCATTGGCTGAACTTTTCGTCTTTTCATCTTGTGTTCTTTATATCGACGTTATGCATTGTTCCCTTTGTCTATCATATTCACCTGCTCTGCTCACCTGCTCATCCGTTTGCGCCCAATTGTGCAGCAAACAAAAAGTTGATTGCATTTCACACGGCTGCCAGCGGAACTGGAGCCTTCTGCTGCTCGACCCAGTTAAGCACTTCGCACTCAAGTGCCTCCACACATGACTCTCTCTCTCTCTCTCTCTTTCACTCTCTCTGTCTCTCTCTCTCTCTCTCTCTCTGTATATATAATACCAGAAAAATTGTAAAGCTAAGGCAAAACTTTTGCATAATGCGCTTGCACTTGGCCACGCTGCCTGCCTGCCTGCCTCGTCTTGCCTCGACTTGCCTCGTCTCACCTCTAGCCTAAGCTCCCTTGCCTGCCCCAATGCATAATAGATTTCAATGGAGTCAACATGGCGCAGAGCATTGGGCACATGTTGACCTTAGCTTGGCCCGGCCATATGCAAAAGGTTCATTGGCCATTGGCGGCCAGCCGCCGCGTGGCCATTGTTGAAGCCCAGGTGGAGTTCTAGCCGTTGTCGACTAGTTAAAATTTTATGCAATGTTTATGAATTCGAGCAGCCGTCGAGGCCCAAAGGCGCTGCCACATAAATTCTGCTGCCGCTGCCGCTGCTGCTGCTGTTTGCCCAACTTTTTGGGGGCTCATTTCAAATTTACAAGTTTTAATTGAAAAAAAAACACTAAGTGGGATTTGTGCACTGCCCCAATATAGCATATATATCTCTCACTCACTCACTCTCTCCCCCTCTTTCTATCTATATTGCACTTGCAACTGCAGGACATTAAATCAACAAGTGACTGCGTCAGTGGCTGCCTTTGTGCCTTGGCGTGCTCTAGGTCTCCTGCTTTTGGCCTTGGTGTTGGTGTCACGTTGCTGACTCGTTGCTCGACTCTTAATTACCGGAAGTTGCGACACCCCACCCCTCTACAGGCCAGGTAACAAACTGCAATTAGTGTCTCGGCCACACCCACAGCAACAAGACCACGAAAGCTGATAGCTGACCAAGAAATTGCTCAGATATGTACTTGAGAGTGGCTCACAGGTTGCCATGTGGCCAGCGCTCGTGTTGCCACGGCTCGTGTTGCCCCCAAAGTGTTTACAGCTTTATTTAAGCCCCAAGTTGCGGGCTATTTACAATAATAGGAAAACTTTCCACAATTTCCACACCCTCCACTAATCAATTAATTGATTGATGCTCAGATAGAGCGAACCAATGATTATCAATCTGTAGGCTTTATATAGGGTATGCAAGTGTCCTGCTGCTGCTTATTTATGTGCCACCTTATCGACAACAAATTGCGGCACCCCAAGATGTTGCCGCACATGTGTCGCATTCAGCTTTATGGGCAATTTCAATTATCTTCGCTGGCCGTTTAATTGCATTAATTAAACCAACACGAGATGCTTAACATTCATTACTTTCTGTGCGCGCGCATTTTATGGCATCCAGCCCAGCCCCAGCTGCATCCTTATCAGTGGCTCTTTCCTTCTTTCCGCTCTGCTGCTGCATTTCCGGCGTTAATTGAATACAGTCAAGTCCACGTGCGAGTTGTGCGAATGCATCAAGCCAAAGAGCATACGACTGGCTTCAACTGTCTGTATGTGCGTGTGTGTGTGTGTGTGTGTGTGTGCGTGTGCAGTAGCAATTACCAGTGGCAGCCACTCCAGCAGTTTGTCAATTATTATTATTTATTAATTGATGGTTTTCATTCGTTTTTGCTTCTTCCATTTTTTTGCGCACATAAAATATTTGATTGATATTTCAATTTATGCTCTACATTATTTAAATCGAACAATTCATCAAACACAATCACTGGGTCAACTGAAAAATAAATAGCAAATCAACCAAATACATGTACACAAATTTTGCATATGCATCAAATAATATCACGCATACGCCATGTACAACAGCGAGCACAGCGCAGAGCTCAGAGCTCAAGTACAAACAATAAAATACTATAACAAAACGCATTATCAAAACAATAAACAATTGATGGCATTTTACTTAAACCAACAACAATAACAACAACAGCAACAACAAACAACAGCGGCAGCAAATAGAAAATAGAAACAAGCCGCAAGAAATCAATAAAAAAAAAAAAATAACAAAAACAAAAACAAAGCAAGCCACAAAGAGGATGAAGAAGAAGCAAGAAACAAAACGCAGCAAATAAATAAAAATTGCTTTATTTATTAAGCATTAAACAATAAATGGGATTATTTTTATCAGCACACCAAAGAGATGTCACAGCACAAAAGAAAATAAAACAAACCGAAGCGAACCTAAGCGAAAGAGACACAAAGAGCTACTTAAGCTCTGGCAGAGCGAGAGAGCGGGGTAGAGAGAGGGAGTGAACGGGAGAGCAGGGCACAATAGAAGAAACACACAAATAAATAAATGCAAATCATTTGCCCCGACCATGTTGTCTAGTGTTGAGCTACTGATGGCCTCCTTCGCTCTTAAAGCTTTAAGGACAGCAACAACAAGTCCTGGAGAGACCTAATAAGTAGCTGGACACAGCCACTCACAATTCATTTGAATTTGCTTTTTGTTTTCGTTTCTTTTTCGGGCGGTTTTTCCTGCCCCTCCTCTTACCCCTCCTCCGGTTCCATCCATTTATTTCAGCAAATTTGTAACTGTCACTTGGACCCCAGCTCCATTTGCTTGATAGGCATAGAAATCTGTATGTTCCGGCTCATTGTGGAACCAGTTCGGTTCCGGCTAACGCTGAACTTTGTGCGTGTAGGAAATAGGTAAAAAAAAAGCAAACAGCAAAAAAAAAAAAATATTGCCACTTGGCTGGCAAAAAGGTAGCACACACAAACTTTGGCAAGTGACAAATAGATTTAAATTCGAAAATGCTTTTTGTTTGTCGCTATTTTTTCACGGCGCCAATTCAATTGGAGAGGTGGGCCCGGCCAAGTGGAGCTGGAGTCGAGGGGTCATGTCATGCAAAGCACTATTGACGGCGGTCGTAAATCTTGGCTAAAAGTGTGCAGAAGAGCGGGACAGAGTGCGCTGCAACCCTTGTCAAGTGGAGACCTGGTCGAAAAGGGGCCACAGGGCAGACGAGGGGGCAGGCGAGCTAAATTTGTGTGCTCGAGTTTGAGCCGGAAAATCAGTTAAAAGCGATTTAAAACGTGCTGTCAAGCACTCGTAAAATTGCAAATGAAGAGTGAAATATGTAGTTCTGCATGCTGCCAATACTCGTTCGCCCGCTTAAAAGGATAGTATATGGGATTTGCGTGTGGCGGGGAATTACAATAACTTTTACAGTTTTGCAGTTTAGCTAAGGATTAAGATTGATCTGCTACACAGATGAATCTATCACTTATCGATTTAGATCTGTGCTTATAGGAATTTCTTTTTCTTTCTGTATTTAAGAAAGATTTTACTACTGGAGCTAAAGCAGAGTAAATCGTGATATTTATACACTAAATATTGAGATTATTTAAAAACTAAAACTAAAATGATAAAAGTTAATAGATTCGAGCATATCTCTTATGATAAAAAGCTAAACTTATATACATATATATTTGTAATGAATACATTATCGGCAAGGGTATCTTTTAGTCGGTCACTTGTGGCTCCAGCTCGTTGAGCAGCGGCTGGCAATATTAATTATCATCTTAAATCATTGAGCAAAAGGTAATTCCAGGTTTTTTTTTCTCCTTTTATATTTTTAGCAACTAATTAATTACTATTTATATATCTAACCGCTTGAATTATGCATAAATATTTAATTATAGTTTGTTGAAAATATTTCTATTTTTACAGCGAATTGCGTTCGTTAAATTCCGCGTATTTTCAGTGATTTTTTGGAAAATTCTCTGAAGTCTGAAGCATAAAAATAAATTACTTTGAAACAATTAAACGAGGCACAAATGTTCACAGCTTGGCGCTCTGCACGTCAACCGATTGCATTCACAAATTAGCATTCTAATGAGCGGCCCGCGGGCCATGGCCCATGGCATGGCATGACAATTATGGTGCCGCCTTTTGTCTATGGGGCACAATCCCCCCCACCCCCCGCACGCTCCTCCATTTACAGCACTGCACAACATTTCTGGGGAACAGACATGACCATTCGCTGTCTGGCGCTTTGGCCTTTGCGTGTTGGCCAATTCAAATGAGCCTCAATTGGCTGGGGTGTTCCACTGCGAATATAGATTTATGAATGAAGCGACTGCAGCGACAACTAGGCCGACTCAGAGACTAGCATGCCACGCCCCACCCCCTCCTGCCAGAAAGCTGCTCTCAGCTTTAACCTGGTAGCTGTTAGAATCGAGTCGTCTTTTTCTGTTCTTAGCTCCGCTGCTCCGCAATGCAACCCAAAAAACCGGTTACAACAGCAAAGAAGAAGAAGAAAAAAATGTGATAAAAAAAAAATACGTAAAAAATTCTTGACTTTTGTTTCACATACATATATGCACACAGAACGAAGTTTATCTTTTGGCTCTCTGGTTCTCTGCTCTGAGCTGCTGCTGCTGCTTGTTTATAAAAATTCTTTGAAATGCACACAAAGAATCTCCCACACACACAAAATTACATTCTCTCTCTCTCACACACACACACACTCTTCTCCTCTCCCCGTCCCTCGCTTTTCCATTTTAATTTTTTATATGGCTTTTTAGTTGGCTCTGTGGCATTTTCTTCCTGCTCCGCTCGGTTGCACCCAGCGCAAAAGGAACGGCTCCATCTCCCTCTCTCCCTCTCTTGCTCTCTCGCTCTTTCGCTGTTGGCTAGTAGCTGGGTTTGTTTAGAGTTTTGGTCGGTGCTTTTAAACGCAGCCAGTTTTCAAGTGGAAATGGTCCAAGCATGCATGTAAAAATGCATCGTAAGCCGGCCCCTAGAGCAAAGGGAGCTGCACATAGGGGCCAGGCCATGGATAGGGGCAGGGATTGAAGTTGATGTTGAATGTGCAAGTTGAAGTTGGGTAGGTACACGAAACGAGAGAGGAGAGGAAACGAGAGCCAGGGAAAGGGCAGCCCAGTGCGGTTGATGACTTGCGTTTGGCTCTCGCTTTCGGGCCCGCAGAGACTGACTGACTCTGGCGCTGACTTTGACTTTGGCACTGGTTAGACTGGCTGGCTGGCTGGCTGGCTGGCTGGCTGGCTGGCTGGCTGGCTGGCTAAACTGGGTCTGGATTAGGGGCACCTGAAACCCCTCCGCCTCTCAGTGCGCTCTCGCTCTTTGACTCTCGAGTGTCGGTCGGTGTTTTCTGTGATGTTCGCCTGGTTTGCCATTGCGTTGCAGGTCGCTTAAAGCTGACGTTGAACAGTTGATATTATTGAAAATCAAATTGTCAGTTATGCGGAATTTCCATTTTATTTAAACATCAATTTCATTGCAAGGCAGCTTATAATGAAATAGTCGCGATCATATATCAAAGCCAATTTCGAGGCGCAAAAATTGTGTGTGAAATTCATGGATTGGGACTGAAGAACAATAAATGTTTCGAGGACAGCCTGTAGCTAAATAGTTGACATAAAAAATACAGTTATATATACTAGATGCGCCGTCTTCAGAGTGATGTAGTGGGGAGTGCCTCATACTGGCATTGTCAGTTAAGGTTAAGCGATATCGAGTGTTCACTTGATATTCTTGATGAGGGCCTTGGTGTACTCCGAGCATTTGGCCTTGCCACCCAGATCGATGGTGCGCACATTGTCCTCCTTGATGGTCTTGATGACCGCACGCTCGATCTTGTCCGCGTGGGTGCCCAAGTCAATGTAGCGCAGCATCATCACGGCGGACAGCAGCAGGGCTGTCGGATTGGCCAGATCCTTGCCAGCGATGGTGGGCGCTGTGCCATGGACGGCCTCAAAGATGGCGCCATTGATGCCGATGTTGCCAGAGGGCGTCAGCCCCAGGCCACCGATCAAGCCGGCGCAGGTGTCCGACATGATGTCGCCATACAGATTGGGCATGACCAGCACATCAAACTGCGTCGGATCGTCGACGATCTTCAGACAGACTTTACTGATCGCCGCCTCCTCGTACTTGATGCCGTTCTTGTCGAGCTGATCCTTATACTTCTCGTACACCTCGCGCACGCAATGGATGAACAGTCCGTCCGACATGCGCATGCTGGAGCGCTTGTGCACCGCGGTGATCTTCTTGCGCTTCATGGCCAGGGCGTACTTGAAGCAGTAGTCGGCGACTCGTATTGAGGCGGGCCGCGTTATCAGCTTGATGCTCTGGACCACGCCGTTGACCAGCTGATGCTCAATGCCCGAGTACTCGCCCTCGGTATTCTCGCGTATGGTTATCACGTCCACCTTGCCGTAGACCGTTTCGACGCCATCCAGCGACTTGCACGGCCGTACGTTTGCGTACAGATTGAAGAGCACACGCAAGATTAGGTTCAGCGAACGAAAGCCCTTGCCCACGGGAGTCATCAGCGGACCCTTCAGGCCCAGCTTGGTGCGCTGCATGCTGTCAATCACCTCTTGCGGTATCGATTGCTTGCCGTCCTTGTCGAGCGTGGGCGTCACATCGACGGCCTCGAATTTCAACGGTGCTCCAGCTGCCTTGAGCACCTCGATCACGGACGCCGCTATCTCCGGACCGATGCCATCGCCGGGCATCAGAGTTATAACACGCTCGCCACTACCAGCTTTACCACCGTCCGCACCAGCAGCACCGGCACCAGCGACACCGCCGCCACTACCGGCAGCACTACCGCCGCTGGCACCGCCACCGCCACCTCCTCCGCCGCCGCCTCCTGGCTTTTTGCTGCATATATCCGACTTGGAGGCCTCCGCCTGTGTCACCAAGCTGTACAGCACCTCATCTGTGAGTGGCTCGACTTGCTCGCGCACTTCTGGCTGGTTGGCCACACTGAGCAGCACTTCGGGTGCCGCTTCCGAGAGCGCAAGTGGCGTCTGAACGGGATATTGATCGGATACACTAATGTGACTCTGAAGCTCAACTGGGGCAATTGCCAGGAGTCGTCTCTCGCGCTGCAGTCGTCGGCTGGCAGTTGGAGGTCGTCGCGCAGGCAGCTGACTGTCGTTGGCAGCACATCGGCGCGAGTTCCGATTCGGGCTAGCTTCGAAGCGACTCTGGCATGTTAGTAAGGCTAGATGTCTTTTGAAATAACTAGACCTTGCTGCAATCACGGCTGATCTACGGTCGTAGTAGCTCAGGCCCCACTTGCTGCTGACTAACAGGCGCTCACCATATAATTTCGAGCAGTCAAACAATTGACGAAACATGTCCAAAAAAAATTCAATATAATTTTAAAGGAAATTTTTCAAATAAAAAAAAAAATAAAAAAAATTCCGACTGTTTAAATAACAAGTTTTGACTGAAAACAGAGTTTGATCGACAAAATGTTTGAAGCTAGCCAGGGTTTAGGGCAGCAACATTTTGTTTGCTTTGCGGGAATACCCCTACCACTGTGCTGAGGACGACATTTTAAATAATTCATTTCATGGTGGCAGTCAACACTTGGCCAAGCAATTTGCATAGCTTTTAGCCAAACGCCTTCTGCATTCGTTGGCTAGTTTCGCTTTTGTTTGGCGCCTCAAAACTTTGGCGACTGGCACCGCCAATAAGAAGAAGAAGACGAAGAAAATAGAAAAAAAAAATGAAAGAAAAACTTTCAGAAATGCAAACACGCGACAAGGACAGACAGCAGGAGCGTCGCCTGGTAACCCTTTCGTTCTAGCGCGGAAATTATTTTCATTTAAGTGAAAATATTATAGAGACTCTAGCAGCTGCTGCCACTGCTACTCCTGCTGCTGCTGCTGTTGCTGTGATTCGTTTTTGGGTTAAGAGTTAGCTAATTAAATTACTTTTTGCAACTGCAATTCCATTTGCCATTTGCCCAATTGCTTTTGGCTTTGAAGGTCGCGTATTTGCTTTACCGTCGCCTTTGCCTCTAATTGAAAAACTTGCGCGAAATGGAAAGCAGGGAAAGGGAACGGGAACGGGAACGGGAATGGGGGCGTTAGTGGGTTAAGGGATTGCCACAATTTTGGCGGCATTTAATTATAGCATGAAATTAGCTGCGAAAGGTAATCAAATTATGCACAGCTACCTGCGGGGCGCACCTGCAAACGTGCACGCCACGCCCCAACGCCCAATGGGCTATGACCGGCAAAGTTTTCATTTTTCAAGCTGTTGTCATTTGGCATAATCATATTTCAACGGATTAGCATAATTTAAGCATACAAAATATTAATAATGAAAAGTGAATGGCTGTCGGCGTTGAGTTCAACACACACCAACAGCAACAGCCACACACACACGCACAAGCAGACACGCCCCCAACCACGTTGACAATAATATTAAAATTTTTCCTACTGTTCTGCGCTAGCCCCGCTCGATGCTTTCAGGGGAAGCAAACATTAAGTGCCCCTGTCTTTTTATTTGCCCTTATAGAGGGTATTGCTCCACAGAGTGTCTGTTATACACTGTTATACTGTATATCCAGCTGTTATATGACATGGCTATAAAATTGTCAATGGCCAATCTATAATGTATTTAGCTTAATATAACACTTTTTAGCATCTGTTATATAGTTTTATACTATTTTTGCAGCTGTTATATAATATATAAATTATGACAAATTTATAGGCTCTGTGTCTGTTCTGTGTTGGCATACTCAGATTAACTGTTAATCTATGGCGCTGTTATACACTGTTATACTTTGTTATCTGCTGTTATAAAAACTTAGAAGAAAAATATCTCCCCTAAGATGAAGAAATAAGACACCTAAAAAGCCCGGTTTACTCAACTTTCCCTTGTTATACATTCTGTTATACTACTAACTTGACTGTTATATGAGATTAGAATGGATTTGAATATAAATAAGCATTGCTCAGATGCCCTTTTAGAGCGCATTACTCACTTGCCTAGCAGTTATACACTGTTATACTAATATGTCAGTTGATATATGGCAGTGGAATGAAGCTATCTGACGCACATCTAAGCTTTCCTAGTATGTGCCTCACTTAAGGCTATAACACGCATATTTCCTTATGCCAGTTTTTTTCTTATCTTTGATCTAACTCTGGCCCAGTAAGGGTATTCCATCTTTCCCACACCGCACGCCATGATTATAAGCTTGGCTGTATTTTTTGTTTAAAAGCATTTATATTCATATTTGGTAATATATCTGACGCTCCCGCGCCTTTGCATGTTTTGTTTTTTATTTCTTCTCTAGCGTGGGGGTAGCTTTTTTATTGTATTTGCCTTTTAGTTGGTGTTGGTGTTGGCGTTGAGCGCCGCGCAATTGTTGTTAAATGATTGATGGTCTCTTGTAAAGGTCGCTCCCACACACACACACACCGAGATACACATTACTTAAACAATATATTATACGATATGTATAAATATGTATATCGCTGTCAGCTGAGGCGCAACGCCAGGCTGTCTAGCTGGGCGTTAACTAACCACTGAACCGATCCGATAGCCTCTCGGCAGAGATAATTATTCGTTATTCGTTGTTGTCTGTTTGCTCCAGCGATAAGGGAAATACATACGAAATTGGTCTAAATACGCACCTGCAAAACATAGAGCAAACAGAATAAAGAAATTAGTGGTTGGCACAGGAAAAATAGGTCGAGGAATACTTCTAGGAGAAAACAATGTAATATCTTCTGTTTAAGTGACACGCGAATACGTATAATTATATAATTATTAAACACTGTTATACCCTAGTATGAGGTGTTATGTGTCTTAAAGAAATCTAAAATCGAATAAAATATATTTATTTTTCTTTTTTAAATCATAGTATCTTCATTTATACACTGTTTATACACTGTTATACTATATTATGAAGTGTTATATGAACTAGTCTTATTATTAGTATATTTCCAAATTTTGTACGTGCAGTGATTAAAGCTTCCAATAATAATTTGGTATTTATTTGCAACAAAAGCTCTTTTATTTTATCTGTTATACACTGTTATAACATTGTATATACTATATTGACAGCTGTTATATTGACCGAAAACAGCAAGTACATATGAGAAACTACACTTGGATAAATTTGCATTTCTTAGCACATTCTGGTCAAACTTATATAACAAATCTATATGTATCTGGCTGCTCTTCTTCTTCTTCTTCTTCGTCGTTTTCATGTTCGCCATGCTCGTGTTAAAAAATCAGTTTAGTGTGTATATCTCAAAGACGACGCACAAAAGTATTTTTAACAGTTTTTGTTTTCTGTTTACATTTACTTCATTTAATGTTTAGATTTGCGCTTAGTGTGCGAAAAAGAAACCAAAGTCAATAAACCGTCTAAATATACAGCAAAAAATAAAAAGGAAAAAAGCAAAAAAAAAATAAATATATATAAGTGTATATATATAATATATATAAAGTCGAGTGTATATGCTTTAAGGGTGGAGCTGCTGAAAATTGAGGTGCCGAGAGTGGGCGAGTGGGGTGTGTGTGCGTGTTTTGTGTTGTGTGGTGCGTGTGTGGCACTTGGTAGGTGGATGCTTTGGAATTAAGTTAGACAAGCAAACAACACACACACACACACACACATCTAGCTATGGCTGCGCAAAAAAAATTGAAATCTGCTTGAGTTTCATGTTGTTCAAAAAAAAGGAGAAAAAAAAACGAAATGAAGAACGAACGAAATCATTCAAATATTTGTGACTGTTGTTGTTTATGTTATTGTTGCTGTTATTATTATTGTTGTTGTTGTTGCTGTTGTGGTAACAAGACGCCACCAACGCCATATTAACACTGGCTTTGCTGGCCATTTATGAAGCCTTGCCGTCTTGCCGTCGTTCTGCCTTTTCATGTCGCTCTTTTGTGCTGACCAATTCAATGTTTGACTTTATGTTATTCTCATTGTTGTATCTCGTCAGAAGTTGATTTATGTGCCCTTAGGTGGCAAATAATTGATTTATGCGTCGCGTTGATTGTGCAATACGACGCATGCAGAGCAAACACACACACGCACACACACACACCAGCCCGGGCAGGTACACGCTCAGCTGATAACAACAGAAATGGGAACTCTATCTGTAAATGGCAAATGTGAAAGCAAATATGCCAAAGCACTTAGAGCAAAGACGACATAGTACGAGGTGCTAGAAAGTAATTAGATAAAGATAAAGCGAACTTAACCGATAGATAACCGACCAACTGACTGACGGGCAGTTACAGACACCTTCAAGCTGGGCCCGTTTGAGTCCGAATGTGTCTGATATGACAGCTGGGAATGCAGCTATAAGTATAATACTAATAATGCGAGTTGTAATCTACAGTGAGGCATAACTAATACATAGATAGAGTTGAAGCGGAAATGCTTGACTGTAGGTGCCGACGATGCTGTCCACACACAGACAAACACGCACTTCAGTAGGCATTAACCTTTTCATGAGTATGAATCAAAAGTCAGTGAAGAACCCAAAAAAAAAAATAAAAATAAAAAGAATGAAAGAATCCGTTGACGCTTGTATAACTCTCATGCCCACTCCACATACCCGAGTTCATTGGAAAACGACGATTACGCGGCACAAAAGACCATGAACAAACAATGAAGCCAAGCCGTGTAGGTAACACAACTGGAGCTGCATCATCGCCATCAGAGTAGGCGCAAGGGGTGTGGCACTGCATAAGCGAGAGGCATTGACCAAACCGAATCGGCTAAAATGACTGGAAAATTGTATCAAACAAACTGAGAGAGACTGCAAGGGAAGGGGGACAGCAAGAGAGAGGGGCAGAGAGAGAGAGCGTCTTCAGCTATACTTGCAAGCAACTCAATTGCTGTCTGCAAGTTCTTGCATTTGTTTGTTTGATAAATTTACTTGTGAAATGCTTAAAAATAGCTACACGCAAACACACACACACAGACACAGACGCAGCGAGTCTCGGCAGACGTTGCAGGTACAAGCGTGAGATACAAATGTATCTACTACCTGTCAGTTAGCTATTGCTGCTGCTGCTGCCTCTGCACAATTCACACGTTTTATATGCTCTGTGTACCTGAGCATCTCCCATACATACATACATACATACATATATGCATCATGTATATGTGAGCACTAAATATTTAATTGCGTATACGCACAATCAGCCGTAGTCGTTGTCGTATCTATAACTTATGTTTACTGCGCTTTATGACTTCAACTTTATCTATCTGGCCGTCTGTCTGTCTGTCTGCCTGTGCTGCTCTTATCAATGCAGCCGCGCTATCTCTGCTGCTGCTATCTGCCAGCACCTGGCCAGGTACAACAACAGCCCGTTGACAACTTCCTTTTGGGCACACTTGTAGCTCTGCCTTTTTAATTGCCGAACATGAAATCTGGTTCAGGCAACGGCTTACCTTTAACCCACAGGTATGAATGAAACAAGTAAAAAGCTGAGCTACACATTGCTGTCGTTGCCAACGGTTGTCGCTGCTCCAATTCTTAGAATCCGTCACGAGATGAATAAAGTGTCTTAATGAATGAATGTAGCAGTCGGGCGTCGAGCGTCGCGGGTCTGCAAATTGTGAATGAATTCAAATGCCGAAATAATTTAGCTTAGTTAAAACAGTCGCCCGATGTCAATCAGCAATCTGCAAACTTCAATCATGTCGATGACATCACCAGATGCCAGAACTCCGGATTTCGTCCGTCGTATTGAGGTCAAAAGTGTAAAATAAGAAGAGCAGACAACAAATTCAAGAAATGAAATACAAATAAAACTAAGAACAAAAAGCAGACACTGCTAAGATTTCCTCATTGCTGTTGTTGCTGCTTCTCTTTTTAAGGCGTGTGAAATCGATGGACGCACAGACACAGACATCGTTAATTTTAATTGAAACTAATTAACATACAACTATATAAATAAAAGCATACAAACAGCAGAAGAGGAAGAAATTAGAGACTGGCCAAACGAACTTTTGGACTCTGACATAAGCGAAAGAGCTCAACAAAATGTTTGGAGCTTCGATATAAATGCAACGTTCAAAATAATCAATCAAATGGTGTAAGTCTATTTGTGCTTATGGAGAGAGAGAGAGAGAGAGAGAAAGAGGGAGGGGCAGAGTAGAAAAGGTTTTTACTAGCGAAAAAAGAAGAAACAAAACTTCATTCAATTTGCCTCCCCTGGGCCCAGCAAAACTCTTAAAATGCACTTGATTAAAATCTTATATATTTGGCTATCGATCAATTAAAAACTGCTTTAGCTCTGAGCTTAATTGATAACCTTTACCAGCGAGTAAGGGAGAAAGAGAGAGGGAGAGAGGGAGAGAGAGGGCCCGCAATTCAATTGGGCTTAATGTTCAACTTAATTAATGGATTAGGCTCAAGTTGATTTTTGAGGCAAGCGAAGCAAAACGAGTTTAGAGTCAGAGATGGCTTATCAAGTGTGACAGCTCGTCAAAGCGAAGCTGTAGCAATTTAGTAATACGAAATTAAACACATATTATATGGTGTCATTTATGAATTGCCAAATGTATAAACGAGGGCTGCTCAAAAAGTATGCCGCAGCTAGCGTTGATGAGAAGCCAAATTCTCGTGACTATTTGTGATGAAGAGCTGCATGAAAAGACGGTGCTAGGCTATGAGCTGAAGAAGATTACAAGATTATATAGTTGCTTGAGAGATGTCCTTGACTTATTTAACTTAAAATATAAATTGTTTGCCTTTATACCAAAGTTTATAATGCGAGCTATATATACATATTACAGTTCTTAAACAGACAGACAATATTATATATTATATTAACATACATAAAATGTTATCCATTTTATTATAATTATTATTAAATTATATACTATGTATATGCATTCATTAACTACCTAGAAATACTATTGAAAATGAAGTCTTATCGCATTTGGCAGAATATTTGCAAATTTTTAAATATTTAACATTTGGCTTTGTTCGATTTTAATGACCTGCACATGTACAGAAAATGTTGTGGAATATAATATTTGTGAATTTTATTTTGGACAGATTATTTTTATGTTTTGTTTTTTGCTTTTGCATTTGATGTATTTGCTTTTAAGATTAATGCAGCAGTTAAGCCATAATTAGAGTTGAGCGAACAATTTGGCAAGCTAATTAGCATTAGCAAAAATTCTAGCAAACAAAAAAACAAAATAAATAAGGCGGATGTCTTAAATCATTTATATGAAATGTACAAAAACTATATAGTCAGTGGAAATATTTGACGTAGCGCACAAAATAGATTGCTGCAATTTGTTTGCTTTTCTAATCTAGAGAGGCCTGAAAAAGTTATGACAAGCACAAGGAACTTTATTAAGTATCTTTTATCACATTTGATGTTTGGATTTAGTGTGGATTATTTTATTTCACTCTATTTTTGGGCTTATCTCGAGCCTGGCAGACAAACATGCTGTGGCCCGCAGCATAGCGCAAGAGTTGCTCACGTTTTTGGCTTCTATTTGCATTTTTCCATTATCTGCACAAACACAGAGAAAGGGAGAGAGGGAGACAGCTAGAGAGAAGGAGGTAGTAGCTAGCTGTTCATAGTTTGCTCTAATTTCGAGCTGCTTAAATATTTAGTAACATGCTCATCGCCTTAGAGAACATACAGAGAGATACAGAGATACAGCCAGAGATATGATTAGATAGGAGGACTTCCTGTTTGCTTTGAGGCATTGTTTCGAGCATGTAACGTGTTAATGCTAATGGGCCGTGTTTACGTACCGGCCAAAACCCCGAAGAGCTGAGCAGCTAAAGCTATTTCCAGCTCAAACGTACGTACATATCTTTCGCTCTGGTTATGTTTATGCTAGGCTGCTACAGCTCAATTAGCAGTCGCATAGTGCGCGCAATTAAAATGAAATTGAATTTTATGTGTATTGCGCCCAAGTGCGTGGCCACGTTTACATACCAAACAGACACAGATACACAGATACGGATACGGATACATAAACATAGCTACAGATACATATTGTGTGCGCACTCGTAAATACCTGAAGACAACAAAAAAAGAAGAAATCCAACAACATTTATCGTATGCATGACACAGACATCAGATTAGCATCACAAACAGCACATAAACGTAAAAGTAACACACACAAACTGTTTGAGGACGACGGGGCATGAATACAAGGCGCAGGGCGTGGCAGAAGTTGAACTATGTAAACAGTAAATAGACGACAGACCGACGAGACACAGGCAGCGCCAGAGCCAGAGCCAGAGCCAGAGCCAAAGCCAGAGTCCGAGTCAAATTCGTTGCTAGAGCTAAAGAACCAAATGAAGTTCGGCACACACTTAGGCGAGTCATTAAGAGCAACGACCACAGGAAGAGATACAGATACACAGATACCGAGATACCTAAATACATCGATATAAAGTGACACTACACGTACATAAAGGCAGTGCTTTTGATTTGCAGATACATAGATACTTGGCTATATAGATACACTATATATGCCAGATGGCTTTTAGATACTATGTATAGGAACAGATACCTGGATATCTAGATACATAATTTATAGTCTAAGCTCAGAGATATAGCTACATGACATGACTTCCCATATATATATGCATAGAGAACGATTTTTTAGATACAGATACACTTATTCACATGCATAAGTAAAGTGCTCAGATACATAGATACTTTACTCAGATATCTGGAATACTGACTACAGATATATATTCTATATACAGATCTATACGCACATATATAGATACTCTATTCAGTATAATTATATCATTTAGAACCAAAAATACATCGATATACAGATACACATCTCCCGCAGATACTCAGATACTTTGCTACTTATGCTACAAATTAAGGTTCCTGAATGGCCAAAACGCTAATAACAACTAAAACAAAGTCAAAGTCCGTGAACTGAGCTCCATTGAGCAGGCGCTCATGTGGATAAATCTCTTGGAAAAGTCAGTAGACAGTCGACCGTTGGCGGTGGACGGCGATGCGGGCGCTGTATCTTACAGATACTTTTTCCCTTGTATTTGTACTTGTGTTTATTTGTTAACTACCTGCGTGTGAGAAAAACTGTTCGCCAGACAGGCAGGTAGCAGCGCAGCGCAGCACAAAGAACTGCAACATCATGCCATGCACACACACACACACACTTAGATACATGGCAAAGTATCTGAGTATCTATGCTTTGTAATTGTGCGTAAACGTGTAAATACCAAGTCAAGGTCGGTTAATCAATAATAATTATTTTTCACTCAATTACGCGCCGCGCTGCGTGAGCTGCTTTAGTTCGCATTCCACAGTTACAAGCCATATAGCTAAAGATACATTATGCTCGAGATACAGATTGCCATAGATAGCTAGCTATACATAGATACATTATGCTCGAGATACAAACTTGGTATTTCTGTTTTGTTTGTTCTTTTTTTTTTTTTCGTTGTTTTCTTGGCTTCTTCTCGTGTCACTTCGTTGTTATCTTTTTGTTTGGCTTAGCGCCGAGCCAGATTCATGTGTGAAATATGCATAAACAAAATATGCCAACGCGATTTTCGAGTATCTCATGGATGCTGATTTGTATATACGTATACAATATGAATTTTCATGCGCCACAGCCTTCACACAGTTAGATGCGTGCCACTTGATATGCCCAGAAAACCAGAATAATAAATGACGACGCTGCCGACACATCAAGATACCAGATACAGCTACAGCTACAGCACCTAAAACTATAGATACAGATGCGAAATATTATAAATGAAGCTGCAGCGTGGGCTGCTCCAAAAGGGGGCCAGACGGAGGGGCCAGACATCCCATCCAGGCCGAGCAAAAGTTTTCGAGGCATTGCTCAATACGCTTCTAATTGCGGACGCTAGGCACTTGCTCATAGTTTTCTTTTGCCTTCGGCTGACTGCTCAAGTGACAGACGGACGGACGGACGGACGGACGGGCGGGAGGTACAGGGTGGACAGCTAGACAGACGGAGCTGCCCACTCGAGAGTCGAAGTCAGCTCAATGAATTTGCATATAGTTACAGATGCGCCTTCATTAAGTCAGTCAAGCGAGAGAGTGGGAGAGAGAGAGAGGGAGAGATAAAGAGAGCGGGAGCAAGAGGGCAAGCAATGTTAAGTAGTAGCTAAACTTTGACTGCAAGTGATTTACGAGACTTAAGCAGACAGGCAGGCAGGCCGGCTGATTCTAATGGGTGGCACAATTGCAGGGTATATTAGATGGCTGATTAAAGATGATAATATATAAAAGTTCAATTGCAAATGTTTGTTTTATCTGCTAGATTATTGCCATATTTGAATATGTCTAGATAGCGTCATGAAATTCTAAAATTACTGTGTTATCTTGTCTTATCTTTCATGCAAACGATTTAAATTAAAGTCGTCCGTAAATAATAAATAAATTTTCTTTATAAATGATTTTAATTTATTTGCTTTACTTTGAAATTCTTAAACTGAATAAATATATTTTAACAGCTTGGAGAATTGTTTTAAAGTTGATCTGAAATTCATACAAGTTTAAATTAAAATGTTTCTATATTTATGGATCTTAAATACGTTTTTTATGTAAAACTGACTTTCAATACCCTGCTCTTTAATCTGGTTATTTATGTCTTGACTGTTGTTTATATAAGAATATTTATAGACTTGAGGCAAAGAAATGTTTCACTAAAGAAAATACTAGTTTTTTCTGATTTCCTAACTGATCTCTCATTTTAAGTGAATATTAATTAAGATTTTTTTTTTGTTGATTTATCTGTCAATACTTTCTTTAATGATTCGCAAATTTTGACATTGAAAGAGTATTTTTTTTTTTTTTTTGGGTTGAATGGCTGCACCTACCTTTTTCATTAAATACTCCACTTGACCTGATGTTGATGGACTCGAAGTAACCCTTGACTGCTTCGCACTGCTGCTGCGCTAAATCCTTGGCGCGCGAGTCCCGCTGCAGGCGACGCCGATGATGCGTTGCAGCGCTGTGTTGATGCTGATGCGGCTGGTGTTGATGCTGGTGTTGCTGATGCAGGTGCTGCTGCTGCTGCTGGTGGTGCACGAGCGAGTTGTCGCCGTCAGCGTCGATGCCGGCGGCCAGATGCTTGGCCACAGCCAGGCTGAGGCACAGGCCGAGGCAGACGCTGAGACAGAGGCTGAGCTGCAGCGGCTGATTGAAAGGATTGCCGGACATGTTTGTGGTTGGTAAATTCTTTACGGTATTTGGCGAGAAAATGCAAACTGGACACCTGAGTGTGACACCTGTGTATGTGTGTGCGTGTGTGTCTACGATTTTAGGCAGCTCTGCTGCATGTTGCACCAAACAGCTGTGCGAACACCAATACACTCACACACACAACGAAGAGCGACGACAAAGAGCGACAGAGCGCAGAGAGCGGCACTTTTTCTTATTTTCTTTTTGTGTTGTTGTTGTTGTTGCTTTGCACTTGCCGGTTAAGCCGAAACAAAACACGCACACAAGCAAAGCACACGCAGAGAGGGCTGTCTGCGTCTCGCCTGCTGCTCTCGCTGTTGTTGTTGCTGCTGTTGTAATAACAGTTGCGAATATTGTTGTTATTGCTGCTGTCACTGTAGCGTTTTGTTTTAAACTAAAATACACGCACGTTACACACTCTTTCTCTTTCTTCCTCTCTCTTTGCTATTGCTTTTGACTTTGCCAAGATTTTTGTGTGTGGTTAAAGATTTTTTTAGGGAAGTGCGCCTACAAATGACATAACCGTAATTAAAGCAATCTATATGCACACATATACATAGATTCCGCTTATCATCAATAGCAGCAGTTTAAAGTTAAAGATAATGCACAACTTGGCTATAGAATTCGATTTTCATTTATTTGCTCTTTTCTTTTTTCTTTGTATTGCATTCGCTCGAGGCAGCAATTAATTTGCATCTATTTCAATTGCTTTGCCTTTGCTTGTTGCTTTGAGCAATTTGAACGTTTCAATTCCACTCGCGTTTGGCGGCTTTGGCCAAGTATTTTAAATACGTTAAGACGTGAATTCGATTTGGGATTTCGTTACGATGAACGCTGCTGCGCGACGACACATTTACACACGGCGACGTTTCGTTCACAACTAACTGTTTCTTTCACAACGCACGGACACCATTTAAGGCACGCACACATAGGCAGCGCAGTCACACGCATACGAGCGCTCTCTTGCGACTGGTAGACTCTCTTAGTGCTTGACTCTCTTTCCGTTTGGCGGGCAACAACAGCATCTGATCCAGATATCTCCCACTGATCTGACTGCTAATATATTAAATATTTTCTTAATTAATAATTACATATTTATCACTGGCATATATTTAACAATAAATATTGTTGTACAGTTGTGAGTAAATTAAGTTGTTGTTGATATTGCTTTGGCGTTTGTGGATGTTTGCGACAAATATTCAAAATGTTTTGCTGCCTTGCTTGTGACTGTTATACTCAAAATGGCACTGTTGTGCGCTCTTAGCGAAAAGAGCGCAAGAGCGTGCGCTGCTAATGTAAACGGCATGAAACTGTTAGCCGTACAGTGGTGCAAGGCAGCGGCAACAATGAGCAGCGAATCATTTCAAATATTATGAAAGAAACATGTAAAAAATAACAAAAGAAATCAAATACAAAAATAAATTATATATATGTAAAGCCTTACACATTAATTTCCAATTTTCTTGGGCTAAGAAACGGCTTCTAGGCATTAAATTTGATGAATATTTTAATCGATTTGTACGACACTTTTATGTAGCTGATTAGCATAGAAATAAAGAAGGCAAATTGAGCTTTGGTCGGCTACCAAATCAATCTATGAATCTGAATTTGTTTATATACACATACTATGTATGTATGCATGTATGTAGCTAAAACATTTGCTTTCATCCATGCCGCAATAAATTTGCATGCACTCAAATCGAAAATCAATCTAAATAGACATTTGATTGAATTCGTATATACAAAATATTTATAGATTCAACGATGAGCTGTTTGAGTTGTTATCTCTATATAAGGCGTAAGCAGGTGTAGTTTGATTTGACACCTTTGGAGCGTGTTGAAATAATTTTGACTATATCTCTTAGATTAATGCCTGCTTTGGCTATTTAAACAGCTCTTACATCTTGGCGATATCTCTTAATTGCTTGCATCAACTGTTATCCTTAAGCCTGCTTAAATATGCGATCGTGTCTCTCTGTCAGCTCGACAGGCTTAAGCCTGTGTTAACTGTTCAATCTATGTTAATTTTTGTTAAGAGCCTGTCATTCGTCAATTGCTCTTAAATGCCTGAACTATTGCCCTCACCGCGCACAGCACGTGTCTACGAAGAGATTTTTCTATTGTTTAGGAACAACAATGCGAGATATGTTGTTGTTTTCTTTTTGGCAAGACTTTCACTCAGGCCAAACCATTTTGGCCTGTTAGTCAGCACTTTTTGGCCCCGATCTATTTCTTCATTAACAAGAAATCCGAAAAACAAAGAAAACTTCATGGTGGTCAAAAATTTATCTCCAGCTGTTAGGCAAACGCCTTCATTGGCCTTGTTAAGCAATGCCAATGGTACGGTAGGAAATTTAGATATTTTCAACTCAAAGTGGCGCTATATATACAAATACAACTACAAATACATATACATATATCTATGTATATTCAAATAATCCTGGCATGAGTCATACGAAGCGGAAACAGAAATCGCTTCACGATTCAAAACTGAAGAAAAAAAAAACGAGATTGAAAAGGTGAAGTCGAAAATTAAACACCAGCACATCGTTTAGATAAAGTTATAAATTATAATGTACGAATGATCAGGAGGAGCGCAGAGAGAGGGAGAGAGCAAGAACGCAAGAGAGAGATGGGGGCAGAAAAAGAAAGAGTCAAAGTCTGTGTTAGTGTTGCGCAATTGAGCCTTTAATTCGCTAGCTTTTTTTCTAGATATAAAAAATTTATTTATTTAAGCTTTTATGTTTTGTTTAAGTTTATAATAGTTATTAATTTATTATATTTCATTTTTAATAAATATTTTATTTGGATAATTCATTTTGTATATAAAACATATACGTTTTTTTGTATAATTTTGTATTGCATTTATTTTCTTTGTAATTTCATGTTGCCTATTATTTTATAAGAATAAATATATATTAAATATCGTCTGATCATCAAAACATATAAAAATAATTGAAACATATTTTGTTAATCTTAAAATCGTTTTTTAACTTTGATCTATTTTTCCTAGTTATTTTGTTTTTTAGAGTTTTTTCAATTACTTTTCCAGCCTTTTTTCATGCGCTATCTTAAAGGACAACACTGGCTCCAGCTGAAAACCCTTTGAGTGAACAGTTTTGAAATTTCAGGTTCAACCCACACACAACAGCAAAAAGGTACAACAGGTAAAGGTAAACTATATGTGCGTGTTTGCTTGTGTGTGTGTGCGTGTGTGTGTGTGTAGAGCTGAAATTAAACGAATTTAGGCAAACGGCATCTATAAATTATGTTGCCTGGCGAAAAAGAAAACAAATGTTGATCTCTGAGAGGCCAAGCCGAAAGTTAGTCAAACAGAATTATGTTGTTGTTGCTGTTGTTGTTGTTTGCTCTTCTTCTTATTTTATTTGCGGTGCGGGAGGGGGGTTCGAAAAAGGGGAGCAACTCAAATTTCGTTTAAACGCTTGATTTAGTGCAGCAAATATGGCCAATGCCGAACGCATTCCAGCGTTTTACACTTGAATTGAACGGCGCGAGTGGGAGAGGGAGGGAAAGGGTGAGAGTGAGAGAGATAGAGAAAGAGAGAGAGAGAGGGAGTTGAGAGCGGAACAGAGTGGCTGCTTTTATCCTGCGGGACTGCAGCCGAAAAAAAAACACGTTGGTGGCATTTTCTGTGTTTGTGAGCCGCCGACTGGTTCAACAGGTTCCAGGCCTAAAACTAACAGAGAGGGAGAGCAAGAGAGAGAGAGAGAGAGAGAGCGTGCGAGATTCTTGAGCAGACCCTGGCCCTGACTCTGACTCTGACTTGGACTCTGTCTCTGCCTCTGCCTCAGCTTCAGCCGCTGGCTGTGGCAACGTTTGTGGCATGCAGCATTACTCGTTGCTCGCTCGTTTTGCACATTTTTGAATTTTATTTTAATTTCTTTTTATTATAAGTATTTTAGTTTTGCCCGTACCCTAGAACCGGGCAACGTTTTCTTCTCTTTTTTCTTTTCTCTGTGTGTGTGTGTGTGTTTTTTTTTTTTTCATTTTGTTGATTTTTCATTCACCAAAAACTGGTTCGACGTTTTGCAAGTTCTTTTTCGAGCTGTTGGGGCTGCTGGAGCCGTGGCTCAAGACATTGTTTGGTCTCAAGGAAGTTCTTGTTTGCCCGCTGGAATGTGTGAAGTCATCGAGCAGTACACGCACATACACAGACAGAGAGAGGGGTATATATGTACATATATACACACTCTTGCATTTGAATGCCAGCGAGCTGAGCTCTTACATTTTTAAAGACCTGGGCGGCACTTGCAGTCGCGACTGAGGCAGAAGCAGCGCTGGCAATGCCTTCGCATTCCTGCTGCCACACTTTGAGGGCGTCTCGCTTTTCCAGCGAAAACTGAAAAATCAGTCAAACAGACTAGCAGACACCCAGACAGACGGCCATGGCAACTGCAGCAACATTGTTGCAATCACTGTTAGAGAGCGGGCCGCAGTCTGCTTCTTGTTTATATGCCATAAAAATGCCCACCAAAAAGATAGAGTATTGCAATTTGGCATATGTGTTCATTGAGGCATTTTTAAATTTTGAAAAAATTATTAACTGGCTTTGACGACGTCTTCAACCAAAGTTCCTAATAGGCATTATTAGAAACAGTTTGTAAAATTGATGTGGTGTTCGTTCGTGCAACAACTTTTATTAAAATTAGATAGAGTATTGAAATTCTACATAGATGCTTATTAAGATATGTATGAATTTCGAATAAGTTTTTTCGCTCTATTGATAAAGTTTACTGTCTTTACTGATCTCAGATCAAGAGACCTCAGTGGCTCCAATTAAGTTTTTTCTTAGCATAAACTTTTATTAAGAAAAGATAGAGTATTGAAATTCATCATGAATGTTTGTCAAGGTATTTATGAATTTTGAAAAAATTATTAACTTGTTTTGGGCACGCCCTCAAGCGGCGCCCATATAAGTCATTGTAACAATCAATGCCAAACACAAGCAACACTGAGAGAATCACATGTGTGTGTGTGTGTGTGAGTGTGCATGCCAATTACAAAGCAACTGCTACAACGTGTAATTGTAATTCTATTTCATTGCAGGATATTGGATCTTTACGCTTGATTTGGCACATTGTGCCAGCAGCCAGGTTGCCCACCTGCCCCACCTGCCCCACCTGCCCCAGCTGCCCACCTGCCCGGCCAGCCGTGAAGCGCTGCATGGCCAAGGGCATATCAAAAGTGGTACATCGTCTCGCTGATGCCGCTTCTTTCATTTTCTTTTCTTTTTGCGTCTGACAGCTACTTGTCAATGGCCGTGATGAGTGAGCGCCGCACAAGCCAAGCCAAGCCAGGCGAAGCAAAGCAAAGCAAAGTAAAGCCTCCTCCCCCCTTGCCTAACCTGGCGCTGGCGTCATAGACCTAGCTCGTTTGGCCCTCTGCCTGCTCCACTCACATCTATCATGGGCGCATGGGGCATGTGGCATGGCTTTGCAGGCAATGGGGCAACATGACAACGTGTCATTGACAGATTTCAACAGAAATGCGCATGAATGAAATCGATTTTTGCCCACGCCCCACAGCTCGATGTGAGTTCAGCAATTAAACCTAGATATGACCAGATATAAGTACATATATGGCTGCTATAATTAAAGATATACGCTCCGCTCCAGAGTCTTATCTCAAGTCTAGACAAGTTTGCTCTTTAACGATCAGCTCATAATTTCTGCACCACTTTTGATTGCAGCTCTCGAATGACTAAGCGCATTTCGGCTTGCAAATGCCGCTTGGCAACAGAACTTGCTGCAGGCCACTAAATATGTATATAGTATATATGTATATATACATATCTATATAGGCATGCACATATCGATTCTCTCGATCCTCGGGCCAACAATCGGCTGCAATCCGGGCCTTGGCCAAGGCAGAAATTAAGCGTCCAACCGCGAGTTTACACATCATCATCATTATTGTTGTTGCTGTTGTTGTTGTTGTTGTTGTTGCTGTCGTGCTGCACATCCTGCAGCTCGCCAAGACGTTGCAGCAACGTGTGCGAATGTGTTGCACAATAAATAAAAATATTTATACATGAAACCCTAAATAAAGCATGAGCGACAAAGATGCGAACCAAGTTGTCGCCGTTGGCCGTTGGCCGCTTGCCCCATGCCTCATGCCGCATGCCGCATGCCCCATGCCGATTGCCAGTTTGCCGGTTGCTGCTGCCGCTGCTGCTGCTGCTGCTGCTGCTGCTGTCGTGGCCGCTAGCCTCAGCTCCCAGGCCAAGTGGCAAAAATAATGTCGTGGCATCTGCATCTGCAGCAGCAGCAGCAGCTTTTGCCTACACGAATATCAAAAAGAAAAAAAAAAAAGAAAACTGTCGCTGGCCAATGCAACAAATTTTTTATTTATTTCGCTTCTTGTTTGTGCAGCTATCTGATGCTCTTTCGCCCGAAAAATTTTGCTAAATTACGTAAGCTCAAGCTTGCTCTAATGAAGGGGTAAAAATATTTGTTGTTTAATTAATTTTAATAAGACTTTTAAGAATTAATTTTAATAAGACTTTTAAGAATGCCAAAAATATTTTTTAATTTTTTGTTTTATTTTAGAAAATATTAAATAGATTAAATATTCTGTATATATTATTATTTTTTATTAGATTTTTTTTATTAATCTTTTATTTATTTACTTTTTATTTATTATTTTTTATTTTTTTATTATTTTTGTTTTAGTATTTTATTTATTTTCATATAGCTTTTTTATTTATTTATTTTTTTTTTTATTTTTTTTAAGAAAATTCTAAGAAAATCTTCCTATTCTGTATATATTATTATTTTTTATTAGATTTTTTTTATTATTATTTTATTTATTTACTTTTTATTTATTATTTTTTATTTTTTTATTATTTTTGTTTTAGTATTTTATTTATTTTCATATAGCTTTTTTATTTATTTATTTAAAAAAATTTTTTTTTTTAATTACATTGTATTTTAAGTATAACAAATTTATTTATCTATTGATTTGTATTGTATTCCATTTAAATTATTTTTTTTTCAAATTTATTTTTATTATTATTTTTTGTGCACACTTGTAGAGCATTTCATCTTCGTCTTAAACACCTGTTTCAGTTTTAGGTTTTTCTCTCATTTCTTTTTTTTTTCTTTGGCTTTGGCATACCTCTTGTATCGGCTGTGGCTCGATGCTGTTTGCCTCGTCATCATTGTCAGGCGTCGCAGCCCAGCATCAAGAATCAAGATCAAAGCAAAGCCCACTAACTACATCAGAGGAGATGCTCAAGCCGTAGCTGATGTTGTTGCCGAGGCTGGGGCAGGGACTCGGTAGCTGCCTCCGTTGTGGTTGTAGCAGCAGCAGCAGCAGCTTTTGTTGTTGTTGTTGTTGTTGCCGTTGCATAGTCAAAGTAAAATAAGAAATAAATCAGTAAATTGGATTGCTTTTTGCGCTGCGCTCGTTCGCTGAATTTTGCAATGGCAAACTGCAGTTGGACTTCAAGTCATCTCGATGTCTCTCTCTCTCTCTCTCTCTCTTGCTCTCTCTGTCTCTGTGTGTGTGTGTTAGTTGCATGCTGGAATTTTCTCTATGCTTATCATTTGCAGGATCTCACCTGTTCAATTCATTATTTTCTATAAATAAACGACAGACGGCCGCAGCCCAACAATTTACATGGTTCCGCGACTCGCTCAGCTCGGCTAAAGGCTCGCTCGCTCGTCTCGTCGTCGGCTAGGTGAGGCCAGCTCAGTTTTACCTGTAATTAAGTCAGTCGCATAACTGCAGCAAGTTGTGCATTCATTTTAATAACTAAACTCGCACCACAGTTGCGCTGCCCCAAAAGGTCAGCCTGCACTGAAACTCAATATGTGTCCTTATTCTTCTGATGTGGGCACAGTCTTTGGCTTCTGTTGTTGTTGTTGTTGTTGCTGCTGCTGCTGCTGTGGTGGCCAATTTTGCGAATTCGTGCAACGCTCTTCACAGATCTCGTGGATCTTGCGAATCTGGCGGATCTGTATCTGTATCTCTGCCCTGGTAACGGCGACAGCCGCAGCAGCAGCAGCAGCAGCGGCGGCGGCTTCTTCTTTTGCCGCGGCATGGAATTTGGTACATCGAGCATTGGTTCTTCGTTTATTTTTGCTTTTATTTCGCCATGTTGTGTGCCTAAATATTTTTGCGGCATCTTGTTGTTTTTGTTTGTTGTTTGTTGTTGTTGTTGCTGTTGTTGCTGTTGCTGCCCCTTTTCGACATGCCACACAAATGTGGGCCTATGATAACATTGTCTTCGGGTTCGAGTTCAAGTTTTGGTAGCGCAGCGCGTGAAAGTTGTCGTGCCAAAAGGCCTCACAATGTTTATGTTGTACAGTGTATATCACATATGTATGCCTGTGTGTGTCTATGTGTGTGTCTGTGTATGCTTAATGCACTTCACTTTCCAGGCGCGCGTTGTGAAAGCCCAAAGCATTTTGTAGGTAGATCGCTTGAGCTCTGAGCTCACACACACACAGAGACAGCATTTTGTGATCCATTGTTTTATTTATGCTGATATTTCGCATTGTGCGCGATTTATTTATACACTATTGCTTAGCGAATTGGGTACAATGATTGTTTAAGCTTGTGGGTTAAATAAATAGAAATTTTATGAAATTGAATTAGATAAATGTGCACAGCTTTCAGTTGGCATTTTTATTTTTTATTTTTACGAGAGAAAAATAAAGAAAAGAAAAGATTCCTTCATATTTATATTGTAGCTTACGAATTTATTTACAATAAAAATATTTGTATAAAATAAATAATAAAATAATAATAATAATAAATAAAATAAATTATATATAAAATTTATAATTTTTAAATTGATTTTCTTTTTATTTTACTTTACTTTACTTAATCTGAAAAAGAAAAAAAAAAATGTAATAAGAATAATAATAAATAATTCAATAAAAAATTTACGACTTTAAAAATATTTTTCCATCTTTACTTAATACATTTTATTTTTATTTAATTTTTTATTTTTAAGCGTATTTGCTATGCGACTTGCTCGATCAACAGTGCCCCGCACAATTTATTATAAATGCTTTATCGCAAGAAACCCATCTATTCATAAGTCTTAACATGTTCCAGAACGAGCATAAATAAAAACCTTCATATATATCAAATTATTTACATTTGTTTGTGGTGTTTGAAAAATATTTGAAAATCTTTGAATGTTTCAGCAAAATGTTGTTTATTTATTTATTTACCACTTGAACTCGCTTTAAATGCATAAATATTGAAACTAGCCGCCAATCCAAATCGAAGAGTGTGGGGGGCAAAGAGAAGAAAGAACTGGCAGCAGTTTCGTCTGTCGAAGCTGTCAAAAGTCGCCATAAACTTGATGCTAGAAGTTTGTAGCGAAAACTTTGTGATCCCTGCGAAAAAGACGGTCATAAATTCTATGAAAATTACTGCGCACAAAAAAGAGAAAAATGCAGAAAGAAACGTATAGAAAACAACGGAAACAAGTTTAATAGTAGTTGCCACCAATGGCAGCAGCAGCAGAGGATTATGTAGGACCATTCTGGGAGTTGGGGAAATGCAGGAGGAGCTGAGCAGCAGTTTGAGCTTAACAACATTTTGAGTTTTAGCTGCCAGCTGCAGTCGAAGAAGCCGCAAGAAACTTTAAGTTTGTCATAAAATGAACGAGTGTGCACATGTGTGTGTGTGTGTGTGTGTGTGTGTGAAAACTTGTTAGGCCAACTATAGCTGATGACTGCAGTTGCCTGATTACGCATACGCCGCGTGGCAGCAGTCGAACAAGGAATGCGCATAATAATCAAATGTGAAGCAACCAAAAAAATGAAGCAAAAAGAGAACGAGAAGCAAAAGGAACTCTCTATCTGTATGTGTGTGTGTGTGTGTGTGTATGTGTGTATGTGTGTGTAATGCACATTTATGGCGTGGGAAACAGCGGCAAAAAATGCGCGACATGCTGTTGAATGAAAGAAGCACAAATTAAAGCAAAAGCCACAAAAAGCAAACGCGAAACAAAGAAAGCAACAGAACAACGCAACGGACGCTGCTTCGTCTGGGGGAGCTGGGCATGAATCATCAGCGCGCCTGCATTTGCCTGCCAGAACAGAGCAGAGCAGCAACAGAGAGAGAGAGAGAGAGAGTGAGAGAGAGATGGAGCTAAACTGGTTTTTGGCACTGGAATGCAGATAACTTCTTGGACGTTTGTCTTTGGCTTTCGATTGAGCTTCAAGTGAACCGCTCGAAGCTCTGCATATTTAATATTACACAAAGCTGCGAAGACGGCATAATCCACGCAAGCAGCAGACAGAGCGAGAGAGAGCGAGAGAGAGAGAGAGGGAATATGTGTACACCACAAATGTTAATTAACCGAAACAATGGCGGCATCCTTGCATCAAAGGCCAAAACAACATAATCATTGGCAACCGCAGCTCCAGCTAAATGACCACAAAATTGCCCAAAGGAGTAGGAGTAGGAGTAGGAGGAGGTGGGGGCGGCGGCAGCTTAGGTTCATGCCACACTGAGTGCGGCCACTGATTGCAATTGCATATTGATTGAGCACCACCACACACAGCAGCTGCTGCCCCTTCAGTACATCTTGCTTACATTTAAATCGTCTCTTTCATATTAAATGTCGCACCTTTGCACGTGCAGTGCGCATTTATTACGTATACGTTCGCCAATCGATAGCTGACACGATTGCTGCTGCTGCTGCTGCTGCTGCTGCCAAGGTCGTGCACAAGTGCCGACAAATGGCCACCGAATTGGCAGACAACAAACCTTGAAGCTGCGACAGGCGCCGCAAATCCAATTGCGTCATGTGGCAAACAAGGATGCCCCAAAATCCGAACAACTGACGTCAACTTCCTAGTTGAGCTGCACTTTTTGAGTGATAAATGTTTTTTGTCCTTCTTGTTTTTCCCTAGCTTTAGCTCTGTTAGTGGCTTAGTGCTGTTTTATGCAGTCAAGTGTCGCAGTGCGTTGTGAAAGATACAGTGGAGTAGTCCTGTGTGGAGCTGTGCTATGTAGTATAGTGTTATTTTATGCATTGTGCTGCGAATTGTTGTGCCATTTAGTGTAGCTTAGTGTGAGCTAGAGCAGTTTAGTGCAGTTTTCTTAGAGTGCTGTACAATGTTTTGCTATGTTGGATAGTGTAATGAATGTATGCAATGTGGCTTAGTTTATAGGAGTATGATGTAGTATGTGGCATCGTTTAGTGGAGTGTATGTAGTATAGTGTTGTGTTGCATTTGTAGTGTAGTGCTGAGTAGTGCCGTAGTTGTAGTATAGTGTATTATGACTAAAGTAGAACTGTGTTGTGTAGAGTCATGTAGTGTCATGTAGTGTAGTATATTGTATTAAGATTAAAGAAGAACAGTGTTGTGTAGAGTCATGTAGTGCAGTACAGTGTTGTGTAGAGTCATGTAGTGCAGTATAGTCTGGTGTAGTGTTGTTTAGTTTAGTGTAATAAAATGAAACTCCAATTTCCAGCACTGTAGTATAGTGTAATGAAGTGTAGTGAATTAAACTAGTCCAGTGTAGTTTAAACTACTGCAGTGTTGCTTACTAAACTAATATATAATGCAATAGACTTTCACAACAATACCCTGCAGTGCAGTGTAGTCTATGCGATCTGAGACTTGATTAATTTATGAGCTTACAGATGAGTCTTGTTGTAAATTGTGTTTAATTGCGTCACGTTATGCAAAACTAAAACATTCATCAAAATGCAAGCGTGCAATTCAATTGAGTAAGCGATATGTCTGGGTAAACTATGTAAGCGCTAGCCATTGCTCTACAGATACACTGTAAAAATAGTAATAACAGATGTAGTGCAGTATATGCTATCGATAAGTCTGCTTACAGTTAGCTATGTATATAAATGCATAATTGTTATACATTTTGTAGTAGAAGACATTTCTTTTCGACTATTATTTTCTAGCTAATATACCCCATATATACCGCATAAAACCTGTATATAATATTTTTTGCCTATTTGCTTATAAAATGTGGCGCCAGCAGCTGGCGGCGTCGAACTGTCGTTTAATGAATTGCGATTGTAATCACATTCGATTCAACATTATTGCCCAAAGGTGTTTGAGAACAATTCTTCATACTCGTTCATGTGCCGCAAGGGAGAGTATATGGGATTGGGGCTAGGCGTATGAAAAGTAGAATATCTGACTGTGTGTAGCCTCTGTTTGAGTGAAAGACTGGATGATCCGCTCTACATATCGATCAAAAATGTATACGCTTAGTTTGAAGGTCAAAGCAATGTCAAAGTCAATTATAACCTCTATAGTTTAATAGCTAAATTCAGCTAGCTTTGATCAACGAGACAGACATTATACAGATCCAGATGAATATATACAACGAGTAGTGAGAAGACGGTTACGCCCAGCTGGAAAGTGTTTTGCTTGTTTGAAAAAAAAAAGAAGAGTGTTTACAGTCGTATATTGCAAATGTTTTTATTGCATTGTAAATTGCCGTGCAAATTGCAATTAGCGCATTTGCATCGTGGCAGATATACAGATAGATATATACATATATACATATATTCGTATATATCAAGTGAAATGGCCTGACAAAGACTGACTGAGTGACCTACTGGGCAAACAGTTGCAGTTGCAGTTGCAGTTGCAGTTGTTGCACTCTGGCTGTTTGCTTAATGAAAGTAAGTGCCATAGACAGTTTGCCACATGCCGCATGCCGCATGCCGCATGCCGCGGCCTGTGAGCAGCGAAAGTAGCTCACTCTCACAGCTCAGTCGGTGCTGCACTTAATGGCTTTATTTGCCCAGACTGTGGGGCAAGAAGGCGGCAGGAGGCGGGGCGGCGTAGCAGCCCAACCACTTGACAGTTGTGCAAAAAAATTGCAAAATTATTGCGTCGAGCACTGGACGCTGCCCACATGCCTTGGCACAGCGTGGCACAGTATGGCATGTCCAATAGAATTTATATAAGCAGGATCAGCCCACACACAAACATACACACACATCCATATACATACATATAGTGATATATATACACTCTTTTTTTTTTTTGGTCAACCTAATTGATAAGACAATTTCGATAAGCGCTTGTCAAAATGTTTGGCTAACAAATTTACACATGTCAATCAAATGAAACAACTCTCGATCGTCTACGACTCACACTGGTCAGCCGGGTTGCGTGCGAGTTCATTGAAGTAGAGAGTAAATGAGACAGAGAGATAGAGAGAGAGAGAGAGTGTGCGTTGTCAGCTGTTTTTCCGCATTCCATAAACGTTCTCTTATTTATGCGCATCGCTGATTGAGCTTTGACTTTGACACTTTATGGCCACTTAAAGCGCATCAGTTGCCGCATTGATCAGGGCTTAGATGCATCTATCAATTATTGTTTAGCCAACACTGATAGAGGACAGGCAGATCATTGTCGTTCATTCATATAGATTTATTTTCCAGCTTGACGGGCAGTTCATTTATTATGTTGTCAAATGAGCTGCTTAGTGAGCTAAGGGAGCTACAATTGATGATACAAAGTCAAGTAAGTTGGCTAAGTAATGCATTAGCACTTTATGCCGTAATACATTAGTATGCCTTGACAAGGTTTTGTTTATAAATATTCTATAAAAAAATAATAAATAATATTCTATAAAAAAAGGACAAGCGTGATAAAGTAAAGCTTAATCCTAAGAAGACTTGTAATGCGTATGAGTAATGCGTTTGTGATTGATGATGCTTGATGGTTTATGAACGAAGAGTTTTCTAGCCCAAGTGATTTACTAAAAAGTATGGTATATATATATATATATAGGTTGGTCTACGTACTAATGTTAGTAAGTCAAGTTGGCTCTCAGATGCTCCATCCCATAGAGTAATGAATTAGTGATTGATGCTGAACTGAATGCAGTTGTTGTTCACAATAAAACTTTAAACGTTTTTAATATGCGACAGACAGAGATTAGAGTCTATTTATTTATTTTGAAACCAACTGATGTATGATTAGATATGATAATATATATTTGTATATGTTTATCTAACTCACAAAGTAATGCATTAATGATTGAGGGGGAAATGAAATGCATTTGAAGACTCTATAGAATGCATTTTAGGTTAAACTAACTTTTTTATTAGCTTAAACTTTAATTACACACAAATAAGATGCCTTTGATGAGCACCCGAGGCTGCTTCGCATGCATATGTAACTTTGATTGATGCTCTGCTAATATTATTTGCTGATTGGTAAGTAAAAACCAAGCGTAACTAAGCCAAAACTCCTGATGCAGTATCAATATAAATAATTACTCATCCATCAATCAATTATTCAAGCTTTCCCTCTACCAATATACGTAAATATATTTTGTATATTTCCATTTCCATTTCTATCTCCATTTCAACGGCAGCAACACCGCTCAGCACACAATTGCGACTGCTTTAACTCGGCACGCCATATACAAAATGCAAATTGAATTTTAAAGCCATGTTTATTGAATTGTTGGCTCATTTCAATTTTAAAGTTAAGCAGTTGTATTAAGCGTTAAACCGATTGCCAGCAGCTTATCGCGCGCCGCTCAACAATCATCATTATTATTATTATGAGCAATTAAATTCAATTCGGAAATTGACAAAGTTTTTAAAGCGCATTAACCCACATATGAACCGATGGAGTGAGAAAGGGAGAGAGAGTAAGCGAGAAGGAAAGCGAGAGAGAATGCGACAATTTGTTTATCTGAACAATCGTTAGTTATGGCTTGGATTGCTTACAATTGATTTTATTTGTATTGCATTCATTCATAATCATTTTGCTGCCGCAATTTGTGGCAAGCTCTTTAATTTTTTAACAATAGCCGCAATCATTAGAGTTTGTGTCGAGCTGTCGGCAGGATGCAGCATGCCGCATGCCCCATGCCGCAATATGAGCGACAGTCTCTGCATATCAGCTTATCCGTCTGCACATCAATAAGTCAAGCAGTCTGTCAGTCAGTCTGATACTCTGTCAGTCAGTCAGTCACTGTCCTGGCTGGCACAGTTTCCACGGCGCTTCATTATGCGCATTTCCTGTTGACTTCGTCCTACCTATCTTCCCCCCACACACGCGGCCACACAGCTTTCCTTCCTTCCTTTCTTGCACCTGCTGCAGCTGGCACAGATCGGCCGACACATGCCTGGCATTCATTCTCTGCCCCCTGCATTCTTGTGGGCGTCGAGCTCGGTGAGTTCACATGCCACAACAATGCCGCACTATAGAATAATAATAGTGAGTGTTTTGGCTTGCCGATGGGCGGCAGCGCCAGTGCTTCCGTTGACCCCATCACACACACACACACACACACGGACATCCACATAGCTATGTCAAAAGTTTTTGACATGCTCGTGTACTTGACCCGCCGCCCGAGCGCCCTGAAGCCCCCTAATGGTTGGCATTGTTATTGCTAGATTGCTTCTATTGCTGGTATTGCTGGTACTGGGCCACGCCTCGCCACGCTTGGGGCGGCTATTAAACCGTGCTCTAATTTTGACACCTTTATAATTAAAAGTTCAGACTGTTTACTCATATCACGTGTTAAATTGAGCCAAGGGGCAGCAGCTGCAAATTGCATTTGAATAATGAGATATCGGGCAAGAATACGAGAGAATTGAACGAATTGACGCATTCGCACTTACATATAATAATAGCCATGCCACTTACTCTACTTACTCTACTTACTCTATATCGACTCTATTCAATGCTCGAGCTTTAAATTATTATATCATTAATACACTTACTCAAATAAGAATACTTATAGTACTACTTTTATATATATGTATACATATATCATAGAAATGCTTCTACTTCTATCTATACTTATACTAATACTTATACTAATACTTATACCTATACTAATACTTATATTAATACGTATACTAATACGTATACTAAAACTTATATATTTATACTTAAACTAATACTTATACTAAGACTTATACTAATACCTATACAAATACTTATTCTAATACTCATACTAATACTTATACTAATACTCATACTAATACTTATACTAATACGTATACCAATACGTATACTAATACTTATATTAATACTTATACTCATACTCCTACAAATTCTTATGCTACTATTTATTGCAACATTTCCTCTGATGAATCCCAATACTCATCCTTGAGCTAATGTTTATACCTATAACTCTACTAATGCCTGCAATGAATCTTATTCTACTACTACTTATACTACTATTTAACTTACACAACAACTTTTTTTATATTTTTTTACTTATAATAATTTTTAATTATAATGAACTATTCATAAGCTATGCAATGTAAAATTTCAAATTATTCGACATGAATATTTACCTTCCGGCATCATTTCCCATATTTCAATTGATAAACAGCATAAATTCCATCGAGCTGCCCAGAGCATGCATTTTAATCCGCACTAAAATACAACTTTTCCATGTCCGTAATATAAACTATTTATCTCTATAATTATGGCTAATGGCGAGAGGAAGCCGAAGTAAACAGAGCCAAACTCCCATCTAATGCAGTGTGTTCAAGTGATTAACCCAATTGATGCATAAACAAAATAGCAGCAGCAGGAGTAGCAGGAGTAACGGGGGTAGCGGGAGTAGCAGCAGGCCGAAGGCTTTTGGCCATTTGCGTATTGTTTATAAAGTTGGCGCAATGAATAAAGCGAAGCGAAGTAAATTAATTGCGGCCGCCAACGACAGTTGCAGCGGGGCAGCGCTGCCTGGCAGGTGGTCAAAGCAGTGGGTGGGCAGTGGGGGTGCGGTGGCTGTGATGGGCCGCCCAGGCAGGCGCCACTCTCTCGCATTTTTGTTTTTGTTTTTCGATTTTTTGCTGTTGCCCAAAGCCAAAACAACAAATGAAAATAGAACTTTAATTAAACGCAGTGCCTAGCGAAGGGGAAATAGTCGAATAGAGCATATTGTTGCACCACCCGCACCACCAGCCAGCCCAGAAATGTTCATATGCAAAACAGCGGGTTGTCTGCAACTATTTAAAGACGCTCCCTCTCTCTCTCTCTCTCTCTCTCTCTCTGTCTCTGTCTGCTGTTGCCCTCATTCTACAAACAAATAGTATAGAGAGAGACAGAGAGTGAATGGGTGGTGTGGCGGGAGGGTAGGGCAGGTGGCTTTAAGCCAGGACGAGCTGAGAATATGACAGTTGATAGCCCAGAGGCTGCCTTGGATCGAAGGTTCTTGTTTGCTGTATGTAGTTGTTCTTGTCGTGGCTTACAATACTGAGCCAGAGCGTTGCCTGCATTTAATAGTCTCAACACACACACACACACACACACACACACACACATATGCATGTTCCATAAGCCAATGATAACAGAAATAAAAATAACAATGAATGCTCTGCACAAGGCAAGAACTTGCAGCCCAAACAGCTGAGAGCTTCACAGAAATAGCTGCCTCCCATACATCTATTTTATATAGCTTTAAGATTATGCCAGGAATTAATCGAATTTGGCAGCCAGCTGGCGTGGGAGAGGGAGTAGGAGCAGGACTCTATGCTTGTAATTTAATTAGTGCAGACAGCACGGCTCTAACGACGAAGGACAGCCGCAGCTGAGCGACTGACAGAGTCTATTAGAAAAAAAATATATATAATATAATTAATGAATTCATCAGCGCTGAGTGCAGTCGAGTGGGTGGGTGGTCTGACGGCCCAGTTATCTAGCTGCCAGAAGTCCATAAAGTTGGCCAAAACTAACTCGGGCACTTTGACTGATATTAAGCCATGCACGAATCGCTCAAGTGGGCGTGGTGATGCAGCAAGTGCTGCACTTTGAATTGCATTTGGATGGCAATGTGGGACTTGAATAAAACTACAGAGGGAGAGGGAAAAGTAGAAGGGATTAATGGAGACAAAGATAGAGAATGCGCGGGTGCGGATGAGGGAAAGAAGCGGAGCGGAGTGATATACAAAGAGTGTGAGAGAGAAATATATAGAATGAGCATGAGATAAATGGAGATGAATAGAGAAGGCGTAAGCGAGAGATAGGGAGAGAGAGATATATAGAGAGAGAAAGTAGAGCATAATAAACTGACACGAATAGCACAGTGAGAGTGTGTGTGTGAGAGAGAGAGAGAGTAAGAGAAAGAGGCACAAAGGGGGAAAATGGGAGGAAGACCGATAAAAGATAAAGAAATAGAGAGATAGAAAGAGAAAGAGAGAGAAGAAGAGTGACAGAGAGAAACACAGAAACAATGTATTCTTCTGGGAAGATGGGGAGAGAGAGATAAAGAATGACACTCAGAGAAAAGAACTAAGACGGAATAGAATCGATGAAAGAGAGAGACAGAGAGAGAGAGTCAGCTTAAGAAATGGCTCTAGTCACAATTTTGCCTACACATTATATACACACATCGTCACGTCATCCTGCTCTATATATAGGTATATAAAGTCATACACGCACCTTTAAACAGCTTGCTCTAGTTGAAGTTTCCAAGACTTAACTCGATCGAGGACAGTTGAAACTTTCGCCCATTCACTCGCAGCTAGGCACGCGAATGGAATTTGCCGCAAAAATTTCGCATTTTCACTTAATTGTATTCCTTTAGAATTTTGGCTGGGCTCCTGCTGGGCGACAAGCGTCTGCCAGTTATGGCATTTATGACGCATACGCCGCGTTTGCCGCGCTGCACCTTGAAAATTCTGCTCTGCTCTGCTTGCCTGCCCTGGCCTGGCCCTGGAAACTTTTGGCCCTGCCCCAACAACCAGCAGCTCGTGCACAATTATGAAATGTGCTCTCAATCTTTTTTCTTGTTTCTTTTTTTTTTTGTGGCTCAGGCAAAACTTTTTTGCCACATGCCATAAAAATTGTTTGGCAGCAAAGAGAGAGCAAGGGAGAGACAGAGAGTGCTAGTTGGCTGACTCTCTCGCTCTCTCTGTGTTGCAGTTGATGTGGGTCAGTTACGTGGCCACAGGGGCCACAGAAGTTTGGTCGGGGTCTAGCTGACTCTGGCCTGGGCTTGGGCCTGGGCCTGGGCCTGGTCCTGGGCTAGGGAAATGCAATTGAAACCAAGGCTGAGCCGCAGAACTTTTCATTGAGTGTTTTCAATTTCGATGGTTTCGATTTCACACGCCTCGAATGCGAAACCGAATAGCCCGCAGCCAAACACGCATCAGCATAGTTCGGCTCCAGCTATACGTGCACAATGCGCATTTCAATTGACTGGGCGGGGCATGCCCCATGTGGCAGTTGTTTGCGGTCGCCGCACAGACACGAAAATACAAAAAGTCGAAAACAAAAAATATCCGCGTTGAATTTAATTTTAGGCCTCGGCCTGTGGACAACAACGCCTAATGCGCGTATTTATAGGACACATAATGTATATGTATGGAGAGTGAGAGAGAGATAGAGAGAGAGAGGGATATATACATATATCTAGTCGGACAATGTGTTAATCTGGCTGTAGGCGTTTGCTTTTTGCTCACTAAACGCTTTTTTCGCAGTGATTTATAATGTCAGGCATATCGAGGCGTGTAAAGATCTCTTAGGCATTATAGAAACACTTTAGCCAAGGCTAAGAATTATGAATAATACCTATTAATACAGTGGGCTAAAGAACGCATTAGCTAGCCAAGAATAGGACATTAAGTGAGTGCAGGCGCTATATTTATAAGACTAAATGTACTAAAAAAACTCACAATATTTGATAATTTAATGAGCCACAATGTTAATTACTTATTTTCCAATTGGAATACCCTGCCAATTGGAACATTTTCAATTTGTTGTCGTCGCCTAGGGCCATTGCAGGCTGCTCACAGTCGAGGCACAAGTAGATGGAACTGTGGTGTTGCACATTTGCGAGCTGGGCTGAAAATAGGTTGAGCCCGGGCACTCGTACTGGGCGCCATACCAAGTGGAGTTGTACACATAACAATTGACGTATCTAAAATGGAAAATGGTCGATAATTACTTCAGATCACAGTTAGTTCATCATACGCACTGTTTGCAGGTGGTTTGGAGCGTGTTGCCATAGGGATAGCGGCCAGCCCGTTGGACAGATCTGCAATAAGTATTCGCATCGATGTACAATTCATCATCCATCAGGGGGCAGGAGACGTGGCCACCAGTCGCAGTCGCAGTGTCGCAAATGTTGGGATTGTTCCTATTGCACACGTAGTAGGGGGCGCAGCTGCCTGTGATTACTGATGGCTGCTGCGTGCCGAGGCAGAGGGCATAAGTGCGAACGCCTAGGCAGGCAAAGACAAGTCCATCACTGCATATGCCACATTCGGTGCACGACGCTAACGAGCTGTTACTCTGGCAAATGACAGCCTGAGCCGTGCAGAAAGTACCGGATGGACAGCTATTCACTGGCTGAACTAGTACGTTATTTACGCAGAACATGAACTGGGTCTGCGACACACAGGCCGCATTGGATATCGTGGAGCACACATTGCAATCGGCCCGACAATCCAGGACACCCAAAGACAGCAGCAGCAGCAACACGCGCAACATCTTCGAAGCTCGAACACAACTGCAGCGTTGCAAGACGACGTCAGAGCATTTAAGAACTCAGTTTTATCTTATCTAACCATCATAAAGAAATTACAGAAGCAATTTGTTTTTAAATCTGCAGTTCTTATTTTTTAGTTGCAAAAGATTAGTTTAAGTTGTACAATAAGATAATGTTAATAAAAGTTGCCGCCTAAAAGTATGCATTGAAAATTTTACTCGGAATACGCATGGCTCAAGAGTGAATTATTATTAAGTAATTTTAATATTTAAATAATATACTGCAATTCCTTTTTAATTGTACTTACTTTAAAATTCATTTAACTTGTTGAATGTATACAGAATTTTATTATTATATGTGCCTTTAATTGCAACGCAAAGCAATCATCTTTTGTTTGCAGCAAGAGCTGGCAATAAAATCAGACGCCTGAAAGTATGCAATGAAAATATTACTCGAAATTTGCTTGTCTTCTGCACTGAGTTACATATACATAATTAAACTATGTAAAATGTGGATGATAAGTATTTAAATAACATTAAATCCACACTTCAGCCTACAAGTAGACTAAAAGCTGAAAATTCAATTGGTGCAAAAATGGACATCTTTTTTTCGTATGGCTTAATAATAGTTAAAAGCTAAAAAAGAGGGACTTCAATATATATATATTTAAACCTTATTAGAAACTAGGGCTAGCAACATTCCAAATCAAATATATTAGATAAAAGAGGAGACAGTATTTGAGGCATGATGTATTCTACGAATTAAACCATAAATAACATTTTGATTCCAACTCTCAAAGTGTTTAGTAATACAAATATCTCAATAGGTATCTTTCTACGTTCACCTTTCGATAGACTCTCACTAATAACCTATTGATATAGTAAAACTTGTTGTTTTGGATTTTTGTAATTCAGTACATTTTATATTTATAGCATTTTATCGCAGTTTCAATGAAAACTTAAGTGTAAGGCTGAAATTATGAGACATGTTACAAAATATAAATTCCCAATTTATATTTGTGTATGGATATTCCTAGCAGAGCTCAACTGTTCATCATCATCATCATCATCATCTTCCAGTTCATGATCATCTTTCGTGCGGGAGTGTCTATGGGTGTATGCGTGAGACAGAGACGGCGCATGTGCGAGCAAGAGGGATGCAATTTGATGGTTCCGTATGCGCGTTTCATAGTCATTTACAAAGTAACTTGAGTATTGGGCAGGCGATGCTGTAGGCCGGTGTCCACGTGAGTTTAATAAATATGAAAGAAAAGGCGTGACAAATGGGGCGCGTGGTGTGGCGGGGGGAGGTGGGGATGGTCGATTGCTTTTCCTATGTGGTTTCCTTAGTAGTGGCCGAGACGCGCATGCGTATTGTAGCCGTAAGCGGGCACAGCAGCGGCCAGAGAGCCACCATAGGCCACAGCTGGAGCAGCAGACAGGTGAGTGATGGCAGGAGCGTGGGCAACCAAGGGGGCAGCATGGACAGTGGGTGCGCTCTTGTGCACGACTGCGTTGAAGCCATTGTGATCGTCAGCGGTGTACTCCACGGTGCGCACCGAACCATCAGGCTCCACCAGGGAGTACGAGCCCTTCACAACATCACCGTCGCGCACCTCATGCTGCGACTTCACATCGCCGGTGTGCGTGTCGGCGACGCCATAGTTGTAGTGATACTTGGGATAGGCCTGCCAAGAGACGATCAAGAGCATGAATATTAGTCCTCTCGCACAGCGACTGCAAAGCACTCACATGATAGTCGATGCCCTCATCGGGGTGTCCGTGCGAGGCGTAGGCCAGAGCAGGAGCGGCGGCATAGAGACCATGACCGCCATGCAGGACACCGGCGGAGGCAGCGCTCACGACAGCCAAGCAGATCAAAGACTGTCACATGCAAATAGAGCACAATTATTATAATATAAACATATAGACACTGGGCACTGGTACTGCGGGCACTCTCCCTCGCACTCACTTTGATAAAAGCCATTGTAAGGATATGAAAGTCCGAGTGGTTTGATGCGTGTATGCGAGACGTTGAGCTGGATTCAACTGATGACTAGAACCAAGACAAAAGCCGCTTTTATAATACACCAGACAACGCCCGAGCGATCAAGCCAAAAGGCACACGAGCAACGTCAAGCCGAACGAGTTAACGAGCGAGCGAGCGAGCGAGTGAGCGAGCGGTCAACAGCAGCGACGGCGACGTCGACGTTGGCAGCAACAATTGCTATTTGCAAGTGAAGCTTAAGAAGTTGATATAGCAGCAACAGCAACAACAACAACAACAACAACAACTGTGATGACGATAGCGACGTCAACGCCGACGTTTGTCTGTCTAGCAATTATTTTATGCTCTTTTTGAAAACGAGAGTGAAGTTCTGTCAGCGCTTTGAGTTAAGTAACTGGTGTAGGCACTGCTGTTGTTGTTGTTATTGTTGTTGTTACTGTTGCTGTTGCCAACATAGCTGTTGCTGTTAGTGTTGCTATTGCTGCTGCTGTTGCTGCTGTAGCTGTTGTTGTTTCTATTGCTGTTGCTATTGTTGTTGCTGTAGTTACTGTTATTGTTGTCACTGTTGTTGTAGCTGTTGCCAACGTAGCTGTTGCTGCTGCTGCTGCTGTTGTTGTTGTTACTGTTGCTGCTACTGTCGTTGTTGTTGTTGTTGATGTTACGATTGTTGTTGCTGTTGCTATTTCTGTTGCTGTCGCTGTTGCTGTAGTTGTTGTTGATACTGTTGCTGTTATTAGTGCTGCTCCTGTTGTTGTTGCTGCTGCTGCAACTGTTGTTGTTGTTGCTGTTTGTATGTCAGCTTTGCTCGGCATATGAACGTCAGTTAATGTACAAGAAATACGACTAAAAATTCACTGTTTTAAATATTTTTTATTTTAAAATAAAATTTGAAATGATATTTGTTGCATAGCTTATGGTTAGATTAATAGGAGTACATTTTTAAAATTATATAATAATATAATATAATATAATATAATATAAGCAAATATAATTTATATTAAAATCCACCAGCTGATGAGCATTTTATTTCCTTTATAAATAAAAAATTCCAATTAAAATTTGAAGCAAATTGAACAAATCTATGCCGTTTTCCAATAGCTTGATTGCTTCGACTGAATTACAGAAAAAAAAGAAAAATATCGGCCGAATACTTTTGGCTGACTCTGTGCATACATAAAACTATCTTGAAACACTTTTATATACACTTGTTGCCAGGAATGAAAACACATCATATAAAAAATATATACATGAAGAAAAACCAATCCGGATTTTGGAATAAGTATGAGAAAGTATCAAGTAGATCATAAAAATGTCCATATACAACACTTAATATCTATGTAGATAGCTTTGCAGCCACTGTAGCAGCTGCTGTAGCTGGACAGTGTGACGGCTAGACTGGACGGCCGGACAACATCGAGAGACCCAACAATGACAATTACAAATTTTGCGCAAACAACGTGTTTATTCTTGCTGCCGTTGCTCCAATTGGCATTCGAGTTTGGCCATATTGTTCGTTTCCTTTTCATTTAATTATGCGGGCCGTGCAGTAATTGCTTGCGTCTCGCTTCGCATTAGATCCGGTCTATGCGAAATGCATCAAGTTAGACGCTGAGAACGAACGAGCCCCACAGCTGCAACCGGATTCGTGGAAAAGACCTACCTGAAAGCGAATCGACTCCCTCGTGATCTTGTCTAAGACAGATGCTGGATGCTGTCTGCTGTCTGCTGTCTGCAATTGGGTGTTGGTTGTAAACACTTCAAGCTTGGCCATATACACATTGCTAGCTGCGGGTGCTTCACTCTAACTATTGTTGACTTAGTTACGATTGCGTTTGCATGGCAACAGCCTAGGCTCAACGTCATCTCCACAGAAGCTCCAGCAGAGCTCCAAGTTGATGCCGAGTGCACACAGAGCAAACACAGATCGTTGCCTGTGAAATGGTTTATGGCAATCGTATCAGATCACTCAGGTAGCCTGAGCAGGCGAGCTATGAATTCAAATAATTATGTATGAATTATAATGGATAGCTTATTGGGGTATTAAAAATGTTATTTTGTCTCATTTGATTTCTTTAATTTCAATTTAACAATTGTTCTTCGTTTTATTTCCAATTAGTTGCTGGGAATTTTTAAATTGATTATTTGGTCTACTACGCAGTGACCTTGAGCTGCGGCTACGAGTGGAAGTGAAACGATTCGGACGAATTGAAATGCCACCGAGATTGACCACAGTGCCGACAAGATTAAAGCTTAATCGTTTTTAGAGCTGTTTTACGGGTCAATAACAACATGCCTTATGGGTGTGTTAGTACGTGGTATATCCGTATCGAATTCATTTATACATAATTGTTTCGACTCATTGTTCTGGCTGTTGTTGTTGCTGCTGATGTGAAAATGAAAGTGAAAATGTAAATGTGAATCTTAGGAGGCAAATGTATATTTGCTATGTCTCAATTGTTGGGTTTTTGTGGCATGCCGCTTCTTATGATCTGTGACACCACTGCAGCACTGCACCACTGTTGACGTTCTCGTTTCGTTAACCACAGCAACAATTGTTGGCAATCGCTTACACAACTGACGTGTGGCTGCGGCTGCAGCCATAATCACAGATTGAGGGCTCTCTGGGTGTACTTTGACACCACTTGAAGTTATGCTGCTGCCTCCATGTGTGTGTGAGTGTGTGGGTGCGCGTCAACACCAACAGCAGCCAGCCTAGCTGCATTTAGTTTGCCCAAGCACAGCAGCAAGCTGAAGTTGGCCTGCCCAGTGCCTTGGGGAATTGTCCAAGTTTGAGTTGTTCTCTTCCGTTTGGCTAGCCAGCTAGTCCTCAGCTTACTTTACATTGCGCCATTGATGCTAATCCAAAGAGAATAAACTCTATTCTAAGCTTAACTTGGGTTCAGTCCAGCTCCAGTTAAAGGCGCGGCTAGTGAGGCCTTGAGATTTGTTAGACTATATGTTCCCAAAATGAGTCACAATGAGCGAGAAGAGATAGTCAAATATATTTCTGGCTACCTGCTGCTGTTCTCCCAGATTGTGACTTTTGATTTCTACAAATTAGATTGCTTCCGGCATGGCATATTAATATTGAGCAATTGAAGTGAACTCAAAATATATATATTTATGTCTGTCTAAAATGCAATTCAAGCTTTTTATACTCTCCACAAGTATCATGAATTCAATCTAACTGCATCACGTAACACATCGCCCCCTGCAAGGAGCTTTGAAAAGGAAAAAAAAAAAACCAAACAAACAATCGTGAGTCAATTTGAATTCGCTTTCTTGCATTTGCCTTCTGGTAAACTCGATCAGTTTTGGGTGTGGCTCAGAGCCTCAGAGCTTCAGTGAATGAAAATGGGAAAACTAGGCAAAGCCAGTTGAGAGCTAAAGCGCCTATCCAATGCAATTGTGGGTTAGTGGGTAACTGAACAACAATGCATGCCAGCAACAGTTGCTGTCGCTAGAGTCGCTGTGACGTTGCCATGAACTGGTTGGCGGACAAAACAAAAGACTTGGACAACAAATTTGAAATTCCCAAAAAAAAAAAAAAAATTGAATTAATTAAAAATAAAATGAAATATTATATATATTCACATATGTTCCCATCGACACTTTGTAGTCAAAGTAGAATTTGTTGCCTGTCTTTTATCTAGTTAATACTATACATTAAAAAACAAAATTAAATAATTAAAAATAAAATCAAATATTTTGTATATCCACATATGTTCCCATCTAGTTAATATACTAATACATATACTGTACAAAAATAATGAGTTCAAAATGGTAGCATGAGGAAGTTGAGTTCCAATTCAATATGTTTTGCTTCATTTATTTTGCATTATTAATAAAATTCTAAAATCAAACAATAGAGACTAGACCAAGGCACACACCTCAAAAAAAGATCTTTTAGTATTTATTGTTCACGTTCTCGAGGCGTTGGCCCCAAATTGATGCCGTGCTGAGCTGCAGTTCTACGCTATAATTTCGAGCTACACTTTCAAATTTTATGATGTTTGCATGCAAAAAAATGAGAAAAAAAAAATCACAGCACTGTGAGAAACTTGAGCATGAACGGATTGCATGATTAATGGGCCATAGCTAATGACCAATGACATAATGTAATGACTTAAGCTCTGTCACTTTGGCACTTGCACTGCCCTCAATTAGTTCAAACTAACTACAACAATTGCAGCAACAATCCGTAACCCGCTGTGGCAAGCAGCGGCGCAAATCGTGTCAAGTTCAGTTCAACCGCTGTGGCATCAAGTTGGCATTTCGCAGTCAAAAACTCATCCATAAAAGAAAAACACAAGGCTTGTAGGCCACGAACTCGTTTCTGGCCAATAGAATTGATTTATATCTAGGTATTTCTATAGCTATCATATGCTTTACTCAATGGGAAGTTAGTTATTGTCTGCAAGATCGAGTTTGCAATAGTTGAAATGGAATAAGTCGAAAGTAATTTAGTTAGCGCTTAGGCTATTCCCTCAAATTCACTCAAACAGATAACCGATAACAGCGCTCACACAGAACTGTTACTTAACAGTGGCAGTAACGTGGCTGCTCGCTGTTATGTTAGTGGCGCATGTTAGGGTATGTGAAGCTTCCCATTTCATATCGCCAATCTCGTTAGGCAGTTGCTTGGTCAAGTTGCTCGCCAGCTGCCAAGCCCCGTTGACATTTTGCAACATGACCGAAACGAGTTACGCACGCTTACGCACGGTGCCGTTATATGAATGAAGTGTGGCTGGCTGAGAGCTAAAGCAAAAGCGTGGCTTGTCGCATTTTATTATTGGCCATGGCCCCGCTCGTTCACAGTCAAGGCAAACGCAATCTGGCCATTGCATGTGGAGTGTTGTACATATGTTTTAATTAGAGATACAATTTGCTGCAGATAAAGATGACAAGTCACCGAGGAACCCTGTGCTACGTAGAAACAAAGTATCTGATATTCAGAGGGACTGCGAGGAAGAGACAAGCCAGCTCACTTTTAGTCTAGCGGGCAATAACAAAAAGCGAAGGCCTAAGGACAACATTCTCTAAACAGCAGAGGGATCTGGAATAAAAAGAGGAACAAATTATAGACTAATTAAGCTCAATGAACTACAAAGTCTAAGATAATAAACATTAAATAGAATAGAATGAGGTATAAATTAGTCTAGTCTTAGTCTAAATACCCTACAGAGTCTAAGATAAGCGGCTTGAGCTGAAAATTCATAAATACAATAACAAATAAATTCTTAATTTTAAATAAATATAATTTAATGCCCGAGGAAGCTCACCAATAAATCAAATGAAATAAAAAGAGGAACAAATTATAGACTAATTAAGCTCAATGAACTACAAAGTCTAAGATAATAAACATTAAATAGAATAGAATGAGGTATAAATTAGTCTAGTCTTAGTCTAAATACCCTACAGAGTCTAAGATAAGCGGCTTGAGCTGAAAATTCATAAATACAATAACAAATAAATTCTTAATTTTAAATAAATATAATTTAATGCCCGAGGAAGCTCACCAATAAATCAAATGAATATTGAATCTAAAAATAAACTTTGCCGCCTGAAAGTATGCAATAAAATATTTACTTACGATTAACACTCGCTAATGGCAGCAGCAATTGCTGTTCTGTAATAATAATCTGTATTGACAAAAATGTTATCAAATTATAAACAAAATAAATGTGAATAATCTGAATTTGGAATAATAATAATCCTTGAAGAAAGTCAAGGAGAACTAAATTTACAAATGCCTTAAAAGCCACATACATATCTTATTTGACATATATACATACATATATAGTATACACATTTACATACATATTTTTATTGACTACCATCCGTTCAAGATTTTATCTAATCCGAACAGAAGGCAAATTCTTGGAACTAGTGAGTATATAAAAACCAATTTAATGACATTTGTCAAAGCAACATAAGTATTTCTCCTTGTGGACAACTCGGATGAATGGCTTTAAGAATGCTCTTCTTTATGGCCAGGTGATAAGACAAGCTAATGTTGATGCTGCCTTTGGCTTATCTAAATTGAAGTTTCGGCAAGGTTTAGCCGAAAATTGTTGCCGAATTTCGTATTTAAGCAGCGGGAGTCCCAGAATGAAGCAGTGTGAAAATGTCTACAACTGAGTTGAAGCTACTCGGCTGCCTGCTGCAGCTGCTCTGCCTGGCCGCCATAGCCAAGGCGACCTGTAACGTGTGCAATCCAGTCAACAACATGGCCTGCTATTCGTCTAGCCAATTTCAAGCTTGCGATGCAAATGGCTTGCCCTCTCGCCTACCCACCAGCTGTCCCGCCGGCTACTCGTGCGTGAGTGGTGCAAGTGGTGTGCTGTGCCTGCCGAATAACAGCACCACCATAGCCGATTGCCAGGACTGCAACAAGTGCGATGCTAGCCTGACCTTTGCCTGCACCTCCACAAGCACCTTTGCCCTCTGTCTGGGCACGACCACGCCCCAGAATTCAAGCGGCAGCTGTGCGGCCGGCTATGTGTGCAACATGAATGACACGCAGATCTGTGTACTGGAGACGCAAGTCAGGCCCACCTGCTCATATGCAGATGATCCCACAACAACTACAACAACTACTACAACAACAACAACCACAACGACAACACCGACGACAACAGCAGCGACAACAACGATTGCACCAGCCACGCCCTCGCCAGAAAATCTCAACGCCTACTGCTCGGCTGTGCGAGCTGAAGGCTTCTATCCAGTTGGCGATAACGCGAAGACAACTTGTCGGCAGTTCATCTATTGCTACCTGTTAGGCGGCGTTTTGCGAGGACAACTATACCACTGCTCAGGCCGCATGTACTTCAGCCCAACATTGCGAAAGTGCGTTACCGCAATGCCTGCGAACTGCTATACACCAACCTTCACCACCACAACCACCACCGTGGCTCCTACCACCAGCAATCCGGACGCCTATTGCGCCAAGATGCAGGCCCAGGACACTTTTCCCGTTGGCACCAATGCCAGCAGCACTTGTCGCCAGTACATCTACTGCTTCCGGGTGGGCAACAGCTGGCAGGGTCAACTGTACAACTGTCCGGGCAACACCTACTACAGCAGTGCTGCCAAGCAGTGCGTTATAGGGCTGCCCGCCACCTGCACGATTGGCATAGCTAGCCTAAGCCTAAACGGTGTAGACCTGGAGTAAAATTTAGCATATGAAATGTTAAGTGAAATGAAGGGCCCAGCCATTGTCCTTGAGCTGCATAAAGCTATAATTATTATTGTAATCATTATCATTATAGAACTATCTTTTTAATTAAACTCTTTCAGGAACACTCTTAGTATACTGTATACTGAGATACAATTAGAGTCTAATAAACCAATTGTCAAACGAATAGACATTTCGTACTAGCTTTTAATTTGCCGCCCGAAAGTATGCAACGAAATTTTACTTCGATTCCATTTAGCTATGCCAGCAACGATCAGTGCGTATACTTAATCTTTCGCGACTGAACTCTATAAATAAATATAAAATATATATATGTACATATATATATATTGTCCGTATTTATATAAATATGAGATAAACGTAAAAAAGCGATCTTTATTAAGGTATTTATTTATAAGCTATAAACTTAATGACTATCACAAGCTGACAATATCTTATATTAATAGAAGTGAAATGAGTAGAGTGAGTGGCAATATAAAAGTATTTTTTTTCTATACCCTGTTAAATTAGTTAAACTAGTTGATGCTGTGCAATTATCCTTGCAGACAGCCGGGACGAGTGGGTTTTACAGTGCCACAGCAGCGAGTCCAGCCATTGAAGTAGGGTTTCGCTGCAGGACAATCAATGATGCGACCCACCCATGTATTTATATAGAAACGACAGTAGATGTAGCTGAAGTAGAGCAAAGAGAAAGCACATACATGTATACATATATACATATACATATATATTTATGGAAAGTTAGCGCACCTGGTGCAAACGGTGTCATTGGGAATGGCATGCATGGGTTTACCCTTGAAGGAAGCACGGCTAAAGGCGTCTGGGGACAGAGCGGTGCGCTCTGTTGTGGTGCTAACTGTGGTGATTGGCTCTGTGGTTGTCGCCTGCTCAGCGCATGTGGCACTTGTCACTGCTGCACTGCCACATATCTCCGGCAGATATACGCTGCACACCAGATCCCCAGTGCAGCTGGACGTCATGTTCGAGGGCCGGCGACTGCCCAGGCACAGGGCAAAGGTGCGTGGCCCAGTGCAGGCAAAGACGCCTTGCTCATTGCACTCGCCACAGCTGCCACAGGCCCTAAGTGCTGCCTTCTGATTGCAAATCGTCGACTGGCTGGTGCAGTAGCTGCCCGCGGGGCAGGAGTTGATGGGTCCTATTGGCTGATTGTTTGCACAGAACTGAAACTGGCTTTCCGAGATGCAAGCCACATTGCTGACCGAGTTGCAGACGTAGCAAGCAGCCCGAGCGTCTCGGCTGCACAGCGAAGTCCCAAGTAAGACGACGAAGAGCAGACGCCGCATCTCGAATTGCAACTGCAGCAGCTCTTAAAACTCAGAAGGCAATTGCATTCTGGCGTAATCTTATTGGAATATTGTTGATCTTTATGGCCTGCTGATATGCAGTGCTGTCAGTTTAGCCTATTTCAGGCTAGATCTAGCTTAATGGACTAGCCTATTGATAATAAATCCATTGAAACTGAGTATGGAATGGAATGGCCGGAAATCGAGGCGGAGTAGTTAAGAGAACTATAAAACTATATACAGAAGTAACTGCTGTCTATGCCATCTAAGAATTATAACAGAGAGAGTGAGGGATTGAGAGTGAGAGAGTGAAAGAATGAGAGAGTGAGAGATGGAGTAAGAAAGAGTGATAGACAGTGGGAGAGAGAGAGAGAGGTAAAGTGAGAGAGAGAGAGATAGTGTGTGAGAGAGATAGAGTGAAAGAGTGATAAAGAGAGTGAGAACCTCTGTCTGCCTCCCTGTCCACCTCTCCTTCATTCGGCATTTATATTTGAGTAAAACGAACCTAGAATGCTTGCAGCAGCAGAGAGTGTTCCCAGAGAGAGTTTGACCTCTATCTGCCGTCGTGCTCAACATTTGAGCGCAACTTAGTGGGTGAGTGAAAGTGGCCCTATATAAAGGGCAGCAGCTGCAGCATTTCTTCAGTTGCCCAGGCCTGGTGGGGGTCAGTCGTACAGCACAGTAAAGTGAAGTGAAATGAAGTGTGTGTAAATATTTAAGACTGGCGGAAATTCTTGGAGGAAACAAATAATATAAATACCTATGGGCAATACTTCGAGGAAATACTTGGAATTATATTATTGTTATTATTGTTATTATTATTCTCATTATGACTATCATTATGCTTTTTATTGCTTTTATAATTATAATTTATACATTGATATAGTCTCAAACTCTAGCTGTACAATTAGCTGGCGCTACGTAAACACAGCTCTGTGTTGCCGCCTGGAAATAGGCGTTCGCAGAGCATTCATATTCCACGGCTCTTATTTGGCCCGCCTTGTTGAAGTAGCAGCTGATATAGCTGTAAAGATAAGTTAAGATTAAGATTAGCGGGAGAACATTTAGCACTTGGATGCCTAATATTACGCACCGTCTGCAGTAGATATCACGTGGCTGCGTCTCGTAGAGTCCTGTGTATGCCTTCAGCTGGCACAGATCCTGCGCCGTCATGGAGTGGGGTGTTGTTGAGGGGCTAGGCGTTGGGGTAGGCGTGGCACTTGGTGTGGGACTTGGTGTGGGACTTGTTGTGGGACTTGTTGTGGGACTTGGTGTGGGACTTGTAGTTGTGCTGGTGCTCACCAGATCATCGTGGAGGTCACAGGTGAAATTCTGCCCCACCCGCTCGGGCGTACAGACCACATCGCTGCTGGCATCGCAAGCGTAGCCCGGCGGACAGAAGCCCAGCGCTCCCGTCGGCCGCGTCGCTCCGTAGCACATCTGGAACGTTCGTCGGCTCTGGCAAGCAAACTTGTGATTGCGATGCGCACTACACTGTCCACATTTGCTGGTGTCGCCGCAGCTGGGCGACCACAGCGCGTTTCTCTGCACACAGATTGCGGTGCGGGCGGTGCAAACGGTGCCTTCCAGACAGTTGTAGATGCGATCCGTGTGCGGCAAGCCATCTAGATGGTAAGACATGTTCGCGATCATAACCGCAATCAACTTTCGAGAGTCTTATAAATACCTCCGAAGCACAGGTAGAAGGAGGTGGAGTTAATGCAGGCAGCCTGATTCGTCTGGCAAACATTGCAATCCGTTAGCACATGACCCACCAGACAGACAAAGAAGAGCTTGAGTAGGAAATAGATATATGTATGTATATGAACTAGGCTTGATATAGATATATTTATGTGTTGTCTGTCTTACCGAAAAGACAATTTGAAGATCCTTGGCCATGGCTTCACCTTGTACTCCGGCGTTGTGTTCACTGTCAAGGTTTTGCCTCTACTAAAGAACATTAATCTCTTGTTCGCTGCGTTATAAACGCTGTCTTAGTGAAATTTTCATTGTTTATCTACTCTTCTTATACATATGTATATATAGATATCATTTTGGACATGCTAATTGCTTTATTTGCTTTGGCTTTCCACTTGATTGCCTGGCGCTGTTTTATGATCCCAGCATAAGAGCCAAAAGAAGATGAAGAAGAAGAAGAAACCTAGCACTGCGATAATGAGCTGAATAGCACTCATCATCATAAGATACAGCTGAGCAGCAGCCGGGCCATTGACCAAGTCTTCAGATTCGGCCAAGAAAAGTTGCGCTTGACGTAAACAGAGCTGCGGAAATTAGAGGAAACCCAGGGAATTTCAAAGTAAATTCCAAGAATAGGATTAAGTAATGTAAGAATTAAATTATTAAAGGCTTAGTTATGAGTTAAAAACAAAACAATGACTATCGTACACCCTAGACTGTCGACAATTGATAGCAAATGTGCTGGAGTAGTCGACTAGCAGTTGCCCTGGAATTGAGCTTAATCAAGGTTTTATCTACAGTTTTATTTTGAAATATATTTTTGTTTTTTTTCCTTTGAAATTTCTTTATAGATAAGCATTATCTTTTTAGTTAGCTTGGAATATTATAATTATTCAATTTTATTTTTAAATATTACTTGAGTTTTGGCTAACAATAGTAAAAGTTTTATTTATTATTCGCCTATAGCTAATGGGTATACAGCACTCCCTATTATACATTTTATAGATATTTAAATATTGAAATTCACTATGGAAATTTCATTACCGACAACCCACGCCGCTTGGCCGTGTTGCACCACAGCCCGAGACGGCATTGAAGTACGGCTTGTTTGCATTGCAGTTGCGTATGGAGCCGTTCCACACCTTGCCCCGGTAGAAGCAGTAGATGAAGCTGCAAGTGAATTTCAATTATGATGTGGATAGATATCTTTATAGATTGATCGAACTGTGTGCATTACCTGGTGCAAACGGTGTCGTTGGGTAGGGCGAAATTGCCAACTCTCTGAACACCTTGACAATAGGCAGTCGGATTGAAGGGCGGCTCAGCTGTGGTGGTTGTGGTGGTTGGTGTGGTGCCGGCAGGTGTAGGGCTTGGGGTAGGGCTTGGGGTAGGGCTTGGGGTAGGGCTTGGGGTAGGGCTTGGGCTAGGGCTTGGGGTAGGGCTTGGGCTAGGGCTTGAAGTGCTTGGAGTAGGCGTTGGCGTCGGAATATCACTCTCAACGCGATCACAAGAGTCTTCCACGTCCGGCTCGCATACCAGGTTGCAGGGATTTCCTTCCGCCGCACCTTTCACGCTGCAGAAATAATCCTTGGGGCATTTGCTTTCCTCGGGCATCAGCACGCCTTCATTGCATGCGCCGAAGGTGGTGAGGGAGGTGCAGGCGAAAATCTGCCCAGCGTCGCATTTGCCGCAATTCACGGTGTAGGGGCAGGCCGGCTCAAAGTCCTTCTGACAAATGTCGCCGTATTGCGTGCAAATTGGCTTTTCGTCCGGGCAGGTGAAGGTCAACGATGGAACGGCTTTATCTGTGGACGGTATCGCATTCTGGTCAGAGATCGGCAGCAGCTGTCGCCAGTGCCCAGCCTCAACTTACTCTCGTAGCACACCTGGAAGGTGGTGTTGCTGATGCAGGTGTGCGAGAAGTAGCAATAGCCGCACGTGGCATCCACGAGTGCTGACGGTGCCAGCAAAGTGGCCAGCAGACCCAAAAGCCCGACGCGTAGAAGCTGAGCCATCTTCAGTTTGTAAATGAACTAGCTGAATGCCGCTGCCACGCCTTTTAAATGCTGAAATGCTGCCTGGAGCACTATCTTTATGACTGCAACAGAGCTAGCTAGTACAGGCGAAGGCAGAACACATTGCTTTATCTCTCAATGCTAGAGCATCCATAAATATGCTAGCTACCGTGCGGCTGCAATCTCTTGTAAATATACTAAGCCCAACATAAAACCAGGAAATTATCTCCGCCAGCTTCTTGTTTTTGCCAACAGCATTATCTGAGCGATCGTCCGATATAAATGTGTGGCGTATGTTGAAAGGTCTCATTAGTCAGCTGAACGCTCTGTCAAGATATTCACAATGCAGCAGAGCTATTTGGTAAGTTGGCGTTGGCGTTGCCGTCGAAGGGAAAGCGAATTTCATTCCTCAACTGCTTGCCGTCTCTTCCAAAGATCCTCCTCGTGGCGCTCAGCTGCCTTCTGGCTGTGGCTGATGCTGCTGTTTGCGGCGGCTGCATGGAGAACAACGTGGCCTGCTATAACCGCACCCACTACAGGGTGTGCGTCAACCATGCGCCCATTGAGGGCGGCGGCATACTGAGCTGCGGCAGCGGCAAGATCTGCACCGATCTGCAGGATTTCTGCTGGCAATCGCTCCCTGGCGATGGCATTGAAGCAGTTTGTAACAACAACAATGTTAACTGCAGAAAGTGCGATTACAACCAGATGTTCGTCTGCACCAGTCGCACCACCTTCCAGATGTGCTCCGGCTACGACATGAGCCCCGATGTCAATTACTGTCCAGAGGGCACCGTCTGCTCCATGGATTCCGGGTACTTCTGCGTGAAGCCCTGCAACCTTCCGAATGGCATATACGAGTGTGATAAGACAGAGCCCTAACCTGCCAGAGTTTCCCATATACATATGTACATATATCTCGTTAATAAGTTTTTGTCAATTTCCTAATGTTTTTCAAATACGATGCAATAAATCTACGTGCAAAACAAATTACTGGGGATTCGATCTTTTAAATATACAATATTGACCAAATATTGACCAAATATATCAAATTAATTTGGCTACTCTTACAACTTACTAGATATGCTCACATAATTCAAATTGTATGTCGATTATAATCGAAATGGAAATGAATATCGATTAAAAGGGAATGTGTTTAGTATATGAATAATATGATAGATATTATGAGCATGGAGAGTTATTAACTTTGAGGGACTTTGAGTAATACAAGTTCATTCAGTACGTCAGACAGAACTACGGTTAGTCAGACAGCCAGATATATAGAAGTATGAGCTAAAAAAAGAGCTAAATTAAATTGTCTGATGATCATTAATAATCTGCTGATATATTGACTATATATAGATTATATTGGAAAAGAACAATTTCTGATTGCTAAATAAATTATTAGACACATAATATATATAATTCTCAGTGGCTTCAGGATATGATGATTATTATTATTATGATTCTCTATATATTTAAAAATATTTTCTTACCTCATATATATGCATGTCGTTTTCATGTTGCAAAAGCAAAAATGATAAATGAAATTCTATTTGAAAAATATCTTCACAATATCCTATCTATCATTACTTAATAAATAGTAAATTAATGAGTGTTGTGCTTAAGAATAAATAATAATATATAAAAATTTGGAATAATTTATAATATATTAATAATATCCTATAAATACTCAGGCAACTCAATCGCTCTAAGCGCCTTATATAATACAGCCAGCTCATACAATTCTCATCTCAGTTCATTCAAAACAATTCGCGTGAAAAATGAGTCGACCCTGAATTTTGAATATGCCTAAAGACCCTTATAAATAAAGCTCTTATCAGGCCTGTCAGCTCTTTTATTTTCTTTCTCAGTTTTCGGCCAATAAACTATGTAGCTTGGGGCTGAGCGGGTGGATGGCTCGCGTGATTTGCAGAAGCGAACTAAACTGTTGAAAATAAATACAATATATTAAATTAGGCTAACATTGACCCAATTTCAGTGGAGCTCTAATCAAATTAGACAAAATGCTGAGCTGGGCTCGGTGTTGTCATGGCTTTTACTATTATTCTATTATGTGACTGAGTTTTCTTTTATGTCGCAACAGGCAAATTGCCTTTGGCACTTTCATGCTCGAGTTTTTTCTCTCAGGCCTTGCCCAACATATAATCGATGCGAAGGTGTGGAAAAACAAATTCGCAACAGGAAGCGCGCACACAAAAAACCTGACGAAACGTGAATAAATAATTTATATATACATATACATATACATTATGTATACATATGTATTTGTTTGTATGTGCACCACCCACCCATGCCATTGACTGCATTGCTGGCTGATTGTGGCGCAACTAATTGTTGTTTACCTCTGCCGCTGCTGCTGCTGCCACATTTTGTTATTGCAATTAATAAACAACTAAATTTTAAAGTTTTTCTATTTTTCGTTCACAAATTGCGGTCATTAAACCTATTTCCATGGCAAGTTAGATAAATTGTCGTCTCGCCGCGGCTGCGTGCCACAACAGTGACAAAGCGCAACGCGTGCGCAACTCCAGCAAACATGGTCTACTCGCAGCTGCCGCTACGCTGCGTATACGTCATCTCCTGCAGCCTTGTCGTCCTGGCTGCAGGCAAAGTGCCCGCCGCTACGCAGACGAATAGCTGGCGCGATCTGTTCTTCGGCAACAAGTGGCTGACGCCCTCGCGCCTCAGAGAATCCAAATGTGGGTGTGCCAAATTTGTGAATTTTCCCTTAACCAAGCTGATCTAAACCAAACCACAAACAAATCCAAAAACAACTTTCAGTCTTGCCCATATTCACACTAATGCCGTATGGCACGAGCAGCTGCGCAGCGCCCTCCGGTGAGCTGGGCAACTGCATGGCCAACAAGGATTGCCTCCTGCGCAACGGCATACCAGCAGGACCCTGCGGCGGTGGCTACGGCGTCTGCTGTGTTTGTAAGTGATGCACCCGCTCCACCTATATAAGCATAGCTACCAGAAGTCGACACCCCAAGTTCAATTAATCAACAAAGGTCTCTTCCAATAGCACTTGAGAGAGAGTTTATGTGTGGAATGTGTTATATAAAGAGTTAAAGTGAAATTACTGCTGTGAGTTGAGTAAATAGTTAGAATGAAGGTGAGCTGGGCTATGATAGTTCATTGGCAATTTTTTACAATAATGCTCGTACTTCGTATGGTAGACACGCGTATACTTTCAAAATTTCAAGTCTCTAGCCCTTTAATCTGCTGAGATCTAGGCGTTCATACTTACGGACGAGCGGAGAGACGAATATGGCTATGTCGATTCGGCTTGTTGCCCAGCTTGTTGTCATGAATATATATACTTTATGGGGTCTGCCCGGATTTCCCACTTTTAATGGGTTCAGTTTATACAAAAATAAACACGTAATATAAAATACCTTCCTCCCGATGTGATACTCTAGACATTGATCGATTAACCTAACGTTCCCAGAAAGTTATTCAATGACTCTAGATAGCTATAAATCCCGCTACTATTTCTGTGTTTGTCAACGACCAGAACTGACAGGAAACTAGTGAACTTTGCAACACTGACAACGACTTTCTTCTCCCATGCAGTTCTGCAGACCTGCGGCGGTATTATACGCGAGAACTCCACCTACTTTGTGAATCCGAATCATCCGGATGTCTATGACGGCACCGGCAGCTGTCAGGTGACCGTGCAGAAGATGCATCCGGATATATGCCAGCTGCGCCTGGACCTGGACATGTTCTCCATAGCGCCGCCCGAGCCGGCCAATCATCTGTGCAATCAGGATCAGCTGCTAATATCGGGCGGCAGTCCCACGCCCACCATATGCGGCAGCTCCACAGGGGATCACAGTGAGTGGCATTGAGGAGAGAACTCTCACTAAAGTTACATATCAAACGCTCTTTTCTCGCAGTGTACATTGACGCGGGCCTGGGCCAGAGCAATCCCATAGTGCTGTCCGTGATAACCAGCGCCAGTTTTCCGCGCCTGTGGCGCGTGCGCGTCACCCAGATCCACTGCGGCAGCATCAGCCGTGCGGACCAGGGCTGCCTGCAGTACTTCACAGCCATCAGTGGGCGTGTGCGCAGCTTCAACTACAACACGGTGGCCGGGCGACAGCTCTCCAATCAGGACTACAGCATCTGCATACGCAACGAGCGCAACTTCTGCGGCATTCAGTACAACGCGTGCCCCGATCTGGAGAACAATCGTTCGCGTGCCTTCACCATCAGCGGCAACTCGAACAATCCGGTGCCCACGCTGGTGGGCGGTGGTGGTGGTGCGAACGGCGGCTCGCCCACCGGTGGCTGCACCAGCGATTGGCTGCTCATCGGCTGCATACGCTCTGCGGATCGCATACCCCCGCTGCCGGGCTGCGAGGATCGCGTGTGCGGCGGCACCTTCAGCGCCGAGGCGGGCATGTTGGCCAAGACGGTGCAATGTGGGTAACCGAATCGCCGCTAACTGAACAGCTTCATTAATTCTTACTTCTTCTTGCAGCCAGCGTGCGTCCCTTTCGCCTCTATTTCCACACGGATGGCGTCGAGGCGCCCAATGACATCGACAATCGCGGCTTCTGCCTCGACTACGTGCAGCAGCCCTGCACGAATGGCTTCTGAATGAGATTTCCACTTCGACTCGAGTTGTTTTATTTTTTAATAAATATTCATGTATGTATTTTATTTATTCTTGTAGTTAAGTCTAAGGCTAAGGCTACAATTAAAGTTTAAGTTAATTTCGTAAGCTCGCAGATCGGTACAAATTAAAATCTTGGGTTAACTAAAGTTGAATTTGCAGTTCTAAAATATACATATATTATTTATATAAAATTTGTTTGGCTATTAATACAGTTGCTGTCTTACAATCAAAAACATTTGCATTCTCAATTGTAATACTTAGACGAAGTAAAAACAAACAAAATCAAAATATATCGAATAACAGGAAAAATAATTAAGAGAACTTGTTTAGCTTTTGCTTTCTGTAGGACTGCGTCGTTATCAGTTTCACTTTGCGGGGAGGGGAGATTTGGGCTGGGAGTGCGTGAGTGAGAAAGAGATAGAGATACGCGCTGTATCCGGATTTGATTTGCTGCACGTGAGATCGCCAATTTCAGTCTGTGCATAGCGCGACTTGTGACGTCACTGGGTTGATTTGAGTGTTGGCTGGGTGAACAGTTTAGCCCGGTTCGAACTTAGCTCTAGTAGGTTTGTATCAGGGCAGCCACGTGCTGTTTCTCCTCCTCGGTGAGGCCGTTCTTCAGCGTACGGCGCACTGCAACAACACGAAAGCAAAAGTTAATTAAAGTGCTCAAGTAAAAGATCAAGTCTTGGGACTTCTCTCTCATGCAATCAGAGTTAGGCGCATGCTTAGTAAATGCTTATACATAAAATCAACTGGGATTTCAGCCAGGCGCACAAACAGAACTTGGCCAGAGCCATTTGCCAACATCTCTCCAGGAATTTGGATTGTTGTAATGCTAGTGAGCGAAATATGTGAAAGATGCCAGCAAATGTTGCTCTGCACAAAAAAAAACAAAACTCAACAAATAAAAAATTGAAACAAAAAACAAAAATCAAATTATTGTATATACACAGACACACACATACATATATACGGTATATATGTATATAGTTTGTGCATTACAATTTCAACACTAACCAAAAAAAAAGAAAGGTAAAAACCTAAAACTGTTTGGATTGCTTGCGCAACAGTTGCGCAAACGGCTCTAGGGCGACGGTGCTCTTTCAACTGTGAATCCCTCGCGCGTGCGGCTGCGCTTCACTTCAGTTTGATTGGTTTGATTATTTGTTGTTGTAGTTGTTGTAGTTGTAGTTGTTGTTGTTGTTGTTGTTGGGTGCGTTAATGGTAAGAAAACATAAAATTATAAAAATAACAACCGAATATGGGCAAACCGATATGTAAAGCTAGCAATGAACTAAAAATAATAATTAAGTGCCAAAGCTTTTGAGTTTGGGTTCGAGGGGAAATCATCAAATTTAGGTACGGGAAAATTGAGCATTTTTAGTTTTTCATGTACATTTTCATTTCATCTTTTGGAATTGTTGCTGCCGCCTCGAGTTTGCAGAGGTGTGCGCGTGTGTGTGTGTGGGTGGGTGTGCCTAAACATAGCGCGCTGTGCGTGGTGTATTCCAAAAGATTACAGTTGTTCTCAATCAGAGCGATCAGGCGTTTGTGGAACTTACAGGACTTGCGATCCGCATGGCGGGTGCGCTTGCGTTCACGTGGCGTGGTCCGTGTGCCGGACGCCTTGGTCGCCGTCTTGACCAGGGACTCGAGTATTTCATCATCGCCGTCGGTGAACTGCTCCTCGCTCTGCCGGGCAATGGGCGAGCGCAGCTGCTCGGCGCGGCGCCGCCGCCAGGTGAGGGTGCCATCCGCCTGATCGGGACTCGGAGTGCCAAGCAATTGCCTGCGAAGATACAGAGAATCAATAAAAATGTTTCAGTGTGTCTCTGAGCAGCCGGACGTACTTCAGCTCGGCATCAGCCACATCCTCTTTGGTCTTGAACTTGACCATGTCAATGATCAGCTTGCCGCGCGTCTTGTTGCGCTCCCGATGGTTGGCCTTCTTCTCCAGCTGCTGCTGCACACGCTCGCGCGTCGTCCGGTACTCCAGCGCGAACTCGGAGAGCGTGCGACAGAATTCGTTGGGCCGCGACTCGGCCACGCTGTGCTGCGGCATGCCCAGCCAGAGCAGGAACTTGCGGTAGCGATTCATCACGCGCCGATGCACGGTCTGCAGGCTGATGATGCGCTCGGCGCAGTCGGCCAGGAAGTCCACCAGCTTCTGCTTCAGGGGCGGCGCACAGTCGTGCTTGGCAATGAGCTTGAGTCGGTCCCACGATGCCTTGCACTCCGACTCCAGCTGGGTGAGATTGTGGGCGAGGTCGGCGAAGTCGGCCTTGGAGGCACGCGTGATGGGTCCGATTTCGGAATACAAGTCGGTGGTGTCGCTATTCGATTCCATGACCATGTGGCAGAGGTGGTGCAGCAGCGAATGCTTGTGCACGGTGTCCTTCACCTCCGGCACCTTGGCCAGGTACTCGATCTGAAAGCCCTTCACCGGCGCGCCGTTCAGGAAGATGCCCACGGAGAGCAGCGTGGCGAGGATGCTGCGAAAGGTGCGATTGGTGCGCAGTATCTCAATGCCTTGCTTCAGATCCATCAGCGGCTCGGCAATCTCTTTCTGCGCAATGAGCATTCGATGAGAACAAGTTTAGTTGGCTGACTCTTTCACCTACCTCGCAGTTGTCAAAGTCCAGGCGGAAGGCCCAGAGCTTCAGGCGTGCGCCCAGCTCTGTGATGGAGGCCAGCGTGAGCAGAAACTGCTCGGCGCTGCCCAGGGGCAGTTCCGGATTGGACAGCTGCGCCTCCTGGATCTTGCCGCGCTCCTCGTCCGTGGGCAGCATGTTCAGCAGCTTGTCAATGCCCTCGCGCGTCACCACAGTGGCATCCATCTTCAAAATGGCCGCCTTGATGGCGCGCGGCGGCGGCAGCTTGGTCATCGCAATGTTGATGGCATTCGAGCGCTTGTGGTCCAGCACGATGATCTCCTTGCTCTTGTTCAGCTCCTGTTGCTTCTGCAAGTGCCAAGTCGAATTAGTTGTGAAGAGAGAAGAAACAGTGGGAGAGAGAGTGGGAGTTTTGTTTATGTTGTAGTGGCTGTGGGGTAGAAGGGGGTGGAAGTGGGGCGTATACGCAATGCGTCTAACTGTTAGCAACTAGTGATTCCGACTCCTGTTACTGTGAGTGTACATATGTCTGTGTGTGTGTGTGCATTTGCGTGTGTGTCTGTGTCTGTGTCTGTGTGTGTGTAATTAACCAACACCAACGTATGTAAAACATAGAAAGACTAAACTTAAGCCGACTGAGAAACAAAGAGAAAGAGTAAAACAGAGACAGAGTGAGAGTGAGAGAGAGAGACAGATAGACAAAGAGAGAGCGAGTTAAAGTGTATTAAACATATTATTTGCACTCACCTCCTATAGAACATATATTGATATATATATATATATATATTTATTGATATTGAGAAATTGATTTTGATATATATTCGATTTTAGCACAACATTTATGTTTTTTTTTTTGGTTTTTTTGTAGATATATCCGCATAACAGAGACCGTTGACATATAGAATTAATATTATTGTAAACATGTCCAGAGATAAAAGGGGAAAATAAAACAAATATCATTCGCAAAAGTTTTCTTTTTGGGTTATGCAACAGTTTAGACTAAAATAATAGCTAAGAGACTTATTAAATGACATTTTCTGTCAGGGAATACCCCTAATTTGAATCAAATGTGTGTATATCTAATACGCACCTTGGTCATCAAGTCTTTGGCGCGCGACTCGAACAAGTGCTCCAGCTTCTGTGTGTCCACATTTGCGCTGGGCAGCTCGTCCCAGATCGTTTTGCCTATCACCTGTGGAATCATGTCCTCGCGCACTTCCTTCCAGAAGAGCTTGACCTGAAAGGCGAACGAGGTTAGCGTTGAGCATGTCCTGTAATCGGCCTCTCGACTCACCGTCTTCTTGTTCTTCTTGATGGTATTGTTGCCGTTGGCCAGCTCGCCGTTGATCGAGCCATTCAGCGAGCTGTTCACGCTGTTCGTCAGGCTGCTCGCTCCGTAGCCCGCGTAGCTAAACATGGGCGGCGGCACCAGGCAGGGCGGCATCATGGGCGGCGGCATCACCATGCCTCCGCCCAGGGGCGGCGGTGGTGGCGGTATGCCAGCGCCGAGGCCACGCGGTGCCAGCACATCCTTCTCATCATCCGAGTGCAGATCGGTAAAGTCCAGATCACATAGGTTCAATGGTCGCGTCATATTCCGCACCAGCTCCTCCCAGTGCAGCTCATTCTCCGATTTCTTCGGCTCAGCCTTCTTCAGTTCCTGGTCGACGCTCGATGAGCTGCCATCGGATCAGAGATAATACAAAGTATCACAATTATTGCACTGCCGGTCAACTGAGCTGTACTCGATCGTTCGATTGCAATGGGCGCACCATAAAACTCGTCTTATCAACTGTTGGCCTAGTAGCAAGATAACAAGGCCCAAACCACACCAAATAAAAAATGTAAAAACGAAAGAGAAGCAACATGCAGAAAACTTTCTAGATTGGAAGATCCCCTAGATATGGCATAATATTTTGCGGAAATGGCAAACACTTGCCAAACAAATAAAAGCCATAAATGATAGAATCGAAAAGCCATAACTCTATGATCTTTTTATTGTACCATAGTTATTTTCGCTTGCTGCTTTTATAATTGATAAGATTTATTTATATTGCCCGTGTTGGCTATAAAAAGAGCCATTTGAGCCCCAGAAATCATAGTCTATCACTAAATCCCGAGCAAAATGGATGTAAGTTGTGCAATGCGCTCCCCATAGATAGCATCGGCTAATCTAAGAACGTTTATTGTCCTACAGTTCGAGACGATTTGCGAAAAGTCCAAGGCCTTCAGCAGCAAGCCACCGCCAGAGGTCTACCTGGAGTTCTACGGCCTCTACAAGCAGGTCCACTCCGGCGACGTGAACATCGAGAAGCCCGCCGATGCCGAGGGTGCGGCCAAATACGAGGCCTGGCTGAGCCGCAAGGGCATGTCCACGGAGGACGCCAAGGCTGCCTACATAGCGCTCTATGAGAAGTACGCCCCCATCTATACATAAGCTCGGTTAATACTCTGTTGTGTGCATTTTGGCATAATAAATAGAAACTAAAGAAACGATCTACTGTTTGCTCTCGCTGCTTAGTCAGCCCTTCAAGTGGGAAGACCTTTGATGTATTCGATTTAATAATTAGCAATTAAAGTTTTATGTGGCTCACAGTGTGCCGACGACTCTCGCTTATCACATGTCGATATATAAAAACGGCTTCTAATGTCATAAATCGCTATCGGCTGCCCGGGTCTAGTATAAATAGACTCCCGAGCGTCACCGTTGGCACTCATTAGCAGCCAGAGCATAAGACATAATGGATGTGAGTATAGAGCCGCAGTTGTTATGGGATTTCGATTCTAAATGGCAACTGTAAATTGCCATCTATCTCGACAGTTCAACACCGCCGCCGAGAAAGCCAAGGCATTCACCAAGAGCCCCACCAACGACGAGTTCCTTGAGTTCTACGGCCTCTACAAGCAGGCCACAGTGGGCGATAATACCACGCCGGAGCCCGGCGCACTGGATGTGAAGGCCAAGGCCAAGTGGAACGCATGGACCAAGAACAAGGGCATGTCCCAGGATGCGGCCAAGGCTGCCTACGTTGCCACCTATGAGAAATATGCACCCAAATACGCTTAAATCGATTTACCGCTTGGACTTAAATAAATGATAAATTGATAAATTGATAAACAAAAGAACAAAACTAACTGCTCAAGAGCTCTTAACTTTCTAGATTCCGATAGACATTTTGTGGTATCAGCGAGTCAAAATTTGGGCTGGCCTTTAAACTAAAAGATTATGCAACTTTTACTGATAGTCCGCCGCTGATAAGATATATATCGAGTGGAATATTATTATATTGATGAAGTGTTGCTCACCGTGAAATTTCACCTTTGCTCTTGCTCTTGGCAAGCCCCTCTTTGGCTTTCGAAATCAGGCCAGACATGTCGCCCACAATGGCGCGGCTGCCTGGCTCCTGTGTGGGGCTCGTGGGCAGATTGCATAGTTTCTGTGTCAGATCTTTGACGGTGTGATCACGTTTCAGCTGCATTAGCATTTCCTTGTCTTCCAGATCTGTGAGAAAGCGAAATTGAAATACATCAATTGAATTGTTCAAAGAGCTGCCTCGAGGCAGGCAACAGCAGCAAATGCAGTATTCGATTTATTTGCAGCGCTCGAAAGTATGCAACGTATTTTCTATAGAATGTGATATGCGCTGAATTTTTGCTGCTCTGAAAAGTATGCTACAGATTTTTGAGTTTAAATAGAAGCTACACCTACCTGTTGCGTCCATGGCTGTTGGAGGCTCTTGGTTAGTACTGGTTAGGGTTCTAGCTGCATTTGCATTGGTGGCTATGGGTATATGCCACCAGCCAGGTGGTGGCGGTGGTGGAGGCGGCGGCGGCGGTGGAGGTGGTGGCGCCACAGCCGCTGGCTTGTGTATGGGACTCAGCGGCTCGGGCGGAGGCAAAGCATCCGCCTTCAGCGGCGTTGAGCTATCGGGCACAAACTCGAAGCCATTGCCATTCAGTGACTTCTCCTGGACTGGGTGGTGGGCCAGATGCTTGGGCGATTGGCTGAGCTGTGTGTAATAGTTGTTCAGTCGATTGGCATCGTTCTCATACTTTTTGTAGGCACTGTCCGTCTGCTGTATGTTCTTCATGATGCCGTTGATCACAGTTGCGTTGCGCTCCCGAAAGAGATTCTTTTTGGTAAGGAACTCATTCTGGTTGTTCATATTGTTGTTGGCCTTGTCGAAGCTGTTGTTGATGATCGAGATGCTCTGGCTGCCACTTAGCAGCTGCTTCGTGGGACTCAGCAGCAAGCTGTTGTTGGGCGTGTCAATGTGGATGTTGTGGGTGTGATGGCAATTGCTATTGTTGTTATTGTTGTTGTTGTTGTTGTTAATGTGGTTGCTGCTGCTGTTGTTGTTGCTGTTATTGTTGCAGGGCGTGGGCGACTGTGGAGCCACTGGCAGCTCAGATTGCAGCGATTGCGGCGGACTGTCGCCGCTTTGTATGGTTGCAGGAATGGCGGTTACGATTTGGCCTTGGCATATGACAATTGTGGGTGACATATTTGGTTAGCGGGTGACAATGAGGCAGACAGACAGATATACACAGCGATTAGCATGGAGAGAGAATCATAGTTAGTTTCGGTTTCTCTTTTCTTTAAAGCAGCAGCGCCAGCACTAAGCGAATCGCATGTGGAGCTAAGCCACCAAGTACTTACCATAGCTTTCGCGCAGCTCACGTGCCGCAAAGATGCCATTGGCAGCCGCCTCCTCCTGCTCCTTGAGGAAGCTCTTGTGCCGCTCGGCGCGCTCACGTCGGCGCCGCAGACCAGGTGTGACACCAGCGCCATCACGTGCTGAAATTCGATAACAATTAGTTATATTTTAGATTGTTTATAAATTATGTGAGCCTACGTTTCTTCTCCTGAAATATGCCGCTGCTAAACTCTGTAGAATTCGTCGAGCCAGAGCTGTCGTCCTCATCGACCGTCGCCTGCGTGGGTGTCATGCGCAGCACCTGCGTGGGCAGCACCTTGGTCAAGGGCGCCGGACTGTTGTCTGTGCTGTGGCGGCGCGATTTGCGTCGCTCCGTGGTGCTGGCGCCTGGACGATAGCGCTGAGTCTTGCGCATTGAGTTCTGCGGCAGGCGCTGACCATCCGATTCACCATCCTCGAATCTGTTGAGCAAGTTTAGCAATGAGTTAGATACATATCTCCATAAACTATATTAATTATAGACCTACTTCAAGACCGCCTCGTACAGCTGCAGCTGATCAAGCAGATCGAGATCTGTGCCTGGCTTGGACATATAGCGCTGTATAACCGTCTCCATGCCCTGCTGCTCCAGCAGATCACTCTCATCATAGAAACTATCCTGATCGGTCAGACCGGCCAGGGTTTTATTTATCAACGATGTGGCATAGATCACTAGCTCTGCATCCGCATTATCATAGTCCTTAAGCAGTCTGTGAAGAGCGAGCACAACAAAAGTGAGTGATCTAAATCTGAACGAGCAACGAGATCGACGGCGATCGCTTACCTCATTATATTGGCCCAGGGCAAAGTGCCTTGAGCGGCGTCCACTGCATGAATGGCGCTCACTAATACATAGCAATTGGTCTCGGCATATTCCACAAACACGAGCAACAGCTTCAGCGCCGTCTTGACCACCGAACGGTAATTGGATGCGATCAATGAGTAGAGCCACTCCATGGTGGGCTGATGCTTCATAACGCCATTCATGCCATCCACATAGAGCATGACCTGTCGCATTGAAAAGACAATGATTAGCTTTGAGAGGTAAGTGGTGATCAATGATCAGTGATCAGTGATCGGTGATCGGTGATCGGTGAACAGTGAACAGTGATCAGAAATCCGGTGATCGGTGATCGCTGAATATGTGATCTTTGACTCGTGATCGACGATCATAGCTTCGCTTACCTGGCCTAGGGCACGCAGTATATAGTTCTGATAGTTTTGATCGGCGCAATTGCCGACGCGCACGAGGCAATTGAGACCGCCCAGTGCGACAAAGGCATGCACCAGATCCTTATCCTCCTGGAACACCTGCTTGAGCGAGAACAGAGCACGTCGCAGATCGCTGCCCTCCGATGATAGAAGTTTCTCTGCAAGAGTCCGGGTCAATGAGGTGTATGCGCAATGCAATTTTTAGCCAGCCAACTTACCTATAATCGCATGAACGCGAACGCTCAGCTGTGTGCGAATAACCAAAGAGTTTTTGCGACTGCGAAAACGAGAGAGAGAGAGAGAGAGAGAGAGAGAGAGAGAGAGAGAGAGAGAGAGAGGGTAGACAGAGTTAGAGCGAAGTAGTGGAAGAAAAATTGTTATTAATTTTGTATGTAATTTCATTAGCAATGGCAGCAAGACAAAGACACAGGCAAAAGAAAACTAAAAGTAAAACACAATGGGTTAGCACCGTGTGGTGGTTCATTGACCAGCTAAGAACATTGATTACCCGCTGTTTGCTGCCCAGTTGTTGGCCATAATAAAAGTAATAACAAACGACGCAGATAATTGAAAATGGACTATGAAGCATCTGGGGAACGAACGTAGCCGCCAATAAGTCGAGCCAAGAATTCATAATGAAATGTGGTCTCGACTCGCCCCGACTCTAGACTCGACTCAGAATGCACACACACACAGGTGCGGCATGCGGCTGTGTGTGTGTGTGTGTGTGAGTGAGTCTTTGGCTGTGGACTCAGTTGCAGATTGACAAGCCAACAACAAGCCATCGACCCATGCGGGCCCCGTGCCTGCTGCGGAATTTTGATGCGTAGTGAAGCGAATGATTTGCATGCGAGCGCGCTTCCATGACTAATACGATAAGCATGATTAGTGGCCAGAGCCAACCAGATTCAGCTCCACCACCAGCACCTCCTCCTCCTCCTCCTAGAACACACACTCATTGGCGCCATCAACTGGAGTGCTGGAACGCTAACTGCCCCGGCGACATATACATTATAATTTTATAATGCTCAAGGATCTGGCCAGGCAGCCAGTGAAAGTCAGAAATAGACACACGACACTACAAACTAACTGCCCTCCCATCCCTGCCTCGCTGCCCTCGCCTGCCGACAGGTTCTCTGTGCACGCCTTGCTTATATTAATCCCATTATTTGAGCTCTGCCTGACTTGGCATCATGGCCAAAGAGCAGCCGGCTCCCAGCTAACAGCTACCGAGCTTGGCCCATGGCCTGACGCGTTCGTCAGTTACTTTGGATCGCTGATCGCGGAGCTGACATCACGTTCCTTGCCCAGTCGCTGGGCAACCAAAATAAAAATAAAGAAACTAAAAAGAAACGACATACTCTAACATATAAACGGGGCATAGGCGAATATGTGGATAAACCCGAGAGTTGTTAGCTATATTTAAAAAATAGATCTAATTTATATCTACAGTAAATAACTATTATAATAAATGCAAATATTGTTGTTTCACTCAATTGATAGAATCACAAGTAATTCGATTAACTGTAGCATTGCTAATATTCTAAGTACAATCGATATATCGCTTCCTCCATCTCCCGTTCATTTTCCATTATATACACTTATATTTCCCGTTTCAATTACTATGCAATGCTAGTTTAATCCGTTAGCTGTGTGTGTGTGTGCGTGTGTGTGTGTAATCGACAGTCGCTTTCCTCAAATCCTATTAGCAGTCATCTTATTTCCATTTCCTTTCTCCTAAAGACTTCCATTTTCTATTCATATTCACTCTCATGGCTCATGGCTCTGCACTCATTCTAATTCCTGTCTATGACATAATAAACATAAAAAACTCGATGTCTGCGAATGGTTTATAATCAGTTAAGAGCGTGTGTCTACTGCCCACTGCAGTTGGCTGCATGCCACTAGAGATCATGCCATGCATACCAAGCTGACGGGCTAGACCAGAATCAGGTCCGATCTCACTTATGGGAATTATGAGCTGTATACACGACTGACTGTATATATACATATATATATATTTATATCTGTGTAACTGAGCCAAAATATGACGGCCTACGTTTATGCACTTAAGCCTTTTGTTGCTGCAATGCAAATGAGTTGCAGCCGAAATAAAACGAGAGAAATACGAATGAAATCGCAACAAGTTGCACGTACGTGAGATGCTGACGATGTGCCGCTGTGGCTGTGGCTGTGGCAAATGCAAATGCCTCATGTCTGGCAGCGTGAGCAACTGTGCAAGTGGCAGGCATTTGGCCAGGTAGTCAAGCTAAGCTGCTGTTAGCCAGGTAGTCGGCCGACGCGCTGTTTCCTGTGCCACAGATAGCGACATTTTTTATGGCCAGAGCCTGACAGCCGCCAACCGCCAACCGCCAATATCTTTATTAGCGAATGGGAAAAGGCGGCCGCCTAGGTGTGCAAGCGTGTGTGTGTGTGTGTGTGTGTGTGGTGAAAGGCTCACAAGTGCCACATGCCACCCACGAGCAGCTGCCCCAGAAACCCAGAGCCAGAGCCTGAGCTCACAGCCAGAGCTTTCCCGTTTAAATGGGTTCAAGGCAAACGCGTGCCATACGAACAACAACAAAAAAGTGAAAATCGCCTTTAGAGCATAAATCAAAAGGCAGCTTTGCCCAATTAAAGGTGTGTGGGTGCACTCAGGTGTGTGCTGGATTAGATGCTGTGGGCGTCTGTCTGCTTACCTGGCCTGTAGCCCCTCAATTTCCTCGCTCTGCTCAGCCAGCGATGATTCCAGATCCAGATAGGCCCCAAAGTCGCCATCCTTGTACACCTGAATAGCTGCGTCATCGATCTGCAAGTAGACGAAGAAGCAGAAGAAAGGCAGATTGTAAAAGAAAGAAGACGAAAACACAAAAAAACAAAAAAAATACAGAAATCAAATAAAACACAGTTCAGGCAATTATAATTAAAGCAAAAGTAAGTAAGACTACCGAGCTACGCAGTAAAAGTTGTTTATGGCCCGGACTTTGGGGCTGGGGCAACAAAAGAGAAAGATGCAGATGCCACAGCGGGGCATAGAACATTTTTGTGAGTGACGGTTGCATTGAAAGTTGGCAGACATGATTGCCACAAAGAAGCTGCTGCAACTGTTGATGATGATGATGATGATGATGATGCTGATGATGTTGTCGTCTGCTTCGACTGCTGGTCACCTACTTTTCACCGGGCAGCTTTCAGTTTTCAAGCCGTTGATTGCCATGGCCAAGCGCTTGATTGATCAAATCTTGAGCTCAGCTCCTGCTGCGTTCCACGCACACCAACTGCTATCTGTCCGTCTGTTCGTCTGTCCGTCTGTCGTCTCTGTTTACGTTTCTTTATTGGCGCATTGAAAGTAATTATTTGTGCATTTACAGAACAATTACCGGACAACATGGAATTATGTGTGTCGACGCTTGCTTAATGTGTGAAAATGAAAGAAGAAATAGAAGAAAATGCAGACGCAGCAGCAGCAGCAGCAGCAGCTAAAGAAATCATTTGGCCAGCGCTCATCCGGGTAAAGATTACACATACGCCCCGTTTGTGGCCATGCCACGCCCAGACCAAAAGGGAATTAACGCTGCAGAGGAGTAGCCACATTCGTAGCTAGAGCTGCTCCCAAGTCTGCCCAGACACACCCCCAACAATAGCAACAGCAACAACAACAACAACAACAGGGAGAGCAACAGCCACATCGCGTGCCCCAAGGTTCTTGTCTTTCATAACTTTTGACGCTGCACCCAGAGGGCATTTGGCAAATTAAAAGCTGCCAGCCAATGCATGGCCAATGACTCTTTGTGTAGGGCGAGCCCCAAAAAGAATAGAAACTATTTTACTTCTTTTCCTCAACACATGCAGGCAGCAGGAACACGTAGAGAACTGGGCATGGAATATGGCAGCAGGGCATGGGGAATAAGCGAGTTGAGTAGAGTAGTAATTATAGTATATATATAGTATATATATATAGTATTATTATAGTATAGGGTATATTTGACAACATGTACTACTATTATATAGGGTATATTTGAGTCTAGATCGAGGTGTGCAGCACTTGTACTACTATTTACTACAATCTACTAATGTAGATTAATTCATCACAGAGAAAATATGAAATAATGGAATGGAAAAGAATTTATTCAATGAGTTTTCGATGCGGTATATATTATGGTTAATAAAATATATACATAATTCTATTAAATATTACTAGAATACCAAGATAATAAGATTACGCTTATAAGTAAAATCTCTTAAGAAATGTAGCACTTTATAGTAGTAGAGAATTTCGTGCGATAATATAAAGAATGCTATTGGCCAACTATTGTGCATGAGATCATATAGAATGCCACAGCAAAGGCATAACATACATACTAGAGTATAGCATAGCATATCAGGCATATAATCTAATTTTATATATACAATATATACATACTATTTTAATAAACAAATTAAACTTAAATTCTGCATGGCCAAACAAAATGGTTTTCTATTTTTGAAGACGATTCCAAGAGTACCGCCAAATAAAATATGTTATATTTAACAGCTTGGTAATATTTGAATAAAAAATAAAATATAAATAGCATATAATGTAAGTCAGAGTAGAACAAAAGTAGTTGAACAACAAGTAGTAGTAATAGTAGTAGCAGAAGAATAGTCAGCGGAGTCTGTTTGATAAGTCAGTGTGACCCTAAACATAAAACAAACTCATAAATGTAGTATATAATAGTGTAGTATGATATAATAGTATTGTATATAGTATTGTATATAGTAGTGTATTTTCCATAATAGGGAAAGTAATAAAAATCATAGGCAAACACATCTGCCTATTCTGTTCAGTACATAACCCAACAACAACAGCAAACAGCAACAACAACAGCACACAAAATGTATTTCAAGAGTCAAGCATCTAAAAATACTTTATCAATGGTAAACATTAGCTTCTGGATGACATACTGCATTGGCGTACTGCAGCTGACTAATAACAATAATAATAATTCTCATAGTTTAGTCACACGCTCAGCTCAGTTCAGCTCAGCTCTGCGATGAGTCGACCAATTGGCACAGGTGAACAATATAATTTCAAATAGCAGGAAGTCAATCGTCTGAGCAGTGGAACCAAGCCGTCTGGCTGAGAGCTGCGTCATATGGAGCCGGCGCTCTGCTTATCTCTCGCATTGCTCTATATACTAGCATATCAAATTTCGCATGTAGTTAATGAGGAATATGTTATTTTAGACTGCATGACGGCAGACGGCAGAGCCTGAATCAATCCAAAACAATATGGAACATCAGTAATTCTCTATTTGGCATCGCTAATGCGCGATATTTATTGAAATTATGTGTGACAAACTATTTCCTATGGACTTTTATGTAATCGTTCGCATTAGTGTTAGGGCTCGCCGGCAATCAAAAGCGAGCCAAGTGTTTGCCTACAAAAGAAATCGTAAATAGCCCCAGGTAACGCCGGCTGTTGACCAAAAACTATATCGACTCGTTTGTAATATTTATTTTCATAAAGTTTTCTTTATATTTATTTATTCATTTCTTGTTTCTATTTATTTTTACATGCGAATATTCATTCACAGCTCTATGCAAATTTTATAGTTTTGTGCTTTGCCGCTGTTGATTTTTGAGTGAAGCATGACAAGATTTTTAATCAAATTGAATTTCGCATTGGTCTTTGATATTTTTTGTTTTTTCTTTCTGTTGGCCATTCAAGCGAGTGCCAAACACATAAAATTCGGCTATTGACACAGTTAAGGCAAACGAGCATAATCATTTTTTGGTGGGGAGAAAATGTGAGCATAAAAAATTAAAAATTTGCTATGCTTAGGCAAACAAATCGGGAATAATATTTATTTGGCATGGTAATAAAACGCGAAGGCAAATAAATAGTAAAAGTAAGTGAAAACTAATTAAAACTTAAGTTTTACACATAAATTAAATATTAAAAAAAAAAAGAAAGAGAAAGATAAACTTAGAAAAAAAAAGAAAAAGATTTATATATAAATATAATTATAAAATTATTTTTCATAAAATAAAACTATTCATAAAAACATATAAATTATAAATAATTAAAAAAATATATATTAAAAAAAATTTAAAAAAATTAAATAAATACACAAATAGTAAAATAAATAGTATATAATAATAATAAAAAATATTTGAAAATAATAAAAACTATCAACTACATATATTCAAAGCTACATCAATCTGAATACTAATAGAAAGCATAACTTAAAGAGCTAAACTAACATACATATATGACATATTAGTTAACCATATAAGTTAGACATAAGTTAATGAAACAAATTAACTGCAGATTTTTTTTTTACAAATAAATTGTTTCTTTTTTTATGGCAAATTCTTTGTATTCGCCTCTGGGAAACGTGATCTTGATGAATGGCTCACACTTTTGCTTTCCAATCAATGGCCCCGCTGCCCAAGGGTTAATTGACCCCACCGACTGACCACAAAGTGTGGCATGCTAATTGAGGCTGGAAACCTTCCTCAACAAAACAGAAAAAAATAAATAAAAACCAAAACAAAAACTTCAAAAGTTTCGCCAATCTATGCAAATGACTTAAGCAAATAGAAAATGATGCGTCAGCTAGCAGTGCGTATGCTTAATATATGTATTACTATATATGTATATAAATATATATGTGCGTACATATAATAGGTATTATATGTATATGGCATATATATTTAGATATCTAGTTGAATGGAGCTTTGATTTCACAATTGCAGGCAACACAAATTGAATTAATATTGATGTTGAATGTGAGAATGACATAGGTAAATGACGCAATACTTAAATGCTATATATACAAGATATACCCGATATACTATATACCATATATACTATATACCATATATACTATATACATATATACACAGATATATGTTCTAGACTAGGGCCAACACTTTGCTTTTTTTACTGTTTACTGGGCCGTAGATAAATCGATTTATTTCGCCTTTAATTTATTTGTTTCGTTCGATTTGATTTTATTTCGTTTATATATAGTACATATAAATATGTATATTTGTATTTAAAATTGATTGGCGCACACACTTTTTAAGCTTATCTAAAAAAAAAATGAGGTGACGTGCAAAAAAAAGCACAATAACAACAAAAACAATTGGCAAAAAAAAAAAGAGAGAATGAATAAAAGCTGAAATAAAAGCAAAACAAGAAAAACCGCTGCGCCGATTGACCGCAACGAAAAACTGATTATTTATATTATTTTGTATTTATTTTGCGTATTTTTAGATGTAGTTTGTAGAATGGAGAATCGGACATGACATCACCCAAAAGATTAGAAATCAGCAATTGAGAGGCGAAAATTTATGAACCCATTGTAATGCGCTAAATTTAACAAGTTGCAAGCGAAGTCTCCCTCTACATACATATGGCTCACTCCCGCTGCCTCTACCGGGCACTGCGACGGCCTCGCGTAGCCCTGTCTCTGCCTTGGTGTTCGAGTCTAGTCGCTGACTAATTGGACAAATGGCATTCACAGCTGCCGCGCCTGCCACATAAATCTGCCTACGACAACATCCTGAGCCAAGAGCAAACAGCGAACTGCAAAGGCCAGATAGCCCAGAGTGCTCAAGCTCGAGGAGGTGCTCGACTAGGAAGTATCCTCTAGTCGGTGGCTCCTAAGCTAAGCAAGCTGTCAGTTGAATGTGAGTAAATTGAATATTTTAACGATATTTATCTGCATGTATGTTGCATATACAAATGCCCATATACCCGCCTCAGTCACTACCAATAGTTACAGGGTATTTATGGAAAAAAAGAGAACGAGAACGTTGCATTTCCTTTTGCGATTTGCTCATTAGAATTTATTGCTGCCGCTTGTCAAGATTTACGTATCCTTGCCACAGAGCTCCACATGACAGATGACAGGCAATGGCAATGGGGTTGCATGTGGCATGCTGCAAGCTGCAAGCTGCAAACTGCAAGCTGCTCGCTGCTCGCTGCTTGCCTTTTGCAAATTAGTCAAAGTCAAAGATCGGCGGTACGAACAATGCCTCGACTTAGATAATTGCTGACCAAGGCTTTCACAATGCCAATGAAAAGTGCTGCAAGTTGTTTTTATCCCTCTGCGCTTTTTATTTTGCTTTGTGCCCCAACTTCCTATTAGCTGCAACAGATTGTGCGATAGCAATAAGTTAGCCGCAGGCCCACAATGCCGGCTGCATTGGCCCCATCCTCAAAGCCAAGCCTGTCCATTGGCCATTGTCTCTGAAGCTGACGCTGCTGCTGACGTGAAGTGCAGCTTCAGTCTTAGCCACAGCTTCAGCTTCAGCTTCAACCTCAACTCAGCTCAGCTGCTTGCAATGCATCATTTGTTAAATATTAAGAACAATAAAATATAATAAGTGGCAGCTAGAACTGCAGCATGTCGATCACTGAACTAAAATCTTGGGCAGTCCAACTATTTATACCCTGTAAACTAGGCATAAGTAAGGTAAACATATGATGATCTAAAATTTAGTCACGTTTAAAGTTTCAGTTAGAGCAATGACTTTATATTTGGCTAACTTTTCCGGGAATTCTGACGACTTTTCACTGTGTTTTCCTATCATCTCATCTTTAGTATTTGTTCATCTGCCATGTGTCAGACAATGTTTATACTTATCAATTATTGTTACGTAAATAGTTCAGTTGTTATTATGAAAACTTATTCGTTTTGGGTTTTCCATCACATGGAAACGCGTACACTGAGCGCAAATAGTGTGGCTCTTTTGACCTTCAAAATCGTTTGCCAATTTTAAACTGTTGTTTATGCTCATATGTTGTAGTTCTTTGATCTTTGCTTTTCATGCGAAATTTATGACTTTGAACTTGTATTTTATGCAAAATTAAAACTCACATAACATATATAAATTAATATTTATATCTCATATAACCGACAAATGCGCTCTGACAAGCTATGTAAATTGTGCGATATGGGAAGCAAAATAGATGAAACAAAAGTGTATAAAACAAAGGGAAGTCAAAGAAATACTGAGTATGAAAAGTTTGTGCACATAAGAAATATTTATAAGCGATTAAAAATAAGTATGATATCTATACATGATAAATAATATTCATAAATATATTTTTGTTTTATAACTACAGATTTGTATATATATATAAGTTAATTTAAATAATATATTTTTCATAATTTATTTGGATTATAAATCAACGTTCACATACTATTTCACAATAAATCGTGTTGCATAAAATATCCAGTTTTAGACAAGTAGTCGAAATAAACGATAAACGCGATCTAGTCTTTTAAATGTATATAAACGGCCTTCCACTGTGCCACAAATAAGAAAAGAAAAGAAAAAAAAAAGCAGAAACTATGCAAAAAATTTAATCTCTATAAGCTCTACACATATATACTATTTATCTGTAGATAAGCTCTATGCATGTGTCTCATAAGTAGCTATTAAAATAAAAAACAAATAAAAAACAATGTATTGTTCCCTCGAAGTCGAAGTCGAAAAGAAAAAAAGTAAGTAAAGTCAAATAGCGTTTAAGCTAACTCAAAACAAAAGAGAAACGTGGAAGATGCAGATAAGATAAATCAAGCAGAGTACATTTTTTTTTTTGCTTTGTTTGCTTGCTAACTAAGTATGTGTGTAATGGGATATTTGCTGGAATAATGGGAAATATTTGGCTGATTGTTTATTGTGATCCTTACGCTTTGCGGTGCATTGAGCAGCCTCAAGATGGTGGCCAGCTGCGTTGAGAGGGGCATGGTGGTGGCGAAGGCATACGTCGGGGCACGCACCGGTATCGGGAAGGCGGTGGTTGCCGACAGCGGATCGCTGTCGAGCAGATACTGCACACGAAGGGTGATTAGTTCGTCGGGTTCCATTTTCACAATCATTTTGCGGCACGAAAATGTTCAACTGAGATTTATCAGCACTTGGTACTTTCTGCTCTCTTGCTCTCGCTCTCTCTCTCTCACTCTCTTTTTAGGCAATTGCGATACGTTGCTGATTCGACTTTAAATATTCACATTTATTCACATTTTCACAGAGTTGTTTTTTATTATTATTATTATTTTTGGTAGTTATCTTTCGCTGGAATGAACATTTCACATTTTGATTTGTTTGCTTGCAATTTATTTTAATTTTGATTTTGATGTCTGTGCAGACCAAAATGGAATTTATAAATCCGTTGCATAATTGTCGCTCTCACTCGCACACACGCACATTGCGCAATCTTATGCTAAACGCTGCAAATTGCTGGCTCCAGCCACGCCCACTTCTCACACAACAACTAATCGTAATATACACACATGTGGCATATATAATTGCTATGCGAACCGGATCGCTCTCTGTAAATATTTGCCTTGATTTCTGGTTCGCTTTTGCTCTACTCCTCCTCCTCCTCCGTCCCCATTGCCTTCAGCGACGACTAACGGTTGTGTAACTTTCAATTCAATGTCAGTTAACAGCCTCGCCTGTTGCTGTTCGCCAAACAAACCCCACTTCCCCGCTCGCTCTCCATCGACCTCTACCACTCCCACTCCTGCCACTACTACGGCTCTTATACATTCAGCTGGCATAGCCCATTGGCTTCCAATCAAAATCAAAAGCAAATCAAAAGCAGAAAAGAAAAATACCAAAAACATGACAAAGAGAAAAGAGCAGAAGCAGACAAAACTCAGCGGCTTGAAGCGCTCTTCATGTACCGCTAAATGGCTGTCGGAATGTGCGTAAGTTGTTTATGCAAATGTACTAGTTGCTCTTGCTCTTCTTCTCGTTGTTGTTGGTCTTTTGTTATGTATTGTAGTCTGGCTTTGAATTGGTGTTGGCTGCTCGTCTGTGGTTTATGACCAGCTGCCTGGCTGCCCGGCTGCCCAGCTGACTGCCGTGCTGGCTTCTTTGTGCCGCATAATTGCTTATAACGTGACTCTAATGAGCTCTGCCCCAACTGCCCCCCAAAGACACCGCGCACTTGTCTAACTGACATTGAACTCGTGGCGGGTCTGGAAACGGTTGGGCAACACAACTTGCCCAAAGGGTTCAAGCCAGGCAAATAACTAGCACTGTAAGCGAATTCATTGAAAGAAATGCAGCCAAGAACCAGGAAGTTTAGAGAGCAGATAGGAACAAGTACGGGAAGCATTTAATTGGAATAAGATAAGGCACAGATTGAATTCGTATTATTCATATATATATTATTTAATTATACTTATGTATATTTAATATCCTTCTATTTTTAATATTGTCTTGAAGCGAAATTTGCAAGTGAATTTGAATGTTACTGAGTCTTAACACTCTGAAGTTCTTTTTAATATACCTTTTGATATTATGAAAACTATCTTACAAATTAGTTTACGACTTTAACTTTTAACAGCTTTCCCAAGCTTCAATGATCTCTTTGACTACCTTAATGAGCTTTCACAATGCTTACTACGGGCTGTATGTATATTTTAATATTTTTGTGTTAAACTACAGACTTTTAACTCTTTTATTTGCTGAGCCCCAATCAAAAGTACTTCAATTGCCATCAACAACTTTATGCATGAGTCATTGTCGGCGCTGGAAGCTAATTAAAGCTTAGCTGCAATTAGCTTGTTGGCTCTTGGTTAAGTACCACAAATATTCATAAACAATAAATCAAATTCCAAATTGGAATTCTATACAGAAAGCTTTAAATCTTTTTTATGGCTTTTATTACCAGTTCGAGTAGTTTTGGAGCGCTTATTAAAGCCAAACGCTCTGTAATTTGTGTATGCCAACGTATAATTTCATAAATATTTGCCACTAACTCTTGCCACTTGTTGACTCGGATAGCGAAACAAAAAAAAACTGAAAACTTAAAGGCGGCATTTAAAAAGCCACAAAATAAAGAGAAAGAGAGAGAGAAAAGGCAACAAACTGCGCTTAATTGCAATAATTCATTGCGAAGCGAATGCGAAACACAAATTAAAACGAAAAGCATAAAAAGCTAATAAAGTACTCTACGCAACAAAGAGAGAACAAGACAGAGGCATGGAGAGAGAGGGAAGCAGGGACAGATAGAACAACAAAAAATGAAATAAAGAGTTAAACAAACGTAAACAGCTGTTGGAGCTGAGAAATTCTTGAGAAATGGGTATTAAAAATAAAATAAATAAACAAAATAAAACTAAAAAAAAAGGAAAAAAAAACAAAAGCGCGTCATTAAGTGTCGAGGGTTCTCAAAGCAGAAGCAGGAAAAAAAATCGAAAGAGAAAAGAAGGAAAAAAGGGAGAAAAAGCAAAGGAAGTGCGCGCAAAACACGCAACAAAAAGCCAAGTTTAAAGCTAAAATGAAGGCAGGGCAAACGGCCAAAAGAGGCAGCTGCCGTTGCGGTATTTAACCTTTTTATGCCAGAGCCACAGGGTAGTTTAATTACGTTACTAAATATGTGACATGTCCAAGCGAGAAGTTGTGGAACAGCTGGAGATTGGCATAGATTATATAAAATCAATGTGAAGAAATTATTCTTTGAGGAGAACTAAACTTTTGCAATGTTCTGCCATGAATAATTAATATTTATTTAACATTTCTGATTTCAGCTTTGTACATATTTAAATCTCTCTCTTATCTTATATGACTCTCTTGGCTGTTCAGAGTTTTGGCACTGCTCAAGCTGAGCTCACTTCACTACATCAAGTTATTCTTTTTTTTACAGGGCATTCAAGCTTCGCTCTCCACATTCTATCTGAATAACTTTTTAAAACACTTCTTCTTTATTTGCTGCTGCCTGGTTTCTGCTGGCTGTGGGCAGGTGTGTCAAAAGTGGTTTACAGGAGGTAACAGCAACAACAACAACAACAACAACAACAACAACAACTTGTTCTCATCATGCGAAAGTCAGAAGCAGCTCGATTTGTATTTCAGCATTTTTCGTGGCTTCGGCATTGCTGCCAAATGAAATTAAAAATAAGTTTTCAATGGAGGAAGTTTTACTTTCACAGAGGCAGCGAGAGAGTGCAAGAGCGAGAGAGAGAGAGAGAGTGAGAGTGAAAGGGAGGGAGACGGAGGAGCCAACACGCATATGGGCAGCAGCGGAACTCGCCTGGGCCAATTTGTAGGGCTTTGTAACGTAGCCAAAAAAAAATAATAATAATAATATTAAGTGGCAAACGCTTTTTGAATATTTGGCCAACTTCCTCATGGGCAACGTGCAAAAATTTAATGAAATTAAATAAATTTTGATAGTTGCGGCGAGTAAACATGGCTGTAAGTTGTTGTTGTTGTTGTTGTTGTTGTTGCAGTTGAATGTCGCATATTTAGTTACAAATGACGACAATTTCTGTTGGCCATATTAAATGGTAAATAATTTATGCAAATGTTGCAAGCAGCAGCACTGCTTGCAACACACAGACTGCTGGCACCCACAACCAAAAAGTTAACGGTACTTGTCAGTTAATGAAACCCGCCCGCTGGCTCAAGGAAACATTTTGGCTACGGCTCTTTGGTCTCCTCTTTGTCTGTTCGCCTTGACTTGGCCAAATGAACTTTCACTTTTTTTCTTCTTGTGTTGCATGTTGCAATATTACAGCTGGCTGGCTGGCTGCCTGCCTGCCTGCCTGGCTGGCTGGCTGGCTTACTCTTCTTCTTCTGCTGCTGCTGCTGCTGCTGTTTCCTCTTCTTCTGGCAGCTCCTGATTGTGTGCCATCAATTATGTAAATTTTGTTCATATTGCTTTTCTTGCTTTTGGCTAATAAGTTAACAACAAGCCAAACTAATTGACAGCTACTGTGTGTGACCACGCCCCCAACTCGTCCATAGACAATAGATGCTGATTTGATAATAATAAACATAACATTCACATTGTTTCATGTTTCTCTTTTTTTTTTTGCCATTTTCTGATAGGAAATGACAACAGGAAGTTTTATCAGCAAATAACTTTGCTTTGTTTCCCCATCTGATTTAGCTAGGCAAGAGAAATATTCAATACAAATAATTTTGATGTCTATTTTAATGATAGCCAATCAGTTTTTGTATCTTAATGAAACTTCAAATATTCAGGAATTTATATAGTAAGTCTGGCTAAGAGAAAAATGTTTCTTTTATATGAATTTGAAAAAAAAAAGTTGGGTCACTCTAATATGGGATTTCCAATATGTGACACTCTAGATCATATATGGATATCAGTTATACAATTTAGGTATATTCTAATAAGGAAATTAGCGAGCAAACAGATCAGTCTAACCTTAAGATGAAGCAAATCATATTCTGAGCCACTCTAGAAAAGCAAATACCAACATTATGTGACACTCTAATCTAGGAATAAGCATGCAAATGGCATTAACAAATATTCGTTAGACAGAAAATCTCATTTAAGCATAATTCCAACAAATTCTAGTTAAATATGAGATTTAGCTTAGGTCTGAAAATTTATTTGATAAGCTATTTTACGACACACTAAGGCATATCTAAAGAATTTCTAGTAGCTCAGCATGCTGTCCCTATTGTATAATACGCAACATGAGACACACGTGTTTCTTGTCTCTCGTTTGATTTTCAAGTTCAATTTGATTTCGAGTTAAATTTCATTAGAATTCTTGTACTGGGCTTGTCTTATCTGCAATCAAATGTCTACACAAATGGACGAGAGTTCAGATATAGACATAAATAACATACAAATAAAACAAACAATTTTCGATACTTATCGATTTCGCAAATAAAGACATAAAAAAAGAAAACAACAGCCAAAAATAGGCTTAAAATATTCGCAGAAAACAGTAAAAATCACATTTGGAAGAAGGCGAGTTGCGCTTGAGCGATTAGCAAATATTTTTTGAGGTAGATATGAACTTGAAATGAACCAGAATGTATATAGAGAAAGAGAAGACAAGAGAGAGAGAGAGAAAGAGAGAGAGAGAGAGGGTAAAGAAATATAACAATAACTGAAAGCCAGTTGAAAACGAGGCACATTCCAAGACAATTTGTCATGCTTGCGGCAGCAGCAGCAGCTAGAAGGTGCACAGAGAGTGAGAGCGAGAGAGCGATAGCGAGAGAGGGACAGAAAGGGAGGCAGCTCCAAGTTAAGCATATGCATTTTTACCTTACCAAAGGTGCAAACAAACAAACAAAGCAAATGACCAAATAATTAGAGAAGTCTAAGAAAAGGGACTGATTGAGAGACAGAGAGCGAGAGAGAGAGAGAGAGACTGAAACAGACGCTGAGAGCGCCGGGGTTGGGGGAGTTGGGTTAACAATTTGTGACCACAAAAAGTTGTTTGACCTCTTGACTGATTGACTGAATGACGATTGAACGAATGCAGCACATAAAATTGTTAAGCGGCTGCATTTAAAAATAATTTCAGCTGCCAATAAAAGTGGACAACAACAACAGCCACAACAACAGCTCGTCTAATAGGGCTCGAAACGAGTTTGTGCCGCACGGAGTGCTAGAAAATTGTGTCACGTTGTTGCTGCCACAGACGCAGTTGCAGCGCGCCATATAGATAGATCCCAAAGTCCCATATTCCCCCCGCAGCCCGGTCGCCTCATGCCTCGGCATGCCAATGCATAATGTGCGTGTGCCCAGCTGGACTTGGACATTTGATTTATTACAAAGTGAGACAGACAGAGAAAGAGAAAGAGAGAGAGGGAGAGCTAGCTGATTTCGTATGCGTGCTATGGGCCAAGAATTTCCAGAGAGCTGAAGAGGTAGAAGAAGCTTGGCCAAGCAGTTAAAACGGTTCACAGTTAATTATAGCAAATTGTCAAACGGAAACGATGAGTGCGACGTGTTGAAATGTCACTTCCTAGGCTTAAGCCTATTGTCCAAGTAAGTGTCAAAGTGATAATTGCAGAGGCTGTGGGATTGGGGTCAGCAAGAGCAGAACACTCGATATATTATATATAAAGAAATATGCTAATGCAGCACAGATGCAGGAAGCGTAACAAAAGAGAGGAAGATAAAAAGTGAGACGAGGGGGATGGAGTTGAAGAGGGCGCAACCGCATTCACAATATGCATAAAACGGTAGCACTTAAGCATCACAATAGCTTTGTGGAGCATGTGGCACTCAAACAAAAAATTGTATAAATTATGCAGCTTAAAGATGAAAGTGTTTCACGTATAGAAAAATCCATGAAAAATGGGAAGAAAGACAAATAAAACCAAATTAGGTTAGAAGATATCAAATGCGAGATAGTGTAAATAATTCATTAGCAAGAAGAGATTATAACAGTCAACAGAAATACATGTGTGCCTAAACAATTGGAGTCGAGATTGAAAATGCGCTTTAAGAGTAAAGAGAAAACTGGAAAAAGAGAGGGTTTATATGCCAGAGGAAGGTTATGGTATATATATAGAAAAAAAATACGGTTAGGGGAACTAGTCAGAACTGAGTATTTAAAGACAAAGAATTGTACAATCAAATTTAGAGTAAACAGTATACGTTTCTTTGAGCAAGTTCTTAACTAATTCCAGATATTTCATATAGATTTTTCCCGATTTTTCGATAGGAAAAATCTGGATCTACTTATAAACTAGTTAGTCTTACGTATTTGTTTCGTTACTAGTTCCATTTCTGAAACTGGTTCATGGGAAAGAAAACGCAGTTTATAACATTAACTATTATTAAATATATGTATGTTGAATTGAATCTTCAGTCGAACTAGCTTCATTCGTCTTCGAGAAAAAACTGATTAGATATCAAAGGAAAAAACAGGTCACAGAGAAATGATTTCGCACAGGTAGCCAAATCGTTAACCACTATTTAATTTTGCAGATCTGAAATGCAGATTTTGTAAAGCTTTGCATACATTTATCTACCGTTACAATATCTGCATTTATGATACGCAAAATAAATTTGTGGTTTAATTTTGTGTATATAAAATCTGTTTATGACCCACACGATGTCTCCTTAAATGCAACATTTAAATTGTTTAATGCCCACGGCAAGTGTATAAATGCACTAAAAATATATTTACGAGCATTTCAGGAAAGAAAGAAAAAAATGTGACGAAATATTTTTAGCTGACAATTTTGATGGGCAAAGCCATATAATAATAAATAAGAGAAGCATTGTCTACCTGTTAAATATTTGGTCATTTTGATAGATCTGCCAGTCGGACTTATATGTGTTTCTAAACTTGTAAATCTATAGATATATATACTTGATAGATGTAGCTATATGTATGTATGTATTTATAACAGCTCGTTATTTAGCTCAGTTCACAGGTCTCCGTCTTCGATCTTCCTGCTCTCGCTTGCAACTCATCTGCTCTTGGACATTTTGTGGTTATTTTTAATGCAGGCGACATGAATTCTTACAAAATATCACACACACACACATACTACAAATTAGTGGAGCAAATGTGTGTGTGTGCTGTTGTTGACTGTGTGTGAGTGCGTGACTAATATTTTGATTGCATTGGGCCAAAAAACTTGGCCACGATGCAAACGATTGTGCAATCAAAAAAGGCAACAACAATAAATGACAACAACAACAACAACAACAACAACAACAATCTTAAGGCCCGCTAATCAACGTAATAATAAAGGCAAAGCAAAAATCGGTTTCACATTTATTTCACTTATTTGCTGTTTGTGTTTTGTTTTGTTTTCTTTTTGGCAGTGTTTGACAAAACTTTTGGGTAAATGACCTACATTTCCCCCCCTATTAAACCCCCTTCCCGCCACCATAATTTTCAATTTTTATGTGTGACAGTTTTCACATTTCTAAATTGGAATATTTGTAGAATGTATTCCCCCCTGTTATTTTTAGCAAATAGCTATTTTGTTTTGTTCTCTTTTTAGATAGTTTTCTATGACGAAATCGCAGCGCATTAATCATACGCAGTGTGAACACGAAAGTGAAGAGGAGGCAGAAACATAAAAAGTGAGAAAATTTATAGGAATATCACAAACTGTTGTCTCAGCCTCAACATCCGACTGCAGCTGCAACTAAAAGTCAAATTTCGGAATTTCTTTATAATTTGCTGACCTAATGAGCCAGCTAATGCCTCGGCCAGCATCAGTTTCTATATCATTTATAAGTCTAATGCGTCTCATCTCTTTGCTTCTTCTTTTTCTGTTTTGAGCGTGTTTTCACTTTAAGCCATGATAAATTGCACATGTTTATTGTTGATTGCGGGTTGTTGCCAGCTTGAATGTTGGTCTTTCCATTTCGATTGCATCTTCAGTGAACAGAAGACAAGAAATGAAAAGCTTGGAAATTTGTATATACATATATACCCTGTAGGATCGTTGATAATGAGGGTATACTGATTTTTCGAAAGATTTATGGTATGGTACATATGTTTATCTATAAATTTATTATTATTTTGTCTGTGCCAAATATCTATCTTCGCTTTCCATTTTATTATGATAAATCTCTGCTCACGGGAGTAAACAAATTTAGCAGATTTTATTATATATATCAATATCTCAGAAGTATTAAAGATTTTGTTCCTTAATAACCCAACAGCTAACTGATATTATAGATAGTTGATATTATCGATAAATATCGATTACAGTTAAGGTATTTCCACCCTAACTCAAATACAACTCATTCAAAACGTAACTCTCAAAATTTGTACACTTAATGCTCTGCAGGGCATCTGCTAGTTCAACACTCCTCCAAATAATCTCTTATCAAACAGCAGCATTGCATTTACGGACATAAATCAAATGCTGACGACTCATAATATAAACGCACACACACACACACACACACATAATATATTTATTGAATTTTATGATAAATATTTAGAGACGGACCAAAGAGCTGGCCAGACTCGATCGCCGACTCGACCAGAGACTGGTGGAGCCAGACCTGATACGATGCGCCGCTCAGTCAGTTAAACCGTCCCGCTGGCCTGTCAATGGGCCGCGGTCAATGGTCAGGCGCCTAATGTGACGCGGCGTTAATTTTATGCAGATTTCATGCCCAGGCGCTCACAAATGTTGCAAAGCATTTGATAAATCGCCATGGCATTTGGGTATTTCTCGAACGTTTTTCATTTTTCATTTTTCTTGGAGGAGTGCGAAAAATGTGTTGCAATTTGTACGAGTTGCAAGTGGAGGTAGCTGCTGCTGCTGGTGTTGCAGCAACTTGGCAACCTGACAGCTGCCACTTGATTAGAGACCGTTCACAAATTTATGGCCTAGCTACGTTGGCAAGGTCAAGTTGAGTTTGATTGATTTGAAATGCAATTTTATCGTTTACAAATTCGAAACGCATACGAACTTTGTGCACGTATTCAAATGGAGTTGATTGCGCCGAGGAGAGTCTGAAATTATATGGGAGCAGGAGATTGATGGGCTTTTGATTGATATGCTCGACTTCAGCACAAAGACTGTGACTCGTACGCTTCTCATACTGAATATATAACGGTAGATAATAACTGTTCGAAATGTATGCTTATGTATGGAAGTGTTTGTCCGAAATGACCCACCGATAATTATGGTTTATGATGCTGATTCATGATGATAATTGACGATAATGTTTGACGTATACCACACAGCTCAAATTTCTAATCGTATTCCGAATCTAGAAAATGAAATATTATATGATAAGAGTTCTTCCAAGTAGTTCAATGAATTATTGGTAATGCAAGTCCAGGCAGAGCTGCACAAAGCGTGTTTCCTTATCTATAAGGTATGTTATATATAATGGGATATACCATTCATTGAGTCTCTTCGCTCGATGGCCTCCCTCTATCTCTTACAATAAACCCATTCTCTGTCCCTTACACCATGTCCATCATCTTGACACCCAATACAAAGAAGTTAAAGCTGTCTGATTGATCTCGACCTTATTCAACCTCACGATATTTCAATTTGCATGCTTATACAAAATTTCTTTCATTATGAAGCGTTTCACTCAGTACTCGTATATCTTCCAGTTTTTTTTCTGCCGGTCTCAAGGTCGGGCAATTTCGCAATGCGGATCAATAAACGCAATGCTCCATTATATTCGCATAATACTCGATACTCGATATTCGATACTTGATGATACTCAATGCATTGTAACTGCAAGCGGTAATAATTTTTATTGCTTTTTTGCGTAAAGCGGAGAAAAACCGCAAAATCGTTTTGAAATAGCTTCGTTGATTGACCGAAACCAATTTCGGTTTTGTTTTCAGCTTTAAGGCAGATGAGTAAGGCTTGTGTTCCTAAGTTTTCGATATCTATCGATTTTGAGCCGAACGAACAACTTCGTTTGACTTAATTGTTTTTACGGTCACTTTTCTTGCCATAAACTTTTTTATTGACCGCACAATCAAACTGCTTTGCGTTTTATGTTGTCTTTTCCACAGTATCCGACTGCAACAACAACGTAGCATAATCAACTTTTATTACAAGTATTGAAGAAGGCATTTTTACAGGCGATAAAAATCACAGATATTTGTTGAAGTTTACTGATAAGCCATGAAAGCCGCCAAATGTCGAGTTATCACTTCATTAGCCAAAGCTATGGCGGGCTAAGAAACAGAGACTGAGAGAGAGCGAGAGAGACTATGAGAGGGGGACAGCGCCACAACTGTCTGGGCTGGGTGCTAAGAAGTCTTGATGAAATATAATTAACAGCATTAAAGACCAGAAATCCAAGCAGCGGCCATAAATATTTTAGAAAGGCAAAAACAAGATACTAAAACATTTGATGGATTCCATTTATGGGAAATGAGTTAAAAAGATAAGCATAAAATAGAAGCAAGAATTACCCAAAATGAGGAGTATATTATACATGTAAATATTTGATGTATATTGAATATAATATATAATATGATACAAATATTTATCACTATATCTATCTATATAGTACATCTCTGACATGAGCACATTAAAATTATCTATATATGTCGCGCAACTCATTATATCTAATTAGTAGAAATATCTTTTATCTACAATACAATTCTTGTACGTTTTTTTCGATTTCCGATATGTAATGTCATTTTGGAAACTAGAATTTTGGCTTAGGGCAGCGGAGAGAATCAAGAACGATTCTTAACATTGACAAATTACAAGACACAAATATTCTAAGTAGTCGCCGCCGCCCTGCGGGCACTTGACCCACATTCTGAAGAAGAAGAAGGTAAGGTGCGCAAATGAGCTCGAAAGCACATGAAAAAATATGAATAATAGAGACGGTGCCACATATGAATAATCGTTAAGTAGGCATATAGAAATATATGTATTTAAACTATAAGTGGAAATACCTAAAAATTTGTTCTTTTTTCAATGTTAAAGAACTAGAAAATTTCTTGAGGCGATCTATGTCAAACGAAAGTAAGAAGAAAGAAAATTGCAAGCAGTGGTGGAAAAATCAATAAACAGTAGAAAAACCTTCGTGCTAATAGGTTATTTATTTTTATTTCTATTTTCACTGTAGTGAATACCCAACATGGATATGCCACATGCAAAGATATGTTCGATGATATGGCTCTGGTGCTTTAGTTGTGGCGTGCAACAAGCAACAACTGACCTCAATACCATTTAGCAGGGTGTTCAAGCTGTGAACGAAAGGCAGCAACTATTGCGAATGGGCGTGGCACACACTAACACTTTCATTATTAGCACACAAACTATATATGATATTTAATGGCTTTATATACATACATACATATGTATGTATGTATATATAATATGTGAAGAAAGAAATGCAAAAAGCAAATTACACGCTAATGCGCTTTTGCAAGCGCCTTCATTGTTAGCTAATGAGCCAAAAAAGAGAAAAACAAGTGAAGTTTGGCTATTTCGCATAGATTAGACTTATGTAAGCCACAAACGATTTCCCACGCACAATTGACAAGGGCCAAAAATCGGCTTACAAATTGAAAAAGCAACAAAAAATATACGAACAACCAACAACAACTCGGCGAGCCATAAAGTTCGTCATTCAAGTTAATTTGACATGGAGTTCGAGAACCGGAGTTACGAGATTAGAACACGTCTCACCTTGACTTTGTCTGAACGACAACAGCAGCAACAACTGTAGCCTAAGTAAGAAACCCAGTTGAAAGATAAGCGCAGCACAGATAACGTTCAAAACTAACCAAGCAAACAAACCAACAAACAGAAAAGAAAAAGAAGAGAAACGAAAAGGTGCTTCAAATACAGTAGAGCGCAATAATAATGCACACTGCGAATTCTAGTTGCTTCGCACTCTGCCCTTCTCACTCTCCCTCTCTTACACACAGCTGGCCGTAGTTAGTGTAAGCCAAGTGCTCTTCATTGTTCCTTAGTTCAGTGCAACCCCGCTCTCCACCACACTCCTCTCTCTAACTCTTGCACTCTCTGTCCTTCTTTCACCTCGCCGCTCTTCGCACAATTAAAAAAATTGGATTAGCGCTGCTGAGGCCCAGCAAAGCAAAAGAAAATAAAAATAAAATAAAAGTAAAAAGTTAAAAAAATAAGAAGAGTTTGCCTTGCATTCGCAGCTGAAGCTAAAGCTGAAGTGTTTCGCCGTTGGCACGTTAGCAGCGCAGTCGGCGTTGCGGCGAACGCCTGGACAGAGATTACGCTGACAGATAATTAAAAGTGTAACTACGTTTTGGGTGCAGTGCCTGCTAGAAGTATGTGCATGCGCAAGCTTAGCAAATCTTTGTTAAATTTCCTTCTTTCGAAAAATTTCCCATTTCAAAGCTTTATTCAACTGCTATGTCACCTTCCCCCTCCCACTTAATAAATTTTCGCACTTTATGATTGTCGCCATAAAAGAAAAGACAGAAATTATGAGAGAAAGATTTCACTTGTCTCAAATGCCATCAAATTAGTTTTTGTTGCACTTAAAGCTTTGCTCTGCACGCATACTAACTTAACGGACTGTTAAGTTATTGCTATCTCCCTCTCTCTCTCCTCTCTCTGCCCGCTCGCCGTCTCTTTATTGCTAAATAGAAGCACTTTTTTTAGTGGCACTCACTATGTACGTACTTAGCGCTGAAATGGGGTTTATGCCCTTGTGCCCCCGCCCCTTGCTTCACACTGTTTCGCTTTGCCGTCGACTCTCTTCAGCAAATTCAGTTTGTTGTTTTATTTTGCTTGCCATTATAAATTCCACAGCATTATTTGCATATTAAAGTAAATGCTGGAGCTCGTGTGTGCAGCTGGCAGAAGATTTGGCTTAAGAGAGCAGCGACTGGATAGAATAGGGGGAAGAGAGCGGAAGTTCCCTGTGTAGCACAGTTGGTCATGTGCCTGATAATGCAATTATGTCTAATTGAAAGTCAGTGGAATTCGGAGCAGTGCTCGCTCTTGTTTAGGTACTTTGGTAATTTGCTGGCAAATACATACCTAGTACATCTATATCTAATTTACTCTTTGTAGGTTACGAGGCGACGCTTTTGCTGCAGTTCCCAGCTCTACTCAGTCGATTTAGGAGCTGTAAAACTTTCGCGTTGTCTAGCAAATTGCCAACACGTTAGAGTGGGACAGAGAGAGGGCGAGATGCTAATAGAGGGCGGGGAGACGGTACTCGATCCGACTGTTCCCCTAGGCAAACGGCAATTTCGTTAATGGGTGAAAATAAATAATATTTCTGTGCTCGTAATATGCCAAATCAACGTAAGATTTGCTTCCTTGTACGAAGCTCATAGCCAATGCTGTTACTGATGGTGCTGCTTTTTTCTCTCTTCTTCTTCTTCGTCTTCCAGTCACAACACGAAGCGAAACAGCAGGAAACGCAGACAGAGTGGCCCATCCAAGTCTTATATCGAGATTTATTTGCACAATTCCGGTTTTGGGATTTTCGTTTGGCTTTTTATTTCAATTTTTAACATTTGCTCTATGTCTCCTACGAAAGAACGAGCCCATAGCTAAGGAGCAAGCGAAACAGGGACAGAAATCGACAGGGAGAGAGAGAGACAGAGAGAGGGAGACTTAGGTTGCAGGAGTGCTGCATATGATAACAAGGCGAAGCAGTTGACAAAGAGGAAGTGCAGACAAAACAACCAAATCGATGACAGCTGTTTGTTGTTGCATTGCCTCTTCTCCTCAGTTATTTCCCATTATTTTGTTGTTTTTGCTTTTCATGCAGAAACACTGACACTGAAACCTTAAGAGGCGCCCACATCGAGCCATCCATGAAGACTTTAAAGTTTTAAGCACTTCATTTAGCTCGTTGTCCATTGACACTGACACAGTGACACGCAAAAAATCAATATTGAAAATAAATTGCAATTAAACAAATTCATTTGGCTGCTAATGTTGTCTATTTAACGCCATTTGACGAAATAAATATTTGTATATATTTCGTTTTATTTTTCTTTTGGTTTTATTTTTTCTTCACGCAAATAATTACCAATTTGCTTAGCCACTAATGCAGTTTAAATACTTAATAAACGCTGTTGCCAATGGTAGCAACAACAATAAATATACACAAACAAACACACGCGTTAAGACGAACACAGAGTGAAGAGCGCGACGCGCGCAGCTGAGCGGCAGCTGGAATATCCGTTAGACTGTTATACACGACTTCAGCTCTCTCCGAAACACACGTCTACTCATAAGCGCGTTCGGCTAGCAACTGAAAGCCACAAATATTGTCGTGTGGCTTGTGGGCCCCACGAAGCGCCAAAATCGTCAAAGCAACAATACACCACGGCGGCAAAGAAGAAGACATCGGCGCAGCGACAAATGTGCAAGAGACACAAGTGAGAAGCAAGCAAACGTAACGTAACGTAACGTAATGCGTAGCCACCTTGGCTAGCCAAAAGGTAGATGACGCCAGCGCTAACGTGACGTTAGGCTGCTTGAGGCAGGTTGGAACGCTGTGGTGAGTTTTGCAGGCTGTGTGTCTCTCAGCGATGCGTGTTTAGTGGCCAGGTGAGTTTGCGTTCGCTGCACCTTCTGCAAGACACTATTCTTGTTCTTTATGTTGTTGTTGTTGTTGTTGCTCTTTTTTAATTGAACGTGCATTGAGACTGCAGCTGATAGGCGAACCCGCACTCGCATTCGCACTCGCACTGGCAGCTGAGCTATAAATAGCTGCGCCTCGGAGCTTTGGAGGCGCGTGTGCCACAATTTAGTTTTATCGTTGATTGAGCGTTAGCCTATCATTAGCTGGACATTTTGCTCTTTAAATTGTGTGCACTTATGTATGTGTAAGTGTTTGTGTGTGAGAGTGAAGTGTTTGAATAGGCAATTGAGTTTTACATTACAAGGGTGGCTGTTTGCATGCTTATGGTGTGGATTAAGTGCTGAGATTGTAGAAGTGAGCGGAGGGAAATGATGAGAGGAATATGATATGTAATAAAACGAAAGAAAAGAGAAGTAATTTGCATATGTATACGTACATGTATGCTAAGCTTAATTCTTATAAACTCTTTAAAAGCCTTAATCAAATATTTATTATGAATGAACTGCTGAAATTTTAAAAGAGAGCAAAGGAACGGGAAGAGAGGAAACTGTAAACAATATGCATATGCATATGTATGCAGCTTAAATTTGTATTTGACTGAGTCAAATGTCTTGAGAAGTTCAGTTTCAGAAATTCCCTTGACGTCTTATCGGACAATTTTTTAAACAGTTGTTTACTCAAATGGGAAATATTTATCATAAATGAAGATATGCTATTGTACAAGTAAGTCTTTTTCTCTGGCGTGGGGAAATAAATAAATAGCCTTGAGCCGCAGTACCCAAAGAAGTTCAGGCCATCTGACTCATCTAGCTCGTGTGAGCGAGATAGACAACTACGACTGTTGATGTCATTGAAAGAGACAATTGCGTATTTACACACGAACTTTTGTTGTTTAGCTTTTGCAAATGGCAGCTGTGCGAGCTGAAACAAAATGCCTTTTATAATGTAATTTGGGTATTTGTTTTCACGCATCAATGCCAGCTATCTATTTTTATGGCCGAAATGATTTCACTGACTCAATCAGTGGAGAGGCGACAATTCTGTGAGTTGAATGCACTTTCCGTTTTATTCATTTTTTTTATTTTATGGTCAAGACAATTGCGCAAGAGCGTAAACAAAATAAATATTTGCAATCATTATGAATTTTTTTTTTCTTTCGTTTCTTTTGTTTCGTGCCAAGGCAAAGTTAATGAAGTCGTCGACGAAGCCGACGCCGCCGCTGCCGGCGCTAACCTTTGTCGGCTTTACAGTTAAAGCTCAGCTCGCTGCTCTCTGCGCTCTGTGATTACATGCTAATTACCTTCTGACCCATTTCGCCGAAAAAAAGAGTTCGTAACTGGAGCAGAAGCAAGAATTCTGTAACCGAATTCGACTTCGACTTCCAGTTCGACTTCAAGTTCGAGCTGCTGCCTGCCCTCCCGCCTGCATGTAATTAAGATAACATTTTCGACTCTTCCGCATTTCGTGCGCTGCGCTTTGTGACTCACGGAGCGAGGGCCACACTTGAGACTTGGCAGCTCGCCGAAGATGCAGGCGATAAGGAATTGGGTGTGCCCTTTGGCATATCCCACTCGCAGATCGCAGATCGTTTACGCTGTGTAACACATCCGTAAATCGTATGGCATAGCTCACCTGGCGTACCTGGCACACAGCTGGGTTCTTCGTCATATTTGAGAGATTTATAAATAAAATTTAGAATATATACTTGACATTAGTCACAAAATGAAAACAGACGCTAGATGTGACAGAATTTCTCTTTGTCTAAAATTTCTTGGCATAGCCAAGCGACTCCCGCCACCAGTTAGTGCATTGCTTTGGTAAATAAACACACGCGTGGGCGTCTCTGGCGACGCGCAGTCGATATCGTAACGAGCCGGGCAGGTTGCCAAAACCAAAATTGTTGCAATATGTTGAGGGTGTGTAAAAGAAAAAGAGGGGGAGATAGATAGACATGCCACTTACCCTGCGCTGCTGCGGTTGCTGCTTCTGCTGCTCGTAAAAGTTGCTGCTGCTGCTGCCGCTCCCTAGCCATTCCACATCGCTACAAGATCATAAGAGAGACAGAGAGAGAGAGAGAGAGAGATAGCGTAATCAACCACATGTTGAACGAAATTCACCACACAACAAACAGAAGCCAGCGCTCTCGCGCTCTCTTCGTGCTCTTCGTACTCACCGCTGCATGCGCTGTATAACCGGCAATTGTGCGGTGCTATCGTGAATGCGCACTTGATCCGGCGTTATCTCTTCCAGCAGAAACATATTTTTGCTCGCCAGCGGCAGCGCTGTCGCTTCGCTCTCAGCTGCGCCGCCGCCGCTGTAGAAGAGCGGACTGAGCGGCCGACATGCGCCACCCAAAAGCTCGTCAATGTTTTGATGACGCGAAATGAAAAGCTTATCGCCCACACGGCACGTGGGTGGCGTATAAGAGTAACGCGGCGGCGGCGTTGGCGGCATTGGCGGCGACTGCGACGCCGACTGCAACTGCAACGGCGGCGCTGCCATTTGAACTTTTGACATTGGAATGTTATCGTAAGGCGACGCGCAAAGCTTTCGCTGATCAATCTGCTCGATTTGCTCTGCCGGCAGCGGACTGGCGCATTGGCCTAACGGATTCGGGCGCACCGAGTAGGCAAAGTCGAAGGAGCTGCTCATCTCACAGGGCTGACTGAGCACCTGTGCGTCGACCTGGTCGCCATTTGCTGCCTGCGGCTGCTCCGGCTGCTCTGGCTGCTCCTCCTCCAGCCACCAGGCTTGCTCGCCCGAATCCCATGGCTTGATGATGCGTGGCGGCGGCGGCGGCGTCGGCGGTGGCGTTGGCAGTTTCACTGGCGGCGGCTGCAGCTGCGGCTGTGCTTGTGGCTCCATCGGCTCCTGCTCCTGCCACCAGGCGCGCTCCCCGGACTCCACGCGCTGCACGTTGAAGAGCTTCTTAGCGGGTCCCGCTTGCCACCAGGAAGGCGACTTTGCTGCGGATGATTGGCTGCTCTTGTTGTTGCTGCTGCTGCCGCTGCTGGGCAGCTTCAAGGTCACCTCCACGTTGTTGCAGTCCTCGTGGTAGCCATTTGACGTGGGCTCCTGCGGCTGCTGCTGCTGCTGCTGCTCATCGTCTAGCCACCAGGCATCCTGCTCGGGTGAGATGCGACTGCGCGGCATGCGCTTCACTTGCTCCTCCTGCTCCAGCTCCTCCACTCTCGCCTCGTGCTCCTCCTCCCGCTCCCGTTCGTGCTCCTCTTTGCTGCTGCTCCACCTGTAGCCCGTTTCGCCCTGCGACATGGTCGCCACACTCGCATCCTGCTCATCATCCAGCGCATTCAGCGTGCTCTCCGCCAGCGTATCATCCTCATCGGGACGCAGCCACCAGGCGTGATCCTCGCCCGAGTCGATGTGCCTCAGCCTGTAGGGCATTTCGCTGCGATTGTTGTTGTCCAAGGCGGAGGCCGTATTGATCTGTAGGCTCGTGTCCTGCCACCAGCTGGGCTCCTCCGTATCCTCCTGCTGCGCCTCGCTGGTCAGGCTCTCCTGCCTCGTGGTCGTTTGATTGGGACTTGTCGTCGGATTCGTCGTTGTCGTCGTCGTCGACGTGCCTGGCGTCGTCGTTGTCGTTGTCGTTGTCGTTGTCGCTGGTTCGTTCGTTTGCGTGTCTAACAAGAGACTGGCCAAAGCTGGCTGGGATTCCGCTTCGCTGGCAGCGCTCTCGGAGCTTTCGAGGAAGATCGGCTCACTATTTGCGTCGTGCTGACGAGTGGCCAAAAAATTCGACACCTTCGACAGCTTCTGCAGACGCGACTGCGACCGATCCCCACCCACTGCCAGCCCCACGGCCCCCTCATTGGGTGAGTCAAGCGACGACTTGTTGCTATTTTGGTTGCCCAATGCCAATTCGGCGCTCTCGCTCTCGCTCTCTCTCTCTCCCTCTCTCTGGTGCTGGCTCTCTGGCGGCGGCTGCTCCTCTCGCTGCATTGCCTTTGCCTTCGCCTTCTCTTTCACTTTGCTTTGGTTGCCATTCGCTGGCGACTTCTTCTTGCCCTGCTTCTTGGCTGTCTTCGCGCGCTGTTCGCTGTCCGAGGAGGAGCAGGCGGAGGTAGTCGAACAGCTGACGCTGCTCTCCTTGCTGCCACTGTATCCATTGCCATTGCCATTGCATTTGCCGCTCTCCTTACTCTCGCTGCTGCCATTGCTCGCATTGCTCTCTTTGCTTCGGTTGCTCCTATTGCTGCCATTGCACAGGCTGCTCTCCTTGCTCCCGTTACTCTCGCTGCTCTCCTTGCTCCCGTTGCACGACTTGTGCGCCTTGAGCTGTCGACCCGCTGTCTTGCCATTGGTCAGCTTGGCCGGCTTGGAGCCACCGCCACCACAGTCGGATCCTGCGCTGGGTGAGCGTTCCAGGAGCGCCTCCTCGGACTCGCCGCCGCTGCTGGGCGTCCTGGACTGCCTGGGCCTGTCCGTGGGGCCCACATTCAGGGAGCTTTTGCGGAAGTCCTTGTTGGGCCAGGGCCACTTGGCCAAGGAGCTGCTCGAGCTGCTGCTGCCGTTGCAGCTCTTGGTGGGCGACTCCGCCTTGGCGGGCACCGCCGGCGGCTTGTTCACCAGATTCTCCACTGAGGATTGCCGCGAGCTCAGGCGCACTGCCTTAGGCGGCGATAGCTTGGACTTGCTCGAGGACTTGCTGCTAGCCAGGCTCACGGCTCCGTTGCTCTTGCTCTCCACGCTGGGCGAGCTGGACTTGAGGGAGCTGCTGGCTTGGGGACTGGCGCTGTAGCGCAGGCTGCTAATGCGATCCCTGTGCGTGCTGTAGTTGGAGCTGATGGAGCTGCTGCCGCCGGCGCTGTAGCGCAGATAGCGTGTGGAGTCGTCCAGCCGATCCGACTGGATCTCCTTCTCCAGCGTTTGGCGCTTCCTTGTGGATCGCTGAATCGTCTTCTCGATGGTCTTGGCTATGTCGATGCGACGTGTGCGCTGCACGGTGGTGCTGCCTGGCGGTGTGGGCGAGGTGGCTCTGGTCACCACCAGCACAGAGACGAAGGTCTCCTCTGGCTCTTCCGTCTCCGGCTGCTCCTGTTCCCCCGTCTCCTCCTCCTTCGGCTGCCGCTCTTTGGTCTTCAGCTCATCTTCTATTTGCTTCACCTCTTCCGCCTTTGGCTGCTGCTGCTGCTGCTGCTGCTGCTGCTCCTCCACCTCCTTCTCCCTGCTGGCCTTGCGACTGGCGGTCCTCGCATGGAAGTCACTCGTGGTCAAATAGGAGATGGACTTGTCCAGCGTGCTGCCCGCCCCATTGAGTCTCGTGCCACTCGGCGCATAGCGACTGTTGTAGCCATTCCTCGAGACGCTGCTCCGATAGCCAGCGCCGCCCAGCTGGGGACTGGGATCCCGCGACTTGGACGGCGCTCGATTCGTGTGCTCCAGCGCCACAGGACTGGGATCCCGCGAGCGTCCATACTTGCTCAGCTTTGTGCTGGCTCCCGTGTACCGCTTGATGGGACTGCTGCGATCGCTGCTGGCGACTTCTGGCTTGCTGGGCTCCGTCTTGGCATAGCGACTCACGTAGCTGGTGACGGGCGTCGGAGCGGGAGGATCGCGCTTGATGCGGTATGTGCCGCCAGAGAACGACGGTCTGTAGGAGCTGGGCGTGGCCAGCGAACTGTAGCGAGACGTGGCACCCCCGCCCAAATCCGATCCCAGCGTATACTGCAAAATGGAAAAGAGAATTACTTGGCTTGCAGAGAGAGAGAGAGAGGAACTTACTGCTGAGCTGGTCGGCTTATAGGAAGAACTGCCCAAGTTCGATTTCCAGGGCGCCTGGAAAACATAGAGGAAATGATTGTATTAGAAATTTATTTTAAAATTGGGAGAGAGAGAGAAAGAGAGAAAGAGAGAAAGAGAGAGAGAGCAGAGAGATGCAGTGATGGAGAGTGAAAAATGTAAATAAAAAACAGGTAAAGGTAGAAAGAAAGTGTGATGGAAACATAGAGAGACGGCTAGTGGGATATATATATATATATATATATATATATATATATATATATATATATATATATATATATATATATATATATATATATATATATATATATATATATATATATATATATATATATATATATATATATATATATATATATTCACTGCCTGTCTCTCTGTCCGTCTGCCTAAGAAGAGCAAGGGATGCAAAAGAACTCCAGGAGATCATTTAGAAAATGTCTGCAGCAGCAGAGAATGTTCCCATTGCTCTATCTGGCGCCTTGCTCAAAATTTGAGTGGAAGTCGCCCTATATAAAGGGCAACAGCTGTGGAATTTATTCAGTCGTCCAGACCCGGTGGGGTCAGTCGTACGTGCAGGGCAATTTTTTTTTTTTTTTTGTTTTTTTTTAGTTTTTGTTTGTTTTATTTTTTTTTGTTTTTTTTTTTTGTTTTATTTTTTTTGTTTTATTTTTTTTGTTTTATTTTTTTTTTTTTTTTTTTTTTGTTTTATTTTTTTTTTTGTTTTATTTTTTTTTTGTTTTATTTTTTTTTGTTTTATTTTTTTTTGTTTTATTTTTTTTTGTTTTATTTTATTTTTTTTTGTTTTATTTTATTTTTTTTTTGTTTTTTTTTTTTACTCAAATTTTTTTATTGCAAATTTTTTAATTAATTTTTTTTTTTTTTTTTGTTTTTTTTTTTACAAACAACTGCTTTGCCCTACAGAGTCTGGACGACTGAATAAATTCCACAGCTGCTGCCCTTTATATAGGGCGACTTCCACTGAAAGCCTGAGGGGCACTCAAATTTTGAGCTGGGCGCCAGGTAGAGATCGTTGCAGTCGATCCAATGGGAACATTCTCTGCTGCTGCAGGCATTTTCTAAAGGATCTCCTGGCGTTCTTCCGCATCAAAATTGCAAGAGGCACGAGATGAGCGAAACCAGCAAAGAACGAAGAGAAGCGCGCAGATTCGAAGTCAAGAGAGGTAAAGGAATTAATGGATAGGGCAAAGCAACGTTTGCCGGGCAGGCTAGTTTAATAAAATTCATAATGATTTCTTGTATAAGTTTAGGCTTAATATATCATAGATGTGGAGACTTTCTAGCTATTCACCATTCGAATTTCTCCCGCTTAGTTCCGAGTTGAACCCATAATTCAACTTCGATTTCCCACTCAATCAAAATGAAGTTGCTATAAATTTCATATAATATTCACTCAGCCAACAGCAGTTTGATTGATGGGCGCACTCAGATGCTCCACATGGAGGGAAATCGCTGCTAACTTGAGATGCGTTCGACAATTATTCGCCAGCTCATTTCATTATCTGCAATGGGCTGTGGCGAGCAGGAGGCGGCTACCGACTGTGGCAGGGGGCGGCAGGGGGCGGCAGGCAGCCCAGAAACATCAACGCCAGCAACTGGGTCCAGTTCCCCCCGATAGGGCAGAGCGGCGTTCCCCCATATGGCTATTGGCTCGCTTTGAACTCGTTTCTCGTTCGCATTTTCTTTTCAATTTTCAATTTCAATTTCAATTAAATGGCGCTGCGGCACGCATTTATTTATATTTTCTCATTTCGTTTCAATAAATTTCGACGTGTAAACAGATTCGTCGATCGAAATTTCAACATCTGCGTGCATTAGAAAAAACCCTTGCCTCTTAAACTCTCCCTCACTCTCTCTCTCTCTCTCTATATATATATATATAGATCTATCTCTCTCTTTGCATATCTCTTTCGATCTGCCAGACAGCGAATTCATATTGCGAAATCCATGTCAGCTTTTTATAGAAATTTGGCAAGCGAATCCCCAATTAATATTAATAGTACTTAGGTTCTAGATATGCCTGAGCTATTAAATGTCGAGGAATGTCGAGGGGAAAACGCTCGAATGAAAATTCCAAATTGGAAATCTGAGGGCAAATGAAGTCGCAGTTAAAGTGGCAATAAAAATCAACGATTTACCTGAATGCCACAGCGAATGCTCGACTCGGAATCGTGCATGAAATTCCAGTCTAGATGACTATTGGAATACCCCTGCTTACTGCTCGCCCCTAGGCCTCCCCCCCCTCCCTCTGTTAGAGCTCTGCTATGCCTCTGTTACCGGTCGCCCTCCCTCGAGTGGCGCTTCCGTTGTCCCTCTGCTATCCCGCTGTTATGGCTCCCGCTCTACCTGGCGCTAGGCTCTGCCACTGTTACCCCTCTGTTGCCGCTCTGTTAGAGCTGGGCTGGCGCCTGCGTTGCCTACACGAATGACATGTGCCATAAAAAATGCATATTTCTTCAGTGCCTAAGTGCCGCCCGCCCAGCATGAGGTGGGCGTTGAGAGCAGGGGCGTGACAGGAAGGGGCCTAGTGAGGCATTTAATTGTTTTAGCTGCTGTTGTTGTTGTTGCTGTTAGCGAAATGGAATGCCAAACGCAAATAGCGCAACAATGTGCAAAGTAAACGAAGAAGCTGTATAGCAGGAGGCTGTAGAGGCAGCTGATTATTGCCATGTGGCATGCCACAAAACTGAGAGTGCTGTCTCAGCCAGTCTCTCCCACTCTGTACCCATCTCCCTCCCTCTCTCTCTATCTCTCTCTCCCGCATTTGACAGCGTTATTATGCGAACTCAATTAGGCGCTGCCCAGGCAGGATATAAAACGTCGGCCCTATCTGTCAGTCGGTAATGCCCATAAAGTCGAACAGATCGAGCAAATGTGCATTTAGCAAAATGCAACAAAATGTGGCAGCAACTGCAGCAAATGCGGCCAACGAAATCAAATTACTTGCAGGCAACAAATAAATTGAGAGAAAAAACAAGAAAAAAGCAAAAACATTCGCGTGCCATCGCAGCAGACATATGATTTATTTTCTCTTCTGTTTCTCAAAATATTTTTAGTTTTGGTGTCAAAAATTTATATATATATATACATATATATGATAGAAATGCACAGAGTATATATATATATGTATGTACGTCTCGGATATACATATATACGCAATCTGCTTGGCTGGCAGCGGCATAGAAATTTTACAAAGTGCTATAAAAAGTTGAATAAACGCAATCGCGAACAAGTAATAAAGCAAATGTGCGAGCATGCCTGATAGACTGAGAAATACCCTGCAAATGGAAATGAATGCGAGGAATGATTGATTCATTTATGGTTAAGATATAGAATTATTATATAAAGTTATTATAGATAAGCATGAGGAGAGAGCTAGATAAAGGTAAAGCAGGCAGACTCTGGTTTGAAAGAGAGAGAGAGAGAGAGAGAGAGAGAGAGAGAGAGAGAGAGGCAACGATAGAAAGAAAGAAGGACATAGCTGTGAATAAAGAAGTAAACGGTATTTAAATATAAAGGAGAGAGAGGGAAGAGGAAAATAGAATGAGAGATTAATGTAGAAGAGCTAAAATGGTAAAAGAGACAGGTTTGTGTATCAATAAGGGAATATCATCTCTCAAATATCATCTAGGAAATATCATCTATCTATCCCAAAGCGAGAAATGAGCAACTCTAATAGAAACACAGAGAAAGAAGAAGAGAGAAGGTAAATAGTATTTCAGTTCTGCATAGCTCTATACAGAAATGATTATTCCCAACTTATTTTAGACCAACAGGTACTACCCATCCACTGTTTGACTTGCTGCCAAATAATCGTGTCTGTAAAAAATGCTTGGTTCCCTCGGTTTTTTAGGTGGCATTCCACAACAGAAATATCTTAGATATTTCATATAAAGCAAGAGAATTTAAAAATAAATAAAAACCGAAACCAAAAGTCCAAATACCATTCTCTATAAGCTGAACTCTAATAAGCCTAGCCAAATCTACATTAGAGGGAAGTAGAATTGGATATACACATAGATAAAAATGTTTGGGGAAATTCTTGAGAAACGATACGAAATGATGATCTGTTTAGGTTTTATTATTTGAGAAAGTATTTGACAAAGTTGAATTTAAAGGGGGGTTGAGATACATTTGAGACTATGAAAAGGAGTATCCAAAAGCGAGAGAGTAGAAAAGGGATCGAGTGTAAAAGAGTGATTGGGAGCGTATAAAATATATGTATGTAGCAAAAGTTACCCAAAACTATACGTACACATACATGTACATGCATATACACACACATATATATACATATATACATATATATATATATATACATATACATAGATATTCATTCAGTGAATTAAAATTAAAATTCTTCTATATTGCACTCAGTTCTTTGGATTGTTTCAGTTATCGTCAGCGTTGCAATTCGTTCAGGCATATATACCGTTATCTACATGCATATATATGTATCGATACACACACACACGTGGATATAGATACAATTGGAATATATATATATACACATATGTATATATATACATATATATATATAGACTTATGCAAGTGAGCTAAGTTTAAATGTTGTTGTTGTTGTTATTGTTGTTGTTGTTGTTGTTGTTGTTGCTACTGTTGACAAGAAACCGAAGACAAGCGGAACAGCAATTTGAAAGTTTGCCAAATCATTGATATCAAAACTAGGCAGATTTCTCGTGTGACGACGGCTGCGACAACTTCGTTACGGATAGCTTGGGTGCCTGCGAGTTGAGCGGCATGATCAGGCCCAGGTTGCGTGTCTCCGGCACAAAGGGATCCCAGATGGGCGGCCGCGATGGATACTTGTCCATGGCATCGCGCATGCCCCGCATGCCCAGCTCCAGGGCGCAGTTGGCCGAGCTGCGGCCGGCCGGCTGCTGGGTGAACGGCCCATTGAAGTGGACGTAGATGTCGCCCTGGCTGGCCAGATCCAGGCCATAGGTGGTCAGATCCTCGCCGGTGACCAGCTGGATGGCATTGGCCGTGCTGCTGCGCGAGGCACGCAAGTTGGCAACGAGTCCGCCCAGGCCGAAGATGTCCGGCAGCAATGTGCGCGTCGTTCCGTTCAGAAGCGGAGCAGAGTCCGCCGCCTGCTGCTCTTGCTGCTGCTGCTGCTGCTGTTGCTGCCCTGTTGCCTGCCTCTGCTCAGCATCGGGCAGCGGCGCTGGCCCATTCTCCTGGTACATCACATCCGAGTGCTGGCCAAAGATATCCGTGAACGTGGGCAACGGCGGCAGCTGATTGTGCAGCTCCGGGAAGAGGCGATACTCCCACTCGTTGGGCGACCCGCTGACCGGCACATCATGCGACTCGGTGGGCACATCCGCGTCGTCGCTCTTGCTCTCGATCTGCTCCTCCTGGCTGGCCTCGCTGTCGCCGGCTGCATCCTCGTGCAGCGCTATCAACGGTTTCACCTTGCAACGGGGTCGTCGTCGTCTGGGCATATTGTGTACTAAAAACCGACTTTCAAATAGACTTGAGAAACAATTGTTAACTGTCGCCCGGCCTCCCCCCATACACATGCCTATGTATGCCTGGGGCAGCAGATATGTTCAGATGTGTTCTATATATATGTATATGTATGTGGATATATGAATAGATTATTGAATATATACATAGATATATGTACATATATACATATATTATGTATGTGTATATATTCACACTTTGGTTTATTAATTAGGTGGCCAATGCGCCAGCCACTTGCCGCAATCCACTTTCCGCTTGATGGGGCACGCGTTAGCATTTACAGCTTCCTCCGGGCCATAAAACTCGCACTGCAGCTGGACAGTTGAGGACGGCTCTTCAACGCACAAACGACACGACAATAATAAAAAACGAATTTTTTTCCCTTTTTCGAGCATTTTTCGAAACGAAACTGTCTAAAAATAAACAGCCTCCAGTATATATCGACTCCGACTCCGACTCCGAGTCGGCAAACTTGTCGGTGCCCCATCAATCGAAACACAGTTGTCGGGGCGCAATCTTTAATTGATTTATGGCTCAGGAGTTTAGCCAGCATCAAGAGGTCACATAAAGTCGTGAACAAAGACATTTAAGACTACAGAAGCCGATGCGATAATAGGATGCTGCTCTAAATGGATTGAAAGTGTGAAAAGAGGCGCATAGAGAGCAGGAATAGAAGTGGAGTGTGTGTAGTTTGGATTGTATTTAGTACATTTTTATATAGATATAGATATTGATGCATGATTACATAGATATATGCTTGTTATGGATAGAGAGACAGTGGAGATATACTCTATATTGCTGAAGATATATTTACTTTACTTGTTATCGATTGTTATCGGTGATATCAAAGCGGATTATTATTGATTGTATCAAGTAGGATGTTTATCGATTGTTATAGACGATATCAAGTAGGGGTACTATCGATTAAGAAACTACATCCATTTACTAAATAGGCTTTTAGTCTTTTCTTTCTTATAGTATCCTATAAAATGCCTTTGTTCATCTGAAACATTATGAAACTACAAGCAAATACTGTTCTAAGCAGCTGTCAGTCATTATATTATGCAATAAGTAAACACAGCAAAGATAAGAACAAATAAATAAAGAAATATATACATATATACCAAGTTGCTTTTTATTCTATATTCAATAAACAATATCTAATATCAAAAATCTACACAGCTCTCTCTATAAATCCAATCAAATTTAACATATTTCAATCATAAATCACTGGAATATCTGTAAATGATATACAATTACAATTCGTGTTGTCGATGCGCCGCAACGTTTTCAAATAATTTTCCCAAACAATTTCCCATGAAAATTCGAAATTCGTTGAGTAAACGAAAACAGAACAGAAAAATATCAATTACCAATAAAAGAAAAACCAGAGGCAAAAAGTTGTGCGAACTGTGGGTAAGGGGGGATTGTTTATCATGGAACTGGGCCATTAACACGCCTCAACGCAAAGCAACAACAGCAGCAGCAACAACAACAACAACAAAAAAAAGGCAACAAAAGTTGGCGAAAACAAAAGTTGCCCAAAGGAAAAACTACATTTTTGTTGTGGATACAATTAGGCGAGTGTTTGGCCATACGTATACGTAATATGCTAACAATTGTGTGTGGGTGTGTGTAAGTGTGTGTGTGTGTGAGTGTGTGTGTGAGTGTGTGCGACGCAAAAACTAGATACTAAATACATGAGCTGCTGCAACAATTAGAAACAAACAAAATGGCAAAGCAATAGATACAGATACAGCTGCAGATGAAGATACAGATACAGCTACAGCTACAGATACAAATTGACTTACATAACTGCGATAGGATGACATGCTGATTACGTTATTTTGGCATCGGCTGCTGCTCTGCCAGCAGCAATTGCGTTTGCTTTTCAATTCTTTCGATTCTTTTTTATATTTTTACTCAACGTTTCGTTTTCTTTGGCTTTGTTTATTCAGCGATTCATGACATTTAACACAGCTCGATAGATTTGCATAGATATATGTATCTATACATATATATATATATATGTATATATTTTGTTTGACTGTGTACACACACACACACACACACATACATGCGCGCGCGCTATAAATTAACTGCCGTTTGACAATTAGTGCTGGCCCCGCAATTGCCAGAGATGCAGAATAAACTCGATCAATTTACTGCGGGCTAAACACTGTGTCGGCTGCATTTTTGCAGGCACTGTGAACGAACGTATTGCACTTTACATAATCCGCCGGCACGCATCGGAGCAGCAACGCTGGCAGCTAAAGGAGCCATGCCCTAGGAGCAGCAGTGCATGCAGCCGGCAGGAGGCAGTGGCAGTGGCAGTGGCGCAGGCAGAGACGTCAGCTGAGGCAGCGGCGCAACACGGCGAAATGCAACACGTCACGGGCTCGTTTTATTTATGCGCTGATATATATTTTGTAGCGCGGAGTCGCTTCGATTTCCCTTCTATTTTTTTATACAAATTGAACTTTTTTTTTTCTTTTGCTTTTGTTTTTCTCTCGAGTATTTTTAAATTTAGCAAAAACAAAACGCAGCACAGAAATTGTCGCGCGTTTGCGTTGAATTTCGTGTGCGACTCGGCGCGTTGTCAAAGGAAAACTGTTGTGGAAAATCTTGCGCTGAGATTTTTAGACCGACAACAAAAATTTCTGTGTGTGTTTTGCTTCTTTTGTATTTGAGTTGTGCGTGCGTGTATTTTGGTATCGAGAGATCGCCCATTGCCCTCTCGCGTTCGCTCTCCCTGTCTCTCTCTCTCTCTCTTTCTTAGTTGCGTTTGTAAATTGCAATAATGAAACAAATAAATACAAATTTCAGTGGTGGTTGCTGCTATTGTTGTTGTTGTTGTTGTATATAGCCACGCGTAGATCTGGCAAAATAAAAAATAAAAAATAAAAATTCGTACGTAATGAGGTTCGTCTCTCGACATCTGCTAGAGTTTATTTAGTTGCAAACGATTTCTGAAATCGCATTCAACGTACAAATTTTGCATTAATTTTCGATTCTGATCAGCATCGAAATATGCCTTAAAATAGAATAATAGAATATATATTTTGGATTTTAATAAATTTGATTTTAAATATGATTTTGGGTATATTTGGAATTGTGACTAATCAGATGTGTGGGCGAGAGTGAATAAGAAATATATATATAAATATTTATATATGTTTATATTACATATTTATATTTATTTATATAGAAATAGAGAGAATGGGGCACAATTATTTACTGGAAGATCTTCATGGGATACATGATATTCATATGTTTATGGCATTGCATTTGGCCTCGTTTATATGGATTGTATGCGGGATTTAAACAGAAAACTTTCGATGTTTAAAAACAAATCTTATTTATATGAAATAATAGAGAAATTTAAGATTTTTGACTATTGACTTGATCCGAACGCAGATGCCGACTATGATATAATATATATACTTTATTTTAAGAGAATTTTTTGCGACTTGTGTATTCAGTATTAATTCAGTAGTTAATTTTAAAGGTTTTTCCTTAAATACTGCTTTAATACTTAATATTCAAAGCCCAAAAATAGCCTGCAATTAGATAAAATCTAAGAGTATTCAGTATTAATTCAGTATTTATCTATTTAAAATAAAGTTCAGGTTCTTCCTTAAAGACTGCATTAATACTTAATACTCAAACCCCAAAAATATCTAATCTTATCTAATGGTATTTAGTATTAATACGGTATTTAATTAATATGAAGTTCAGGTTCCTTGAATACTCAAGCCCAAAAACTAGCCTACAATTAGATAAAATCTAAAAAATTCAGTATTAATTCAGTTCTTAATTAAATTCAGTTCGGATTCTTCCTAAAATACTGAATATTCAATCAACTATTATTAACTCAACCAAGCAGCCAGCGATTTAGTTCTATTTAGTATTCATTTTAATTATTCTAATAATTATAAAAAAAAAACTGAATCGTGACATAAACTGTTCATCTAGTCAGATTTTAGGCCAGCTATATTGTGTAAGGCTCTAAAGCATCAGCCAACTAAGGGTTGCTCTATAACTATAACTATAAATATTATAAATACGATAAAACATCAATGTATCAAGTAAAAGTGCACAAATTAAACTCATTAAGTATTAGATTGAAGTATAATTTCGGACGCCTTTGACCAACTGACTGAAATGGAAGCCCACGTCAAGCCAATGCCAGACATAAGACTCTCTTACAGACTCTCTTCAGAGTATGTTGCTGCTAGTCGTAATTAAAAAATCGCATAGCATAACATGCACATGAGCTCTCATAAGTCAGTTCTCCGCTCCTAGTTCTTCCTGCTCCTCTACAGTTCCCTTTATAAACTCTTGCCTCCATCAACAAGTCAGCTTCATAAGAGCATACTTGTTGGTATATCTACATATGTATATACATATATGTAGATCTGCTACTGCCACTCACGCCCACTCACTCCCCCTGTAGAGCAAGTGTCATTAATTTATTACACATATTTGCTGTGAATATACACGTATATCGTATGTACATACATACTTATATCGTGCATATGATATGAGCAACAAGTACATACGGACAGACATGCCTGCATATAGAGTAGAATCGCATCTCTCTGCACTGATATTTTGTTCTTCATTTAAAAATAACGAACTGTGTGCCACTTTTGCCGGCCAGAAGAAACAAACACACACACATACACACACACACATACGCATAGAGACAGAGATATATATTGAATGGGGCACCGGAAGCATGCGGCTAGCTGAGATGACGTCCATTCAAAAATTGAGTTATTCGGTATATCAGAAACAAAAGATTGCCGACCGTGCGAGTATTTGGCTTTTATGTATCTACATATTTATATATATATATATTTTAGTAGGCATTTCAATACTAAATATCTAAATATGTGCCAAAAACGAGTGTAAGCAAATGCTGCCCAGAAAACGCCGCGACAAAGACGCCAAATTGCCTGAGAAAAGTCGAAGAAGTGGAGCTGAGCCGCGGCAGCGTCAGGGCAAGCGGCCATCAATAGCTAATAGCCAGCAAGTGGAAAGGGTAGCCCGCAAGTGGGCTGGGGGCGGGGCAAAGTGGCTCGACACTTTGACGAAAGACATGCAGTGCTTGCAATGGATGCTGACGCCGGGGCTGCGGCAGCTTAACCTAATCTGACCGACAGATACAAATAGCTTTCAGCGCTGCAGTCAACAGAGAAAAAAAAAAGGCGCGTGCATTTTGCATGCTTTCCACAAATATTTTTTAACAGTGCGTGAGAGACGCCAACAACAACAACAACAACAACAACAAATGCAACGCCAACGCAGCCCCAGAAATAAATGCAAACAAATCGAAAAATTGAGCAGGAAAAAAACACACAGAAAGAGAAAACAAGTGAGAGCACTGCAAACGGGCATGCATGACTGCATAATGCGCGCTCAAAGTGGAGAGAAAGGCTAAATTTTGATGATGATGAATTAGTTACTATATAAAATGCCACGCCCCAAGGGGCGGTAAATCAACTGCCGCATGGAGTGGCTCCAGCTGCCAGACTTTGGCGGCTAAAGTCTGTTTGTATCTGATCTGCCATGCCCACAAATGAGCACGCCCACTTTTTAGAATCCTAAAAGCTTTACGCATCCTTAGTATATACAATATTTGATATATTTGATATATTTTACATATATTTTATGTACATTTCAATGCAACGCATTGCAATAACACAAAACCAATATACCCGCTTCATATCACAAGCAAGTATAACAAACAAAAAAAAAAATTGAGAAAAAAAATCGTTTGCCTCAAAACGAGAAATGAATTTCGGGCAGGCCATAAAAAATACACCGACAGCCATAAAAGTCAGACCCGGCAATCCACGGGAGCAGCCAGTGGGCAATCGCGATGCAACGGGGGAAAACTGGGAACTGGGAGCTGGGAACTGGGAGCTGGGAAAGCTAGAGGGAAAACGGGAGCTGTTGGCCATTGGGATCTGCCGGCTGGTTGGCAGGGGCAGGCCTTTCAATCATTTCTACGATTTTGAATTTGTAATTTATGCTTGGCCTCAGCCAAACAGCAAACAGATTATGCAATCAAGCGACCCAACGCACAAGTTAATAAAACTAATAGCGCAGCGGGTGTGAGGCGGCGAAGGGGCGTGCCTGCATCGCGATGCATCGAGTGAGGCATTGCAGCAATTTGTTTGCCTGCCCATAAAACACCATCAAATTGTTGCCCCAAGTTGTATATTATGTCGCAACATTTTTACTAATGCTGCAGAATGCAGCCGAATGACACTCGGAGTTGTTAAAGCTTGAGAAAACTTCAAGTAGAACAGGTGAATAACAGAGAGATGTAGAATGTAGAATGTAGAATTTTGCAGAAGACTAAGGAGAGATGAGTTCGCATTCAAAACAAATTTGAATACCCTGTCGATTTAGCCATGCTTATATGTTCGCCCGTCTGTTTATCCGTCTGACCGTATGCTTGAACGCATCGATCTCAGAAGATATGCAAGTTAGATACTTAGATTTATTTTTGGCAAGTCCGTATATATTACACGCATATCGAGTTTGTTTCTGAAAATCGATAGCTACTGCTCATTATTTAGTATCGATCAAAAACCTTATCGAAAATCAGTTATAAAATTATATTTTCTACAACTTTAAAGCTAGAGTACTTAAATTTTAAACATAGATTCGTGTTTATTTTATAGAATTTCGATTATGTTACAATTCACACCTACCCCCCAAATCCCCCCACTTTTGTAAAGAGCATTTAGGGAATCCCGCAGTCGAGCAGTCTCTATTAGAGCTTGCTTACTTGTTTATATTCTTTTCAAATATTCTCTCCGATTCGATTTAGATCTCTGTTATGCCAATCGATAGCACAATATCATTGAAATTCAGCGTCATCAAAGATCAAGCTGCATTTAACCTAGTTACATTCCATCAAAAGTCAGAGCTGATGCTGCTGCTCCATCAGTTCATCTTGTTGTTATTGTTTTCGCCTTTGTCTTGCCACACTCGGTGGTGGTGCCACATTGTGAGGCGGGTCGAGTAAATCTCTTTGGCTTTTAGCCGATAAAACGCCGCGTGTCGATTGTTCCATTTATCCGTGTCACTGCTAAAAATAATAAATGAAAATCGAGAAATGCAGTTAATACCATTTATTTGTGCGCTTCTCTCTGCTCTGCTTTGCTTTATTTACATAGACTTCTTGATCTTGCTCTTCTTCTTTGTGGACTACAAACATTTCATTAGGTTTTACAGCTTTTTTTTTTCTTTTTTGGTGGGGCATTGCAACATTTTCATCTTTCATGGCATTTGGCGGCTGCCTCCGCTGCCTCAGCTGCCTCAGCTGCCTCTGTGTGCCAATATTTAATTTAAATATTGTTCTTAACCAGCCTCACGCACTGTGTTGCAATGGACGACGTCTAATTTGTTTGGATTTGTTCAAGGTTAGCCGAGCGCTGGAGCTGAAGTGCCTCGCCTCAAATATTGCGCATACGCATTAAGTATACGCAACATAGTCGTGCCTAGTTTATGCTATTCTCTATTCTATTCTATTCTATTCTATTCGATTCTTTGTTGATGCGCTGAACTGGGCTGCTGAAAGGCATCTGAAGCGTTTCAAGTTTGTTATGCTTATGGCCCTTCCTCAAGTGGATTCGATTCGCATTCGAAATTTATGGCGAGCAGTAAAAAAGAGTTTTAGATCTTTGGCTGCCTAGAGATTTATTGGGCTAACTTCTATGCATTATTTTGATTTATTTTGAGTAGCTTTTTTCGCACCTCAAATATGCCGCCAAAAGCTTGACAAACTTTTGTTTAAATTTAGCCACTAAAATTTATTCAAAAAGTTTTGCCCAAGCGTTGCCAGCACCAAAGTCAGAAAATTGCGACGAAAACAAAGCAAAGCGAAAAGAACAAGTTGAAACGAACGTGAAAATTATAAATAAAATTGCGAGATTCAGACGCAACTGGGCGAGGAAATTGCGAAAAAAAAAACTCAAGTGTGGAAAAGTGCGTGCCAGATAAAGAATGAGAAAATCCTAAGTAAATTAAGCAGCGGCAGATCTATCTATATATCAATCTACATATATTTGTATTTACTAACAGTTGGCGATGGTGCTGCTCCTGATTCACCTGCGTCGCCTCATTCTGCTGCTGAGCGTTGTCTACCTGAGCGGTGCCGTGTTTCACCGCCTGCTTACCGAACGGCATCATGCCCATGTGCTGCAGCCCAACGGACTGGGCGGCCTGATGGCTGGCGGTGGCCGTTGGGCCAAGGATCCGTTGCACTTTCAGTGGTGGGCCTACATTTACACCTGCTATGCGTACGTGGTGCTGGTCAACTATGTGAGCATGCGACGTTTGACCAATCTGATTGAGTTTTTCTTCACTTAATATAAGTTAAATATATCGAATTGTTGTGCTTATGCAATTAAAATGTTTAGTAGAATATGCTAATTCTAAGAGAAATGCATGTTTAATAAGATATTGTCAGATTTTATAAATAATAAAGATCGACATCAAAATCCCTCGCACAGCGCCACCTATGTGTCAATGCCTGAACCGCGCTGGGCTGTTGTCTTAGCTGTGAGCCAACAGCCGCGCGGGTTTGTGTCTTTGCTAAAGCTGTAAAGCTAAAGTTTTTGAAAACAAAATAAAATTAATTCAACAAAACACCGAATTTGAAATACACTAAATAAATATATAATATTCAAATGAGCTATATAATTTTCTATTTGATTAAGCAATCATTTCTAATGGTTATTTTTAAAATTGCTTCTTATAGCATAAATAAACAAAAGATTCATTCGATTTGTCTATTTATAGACGGACAGATTCAGACATATACGATATATATGCCGTCTATTCTATAGCAATGCAAATCCAAATTTATATGCCATAGTCTATTTAAGAAACAAATGACGCAAAAGCTAATGTCCAATCGAAAAAAAACAAAAAAAAAAACAAAAAAAGAGAAGCAACCCAATAAAAATAAAATCAAACTCTTTGGGCAAGTTTTTTGCATTTTGATTCAAATCGACAGAGAAAAAATGCAATACGCTGACATTAATTAAATTCCCATTGCATTTATCGCTGACAATCGCAAATATGTTTTGATGATTAATCAGGCTGTCCGAAAATGTGTGCAGCGCCAAAGAAAATTCGAATTGCATCAAAATATAATTTATAATCCAACATGTGTGCAGCTGAGATACAACATCGATCGGACAGATATTATATAAATATAGAATTATAGAGATATAGCGAAATATAGACTTTCGTAAATATATTTTTTATTTGTGCAGATTCGCAGGTCGATAACAAAATATAATGTTTACATAAGCCAAATAATTTTCATACACATTGATGAGCTGCAAAGATAAGACGCTCGTCTGTCTCAGCAGGAGCTCAAATTTTTGTTTTGAATTGTTTCTTATATACAAACATTTACGAATTCGGAGAGCAGGTGAGACTATTTCAGGGAAATCACCCACAGTGCCCAGGTGTGAGCAGGTGATTTAATTAAATCAGCCACATTGTGCAATGATGAGTTTTTGCTGAATCTAGCTTAGGTTTTTTCTTTTAACTTTTTGTATTTTTTTAATAATTATGCTTGTAATTATATATTATAATATAAATATATTATAATATTTGTATTGTATATACATATTATATCATCTAAATACAACAAGTTTAAATTACAAAACGAATTTATTTATACGCAAATTTTCAATTAACGCTGTAAATTTGTTTATTGCATTTTCATGTGCTTTCGGCCATGTTTGTAGCAGCAGCAGCAGCAGCCGCACCCACATAGACATTAGATATTTATACCAAGCCACTAAGCCATATAGTATCTGAACCATATAGACACGATTATACAGGCAAGTGAGTCACAGGCTTTTGCCTTGGCAGGGCACACGTCACAATGTGTTGAAAAATCAAATAAACAAATATACATATATATATTTATAGACGTAAGTATATGTACATATATATATATATACTACATATATGTATATGCGTGTGAATCATCTAGAATTTTGATTTGAAGTTGTCAACGCTGTGAGAGTAGAGGAAAACAAATTGTTTCGCCAAAAAGGGGAAATGCATTAAGGTGCGTTTGTTTGTTTTCCCAAAATGCATTAAATGGCGTTTACTTATGGCGTCTCTGTTGGAATTTCGAGTGGAACACGCCCCCCACTTGAGCTTCGCTGGCACTTAGCACGCGGCTCGATGGGGCATGCCCCAAGTGTGATCTTGCTGCGGCAGCGTTGAGGTGAGTGAGTGGGACTTCAAGTGAGCCATGCAAAAAGTCGAAAGTCGAAAAATAAATAGAATACAAAAGCGAAGCGCGTTGCAGCATTCGTCAAATGAGCACACACACTCACGCACACTCACGCACACTCGATAAAGCAGGAAAACACCTCATAGAAGCTGTTCGCTATATATAACTGCATAGCAGGCGTGCCTGTGCGTGTGCGTGTGCGTGTGTGTGTGTGATCATAACAATTTTGACCCAATTTTGTCGTAGCTCACGAAACATGAAACACAAAGAAGATCAGGCGAGTGTGAGTGAAGAGACAGCTACGCCCCCTCCACCTCCTGCCCAGCTCATCTCCCGCTATGGCTGCTGCTGCACCGGCTCTCCTGCTCAGCACTGACCTCAGCGCATCTGTAAAATGCTGAGCAATGAGCCGGATACCCGAAGACAGGTGTGCGCTATCAAAACTTATTGTATTTACCTGCAATTTCCTTCAAAATTCACGTTATTCTCACCTCGATTTTTAAGTTTTTTTGATAAAGCATTCAGCTATATTTAGCCGACTTATTTATCTTTTTTTTTTTGTTTCTTCTAGTGCTTTGCTACATATTCGCCATGTTATTTTTAAATTATTACACATTCCAAAATGTGGCAAGCGCACAAAATCTTAAATATTATTCGAGAGCCCAGAAAAGTATATACACATGCATAAAATAAATAAAATTATGGCCAGCACTAAGTATCTAGAAGATACGAAATGGCCAGCCAACTCTATATACACACACCTACACATGCATACATACATACATACATACATCATGTATGTGTGTGTATAGTCGTGTCTACATGGCCTCTGCTGCTGTGTATCTATACACTCAGGTGAAATGTGTGTGGAAAATGTGGATGATTATGAGCAAAGGCGAAAAGCGGGAGGCAAAAAAAAAAAAAAACATATTTGAAAATAACGCTAAATTCAAGTGCTAAAAATAAGCGAAAAATCATTCTTAAGTATAGCGTGTATATGTGTGCGTGTGTGTGTGTGTGTAGCACACTTTGTACAGGTGTGAGAGTTTGCTCATTGAGTCGAATTCGAATTCAACTCAAAAGAAAAGCTCTTTTTGGAAAACTGAGCCAACAGAACGCGCCGCCTCAACTAGCTAGAGCTCAAGCTATTTCCATTAGCTACACATATAGATAAATCTGCACATTTATCTACATCTTGTTGGCTGGCCATTAAATAACAATTGTAAATATGACAGCCAGTTGTCTGCTCGGCCATATTGGCCAATAAAAGCAGCTAATGAGCCAGGCCGAACAGATCGCATAGCATGGCCAAGGATTCGCGCAATGCGAGCATGCCAGCATGTTTTATGCCCGCTCAGGGAGTGATGATGGGAGCGTATTGGTTGCATTTGTGTGCGACACAAGCAAGTCGAACTTTGAGTAAGAAGAGATGGGAGTCTACTTACTCCGAAGATCTACTGAGTTCCTCTCTTTCCCTCTTTCTCTTTCTCCAACATCGTATATCGTCTATTGTATGTTGTAGTTCGTCTATTTTATATCGCGTGTCGTACATCGTTCATTATATATAGTATATCGTATATCGTATATGGTATATCGTATATCGTATATCGTATATCGTATACCGTATATCGTATATCGTTTATCGTATATCGTATATCGTATATCGTATAGTATACATCATACATATATCGTATATTTAATATCGTGTGTCGTACAACGTTCATTATATATAGTATATCGTATATATCGTATATCGTATATCTTATATCGTATATCTTATATCGTATATCGTATAGTATACATCATACATATACATTTTACATACATATATCGTAAATAAATTTCATATATCGCATTACTAAGTAACCGCAATATCGTATATCGCATTACTTAAATCGTATAGTTAAAATTTGTCGTTCAACATGTCTAATCCTTACATTCTAGACTGTGAACGAGCATTGTTCAGTCAATAAAACTTTTTACTTGTGTTTTTTATCGAATATTTATAAGCACAAAGAATAATATATCAGCTGCCAAATGTTTTTTAGCAGACCTTGCAATAAAAGAATACAAATTTTGCAAATGAAAAATTTAAAATTAAAACAATAAGAAAAACATTTCGAAATGTATTAATAGTAAATTAAATGTGTGATATAAAATTGAATAATATGCAATTATATTTACGCATGCAAGCAAAGTAACGTAAATTAAAAATCAAAATCAAAAAATATACAAATTTAAAAATAATACAACAAATATTTAAGAAAAGTAAATAAAATGTAATAAAATAAAAAATTTAATAACAAATTATTGAATTATATTAACTAATAATTAATTAGATATACAAAAATTTAAATAAATTTTAAAAATATTTTAAAGAAAAATATAAAGTGTACATACATTTAAATTGCAACTGCAAAATATTCTGCTCTATTGGAAAAGTGTATAACTATCTGAATATAAATATATTCGTTTGTCTGTATTATTTATTATGTATATAAATTAGTATTTCACCTGAAAGTTATAACTAGAAAAACAAAATGTATATTTATACTTAAAGTAAATTTAAAAAAAAATATATATATATAAATAAAATAAAAGAATTTGTTCGATATTTCTATCATGTAGGAAGCACACAATTGGAAAGGCAGATACACAAAATGAAAGCCGCAAAGCCCAAACACACGCACGCACACATGTGCAGGGGGAAAGAAAGGTGTGCGCGTGTGTGTGTATGACATCGGCTAATTACAGGTAAGCAGCAATAAGAAAACAAAAACAACATTGGAGTTTATTTTGGTTGCTCCGCCAACTGACGTGAAAATGCGTTCACACTCGGACGGCAGGCAGCCAAAAAAAAAAAAAAACAAGAAACCGAAAAGAAAATTCAAAATCAAAGAATTTTCCACACAACTGAGCAATTAACACGCACATAGCGCAGAGGAGGAAAAAACTCACTCGATAGAGATTCACTCAAAGGAAAATACTGCCGAAAATAAAGGCGCATCGAGCAAAAGGCAAAAAGCACACTCAAAAAAAAAATAGAAGGAAAGAAACGAGCAGAAAATTAGAAAATCGTCGAGCCGAGCGGCCAAAGCTGTTCGGATTCGTGGAAATAGACGAATTCACTAGCGACCCGCGACCAAATAAACGAAATACTCTTTATTCGAACGACAACGGGATCTCTTGTTCAGTAGATCACCAGCCTTACTCCGACGTTAATTACGAATTTATTCGGTGACTCGGTGACAACTACACAACTGCGTGCGGTGCTGTAGAGATTTTCATTTGAAGCAACCAACAAATCAAGTCATTGAATTGAAAGAAGCGCGTAACGCATCTAAATCAACAAATATCTCGATTTGCGCAATTTTGGAAAATCTGACATAATAAAATGTCGTCATCGCAAGCTGTACGCTCCTCGAAATACTCCTACCGGGCCACATCCACCGGACCCGGTGCGGCCGATGTGAACATCGAATACATTACCGACATGAGCTCGCTCTCCCGCTTGGAGGTAAGGATCGAAGCAACAAACCAGGAAGACAGCTACTAAAAAAAAAATTGGAAAAAAAGAGAATATACAACAGTGTGCAATAAAACTCGCAAAAGTATCTCGAAAAGTTGAAAAGTATCTGTGACTGCAAAATCTATCTAAGATATGTACAAATGTGTATCTGAGTATGCATATGTATGTATCTCTATATCTCTCTGCGTGTGTATGTGTGTGTGACTGTGCCGTGGAAAAATAAAATTCGTGCGAACAAAAATATCTAGATATACATACCTATATATATATATATATATTGTACATACATATATATATGCGTCGGTGAAAATTATGTAACAAGCACCTCGAGATACACATTGAAAAATGCGATAAAAAAAATACACATATATATGTATATACCTAAATTTTGTGCGAAAAACTCTGCAAATTTGTGTGAAAATAGAAAATGAAAAAAAAAAATATACAAATTGAAGTTGAAACTGAAACTGAATACAAAATATGAATTTTCTTGCAGGATAAGATCCGTTTGCTCCAAGATGATCTTGAAGTTGAACGTGAGCTGCGCCAAAGGGTAAGTGTTAATTACTAACTACAATTAGTATAAGCCAAACATAAGCTAAGACATAATACCTAAAACAGCAACAACAACAATTGCCTATAGGGAGTATTCGCACCTGCTTTGGAAGGCGGCAAGTTGGAAATTCCTTGTTGCGTCGTCCAAGCGCCATGCAAATGAAATTTCACTTTTGTCGCTCTGCGCAAATGTCACCCTAAAAACAGCAAAATATGTGGAAAAGCAAAGGCAGAGAAAACAAAAGTAGAAAAAAAAAAAAGAAAGAGAGACGTCAAAATAGAAAAGCGGGCAAAAACAATAGAATAGAACCACAAATTGTTGCACTTAGAGAGAGAGGCTAAGAATAAATTACCCTTCGAGAGTTTTGTGCGTCGAACCGAATGATAATGATGTGCATTGAACTTCAATCGCTGCTTGGCTCTATAACATTTGATAAATGGTTTTTATTTGATTTTGATTTTGCCTCGTCTCGTGTGTGTTTGTCTGCCTTTGCAAAGGCAGAGGCAAATGCAAATGCAATCGCATTTTGCTTTGCGCTTTTCTCGCTCGTTTCTAACTTTGCATTTTTGCATTTGCCGCGCGCACTTCATTCAGTTGCAGGCGACGCGCTCTTGTTGTTGTTGTTGTTGTTGTTTTGGTTGTTGGGCACCTAGTCGGTTCCTGTTTGGGTCTTTACAAATTTAGAAAATGCGGCCCGGCCCAGCCCAGCCTGGCCGAGGCAAAGGCAAAGGCAAAGGCAGGGCCAGAAACAGGGCAAAAGTATTTGTAAATATCTCTCTCTCACTCTCTCTTTCTCTGCATATATTTTGTGGAAATAATTTTAATTACTTTTGCTTTATGGATCAGCAAGCTTACACACACACACACTTCAGCACATACTCTCACTCACTCACACAGCCACAATATGGAACAAAATGGCTAAAATTAGCGCACGACATTCAATACACAAGCAATGATTAACTTGAAGCAAAACAACAAAAATATGAACCACAGCAGCAGCAGCAACAACAACAGCAACAAAAAGAATAGAAAATAAAGTAGCCACAAAAACATGATAATCATGAGCAGCAATGCTCATTATGATGATGTTGATGATCAGCAAAACCAAAAGAAAATTCGCTGGCACAGCTGAACATTTTTCTATGTGGGCTGCCTTCGTCTGTGTGTATGTGTGTGTGTTGCCTTTAAATGTGTGGGAAAATTAAATAATTTTCTTGCACATTAAAAGTTTTCACAGCACAGACAGAGTCTGCCACACACACACACACACACACATACAAATGTATCTATGCGGCAAAAGTATCTGCAAGATACATATGGCGCAAATGGATTTACGTTTGTACTTACGTGGCCTTTGGCCAGCCTTCTTTTTGTTATTATAATGAAAATAAAACACCACTATACACACAATTTATACATATAACTTTAGTTTTTACCTTAGCTGGAAACACCTGGAAATTCTATTTGAGTTTCAGCTGAAAGAAACCAAAATTCTTTTGCAAAAATGCGCTCATCCGCCCGTCCAGCTATACGAAATTGCATCTGACAGCACCCAATTTCGTTTTGCCCGAGAAACACACTGAAAATATATGAAATTTTTTTTAATTACCAAGAAGAAGCAGATGCAAACTATTCGCAAATTTGCAGATCTTAAATTGGGTCAGCGCAAAGGAACGTTTTTTTTTTTTTTTTTGTTTTTCTTGTCTTTCATTTTGGAAATATATTTAGAGTTCGACTGAAAAGCGTCCAATAAAAATTCCTTCATGCAATGCATATATATGTAGATAGGTATAAGCATGCATATATGTATATATATATAATATATAGTTGTATATATGTATATCCATATCTGCACTCAGTTATAGGTAGTTGCTCGCTTACCAATGGCGATCTGTTGGCATTTTGCCATTGTTATTTTGGGTGTTACATGCGCATAATTATTTTTGACTGATTAATTTGATTTATATATTTTATGGGCCGTTTGAATTAGCTGCAATGCATCATGGTCTGTGCACTGCGTGTGGGATGGCTGCAAATGCCAGCAGAAATAGATGCAAATAAAATTATGAAAAAAGCAGAGAGAGAGAGAGAGAGAGAGAAAATTATGAAAGGTGTGTCTATAAATTATGTGCAAATCAATTGCACAATAACTCACAAATTATAGCGTATTTAAAAAATGATATAAATATAGATTCATACGTATATAAATCTCTAAAACCTCTTACCCCTTTGCAGATCGAGCGCGAGAAAGCCGACCTCAGCGTTCAGGTCATACAGATGTCCGAGCGTCTCGAGGAAGCTGAGGGTGGTGCTGAACATCAAGTGAGTTGAGCATATACAATGATATACTATTATAACTCTACTCTAGAGCACGTTTCTCCATTGCAGTTTGAAGCCAATCGCAAGCGCGATGCCGAGCTATTGAAGCTGCGCAAGCTGCTTGAGGATGTTCATCTTGAATCGGAGGAGACCGCCACGCTTTTGAAGAAAAAGCACAACGAAATTATTACGGATTTCCAGGAACAAATTGAAATCCTAACGAAAAATAAGGCTAGGTAGGCAAACACATACACAGACACACACACACAATCACACATGTACATGCATATGCACTGCATCTTGAACGACCTCATTCTCTCATGCTTTGACCTTGTTCTGGCCATACATAAACATTGCATATATGTACATACATACAACTATCACTGTTTGATTGTTTATCGTTCTGATGCTGTGTTTGATGAAGTGCCATCAGCTGGCGCTGACTCTTCAATGTCTCTCACAATAGTAATATGTTAAATACCAAACAACAACAACAACAATAACAGCAGCAACAGCAGCAGCAGCAGCAGCAACCTTGCTTGCCCCGCTGACACCAAAACTGAAATCAGATCATAAACAATTCATCAAAATGCCATGACAAGCAGAAAAGCTGAAAAGCCGCAAAAGCCGCTACGGAAAATACTCCAACTTGCATCGCTTGCAAGTTCTATTGACACAAATTTCTCAGACGAATGTAAAATAAGCAAAAGCAAAAAAATATACTCAAACACACACACACAGACACAGAGAGATTTTTTGCTTTTGCTTTTGCTACTCATATTTCCAAATCAAATATCCAAAAATAAATTGCAAAGGAATTTTCGTATTTCAAAATCAAATCGAATTCAAGGCTGTCGCACGATCACAGCCAAAGCGGCGCACGCGGCGTATGCGTAATGTCAACCACTCATTAATCCCTTCTGGCTAAGCCAGTTAGCCCTTATGGGCTTAGCTAAGCAGTTCGTTGTGCTCAGGTATACAACAATTCAGAATATCTATGTACATCGAATGCTTCTGGCTCTTCTTCTTACTATTCTTCTTCATCTAGCAGTTGAGGTGCGCCCGAGTTTGCGCAGTTTTCGCCCACAGATAAAGCAGTTTTCTCGCTCGCTCGTCGCGAAGCTTAAAGGAAGCTTTTTTTGAGAACTGAACAAATTGAGAAATAGAAGAAAAGTTTTCAACGTTTTCCGCACGCACGCAACCATATGTTATTCCACAGCAGCAGCAACAGCAACAACGACAACAACAACTTAGAAGAGTAGCGCATATTTCGGCATTTATTTTTAGAAGAACAAAATTTTTAATTTTCATCTACATTCTTGAGCGTTAAGTAGAAGAGAGCCGCATTGCCTATGTCTCTTTGTTGTTGTCGTTGTTGCTGTTGTTGTTGTCGTTGTTGTTGTTATTGCTCTCTCATTTGCACCAACGCCCGATCCAAATATGTCTTTGATTGAATCATATTCAAAATGTGTTGATTGTTGTTGTTGCTGTCTCTTTTCGTCCAATTGAATTTTATGGAAATTCGATACGTTTTTCGCTCTTGCAACTTGTAGCTGGTTCAATATATACACATATGTACATATATACATATTATTTCTATTTAATACACATATGTATGTATGTATATGTGCATATGCTCTTCTGCTAATTAATCTAATTACTTAAACGAATGGCCCAGCCTCCTCCTCACAAGCGAAAAGTGAAAAATGTTTGGAATTTCTGCAACTACTATAAAATCGAATTATTTTATTGAAACTAAAATAGCTTGCTTCCAGGCACATGCACTTAACCTTAAACCTTTCCAGAGCTTTTGCATGTCGATCGAAAAGCTTTCTGTACATGTTGCTCGCAAAAGCTTTGGCTCCAGCCTGTGCTTTCGCCTGCCAACAACAGCCAAAACGGCCACCGATCGCTTTTATCGATCGACTAACAAAAGCTTTCGAGCGTCACGTTCTTTCTGTGAGCTTGGACCGATCTCTGCCTTAGCTTGCTCCTAGCAAAAGAATTTCAGCTTCAATATCTATAAACATAAATCTAAAGAAATCACAGCTTGGCCGATCACCAATGCCGATCTCACAAAACCATGCCTAAGTATTGACAGTTTCAGCGCACTGAGCTTGTATTGAACACGAAAACAAACAAAATTTGATCGAATGCTTACAGAGCCGAAAAGGACAAGGCCAAATTCCAGGCCGAAGTCTACGAGCTGCTCTCCCAAATCGAATCCTACAACAAGGAGAAAATCGTATCGGAGAAACATATCCAGAAATTGGAAGTCTCCATTACTGAGCTGAATGTGAAGATCGAGGAGCTGAATCGCACCGTCATCGATATCACTTCGCACAAATCTCGCCTCTCGCAGGAGAACATTGAGCTGATCAAGGACGTCCAAGATCTCAAAGTTCAATTGGACACAGTCTCGTTTTCCAAGAGCCAAGTCATCTCTCAGCTGGAAGATGCACGCCGCCGCCTGGAAGACGAAGACCGTCGTCGCTCAATGCTCGAATCTTCGCTGCATCAGGTTGAGATCGATTTGGATTCAACTCGTTCTCAACTCGAAGAAGAGTCTGAGGCGCGCATTGACTTGGAACGTCAGTTGGTCAAGGCCAATGCCGATGCCACTTCGTGGCAAAACAAATGGAATGCCGAAGTGGCAGCCCGTGCCGAAGAGGTTGAGGAGATTCGTCGCAAGTACCAAGTGCGCATCACCGAACTGGAGGAGCATATCGAAACCCTCATTGTCAAGGTCAACAATCTGGAGAAGACCAAGACCCGCCTTGCCAGCGAAGTTGAGGTGCTCATCATCGATCTGGAGAAGTCCAACAACAGCTGCCGCGAACTGCAGAAGGCCGTCAACACCCTCGAGAAGCACAATGTCGAACTGAAGAGCCGTCTGGATGAGACCATCGTGCTGTACGAGACCAGCCAGCGCGATCTGAAGAACAAGCAAGCCGATCTGCAGCGCACCGTCCACGAGCTGGACAAGGTCAAGGATGCCAACGGTCAGCTGGGCCGCGAGAACAAGAAGCTGGGCGGTAAGTGGAATCAATGCAGATCCACTTGAAGTGCTCAGCCAATTGAACTTTTCCCCCTCCCTTCACTAGATGATCTGCATGAGGCCAAGAGCGTCATTAACGAGCTGAACCGTCGCCTGCACGAGCTGGAGCTGGAGCTGCGTCGCTTGGAGAACGAGCGTGATGAGCTGACCTCTGCCTACAAGGAAGCCGAGGCTGTAAGTAGTCGAGGAATTTTATCTTCCACCACAATGTGTTACTGATCCTCTCAATGTCCATCTACTCAATATAGGGCCGCAAGGCTGAGGAGCAGCGCGGACAGCGTCTGGCCGCTGACTTCAACCAATATCGTCACGACGCCGAGCGTCGTCTGTCCGAGAAGGACGAAGAGATTGAGGCTATTCGGTAAGTGTGCTAAGCACCTATATATACATGCAATGGGATCGATCGTCTCGCCCCCTTGGGGAAGTTGCCTCTGTGAGCGACGCCGCTGGCGCAAACCTTGCGGTTAGCTCTGCCAAAACGGAAATGATTCGATTCAATGTGCAAGTCAATCGATTGATTTGCAATCGTCGGCTAGCCGTTGCCAACAATTGATATCAAATTGACCCATTTAGCCAGTCAGTACGAATTCAATAGTCGCGCCCAAAGCAACGGCATTAGTTTCTCGTCACAGACCGCTGCCAGATCCTTAAGTCCTATCCAGCCGCTTGAAGTTGAAGTTGGTTCGCACGAAAAACCACCCGAATGAGGTAGTCAAAGACTTCGCTTTCTTTAATCCTACAAAAATCAAAGAAATTTTCAACAGAAAATTGCGCAGTTGTTGTGATTACATAATCGGAAGTACTTAGTGTCCGAGTGAGAGCTGCCGGACGTAAAGTTAGCCAGTCTTAGGACTGGTCGAGTGCCAGCTAGGTAGGTGAGTCTGGACCTCAGTGCAGCAATTGTTGAGCTTGGCAGGTGTTTTGCTAGCTATGACTGATCATCCAACATGCGGCTATTGCGTAAAAAGTGTGTGACATTTTGTCATAGTCTATGCGCTGGCTGCCAAAATGGATCAATCATAGCCCGAGAAAAGCACACAAAAAGAAAACATTGACTGCCAACGCCAACAATGCTCATGATGATGATAATGATGATGTTTTGCACGTACATTGTCGTCATTATGTTGATACCTTTTTGCCGCAACAACAGCTGAACAAGAAATTGCAATCTTTTTATAGATTTCGACAAATTTGAAAATTTATTTGCGAGGCAGCAGAGCCGAAGCAGAGCCGCAGCAGCAGCAACTGTTGCCAAAACTGAGGAAGCCAAAAGCAACAGCAGCAGCAGCAGCAGCAGCGACAAAGCGACAAAGCGACTGGCCATATTCCTTTACTAACTTCAATAAGAGATATTTATACACTAAGTAGCAAAGCAAAGGCATCTTCCATCCGATCTCCATTCATAATCCATAATCCCCATCTCCCTCCCTTTTGATATAAGCTAAAATGTCGCTCGCCTTGAAGCAGCGTCCATCGCGCTTCCGTCATGGCACCACATACGATGATAACTATGGCTATACGATGAATTTCTACCAGCCCATGCTGGACTATTTGGATGCCAAGGCAAAGGGGCTGAAGGTGCAGCAGCCGCATCTGCCGTGGGTGAGCGAGCGGGGCCTCAAGCAATACCGCTCCTCGAACGCCGTTAGGCAGTATAATGCCGATGAGATCGTGCGCCTATCGCGCACCTGCGCCGCGAGGGCTGATGAAATTCTGCTTAGCTTTCGGGCGCAGAAACGATCGCCGTTCAGTGTGCAGAAGCTCGTCGACGCAACGCGTGTGGCCAAGCACATTGAACCGGACACAGTCGTTGAGAGATCGCGCCAGCGTCGTCGTCGCCGTCAGGAAGAGCTCGAGGATTTAATCAAGCGCGATACGTTAAAGATATTGCAGCGCATACGTAAAATCGAGCTAGATAACGACTACGATAAAATGTCCGACGATTTTAAGCGTTCGATACGCGGCAAGTCCGCCAGTGCGATTGCCCAGGCGCTGCTCTCCGAATCGGAGCGCAATATCAAAAGTGCCAAAAAGGAGGAGGAGGACTATATAGCCCAAACTCTGATCCGTTCAAGTCGTGCCGCGTCTCGTGCTCGTTCCACCTCCCCGTTCGATGGAACCGGCGGCGGTTCGTTGCGTGCCCATGCCGTGCACATGGAGCTGATGGACGAGCGCCTGGTCGACAAGCTCGACCATCGTGTCTCCTCCTCGCTGCACAATGTCAAGCGCCAGCTGTCGACCCTCAATCAGCGCACCGTCGAGTTCTATGCGGATAGCAGGTGCGGTATAGAGGATAAGTGTTGGATCTGTCGCAAAGTGATGCGCACACATCCCAAGCTCAAGGACTATACCTATGTCTATTGGCAGCACTAAATTACCAAATTCGAAGCCCCCAGCCCCAATAGATCCCACATAAATCCCACTAAATAACAAACGACCTGATATACTCTCTAGTCTCTAGTCCTGCATCTCAGCATCTCATAAATTTCGCATCATTAATAAGTTTGCTACGAACGAATCTCGGGCGAATTTCAATTGAGATTCTGCCCCAGACAAATTTCTGAATAAATGCGAATATTTTCTTTTCATTTTTTTTTTTTTACAATTTTTCTTTTTGAACGTTTAGCTCAATTTTCTTCTTTAATTTGTTCCCTTTCTAATGCCCACACATATCTTATGTCTCGCTCTCTTGGGACGATGTTGTCTGGTTTTTGCAAAAAAATTTATTTTCGTTTCTAGACGCTTCTTTTCGCTTATTTCCCTTGGCTTTTTGGCTAGAATTATTGTCTAATGTTTTCTGCGTTCGCCGATGATCAGCTCTGGCATTGTGTCCATTGTTTCTTGCTCGCGTCGAAATTATTTGCTGCCACAATTTTTCGTCTTGGCTAATTGCAATGCAACGCTGACTATTTGGCTAATGCCATTTGCAGCTGACCATCATAATTGTCACAATCCGATGAGTAAATGGGTATTGAATGGGGTATTATTATGAACGATTGACTAAATATGGGATAATATGGTTGGGTGAAGGATTTTCATAGAGTTTATATAAAGAAGTAAGAAGAACTCTTAAGTTTAAGTCGGAAATGAAAACTTAAACTAGACTCACTGATTCTATATACAAATCTTACTAAACTTCATGCTATAAACAGCTCTTGAGGCTAAACAAGAATCTCACATTCATAGATGCCAATTGAAATTGTGAATATGAATCAGAAACCGAATTTCTTATTCGACTCCAACTTAAATGATTTTCCTACATGAATATATCTGTCTTTGTAACAAATGACTATCACATGTTCCCAATTGGATTCAATTCAATCCAATCCAATTAGACAGTTGACATATGCAGATTCCATCAGATTAGACGTTTGCCAACTGCTGGCTCTTTCAATTGGATTTCCAATCCCAAATGAAATTGTCTTGGCATTAACATGAAATTCAATAAATATGGCGCAAGTGTTCTATACATCTGCATTTCATATAGACACATTTGGTGCACTTTATAATTCACTTAGTGTAGGATCCATTAAACTATGCCCGCCCGCACACAAAATGAAATACCTTTCAGGTATTTCTGCTGGCTGCGTTTGGCAAAGTGTTTGGCCATTGTTTGACGTGTCCTTCACGAACGAATATCTCACTTTGTTTTTCTCGCACTAAAAATTGATGTGCATGACAGCAAAAAGCCAGAAAAATAACAACAACAACAAAAAAAAAAATATATATATATAAATGAAAAGAAAAAAATTCATCACATATTTCTGCGTAGACAATAAACATTGCAAAATGAGGCAAACAAAAAAAAAAAAAAGAAATAAATGAAAAAGAATTAAAATTAAATTGAAAAAATACTTACGTTCGCAAGCAAAACTCAAGCTAAATACCTTGGCAAAGCGACAACAATGAGCACACATAGATTAAGTAACTAAGAAATGGGCTACTACACAGCGAGAAAAATGAGCAGAGAATATAAATAAAGACAGCGAAACAAAGATGATGAACTATTGATGCGTAGCAAAGGTAGCAGGAGATGGGATCACATGAAACTGAAAAGTTAAATATAAATGGGGCTTAGTAGAACTGGAAATTATTGAGAGATACTGAGAGAGTGTTTTATGAAGCATAGATATGACAGTTAGAGCTTGGATATAAAGCTAAACACCTATACATGAAATTTAGAATGAAGGGCTATGAAGAGCTCACCATAGAGTGAGTCTAATATCATGCTAGTGTCTTACGTATGATAGGTATATTCATTAGATTATATAGATAATTAATATATAATTTATAGCTGCTGAATAAAATATTAACCAAATATAATACATAGCTGATAAATATTTAGTTAACTAGAAAAATGTTAACTGAGTATACAAAATTAGAAAAAAATCAACATATTGAGGCTTAAAGGTATATATTGAGTATATATTGCATTATAATATATATGAAAAGTAGATGTTAGATATAAATAATTATGATTTACTTATCAGCTAAATGATCTACAATTCTTCAACTTGGACTTAACCCAAAGAACTTTTAAAATTGGAAACATAAGAGCTGAAGTAAGAGCTTGAATTGAGATTATGAAATATTGAGGGTTTAAAAAGAAGTCTTAAAGAATCAATCTTTGACTGAAGAGTATCTTAGAATGGATTGAAATAGATATGGGATATAGAGATATAATAGCTAGCTTGCCTACTTAGCAACAAAAGTCCTAACTGAGCAACAGCTAAGAACTAAAACTAAAAGTTTTTAATTAAAAGCTGCCAAAAGATGAACAACTTACAGATCATAACTGAAGATCTGATTTGTTTGTCGTTCATTAAACAATATTTAAATTACTATAGAATTCAATAAATATAATATATATAGTATAGCATGATAGTATACAAACTCAATTAGAAGAATGATCTACAGTTCTTACCGGAGTAAATGCAAGAGATTTAGTTCAACTGAGAGCTATTCAGATGATGCAGGGGTGTGCAGTTCATAGCAGTTCGCAAATGATGTTTAAGCACTACAAAAGTATAAGCTAGAGTTTAATGAAGATCTACAGTTCTTGGCCCAGTAAAAATAAGATCACTTAAGATCTATAGCGCTCAGTTCATTTGATCTGATCTGCAGCTCTCAGTCGCAAAACCTTGTTAGATGAATCAACAGTTTGATTACAATTAGTTGGCAGCCCTCAACGACATAGCAAATGCATTTGCAAGCCGATTTTAAATAGATGTAAGCATGTATATTTATATTTGTATGTATACATGCTAGCATAACCCAAAGTAGAATTCACCTACGCCTAAAATTAGACGCATGATGCGAGTGGCAGATTCTGTGTGCCCCACGATGGGGCACTCAGGCAGCAATGCTAGGCATGTAAACGCGCTATTTGTGACAAGTTCGATGTCTTTATCAAGCGTATAAATACATTTTAAAAATTTTCGCCGAACAATGCGATTTTTGACAATGCCACAAAACATCGGCGAGCGAGCTGAACGCTTGAATGCTGAGTGTTGAGAAAAATGCAATTTTGTGGGTCAGAGCATTGGGGCCAAAAATAAAGCGCAGACTGAAGCAAGCGAATGCAAGCGACTTCGAGGTGACGGCTTGAAGTTAAACTTTAAGCGACTTTTCTGGGGGCAACTTCCAAGCAGAGACCAACTAAATGAATGAATTGATATGCAACTCTATTGAGCAATTGCTGTTCTATATGATTTCCCCAGCAAGCAGACCAGCATTGAGATCGAGCAGCTGAATGCTCGCGTCGTTGAGGCCGAGACCCGGCTGAAGACCGAGGTGACACGCATCAAGAAGAAGCTGCAGATCCAGATCACCGAGCTGGAGATGTCCCTGGATGTGGCCAACAAGACCAACATCGATCTGCAGAAGGTGATCAAGAAGCAGTCGCTGCAGCTGACCGAACTCCAGGCCCACTACGAAGATGTTCAGCGCCAGCTGCAGGCCACCCTCGATCAGTACGGCGTTGCCCAGCGTCGTCTGGCCGGCCTCAATGGCGAGCTGGAGGAGGTGCGCTCGCATCTGGATAGCGCCAACCGTGCCAAGCGCACCGTGGAGCTCCAGTACGAGGAGGCCAACACACGCATCAACGAGCTGACCAGCGCCAACGTGAACCTGGTGTCGATCAAGTCGAAGCTGGAACAGGAATTGAGCGTTGTTGCTTCCGACTACGAGGAGGTGTCCAAGGAGCTGCGCATCAGCGACGAGCGCTACCAGAAGATCCAGGTCGAGCTGAAGCATGTCGTCGAGCAGGTGCATGAGGAGCAGGAGCGCTCCGTCAAGCTGGAGACCATCAAGAAGTCTTTGGAAGTCGAAGTCAAGGTAGGCGACAGGGAACAGCTCCCAAATATCCTCTTACTACATATATGTATATATCGTTATCTTCCGCACAGAACTTGTCCATTCGCCTGGAGGAAGTTGAGCTGAACGCCGTTGCCGGTAGCAAGCGCATCATCAGCAAACTGGAGGCACGCATTCGTGATCTGGAGCTAGAGCTGGAGGAGGAGAAGCGCCGTCATGCCGAGACCATCAAGATCTTGCGCAAGAAGGAGCGCACCGTCAAGGAGGTGATGGTGCAGTGCGAGGAGGACCAGAAGAACATCATCTTGTTGCAGGATGCGCTGGACAAGACCACTGCCAAGATCAACATCTACAGACGCCAGCTGTGCGAGCAGGAGGGCGTCTCCCAGCAGACGACCACCCGTGTCCGCCGTTTCCAGCGTGAGCTGGAGGCTGCCGAGGATCGCGCCGATGTTGCCGAATCCAATTTGAATCTGATCCGCGCCAAGCACCGCACATTCGTCACCACCTCCACTGTGCCCGGCTCTCAGGTGTACATTCAGGAGACAACAAGAACGATCACCGAATAGATCAATCTCACTGATCCACACACACCCACACAAATACACATACACACATTACACACAAACACAGCCACACAGAAACACACACAAACACAGCCCCAGCAGAAACATTTTATAATTTATGAAAAAGGCAACAAGAACTGCCTTCAGTATGCAGAAAATGAAAATCTAGAAGAAGATGAAGAAAAGGAAGGAAGATCTTGAGATTGAATTCAATATTTGCTTGAGAGAAACTTTTATAATTTAAATTTTTTTCAGAGCTTGCGAGAGTTCGTATAGGTTATACATTATAAATACATAACACTACACATCTCCTATCTATTTTATAATAATAATAATATTTTGAAGTTCATGTAATTTAATTAAAATAATGAACCTAAAACCTAAAAAAAAAACCAATAAAATTACAAAAGGAAAACTACAGCGGTTTTGCAGCAAAAGAGAGAGAGAGAGAGAGAGAGAGAAAGAGAGCGAACGAGAGAGAGAGAGTGTGTTTGCTTATTGAGCTTGGCTGACCTAAAACAAATCTATGATCGACCCCAAAAATAAATAAAAATGAAATAAAAATAAATTCAAAATACTATGAAAACGAGTTACCCGAGTTACAACCGCTTCTACTTGTTTTTAGTTCATTTTATGTTTAGTAGGTAAATATCTGTGTGCTCGTAACGAATTCATTTTCAATGATTAAAACAAAAACGATTAAGAAAAACTGAGCAATTTTCATATTTTTACTTTGTATTTTGCAATAAAAACTGAATTTTACTTATATAATAACAACTAAAGAGAATACTAAATTAACTCTAGATGAGTTGTTTACTAATTGGGGTATGTTAGAGACTGCATAGGGAGATGTGAGAAGCGAAATTGGCTAAAGAAATCAAGTATTAGCTTTACTTGCAATCAGAGATAAGGTATATCAATTCCAATCAACAGAGTTTTTTAATTTTATATTTTAGTTATTGGAAAGAGAACTAAGTTCATATCAAGTTGAGCAGAGATACTATATATAGACAAAAGTTGTTCAGCTCTAGCCCGTAGTAGAGCTCATAGAAAACTCTGCTTTGGCTTCTGCTTAGAGTTGAGTTGACATCAAAATCTTTTGCAAATTTCATTCATGTATCATTTCGTGATTAAACTTTAGCATTCAATGTTTTTATAAGAACATTTCATTATCTCAGCTCGAATTATCTCAGACAGATATTTAGCTGGCTCATGTTGAGAGCAGACAAACTAAGAGCTATGATAACAGTGCATAAAGCAAGAAAGATATCAGTGTGAAATTCACAAGCATTTCGGGGAAGTTTGTAGAGGAAACTTCCAGAAACGATCGTAGACTAAAGTTTTCTTAGCCCCATTCCCCCTCAGAAAAATACACACGTATGCACAAATTTGTTTAAACTAATCACTATTTATTAAGACTTTCAACTGGCGGGGGACAAGTTGAGTGTCCAAACAAATTAGGCAGCAGAGACTGCCAGCTTGGAGCCCGTGTTGAGGATGACAGTCTTATCGCCGTAGAGACCGCCGTAGCTGCTCTTCTTGAAGACTGCAAGGAGAATAGGAAAAGAGAGATCTTTAGCAAGCTGCTCAGATTGATAGAGATGTTGTGGTAGTAACCAACCTGGATCGATCTCGGCAACGAAGGAACGTGGTGGCAGAGCAGCAGCGTAGAGCTTGTCCAGTGGGCCGTAGGCCTTGGCCAGCAGAGGCTTGCCCTGCTCCCAGCCATAACGGTTCAGGGCATACCAGTCGGTGCCGTCCAATTTGGCTGAGGCGGCGGCGGCGCCAGCGGCATTGGTCAGAGCAGCGGCCTGAGCCTCGGCGGTATCGGAGGGCTTCACGTAGTCGGCATAGCTGTCATGGCCATAGCCATTGCTGCGGTAGGCCAGGTTGGGTCTGTAGGCCAAGCAGACGCTGATGCAGCAGGCCATCAGGCAGAGCAGACGCATTGAGCTGGCGGACATTTTGTTGTTGGTTCGATGGTGCGAGGAAGCGACTGTTTTCCAAACTAATTGACAACTGCGCATGGCCAAATTGCTTTTATAGCCATGTTATTTGTGTTGGCCAGCGATTTGTGTGCGCGCTTTACGTGACCAAATGCCCAGTCAGACCGACGACTCATGACGAAACTTTAGGGGGGCCGGCTAGCTGGCCCAGAGTAGTGGCTGCATCGCTGCACCAAAATCCCACTGCCGTGTGCCACAGATAAGGTGGCAGCGAGAGAGAAAGACAGAGAGAGAGAGAGAGAGAGACAGAGAGAGAGATGCAGTCTTCGGGTTACAGTCTCGGGCAGTCGGTGTCAGTTTACGCTTGAAATTGCGCGCCAAAAGTAAATTGAACTCAGCCACAGCCACGACTACGACAATGACAATGACAATGACAATGACGACAAGCCAAAGAGCAAGTAGCTCCCATTGATATCTAATTGGTTGCACCCCTCTGCTTGGCACGCTCGGCCCGCTTTTCGCGTGTGCGGTATCAGGTCTTTGACTTGGCTACCTGCTGCCGCAGCAGCATCTCTCACTGCTGCTCAATGAACCCCGTCGTCGCAGCAGCATCATATGGGCCGTGTGGATGCATTCGAGTGCACATTCATCACCTCTGTGTCATGTGGCCGCATACGTAGTCAACAGCTCTAACGGCGCATTGATAGTCTGCACTTGGTATGCGCAAGACTCCAGCGAGGTCTAACCATGTCCATGAGTCTAGCTCTGGTTACCTTTAATCTGGCTGCATGCAAAGTAGTTGAACTGATAAGCGAGCTGGTCTCTAGGTGAGCTTGGGATGAGTACAAAGAGAGAGAGAGTGATGCAGGGGCATGAGTAAAGAGAGGAAGAGAGAGACAGTTCAGCGTGCGATCCACACAACGAATTGCTTTTTGTGGCTCAACTTGAGCTGCCGTGAAATATGAGAGCTTAAAGCTTGTTTTAATCAATGTACAGTAGGTACTCGTATGACAGCAACTGACACAGTTTATGGAGTTTGTGGTATGTAGTTAAAGATGTCACACGTACCTGCTGATACGAGGCTTAGAAGCTTACCTACCTCATATAATGATCTAAGTTTGGCACTCAATCAAATGTTTTATTGAGCGATATCAACTGGATTAGGCTGTAAGTCTATTTATAGTGGAACGAGAGTCTATGTCTAATATTAGCACAACGAATATACTCGTTTAGCTTTGTCAAAGAGTACGAAATGATTTGAGTTCTAGTTAGAGTATTTACACCGTACTCTAGCTTCAATTATGGTAGGACAGTACAACATCTATACTATATGTAGTACAGCATACTGTAGCACAGTTTAAATTGGTACAGCCTAGTGTAGTAGTAGTAGTATAGTGTAGTACAGTATAGTATATTACAATATATTGTATAGTATGTTATCGAATAGTTTATATACATATATACTATAGCACATATACAGTACTTACTGGAGTATTAAGGCATATCAGAGTCTCAATATTCATGCTAAACTACTCGAATGCAAATCAATTTTGAGGCTCTATGCTAAAATTTTATAATAAAATTCCCAACAAAACTCTACAACCTATTGATTATTCTACCAAAAAATATATAAATAATTGTTATATTGTTCTTCTTCTTTTAAGCCAACGATTGGCTTCATACGTTGGCATAGGCATTAAGCACGCACGGCATTCCCGGCCGTCGTTTTCGCTACAATCAATGCGAAGCTCCAAGTCAAAAACAGCAGCAGCTGCAGCTGCCAAACATTGGCGGCGACCGGAACCACTTATCAGCCGCACTCACACTCACACACACACACACACACACTCAGACTCAGACAACCCACTCAAGGCCACACACTTCAGTATGACCGTATTATCAGTAAAAAGATTTTTCTGTTTTTCTGTTTGTCACAATTTTATTTAGCGCTGTTGGCACAACGAACTCATCCAGCTTTGAGATTCGAACGGATGTTGAGGGAAGAGTTCTCGGATGGGAGGATCAAGCTCTTAGTACTTGAGTCCCTCGTTGTAGCCGCCGTAGTTGTGCTCGGGCAGGAACAGTTTGGCAACTGGGGGAGCGGCGCGCACGGGCAGCACCACCTTCGAGTACTCGACGGGCGAGACGATGCGGCGGTAGTGGTTGCGGCCGGGGTACAGCAGAGTGGCGCCAGCGGGCTCCACCGAGTAGCGAGGCTGGTTGTAGCCGCGGTGGTTGTAGCCGCTGGACCAGCCGCCCAGACCACCCAGTCCACCCAGACCGCCCAAACCGCCCAAGCCGTGACCGCCAATGTGTCCGATCCTGCCGTGTTCACGTCCATGTCCGATTCCGCGGATGCCGCCATGGCCATAGCCGGAGTCGATCAGGATGGGGCGCAGTTGCTCGCTGCCGCCATAACGGGGACCGGCAATGATCTCAACGGGACCGTCATTGCCACCGGCAGCTGCGGCGCTGGATGCAGCCGCGGCGCCGCCACCCTCCGAGCGTTGACCGTAGTTGGAGACTCTGCGGAGTCCGCCGTAGTTGGGGCCGCTGCCGTAGCTGCAGCTGCCGACGGCCAAGTAGGCGCAGATGAATACCGCAAGGGTCTGTGAGCAGAAGAAATGCGACGGGTCAGAGATCGATGTGTAACGGTAACGGTTACGGGAACGGGAACGGGAAGTGATCTTCGTCATGGTACTTACGGCGAACTTGTTCATGGCTGTACTTTGGTGCTGTATTTGGGGGGCGCTCGCTGCTCGAAACAGTTGGCACAATTAACAAACCAAATGCCAAGCACACTTCTTTATATAAGCAAAAGAATTGAAGCACTCGAAACGTGATCTCGCTGCGAATTTATCACGCCGCTGGCTGCAGCTCGCCCCAGCCCAGCTCAGCTCTGTTCAGCTCAGCTCAGCTTGGCTTGGCTTGGCTTAGCTCAGCTCAGCTCAGGTTCAACGGCGTTGAGGGCGGCTCAGTCCAGCAAGCGGCGGCCGCTGCTTGTCCAAATCGTGGCTCGATATCGCCACTCGAGCAGCTTCACACTTCAAGCTGCTGCTGGCGCTGATATCGCCGACATTTGAATGCTGCAGCCGCCCACAATGTGGGCTGGATGCTGCTCACACTTTAGGGTGGCTCAAAACGCACAGCCGCAGCTTCGTGTTAGCATGCAGCTGGATAAGCAGCAACAGCAACAGCAGCAGCAGCAGCAGCGGCAGCATCAACAGCTGTTGCTAACTAGGCCTCTCTCTCTCTCCCTCTCTCACTCTCTTTTGAAAAGTTGTTTACTATTTAAAGATTGTCTATACAATAGCTTAATGCTTTATATATAGAAGACATATATTATATATGGAAATATGTGAAAACAGCTTTGCTTGCTTTGATATTCGGCTATATGCTAGCTGTCTCTTACAATAGCTAGCTGCAGGACTTTGCCTTAGAGGACTTTAGTATGATTTTTATTTAGAGCATATGAAGTGCTCTAAGGCAAAGTCCTGCAAGTATATAGAAGATAGATAGATGGAACATATCTAGCATATCTTATCTATATAAATACTATACTTGAATGCACTATGACTCATACTTAATAAAATATTTGGTCTACCATAACCATAAATATTTTCTTTTTTCATATATTTTGTTAAAGAATATTTGATTTTTATGAAAATACCTATTTATTTTACAGCTGGCCATGCATTTGCTAAACTATTTAGACCATATGGCACAGCAATCAATGCCTTAACCCATTTTTGCCAATCCATGGAACAATTGCCACCCATGCTTGGCCTAGTCACTGCTGCATAGTCCCAGCTACATTTAAGCCCCACGCTCAAAAGTATGTCACACATTCTTCGCACACATTCAGCCAACTAGAGTTGAGTCAATTAAAAGAATTTCGTACTTTTTTTGTTGTTCAACATTCTCCGCGGCTTTCAGCGGGGTTTTTTCGTTTTATTCACTGTTTCAACTGGTGTTGGTTGGATGGGAATTAGTAGCCACGTCCATAGCCGCCACGTCCGTAGCTGTTGCCATTCCAGCTGGAGTCCAGATCGTAGCCGATGACGGCAGCCTGACGGTAGTTGCCAGGGCGGATGCCAGCGGAGGCAGCGGAAGCGGCAGCAGCAGCCGAGGGATTGGATGAGCGCGAGATCAGGGGCTGACGATATCCACCATGGCCGTTCAGACCACCACGGCCGCCACCGATGCCACGGCCCCAGCCGCCGCCATAGCCAACATCCTGAACGTAGGCAATATCGCTGCCATAGCCGATGTTGCCATAGGGATTGGCATTGATGCAGGCAGCCAGAGCGCACAGAGCGAATGCAATCTAATGAAATGGAACAGGCCAAGGATTAGTCAGCTCGGACAGTGGTGCCGGTCAAGGATCACTTACCAGGAACTTCATGTTGAGTTATTTGGCTTTGCTAGTTGTAGAAATCAATCAAACTATGATTTGCTTGGCACAAGCGTTCGCTTTTATATGCAAAAATTAGACTGGATATAGTTACGTGACAAGCCAGACACACATATCTACATAAATATATTCTATATATGTGTACATACATTCATATTTAATACATTTCTATTGCTGTGATATTTCATAAGTGTCTCGTGTACATAAGACAACATTATGCACATACATACTCGCATTTAGTATTTACTCGCATTTCGTTGTCGTGTCTACAACAAATTATAAAATCGTTCGGTTACGCGATGTTCCATTGTTTCCGACTTCTGATAATGCCTGGCCCCGCCCCTTTTGCCACGACTCGACTTGGACACATGTGCAAAAACAACGAGCACTTCGTGAGCTCTCAATGAAAACCCCGCTCTAGGCAAAGGCGCGCGCGCCTTTCGTAGCCCCAGTTTAAAAATAACTTATTTTTAATACAACATTTGATTTCCTATATGTGAATATGCATTCCTCGCGTACATAGCTGTAAATGGAGCTGTTAACATGAGCGCCAGCATGAGCTTTAAGCTGCCCAAAGCTAAGGACTACAAAAAATGGGGCATACTATAAGGGTAGAGTTAAGGGAAAATGCTAAATACATATAGAAATAAATATACAATATTATATAATATAACATATGCTTTATTTTATATATGAATATGAATATATGAATACTATAAACTCAGTCCAAGCTCTAAATAACATATAGCCACAATGTACTTACGTTCTTCAGCTCACTTCTTCATTCAGCTTTTAAGCCAAACCCAGCTGGGGAAATGTCGAAAGCTTGCAGTTGTTGACAGAACCCCAAAGCCCCGTTAAAAATAAATATTCAAGTATTTCGTAAGTTTCTTAAGTTTGGTGGCATTTATTACTTCCTAGTTTCTTCTTATTCTTATTCGCCTATAAGTCGCAAGCTTTGAAAGCTTTCACTGTAGTGGAACTCGCTTAGTAGCCGGAGCTCTTGTAGCCGGAGTTCTTGTAGCCATTGTTCTGGCCAGCCACGGAGCTGGCGGCGGCGGCAGCTGAGCCACCCTGTGCCTCCTCGCCGTAGCCGTAGCTGGACTGCTGGTTGTAGCTCTGGCGGGGGCCGTACGAGCGCTCCACCAGGCGCTGGGGCTCCTTCCAGAGCAGAGGAGCACCAGCCTTGGGTGCGGCCAGACCAAGCTTGGCCAGCGACAGAGCCTGACGATCGACGGGTGCGGCGCCGTAGCCATAGTTGCGGCTGTAGGTGTAGTGGGCAGAGACTGGGACCTCAATGCTCTTGCCATAGCCGCCGCCATAGCCGCCACCATAGCCGCCAGCGGGGACGATAGCCTTCACGGTCAGAGCAGGCTGCACCTGGTAGGCATAGGCGCCGACGGGCGCACTGCCGTAGCCGCGATTGTACGAGTTGGCCGAGACAGCGGCGAGGGCGCAGACGAAAACGCACTGCAGACAGAATAAGAATAGTGGGAAGATGAGCCAATGGCCAGGAGGTTTATTGGGGCAGGATGCGCAGACACTTACCATGAACTTCATCATTTTGATGGCTTAGTTGGGTTTGGGTTTAGTTGGGCTGCTAACTAATGTCTGACTGGAGCGACCCGTTTTGCTTATATACTAAAAATCCAGGCAATGCCAACAAATTTCTCGCTTACGTGACGAATATGATGCAAGTTGGGCTCTAGACGATCGTCTGTTCCATGTAGCCGAGTTCTTTGTGTTCCAGCCGCAATCTGAAGACGTCGCTCACCGCTCGCCGCTCGATTCGACGTGCATGCTAACAACATTGCACCCCGATGGGGCGGTCGTCCAAACTTGAACCTCAATTCGGCGCGGGTCCAGATAGCAGGCGTCTGTGCTTACGCCATCGTCTACTGGAGAGTGCTCCCCCACGGCCACGACCTCGGCCACGGCCACGGCCACCACACACTCATTACGCAAGCCAACTGACTCGTGCGTGCCCAGCTGTGAGTCTCTGATGCGCCCGTGTGGGCGTCATTTTGATCCACGATTCGTCGCCGCTTGCACCACTGTGGCTAGCGAGCTTGACACAGTTTCTCAGCCAAGGCATTGACTGCCACTTTCTGCTGCGTTGGTACAATTTATATACAAAAGCAAAAAAACTTACGATAAAATTACAATAAAATAATAAACTATAAACAGTTTTTGAAAAATTGCAATGCCAAGCACTTTAAATAACTCAAATAAAATAATAATACTTTGCATCCGCTACACACATTCGCACAGGGCACATTGGTTAGCATGGCCAGCTGGAGCTACATTTATTATTATTTTATATATTAAAGATTATTCAATATACTAGCAACTCCTCACATACAGTCTATTAGTTCAGTTCTTTATTATTTACTCAACATTTAAACAAATACAAATTTAATTGCGACTAACTTCGCGTCGAAAACTTCAGCATATCATATTTAGAATTAACATTAGAATAGCAATTAATAAACTTGTGTAAAGCCACAGAGCATGGTATCAATATTGTCGCATATACATGTATGTATGCAGGTATGCAGGTATAAGCAATTATTTAAATCAACATTTTCATTAAGTATTATCCCTCAGTTTTGTTGGCTTGCGCTCTCGATCTGGCCCAGCTTGTTCAACAACATATTTAACAGCAGCTGACCAAGATTGGCGCACTCAACAGTGTGGAGCTAGGCCTAATCTTGATGAGCGACACGTCTGGCTGGCGGCCACGCGACTTTATAAGAGACGCGCGCCCGTCAGCCCGTGCAGAAAACTAGTTCACAACAAACACCAAAATGCTTCGTAGTCTGTGCTTTAAGGTGAGTAGATTTCGATTTTCGGGTTGAGTGATATTAATGTGTGTGTGTGTGTGTGTGTGTGTCATCCTTTTACAGATCTTGCAGTTTGCCCTGCTCTTCGCCGTGGTCGTCTACCAGAAGCACATTGGAAGCGCTGCCGATGCCAAGCAGTTCGAGAGCGATTGTCGCTGCCAGAGGCGGGGCTAAGCTTTGGTTAGCTGAGCTGCGGTGTAATTGAGACGAATATAGCAGCAGCACACATCAATAAACAGGGCAGGTCGATGTCGATGCATATATACAAAATTTGAACTGTATTTATAAACTCGTAGACGACACGTACTGGCCAGCTAGCTAGTCGACTAGTTGCTAGCAAGCTGAGCGCCGCACATGGCTTTCAGCCGGGTGAGCAGCGTGTGCAAATGGTGTGAGCGCGAGACAGACTCTGCTGTCGATTGCTGTGCGCCTATGCCATGTTTCCCAGTCAAGGTTTCCATATACATGCGCTTGTACAAGGCCGACAGCTGTTTTGGATCCTTGCCGGTGGTTAATAGCAGTTTGATGAGCGTTTTTAATGCATTCTGCAATCGGCTCTCGTAGAGCGTCAAATGCGCTTTGAATTCGTCATCGTCGTCGACGTTGACGCTGCTGTTGCTATCGATGACGTGCCCGAAAATGAGCTGGCACTGGAAACAAATGTCTAAAGCCGCTTGCATATGCTTCACCTTCTGCGCTGCATGAGTGGAAACTGTAATAGCAAAAGAAAACCATAAGTTATATAGATATCACCACTGGGTAGCCCCTCTGACACCCACCTTCCGATAGAAACTCGTGCAGCGATATGCGCTCCAGTTGCACCACCAGCAAGTCACGCACCTCCTTCAGACTTTCCAAGATATGCGTTGCCTTCTCATAGTGGTATTTGCATAGCTGCAGCGTCGCTTTGGGCAGCTGAGATGCATCTGTAACGCCGTAACTACGCAACTGTGCATAGTGGAAGGATGCAATGCTGCAGATGGAATTTCGCTTATCAGTTATAAGATCTATTTATAAGTCAAGGCGATATGTTGTTACCGTTTGTGTATTAGGCCAGAGCGAAAGCTGTAGAGCACTTGGCGAGCGCCTGCGTGTTCCACATCGCAGAGCTTAAGAGATTTCTGCAGCAGGTCCAGCACCTCCTTGGACGCCTCGGCCAGGCTGCTCTTATCGGCTGCGCTGTAATCCTGCAGTTGCTTGGCCAACGTAAACGTGGCTGTCGACAGCTCCCACTGCACAAGATCCCACAGTTCGGGATTGGCTTTTCTAGTATCCAGGCAATCCTTAGCCTTCTCATAGTAGTCAAAGGCTTCGTTATAAAATGTTTTCTGTATATCCAGGCCAATGGTGCTGCAGATTATATAAGATTAATAGATGGAAATGGGCCAAAAGATGAATGCTTAGCATACCTCTCGTTTGGCATAGTCAGATGAGCACGCAGCCGCATGAATCTGCCCATGTTGCAGTAGAGGAATGCAAGATTGACGTTATCCTTCACCGCTGAAAAGGCTGCGATGCCGCGGCGCAGGCAGTCATATGAATTGATTGTCAGTTTCACATATAGAGGCTCTGCTGTAGAGGCTAACGTTTCAGTCGCATTATCTAATTCAGCTTTCGATTGCTCTGAAGAGCCATCTGCTGCTGCTTCTTTCTTCCGCTTCATTTGGCTGTACTCCTCTGCAAGGCAAGAGATATGTTAAGAGTATTGCAAAACAGAGAGAGAAAGAGAGAGCTATACAAGTTACCTTGAGCGGAATACATATACTTGAGGCCCAGTTCGTTGCGTACATTGCCCAGGCGACGCAGCAGCTCGTTGCTCTCATCGGTCTGCGCATGCTCCAGGGCATCTTCGTAGCATTTGCAGCTGTGCAGCATCACCTGCTCCACATTCTTAATGGGCACCAGCGTGAGCAGATCTGCATCCTCCAGTTCCTGTGTCAGCTCAACGTTAATCAAGCTCGAGTGTTCATCCAGCTGCTCATATTGCTGCACATACTGATCGATGGCGCTCCAGTGCTTCGAGATTTGAAAGAAACAGTCACCGGCGCGTCCCAGCAGACAGCTCTGCTGGCTGACCACATTGGCCATGTACTTGTTGAGCACCTGCTGGCAGCGGCAGGCTAGCTCGATGGCGCGCAGCGTGCTGCCATACACCTGGGCCTCGTAGTAGTACTCCGCTAGAGTGGCATACGTCAGGCAGGCCTTCTCCAGCAGCAGCAGCTTAAGATGCACATTCCACGAGCCAAAGTTTTGGGTATTAAACTTGGCACTGAGCTTCTGAGTAGCCACAGTTGCTGGCTTGCTGTTGTTGTTGTTGGCGCTGCTCAACTCTTTGGATTTGCTGCGTTTAGTCTTTGCCTTGGTGGAACGTTTCTTGGACTGCTGTGCCTGCGTCTGGGCCGGCGACTGAGCAATCTTTAACTGCTCGTAGGGCAGTGGTATAGCATTGAAAGGCTTCGCCATGTTGGGATTCTGCTCTTCGTGTAGTATGCGCTGCTTCTCCTCCTGCTTGGCGTGCATTTCCGACTCTTTCAGCTTCTCTTCCTGGTTGCCATTGAAGTACTGCAGGCAAGAGAGGCCCGCACTGATGTGCTGCAGCGATATTTTGCAGCGTTCGACGGTGCTGGCGATCAGAGGCGCCGGCTTGGGCTGCTTGGCATGCGATTTGAAGTCTCGCAAAGCATCGCAGATGTGACGCACCGCTACATTCGCTTTGCCACCGCTTTCTGCAGCACTTTGATAGTATTTGTCGCGCCCAAAGTTATGTGAGGGATCATTATTGTAGTTCTCTTCCTCCTCCTCATCTATATCCTCATCCTCGTCTTCGTCGTCTTCGTTAAACAGCGTTGGCGATTCATTGAATTTGGGCGCCTTCGGGTCTATTCCAGCGGGAACATGCAAATCGGAGAGTATATAATGGGAGGAGCTGACAATCTGTGGATACTGCTCCTTCGGCAACAGCTTGATGCAGTTGTCCAGCAATGCGCGTATGTTGCCCGCTGTTTTCGGTGTTATGTGCTCCAGCGTGTTCTTCATGTTGCGCGCCACAGAGTAGAGCAACATGCCCACAGGCACCGTGAACGGATTCATTTCCTTTTCCTTCTGTTGCTGTGGATGCTCCGGCTCCTCAGCTGCTTTGTTTTGGTTCTGATATAGGGTGGTCAAATCGTAAAGCTTGACCACGTCATCGTTGCGACCCTTGAACAACCAATAGGTGTGACCCGCCTTGGTCGCATTCGCTTTCAGAAATGCTAAAATATTTTGAGCCACATTGCGGACCACCTGTGGTGAGAACTGTGAGTTCTCCAGATAGGGCAGATCCTCAGTCTTAATGATCTCGTATTTCTGTACAATGCCGTCCAAATGGTAGCACATCACTACCTCTGGCACATTGCACATTAGATTGTCCAGCCAGTAGTCGATGCCAGTTAGGACATTGATAGGCTGTGCAGCATCACGTAGTCGTAGACTAATACAGGGTCTGTTCGGACCACCAAAGATGGGCATATCAGTGCCAATTAGCATGCGAATATCTTCGAAGGTCCACACAACGTTGCGATTGAAGGCATGGCTTGATTTGGGATCGGGCACATTTTCTTCGATCTTCGGTTCCGGCAGCACAGGTCCAATGATGGGCAGACTTGCTCGCCTGCTGGTCAGTAATGGAGTTTCATTGGCATCGTAGTCCGTATCGCTACTTGGCTTCAGGCTGTGGTACAGAAACTTCGAGAGCAAATTCTTTGTCTGCAGCGCCTCCCGGGATCGCTCCTTAAGACAGAAATTGTGCTGCTCATCGCCATAGGCCAGAATGTGCTCGAGTATGAAGCTGCGCAGCCATTTCCAGTCATCGTCAGACTTGCGCAGCAAATACTTCTGTATATCGAACTCGTCCAGCAGCAACGTGTTACCAACTTTATGTACAACCATGCTGATGGCGCTCTTCGCACTGTATGGCAGTTTTAGTAGCTGTTTGATATTCTCGGCATCCGAGACAACGTCCACCTCGCCCACACAATCCGGAAACATTTGTCCCAGACGAAAGCTGGCAAAGCCGCCGCTTTGATACAACGCCTGATGCAGTCCATGGCTGCTATGCGATGTGGTCAGCCAGTTGAGAGGCGGTAGATTGAGATTTGTGTTGCATTCTAAGCGCTTAAAGTGCGCAGGCACTTGAACTGGCGAAAGTTTGATGATGGCTTGGCTTTTCACAGCTTCCAACTCATGGGGGCCAATGCTGCGACAGGGTTCAATCTGTAAGACAGGCATATTCATTTTTCTGGTTTAACAAACCACATGCACGTACCTCTTCGTTGCTATCTTCCATTGCGTTGTTTAGTCATTTCAATTTTCACACTAATACAAATTGTTCACGAATATTCCACAAGGTAGGCTTTTGTTATGCCGGCAAACAGCTGTGGAATAGCAGCCATCCCTGGTTACGACAGGGTTGCCCATACTCGCCAGAGAGTACAAAAATCACATGCAGCTATCAGCTGTTGGTTGCTCCACTAAGATTTTTTTCCCATCATCAAATGAATACAAATTATTGGATTATTTTTATAAAATTAACACAAACCAAAATATGGACTTGTTTGTACTAATAGCGCTGATGTGCCTGATCAACACAATCCTTCCAGACCTCGTTCGCAACTACGTAAGTGGAGCATCTATTCACCAGTGAGCTGCAGTAGTCAAACACACATTTTCTCCTCAGATTAAAATATCCCGTTTTTGGAAAGGACCCAAAGTAAAGCCAGAGGATCAAGCAGAGCTAGAAGCAGCTCGCGAAGAGCTTATTCAAGTACAAAATGCAGAGCATTCCGGGGAATATGCAAAGAAAATCAAGACAATGCGTGCTGAGCGCAAAGTCGCCGAAGCCGAGAACAAAATATTGATGGCCAGGCAAATGCAGAATCTTAAGCAGTCAACTATCGATACGGTGGCTTACTATGTGACGAAGGTTATTTTCTCGCTGATCGTCATCATCGTGTGTGCCCGCCATCGGTACTCGGCTGTGATGATCTTCGATGATAGTTTTAGTCTGGAGCCGCTGAGCGGGCTGCTCAGCTTTCCCACTGGCATTTATAATGCGATTTCTGTGCCCATCTGGGCCCTTTCATGTAATCTCACATTTCGACTGTTGTACGATCTGGTAAAAAAATGAAGTCACAAATCGAATTATAATTTTGCAATTTATTGCAATAGGATTTAACTGTAAAAAGTGCTCGATATTGTTTACATAGCTTTGTCACCGTTTTAAGAACTAACGCATTAACAGAATAATTGTAAATTTTCATATAAGAAAAAGTATATATTATATGGAAAAGCAATTTAAAAGCACGCGGTTTTGATAATTATCGAATAATTTATCAACACTGTTGCACATTTAAGTTGGGCAAAATTAGTAATCAGAGAAAGGGGTAGCAAATGCTGAAGTATTTCATATATTTTTTTTCACACCTAAAATGCATAAATAATGCAAAATTATACATGTTCAGCAAACAATTTGTTGTTTTTTGTTAGTAACTTGCTCTCCATCCCTGGAATAAGAAATCGAATAAGTGTATATCGATTTCGTTACCATCCCCAGTTAAATGTTATTTGAGTTTTAGTTGAGCTGTGGAAAATTGTGAATTTTTCCAAACTCAGCTACAGAATGGACAAACTAAATGAAAATGGACGCGAAAAAAATGAAATCAAGTTGGATAATATCGACGTGACGCCGATATTAGCGGCACTCATAGTGGGATTCATTGCAGTTGGTAAGAGCGAGAGCACGCCACGTCGATAAACAACAACAGTTTCACCCGATCGTGCTACAAAATCAATTTAAATTTCAGCACTTTTTGTAATTCTCCGACGACGTTCGGCTGGCCGACGTGATTTTCTGCTAACCGGTCTGACTGAGGCAGGTAAAAGCGCCATATTCATGCAGCTTGTGCATAACAAATTTCCCGACACATTCACATCCATGAAAGAGAATGTCGGCGAATATCGCTCGGGACATGTTGCTGGACGACTTGTGGACATCCCTGGACATTATCGCGTGAGAGACAAATGCTTTGAGCAGTACAAACACAATGCGAAGGGAATAATATTCGTGGTGGACTCAGTGACCATCCAAAAGGATATTCGTGACGTGGCTGAGTAAGTAGACCTCCCATAATCATCATAAATTTTCTCCTAATCGAGCTGTCTTGCAGCACCTTGTACACCATTCTGGCAGACAGTGCCACTCAGCCATGCTCAGTGCTGATACTGTGCAACAAGCAGGATCTGACGACTGCCAAGAGCTCTCAGGTTATCAAGAGTTTGCTGGAGAAGGAACTGTAAGTTAATGTCCATTTTTCTTGTCCTCATCTAATTCTTTTTTTTTTTATATCAATAGCAACACCGTGCGTGACACGAGGAGTCGCAAACTCCAGTCCGTAGGCGACGATGAAGTAAACAAACCCATCACACTGGGCAAAGTGGGTCGCGATTTCGAATTTTCGCACATTTCACAGAATGTACAGTTCTTCGAAAGCTCAGCCAAGGAAAAACAATTAAGTAATCTTACAGATTGGATAGATCGTATGCTATAGAAATACTAGCTGACTAGCTATGGGCACTGAAGTATCATCAAATATTTAATTGATATTGACATTTATATATGTAATTTTTCTAATTAGTCTCAAGACTCAAAGCTCACAACATGTTAAATCCTTTCTAAATAGATCCTGCCTTGTTCCTGCTTATCCTGCAAATCCACATCTAGGCTTATAATGAATTTTTTACAATAAGATTTTATCATGCAAAATAAAATGTTTTTTATTGTTTATAATTGAGTTACAACAATACAATGGAATTTTACAGTAACAGGGGTTTATCAAAGTCTATTAACTAGTTCAAATTTATGCGCATTTGTTATAGACGAAATTGTTTATGGGTCTCGGCAGATCAACTGCTTGCACTCTGCTTATTGCACTGCTTTGTGGTATGTAAAAAAGGTATTACAGCCCGAGAGTATGCTACAAAATTGGGTTATAATATAGACCTGTATATGGAAACAATAAGCCAGAGGCAAGCTGAACTAAAGTTGCTTTCAAAGCGTATGAAGGCGTGGCTTAGAAAGTGTTCACTAAACACTTGTTCTATAATATTATATTCCTACTGCTATACTATTCTGCTCTCCTATCCCCAATTCTATTAATATCCTACTTTTCTACTACTAATGTATTATACTTGTTTCCTACTAATATTAATATTACAAATAATATACAACTTTTCTACTACTATATTACAGCAAATTTTTTACTAATCTACTATATTACACATTTTTCACTATTACACTTCGAAAATACTTTTACCAACTTAACTATTATTCTACTACAAAGCCTAAAGTCAACCTCTTTCTAATTCTTATTCATCTGAAAATTAGCTATTAATTCAATTCCAGCAAAAGTCACAGCCAACTGGCCCATTAACGTATTAGCCAAATGTTTGGCGCATGCGCAAGCTTTCAAACCTTTTTAGCGATTTGAAACCTTTTGTGAACGCAGCAGCAGCAGCAGCTGTCGATAAGCTGCCTGATCCATCGATCAATTGACCGGCCAAAGATCAAACAGCCGCCCTAAAAAATAAAAAATGAAGAAATCAATGAACTCGTCGTTTGGCGCTCATCTTCGCTGACTAGATAGAATTTCTAGGCTAAGAGAAATTCTAAGAATTGTTAGCTTTTAAGATTTGCCGAACAAAGATCCGGGGCGGATGCTTAACACAGGCCAGGCCCAAGTCTCGTGTTGGCTGCCAGCTGCCATCCATCCCTGATGTTCGTGGGCAACGTTGGTGGCAGCTCGACTTGATGGATCGAAGCCATGAATTTCGAGGAAAAGCGCGAGGATTCAGCGTGGACACAAGCGCCATGACTGCTCACTGGCTGAGTGATCACCAAACGGGACTAAATTTGACATAAAAAGTATAGATTTCCCTTAAGAGTTGACTTTGTTAAAGGGAAATATATATAAGTCCCTTGCCTAGCACAATAAGCTGTAGCTCTCTTAGATTACATACATGACCTTGCGTAAGGAAAATCAAAATCTCATCGTGTTTAGTTTCAATTGCAGCAGCCGTTAATTTGGACAATTAGAAAGGGAAATTGATCTCTTTTTATTTCCCTTTCCCTATCTAACTTATTTTGCTGCTGCACTTCCTTTGAAGAGTTAAGGGAAATTTAACTCGCTTTCAGCTCTCTAGCTTCTATTGCAAGTCAAATACACTACGTCTACTTCGTACCACTTGTTGCCTCTCTTACAGTCGCCTTCCCATCTTGCAAGTTGCAACATGCTTCAGTTTCGTCACTTCCTGGCATTGTTGCCGCCTCCTCTTTTTCTCTATAGCTGCAACATGTGGCTGCTGTGATTCGGTGTCATGTGCATTGGAGCACGTGCTACACACATATACAAAAGACAAGAAGAACAAATTTAAGAGAGGCATAAGGTACTTTTTTACAACTGCAGACAGACCCATATGTTTCAGACACGCTTTAGCCAAGCGGAAGAACCGATTGCTCGGCGGCTCGGCTGGTCGGCTGCTCGTCTGGTCGACTGGTCGGTCGACTGCTCGGCTGGTCGTCGCGTACACAGTAGCTGTTGTTAATTATGCACAGCTGATTAGGCAGGCAACTGCAGCAGGCGACGTTCTCTACTCTCTACTCTCTACTCTTTTCTTTTTTTGCTCTCGTGTTTTGTGGGGCGAACAGTTTGCCCAAAAAAAATACGATACGCCCGGCTCCGATTACCCAGAAAAAAGAAAAATAAATAAATGACAAAAAAGAGAGACGATTGCTGCCAACAAATTCATTGGAAGAGCAGACAAGCCGAGTTTAAGCTATGTTGGGCGATTGAATTACGAGCGTAGTAGACCGACCGTTAGTGGACTAAATCTTAGTTAACTGAAATTGACTGGCCAATAAATCGGTCTTATTATAGAAAGCACACAAACATCTTATACATAAGCAAATGTACTACGGAAATATGTATATGTGAGTGTGTGTATATGGTAATGCATAGAGTTATATATGTACATATATTTACGTATATGTACATATGTACTACGTATTAACAGATGTATGTATGTATGTATAAAGTTTCCCTTCTCACTTTGATACTTTAATAAGGCGCAGACCGCAATTACGTAGGGCTTGGAGCTTGCTGGAGCGGGCGCCCGTTAAAAAAGTATTTGCTGTTGTTTCTGCTTTTTATGTACACAGAGTGCGACGTTTTGTGGGTTTTGAGATGGCAAACGAGATGAGTGCAGGGGCAGGGGCAGGGCTGCGGCCAAGGGCCAGGGGCCGCGGCAGGAGGTGTGGCTGGCAGGGCCGAAGTGGACAACGCTGTTGTTGCACATATGCAATTTATTTTAACACATCGTTAAAGCTCACAAAAATAAATCTTGACGCGTCGGACACTGCAATTATCACCTCTGCATAATCAGCAGTGCAACATCAGCAGCAACATCAGCGGCAAATTGAGCAACAAGGCAGGAGGCAAGCATCGAACAACGAGAGCAACGCATGCCCCACGGGCGTGCGACAAGGTACCGAAACTGCTTCGAAGCTGCAGCAGCAGCAGCAGCAACAGCAGCAGCAGCAGCAGCAGCAGCAGCAGCAGCAGCGACAGCTGCCACAACAGCCGCCTCCTGTTAGCTTTCCTTTCCATTTTTTGGGGCTCGACCCACGCGGCCCAAGTGTGAAGCTGCATATACCCCTCTCTGTGTGTGTGAGTGCCTGTGTGCATGTGTGCATAATGGCAGTCCATTTAGCACCTTGTTGACGCGCGGCATCTAATTAAATGCAGCTCCGCTTCTTCTTCTTCCACTTCTGCCTCGCCTCCTGCTCATCTTTTTCAGCTGAATTTTCATGTAATGCCAAAAATTATAGCGCCTGCTGGCAGCTGATGGAGGCTGAAGCCCGCAAGAAGATTGGCAGCCTCCATTGGACTTTCTCAACGGGCGCGTTCGCTTTAAGCCAACATTTTTGATTTTTGTGCATACAATTTCTTGATTAATTATAATGCGGCTCCGACCCTAGCAGCCAGCGGCAGCTGTGCGCCTTTGTGGCCAAAAAGTGGAAGCTTTTGTTGGCCATAAACGTTTCACGTGACACCGAACCGAACCTGAAGCGAACCCCATCGAGCCGAACTAAAGGATCGTCTCAGCTCCAATTCCTAATTATGGGTTTAGGCCAAAGCAGAAGCTGCAGCAGCAGCAGCAGCAGCAGCAGCAGCGCATCTTTGGCTACCTCTTGGCTGTGCGTGCTCAGCGCCCATGGTGAGTTTTTGTTTGCATTTGGGCCTGGGAATGCAGCAGGCAATGTGGTAGCCGTTGGTAAATCTGCTCCTTGAGCTTCATGTCAATGGCACATCTCGCGCTGTTTCATTAACTTTAATTTTTATATGCGAAATTATATTTAAATACAATAATTTGTGCTCCACAATGAAACCTTGGCGCGCACTACATTACCCAGTAGCAAAATATATAAAGGTATTTCAAGGTTATACTTTGGTTTACTCAGCTGTAGACTATGGGATTTTACATTTTAATGAATTTCTTATATTGTCCAATTGGAAGATGCCATAGCGAGAGCGCTAGTTCAGAGTGTAGAGCTAACAGAGATAGAGAGAGATGCGTGATAGAGGACAGCTCTCTCAGTTGTGGAGTGCTGCTTAATCCAACTGAGATATGTTCTGATTGGAGTGTAGAGCTAACACAGAGAGAGAGAGAGATGCATGATAGACAAAAGCTCTCTCAGTCGTGGAGTGCTGCTTCCAACTGGCTTCATCCAACTCAGATACGTTCTGATTGGAGCTCGCACAGAAGCTGAAGCTAGAGTAGAGTATAAATAGCAGACATTATTATCAATGCTAAACAAAATTATTGATAAAGTCCTCTCTTTCTCTCTCTCTAATACTACTACATAATCGCTGGCATTTAGTTGGAACCACCTTAAGCTAAAAACGATGATCTCTCTGCTAACGTGTGGGCCATAAACAAGTGCGGCCTCCGTCATCTAAATGCAAATGCGCAACAAAATTACTTAAACACGCTTCACAGGCAGTCGAAGCGGGGGAGGAAGCGGTGACGGGGAGGGGTCTAAACGGGTACGATATGGTTATGTTAGAGGTCCAACGTTGCGGCACGCTACTGACTATCAAAAGGCTTTTGACTTTGGCAAATTAATCGACGGGCAGTCGAGAGGGAAGAGGAATATAGATAGAGGGAGGGGGAGACGAGCGGGTTGGCCATTGGGGTAATTCGTATGTCCAAAGCGCCGGCGCGCAAGTACATTTGTGTTTATCTGTGTGTGTGTGTGTGTGAATTTGTCTGTGTGTCGGTCACACTTTTGATTTTCTATAATTTGAGGCTTGGCTTGGATCGTTGCTCTACCAGCCGAAAACATGCGCGGTCAGTCGTGTGCGGCGTAAGGCAACCAAATGTATCGAAATGCAACCGACCGATATAATTGCGTTTTTCGTGAATATATTCACATGCACACACTCACACACACACACACACACACAGAGTCTATATCTAAACATGGTTGGCCGAGCGACACGCGCAACAGCCTTTTTTCATATGTAAAGCACATGATTTTCCAATTGGAAAATTAGTCATGTGTATGCAATTGTATATGAGTGTGCACGTGTGTATGTGTGTGTGTAATAGTCAGCAAATAGGGTTGCTTGGTGGGGGTTGGCAAGCAGCGGCTTCAATAGCAGCGCACGCGTGGCCAGCTTGCCATAAAGGAGGCGACAAGCGAGGCGCAACCAAAAGCAAATGCCAAACCATTGAGACGAACGTTTTGCCTCAGCAAATTTTACAGCAAAGCGAACCGAAAACTACGAAAATTCAGTTGGCATCACCCAAAACTGAAAACAAAAACAATTAGTAGCGACCACTTGCAAAAAAAAAGCTGGAGAGCGCATGGGAGAGTCCTTAACAGGCTGACACAGTATGCGTGTAAAGAGAATAGAGATCGAGCATAGCACAACAAGAATATGCTGAAGCCGGCAGAGTGGGAGCGAGAATGTGAGAGAGCATTGATTTGAATAGCTGCCAGTCGATTAGCTGTCTGCATGCATACATGTGTGGGAGAAAAGGAGAGAGGGAAAGTAATGTACGCAGCTTCAAAAGCAATTTGAGAGCGCACTTCCTACTCAATCTAACTGCTAGCCTAAGAGAGCAATTTCCCAATTACTATGAGCGATTAGTAGTCAATAAGTAGAGTGTTTGTGTGTGTGAGACAGAGAGAGGGATTTTCACATGTTTACTTTAATAAAATCAAAGCAAATTATTTCAAAAACTTTGAAAATTTCAGCTGGCAGTGCCAAAAACAATTTGCAGCGACCACACACTGAGAGCGACATTGGGAGTCCTGTTGCTTCTAGTCGGGCTTCGGCTAATTGGGGCTATGGTTTTTTGTTTACTTTTTGAAAGCCACGTCCACCGTCCATGATTAATGCGCCCGCGACAACGTGTGAGTTCCGTATGAAGGGCAGCCGCAGCAGAAGTCGCAGCAGCAGCCGCAACGACAGCAAACATAAAAATGAAAACGAAACTCATGCCCACCCAGGTAAACACGGCTTTTGGCATTGGCTGACCAGGCGTTCGAGGCAGGGCACGGAGACAGGTAGTCGAGTCGCACGCCAGACACAGCCGCAGTCGCAGCCGCAGCCACAGCCGGAGCCGCAGCCACAGACAACACGATTGATGGACTTCACACGTTGCTCGCTGGACAAGCAAATGATGGCTATCTGTGGCACACATCTACGAGCGACTGACAGCCTGCGGCGCTGTTGTGTGGGTCGCTCGCTCATCAGTCAAATTGACTGCAATCGCAATCACTCTCTCTCTCGCTACGTGGCACAGACGTCTTCAGCTGCGACGGCTATGCAATCTTATCGACCAAGAGAATTGGCTACTCTTTGCTAACTAAGAAATACACTTTCCAAAGAAGTCAATGTAGAGAGAGAGAAAGAAAGAGAAAGAGAAAGAAAGAGAATCAGATAATTTATTCCAATAAACAGTTTTTTTGCTCAACTCTTAGAACTCAATCAAAAGAGAGAAAGGTCCATCTCGCAAGACAAAGACAGTGATATAAATAGAAATGGAATAGGAGCGGGAGAGGGAGAGAGGGACTTCACTTCACATGCCTCAGTTCACTTGCATAACTCACTTAATGAACTCTGTCCACGTTCGAGTATTTTTGATTTAATATATACATATATTTCTTTTCCAGTTTTTCTTGGTTATCCAACCCTGGCATTTTCTCCGCTGACACTTGCCCAAAATGATGTGTGGCACTCGTCATCAGCGTCGGACATTTGGCGTCCTGCAGTTAGTTGCGCCGATTTCCGTTTGTCTCGCCCTGCGTACAACATGACACTAATTAAGTTCTGCGGTTTCTCTGTGCCGCATGTGACCGGCTCTGCGCCTGCCTTTGCCCCTCTGCTCCCATGCTACCCATGTAGCCATTTGCTATGGCTCGTCTTGTCACTGGCTTTGCGTGTGATTTGTGTCGTCTCTTTGGCCCTTTGCAACTTTGCCGACATTGAGACATGAGACGTGAGTCGAGGCTCATTTTTTGGCTTTTTATGTGGCATATTTGTTCTCTTAATATGTAAAAATCATTCTTTCATTTCTTCAGCTTCTTCTTCTTCGGCTTTGCTTCTGCTGCTTCTTCGTCGTGTAGCATATTCACTCAATTGCAACTGAACGCCAAGTCTGGCAGACCTTAATTCCTTTTTACGGTCATTTTAATATCCATCAAATCGCATCGCTGATTCGCATTTCGTTCTACGCCCGTTGGCCGCTGCTTTGGCTCACTGTCGATGTTTCATTCGGCTGATTTGTATATGTTTCGGCTTTAAGGTTTTTATACCTAAATACATATACACCTACGTGTGTGTGAATGTATGTATGTGTTTATATCTGGTAGACTGCTGCGTGCTTTGCTGCTGTCAGTGGAGCGTTAATAGTAGCACGTTGTATGTAGTTAGCTTCTCTTCATGTTCACCTTCTTCTTCTTCTTCTTCTTTTTTTTTTTTTTTTGTCTATACTTTTGCCTTCTGCCGACAGCGCGTAGCGAGGTTGAGCCCAGGGCTCGAGCCAATTGCATAAGGCAAGCGGCAAACGATGCTACCTAATGATATGACTAAAGGCCAGAGAGGCAAAGCCTGTGGCAGGCATTACGATCTGTAAGTGTTGGCTAATCTCTGCAGAGAGGGAATATAGACAAATGGACATACTCTGGCTATGCCATACATATATACATATATATTATTCAATTCTTACATTCAAACTTTGTAGTCTAACAACACAATTTGGCCAAGTATATCAACGCAATCCTCTGTCAGTGCCACTAACTTCAATATCCACAAGCTAAAATCCAATTGGAATACTCGTAGCTTTGATTTGCCCCAATAAGTATGCTAAGCACAATTGAAGCAGATGAGCTCTGCTGATGATCATCAAGTGCGCACTCTCCCTCTCCATATGAATATATAATAGATAGACGTCCATGGCAATTACCAATTTATGGCTCAGCCTTGTTTGCAGAGCGTGCCGTGCCGTGCCACGCTTCGCTAATTATCACATGCAGCGCGACTTATCAAATCCACACGATCAACGCAGAGTGGAATTTTCGGGCGCTGACTAATTCAAGTCTCAATTTAATTGACAGACACATATTTATAATAAAGCAAATAAGTATATATACTATATCTCTATGTGCCATTAGGCAAAGGCCAGCAAAATATCTGAGCACGTTTGTTTACCACATTTTAACGCATTTGTTTAGAGCCACAAGCCAGCGGGCAGCCAAGCATTAAAGACGCGTTGCGTCGCGTCGCTAACCAAATTTGTGATTCAGAAAAACCAAAAAACCGCTGAAAACCCGCCAAAACGCTGTGAAGGCTAAATGCGGATTTATTTTTTGGCCAGTTGATCTTGAGTGAATTGGGAAGTGAATTTTTGTATGAATATCAATTAGCTGTTAGGCTTAACAGACAGCTGTTAAATAACAGCTGTTAACAATTCACTTCCCCTATTTAGTTTAATGAATTCATTTAATTTTATTAGCCACTTTTTTATTGATTTCACGTAACAAATGGTCTTGGGCAAACCCTATTTTGTATTACTATTTAATAGTTATTTTCTGTTAGGCATAACAGACAGCTGTTAACACTTGTAGAGTACGACGCACTCTCTTTTTATGTTTCTAACGAAAGTCTATGGATTTCTTATAGCTAGTTTTTAATTGCTGAAGCAACTCTTAACTTAGCCTAAGTATAGTCATGCCCATTTCTATGACAGATTTACTAAGAAGACGTCTGTTATTAACAGCACGTCATAGCTGTTAGGTAAATGTTATTTTTTTCTTTTTCCATTATCTTTGATTGTATTTACTTAGGTGAATCTTCTTTTGATACTAAATATAGTCTTGACTATTTATAGCAGTCTATTATTATGCGTTAAAATACAGCTGTTATTAAAAGTCGCCCAGAGCTGTTAAAATGTTTTTCCTATATTTCTGCATACATTTGAATAATTAGCAGATCTTTCCTATATTTATATTTGATTGATGACCCAAGAGATATGCTCTGAGGTAGATCTTTATCTACAAATACATAGCTGTTGATTATATGAAGATGCTGTTATTAACAGCTGTTAAGCATCTGCTGATTACTTGATATGTTTCCAAAGGTTTTGCACTTCTCTCCTATAAAACTCCGCTGCCTCGCAATATCACACTGAATGCATGAATGAATCATATACATATATCTATATACATAAGGCTGCATGCTAACAAAGTTGCCTAAGTGCCCCTCGGCGCAGTCAACCAATCCGAATTCCAGCCAACTCTCATTCCCACACTATTGAAAATATTTCGCATAAATGCAGTTAAGAGCGAACAAAAAAAAATTAAAATTTTTGCAAAAAAAAAAAAAAAGAAACTGATTTGCTGTTTGTGTGTGGAAACCGACAAACAGAAAAAAATTAGCTGCAATATGCGAAAAACGCTACAAATGCACTTGCGGTTGGCATTTACGAGCTTCAAAGGGTTCCATCCTGCCCCCGCCTCCTGCCGGCAGGCCCACAGCTTGCGGATTGCGTCTGGAGCGTGTGTCCAAGTAATGGGAGTAGCTTTGGCTCCGCATCCGCGTCTGTTCGCCATGTGCACACAACCAAATGCCAATGTATGCAAATGAATGAGAAAAAACCGCGTCAAAGCCAAACCGCCGCCAAAAAAAAAAAAAAAAAAAAAAATTTCGAGGCGCATGCGGAACAACAACTTTATAAAGTCTTTTACTCTGTCTGCGCGTGTGTGTGTGTGTGTGTGTGCGGCACTCCGCCTCACGGACTCCTTTCTCGTCGGCCGTCGCTGTCTGCGGCGTGAGCGGCTTGTTAGCTGATTAGTCGCTGCCTCTAACAAATAAATTCCATATAACGCCAGACTCTCAGATATACATATGTATGTATGTATGTATGTATGCATATGTATATCCCAAAAAGCAAGTCGCCAGTCGATTGCCGATTGCCAGCCGCCGGTTGCCAGATTTGGCTTCATGCATTAATTAATAACATCCGGCGCCCCAAAATCAGGGAAAACATTAAGGATTAGCTTATGATATAGATAGTCACAAACGGGATACTCTGCTAATGTGCTAATCTGTTATAATGGATGAAATTACTAAACTTTTATACGGTAAAATAATACCAATCTGCTGTGCATTACTACAACCGAAAAATACTATAAAATGATCATACTAAACTGTTATACTAGACTACTAAACTAAATAGTAATCTGTTATACCATATCAAACTATTGCACTAGACTATAATACTAAGCTCTATACTATAATAATGATACCAAACTGTTATACTCGAATATAACACTTGAGTGTTAGTCGTAACTATAACGCTAAACTGTTATACTATTACTATTAAGTAATACTTATATATTGCACTAGACTGCCAAGCTGTTATACTAGTCTTTAATACTAGGCTATTATAATAGATTGCCTTACTTTTCTCTTGTACTCACTAACGCTATAGTACTTGACTGTTATACTACAATATGTTTTTAATTTGGTACTTGATATTATAATACTAAACTGTTATACCATATTATAAAGAACTTCTCATCTATACTATACTACTGTATTGAAAACGCCAAGAAGACTTGGTCAAGAACTGAAGAATCTCTATGTTCGAGCTCTATTTCTAGCGCTTCCTGATGTTACCAACTTTAACCGAACGCTAATATGCCCACTCGTGCAGAGTATCTAGAGCTGGCAGCTTGCTGCCAGATAAGAGCAACATTTTTTGGGTCCCTGTTTAATTACCCAGCGCAAAGCGAGAGAGAGAGACAGGGAGAGAGAGCGTACGTAAGATATGTGAATGTATGCTGGATGCTGGGCTGACATGGTGGTCGCTGGCTGGCGCTGGCGGATGCCGCAGGAACAAACAGTTTATCGCTGGAATAACATAATTTCGCTTTTTGGGAACGAAGATGGCCGGCAAATCTGTGCGGCCGAAAAATTGAGCAATTTGAAATTCAATCAGTAGCTGCAAGCCAGCGCCTCAAACATGGCCCAGTCCACAGAGAGGCCACAGACTCTCTGAAGAGTCTCCTCGCAGGCAAATTATAGTAATTGAGTGCGCCGCGGCGATGGGAAGCTGCAAGCTGCAAGCTGCAACTGCCAAACGCGGCACATGAAATGGGGAACAAGTGCTGGGTGGCTGACTGGCAGCGGTTGCCGAGCTCGACTGGATCTGGATCTGGCTGCGGCTGCGGCTGTCGCTCTGGATGCTGGTCTGTTGGCGGTCGCCGCACACGAGGTCGCCAGCGGAATGGTCCAAATATGGAAATGAGCAGCAGTTCAAAGCGAAAGCTCACACACAGTTTCGGTTGGCCCACCGGCGTTGGGTCCAGCCAGCAGACGTGCATCAGTCACGCAATCGAGACGCTGATGATGATCCCGGTTTTAGTTTGAAGCTAATATCTGGAATACAAGAATAGTGTTGACAATGCGAGCATCAATAAATATTTAGAGTGGATCTTAGACAAAAAGTAAGAAAATTGGGAAGCGAGTATAAAGGAGAAGACAGAAGGAAAGTACTTGTAAGAAGAAGAAGGAATATTTGATCTCATTAAGTATACTATGATCAGGTCTATTCGCCCTATCTCTCTATCTCTGTTTCTCAATCTATCTCTTTCTCTCTCTGTTTTGCTTCGTCTGGATTCTCCTCTATGCTTAGGTCTGTTCGTCTCTCTTTCTCCTTGTAACTGGTTCGTCTTTCATCATATTTGCATCCAGTATATCTCTGTTTATATATCTCTAAAATGCCTTTCGTACATTTCTCTGCTTATCTTGCTTTAGGAACTGAACAATCTCAAACTACATGGCTCAAATTAGCTACCATCTAACTCATAGAGAGGAGTATAAGTTCTCACTTTCCTAATATTAATTTTTAAAGCCATTTAATTTACATTTACATACGATATCATGCTCAGACTATGATTATAAAATAATATCAAAATGTGATAAATATTTCAGAGCTTAGGGTATCTGCCAGTCACGCACCCCCAGCAATCAGGCCTGTGTGTTCTTCTATATATTTCATTCCCAGCGCCAAGGTCGCCTGTTGCCAAGTCGTCTAACTAGGTCAAGTTTATCAATAGAATTTGTCAGAGATAGCGATATACATATCTATCTATTAACGACGAATGGTTTCATTTTCATTTTCATTTTCAATTTCAATTCAGTTTCTATGGTTTTTTTAGGGCTCGCCTTTCTGCTGTTTTTATCAACACTATATGATATTTGTGACCTTGTCTCCATGCCGGCAACCAGCTGCCCCACCCCCGCCCTGCTTCAACTAACGCGCAAATTGTTATTGTTTCTCTGCTTCTTCTAGTTTTAATTTACTTTTTGCTGTGCGTCAAAAGGCAAATATTTTTGTAATTTTGCCTCAATTCCAATTGGCAGCTTTTTGTGTAATTTGGAATTTTTGCTGCATGGAATTTTTCATTTGTTTATGATCATATTTATTAGTTCACCTCCCGCTTCGCTCCCCCTGTTTGCTTGTGTATATTTGTGTACGAGTGGGATGTCCGCTTTGATGCAATAACAAACATTTTGGCACGGCATTTACACAGCATTATTTATGTGTGTATGTATGTGCATATACATATGTACAAAGAAACTATGAATGGAAAGCAGGAATGGAAGTCAGCGGCATCAATTGTGAGTAACAAAAGAAATATGCAGCAGCAGCAGTTGATATGAAAATGTCGTATGATTTCAGGCGAGGTACGATGTATGCATATACATCTACTTTTATCAGCTGAGTTTGAGTTATTTACAGCCAGTATCTATAATAGGTAGTATCAAATAGGTATTTTGTACAATGATTTCTGTTACTGGTAGTTCATTAATCGATATTGTAATAGAGGTATTATCGACTGCATAACTGATAGCTTATATGATATGCGCTATATGTGATTGATCAAGATCTAAAAGCGATTCAAACTGCACTATCGATCTATGAGCTCAATCATCCCTGTGTCTATCCGTCCGAATTTCTGTTCACCTGCCTCTTCTCCTCAACGGATTATATTCCCCTTTAGAAAGTCAATAGCAGTTAGTTTCTTATCAAACATACATTTCAATATGTAAAGTTCTCAAGAACTGCAATCAACAAATTTGGTATATATAAACGAAAAATACTTCAGAGTTCGGGCAAATCCAACCAATTCCTAAAAAGCTCTTCATAAAAACCCAGCAGCCGAGATTCAATTCTATGAGGAAAAAACAAACATGCGTCATGGACTTGACTAGGGATAGTTGGTTCGTTCACTTAGACCCAACAGGTTACGTATGGCTCTTTCATTGACAAATCTCCATATTTTCATTCATTCATATTAATACGTTGGCAAACACAATAGTCGAATATTTTCTTGAATTTCGCAAACTAAAACATATCTTAAGCTCATCTTATGAATGGTCAATGCCCATTAGTCAGATATCGATTCGCTATGTATATAAGCCACGAAATATTCATTACGGCCAAATGCAATAACAATTAAGCAAAACTTTTACTTTGCAGGCAGCCGACGCAGTTGACTTTCGGACTTCACACCAAATAGGGGGGAAACAGCAAACAGAAAGAGAGATAAGGAGAGAGAGATGGACGGAGAGGGAGGGAGGATCGGTGCAGCAACACTCCATATAGAGGAGACGTCTGACTTGAAGTTAGCTTTGGAGCCGTTGATGTTTTGGGGCGTGCAAATTGACAACGTAAATTGCAAAAGCCAACGTTCGAACCAGCGGGCGTTGGCAGGTGCGAAAGGGAGAGCCATGGAGCATGGAGCAGCGGACTGCAACTTCACACTTTCAAAGTAATTTTAACACATTTCAATTAAAAAGGCCGAACATGTAAAATTTAATTAAAAAGCAACCTTAAAGGATACCGAAGGCATGGGCAGGCAACGGTACCTGCTGCCCTTCCAGCATTAATTGCGAAGGCCCAGACTCCAAGAGAGTGAGAGAGAGAGAGACCGGGGTAAGGGAGACAGGTGGGACTGCACTGCGCCTGGTCCGTAATGGAAAAGCTATTAACGGCTTGTCATAACAAGCTACTCGTTGTGTATCGCTGCCCATACCGGGTTGCCCACTTTGCTGTTATTGTTTTCGATTTACGGCACATAAATCATTAGCTTAATTGATAACCCAACGCTATTTACGATGACACAAATTAGAATTTGTGCGAACAGTTTATGGGGCCTGTTTGCCCGCTGACATACAGTGCGACTCGCCGAGAGAGACTGGAGGCTGGATGTGCTAATGGAGCGGCATCGAAAGGCTTACAACGTTTACAGAAATTTTCCATCATCGCGGTAACGTTTTTGGAAGCTTTCCGAAAGATCTCGCACAATTTTCATAGCCATCTGTTTATCACGTTTTCCAATTCTACAATGGAAGATTTTCGATTCAGCGAGAGCCCCACCACGCACTATCTCAATGAAATAAAATCTATATATATTTGTACAAATAAATATGTATGTATGTGCGTGTCTATATGTGTTGCTGGGCGATCATTAAAGTACAAAAAGCGACAAATAATAAATAAAAAGAAAAAGAAAACAAAAAATAAACAGAATTTATAATCAGCGTTCACAAATTGCCTTTATCAAACACTCAACCAGCCAAGCCAACCACAATGCACATTTTTAGTGAAGCTCGGCCGACTTTGTGGATCACGCGCAGATCGTGTGGCAAATGGCAGCACGTGAAGCAAGCACAGAGGAAGGTCGCGTGACAATAACATAATTCGTATGAGCACACACACACACACACACACACAGACAGGCAGACACCCGCACTCGCACACGCACGCACACACTCGCACACACACACACACACACATATCACCAGTTGAGGTTGAGTTAGTGATAAGCGAGCGAGCGACTAGCGCAATATCACAATTTGCTTTTTATAGCCACCAATCAGGCAGCGCATTCGCTCTGGGACTTGCGATCGGGCGTACGCTCTGATAACAAGGTCCAATTCTACTCTAATCAAGCAGCAGTACAGCCAAGCGATGATGAAGGCTGCTTTGAATAACTATTATTGCAGAAGAAAATCATGGAAAAGTTGAACAAACGTTATTATAGGAAATATGAAAAGCTGAGGCTAGACATAAGTATGGAAGATGATATAATGCTGAGAGAATAAACGAAAATTTTCATTAAAATATTAGACAGGATAAAAAATAAATATACATATGTTGAAATTAAGAATTATACAAAGCATAGAAAGTATACTAAGTTGTATGAAAAAATTTGATATGACAAAGCTACAGCAAACTTAGCTTGAGGATAAATATAAATAAGTCAGACAATATTCGAACGAATCAAGAAAATACTGTTATTATTGTAAGTAGAAACTGAAGCACGAACTTAGCTAGAGGATAAAATTGAATATTATAGCAAATACTGTTGAACTATAATATTTGCACTATATAACTAATATAAACGTGAATATTATAGCACATATATACATAAATATATATATAAAGCAGATATGAATATTATATCAAAATATTTATTCTTCTGTTAAAACAAAGCTTTCAGTTGGCAAGTTAAATTTCAAGTTGCTAATGCAATTTAGCTAATCTAGAGCCAACCTAGCTGGAGGATAAACGCAGCTAGCCGAATTTAGCTGAAAAATTTCAGCAGTCGCTTACATATTTCCCATGTTCTATTTAACGCACAGAGAGTAACTAGGTTTCGTTGTCGCACAGATAGGTCTATCTCGCACAGTCTGTAGCACATCAAGTGCGCGTGCACGTATATACACAGCTATATACATACATACATACAGTGCCTGCAAACGAACCAACAAACAAACAAATAAAATTTTTGACGCTATGGAAATTTACCCAAACGAAGCGCTGACAGAAATCGCGTCGCCAGAGCAATCAAATCAAGCAAACAAGTGCGATACACTGTATATATACATATATATTTATATATATGTATATATAGTTCGCATAGTCGCATCTAGTCACATGGACCGATTGCCCCCCATCCGAGAAAATAGTTGTAGTAGTAGATGCAACAGTTCGTGCTGTAAACAATGTCACGATTTTCATTGCTCATTAGCTGCCGATCAACAGATCTCACAGATCTTACAGATCTCTTAACTAAGGTCTGGAACTTGAACTAGGATTGCGTTGAATAGAGCAGAACCAGTTTATCTATTATATAGTCTGCTCATATTTGTTTTTATAATGCCATTGACGTCAAACCAAAGCGGTTCATCCAAAACAATTCAAGCTGAATTCGCGAACAACAACAAAAAAAGTCTCGAGATTTAAAGTCGCCTGTCTGGCAGCCCGTTTAGCCAGGTGATCAACGGGCGAACTGGAAGAGCGCTCCTATAAACTATATAGCATTTTACCACCTTAATATCATCATAAATATTTATGATACTACACAAATTGGCTATTATTCTATATACTTGCTAGTGCGGTAGAAATGAGAGTATATCTAGTTTGCTGGCTGTCGTTTAAGCGTGTCTCTTGAAGCTATACTCTTGATATGGAATGTATTGAATCGTGTGTAAGCTCTTTAGATAATGTAGTTAAATTTTCTTCGATGCGCCCACTAAGGGCGTGGCAGATCAGTAAAAATGAAACCTATCATAGTTTACATAGCGAGGATCGGCGAGCTCTGATCTAGGCAGTATATGATACCTTATGTATTGATCCTGCTCTCCTTTTTGCCCTGAGCGAGTAGCGTGTAGTCGATAAGAACATCGCTTACATCGCTTTTACTAGTTTCATTTGCATATTTATGATAAATACCGTACAATATTTGTAAGTCGCTAAACGTAAAGCGAAGGGCGTCGATTTATCGCTTCAAAGTGAGGAATAAATACAATTCAAATACATTTACAAACATTGATAAATCGGTTTAGTATATGTATGTATGTATGTGATGTGATTTTAAAACAAAATGAAAAACTTGATGAGTGTTTATGAATATTCATTGGCGCCTCAAAATACTTGTTATTGCTGTTGTTGTTGGTTTTACCTGCGTCATTCAGTTTGGTGTTACTGGCCTACATTTTCGATCAAAATGATAATTGTTGTTCAAGAATTTAAGGAATTTACGCGACAATTTTATTGATTAAATTAGATTTAGAACTAGCAACATTAAGATATGTAGAATTATCAATCAATGTTGAAAGAATAGAGAGAAGATATATTAGATATGTGAATTAAGATCAATTTTCAATAGACTTTATATGATCTTTAGTTGGACTCAAGGGCTTCCATTTGCTTGACTTGAATTTAGGCGTAAGTCTAGTTTAAGGAACCAACTAAATCCGAGCCCAAGCAAATAGGAAACTTCTAGAAATTGTTTTTCAATTCCAATTCATTTGTGATTATAAACCGAATCCCAGCAAAACCGCAAAGCTCCAGGCCGGAAGTTTTTGGTAAACTAAACGGAATTTGTTTTGAAATTTCAGTCTAAGTTTACCTATATCAAATTCCGAGTAGATATAATCGCAGCGAACCCGAGTTAATGGAATTAGAGAATCACATTTTGGGTCAGGAAGTTGATAAGAACTGTAAACTGAATTTGTTTTGAGTTTGCTGCGGAAAGTTGTCTATATAAACAGCAAAACAAAAATCTAAGTGATTAAATATTGTAGTTTTATATATATAGTTTTCGAATGAGATCAATAACTGTAAATAGATAGGAAACACGTAAAGTCTTCCCGCTTGCCGTATACATATGTTATACATATATATGTATGTATATATGTAGAGCTTTTTCAATTCACTTGAAGTTAACCAACTAATGCTAAATATTCGCAAGTATTCAATGCCCGAAAACTCCATAAAATTGCTTTTCGCAACGAAATAAATAAGCCACACTGAAATTTGTCTGGCGCATATTAAAATCGAGACGAGAACCAGTTGGGCCGTACAAATGTGGACAACAACAACAACAACAACAACAACAACAATTTTGTGCTTTATGGGGTATGTCGCGTGCATTTTTAAAAATATATAATATAATATAATATATATTTTAGGAGAGCGAGCGTATTTGTGTGTAAATATTTGTCAGAGGTTCGCTAGATAGCAGGAACTGGGGGAAAAAAAAATGTAGATATATGTATGTATATACATATACATATATATATGTGTGTGTATATATTTGAAACTCGTTTCGTACGGTTGCGTTTATTAATCTTAATGAATGTTAAACACTTTTATCAGAGAGGAATGGCAACAGGCGTCGGTGGTGCTGGTGGTGCTGGTGGTGCTGGCGGCGCAGCACGCGTCATTTGAAATATGCCTGTGTAAAAGAAGCGCACAGCATTTACGTCAATAGCAGCAAGAAGGCGTTGCCCAGGCCGCCAGGTGAGCTACAGATACTTTATTAATTTGATATAAATACATACAGGCACACACACACACACACACACACATATTGATGCACGTTTCAGCTGCTGCCTGTCGTCTGCCATGTCTTTATCACACACACACGATCTTGTCAATATTTGCTAGTCACTTGCTTGTTTGCCTTATTGCAAAACAGCGGAGCAGCGCACTTGTTTAGGAGTCGTTGACGCTGACATCGTTGACACGCACCGCTGCTCGGGACCCCTGGGCACAAATCGTACCCCTATATATAGATATACCATATATACATATATACATATCTATATGTCAATATTGACATTGAGACTAGGTGAGATATTACTCATACGCCTGGCTGGCGCGCCTTTGCATTAGATATTGCAGCTAATTAGTGAGCTCTGCTGTGCAAACAGTCGGGACAGTAGTTGGAAAGTAGTTCACACCTGCCCTAATGGCCAGCCGTGTAGACTTACGTGGAAATCAAGGCCATTTGCATAAATGGCCACTGAAAAAATAAGTCTGACAGCGGCAGAGCCAGAGCCAGTGCAACTGCAACTGCAACAGCAGCTTCTCTCTCTCTCTCTCTCTCTGTCTCTGTCTCTGTCTGTGTTGGGGCTGGCCTGTGTCTGACAACGATCCCAATCGCGCACATCTTGCCTGGCCACTGCCTTGCGACTTGTATTGAGTTGTTATGGCCAACGCCTTTGTTTGCCCTGCTTTGTCGTTGTCAGCGTCGTGTGCGGCTGCCGCTGCTGCCGCTGCTGCTGCTGCTGCTGGAAGAAGCCGGTTGGGCCTAAATAAACAACAGGCCCAGACACTGGAACTGAAAGTGGATGCACAGTGATACCAAAACCGGCCAAAAACGGCGCGTTTGCTAAATCAGAAAGCCATCAAACGAGTTGAAGAGATTATCGAATGAAAATAGATAAATATATTCATATAATATGAACAGATATATAAAGAAAACTCAACCTATACCAAGGTAATCAATTACAATTATTATTTTTTAAATATAAATATATATTTAAATATATATCCATTTAATTACATAATAAAAATCAGATTAAATATAAATTAAACCCCAAGCAGCTTAAAATAATTATAAAAAATATTTTCATATTTGTTAAGTAACTTTTCTTTATTTACAAAACGAACTTTTAGCTGTTTATTCATCACATAAAAAAAAATGCTTATCGCGCAGCAGCTCAAATACATTTGTATGCAATTCTCGTCAGGCCAAGTGGACGCAATTGAATTGATATCAGAACGAAAATCCGGCTTTGATGCCAAAACATTATTATTTTTATTGTTATTATTTCTCAGTCACTTCTGCATTTCACATTGCGGAAAAACCCAAAAATGGCAAAATATACAAATTGTATAGAGTTTTAAGTAGAAATTAGAGCTGCGCTAGAAAAATGTTTGGAAAAAGAGAGTAAATAAAGAAAATAAGTAAAGCAAGAAAGTAAGAAAAAAATGATTATAAAAAAATACACGTAGTAAAATTGTAATAAAATAAGAAAAAAGAAATCATTAAGAAAATACATAAAAAAATATAAAATAAAATAATTAAAATAAGAAAATACATAAATAAATATAAAAATAAATAATAAATAAAATAAATTAAATAAGAAAATACATAAATAAATATAAATAGCTCTTATAACAAAAAAAAATTGTTAAAAAATTATATTTATATATATATGCTTCTCAGGCGAGAAGAAATTCATTTCTGTGCTTGGTTAAACTAAATGAATTACTAATAATTTCTGAACATAAACTATGCAACTTGCAACTTTAGCTACAGTAAACTTTCGCTTTGGCGACACGGTAGCTAAAGTCGCCATTGCTGATGCTGCAGCAGCCACAGCTATTGTTGTTTTTGTTGCATGAGCAGCTGCCTGGTCCAGCGCAGCAAATTGTTCAATTACAAGAGGCTGCTTGGACTGTTGCTGTCGCTGGTTGCTGTTGCTGTTGCTGTTGCTGCTGTAGGTAGTTGTTGCTGGTTGCTGTTGATGTTGCTGTTGCTGCTGCTGCTGTAGGTTGCCGCAATTTGCATTCATGGCGAATCAAAGCGAGGCCCTGGCCCTACATCCTGGCTTGCAATGTTCAAAGCTCGCTCTGCAACTCATAATTGCCAGCGACTTGTTGCACGTTAAGCAAGTTAACACCCCACAGCTGTTGCAGCTGCTGCTGCTGCTGTTGCAGCAAGTTTAATTATTTTACAGGTTGAATAATGGCCGCTGCATTAAAATTGCATTAAATTTCGCATTGATTTTTGTCGCTGCCTTTCAGCATGGCTGCCAGCAAAATGGCCAGCGATCTATATAGATATAGCTCTACTTATATATGTATACATGGTTATGCATATATATATATATATATATTAGACATATTTAGTGCACCTGGACAATACAATCATCATCGATAGGCTGCAATAGATACGCAGAGATAGCCAGTTGGCTGCGTCAATCAATTAGCGCACAAGGCAATTGCTATAGTTAGTTAGTGACGATTTCAGCTGCTATAGGGCATATCGAACAGTTAGGTAGGGTATGGTTAACATTTGGGTTGGCAACAGACGGCAGACGACAAACGATCGATCGATGATAGCCTTGCCTTTGTTGCTGTAGCTGTCGCTGCAATTGTTACAATCGCTGTAATTGTTATTATTGTTGTTGTTGTTGTTGTTGAGACTTTTGTTTGCCTCGCGCCTTAAGCTAATTATAGATGGAGCACGGCACAAGCTTTGCCCCCAACACACACACACACACACACACACATATATATACGTGCATGCGACTACGTACGATCGTTTCGGCGGCCTACGTGATTGTGTCTGTGTCACACGACTAGCCGATTGTCGCCCGCCCACCGCAACCAACCCAACCACCCTCTAGGCTGATAAGCACAAAGCAACAACAACAACAACGGCACTTGACTCGCAGCGAGCACAACAAAATAATTATTGATAAAAGCAAAAACAGGCAACCCGAACGCTGTTGTACAGTGTACACACTGTACATGTTGCAAACAACAGGCGGCGAAAAATATACAACAAATTCATGGAAAATTTTTTCCACAACGCCTGCTCATGTGTGTGTGTGGGTGTATGGATAGCAGCCACTGTTGCCGTAGCCAAGCATTCGTCATGGCACACGCAAAATGTCATGCCCCAGCTAGATAAAACTAAAACAAACAACAGCAATAATCAACACCCCCGCCCCCAGCCCTTAGCTGATAAGCGTTACGTTCCGCTGTCGCCATAGAATCACGAGCACGAGTTTTGAATCTTATGATTAGGGTGGGTAGGCAACAGGTGGGGCTGTTAGCTAAATTTCAACTGAACGAAGGAGTTGACGGTCACGCATTCACAATTTGCTACCTTTCGTTTTATTTGATTTGTTGTACTATTTAATTGTCGTTGTAGTTGTTGTTGTTGTTGTTGTTGTTGTGGCGCTCGTGCTTATCGTGCTCAATTTTCGCAAGTGTTATTGACTTTGGGCTATGGTCGAGTGGGCTCGGCTATGAATGCGATAGATAGCCAAGCGCTGGCACCAACTGTTGGCTCAGCACTCAACTCTAACGAGCTAACGAGTGAGAAAATGCAAATGATCTCCAGGTATAGCCATATAGGAAACGGAGAGCATCTTAAAATATCTCAAAATATTTACACATACATACATATAGTTCAATTTGATTTGGTATATTGAAGTAAGCGATGGGTAAACAATATTATTATTATCTTATTAGCATTGTGATTTTCATAGTCATTGGCATTGTTTCGCTGTGATTGTCATCATTATTATCATTATTATTGTCATTGGTATTTATCATTGTCAGTGTTATTGTCATATTTATTATTATTATGATTTTCTAAGTGTAAATCTTCATAACCATTGTCATTGTCATTGTCATTGTCATTGTCATTGTCATTGTCATTGTCATTGTCATTGTCATTGTCATTGTCATTGTCATTGTCATTCTCATTGTCATTGTCATTGTCATTCTCATTGTCATTGTCATTGTCATTGTCATTGTCATTGTCATTGTCATTGTCATTGTCATTGTCATTGTCATTGTCATTGTCATTGTCATTGTCATTGTCATTGTCATTGTCATTGTCATTGTCATTGTCATTGTCATTGTCATTGTCATTGTCATTGTCATTGTCATTGTCATTGTCATTGTCATTGTCATTGTCATTGTCATTGTCATTGTCATTGTCATTGTCATTGTCATTGTCATTGTCATTGTCATTGTCATTGTCATTGTCATTGTCATTGTCATTGTCATTGTCATTGTCATTGTCATTGTCATTGTCATTGTCATTGTCATTGTCATTGTCATTGTCATTGTCATTGTCATTGTCATTGTCATTGTCATTGTCATTGTCATTGTCATTGTCATTGTCATTGTCATTGTCATTGTCATTGTCATTGTCATTGTCATTGTCATTGTCATTGTCATTGTCATTGTCATTGTCATTGTCATTGTCATTGTCATTGCTATCGATACTTTTTCAGCATTACCATTGTCCTTAGCATTGTCTTCGTCATAATTACTATAATTTCTATTTACATTATCATTGCACAATTATTATAATTATTATTATATCCATTATTACTATAAAGCACAAGAATCGTACCTCGAAATGATGACAGAAAGATTCCTGCCAGGTATTGTTAGCTATTAATTATTGCTAGACACTAAAAAGGAAAAAACAAGTTGTTTACTAACAAATCTCTTAACTTTCCATAGAATCTTCCACAAAATGATTGACTCAGAGTGCCAACTATCTCTTCCTGTCTTTCGCACTTCCACCAAGAGATAAATGGAACCCTATTTAGACCTTAACTAGACCTTCACTAAGGCGCAGTACACAAGGCGGCAAACTGTCAGGTAGCAGCGTAGTAACTGTTATCATTAATTTCCTATCAATAAGTAGCCAAGTAGCTGGTGTACCATTCAGGTAGATAGATAAACTCCCCAAAAAATCAACTTGGACAGCAAAAGCCCGCCAAAGCCCAAAGTTCAATTATGTGCATGTATGCCAATAAAATAAATAATAATTGATATATAAGAACGGAAAACTGCCGGAGGCCCACAATTGTGTTGATTAGCGAGCCGCAATATAAAATATTAATAATCCAAATTAGCTAAAAATAAACCATCAATCATAATAGTAAAATGCGACTTAATCTAATCACATCTGAAACAGCGCGGCGTCTAGGTAAACAAACTACTCAGTCTGATCATTGACCAGGCGCTGCCCATAAAGATCCGTGTGTCGTGCCCACATGTATACTTAATAGCGCCCAACAATAACCAAATACAAATTTCCAGAGCTGCGAAAAAAAAATAAAACACATACGCTTACACACTTTAAAGCCTTATCGCAATGAAATTGACATATTGACCTTAATAAAGCACATGGCATAAGCGCTTTGGGGTTCAGACTGGCCCAGTGCCAAAATGTCAGACCCATAACCTTGCTAGGCTAGGTTCCGCTATTGTAAGCTGCTGCACAGTGAGGCAAACAGTCAGACAACCTAATGAAATATTCATTCTTAATATTAACAAATGATTCACATCAAATGTTTGTACTAGAGACCGACCATAGAAAGTCTAAACACCCCTTTTAGAATATTCCAGACGCCAAACTTATTCCGCTCAAAATGAAATAGAAATTTCAAGTGCCCACGCTTCACTGTACGTCGTTCATGCTGAATGCTTCCGCATAGAGAACCAGGCGCTGATAAGTAGCTAACGGGTAAATAGGGAAGTTGACCCTTGCGTTTAGCGATCGGACATCGCGCCGCATAGGAAGTTGGGGTGACAAAGCTCGAGGCACGAGTGCTTTGCCATAAAGCTGAGATAAGTTTATTATTATTCCGAGAATACGTCTGGGCGGCGCTACACTTGCCGCGTGGAGCTTAGTCAGATAAATATAGAACAAACAGCTGTCCGGAACCAGGTAGTGCAATGATCAGTCTCAAGCCAGCAATGGATTCATGCGAATTGCTATTCCTGCTAAACGGAAATGCTTTTCCAGCTGTTGAAAATGTCTTGAAGTAAGCGCAATGCAGCCGCGGTTCCGTTTCAGACCCTGGGGGTGCCGACGTCGCCGACGACATTTTAACAGCGACTAAATAATTATGATAGAAAAAAAACATTAAGCAAACTAAAGCTAGACGCAACTGACTGTGGAATACTCGTTTATACTAAATAATATAGATGAACCTCATATATGAGTTTTGTTTTGCAGTCTCTAGTCTCTAGTCTCTAGTCTCTAGTCTCTAGTCTCTAGTCTCTAGTCTCTAGTCTCTAGTCTCTAGTCTCTAGTCTCTAGTCTCTAGTCTCTAGTCTCTAGTCTCTAGTCTCTAGTCTCTAGTCTCTAGTCTCTAGTCTCTAGTCTCTAGTCTCTAGTCTCTAGTCTCTAGTCTCTAGTCTCTAGTCTCTAGTCTCTAGTCTCTAGTCTCTAGTCTCTAGTCTCTAGTCTCTAGTCTCTAGTCTCTAGTCTCTAGTCTCTAGTCTCTAGTCTCTAGTCTCTAGTCTCTAGTCTCTAGTCTCTAGTCTCTAGTCTCTAGTCTCTAGTCTCTAGTCTCTAGTCTCTAGTCTCTAGTCTCTAGTCTCTAGTCTCTAGTCTCTAGTCTCTAGTCTCTAGTCTCTAGTCTCTAGTCTCTAGTCTCTAGTCTCTAGTCTCTAGTCTCTAGTCTCTAGTCTCTAGTCTCTAGTCTCTAGTCTCTAGTCTCTAGTCTCTAGTCTCTAGTCTCTAGTCTCTAGTCTCTAGTCTCTAGTCTCTAGTCTCTAGTCTCTAGTCTCTAGTCTCTAGTCTCTAGTCTCTAGTCTCTAGTCTCTAGTCTCTAGTCTCTAGTCTCTAGTCTCTAGTCTCTAGTCTCTAGTCTCTAGTCTCTAGTCTCTAGTCTCTAGTCTCTAGTCTCTAGTCTCTAGTCTCTAGTCTCTAGTCTCTAGTCTCTAGTCTCTAGTCTCTAGTCTCTAGTCTCTAGTCTCTAGTCTCTAGTCTCTAGTCTCTAGTCTCTAGTCTCTAGTCTCTAGTCTCTAGTCTCTAGTCTCTAGTCTCTAGTCTCTAGTCTCTAGTCTCTAGTCTCTAGTCTCTAGTCTCTAGTCTCTAGTCTCTCGATCGTATAGCAATCTAACATTGCACAAAACCAATATACTCGTCTGTCAATTCGTAGGGAAGGCAGCCGTCGAAATGCGCAGACGCTTTGATTTATGGTGTGCTGTGAATGTGAGTTGTATTTTTGGATTTTGATGGGTTTCTATCGATGCTGCGCTTGACCTTTGGCTAAAATAAGCCGCGTCTGGCCCAGCACATGCACACACGAGCACACACACACACACACATGCACACACAGAGACAATCGAACAGCTAAAGCTGTTAATAATGATTACTTTAACGAATCTCGCATCGCCAACTGACTGATTGACTCATTGACTGATTGACGGACTGCCGGACTGACCGTCACAATCGGCACGAGCTGGAAGCACGAGCAACATGCTCAATTGCCACTACAGCTCCTCGTGTTGCCCGCTGATTGCAGGCGCGCCTCTGTCGCCCCGTTTGATAATCATCTCGTGCGTCAGCAAAGCCCCAACTTTCGACACGGGCACGGGAATGGGCCTGTGCTTGGGGCCAGAGACCCATCAACTGCCTATAGGATGTACTTTTTGCATGGCTCACCCAATGCCACAGCAAATGCCTCAGCAATGAAAAACATATTTACACTTTGAATACACTAAACAACAAAACATGAAGAACATATATATAAAGAGATGATTAACATGCTGCCAAATGGGAACTTCACAATAATTGCACTGCCGTTGATAGAGTTATCTTTATATCAAATAAATCACAACTGATTATTATAATGAATATTTTTAAATGCTTTTCCACTTTTGTTTCCCTGCCTTGCCAAGAACAATGCCATTAAAACTAGTAGTTGAACATAATCTCTAGAAGTAATTCAGAGATATTTATCAAAATAGGAAATTAAAGACGATTATAAACTATCGACAGGATGTGTGACTTTATGTTCAAATATTCGCAAACACATAATACTCGATTAGATTATGGTGTGTGAAGGCATTTTACTTCTTTGCTTTGCAAGAATCACTCTAATAGAATAACTTTACATGAACGTTTTTCTTTAATAGGACTTTTCTTGAAGAGTATCACTCAGTCAGTCTATCAGTCTGTCACTCAGTTTATGTTCAGTCTATCGTTCCATCATTCACTTCATTCATCGCTTAATCAATCAGACAGTCGGTTCACCAATCGTTTAGTTAGTCCATCCATAGTTTAGTAATTCTAAGGCTCAAGCAGTCAGACAATCTGTGCTACTCTCCAACTTTCAATCAATAAGCTCATCATTCAGTCAATGTATAGTTCCGTCAATCCGTGAATCAATCCACCATTTAGTCTGCTCACAGGCAGATCATTCATTTGGTCAGTCAGACCAGCAGTTCATCAATGCATCAGTCAGTCAGTGAGTCAGACAAGCAAGTCGTCAATTCGTCAGTCACTTATGCACTCTATCAGTCATTGATCACCCACTATCGTAACCCACTAGCGAAACCCACTCTCGCACTCAACCGGCAAAACAACAAACTTTTCTATATATAGAAAGCTACCTAGTTATGTTGGACACTGCCATCACATGTTCACATGATTCTCACTTGAGTTTACCATCCAAATTTCTTGGTATGCGAGCTGTTTCTAATATATAGGCGCACTGCCACTGGGCGCTGATAATTTTTATTCGTTTTTTCTTGTTTTCATTTTCAGTATTTGAATTAGTTCTTCTTCTTTTCTGTTGATGTTATTGTTGAACGGCGCTCGCTTTGTGGCTACATTCGTACATTCTAATTAAGCACGCCATTATGCTCCATTAACCCCCGGGGGCCAGCCGGAATCCAAGCAGAAGCCAACGAGCCACACGCAAATCCATCGATCGATCGAGGCAAAGCAAAGCAAAGCAACGTCTCGTTGCGTTTTCGCGATCAACTGCACGTCGCCCTGTTTTGCAAATAAGTCACAATTGTTGTTGTTGTTGTTGTTGTTGTTGTTGTTGTTGTTGTTGTTGTTGTTGTTGTTGTTGTTGTTGTTGTTGTTGTTGTTGTTGTTGTTGCTTGCTTGCTATTTACTATTGGCTACCCATATGAGCGCTGACGCTGACCGCGGCACGTGCCGTTCAATCTGTGAACGACTTCGCAGTCGCCGCCAGCGATGCCAACCCTCCGTATTTATACGTAGATCTACGTATTTTAAAGGAGATCTACGTACCTACGTATTTTGAGACTAAAACTACGTACTTTTAAAAAAATAATGCAAAAATCCTAAAATCTGCAATTTCTGGGTAATATCAATATTCTATGAATAAAATAATAAAGATGATATGAAATATATTGGATTAGCAGCACTAAATTATTATTTCGATATGTTTGCGAATGCCGATTGCCCATTGAGTTATCACCGCTAAATTGCAAAAAGTGGCATCGCTTACTTTAGAATTGGAGGGAAAGAAATTAATGTGCATGTAACAAAATGGAATTGTTAACAAGTGACACCGACGAAAAACCAAACGTAACTCCAACCAAGAAAAGGAAAGTGCACTACAATGTGAATTACTCAGCAGCTTGGGAAAAAAAGTATTCCTGGTTGACAGGAAGCAGTAAGGGTAATCTTTTTTTTAATTGCAAATCTTGCAAAGCAGATCTCAAATGCTCTTCTGGCAAGAGAGACGTAGAGAAGCATGAAGCTTCTGTTAACCAAAAAAAAAAAATTGAGAAGTATGTATAGTGTTGGGTTTTATAGTTGTCAAGTTTGTGTCGTGTGTCCAAGTGCTTTTTGTGCTCTTTTTATACGTTCGTAGTGTACATAAATGAATATGTATAATTTGAATAATGCAATTTGCTTTCTAAAACGACAAATGAAATTAATAACAATGAAGTACAATACAGTTAATTTAAAAATTGAATGGCTTATTAATTTCTTTTTATTGTTTTTAAGCTTTTAAAAAAAGTACGTAGATCTACGTATTTCAGCAAAATTGTGCTACGTAAAAATACGTAGATTTTGGAGCCTGGCTACGTAATTCTCAAATTTTGACTTGGCATCGCTGGTCGCCGCCCCCGCCACAGACGCTTCACTGTTGACTTTTGCTCAGCCTCACACAGCACTTGATTTACACATACATATGTATATGTATGTGTGTGTGTGTAGATGCCGAATAAACCCAATTTGAATTGGACAATCTGCCATTGTTGGCTCTTTTATAAATAATTGAAAAGTTTTTATTTATAACTAATATCCAGTCAATTCTGAGCGCGTGTCAGTTGTTGTGAAATTTCTTTTTCCTGCTCAGTTTTCTTTTTTCTTGCACTGCTGTTTATCGTCTTTCGCGCCTCCATTTACGTAAGCTCGAATAGTGTTTCGCACACGTGAACGTGTGTGTGTGCTCGTGTGTGTGCGTGTGTGTGTGTGTGTTATGTAAGCGTTGCATTGACTTTGAATCCCGCATTGCGCATAAGTTGACAGTCTGCAATTTCGCTCAAAAAACTTTTGCGTGTGTGAAGCAGTTATCGATCCCAATGAATATGCCCTACGTAGCGTCGGGCCAAAACGAAAACGAAATTACTGGAAACTACCGGAGCCACAGTGTAGCATGAGGCAGCTAATGAAAGCAATCAAAATTAGATTGAAGACAATACTTTATTAGAATTGAATTGATATATTGATTGCTCATAGTGTTACATTCAGATACGATTATACTTACATATATAAATCATAGTAATAATAATAAAAACAACAATAATAATAATAATAATAATAATAAATAATAATTATTTTACCAATAAGTAAAGCCATATAATACTACTTCCAATGCTAATCATATTGAATGGAATTCTCATACTACTTATAATATTGAAAATGATAATAGTGCTACATAATAATAATATAATTACCTCAAATGCCAATATGCATTCTAATACCAATATTGATTCTAATAAGAGCATTAATGCTGATGCTAATACCAATACTGATGCTTGTAGAAATACTAATCTAACTACATTAAAAGGCTCACACTCATTTGAATACCCGTAGCAATGCTCATACTAATTATAATACTAATACTCATACCATTTGCATTGCCAATGACTAGTTAATAGCAATGTGAATATTAATACTAATATATAAACTTATACTATTAGCAAGACATGTGCCATCGCCAATTATCATACTTACAATATTTAAACTACTGATGACTAATTGTAATACTAATGCCACACAAAATACTACTTACAATTTAATTTTTAAAATTATTTATTGGCACCTGTTTAATCCCCTATTTTGACAGGCCCCTCAAGGCATGGTAAGAGCTTTCAAATTCGTCATAATACGGTTATCCCCAACTGAAAAAGTCGCTTCATATTTCCAGTCGCATGACGGGTTCAATAAATTCTTTACGTAAAAAAAAAAAAAAAAACTGTAAATGAAACATATTTAGAACAGCGTGACACAGTCTTATGCTTATGTAAGAAAGTCAACTGAATCTGCACATTATAACATTTAAGAGGTATGGGGTAAAAAAAAAAAGTATGTGGGTTACGCAAGCAAACCTAAATAAAAAACAAAAAAATAAAAATATGATCAAAAAATTGAACAGTTGATTTTTTGAAAAAAAAAAAAATGTTGCTTTTGTTTACGTTTTTTTCCACTGCAGTGTTTGCGCAAGAACGTGCTGCGTTTTGTGTATAAGTGTGTGTGTGTGTGTATGAGCATGTGTGCATGTATGTGAGTGGACACAACAACGACAACACCTCCAACACTGACAGCAATAAAAAATGGCCAATGACTTGGGATGGGTAATGAATCGTAATGACCAAAACGTGCCACGATTTAAGTCTTCAGCAAATTTTTTTCCCAATTTTTTTTTTTCGCATTTATTTTTTTTTTTTTTTTTGTAGCGTATTTTAAACGAAAATCATCTTAAGCTTTGATACATTGGGTTATAAAAAATAGAACACACACACACTTACACACGTACACACTGCTACACTGTGTCTCCATATCCAACGTAAATATATTGTATTTAGTTTGATTTATGGGGCTTTTTTATCAGAGAACTGCCTGTTGCTTGCACTGGGGGAAAACCTAATCAGAGCGTGTGCAAATAGCAAGACGGACACCTGTTGCCGGACGGACGGAGTGGCGGCGGGAAGGTCGATTGGCGGTAGCTTTGACTCCGACATCAATCAAACACCCACGCGAGCCACATGCTGCACTAATTGACAGAACGTTAGCGTCAAATTGGAGCCCAGCGTGACAGTCGTGTGGTAATTGCTTCAAATACAGTGGAGATTGGCTATAGAAGACTGGCCCGTAGCAAAGGATTTTGGATGGGGTATATTTTAATCTCTCATAATTCGACTCATAGATGAAAGGCTTGTATAACTAGACATTGCAGATTGAATAGAAGATGAAGAGATTTCCATATAGAAGTTTTATGTTCCATTCATAAACTTTTTATAGCTTGACTGACATCTGCTTCAAGTAGAGTTCACACTGACTGTGCGCAACCTTTACATATCATAAAGTAGAATTTATGAAACATAGTTGCAAAATCTTGCATAAAGCTTGATTTGATTGTAGTGAAAACCCAGATCAAAGAGTTAATTCACTTAGCTTCCATTATACCAATCGCCATCTAGCTCCAAATAGAACAGGTCTCATGCGATACACAAATCAAATTCCAATCTCAACCCGGATCCACTTTACTCAATCGCTTAAAGAGCAGAGCTAATCTCTCCCTCTCTCTCTCTGTTGTTCTCCTTAAATTTCAAAAGACCAGAGATAAATATGTACATAAGTATAACAATTTTGTATAAGAGCAGAAGTTTATACTAATTTCCTCATAGTTTGTTAAGAAGAAGTCTACATATACATATATTTGAGAACATTCTAAATGAAACATTCTAAAACAAAAAGAGCTAAAACGGTAGCTCATTTAGTTTAGTGACTCGCATTTACATTCAGCATTTGCATAATGTCTAATAGAATACACATTTGCCATCCAGTCAAGTACAACTGTATCTACACGCATACATACATACATACATACATAGAGCTAACGCCACATAGATATACTATTATGTGTATAATATATGGAGCTTGCTGGGAATGTCGCCGCGAATTCCGCGGAATATAAAAAACCACAATGAGCCGTGTGAATTCAGCTGCTGCTGCAGTCGCGTGGACAATGACAATCTATGACAAAAGCGCCGCCGCGACGCGACGCGACGCGACGATCGAAGCGCCGACTGCGCTGCCGGCGGCTCACGCGCTGCCAATTGCTCCCAATGGCGCGTGTGTGGCTTAAAGTGCTCTGCCGCCGCCCGCCGTCTCTGACGCTAACTGGTTTTGTTGTTGTTATTGTTGTTGTTGTTTTCAATTCATCGTGTGCTCTCAGTTGGCGTTATATTATTTTCATTTCTCTTTTTTTTTCTTATTGCTACCTTCCATTTTATACACTATGCAGGGTATTATATATTGATCGTAAAGTGTGCCGGGCATTAAAAGCTGACATATCCCAATTCATTTAGTATATATCGCAGCCTGAGTAGAGTAATTGTTACTCCAGAGTCCAGTCATACGATTTTGTGTAGGCTCGTCTTTTCATACAGCAAATGTGTCAGTGGGCATTTGTATATATTGTATGTATATCTCTATTGTGAATCACTCTATGATGAAATTCTAGTCTGAATAAAAATCATTTTTATTATTAATTTATGAGTCTAACTCTCCACATACAGTGTCCAAAGTCTCTTTAACTCAATAGCAAGCATTAGATTACGAAAGAGTAGCATCATGAATTAGCAAAGATTCTAGAAGGTTTCAGCATATTCATGGGTGGCTCGAAGTCTTTGGGCAGAGGATTATAGCTGAGATGTTTCAAGAGTTCTTGATTCTAGCTTTCAAATCTTTGTTTTTATTTGCAATGATTGCAATAGTCAATAGTTTTATAGACAGTTTATATAAATCTAATAACTATAAACTTATTTCAAAGTACAAATCTGTAGCTACAACATTTATATGCTGACAAATTTTTTAATTTATGGGTTATTTATAATTAGTTTATAAACAACCTTACTGTTGAGTAGACATTCGAGCAAATATTTCAAAAATTTCTACAGCTTCAGGAAGTTTTATCAAGACTACATTCATTATGATTGAATGGTACTGAAAGTGAATAGACTTCATAAGCATTGCATGAACAAGAACAAAATTCGTTTTAATATAACAATAAAAATAACCGTGAAAAAAGTTGATGTTTTAGTTTTTCAGTCTTTACTTTTCTGATATCTCAGAGCTTCTTCCAATCGAACTGCTCTTAAGACAAGCCCTAACTCTTATAAAGCTGCATTAATCAGAGCATCTAAAGTTCGTCTTGCTTGGCTAGACTAAGCTTTTAACGTTTTATGATCTTTAGCCTTTAACTCTTTGTTGTTATTGTTTTTTTGTTTTTGTTTTTGTTTCTTTTTTGCACACGCGCGAGACGCGTCTGCCGTCTAGCCGAGATACAAAAACAAATTTAGCTTTTTATGTTTGTTGCTGTTGTTGTATTTGGCTTTCTTTTCATTATGGGAATTTCCAGTCAGCGTCTAGCGCACTTAATGTGGTTTCTAAGCTTTGCTGCTGCGGTCTAACTTTATGAATGTTAAGCCAGACGAAAGCCTCAAACTAAGTTTCGAATTAATTTGAGTTAGAATTCCATTGACAAATGGCGCCACATTTTGACAAAAATTAATTTGGTTTCTTCTTCGTTTTTGTTTTTTTCGTTCTTTCTACATTTGCCAAATTTATTTGCTGATTTAGTGTTCTTGAATAAATTATAAACTAAATGCGAATCGAGCTAATCTGTTAGCTGTCGCTCCCTCTCTCTCTCGCACACACACTCTCACTCTTTCTCTGTAGTTCCTGTTTAGCTGGATCACTTAAGCTATTCGTACTTTGTATTAGCCAACTGCATGGGATCAACTTTCTGGCATGATTCACTGTAGAGTGCATAGTTCCATTTGCTGACAGGCAACAATTAGAACTGAATCTGTTTAAAGTTCAGCGCGAACTAGTTATTTAAGACACATTTCCCTGTGACGAGGCCGTGACTCAGCGATTGTTTGTGATTGCTATTGTAGTATGAAATCCTGAAGCGACATTCGCAAACAAATTGAAACGCAGATTTCTGATGAAACGCCGCTCGCAGTGAATGAATGAGTCATGCGGCTCATCTATTTAGTTATCCCCGGAATTTTAGCCAATTTCGTTAATATGAAAAATGTGGAGGTGAAATTTCTTCGATTGCGTCAACATTTGACGTCGTCAATGTACTTTGGCACCTGATACACGAGCCGTGGCCGTTGCTTGAACGTCGATGACGATGCCTCTGTGGGGTTGATAAGCAGCCGCAGACGGTGCCAGACAATCAGTCATAACGAGCGGGCGTCTTATCAAAACTATGTCTATATATGTACATATGCGCATATACATATTTACACATGTGCAAAGACTTGGATCGCATGGTGAAATAATGCAACGCACGTAGACGCCTTTGCCTTTGACTTTGCCATCGTTCTGCGTTCTGCTTTCTTCGTTCTTTGCTTAGACTAACACAAACACTCATTGTCGAGGAGTACGTGTTATTTTTTTTTTTTTTTTGTTATCATCAGGCATGGGTTCTACGTTATCAGCTTTTTAGTCAACCTACTGCTGCTGCTGTTGTTACCCCGCCTTGGCCCTTAGCCAGGGCTAGTAAGTATAGCAAATATCTCTATATGGGTCAGCGCAACTTTCGATTAGAATATTTTTACTTTGACGTCAGCCGGCGTGCCGGAACTTCTGGACATCATACGATGCATGCATACGAGCTATATATGTATGTATGTATACATATGTCCATATACATATGTACATACATATAGTTCTATTAATTGTTTTAGTTCTTAGATAAGATCTGATGACCGATTGTATGGCATGCTGAGAAATTTCTCAGGGGCTCGACTCATTTCCTGATGCATTTGTATTTCATTTAGTCATATGTATATATGTGTTTATACACATGGATATCGTTACGCATTCCACAATTAATTTCCACGTATATTATAATTATAGTACTGCACGAGACTGCAAAAGGAATTTCCGTTGCAACCCACTTAACTGTTGTAGTATCGACTAGAGGTGGGCACGGGCCGGGTTTTTATCGGGTACCCGTGGGCACCCGCGGTTACCCGTGGGTATGGGCTGAAAAATCTAATTTCGGGCTGGGTGTGGGCGGTTGCGGGTTAGACTGCTTAAATCCGATTTACCCGAACAAATATTTTATGTATTCCGGTAAGCTCTGCAACAGGCGAGCGAGTATTCTCCTCTTCTGGAAAAATTTTAAATGAAAGGCGAACAAGGCTATCAAGCGCAAATCTTGATATGCTCCTTTTCCTTTATAAAAACATGTAATATTTCTGTAAATAATATTGTAATTTTTAAGAATAAAATTGTTGTTATTTTTGAGAAAAAAAATTGTAATGTTTGAGAATTAAATTTATTGTAATTGTTTCGGGCGGGCGGGTTGGTCGCGGGTATGACAATTTTTTTTGCTTTCGGGTACGGATAAAATTTTGAACTTCTGACCGTGGGCGGATCGGGCCGGGTGCAAAAAATTCGGCCCGTGCCCACCTCTAGTATCGACCCTCTACTATATATAAGGTAACTTGATTTAAATATTAAAGCCAGCTGCAAATTTCTTGGAACAAGAATCAATTGCTATTGACGCAATCTCATTTACACAATAAAAGCATTTGTTCTGTTGCTCAAGCACTCGACTAGGAGATACCCTGCTCAAAATGATGTCCACAAAATTGACGAGTTTTATTTAATTTAATTTAATTTTGTATTTATTTTTAATCTACTTTTTTTATTTATTATTTTATATTTTTTTATAATTTATAATTTAATTTAAAAAGTTTTCATTTGCATTTTTTAGCTTTAGTAAAGTTTTCTATTTAATGTTAATTTTTTCATTTATTAATTTGATGATTTATCGCAATTTTTTTTTCAAATATTACTTTTTATATTACTCTGCTTACAGTTAAATTTATTTTTTATTAAAATTTTACTATTTTTTATGTTTTATTTTATTTATTTATTTATTTTTTCTTATTTATTCCCTTTATATTACGAACATAAAAACTGTATTTAAATATTCAAGTTAGATCATAATTTTATTGTTCTCATCCAATCAAAACTCAAATCAAAGCTGAATCAATTTTTATATCTGATGTCATTTCGGTGAATGGCATTTCCTTCAGACTTGCTGACGTTAACAAAGAACTTATCGCTTGATTGCGTTCGCCTTTCTATCGATATCATAGAAGAATTAATGATCGATCATTGTAATGAGGCCTGCATAATGAGCATTAGCAGATGACTTTAAATGTCATTGAAGCGCTTAAAATATTCACAAGTGGCCAAATATAGAAACAAAAGCCAAAAATAAATTGCAATTTCCATGGAAATGAACACAACAAGTTGAGCTAGGTTAAAAATAGGTAACAAATAATGCCCCGATATGAATAGACACCCATACGTGCGTAGCTCGGTATCATAATGAAATCTTATCAGGTGTTAAGAGATCTAAATGTGTTTAACGCTATGCGAGATCCGAAAGGTAACTAATGACGTCTAAAGGTCTGGAAACTTGGAAACTTTTATTTTTGTACTTTTCCATGGGTCTAATGAAATTAGACCAAGTATTAAATGGTTTCTGGTCTCATTTCCAGAGCTAAAACTTCCATTGTGAGCTAGCTAAGCAGACAAGATCACGACTAATCGACTATGGGGTGAGTCGGGGATCTCAAGAGATCTCTTGAAGTGCTGCTGCTGCTGCATAAATATTATTTTTGGCTTTTGAGCCGGAGACAATGAATATGGCGACGTTTGCTATATAAATAAACAGTGCCAAAAATATAACAAATAACAAAAAGATTGGGCAAGATTGATGTTGTTGTTCTTGTTTCATTTTTTCTAAACTTTTTCTCCGTTACTTTTTTTTTGCTAAATTTATTATACTGTATACTCAGTTATCAAGGCAAAGAGAAGTATATGGGTTTTGTTATATTTATATGTAGCTACATCGAACAATGATATATTCCATAGTTTTATAGCTAGCATCAATTGAAGTTCAATTCCTTTCATATTATTTAAACATATTATTGTTATTTATCGATTACTTTGGCACGCGGAGGAGTATTGTGCAGTCAGTGTTGTCTGACTGTGACGCTCTGACTTGTTTTCTTTATGAAATAACACCAAAGCGTGCCCCCAGTCAAGTTTTCGTTATTGTTAATTAATATCTTTTATTTTTATGTGCTGAAATAAGCCGCATTGTTGTCAGATATATATGTATACCTATAGAAGATACATATATATGTGCATGAATAGTCACTATTTTGATCATCTAAATCGAATGGCCACAGCGAGACGCAGACACAAAAAGGAAAAAAGAAGAAAAATTTGCATTACAAATTTGCACCCAGAAAGCTGTTGATATATAAAGAAAAAAGTCACCTTGCATGGAATTTCGCTGTGGCGCGAAAAAAGGAATAAAAAGGTCGGCGTGATAACTCACAAAACAATAAAACCGAGATTTAAATAAATACATATATCTACACACGCACACACATGCATAATACATAAATAAATAAGCAAATATGTTTGCGTGAATGCTGAATAGATTGAACCACTGTTTGTCATTTCTGTTAGCTCGCTGGCATTTTTTCTGGCGAAACGAATTCGACAAACAGTTGTGGAGCCGGACAGGGTGCGGTGGGGGAGGGGGGGGAGTTGGCGAGTGGCTGACGCACAGAAAAAAAAAAAAATACCCCGTAAATCAGTTGAACATAACTGGAATCTCTTGTTTGTTTGCATTTTGTCCGGGGCCAGAGAATTAAACAGTAGCCCTAACGCCAAATCAAACAAAATTGCGACTGTCAAAAAGAAAAAAAAAAAGAAAAATAAATATGTATATGTAGAAAAATAAACAAAATTTATAGATAAAGAGGAATTTGACTAGCAAAACAAGTTAACACGGAGATCCCCAAAACAGACAGGCTGAGAAACTATTTTGTTTTATTTTGTTTTATATAATTGGAGAAAGAACCAAGCAAAGGTTGCTAATTAATCTAGCTAGCTGTCTATCTGTCCATATTTATATGATACGAAAGCATTCTACTTCTTGCTTGACCACATATCACAAACAAGTTGGAGCGTCTGACTAGACATCAGCTGATCAGTGATCAACTGACTGGAGATCGTTTGACTACGGATAACCTAAACAGGGATAGTCCTATTTGAGATCAGATAAGTAGGGATCAGCGTAGATCTAGGCTGATTTGGTATGGCCTCAAATCCGGCTATCCAGATCATCTACATAGAGATCGATCTTAATAGAGATCATCTGTGTCAAGATCGCTTGACTAGGGATAGTCTGATTTCAGATCACGCAAGTAGACAGACACGCTTGATTAGAAAATATCATAATCTCTCTACCTTTCTTATATAATACATACATATATATATAATAAAATATTTGGCACACGCAACCTTTGCCTTTTGTTGAAGACAATCGAAATGAAAGCATTCACTTGAATGTCATTCGATATTAGGAATGTGAATAAATTACTTAAGATACGCTGAATTGATGAATGTATAGAATTTGAATTAAATTTTGAGAAAGTATAGAAGTCGATAGATTATACCAAAGCTTCGAGTCATTGAAATTAAGAGATTCCTGTCAATCTCAAACAGCATCTGTTTGAAATGTAAGTAAAGCAATTGCATTCAGTGAATATGCGATCATTCGAATTCAAAAATGGCTCATTTCAGACTCAATTCATTGTTTTTTGGCAAAAATAAACGTGATGTAAGCTCAAGTCGTTTTTGACAATTTTGTAGATATATTGACTGCTTCAAGATCTGAGCTCATTTGTTCACTTTGAGCGCATTGGAAAGTCATAATTTTTGTATTCCATTATTAAGAAGTATTTCGAGCCTCAATAGATATAAGATCTTTGAAAATACTTATATAATTAACAGGAACTTTAGTACATGCAGTTTTATCTTTTAGCAATTGGGGGTTCGATTCTAAATGCATTCAAACCCATTTTTGTATGAATAGTGATGAAGCTTATAAATTCTCATTAAAGATTGACTATATTTTCATTACATTATATACAATTTCTGCTCGAAATCAAATCTATAATTCTATAAAATTCAAATATAGTTACATATGCCGAAAACCTGCAAAAAACTTCTTGAATCGAATTATTGATATGCCCTCATCTAATAGTTCTTTTGCTTTACGTATGCTACAAGTCTTTGCATGACTTTAGTTCTCTCTTTTATTGTAAACAGAAAAAAGTCGAAAAAAGTTGTATATACATACATACATATAAAGCAGCTATAGCATCTGCTGAACTAACGATATTTGTTTTGCTAACTGCGTACGCTTCAAGGTCTCGCAAGGTCGTTATATTGACAAATACCTGGTATATACAAACATATGTGTATACAAATACATGTATGTGTAAACAGATATATTTATATAGTATATAATTTTCGCTTCGCGTCCAGTGACCCAGTTGATGGATGTGCTGCTGTTGTCGCTGCTTTATATCAGTTTAGCTGGTTAGTTGACTCCCCCTGGGAGTGCCCCAGCGCAGACGTATAAATGTAACGGCGCACGCGGCGTATGCGCAACGCAGCCGACCAACCCACAAGGCGCGCTCATTGTGAGCCAGCAGCAGCAGTAACAACAAAAAAGAGCTCAGCCGGAACTTTGAGAGCAACAACAACAGCAACAACAACAACAACAAGCGAGCAGACATTGAACGCTATCTGGAACTGTAGCTGTGGCTGTGACTGTGAGTCGGACTGCGGCTGTGTGGCTGTGTGGCTGGCGCTGCCAGCGTCTGTGTTTAGCGTGTGGTGCGGGTGGTGCGACGTTCGCTGGCTGCAGCTACCTCTGAAAGCGAAACAGCTTTGTTATTGTTTCAGTGTATTGTGCTTGTGTGCATGATGCCGCTGAACTTGAACCGGCCGCGTTCAAGGCCAGACACGTATGTGTGTGTGTGTGTGTTTTTGTGAGTTGCTGTGTGTGTGCGTCGGTGTGTGCGATACATGTGAGTGCACACTGTGTAGTACAGCAATTGGGGTATGCTGAGCTATTCAAGTTAGCTTCTTCATCTGAAAATCAAAAATCAATTTGTTTATAGTCTAAATTTATATTAAATTTAATTTGCTCATAGCTATTGCAGAGTTTTCATTCTAGATTAATGAATGAAATGCAACATTTGTACTTGATAGTTTTGAGATAGACTATAGTGCATGGGTTATGATGTGCTATTTAGAGCGCTTGTAATCAAAATCAAGAATATATATATATATATTTTTATACTTATGATGATAAATGGGCTATAATGAGCTATCATAGCAGCTTGCTCGATAGCTCTTTATAAAATGAAGCCGCTTGTTTTGTAACCTATCTAAATTTTGTAATATTATCAGAGCATATTCCCATTGTACTACAGCAAGTGAGCTATGATGTGCTATACAATCGACTTGTTAGACAACTCCAAAGACCACTATGGTTTTATAATGTCAGCATAATAGCCTACCCACCTAACCTATCCACAAGTCACACTTACACCACCGACCCAGCATATCAATACATTTCCCATCAGCTCTGGCTCCACGGTGCACTCAGTTGTTAGTTAGTACAATGAGGTTAGCGATGATATTTATGATTAGGCGCACATATTGCAGCGCATACAAATTGCGACTAATTAGCATGTTTAGCTCGCCCAATCAATCAAAGCCAGTTCCACACAAATTTACAAACAAAGCAAAAGCAAATGTTGTTTTTACTTCGTTTGTTGTTGGTTTGGTTTTTGGCCAAAGAGCAGGTAGAAATGCTTAAGTATGACTGATGCAACGACATTGGGCCTAAAGGTACTCGAAACTTTTGCGACTTAGGCCTAAAAGCCTAAAAGCCTAATCCTCAGACATTGACGCAATCGAAATGGCCTGACCTGTTGCATCTAACACCTAGACAACAATAAATGCTCTGTGCGAAGGTAAGCCAGACAAAGGTGTGCTAATTGAGCTTAAGCCAAAAACACACACACAAACACACACACACACAAATCTCTGTCTGACGCATATTTTTCGGTTTTGCTGTTTCTTTTCTTTTTGCTATCATTGCAAAATGTTGCCGCATCATCATCGACGACGGACGAGCACGGATCATAAAATCTAAATCCGTTGCCAGGCGGCGAAAATGTTCTCCGTGGCTTTATCTTGAAATAACAGAAGAGATTTGTCTGTGCATTGAGCAAGTGGAATCAGACAGATGGCTCTCGAAGCACCAGCAGCAGGAGGAGGAGGAGTAGTAGGAGAAGGAGGAGGATTGTCTTTTCGCTAAGCAGCATGTGCGACTCATTAGATGTGGTCTACGTCTTCGGCGCAGACGCGTCGTCATTTATAAAATCGATGCTAATCGATTTATAATGCATTTCATTATCATATGCTCCACTCGCTCGCTCGCATAGCTCGTATTTTCTGTAGGAGCAACAAAATTTTCCACTCAATAACTCGAGCGGTGCGGCGCGTGCGATCCGCTGGCTCGTTCGCTTGTCGCCAATACGAGATTGCGTGAAAATTTACACACACACACACACACGCACACTCTCTCACACTTTTGTCAAGTGACGTCACAAGCAGTCTAGGTTTTTTATTTTATTTTTTTGGCACACGCTAATTTCTGGTGTTAATCAAGCATTTAGAGATGTCGTTAGCGTGTTTACGTGTCGACTGGCAGGCAATATTACCTGGTAACGAACCCGACTAGTGGGTATCGCTAGTGGGTTAGTGGTATGCGCTCATTTCCGGCTGCTGTCATTGGCAATTGGACACTTGATTGATTGCCCAAAAAAAAAACAGTGCTGGCGTCACTCGGCTGTATTCTCTGACTTACAGACTTACATTTACTCGAATATTCGCTATGCACCTATGGCGCAGTTACAGCGCAATCTCACCTGTATAGGACACGCAGGTTAATGCTTTGGTATTCCCCCGAAATATTTTACAAAATTCAAAATGGGCCCTTGACCCCACACAAGCGAGACTATTAAACATTGACTTATTTACATACTGAACTTAGCATACCCTTTCCAGCAATGAAGCAAAGCGAAAATGAATTTACTATGGCAAACTATTTTATATATATTTTATTATATTACGATTTCATCTGATTACACATTTAAGAGTTTCGTGTATTGAGAATCGCATAGTAAGGCTTAACTTAATTCCCTGTGCAAGCAGCTCAGCTAATGCAACTACCCCATATAATAGGATATTACCTATTGTTACTTTTAGCTAATTATTGTTATTTATTGCTTTGGTTTTTGTCATTTCATTTTTCAATTCATTCTAATTTTCTATTGACCTACAGAACCCCATCAATTTTACAGAACTGTTTACAGAGTGTAGGAATTTTCTAGCTTTAATTTAAATAAAGTCACACGAAAAAGTCAATGCCTCATACTGGATATGACAATGTGATCTAGGAGGGTTTGCTAGCACATTAAGCTGCCAAACAGCGCAAAGAAAATGAATGGTTAATTAGCTGATAAAGACTAAAAGATACCCTGTAGGCTGTAGCACTATAGATTAACCAATTCGTTAGATAATGAATTGAATTACTTATAAAAATCATAGATAAATTCACGCATGTTTTAGGTAGACTGCCAGCCCTATTTAATCAGTACAGGGTATCACACAACTCACCTGTTGCCAAGAGCAGACGTAAGCAAGAAATTTTTTAATTGATTGCTGCGAAAAATAAGGCCACGTGCCTGATTTTATATAATATATATATATAATATGCTGGAATAACGTCAACAAAATTAATGACAATTTAATACACTGCAATAGCTGAGGCAGTAAATTAACTGGTATACAGTAAAGCCTAACTAAATCCAACTATATATCATCAATTTGATGATTTAGCGTTTAAGTTTTTGCAAAATCTCTATGTAGATTTATTAGTTTAGAAATGTAATCAATTCAAACAGTAGACAAAGCACTCAGTGCTCCCAATAGGCAGGCTCTACTGTACTCTATAGTAATACACGCCTTGATGCGCTCCTCGCTAGCTAAAATTATGAAAATATGTATATACATATATCTTTAAAAATACTATATATAAAAGCAGTGCGAAGTTGGGCCAGTCACGTTTTAACGCAACGCGAGCCTAGTCATATGGCATATACGATTTATAAAATACATATACACATATACTTACATATGTATGTATGTATAGATAGCAGTTTGTGCTGAGGATGTGTCAAAATGTGCGCTATCGCCGATCGGGTCCGGCCTTTCGCACGCTCTAAAAACCAGAGTCAACAAATCGCAATTCATGGAAACCCGAATTGGCTGGATTCGACTGCGAGCTTACACCGCCGCCCAATAGATGGCGCTTGCGCGGCACGGCACGGCTTGACACGGGCCGGCTGACGCTGACTACAGCTGACTAACAATTGTTAGTGGGCAGATGCCCTAATGAACAAGCGGGCATACGCTTGGGGAACTTGAGGTCGATTGCCAAAATAATTTACAGGTTTGCACTCCCCCGAAGTAAAATAAAACCGCAACTGTTTGATCCATTAACACATTTCGGCAATACCCGAGGGCGCCAAGGGGAGCAACCAGTTGTTGGGTAAACAGCTATGGAATATTCCCACAGTTCCGACAAACACAAATAAATCACAAACAGCGAGAAATGTGCCAAGTCAACAATAACAAACAAAAACAGAAACTGAAACAATTTTTGCAAAAGTGTGGACCGTTTTTTGCAGAATTGAAAAATACGTAAGAGAATCCGAAAGCGTAAGCCACGTCCGAGTGGGCGTGACTGGAGTTCAGACGAGCCAACAACTGTTGCAGTCAGGGGTGTTAATTAGATATATAGACACGCACACACATACATACATACACACATATATACTTTTATTTACACAATTCATTGTCAGCGCTTAATTGATTTGGTGTAAATTATGGAAAATTTTCCACTTATCCAGCCAAAGTTTTCTGCAGATGAATCGCCCAGCTCTTTATCACTAATAACTACTCTTAGCTGTTACAGGGATATTTTCTAGCCACTTTTCTAATTAATTGATCAGCTGCGCACTTAATACACCGCATTGCGGCAAAAACTAACATTTCCCTTATCTCGCTGACTTACTGCAATTGCAGTTTGATAAGCGCATTAGCTAAATATAAATGACAATATTTGCCAAAGCCAAACGACAACGAAAAACATTGTTAGTTTAAGCAGCTCAAATAACATTTCGGTGGCAATAAGAAGCTATCATTGCCAAATGTGCTGGATTTTCCGTAAGCTAACTGCTGGTCACACTGCAAATTCTGCAAACAACAAGCTTGTCCTGTGAATGTGGAGCGTGGAATGTGGAATGTGGAATGTGGAATGTGGAACCTTGCCAATTTGAGCTGTAATCAAATAATTTAGGTATAGGGACACGCTTGACAGCTGGTCACACTGTCACGTCCTAGCTGCACATTTTTGCCAATTCGAGCTGCAATTAACTAATTAACTAAACAAATTAACATTTGAAAGTACTACTAGTCTGTTCAGTTAAGAGAAACACACGAGACTGTTGTGCAAATTGCAATTTTCACGCCATTGTCTGCATACCAGGGCTGCCAGTCAGCGTGTCGTCTGGCTCTGCCACTGCTTCTGATTCTGCCAATTGGTGCCGCCAAAAAATTAGTTCCAGTTGCGCACAAATGAAATTGAAACTTCATATAAACAAGGCACATACACACATACATACATATACACATACATGTGCATGTGTATGTATGGCTATTTAGGTACACTCTCTGAGCTGAGGGTCTTTGCAAAGTTTTGAAATGCCGGCAACGCAGTTTGTCACGTTTTGCTCAGCCAAATGACCCCTGTGAAGGGGCGGGCGCTGTGGCAGGGAGGGCGTGGCGTCGCATGACATTCACTGGAAATGGCTTCATTCATAGAAGCACAAGACGCAGCACTCAATTCCTTGGAAACACACACACCGAAACTCTGATAAGGAAACAAAAATTTTGTCGCTTCCAATTTGAAAACAACTCAACTAACTGCAAGTTGAATGAACTATCGCATATCGAACAAAAAGCAAAGTTTATATTTTTGTCTATTTCATGTTTGCTAATCGAACGAAATCGAAAATGCTTGTCTATGCCAAAGTCTATCCGTCTGTCTATTCACTTCCAGCTGGCAATGTCAAATGCGAGCCAAGTTTAATGACTTTTGATGCCAAAATAAAAACAAAAGCCATGTTTGACTGCTCTTGACACCCGCAACCAGTAAGTAAACAAAAATCAAAATAATAACAACAACAACAGCAGCAACGCGACAATAACAATTACTTGGCTTAGACGTTGCGCTTGGCTTGTTTGCGCTTTGGTTTATTGAACTCGTTTTCTGACTTTTGATTAGAGGCATCCAACTGTTGGTCTGCGCTATACACTAACTGAAGGTGCTACAAATTTTGAGATCAGGTGTGGAACGCGTGAGAGAAGACCTGAAGATTTTCCAGTCTTCCATGGAAAGTTTATATGTGAATAGTTGGAAATCGTGAGACTTGAAAATGAATAGTAAAGCTCAATTTTGATTGGCTTATGAATGAAGAATCTTTAGAAAAGAATACGACATGCTCATTCCAAAATAACCTTACTATACACCATAGCATTTTATATTCATACACTGATTCTAATTGGATTTGTTATTTTTTTTTTTTTTTTTTTTTTTGCATATGAATGGAGGAGGAAATGTGAGCTGCGCTTAAAAGCACTGTGAATAGTTCACGGGTTCTTGCTAAACAGCTCTACTGGTTCCAGTCAAATGTGGCTTCAAGCTGTACAAACCCAGATTGAAACAAATAAATGACGAACAGCAAAAAAAAAACTAGGTTCAAACACATTAACAAACCCGAAAAGCCAGCAGCTGCCCGCACCCAAGGTCTGCACACGCACACATGTATTTGTATGTATATAGAGATATAGCTATAGATATAGACGTGCTTGGCATATCGTTAAAGTCGGGGCTGTGGCTGACTTTGACATTCAACTTGCTGTCGGGCAGTTCAAGTGGCACTCGAGGCGTTGGCAAGGTCATTCGATTAGCTCGATTCTATAGCACTAACCTAAGCCATTTGTTCACCCAGTTACAGTTTTTTCTTCTTCTTTTTTCTGTTCTACCATTTGACTGCGCCATATATAATGTGAAGATATATATTTACACAGCCTATCGCTGGAGAGTGGTGAGCTGATAGCGGTAGCTGCTGAGTTTCCCTAGTTTGCTTTTGGAAAGGCTTGCGAGCACATATCACCTGTGCGCGGCACGTGAGCAGCGGGCGCTACAGGTAAGTCGGGCAGGTCGTGTAGGAGTGCGGCGGATGGTGGGGGACCCTTGGCTGGCCAAAAGCAACGGCCACACGATTGGAGCAACTTGAGCTCTTTTTATATTTTGGGACTATGGCGTTGTTATTTTAACATTTCATTTCACTGGAATAGCTGCGATACCAGCGCACATATCAACGGTACTCTGACATATATACATGCTATATACATATACATATAACTTTATATATATCATTTCGTATCTTGCATCCGTTGTCAGCCGTGCGCCCCGGCCCGTTAAATTTTTTTTTTTTTTTTTTGCAATATGATTTGCATTGTATTTCAATTTGTTTTTTAAATTTTTGCTCCCTTTTTTATTTAATTTCTTTTTTTTTTATATTTGTTGACATGTTTTGAATTTTTATTATTATTTTTTTTTTAATATTTATTATTTTTGTTTCAACGCATCTACTTACAAAGCCAAAAATGCAACGCAGCCATATATTAGCTTTTAAATATAGTAATTTACTTTGGGAAAATTAGCAAACAAACAAAAATAATAAAAAATACAACATTTTTAATCACGTTTTCTGTCACGCGCAAAATTGGAATTGGTAAATAAATGCGACGCAGTTAGACAGAACTCTGTTGCTTTTACCGTTATCAGTTGCAGATATTTAGATATATGTGTATATAAACAGTCAAAATATATCAGAGAAGTATAGTCATAGTCCAGCATAAAAATAGCTTGCCCATATTGTTTAAGCAAACCCTGAAAAACTTTACATACCTGAATTCTTATTGGAAAGTGCGTATCGGTTAATTCTTATTGGTTTGATATGATTTCTGCGAATGTGTTTAGGACTAGAGCAGGGCGCCATCGTTATAAATTCCATAAATCAATCTTATTAGCAAATTACACCATTTCCCGTTAACTGATCAATCACAATGATTTGTCATTATTATTATTAATAACTATGGTATATCTAGCATAATTAATGAATCACTGTTTACAATTGATGTCTCATGTTTTCTCTGGTTTTGGTGTGATTTTTATCAAGCTCTTCTGTTTGAACTACTTATGGAATATATAAATATATACTTATATATATTCATGTATGATACATATTTACACGACTGACGCACTTTTAGGAGAGAGAATAAAACGCAGTTTTGCTTTTGGAATTCTCGTATGACTAATTCGCACCATTGCAGCTGTTTTTATTTTTTTCCCCCTAGACAAAAGACAAGATTCACTGAAATTTCAATGCATACAAATTAAAATAAGAACAGAGCTTATTAAAAATTTTAGATCAGATCAGGTACAAAACTCTGCCGGACGCCCAAATATTATATCGCCTGTAATCAAGTCAAAGCTCTTAATTCGCGCGCCACTTTTTTATGAGCTCATCATCCGAATGCATATCTCAGACCCGGCGACGCGTTTTTCAGCACGGTCTGAATAGCTGAGTATATAAACATTTCTACGTGAATACATATAGAAATATATGTATATGTATGTGTGTATGCATGATATACGTCTTGCGTTGCATTTAGCTTTAGCCTTGGCGCTTGTTTATTTTCCTTGTGTATTTGAGTCATGTAGAAAGAAACCCAAATTCCTTTTTATCAAAACAACTCCCGACGAAAATAGATAAGCTGGGTTCCATGTCTTTGGTACAGAGTATGTGACCGGCAGCGGGATAACGACGTAGAAAATACAAACTGCCATCGAGCTGAATTATCTTTATCCATCTGAAGTCCAATGTCCGATCTAGAAATCTGCAAGGCCTATAAAGATCGTTTCACATTTTTGATAACCAACATTCAAAATAAAATGTCTTACAGCTCATATTCAGCAGCTCAATGCGTGGTAACTCCTAGCCCAGCATTCCCCTCCATAACAGTCTTACTATACATGTATCTACTCTATTTATATACCTCACATACTTCGTCTCAGATTATCAGTATGACTTAGCATGAATTCAAAGGTATTTTTGTTGCAACAGACTTTGCGGAAACTTTTACGTCCATGTCTTATTGCAGGGTATTAGCAATAGATTATATTTTGTTATTTGAACCACTCAGCTGCCACGTCTCCTATAATTCCAGTAACCAAGTTTATTGCACATTGTACTTGATTACGGAATATTACAGTGGCTGTCCCTGATTGTCTTATGAAGAGAACAACTTTATTAAAGGTGATACGAGTAGAGACGCTGTAAGATCTATGTATCTAATTATCTCAAAAAACGTAATGTAATTATATATAGTTTGTATACGGTTGTTTTCTTATGCTTCTCGAACTTAAGTATGTCATGACTAACTCAAATGAAGTAGAATCTAAGAATAATCCAACTCATCAGCTACTCTGAATGATTCGCTCAACTAAAAATGGGTTGTTCTTTGTGCATCATGACATATGTCAGATCTAATTAGAATATTGCCAGCATATTAATATTATGAAGTAGTTCTATGTAAGTGAGTCATGAAACGAAAGGTCTAGAATGGGCTGAAACAAAAGCTTAGGCGTTATCTAGAATTGATTTCACGCATATTAGAATGGATATATTATCCAATCAGGGGTTTTTTCTGTACATACCAATCAGATTCTATTCTGAAGACTATAAATAACAATATCTGTTATTAGATGCCCAAGCTTAAGTCTCTGTCAGACTAAAGAACTATCCTTATATACCCCTCGTCAGTGCCTCGGCTTCCAATTCCAACTCTTTCGCTTCACATGACTTAGTGATAACAAAATTTTTCTGCTGAATCGTTTGCTAACTGAAGCAGTAGATATTTTTTTAAAAATTCTTGAGACTGCAGTAAACATATCGTCAGGTTTCAAAAGTATTTCACGTATATTTTTTATGTGAAGCAAATATGTACGTATACATTTATATGTATGTATATGAATATATATTTACAGTTATGGGGAAATACATAGATAAATGCTGCTGAAATTCAAAACTTTGCCTGATTAAATTGCAAAATATTTTGAAATTTTAGATAGTAGGTCTTATATAGAAACATATATATTTTATTTATATGTAGAACTATATATATAAAAGATTTCAATTGTGCCCCCAAATATTCTTTTAAAATGTTAATTGTTTTACATTTTCGCTGTATATTAGTTGAAGGCTCTAGAGACTCTAGAGTCAATACACCAAAACGAGGCCTAATACTATGCGCCGTCCCTCTCTCCCTTTCTCCTTCATTCTCTCATAAAACCTTTTATCAGCTCTTTTTTATTGCCCTTTCACCAGTTATAGACAATATCCCGTAGACCTTTCCAAAACCCCAACCCAGAAATAAATAATACTTTTTGTGCTTAATTTTTTAGTAAAATTTTTTCAGATTTTATTCTTTTTTAGTAGCTTTTTTTTTTTAGCTCAACTGTTTTGTTTTGTTTTTTTCCTGTTGGTTTTTTTGTTTTCTTTAAAAATTCTTTTTCTCTTAGATTTCTCATTATGTTCACTATATCACGTGGTCTTACAAATAGTTTGCTATATACATAGCTTACAATAGATATAGATAGATATATATGCATATATACGTATAGATGTGAGACTATATTTAAATGGAGAGATATTAGGTATTATATTATTATTATTATTATGCATTAGAGTTAAGTTTTTGTTGTCAAAACAAACTTGGATAGTTTGTGTGGAAGACTTTGAAGATTTCATTGCTGTTCACATATATATATATGTATCTATGCATGTGTATGCGTGCGAAACTCTAAAATAATATTCTAATACATGATTCATGAGGCAATTTTCACACCAAGTACTTGGATTGAGGTAGTTTGGCGACATGCAAAATACCATTTTGAGAAATGAATTCACAATAATAATAATAATATATGTATAATAATAAATAAATTATAACAATATGTGTGTGTGTGTGTGTGTGTGTGTGTGTGTGTGTGTGGATGGGTATGGATGCTCTTCATCTCGCTGAACATTTCTCCTTTAGAGAAATGCCCAAGTGAAACGTAGAGCCAATTAGGAGTTTCGCTTGCTCGCAACACTTCGATCGCAACATTTGCGTTATCCTGGCGAAATGTGATGAAATGTTTATGTGTGCGTATGTGTGTGTGTGTGTGGATGTGTGTGTGTGTGCGTGTGTGTGTGTGACGCCCATCAGTCTTTAAAAGCGGTTTGCATTGTTTTTTTGGGAGCAGTTGCAATGCGAGCGCCTGGCTCATTTCTTTACATCTTCTTCTTCTTCTTCAGGTGTTCGCATATCTTTTTACCAGGGCCGCCAGGGCTGCTCCTCCTCCACCTTGATCTGCTTCTTGATGACCAGCGACAGGGGCTGCTGCTCTGCCAGATTGGAGCTGGGCACGCGCTGTATGACAGAGGGCTTCACATCCATTGGCTCGTAGACCGAGTTGGCGGGACTGGGCGGGGCATAGCTGCCGTGACTGCTGCTGCTGCTCGGCGCCGACTCGTAGCCGGCCGAGGAGTGGGAGCTGGCGGAGCCGGTGCTGGCCGTACGCTGTGGCATGGACACCAGTTGATGGTGATGCTGCTGCAGCTGTTGCTGTTGAGCGGCGGCGGCGGCAGCGGCAGCAGCAGCTGCAGCTAGTTGTTGCTGTTGCTGCTGTTGCTGTTGGAGCAACTGTTGCTGCTGCTGCTGTGGCAAGCTCTGGGGCAGCACCAGGGCGATGCTACCGTTGGGCAGCTTGGTGGGTATCACCTGCATGCCGTTGGGCAGAAAGTAGCCATTGGCATTGTGCTGAATCTGGCCGAAGAGATAAGGCGCCGCTGCGGAGACCAAGTTGTTGCTGCTGCTGCCGCTGCTGCCGTTCGTTGCTGTTGCTGGCTCCTGTTCGGGCGAGCTGGGCGGCGAGGGCAGGACGACCTGGGCGTGCAACGATTGTGCCTGGGCAGCCGCCTGCTGGCGCTGCTGATGGTGCAGTTCGCTCTTGACGCCATTGATGCAGTTGCTCAGATGTTGCAGCAGACGACGACGCTGGGCAGCATCCAGACCGGGAAAGCGGCTCACCTCATTCGCACAGTCGGCAAAGCCGGCCTTGAATTTGTTTATGATCTTTGGATCGGCGGCCTGTTGCATGGCTGCTTGCTGACGCTGCAGCTCTTGGAGATGCTTCACTGTCTTCTCCAATATGTCGGCCTTTTCCAGCTTTGAATGACGCGCAGGCTGCAAGGAGAGAGCAGAAAGAAAATGTGAGGGTTAGCTATGGGTTTATAAATAGTGTAAAGGGAGGAGATAGGAGAGCTAGATAGATCTCTATAATGATGGAATAATAGATCTATAACTATATATATGTATATCTATCGATATATATACAGAGGCAAAGATCTTGTAGTTGGTTAGTATTAGATACTTACGTCTTTTTTGGTGGCATCTAGTATGAGAGTCTTCAGCTCGTTGAGGCAATTGTTGATGCGTGCACGACGACGTTTTTCCATAATTGGTTTGTTTGACTGCAAGAAAGAGAGAGAGGGAAAGATTTCAGATTAGTCACGAGTTACAAAACATGAGTAAAATGTTTTTTCTCTTTTTTTTTTTTTGGAACTCTTTGACCTCATGCAGTGTTCGACAGCAACAAAAATAAAATCATATGCGTGTGGCTTTAATTGGACACGGGGACTCTCAACGTTGTCATCAACATTGAGTCGAGCCATTCTGGCTGGGGGCCAAAACACAGAAGCATGGCGCGTGCTCTATTTATATATATATAATAAGTATACATATATATAATATATATATATCTATCTGTTGCACTCGCAAGTGCTGGCCAAAAATAGTTTCTTGCGGTTATAAATTACGATAAGCAACGAGCCGATGCGGACAAAAATAAATAACCAATACGCAGGTATTTCGAGCAACAACAACAACAACAACAAGGTCGTCGTGGGAAATTCGAAGACGCAAAACAACAAATTGTTGTTGTTTTAATTTTATTTTTTGCAACAGTGAAAAAATTAAGAAATACAAACAGAATGAAATTATTTTTGGTGCTGGCCAAATTTGGCGCAGCTCAAACGCCCGCACTGTATGAAGTCAGCGGGCAAAAGCCAAAAACGGCCAAAAGCATAGCCATAGGGCGAGCAGCTTTCAAGCAGCCAAAAGAAGCTGATGAGCGACAATTGCAGCGACCACGCGCCAAATGGAAGCCGCTCAAGTGGGCAGCCGCAACCAATTTTGGGTGGCACTCATGAATGGACCGGCCAGCTGTCCGTCCGTACGTCCGTCTGTCCGCTGTCTGTCTCCATGAATGAAGCCCAAACGTAAATGCCGCCAACGCCAGACGCCGCTTTGTGTTGGCGAGCCGACGGCTTATTTTTTTCACTCTTGATAAACAGTTTTTTTTTTTTTTCTTTTTTCTATATGGTTACAGTTGTTGGCATGTGGGAGCCGACGACGACGAAATGTGGCCAAAAAGGAAATGCATTTGGGCAGCAGAATTGGCGAACTGTGTGTGGGACACGCTCAGTGCGTGTGTGTTTGTACAAAGTGGGAGACAACAGCTAACTTGTATGTGATTTAAAAATTTACACAAGCAAAAAAAATGCTTAACGTGTAAACATTTATAAATTTCCTAAGAAATATGCCCAAATACGAAACTGAATAAATAAATATTTATTCGAATATAAAAGCTAAGGCGAATAAACACTCTATTCAGCTAGCGCATCTCTAATCATATGCAAAAATAGACCAAGCGAATTTCAAATGCCAAAATAGCTAACGACAGCCTTTTAGCACGCGCACCTCTAGTTCGCTCACTCGCACTTTTAATCCAAGTCTTTGCAATGCAACGGTACTTTTCTTTGCTACACATTTGACACTTACCCTACGGTCACTCTTGATGGGCGTCTCCTTCAGCTGCGTGGGCACGACGGCCGTGCCCACTAAGTTGGGACTCATGTTTGTTGTTACGCCGGTAACCATCTCGATATCGGCTATATATTGTTTATGGAGTTTAAGACACAGTTTGATTTTGTTATCTGTCTCTGTTTTTTCACTGGCGGCAAATGCAGAAATTTGCTGCGCACTTGCTTTAGTTTGAGTTTGTTGCTCTGCTTCGATTTGTTTGTTGTAATGCAGTTCTTTGATTTGTTTAGTTTTCAGTTTTCAGTTTCAAGATCACTTTTCACTTTTCTTTCGCACAACGATGAAACTACGTAAAATACGTTATAGTCTTTGCTTAGAGAGTGTTTCTTCTTTTTTTTGAATTTGTAGTCTTCCGCTTTAGAGGAAGAGGCAACCGCACGCTACGAGTTACGGCAAGCGAATGGCTGTCTGGTTCTGAATGCAGCCCGATTAAACGTTTCTCGAAGTACGAACGAGGCGAGCGAGTGAGCAACGATCGTCACGATGGCGAATCGGCAAAGTGTGAGTGTGCTTGTACGTTTGCTCGTATATATGTATCTTTGCGTGTGTGCGTTTTCGCTGGCGACCACCACCTTATCGCTAGGCTTACAGCAGACGACTGACGATTGATCGACAGGTTCGTTGGCTAAATCGAAATCGCCGCAGCGAGGCGCGGGCAGCGCGAGCCACACGACCAGTCGGCGGCATATTTACACACACACACACATACACCATGTGTGCGACTGCATACATTTGGGCTCGCATGTGTAGGTAGCAACGAAGTCGGCTCTACCTGTGTGCGCAGTCATTGTTGTTGTTGTTGTTGCCTCTGCTGCTGCCGTCAGTTTACCTAAGCCGCGGCCCGCGGCCTTTGCGAGAGAGCAGCACACAGTTACTCATACGCCCCCCTCTCCGAACGAGCAAGAAAAAAGCACTGCAAGTTCTATTGGGCATTTCTTCCTTTTTGGAAATATTAAAACCCCCAGTGAGCGTGCGAGCGGGATTCACAATATGCACGAGAGTGTGTTAGATAGAGATAACCGATAGCGAGAGCGAGAGCGTTCGGTGTGCTGATTCATGCGGCCAACGCGACGACGCGTCGACGACGTCGTCCCATAGAAGGTGAAAATAGCAAGCGGCAGCAGCTCACCCAGAGACTTAATGTTGATATGACGCCACCCCAGCGCCGACAGGTGTGGATGTGTGTTTGTGTGGCGATGAATGTGTGTGTGTATGTGCTATGATGTCGTGATCAGTGGGGTCGCTAAACAGTAAACAAGATCACAAGGTTCCTCACGCTGTTGGGGCTGTGCGCACGCCAAGCGGAAGCGGGCGACAGCGCAACACCTGCGTCACCCACAATCTAACCAAACGCACGCACGCACAAATGTTCCAAATTATGTGTAGTAGTTCTTTTTTGGCTATGTAACTGTAACCCATTCCATTCGCCTCAATTAAGCTAGGGAAGGTCACTTACACTAGAGCGCATGCGCATGAGTGAATGTGTGTGTGTGTGACTGTGTTAAATCAATCGGCAAGGCTGATGAGCACGTTACACGTGCGTCGGGCAATGCTTAGGTTCGTTTTTATGGCGTCTACGTGCAGGACGGACTTTCACGTTTGGACTTATCAGTTTTCACGAAGGTTGGCGCTTAAGTCATACTAGGCAAGAGAGTAAGTAAATAGTTATTTCCAGTCTCGCTCTTAAATACATGCACGTGAGAGTGTGCAAAGTAATGTAAGCCAATGAGCAAAAAGAATAGCAGAAACCGAGCATCTCCATGCACATCCACAGACACACAACCGCAAACGAGAGCGAAAGTGAGCGAGCAAGCTTATGCATTGCGTGTAGTAATGTTCTTCCAAGCGAAGCTTGCAAAAACTTCCAGTTGCTGAGAGCACTTATAATTGTCCAATGGTAGCTTTCCATTTGCATACTCAATGCTCTTATAAAATGTTGTCAATTATTGCATTGTTTATGCATTTGACAATGTGGGTCAATTTTCTGCGTGTGTGTGCGTTTAGTATAAGTCACGAGTTTGATGCGTTTTATGGCTAGTGTCTAGAAGGTTGCCACGTCGAACAGACCCCCGGCCAGAGTCCGCCAGTCGAGCAACACCTTCGCGTTCCAATTACAATTTGGCAGCCGATCAAAAGGCTGCCGCCCGCGGCTGGCGTCGCTGGCAGCGTTGCTGGCGGCACTTGTGCATGCCAATTTAATTGCACACGGGCAGCGTTTACATCATGTGGCTGCTGCTGCTGTTGCTGACGCTGCTTCTGGCCAAAAACAGCAACTGGCAGCTAAGGTGTAGGATGTGGGCACATACAGATATGTATATGTATGTACACCCATACACAAGCAAATACAGTTGTTTGGCGCGCCTGATCGCATGCAGCGTCTAAAATAAACTGTGGCAAAAATTTATAGTCCACACACACATACACACAGATACAGATACGCACGCAAAAATGTGCGCATTGCTAATTGCGTCTAAATTTAAACGTAGCGGCCCAGCGGGAGCATCGGTACAGAGCGCCAGAGGCGGCGGCGTTACAACAACGAGCAGCAGCAACAGCGACGCTGGCAGCGACGCCCACGCGCCAGTCGCTGCCCTGCTGGCAACAGCGCAGCAATAGCAGCAGCAGCCCCATGTAACTAAAAATAACAGAGTGAGAGAGGCCAAGTGAGAGAGAGCGTAAGCGAGCGCCCGCTTAGATCTGCTGCACAACTGAGAGAGTGATGAGCAGCCTTCATGGCCACCCGCCATGCTAAATACATTTGCCTACCACATTTCTCGCGATTAAAATGCCATAAAAATAGCCAAAGCGTGTGAATGCGCTAAACGCACTGCACTATTATTTGCGACGCCATTGTTGTTGTTGTTGGGTTCGCTGCTTGGCGTTGCCATTGGTTGCCATGCACTTAATGGCGCTCTGCTTTTTTTTATTTTTTGGCAATGCAGCAGCAGAGACACAAATCTTTGCCCAATTGCCGGCGTTGTTGTTGTGCAAGTATTTTATTACTCATTAACGTAACGACGCATTTTGGGCCAACGGGCCGTAGCCGCTGCCAACGGCGCCGCTGACGTCGCACAGAGTTCAATATGGTTTGCTTAAGAGACTGGTAGAGGAGGGGAGAGAGACCGGCAGTGGGGGTGGGCGTCTGCTTTTTGTATTTGCGGCAACAGCGTCAGCAAAAAAAAAAAAGAAGAATATCGAGAAAAAAAAATACAAATAAACAACGGTAGACGTTCTAAATTTAGCAACAGGTAAAAAGCTCAAAACAAACGGTTTGTTTTTATTTTTGGTATATATTTTGTTGTTATTTTTCTGGGGTGGGGTATCGGCTATATAAGGGCAAAGGCAGATCGCGTGATGCGGAAAAGTTAGCTGCGAATGGGTAGGGGAAGGTGACGGATGGCTGAGGTTTGCTTAAAATACAGTTATACGGAGGCACGCAAAATGTTCCGTTAATTTGAGCACGTATAACATATATATTTTTAGGCATGATCGCCCTGTTGTGAATTATCACTATTAAAGCACGGATTGGGGATTGCCTAAGAAATTTTAAATAAAGGCGAGACTAAAGTTGGGAATTATATGTATTAAAATTTTTGGGGGAGACTTTTTTGCATGAATTCTCAAGAACTGCAAAACAACGTCGAGACTAATAGAATGCGTAGAATTTGAGATGTTCTACCTGGCAACTGAATACAAGGCAAAAATATCATCCAATGCTAGTAGTCCTCAACCCATAGATTATAGAAAAAGTTAAACTCATATCCTAAACATTAGGGCTTTGTATAGATATACATATATGCAACTTTATGTTAACTTCATTCTATCTACCATCTCGGACTTTTAATTATTTCTTCGTAATGACTCAAATAAACTTTCAGTCTCTGCGAACATCAACATCTATGGGATCATCCTTTAAGGATCCCCTCATATAGCAGCTCAGTCTACCATTTTGTATAGTCTAAGGATAGCTTGACTTTTCGACTTTTCGCTCGATTCGGCATCAAAAGTCAGGTCTTATAAAGTCAACTGCTTGGCTGTTTGGTAAATATTCAAGAAAATTTCCATGCAAGTCAAACGCAAATCCTTTCGCTGGAAAAGTCAGTCCAACCCTTTGGCAAGGATGTTCGGAAGGCTCAGCTTGACTGGAACAGTAGCTGATGGGCGTTTAGGACTTCGGACTTAGGCGAAGCTACGATGATACGGAGCTTAGCTTCGAAAACCGCGTTAATTAAATCGGTTTGGACACGCTCTGATGATCGGACGAAAGGGTTTGGCGAAAGGATTAAGTGTGCGTGGCACAGTGGCAGTGGCAGTGACAGTGGCAGTGGTACACAGGTACCTTTGGGTTTCTATTAACAGGATGATCATGCACATCAAAGGGCTAAAACCACACACCCATAAAACTGAACGTGCAACAATGGGAAGGAGCGCGTGTGCAAAGGCCGCACAACCCATCCACCACAGCCGCAGCCAGTTCATCAAGGAACAACTCTTCTGTTTATTGCACCCTTTGAGCGAGCTGCTTTTTACCTAGTCAAGGGTTTTTGGCCAAAGGATTCTCTCACTCGGTCTCGGTATTGGCCAGAGCCGTGACGGTGTTTGTTTATTTGCCATAAAAGGATTATGAACGTCCGAACAGGTAAGCGACAAGGGTTTAAGGCAATGCTAAAGGCTTCGGCTGCTGTAGGGTTAGACGAACGCACGCCCCTTTCCTTAACCCGTTGAACCAGAGAGCTAGAAGTTTCCTATGAGTACCATCCGTGAGCACTACTCTAATGTTCTCTAGTGAGAGGGACTCAGCTAGACTCGCCTTTCCCTTCGCTCATTCTCCGTCGCCTTCTAAGAGCTTGTTTCCTTCCCTCTGTTGTTTTTTCCTGCCGCACAATCTCGCCTCATCATTTCCACTAAAAAAGTCAACTTTCGGCTCATAAAAAATCATCGTTTTTTTTTTAACTGCCGTTGCGTCTAGTTGCGTAAAAAACGAACGCACTTCCGAGTAAAAACTAGCCGTTCGCAAATTCTCTTGCAAATTCCAGCATTTTGTTGACGACAAATTGCATAAAAAATGCAACAGCATTTACGAGTTCGCTAAAAAAAAAAAAAAAAAAAAAAGAAATAGAAAATCGACGCATCTAAAAAATGGCAAAGATCCGATCCGAGGATCCTAGGCACACTCAAGGTGAGGATGGGTTTGATGGGCCAACACAAAAGCGCAACATGCAGAAGGATTTTATGGTTTTATTTAGGGTTATTTACGCTCTACGCCTCAATGCCAAATCAATTGGCGTGCAAACGTCAACTCCTCACCCGCTCTCGCTCGCTCTCGCTCAGCATAGTGCTGTCTCTGTCTGGCTCTACCTGCCGGCACGAAGGAGTAAACGGAGGAAAGAGTTCTCTTACCTACGCGTTAGACTCGCGCCGAAAGAGGTTTTTCGGCATAGGGTAGAGTTTAGGGTTTCCACGGATTAGCTGACTGCTTTGGCTGTCTATCGGGGTTTTGGCTTTATGAGCGGCTCGCTAATGTGCCGCATGTCCTTGATGCATAGCTGCTGCTGGTGCTGCTGCTGAGAGTCTCTGCCTCTGCCTCTGCCTCTGCTGCTGCTGCTGCTGCTGTCCGATTCGCAAAGAGTTTTTACGACACGCAACAACAACAACAACCGCAACAACAACTCGTGTCTTTCAAATCCTTGCCAATTTCCGGGAATATTATTTGCGTGGCTCATGCATGCTTTTGCACTGCCGCCAACCAGCGCCAGAGGGCGCTGCGCATACAAAATTTTTAATCGCTTTTTGGGGTGCGCTTCGACTCCTAATTGAGGGAGTCGAAAATTTAGAGCAAATGCACCGTTAGACGCGCAGCTGGCGATTCGTCTGCGTTTCGTTAATCTACATAAATATTTTGCCTAATGACAGGATGTTTTTTCTTTTCGCTTTGATTTGCCTTGCTTCGATTCGACGATCGACAGACACTTTTTCCCACACGGCCAAGAGCGCGTTCGAGTGGGCGTTGTGTTTTGGTAGCCACAGCAAAAATGCAAAAATGCCATTAAAAAAATATATGTACAAAGAGAAAACAACAACAAGCTGAAATTGTGGTGCATTCATGTACGTATATAGATCGTTGAGGTGCTAAAAATGTTTTACGAGTCTTCACAAATCGTGACCAGACTTTGACTCCGACTCTGACTGGGAGACTGGAGACTCGAATCTCGAGACCCAGACCCAGACCCAGACCCTGAGAGTGCAATCCAAGCGTAGACAGCAAAAGGTGTTGAGCATATAAAATGATGCAAAAACGAAGAAGAAGCAGAAGCAAAAAAAAAAACAAGAAAACAGTTAAATTGCGGATAGTTAGGGTATCAGCAGAGAGGTATATATGTACATATAGCATAATATATATTCTTATATGATGCTTAAAATTTTAAGAGTCAACTAATTCTATATATACATATGTATGTATATATGATAGATAGACTTAGAAAGATAGATTCCTAAAACTACTTGAATATGAATAAATTTTTTTTATATTTTATAATACATGAATTTATTAGAACATATGATAAATAACCCATAGATTCGTAATGTACGAGTATAAAATTATATAGTACAATCGATTCTTTGCTAGAATTAACATAGAGTAGTTAATATAATGTAAATAAAAGTAAAGTAGTTCTTCGACATAAAACATTTAATATAATGCAACCAATTGCCAGAACTTTTCGAAACGCCCGAAAAGCTTTTAAAGGGCATCAAAGAGCGACAAGGGAATCGCGTGCAAAAGGAGAAGCTGCTTCAGCGACAATCGACAATCCCAGTCAGGCCAAAGAAATCCACTGTGGCATCGATCATAAATGGCAAAGAAACGAAAAAGAATCGGGAATCGGGCATCGGGCATCGGGAATGAGAATGGGAATAAAAAGGAAAAACAAAATCAGCAGAAGAAGAACTCGAGTGGAGTTGGCCAATGCAAGCCATTGCATGCACTATTGAACTTACTGAATGAAAACCGACAGGCAGAGGCAGCAGCAGCAGCAGCAGCAGCAGCAGCGACTGAGGCAGAGCCAGAGGGCAGTGGCGGCAACTGCAACCAGTTGGGGCAACAAACATGCCCAGTCAGGCGTTTGTTGCGCCAACGGCAGAGCTGTAATTTACACTCCTCAACGCTGGGGTGGCGTTGCCCCAAAACATCTTCTCAGCCAGCCAAGCAGCCACACAGCCACACAGCATCCCAATGCCGCATCGTCACAGCGGGCAGCTTGTCACGATAGGAGCCGCAGTTGGAGTCGGAGCTGGAGTTGGAGTCGGAGTCGGAGTTTGAGATCATGCCCGACGATTACCTAAACGCACGCGGCCTGTGCGAGGTGCGGGGCGGGGCGAGGTAGCTCTCTTGCCGAGATCCTTGAGCTGCGGCTGCATAAATTATAATGTGAGGGGCTGACCGGTTGCTGCTGTTGCTGCTGCTGCTGCTGGCACACTTATTGCGCAAAAACAAAAAAAAAGCGCGCTTCACGAAGCATGGCCAAAGCGCTGGTCGCGTATTCGAATTGCCACTGTAGCGGGGCGTCTGTCGGGAGAGGGTGAGGGGGGCCTTAGCTGACTCTGTGGCCCTCGATGCTGATCGGTCGTCGCGCCGGCGCATTGTTTTCATTTTATGGAGATTAACATTTTGCGTCTGCCAACGCCGTCGCTGCCGTCGCCGCCGACGCCGCCGCCGCCTTCGACTGCTATCAGCATCTGACAAGCATCCAAGCATCCGCTGTCCGCTGCAATAACTTCGGCTGCAGTTTAACCTGAATACCCTACAGCCAAAAGGGTATGCCGAATAGCTGGGCAGCTTTTGAGAGAGTTTTTATACTCATTTGTAATGAAAGTGAAACATATATTGTATTTTAGTTTATTATTATTATTATATTATTAAGTTTGGAAAGAGTTTATGCTGTTTGCTTATAAAACTATTGGAGATTCCATTATTTAAATGAATACTCTAACATAGAGTTCTCTGAACAGCTTAGAGAGGGCTGTAGAGCTTGATTACATTAAGAACAGCTAAGAAAAGAAGAGCTTAAGAAAAATATATATCTGTATTAAAAGATTATTAAATGAAAGATAATAATTCAGGTATAATTCTGTTCAGATCTTTAACTGATCGTTGCTGCAATTCAGTTGATAAATGAACTAGTTTAAATAGGGGAATCACACTCATATATAAAGACGGCTTACGAAGCAAATAAAGCTAGAAATAAACACAAATCTTTAATACCCAATAAAATATTATGATTCAATTTCTAAATAGTTCTTAACTCTAGTTTTTTCAAGTAACACTAACCTATAAAGGGTATTCACAGTGCCATTTGAGTTATCAAATGGTAAACTGAAGTTTTTTATTGTTGTTGCGTTCTCCCTTACAGATTTGACTTGTTTTTCATTTTGGCAAGTCACGACCCGCGTAATGAGCCAACTGCAGCTCCATGGACCGGGACTGAGGCTTATGATCTTCTCTTTGTCTGTTGCAAAAGGAAGTCGTCGCATTGCCGTCGACTGCCTGACTGCCTGACTGCCCAACTGGCTGACGAAGAAGAAGAAAACGAAGACGAAGGGGGGAAAAAAATGTTAATTTTTTTCTTCGCATTGAGCAATGCGACGATAATTAACCTCGTTGGTGTTACGGCATGAAAATCGATCCAGTTGCTGAAAAATTGAAATTGAATTTATGAATGTGAGTGAGACACGCCTGAAAATTGTTTAAGATGTGTATACGAGATATGTATGTATATGTACATATGTATGTATATGTGTGTATACACATGAGGTATAGTCGGATCTAATCAGTTTTGACACGGTCAAAAGAAAGAAAAAGTGAAAAGAAAAGGGTAGATGGTAAGGGGTAAAGGAAAAGAGTGTGAGGGAAACACGGTTTGTTTAGATAATCAATGGATAGGGAATGCAGACTAGATGATCTAGAGGCTAATAGAAAACGTCTTTAAATTGCTGTACTTACAATGCAAATTGAGATTGAGTAGAAAAAATAAAATTGAATTTTGAAATATGTAAAATTTAAATTAAAAATTTGTGGATATATAAAACAATTCTTCAGCAGTATAAAAAATATTTCGTATTTAAATTATTTATTTTCAAGCAGTATGATTATTCTTCCCTCTATTCAGCTAGGTTTTCCGTGCTCTGTCATTCTCCGTAATTTTGTTTTCTCTAGAAATTTTGCCTGGTTAAAAACTTAACCAAAACCATTTTATTTACGACTCTAAGCCTTTAACTTTTTGCCACAATTTGTTTGTTTTTTGTGCAAATCAATTTTTCACGCTCTCACCGAAGCCTTGAGGATTTGGCTTTATATCGCTCCACAGGCTACATTTGACTTTTTGGCTTTTCGACTTAAAAACAAACTAAGGGAAAAACTCAAGGCTGCGCGTTTTTTAAGCCTTTGCTCGTAAAAAATGAAAAAACAAACAGAACTAAATTAGAAAACACTTTATGCGCTGCTTATCAAAGCAGGATTCCGCGAAGTCCAGTTACAGAATTCCAGAAAAGTTCCAGCAAAAAATCGCGATGCCTAAAAAACCGGGTAAAAAAGTGACTTCCTTCTGAGAACTGGCTGAAAGAATAAAAAACACGGCTCGACCTGAACTCTGGGCGAAAAGAGTTGACAGCAGAGCAGAGCAGAGCAGAAAGGCTTAAAAAACAAGCGAAGGTCCTGCAGGACATCGACCATGTCAACCGATTTGCCACAATGGATGGCAACCCATAAAAAATGCGACCGCAACAAAAGGCTGCAGGCGAAAGGCTTTTGGGCAAGGACACGAGCTAAAAAATGTGAGGAAAAAAGGATAAAAAAGGATGAAAAAACGAAAGTCAACTAGAGGTGCAACAAAGGCAGCGTGCGCATTGCACATTATTAGCCAGTACGAAGGTGGCAGGAGGCAGGAGGCAGGAGGAAGACATAGTTAGCTGTGTGGCATGTGGCATGCGGCAACGACTTTTGCCAATGAAATGCCATAAACTCAGCGAGCGTGTGTCAAGGTTGTGTCAAGGCGAAAGGATGCGCCGTAATCCTTGCAGTTGACGACGCCTACCACTTCTCCTTCCTCGCCACGGTTCTAGGTTATTCGCAGTGTTTGCAAATATTTTGATTTCGAAAATAAACAATACGCCCACAGAGCGCTAGCGAGTCCAGGTCAGCAGCAGGCGGGCGGGCAAAGTTAGGGTGAAGGATGCTGCTGCAAGGATTGCTGTTCGTGGCAAAAGGATTAGTCACATTTAACCATGAATTCTAGCGAAACGAGGCGTTGCACGTTTAGCTAAAGGATTACGGCCCATTTCAACCATAATTAGAGACAACAAGTTGTAAAGTTGCCGAGGCAAAGCTACATACAAACATACATACATACATACATACATACATACATACATAGTACGTCTACATACGGCGATTTTCCCAAAAATCCTTAAACACGTCGTCAACATGCCAAATCAAAAGTTAAATGAAATGTCAAATGGCCAGCTAGCGGCCGAGTCTCCCTTGGCCAAGGTCACTTCTACGTAAATGCACCAATTTTTTGTTACAATTTCTTGAGATAAAACTCAAATCCCGAAAGGGTTTTTAAGCCACGCACACAAAACACGCACAAAGTCTCAGCACGTAGCGCTCTCCTTTTTTAACGATCGCGCTTTGTTCACTTTTTTGTTCGGGCGATCTAGTTCGGGTGTAGCCTTTATTCTCGGAACCAATGGGCCATGCTCTGTATTTTTTCTTCTTCTTTTCTTTTCTTCTCTCAACTCACTTTTTGTACGCGGAAATCCGTCAGCTTCTTTTTGCCCAAAAATGTTTTCTGTTTTTCGAATTTTATGATATGTTTACTGTTTAACATTTTAATTGTAGCAACGCGAACACATTTTATGGCTCTTCACAGAAAGAGCGACAGCGAGAGAGATCAGTGAGTGGCTGAGTGAGGGAGAGGGCGATAGAGCTGTTGCCTGTCGCCATAGACAGGGAAAGTGTTGACACTTTTGGTCGATCGGGTTAGACACCAAATTGGCTTCACTTCAATTGCGTTAAGGGTTTTGTCAAGGCTGTTACGAATTGTCATTAGCTAAGGTTAAGAACAGCTCATTAGGCTTTCGGCTAAAAGGCAAAAAGAGCGGACAGAGAGGGAAATGAGAGTAAGTAAAGTCACAGTTTGAGCAGCACTGAACTAGAGATGAGTTAAGTTCAGCAATTGAAGTGCGAATATGACTCGAAAAATAAATGGAAATGAAATGAAAAGGAGGATGCGATAAATATATGTATTATCTAATAATCTAAGATCTGATATATAAGATGCACATTTAGGGTATAGAAACGTGGAATTATCGTGCATATGAAAACTATATTCAAAGATATACCTATAAGACATACCTAAGTATATAGATATAGAGCTAATATACAGTAACCACTCAACTTAAAGGACACTCAAATAAACAAAGAAAGCAACACAAAAGATACATTTGATTCATGAAAAAAGTATCTCAAAGATACACAAAGCAGCACAGGTTCTATTATAGCCACTGGCCACAAAAAGAGCAGCAAAACTCTCGGACAGAGCCCTGCGCCACGCTGACCACAATAAGTAGAACAATTATTAGCTAAAAATTAGGTCGCATGTCGTACGTAAACAATGAAAATCTGTGACAAAAACCGAGGGAAAAAAAAGAACAGCAGGCCAAAGCCAAAGCCAAAACAAAGTAAAAAATTAAGAGCAGAACAAAAAGATTCAGAGCTATATATCCTTGTTTACGCATATTTAGGTCACTCAATGAGCCACTGATATATGGGAGATATAGAGAGTGTGAGAGAGAGGAGCGAGAGCTGCGGCTGGCCGCAGCGAAGTGTGCGACAATTTTTGCACGCGGATTGCACTCATAAAAAATAATTAGACCAAAAGAGAAAAAAAGCAGAAACTGGGAAACCAGGACGAAGCTGGCAAAAATGTTGCCAATAAACGCTGCTGTGGCCAGGCCGAGGCGCAGGACCTTGCGAAATTCGAGCTAAAAATATTCAGCGCAGGTCAGCAGAATATTGATTTTTTTCTATTGTTTTTGCGAAATTTCTGCAATTTTTTTGTTCGATTGTTCAGTGCTTCTTCTTGTCGCTGTCACGTGCTGCGTGATCCTAGCGAGGTCCTTGGAATGTTTTGGTAAATTAGGCAAAATTATGTCACGCCGCGCGACGATTCTGGAACGAGATCAGAACATTGAGAGCGTGTTCTCATTCTTCAAAAAAACAAGTCACAATTTTATGACTGCCGCTCATAAAACATATATTTTTGCCCACTTACGTAAGAATTTTGTGCGTGTCCTTTTTAGTGCTTATGTGTGTGTGTGTGTGTGTGCGTGCGACTCTGACTCTGTGTGTGTGTGAGAGGCCTTGAGACCTTACGCAAAAATCGGCCTGACTGTGCGCAAAAATTTTGAAATAGTTTTGCGACTCACTTTTTCTTTTCTTCTTTTTTGGTCTTGTTTTCTTTGGTTTTATTTTTGGGCTCATTAGAGCAGACGGATTTTTGTGCAAAAGAAGAACCCAAGGACATGCCAAGTAATTAAAAGTTTTTAATAATAACAGCATCATTAATTATTGTCGCGAGTCGGCGAGAGTAAGAGTCGCCCCAATCGAGAGTTGAGTCTCCCGTGTCCGGCAAATCGTTTTGCACATACTCGTAAACAACATTATCAAGGGGCCCGTCCAAATGCGATTAAGTTGGCAACATTAACTGGCGACAGCAAAACCCAAGAAGATGAACAACAACAACAACAAGAAGAAGAAGAAGAACAACAACAACAACAACCAGTTCGCCAAGACTTACAATTGCAATTAATCAAAGGCAGAGCTACCCTGCAGGCCGGCAGCCCGCCAGCCCGGCAGGTAGTCAGCCAGGCAAAGAACCTGATAAACGATATGATATTTGCTAAAAGATTGCTTATCAATGGCATCGGTCGTTTCATCTGCCTTATACTTTTAATTGATGATAATGTGTGTGCGCAGCCAGCAAAAGTTATGCTGAAATTGATTTGTATTTAATCTGTCATTATTTGCAATTCACATTCAGCTTAATTGAGCTATATCGATAAGCTGATATCGATAAGGCTTTGTAAGTGTGTCAGGCTGACCAGTGCTGCCAGATAGTTGTTGGCGACAAAGCACATTAAGCTAGGTAACGCAATCGATAGGGCTTCTTCTGCGTGTCAGCCAGTGCTGCCAGATTGTTTTCCATTCAGCTTTTTGTCGTGCTCCACTTATTTTTTCTTTGCCATTGCCACTGCAAATGAGCTAAATTCCCAGGCAAAGTTTCTTCATTTTTTACAAAACCTAATTATCACAGTTGTTTTTTCCGCTGCAGCTCCTTATAAATGGGCTGCAACTGTAAACATGGAGCAGCTGGGCACAATCAAACCTGGCAAACGTACAATTGTCGCCAATTAACATGAATGTTTCGCTCTTATTAGTTGTTCACTTCGAATTGAAGTCTCTCCGCTTCTCAGTTTCTCAGTCTTTCATTTTCGCTGTTATTAAGTCCTGCTGTTGAAAGGGCGCATTAATCAGCTGGGACAAATCGGGTTGCAGTTGCGTGAAACGAGTAGCGCATTGATTACGCAAACTGCGTACAATATGTAAATGATAGGGCCATCTCTTTCGCACCCTTGCCCTCTTTGTTGTCAATTTGCGGCGATAGCGATATGAGTATTCCAATTTCGATTCCAAGGTTTCCAATGCAAGCAAAAAGCACAGTCGTCGAATCTTCCAATCATTTATTATTGTTTTTAATGACATGAGACATACACACAAACACACACACACACACAGTTACTCACACCCTCCCATGCAAGGAGCTAATGACAAGCGACAAGTCAGCGATTCAGGTGTGCGCCAGATGTGAGTATGTGTGTGTGTAAAGAATCCACGTCATTCTCTCTCTCTCTCTCGCGCGCGCTGCCACGCTTCTGCCCAATGTCAGTTGCATGCGCACGCTTTGTTTTTGGCTGAAACCGAAACGCGACGCCCTCGTGCATGCACTCTGACGCTCGCTCGCCCCACTTCTTATCGCATGCTAAAAACTTATACAACAAAAAGAGGTAAAAATACAAGCCAGAAAAAAACAAGTGACACAAAATCAACAACAGCAACAACAACAACAACAAAATAATTCTTTTAATGCACATTGCGGCACGTATGCACCGAGTCAAGCGACTTACCTCAAGTACTTCAAGTACAGTGTAACCGAAGCGGGGTTAATGCCGCTTTTATATAACTGGAAAGTGGAGAGGCCGTTAGGTAATAGAGCTCAATATATCTAGGTGTATCTGTGCAAAGTCAATTCTGATATATGAAACGTAGATAAGTTTCCTTATCAACAATTATGTAAATACAAATTCAAGTAAGGAATGTCGATATGATGGGGTTACTGCAGCTTTTATATAACTAGAAAGTAGAGAGGGTTTCTGGTGATAGATAAGGTTATATCGAGCTATGTGGAATAGAAGCTAAGGATACAAGTCTCAGAGAGCAAAATAACTTCATCAAAGTCGTGAGATAGTAATAGCACCTTAGAATAGGTAGTCTCAGAAAAACTAGGGACGGATAGGGAAGCATAGTTCACCCAGTTCTTTCGCTCTTTAGAGATCAAGACTCATTGCTCAGCTGACAAGAGTCAAAGCACAGCATAAATCTCTCTTGAGCTAAACTACAGAGAGCAGCTCAATCAACCGAGGCTCGTCCATTTAGGTACCAACTTCTAACAGTCTCGACTCTTCCGACATGCCACGTTGGGGCAACCTTCTGCTGGCCGCTAACCACAAGCCAAACGAAACATTTAACCACATTTAAGCAATTCGCTGGACTTAGCAGCCGACCTAATAGCCGTCCAATTATAGCCTCTATGCCAGAAAACCAGAAAAGAAAAAACAATATCAAAAATTTAAAAATTCAACAATTAGGCCCTAATTTCCGTGGCTGGCCTTGAGCGTATCCGTAGTTGGGTTGCAGCACATTAGATATGCTCTGGCAGCGAATTCAAAGGAAACCCGCTACAGTTCGCCACAGATTTTCCTTGGCAGGCGGCGAGTGCTAAAAAGGGTTTCACCAAGAAGCAGCAGGAGCAGCAGGAGCAGCAGTAGGAGCAGGAGGATCAGTAGTCGTAGCAGCTGTTTGCAGTCCATAATTGAAGCATTCCGTTGGGTAATTGCTGGCGATTTTTTATGGCCAACGCATAAATTAACACCAGATGAAGGAATCGAGAAACTCTGGAAGATGCTGCCCTAAACAGATTTGTGTAATTGCACAATGAATGAGGACTTACAGACATCCCTTCCTCTTCCTCTTGCTCTTTCTCTTCTTATCTTTGCCTTTGTTTTTGTTGGTAATCGGAATCTTTTGAGCTTTTGGTATCCTAAGTTTGAGATCTGATTATAAGTTGCCGTCGCTGGCAATTTAATTTTGGGGTCAGCCTGAGCCGCGTTTATATGTTAATTTTGTGCGGAGTTTTTCGGCGGCAGCGTTTTGTACCTCATTAGAGCGGCGAAAGCGCGTTTACAAGTGTTAAATTGGCCAAATTACGGGTTGTTAACAGGATATAAAAGTAAAAGTGTCGGCCAAATGCAGAATGCAACGGCTGCAGCAACAGCAGCGGCAGCAGCAGGTGCCACAATTCAATTTTTGTTTTTGTTTTTTTTTTTTCTGTGCAAGCGAAACAAAACCACAAAGAATTCAAAGAACATTAAGCAAATGAATTGGCTCTCATCTTGATGATATTTTAACTGTTTTATTGATGTTGAAATTAAGGTGTTATTATATTTTCATTTTTAGCAAGAGTTGAAACATGTAAGACATGCGCAATTGAAATAGATGACTGATAAGTTAGAGAAATTTGTGTTGATCATAATCCAGTAAACAGCTCATATATAAGTCTAACATTCGCAAAAGTTTTGTGGACTATCAAAATATCAAAAATATAACTGAGTTTATTTTCAGTTAAACTATAATCAAGAATTATTTTCCAAGCTAATTCAGATTAAAGCATTGAGATCGTGCCACGAAAGTTCGATGATAATGTAGATCTTTAGTGCTGATATGAGATTTTTAGGGATACTTTAAGGTTGCCATGGTCAAATGTGAGTGAATTTCACGTTCACAGATTTATGACAAATTGTTTGTTTTCACATACTTCTAACAGGATGTAAAAGTAAAAGTGTGCAAAATAGCAGGTGGCAACTGTGGCCAGTGGCCAATGGAGAATTGGCTTCGGGTGTGCCACTGGCAGGGCCCATCACAGTGGCAGGCAGAAGGCAAATCGTCAAGGCTGGCCGTTTACGGAGACCGTCAACTGATTTATGCACAAATGCAAATGCAAATGCAACTTCAAATGCTAATTGCGGCGACGGTCAAAGACACGATCACGACTCCGACGGCTACTTCGGCTCGTCGGCGCGATGGCAGTTCGTCACAAATCAATGGAGCTGAGTGGGGCTGGATGGATGGATGGATGGATGGCTGGCTGGAGCATGTGCAGAGCACATAGCACTCGGTGGCTCATTCATATGCAAATGCTGTGGTGCTGCGGTGCTGCCACAAATGAAATGCCAACACGCAGAAATGCAAAGAGAGCATCGAATTGCAAATTATGGCCGAGCTGCGCCTGAATAATTCTCCAGTTAGATACAAAGTAGTTTGTTTTTTTCTTTCTTGTTTCTGTGTGCTGTATTTTTTTTTTGTTTTTTGTGTTTGTTGTTGTTGAGCCAATGCCAGAGCGCGTGCCCGCGACTTCAACTTCCGCTGCGTGACTTTATCTACGAGAGCGTGGCCCTGGCTTTCGCAACAACAACAACAAATGCCTAATGCCTGACGACTTGTGCTTTTTTTCGCCTTCCAGGAATCGCTCTGGCTCTGCCTCGACTCTGGTGACAAACTCGTCGCTCCATTAGCATAACATTCATACACAGATGCTCGGCCCTGGGACTCGCAGCGGATGTACGCTTGATTATGTTGTTTGCTGCTGCTGCTGCTGCTGCTACTTGGGATTGTGACTGGCTCGCGCCTCTGACTCTGGAGTGGAACTCGGACTCTCTCCCCAGACTCTGGACTCTGATCTTCGATTCTCTACTCTGGCACTCGTCTCTGGCTCTAGTTATAGTTCATCCTCAAGTCTCTGGTCTCCGGCTCTGGTCTCCTTGTTAAAGTCTCTCGTTAGGCTCATTCTTTTGCTCCAGTCTCTATGCCAAGGCTCTCTCTAGCTCTCAGCTCTTTCTGTAGCCACAACCGAAGCCAGAGCCGAAGCTGAGTCGAACTCATATCTGGTCTCTTCTCAGGCTTCACCTCTCCTTGCAGTCTCTGCTCCCTCGCTCTAGTTTCTAGCTTCGTCTAGAGCTTCGGCTCGGAGTCTGGCTCTAGGTCTGACTCTCTCTGCTCTCTGACGCTGTAGCCTCAGCTACAGTTCCGTGCTTCTGTTCTCTAGCTCTAGCTCTATTTGCGCTCACTGGCTCAGGCTCTGATCCAGTCTCTATACTCCTCTCCCTGCCTCTGCATGGCATTAATCACTTTTCTGTGTAAGTTGCAAGCAAACAGCGCGCGACTGACGCCAGTTTTTCCGACCGGCAATACGGTGGCTATCAAAACAGTCTTCTACACGTACCAGCCCACCCAAATGGACAGCTGCCGGACTACCGTCTCGCTCGTCGCTGTTGTTGTTGTGCGACGATCACAATCACGATCACGCGCTTCGTCTAAGGCTTTGTCCTAATGCCGTGCCCGCTGCAAATGTTTACTCAAGACGTAGTAGCTGGCGATCCTAAGTAGCCAAAAAGGATTTGTCTGTCGCCGACTTCACCAACGTCATCATCGTCGTCATCGTCGTCGTCGTCTTTAATGTGCATGCAAACAAGCGTGATGTGGCAATTGTCTGGGGAGCGTCTTTAGGCAGCGGCATCTGGCTTAAGTAGCCCTGAGGTCGAGTCGAATCGCGTCGAGTTGAGCTGAGACGAGTCGAGTTGAGTCGAGGTGTAGATCCATTAGCTACCAACCGAGACAAGTGTTCCTGTGTGGCCCGCCCCTGTTTCAGCAGTCGTGTGGGTGTGCCACAACACACACAAGAGTTTCAACTCTCTCTCTCTCTCTTTCTCTCCCACTCTTGCTCTCTATTTGATCTTTTTATTTGTACTAGCAATTGCACCTCCGGGAATTGATAAGTCAGGTTTGCTTCCACACGGACTCGTCTATTTGGCACTTGAGTGAGATGTTCAAATTTACTTTTTACCCGTGCCCCTTGCCTACCCGAAAGGGTATTCAGATTTTGTTAACGACAGCTGGGAGGTCATTAGCTGGACATATTATACCATTTGTTTTTAAGGACTATTGAGAGCCTGAGTTGCATAGCGAATTAGGCATAGAAACAATTTGAGGAAATCCATTCAGTTTGTATGATAATCTACTAAGGAATAGAGCAATTAGGAGTAGAAGTCTGAAAGCTGGCTGAATATTAGTTGAAAAATAGGATAGCCTGATAATAAAACCAAAAAACAAACATTTTCTGATACTCGTCGTTCAGCTGCTACTTGGACAAGACAACTTAGGCGGCTTTAATTTATAGTTACTATTTTATAGTTAAAAGTGGCAAATAGTTTCAATCATAATCAATCAGTAATCAATCTAGAATCGTTCCTACTTACTCAATGTGGATTCATCTAAGGTTCGAGAATATGAAACCAATTTCTTTGGACTAGGAATTTACTTTTCGCTAAATCCTATTCATCTACTAAAATTAATTTAAATAAATAATTAAATAATAATTAAGTATTTAGCTTCATCTACTCCCATCATATAATTTTCTTTAAATTAGGTTTTCAATTCCATTTTTTCCAACAATACAGAATAATTTTCTATTTAGCCAAATATTTGTATTGCCTTTCATTTCAGCGTAAAATATGTTTATTTCATTCATTAAAATAGAACTGAATGAAAAATTTGAGATATACGAAAATTATTATAACGTTTACTGTGCAAAAGGAATAATATATATGTATATACTATATATATATGTATATGTCGTGCCCTCAATATATTATGAATATTGTGTCATCACTATTATAATTATTGTGTCACCACTATGTTTTAAGATTAAGAGCGTAAAGAGGAAAGAATAAAATGTACTTGGCAACAACGCTTAATGCTATGCGACTACCGTTGTTTCAATTCCATTCGTTTTTTCACCGATCCGTTATCCTAGCCTGGCAGTCGTTTCTGTCTGACGCAGTCTGGGCCCGACAGTGAGTTAGAGCGAGATAAGAATAACATTTGCAATATATGTGAGTGTGTATGTGTGTGAGTGCACACAGAGTAGCAGAGAGTTGCTTAAGCGAAGTTATGGCACTTTTGGGGAAGAAGTTGAACGAGTAAGCATGTCGCGGCCCAGAAAGCGTCCGGTGATGGATATTAGTGAACTAGAAAATGACAATCCGACATCAGAAGTGGGATACAATCCACCCCAAACTAATTCCGATGACCGTTTGTGTGCGATCTTAGAATCGCAACACCGTAACTTGTTAGAAGTTATAAACGCAGTGAAAAGTGGCCAAAATGAACAAAGTGTAAAAAAAACTAATTACATTGCCAAAATTCAATCCCAATGTTGCGGGATCGAGTGCAGCAGCTTGGTGTGCTATAGCTGATTTTATACTGACTGAAAACCCGTTGGAAAGCTCTGCCCTTCTCATGGCACTTAGCAAATCATTGGAGGGTGATGCAGCTTATTGGCTGTCCCAAATATCGTTTGCTGGAATGACGTGGATGCAGTTCAAGGAATTGTTTCTACAGAACTTCGAAGGCCACGAAACTATAGCTGCAACAATTTTCAACGTCTTGAATAGTAGTCCAAATGTTGACGAGGGTCTGACTGCATACGGAAGCCGAACAGTTACGACACTTGTCTCCAAATGGAAGGATGTGAGCATCGAACAAATTGCAATATCACTTGTCTTGGCGCAAGCAGCTAAAATCGAGCCGAAGTTGCAACGAACGATATTTACAACCGACATAAAATCCCGTAATGACATGCGAAACGAATTAAGTGCGTTTGATTTTGGAAAGAGGAAAAACAACTCGGTTCCAGAAAGTTCTGCAAGCAAGAATATGCGCCTTCAACCCATTTCGAAGTGTCACTTTTGTGGAAAACAAGGACATAAGGTGGCTGATTGTCGTGCAAGACGATTCCCTGGAAAATTTCAACAGGCGTCAACCCATCGCGATACACGCCCGTCAGAGAAGCAGAGCAAATCTACAATAATCTGTTTTAAATGTGGAGAAGCTGGACACATCCAATCGGCCTGCCCTGGAGGATCATCAGCATCATTCAAAAATAGAGTAGAAGAAAAACGTGTAAACATTTGTAATGTAAAAGAGCCTCTTGGTAGTTTAATACAATCCGGTGAGTCGTACCCATTTTGTTTCGATTCTGGAGCTGAGTGTTCTCTCGTTAGAGAAGCTGTGTCCCGGAAGTTTTCTGGCAAAAGAATTAATAACGTCGTACATCTTAAAGGTATCGGAAATAACTCTGTAACTAGCACGACGCAAATTATATCTAATGTTACCATAGGCAAATATTCACTTGAAGTTGTATTTCATGTTGTGTTGAATGAGTACCTAAATTACGATATTATAATAGGACGAGAAATCTTGTGTCATGGCTTTAGTGTTACAATATCAAATGACAAAGTCGAACTTTTAAAATCAAAATCTATATGTGCGGTAGCAGTTTCACATAACCTTTTTGATTTGACCACTGTAGATAGTGAAGTAAGTGGCCTAGAGAAAGTTCGTTTGTTAGCAATTTTAGAAAAATATTCTAATTCTTTTATTAAGGGGATACCTAAAAGCCGAGTTACAACAGGTCAACTGGAAATACGCTTAGTGAACCCAAATAAGACAGTACAAAGAAGACCGTACAGACTAGGAATGGAAGAGAAGCAAACAGTGAGGGGTATGATTGAGGAATTGTTAAATGCCAATATTATCCGGCCCAGTTGTTCGCCATTTGCCAGTCCCATCATACTAGTTAAAAAGAAAAATGGTTCAGACAGACTCTGCGTAGATTTTCGAGAACTAAATTCTAACACAGTGGATGATAAGTATCCGTTACCGTTGATAAACGACCAAATAGCTAGGCTTAGCGGTGCAAAGTATTTTTCTTGTTTAGATATGGCGAGCGGCTTTTATCAGATTCCTATCCACCCAAATTCAATAGATCGCACAGCTTTCGTCACTCCAGACGGGCAATATGAGTTCTTAGCTATGCCCTTCGGACTAAAAAATGCCCCGTCAGTGTTTCAGAGAGCAGTGATGAAAGCTTTGGGAGAACTTGCATATTCATACGTAATCGTTTACATGGATGACATTATGATAGTTGCTGAAACGATAGACGACGCATTTAACCGATTAGAAAATGTGTTGAAAATATTGTCTGAGGCTGGATTTTCTTTTAACGTCGCTAAGTGCTCGTTTTTAAAATCTTGCGTCGAATACCTGGGCTTTGAAATCAGAGAGGGCGAAATTCGCCCAAATCCCCGCAAGAAACGTTCACTGTCTGACTTGCCCCCGCCACAATCTGTGACTCAAGTTAGACAATTTATTGGACTGGCGTCGTATTTTCGACAATTTATTCCAAAATTTTCACAAATAATGAAACCACTGTATGGTCTCACATGTAAAGACAAAGTATTTGAATGGAAATTGGAGCATGAAGAAATTCGTCAAAAAATTATTAAAGCATTGACAGATGAACCTGTTCTTACAATATTTAATCCGGATTATCCGATTGAACTGCATACTGATGCCAGTATGGATGGCTACGGAGCGATTTTGTTGCATAGAATTGATGGTAAGCCTCGCGTAGTCGAATATTATAGTAGACGAACTTCTTCTGCCGAGTCTCGATATCATTCGTACGAATTGGAGACTCTAGCCCTTTATAACTCAATGAAGCACTTTCGCCACTACTTACAGGGCAAATCTTTTGTAGTTTATACAGACTGCAATTCGTTGAAAGCTTCACGTTTAAAGGCTGATTTGACGCCACGAGTACATCGTTGGTGGGCCTTTATGCAATCTTTCAACTTTGACATACAATATAGGCCTGGTAGTAGAATGGCGCATGTAGACTTCTTTTCTAGAAATCTTTTACCCAATAAAATGAGTACCCAAGTACCGATCAAGCGGGTACAGCTAGCTGAGATTTCGAATAACTGGCTTTTAGCGGAGCAACAAAGGGATCCAGAGACTTCTTTGATAGTTACAAAACTCCAAAATGATGAGCTTGAGGAAAGCGTAGCAAAGACTTATGAGCTTCGATCAAAAATTCTTTATCGGAAAATCCAAAGGAATGGAAAAACACGATGCCTTCCAGTTATTCCCCGACCGTTTAGATGGTCTGTTGTAAACCATGTCCACGAGGCAATTGTACACCTTGGTTGGGAAAAGACCTTAGACAAAATGTATGAGTTTTACTGGTTTGATAACATGTGCAAGTACGTGCGCAAATTTGTAGACAACTGCATTACATGCAAATTGACAAAACCATCGTCAGGCAAACCACAAGTAGAGCTCCATCCCATACCAAAGGTAGATATTCCATGGCACACGGTTCACATTGACATCACTGGCAAGTTAAGCGGAAAAAGTGATCAAAAGGAATATATAATAGTTCAAATTGATGCCTTCACCAAATACGTTTACTTATACCACACAGTCAATATTAATTCAGAAAGTTGTATTAGTGCAGTTAAATCTTTGATTTCGTTTTTTGGTGTACCAACAAGAATAATTGCAGATCAGGGGAGATGTTTTACCGGCAACGACTTTAGCAAATTTTGTACCATGCAAAAAATTGACTTACATCTGATAGCAACAGGGGCTAGTCGAGCTAATGGCCAAGTTGAACGAGTTATGAGTGTACTAAAGCACATGCTCACCGCCATTGAGAGTAGTGAACGTTCTTGGCAAGACGCTTTAGGTGAAATTCAATTGGCTATAAACTGTACAACAAATCGAACTACAAAAGCTAGCCCATTAGAATTACTAATCGGAAAAGAAGTAAGACCTTTAAATATGTTACATGTTTGCGAAAATGAAGATAAGATAGATATAAGTGATGTAAGAAAGATAGCGAAAGAAAATATTGAGCAGAACGCACGTTACGAAAAAGAGCGATTTGACAAAAACAAGTCAAAAGTTGTTAGATTCAAGGTCGGCGAGTACGTACTGCTCAAGAATGAGGAAAGACACCAGACCAAATTAGATCCCAAATTTAAAGGTCCGTTCTTAGTGGCAGAGGTTCTAGATGGAGACCGATATGTGTTGAAGTCCTTAGTCAACAAGCGAACTTATAAGTATGCACACGAGTCGTTAAAGCGTATGCCGGCGGAGGGGATTCCCATTGAGTTGGAAATGTGTAGAGACGGCGTTGAAAGAGACGTCAATGAAGGCGCTGAAAGAGGCGTCAATGAAGGCGTAGAGACGCCAGTAACATGTTAGTGGAGCTAACATGCGAGATATCAGACACTATACCGGGGAATCTTGCTGATATGTGGTTTGATCTACTAAAGCTATTAGGGACACGAGTTACTGTGTTATCCTATTGAGTCGCTGGTAGTCACGTATAGTAAGATTTTGCGTGGGTTGTTGTCCTGATGATCTAAGAAATCCTCACATAACTAATGGAAATCCTTTTGCTACCGGATACATCACGAAAACAATTGTCCTATCTTAGAGACTCTGCCAATTGAACGACCTACTCGAGAAAATTTAAATTAACTGGATTTTTATTTGAAGTAATAGGTTTGGATTGATTTGTCTTTTAAGTTGAGCTGCGTATATTGCCGTTTAATTAGTTTGTAACACACGAGGACGTGTGAACGTCAGAATGGCCGTGTCGTGCCCTCAATATATTATGAATATTGTGTCATCACTATTATAATTATTGTGTCACCACTATGTTTTAAGATTAAGAGCGTAAAGAGGAAAGAATAAAATGTACTTGGCAACAACGCTTAATGCTATGCGACTACCGTTGTTTCAATTCCATTCGTTTTTTCACCGATCCGTTATCCTAGCCTGGCAGTCGTTTCTGTCTGACGCAGTCTGGGCCCGACAGTGAGTTAGAGCGAGATAAGAATAACATTTGCAATATATGTGAGTGTGTATGTGTGTGAGTGCACACAGAGTAGCAGAGAGTTGCTTAAGCGAAGTTATGGCACTTTTGGGGAAGAAGTTGAACGAGTAAGCATGTCGCGGCCCAGAAAGCGTCCGGTGATGGATATTAGTGAACTAGAAAATGACAATCCGACATATATTTATATGAAATATTTAATAAACTTCTACTCACAGTATTTTATAAATCAGGCATAAACTTCGAAATGAAATGGCTAAATGCATATTCAGTATAAAGCATAAGCTCCGATTTGAATAGCTAAATTCATAATTACATATTCATGGAATGCCTTATGAGGCTAATTAGCCATATCAAATATGACAAAACATATACCAAACTGTGAGCTTTGTCGACTGCTAGAGGAAACCAGTTTAAGCTTAAGGCTCATTATATAAACGCCATTCGTCCCAAAAGGAAGATTTATTGGTGGGCATTCCGGCAAACGTTTTCTCCGAATGTGCGAAATTTGTACTCGAAATCCATTTCCGCTGCGGTTCGCTTCCCATATTTGGTCACGTTTCTAGCCCGCCAAATACAACGGAAAAAGTTAAACAAATTAGACGCGAATGGGTTTGCTTGTAGTAGGTGTGTATGCATGCGTGTGTGTGTGTGTGTGTACACACACTTGTATGTGTGTATGCGTTTCTTCCCAGAAGCTCCTCAACACTGACGTCAATTATTGGCGTAGTCGTAGTCGCTAATTTCTTCTGCTTGTCCATTGATTAACCGAGTGCGCTATATGTGCTGAGAGTGTGTGTGTGTGTATGTGTGTGTAAGTGTTAGTGTGTGTGTGAGTGTGTGCTATATGAATTGGTAAAAATTTGCTCAATGAATACGAGACGACGGCACTACTACCAGATTCCACATACATACGTACAAAAAGCCAAAAAGTGAGTAGAAAAATTGCAAGCGGGTGCAAACGACTGCACAATACTCGCTCCTGAGAACATTTTAAAGAATTCTGTAGAATTATGTAGAAGCTGCAGAATGCATTGATCTGCTCCAATGGGCGTTGCTCTATAATATTTATTTATAAAGACTCTTGTCTCTTGTTTCCTCTTGTTTCTATAAATCCATATATAATTCCAAAAATGACCATACCAAAAAAAAAAAAAAAAAACTCCTCAATACTTTATCAGCCTCGGCGTGATAAGAGAGAGTCAAAATAAGAGAGTAAACATACTAAAAAAAACATGTATTTATATCAAATGTATAGACTCGTTCACTCCAACATTCCCTGGCACTAATATACTCTCTTCACATGTTGTGAACGTGTATCGAAAATGAGAATCAAATGAAATGCGTGCGGAGGCGTCGACGGTTGAAGATCTTTATGAATTCTTTCAGTCACATGGGCACATGAGGCGCACTCATTAACTTGAACGTAGGAACGTGGAGCGGAAACGTGCGTCAAGCTGACGATGCGATGCGACGCGACGCGACGCGTGGCCTCTGCTGACGTTGACATGCAGAGCAGATCGCTACATATAGCATATAGAGTACATATATGTATGTATGTATGTATGTATGTATGTATATAGTGCTTTACACTAATTGCACTTATGCACGAAATGGCGTTTAACCTTCGCACAGGATTAACGCATCGCAGCTCGCAGCGCCCGAAGCGCGGCTTAACAGTAGTTAAGCGATCGTTTAAGAGGCTCAAGCTTTTGTTTCTCTCTCTCTGGCGATTGGCAATTTTTCAATGCGAACAGCGCTTAAAATGCGATCAGCGAAGTCAGATAATGTCGGCCTCATAATGTCCGCGATAAGGCACACTTGGCTGGCTGCCTCGATCAGCGGACGATCGCCGTATGAAAGCACCTGTTTCTGTCTCTGTCGCGCTCTCCCTCTCTGCCTCCCTCTCTCTCTCACTCTCTCTTTGCCACACTCAGATGAGTAGCCAGATAAAAAGGAGCGGGCAGCGCGCAGTCAAGGTTGGCCAACAAGTCGTTGCCTTTGGACACAACACGCGACAATGAATTTCGCATATGTCACAGACAGACAGACGGACGGACAGACGGACAGACGGACAGATGGATGGTTGGCTGGACGGACGACAGTCGAAGGAGGCTGCTACGTTGGAGGCGTCCCATGTAAACAGACAGCCCATAAGCGCAGCAGCAGCTGAAAAGTCTCGTAAATGTGCTTGCACTGCTTTTTGGATAAATAAAAATATATACATACTTATATACACATACATATTTTAAAAATATATATACGATATTTCTCTTTTATTTTATTTTTATGTATTTTTTCGGATTTTTTTTTGTGGCTACACAATCACTTTTATTTGGGGATTGTCACGCTACAGCTGCGCGGACAGAGCATATGAGGCTGGCTAGGATATTAAGGGAGGCTATAGTTAAATGAGGTATAAAGTGTGGGAATAAGAATTTTAAACGAAAATTTAATATTCATTTTATTTAATTTAATAGAAAATAGAGAACTCAAATTTATGTGAACATATACGTATACATATATTTTAATATTATTTATTTGAGCATCTGCAGAACAAGGGAGCACTAGGAAACCAGAGCTTAAAAGACAGAAATCGCAGTTGGTTGGAAATGAGTTAGCTGTTATTTTTTAAACGATTTTTAGTGTTATTAATTTATTAAAAAAATAAAATTATATTAATAATAATAATAATAATAATAATAATAAATATAATAATAATAATAATAATAATAATAATAACAATAATAATAATAACCGCATTTAATGGTAATATGACTTTCCAACTAATAATCTGAATTATTCTATCAAGACTTTAAGTACATTTTTATATAGTCCATGCTTTAACTTCCGCTCTGATGCTCTATATAATTTTGTTTTTAATGTACTCCTTTATTTTATATTTAATATTTGTATTCATAAGATCTGTTGAAATAAAAAGCGCAATTGTAGCGTATTGAAATTTCACTATGGTCGTCTGGGTGGGCGATTGCAATTTTTGTGGCTATCCTTGGCTCTGCGACTGTGCGACTGAACGACTGCTCAAATGGGATGCTGGAGCTGACGCGGTGTTTCCCTTGCAGCGACGATCACAATAAATGCCAAGCATCGATGGCTTTTACAACATTGGGCATTGGGCACAGATACGTCGAGTATTGGATAATTTTTTGGCATGTCTGTGCAATTACCTTTATGTTTATGCGATTTCTTTATATAGTATATAAGTATAAGTATATAAGGTGTGTCTGTGTGTGTGTGTGTGTGTGGCTGATAATGGCAACAGGTGGTCACTCACTTAGGCTTAAGCCGCCTTTATGGCTCTATAAAGCCCCGAACGGAAAACAAAATCGAATGAAAAAAGAGAGATTTTGGCCAAGTGGCAAACAGGCAATTGGCGGCATTAGCCAAATTGGATGCTGATTGCGAGCGATTCAGCTGTGGCAGATGATGCCTAATGATGCCTCATTTGTGGCAGGAACAGCGGAAGCAGCAGCAGCACCTAGCACGTGCTTGCAACACGTAGAAGCTGCTGCTTATGGGGGCACAGTCAGCCAATTAGCCACTAGCCACCCACAGCTCTGGCGCGAAGGGTGGGCGCCAACAATAATAATTACATTGGCCACCAAAAAACAGCAAAACAATAACAAAATGAGCGCCTCTGTTATTTTTGGCCAACTTTTGAGTTGCCCAGATTGCGCGCGGCAATGCGAGAAAACAACAAATCAAAGGCAAGTTCACGCGTCATCGCCAGAGAAACATGCAGAGATAGAGAGAGGGAGAGAGGCAGGAGGAGGAAAGGGAAACGGAGCGAGGGAGTGAGAGTGCAAAGCACACAAACACAGACACACCTACACACACACACACACACACACACCCACGTCTGACTTAAGTGAGGCGCCTTGGACATACATACGAATTTTCAGGCTTCTGCTGCGGCTGCGGCTGCGGCTGCGGCTGTTTTTGTTCTTTCCTTAGTTTTTATTTTTTAATTTTCTCTTTTCTTTTATTTTTGTTTTTTGTATTAATTTTTGTTTCATTAAATTTTGTTGACGGCCCCCGTCGCATTGACGTCATTGACGTGCCGCAAAAGAATTTGTTTTTCGTGAAAAATATTTGTGTGCTTGCGTCTCTTTTTATTTGTATTTTATAATACTTTCGGGCTGATTGCAGAGCAATTTGGGTCTTTATAGTTTGCTAACTATGTTTGTCCAAGCAACGAGCGTAGCACCTGACGTAGTTAGCTGTTAATTGAGCCATCTAATTAGCTATATGTCTGCATATACATTCATCATATTATTATATTATATATATGTATATGTGCATATATTCATTCGACCTTTGACTGTGCCTATCTCCACTTGTTTTGAATATAAATTAAATTATCTGCATTATAGTATAAGTATATCCATGCCATTGCTATATCTTTGTCTATCTATCCACCCTATGAATAGCTCTGTGTGTGTCTGTATCTAAGTCAATCTATATATCTGTATACCTAACTGCATCTATATGTCTACTCATCTCTATATCCATCTGGCTTCGTAGCCCTCTTAAAATATGTTATTTTTATCTGTTTCCTTTGATCTAGTTTTACTTATCTATATATTTATCGATCACCACTGTTATCTGTTTAACTATCAATTTATCAATTCATATTATCTGTCTGATGATCAGCCAATTTTTGTATCAATTTTAATCATTCTATTGATCTCCCTATTACTCTTATTTAGTGATCAATATCTTTATACCTATATATATACAATATATATATTCTATTTGTAATTGTCTATCAATCTATACTATCTATTTGTATTTTAAATCCTTCCATTGATCTTTCTATGAATCCTTCTATTTCCATACCAATCGATCTATCCATCTATTCTATACATTTATAATATTTATGTCTATCTCTTCTCTTCTCTCTATCTATCTATCCATAAGGCAGCTCTATTCACGTAAATTGAATGCAAAGAAAGCGTCTTCAGCTTTCGTTCTGCGGTTTATTTGCCAAACATATTCTTATCGTTCGATAGAACATCATTTGTGTGTATTTATGTATGTGGGCAGCCATAACGAAAGATCATATTTGAAACACGAATTTTGGTTTTCTTGCTGTTGTTGTTGTTGTTGGTGGTTTGTCTGCTGACGCCTTTTCGGCATTGTCTGGGTGCCAGATCTTGTGGGCCCCGCAATTGTTCTCATTATTATTTACTGGCTATTTGCGCCTCTGTTTATTGCCAATCTTAGCTGCCCTGCCCTGCCTTGCCCTGCCCTGCCCTGCCGCTACCACGCCCAGTCCAGTCGCTGCCTTGCGCACGATCGTCATCACCTGGCTCTGGAGCTTGCTCCCCGAATGCTGTTTGCCTGTTTAGAATCAGTTGGGGCCAAGCGCGTCATCGGGCGCACGTCAGTCGATATAATGTAGAGTATGGGGAGGGGACTGGAGCAGGTGAGTAGATCGCGCACGGCATTTGGGGGGAGGCGAAGCGTTGCGAGTGTTGCCAACTATTTTTAGCCATGAGACGAGCCGCTAAAGTATTTTGGTCATCAGCTCAAAAACAAAAACAACACAAACAAAAAAAAAAAAAACAAAAAGCAAGACGGGCAGTTTTATTTTTCCAACAAATTATTTAGACGCAAAAATCGCATGGAATTATTTATAAACGGCTGCGAGACGACCTTGTTGTTGTTGTTCTAGTTGTAGTTGGTGTAGTTGTTGTTGTTGTTGATGTTGCTCTTGTTCTGGTTGTTGCTGTTGTTGCTTTAGCTGTTACGACTTGGAGCACGCCAAAGCCAAAAGCGTCCTTCACCCTCAATTATTTGTACGGCCATAAATGCCAGCGAAATATGCGCATACCAAAGGAAACCAGCCAACAATTTTATTGATTCAAATGGAATTGAGCTGAATGCCAGGCGTTTGTCACAGCGGGTGGCAAAAAAAAAAAAAAAATAAAATTAGTTACAATTTCCATTTAATTGTGGAATCAAAGACAGAATAGTAGCAAGAGGCAATCGAATTACAAAATCTAATTGAAGATGAGCTCGAAATAAATGGGAAACTATAGATTGTGAGGTAGTAAAGGAGACTTTAGATATTGTAAAGCTGAATATCGTATAATTTAGAAGCTAAAAAGAAGATAATCACTGAAGAGCTAGGCAACGTTATCAAAAGTAGTAGTATATATATTAAAATTTAGACAGATCAAAGCTGACTAGCGAAAAAGGGAAAGAAAGAGCTATACCTTAGCTATAAGAATATGTAGACGCTGAATATCGTAAAAGTTGTTAGAGGAAATATCGTAAATGTAGCAATGGTATGTCGTAGCTATATATCGTAAATGCTATATCTATATTGTCTCGTTATATATGAAATGTGTAATCAGAATATGCGATAGCTAGCATAGTATATAGAGCAGATTTTGCCCAATATAAATATCGTAAATATAGCAAATTTATACTATAGTAGATAGAATAAAAATGCATCTCTCTCAGCTGAAATGCAAAAATTTACTTAAATAATATGTAAAAGCTGCTAATGGCTGCGAACCAAAAATGTGAAAAACAATGTAAATATTCAATCTATTTTTCGACATTTTGAGAGCCGCCCTCGCAATATCAATCAGCAGTTCAAAGACTCTGAATGCTGTTCATAATAATATGGCCGAATTACTCATTCCATGTAAATAAAAATGTTGTTGAAAACAACTTGTTGTTTTTTCTTCTTCTTCTAATTTTAAATATAAATCAAATTTTATTTTCTGTTAAAAATCTGCTTGGCCCTGTCCAGCTGAAAAACAAATAAATAAATACTTATAAAAAGTTTTTTTTTGCGCTTTGGGCAATTCGGTTTGACCCTGAAAAACTGGTGCAGTGGCCATTTTTATGGCCACTCTAGATCTAGGGCCCTAGATTACTCTGTGAGAGGTTTCTCTGTCTGTCAGGCTGCCTGCGTTCAGATTTTTATGATCCTGGCAGCTATTGCATAACATTGCGTTTGGCCTGGTCTGCGGGGATTTTCGAGGTTGGGCTTACCAAGTAGCTCGTCGTTGACCTTACGCAAAATTATATCATAAGCGAGAGCAGAGCTGAGGACAATGGACGGACGAGAATTTATGGCTAGAGGATCACGCTTATGCATATATGTATGTATGCATGTAGGTAAATCGACTAAAAATCTATCTCTCTCTCCCTCTCTCTGTCTTCATCTGTCTCTGTCTTGGCACATTCATGATAATCGACTAAAGCACTCAACACCTTTTGACAGTTTCCTGTATTGTCTCATGCATTTATGCAAAAGGCAGGTGATTAAATTCACACTATGCTCTCGCTCTTGCTCTTGCTGTCCGTCTCTAACGGTAGCTACATCCGACAGCTCCACACGAACGCATTTTAATTGCCAGGATAACAATAAATAGAGATTCTCGCTTCATTAGTTCAAATGCCAAACAGGTAGCTCTCGACGAGCAGTCCCAGCCCCTTGACAATTATTTCCGGCGTTTGTTTTTATTTTCTTTCTGCTTCTTTTTTCTCTCTTTTTTCTCTGTTTTCAAACGAAATGCCTGCTTATCAAGATTGCCAGCAATGCACGCCCACTCTGTGAAATCTGTGTGTGACCAAACGATCATTTCGTTGGCATCCTAGTTAGGCGTCCTCGGTTGCGGTATGTCCTCTGTGATGCCTCAGACAGCCGCCAGCTGTGCAGCACGTTGGGGGGTGTGCAACGGCAGCAGCAGCCGCAGCAGCAGCAACTCCTCTGAGCAGCTACACGTGTTGAGCTGACCACCAGAGCGTCCAATGGGCATGATTCACACACACTCACGATCTTAGCGCGTCGCTTGTCGGCACAAAAGTGACGATTAAAGTGAAGCCAGGCCAAGGCAAAAAAAAAAAAAAAAAAGCAACAGCAGCAACAGCAATGCACAAAGGAAAAAAAACAAGAACAACAACAGCAACTACAACAAAACGTTAAAACAAAATTAATACCAAAGGCAGGCAGTCGTAAAAACTGGCCAAAGCTGTGATCCTTTATGGCCCCGCACGATGGCAGCCGCAAAGGCAGATTGAGTACCAAGATTTCAAAGGGGCGCGTGATCGCCATCAAAATGCTCGTGGAGGCAATTTAAATTGTTAAAGCTGATGCTGATGCTGATGCTGAAGCCGAGGCTGACGCTAAAGCTGTGTCAGCGGCTGCGGCTGCGGCTGCACTTGGAGCAGAAGCTGCAAGGCGCGGCAAGGCGCGTGCAGCAACAGAACCTGCTGCTAAAAAAGTCAGAAACAGCGCGTGTGAGAGAGGCAGAGCTAGAGTGTGGCTGTCACTCGCGTGCTGGGTGTTGAAAAATTTGGCATTCGTCTGTTATTTATAACAAGAGCTGTCTGCCCATGGACACAAACAACAGCAGCAGCGATGCGCCACGGGCAGCGAAAAGAAGTCAAGGTTATGTCTAGGCTGCAACTATGTAAGATGCTGCAACACATTGCAACTTTGTTCGGTGTTAATTTATAGTTCGTTGCACGGAATTAGCGCAAAATTGCTGCGGGAAATTTTAAGTAATTTGCTCGAAACTCAAAATGATGGCAGCATTAAGTCAAGAACTGGGTAGAAAACTAAGATTTGATATGTTAACTAAAATTTAAGCTCGTACATTATAATTATCAGATATATTTTTTTATTAATAAAACAAAATTATAATAAATAGCTACACATATTTGTTGCTACAACAAATTTTAAAAATGCCGCGCAATTTATTTCTGTCTTCTACAGCACTAATTGCTAAGCAGCACAAGCTGACTGCTATGCAACTCGCGCAGTTCCATACCTATCTGGCAACTCGGTCAGAGTATTCGGCTGTCGTCTACCAGCTGCGTGCTATGTGATTTCAACAATTAGCGTTTACTTGGTTGAAAAATTAGCTTAAATTGCTTTTGCAAACTAAATTGTGAAGATCACTCGTATATTTTGGAGAAATTTATCAAACGGTGCTTCTTAACAGAACAAACATCACAAACATATTGCTGTTTAAAATCACCTCGTTTTCTCAGTATCAAATTATATGAGTTTCGCGGTGCGATTTTTATTAACACAAACAAGGCATTAATATCTGATTTATTTTCACTTGACTCGATATACATTTATATAATTACAGTGGCTGCAGCTGTTGCCCGGCTCTGACTGATGGGCTGGCTGTCCAAAGGAATCAGCGCAAATTGGCATCAAAACAAATATTTGCCCGAGGTGGCAGCCAAAGCTCACAAGCTTCAAGCCTAATGACAGGATGAGCCATGTGATCCTCAGCTAACAAAGGCAGACACATTGGACACGGGCAGTGGCATCGGAGATGGGCAGTGGCTCTGGCTGCGGGCTCCTTTTCACACCATCAGCAGAGCTGTCGACGTGCGACGGTGCGATGTGGACACACCTTTTGCCACAGCAGCTCGTTGACTGTGTCAATTCTGAGAATGTCAGTTGTTCTTGGCCCGAAGGCGTCCGACAACCGGGCAATAAAACGTTGCAGCAAATTAGCGCTTTATTGCATGTTTGTTTGGCTTGCCACGGCTGAAGTGGCAGCAACGTCTGCTGCTTGCCAGTTAAGCGAATGCCGTTAAGTTCTGGTTAAAGTCCCAAGCCAAAAAGCAGAGTGAAACACAATCAAATTATAGCCTGCAGCTAGTTAAACAAATATATATAATATATGTATGTACATATAATCTGTAAGCATTTTATTGACATTTCAAGCACCTGCTAAATTTTGGATATTCGTTTTCTTTTTTCGTGTTTGCTCTCCTCTTCATATACATACATATGTATCTTTCATATAGGTATATCACAACTATTTACAGTTCATTTCCGTTTCCTTAGAGGTTTCTTTTTCATTTCTTTTCGTTTTTTGTATAGCTCAGCTATCCAGGTCCAGGTGTCCTGTCCACCATTTAGTTTGGCTATTTATCACATTCGTTCGGTTTTTGGAGTTACCGGTTCCTGTTCCAGTTTCCAGTTCCAGTTCCAGTTCTAGTTTCCAGTTGGGTGTAAGGCCAGCAGCATAACGGCATCTGAAGCGGCTGTGTCAGCTCTCTAAGTAAGGCACTTGGGTGTGTAGACATTCACCACCGAATCCCAACCACAGTCGGCCAGCTCATGAGCACGCTGTGGATTCCAGTCCAAGCCGCAGACAAACTCTGTGTGCTGAGCATTAATTTCCTGTGCGGATACACCGGTTGCCAAGTCCCAGATGCTGTGGAATAGAGGAAAAACTCTAATATGTAGATGGATAAAATCTCCCTTCATATCCCATCTCCAAATAAATCCCATTAGGGACGTCCAGTTTGGCGCTTTCCCTATGCACCCATAGATCTTTCCCCAGCTTACCGCGTTGTAAAGTCATAATTGGCCGAAGCAAGCACCGTTGCCGAGTGCGGGGAGCAGGCCAAGCGTCTGACCGCGAATTCTCCAGAGTAGAGCTCGAAGATGTGTGTGCGCATCTTGCGCAGGTCCCAGCCACGTATCAGACCATCCGATCCTCCCGTCAGCAGCACGTTGCGATCAAAGTGACTCCAGTCGCAGGAGAGGGCCTCGCTGGCATGCGCCTCGATGCTCATCAGGGGTTTACCTGCAAAATCAAGAGAGTTCCATAAGTTTAAATGCCCATCGGTACTTACGCTGGCAAAGAGATTCGCAATGAGTGGCGAATACTTTGCGCAATATATCAAATCATTGTGTCCCACAAACGTCGTGATGGAGTTCTGCCTGTTGCAATCCCACAGCTTGAGCGTACAATCCCAACTGGCCGAGAGGAGTGTGTGATAATTCCATTTCTCGCCCCAATCCAGACTGTAGATCTCATTCTTGTGCTCCTGCAGGCAGATCAACGGCTGTTTGGGTGTTTGCTCTGTCACCACCGATTCGACATCCAAGCCAGACCAAATCTGTAGCGAGCCATCGCCGGAGGCAGTGGCTGCTATATCAGCGGCATATGGACACCAGGCGACATCGAACAACCCATCCGACCACTCCAGACGACACAATTCTGTAATATTCTGTTCATTGACGCTCAACTGAGCGTCCTTTGTGGAGTTTTTGGCAAGTAAAAAGAGCGAACCGCCACCAGCAAGACCGTACAATTGGCTATGGAAGAAGATGCATTAGTTAGGGGTAAAAATGAGGGCTGTCCACAGAGCTTACCTAGTAGCGAGCAGCATGTGATTTGCCTCGAAAGGCGAGAAGCGCAGGCTATAGCCATGACGATCGGTTGTGGTGTGGCTCTGTGTTTGCATTGCTAGGCTGAAAGAGATAGAGATATACGAATTGAAGTATATTATAAAATATATAAATGCATATATTGAGTTATTATATATATTTCAATTATGATATGATTATTTATATATTTATAATTATTAGACATGACATGAAGTAATTCCTACACTGATCTATCACACTCTAGAGTTCCTGCTCGTAATCGAATCTGCTTAGTTTGTCTACTTTAACAACTGTCATACATCTAATATTCACACTCTTAACATTTCCACTTAAAATAGATAAAAATCAATATATTGATATTTGATTTACTCTAACGCATTGTCTGAGTGCTCCACTACCTTCTAGGGTTTCCCAATGCAAGAATAAAAAGAGAAGAGACCCCTCCACAAAACCTTGCGTGAATTTTGCGCAAAAGGTTTTAACGCACGAGCTTGAGCTTTGGCTGTGCGATAATAGCTAATCAAATGCTAATCCTCCTGCCGAACTTACGACGAGCAAACATGTGGCTGACCTCGCACGAGGTCGCGAACGCGAACGCCTCTTGACATTAGCCAATTTGGCTGGTCAAACGGAATGGCGTGGAAAACTGCGCAAAAGAACTTTGCCGTTGCCGTTGTTGTTTTGTTTAGTCAAGTCGAATGCATAACGGGCAAATCCATTTAGTGAACGCAGTGAAACCCCACGGGCAGGGCCAGTAGAAAGGTATATAAGCAGGTACGGCCGTAGCTCAGTTTTGCATTTTCCTCGACCAGCGGTGAATTGCAGAACGTCTCCAGCTCCGGGCGCCAGAAAAGGAATATTATTTTAGTGGACATCCTAATAGAATTAGTGCAATATGGTTGTATCCGTAAAGGTGTTTAAGAAGGCCACGCCCAACGGCAAGGTGACCTTCTATTTGGGTCGTCGTGACTTCATCGATCACTTGGATTACTGCGATCCCGTCGATGGCGTTATCGTTGTGGAGCCGGACTATCTGAAGAATCGCAAAGTATTTGGCCAGCTGGCCACCACCTATCGCTATGGCCGCGAGGAGGACGAGGTCATGGGCGTCAAGTTCTCCAAGGAGCTGATCCTGTCGCGGGAGCAAATCGTGCCCATGACCAATCCCAACATGGAAATGACGCCCATGCAGGAGAAACTGGTGCGCAAATTGGGCAGCAATGCTCATCCGTTCACCTTCCACTTCCCACCCAACTCGCCCAGCTCTGTGACGCTGCAGCAGGAGGGCGATGACATGGGCAAGCCACTGGGCGTGGAGTACACCATTCGCGCCTTTGTCGGTGACTCCGAGGACGATCGCCAGCACAAGCGCAGCATGGTCAGCCTGGTGATCAAGAAGCTGCAGTATGCGCCGCTGAATCGTGGCCAGCGCTTGCCCAGCTCGCTGGTCAGCAAGGGCTTCACCTTCTCCAATGGCAAAATCAGCCTGGAGGTGACACTGGACCGTGAGATCTACTATCACGGCGAGAAGGTGGCCGCCACGGTGCAAGTGTCCAACAACTCGAAGAAGTCCGTGAAGAGCATCAAGTGCTTCATTGTGCAGCACACCGAGATCACCATGGTGAACGCGCAGTTCAGCAAGCATGTGGCACAGCTGGAGACCAAGGAGGGCTGCCCCATCACACCGGGCGCCAATCTGACCAAGACCTTCTACCTGATTCCATTGGCCGCCAACAACAAGGATCGTCATGGTGTGTGCGAACTGTGAACTACCCGTTGCTTGGGCGCGATTTAACTAACATACACTCCTCAGGTATCGCACTGGATGGCCATTTGAAGGATGAGGATGTCAACTTGGCTTCCTCCACCATGGTCCAGGAGGGCAAGTCCACGGGCGATGCTTGCGGTATTGTCATCTCATACTCGGTGCGCATCAAGCTCAACTGTGGCACGCTCGGAGGAGAGATGCAGACGGATGTGCCCTTCAAGCTGCTTCAGCCGGCACCTGGTAGGTCATAAGCCCAATCCGCAGTCACTTCTCATGCTCACTCTTTTGGGTTTCTCTCGCCAGGCACCATTGAGAAGAAGCGTTCGAATGCCATGAAGAAAATGAAGTCCATTGAGCAGCATCGCAATGTCAAGGGCTATTACCAGGACGACGACGACAATATTGTATTCGAGGACTTTGCCAAGATGCGCATGAACAATGTCAACATGGCCGATTAGTTCCGATAAACCATATATAGATATATATGTATAATGATATAACCGATCGAAAGCACTGAAAACTTGTTGCAGCAGTCTCATAGAGGCCACAATCTTTGTATTATAATCGTATCGTGTAGCGCGCTCTCCTCTATTCTCTACAAACTTTGGTAGATCTGGAGTTTTTAATGTTGAAATGTTGAAACGACCTCGTGTCCTTATATATTTTAATTAAATGTTAATTGTCTTATGGCTATCTATAACACTTACGGCTCTTTCAGTTCGTCAATTCGGAGAGTCTTTCGTATTGGCTTCAGACGGAGTTCAAGGAGGCTCTAAGGAGTTCTCGATGTGCTGTTGCTGAGGCTTTCAACTTCAGAAGTCGAATGAGCTGCTGTCCTTCGGCGCGCCACGAGGAAGGCTTCAGGGGTTGCTCACAAGGGGGTTGCAATGGCTCTCTCTGTGCCATAGGTCAGCCAAAGCACAAGCAACCCTTAAGGCCAGGGCAACAGGCGGTTGAACAGCCAATCAGCAGGGCTTTGCCTGGATATGGCCGTTATAAACGGTTACAAAGGAAGTGCGAAAAGCTTTTGATATGCTAAATAGTTAAGCTTTGAACTTGCCTAGGCAGCCGTTGCTCTGACCTTGATAATGGCTAATGGGCAGCTGCTCTATTTGCCAGAGCTTTGGGTCTGATCCCGCGCGCTCTCTCTGTCTCTTTTCGTCTGTGCCTGGGCTCACCTTATATAATGCGACGTAACGCTTGCCGATCGTTCAAGCATTGCACAATTCAGATATCGAGGGACTGGGGCAGCGTTGAATCGATTTCACACACCGCTGACTCCTGGGCAGCGGCAGCAGCAGCAGCAGCATCGACTCAACTTCCGGCATTGGGCCTGACCGTAGCCAAGCCCCAATGCCCAAAGTCGTGCCACCTGCCCCAGCTATAAATGCCAATGTTGTTGTCAAAATCCAGCCACAAATTTGACGAACGTGCCACGAGATGGAGCTGCTAAACACCACGAGTTTGCCCACTGCTTTGCTAGCCCTGCTGCAACTGCTGCTGCTGCTGCCTTCGGCTCAGCCGCAACATTATTTTCCGCACAGGCAGCTGCATTACTACGATGCGCCGCCTCGTCTGCGACGCGTGGAGTATGTGGCCGCGCCCCTTGTGGGTGGCTATGTGGCGCCACCTGCCGCACACTACCAGCAGCAGGCCTTGGAGTACCAGCAACAGCAGCCACCTGCGCCACAGCCAGCAGCTGCACTGCCAGCCCTGTACCCACAGCCGAGCGTGCAGTACTTGCAACGTTCTGCGGCACCGCCTGCCGAGCTGGCCAAATATCGCTACGAGGGCAACTATATGCCCGTGCAGCAGCGCGTGGCTGTGGCGCCTGCACCGCAACGACAGCCACAGGCGCAGCAGCGTCTGGAGGAGCAGTTGTACAATGTGCCGCCGGTTCTGTTCACCAGCGATGTGCTGCATGTGGTGCCCTCTCGAGCGGCGACAGCGCTGCAGCAACAGCAACAGCAGCAGCAACAACAACAACAACAACAACAACAGCAACTGGTCGCTCAACGCACTCGTCGCTTTGCGTCCAGGCAGGATGCGGATGCAGTGGCTGCGGAGTCCCGAATGGATAGTGAACGACCCACAAAGGAAACCAAATATTTCCAGTAAGTGTGATGATTCCGGCACTCTACACAGCAAGCGACTCCCGCTGAATTCCTCCCCACTCTTACAATACTCCTGGTGGAAACCATTTATAACTACTCTAAATCACACAAGATTTCTAAGCACTTTCAGTAAGTGGGTCTCGCCTTCTCCTTGGTCTCTCTCACTCTTCCTATCTCTTTGCTTCACCTTCCGTTTCTCCCACTCTATTTCATTTCATACAGAAACCTAGTTATATTAAAAATAAGTCTAAACTAGCTTTCTCTCTTACATACTTCTCACTCCATAATATTCCATGTATTTATCTACTATAACTATGCTCTCTTATCCCATCTCCTCATCTCTTTAGTGATATCTTCATGAGATTCGATGGACCCAATGCGCGCAGTCATGGACATGTGCTGGATCATCCGCAAGCGCGCGAGCGACGTTTCGAGTCTCAGCGTGGCACAAATCGTTACAAGGGCGAGGTAACTAAAATGCCCAGCGAAATCCCAGACAGCTTTTAAAATACATGCGTTTCCAGGTTATATGGACGGATCGTCGTGGTGCTCATGGAGAGCATCGCTGGGACATGGCGCAGGGCAAACTCTGAGCTGCACTTCAAATGCCTTAACTCCTCTTTCCTTTTCCCTCTCGCTCTCTCTCTCTTCCTCTCTTTCTCTCATTATTTCTATCTCCGCCTTGACAACTGCTCAGTAAATCGTGACTTTTCATAATTTTGGCGTATTATTTATTTAAGGGCCATGATTTGGCGTGAAATTCGAAAGGTCCTGCAAAAGATTTGCATAAGAAAGCAGCCTCAACATATTCTTATCATAGGTCAGCGCCGGGGAAGCCTTTGCCGTATTTTCTCACGGGCCACACAGCCAGGCGAGAAAAAGTGGACAGTCCGGTTACACGACTTTCGGCTGCTGTCGCCAGCACTGGCCCATGGAAAAAGGTCAACTTGAGCAACTATCCTTTCGATCAGGAACTGGTTCTAAGCAATGACCCGAAATGTCCTGCAGTTACTTAGTTACAACAGAACAGAATAGAACAGATCAGACAGTCCATCAGTCGACGAATGCGGGTCATATGCAAATGGGCTCAGCTCTGGCAGGAGAGGGTTGAGCGTGCTGCAGGCGGGTTGATCGTCTTGTAAGTCGGTGACCTCAAGGGTTGCAGCTCATTTGCATTTACAGCCGCTTGAGGCGCCGTTCAAGTGACACAAATGCCTCGGGCCGGCAATGTCCAGTTATTATTTGTTTTAGGTCTGGCATATTTGTAGCTCATATGTAGTTGCAACAGCTGACCAACTTACATGGGCCGGCGATATGCAGATATGCAGGGATCAGCTTAAGATCAATTCTCGAGTCGGGCATACAGGTAGGGCAAGCAGCCCATTTGCCGATGTAGGCATGCGGGTCTGTCAGTCAGCGACTGTCCAGAACCGGTTACAGTTCGGTTCTTCTGGTCGATAAGGTCATCACCAACAGCAAGCAGCAGCGCCTTGATCTACAGTGATAACCCTTGGCTCTCGCCTGGTTCTCACACTGTATTCTTGCTGCTTCTAATTTATGCAAGGACATTGCGAAAGGACACTATTGCCAGAGCAACTGCTCGATTGATGTGGCGCGAGTTGCACAAACAGAGAGAGTTCCCAGAGTACATAGGCCAACCGGTTCGACCGGCCCGAGCTTTGTCTGGCGAGCATCTTCGGTGACCACGCACGCTCGCTGTGAGAACTTCTTCCACATTTACGCTGGCCTTTGTCAGCACCCAACAACTGGACGAACGGGTTGTCATATGGTCGCTAAGCTTGGATTTTGTCTGTGCCCAATGCCTTAAGGGTTAGCACATTGATTTATGCGCAATTAAATTCTGTTTGGCTCTACAATTACCAAACAGTCGAAAATGGCCAGAGTGAGGCAGCAATACTGGGCTATGAGAGCAGTACGAAAGTTAATGGAGATCAGTACGAAGCAGAGATTGGCCAGGCAACGTTCTGCATAGTAGCTGAAGAATATACTTTAAAGTTATATCAAACAAAGTTGAAATATAATTAATTATATGTTTTAAAAGTTTAAAATATAAATTTTTTTTTTTTTTTATTTTATAAAGTTAGATATAATTAAAAATTAAGATCTAACTTAATTTTAACAGCACTGGCTACTATGGCCTTCGGCTCTATAAAATATAAATAAAATGTCATTTTGTCTATAAAAGGAACAGAAGATTATACGACGTGAAATATTCCTTATGAAAGAAAAACTAACGGAACAGATCTTTAAATAAATTCGTTGATAAAAAATTGAGATTTTACTACAAGAAAATAGAAGCACAAATCTCAAGAAAAAAATCTTTCAATAAAGAAAATAAACTCAAATCAATTAAAGTTTACTTTTTCTAGCATACCCATTTCCACGAAAATCAAACACAATATTATTCAATTTTATTTAAAAGTTTTTTTTTTATAAAAATGTTTAATTAAATATTCTAAATCAGAAAATCAATAAAATACATGTTGAGTACAGCAAGGATTTCGTTTGCTTGAGCCATACGCAAACATGGGCAAATGCACTACAAACTAAGGTCGAAAGTCGTGTGTTCAGATGCATTGATGAATAATATGATGAACGCCTCTATAAACTACATGGACCTGCGGAACTTTCAAGAGAGGATACACCGCGCACAGCATCCTTATTGGTATTGATGATACTGCGGCTGCTGCTGCTGTGGCTGGTACTGCTGCTTGGCCTGGCCATAATCCTGCTGGGCCTTGGGGCCGCCGGCGCGCAGCAGCTGAGTTGCTGGTGGCGGTGTTGGTATCTTGACGACAATGTCGGTGGGCTCGCGAATGACCTCCGCCTTGAAGCCCTCCTTGGGATCCGCTGTGTACTTGACGGTGCGTATGAAGCCATCCGAATCGACCACCGAGTAGCTGCCCTTAATCACCGAACCGTCGCGAACTTCTTTGCGATTCTGATAGTTGGTGAACTCGTCGTCTTTCACATCAAAGCCAAACTGATACGAGGAGTTTTGCTACGAAGAGAGAGAGACAGAGAGAGAGAGAGAGAGAGAGAGAGAGAGAATAGTTGTATTTACTTGTATTTGCATATCAAGTTGGGCATTTCAAATGCGTAGCGTAATGTGACCTAGTTTTACTTCAATTACAACACACTCGGTGACTGCGCATGCGTGTGGGCGTATGGGCGTGTATCTGTGCGTGTGTGTGTGTGTATCCCCGACTGGAATATTCAAGCACAGTTCGAGTTGCTTAACACGCACAAGTGAAAGTAATTTGAAGTCGACTTGCATATTTTTAATGACACGAACAACTGCAACCGATCGCTGGGGCATGCAGCGATCGCATGTTGTCTTATGCAATCGGCCACTCAAATCCCCAGAAATCTTTTTGCACGTAATGCCCAACGAGGGCTGCCCCTAGATATACATGCAATTATGTATTTTTTGATATCTTGTGCACAATTCATGCACAAGGTTGCCTTGCCCCCTTCACAGTTGACGAGGAAGCGACCGAAGAGTAAGGCTAAGCTCTAACTGGGTTAAGGTAAACCAAAGACCAAGGCGTGTTTGCCAACAGCAATTGTTCTTAGCCTGACGTGGCCCAAAAATGAAGAAAAAAAAACGAGCCAGCCGAAAATTTATTGCGATTGCTGCAAAATTGGAAAGGCAATTGGCCAAAAGAGCTAGTTTCTTGAAGCCGGTTCTAATGCGTGCACTGTCCACTCGGAACTGATCGTGTTTTGGGTGTCTTTTGGGTCATGTGGCTAGCTCTGCTATATGGGTCGCATTTGAAAGTGATTGTAACTGCAGCTTGACATTTTTTTGCTCTCTATGCATGTGTGTGTGTAGTGTGTGTGTGTGACACCATTTTTGGAGAATTGAATGTATTGGGCAGCACTTGCCAGTTGACAGCAGAACAAGATTTGTTCACTCTTTTGGTAGTTTCTATTCTCCTTTTTGGGTACTTAAGCTACCTGATTCCTATCCTTTGACATATATATATATTATACATGTATATTCTTTATTTATTTAAACATGTAAGACTATTATAGCGAGTAGGTTGGATGGGCTAATATGAACTGAATCTCTTTCTGTAGCAAGCAGCGCCAAGTGCACAATAAACCCATCTAGAGCAGTTTTTCGATCAATAGATAATCGAGAGTCCGATCTGAGCTGCTTTACATGTAAATAATGTCACATAACTGTCAACACATTCTTTTCCCTTCCCTTGCACGATTGATTTCACAGCTTTCACCCAGAAGAAGCCATACAACTATTTTAGCGACCACGCGTCCCACTTTGCATCATAGCTCACATATGCAAAGTAGTTTGGCTTAGGCTGGCGGTGGGGATTAATGCGAATTTTCACATCGGATACATTTGGCTAACGAGCATCCGCAGCTTCCGCATGAGTGGGCCATAAATAAATGTTAGCCAGGAGTTAAGTTTTGGTCACGGCTATGGCCAAGTGGCTGCAGCTGGAGCTGCATTGCATTTGATGGTTAATGAACTCTATGGCTAAATCTCTCTCATGCTTCAATTGTAATTATGCACTGACTGGCTGGATGGCTGCCTGTCCGTCTGTCCGTCTGTCTGTCTGTCTGCCTGGCTGGCAACATTGTTTAGTTGGTTGCGAAAACGAAAACGAAAGTGCGCGAAAGCGGAGTTCGAACCCGTTATGGTCAACTTACATCATCGTACTCCTCCTCCTCCGCCTGCTGCTGCTGCTGCTGCTTGAGTTGTCCTTTGCCGAGCAGCGGGGCGGACGACGCCTGATAGCTGGGGCGACGCGGGGCTGGTGCAGGCGCTGCCTGTGGCTGGCGATAGACGCTCTGCTGCGGCTGTGACTGATACTGCAAATGAGAGCAAGAAGAGGCCAATGGGTGAGTCGGCAGAGCTTTTCATTACCTCTAGACTCTGCCCACCTGTGGCTGCAAATAGTTCCTGACCGCTGGCGCCACATATCCTTGCGGCTGCTGCTGCTGCTGCTGCTGCTGTGCGCGTATCTGCTCGGCGACCGTGTCCTTCAGCCTGATCTGCTGCCCAGAGCTTACATATTGCTGCGTCTGCTCGGAGTTCTGCTCGTAAATGGGCGTGCCATCGGAGGGCCGCTGCTGCTGCTGCTGCTGCTGCAGCTGTTGATAATACTGACGCAAATAGGCGGGATCGACGCCCTGTTGCGCTTGAGCGACTCCACAAATCGCGACCGTGGCCACCACGAGCAATAGCTGCATTATAATACGAGTTTGTTTATCTGCTGTTGCCGTTGCTGCTGCTGCTGAACTACACTTCCACTTTATTGCCGATCGATACAAAACGCGCACGTCCCACTCCAAGTCACAACACTATCTGCGTTCACTGCAAACTCCAATTGCACTTTTATATCGAATACCTCTCACGATCACCAGAGCCACAGCCAGACTCGAAGCTAGAGCAGCATTCAGTTGTCTCTCCGGCTCTCTAACGGTCGTTGGTGCCGCGCTTTGTTGGTAGCCTCTTTTTTGATTTACTACAGCTGTTGGCTTGCATAGTTGGCACTTCCGTTGCCATTATATCATGGACAGTATTGTCTCTCTGTACGTACTACGTACCGCACCGCCTGCACGCTCTCCCCCTCATCTGCTCAGCTGATTTTTAGAGCTCGCCTCGACCTGTGTGTCATTGTTGCTTTAGTGAAAATTGCTGCTCCAGTTTACGTTTGCTTCATTTGCATTCACAAACATTACGTGCGATCCTCCAACTGGGTTAGCACCAGCCAAAGCTGTTAATGCAAGCCTGCTAACTTTTGCTGCGCTGTTATTTAACATTTTTGTTTCAGCTTCAGTTTCATATACGAGTATAGTCTGCATAACAATAATATTCAGCTGTTATGGACAGCCGTCTGTTATCTAATATATGGGGTCAGCCTGCAGCTAATTAACATTCGGTATGCTGTTAACATCTAACATGCACCCCTTTTTCTGTTAAACTAATATTCGGCTGTTAGCAGCTGTACTTAGCTGTTAGTTAACATTTGTAATTAAGCTTTAATTTTATTACACATTATGATTGCTGTTAACGTAATACGTGCTGTTAACTAACATTTGACAACCACTTAGCAACTGTACCCAACTGTTAACTAGCATTTAAGTGGCTCTTTGACTGCAATTGTCGTTAGATTATCTACTTAGCCATTTGTCAGGTCAATTGCTTGAGTTCAATGCGTTTAGGGCTCCGCCTCAGTCACAATTTATTGAATTTAATCCGACAAGTGCAAAAGACTATTGTTCATAGAGTTTGACCCAAATTGTTAAATCACAGCAAACTCGATATCGAAAACGTTTCGCTGCCTGTGTATGCATATATAGGCGTGTGAGTGTGTGTGTGTGTGTGTGTGTTGGTGTGTATCTGTATCTGTTGCGACCACGTTGCGGTTGAATAGCTTCAACTATGCCAGCGATCTTTTGATGTGATTGCCAAATCTTTTGCATTTGAAGACCTTTACACCAGATGCAAGTACCACAAAGCTGTTGCCATGCGATCGCACGTAGCATACGCAGTCATTAAATCTCAATAAAGCCACCGCCTGCCCCACCCAACGAGTGCCCACCCACCCAATAATGCACGTTTATTTGTAAGCGTCTCTGATGCGATTACTTAAGAGCAACAATTGCTGCGATCCATTGCAGAGAAATAGCTGCGTTACGCTCTAGGGTTTTTCGATTTCGATTTTGATTTTGGTTTAAATTTCGATTTAGTTTCGTTTGATGACACACTTGAAGGATTTTATTCGCCAAGGTCGTTGAAGTCTATTCAAAGTCTGTTTCTTAATGGAGCTTGTGCGATTTTCGTCAGCCGTTGACCGTTTAATGGGGGCGAGCGCTATGCGGCTTGTCCGAATCGTGGATTACTGAAGCCATGAAGTGAAAGTACATTATGTATAACAAACAATTGTTAGAGTTGAAAAATTTATGTGATGTCCGTGTGTTTGCGTTTGAGTTTGCATACACATAATTTCAATAAAAATGTGTTTAATTGCCTGCGTGATTGATGGACTTCAGATGTGGTAAATAGATTTATTTAAATATATATCTAGAGATCTGGCGAGTCATGTTATGCAAAGTTTTTGGAAGTATCGGATTACGGCACAGAAAACCAGGGAAATCAAGCAACGAATTGAAAGTCACTTAGCTCTAATTAAATGCAATTATAAATGGGGTTTCTCACTCTCAAGAAAAGTCTGCTTGCATATATGGAGGTGGGAAAATATTTGAATATTGAATTTGAATATTTGAGGCACATCATATTCATGATGTTGTATATGAGTATATACATATTTCATCGATCAAGATGATTTGGTAGTCAACTCCTTGAATCTCTTATCCGCTTGCATTCCCTACATATTTCTCTTCTATATAAGAAATGAAAAATCATTAAAAACCGCAACTCTGCACAGAAAATTCAGGGTATCTGCAAGTCGGGCACACCCGACTCCAGCACTCTTACATGTTTTGCTTTATTCGTTTTCATACATTTGTAAGGACTAGAACCACTCGCTGTTGATTTCGAACGAAGTCAACTTGAAATGAACATAAATAATATATTTAATAAAAATCTTTAACTAAAATTAAATTTCTTTTCTCTTTTGTTTTTATTGACTATTGCGCTGGGAGGCTGACAAAAAGGTTTGAGAACAATTGAACTCAGCAAAGAGTGAGTTAGTTTTTGTTGTTGTTTGTTTAAATTTATAATAATATATAGATCAGCTCCATTGAATTTCTGTACCGATTCGTAATATGTATATATTTATATAGATTAGGGGTATTCCTTTTGTTAGTTGCTTCTCTTGTCGTTGTTTTTGTTTTCTTTAGTTTTTGTTTTATAAATTATTTTTAAATAAGTTAAACAGAATTTCATAAAAATCCACTAAATTGGTTAAGTAACGCTTAACTAGCAACTGTTGTTTGTTTGTTGTTATTGTTTGAGTCGCCTGTTGCTGCTGCTGTTGTTGTTGTTGTCGACTGTTGCTGTTGCTGCTGCTGCTGCTGCTGTTGTTGCTCTAGTAGTCAGTGGCACCAATAACGCTGTACATCAGACGATTGAACGAGCCGCTCTGGCGTATGTTTTCATCGTGTGTGTTTACCACCTGTTAAATAGAGAGCATATGTTAACTAATAACAGCGCTGTTAATATGAGCTTCTGTTACTTACATTGTACGGCGGCCGGGATACTGGCGCTGATACTGGCTTCTGTAATGGCATTTATAAGGTATGTAGAAATAAAGATAACATTTGCTTAATGGAGAGGAATATTCCAGCTAAATTGATATTTTCTTCATATGTTATGAGCGTGCTTTCTGTTAGTTAGTCCGTTATGTTATGCCAAAAATAAGAAGCTAATTGTGACTCGGAAGAATATACACAGAGATGTAATTAGTGATGATGCTGTAAGACTTGCAGATTCCATGACAAGTTATCCAAAATCAAAAATAATAATGTTAGTATTCGGCTTAGGTTAGTTAACATTGCATTGCCTGACAGTACATTAAACATACGAGCGCCGCTTAACATTCTGCTAGGCATACGAGTATATGGCATTGGACAGAGGACACACAGAGAGGACAACAGAAAGAAACAAAAAATGCTGTGACTGTACTATAAAACAAAATTTTGATTTGACTGTACGTGAGACGGCGAGATACATTGAGAGAAAATAGTAGATAGAGATAGAAAGATATTCAAATAGTGCGCAATGATCTGGACAATATATATTTATGTATATATCGTGTCTAGCACACCGATATATATCTTACATATACTTTGTTTGTTTGTTTGCTTTTTTTTTTTTTGTGTTGAGAACAATTTTGATTTGATTTCGATTTGACAGTTGACGCGATCTTACCTTTCCTGGAACCAATCTATTCGGCTGGTAGACCTTTGTCTGCACAGGTATGGTTACTTCCTGTGGCGAGGATTGGCCATAGCTGCTGTAGCCGCCCTCCTCTTGAATGGCTCTGTAGGTTTCGCTATTCCTTGGATCGTAAACAACAGTTTTCTTATAACTGTTACGTTGATTCGATTTATCGAGTATGGATTTTTTATCAATTGTTTTTGTTTTGATTGAGATCGTTGAAAGCGCCATATTGTGGTAAATATTATATGTCAAAATATTTAAGGTTATGCAATTTTTTTAAAGAATTTTTTAACGTTATGTCATTTTTATTTTTGTTGGTTAAGTTCATATATATATACATGTGTATATACATATATGAATTGATTTTGTACATCGGTTGAGTAGCGTGAGACAGAGTAGTGAGAGAATAGAAAGAGAAAACAGGATGTGCACAAAATACGTTAGAATTATTTTTGTTGTTTTGTGATTTTTTAATTCATTTTTTTAGTTGTTTTCCAATCAAATAGCCGTTGTCTTAAAGTCGACATTTTCTCAAACAACTTTAATTAAATATTAAAGAAAAATTCAACAAATCTCTTATAGCTAATTATTAAATGTAAATTGTATAACAGAACTGCATAACAAAAAGTTAAAAATTATTAATTAAAAAAAAGTGGTATTACATAGTTGATTAATTGTAGGATTCGTGTTAGTCAGGTACTACTGTTAATACTTAGTGGGAATTAGGAACTTGTTGTTGTGTTGTCTTTGACACTTTGAGTTGGATAAATTCAGCAAACGTCTTTTTTAGGAACTTTTGTTTTGGGGTTCGCTTTTGTGTTTTGTTTAGGGGCGACTAGGACTTGGACTAGGGGACTGGGGGTATGTCATTGCTCTAGTTAAAAATTGTTGCTAATTTTGTCATTAATATCAAAAAACAATTTATATTGTTCATAGTTATTTTTGTTGATAGAGCTGCTGTAGTTGCTGTTGCCGCTGTTGACGTTGTTGCTCGGCAAGTTGATCTTTTTGCTTTTGTTGCTCCAGGATTTTACGTTTTTGTTCCAGGAAAGATAGATCGATGAAAATTCTAACATTAATCGTGCAGCTATGTTCTGAGTTTGATTATATATATTGGCTAGAGTATTGTGTTTTGTTGGTATAGAATATAAATATTTATATACTTATATATAGAGATTGGTTTTGTTAGGCATCTTATCCAATTAGAAGAATTGATCAATTCTTATTAAGAGTATATCATCTAACATATTTACAGCATCTGTCCTAATTGCATTTCACCTTTCACAATTGCGCCTCATATGCCGTTCTAATAGATATTCGGTCAAAGAACAACAAGGGATGGGACTTGAGGAACTTTAAACTCTGATCTCGAGAGGTTTTGTTTTTCTTGATGGGAGAACGTTCAATTTGTTTTCTCCAGATTGCGTTAGGAAGTGGAATCAAACAATCAGACTCATACATGTAACATATAGACAGCACATGCACTCATGACCTTGGGTCTAGCTGTACGTATATTTATGTATATATAGGACATATATGTATGCATGTATGTATATTTGGTGTGGGATTAGGACTATACACAGGTTGCAGCTTGTTGTGGCTGGGTGTACAACAATTCGGTTAATCGTTCGTTGGCAAGCAGAATAATTTGTGAACATATATGGTACAGTAGTACATCAAAACGGTGTACGTGATGGAAAATTTTGTAATATATGTAAAATTTGTGTACGTAGCAAACATTCAAGTTTCCAATTAAGCCTAATAATCAAGTTTCTAGAAGACCGAATGCTTGGCCTCTGTTTGTTTACGATCTTCAAGGAAATGCAAATCAATCAATCAATCCAGTAAAAAGTATGTATATATTAATGGGTGTATATATAAGTGTTTATATATATATATATATATCAGGCTGTGCTCAAAATATGTTTACTTTTACCCGTCAAGTTTTGTTGGCAAAGGACGATGCAAAGGACTTTCCTTCAAGCGATTGCTATCGCTTGTGGCAAAGCTACAACAATATACATAGAATATATTTAAAGATATATGTATGTGGTGTATATATATAGAGAGAGCATATGTATGTATATGTACGTGTGTATATAGAGAAACATTGAGCAAGTAGTAGACATACAACATCTATAGACTCCCTAGTCTCATGGGTCTTATATGTGTGTTCTTATTGTAGTTTTAGTAAATTTTTTTTCTCTTTTTTATAATTAATGGATTAGGTCTTAACTAGGCACGGACTTTCGACTAATCAAAATAATAGATCTATATATATATTAGTTGAAAGCTTACTAAGGCGCATCTTTAGAGCTGCATACAATTGTTGACAAAAAACTACGCAAACCAAAGTATTTTATTCAAAATTTGTTTTTTTTTTCTTTCTTGTTTTTCAAAAAATATCTCAATTTGTTGGTTGTTAACAGAGTTTCAAAAAGTTTGCAGGTTAGTGTATTTGTCTTTTGTAACTAAGCATTTGATATTGTCAGCTGAGTAGTTTTAAAGAGGAATCCAATTGAGTGGTAAACTTACGGAACTGTTGTTCTGATGGTGTCCTCAATATTGTTGCTGGAGTAAAGACCAATTGGCGAGTTGAATTGCTTGTGGAAAACCTAAATAAAAATGGTCAGTAAAATAGACTGTTTTAGCTACAAATTACAGTTTTTTATAGCTTACTCTGCCAGAGTCGGCATCCTGGCCAACAACCTTGTGCAACATGGTATCGGCAACGCGTTGCTTCATGATACTGTCATGGTAGTCGTGTCCGGGATGGGCGCGCACAGCTGGATTTGGATAATGTCTCAGATATGACTCTGTTGTGGGCGCATCCTTTTTCACTTTGGCACCGGGCAGCACCAGTGGAGTTGTTCGGTATGGCTATGAGAACACACATACAAAATTTATGGTTCAATTTATTGATTTGTTTATGCCACACAGCTTGCAAACATTTGCCAATGCCTTTCAAGCTAGTGCAATCTAAATAAATAATAAAATACTATGTACAAAGTCCGTTGGGGCAGCATCCAAATGTATCGAAAACAATTTCGCTATGCTTTATTTAACAGACAGCTAAACAATTTCAGTGTATTTTGCATTTGTGTGTGCGTGTGTGTGATTTTTGTATAAACTTTATTTACCAAAATTCCATTTTATGTACGAGAGTGTGATTGCCTCGGTCTGTACACATACATATATTTTAAAAATATCTCAGCGTTGCGAGGCTAGACTAATATTTATAGGTGCTTACGTAAGCGTTTTCGCCTTCGTCCAGCAATATTTTCATTTTCTGCTTGCTGTTTTATTTTTGAAAATCAACGGTCACACGCAGTCGCATAAGCGCGTAAGTAATTTAATATTCAGTGCGACAAAATTCAAATTTTCAAATGTTTGCGCCAATTATCGAGTGCAACGTTTCGTGCAGTGCTGTAAAGTGCCGCGAAGTGCTTTACGGCGCTGCCAGACTGCGGCAGCTCCAGCTGATCGTGAAGCGCAGCTGAGTCGCCTTTCGCGCCTTTTGCTTACATTCGCTTTGTCACACATCGTTGAAAACCTAAACCTAGCTTATATCGAAATTAATTCTAATTGCATACTAAGTGATCAATAAGATCAATAACTTTAACAAAGCTTAACAAATGGCTGCCGTACGCCGCTCCACGCGCTTGAGTAGCATTAGCAAGTCTGCCGTAGCAGCAACTGCGATGGCAGCGCTGCCTCAGTCACCATTGCCCTCAACGCCACGACGCTCAGAAATTTGGCGCTTGAGGCAGCCGAAACGGGTCGAAGACACCGACGACGAAGATCAGGATGATACTATTAGTGTAATTTCAGAGAATAACGAAAACAGCAACCTGTTGAATCAAATGGACAAAGCGGGCAAACGTAAGACAGCCTCTGCGGCAAAAATCAAAGAAGCGCAACTAAAGACGCCACGCAGCAGCAAGAAAACGACGACAAAAACTTCGGTTGCAGCTTTGACGAGCAGGGCCAAACGCATTGAGGCCAATATACGAGCTGCTAGACTGATGGATGACAGCAGCAGCAGTAGCAGCGAAGAGGAGGAGCATGATGATGCTGCACATGTGTCGCCACCGAAGCAGCGGAAGACGCATCCGTTGCCACAGCATTTGATCAGCCCATCACGACTGCTGGACAGACTGAGCATAGATGAACGCGTTGAGGAGGTGGAGAAAGAACAACCAAGCAAGACTGAAACGGAATCCAAAGAGGCAAAGAAGGAGCCGAAGCCCTCACCGCCACGAAACAAGTATCAGAATGCGCGTCGGGTGCTAAACAGCGCGGAAACTCTTAATCTGCCTGGAAGAGAGGCACAATTGCAGGAGCTTCGGGAGTTTTTTACCTCTCACTTAGAGTCGCAAACCTCGGGCAGTCTCTATGTCTCGGGCCAGCCAGGCACGGGCAAGACAGCCTGTCTCTCGCTACTTTTGAGAGCGCCCGAGTTCGCCCAGCGATTGCAACGTGTCTACATCAACTGCACGAGCATTGCCAGCGTGGGCGCTGTCTATAAGAAGCTGTGCACAGAGCTGCAGCTGAAGCCAGCGGGGCGTACAGAGCGAGACCATCTGGCGGCCATCCAACGTCATCTCCGAACTGCTAAACGAATGCTGCTCTTGGTGCTGGATGAGATCGATCAGCTGTGCACATCAAGGCAGGAGGTTTTATATACGATCTTCGAGTGGCCCGCTATGCCAGGTGCTCGCATCTTGCTCGTTGGCATTGCCAACAGCTTGGATCTCACAGATCGTGCGCTGATGCGTTTGAATGCGCGCTGCGAACTAAAACCAAGACTGATGCACTTCCCACCCTATACCAAACCACAGATTGTTGAGATATTTAAGTCCCGTCTAGCCGAAGCAGAAGTCTTAGACGTGTTTCCACCTGTTACGCTACAGCTGCTCGCGGCCAAGGTGAGCGCTATTAGTGGTGATGTGAGACGCGCTCTGGACATTGGCCGACGCGTTGTGGAAATTGCCGAGCAACAGAAGAGGGCGGGTGAAAAGGAGTTCAACATGAAGGCGCTCGAGTTGGACGGGAACAGCGCTCAGGTTGAAGGTAAAGAAAGTTTATGGAAGATATATGGAACGGCTAATATAATATAATTTTGATTTACAGACACCCTCAAGCCCGTACAAGTGAGTCAAGTGGCTGCGGTGCTCAACAAGGTCTATGGCGCCTCACAGAATCTAGAGGAGGACATCGAAGCTGCCTTTCCACTGCAACAGAAGCTAATGCTCTGCTCTCTCGTGCTAATGCTGCGCAATGAGCGCAACAAAGACATCAGCATGGGACGCCTGCATGAGGTGTATAGAAGGGTGTGCGCAAAGAGGAACATACTCGCACTCGATCAGGCAGAGTTTGCTGGCACTGTGGATCTGGTGGAGACGAGGGGCATTCTACGTATTATGCGCAAGAAGGAGCCACGTCTGAACAAAGTGGTGCTGCAGTGGGATGAGGAGGAGGTGCATGCAGCATTGAGTGACAAACAGCTGATTGCTTCCATCCTCAGCGACACGGCCTGCCTGGCCAAGTGACGGATCATGATCTTCATCTTAATAGATTACCTTTACGAAAATTAGCTTTTAGCCCATTTCACAGCTCGGCAGCATTTAATTGCGCATTTCTCACAATTTTTTCATTCACCTTGGCCATAAGAAAGAACCGAACAATTTTTGAGAGGAATACAAAAATAAATTAAAATTTTTGTTCATGCTAAATTTAAAATTTTGTTGCTAGCGCAAGCACGAAGAATATTTCGAAATATACATTTGAGGGTCACTTTCGAATATTTTTAATTGAAATTATGATTTTTATAAATTTAAGTCAAATATCTCTTATATCGGAAAAATCCACACAAATTGTTGACAAACTCTCACACATCGATTTCAATATAGCTCTTAACAAAATAGTGCTAAATTTAAAAAATAAATTAGTTTTGCAATATATAAATATATGTATGTATATATATATGTAAATATCTATCTTATGCTAGCAAACATTGTTTAGCAACAATTGTTCACTTTCGCTGCGCATTTATTTGACATTATTTGAGGCAATGCCAAAAATCAAGTCCAAGCTCTTTTGCTTTTGGGCATTAAACTAATTATCGCCCATGCCGTTTGCTATATAGTCATTTTTAGATTAATTTCATTTCGAATAATTTCGTTTATTATTCTCGCTCAAGGAACGCTTTTCTATTCTTTTTTGTTTTTTGTTCATCTAAAAATATCTATTGAGTTGGTTTGAATTACATTCGAGAAAGAGCTATGAAAAATATGTTTCAGCGAAAATGTTCAATTTGTTTTTGTTGCTTTCAACGCGCAAATATGTTTAAATAATAAGCTAAATGGTGGGTGTATACATAGAAGAAGCAGAGCAGAGGCCGCGAGAGAGCACATCGTATATATACATATATATGTATATATATATATATATATATATATATATATATATATATAATATAACATTTTTTTAGGAAAATTTAAGAAATAATTGAAAATCGTTTTCCAACTGTTGCTTTCGTTGACATTTGTATTTGAACTTGAATTATACAATTTTTTTTATTTGACAGTAAAGGTGACGTCTTTCAAGTGAGCAAATGTTTTGAACACTGAACTTAAATTTTTTTTTATTTTATTTTTATTATTTTTTTTTTTATTTTATTTATTTATTTTTTTTTTTGTAAGACACTTTTTGTAAATCTTTCAGAATTGTTATCAGTATTATTCGTATTTCCCAAAAAAATATTAAGAATAGATTTACTTGACCAAGAAATGATTAATAAAAATGTTTCCCTTATTCATAAACTACTTTGTCTACTTTTAATTTTAGTCTGTCTTGAGTTAAGCACTTTTTGAAGAAGCTTTGCTAGCTGAGTTCGTAATGCTTACTTGATATTGAATGCACTCATTGAGGTCTGGCTGCTCCTTGTAGTAGACGGGAGATCCATTTTTGAACTGAACGTACTCCATTTTAATATGTGTGTGTATTTATGTAGTTTTTGGTATTTAAACTTTAAACTCCTTTATTTTAATCAGCAAAATTTGGAATGGAATAAAAACGTGAAAAATTATAGAAAAACTCTTACGTAACGTTAAAAAGCAATTGCTAAATAACACAATTTAAATTTTATATCAAAATTATTATTTATATATTCTCTTTCTCTTTTCTTTTCCTTTTATTTTTTTTTACGAATTGGGAAACTTGCTTTTATGGCACGTTTAATATAACGCTTCTTCTTCTACTTCTTCTTCTTCTTGTACACCACTCTTGCGGAGATCGCTTCACTAGGCTTTGGATGGATCTTGTATCTTGTTGTTTATTTTTCAATATTCCGAACGCAACTGATTTGAAAATTTTCAAATGCTGGCGAATTATTGCTATTTCGACTGCGCGGAATTCCAATCCATCTATATAGAGTCTCTATATATGAGTTGTAGCTGTCGTTGTGTATGTATGAATTTCTCTATGTGTGTGTGTGTGTGTTTGGTCATATAGAACAGCCAGAGTGCGAGTGCTGACGGTCAGAGGCCGTTCAAACCCACGCACACCACCGCACCACCAACACACATTGCCACATCCTCTCACTCACTCATACACTCTCTCTCAATTTGTTAAAGATACATATTCTTACGCTAAATGTTTTTGTGCAAATAGATTATTCACCGAGCGTAACATTTAAATACAACAACAACTTACATATAAACTTGGACTTGGATGCTGCCGTGAGCGCTTTTCACAGTCGCCCACGCGCCGAAAGAAAACCCCGCCCCGACATCACCCTATAACAGCATTCATATAAATATACATACATATACATACATATATCTATATATTAAATACATATGTGCTGTCTGTCGTTTGTCCTGCCTATTCAGAAAACAAAATTATATATCATTCATATAATTTAATTGACGATTTTTGGAGCAATTTCTTTTTTCGAAACGAGGTTATTTGTTTTCATCATAAAATTTAAATAATTCCACAAAAATGTTGCTGTAGCGCAAAATATTGATGTGTTTCAGTTTGTTTGAGATATTATATACATTTTCGATATTTATAGATACAACATTGACATTTTGTGCTGCAACTAATTGCTGTCAAAAAATCAATTGGCACTGGATTCATCATGGGGACAGGTGTAATTAACCTTCATTAGGCTAGACGAGGCGTCAAAGAACTGTTAAATTTCAAGGTACTCATAATTAACATGAAATTATGTTTATTTTTTCTACTTCCAAAACAGAAGGTTGTTTGTTTAACATTAAGTATTTTTACAGAAGAACATTCTTTGAGTGGGTTGATCAAAAAGTTTTTCGAAAAAGAATAACAAACTGATCTTGGCAGTTTAAGAAATATCTATTTTTATATATATGACAACTTTTTTATGAAAACTATATATTTATTTTAATGTTGGCTATTTTTAATTTTACTTTAGCATAGCTTACAATCATATTTTTGACGAGAAATCCTAAAAAAGATAGACAAGCACCTTGATTTAAATTTATGTTACATTGACAAACAATATGGCAACCTTGACAGGTGGCAACACCCGCCGGTGAGGTGGGCTGGGCGAAACACTTTCATTGGCATTGCCTGAAGAATATCACAAGGTAGCATCCGACAACAGGCAATGCACATGCCCACGTAGACTGATATACTTGGCACATGTTTGATTCATATACATATGTAAGTACCACAGATAAACATATATACATATGTATGTATGTATGCAGTATAATTAGGCTGCTCACCTGCCTGCAGCTGAGTGAAAATGTTCAGATTAATGTTTTTGTTTATTTGCGCCGATGTTATTTTCATTTTGCTCATAAAAAAGGGCGTTCGTTTGCCTCTTTGTTTATTTTGTTGCCAATTTTTCCACCTGCAGACTGCGTCACAAAACTTTCCTGTTTAGCGTACAAATTTTCGCAGCTAATACTTGTGTATATATATATATTTATTTTGGCTATATTTAGATTGTGTAAACAGTCAAACCTTGACCACAAAATGTCTATCCTCTGATGTCAGCAGATGGCAGGCGGATTTTTACAAAATTCATATCTATTTCATAACAAAAACGATTGCCTACTTGAGGGAATCCGAGTTGTACAGTAAATCATTATTTCATAGCATACTTTTAAGCGCAATCTTAATAAAATTGCCCGCCAAATATGGCAGATATTCATGTAAATTGTAAAGGAAATTCTACCGCTATTTTTCATTGCATAATTTTGTGCGCCAAAATAAATTAAATATTTCCCCAATATGAAAAACGGTACATGTAAATTATGCAGAGGTAAGGTATTGCTAATTTTAAGAAGTAAACAAGCGAGTAAAGCGGAAATAGTATTGATATTTTGAGAAAGCAAACAATGAAGTAAAAGCAAACAATTTTATATTGAACTTTATATGAAGCGGAAGTGTTAATTGTAGCCTGCCCTCGGCGCTCCGCCACTCACCTGATTAACAATGAGCGCTTGCTCCTCGGCAACATCCTGTTGATGATCGCGAGTGGCCTTTGGAGCAAACACATTGGCGGGTGTCACATAGCCACCCGAGGCATTTAGCTGCGGAAATACCGTTTGTGGCAACGTATCTACGGGCAGCTGCAGCGCACGCTCGAAATGACTGGGCCCGGGTAGAAAAGGGGATGGACCGCGGTGCGGATGCTGCGATAATTCCGGACTGGCGGGCGGCAACTTGGAACTGTTGCCTGCACCAGCTTCCTGATTGACGCCCTGCGTGTAGGCAATTGTGTTGTCTCTGCAAGAATTTTGAATCAATTAAACAGCTCTTTGCATTCAAATATGTGTCATCGGCTCACCTGTGCACCACTAAACGTATTTCGTTGCCAGCTCCGCGGAACAGCTGCTGGGCATCGGCGTGACTCAAGTCGCGTGCATCATACTCGCCAATCTTGGCTATAATATCGCCACGCAACAGCTCCCCATACGATGGGCTGCCCACTTGCACCTGTGGGCGAAGGTTAGGCATATGAGATGCTTGTTAAGGCATTTGAGCAGACCTACGACGCCCTTGACATAGATGCGCAGACATCATATTTGTGACGGAGGCCTTTTCTAATCCCCCACACCCTTTGCATTGTTTACATGCGTCGTCTTCTATTCGCTGTTGCGCCTCAATTAGTTTTACTGGCGTCTCAGAATATGCAAATCTTTGGCAACGATGCCATTGCAACATTCTCCTAGCGCTCGAGTGTGAGTGCGTGCCAGTTTTGCTATAAATACCCTACATTTGCGAAAAGGGATAAAGGGTGTGCTAGATAGAGTAGCAAGTCGAGTGCTAAGGCTTCTTAATAATCTCAATTCTAGCTGAAAAGCTTTGATGTCATTAAGGAAATAGACTTATGTTTCCATCTCTATTTTTATCGCTGCAGAGTATTTGAGAGTCGTACAGTGCCATCTCGTGATACCTTTACTGTTTTGATTTGTTGTTGTGGTTTGTTTTGTCACTAAGTAGTGCAGAACCCAAAGGCCAAAACAGTTTGGCAACGATAATGGACAGTTCTCTGCCGCGCCGCTCTGTGCAACAATTGTGATGAATGGGCCGTTGAGGCGACATTCAACCACAAAGCGACAGGCGACCAGCAGAATAGAGACAAGCGAGCAGGGAGAGGAGCATCGGTGCCAGCTCTTCAGTTCTTCAGCTGCCGCTGCTCTAGTTACATAACGCACAAATCCCACACTCTTCACATTACCCTGGTGATGATTAACGGCGTATCCAAATCGTTGCCTCCGACCAAACGTATGCCCCAGGGCGTGGCCTGGCCATCGCGCTGGAGCTGCACGGCAAACTCGTGGAGCTTAGGGCTCATGTTCGACTCCGATATTGATAGAAATTTGAGATAAATACGTTTCCACACCAGGCAGCTCAATAGAGCATAGTTAGAGACAAATTGCCTTCTTCACACTTGATGCGCGAATTTTGTATTGTTTGTATTGGCTCAAAGTGCTCAGCCCGAGGCGGAGGTAGCGCGTGCAGCGCGATTTTTTCGCGTATTATTCGATCGCAATGCTGCTCAAGTACTAATTTTAAAATACAATTTGTATTCCTTTTTGCAGCGATGGCAGCGAATGATCGTGGTATACTACGAATACATTGCGCTACAATCATGTAGTCAGCAGCTGAGAAACATGAACTCAATCCAAATGCCAATAATTTTCATCATGCTCTACAAGCAAGAGCATTTCGGTTTGCTCGCTGCCATTGCAAGCAATTCAGATATTATTGAGAAATTTCATACTCAACAGCAATATATATGTATATTCCAGCTAGAGCAACAACGTAGTCTGGTCAGCTCTTTCATCCAGGTTGCATAGGCGAATTGACCCTGAATTTCGGACGCCACATGTCGCCTCATCTGGGCGCATACAACATGATAATCAGTCTAGAGATGATGACGAGCATTGAGGCATATGTTTTGCTGGGTTTTTTTTCGACATTTTTATTATTTTGTTGCTCAGCGTCTTGATCGCAGCCAAGCGAATGAGAGGCTGTAATTAAATTTATTTACTGGCACGCTTCAAATGGCGGCACTAGCAACAATAACAGTCGCTCATTCAAAATAAACAAATCAAAATGTTTGCGGCATTAGTCAATGAAACGTACAACGCGTCGTATGCGCAACATGCACAGAAGATCTTGGCCCTTTCCAGAATGGAAGCATATACGAATTACATTGCTGTGAGCAGGCCAAGTTGAAATGGTAGGGCATTAATATATATACAGCTATATAACGTTGAAAAGATATTCAAACAAAAATTTCATTTGCCTTTGTTTTTGGCATCGCCGTTTTTACTTCTTACAACGGAAAAGACGGAAATTTTTGTGCTTCCCGTCGTTTTTCGAATTATATACATACAATATATATGGACAGGCATTTATTTTTGCAACCTATTTATTCGATTTGGTCTTCTTTCATTTTAGCCGAAAATTCTGAAATGTTTTTACTATTTACAGCTTGAATTTCTTGAAATGAAAATTTTTTCATTGCAGACCAAGACACAAAAATCTAATCAATTTTGCAATTGTCCACTTAAGTCAGTGATTAGCAAATGTCATAAATTTTTCAAAGCTTGTCAGTAAATGCATGAACTTTTAATTCCAAAAATCATTTGATTTTTGGCAACCGCAGCTAAAAGCATTTGCGTCAATTTCACGCTTCGTGCATAAATTTATGAAATATATGTATGTATCCAAATGCAGTTTGGGAATATCGAAAGTTATATGTTGTTTTATTAAAGAGAAACTGCATCAGTGGCTAATTAATTAAATTGTGGCCGAGTTATTTACGAGCCGCCAAGTGCAAAATGTTATTGAACTGATTTCTGATGCGTTGACCGAGAGGGTATTGGGGCCAAAGCAGCGACGATTGACAAGCCATATGCCATATGCCAAAAGCAGAGCACAGTCAGAGTAGTGGTGCGGGTGCGAGGGGCTGGTGTCGTCACTTACCCCATTATATAGCTCATCGGCAAAGTGGACACGCTTCTTGTGGCCGCAGCTGCCGCGACGGCGTAAGGTGGAAATCGGAAATGTGCTCGTTGGTTTAGACACTATGTCATGTCCATTGTAACTAGGCACCTTCCAAAAAGCCGGTCGAACGTATGACGATCTGTTGGTCGTCATTGCTGGCCAACGACTAGCGTAAACAAATGGAATGCGCCACAAAAACCATATAAACAATTTAGAATTGCTCTCGCTCTTCTATTATACGGCCATACGTCTGCTCACGCCGACGCGTATGAGTAATATAAGCGGCCCAAGCAAAAAAAAAAAATGAGAATAAACTATCGTTCGCCTAATGAGCACAAAACAACATCGTAATTATACAATCGGCTGAATTGGTGAAGAGTAACAAGTGCAATTGATGCAATGAATGAATTATTCAAACAGAACAGCAGATTTGTACATTTTAAATTTAGCGCGCGGGCAACTTCATGTGAGCTCAAAACTGCGTGCAGCCAACTTCACGTCACAACTAAACAGCGTTGCCACATAGCTGAGGTGTCGATTCATTCATTATTAGCGTACTGCATATGCAGTCGTACGTCCCTTCTATTATCTACAGTAAATAAACACAAAGCAATTAAAAAGGAAACGACAACAATCACGTACATCTTTATGGAGAGAATAAGGACTTCAGAGCAGCATGGCAATTTTTAAAGCACGGTATGTAGCTGTGGTGCGCCAATGTAAACAGGCTTGTCTAAGGGAATGTCTTACTCTTTGTGCAGCGTAAAGGAATTCGAAGATATTTTTGCACAGGATGTGATTGAGCTGAAGCAGCTGCGCCAGTACACTTTCAATGGTTAGTATGATGCATGTAGTAGAATAACAATTACTAACACCCAATCCACAGGTGTCCCCGATGTGCTCAGCTTTCGTGCGCTCAGCTGGAAAATGCTGTTAGGGTATCTTGGACCCAGGCGTAGCACCTGGTCGACTACGTTGGCACAAAAACGTTCGCTCTATAAACAATTCATTATGGAGCTTGTGCTTCCGCCTGGTCATACACATAATGGCGAAGGTGACAGCGATGATGGTAATGATTCAAGGGGCGTTGGCCTAAAAGATCATCCGCTCAGCGAAGGGCCGGAAAGTGCTTGGAATACATTTTTCAACGATAACGAATTTTTGCTACAAATTGATAAAGATGTGAGACGACTATGTCCAGACATATCGTTCTTTCAGCAGCCTACAGAGTATCCATGCGAAATTGTTGTCCACAGCAAGGGAGAGCAGGGCCGAAGGCTGCACGAACGAGTTGTGCCCTCTGTGTTAAGTTCGGCAAATGTTGAACGTAAAGGTCTAGGCGTGACGAAGGTGAGTTTGTGTATGTTGAAGACTTTGATGGTATTATAAGATTAAACGCTTAAAAAACATAATCCATATGCATACAATACGGAATTTAGCAGCAAGTAAGTTGGCTCAACGTTAAAAGTTAGAGACTAACATGATTTTTTCTCTCAACCAGATAAACTTGATTACAAAGCGCTCGGCGGAAAACTACGCCGCCATGGAAGAAGGCCAAGAAGCTCATTGGGAAGTTGTGCAACGAATATTATTTATCTATGCCAAACTGAATCCCGGCCAGGGTTACGTACAAGGCATGAACGAAATTGTTGGACCTATATATTATGTTATGGCCTCGGATCCTGATCTCTCGAATCGCGCACACGCCGAGGCGGATTGTTTCTTTTGCTTTACTGCGTTAATGAGTGAGATACGAGACTTTTTCATTAAAACATTGGACGATGCGGAAGGTGGCATAAAGTGCATGATGTCTAGGCTGTCGAATATGTTAAAAGCAAAGGATCTAAGCATCTACAATCATCTCAAGAGCCAGGAGTTGCATCCACAGTACTATAGTTTCCGATGGATCAATTTATTGCTCTCACAAGAATTTCCACTGCCAGATGTGTTACGTATATGGGACTCTATATTCTCAGATGAAAATCGTTTCGATTTCCTAATCAAAATATGCTGCTCGATGATATTGTAAGCCAGAGACATCGTAATTCATGTAGATAACCATTTAAACTTGTCATTCGTTTATAGAATTCAACGGGAGGCCATACTAGAGAATGATTTTGCGTCGAATGTGAAGCTGTTGCAGAATTATCCACCCATTGATATTAACGTTGTTCTGACGCATGCCGTTTCACTGACGTAGCAGCCGCCGTACTCAAATTCGAATTTATGCCACAGCTTGCAATATCTATTTTATGACCTGAATGATCGATATTCTGATGAGCAATACGTAATGCAATTATTGACGAATGTATCAAAACGCACGTTCCATATACTAAGAACTGTCTGTATTTATACACATGCTTTTGATAAAACATTTAATTTTATAAACCTGATTAAACCACTGAATTTTAACATCTCTCTGTCCAAATTAAAACTCACAAACTTAAAAGTCGCAGGTCTAATGTTTGTAAAATAACTTCGCTCATGTGAAAACTCTTGATAACTTAAACTGTAACACAACGTCTGCCTACTTTCCCATCTTTGGAGCAGTATCCTTGCAAATAGTCTGTGCAATAAATTCTATTAACGTGCGAGTCGGACGACCAGCCATGCCTCTTCGCAAATACTCGTACTCATCACCTGCTGTTACCATAACATTGGAAGCATCCTAGATAGGGATAAAGGAGCAAGGTAAGTTATCAACATACATATATAAATATACAAATTACTTACAATGTGCATCCATTGACCACAAGGCACAAACTCCCGCAGGAAAGCAGCGGCTTTACAGGGTCGGCCACCACGTCCAATACCATAATTCTGAACATCACTGCGTCCACCAGAGCGCACAGTCTTACTATAGTAGTTCCATAGAGGGAAACGCCAGACGCGATCACCGGTATGCATGCTGGCATGTTTGATCTGTTGCCACAGGATTTCAGAATTGGTGAAGACACCGCACGCAGCCTCATCTAAAGCTTGGCGCATGTAGCCCGAGCAGGTGCCAATATCAATGATGCACTTGGGGCAGAAGTTCTGGCCATAGAGCAATGCATCAGCTAGAACTAGAACATCCTCATGGTCGGTACACTGAACTTCAATGGTCTTGCCATTCATCGACTTGACCATGTCTCCGGGACGGAACGAGTTGCAACCAATGACGTTTTCACAAAGTGGAATGAGGCCGCGAATGTTAACCTAAGCATCGAACGACTAACATATATTCATATATTCATATAATTATGTAAACTCACTGGCAAACGCAACCCCGCCACGGCACGACAGGTGGCCACCACAACAGCAGCTCCCGTCATATCACCACGCATGTGATAAAGTTCCTGACGTTCCTTGAGGCACAAGCCTCCAGCGTCAAAGGTCACACCTTGTCCGACTAACACAATGGGGCGCTCCTCAGCACAAGTGCCATAGTAGCTCAGCTCGAGGAAGATGGGCGGTTCACAGGAGGCTTTGCCCACTGCAAGGAAGGCATGCATCGACTGACTCTCGGCCCATCCCTCTACCTTGACCTCCACATTCACACCCGATTTACACAGAACCTCCACTACATTCTGGGCGAATGCTGTTGGCGTCAGAAGATTTGAAGGCATTTCCTGAAGCTGGCGAGTCAGGTTCTGTGCAGCTGCTTTCTGTAGTCCAATGCGCCAGCCTTCAATATCGCATATCTCATCTTTGGTGGTATATAGATCGATGGATGGCACTGACATTCGTTTCTTGGGATCACGCAGCTCCTGGTACACCCAGATGCCCAGAGCTGCGCCCTCAGCTGCAGATTCGGCATGACCACAATTCTCTACTTCGATTCTGTCTGTATCCAGCTCGGCGAGAATCCGACAAGCATCAGCCACCGAACGCCGGATGGCCTCTTTCTGCTCATCCAGAACCTCGTAGGGATTATAGCCGAGGCACTCTTTTCCCAGACCGATGACGGCCACCGCCGAGTAGTAAGGTACTCGCTCTGGCTCTATTGCGAAGAGCAGACGCGTTTCTCCACGCTTTGGCATGGGTCCAGACATACGTAGGACCTCCAGCAATCGTCCATGCGTCTTCTGCACGTTATATCGCCAGCCGGCCTGCGTTAGGATGCCGGCATCATTTTTGTCCTCTTCATCCGCATACACTCCGATAATGAGGCCCCGAGAGGGGGGATCTGCACATATTTCCATCTGCTGAATCTGCAGCATCTGGTTTATCATCTGCGAATAATTTCGCTTGATGATTGCTTTTGCATTACGCATTTGCATAACCCGCGAGGCAAAGCGTTGCGTTACACGAAACATTTCGATTTATTTTTTTAGGAGAGAAAAAAAAAACAAAACTTATGAAAACTTTTTGTAATATAAATCTGTACTCTGAAGGCACAAAAGAGAAAGATTTTTTCCAGAATAGTTGAAATTATTGCGTGTTCTGTCGCCAAAGAATTGAAAATGTGAATGAGGAGATGAGTTAACGAACAATAGCACAAAAACTCCAAGACTTACTAGATCTGAATATTTTGTATAAATGTACAATCGTTTCAATTCACTCCGACTAGGAAATATCCTAAGCTCTAGGTGCGGATTTAATCCGAATAGAAAATACCCTAAATCAAATGCCAAGAAAAAACAATATCTGTATATATTCGGATATAGCTCTGTGCCATACATATACATATATCCAGAGCACATCCAACATCTGCTTAGGCCCATTTCGCAATCAAAGATGTTGGGATCTACTCTATTTCTGAGAGCCGATTGTCTCTTCGCAGAACTATATTTAACGGAAGATTAGTTAGTTAATTAAGCAGCATTCATACTTTATAAATCGATCAGCCGAGTCCTATTAACCTGCTTTCGAGCAGTATAGTGACCTAACCTAGTAATACAGGTATCCACAATAGAATTCCCACAATGAATTAACAGCAATCTAGTTCTAGTCACAAGAGTATCAAAGTTTAATTAAGTTTTAACGAAGGACTAGTGTTATTTACAATATTATTTAACTTGTAATTTATGAACATATCGGAAAACGGAAAACGAAATACAAAACATCCATTTAGAAAACACTTCCGTCCACCACTTGTGATTAATTTGATAACCACGACCTACGATCTGGAGAATGGCGTACAATTGAATTTCACAAGTAATATGGGAACATTTCTATTTTCCCATCTTCGGAGCAGTATCCTTGCAGATAGTCTGGGCAATGAACTCGATTAACGTCCGGGTAGGTCGACCAGCCATGCCACGACGCAAGTATTCGAAATCTATGCCATTTGTCACCATCACATTGGTCGCATCCTGAAAAACAGTGAATTGAGCTTTAGTAAGATTGTCCAATAGTATTTCGATTAGCACTTACGATATGCATCCACTGTCCGCAAGGCACAAATTCACGCAGGAAAGCAGCCGCCTTGCAGGGGCGTCCGCCACGACCAATGCCGTAGTTCTGCACATCGCTGCGCTGTCCGGCACGGACGGCTTTGCTGTAGTAGTTCCATAGAGGGAAACGCCAGACGCGATCACCGGTATGCATGCTGGCATGTTTGATCTGTTGCCACAGGATTTCAGAATTGGTGAAGACACCGCACGCAGCCTCATCTAAAGCTTGGCGCATGTAGCCCGAGCAGGTGCCAATGTCAATGATGCACTTGGGGCAGAAGTTCTGGCCATAGAGCAATGCATCAGCTAGAACTAGAACATCCTCATGGTCGGTACACTGAACTTCAATGGTCTTGCCATTCATCGACTTGACCATATCGCCGGGACGGAACGAATTGCAACCAACCACATTTTCACAAAGTGGAATGAGACCGCGAATGTTGACTGGCAAACGCAGCCCTGCTACGGCGCGACAGGTGGCCACCACAACAGCAGCTCCCGTCATATCACCTCGCATATGGTACAACTCCTCGCGCTCTTTGAGGCACAAGCCACCGGCATCAAAGGTGATGCCTTGTCCGACCAACACAATGGGACGCTCCTCGGCACATGTGCCATAGTAGCTCAGTTCGAGGAAGATGGGCGGTTCACAAGAGGCTTTGCCCACTGCAAGGAAGGCATGCATCGACTGACTCTCGGCCCATCCCTCTACCTTGACCTCCACATTCACACCCGATTTACACAGAACCTCCACAACATTTTGGGCGAATGCTGTTGGTGTCAGTAGATTGGAAGGCATTTCCTGAAGCTGGCGAGTCAGGTTCTGTGCAGCAGCTTTCTGTAGTCCGATGCGCCAGCCTTCTATATCGCAGGGCTCATCTTTGAGCGCGTAGAGATCGATTGAAGGCACATAGATTCGAGTCTTGGGGTCGCGCATTTCTTGATAGGCCCAAATACCTAAGGCAGCTCCTTCCGCTGCAGACTCTGCATGTCCACAATTCTCAACTTCAATTCTGTCTGTATCGAGCTCAGCTAAAGTCTGGCAGGCCTTTGCCACAGAGCGTCGGATGGCTTCCTTTTGCTCATCCAGAACCTCGTAGGGATTGTATCCCAGACACTCCTTGCCCAAGCCAACAACAGCTACGACGGAATAGTAGGGAATTCGCTCCGGCTCAATGGCAAACAGGAGGCGAGCCTCTCCGCGCCTCGGCATCGGTCCAGACATACGCAGCACCTCAATCAAACGACCGTTGGTCTTCTGGACATTGTATCGCCAACCAGCGGCGGTCAGGATGCCCGCATCGTTCTTGTCTTCCTCGTCGGCATAGACGCCGATGACTAGACCGCGCGAGGGCTGATCCGCACAGATGTCCATCTGCTGGAGCATCAGCATCTGGTTGATGGCTTGCGAGGCAAACTGACGACATATCGTCTTTGGCCTTAAGACACGAAAGAATACGCGACGGCTGAGCCCAAACATGATTCTCAAACGGGAATGTGCTAACTACGAATTATTAAATAAGAATTTCACCAAAATTTTGTTTTTTTGTTGGGGGTAAAAAAAAAAACTATATAAATATTTTTTTCCGGCACTAAAGAAAAACTAAGAATTTGTGTAGATACTAAAAATTTTTGTTTGTTGACCGATATGTACTTAACAATACATTTACAGAGACTGATCTGAATCTGGGTTTAGACTAAATCATCAACAGCGTTTGTTTTTTCATGGCCATCTATGATTAAGGCGAGCCCAGCTCTACGCCTAGCCTACTCTTATATTTAACATTGCACAAACCCGACATACTCATTTCACTTTGGTGAATGAGTATAAATATAAATAAAGTCGTTTCATTTAGTTAAGCATTTCATTTCAATTGTATTTTTATAAGCATTTGCTTGTTTTAATTAGTATAGCTCGTTAAATTAATAATTAGGTACAATGTTTGAATTCACTTAATAATACTGCTTTATATTTATTAGAATTTCATTTGATAACAGTTTCAACCAGAAATATGCGTATACTTAATACATACATATATATATATATTTATAATAAATATGTCTATTTATATTTCTGCTTTTATTATGTTGTACAAATATAAAATTAAATAATTAAAGCTTATGCATCAGTTGTCTATATTATTTAACAAATTTCTTGTACTTTAGAGTTGTTATTGTATATTTAAGAGAAAAAAAATATAAATATATGTATATTGTATTGAACGTAGGTTTGGCTTGGGATATGTTTCTGTTTAGATCGATTCGATTTGCTACCTGTTGGTGGGGCGTTTTTCATCTTCTTTTTTATTTATTAGTTGATAAAGTATTCTTTTGTTTTAAATAGGAATTTTACCAATTTATAAAGAGACTAGTAAACATTGAGGACGTGCAACATTCTAAGAGAAAACATTTAGAACAGGCACATTTTTTATCTAATTTTGAGCAAATAAATAGTAGAATTTGTTAATTTTTGAAATTCAGCGATCTCTTTGTTAGTTAGTTTCTGCATTAAGATTGGCACTGGCTATTAGTGTTTGTTTTGTTTCCTTTTGTTTTTAGTTCGGCAAGCATATTCGATTCATGCACGCTTGAAGAGCGTAGTTAGCCACAGATTTGAGCTACAGCGAAAGGGTTTTAATGACAATCACAGGATTGTTGTCACTGTCACGGGCATGCCCTCGGCATTCAGGGACTGCTCCGTGGCGATTTGCACCCGATTGGTAAAGCTCTCGAAGCTGTTCCCTTTGCTCAGATCGATGGGTGGTATATCCTCGTCGTAGTCCGAGGCCAGCTCCTCCTCGGCGAGGTAGCTGCACTTCGGACGCTCATCCATGTCGAGAGCATGAAAGTAGTGGGTCTTGGCCTTGCTGCCCGAGTGACTTGCCACATAGATAATGCCATCATCCGTGTCCTCAGCGTCCAGCTGATGACCACCATAATTGCCATAGCCCGCCTCGCATTGATACGGATTCGACTTCACGTGCACGTTCCGGCAGCTGCCACCACAATTATGATGGCTCTCAGCTAAACCACCATCGGCGCCATAGCAGTGACCGCGGTGCTGATGCTGCTGATGGTGCTGCGACTGACTCGACGAGTGGGTGTGGGAGTGCGTGTGCACCTGTTGGCCCACGCCAGCGGCTGCGCTGCTGGAGTGAGCCACTGACTGCTATATGTGCGAGTGAGAGTGAGCTATGGACAGCGAATAGGGGCTCGTGTCCTTATGCAATCGCATCGTATCGTAGATGGGAAACTCGCAGCAGAGTATGAACTTGAGTGCCCCAGGCACCTCCTCATAAATGGCCGGCGGCACAGGTATTAGTGGCGACGTGGTTGCCTTGTATTTGCGGTAATCCACCTGGCTATAAGATGGAAAATGATTTAAGCAATGGTTGGCTAGCATGAGAGTGATTTATAGTGCACTTACTTTTTGTACTTCTCATCTGCACTGCGCTCACGTAGCGGAATGCCGGACAAGAAGAGTATAATCAGCGTGGTAAAGATGGGCGATGCTATGGCCACCCACTCATGGCCACTGATCACGTTTAGGGATATGACAAAGATGCCCCACCAGACAATCACCTCGCCAAAGTAATTCGGGTGCCGTGACAGACCCCAAAGACCTACGACGACAGCTATATGTATGGAGCAGCTCGTTGATGTCGCGCTTGCACTTACCATCATTGCAAAACTTGCCATGATTTGCCGGATCCTGGCGAAAGGAGAACTTCTGCAGGTCCGCATATGTCTCGGCCAGCAGACCGACAATAAACATGCCCGTGCCCGTGGAATCCAATGTGGTCATGCCTTTAACAGCCTGGGGCTGGGTGTGACGCGAATTGATTATTATGACCGGCAGCGAGACGACAAACACCCAAATGGCCTGCAGGAGTAGAATAAAGAATGAGAAAAGTGCAATCAAGCGAAAAGGTAATAGCAGTGCTGCTGCACTCTCTATGGCATCGCTCGAAGCAATATAGATTATATACTTATGTCAGCATTGAGTTTCAGTATAGACTATCCAATCCACTCTATTATTAAATCATGCAGGCGCATTAAAAGCACAGTTATGTTCGGTAATCGGCTAAATTGACAGCACTGGTGAGCAGAGCCAACAAGTGCTGGCAATCAAATCGTTGCGACACGCCGCAAATGTGGAAGGACAGCCACAGCCATAGCCGCAGCTACAGCCCCAGCCACAGTCCCGCACTCCCACACAGCCCAGATATACATTTAGTGAGAGACCGAGTGGCACTTGCATTTGCATAGCCCAGCGTCAACGACAAGCCATTGAAATATTAAAAACAACATGGGAAATTGGCATGCGCTGGCAGATTCATTGATTACCAACAGCTGCAGTGATCCACGGTCCATGGTCCATGGGACATGGTCCATGTCTGTCACTCGTATTACTAGCACATTTCATATTCATTTCATTTGGATGGCAACTCACCTGAAAGGTCCAAAAAATAGCATAGCGTATGATGTTGCGTCGCGTATCTTCAAACTGTTTGTCGCGGCCCAGTTTGATGATGCGATACAGCAAATAGCCAGAGAGTCTTGCGCCCCACAGGCAGACGAAGACAGTTACCATTAGCTGACGACTCTCATAGGCCTAGGCAGTATGAATGGAATAAAAATGTATTATGACTAAGGTAAAATATATACAAAAAATATATGTATGTATTGTATATGTAAATATAAATAACATTTTATTGCTATATATCAAGGAATAAAGTCAAACAGCTGGTCTATAGAGTTGTATACAGAGAACTCAATTAACTGTGTTGTCTTATGTCAACAATTTGTATTGCATCACAAAAATCCCACAGCAAAGCGAAACATATTTAAAATGCAAAAGAAAAACTTTTAGTTGCGCTCGCCTTCGTGTCCTTTTCAATGTTGAAGCACAGAACTCCCCCATGAATTTATCGCCCAGCTGTTTCCTGCAAAATTGAATTGGTTTTCTAAAGTTTTTTTTCTTTTTTTTATTTAGCTAAAAAATTGCTATGCAATTCCCGGTTAACCGAATGCAATTCAGTATATTTTTGGATTTTATTTCTCCGCTTGTTTATTTATTCTTTTTTTTTTGCCCGTTTGTGCCTCCAAATGGTTTTTTATTTATATTTTCATTTTCAACTAAGCCACCGCAGCAACGGTCATCCATTGCGAAGTGCCGCATCGCTGACCCGGGCGCTGGCTGTGCACAGCTTTTATGCCGTGATAAATGTGCGCCGGTCCCAGAGGTATCAACGCAATTCATTTATTTATTGTGGCACGATTGGCAGCTGGCATATACAATAAATCAGAGTGCTTATAAGAACTGCAAGAGGATTCCTAGAGGCGAGCGTAAATTCGCATTTAAGTGTGAACAGAGTCAGGTCAATATGATGAAAGAAGAGCTCACTTAAATAGATGTTTGCAAGCGAGGCGCCGCGTTTGCTCTACACTTGAACTTGTTAAACAGCTTTAAAATGCACAATTGCAAACAGTTAAGCAGACAGGACGACAAACAACTTGGCCGAAGGACCATGGCCGCAGTTGCCTGCACCAGACAAGGTCAAACTAACAACAATAACAAGAACAGCAACAACAACAGAGCCAGAGTGTGGGCCAGTTGGGCGTTTACCTATTGTTACCGCAACTACAGATGCTCCCTGCACACACACACACACACACACAGACTCTTTTCGTATAATGCTGTGTGTGTGTGTGTGCAGGAGCGTGTGCATGTCGCTTTTCAATGTCAGCTACAAAATACCGACAAATCCCAAACACACAAAAAAAAACAAGCTTTAAACCATTTAATTTGTAGCCCAGCTTAACAGGCAGTTTTACACTCACCTTGGAGGGGCGATCCAATTGGCCTATGAAAAAGGTCAGCAATGCTATAACAATGAAATTAACGCCGCCAGCAAAGTCCGAGAGTTTATCCAAGTGTAACAAGGCATTCAATAGGAAGAATATCAGCTGCATTGTGGTTATCACAATCGCGCTAATGGCAAAGTGATTTAAACCCCAAATATTGATGGCCATTTTCACGGACTTGGCCTAAACACGATTTCGATTCGATTGGGGTTTCTGCTTCTAATTGCTACAGCTTCCTGTTCATTCTCTTCCTGCTCTGCTACGGTTCATCCTGTTTTTGTTAGTTTGTTGTTTATTTTTTTTAGCTTACATTTCGTATTTGGGGCAATTGGCACTTTGCCAGGCTGTCAGCACTTTACCTATTTTTTGGCACCTGTCTTGTATGAAATAAAATAATTGCGGTTTATTGATTGCGTCTATTTGAATTTTTATTTATCAGGTAGATCAGAATAGACCAGCTGACGATCGGATATATGAATAGTTGTAAAGATAATAGTAAATGTAATGTAAATAGAGTTTAATATTTTATATATTTTTTAAAAGTATTTTACATAATTTTTCTTTTATTTGTTATTTCTTTATTATATTATCAAATTGTGTAGAACAAATTTTGTTCAACTCTTCAGATTATTAATTCACGACTGTAAACTAAACTCATCTCAGCCGGATAATAATTATTCGCGTCCCTGCACACATTTTGTAATTAATTTCAACAGCCGCAGCCTTTGGCCTCTGAAAGCCTTGTGTATGCGTACGCATGTAAGTGCAAGGATATATGCACATTAATTAAAACAAGACCCGCGGCCTTAGACATGAATATCTTAAAGAGAAATGCAGCTATACACACACACACACTCACTCACAGAGACACCTGTGCGACTAGGCGTTTGTAATTTGCAGCCGCAAGACATTGACAAAGTGTCTGCGCAGCATCGCTTATATCCTTTGTCAAATAGTTTCTGCAACTTTGGCACGCTGAAGTAGATTTTTGCATATTTAGCATGCAAGCCGCTGTCACCTCTCGGAAATATATGCGAAAGTTAATGAAATACTTGTTTAACAGCTGCTTACTAGAAAAACTTTACGAATTTTAATATACATACATATATATATATATATATATATATATATATATATATATATATATATATATATATATATATATATATATATATATATATATATATATATATATATATATATATATATATATGTGTGCATGGAATAGTTCAAATAGCTAGATCTTATTCTGCTCCGTGTAACGGTCTTAACGCACTTAAGCCAATACAATTTACGAAATTGAATTTGTGCAGGTCCAAGCCACGTGCCAGTTCACTAAGGTTATTTATAGCTCTTGTTGTTTCTATTTGAGTAAGGGCTGTTTCAAGTTTACCTTTGAGTTGGCTTCAATTGCAGGGCAAACAAACAAATGGTTGAAGTTTCGGGCACACACTTCGTATACTTAACAAGTGTAAATAGTGTAACAAAAGCCATGCTAGAGATGACTAACCGTGGAGAGTATAGCCTAGACTAGTTGCCGCATTTGCCGCAGCAATGAATTCGATATTAGAATACAGCCCAAACACCTACGCATTGAAGCATATTTATAAAGGATGCTGCCGCTATTTGATGTGCCTGCTCTTCGCTCGACGCTTGCACAAGTGAAAGTAAGTTTCTTACATATTTCTTTTTGAAGGTCTTTGCACACAAACACATACACTCAGAGACACATACATCTACAAGCCCACAAGCACATGCACACGCACACGTGCGTGGGACTCGCGCGTCAAATCTCCTTTGATACCTATGAACATCTGACACATTATTTCCGTTTCCGTTTGCGCTCTAGCAATAAGGCAACCAGCTTGATTCAGCACTAATTGAATTTTTTATTGTTTACAAGTTTAATTTAAAAAAGTTTTTGTAGCGTAAAGTAACTAACTCGAAAAGCTGCGTGTCCGCATGAAATACGTGCAAGCGACTGTTACCACGAAATGCTTCGGATAAACTGAAGGAAAAAGTAGCTAGAAAACAAGCTAGAAAGAAATATCTGAGGTAATGCCATGCGCAGCTGCATGCAGTAGAGGTCTCTTGGCGCAATTTGTGACGACACACTCGAATAATTTGAAATTCGAGCCTAGACAAAAGTTATTACCAAACTAATGAACTCATATAACATCTATTTAAATAAAATATATAATTGGCTTTTATTTTTGCTGCCTAAAGATATGCTGCAAAAAATGAACCAACGTGGCAACGCTAAAACTGCCTTACTCGACTTATCGACATTATCAAAAATGTGTATCGCAACATTTAACTTGAAGCAGCATGTTGATATAATATTGAACATCGTGAAGTTGGCTGTGGCCACTCACCTAAAAAAGAAATACAAGTTATAGATTAATATAATTAAGCGCAACATTATAGGCTGGCTCCTGCATCGGAGTTGCACTCGTTGCGTAATTACGCACGCTTGTGGGTGCTGTGTTAGGTTGGGACTGTAACATAAAAATGGCATTGGCATTGCGGGTGTTATGTTTAACCCACAGCAATCGCAGTTTGGGAAGGTGGCCACAAGAGCGCCGCCGATTGCTACGATTATGTTGCAGGTCTAGGCTGCAAGGCAGGTGAGTGTAATTACATGATTAACCCGATAGATAACCTGCATTAAAAACCCATTTAAAACATCATTATCAGGCAGACAACGAATTACAGTACACAAGAGCAGGAATCAACATCGACGGCAACGAAAGCTCCGCCGCAAATTAAGCGAAATGTTGCGTCCGAGATAACAAGTGTTGGCAAAGTCATTTATGAGGCTAGCTGGGATGCCAAGAATTCCAAAAATTTAAGTTCGCAAGTAAAAAGTGGCACAACTGGCGAAATAATAGTTAGAACTGCAACTACTCCGAGCAGCGGGACACCAAAAGAGAGCAAAGATAAAGATAAGGATGTCGATAAGGATAAAGAGCAGGAGCAACCCAAGTCAAAGCGTGAACAGATGCGCGACAATGTGCAGGAATACATATTCACGCGTTACTTTAACTATGTAAAAAACTATGACAAAGTGCTGGAGAAGAATTTTCCGAAGGCTATGCAGCTCTATAGAGTGTTCTTCGAGGGAGTTAAGGACTTCTTTGCGGACATGAAGCGCTTCTTGAAGATTTCGCGCATTGCCAACCATGCGCCGCAGGGCATACGGGCTCTGAACCGCCAAGAGCTCGAGCTGTATATGCAAATGCCGCGTGATATGATGAAAGTAGCGCCTGCCTTGATTGGCTGCTCCTTGCCAATGGTGGGCTATGCTTTCTTTCCTCTTGTGTAAGTGAATTGATAAATAGAACATGTCAGCTTCTAACTGTGTATACCATCATGCAGCTTTTGGTACCCACGCATTTTCCTAACACCGCACTTCTGGACGGAGGCGCAGCGTATCGAGTTCCAGAAATACTATACGAAACGCCGGCTTCAGTGCAACAAATCTGTGCTGCGCTGCCTCCAGGCCAAACTCAAGCAGGTTGAGGGTCACCACAAGTATGCAGAGTTCGAGGCGATTCTGGGTCAACTGGGCAGCGGCACACATCCTACACCGGAGGCTCTTATCTCAGTCAAAGACATTTTCGCCGAGGGACCGTATTCTCTGTTGGGCATGTCGCGAAAACACGTCGTAATTACAAATGCTTCCCAATCAATATTTGTTGTGTTTAGGCTGAAGGTTGTTTTGCTTGCAGAAATGTCTAGTCAAGATGCATGGACTACCTAACAGCCTATTCAAGCGTCACCGCTTGCACGAGCACGCATTCCTGGTGCACTTTATGGACATGGCTATTACCCGTGAGGGTGGCGTTCACAATCTGAGCTTGGCTTCATTGCGGTACTCTTGCTGTCTGCGTGGCCTAAATCCGGATAATCTGAGCGCCGAGGAGATGATCGAATGGCTACGCAACTGGGTGAAGGTATCCACATCGATACAAGGCGAGCATATCACTCTATTTCTGCATCTGCCTATCCTGCTGGGCTACAACCATCCCAACAACTGGAAAACCATCTATTGTAATAAGACTCCATAGTGAACTGGTGCTAGTTGCTCAAAAATTGTTTTGTTTTTCAAAAGCAAATAAAACTGTTATATAAAAACTAGATATACTGCTTCGATGTAGAAATAGATTAAACATGGGGTCTTCGTGTATTTCCTAAAAATAACACTTCTTTTATTTGCTCCTTTGAGTTGGATGTTCATCAAGCAGTTACTTTCATTAAATTTATTTTCCATTTTATTTCTTGGCCTTGGGCTTGGCCTTCTCGGCGCGCAGACGCTCACGACGATCCTTCTTCAGGATGCGTGGTGTACCATCGGACTTGGTGCGCTTCTTCAATGTGTTGAAGGCAATGGTCAGCAACTTGTTGCGCTGACGCTTGGCATAGCGCAGCTTGAAACGGTCAAAGTCGTTCAATTGCGAGCGCTGCAATATAATAAATAAAACCAGAATTAGTAATCAGAAACATAAACAACTTGTAAAGTTAATCAATTTTAAGCTGGTTTCAGTTTAAAATAAAAGCTAGCTTCATGTATGTATCAGCCGGCAATTCCTATCAAGAACTTTCAATTATCATCATGTGCAGCACACGGAGAACAATGTTCAGCTCGGTATTTCCCTCACCTTGCAGATGTTTTGTGCCTTAACGGACCAGGCGCTGGTTTTCCATTGTGCCTTCAGGTCGCTGTCCACCCAGGCTTTGCGCACAATGCTTGTGGGCGCGGTGTATGGGAACTTGATGCGGTACTTGGTCAGATGCAGATTGTTCAATCTGTATTCCTGACGTGGAACACCAGTCAGAGGTCCATCAACCAAAACCTGTAAGAAGTATATAAATTAGTTTAACTGCAATACAATTATTGAGCAGCAACACTTGTGTGTGTATCGCGTTTGGCGGTTGGCAGTTTTTGCTTTCAGTTAAGTAACTTAGCTTCATTTATGTGTCAGTTGGCACTTCCTATCAAGAAGACAAATTATCATCATGTGCGAATGACTGCTGCCTCGAGCGAACACACATTTATTGTTGCTGCAATTCCTGCAAAGGTGGATCCACTTACTCTGTTTTGATCAATGACGTCGACAATGGCAACCAGGCGACCCTTCAGGGGACCTGCAGAGGCCTTGGCGATGCGACCAGTTTGTACGAATCTCTCGAAAGGCTGCAAGCACACAACATAAAAAACTCATATAAATACAAATTCTCTTCAAATTGCGGGGGGAATGTATGGACTGCGCGTTGGCTGCTAGCTGAATCGTTCTGGTCACCACGTGAAATATTTTCATTGCATTTAATACAATCTCAGAATCAATTGTATGCCCATTTTTCGTTAGCAGTAGCTCAACGCGGTCTTCGCGATAATTTCTTAATTCAATAAGCGCACTTTAAACCTTTTTATTTTCACATTTTCAATCCAAATGAGGAAAATACTTTGTCGGATCTTACCATGACGCTAACCGGAAAGAAAGAGAAGGAACGCAGCAATTTTGACAGCTCGGCATCAACATGGCGAAATGTGTGCACCAAGTAATGCAGGGTTGCAATTGGAGTGTTTATTAGAGCAGTGTTAATATTATTATCAGTTCTAAAATTGGTTGATTGAAGATATATTACAAATTTTTGGCTCTAAAATAATTTTTAAATTACATGAAAAGAGATAAAATATTTGTAATATTATTATTTTAATAAATTTGTTATTTAAGTTATTTTTGGTCATAATATCGCAGATATATAAATATTTTAAACGATCTGGCAACACTAACATGTTACCAGAAGTATCTAATTAATTACATTTGGCTTGATCTGGCAGTTTCAGTATTAGTGTTTATACTTTTGTGTGTTGTTAAAATATTTTTCTTGAAGAGAAATACAAGAAACTTAAAACAACACAATAAAATAGATTTTTTAAAAACCCATAAAAATGGTTTACATACACTTTCCAAATAATCTAACAGAGGAAGAGCAGATGCTCCAAGCCAAATATCAAAAACTGAAGAAAAAGGTAAAAAATTTGTCCAAGTGGCGTCTTGTAGTAGATTCCTTATAAGTACTTCCTATTGTTACAGAAAAAAGCTTTACAAGCTCACAAAGCGCCTAAGCAGGAGCCAGAGAGCGCTCTTACATTGAAACGGCCTACAGATGCGCGTGATGCGAGGGAAGTGGCTCGTAAGCTGATCAAAAGCGGTGCCATTCCCGCCATACAAAAACAGCAAACAAAGCAGGACCAAACCTCATTTAAGCGGCCAAAGGGCCAGGAACGTGCCAAACGTTCCACCTCAGAGACGACCGTGGCTGCCTATCAACCTTTCTCATCGACACAGAACGATGTTGCACAGGAGACCATTATCAGCGAAATTATAAAAGAGGAACCACGCCGTCAGAATTTGTACCAACACTTTGCCACGGAACGCGATCGTGAGGAACGTGGGCTGACAGAGAAAGTGACGCTAGATGCTACGCAGCCAGAGAAGCCACGCGCTGGCAATACCATATTCGTCTCGGGCAACAAAGTTACTGAAGAGTTTCTTAAGAAAACGTTCAACGATTATGGCACCATAGTCAATGTATCTATGGAGATTGAGAAGAGGTGCGTATTGAATGGTTGGTAATGATGAACTCATATATGTATATTAATAATTTATGTGATTTGCAGTCGCGGCTTTGTTTCGTTTGCTAAGCCGGAATCCGCGGATCGCGCCATAGCCGAAATGCACGGCAAGAACGTGAATGGAATTGTGCTGCAGGTGCAACTGGCTCGCCGTCAGCCACAAATTGAGCCCATTAACGATGCTTCATCTTCAGCAGTTTGGTCTTCTATAGGTAAACTGCTTTAATTATAATTAAATATAGCTGTACAAGTACCATTATATAATTTCCTCTTTCGCTTGCAGCTGCCAGCAAATCGCAAAAGGGAAGTCACAAGGATTTGCGGCAAATGGTTCAATATGATGATGATTTCCTAAAGTAAAGGATTTAGCCTAGTTTGCATATATAATTTGTATCATAATTTCTTTCATTTCGTTTCCCACATTAGGTAAGTCAGTAAGTTCATAAATCTTGTTTATATAGTTTCTTGCTTTATTGAAAATACGTTCTCTATAAGTTTATCTATAAAGAACTTACATATTTTTACCCTCGCGCGGTTCAAATCAATTGTTTCTTTGTAAATAAAAGAAAAACGTTTATATATAATGAATTCATGAGAATTAAAACAATTCATAATTTATATGTGTATTATACCTAACTCAGGTCTAAATAAAATTTATATATTTAAAATAAAATAAATAAAAAACAACAATCGATTCTTTAAGTATTGAACAATTCAAAAAATAGAAAAAGTGAGCGAACAATATTTAGATATTATTAAGTTGACTTTGTCTGTTCGCCAACAAACTTGAGCCCCATTCTGGATAGCTCACCATATATCAGGTAGCTAATAAATGATTTCTATTACTTAGTTTAAGTACATATTTAATACATGATCTTTAGTTGAAGTTTTTGTTGCTGTTGTTGTTTTGGGAGTATTGTAGAAAACATGATATTGTTCTTGTATTTCGGTTAGTATGAGATATATGTTCTATATAAGTCAGTGTGTTTGTTATTGAACTGGGATTGATTGACTGATTGTTGTTGTTCGATTGATTAGTTGTTAAGCTGCGACTAGAGTAGCACAGGCAACGCCTCTCGCTTTGCATCCTTCCTAAAGTATTTATTTTGTTAGTATGTAGTATATATCATTAATGTTAAGGCCTTTGGTTTCGAGCGTTCGGCTTGTGCCCGACGCTTTCTAAATTCGTTTCATGCTCCAAAATGCAAAGAAAAATTGCACAAATATCATTTGGCATACAAAATATCCAAGCCACAAAATGTCCAAAATCTGGGGAGCTCGCTCTTTAGGTTTCACGTTTGCCTACCCTCGTTGCTCGGCGGATTGAAGTAGTCCCAATGGTGTGTGTGCACCTGGCGGCCCGTCAGCAGAAAGACGATCACAGCAAAGGTGATCAATATGAAGAGCACCATCAGCGAAGATATATTTCTGGGCTGCTGCACCGGCTCAACCTCTCCGCGGACGAAGTGGGTCAGGTGGTTGATTATGTTGATCAGCTCTAGGCTGCAAACGGAAAGGAACTGTCGTCCGGCCTGCGCCACTGTCTTGGGCTGATCATCATCGAAATCCTCCATTGCCTGTGTGGCGCTGCGCGTGCGCGAGCGACGGGAACGCGAACGAGAACGCGCCCTCTCGAGCTGTTCCTCCAGCTCTGAGTCGGAGTCGAGTTCCTGTTGCTGCTCGTGCACATGGCGACGTCGGCATTTGTGCGGCGCCTTGCGCTCCGAGCTGCCAGGAGCAGCAGCTGCTCCTGCCTGTTCCGCTTCAGCACTGCGCTGCAAGTTGTAGAAGGCCAATGGAGCCAGGGATTGCAAGTACTCGACACTGGGATACACAGGTGGCGGTGGTGGCAATGGAAGCATGGCGGCTTCCGTTTGAGTCTGCTCGTCCAGATTGCTCTGCGTGGCTGCAGTCGTTGACTCACTGACCTTGCCTTGGCGTGGCGGCTTGGTGGGTGGCTCCACATCGCTAGTGGCGGGTTCACTGCTGGCTTGACGACTCGTCTGCGTTTCGCTGGTCAGCAACGATGGACGCTGCTCCTTGACGCGCTCCACAATGTCGTCGATGAAACCGGGTGGCAGATTAATGTTCTGCACCACCAGCTGACCCGACTTGCAGGCCAGCTCATCGGCTGTAACTTGGCCGCCGTGCAGCTGTGACACCTGAATCTGTCCAGCCTGCAGCGCATGCACCCGCAGTCGCTCCACCTCCAGCTCCTCGATGTGGGTGGGCAGCTGCAGCGGGGGCGAGGCTCGCAGCGCCTGAATGGGCGTTAGCTCGCGGCTCACCTGCTCGGCAATGGTCAGTATTGAAGTAGCTGTCGGCTCGACGAATGTGGTGGATTTACGACGTGGCGGCGGCAAGGGCGTTGCCTCTGGCTCTGCTTCTGCTGCTGCTTCCGCGGGCAGCTCTTGGCTGTAGGCCGTAGCAGGTTCGGTGGGTAAAGAGGCTACGAATTTGGCATCGACTTCAGCTTCAGTGGGTTCCTGTGCAATGCTCTTCCTAACGGGTGCTTCTTCCACTGTAATTTGCTCCACTTGTGACTGTTCCTCTGGCTCAGCTTCGGATATAGCAGGCTCAGCTTCGGATAGAGCAGGCTCAGCTTCGGATAGAGCAGGCACAGCTTCGGATTGAACAGTTTCCACCTCGGATGGTGCCTGCTCCACTTCGGACAGCACCTGCTCTGTATCAGAGAGAATGCGCTCTTCCTCTGATAGCACGTGCTCCTCTTCGAATGTGGGCTGCTCCTCGGCGAGCGCCTTTGCTCTCGACTCTGCAATCTCAGCTTGTCTGTACACGGCCAGCATCTTTTCCATTTCCTCTTGCAGCTCCTTTTCGAGGGCTTCGTCCAGCTCCTGGTCTGTCGTTTCTCCCTTCGGTTGCGAACCTTCTTCCTCGTCAAAGTGGTCCGAGTACTTCTCCTCGTCCTCTTCATCGTACTCGCTCTCCCGTAGCGTACGCTCCACTTCATCATCCTCCAGCTTGCTGTCGTAGTCACTCTCGAGCTGCGCCTGCTGCAGTTGCTCCACAGCTGCATCCAGGTCGGCTGAGCTGGCTGCATAGTCGCTAAGGGCGACCTCGCCACGCTCATCCTCCTCACCGGCTGTTTCCACGTCAGATTTGCTCTGCACCGAGCTGTCAGACAGCAGTCCCTCGCGCCTTAGCTCCTCCTCCTCGCGACGCAGCTCGTCATCTTCCAGGTCAGCTGCGCTTATGGGGCGCACAATCAGCGACGCTTGCACGGTGGCATCGCCTTCGATGCTCGGCGTGGGCACGCGTCGCTCTATGATTACAGCTGAGGATGGAGTCTGTGGGCGACTCAGGGACTTGGAGCGATCCGCTTGTGAAGATGCACGTGAGCGTTCCGATAAGCTGCGCTGATTGGCATCACGGAATCGTTGCAGTCCCTTGGCTAGCTGCTCATCCTCGGTGAGCACTGGAGCACCATCCACCTCATCCGGCTGCTGGTCCTGTGTGCTGCGCAGCAAATCCTCCAGCGTAGTCTTGCCACCTGTGGTGCGACGTGGCTCTATGATTTTCATATCCTCCGTAATCTCGAACTCCTCGCAAATAAAATCATCTGGCAGTGGGTCCGTTTGTGTGGACACCTCCACCTCGAATTCACCCTGCTCTGTACTATCGGCCGTGGAGGAGCTAGCCACGCGTTCGCTGTCCTCGTAGCTGTCCAAACCGCTGCCGCCCCTCGTTGAGCGCTTTTCGCGCGGTGGGCGTGGTGGCGGTGGCAGCGGTCGGAACTTCATTTTGTTGATGACCTCGCCGGACTGCAGATTCGAGCGTGGGGACTCGGGTCGCTGTAGTGCGCCCGGCTCCTCGTAATCATCCTCCTCATCCACCAGTTGCGCCTGCTGTCGCTCTCGCTCCCGATCCGGCTGTGCGGATGGCAAGGTCGCGTAGCTAGGGAATAGGGTTTAAGGAGCATTAGAAACGCTTGGTCACGGACTCGGGTGGAAGCAAGCGGCAAACGAAACAGAAGGATTAGGCAAATAAAAGCTGGGCAAACTCGTGTGAGTGCGTTTTTGTGTTTCATGTTTAGGTTTTATTTGTAAGTATGTGTATGTGTGTGTGTGTGTGTGTGTGTGTGTGTGTGTAGTAGTATTAATTAGCAGTATATCTGGGTCTTAGCTTATGGCGCTTAAGCCTAATTGCTTAACAACAATAACAAAACTTAACAAAAAATGCATTCGAGACAATTTTCAAAAAAGGTCGCAAAAAGTCACAAATCAAATCAAGATTTAAATAATATTTCAATGCAAGCGTCGCAGCAGCAGCTGTTCTTACTTTGACTTGAGCAGCAGGCCGGTGGTCATCTCCTCCAGACTTGCAGCCGATCTGCGACGCGGCGGCAGTGGCGAGTCCTCGCTAGGTATATACTGCTGCGGCGGCGGCGGGCGGGCAGGAGGCGGGGAGCCGCGCGAGCCGCGTATGCTGGGCAGGGTGGCGAAACGCTCGCCGGGCGAACGTGTGAACTTTTTGCGACGCGCCGGGGGCGTCGGCTTTGGCACGGGTTCCTTGCGCACCACCGCATAGCTAGATGGAGGGGGGAAAGCAGAAAGCGCACACCTAAGCAACAATTTGGCCAGCCGAAACCTAATGCGACCCCCGTTACTCACCCATCGCTCTCCAGCATGTCGATGACGAACTTCTCCTCGCTCTCAATTCTGGGCGCTGCGTCCTTGCTGAGCAGCTCCGGTTTGGTGTGCACATCCAGGATCAGCGATTCGGCGCCACGCGAGGTGCGCTCATCCTCGGAGCGCTGGGTGCGGGCCGAGGTGCCGTCCGTAAAGGTGTCGGGCGTGGCTAGCGGTATGTGATGCTGATATTCGTGCTCAGTGCGATAAACAATTACCTGACAAACGACACAGGTACAACTCGATATAGTATGGTATAGAGAGAGGGAGAGAGAGAGAGACGGTGCTTTGCTAAATGTCAAATTTAAATTTATTGGCATCGATCCATTCTACTGACAGAACATATAACACCGTGCAATGCAATGCTATGCGTCGTAGTACCGCAATTTAGTAGCTACTAAACTGCAAAATTCTTGAATTTTAGCAGAATGCATTCTAAGTAGTGCTATGGGATTGCCCTATATTATATAGCTGCCTTGAGAATTATTTGTCGAAAATTAAAAATTTAATTTATATTCTATCATACGATTAGATCTAGATATACTACTACTCTATACATATATAAATAGTAGTACTACTATATAAAAATACCTAGTTGAATCAGCTCTAGATACGTTTGTACGTCAGACTACTTTATATATTCATATGTATATTCTCAAGAAAAAATCTATTAATTTCGATCAAATCGAGATATGTTTATACTAAAGAAACAATACAGTTATTATCTTTAATGGTTAGTTATTTATATATAAGTACTAAGGAAACAATCTATTGAGTTATTATCTTTCAATTATATCGTAGTTTCTCATTTTGTACTCACATCTTCGTGTGGCTGCAAAAAGGTGTTCGATACTGATCTACCACCAAAGCCGTTGATGAACGAGTCCGCGTCCTTCTCCACAGATGCGTCGTCGCGTGTGCGTTTCTTTTGCCGTCTGGGTGCCTGAGGGCGAGTCTGTTGGGTGTTGGGCTGCTCCTGGCCAGCGTAGTTGAGATTGTTGAGGGCCTGCTCCGATTCCGTGGGCTGTTCGCGCATGGGCGGCCTCAGGTACTCCTCGTCGTCGTCGAAATACTGGATGCTGCTGCCGCCGTCGGCCATCGGTATGTCCTGGCTGCCCTCCATGGAGTATTTGCTGCGACTGCGAGCCTTGCGCAATGGCCGCTTGGGCATGAAGTCGCTGCCATTCTGGGACATGGACAGATCGTCGCCGTAGTCGCTGCGCTGGAACTCCTGCGAGTCCTCGAAGTCGGGGCGGTAATTGCGATGCAGACGGCGGGGCTTGGGCGGCGGCACATCGTAATCGCCGTAGTCCTCAGTCCTCGCGCGCTCCTCCTGCCGCGCAGAGCGGCCAACGTGCTGCAGCGCATTGGGCGGATCGTAGCCCTCGCGTATGGCATCGCTGATGTATTGGCGCAGCTGGATGTTGTCCTCGGAGATGCCGCGCTTGCGCAAGAAGAACTCGTCATCGTCGATCTGCTCCATGACGACCTTCTTGCCGGAGCTGGCCGTCGACTGGGCATCCTGCATCTCATGGTACTTATAGTAACTGGCCTCCGCATCCATTTCGGCCTTGCGCAGCAGCTTGTTCTTCTGTATATCCTTCTCCGTCCAGCCCTCAGCGTCGCGGCTATCTTCGGAGCGCAGATCCGAGTCCTGGTGCACCATGGGCCGGCGCTTGAACTCTCTGGTGCGCTGGCTGGAGATCTCGTGTATGGCGCGATTCTCCTCATCGAACTCGGCAAACTGTTTGCTGTCCGTCACGCCGCCAAGGATGCCCATTTCGGTCTGTGGCTGCGCCTCGCTGGCCGTATCGCCCTCCAAGTCCTCCTTCATGCGCCGCTCCAGCGAGGACTCCCTGTCAAAGCTTTCCAATTCGCTGCCGTAGCGCCTGTAGCGCGAGCCTTCGCTGTCATTGTAGCTAACATCGGAGAACTTGTCCGCCCAGCGGGAGCGCACTGGACCTGGTCCACGGTCGCCCTGGGGCGAGCTCGTGGAGGTCTGCGACGGCTGAGTCTCGGTGCTGGGTATGACGCTGACGCTGAGGCGGTCTGTGCCCAGCGAGGATTCCATGGGCGGCGGCGGCGTCTCCTCGACGGGCTTCTTCTTGCGGAAGGCGCGTGGATAGGTGCCAAAGTTGAACTCGAACTTCTTCTTTGTAGGCGCCGGCGGCGCATCAGCCGTGGTGGCTGGCGACTCCGTGGACTCGGTGGGCAGCTCGGACTCATTCTCCTTGAAGCTCTTGCTGCGTCGCAGCTTCAGTGTGGAGAATTTCTCGGGCAGCTTAAACTTGGACATGTCGGGCTTGTTGAACTTGGTGAACTCCGGCCGCTTCATCTCCTTCAGCTTGGACATGTCGGGTCGCTTAATTTCGGGCATTTTGATTTTCGAGAACTCGGGCGCAAAGCGTCGGCGCTCCTTGGCCTTGGGACTGCTCGAGACGGGCTTCGGCTTGGGCTGCGTGCGTAGCTTAGTGCGCAGCTTGCCCGCCTGATTCCGTAGGCCATCCTGCATCTTGCGCGTGCGATCTTGGGCGGATGCCATGAAACTCTTCTTGCGATTCTCCGGCTGCAGTGGCAGCTCCTCCAAAGCGCTCGACTCCACTTGGCTGGTGTGTATCTCGTAGTCCGTGCGGGACTCGGTGCGTGGCGTGGTTCCAGCTGAGCTCAGTTCAATGTCAACGTCCATGGGTATCTGGAGGCTGCTGCTGTTAGTGGCGGGCGCCGGCTCAGCTGCTGGCGCGACTTCAATCTCCCGCGCCGGCGACACACCCACGGGCTCGTATTCATGATCACTGCAAGAGGAGTGAAAGGGGGAAGAGATGGAACAGATTATTAAGCTGGCTACATTGAGATGACAATCGACATATAGATGTTGCTCTGTTTGTGGTTTGTGATTTGCTGCAAGCGAAGATTAGTTAAGCCGTCACCCGGTTCTCATTGCTTTGGTTTTTGGAATTTCTGGGTGGCTGTGTGTGTCTGGCGGGGTTTTCGGGTTGTCGGGTTGTCGGCTCTATGCCGACCGTGGGGTAGCTGTTGCTTACCGAGAGAAATAGGTCCGGTCGAGGAAGTCGATGTGATCTTTTTGCTTTTGGGTTAGGGGCGAATCGGACTCAAATTCCGCTAGACGCGATCTACGCTCATCAAAATTGAAACTAACCGTCTTTGTCATGCGAGCCGGCGACCCATACAGCTGCTCATGGGAGCCGGCCAATCGGCCACGGTGGTCTTGCGACTGTGTGCGTGGCTCCCTAACAGAAAGCTTGCTGCTCCGCAGGCCGAGGCGCTGCTCGGACGGCCGATACACCTGGCTGCCACTGCCCGTAATGTGTATGGGCACGGATATGAGCGGGCGACTGCCCATCGATGGGTCCCTGCTGCCCGAGTGCCGGAACTCCGACTCACTCTGCGACCAGCTCATGCCAGGCATCTCAATCTCGCTGGAATAGAGATTCCGATTGCCGGCCATGAAGCTGACGCCCCCAATGCTGCTGAGGGTGCCCCGCGGCACAGACGAGACCACAACCGGGGCGAATGCTTCGCTGATGTCCACCGAGGCCCGCTCCGAGGCCCGCTCCGAGGCCCGCTCCGAGGCGGCAAAGTCCTCCCGGCTGCTGTACATGGTCTGGGCATGAGGAGGTGGCACCAGTGGCTTTGGCGGATGCGAGCTGTACTGGTCCATCTCATCGACCTTCAGCGAAAAGGTCTCCGTCACCCGCACGGATAGCGGCTCGGCGTCCTGGCGCTTCATCACGTTCGACGTGCTGCTGACTATCGACATGGCCTGGGGCTTGCTCTTGGCGAACATAGAGGTCAGCCTGCTGGGCGAGGGCGACTTCTCCCGTGTGATCGACTGAGACTTGTTCACGAACGGCGAGGGTGAGCGTGAGCGCTGTGGAGTGGGCGACTTCTGGCGCTGATCCTGCCCCTTGGAGCTGAACATGGACTTGAAGCGCGAGGCATAGGAACTCTTTACTTCAGGTGAGGCCGCCTGCACGTTGATGGCACCTGCAATCGTGGCAGGAGCAGAGCTGGACATGGGCTGCCACTTGGAGGCTCGCTCCGGCGACAGTTGGCGCTCCGGCGTGTGTTGGCGCTTCAGCTGTGAGGCAGCAGCTGGCGTCGCAGCTGGCTGCGCAGGACTGCTGGGTCGACTTGAGGGCAACTGCAGCGTGTCCATCAGAGGCTGAGCTGCAGCTGAGGTCGTTGGCGGCGGCTGCGGCGACTTTGGCCGCCTGGATGGTCTGGGACTGCGGCTGCGGTGCTCGACGGCCTTCAGCTCCTCATCCCGCACGAGTGCATCAATGTCCACAACGGGTATTTCGTTCACAATCTCAATTTGGGTCAACTCATCCACCTGCAAGGGCTTGACGCTCAGCTCGCTGGCAATGGACGGCGGACGTCTTGTCTGCGTCTGTATGTTGTCTCTGATATTCACGAGATTGTGCTCCTGGGCAATCTGCTCCAGCTCCGCCACAGTTTCGGCCAGCGGGTCGATGGGCGTGACTGTGGGCTTGTATGGACTTTCCTGCTGCCTCAAGTCTGATTCCAGCAAGAACGTAGGACGCACTGCATCGCAGCCGAAGCGAGAAACATCAATGGGTCGATTCTGTGGCAGCGTTGCGTCTGGCGACTGGTTCTCCTTGTTGGCAGCGCTGGGACGCATGTAATCCGGAGACAAGGGCGGCTTGGCATTGCGAAAGTCGAGAGCTCCTGGCGCTGGCGAGGATTGATGTGATCCAAATCGTGGTGGGCTGTCTGACATGCCCGGACTGGGCGTGGCAGCAATCAGATTCAACTGCGGCGGCTGCAACGAGCCCGGCACAATGCTGGCCTGAAACAGATCCGCATTGGAGGTACGACGACTGGCGCTGGCCGAGCGCTGACCTCCATGTCCTGCCCGACCCATGGAAGTGGGTATATTAATGTCAGCACAGTAGAGATCCGTCTTGGAGTTGCCCGCCGAGATGCGACGCAGGGAGGTGCCACTGCGCATGGACACGGTGTCGCCAAAGCGCCCAACGCTGCCCGAGGAAAATCCGCCCACTGACAGCTGACGGCGTCGGCCCGCCATCAGAGCGCCGTGAGTGCCCGGCGTATCGGGCTCCGTGGCATCCGAGATGCTGCGCACGACCAGGCCACGCGAACGAGCCGTTTGCTCCAGCTCCGGATAGCGTTCCATGAAGCTCAGATCCACCGAGTGCGCCACATCCGCATGGCTAATCATCTCAAAGCTGTGCATGGACAAATCGTCCGGCTGCACGTGATAGTGGTCATCGCTGTGATGGCCCTGCCTGGAGCCAGGTCGCGAGTCCACGGGATTCACGCGCTCCGGCAGCAGCGAATCGCACTGAAAGAACTGACAGGCACAGCGCACATCCAACGAGGCGCCGCTAGCGCTCTCCACGCGCGACACAAAATGTTTCTTCTCAGCGGGCAGAGCGCCCACCGAGGCGGAGCGCCTCGAATTGAGCATCGTTCGGCCGACGAGCGGATGGGTTGAGCGATGTAGTTGAGATGAACGGATGAACGGCGGAACAGCTGTCGCTGCAGCTTTGCCTATTTACTTGGCCCTGGTCCGTAATCCGCTAGATGTAGCTGTTGTTGTTGTTGTTGCTGCTATTGTTGTTGTTGTTGTTGTTGTTGTTGTTGTTGTTGTTGTTATTTTCGCTTTTGTTCGTCTTAGTTTCGTTGTCGTTTTGTGGTTCGTGGTCGTTGTCTATTTTTAAGCATCACCAAAGCAGCCGCCGTCGTCGCCTTTGGACATTGAATTTATAATTTTCTTTAGATTTTCAGCTTTTGCTTTTACTGCTATTTTTTGCATTATTGAAAATTTGATGGCGAAACGAGCTTTTACTAGTCTTCAGGCCCTATTCGAACTGGGCGCTTCCAGCAAAGATGTCTGCTTTGTGTTATATATTTCAGATTCTACTTGATCTAGATTTTCTTTCTATATTTTTTCTTTCCCTTTTCTGTTTTGCACTGCGGCCCGTTCGAAGCGAGCGTCTACATCGTTGCGATTTTCGGCCAGGACTGAGAGCTTTTCACATTTTGCGCGACACAAAAAAATTTTACGAAATTTTTCGTTTTTGAATATGTTGTTCTTTAAAATTAGCAAAAAGCACACACATACATATGCATGGGGCGACAAATACATTGCCAATGAATGGGCAGCATGAATTGAATTTGTAGTTGTCTTTAATTTCCTCGTTTGAAATCCCCATTTCAGCTGCGACGTCCACTGCGACTGCGATTGCGATGCTGACGCCGACTGCGCTGCTTGTTCATAATTGGGATGTGGCCGAGCAGCAGGAGTAACAATTTGTTGGCCTGCACTTAGTGGTTCTATTTTGAGCAATGCGCTGCTGCCGCCTGCCGGAAATCTTCTTGTCATTCGTTGACCTTTAAGGCGTTTGAATTATTCGTGTTTTGTATTGTAAGTTCATGTCACAGCAGCGTTCAATCAAATAGATTCATTTGCAAGTAAATACATAGTAAAGGCATATACATAGAGATTAAAAATTTACGGGTTCCGATTGGTTTTGCGAACAATTTTCAGAGTTAGCGCATCAATTTACGAAGCCAATAATATCAGAATTTGTTGTTTGCTATAAATTCAAATATTCGGATGAACTAGTTCAATAGTTCCACCTTTTCCCCACATATTTGAAAGTGAACATTTACATATGAACATATTGGTTGATCTTCAGTAATAAAATGAACTAGTTCCGCATTTAGTTCATATATTCCATTTACACTTATGCTATACATTCCTATTAGATCTTGAGCAAAATTATTTCCTTAAACTAGTTCCATGCGGTGAACTAGTTCCAGGAGTAGCTCACCAATGCCACAAAAATTAGTTCCACATGCCATAAATAATTAGTTTGTCTATTGTTCATATGAACTTGTTCCACAAATGAACAATTCAGTAGTTTTTCACAATTTACCACTCATTACTTCGTCTTAAAACATATTTGTTCAATTGAACCAGTGGCTGTTCATCAATGATTTGTGAGATTTACCAACACCTGTTTCGAATCGAGAGGGGGACAACACGGACGCTTACATATGTACATATGTATGTATTCCCTTTTGCTTATCGCATTTCTTACCTTGGGTCTATATCATGTTAAGAGTTAAGAGCCGTCTCCAAGTGTTACCCATTACCAGTACTTCTTGGTTGCTCCACTGCTGCTGCAGCAGCAGCAGAGCGTCCAAGTGTTGGTTAGCTTCAATCGCCAGGTTCTGTGAGTGGGCGTGGGCATGTAGCTTGAGGTGTTGTCTGTGTGGGTGTTGTCGGTGTAGTGGTAATCGCGATAGTAGGGCTTGTGTTGCTTGTGCCGGAGACCGTGCAGACGACGTCGCAGGCCGTCGCCATCGACACCCGGCACGAGGGTTAGTAACAATTTCATAAGCAAGTCAATTGGGTTAGAGTTTCTGCAAGACGGCGTTGTGTGGTGCTCCGTGTTAGTGTCGTGCAAAGAATACTGGATAGGGATAAGGCCCCGACCCCACACTTACCTATCGCTCTTCAATTTGGCCGCCGTTGTGGCCGCCTCCAGCACATCCTCGGGCAGTTCGATGTCCTCGCGATGCGGCTCGGCCTCGTCCTCGACGTGGGAGAAGGTCACCTTCTTGTCCGACGGCGCCGGCGAGGCCTCCTTCTTCAATACGGGTCGCAGCTCGGTAATCTCGGCTGGCTCGTCGCTCTCCTCGACAACGGGCGACAGCTGTGCGAGACGCGCACGATCCTCATCCGAGGATGTGGAGTCTATGGACGAGAGTGGCGCCAAAAGACCCACAGATTTCTCGGCAGCAGCCACGGCCACCTGATCCTCCTCGCTGCTGCCCATGCGATCGAGGGGCACAGGCTTGGCTGCCTCGATGTCATCTACAGTGAGATTATCTTGACGCATTAGCGACTTCTTGAGTGCATCGAGCTCCACGATGGGCTGCTCCAGCGGCAGCTGCGAGTCCGCGTGGCCAATCTCCTCGTAAACATGTTCACGACGCAGACGTGGCGTTTTCTTTGGCGGCGTCTCCCCCTCCACCTCCACCTTTGCCTCTGCCTCCGCCTCGATGGGCTCCTCGACGGCCTCTGGCGTTGGCTCGCTGACTTCCTGGGCTGGCGTTTCAGTCTTGGTCTGCTCCACGGGCAGCTCAATGATCTCGTCCGGCTGTGGCACGCCGGCTGCTGCACTGGTGCTGGGCAACTCATCCTGCTGCTGCTCCTCTTTGGTGCGCTTCCTGCAGGGCGATTCGTCGTACTCCACCAGCTCGAGCACATCATCGGAGTCCTGCTTCTCTATAAAGTGCGGTATCTCGCCGCGGGTCGATTTGGGTGAGGCTTTCAGCTTCATAATCTTCTGCTGCTCACCCAGGACGATTTTCTCGTCCTTCTTGAGCGTAATGCGCTTGATATTCAAGCGCTTCTTTTGGCGCTCCGCCAAGCTCTTGAGCTTCTTCATGATGTCGAAGCTCTTCTTTGGCTTCTGCTGCTGCTTCTTGGGCGGCTTGTCTGTATTCGGAACTAACGATCCTGGCGGCGGCGCTAGTTCGTGCAGACTGCCCTGTCTACTAGGATTTGCCGAGCTGCCGGGCAGCGACTGAGCGTCGGCCTGAGTGCGTCCGCTGCGCCTGCGCTTGATGATGTCACGTATTTGCGCTAGGCGATTCGTTTTCCTTGGCCTCGCGTGGCCTCCAACGGCGAGCACCGAGTCGGAGACGCAGGAGATGCACTCGCTGAGCGTGTCCTCGTTGTGGGAGCGGCGCTCTGAGTCGTCGGAATCTTCGGACTCCTCGCTGCTGTCGTCGTCGTCTGTGTTGCCCAGGACCTCGTCCTCCGACAGATCCTGTATGTAGCGCTCGGTTTCCTTGACCAGCACCTGCTCGTCGTAGCGCACCTTCTTCAGCGACTTGGGTGATTCGGACTTGAAGCGCAGCTCCTGCGACTTGCGCAGCAGCAAAACAATCTCCGGCTCCTCGTCGGGTCCCAGGGGACGCTTGTACAGATGTGTCCAGGGATAGCCGCCCTGCAAACGGGAATTTTGAGATATATGTATATTAGATAAGTATTATATGCTTTGGTGTGTCTGACTTACCCGCTCTCTGGCCCTGCGGAGATCCTCCCAGCGATAGGTCTGCAGCGGCACAGGCGGCTTGTCTAGGCTGCTCTGCAGCAGATACTTCTTCAGCGACTGGTAATACTCTCGCTTGCAGTCGGCGGACAGACGCTTGGCCTCCGCATCCGTGTGAGTATCCAGGCGATCCTGTTCGAATTGTGGCAGTGAATCGATGAACTCCTTGCGTTGCTGTTCCTCTGCCTCCGATTTGGGTGTTGGCACTTCGACAAGCTTCAGCTCGTTGGCAGCGATCTTCGTTGAGTTGTCTTCTGCTCGCGTTTGCTCCAAGGCAATCTTTGGCTGCACCTTGGTCTTGAGTATGCTGGTCAGCTCATTCAGTTGGGCGTCCACCTGCTGTGAGAGCGAATTCACTGCGGTTAGCTCTGACTTGAGCTGCTGTTCCTGCTCCGCCTTGGCCTGTGCTACATCTTTGCTGAGGCTCTCAATTAGCTCGCGCTCGATATCATTCACCAGCTGCTCGGCAGTCTGACGCACTGCCTCCGATGCTTCCGTTGCTGCAGCTGCTGCAGTTGCTGTTGCCGTTGCCGTCTCGTCTACCTCGGCAATTTGATGCGACGGTGCGAGAGTCTCTATCGGCTGCTTTGTCTTGGCGCCCGCTGGCTCCACCTCAATGGCATGCGAGACTCCCTCAGCCTCGACCTTGGATGTGCCCGTCTGCAGCTCCTGCTCGATGGGCGGCAGCTCTTTGATGCCAACGCCGCTCTGCTCTGCTCTGTTCACGTCCTCAATGAGGTGTGATTCAAAGTCCAGCAAATGCGAGCCGCCCGGCGTGGTGGGCACCTGTGTGGGCTGATTCAAGCCGCCAGCTGGCAGTTCGTTGTTATTCTCAAGGGCTAGCTTCAGTGCGGCCTTGCTCTGTTTCTGTATCGGTGTATCGGTCTCTTGCTCTTCCGCTTCCTTTTTCTCTTGCAGCGGAGCGTCGTCGCTGATGCCGTTGATCAGCAATATGGTTGGCTGCTCACTTGGGCCAGTTCCAGCGCCAGGTAGCGACACTGCAAGAGGTGAGCGCAGAAACAGAATTAGACATTTATTTACTTACAATGCGAATGCAGAACAGTTTCACAAGTGCTAAAAATAATATGAACAGATTTGTTTTCCTTCGAGACGACAACAACAACAATTCGCAACAATCGACAATTACATAAGACAGCGAGAATTGTACATAGGCAGAAACAAAGACAGAGATGAAGAGAATGAGAGAGAGAGAGAGCGAGAGACGTAGACAGTGAATGAGCGTGAGATCGTGAGAGACATTTGCGAGAGCCACAATGTATTCGAAAATGCTGCAATTACGAAATTCGCCAAATTCCTTGCTAAATATTTAAATATTTACCAAAAATGGTTTTCACTTTTCAGTTGCGAAAATTTCGTTCGCTTTTAATTTCGATTCGTTTTCGTTTCTCCACAATTTTGTACGCATACATAAAAAATGGTTCGAATTTACATACAGTTAATTATAGTTGATGTATAATTTTGTTCTTAATTTATTTCTTGCACTATCCTCGAATGGTTTTGCAGCGCCGCGAGCCGTGCACTGAAATTGTCCGGGGCCAACTGGCATCGAGCGCCAAGCAGCAGAGAGACGCCAACCCAACCTGGCAGCCAACAACTGAGCTGAACAACATTTTCCTACGCTCCTCAACAATTGCTTGCTTTTAAAATACAATACTAAACAGCAAAAATTTGCTTTTGAAATTGAAATTGTTTTAGTTTTGCTTGGTTTTTTTTTTTCGTTTTCGTATTTTGAATTTGGCCTGGCTGCCTGCTCTTTGCCTTGCGCATTGCTTTGGCGTTTGTGCTCAATTCGAATTTGGGTTTTTTGTGGCCGTCTGTCGGTGCTGCGATTTGTTTTGTTTTGCTTCAATGTGTTCGCGTTAAAGAACTTGCTGCAGACACAAACTGGAAAATCGGCAACGAGCTCGAATCGTAAACAAATTGCTCAGTTTACTTTTTAAACACACACACTCGGATTATGGCTAATTTAGCTGTGCTCCATAAAACACCAAGAGATTCAAAGCAACTAGTTGCAGCGGAGCAGCCAAGCAGCCTCCAAATGCTGCACTTTATTTGATACTTAATATATACCCTGTAATACGAGGCTGAGATTCACTAGAAGATAAGCAACAAAACTATTCATACTAAGTGCAGCCAAACTAAATGATATTTTATATACACGTTACATATATACAACATACTACATGGTATATAAATTTTATAATAAAAATTATTGAAAAAAATTAAAATATATACCATTAAAATTTACATTTTTGTTTGCAAATTAATTTAGTTAAATTTTAATAAATCATTATTTTAATGCATATTTTGATATGTAAAAATCATAAATCGTTGGTAATAAATATTATATCTAATTAAATATATATGATAAATAGTTTCTTGCCAAACATCCTTATCGGAGCGACTGAGCTACCCCTTTGCCAGCAATTCAAGTGCTCGGCATGCGTTAAACATTTGATGTGCCTAATTTTCATTGATGAGCCGTCTGACTACATTTTATGGCTAACAGGCACAAGACTTGGCTGTTTGTTTGTATTTTGCCCAAATATACATATCGTATAGATACACATACATATATTAAATCCCAACTATATACACTTGTAGCTATTGGACTCATATGTTTTCAGCTGACGTCTAACGTAATTACGAAAAATAAAAAATTATTATTACAGCGCCGCAAAATTAAATTGTTAAATTGTTTCGTTACGCCTTTCAGATTTTTGTTGCTGTTTGTTTTGTTTTTGCTCTCTCTCTCTGTCTCTATCTCTCTCCTAGTGAATGGAGGCACTCAGATTTGTATATAGCCACAAGTGTGTATAGATGTGTGCCACAATGACGTAGAGAGTGAGTAATTAATTTGCTTTTGCCTGGCTGATTGGCTCAATATGATCTATTCCTAGAGATATCAGCAAAATGTTATGCACTGCTCATGACTTGTCTGAAAATCTAAAGGGAGCGCCGTGATATCATCTTGAAACTGACTTAAGAGCTAAATATAAATATTTTAAATGTACAATCTTACGTTGCCCACTTAGCCAACCTCTGCTGTACTTATGTCAAAGTCTATATACGTAGCCATATCTCATAGCTGTGCAAGTTTTCAAAAGCAATTCGAGCGTAACTGACATGCTTGGCTTGCATGGTCGCCAGACATACATACATACATATATGTTGACTGGTTTGGCTTTTGCTTTTTCCCATAATAAGATATCCAACTGAATTTCCCGTACATGAAAATTGACAATTTTGGTCTTTGCATGCAAGTTCAAGGGCTCTGTGAACTGGACGTCGAACGTGGCGTATACTTAACACGTGCGTTTAATAGCGCCAGGCTGAAGCTTGAGCTAAATATAGGCGCACACTCGCACTTCAATTACACACGAAAACAACAACTAAAGTAGAAACGCTACACAATTACGGTTTGTCCACTTATTTGATTAATTCGCCGTGCGCTGAACTTTTTCGCATTGCATAACAAAGCACGCGAATCGATGGCAAGCCGGACCGAGCCGGGCCGGGCCATGCCGGGCGACCGCTACTCACCGTAATAGCCAGCCACGCTTAGAAAGACGTAAACCATAATCAAGTTAAATAAATAAATAATTGTAAATGAAAATGTGAAAAACAAAAATAAATAAAATATAACAAAAAAGTTGGAAATAATAAAATCGAGAGGCGTCTCTCGAGCTTCACATGTTCGACGTCTAATCGCGCTTGGAATACTACGCAAAGCAAAGCAACACAACGACAATGATTGCGATGGCGACAGCGACAGCGACTTTTCACGTTTGACGTTGTCATTAACGTAGACGAGCTGCTCTCGCTGAAGAGCGTATGTGCAACCCCTTTCCCTCCACGCTCACTCACACACACACACACATACAGGTAAAGCAGGCCAAGCTGAACGAAATTTGCATTGCGGATCAAAGCAATAGCCAAGGTCGCCCTTAGCTAGTTTTCATTCTCTCTCTAAATATGTATATAGAATCACTTGAGCAGCAAGACTTCCAAACAGCGGATGCCCAATATTAATTACATACAATTTATATGCCATAGCCAACAGTTGTTGCCAGAAGTCAACGATTTTCGCCTGGCATACATTGCGTATGCGTTATGCTGCGAGCCAGCGAATTGTGGTTTGAAAATAAATCTGTGACACAGATTGCAAGCGCCCGACTGCAATTGCTGTGTGTGTGTGTGTGTGTGTGTGTATCGCTCTTAGACCGCCTAATTATTGTAATTATCGTTGTTCACTTTACGTTGGGCTCAAATCAATTTGAAGTGCATTTTAATAAATGGCTTTGGGGTTCAGCTTTGGCATGATTACCCAAAGCGCCTATTTGAGTAATCAATGACCTTGACTGGGCTGGTTGGCATTTTAAATTTATATGCCTATAAATATAGTTCAGGGCAAGCACACACCCACACACACACACTCACACGCACACACTTAAATAAAATTTCCTTTACGTCATATTTGACGATTGCCTCCAAAACAGAAGAGCAACACGCGACGACAGTTGACAGACGACAACGACAAAACACACACACACAGAGACAAACTAGACGTGGGAGCAGAGAACACAAGACAAAATAGAATCAAAAATCAAACAAGCACAGACAAAAAAAAAAAAAGAAAATAAATATACAAAACATATACATAACGTATACGCTCCGTATGCCGCACATATGTAGATGAAAAAAATCACGCTGAAGACTGGCAAAAACTCAAGACAAAAACACACGCTGAATGTGTATAAATAAATGAAATGTGTACACAAATATATATCTATTTAGGTATTGGAACGGATATTCAACTATATATAATGCATTCAATGACAAGACACCGATAAAAATGCTTTCTTAATGTTCTTGTTGATGGTTTGGTATGGTTTGGTTTGGTTGGCTGAAAGCCTGAGCTTCATGAATGAAAACGTCCACAAAACGGAAATGGGCCAAAAAGTAAGGTAGTGCATTACCAAGTACAGGTGCCATGCAAACCAGAAATCGCGTCAAAGCGGTGCCCGTGCACGCAGCGCGATTTACTGTTGTTGTTGCAGATGCTGCTGCTGCTGATACAGATGTTGTTGCTGCTGCTGCTGCTGCTGTGTTGCCTGCAATTAGGTCAATGCTTGTGATTAGAATTTTGGCCTGAGCTCATGTGACGCTAATTGCAAATCAATCAAATTTCCATTAGACGTAGTTGAACTGCTGTTGCCTTTCATCTTGGCCAAGTTGCTGCTATGGAGACGCTGACTCATTCGAGCTTCAGTGCGAGAGTATGCTAATCAACGAAGAGCATGATTGATTAGTAGCATTGCGTTGGTTCGTTCATTTTAGCACATTTTGTTAGCGCTGAATTAGCTTCGGCACATAAGTAATAAGATATGTGAATTTCAAACAGAAGAAGCAGAGGAGAGAGACCTATGTAGATATATAGTAAATATATCTATGAGATGATAATGAAGTTTTACCTGCAAACTTATCACTCACATATATGATAGATGCCTGCCTGATTTATCATTTTGTGTTAGCTAGCTTAACACATTTGAACATTGCGCGACATTCCCGCTGTCATAAATACCCCAAAAATATTGCGCAATCATAAAATTTTAATTGTGCTCCCAGACAAGCCTTATCGCCGCAAGACAAAGCCATTCGGCTGATAAGATAAGGCGGAAACTGATCATATGCCAATGGGCTGGTCTACGTGCTGTACTCCCAGTGTGCAGCCTGAACTTGGACTGGACTCGGAAATCAAGTCAAATACAACTCAGATATATACTATATAACTATATGCAAACAGCTGACTTCTTATCTCTTGGATTCAAGTGGCAATCAGCATGAATCCGCGCCATTCAAGTGCCTAAATGGAAATGGGAAATGCTTTGTTATCAGTGCAACGAGCTTGTGGCATCTGCCACTTGCTTCTGGGGCAGCTGCATTTCACTTTCGTTTAGCTAATGCCCAGCCATATACAATACATATATCACAGCTGCTGCCACAGCCTCTGCCTCTGCTTCTGCTTCTGCTTCTGCTTCTGCGTCTTCTGTTTCCTCTTCTTTTGCTTTTCTCTGGCTCATTTGCATTTTGATTGATGTAACGGCAAATAGTGAGAAAAACCCGTTTGTTAGTTCACACAGCGTGAAACACGCCCCTGGGTGCAGAGCAGCTGCCAGCAGCTCAAACAAAACCTGAAAGCCAAATCGTATGCATGCTCTACAGATAACTCTAAAATATGGGCGCTATAATGAGAAATTATTAGGGCTCTAACTGTTTATTTTGTGTGCAGTTAGACGGGCTAATAGGAATGCAGCTGCTGAGACAAAGAATATTGAGTGGAAGAAGGAAAGAAGTAACGAGAAGGCAAAGACTATTGAGTGGAAGAATGAAAATAAGAAAATAATACTTAGGAAATTGATTTTAAGTTTTATGAATAATAATGATAAATTAGCTCCAAAAGAGATTTAAGTATATTCTTCCTCATGATGGTATATGTTTATGTACATATGCATACATACATATACTTTAGGGATCGTAACAAATTGATTATATATTTTACAGAATAAACAGCGTTGTTGACGTCATTATTGATGATATGAGGTTTGCGATTCGAAAGGTATATTAGAATAGATTACAGCAGATTACATAAGTAGCCACGCCCAATGGTTAGTATATCAAAATTTTACAATCTTACTCTAGAGCTATATAACTATATTCTATACTTTTACTCAGCTTACTATGTTTTACTGTGGTTCGCTTATCGACAGATAGAACTATAGATCTATAAATTATATGATTCCCACCTAGAGTCATGTCAAATAATAAAAAATCTTTTGCTTTCTATAAATCAAGTCGCAAAGTATCTTTACGCAGTCTGCTACGCCCGACAGTAAAAACTTTATTTGTTTTATAATCACAGATCTCTCGCTTCAGATGCAAAAACAATAAGCTACTTTGTTGCAGTCCATGTGTAAATACATACACATATATATATATATATATATATGTATATATATCTGTGTGATATGTGTACCCTATACAAATTCCGTTTTTACTGTGGTTAAAGATGATTTACAGTTCTCGTTAGATATTGCTGGGAATATTGAAGAAGATGCGCTGCATTTGCGGCGCCAACCAGCGACTGACATATTTTGGCAGCTGTTCAAGTTGAGCACAGCTGAGCATTAGGACGGCGACGACGACGACGACGAGGGGGAGAAGAAGACGTGGCAAGCACATAATAAGTAATGTGCTATATATATATATATAGAGTGGTATATAGATTCAGAGGCGAGAGCAGCAAAGGCAACATTACTCGCACCGAAGGCTGTCGCCCATGCGGCGTATACGCAACGTCTGCCAACTAATCATGTGGATTGGCCCAAAGTCGGGCGCGCTGCCTACCTTCGTCCCACGGATGATGCTGTGTGGATGCTGTATTGCGCGCTTTGCGTCCTTTTTTGTTGCGTCTGCCGTTGCCGTTGCCGTTGCCGTTTGATGCCATTTTGTGGCTTGTTTCGGTTGACTCGATTTTTACTTCAGCTACAAAATACACGCGCGCAAATTATTATTATATATATTTATATATCTTTTTATATAATTATTATATATGTTTTATAGTCCGACATACACAGACATATGCACTGAATGACGCACAGTGGCCACAAGTGACATTTGGCAAGCTAACACACACAGACACACGCACACACACAGAGATAGTCATACACCCGCCGCGTTTTTTGTCGCTTTGATTACTTGGCGCAGAATATATATATACATATATATACATATATACATCTATATAGATATATATGTATTGAAAATTAAGATTTTCTCAAGTTATTTTTAATGCGGTGATTTAATTTTTGTCACACTCACACACACACGCAGGCAAATAAACACTTGTGGCACTTTTTACTTTCGTTGCGGTAAAGATTTTTCATTTCATCAAAAAAAACTTTACAGGTTTTCATATTTCTTTTTGCAACCTTTTTATGTCAAACATATACATATATATATATATATATATATATATATATATATATATATATAAATATTTTTTTTTTTTTTTATATTTTCTTTTCTTTACTGACTTTTTTTTTGGTATAGTTTTCTCAGGCAATTGTTATCGCTGCCGCTGCTGCTCGTCGTCAACTATATTTGGAAACCGGCCTTCGGCGGGGCACCCGCTGTCGTTTGCTTAAAGGTTTTGTCGTTTTGTGTTATATTTGTTGCTGTTGTTGCTGCTGTAGAGTATTTAGAACTCGATCGAGTTGAAAATTGAATGAAAATCGCGCACGGTAAACCGTCGCGTCCATGCGTTGTCGTTAGCTATCTGCCGTCGTCGATTGTCGTCGATCGTTTGCCGTGCCGAGCGCGACTAATGGCTAAATGGCTGGCTGGCTGGCTGGCTGGCTGGCTGAGTGACTGAATGGGCGACACACTGGCAACGAGAGCTTTTACTTTTTGGACTGTCACTCTGGCTGGGTCACACGCTCTTTGGACACACACACACACACACACCTATGGAAGAATATATATATGTGTGTTTAGCTTAGCTAGTCCGTCTATATAATTGCCTTTTATTTTGTTGTCCCAGTCGTGTGCGCAATTCGCAGTTTCAGTTTTTTTTTTGAGAGCTATTGCATTTGCTTATCACATAAAGCTTATATATACACACATAAACATTTATATACACAGACAGTAGACATTGTCTCCATAGCTGCTGCTTCCCTTGGCTATGTTTTCTAAAACAAAAGTTCATCAAAAGTTTTTTATACACTAGTTGCTGATTATGATGGCACTCGACAAGTTCAAGTTGTGAGCGTTGCATGTTTTGCATGTCAGACATGTTTGCTGCCAGAGTTCAATTGCCTGCCTCATCAAATGCCCTTTGTATGCACTCAAGTAGCAGCAGTCAGCAGTCAGCAGGCAGCAGGCAGCAGTCATCAGGCTGTAGGCAGACCAACTTGTATATTCTTGCTGCCGCTCATCAAGTTCATTCCACTTGGCATTAAGCAGCGCGCCAAGGAAACATCTCAAGAATGCAGCAGCACACGGCACTGACAGTGAGATGTGATCTGTTTATAGCCAGCCGGCATTTAAGTGTCTGCCTAAAGAGCACTAGCTGCCAGCCAGCCATCCAAGGTGTTGGACTGTCACATAATTAAGCGCTGATTACGCATACGACCCGTAGGCCGCTCCACCAGCCCAGCTCCAATTGCGATTTGATGTAAACTTGTGCTTGGGCCCGAAATGTCATTAAAACTAGAATTAATCGAACATTAAGTATATGGCAGCTCTATCGGTCGCTTATCATAGATCGAGTTGCGAACATTGATATTTGACCTTTGATGGGGTGGCGTGTGGATGATTATATGAGTGGGCGGTAAGGCTGTAATTACAGCAACATGGCAACAACAAATACAAAAGCGTGCTTAACGACAACAACAACAACAACAACTGGGTAACAATAGTTCCTGTCGATGGAACGTGACACACGAAAATAGTATAAAAAGTAACACACATATATATGTACATCTACACAGACAGAGTCATTGCAAACGAGCAGGTGTAGTGGGAGTCGGAGAGGTACCTACAATACAAACGGCTTCCAATTCGAGTTGATTGACAGGATATAGTAGTTGTGGAGCAGCAGCTCAGTGGCATGCAATGGTTGGGGTGCGGATGGTCAGAGCGTTAATCGAAGCGCACACACACGTGCGTGCGCGGGTGGGTGTGTGTATAAATTCCATTACACTATAACCATTTAAAGGGGCATTTATCGATTTGCCCTGCCGAATTGTACAAAAATGGTTTTATGCATATTCCATTAAATACGCATTTGAATCTCACTTATTGATTGTATAGTACTCCAAGACGCAGCAGCTTCAATTTGCATCCACATTTAACACACCAACAGAGAGAGAGAGGCACTAATAACAAATATACATATACATATGTATATATAGATATATTTTTGGAATTGATAGCAATCAAAATCCTTTTACACTCAAGGACACGCTCCGCGCGTACGAGCGGCAACAACAGGACTGATTTGATGGGTCTGTCTGGGTATTTTACTTTTTTAATTCCCATTACAGGAGCCCGTAGCACTGTTTTTGTTTATCGCTGCGTTGCGTCCTCATTCCAATTGTTGTTGTTGTTGTTGCTCTTGTTGATGTCGGCATTTTTCGTCGCCAGGATGCGGTCGGCGTGCGGCAAAGCAACAAACCTCAATGCACTGCCGAAGCGAAACGTTGGCCATTGTAGAGACATGCGCATTTCTCTACTTGGTTGCTGTACATGATAAGTAACGGAATATTTTAATTCAAATGATATTTAAATAATAGCGGGTTTCGTTTTCCATGTTTCTATACTATGATTAAATTCTAGTTCAATATATTCGCATTCGATAGCTTGTTAATCGATAGTTCGTTTTGAATGGGAATCACTGACCACTGTTTGGCCAGAGTGGGTATGCGATCATCAGTGTTGCCAACTTTTGTTGAGCAAAAAAAGCTGTTTTTAGTGGGGAGATACTACGAGAAAAGCTGAAATGTTGTGGTAAAAAAGCTGAAAAAAAGCTGATGTTTTCGGTCTTCTTTTAAGGGCTTAATTTTATAAATAATTTATGATATCATCAATTTCGTGATAGCTTTGATCTTTGTGGAGACTCATCAATCAGAAGACTATATTTTGCATTGCCAATATCGGCGCGAAGCTCATCCAAAAAATTTGGCGCCAAAACATTTCTTATAATGTTTGAGCATTTTGTTCTATGTAGCTTCAGCCCAGAGCCATCACAAAATTGCTTTGCGCACAAACTGCTCATGTGGTCAATTGGAGAAACCGCCGTGTGTTGAGCCACAAATATACAGAGCGCTGCCTCCTGCTCCTCCGTCTTCGTCGAGACCCCGGCAAAAGAAATTTTATTTTTTTGAAGAAATCCTCCTGCAGCACTTTGATGTTTTTTTGTGGCGGCGTGGGCATGCAAATCGCTTAATTTGGCAGTAATACTGCCTTTGCAATAACTGCAAAACACTCTTGTCGGATCATTAAAATCTTTTCGCAGCCATGGTTTAAACTCATCGCGGTTAAGCCACGCATCTCGGCATTTTTGTTTATATTCTTTCGGCATTGTTTTTGGCTGATAGTTTAATTATGAAATTGTTATGGCAATCGAGCTCAGAACTAGAGTTCTATCGAATCATTTACAATAGGATCAATTGAACTATTTGAACGAACCTAGTTCCTTATTCTAGTTCAACTAATCATATTCTAGTTCAGTCAGTTCCACTATTAGTTCGATTAGTTCGATCATCGAAAACTGAACCACTGAACTATTTCGTTTTAATTCAAACACAATAAACAACACAACATTTTACATACGATTAATCGCACAAAAATGATAATTTGTTCAGTAGAAAAAAGAGATGAAAAAATATTTAAAAAAATCCAGAATTCCCGCTGCCCGCTGTTTTGGAATTTTTCCCGCAGTTAGGTTTTCAAAAAAGCCAGATTTGACGGGAAAAAAGCTGATTTGGCAACAGTGGCGATCATGCTAGCGTTGCCACCTGTTGCGCCATTGTGGGCAGCCCTCCCCACACAGCTGATCAAAGGTTAAATAACACTTGTTACACGCTTTTTCAATCTCCCTGAAATGGCTTTGCGTTTCGTAGCCCAAAGGTTGTTGCAACATAGTGGACGCCGTCTGCAGACTGCCGCGCCATGGATACGCACATTAACACATTACCCCATAAATGACGCCATGTTTGGCCTCAACGAGGAGCAGCAGAAGTTGCGTGAAATTGCTTTCAATTTCTTTCAAAAGGAATTGGCACCGTATGCCAAGGAGATCGATAAACTAGATAGTTTCAAGTGAGTCAGGCTGACGACATACATATAAAGTCAACTTTACTTACTCCTGTTTTAATTAGAAATCTGCGTACATTCTGGAAGAAGATGGGCGGGCTTGGTTTTCTAGGCATTACGGCGGAGCCGGAGTATGGTGGTACTGGCGGCACCTATTTGGATCACTGCATCATTATGGAAGAGATTTCAAGGTAATTAAAATGAAGATATTACCTAAGGATTGCAGCCATTACTGTTCACTTCTCACATATTAAAGAGCTGCTGGAGGCGTGGCACTTTCCTACGGAGCACATTCCAATCTATGCATCAATCAGTTGACCAAGAACGGAACGCCGGAGCAGAAGGAAAAATATTTACCCAAGTTGTGCAGCGGCGAACATATTGGCGGTCTGGCTATGTCGGAGCCTGGAGCCGGCTCGGATGTCGTCTCCATGAAGCTACGAGCGGAACGCAAAGGCGACTACTATGTGCTAAACGGCAGCAAATTCTGGATTACCAATGGCTCAGATGCCGAAACACTGATCGTGTATGCTAAGACTGGTGCAAGTGGTGTTCCAGACAGGCACGCAATTACAGCCTTCATCATAGAGACAGGCTGGGAAGGCTTTAGTGTCGCCCAGAAACTGGACAAACTAGGCATGCGTGGCAGCAGCACCTGTGAGCTCGTCTTTCAGGATCTTAAGGTGCCGGCAAAGAACATACTGGGCCAGGAGAACAAAGGCGTTTACGTGCTGATGTCGGGTCTAGATTTCGAGCGTTTGGTTCTAGCTGCCGGACCAGTGGGCCTCATGCAGGCCGCCTGCGACGTCTCCTTCGACTATGCCCATCAGCGCAAGCAAATGGGAAAGCTAATTGGGGAGTTCCAGCTGCTGCAGGGCAAGATGGCAGATATGTACACCACTCTGGGCGCTTGCCGCAGCTATTTGTATTCTGTGGCCCGAGCCTGCGATGCGGGCATTCGCAGCAGCAAGGACTGCGCCGGCGTCATCTTGTACAGCGCCGAGAAAGCTACACAGGTGGCCTTGGATGCCATTCAGATTCTGGGCGGCAATGGCTATATCAATGACAATCCAACTGGGCGCATTTTGCGGGATGCAAAGCTTTATGAGATCGGAGCTGGCACCTCAGAGATCAGACGTTGGCTGATTGGCCGTCAATTGAACCAGGAGTACAAGTAATTGATGGAGGCGGCTTGACTAGAGGACCATCTTAACGGAAAGACTATTTGTTGCATTTATTTTTTGTAGAAATTTGTTGTACAGAAATTGTAGATATTATATGTGGAATAAATTGATGAATTGTGAATATTGATGTTAAATATTTTGATTGTTTTACTTAATAAATGTATTGTCTATATATTGATATATGCAAATATCTTTGAGGAAGTTGAATTCGCTCATTGCAGACCTCAACTTCCTAACTATTTGCCATATTTCAAACAAACTTGAACCCCAGTAAATCATTCATTCATATATTGTTAAAATATTGTTGTTTTTTTTTTTATTAATTTACAAAAAATACACAATTATAAAATATGCAATTACGTATACACGACGGCTCACATATACATATGTACTCGTATATACAAAAAACGAAATGATGAGAGCATAGAAGACTCTGTTTTGTGTTTATAGAAGAACATAGAACAATTATTACATACATAGATGGTTTACGAACTAAACGTTATGTGAACAACATTTGAATTAACTAAAGTCGCGTTAAATATAGATTACTCGATTACATGGTTTATAGTATATAGCTGATTGTTTTTAGGTGCACAGTAATAAATTGCATTGAACTAACACTTAAATCGTTGAACTCGATTTGCATTTAGTTCTGGTTACAGATTAATGGTAATTTTGTTGCGTTTTGATTAGTATTGACGAATTGTATGTAATATGGATTCGACGGATATTCAGAGAGTGTGTGTCTGTGTGTGTGAGTGTGTATAAACAATTGGCAATATAAATGGCAGATAAATAAGCACAACAAATTTACACAAGAAACGCATAGATGGAAATTATGAAAAGAAGTCCAAACCGTGTGTTAGGGTATGTGTGTGAGTGTGTGTGTGTGTGTGTATCTGCGTGTGTATTATATATATATAGACATTTTAACGCTAGTGGCTAATTATAATTAATTGTTAAATTATTGCTATTAGTATGTATGTAAATGTTAAAAGCACATTTGGCAAACATTATCGTTTAGTTTCGATCGTAGCTGCTGCTCCTGCTGCTCCAGCTTAGGTTACCTACTCCAGCCGAAAACTGTGCTTCTCCGTTTTCGTTTCGGACCGTGACTCTGTTGTGGTTGTAAACGATTTGCGCTCCATGACGCGCTGCGTCATTGAGGTGAGCCGCTCGGAGCCCTGATCCACGATGCTGATCTTGCCGCCGTCCGTGTTGAGCGTCATCTGCGAAAAGCTCGACTCCAGCGGCTTCACCAGGCCCGATTCGCTGTTGCTGCTGGTGTTGGCTGTCTTGTCGAAGTTGCGCGTCTCGTATCTGCTGAAGAGCGTGGCTCAAGATTAGCATTTGAGCACTCCACGTCTGTATATGGACTCACCTGGATGTGTAGCCCTCGTAGTTCTGGCCGGGATAGGCATTGCCGCCAGTTATCTCCACCACGCCGCCCTGGCCGAACGTTTTGTCATGCAGATCCTGTACACAGGCCTCCAGATTGCGATTGCCGGTGGGCTTCTGTGGTGGCGGAGGTGGCACAGTTGGGGGCGCGCCCGATGTGGATAAGTTCTGGGTTTTAATGCTGGACGATTCAAAGCTTTGCTGGTAGTTGTTGGCGTTAGTGGGTGTGGTTGAGGATGTGCTTGTGAAGCCATTGCTGCCCGCGCCGCCCACTGGACTGCCCGGGTAGGGGCGAGGCACAGCATTGGCTGTTAGTTTGGGATTAGAGCGAAAACTGTGAGTCGACGTCGCGGTCTGCATATTAGAAATGGTCGTCGACAACGGCGGCGGCGGTGGCGGAAAGTCCCCATTGACATCATCCATGACCGCATAATTGGATGGCGGCGGCGACACGGCGCCCGGATGATGGAAATGCTGGGGCTGCGGGCTGGCATAGTTATAATGATGCTTCTGTTGACTGCCCGCGCCCGAGCCCGTGTAGTAGCTCGGCGAGCTGGGCAAATCGCCCGACTGCGAGCCATAGTAAGCACCTCCTCCACGACCCAGAGTCTGTTAAAGGTTAGCAAGAGAAAGAGACATTTGGTTGGTTAGAGAGATTAGGGTTAGATTCAGTTACAGCTACATCAACTACACCGACACCAAGTGAGAGTCTCAACAATGCCAATTCATTGGTGCAGTCTAAAGTCTAAATTCTAAGTCCAAGTCGGAAAAGGAAACGGAAATCTGTTCATACATTGTTCTGGCTCCTGTTGAGCGTGCCATAGGCATATTCCGTGTCGCTCTCGTCTGTGGTGAAGCCCTGGGTATTCTTGGCATAGCGCTGCGCCTGTCGCACATGCTTGAGGCGCTGGCGCGCCTCCTCCAGCTCCTTCTCCTTGCGCAGCACAGCGGAGCGTGCATTAATCTCCTGCGCCATGCCATCCACCATCGATGTGTTGATCTTCAGCGAATGCTCCTCCTCGGCCTCCAGGCCCTGCTGTGCAGCGTGCACCAAATTGTCCGTGGACTTGATGACTGCATTGCCCGCAGCCTGCAGACGGCGACCTGCCTCCGAATTGGGATTCGATTTCACCTTGCAGGCAATTAGCAATTGTGCCGTCGAGGCAGCCACCTGCTTGGCCGTGGAGATCAGCATCTCCTCCGTGCCCACGCCGCGCACCAAATTCTGCGCAGCCTCCACCAAGCTGTGCGTGGCAGCAGCCACCAGCCGAGCGGCTGAGATGAGACCCTCCGACCACTGGCCGTCGTCGGAGCTGGTGAGTGGACGTCGAGCCACCTTGCCCTGGTCAATCAGCTCGCGCTGCGCCGCATTGGCCGCACGCACCAGAGCAGCCGAAGCGCCCATAATGCCCTTGGCAGCCTCCAGAATCATCTCGTCGAACTTCATGTTCTCATCCAGCTCGATCTGTGAATGGATACGAAGTAAATTAGCTCATGAAATACAGTCCAATTTGCATCCGATTGTAAGCTAGTTAGATTAGCCTTATAGATAAGCAAACACCATTTGAGTTTTAGTTTAGTTATTTGAATTTGGTTTGGTTTCAATTCGTTTCAATTCGTTTTAGTTGCGTTTTTAGTAGAGTTTCAGCGATCACAGTAATAATATGTTTGATTCCTGGGTGAACTTTTGAATGTAACAACCAAGAATATCAAACATATCTCACTGGAATCGTTAGATGAGGTAGTGGATAGGTAGTTTGATTGATTTTGGTGGCTGGTTAAACAGATGACGAGCGAGCGGTAGTTCAGTTAGTTTCAATTCACCATAGCACATTCACCATTAAAACTAGAGTTATTTTGCCGGTTTATGCCGAATAGCGATCTTGGGACTCTCACCTTAACATCCGCCTGACGACGTGGCCGCAGCGATGCCAACTTCTTGGCAGCTGCATCGATGGAGGCTGCGGCGCCGAGCAGCTCATTCTCAGCTATGACCGTGGGATCCTCTGGATCGATCCAGTCGGAGCCCTTCAGCAAACGGGCCATGGCCACCAGATCTGTGACACACTTGGCCACGCGACGCGACAAATGCATGCGATCGTCGGCGCTGCAGTTGTGCAGAATGCCATTCAATAGCTCCCGATAGGACTCGGCCACGGAGGTGCCCGCCTCCAGGGTGCGCACGCGCAGCTCATCCGTCTCGGCACAGTTCCAGGCGACGGAGCGACACACGATCAACATGTCTGATATGGCACGACGACCCAGATTGGCGGCAGCCACAATATCCGCCTGCAGATTGGAGGTGCCGGCGGCAACAGCCTTTGCCGTGGCCGCAGTCACGTTCATAGTGACGCGAATCAAGTCCTCGGGTCCCACCTGGGCGCTGCCCACTGGCGGAGGTGTTTGCATGGCCTGTTTATAGAGAAAATGCCAAGTTAATTACAATTTTTAGTTAACAGGCTCGCATCATGTTACTTACGCGCATCTCCTGGGAAATGGCCTCCACGGTGGCTTCCATGGCGCGGGTGCCGCGCGTGTGCTCATCCTCCACAGCTTTGACGGTCTTCAGTAACGAGGAAACATTCAGCACCATCACCTGAATGCCAATAACAAAGTGTTTTTGTTGTTGTTTTTTTTTTTTTTTTGTTTGGAGCAGAAATGTTTTGTGATTAATGTTAAGTTTTATAGATAAATATTGTGATATAGTAGAAATAACTTAGCTATTAACTCTAGAGACTAGAAAAAATAGATCTACAGATCTAGAAATTATAAAACTACTTCTACATGGCTTTGGCACTACGCTAAATAATATTCTAGGAAACAACTTTTGATGCTTGATTTGACGAGTAATAAAAAACTTTATTTGATAAATTAGACATGATATGAAAAAGACATCCTTCTAAATAACAATTATTTATTAAGGGACTATAACAATCGCCAAAAAAGGTAAAGAACCTGCAGATGCTATGGAGAGCAAGAATTATCAATGGATATGCAGATATACGAATAGGGTTTCTAGAAAATTCAAGCTGAAGATTAGAATTCCTATGAGTAGCAACATATTTTTTGAGGTAAAGCTAAACCACATTTACTTTTGAAAAGGCTAGAAAGTTCTTTCCAGTTCATAGTATACTATATAACAACTTCACACAAGACAGATATATGTATATGTATGTGTATCAATTGATACTGGCCACAGTTGACTCCCCAATTGCATCTACAAGTTTTACAAAGTCTCAAATGCTTTGGGATAATGTTGGATTTTTGCTTGTGCAATGATTAATGTTTATAATGTTGCAGAAAAAGAATTTCGTTCAAGTTTCCAAATTGTTGTGGGTGGCGCCCCCTACCAGCAGCCCAGTTAATGACTCATGATTCCGTTTGCTGTCGCTGCTGTTGCTGCTGCTGCTGCTGCCGCCGCTGGCTGCTGAGGGGGGCGTGTGTGGGTGTTAGTTTCTGTTTGGGCGCTGGCAGCTGATTGGCAAACATCTTGAAGCGTCTGCATTGTAGTTGTGTGTGTGTTCGATATCGATAGCGAGAAATCGAATTTGAATATAGATGCATGTTCAAATCGATAGATGGCGTATATATATTTATTTATATACATTCCACAGCGAGCGCAGCGCATGAAGAGAGCAATTTTTGTTTTGAGTTCGATTTGCGTATTTTGTACAGTTCATGAGGATTTGTTTGGTTTTTTTTTGTATGTATGTATGCGTGTATGTGTGTGTATGGGAAGAGAGAGAAGAGCAGAGACGTCGAACGCGCACAAATTAGCATAAAACGAAAACGAAAATATACAAAATTTTATGGATTTTTGTTTGCTTTTTACAATGTGGGTGGTTGTTTGAATGGTGAGTGGGTGTCGGTGGTGGTGGATCGACAAAGAGAGACACCATTGTAGTGAGAACGAGAGCACGGCAATACATGCAGAGCAGCAGGCAGAAAGGGTGGCTGGGCTGGGTGTTTGTTGAATGTATTTGACCGAGGAGTTAGAGCTGGACACAACGCCGGGATGAGAAAATGGTGCGAAACATATTGTTGAAGGGGCGGTTGGTACCAATGTGTGTGTGAGAGAGAAACAGAGAGAGTATGCGTGTGTTTGTGTGGTTAAACATTGAAAGTAATTAATAACATTTAAGAGATATACGAAAAGAGACAGCCAACAGCAGCAGCAGCAGGAGCAGCAGGTGATTCAGATTCAGTTTGAGATTGAGTTGGAGTTGAAGCAGCCGCGACGAGTTGCCTTTAAAAGCTCGTTTGGTGCAGTAAAACATCAGCGGCGACAGCAACAGCAACAGCAAAGTGGTATTAAATAGTACATTTATATAGGGTATTTCTTAAAAGTAGTTTTTTGTGGTATTTTATATGTAAGTGCCAAAGCCAGTTAAGTATTTACTTGTGGTACAGTAAACGCTCGCAAAGTAGACCAGTTTAACTAATGGAATTACTAATTATATTATATCATTTGGTTCTAAATTGCGTTGCTTTTCTGTACATTAAATGCCACAAACAACATTTATGTATGCTTTTATGTCTGTGTGGGTGTACGGGGAGCTTTTTATTTAATAAAATAACTAAAGATAATATACAAAAGAAAATAAAAACCTTGAATATGAAATGTGCTACTCGAATTGCTGAAGCCCTAAACCGTTTAGGGTTTATAAGCTGAGGGCAATTTTAAATTATTTTCTCGTTTGTTTAGTTTTATTTAACTTTTTCTAAATGTTCGATTTTTTTTTTAAAGAAAACTAACATTTTTAAGTTCAAACTTCTCTAACAAAATCTTTTAATCGAGCCATAACCACATCAAAGTCAGTTACAGTTAAAAAAAAAAATTACAAAAAATAAATAATCACTATAAATTATTATACACTATTAAAAAAGCCACAACAACGAAAGCTTTACAGCAAAGTGAAAGTATTAAAAAAAACTAGAGAGAGATGAAAAGACATAGAGGGTAGATTAAAAGGGAAGGTAGAAAAGACTTACCCTGGCACTTTCCTTGAGGCCCTGCATCGAAGGATCATGTATGGGCTTGCCCGAGGCCAATTTGGTGCAATTGATCAAGTCTCCTAGAGCCGAGGCCACATCCTTGACGGCATTGATGACCATGACCTGCGAGTCGGGCTGTGACGAGCCCAAGGAGCAGGCGCCGCGTTTTACGGCCTCCGCAAGTTGGGCTAGAGATATGGAATAATGTTTGTGAGTAACGTAACGATTGGAGGAATCTTCTCAGTCTGTACTCACTTATGGTTGAGACAGCATTCTGAGCCGCATTTGCCAGCTGATCCTGAGTGCCGGCTGCTCCAGTGACCAACACCTTGGTGTCCTCCACCAGCGCCTTGGCCGTTTGCAGAATATGCTCGCGATGATCTGCAAAGCTGCCATCGCCATCCGAGTGCAGTGTACCGGCTGTGGCAAACATAATGGTCGTATCCAGATCTCCGATAATGCCCGAGACAGTGTGTGCCGCATTGATGCAGGCCTGGGTGCCGCGAGAGCCAGCTTGGAGTGCGGCCAAGACTTGGGCCACCTTCTCAGATACCTCGCGAGCATTGCGTGCAATCTCCTTCTGGGCACTGGCATCATTGGGACTAGCGCCGCCCGCCGACGATTGAATCATCGAGCTGATGGAACGGCCCAAATCAATGACGGTGCTGCGTATGCGCATCGCCACATCGGGCGAGGTGGTCGTGGTGCTGGCACCCACTGAATCCTGCGTGAGCAGCTGGTAGTGTTGGGTCATTTCGACAGCCAGCTGTGGCAGGGCGGCTGGCTCCACGCTGCTCTTGGCATTCATTTCATTGCCCAGGCGCGCGATCTCCTTGGCCGTGGCCACCATGCGCGTCTGATAGTCGACAAAGCTGTCCGAGTAGGAGGCGTTTAGCAACGACTGGCGCTTGTCTGTCAACCGGGTAATCGCACGATTCACCTGCTCCATCAGGCCCGTCACGATGCCCGTCTCAGCGTTGATCTTCTCCACAGCCTGCTGCAATTCCTGAATGGCCTCCCGTGTGCCATCAATGGCCTCATCGAGGCGTGGATGAGCGTGTGTGGCACGCGGATTGCCCGCCGAATCCTTGGCCGATTGCACCAGTGTAATGGCGCTCTCCACCACCGACTTGGTCTGGTTGATCAGCGACATCTGCTGCTGGCTGTGCACGATGTGAGTGCAGGCGCCGATAGCACCATTCACCATGGGCACAACATAGCGCGAGATCTCGCCCACTGCATGGCCCAGTTGCTCCGCATTATTCTTTCCAGCCACGCGAATCGGTTCCAATTTATCCAAGAGTTCCGCAGCAGCGTTCATTGTTTGTCCACTGAAGCCATGCAAATTGTTGTCCCGACGGCGGCTCAAGCCCTGCGCACTGGCAGCCAGGGCGCAGCTGTCCAGCTCACGTGTGCAGGTGCCCAAGGTGTGGAGCACTTGCTCGCACTGCGCCTGTCCTGGTGCTTTGTCCCGGATATTGTCAACGAGTCGCTTCACGGACTCGGACACTGGAGTGGAGTGCATGGACAGCTGCTGCCACACCGGAGGATTATCCGGAGTCAAAGCCAACGATTTGGCTGCCTTGACCATCTCGACGACACCATCGATGACACCGCGTCCAGCCTGAATGACCGGCTCCTGGGCCTTGCGACCCTCCGCTGAGATTTTCGCTGGTATCGATATAAACTCTGGACTGGAGGCATATTGACGCACTGCCTTGACAGCCTCCAGCAGCGGTTCAACAAGTCGATCCCGATTGCCGCCCGTTGGATTATCCTCAATGGCCTTGATGTCTTGCACCAGATCCGATGTGGCTGTTGCCACCTGCTTGGCCAGCACGATGAACTCATTCTTGGCCACCGGATTGTTGGTGTTCATGCTCGCCTGCCGGCAAATGGAGCATAGGTAGCTCGTGTGCTTGGCAATCACGGTCAGGGCCGAGATCATCTGCGGCTTGCCAGACTGGACGCTGCTCACAATGTCGCAATGCTGGCGAATGCCCTGATAGGCCCACGTTAGCTGCGCCTGATCAATGATTCCGGGTCGACCGGCCACACTGCTGGGATGCGAGACACCGATAAGATAGGCCGCCTGCGAGGAGCTCTCCATCAGTCCCTGAATCGACTCATTCACATTGTTCACCGACTGACTGAACTCCACGTGCTGCGACTGCTTGGCATTGTTGATCATCTCGGAGATGGCATAGCCCAGGTTGCGTGACTTGGCCGTCGCCTGCTCCACGCAATCAAAGTAGCCCATCTCATTGATTGGCTCGTGCGGATAGTCGAGCATCCGACGCAGTGCATCAATGTTGCGTATGGCATTATCGCATTCCTTCTGCCCCGGAGCGGACTGAATGCTGGCATCCACCAGCTGATTAATGCTCTCCGTCACGCTGCGTGCGGCGGCAAGCAACAGATTCTTGGCATTCGGCTGGCCGGGATCGGCGGCAATGGACTTGGCCGTAGAGAGCAGCGAGCAAGACTGCGTCGACACATTGCGCAGGCTGTCGATCATCTGGGAGCGCACGGGCTCATCCGTCTGGGCCTGTCCAGCCATTTGCATGCTCACGGACAACAGATCCCTGTAGTTGGCCGCAAATTGTTGACTGCTGTCAGCCAGCAGAGCCGGACTGGCATACGATTGAACAATCTGTCCGCCAGCGGTGCTCAGCTGCTCGGCGACCTGCTTCAGCTCCGATTGCAGCTCGGCGTATGGCCGATTCGATGGTGGGAATTCGCTCACAGACAAGATCTCGCTGAGATCGCTCACGTTGCGCAGGGCAGCATCCACCTCACGTTGTCCAGGTATGCAGTCCACGGTGCGGGACAAGGCGCCCGTGACATCGCGTCCCGCCTGGGTCAATGCCTGCGGATCAGAGATGCCCTGCAGCGTACGCTGTGCCTGCTCGATCAGCTGAGCTGAGCTAGTGACCACATCGTCGGCGCAGTCAATGATGGCCGGATTCTGTGTAGTCGCCGCCACGCCATGCACACTCTTCGTGAAGTCGCCCAGAGCCAGAGCCGTGTCACGGCCAGCGGCGCCTGCATACTGGCGTTGTCCATGCAGCACCGAGCTCAACAGCTGGCTAAGGGCAATGCCCACATTCTTGGCCGACTTGCGCAGCTCGTCGGCTGTGTTCTCCACCGTTTCGCCGGGCAGTGGACGCAGCTGACCCGCTAGTGCCGCTTGGCGTGTGTCGTCCAGCACATGATGCAGCTTGCGCACAGCCTCCAGGGCTGACTCCAGTTCCTGGCCACCGCAGGCATCGCGCGCCCGCTGCGCCACTGAATGCAGCTCCGAGACAGCCTGGCCCAGGTGCAAGGCACTCTTGGACAGCTGAGTAGCCGAGGGTATATCCGTGACAGTCGGTCGCAGGGCACGTGAAGATTTGGAGACCTGCAGAGCTGGTTCGATGAACTGCTCGGCGGCCTCAATCAAATTCAGTTGCGCATGTGCATCGTCCGGCTGAGCTCGCGTCGTCTTCACCGATGTGACCAATCGTGGTATGGTGTCCGCCACGCGTTTGCAATCCTGCAGCACCGACTCTTTGGTCTGATGGTCCTGGCTGTGCTGCACCGCATTCTGGGCCGCCGAGATGCACTGGGTAGCCGCAGAGGCGGCCAGCTTCGAGTGGTACTCCAAGCGCTGAATGAGTCCTCGCTTCATGGCCGGCGTGTTGGCCGTGCTGGTCGTAATCTCACGTAGCTCCTCAGCGGCACGACGCAGCGCATTCTGATTGTCCGAGTCGTGGGGATTGGAGGAGCACAGACGGGCGGCCTCAACCAGCTTGGCTGTGGCATCGGCCAACTGCTTGGCGGCCGACAGCAAACGTCGCTGCATGTCCGCATCCTCTTGCTGATCTGCCTCGCCCTTGATGCTCTGGATGAGCTGTGCTGTGGTCTGGCCCAGAGTGCGGGCATGACGCACCATTTCCTGTGGATCATTGGTGGACACCAAGACGTCGGTGCCAATGATGACATTCTCGACGGGACTCAGCTCCTGGCTGGTGCGATGCGCATGCTCCCGTGTGCTCAGCTTCACATGCTCCAGCATATCCAACAGGCTCTTGGAGACGTCGCGTGCCGCATCCATCAGATCCGCTTTCAACTTGGGATCGGTGCTCGCCTCGTTGCAAACCTCGCAGAGCGCATTCACGGCACGAGCCACGTTCCGGGCGGCCGCCTCCAGTTGCTCGCGACAGGCCGCATTATGCAGAGTGGGTGCCACCACCTTGGCGCAGGCCACCAGCTGACTGGTGGCCAGTGCGCACTGGCTAGCCGCAGCAATGACGCGATTGCGCGCCTGATCATCCTCACAGCTGGCGGCAATGTTCTTGGCGCGCAGCACCAAGGCGGCTGTGGTATTGGCCACCGCCTTGCCCAGGTCCACCAGCATATCGTGCAGATCCCGATTCTCTGGTGCCTCCTCCTCGGCAATGGTGCTCAGTACATGCGTGGTGGCTTCGCCCACACGAGTGGCGGCATTTATCAAATGCTGCGGTGGCTCCTTGCTCTCCGGCTCGGCAGCCTTCAGTAGGTCACTGAACGCATTGCACAGATTGCGTGCTGCCTCCAGCAGCTGATCGCCATTCGTGTCGTTCTCCATGAGGGCAGCAATCAGACGCACCTCCTTGGTCACCTCCGGTATGGTCTGCGCTATTTGAGACACCGATGCGGAAATGGCCTCCGTATCCACTTCATCCGGCTGCGAAGCGGTTATAATCTGAGCCGTGGCAGCACTCATTGTGGCCACATGAGAGCTGACTGCCTGCTTGGAGGTGTCCAGCGTATTCTCACGCCACTCAATCGAACGTAAATCACTGCCCAGCTCCTGAATGGGTGCCTGCAAATGGATTCAGAGATTCGTAACGATATCTAATCAAATATTCCTTAACTAAAAGCTCACCTTGGTGCGCAGCTCCTCGTCGGCGCGAATTAAGACATCCTGTCCGGCGGATATATAACCAATAAGAGCGCGCTGCGGCTCGGTTAGATTCACAGAACTAATGCGTACTTCCTTAGTCTAATAGCCAAAGATAATACGAAAGTAAAGTTTGTTAGATAATGATAAATTATCTGGAATTGAAGGCTTTGCCACGTACTTTGTGAAACTTGGCATGACCGTTTTCTAAATGGTTTGCAGCATGTTAAGAGATGAAAGAATTTATTTTCGAGTTAGTTTCAGTTAAGATGTCAAAAGTTTGGCGATTTGAGGTTATGTATTCAGTTAAGAGGTGCAATGGCAACTTAGACATAATGGCAGGAAATGAAAGTTGGATGAAATTGACAATATTTATATCTCTCTAGTTTACTTACCGTCGGCGGTTGATGCGCATGATTCACCTGGCCAACAAAGGCGCCATACTGCACGGTCTGCATTTCGTTCTGCGTAAAGGTGCGTTCACCTGTCAGCCACATCGATAGAGAGAAACGAAAAGTGTACGAAAAATAAGAAATTATAAATTATCAGAAGCATACATAAAACGTAAAATGTAAAAAGCAATAAGGCAGATAGTCTCTATAGAGTTTTTTTTTGATTCAACTAACTTTTTGTGGACTAACAATACTTGATAGTCTGGCTTATAGATTAGTTAGCTAAAGTATATTTCACATATAAAGCAAAAAAAGAAGAAAAAGCTAAAGCCTTTGTGCAAATATTTTAGGTATATCAAATAGAATTCAATAGACTTACCGTCATAGGGCCGCATAATGCCCGGATGCGCTAAACTTTCCAAGTTCAGCTTCTCTACGCGATTCGTTTCGTGCTGCAAGAAGGTGGCCCTGAAATAAAAAAAAGCAAAAATTACAACCAAAGGCTCTAACTCGTCTCACATGTGTCCCACTCACTTAGATGGCGCTACGGACTCCTCCACCATGGTGGAGCCCTCGTCACCCTCAATGCCAAAGTGATCCTTTGTCTGTTTCTTCTTCAATATGATATCAATATAGCCCGCAATGAGCTGCACAATCTGCTCGGCTTCGGTCGTTTGCACCGAATAGTATTTATTCGCATAGTCGCCAAAGTCCAAAGTAAACGTGTTCGGTGAGGCGCCCCAGCGACGAACTGTTGTCAATGGCCAGGAGACTAAGATCTCCTTGGTGCGCTCATCCAGACGCAGCACAGAATCTTTGGTAACGCCCAGGAGGCGCGGCACTAGCTTATTCTTGCCATTCATCTTCTCCTTGACCAGGAAGAAGGTGACACCATACGTGGGCAACTCCCGAGCGGTCTTGGTGTACAGAACTTTGGCGTCGATTTCCGTTAGTTCGTAATGTTTTTTATGCTCGGCAAAGATTTTCTTCTCAATGCTCTTCACGCGCACATACGACTGGGGCAGGAAGTCCTTCAAGCTGAGGAGAGGAGGAAAAGAATTGAAAATAATGAAATTATTTGGGAAAAGTATTCAAGTGCTGCACTTACTCCAAGAAGCCGGGCTTATGCTTGGCCTCGTTGTGCGGTCCGAATTGTATGTGCACCTGAATGCCAGCGAATTCACAAGCTATTAAAAAGAGCAAAAAATCAGAATTCACAAAGCAAAACAGACCATTTTCAAGCACAACTCACCTTTATCCTGGGTAACAGGATGTGTGCCGTCGAGAATGGCATCCCTGGCCTGCACATAGAGCAGATTTAGCTGCACTGGATCACGCGAATCGATATTCTGATCCGAGAAGAAGAAACGACGACGCAACAACACCGTCTCCGACTCATCGATGCCCTGTTCGCGCAGTGTGCGACCCACATCAACCCAGTTCACTGAGAATATAACAAACAATTCAATATTAGTTGAGTTGCCAGCCAATAGATGGCGCTATCAACTCACTTTCATCATCGGTTTTCAGCTTCTTGCGCAAACTTTCCATTTTGGCATCACGATCCTTTTCGGTAAACTTGCGCTTCAGCGTCAGCGTGGCAAACTTATTATCGGGCAGATTCTCATTCTGCGCCTCATTGTCCTCGCGCACCAATCCATACTCCTCATGATTGGTAATGCCAATCTTGGTGCAAATAACCACCATCAATTGGGAAACGGGCTGAGAGTCATCGACCAGTATGGTCTTGACGGCGCCATCCAACATGCGAACACGCAGGGTGCGCAGCTTTCGCCGATACTCGAGCGTGTCCTGATTATGCAGTATATAGTAGCCCAATGTGCGTCCGGCTTCTAGCCAAACGCCCTGCTGGTTCTGCTCATCCGAAATGAAGAGTCCATATTCGCTAGCTGTATGGATTGTTCAACAATAATAATTATACAGAAATTGATTGAAGACTTTATCGAGCGTCTACTTACGTTGTCCCTGCACTGCTTCGGCAAATTTATCGCGTATGATTTTGCATGCATCGAAGACTGTTGTATTTGGTTGGAATTGTATGGTCTTCGTCACTCGACCGCCCTCCAGCTGTATGCGCAGCGACAAAGTGGACATATTTGCGTCGTCTACGTTTCAGTCGACGTTCTAGTCTTAATCGTTGACTTAAACTTAATATATTAGGTGTAGTAGAAAAGGTTGTCAAAGGCACTGCAATGAAGAGAGGCAATACGAGAAATTATGAAATAAATGGCTATTCAAGTGTTATAAATAGCAAAGGCCGGAGCAAAGACCAAAAACCAAGAGCCAAAAACCGAAACGGCAACCGAAAACAGCAAAACCTTCAACCAAAGACCAAAACCAACCCCCAAAAAAGGCAAAAGAGATAGCCGGAACGGGACAGCAATCAGGCTGGCAGAGGACCGGGGACCCAGCCACCACCCAAAAAGCAGACAAAGTCGCTGCGCTGCTGCTGATGAAAATCTTCTATACACACACACTCACACACATACACACATGTACACTCACACACACACAGACAATGTGTGCCCACTTCAGTTGTTCAAATCAAAGCCTGGTCACTGTAGCTGGGGGTTGACTTGCTTACAGAGCCTGCCCCGTCGGCACCGTCGCTGTCGCTGCTGCTGTCATTATGCCAAACAGCGACGTCTGCGGCGACGCCAACGTCAGCAGTGACGTCTGCTGCGCCATTTTATGCGACATTAATGCCTGGATTTTTAGCCAAATTCACTTAATGCTCGACTGGCTACACCCACGACCCCGCCACTAATTGATTTTCTATCCTGCTGTGGGGCAATGTGTGTCAGTCAGCGTAGTGCCCCGCCCCCAGCTCTGGTGCCTGGTCTATCCGGTACACGATATAGTATTCTTCATTCTTTTTTCTTCTTTTTTCTTCTTATGTAAAAATCGATATTTTGCACAGCTTATGTTTTGGTTGTCGCATCCCCCGGCATACGGAAGCACTTGAAATATCCGGCAAAAACTGTCAGCCGTACACAAGAGGCACACACACACAGACACAGAGGGAGACACAATATATATATACATATATATATCGGAAGCACACACACACACACTCTAGTTTAAACAAAACTTTACTTTTGGCCAGTTGGCAGAACGTCAACGGCTCCATATGGCGGTGCTTTATAGAAAATGTTGACTTGAGTTGAGTCTGCTATGTTTTGTTGTGGAGCTCCGCTGAAGGATGCACGTCTGCTGCCCACGAAATCTGGCACGTAACTGAAAAAGGTTACCTCAAAAGTGGACCAGCCTAGGGGATGCTGCGACGTCGACGTCGCTGCCGAGCACATTTTCGCTGTCTGCCCGGGGTGACAAAGAGATAGATAACAAGAGTGAGAGCGAGAGAGAGCGTCGCCTGCGCAGTGCGTGCCTCAGTTTACTCAAAGGGTGCAGCAGCTGAAGCAACCCCAAAAGAGTGGCGCGTGTAGAGTTTGCTCTCTCGCTCTCGCTCTCTGTGCTGTTACTCTCCCAAGTGTAGACTCTGTGCTGCTCGCCCAAGTGGCGCCAGCCGGCAAAATGCCAGCGTTTTGCGCAGCTTAAGCGGCGCTGCAGCAGCGACAGCGACAGCGGCAGAGGGCAGCGAACTGCAAAAAGCCACAAAGGGCGTAATCTGATCGAACTGAGAAACGCGCTCGCTGCGCAGATGGAATCCCTTTATAGGCAGGCAGCCAGGCAAGGCAACCTTGTGTAGAGCGTGCGCAGGGCCTGGCCACAGGATACATGAAATATTTTGCTGTTATGCGGTTGCAGATAAAAAATAGCGAAACGTGCTGATAAGGGAATTGCAAGTGGAAGGGACAGCTGTAGCAACAAAAGCAACTAATGATAAGTTTAACAAAAAGCGATTGATTAAAGAAATTGCAAATATCAAAAAAAGACATGAAGGGAGATGGAAATAATATGGGGTTCAATTTAAAGAACGAATTTGATAAAAAAAAAAATATACAAATAATGATATGGGTATTACGAAAGGGCAATAATTCAGCTAAAAGATGATAGATAATATTAAATATGATATGAGACAAATTAATAATGTAGATATACTACCTTTATTTAAATAAACTTGGGATATATTCCTCACAGAACTTAAAAATCATTAGAAACCTATACATAAATGTATAGGATGCAAAAATATTCGACTACATACATTTTTAATTAATTTACTATAAATACTATAGTGTTTAAAAAATATATGGTAAGCACTTTTTGGCTTCCTTTGAATAGCGTTACCAAAAATTGAAATAATTGTACACATATTGTACTATATATATATCTATATTGTAATATATATGTTTATAAACAGTCCAAATATCTATATATCTATTTTCCCTTGTCACTTGTCGCCGTTGCCAGTTTTTTGTGAATGAATGAAGTACTTGATGTGTAATACAATACCCTCCATTAATTCAATTAACTGAAGTCTACCCCAAAAAGAGACATAACCTCAAAATAAACACAGAGAGAGACAGAGAGAGAGAGAGAGAGGGAGAGAGGGAGAGAGACAGAGATGGATTGGGTAACACTAACAATGTGCCATAAAATAGATAAAATGACAGTGCGTTGAATAAGGATGTGACAGGGAAAGCAGATGGATGTTATAGAGCTGAAAGACAAACAACAGAGGGCCGCAGCTAGACGATATCTATGTATGTAAATATATCATTAAAACACACATATATGTATGTATATATTTATAGCTAATATTAGAAAGAGAAGTCCATCTACAATTACAGCTGACTAAGGTTTCAACTGCAGATTTATTTTTATGGCAGCTCATAAAATTTCGCTAGCATCAAAAGACTTGCGATTTCCCGCAGATTTTCTTAGCTGGCGCATGCAAATGCCACTTGACCGACTCCAATCCCTTACTCTTCTTCTTCTTTGGCGCACACTAATTGGCAAGCACTTTTCGCTGCGGGGAAGTCCCACTGTGCGACTAATGGATGAAATTTACGGCCAGCCAAGTTTTCTATGGGTCCACTAATTAATTGCCCCAACACTGAGCCAACTGCACTTTGGAATGCCTGTTTATTGGAATTCACACATAAACCTAGGGCTTGTTATAATGCTTTCTTCATTTGTTGATGATAAAAGTTTTCGATATCCAATAAGAGGGTCTATGATTTTATGTCTTCTTGGCTCGTTTATAGGGGTTTTGGATATAACAAATTTGTGTTTCTTCTTTATGATTCAATTTGGAATTATTAAGTGCTGCCATGAAGCAATATAATGAAACTAAATATTTACTATTAATATTTATGGCTTTTATGGAAATTTTATTATATTATATTGTATATATATTTATATAGCTTTTTGTAAGGAAAAGAATGATTGCATAATAATGTTTTATCATTTTGCTTGGCTACTGAAAATCGACTGGCTTCTGACTGAGTGCCGTAGCAGTCAGCCTTAATACTCTAAGCTGGCGTATACAGCGCTTGCTTGTGATTAAGTGTTATAGCAGGCAGCTTTTCAGCTGCAACTTGGCTTTCAAAATTTGATAAAAAGAAACTAGAAATTTGGCAAACTAATTTTTTAAATAAAATAAAATAACATAATATTTTATAAATCAAAATAACACAATATTTTATATATAGCTTCCTTAAAGTGGAATATTTTCTACTTACTCGTCGTGCACATTTTGAAGCTCATTAAAGAAAGTTTCTTTAAAATTACGTAATAATTTATTTTATTTTTTTCCATTTCGGTTTTTTTCGAAAGGCACTCAGGACTCGTGTATTGTGTTGTGTTGTGTGTGAGTGTGTGTGTTGTTTGTTTTATATTTTTAAAATATAGCTGTTTTTGTTTTTTTTATTTTTTTTGGCACGGGTGTGAAGGGATTTTAAAAATCGTTGACTACGACGGGCAGCGCACGACGATCGGAGAGCCCGACTGACACCACTTAATGCGGCGGCAACTGCTGCTCATCGAGCTGAGGCACGTTTGTGGTGTTGAAACGGCGGCACGGATACCCGCTCAGCACGTTTTTGTACAAGAAATTGTACGGAACCGATAAGTTAAGAGCGAAAACTAAAACACAAAATGGAAAACGACTAACACGAGAGCCTAACTCCCTATAACTATATAAATCTGTTTAAAAAGTAGCTTCAAAAAACGCGACTACTACGAATCTCAATATATTCAAATACTCATCTCTATATATAACAAATAACGGCTAAAAAACGGTTTGTATACGGTATATATCTATATCTATATATCTATATATATTGGGTTAAAAACGTTCTGTGTATATATTATCTTAACAAATTTGGTGTATTTGGTGTTTGTTTCTTTATTTAAGGCAAATTATTGGCAGAGTTAGAGCCTAGGGCCTAAATATCTAGAGAGCTACAAAAAATGTTGCATTAAATTTCTAAGGCACACGACGACAAATGCAAACAAAAAACGCGACTAATTTTTGTTTAATAATTTTTTTTTTTTTTTTTTTATACAACTTTTAAGGCACTTTGATGTCAAAGACTAAAACGAAAAGGCACGCGTAAAGGCAACAATAACAATAACTAAACAACGATTTCTTTTTTTTCAGTTTGAAGAACAAAAGGCACAAAACGGTGACGCGTGACAACTGCTTGAAGCAACACTTGAACTTGAACTGAAAGAACAGATGCAGAGCTGGATGCTGGGCTGGCTAGCTAACTGGCCGTTGTTGTCTGACTCGATGATGATGTCAGCGCCTGGCGTTGTGTCCTGCCCGGATCGGAGGCTAGGCCTAGAATGATGTGCTACGCCGGCGACACATCGTGCGCTTCTGATGCAAACATCATTCATGCCACAAGTCGTAAGCAACATGAAAATCAACGGGCGTACAAAAACGAACGAAACACCAACTGGGATGCTGGGCTCTGCTGCGCATGCTCCAAGCCAAAAAACCTTCAAACTGAAACCGAATTATGGGCAACGACTGCACGTGCAAGAGGGATGGGTGCAGAGATCAACAGCTTTGGGGGTTGGAGTTTCACTTTGTCGATTTTTTTCCTTTGCATATATACGTATATTTTTTGGGCAAGTGCGACAACAACCACCAACTGTGCGCCCAATGGGTGGGCCAGGACCACCAATGGCTGCGATGCTCTGCTTATATACAACAACAAGCAGCAGCAGCAGCAGGAGCAAGAGCAGCAGCAGCATCCTCCTGCTAAGTTGTATAAATGGCAAGACTAACTATTTTTTTCTATTATATACAAATATCTACATTTATATATTGTGCAAAATTGTGTGCTTGCTGCGGGATATCTTGACTTGAAGTTTTAATTAGCTTTGATTAATTACAGTCAGCTAGATTAAGTATACATCACTTGGGCAGCGCCTGCACTGAACAAATGCAGCTAAAGTAGGGAAAGAATAAATAAATGTTGGCAACTTAACTAAAGACCCTTTTAATCATATGTATACATGTATATAATATATATATGTATATATCTCTATATGGTAGTCACAGCCCCATCTAACAAAGCCAAGTCAAGTCAACTCAGCAAACGCTGCCGCCATGAAAAAACTCAACTGGCGCGACTTTCTGGCGCCACAGCCTCCATTTTGTCTGGCCATATAAAAGTGTATGTGTGTGTGTGTGTTGGCGCGTGTGCGTAGGAGTCCTGCGCTAGCAAGGAATCTGCACAGCTAACACTTTGCTGTGCTTGACGACAACGGCGATTCGATTCAGCATAAAGTAAAATCTTGCAATGGAGACAGAGCATAGGGTATGCCAGACTAACAAGAAGAAGACACTGCAAAAACAATTTATAAAGCTGGAAATGCCTAGATATATCAACTATTTATGTGTACATACTATATCTACATCAATATATATATTTATATATCTTTCAATCTCTCATTTAGCTGGCAAATCTTATCCGACTTCATATCACAGTCTATACAGGGCATCGGCTCGTCTATCATTTGAGATGCCCGGCTCGGCATCCTCTGATTGCTTTGCTTCCACTCCCGTTTATTTGCGTGGGCGGCCAAAGGATAACAGAATGTCATGTAGACTGCGCCAATGTGGAGCCTTTTATGTAATTTCCACAATTTTTATTTTGTGTTTGCGAGCAAATGAAAAGAAATAAAATGTAAGAAAGAAAGAATTTCGCTCGCATAAATACTCGGAGGCAGCCGAGCCAGAGGCAGGGGCATAAAAATTTCAAGAAGAAGAAGAACACAACAATATCAAACCCATAAAAACCATCGAGCGACACAGCGAGGCCTATTCAAAGTTCGCTGAATCACAATTCTCCCCCCAAAAAAGAAGAAAAGCAAAGAACAAGTTATCTCTATGAAAATTATATTGTTTTAATATCTAACGAAACTGTAGGGTATTCAAAGTTGGGCAGTCGTTAAACGAAACTACTTCTGAGGTAGTTTGAGCGGGCCACAACTGAATGTGAGCAGCTCGTAAACCTATTTTTTTTACCATCACTTAGTTATGTTTTATGGCAGTTTGGTAGCACTTTGTAATCAGCTAAAATTAAATGTTTGTGAAGCAGGAAGCTAACTGGAATATACCCTTATTAGGTTCAATAGATTAGTTAGATTAACTAAGTATACCAGTTTTACATATGTATATATAGCACAAAATCAAATAATATAAATAATATATATCATGCCTTTTTATACACTCGGTTCCTCTCTCTCTCCATCCCTTTCTCTCTAGCTTAAGTCTCATCATTATGAGATCTTAAGAGCTTTTAAATAAGATTTTGAAATGTAGATATACTAAAAATGATCTAAATGCATTGAAGCACTCTGGGAGCTCATATGATTATCATAATGGTTATGTTGTTAAATGAAATAAGTATATTCACTATACATAAGTATAGTTTCTTATTTTTACAGCTATATATTTATATACAGCTGTATGTATTTATTCAAGAGAAAAACTCACCTCAATTCGTGCCAGGTTTTAGTTTTGAAACAGTTTGCAGTTGGTTCGTTTCGGTAGTAGTAAAAATGAAGTGAAGTTAATGTATTTTTTTTAGAAAGTTTCGTGCTAATTGTTGTCGTTGTTGCGTTTGCTTCGTTGTTGTTGCTGCTGTTGTTGTTTCTTATTGTTTCGGCTACCTCTGTTTGTTCTTCTTCTTCTTCGTCTTCTAGCTGCTGTCGTTAAAATATTTGTTTAAGAAATCTGTAAATAAAAAAGTGAGTTATAGACGTAAGTGCGATAAATGCTTGATGTAATATAAATCTTTCCACAGTTTTCGAGAGGGGGAAAATGGAAAATGGAATTGCATGCCAGAGTAGAACTCGCTGCACGCATCTGAAACGCATTTTTCCTGTTTTCATTTTCCATATTAGCGAAGCGCGACCTCACCAGCAGTGGATGCCACATGCTGCACGTAGGCACATATATGGGCAAATGCCACCAAGTTGTTGCAGACAGCAGCCGGGTTTATCAGCTAGCAACAGCAACAGCAGCAGCAGCAGCATCAGCTAAAGAATGTTGCACCCGACTTTTCCATTAGCGTTGTTTTGTTTATAAAAATCAATCAACACCCAAAAGCCCAAAAGCTGAACAAAGCGTGACTAAAAATGGGCTAAGAGCGAGGCCGAGTCCAACTGCCAACAAGGCAGCTGCTGCAGTTGCAGTCCGGCCAAGAATGCGGCGAGCGGCAAGAGTCAAGAAACCATTAACAAGCCAGCGCCGACTTGGAGCAATGAAATAGAAAATGAGCCGAGCTAACCCAGCTCTGTGGCAGGTGCAATCAGCTAGGCGGCTCGTTGACACCCGCAGCGGCTGTAAAACAAAAGTTGCCGCATTTCGTTTGTCAACTATTTGTGGCGTGGGCCACCGATTGTGGCATCGGTGTGGGCGCACCAGCACTTGACAACTCGTTTGGCTCTATCCGTCTGACTGATTGTAGGCCGATTGTGTTTGGCCAGCGGTTCAAGTCGCTTGATAACGAGGCACGTAGTTAAAGCGAACCCAATCTGAGACCTTGGCACGATTCTCACAATCATCACTAAACGATACTCAATAGCTGCTTGGGCGCTGTGGCACGTACGATCCGTGGGCGTGGCCGGTGATTGGATATGCTCAAGTTAACTACTCGTCTCTAAATAGTTAAGTTGCTCAATTCACAAGAAGAAGAAACCCAAAAAGATGGACATGGCGAAGAGACCCAATGGATATTGGTGCTTTAACTAGTTGGGAATTATAATCTGAATAGTTAAGACAGATAGGAAATGTTCAAATCACCAAATACAGAGATGGCAAAATAACAAACGAGAAGAGGAAAGAACTCAACAAATATTTTTACAATAAAAATGTATATAAATTATTATATTTCTAATAATTATTAAAAGTAGAAAACTTAGAAAAATAGGGGAACAAAATTTATTTATAAAGATCTTAAAAAGTTTCCAAGCAAATTTCTTCGCGCACATCCAATGAAAATTGATTTTTTCGCAGTCTCTAAATAAAACATTGCCGTTGACTGATATATCTTATAAATCACATAACGCCAGATAAATCAGAAATATAAAAAAGTCGTTTTTATAAATAGCACAAAATATAACGGAATAGAAAGCAGAAAACCTAAATTCAAATGCGCAAAAGTTTGGCCAACGTATAAAAGCCAAAAGACCACAGATTTTAATTAAGCCAAAAAAACATAGCTATAGCAGCTAGACTAGCTAGCATCGTCTGTGTATATACACAAGTGTAGTATAGGGGCAACTAAAAATAGAGAAAAATCAACGATGAAACTTTTTCAAGGTAAACAAAGCATAATTCGGAGAGTGGCATAAATCTCTCACTGAGAGATCCAATGGATTTTCCATGCCCAATATGCTGGTTGGGTCTGCTCTGCTGTAATGCCTCCCTCTGCGAGATGCTGGGCTCATCAATGAAAGAAAGCAGCCTACTGATCCACCTTCCCCGCCTTCTGCTGCCCAGTTCATGTCACAAATTTCATGGCAGACTGAAAATAGAACGAAATCTATGAGGCGGAGGAGCCTGTACAAGATCAGAGCAACCATAAAATGCCGGCTAAAGTTGACGTCAAAAACAAGAAACAACAAGGTGTGACAAACATTTCAGTTGATCTTTGTGTGTAAGACCAGGGGCCAGATGATGATCACTGATGATCATCACTGAACGGTGATGATGATTGCTACTCATCATGGAACACAAACGATCATTGGAACACCATGATGCTGGCCTATCCGGAGCTCCCTTCAAACAATTATATATTCATGTATGCGTATCACTTGTCTATGATGCTCTCTAATGTCCATTGATCACAAATGATCGCTGGTCATCTCTGATGATCGCTAATGATCATCAGCTCGCGCGCTTTTGTGTATTCATTTTGGCTGACTAATTTGTAATGATCACTGATGATCATTAGTGATAGCTAATGTTCATTAGTTCCCCAGTGATGCTGGCAAATCTTGAACGCCCCCCAAAATTGTGTATTCAGACAATTTGCTGGCACTGGGTCTGCGCCTTTGTGTATTTGGGGTCTTTTCATTTGATTTGTACGCGAATGACTCATCGTTGAATTTTTAGATATTTCATTTCATGCATTTTAGGTGTACGACCAGATGGTATAGTGAATAGAATCAAATGTGTACTAGCTGAAGCTACAATTGATGTCAGCGGAAATTCTGAGACATTGACTAACATATAAAATAAAGCTAGTTGCATGTGTGTGTAAATCTAGAAGTCAATTAAACACAATTTGTTGACTTTTCAATATTAAGAAAATAAATATGTATAGAAATTTATATTAGAAATTGTAAACAACGATCTTTGTCATGTAATGCTTAACACAAGAGTATAGTGCATAGTTTATAGGTATTATATATATTTTAGTATGGGTATAAGCACTTGGAAATTCTACTACGAAATCCTATTACGAACTTTACTAATCATATAAGTCATATAACTGAACATTAAGAGAGCTTCCGCAGCTGAAAAACTTAAGCTCTGTGTTCCTCAAAATCTCCGACTAATTTAGATCAAATCTTTTCGCCTTTTACAACAATAACTCATACACTCTAGTGATAAATACATTGTTTTACCACAAATTCTTGGCGATAAAATCATAAGCTTCTTTTGCTTTCAGAGATCCATACATATATTTAACCTATTTAAGGAGTCATTCAACTTTAACTTTATACATAGTTCGCACAGCTGATCGCTGGCTAGCAATTTATAATATTTAGTAAACATTTCGCGTTAAGATAAGATTTCGCTAGAGTTTCGAAATGCAAATTGTAAAAGCAAAGTAGAGCGAGATTAACAAAGCAGCTGGCTAAAGCAAATAAACGCTATAGCTGAAAAGAGGAAGACAGAGGGTGATTGAATGAGAGAGGCAGCAAGAGATAGTCTATTGGGTCAGCTAGACAACTAGACAAGAGCGAACTTTGACTCGCCAGCTCCGACGGAGACTTGGGAAATGGCACTCTGGATGTAACTGCAGATAACCCCAGATGTAATTTGAGTAAACAAGACTTTGAGACGCAGACGTCGTCACTCGGGCAACTCTTCGGCACACACAATGCCGCACAAATTTTGTATCACTATCAACAACAACAACAACAACGGCAACAACAACAACAACAATGAGCATTCACTCTATGGCTTATTGATGGCAAAATCCAGATAAAAGATGCATTAAAAGTAACAAAATACACAATAAATAAACACAAACAATAGCAAACAAACAAATCAAATCGAATGACGTTTCGAACCACTGAGAAGGGTAGAAGGTTTGCTTTGCAAATTGTAGGCGTGGCATGCATTGGGTGGGTGGATTGTGGTTGATGTGGCTGTTGTCTGAGTGGCCCTGTAATTTTCAATTAGACTGCATCAAGGTGGAAAAGGAGGGAGAAGCCACACACACGCACACGCACACACACTCTCTCTCACACCCACCCATACACACACACACACCCATTCATAATGATACCACATTATGTCAACAGATAAACATCACTGAAGCTAATTAAAAGGCCTTGTGACTCTTTGCTTACAGCTTAGCTCTAATTAAGTTTCACTTATGCTGTTCAAACATTATCAATTGAGTCACGTTGGGAATATCCTTTCAGTTCGAGCTGTCGCTGCTTCATCTACGCATCCTCCAGGCAGCACTTGAGGCCAATGCCAAGAAAACATTTTATGATTGGCTGCCAACAAACCAAAAAAAAAATAAATAAAATGCGTTGAGGCAACTTCTCATTCCCAGCTACTTTAAGCTAAAGCAAATGCTACAACTGCTGCTTCTTCTTTTGCTAGTGCTGCTGCTGCTGCTACGCAGTCTCCTTTTGCAGGGGTCGCAAAAAATTAGGCTCCCGACAGTCGGGCTCCAATGTGATTTTCGCACAAGTCAGTGCCAAAAGAGACAAACATAAATATATATGTATATGTATATGTACTTGTATGCACACATATACAAAGAAGTATGCACTGAGAGAAAAAATAGGGTAATATTTTTTTATTAATTATATCTTTTTTGTATAATTTTATATTGTCATGATATTATATAATAAAAAACAGTTAACAGCTAACAAAAATATAGTTTAATTAAATTCCGTCTAATCAAAATGATATCTATTTTGAGAGATAAACTTTTCATAGCAAGCTTGCGATTTTATATTTTATATATTTTTATAGATAAATATATGTATATATTTTTTTTAATATTATTTTTTCCGGACCTAATAAATAATAAATGTATCATTTTATTTATTTATCAACATTTGTATATTAAATTTGGGTAATTTTATGTTTTTATGTTTTACATACAAGAAACTTCTCTTTCAAGCCTTAGAAGATTTGAATCTCTGCTTAATTTTGCAAAGTTTGTTGCATTTGTTTCTACTATGGAATAGCTAGTTGATTTCGCTCAGTCCACATACATATATATTACTACAGACTGATATAAGTATATATGCTATATATATACATATATAGCACTTGGGCGGCTCCCGTTGCTACGTTGACTTTGGCATGCGATTTGCGTACTTGAATGCCACATTGCATCCATAAACTAACTGAGAATAAGACGTAAAATGAGATATACGAGGGAGACGACGGAGGGGTACGAAACTGTCGAACGGACTGGCACAAAGGCTTTCATTGATTAAAGCCTGCGCCCTGGCCCCTGCCACGCCCATCAAGGCCAGGCGAGAAAACTCGCGATAACTGCCAATGGACACGCCACACGCCCAAACAGACAGAAAGGGGTTTTTACTTTATTTTATTTGTATTTTTTTCCGTATTTTATTTATTTTTTTTTTTTTTCAGCATATCGAATCACTTAGGGGAATGAAGATTTAATTGGGTGGTGCGATGGTGCAGTGGTGCAAGCAGCGAAGTATTTGAGCATTGACAGTTTATGAGTGGAACACGCAAATTCCTTTTTTTTCCCATTTATTTTTTATATTTTTTGTAGCCATTTAAATTTTGGGGATGGGCAAACAGACGGAGCTAGCCCAAAACGGGCTACTGAGGGGAATCTCTTTTAAGCAAATTAAGGCTTAGCTTGGAATTTATAAGGAGGAAGAAGATATACTCAATCAGTAGAAATACAACTTAGATAGTAGTAGAAATACATATAAGAAGTACGAAAATATAACAAAATTATTTCCTATTTTAGATCAAGTAACTCTGCATTTCTAATGATAAATATTTTTGATTTCAAAGATATTTGAACTTTATTCATTTGGTTGTCTGCACTTTTCATTTCATTAAAATTCGCAGACAGTTTAATCAACACTAATATACAATATATACTACAAAAAAAGCAATCACAAGCGGCTGTATAATAAAAGCATTTGACAGATGTTTTAAATGCTTAATTAATATCAAGAAATAGAAAATAAAAGATTTTTTCGCTATATCTAGTTACAAATCAAGTATTGAATGGCCGACAGATTGTATATAATATATACATATGTATGTTTGTATATGTATGTATTTACTCAAAATATAAGCTCTAGCTGTGAACGCGTGACGTAATAAGCAAAAGGTTTTATGATAGCAGCCCTACCCTGAAGCGTCTCAGATTAAACACAAGGAATGTAAACAGTTATGAGAATTTATATAGGTATTTATGTATACGAGTAAACACACACATACATACATATATACAGTGAGTAGATAAAGCGAATGCGAGTAGCGAATTCCAGTTTGCATATTTAAATCTTTTCAGCATTTCAACAAGGCGACAGACTTGAGTCTCAAGACCGCGAGTCTTGTCTATATATAGACAAGATATAAATATACATTTATTTAAATGCATATGCAAAAAGAAGAACGCACACACACATACGGACACACGAGTTGCAATCAATGCATATTAAAATGATTATAATAAATCCTTATCAGGTCGCTCAGAGTCAACAATGAGACTTCCTTCGATGACTCAGCGCCTGGCTGACGCAAAGCTGAAAAAGTGGGCTGTCAGCCAACGGGGCGTGACCAGCAACAGCAAAAAGGAAATACTCGAAATTCCAATGAGTTAGCCCCCCACACTCGAATCCGATTGCGCTTTGGTTTCAGTTTCGCTCGCTCTCCATCTCTCTGCCTCTGTTTCTCAAACTGTCTTGGAGCAGCTTCACCTCCAGCTCTACCATTTGCCACTTGCCACTTGAGTTCCGCGTAATTAAGAAACATTCCAAAACAATAAACCATATATATACAAAATATCTATAAATAAGTATGTACATATATGCCGGAATATGGCTAAAGCCTATCGAACTCAATAGAAATACTGAATTTCTAGTTCTTGCTCAAAACGTAAACTTGTATTTTTGGTTTATTTTGCGCTTTTTGAAAATACCCTGTAACCGACAAGTAGGTGAAAATGAGCATGCTAAAGCTGCGCCGAGTTATGAAATAGACTAGAGTCGAGTTGGATTTTCATATTCAGAAATATATATTGAAGGTATTTGTAATAATTTAATACATTTTACAGGGTATTTTTTAGCATCACATGCTTCATATGCTCAAACATATTCAACCAATTTTCCCATTTTGGATCTCTGGCTAATTTTATCAATTTTTTTTTCAAGTTTACAGGGTATCTGGTTGTCTCACATACTAGTTTTAGACACCTTATTTTGATTTTTTTTTTTTTTTTTTTTTTTTGTTTCTTGTGCTTTTCTGTAGATTTGTGTTTGGGTTGTTGTTTCTGAAACATGTGTGCGGCAGCAGTTTGAAAGGCGGCATAAACGAAACAGAAGTATCTGTATCTGTATCCACATACATGTATTGCCACACACTCACACACACACACTCACAGAGTGTGTGTACTTAGATATGTGTGAATGCATGTATTTTGTTGTTTCTGTGTGCAGTGCACAAATAAAAATGCTGAGGCGTTAAAAAAATAGAGCACACACAGTTGTTATTTTTATAAATTTTTAATTGTTATTGCTGTCTACATTGTTGTTGCAGTTGTTGTTATTGTTGTTCTTGTTGTAGCTGTTGCCCATTTGGAGCAGTGTATTTTGATACAATACAAAATTTTCAATTTTCTTGCTTAATTTGTTTCAATTGAGCTTGAAACATGAGGCAAACATTTGCTTTTCGGCGTTTTTGCTTTGCTTTCTTCTTTCGTCTGAGCAGTTTTTGGCGAGGCTAACAACGATTTTAAATGGAACAACATAATTTCAGTATGGTTGATTTACAGGTAACAAAGAACTATAAAATTTATAAACTGTAAGAAAATGTTAAAAAGCAAAAATACTTTGTACTGACTTTATAGAGTTTTCACAGGTAACTATCCATAGTAATTTCAAAGCCTAGTTAGTTTTAGATTTCTAGTAAATATGTGTATATTTACATATATAGAGTATGTACAGTAAAGTCACGTAATTGCAAACGATTAAAACGATAAACTATAAAGCAGAGACATATAAGAGACAGAGAATAGCAGATCGTAAAATAAAGTACGTCTTGAGCTATATAAGAAGCTATATATAGCATATAGGCTTTAGAGAGAAAACGCGTAAACGCAATTCGAAAGTTGTGCGACAACAAATCAATTTTTTTTTTGGTAGCTGTGATGCCATTTGGACATGGAACACAGAGACAGGAAAACAAGTGTAATAAATATTTGGTAAATGCAAAACGAATGCAGACTCAATTAATAAAGCATGCGAAAACTATTTAAGCCAGAAATTAAAAAACGAACGAAACCCGAGCTGAGACGCCCACAAATGCTAACAAAACTGGCCCAGATACAAATTCGAATCAAGTTAAGTTTTTCATTTGCATTTTTTTACTCAATGAAATTTTGTAGTGTGTATGCAAGCTTGTGTGTATGTGAGTGTGAGTGTGTACACGCAGCGGATGCATAAGTCGGACAAATCCAATTGGAAGCCCACACAGCGACAACAACAGCTGCAACAACAACAGCTACAACAACAACAGCAACAAAATGGAGAGCGCGACAATTTGAGAGCGTTGACATGGAGTGAAAATGAGCTTTGATTTCTTTATATGTGATTTGTTTATGTGGCCAAGCCAGACCATAACTGCGGCTTAAAAATAAGGTCAAAAGCAATGTGTGTAGCGCGAAAGACAAACGAAACGAGCATTGATATATTCGTAAAGAGATAATGGAGAGTATACAAGATACGCCCACAAAAGCCGCAGCAGCGAAATTTGCCAAACGGCGCTGACAGCGACGCCGACTGAGAAGCCAACGCCGCGGCGCGCCGACTGCGGCTGGCTAATGACAGATGACAAAAAAAAACTGAGTTGAGCGCACAGAGACTGAAATGCAAATAAAAAGCGAGCAAACGAAATAAAAACAAAAACGACAAATGGCGCGTACGTATCTCAAAGATACACAGATACATACATACATAATATACGATCAAAATAAATAAATAAAGTAGCACAGGCAGTGGAGGAGGACGCGCAGTAGCAGCTGCCTAGGCAAACTAGCTGGCTGCGCAGCAGACAAGCAGGCACACACACAGAGAGACACTGGGAAACACTTATACAAATCATATGCATGTATAAAACGAAATATAGAATTGAACAAGAAAAAAAAAACACACACTAATAAAATAAAGTCAGGGGCAGCGGCTACGTCAGCGGCAGCGCGATGAGGTAATACGCCTGCCTCTGCTTGTTTTTAACTTAATGAACAGCATCACATAGGCCGAAAGAAAGAAAGAAAGAATGAACAAATAAAATAAAACACTTATACGTTGCTGCTGGCTAATTTATAAGAGTCAAGGATACTTATTGGCTGCAGTCTGATTAGTTTTTCTTTGATTTTCACGCGCTGCGCAGGCGCCGAGCACAATGTAGGCGCGTGGGCGCGTTTTAAGATTACACAATTAATTTGCTTATTTATGCTTAGGTGTAGTTGTTGCTTTTTAGTATGTTATCCATGGAAATAGCGCCATATGTCACGCACTAATACGAGCAATACACATTCGCACATGCACACACACACACTAACACTCATGTACAGCAGCCAAAAAATTTGGCGATAACTACTGCATAAGTATGTATGTATGTATATATTTATATACCTTCTGCTGAATTTCTGGCGCTTTAATTTTTTATTTATTGCCTTTTGATATTTGAACTTGAATATCGCACACACACAGAGAACACACAAAAATATATGTATGATAATATTTTTCTTTTTTTTTTATATGTACTTCGCAGAGAATTTATCGATATCGGCGACGACACGAATCGGCACCGACGACAGCTAAAACAGAACTGAGGCGCGCCTACAGCTGCTCGTCGAACGCAAGTGGCTCAAGAGAGCGAGAGTTAACACAAAATGAAGAAATGAGCACCAAACTCGGCACCTGCTGCGCTCTGTACGCTCTTTGGCGCTCGATCACCAAGACAGGCGGGAATGTAAACAAACCAAAAACTGGCAAAGAGACGGAGATCAAGCGAGTGAGTGAGTGGGAGAGTAAGCTGTTAAAAGAAGAGCTGATGGGCCCTTGCCAGTGGGTGCATAACAAACGCAAAAAAAATGTTGATGACTAATTTTTGTTAGTGATGGCAAATTTCTGTTGCTGTTATTGTTGCTTTTTCTCTTTTGTTTTACAAAATTTATTGCAAGACGCAAAGAGGAAGCGGTAAAGTGGAAGTGGAAGTGAGTGAATAGTCAAGGCGCTCAAAAGTGTTAGTCACTTTCCAATTAGCTGGAACACTTAATAGACGACAATAGTCATTGTGCGTAAGCAACAACAAAATTTGTCACACGATGCAAAGGGCCGTAAATTGAATTAAATTGCAAGCTGCAATTTGTATAAATAGCTATATATGTATGTATATACAGACAAAAAAGTGTGTAAACAAATGAGGCGAGCTTCGGTGGATGATGATGAGTCGTGAGTCGTTCGTCCCCTTGTTTTTCAATTATGCTCAATTATTGACACAGTCATTAGGCAATTGATGAAGCGACGCGCCGCTTCTTACTCTCTGTCTCCCTCTCCCTCTGACAAGCAACAGAGAATTGAAAAAGATTTCACATCTTTAAGTCAGCGGGAGATCCACACGCGCCTCCGATTCTGACTTTACAGCTCACTCCGGGCTCTTAAGGGTTGCAATTGCATTTAATTAAGCCAATTCGCCAATTGTCTGATTGACTGGCTGCCAGCTGAGACTTTAAACACTACTCGGAATCTGTTGCTGCATTCTTTAAATTTCTTTTTTCTCTTACTGTAAGACAGCTGAAGTATGTGTACTATAATAGAAAAGACCGTCGTTGACTTATCTTATCTTTAACTGAACGCCGTAATCGTACGTTTGTATATTATGGTGTGTATTGCAGTTGACTTCTCAATCACAACACATACGGACGATAACGCTGCCATCAAGCACTAATAATAACGAAACTGCCTATCAGGAAAGCCGCACAGAAAGCCGTACTACAAATGAAATTATTTAGTTATATAGCCTTAATTAGAGTATTTTATCACAAGTCAAATAAAAAACAAATTTTAATATTTTCGAAATTTTTCAACACTTCCCACTGCTTGTGGTCAAGCGCTGGTTGAAGCGTGGTTCGGGCTCTTGTGTTAATTGAATTACATGTAGGATATATTCTTGCTGCTGTCGTTGTTGGACCCAACTGTGCGTGGGGACGAATCCAGTGTGCTGCAAATAAGGCTCGCGCTGCTTGTTGGCAAATAAAGTTGCACTTAATTAGCATAAAAGAACACACACACACATTCACACAGACAGTATGCGGGCGATGACAGTAGCGGCAGCCGCTATAAACTCCAGCTGGTTGCTTAAACGCATTAAATTTGCTAGCGGCGCCACAGAAACGGGTCAGAATTCGCGTGACCATCATAACAAATGTGTAAAGGGCAACCAATTGGGGCGCTGCCGCTCACCACCCCAAAGGAGGGAGCACCATGAGCAGCAACACTAACATCAACAACAACACAAGTTTGCAGCTGAATTTGCATTGGCTTTGTTTGCCTGCACACAACACAAAAACTATATATTCTTGAATTGCACATGAATATTGGTTTGTTTAATTGTTAGAAACTTACAGAATTATGTGGAAAATCAGGTGCGAAGATAGTTAAAAATGTATAAATAAAACAACACAATAAAACGGGATGATAGAGTGGGTCGCGCTTTTCGATACTTGCGGTGCAACACTGTGGCCAACTATCGATATATGTCTTAAGTCGTGGGCGATAAGCGCCAGTGCAATGTGACGATAGTTGCGCATGAATGCGCGCGCAGGTGCCTACTAGGCGCCAATATTTAAATTATCCCTAAAGTTCGCTGACTGGAAATAGTTCAAAATGTTAAAGGTGTTTAAGTTTGGATATACGATTGGTATACACAACAACAACATGATTTATGATAGCACAGATGCTTGCGAACACCCCCACATGGATGTTTGATAAATTTGTCTGCCTTTCCTGCGATCAGTGCTTCCGGCGTGAGTTTGTGCTTTATTTTATTTCTATGTTGCTCTTTTTTTTTGTTAACGACTGCTTTGTCAGGCCTCAATTCAACCCCAAGATAGAAATCTCGACTGTGTTGCCAAAAACACAACAAAACTAAAATCTTGGCTAGCGAAAAATAACATGTAATAGAAATCATAAAAATAAGGAAAATTCATGACTTTGGCGAAAAACTCAACGGACCGCATATCGTGCGACGTTCGCAGCGGGCAGAAATCGGAGTGTGAGGCTGGGCTAAGTCAAAAACTTGACTAAGCGCTTAACGCTGTTGTATGTCCTTCTGCTCATTTGGGGTTGTAAGCCAGTGAAATAAAAATAAATTTAATGTTCCTGTTTTTCGACGACGCCGACGACAGCCACCCATATCATATGCGTAATTTATGCTACAAAAATATCTCGAGCATAAACAGGAAGCAACCTACTCTGATGCACGCTTCATCATCCAATTCCAATTCCATTCCCAAGTCAAAGTCAAGTTGTAGTCGCGCTTCATGTTGGGCGGCAAATTCAATTAATTTCAATCGAACGCCTGTCGTTTCTGTGCATCCGGCATCGATGCCCATTTCGATCCCTTCCGAAGATGCTGCACACAGATAGAGAGAAGGCTCGCACGCGCCCCAGCACTATGGGAAATCTATAAATCTGACTTTCCTATTATGACTCCAGAGCAGCTATATAGCATATATGTATCTCCCATTGAGCGCCTGCTGCGTCATTGCCTTTCGTTCCGGTTGAGTTTTCACCAAAAAAAAAAAAAGAAAAAGAGATTTATGTCACTTTGTTGGCACAACAAAAACCGTAAGCCTTTTCCTATACAACGGACGTGGAGTGACCCACTTGGGACTGGGCGACTCGTGTTGACCAACAGCCGCGCTAATTGAGCGATCTTCCGGTTGGCTAATGGGTTAAAAGTGCTCGGACTTCAGCTCATATATCATCATGCACTATGTCCAAGAGCTGCGATAATTTCGGCATTTTATCAACCAAAATTTAAGGGTTTTTCTCGCCAGATTTATGCGCCTTGTCGAGATTTATTGCACTCTAATTGCACGAACAGTTCTCAATTGCTGGCGAGACTGCGAATGGCACTTGAGAGACACATTAAACATGTTAATTTTCCTAGAGTATTAGGTTTTATGTTGAACATGAGATATTTGGCGATTTACTAAAGTTGTGGCAGCTTGAAGTCTTAAGAATATCTATAAAAGATAAGCCTTGGAAGCAGCTGCATTGCTGATTAGAAAATTACAAATGCTTTGAATTCATTCTATAGAGTCTTGAAGTTTCCAAAGTTCACAAGTATAAATATCTTAAAACTAGCTCTGTAGAACTTGTCCAGTTTTCTATAGTTACCAAGTTTTATTGATCTAAAATCCAGCTGCTCTCTGACTTCACAACCTTGAATCCCTTTGGCTCCCCGACACTAGTCTAAATACATTTTGTATTTGTCAGGCTCACTCAACGCTGGCAGTCGTAAAAATCTGTTTGAATACGGGCTCGGACTCAGACTGAGACCTCAACAGGCATTAGGCCATGTCGACGCATGCCATGGCTGGGATAAATAGACTGTTGAGTCATTAAACAATTTACGCAGCTATAAATTTACGCAATTTACTTATTGCGCTTGGGTCCAGGCAAGTGCACACAGGCGAGGCAATAAAAAAACCTACTATATATATATATATATATATATATGTCTAGAGAGAGAGAGAGACATTAACACATCTGTCTAAAATGCTGCTACAAAGTGTGGCCGCCTGTGCGATTAACTTTTTGCATCCTTCACGCTTGGCTGCACGACGGAAATCCCGCAGCATCATCATCCTGCGGCTGTGGCTGGCAGGACATCGCCCACGCTGTTCGCTTGTTTACTTAACTTTTTATTGCCCTCGACAACGACAATTTTAATGAATTTGTCATCAATTAAAATTTTTGCTTCTTCGCTCGCTCAGACAGTGAGTTTGCATAAGTTGTTCCATCTTTTACGACGCGCACGTTCCTCTGGCTGGCTTCAAGGGTTTATTATTTATATCATCATCATCATCGTCAACATCCTCCTCAGCCTTATGATCATAATGCGCATAACTGAACGGGCTCAAGCGCAGCTATAAAAATAATTTGTGGCCTTAGCTCGACAAACCCCTGCGACACGAAAACCAACATCACAATTTCACTTTCTAAACGCATTTAAGGGGTAAAGCGATGAGAGGCCAACGGCTGGCAGCAATTTGTAGTCATTGCCTTGTTATGCTCGTCCAGGCCGTAAAGAACGAGTATATTGGTTTTCTTTCTGCCTGGCTATGGGAACCTTAGCTTTGGTGGCTAAAGAGAGAGAGAGAGAGAGAGAGAGAGAGAGAGAGAGAGAGAGAGAGAGAGAGAGAGAGATTAGACCAGCGTTATCTATAGATATATGTATATATAGAAGTGACTTTAACTAAAACTTGAGAATTGCGAAAATCAGTTGACTTTCTCTATAACTTGACTAAGAACATATAAAATACATATATAATCTCCTACAGCCACACTGTTCATACTGTAAACCCCATTCAGAAGTAATACATAAATCCCACCTTAGAGCATTTTAAAATCCGAAGAAACAACCACTTTGCATTATTTTAAAGATCTATTGCTGCTGACCTATGCTACAGTTAGACCTGCAAATTGTATAGGTTCAGGTGTGAAATATGCGATAAATATACAAAATTATTCACAAAGTTAAAGTTAGTTTGAAAGCGTGAACGCGCATTCGACAATCAGTTATGCCCGACTGCAACGCTATAATTTCTATATTTAATGGGTTTTCATAAATGTTTATTGTCTTCAATATAATGTTTTATATGCAAATCTGAATGCGTTTCAAGTGCTCAACAAATTTGTCGCACAGTCAGTTTATTGCGTTAGTTTTTTGGGCGAGTTTGGGCTTCATTTTTAGGGGGTTCGAATCAAGAATTTTAATAATAAACTGCATTTTTGAGATCATAAAAATATAATATAGTGAATTCTGATATTTACATAGGGGAGAAATGGACCTAAATACTAAAATTACGTTTCAGAATTTCTCAGGGAAAGGTTGAAGTTTGAGCCCGGCATGAAAGTAATAATACTTTAGCTTTATAACAAAGACAAGAGTAGAGTACCTTAAGAGAATCAGGTTTGAAGGAAATACGAACTAGCTTAAAGATCAAAATTTAAATAGTGAAAGTGCAGTATCAGCTTAATCAGGATAATACGAGGACTTGTCTGCTCTATCTCATATAATACATCTAAATAAACTGATTGCAATGTCAGCTCATACCATCTATATAATGAAATGAAAATGAGAGTGGATATTTTCAGTTTTGTTATCACAGAGTCATTTATCAGTTTGGTCAGCTCTTAAGCAAGAGACAAAGACCAATTAAGCAAGCATTTAACATGTAACTGCTCGCAACGCCCCAGCGATGAGATGAGCTGAGATGAGAGCAGCTTAGAGCAGGAGGAGGAGCAGCAGGAGCAGCACGAGGAGGAGGAGGAGCTGACAGTAGACGTGATGAGTCGCGACAACGTCGCCCATGTGTGTATGTGTATGTGTGTGTGCGTGTGGATAGTACACCCTCATTACCTTAGGGGTTGGGTGTGGGGGGTCTGCCAAACAGTTTCCAATTCGCTGACTTGTCGCACCCAGCGAAAAGGTCCCTCGGACGATAAACGTCGCTGATAGCGCAACATTTATCAACGAACAACAACTTGTAACAGCAGCAGCAGCAGCAACAACAACAACAAGTTGAGGCCCAAGCCCAATTGAGTCTCAAATTGATGTCAGCATTATCGCTAGCTGTCATCTAGAACTGGGAGTTGGGGTTGGGGTTGGCTTGGAAGTCGGGGAGTTACTCGCATTTATTCTTAATTTTTGTCAGCATTTAACAGCGGGCGAGCGCTGTTCTGAATTTCACATGGCCGCAATTGCATATTTATGTAGATGCAAAATGCAATTTTAGTTTGCGCTTCGATTTAAGTGCTCATAAATAAAAATGCCACCCCAAAGCGTAGCAATTGTTGAGCCACCCTAAGCCAGAGGGCTGCCTGTCAAAAAGGCAACCGGAAAAGTTTGTAAACAAAACTAATGCCGACATGGGTGTTGATAAAGTTCTCCAAGAGAAGAGAGACAGAGAAAGAGAGAGAGAGAGTGATTGTGAGCAAGAGGTTGGGGGTAGTAGCATCTCCAACCCAGGCAGCATCCGCTTATTGAATTGCACTACACGCTTGATTGCCCGCTAAACGGATGTGCCGAAACAGCAGCAGGAGCAGCAGCAGGAGGAGTAGTTGTCCTGGCATTCGATTCGAGTGTGACATGTGAATTCGTCATACCAAGAAGCGCAAAATATTATCCAGTTACGATAAATTCTGTTCTGGTTTTTCGCAAACATCACAAAGGCTGCTGCATGGGGCGGGGTAGAACTTCGCCCTTCACATATCTAATGGACTAGCCCTTTGTCATTGGCTTTTCCGGCATTCGAATCTAATGGCATGAGAAACATTAAACATGTGATGCATTTTCCAAGCTCTAGGCTTTCCACACAAATGTCTTGTGTAAAGGGGAGGGGGGTATATAGATTGATTAAGTTTTAAATGAGCTGCATACTCGGGAGGAGTTTCAGACAAAGGTTTCTGTGTAACTGAATGAAATATTAGAGTAGTTAAACAAGAAGAAAAGAATCTTAGGATGAAAATATTCTCAACGATACTCAACTAAATAAATTGCTATAAAAATATAAGCAGAAAAGACAAGGAATTTCGGTAAAAGTTACCTGACTGTAGATCAATCATAATACATATATACATTTTGAGGTTAGCTATGAATATTGAGATTCTGTTACAGAACATTTGCTCTATAAAGCTAGCAAATCTAAGTGAACGTATACCCTTATAAAACCTGGATAACCAAAAGATATTTTGATTTTATTATTCCCTGCCTTTTTAAATTAATTATTAATTTACAAAAGCCAAGCTTAACACTAAAAGGTTTTTAGCTAATTACAAAAAATCTGAAAGAGTCCAATTCACTTTAACAAATTGCAACAAATACTTAATCCGGAATTTATGCTATAGATCCCTAACCGTCCTCCACATCGGTTTCGTTTGACAGTTATGGAAATTTATGATTCATGGCCAGAGATTTGAGCTGGAACTGGGAAAAAAAAAACTTTTCGCGACCCGAAACCCACTGGCAATGCAATATCCATTTGTTTGCGCAACATTTGTCACGCAAAGGCTGGATGGATGAGGATGAGGATGAGGATGAGGAGTATAAGCATCTATGGAGGAGTATCACTCAGCATCCAGCCACCCCGTAACGTTGTAATAACATAACTTTGACTTTGATTTTATATCCTGGCAAATGTTGCAAAAACTCGCCTCGCTTTCTGGCTGGCTGCGAATTTATGAATTTCATTTACTAATGGATTGTGGTAAGCGCCCGAAAATACCACAGATGTCCAAATATGCTCGCTCGCTGGATTATTAAAGTTATGCCTAGAGATTGTAGAGCAGTGAAAAGTTAAAGTACAGAAATTACAAGTAGAGTTTTTAATAAAACTATGTTTACAATAAAAAGTTGGGTCTGAACGCTGATGTTTTGCAAATGTTTTTGAGTATATTTTTAGGGAAAATTAAAAAGAAAATAATCATTTACGGATCATTCAGAATCAGACTAGAGGAGCAGAAGTCAACGTCAAGCAATTTATTCCTTAAGCCATTAGTGGGTTTAGGTTTAAAAATTATGGTTTTACTAGTAAAAGGGATTTGACTTTATTATGTAGAAGAAAATACAAAAATATGTCCTAAGTGAATCATAATTTCAAGCTAACTAGAACTGTTAAATATAAAAATAAAAAAAATATTTCCCTCAATTTTAACAAAAGACATACAAGTTTAGGGTATCAAAAGTTCAAGTTTTAGAAGAAAATATTTAGAAAAAATGGAATATAATTTAGTTTACAATGAAAGTTATAAAAATGAGGATTCAATCAAATTTTTATGCTTTAACCTAATAAAAAAAAAATATAAAAAAATTAATCTGGCTCTAAACAATAGTTCAATCTGTAAACAAAAAGCAATTCCGCGAAGTTTATTAACTTTTTAGTGCATAAATTAATGCTTAAACAATTTTATTGAATCATGAATATTATTATTAGTTTTGCAGGAAAACACTCAGTCCAGGTTGCGTGGCCATTTTGTACGCCCGTTTGGCCAACTGCGATTGGCTGTCATGAAAACATAATAGCCATGTGTATGGCTCCCCGCCCCCTGTACATACGCTCTACTGGTCCTGCGCAATGTCTTGCTATTTCTGCTGCTGCTGCTGCTGCTGCGTGTACATAATATGCGCAGGACTTATATAAGCGCCTGACTCTATATACCCGGCAACCGCAGATGCCATCCAACCAGACTCGCACCCCAACCATGGGGATAGCAAAAAAAAAAATACTACATATTTATAACATGGAAGCTGCCGACTGCCGGCTGCTGTTGGCTTCTGTCCATTTATCTTTGGATTTGGGGTTTTTTCGCTCGGTTGGGTAGAACCTCAAGCCTCGAGATGCGACCAATGGCAGTCAAATTTTATGGGCAAACTTTTTGCGCTACTCTTCTCTTCTCCTCTTCTCCCTGCTGGGCAGAAAAAGCGCCAAAGTGGCGCCATTTTTGCCGCAGTGTCAAAACTTTTTACAATAGAACAACTTTAAATACCCTATTTTAACATAACAAGAAGATTTATGGAGGCGGGAGTGCGCGACTAGAATATACCAAGAACTGAATGTCGGGTAGCTATGCTGAGCCTTATATATAGCTTAGCAACTCTATTCAAGGTAGTCAGAATGATTGAGTTTATACATAAATATACATACATACATATATACTCAACTTATTTATTTGTTATCGAACTTAAGGGAAAAAGTTCTCGATAATGTTAAGTAAACTTCATTTAGTTAGCTATACTATCTATAGTTGTTAGATCTTATTCGTACATAAACTCGAACGCACATATGACCGGACAGTAGGCTTGGAGAAACATCAATAATATCTATAGTTTGATTCCATACAACTTCGATATATCGATAATATATGTATGTATTTTTCTTCTCAAAAACCTACATATGTATATAAACTTTCATCTACGTATATAAGAGTTTCGCCAAGCCATAAAAAGATCTATGTACATATATTTACGTACAGTTTTTATACATTTATTTTCAATTTTCTTTCTTTCTCTTTAAACATTAAGACTGGAATGGAACACACAAAAAAACACGTTGCTCATTTCGATTATAATTTATAATTATTATATAATATTCAGTATAAAAAACACGTCTAATGCAAGGTAAACAAAAAGTGTGATAAATTCATTCATCACATTCGATAGTATTCAGGTTCGTAACAAAGGAGCTGAAAAAAACTCGTCTGATAAGTCGCACTAAATGGAGAATTTTCGAATGTCTGGAAGAACTTGAAGCCAATTTCAACTTGAAGACTCGACGCTCTTAGCACAAAATAATGTATACAAAAAACATATAAAGTATTTATTGGCTAAATTTATGGAATTCATTATGTATATTACTTTCATAGAGGTTTTACAATTTATATTCTTTTTCTTATATAATTTTCATTTTGCTTTTCAAATGCGGCTGCACACGTTTGATATGCACAGTTATTGAGAATAGACTGAAACTTTTGACTTGGCTAAATTAAAAAAAAACCAGATAGGTTACAAACACAATATAAATGGAAGAGGATAGATAGATTTTTAGATATGATTAGCTCCACTAGATGCTGTACTAGAAGTGCATGAAATTTGTCTTGTGGCTTTTGTCATGAGGCTTCTTCATTGTTCTAGTTTTCTTGTTCAGTTGTTTCTTGTTTTGTGTTGTTATCAAATTAAGTCACATATAATTATTTTCTTTTTTTGTTTTGGGACCTTGGCGCTATTCAATCAATTAGGTCTACGTAAAACGAACAATTATATAATATTGTGTAGAGCAATCTACGCTGAAGTCTTAAGTATTTCATTTCAACTAAATTTAGTTGACGCCTAGTCAGGTGTGTGTGCTGAGTGTGTGTGAGTTCGTTTTAGATATTGTTTTGGTTAGCTGAGCCGAAAGCCTAATAGAACTTTTTCGCTTGCGCCTCGCTGCGGTTTCTGTGAACGAATAGAATATGAATTTAGATAAGACAATTCGAGTGCATAATTGATTGACATACTTGAATATATTGTAGAGAAATACTAGCAGCAATTGCACAACTGTAACGCTCAGGAACAACGTAACACCCACACAGCTGCCGGTGGGACAAGGCGCCGTCTGTGCCCCAGCCTGCGGCATGCCCAATCTGTAATTGAAACGTCGGAAGCATTAGCTACATCATGAATATCACTAAGTTCAGTAGATAACCCACCTCTGTCCCACGTGGGAGATGCCCTGCTTGACTTGATTCATGCCATCGCGCATTTCGGTTATCAATGACTGCACATCGTAGCCAGTGGACTGAATTTGCGCAGTGGGCGCGTTCTTCTGATTTATTTGTATATTATCAGTGCGCACATTGATATCGCCGGCAAGTTGACGTATCTCCCGAATGGTGGTTAGTAGAATGTTCTGATTAGCAATCAGCAAGTCCACATCCTGTCGTGTGACTCCGACGCCAGCGGTTACCTGCGGCAGTGGCGCTTGGCCAGCGGCTGGAGGAGGCAGCGCTTGGCCGGCATTGGCCGCCAGGCCACGCGAGACTAGAGAGAGTGTGTTCTCCTGACGTCCAATGATCTCGTCCACCTTGCGCGACAGTTCGCGCAAATGCTCATTTATTTGGCTTTGTCCCTGCCAAATTTGACGCAGCTCTCGTTGATTCTCCGACTCGTAGAACTCTTCCCATTCCTCCTCGTCTTTGTGCTATGAAATGAAAAGCCTCGTTAGCTCAACACGCATTATCAGCGGCGCAGATAACGCCCGTCTATCATACAATTCAGTGTCAACGTGGATTAGGCAGACAACTTATGGCATTATAGCCACGCGCCTTGAGTGGCGCACACTGATTAGATAGCTTACCGCTTCGTCTGGATGTTCCTTTTTGTATTCCTGCTTTTGTTTCTCCAGCTTATCCTGGTACTCCTTGTATTCCTGCGTCAGCTTTTCCTGATTGTCGACCTTCGGGGGCTCCTGCACCTGGCCGGCAGCATGCAGTGACGTGGTCAAAAAGTGGAACACATCGTGATCGTCGGCCAGGCCACCAGTTGCGGCCGAGATGCCAAAGTAACCATGCTTGGGCAGCTGCACGCCATCGGCGCGCAGACACAGCTCGTAGTCATCGTTGTTGTTCGTCATGCCGTTGTGGATGAGCACGGTGAGCACATTGTTATAGTACTCGATGCGAGCACGCGTGGGGAAGGGCTTGTTACGGAAATCTCTCAAGCATCCGCTGAGCAATTGCGTCGCACCATCATTGGTATGATCGTACTGCTTTGTGCCATCGTTGACGACGGCACTGATGTAGGGATTGTTGTGCTTGTTGTCGTTGTCGAACGAGTCAAAGATGATGGCCAGACCATTCCAACGGTCCGATGAGCCAAACACAGGACCATTGTAGTCACCCTTCTCTGTTGTATACCAGAAGGCCAGACCATCGGCACCAATGCGTCCACGTCCCGTCACACGAAACACAATCTCCACATCCCACCAATCAAAGTTTGTCTGCGATTTCGTCCAGATGGCGCCCTTTTGTGAGCGCAACGAGGGCGCCACGCGTACGCTTTCGGCACTGGCAATGGCATCTGAAATGTAGAGGCAACAGGTGGCATTTAGTTTATACACAATTTCCAATTTAAACAAAGTGCCTGCGTGTACACTTTGTTGCTTTGGCGTTGCGTTGTCGTTCGTAGTTTCTTGTCTGATGCTGGCCGTTTTGCTATCTCGCTCACACACACGACAAGCTGCGCAAGTGGTCAAAACAACTGACGTGGAGCTGAGGGCCCCTTTCGTTTACTTACTTCCCCCGTATTCCCAAAACGGCACAGTCCCATCTTTTTGAGCCAAATATGGCGGCTTAAACGAGTACTTGTACTCAAACCGTCTATGCACGCCGATGGCGGTGGGGTTCAGGTTGCCAGCCACATTGTTCTGTGTAATAATTATGCAGAAAATAGCCAGAAATTTGCAAATCGTTGGCAGCAGTAATTTCGACCCGGTCGCTGGCATCTTTCACAGTTTGACAGCGCCACTATTGTTGGCCTGCTCTACCAATAACATACAAAGAGTTGCCAAGCTGTCGGCACACGAAATAAATAGATATTCGCTTATCGAAATCTATCGATTGCAACAGTGATGCAATTTTCGATTCTATTGCGCGCGAAATATTTAATTTTAGAAACCTTGAAAGATGTTTGTATGATGCGGAAAACATTTATTTTGGGAATTTTAAAGAGTGGAAGTGTCAGAGTGCATTGCTAGAACATTGTATACATCTAAAAATGTTCGTAAAGAATGCTGTTTCTTTATATCGACTTAAGTTTATTATTATACTCGTATGTTTATTTCGTTTCAATTGCCTTTTGCTTGATATCACCAAAGAATGTTGTTTTTTAATTTTTAGAAAAATGTTTTCATATATATAGTATTGTTTAATTTTGAGCTTACAACTAGTATATATATATAGGTTTTACTGCCTCAATAGCATTTAGTGTGGGCTTATTGTTTGCTCAGCTAATAAGGATGTCATACCTAGCTGTGTGTGTAAATGTTGTGGGTATTTGCTTCACAGAGTCCTCTATCCGAGACTTTCGCTTCATTTTACAAATGTTAGTTACTCAATTCAATATTCAATCACAATCACTTACGTTTAGTTGTGTGTGGGTATGTGTGTGTGCAATTAAATAAAAAAATAAAACACAAAATTCGTTTTTGTTAGAAAACATAAGTCTAAGCATATTTGAAACTTTGTTTATTTCAACATAAAAAATAAACGAACATAAATTTCGATGCCAAAAAGGAGGTAATATGAGCATGCCCTATAAAGTCCTATTACGATAGCAATAAATTAAGATTAAATAATTTTGTGGATTGCAAAAAGTAGTACAAAACAAAACGTTAAGTACTGCTAAATATAATTTGTAATTATATGTATATATACCGTTAATTATATATACACATATATAAAGGGTATACAGAATTATTTTGCTTAGATCGAATGTTATTGTTTTTTTTTTTTCTTTTAGACGTGCGCACCCTAAAAACTACAGAATACAAAAAATCGATGTGTATATAATTGTTTGCTTTAAAAAATATACACGCTACAATATTGAATCGCAGTTTTGTAAATTTAAGTTTGGATTTCATTTCAAAGACTTAACGTCTATAACGTTTACATGTATTTTGTAGGCTCTATCATATTGATCAGTGCTCGCCTTTGCTTCAATTCTATTATTGTTTCTCATCTGAATATTTTTGGATATTTTTCTGTGTTTATATCTTTAAGCAAGTTATGCTTTTTATCGTTTTTAAAATTCATAATCACTTTATAGCTTATGCACATTGATAGTTTCTTACATTAAATGTGGGTGTGTATGTTATGTATGTATGTTGAGTGTATGTGATGATCGTATGTGTATGTGTGTATAAATCAATACAAACTGATTCGAAAACGAACGCAAATTGGCTTATGAGACTTTTAGGAACGAAATTAAATTTGCGGACAACGTTTCAGTGGCAGTTAACAAACGACCATCTGTGTGTGTTTCATAAACTGTTTAACAAATGCGAATCTTATGGGATTCATTACTTAATGATTTGCAATGTCTCTTTTGTATGCATGTATGTGTATCAAACTGTGTGCTTGAGTGTGGACTGAGGTAAATAATAATATATATATAACATAGAGTACTACAATTATACAAAAACTAAAAAGACCTATGATCGAAAAATACACATAATACGCTACAAGATTCTCTGCTTGGCTCTGAAGACAGTGGATCCCTTCTCTCCTCCGTAGCTCTCTTTCTCGTTCTCTATCCCTCATCCTCCTTAGCTCCTTTAGTGCACATGCTGATGATGAACTGAGCTAGTCGGCGCTGTTCCAAAGGCGTTCATCAATTGTCCCTCATAGATGGCAATGAATAGCATAATAATCACACCACTGAGCATGCCCAGAATTTGCAACAAAAACTGTGTCAGCGACTTGTGAGCAGCCGAAATCTCCGGCATCTGTAAATGAAATCGAAGATCCAAAGTTTAGCATAGAGATTAGCTGACTAAAGCCACAAGTAATACTCACCATATCGACCAGCGCAATGTAGATGAAGAGACCCGCAGCCACTGCAAACATCCACTGGGCCACTTCCTGTGATTGTCCAAACACAATGCCAAAGATCATGCCAATAAAACTGAGCACACCCGTCAACAGATTATAGTACACAGCCGACTTGACTGACATGCCGGCCTTCATCAAGATGGCAAAGTCGCCCAGTTCATGCGGGAGCTCATGACAGAAGACAGCTAATGAGGTTGAGAAGCCACCGGCAATATTCTCAGCAAAAGCAGCACCAATTGCCATACCGTCGGTAAAGTTATGGAGACCATCGCCCATAATGATCATCCAGGCAACAGCGCTCAGCGTCTCCGGTGGCGAGTGCACATGTCCATGGCGATGACTGTGTCCATGATGAGAGGATTCATGTTCACGCAAAATAACAGTCACATGATCGTTCTTATCCTTCGCGCTATTTACGGAGCCAGCGTTGGTGTCCAATTCAGTTGTTGCCGTGTTGCTGCTGTCCTGGTGCTGCTGATGATTGTTGTGGTTGTGATTGTGATAATGATGGTTCATTTCGGCATAGTTATTGTGCGAGGTAGAGAGCAACGATTGTGCGGCCGCTGCGGCTTCACTCGATCCTTCATGTTCAGTCTTATCACAGCGCCGATTGCTGCACTCGCCGCTGGAAGCATCGCCGCCAGCGCCCGCAGCTGCAGCAGCTGGGGCCTCAGCAGGCCCTGTCCCCTCGTCCGGCAAATGCATCCACACATCCTGCTTATTATTCATTGTGATCTCGTCATAGCAGTACGGATATGAGCTATACTTTTGTTTGCACATTTTGTCGCCCGCCACCGAATTGTTAACTGACGAGTCCGGATCGCGCATCACCTTGGCGCGTGATGGTTTCTTTGTTTCCTTCTTCTCAACGCTTTTGCGCCACTCCGATATCATGGTCAGCGCATGCTCCGTGACATAGAAGAATATAATGCCACCCAGGCAGCCCAAACCCTTCATGATCATGCCGCGCTCGTCCTGGCCAGCCAGCGACTAAACCACATAGATAACCAAGTATTAGTACAGTTTATTTGGGAGTTATTCCAGTCAAAACTTACGTGTGGCAGCAAGTGAAGCAGCGCATCTCCGGTCATCGTGCCCACGGCCAGCGACACGAGATATTGTATGATGTGCTTGTAGTAGCGGGAGCCCATGAATGGTATTATGGCCACGCCCACAAGGCCCAATATACCACATGCAAACACTGATGAAAAGGCATAAATCCATACTGTAATAAAATGGAAATATTAAAATAATCTCTAAATAGGTAAACCCCCTAAATATATGTATATACATATACATATACATATACATATATATACGTAATCCGTTTGAACTATGAGTGTTTGTTTGCCTATAACCATGCTCGTATGTCCCTCTGTCCCTCTGTCTGTCTGCCTAACATACGCAAGGGCCGAAGAAGAGCTATAGGAGATCATTTAAGTTCTCTTAATGTATGCATCAGTACTCAGTCGGTATTTATAGTTGAGTAAAACGAAGCTAGAAGGCTTGCTGCAGCAGAGAGTGTTCTCATTGGTCCATCGGCTCGCTCAGGGCTCATCTTCAGCTTTTGAGCGGGAGTTAGTGTGTGAGTGAGAGACGCACTATATAAAGGGCAGCAGCTGCAGCATTTCTTCAGTAGTCGTCCAGGCCCGGTGGGTGCTAGTAGTCTAGTGCAGTAATATGAAGTGGAGCGTGTGCAAATATTCAAGGGCGTTCAGCTCAGCATTAAAGACCGAGGAATTACGAATTACGAAGGAAGTCTTGGAAGAAATACTTGGAAGAAATTCTGGAAGGAAATTCTTTAACATTAGAGAAGAAATTCTTCTCAATTATTGAGACTAAGAAGAGAAGAACTCGCTGCACTATGGAGATTAATACGGAAAATGCTGGTGCTTCCACATATATACATATATGTATAATAAATGCTAAACAGCTTATGCACACGTACATATAAACATAGTTAGACAGTAGTTTGCTCTGTTTTATAGTTATCTTTAGGACTATTCCATTCCATACTCAATTACAATAAGCTTGACTACTGTTAAAAAGGCTAGATCTAGCCTGAAAGAGACTAAACTGGCAACACTGTCACACATCGTTACCCCCCTGTCGTAATATCCAAACTTACCATACAAAATATCATCTTTCTGTTGCGCCTCGAACTTATCAATATCGGCTAACACTTCGGGCGCAATGCAACCGCCGCTGCTCGTCGCCAATTCGTGGAGCAGCACTGGACACAGATACATCAATTCCCTTTTATTTAGCTCATAGTCCGACTGAGGCGGTGCCGTGGTTTCAACTGGGGTGCAGGCAATGCTGGTGCTAGTGCCGTTGGGGGTTAGCGTGCAGTTGGTCAACAGCAGTGGGTGCTCCGCAGCTTTATCGCCGATATGGCTGAGATCATGCGGCTGCACATGATGCACCAGGCGATCAACTGGCACACACTGTAATATATAATAAAATATGTTAATAATAGTGTTAATAAGAGGACTAACTGAAGCTTACGCTGTCGTTACTGCTGACCAGATGCTGCAGTCCGAGCTGTTGCATCAGGGCACGCAAACTGCTGGCATTGAGAGCCTCTTTCAGTTGCATCAACTGCTGCAGGTAGTATTGCGTAATCTGCGGGACGTGTTTCAGTGGTGCGCCGTGCTCGTGCTCGTCGTGACCTGCGTGTCGCTTGTGTCTCTTGTAGGGCGGACTTGTGCTATAGTTCTGGGTATCGTTCTCATCGGCCAGCTGCCTCTGTTCGGTGGATATCGCACTGGATGGACTTAGATTGCCATTGGCTAAATGTGCATTCAGACTGATCGTTGTGCGCTGTGTCGCCCATAGCTTGTCCACATCGTGATCCTGGCAATGCAGCCGCTGTGCACACAGCAGGCATACCACACAGACGGCCATTATGTGTCGTGCCATCGTGGACACTCGATGCTTATAGCTAATTGTTGTTGAATCTTCTGATGCCCCTGATTCCGCTGTCGCTCCAGCTGCTGTTCCCGCTCCCGTTCCCGTTCTGTCCACTGACTTCTGTGTTTGATTTACTTTCGTATTTTGTGGCCCAATCTGCTCATTATATATTTCGAAATTCCAGCGCTTTGTTGAATCTGCAAGCAGGTAAAAAAATAAATATGTAGTTGGAATTAGCTAACTGCTGGCCGGCTCAATGAAGCGTGTTGGACGACACTTTAAATACCCCCACACTCATTACGCATGTGTCGATCGCAAATTACAAAAACCATTGCATAAGCGGACAACAACAGCAAGTAGCCCCAACAAATTAGCGGAAGTTCAAGTTCATTTGGCGGCCACTTGATGAGGACTCCATATATGGATACGTAATGTTATGCCACACACACACACACAGACACACACACACACATATTCAACCACTTTGGCTGCAGCCTTAAATGGAACATTGTGGCTGCATTTCTTGCTGCCAATTCAATTCAACTCAACTTTGGCATCATATTTAGCGAATCAATCATTTCTAAGTAGGTGTGAAAATGTTTTTGAAACGTGTTTTCTAATCGCAGCTTATAAATGTTCTCTGTGTAGGTTCACCACTGTCTTTCTATTCTTTATATAGTTATAGCCAGTGTCAGCCCGAAGGAGTCTTAAGCCCAGTTGTCTGCTAGATCAGTGACAAGAGACAAGTTGAGCCAGCCATATGTGTTTGGTAGATCAACAAGAACTTTAAAGGAAACGGTATATAGACATATGTATGTATGTATGTTTAGCAGTATCCAATTTTTTTATATAAAAATTAAATTGTAATAGTCATAACTATTAGTTAATCTAAAAAGAAAATAAAATATATACACAATAAAAACCGCTCATCTTTATGAGTTGCTCTGAGTTGCTAGTCCATACACACATTGTATTTGTTAGCTAACCAGATGAAAATCCCAAAATTCTGCGCATTATTTTCCAGTTTTTATTATCACAAGTTATCACTTTACATTGTAGTTCGCTGAGATAAGATTTTGATGGGACAATTTTTAGATTTTAGACTCTTAACTATTGCACTTTGAATTTCTCTATATGCATTCCTTCACATTATCTGAAACTCACTCAAGTCAAGTCTAGTTCTGTTCTGCTCTGTTCTTGCTAGCTAAGCGGCTTTCGCCTTAATGCATAGCTTGCGATTGCCAAACGACACGAAAAGTCAAGTTAATTAGCTTCGAGCCGTGATTATATAAAGTGTGGGAGTCATAGACAGCTCCCTCCCCCCACCAGTGGCGACGTCATCGATAGCTGCAACAAGGCAAAATGCAAACCACATTTGGCGCGTGGCAAAAGTGAAAGACATGGCAATAGCAATAGAAAATGTTGCCGCAAAGCCAACAAACCAAAATAACGAAACTATTTTAATGGGAAATTTATCGACTAGTGAATACCCTGAAAGTGTTAAAAGTGAGTTTTGGTGAAAAATTGTGGATTTACCGTAGGAGACAATACAATATACAATATTTTCTGATTCTAGCTCTAAAACTCTAAATACTCCTAATAAGAAATTATCATGATCAAAATCATACTCTCTTTATCTGTTACAGAAACCTTTACAAAGGCCATATACCCTCGATTTTGTTATGCAGTTGCAATGGGTTGAGGGTATAAAATACGTTAACACAATACTGAAAATTGCTTTGTTATTGCTTTAACTAGCTGCAGTAGTTGTTGTTATTATTGTTTAGTGTGTTTGTTGCTGTCATTTAAACAATTTTGCAATTGCGCACTGAATGGGCTACCAGACAATTAGTTTGATTTCCTGCAAACCAGCTGGAAGGCGATAGAGCAAAAGGGCGGGCGAGCGGCACAATTATTGATAAAACTTTAGTCAACAAATATATTTACGACTAGCATGCTGCCTGGAACTACGCTACGTAGGGCTGAAGCTAGCGTGGGTAGGCGTATTTTGCACCTACGCAATTTCTATCAACTGTCATCGACCTAATAAAAGGGAAACGTCACCGTTTTCCCGCTCCCCCTGGTGCTGCACTAAAGTTGCTGGCGTGAAGGTCATGGGGGTGGCCGGTGGGCGTGGCATTGCACTTGGGCAATGACAAGGACGCACGAGCGACACAGGCAGGCGACGCTGAAGGTGAAAGGTTGAAGTCAAACATACACTTGTTGCCAGGCAAAAAAAAAAAAAAATAATAATAATTAATAAAGAACTCTACAACTTGATTATGTAGCAATAAAAATCAATTAAACAAAATACAATAACAAAGTGCAGAAAAAGAAATATTTCAAATAGAAGCCACGCTTCAATAAACGACTGACTTTTCTCCCACAAAAGTTTTTTTCTGTATCTTTCTTTTATATTATTAAAATTAAATTTGTTTCAGATGTTTCCTTTTTTTTTTAGGTTTTGTTGTTGTTGCAATTTGTCAATTTGTCAATTTGCCGTTGCCAATCAATTCGACTACTCAGTCAATTGGTCAAGTGCTGACCGCCAATCGTTGTTGTTTTTGTTGTATTTTTTGTTTATTTGTAATCAAAGCTCATTTAAATTCAGTTTGCATGTTTTTCATGAAATCACAGACACATACTCAACGAAACACTGAGAGAAATTGCAGTGCAGCAAATCGAAAATACTGTAAATTAAAAATTGCTAGACTTTAATTTTAAATCGTAGAAAATGTATTATAGAACTGTAAGAATTGTTTTTGTATACGATTTGCAATAGAGTTTAGTTTATAGGTTTCACAATTGCACTGAGAGAAATTGAAGGAGTTTCTATAAAATTTATCCGATTTACTATCATATTTGATAGATTTGATTTGGCTTCACAGTAAACAGCAAACAGTAGCTAAGAACATTTTAAAACACTGAGAGAAATTATGTGCTAGTTATATTTAGTAAGAGGTCTTAAATATCAAATATTTGAGAGCTTTTTGACAGTAATATTCCATATTCTAATCTCTTCCACCACTGAAACCCACACACACACACACAGTAAAACACTGAGATAAACTAATGAGTTCTTCGTTCCAGCATGTGTATAAAATTCACGTTTAGGTCAGACAGACTTGTAGTTTAGTTTTGTTTTTGTACAATTTCTATATGTATATTGCTTTCAAATAATTTGGCTAATTTAGCTTTACTATAACCCGCACACCCACCCGCCACTGGGCCGAGCTCTGGACGCGCTTTCAAACGAAACTTAACTGAGTAGCGCGCGACGCTTTCAGCTGGTTTATATAGTCAACTTGTGTGAATTGCTTTCCATTATATACATACATATGTGTGTGGGTCGGGTCTCTCTGTTGATCTGTTACATTGATGTCGCGCCCAGTTTCCGTCTGGTTGGTAATCTTTTGGAGCACTCTATTATCAAAACAAGGGAATGGGGCGTGCTCCAAAGTGTCGATTTAGCTTGTAGTTAAACAAAAATACTATATGTATGTATAGATGAGCTCAGTAATATCGATCGTAAACTAGAAGGTCTGTATATAAAATACATATTTCGCTTTTGCTTAAATATTAAGTAAATTTTTAGCACTGATGACCATAAATTAGGCTAGGACACTATCATAACAATTGATTTATTGATTGAATAGATGGACTGAATAGTAGCACAAATGATGTAATAATACTTAGAACTCTTTAACAAACTTCAATATAAACCTGATAAATATTCAAATCCTATAGTTATACTCTTACGATTTACTCTGTACATTTATGAATAAGCTTAAAGAAATTGTTATCTCTTAATGATATATAATATAATCACATAATCCTCGTAATAGTGCGTATGAATGCATCGTTCATATAAACAATTGTGAAATGGTCTGCAGCTATCTCAGATTCTCTCGTTTCATTTTATATAAACTTCTACTTCAGCTTTCAAGAGCTCCAAATTCCAAAATCTTCAAATATCAAAGAGAAAAAACAAACTGCTGATCGTAATTGCTAAGCTGGCATAAATAATAAATAATTTCCATGAAGTCACTTAAATCTTCAGGGCCAATAAACTTGTGAGCCTGAGTCATGTGTTTTTTTATCGTTGAATCTCCATTTTAGCACTTTTGAAAACTGAAATTTCATACCTAAAGCCGCGCAACGATAGCAAATCACATACACAGCATAAACAAACGAAATGTTGGGCTCGTTGTATTATTACCGGTTGTCGAGCCCGCGTAACGAACTCAGCGTCGACTCAGCTCGTTTCACGTTATCTCCAAGTCTCCAATTCTCCACTCAGCAGGGAGCACAACATGAAATTTCAGCCGCCAGCAAATAATATTGTTAGGTAGAAATGGAACGACTCATATGACTGAACAAGCAAATTGCTAGTGCTTTTTTAGGCAATACCCGCCGTCGCGATACCCTCCTGAACACAACACAAGCCAAAATTAACAAGAATACATAATTATTTTTTTCAAACTCAGAACAGGAAACTAAACGAATATTTGGATAAACGAGTACTAGATTAGATTAGAAAAAAACTGTCCAATATTGAAAACCACAAACAATATGAAAACCAATGGATGAAGTAGAATACTTAGCAATATAAGAGTTCCATCACATTTATATTTAGCTTAAATAAAAATTCATCTAGTTAACCTAAGCGGCAGCTGAGTTGGACGCAATCTGTGCGGGGTATATTAACTTTATGGGTGAGCTTAATGTTCTGAACAGCAGCTAACTTGAAGATTTACAAGTTGATATATATAATATATACATATACATACATATATGTATATGTTTATAGTAAATATGCTTAGAGTGCCGCTCACGTTGCCTTTAGTCGCTGCCGCTGCCGCTGTCACCGACTTGGCCTGCCGTAGTCATTTGTCGAATGTGGAGTGACCTTCCCATGTCCATTGACTACGCCGCACTCATAGTAAATAGGGTATTACGGGGGTCCAAGTTTAGCACGACATATGCCACTCTGACAAACATACACCTGGACTGTACCTGTACCTGCACATCGTACCGATTTACGGCTACAAACTAAACTTATTGAAGGGCTGCTTATTACGATAAATAATTCATTTTAGATCTATATCGAGAATCATGCGGTAATCGCATTGTAATGTCACAATGATTCCTGATAAAATGCGAGGGCCGATCAGGTGGTGCTAAAATAGGTTCGTTAAAATGCATTGCATGAACTATGTAATTCACTTCGTTGCACTCTCAATTCGATTGCTAGCGAATTTGTTTATATGCAATCGCATGTTGCAAGCGATTCCAATTGTTCTGTTCTGTTCCATGACCATTGCCAATTGATAAACCTCAATCAGCTCTATAATTGTGCCATAGATACATACATATATACAATTGTTGCAGAGCTTTCTCAGTTAGAATTAGCAGCTTTTAGATACTCTTTACGAAGGAAGATGTTCCTGGAACTATCTATTTTACTCTAGTTACATTTTATCTTTATTAGCTTAAGTATTAAAGATAGTAAAGATTTCTAGATAGTATTAAACTAAATTGCCTGGTAATACCCTTTTAAAACTTCTACATGAACAGTTAAACGTGCTGCGATTGTGAAATATTCCTGAAAGAAGTAGGCTATACAATAACTTATTTACCAAAAAATATATTTTATGTATAAATACATATATACATACATACAAAGTCCACAGCATTATTAAGCCGTTTACCAATTTCAACTGCAAGTAGAACATTAAAAGTACTTTCCAAACACTTGGCAAGCGTAAGACACATGTTGATATGATAAATATGTCATTGCTGATAGGCGACTATGCTTCATATACGGCCCCACACATATATATATATGTATGTACATACGCATACATATGTATATGTATGTCTGCATATTCATTAAACACCCACGCAGCAAATAGTATTACCAAATTAGACAACTAATCTAATGATAAGATACTACTAAATACATATATTTATGCAAAACTTGTGTTATCTTGCAATAAACGAAGCATTACAGTTGCCCTAAATAGTAAAATAAAAATCAAATTTAGAACTGCAAAACAAATACCAAAAAATAACATTAAATTATTCATATAGAAATAGCATATACACATATGCACGTATTTATATTTTAAATACACACATACACAAGTGTCAAAAAAAAAAAAAAAAAAATCGAACGCACATGGACTGTGCTCTATAAATACATGCATATATGTATGTAATTGATGATTGGAAGAGCGGGGCAGATTTGGGCATAGGTGGAGTGGTTGCTGCTGATGCACACACGCACACATGCACACAGCTGTCGTTATTGGTGTGAATAGAAAGAGAATCACTGCGTAATCTAAGCATAGGAACAAATCAAAAGTTGGTTATAAGCCGCATATCAACAAGCAAGCATTCACACGGCCCACACATAACAGACACTCATGCACACTCACTTACACTCACACACATATGTTTTGCAGAAAAATGCGGTCGTTTTGCAGTATGGTTTAGAAACTTACCTGTCTAAATACAAAGTATATCTTTGACTACAGCCGATTTTATATGTATTTCAAATGAGTCAATTACGAATTTGATTTTAATCGCTGCTGCATTTAAAGATAGTGATTGCATTTATTGATAGATGTTCAAGTTGGAGCTGCACCCGATGTGAATGTTAATACGGCAATCTATTAAACTGAATGAAATGAGCAGATAACGGCATTTGTTGATTGCGCTGCAGTAATCTTCTTTGACACAATATTTGTATGTAGCATCAGTTTGCGGCAGCGGCGGCGTCGCTATCCGAGCGGCAATGGTATGAATTGGTTGGGTTAAAACCACGCACGAAAATGCCACCAACACGTCACGCGCACAATTCTTCGGCGTTTGGGATAATTTATGGCGTTACGACTGCCGTGGTAAATGTATTTTTGATATTTAAATAAATGCCGATTTACATTGCACGCACGCTCCAAGAAATTTGCAATTAAAAAAAAAATATCACTGCTTCTTCTTATATAATGGCATTCACATGACAAATGACAACGGAATGCGTGAGCGCTGTTATGTTAAGCCAATGTTATGTTACGTTACTGTAAACTGTAATTGTCTGTTAAAGTGTGCGCCAAAATATGAATCAAAATAACTTTATAAATTTCATTGCATTGTGAAATAACAAAGATAAGATATTAAAAAATAATTAAATTTACTGATAATATGCTTTAAAATTTGTATGACAGACAGACTTTTAATAGTATTTTTGCATTAGCAACATTCTTGTATTTTTACCATTGTTTAATAGAGCAACACTGTTTAATTGCCAAACAAAGGCGTAGATGCAGATGAGGAAATAACTTGTAATTTCGCACTGTTTGTTTGAAAGATGAGCTCCTGGCGTGAGAGTATAACCAGTTTACCCACTGCAGTTGCACAATTTGTCAATGAAAGTGCATCAACAGCTTCTAGCTATCTGAATTCGTCACATTCAAGCTCTACTGTCTCCGAGGAGAGTGCTCCACAGCATACGGACTACAAGGCGTTGCCCATTCCTGCATCTCTGGTGAAGGAACAGTGGCGTTTGATATTCACCTCAGATGCCAACAGCCAGGACTTACAGGCAGCCATTGCGCATTGTCGCGATCTTGTCTTGTTGAGTGATGAATGCAGCGAGGAGCGTCGTTGGCTGGTGCGGCATTTGGTGGACTTGCGCTATTCGCTGCAGGAGTTAGAAGAGGCACAGGCGGTGGCTAACACGGATGTAGTGGTATTGAATGCCATTAAGTCGGTGGTGGGACACCATTTTGTGCCACATCATCCAAACACACGCAACCGCCTACAGGCAGCTGCCAAACGCTATTATTGTGATCATTGCGCCGGGATTATTTGGCGAGTGGTGCAACCGGCCTACATCTGCAGCGATTGCAGCTACCTGGTACACCAAAAATGCATTGACAGTGTGCAGCGTGTGTGTGCCCACGTGCTGGCCTCCGATCGCCAATATCCGATTGCCGATATTTGCCCCGAGATTGGCTTAGCCGCGCAGCGCTATAAATGTGCCGAGTGCTCGACCATGCTTAATTTCAGTAAGTGAAGTAAACTGAATCATCCTTATCTGTACCCTAGCAGCTTATCACAAACATTTCTTGCAGAGAATTCCTGGATTGAGCCACGCCTCTGCGACTATCGCGGTCTGTACTACTGTCCTTCGTGTCACTGGAATGATAGCTTTATTGTGCCTGCTCGTATTGTGCACAACTGGGACTTTACGCCGAGGAAAGTCTCTCGAACTGGTCTCCAGGAAATTCAGTTGTTCCTTGATAAGCCGCTCATTCGTCTGGAGGATGAGAATCCCAAGTTATTTGTCTTCTTGGAGAAGCTCTGCACGGTTAAGAAATTACGACAGAATCTGGTGCATATGCGACACTATCTAGCTGCCTGCAAGGATGCTGCTGAGCAGAAGCTCGTGGATCAACAGTTGGGCAGACGCCGACATTTAGCTCAGTCCAATGAGTTCTACTCAATTGGTGATCTTGTGCAGGTGGAATCGGGTGCCTTAGCTGAATTCCTGCAAAGCGTCTTCAAGGTCTTTGCCACCCATATACGTAGCTGTGAAATGTGCCTAGCGAAGGCGTACATCTGTGAGATCTGCAGCAACAACGAGGTGATATTCCCCTTTGACGATGGCTGCATCAAGTGTGATCAATGCAATTCCATTTACCATCGTGTGTGCTTCACCCGGAAGAACATGATATGCCCGAAATGTGTGCGCATCCAGGAGCGTCGCCTACAACTGCAACGTGATGCAAGCAAACAGTCGAACAAGGAAGAGGATGATAATGCGGAAGACTCTGACTCTGCCTTGGAACCAGTGGACACCACGTAACCCAAACACTTTAAAGTTTATTGTTTTTAATTTGTATCTGTTTAATGTTTTTTTAATATGTTTTATGTACATAATAATAAGACTATATTGCAGCAGCAGGTGCCCAATATATATATATAGTATATACAGATTGCTCACTGCGCTTTCTTTCCATACTTTTGCCGATTGTGAAACTTGCGCGGATTAATGCCGTAGGCCTTGAGACGATCATCGCTGATGCCGTTGGGATTGGAATTATTCGGTTTGCCTTTGGTTTTAAAGTCTCGCTTAGAACGTGGTGCTTCGTTTTTATTGCCAGCTTTCTTGAATGGATTTGTGCCTGTTGATTGAGCTGCTTGCTGTCCTGGAGCTTGTTGCTTCCTTGGAACTTTCTGCTGTCCTGGGCCTTGTTTCTGCTTTGGACCTTTCTGAGGCCTTGAGCCTTGCAGCGGTCTCTGAGTTTGTTGAGGCTTTGGAGCTTGTTGCTTTTTGAAAGGATTGCTTTTTGAATCATTTGCCTTGTCCTCATTTTTGTTGAGCACTTGCTTTTTAGCAAATGGATTTTTCGAGTTGTCCTCGTTAGCAACCTGTTTCTCTATTTGCGGCTTCTGTTTTTCAACCTTTTTCTTTTTGGCTGGCGGTGACCCATTCGTTGCAGCCGGCGCTCCATTCGTTTCATTCGAAGTCGATGTTGCGCCTTCCTTCTTTATAAGTTCTGAATTCTTCTGCTCCTCATTCTTAACTGGAGCTGGAGCTGTTGCACTTGATGTTGCGGTTGCAGCTGCAGCTGCCGCTTTTCTTTTTAGTCGTTTTCTCTTGGACTTTGATAGGGTCTCTGTGGGCACTTGTTCTGCTACTGGCGCAGTAGGCTGTTCATTGGGTTCCGCTTTAACAACTAGTTGGGTTCCAGCTTGTGCACCACTTTCCTCTTCATCATCGGAGCTGCAAATATGCTTAATCTTAGTACAAGATTATATTTATAGTCCATACTCTTACCCATCGCCGTATAAGCTCTTGAAAATCTTTCGCTTAAGGTCCTCATTCTTGGCTTTCATCTTGTACAAGCGCTGCTCTCTCTTCTCCACATGTTCAGGACGGTTTTGCACAGCCTTCTTAAGACTAGCCCACTGGTTGAGTTCCTTGTTCTTAGCCAACAGGATCTGAAAGTATAAAAAGATTAAGATCCTTCTACATAGTCATTATTATTCCTCTCTAACCTCCTCGACTGTTAAACCAAAATCATTCGGCGTCGTCTCTACGTACTTAAACCGACAAGGCTGGTCGCCCACTATATCCTCATAGTCTAGTTTGTAGTATTCATCGATATAGTCACCATATGTCTGTTCATCATCTGGATTAAACGGCGGTTTCTCTGCTTGAATCATTTCCATGAAACGATTGCGTCGTCCCTTGCGACCTTTTCGACTCCGCGTATTTTCGATCAGCTCCTGTTGCAATTGTTGCTTGGAGGAAACTGGATCATAATCACAGTCCATATTAAAGTCATCGTCTTCGCAATGGCCCTCGTCATCCTGGTCATTGCATTGCTTTGGATCGTAGTTATCCCAATCCTCAATTGCCAATTCTTCAATATCTGAAGGACACTCTGGTTTTTCTTCGCCCTCATCCACTTCGTAGTACTCATCATTGAAAATTTCCTGCATGCGTCGATCGTGTGCTTCCGGATCGAAATCCTCCTCCAGTTCCTCATCCTTAAAGCCCAGCTCATCGTTGCCCGTAACTGCCTTAAGCTTGCGTATTTTCTCTTCAATCTCCTTCCGTTTCATTTCCTTAATCAAATCCAATTCCTTCATCTTTTGCAATTTCTCCTGCTCCTTGCGCTGCTTTATCTCTTTACGTTTCTCCCTGCGTGTGTCATCCTTGCGACGAAGGGACTGTTCAATAGTTCTCGGATAACGCTTGATAAAATCTGCATCTGGCTCCTCGAAACGAAAATTGTATTTCTGCTCAAACTCCGCCTGTTTCTCCAGCTCCTTCTCGTCGTCCGACAATGGAGCGCTCTCTCCCACGATTTCGTCGTAGGTAGGAATTTCAGATTCATTCGTGTTGGCATAGCCCTTATTGAGTATGTAGTCACGTAGAAAACTCTCTCCTTGAGTTAACTTGTTGCTACTCCAGTACTGCTTGAGTGGAGCCAACTGTTGCTTTGCATTTGCGTCGATCTCTGCATCTGCCTGCTTGCCGGCCAGCCATTTAGCAAAGTCTGCCTCCTCGGCATCGGTCTGCGCCTGAGTTTTGGTGCGCTTCTTAAAGATGCCACCAAATTCCTCATCTTCTTCGTCATCATCTTCACGATTCATAACGCTCTTAAACTCGGCCTTAAGACGTCTCTCCTCTTCCACAGCAGTGGGCGACTGCGCCCGCTCAAATTGTTTTTCCGTCTGTGCCTCATCGTCCGAGCTCTCAAATTTTCCATTGTGCTCCAATATAACTTTGCGCTCGTAATCTTTTAAGGTTACCGGTTTACTCTTGCTGGATTTCTTTTTGGATGCATCTTCATCGTCGTTGCTCTCGCTGTCCGACTTTTCATTGAAGAAACGTGTTTCCTTGTCGTATATGCGAGGATCTTTGCTTTTCAGTGAAGCAAGAGTTTTGAAAAACTCTTGATCAAACTTAACATCCACTTCATCCTCATCGGAGGACTCGCTATCGCTGTCCAGCTCCGACTCTGAGATATCTAGACCCCGGTCCTTATCTAAAAGAAGCAACAATATTAGAAATTTCTAAAGAGATCTTCGCATGAAGGATCGTTAGGTAGTTTACACTTCTGTAAAAGCTCCTTTTTGCGCAAAACATTATATGAGTTGGCATAGTCCTGATTAGTAGACAATTGTAGATCGTCCGCATCATCGTCGGAGCCATCGAACAGTTTGTTATTCATAATAAACGGTAATTCTTTATTGTTTATTGGTAAAAATCCAGCACGTGTGTTCGTTGAGTAAACTAAACTTGTTCTATTGAATAAAATGAGCGGGTATTTTGAAGTGCAAAAAGTAACCAGTTCCAAACTAGTTCCCGTTGCAGCCCTGGTTAAAATAATTCTAAAAGAAAGGGAACTAAATGCAGAGCTGATTAAAATACAAAATATAAAATTGAATTACGTGATTTACAACATTCCAAACAATGACGGACACGGAGGAAACACAATCCCCCCCAACAACAACATCAACGACATCCATTGCAACAGCCCCCGACAAGGATTCAGCAAAAAGTAAGATGCAGCCATTGCTTCCTCGAACACCTGCTCGATGCACAATGTTTTGTTTTTCTTATCTCTTTAAGTTTGCATTCTACTAAACGCAACTGGCAACGTGCCCATTATAAAGAAACGCACATGGACCGTTGATCCCAACAAGACAGTCAGTTGGATACAAAAGTTTATACACAAATTCCTCAAACTCGACGCCAACGAACAAATTGTACGTATACGAACGGATCTTTATAAATTTCTCAGTTTTTCATTCGTATTTTGACTTCTACAGTTCTTATATGTAAATCAAACATTTGCACCTGCGCCGGACCAGATCATCAAAAACCTATACGAATGCCATGGCACCAATGGCAAATTGGTTTTATATTATTGCAAGAATCAAGCATGGGGCTAAACCTGAATTGCGACTGGCTACTTAAATAAGTATTTATTTGTTTACTTTTATGTTATGTTAATTGTATAGGAATTGACGCTGGAAAATCTGATAAATTTCACATTTTTATTTCCCTCAAAGAGAGGTCTAATTACGTCTATTAAAGGACCACATTTGAAAACAATTTTTTGTAATCAATAAGATTTAAATAAGCTAATGGCTTAGTCGCCACGCAGTGCTTCCAGCTCATCGGCTGCCTCCTTGGATATTCTGTGATATTTGGCTACAGATGGGCGATAATAGTAGGCTTGGTAGTCGTTGCGTTCGGACATCATTCTGCGAATCTTTTCCTCGAGCAGGCTGTAAAGGGAAATGTAAGCAACGCAGGCTTTAATTGGAAGTTATAGCCTTACCGAATTTGCGCCTTATCGTTCTCCTCAAAAATGTTGTGCAGCGCTTTCTCGTATTCCTGTTGATGCGAGCTTAGAATATACCGAGCAATAAACCGGGAAATGGGATTCTAAAAAAAACAAAACACACATTTAATATGAACTAGTACAATAAAGATTACGTTTACAGCACCTTCTCGTATTCCCAATGCTTGGGCTCGTAGTCTTCAGGGATTTCGGCCAACTGCGAGGGTCCAACGAAAATATTTGCATATAACACCAAGGCGGTGATCGGCAGTACGCCAATCATTACGTAAAAGTGCATTAGATCCTTGAACTTGTCCCATTGGAAGCGTGAGGGCTTAATGGTCATGTGATGGTGTTCATGATCACCTCCCATTCGGCGCAATTGCTGCTGCAGGGCTAAAATGAAGATACATGAAAGCATATTTCTGGTTGCGTAATGCAGGCTATGTTTACACCCTTATCTGATGCATTAGCAGTTGTGCTTACCATTCCTTGTGGCAGGTGTTAGCAGTACAGCCCTATTCTTGGCGAATTGTGCCGCTGGCAGCAGCAAACGGCTCCAACCAACCATTTTTATGAAATTTTACGCTATTGTGCTTTATACCAAAATAACGTGAACGTCGGTCAGTCAAAACAAGGGCTGGCGTAGCAGATATGTTTTATATATCGATACTATCGATTGCAACTTGACGAAAGTTTCATGTATTTGTAATCTGAAATAATAAAATAAATAATATATAATAAGAAATTTATCAGCTTATCGTATCTATGCACAATCTATTAACATGATAAATATTACATTGAAAAGGGCTAGCATTTCCCATTACGCTGCAGCCCTGACAAAAGTTATTGCTTTATTACTTGGCAGCCCTGCTCTGGCGCAGAGTTAAATACACAAACTTTTTGTCTGGACTCAAAATTTGTTGCGATTTTGTTTTTGGAATATTTTGAAGATTAAACATTAAAATAGGTAAATATTCAAGTGTCAATCTTAAGCAACAGAAAGCGAAGCAAAGTCCGATAATCAAATTTTCAAATTGTGTATTGTGAAGTACGTTTTCATCTTATTATGCCGTTGCGCTGTTGCTGATAAAAAGCTCTTTGACAATAATAAAGTAAATAATACTATATGTGTCAGTCTGGTGTAGCATCAAATGCGCAATTTCCATATGATAAGTGAATGTTCACATTGTTTAGTATGTAGAGAATTTGCAAAAAAACGAAAAACATCAAATTGTTACATTTGCATACATACATACACACATATGTATGCACATAATGTATATGTTTTCTAATGTCTCTATGCAGATACAGTGACGCACAAAATAGTATGAATGGTACAAGCTTTTGATAAAGATTTAAGCAAGTCTGAAGTAATACGTGTTTATGTGCTTAAGCATGACTTAAAATTAATGGCTATTTAAATGGTTGCGTCGAAGCAAGTTTATGTATGTGCCTGCGTTTGTGTGTATGTATATATGTACATGCAAATGCTGTAGTTTACTTTGGTGGTGGGCGTAGGCGTCGCCGCCATTCTCCCTCTTTCCACTTTGCGTGCTTAGCTTCGGCCTCGGCTCGACTTGAACTTTACCGAAGCAAGAATAATCTATTGTCAGTGAGCGTAAATCAATTGTTTTTGATGTTGTTGTTGTTGTATTGGTGATAAAGTTGAATATGAATCAGCGCTTAACATTAACATCATCAGCAGCAACAGAAACAGCAGGAGCAGCCGAGGAGGCCGTGTTAGAGGTGGGGACAGCGTGCGATAAGAGCAAGAAACAAGTTTATTAGCATTTTGTTGTTGTTGTTGTTGCTGTAGTTGTTACGAGCTCGACAGAGTCGCGGCAAGCTGTGACGTCATCTGAATAGTTTTTATACACCCAATTTTGGCTAATGTATTCGAATTGTAGTTTCTGCAATACACTGCTCAAAAGTATAAGTATTTTATTACTCTATTTACAACTTAGTTGCAGTTGTTCCCGTAGTTCAAACTCTTATCTTATCAGCAACAAAAATAACTATACTTATCCATCCCAAACTGTTATACTGACTCCAAGACTCTAATATACCCAACATCAATTTCGTTTCTTTCATTTGGCCAGGTGTCGCCGTTTATTAATCAGCATATTTCTCACAACGACAAAAACCTCTCACTGAGGCAATGGATGTCAATTCACGTTTCCCAGCGCGATTACCAGGTGAGACCAGCTGCCTAACAGTCCGTAGGCACCCTATTTTCTTCTTAATTTCAGTTTGTAATTATATAAACATAAATCTGTTAACAATTTGTTTACGTTCCTAACTTTGCTTTTTTCTGGCTTTCTAAAACAAAAAATTAAATGAGTCTCGAATGCTTTAGCGCTCGCTTAAGATTTAAACGTTAGCTGTAACTGTAAACCAATAAAGTAAAGAATGCCTTGCTTTAGACTAACCTTAAACTTCCCGCCCCCCAAACATTGTTTGTGCTACTAACCTAGATTGAGCATTTACTATAATATATCATCTCTATTCCGAGTGATGTCTCACTGTATATAGAACGTACATTAAACAAAACAGAAAAAACATGCATCAAATCGTACAATTTTACTACTAGTTGTTTTTTGTAGCTGCGCTGTTTGCTATTTGTTTAATGTTGTACTTTGTGTGTGGCTTAGTCTTCTTCTCTATGTAAATAACCGAAATTGAAACTAAGAAACGTTTTGAAGCCCTCTCCAAAATAACTCATGAAATTCTTTCTGATTCATATTTATTCACTTACACAAATCCGAACTAACTTCTTGCCTAAGGCCGACAAAATACTTAAGTGAAAAGCATTAACTTGTAAGATTACATCTCTGAAATTTGTAACCACTCCAAAAGTAACCCTAAGAGATTAATAAATTCTTTTTATCTCTTATCGAAAAACGCGAAGGGCCCGCCATTAGCTCAATTGTGGGTAACTCTGACGAACCGCTGCCCAGTCTATCCGATCTGCATGACTGCGAGCCCAAGCTGGAGTTTGATGATACCGAGCTGTTGACCCCAGCGCCACTAGAGAGTAAGAACTATTTGCATATAATGTGCGCCCACAGACAATGAGCGAACGAATGACTAAACACTTGCTTTTTGTTCACAGAAGATGTTATGGTCGGCGATTTTGTGCTAGCCGATGGTAAGTTAAGCTGGGTGTAATTGAGCGTGACGTTGTAAACACGTTTGCAGATCCGTTTCCAGATCCCGAGCTTGAGACAGAAGAGGCGCCAAATCCCCTAGAGGACGACTTTGAGGATCAGCTGCGTGAGCAGTCCGAGAATTTCCAGGGAAACAAGAACAAATGCGACTTCCTGGGCACTGATAAACAAGGTCGTCACATTTTTGGCATTTACGCCTCGCGCTTTCCCGAAAAATCACAACTCGAAGGTTTCGTGCGGTAAATTTAGGCAATATCTTATCACTTAATAATAAACTAATAAATTTCTTCAATTGACTAGACAAGTCATCAAAGAGATCGAACCGTTTGTGGAGAACGACTATATACTCGTCTACTTCCATCAGGGTCTCAAGGAGGACAATAAGCCCTCGGCGCAATTCCTGTGGAACTCGTACAAGGAGCTGGATCGTAATTTTCGTAAAAACTTAAAGACTTTGTATGTGGTGCATCCGACGTGGTTTATACGCGTCATCTGGAACTTCTTCAGTCCATTCATCAGCGATAAGTTTCGCAAAAAGCTAGTCTACATCTCCAGCCTCGATGAGCTTCGTCAGGCTTTGGGCCTGAACAAGCTCAAGTTGCCGGACACCATTTGCGACTTCGACCATAAACTGAATCCGATTCGTGGCCGCGCATCGCAGCCAGCAACTCCCAATGGGCGGCCAACGATGCAGTTTGGCGTGACCTTGAAGTTCATCGTTATGCACAGTCCATGCCTGAATTCCATACCGCCGATCGTGCGGAAGTGCGTGGACTCGCTCTCGATCACGGGCGTCATCGACACGGAAGGTATTTTCAGGCGTTCCGGCAATCATAGTGAGATTATGGCTCTCAAGGAGCGCGTCAATCGTGGCGAGGACGTGGACTTAAGCAACGTTAATGTGCATGTCATAGCGGGTCTGCTCAAGAGTTTCCTTCGGGATCTCGCCGAACCGCTGCTTACCTTTGAGCTATACGATGATGTGACCAAGTTCCTAGACTGGCCCAAGGAGGAGCGTTCGAGGAACGTTACCCAGCTGATACGTGAAAAACTGCCCGAAGAGAATTACGAGCTATTCAAATACCTTGTGGACTTTCTGGTGCGAGTTGTGGACTGTGCGGATCTCAACAAGATGACCTCATCGAATCTGGCCATTGTATTCGGCCCGAATTTCTTGTGGTCCGGCCGCACGAACACTTCCCTCGAGGAGATAGCGCCGATCAATGCATTCGTTGACTTTGTGCTGCAGAATCACAAGGCTATCTATCTGATCGATGTTAACCAGCGCACGGTCAGTGTCGATTAGCGGTTTAGCCGACGAACTCACACAAAAGAAGTCCGTAATTTGTAAATTGTTTCATTAAGTGTTTAGCCTATAAGCCCGTCAAGGGGAGCACAGTGAAAAACGCAAGCGTTGTTTCGTGTATAAAGTGTGTTAATTCTTAAGTTGAAAATATTTTAACTCTCATTTTTTTTTAAAAATCTATTATAATTGTAATTGTGTGCAAATGCGGAAGCTGTTTCTCGGGCTCTGCGTCTTTTTTAATCGAACTCTTAACTATATACTCTCTCCCCTTAATTACTTATTTAACAGATTAAAAATCAAGCAAAGTTAATTTACCAAAGAAATTTGTACGGTGTTTTATAAAACAAGCGGATGCGGAACGAAATATGCAAATTTTAATTTTATACAGCAATACGCACATTCCAAACTAAAAATTTAAGCTGCTGAATTTGCAAAAATTGCGAGCACCTGGCGGAGAGATCTGTCGGAAATTGTAGAAAACTCACAAAACATAATAGGAGTAGATTATTGAATTTCCTTATAGTAATACAAATTTTATATATTAAAAAAAAATGGTATTGTTAAAGAAAATAAACTAAATGTTAAAATTTAAAAGCTGTTTGGAATTCGAGAAAATTATGCGGGATAATATAAACATATTATTTTGTTTTGACCTTTCGCTGCGCCGCTGCGCATTTGAAGTTTCTGTTTTTTTATTGGTACCAAAACTGAATCAATCCAAATGGAATATATAGTTATATAGTTCACGAACGATTACAATGTAATTGGGCTTTAGTGCTTAAATGTTGATGTTCTTCAGCTTGCGGTTCAGGTCGTTAAATTTCATTATCTTACGCACAAAGAAATCGCCGTAGCGATGTGAGACCTTTGTATCAGCGATATGAATCATATCATCGTCAATATAAAAATCGAGCTGTAATGAAGATGAAAAGTTGTAAATATACTTCAATCTAGAGGTTTTCTTTTATTACTCACCTCCGAGCCGGATTTAAAGGTGCCCTCAAGTCCACTGGGACCCTTACTCCAGACCAAATTGCGCATCTTGTGCTTGAAGCAGAGCAAACGTATCAGCAGTTTGGACACATCATCCTCACTTGCATTGGGATCGATGAAGGAAGCCAGTTTGGTCAGTGGCAATGTGGTGTAGAGCTTCAGATACGAGCGGGTAGTGGGCAAATCCTTTTGCTGGCGTACCTCATCCATGAAAACCAGCAATTGATGCTCCATGGGATCCTTCACATAGTCCTCCATCGGCGCATCGGCTGCCGGTGGGCAGGGGCTAACAAAACGTGGGCATGCAAAAACAAAGAACGATTTGAAGACCTCGAGGTCGCCGCACTGCATCTTGAACATGGCATCATGGTAGTTCTTCTCGCGCAAAACTTGCTGAATGGATTCATCAATGCACTGGGGATGCAGAACCAGACAAATAGCCAACAGATGATACATCTGCTCTGCCTGCTTGTTAATTTGATCGTTCTGGTAGCTGCGCGTGCTATACAGCTGCTTGGTACGCTGAATATATAGCAGAATGTCGGAGAACGTGCGTATGGCATCCGCATAGCGACGCATCATCATATAGGCGAAGCCCACATAATAGGACGTGGATATCTGGCAGGCGGGTATATGCGAGTAGGCCGATTTCTTGTGGATTTCAATGGGCTCCAGCACCTTAATCGCCTGATAGTAATCACCCAACAGGGAGTGCACACGCAGCAGACCAACTAGCGAGAAGTAGCCGAGCATCTTGTAAAAGCCAAGCTTGCCGAAGTCGCCGGCCACAGTTTGTGGATCGATGCCCTGAGAGATGGCCTCCAATTGCTTCTTAATATTGGAGATATCGACCAGCGAATGCAGTACATTCAGAATACACAAAATGCTCCACACATTGCTATGATTCACGCACAACTGCTGAATCTCATCCTGCGACTTGTCCGTCAAACGTGCACTGTGAAGAACAGTTTATAGATTAAATTCCCTCTGTTTTAGCTATCACTGACCAACTTACCGATATTGCGCAAAGTTCTGGAACTGATAAACAAACTCATCCACCAACTCCCACAGCCAGATGTCGGGCAGTTCCAGCATGACAGGATTTTGGGCAGAAATGATTAGATTGAAGAAATCGCAGTAGTTGAAGAAAGAGTTAATGCGTTGCTCCAGCTTGGGGCCACCCGGAATACGAGCGTGGATGTGACGATAGTAAAGCTCCTTGTACAGTATAAGAAAAACCTTGTCGTTGTCCACAATAGCACCCACTTCCTGCTCATCTGGCCAGGCACTCTTGTCGAAATGATGATCGCTGATCTGCGGGAATGTGTTCTCATACATATTTTGTATGTCATAGAGATTCCCCTCTTTGATCGCCTGGCAGAAGTTCATGAGAAAGAATTTCACATTATCCGGCATGCGGTTGGCGTAAAAGCTGCGCTCGTACTCCATATCCAGCTGTGGGTCGCCGGTGTGCGCATAATCATCGTAGAAGTCCTGTAAGAGAAGTTTACTTTCTTAGCTTTGTATTTCTCTTTTATTTTTGTTGACGGTGGCGGGTCGCAAAAAGTTGGGTTATGTTATTCCAAATCTTGGTGGACTTGCACTTATTGCAAATACACCGCATGCAGTTGGGTTTATGTAGCAATCGCTTACCGTGTTACCGAAGTCGTCACCGCCGTACATTTTTGCTTTTTAACTATCTACTGTTTGACACAAAAACCAAAATACTTTGCAACGTCTGACAAACACGCCAACAAATTTTTCTGGCGTAGCAGAAAGGGAGCGTAACGTAATGTGATTCGCTTTACGTGACGCATAAATGAGTAACGCAACGCAAAAATGCGCTCGATGAAGTCTGTCAAGAATAATATTATCGACTACTCAATATATTGTACTCGATAAGGTTTAGAATTGTCGGTGTATCGATACTATTAAGTCATTGTGAATCTAGCGAGACGTGTGTGTCATATAGTCGCAGCGTTAATTATTATTTTCTAATCAAACGACGGAGCGCTGTGTTCGTTTGGGCTGGGCGCACGCACAATCATAACAGAGAGTACGAAGTAGTATAAAAACAGTGCAATTAATAAATAAAACAAAATCACACTACATTTTGTTCGTTCACGTTGACGACGCCAGAGCCGCGGGGTTGGCCAAACAAATTGTCCCGCTGGCTGCACCAATAAAAGTGTAGATTAACTGTGAACAGTTTCAGTGCAACAATTTTAAATACTTCAGTATAAATGTGTTTTTAAAGCGTTGCTTGGTGATTCTCAATAGTACAAACGCCAAAATGAGGCAACCAACTCTAAAACAGGCAACAATTTCAATTGGTTGCTGCTTTTTGCTGCTGTGCAGCAACAGCGTGGGAATCGCATTCGCAGGTAAAATATGTGCATATTTAACATATGTAAAAGCTATAGATTTTTGGAAATGTAAACATTATATGATGTGAAAAACTCTAATTTCGTCTAAGCCAAGTTTTGGGCGTGTTCCCCAAACGCTGAAGACTCGTCATTTTCCATTTTTCTTTCTGTTTGTGCTTCGCTTTTAACTCGCTCTTCAAAACGTAACGATCGTGTACTCTCTGAGCTCTACTCTCTATCTCTCTCCCACCTCATGAGATCCAAAACGCTGCTTACGAAGAGCGCTAACAAAACAAAACCAACAAACAACGCCTATTTTTTTTTTTGTATTTTAACTCGTTGTGCTTATTGGAGCGTTGTAGAGTCTAATTGGACGCGTATTTTATGCCGGCTTTTTGTTGCAGTTGCAAATGCAATGCGCATGCCACAAGGTAAACACGTGGCTGCTGCAACCATATGTCAACCTGGCTAAGATTTTCAGAGCGGAGAGATCGACCATTTAGTGTTTCCCATTAGCAATTAATTGAACGCTAGCAACAACAATAAACATTTAAAGTTCATGTGCAAACATTTGATGACTAAAAATAAACATTTCTCCGCATTCTCATTGGTAATTCATTTCGATGCTTATAATTATATGCCGGCCAAGGCTTGCATCATACTCACTTCCAAAAATTTTCAACAGGCGGAAATTACTTTTCAATATATCGGTCACGTCATATTTATATATCATTGAGAACATTAGCCAGATTCTTTTTATTGTTATTGTACACAAATATGTATCTATGTGTATTAAAACATGCTGAAATTGCTACTAAACTGATTTGTCTAAGAATCATAATAAACATACGAAATGAAATTGCATGTACTTAGGTCATAATGTAAGAAGCTAACCTAAGTTAGTTGAGTTATCAAAAAACTAGTTCAAATTGAATTCGCTATATTGATTATTTTCGACAAAATGTGCGTGTTCTAGTTGGCTGGCTGGTTGCTAACTTCCTTGTCACGACCTGTCACGGATATTCCTTACTGGGCTGGGCATATGTTTGTAATTGTATATAACTTAACTGTGTACATATATCAAGATTGACTCTAGCTAATCTGCTGCATGGTTCTGCTGTGCTCCAACCCCAATTTTCGACAATTTAAGCTGAAAGTCCTTGCCATGCGTTTCGTGCGCTCTATGCTTATTTCTATGAGAGTAGCTCCATAGGGTTGCTTTAGAAGCTTAGAAACTTTCAACTTTCTATGCGGAAAATGTTTCACGTCAGCTTATCAGCCATATTTGATAAATAAAAAATTAACTAAAATAAATATATTATGAATATTTCTTTCTATGATAATAAATCAACATATGAAATATTTAAAAATCTAGATAAAGTAAACAAAGATGGATGGGTGTAAAAAGCATGAAGCTTCAGCTTTAAAGTCAAACACTAAGTGCACACGTGAACTCTTTTAGCCTTCTTCTGCCGCAGTCAGCTAAGGGTTGTTTTTTCTTTGTGGTTGTGGCGCTGTTTAAACAGGAACTGCACCCACAAAGGCGATGCCACCTTTGGGGGTTGTCGGGGAACGCAGACAGAGACAATTGTCGAGGCTAGGATTTCCGTGCCCTGTTATCACGGGTGCCGCACGTCTAAGTGGGCACTTTTCTATTGCAGTCAGGCTTTCCAGTCGAGTCATGGCAACCAAATATTTACACAAATAAGAGATAACAGAGGAGTCAACAAATTGCACTGCAATAAATAAATTGCATTATATATGTATGCATTTACACTTTTGTTCGACTTTCTCCGGCTATATTTATGGCTCATAAAAATAAGCACTAAAAAGCCGCATGATGCTTCAGCCAAGGACCTAAAAAGAGAAAAAGAAAACGAATATACATATGTATAATGTATAATTTGTCTATATTATAATTGAATATATTCTTGAACAGAAATTGTATTGGCCTCTGTCCAAGCGAGTATTACTTACTTTTCTTTCTCGGAAATTTCGCAATTTTATTTACGCCAATGACAGTTTATATATGTAAGAGCATTTATCCAATAAGACTATTTAGGTCAGACAGCCAATTTTTCGAACTTTTTAAGAAAAACAATCAAGTGTGCTCGACTGGAAGATAGCCTGGCACGTGTTTACATAAAAAATTGTGCTGAATCTATGAAAATCGCCTAGAGTGGAGTGGGGAAGTTGTAAGTTGGGTGGATAAAGAGATCGTGTTAGTAAGGGAGCTAAATGGAGAGAAAGAATGAGAAAGCGAAAGAAAGACAGGGTAGAAAGGGTGGACAGAAAGAGAGGGATGCACAAATGAGGGAGAGAGAGAGAGATACAAATGTATACAGCAAAAAGATAAATAAATAGAAAACAAATTATAATCTCATACATACATACCACAAAGTCTAATAATTCTCTTTGCTTTATAGATTCCTTCTCCGATTATTTCTCCGACTATGAGTGCAATCAGCCACTGCTGGAGCGTGCGGTTCTAACGGCAACATCATCTCTAACAGAACGTGGACCAGAAAAGGCGCGTTTAAACGGTAAGTTAAAGTACTTGATGATATTCGATTCGTATTCGTTTCATTGTATCTTTCGTTGTCGTTGATTATTTCTTTGAGTTTTTGAAACTGTTTTTTGTTTGCTTAGACTTTTGATTACTTTATGCTTTAGTATCGTTGTGTTTAGTTTTTGTATTAATTAGTTTTGAATTGAGCGCCACCTAATCGGACGCGCTGACAACTCTACTCGCTGCTCGGCGATGCTAACTCGCTCGTTGCGTGGTGGCGCGTTGGGCTGAATGGCCAAGAGAAAGAGGAAGCAGCGCTTTGGCAAATTAGTTGATTAAGCGAAAATAGGCGACAATGTTTTGTAATTTAATAGAATAAAAAGGCATTAGCATACTGTTTGCACCTCGAACCCAATGAACAAACACATCTGCTCGCGATGGGCGTTCGATTTAAGCACATGGACGCCCACGCTTCCGCAGCTGACTCACGCTGTGGCTGCCATACAGCCCGAGGAGCGGAAGCGTTTGATGAAATTTCATTTTATTGATGACTTTCTGTCCTCGCTAATTGGACGGCTGTTAATGCGTAAATTTGTGAGCACGTGCAGCAACGTGCCCTACCATCAAGTGCAATTCGCGAGGGATGTGCGCGGCAAGCCCTACTGGGTGCAGGATCAGCAATCGGAAAGCACGCCCCCTCTCAGCTTCAATGTCTCCCATCAGGGCAAACTGGTGTTGCTGGCGGGCATTAAGGGCGACAGCAACAACGATGCTGAATTCGGCATTGGAACGGATGTCATGAAGATCGAGTACAACGGCGGCAAGCCTCTCTCGGAATTCTTTCGTCTCATGCAGAGCAAGTTCTCGCCACAGGAATGGAGCTACATCGGCAGACCGCAGCACAATGAGCGGGCGCAGCTGAAGGCCTTCATGCGTCACTGGTGCCTGAAGGAAGCCTATGTCAAGGAGCTGGGCGTGGGCATTACAGTTGATCTGCAGAAGATAAGCTTCGCCATGGACACGACGCACCCCCTGGAGGAGGCCTCTTCGCCGTTATGTGGCAGCACGCTCTGCTGCAATGGCACTCCCATGACTCAATGGCATTTCGAAGAGCATTTATTAACGCCCAAGTACTGTGCGGCCATTGCATTCCGTAACTGCCTGCCACTGGAGCATGCGAAATTTGAGTTTCTGCCATTCGAAGAGCTGATCGAACAAAGTCCCAAAGCCGACCAGCCCGATGTGGTTGCCTACTGCCAGAAAGCGCTGCTCAAGCCGCATAAACGACATGAATAGCTAGTAATATTCGATTCCCAAATAAATGTATATATATATATATGTATATATAGTTGTGATTTTCATAATCATGCTGGCGTGGCCAGCAGCTGTTCTCACATATAGACTATATAGAAGCAGCAGAGAAATAAGCCGGAAATATGCTCAAAAGGCAATAAACCCAAATCGTAGGCACTCGCGATTTGCTTCTAATGGGCACCAGACATGGGCCAGACAACTTTGTTTGCTTTATATACATATATACATACATATATATATGCAAACAGGACGAGGCTTGGCAAGGGTAGCGATTTGGTAGCTAGGTTCAGCAACTTTTGTTTTTTTCCTCAATTTTTTTTGTATATATATTTATTTTTATTGTGTTTTACCCGAATTGTTAACCAAAGTTTTATCGATGGGGCAAGTTTTATGCGGCATTGAACCCAAGTTGAGGGCAATTTAGCTCATATAAATCGCTGGCAATCGGATGCTTTATAGATGCTATATGCCTAGAGTGTTCACACAGTCTTTGGTCACGGCGTGCAGCCATTTAAAAACAAAAGCGAAATCTTCGCATGCGGCAATTGTTTTTGCCCATGTCCTTTTAGTGTTAACACCCCTATGCGAATGGTTTTGTTGTTGTACCTTTTCGCCGAGGGTTGGCCCCTTACCCGTGCCATGACTGTGAAGGACCTTTGCTGGTTCTACATATACATATATAGGGTCGCAGCACTTGCAGCTGTCAAACGAAATCGGTCTAAATTATGTCCTCTTAATTGGCGGGCAGCATTTTGTCTATGGCTAATCGAGAACCCCCTAACCCTGAATTGCATTTGTTTTCATTTTATTTTCATTTTTAAATGATGTATCGTTAATTTTTATTGCCCAACCTCCCAATCTCCCACCCGCACCCGAACCTCATACATAAAGCTGGCACCTCGTGGTCAGCCAAGAGCTCGGACTTTGATCAACGTCTGATTATTGACTTGGGTGTGGTGAAGAATGTCACGCACATTGCGCTGCAAGGACGCCCGCACAGCAATGAGTATGTGACCGAGTACACCATTAGCTACGGCATCACAGATCTAGAATTTGCCGACTATAAAGAGCCCGGCGGCAATATTAAGGTAAGCGCGAACCACCCGCCTCTTCATATGACACTAATCCAATCACTGAATATGTGTGTGTGTGTGTGTGTTTGCTAAGTTACTTCTGGTGGTAATGGTGGTGCTGGCAGTGGTGGTGGTGGCTGGCTGGCTGGCTGGCTGGCAGCTGCACATTTTTACAGATTTTCATTAATGTTTAACCTTTTTTTTTTTTTGTTATTTTGTTTGCATTTGTGCTGTATTATTTGCTTTTGCATTGTTTGCATGTCCTTTATTTATTTAATCTGTTGGTTTTGGCTCGTTTAGCTCTTCACACTCGTTGTCTAACTTAATCTTAATCTTAACCCGCATTGCAAAACTGGTGCAGGTAACGCTGCTTGGACACCCGTCGAGAATACCTATAATCACTTTCTAACATTCGATCTGGGCGGGGCACACATGGTCCGCAAGATCGGGACCATGGGACGCATGCACACAGATGAGTTTGTCACGGAATATATTGTTCAATATTCGGATGATGGTGAATACTGGCGCTCGTATGTGAATCCCACGAGCGAGCCGCAGGTACAGTGACTAACAGCTAACTCCCCAACTAACTACAGAGAAACTCACTTGTAACTAAATCTTAATTGATGAAGAACTAAACTAGACTTAATATGGGCTGGCCTTTGGCTGTTGGCTTAGTAACTAACTAATATTCATTTCGATTCTCCTGTTTGGGTAGATGTTCAAGGGCAACACGGATGGCAACTCCATACACTACAACGTCTTTGAGGTGCCCATCATAGCACAGTGGGTGCGCATCAATCCCACACGCTGGCATGATCGCATCTCAATGCGTGTCGAGCTCTATGGCTGTGAATACAGTGAGTCTATCGCAGCTATGCCACTTATATGAGATAAGATCAGATTTAATCAATATACCTTCCTCGCCTAGTCTCTGAGAACCTTTACTTCAACGGCACTGGACTGGTGCGCTATGATCTGCGTCGTGAGCCCATTGCCTCGTCACAGGAGTCCATACGCTTCCGCTTCAAGACGGCCTATGCGAACGGTGTCATGATGTACTCGCGTGGCACTCAGGGCGATTATTATGCGCTGCAGCTGAAGGACAATAAGATGGTGCTGAATCTTGATCTGGGCTCAGGCATCATGACCTCCCTCTCCGTGGGCAGTCTGCTAGACGACAATGTGTGGCACGATGTTGTCATTTCTCGCAATCGACGGGACATCATCTTCTCAGTGGATCGTGTCATCGTGCGTGGTCGCATTCAAGGCGAGTTCAGCCGCCTCAATCTTAATCGAGAGTTGTACTTGGGCGGCGTGCCCAACGTCCAGGAAGGCCTCATAGTCCAGCAGAACTTCTCGGGTTGCTTGGAGAACATTTATCTGAACTCGACCAATTTTATAAGAACTATGAAGGAAAGCTATGAGCTGGGAGAGGCGTATCTGTATAACAAAGTCAACACAATATATGCCTGCCCCTCGCCGCCCATTTATCCCGTTACGTTCACGACCCGCGGCTCGTATGTTCGACTGAAGGGCTATGAGAACTCGCAGCGCCTGAATGTATCGTTCTACTTCCGCACGTACGAGGAGAGCGGTGTAATGGTACATCACGACTTTTACTCTGGTGGCTACATCAAAGTCTTTCTGGAATTTGGCAAGGTTAAGATTGATCTGAAGGCAAAAGACAAGCCTCGCATCATTTTGGACAACTATGACGAGCAGTTCAACGATGGCAAATGGCATTCGTTTGTACTATCCATTGAGCGCAACCGACTGATCCTCAACATCGATCAACGTCCGATGACAACGACCAAGAATCTGCAGATAGCCACTGGACGCTTGTATTACATAGCTGGCGGTAAGGAGAAGAATGGCTTTGTGGGCTGCATGCGGCTCATCTCTGTGGACGGCAACTACAAGCTGCCTCAGGACTGGGTGCAGGGCGAGGAGGTTTGCTGCGGCGATGAGGTGGTTGTCGATGCCTGCCAAATGATTGATCGCTGCAATCCAAATCCCTGCCAGCACAAGGGCGTCTGCCATCAGAACAGCATGGAGTTCTTCTGCGATTGTGCACACACTGGATATGCGGGCGCCGTTTGCCATACCTGTAAGATGTGAAGGTCTTAGAAGTGTACAGGAAACTCAATTATTTTCTCTTTGCAGCCAACAATCCACTGTCGTGCCAGGCTTTGAAGAATGTGCAACATGTGCAGCAGCGCGTTAACCTGAACATCGATGTCGATGGCAGCGGTCCTCTAGAGCCCTTCCCCGTTACCTGCGAGTTCTATTGTGAGTGTGTGCGCTTTGCTTTATATAACACCTAATCTAATCCATTCAATCCTCAGCCGACGGTCGCGTTATTACCACACTGAGTCACAGTCAGGAGCATACGACCACTGTTGATGGCTTCCAGGAGCCTGGCTCCTTTGCGCAGTCCATCATGTACGATGCCAATCAGCTGCAAATCGAAGCACTTCTCAATCGCTCGCACAGCTGCTGGCAGCGTCTGAGCTATTCCTGTCGTTCCTCGCGTCTCTTCAACTCGCCTTGTAAATATATTTGACTTAAATCTGAAGATTTCTTGTAAACTCTTGTTAACTCTTATTTGTGCAGCTGAACCTGGTAACTTCCGTCCCTTCTCCTGGTGGATCTCGCGTAACAATCAGCCCATGGACTACTGGGCTGGCGCTCTGCCTGGTTCGCGCAAGTGCGAGTGCGGCATTTTGGGCAAATGTCACGATCCTACCAAGTGGTGCAACTGCGATTCGAATAGCTTGGAGTGGATGGAGGATGGCGGCGATATCCGGGAAAAGGAACATCTACCCGTGCGTGCGGTTAAGTTTGGGGACACTGGCACGCCGCTGGATGAGAAGCATGGCCGCTACACTCTGGGCCCCATGCGCTGTGAGGGTGACGATCTGTTCAGCAATGTTGTTACATTCCGCATAGCCGATGCTTCCATTAATTTGCCGCCCTTCGATATGGGCCATTCGGGCGACATTTACTTGGAATTCCGTACCACACAGGAGAACGCAGTGCTGTTCCATGCCACTGGCCCCACCGACTACATCAAACTAAGTCTGATTGGCGGCAACAAGTTGCAATTCCAGTATCAAGCAGGCAGCGGTCCACTGGGCGTCAACGTAGGCACCAGCTATCATCTGAACGACAACAACTGGCACACGGTGAGCGTGGAGCGCAACAGAAAGGAAGCTCGTCTAGTTGTTGATGGCTCCATAAAGGCCGAAGTGCGCGAGCCACCAGGCCCTGTGCGTGCTCTTCACCTGACGTCAGACCTAGTGATTGGCTCCACAACTGAGTATCGTGATGGCTACGTCGGCTGCATACGTGCGCTCCTACTCAATGGCAAGATGGTTGACTTGAAGCAGTACTCGATGCGCGGTCTCTATGGCATTAGCACTGGCTGCGTGGGTCGCTGTGAGTCAAGCCCTTGCCTCAACAACGGCACCTGCATTGAACGCTACGACGGCTACAGCTGTGATTGCCGCTGGAGTGCATTCAAGGGACCCATTTGCGCAGATGGTACTCCAGTCTCCAATTTGTGTATTGCTGTCTTGACTAATATATTTCGTTTACAGAGATTGGCGTCAATTTGCGTTCCAGTTCCATTATTCGCTACGAGTTCGAGGGCTCGTTCCGTTCCACAATTGCTGAGAACATTCGTGTGGGTTTCACAACCACCATACCCAAGGGCTTCTTGCTCGGCTTCTCTTCGAATCTAACCGGCGAATATCTGACTATACAAATTTCCAATTCCGGTATTTGTTTAATTGTTCTATTAGAGATCGAACATGTTTTAGCATCCCTTTGATTTGCCTTTGCAGGTCATTTGCGCTGTGTCTTTGACTTTGGCTTTGAGCGTCAGGAAATCATATTCCCCAAGAAGCATTTCGGTTTGGGTCAGTATCATGACGTGCGCTTTATGCGCAAGAACAGCGGCTCGACGGTGGTGCTGCATGTGGATAACTACGAGCCTGTGGAGTATCACTTTGATATCAAGGAGTCAGCGGATGCACAGTTCAATAACATTCAGTACATGTACATTGGCAAAAACACATCCATGACTGACGGTTTTGTGGGCTGCGTATCGCGTGTGCAGTTCGATGATATCTATCCACTGAAACTGATGTTCCAGCAGAATCCGCCCAATAATGTGAAATCGCTTGGCAGTAAGTTTAGCTTAGCTTGGTCAACTCGACAACAGTTTATAATATTCGACCTTTCTTGCAGCTCAACTAACCGAAGACTTTTGTGGCGTTGAGCCAGTAACGCATCCGCCCATTGAAATTGAGACCAGACCGCCCCCGCTGGTGGATGAGGAGAAGTTGCGCAAGGCTTACAATGAAGTGAACGCTGTGTTGCTGGCATGTAAGTTCGAAGTGTTTAATCGATGAGGATGCTCTTCTAATACTTTGCTCTTCATTTTCAGTCCTGCTTGTCATACTCTTCCTATTGCTGCTCTTGATGTTCTTCCTCATTGGTCGCTATCTGCATCGGCACAAGGGCGATTATCTGACGCACGAGGATCAGGGCGCCGATGGTGCCGATGATCCCGACGATGCTGTACTGCACTCAACCACTGGCCATCAGGTCAGAAAGCGTACAGAGATTTTCATCTAATAACAGACAGTGAAACAGTAATCTCTGAAAATCAATCGCCTTAAAAAACATAACTGAGCACACAAAATATATATAAAAGAGAAACCCACACACAAAATCAAACGAATTAGGAAACGAATATTATAATTACAATTGAGAATAGAACACAAGGCTTTTCCCCCCTCTTCACACACTGCCAATTATTTTGAGCAATGCATTTGCTTTGAAATTGGTTAATAATTGGTTGCTGATTCTTGATTAGGCTTTGCTTTTGTTTGATGGCAAATCGAATATTATTTTTATTTTACTTTGTACTTTTGACCACTCAATAGTCATCACAAACCGTCCATTTTTGTTTAGTTGACTTTATTTTACACAAATTGTTTATCAGATTAAGTTACAATTGTACTTTAAGTTATCAACCAGCCAATTACATTTATGCACTGTTTGCCCAGATATATATGTATATATATATATATCTCTGGACGGACGTGCACAACTACACCAACGACATTCCATTATATTTAATACGTTATAGTTTTCGCTGTCTCTCTAAATATTATGTAAATCATTTCAAATGTCTTCTAATTTACACAAAACGAATATGAAACATTTTTTGTGCTAAGTTTTAAACAAAATGAGAAAAACGAAATTGTATTTTAGGAAAATGCAATTGCATATTTGAAATATACTTTAGCATATATGAATATGTATATGTATATATGACTAGACTATATACACTGTGTGTTTACACTGACATAATAAAGATTTTTCAAATTTCAATAAAATTAATTATATCTATACAAAGAAAATACTCTATGAACTTACCTTTTTGGTTGATCTATGAAAACTAAAATGGATTTTGGTTCTGCTTTTTTTTTCAGTCTCTTAATGTTTATTTAATATAATGTTGTATACTAAAATATATATATATTTAAGTGTGTGTGTTTGTATATATGTGTGTAAAGGTTTGTGTGTGTGTGTGTTTGTGGGTGTATACATATTTAGAGGCTATTCGATATTTCGTATAAGAGATATATATAATGTTTAACAATATCGTTTAACGCTATTTTTGATTACTACAGGATTTTGGTTTCTACTACGATGCTGGAATATTTCGTATTCACTTGTGTGAGTGTATGTGTGTGAGTGTGTGTTTGTGTGTATATAGTAATGCTATTTGTATTATCCAACAACAGTCTAAATTGCATCTAAATTTAAGATAGAGTAACACTGGGTGGGTAAATCTATATATCTATATGTATTTGTATGTGTATATGCAATACTTGGCAATAAGTCGTTGTTGAGGTCTGCATTAAACGCCCTCCAAATTGCTAACAGCTCGAACTTAGCCAGAGCTTATGCTAATTACATATTCGTTGTGTCTAGAATATCTAATCGTTATCGGGTCTATCGCAGCCGAATCGCTGGCTCGTCATATTTGTTCTAGTTATGCCTACTGCGGTTATATGCGGGATATGTTCCAACATTTCTAAATGGAAGTCAACAGATTGCTGTATTGATTATGTACTTGGATAAGTATTTAGTTGATGCTCGTATGTGTATACATACATATATGTATATATATATACATATATATGCTTCGATATTCTGTGTGCCCCAATCCAAAAAAATTCTCCCTTTCTATCTCTCTCTTTCTCTCTTCGAAAAACTATCACAAATCGTAAATTGCAAAAAATAAAGCACAAAACTACAAGCCGAGGGGCGTGGCGGCGCCCCTGCCCCCCAACACACTTACTGGCAAGTGCAGCATATTGTCCACGGTTCATCCACGCCAAGCAGTCCAGCCGTCGCCGTCGCCGTCGCCGTCGTCCACTAGTTGTGCACATTGCTGTTGGCCAGCATGCGATAGCGATTCAGCAGCAAGACGGCAGCATCCTGAGCGGGCTTTATCTTGCCGTGCGCCTCCTCGTAGGCGCCCAACAGGATTCGTTCTCACAAAATCGTGCAGAGCACAAACAGCATCGAGACTAGGCACAGCATCGCCACAATATCCCGATGCAGCTTCCGATCCCGGTAGAAGGGGCGCGTTGTGAAGCTCTCACTGCGCGCCCTGCGCAGCAGCCACAGCGGCACGATCAGATGCAACAGATCCGGCAGCATGAAGCCAATGTCGCGCACCACCTGATGAGCGGCACCCTCGCCGCGCACCACATTCATGAAGAACTGATCGAAACTCCCAGCCAAAATGTGCAGCAGCGCAATGCCCACAATGCAGAACACCTTCTTCGGCTTGACCACGTTCGTTGTGCTGGCCAGGTGCATCACCAGCACGGTGGAGAACAGCTCCGTTATCTGTGAAGGTAGCGGAAATTTCATTATTGACATGAAAACTTTATAAGAGGACGGACTTCCTACTACTAAACTACACAAATTTTTATACTAATTAAATAGTTACCCTGGAGAGTTTTTATTTAAAATTTGATTCTTCTAGAAATTTAGCTCATGCATGGAAAAGCTCTCTATATATCAAATTCAAATTGGTCTAAGTTTAGCTCATGTATGACGTAGCTTTTCATATATCAAATTGATGTATAGTCGAAGCTCTTCTAGTTGTCATGGGAATTCCGGATGAATGTATGATTCATGCAGGAATAACTTTTCTCTATATCATATTAATATGGAAAACTCTATAGCTAATGTTTTTAGTTAATTTGGCCAACATTCAATTAGAGTTTTAGCTCATGTATCTAAAAGTTTTCTATGCATACAACTAATGTGAAAAGTTGTAATCTTTAATGGAGATCTGAACTGTTCTGGGGCTGTTCAAGTTCATGTGAAACTATTTTCTCCAGTCGTTTACTCCTTAGACCTGTTGCCTGTTTATGCTTAACTGGTCCAGGCCGATGGGCCATGCTCATTAACCTAGGCAAACGCTGGGAAGTTGCCATTTTGCGGCACTCGAAAACTTGAAGGCATTTAACAAATTTGTGTTCGACCCAGCGCACTGCAAATTTCACTACATACCCATATGTATATGTATATGTATATGTATATGTATATGTATAGTTAGAGTAGCGGCCATTCAGTGGCTGGGCTGGGCAGCCCATAAAGTTTGGAAGTGGCGCACGTGAAGCACGGATAGAAAGTTGAGCTCAACACGAACACCGGCGCAAATTGTGCAAGTTTTAAGCATCGCAATTTTTAGCTGGTTTTGTTTTTGTTTTTGTTTTGTGTTTCTGAACTTTGGTAATAAATTATGAATAACCCGATGGCCGGACCCACTTGTCTGCCCAGCCCAAGCACACATGGATGGCCGGACTTTGTGTTGAAGTGGGCTAATATTCCGATGGCTTACCGTGAAGAACAGTTGGTGATTCCATTGATTGTAATAATCGTCGTTGTAGTAGTTGATGTACGCCCACCAGGCATAATAGTGCGAGAAGATGGAGAGCAGGAAGAGCAGCAGCATCGAGTAGCGCACACGCTGCTGCAGGATCAATGCGATGAGCCGCTTGATGCACTCGTAAAGTGCAATTACCGCAAAGACGGTAAGTATCCACATCTTGAAGCTGTTCGGCGTCGCATTGAAGTACATGTGCTTGTACGCGGCCACTCCCGACTCGTAGGGGCCCTTGAATACGGTGTCCCAGCAGGAGCACGTACAGAAGTGCCTATCCACATAGCGTGCATAATTCTCCCAAAAGTACCAAAGGATGACGATGTGAGCCGGCGGTATCAATGCGGGCGCCAATGAGCCGCAAGCGGTGGGCAGCCAGGTGACATCAAACATGCTCTCCCACACACACACACACACACACACCCTCTCTCTCTTTCTCTCTCTGTCGCTGAGTCAATGCCAATAAAAGCCGTTAAGCTGATGCGTGCGTTCGACGGCGGCTTGACTGCGTGACAAGCTGATTGGCCGTCTGTCTAGCTGTCTGGTTGTCTGACTGATTCTGTGTCTCTTTCTCTCTCTCACTCGCACTCCCAGCGGTCTGCTCATTAGTCCATCGTCCAAGGGTTTAGCTGTAAGCAGAGTTTGTGTAAAAAATTTTGTTTTCCACTCCTAATTGCTCCGCATACTCATTTACAACACACAAACTAAACATTAGAGCACGACTCTTAGTAGCTCAGCTCCACAATATAAAGGGCAGCAGTTACATCAACTTGCTGTTGAGCAGGGAAAGAGATTTTCGCTTATGCATAGTTTTTATGTACACCACACAGATTTTAATCAGTTTTCTGCTTTTGTGATTTTTATGTAAATGCAGAGCATATCCATTAATGAAGCAGTGTTAATATTTTGCTTTTCAATGAAATGCATGAACGAAACACAAAAGCAAAATATTTACTCAGGACTGTTAAGGCTATATATGCACAGGCAACTCAATTTTCAACTGTATAAAGAGAATTGTACTTGAAAGGATTGCACTTTATCTATGTTAGTTTGCTTCATGCACATTGATTGTTTTGTAAATCATAAAATTTGGAAACAAACATAACTTACTTATGCTATAGAAAAGCCTTTGTTTCTATTATATTATTATATTTACTGAAGTATTATTTAATTGCTAAATTAATTTATTCTTAGACAGAGATTGGGTATCACTATTGTAAGATATCACAAAATAAGATCAACTAACCGTATTTTAACATAAGTAGTTACACCCTAGTCATATCCTAGCTATACCCTACTGATGCCCCAACATCTCATAGCTATCTCCTATATATAGCTTCAATTTCTGTTTTGCATTCGTAAAAATATTTTTTATAAATTTTGGCTTATATTTGCATTGCCAAATGATTTGTTCTATTTATGAAAATAAACACAACAGTCATGCCCAATTACACTGTAGAGCACGGTGAAACTTTTTTGTAGATGCTAAAAAGACTTTCAGAAAAATGCTCTTAATTTGTATAAATTCCAAGGCATTTATTATAATAGTTTAAGGTAGAAACTTTCATTGCAGAGAAAATAAATGGGATTCTGTGCAGAGTTCCCTTGTAGCACAGTGTTATCAATCAGCAATATTTCATTTGTCGCAGAATATCGATATGCTGATGTATATATAAATAGCAGAAGCGCCCTATGCTCTAGGAGTCCCTTTTTTTGGCACATGAAAAAATGTGAGCCGAGAGCAGTGAATGGACGTAGCCGAGCCTGTTGCTGAGAATGAAGCAATTATAAATTCATGCGCTTGTCAGAGCAGCAAAGACAACCAACTGGGCAAATGCATCAGGCGACTCCTGGCACGGCTGCCAAAATACAAGTGCACAAAAAGAGAGCCAAAACGTGCGGTCATTAGTGCCTCACACTGGGCTGAAGGTGGCCCGAGAGGCGTGTGGCAGCTAGTTGAGGCAGACAAAAAAAAAAAACTGAATAAAAGGAACTTCTGCTACGGCTGCTGCTGCTGCTGCCCCTTTCAAGTGCTGCGTCTGTTTAATTAATGCCGTATCTGAATCTGCAGCTGCCAGTGAAAAAGTATTTCGATTTGATTTTTCATTCCTCTACACTTTTATTTTGTCTTAATTTCGTTTCATTCTGTTCTGCTGCTGTTGCTGTTGCTGTTGCGCCACAGTTTAATAAAAACAAATAATGAAAACAACAAACGCAACGTGCACATTGACGTCATAGTTCTTCAATGAAAACTTTTATGCGTGTTTAACTTGTATAGAAATCGGGCGAAAAAAAATGAAAATTGAGTACATGAAGTTTGCCAAGCGTGAAAGTGAAGTAGAAGAAGAATATGAAATCAATGCAAACAGCAATAAAAACTAATTCGAATTTGATGCAGTTCGATAAAACTCGAAAAATGCTCTAATATGCAAATGAATGAAATGAAACGAATGAAGCTTATGGAGAAATGAACACATATGTATATATATGCATAGAGAGAGAGAGAGAAGGTGTGTGCGTGTGCTGGCATGAAATTATCGATACGTATACTTGATTTTAATTGCTGCCTTGAATTAGTTTGGCCATTGTTGATAACAAAATGTGTAAATGCTGTATTAGTTAGAGTGCAAGTGAGTAAAGTTGATATTTATTTAATTTACTCTACACAGCCTTTAGCAATTATGTAACGCTAATATATTAAAATGTAAATGGCATATAAATGTTTTATATGATCAATCTATTAACATGTGTAATTATTTTAATGGAAATGTGAATATTGCAATTATCTAAGTCTGCATATATGTATATACTGGCCAATTGGCAACCGTTCAATTAGCTATATATTTTTATCCAAGTATTCCTTTTAATAGAAATCAATATTTATTCATTAGATTCTTTCAATAGATATTAAAATGCGAAAGTACTCATTAAAGCTAGAGTATTCGAACACAAATACAAACTACGCTCTCAACTATGCATCAGGATATTAACTTACTACATCTATTGTACTTAGACCCACATATACCACACACCGCACACACACTTGTACACACACATCTGCATAAAGCCACAATGACTTTAAGCTAGTGGTTGCCGTCAAAGGCTTGCCGGATATCAAGCTCGAGTGGTTATTCGCGCCTTTTTTGTTTGTTTGCCAAGTCATCAAATTAAACTTTGTGCTACTTACGAAATGCACATAAAATCAAATGTCTACGGGGAGCACAAGCACACACACACACACACACATGCACAGAGAGAGGCAGGCAGCCCACCAAATATCGCGTGCAAAATGTCGCGATTCGTCTGAGGACTTGTAGCAAACAAACTTGGAGCAGGGGCAGGAGGCGGAGGAGCAACAGCGGTAACAACTACAATTATGGCAGTGACAGTAAAACCGTCAACAGTGCTCGCACCTTCACTTGACTTGCATTGTCGCACAGGCAACGCGTCGTATGTGTAATGCGAGGCTAACACTCGGCAACCCGCTGGGCTTTAGGCGGCTGCTACCATCCCCTCTCTGCCGTCTCCAGCAGGGCTGTCTGGGTGTGTCGCTCTTTGCCATTGAGTTTGGTTCCTTGCATGCTCATTTGTGTCTACTTCAATTGTTGTTGCCAGCTGTTGTTGCTGTTGTCGTTTACTTGAAGAGCGACAGACGCTTTGTCTCGGCGCCAGAGCCGGCGGCTTGTTGCTATCATTGTTGTTGGTGTTTACAGTAGCTTTTGGGCAGCCATAAAAGTGTTTTGATACATGCATATGCATGACATTTAAGGGCGGGCCTTGAAGTGACTTTCGATATGCAATCATCATGGAATACGCATACGCCGCGTGTCTCTCTGCTCAGTGCATGGCATAATAGCCACTGAGCACGTTACCCTACACGCACACCTAATGAGCATATATTTAACTGACAGGCACACATGTGTGTGTGTGGGTGTGTGTCTGTATATTTGTGCTCTGTTGACGTTTATGCTGGGATAAATCGTTAGCAATACCATATATATATATCGAGCAATTGCCTATATTTGTTTGGTCAATATTTATTTTGGCTGCAAACACGATATGACGTTTCCTATCAAACACACATATACACACACACACACACACACACACACACACACCTGCATACCTGCCTGCCTGCCTGCCTGCCTGCTGTGCACACCCACTACAATTGGCTCTGTCAAGCCAGTGTTGTTGACTGCGAATTGCCTTCAGCTGCTCGTCGCTGCATCCTCGTTAGTTGCGCGCAAGTACAATGAACCAGCAGAGAGGACGCTCTGGCTGGCGCTGCTGCTGCTGCTGCTGCTGCTGCTGTTGCTGCTGCCACTGGCGCAGACAACGTGGCCGGTTAAATGTCTACTAAACAGCACCCAAAGGTACAACAGCAACTGCGCTGGGTACATACAAGCGGTGAAAAATCGAAAGAAAATTAAGTAGCCATAATATTTAGTTGGGTTAAGTAAGGTCACCACACGCAGCAGCAGCAACAGCAGCGGCAGCTTACAGCTTAATCTTTGAATGAGAAACTGTAGCACCCACACACACACACATACACCCAGCAAACTCCCATTTTAGCCTTACATTTTATACTCCTGTGGCCAGGGGCTTGCGCTGCAGCAACATGGCTTTTGGTTTTATTTCTTCACAGCGTATTTTAGATTGAAAATTAACAAAAATCAAATCAGATTTTCTTCTGTTCCTTTTTTTCAGCTAATGCACTTGGAAATCGGTGTAAAAATCTGTTGAAACAAACAAACCGCGAGCGCGTCGTGAAAAAGCCGACTGAAATTTTTGTTATGCTGGCTGCGTGTGAAATTCTGCTCTTCAGCAGCGACGTCAACGCCGACGCCGACGACGCGACGCCGAAGAGGAGAACGTCGGCATCGGTAACGGCATCGGCATCGGCATTGCCAACGCTAACGTCGGCGCTGGCGTCGTTGTTGTTGTTGTTGCTGTCTTTGTCTGGCCCATGTATTCTAGCAACAAAATAACGGGTTGCAGCTCTCAGCTGTTGACACCCTCGCTAGGGCTCTTCTGCTCGCGAGTGCACGAAAAATACTGGGAATTTTCGATGTGGTGTAAAGGGAATTGCATGCGGCGCCTATAGTTTGAGAAAATAAAGTATACGCACTGTTGCTGCCGGTCAATCTTTGCTCTCCACACACACATACGTATGTGCATATTTGTATGAGTGTGCGCTTGTTGAAGCCATATTAAAACTATATTATTTTTATTTATTGCCTCGGGGCAGTCTGTGCACCTGTTGCCGTTTATTATTATTGCGCGCGCCTGGAAACTGGCTTAAGGAAAGTCTGCCTGGAGTTTAATAAATTTAATTGACTCTTAGCTTTACTTATGCTAGAGCCCCACAACCAATTGAAGCTATCAAGTGGCATTTTGTTAAAGTTTTTCATACGCAACAAAGAGAGACATTTATTTAATACATTTAAAAACAATCAAGTACAAGGGAAGGTTAAGCATTTCATATATAAATACAAATTAGCTTTGCCACAAGTTAAATACTAACTTGAGTATAGTCAGAGTGCATTTGAAATTATGCTAATTAGATGTTTTCCCTTCTATTTTTGTTTATTTGTTTTTTTCATTTTGGGTTTGCTTTGTTTAGCTAGATTTTTTTCCTTTTAGATTTTTATTGTTTTTTTTTTCCTTGTTGGTTTCTGGACAGTTGCAGCAAACATTCGATGTGGCTGTGTCGTTTCATTGTTCTCCGTAGCAAATTTATACAATGCTCTCATGCTCGGCTGGCAATCGTTTGTTTGTTTGTTTGGGTTGGGTTGTTTTTTTCTTTTTAATGTTTTTCTGGGGTGTCTCCATATTTGTTTTGCAGTTAAATGTGAAAAATTGAGATTTTGGTTTTACAGTCGCAGGATTTGACTTGAAATTTACTCAACTATATATTCAATAATCCTTATTTCTTGACTTACAATTGTAATGCATAAAGCTCGGGTAGTGTATTTAGACATCGACTAAGCTCTCATCTAGCCTTACTCTCTCTAATTACAATCTTTTTCAGGTCACTCTTAGCATATTTGTCCATTGTTCTGCTCTTCGGTTTTGTTCGTGGCCACATAAAGGATATTGCTCGAACAAATACTTATATATACATATATACATATATATATATATCTACAAGTTGACTTCTATATATGCAGATATATAGATTTAAACACAGAACACTTAAAGAGTATAAATTCGTACAATATTGCTGCTTATGACTATTTTTCATATTTTCGCTCATACTGTGATCGAGCTTAAATAGCTTTTGTCTGTTTCGTTTTTGTATTTAGGTACAAGTACTCTGTCAGGCCTCGGTCAAGGTCTTAGTTGAACAGAAATTTAGCTGAGAGATTTTTGCATAATAAGAATATTTAATTCACATTCACAATGTATACTTAATTGTTCAACACATTTGCATAATCATATTTGTACATTTAATAAGCTTAATTAAACAAACTGCATTTATTATACATTTCAATATAGTTGTTATTGATTTGCAGCTTTAAATTTATATATTTATTTTAATTAAATATTTTCCCAGTTCATATTTATGAATGTTAATGCTTTTTAACACGTTTCGTATATTAAAAAAATAATTGCGCAAAGTTTTGAGCTGCATTCGTTGCGGAAATGTAACAGTTGGCCACAAATTAATTACGACACCTGAACAGCTAACTGTATTTATGTATATATACATATATGTATGTATGTACATTTGAAGTGCGTAATTTATGTCTCTTTCCCTGATAATACAATTTGGTGTCCCTGCTCTGCCTCATACTCAATAGACACTTACTTATTACACTAGACTTATTGAGAGCCTACTTAAGGGTAGACCTCACTATGAGGCTTATGCTACAATAAATATCTATTAACATTTTAGTTAAGCTCCCTCAACAAGACCTCTATCACTTCGTTGCCCACAGCAATGTTGTATTATGTTTGCATTGGAGTTGTGTATATCTTTTTGATGGGGTACGTAAATTTATCTATAAGCCGTCTATAATTGCTCTCCACCACGAGAGCAGTCTTCCCGCCGTCAAGTCATACATACTAGTATCTCCTTACAATTTTCCATTGAGCTGCAGCCAAGTGAAGCTCTGCTATATACAATTCCCGTGAATGGCGAGCTTATATTTCTATTTTTGTTTGCTTATATTTGAAGAAGAAGTCTTTCAAAGGGAATATACGAGCTAATGGAGCACATATGCATGTCGTTTAATATAAAAATAATAATACTTGAATTTTGTAAGCTCTCTCTTTAAAATTCTTCGGTACATAAATGATCACGTTTAAGAATCGATCGTCCTCTCTCTCTCTCTCTTTTTGTAGTACAAAAATATGGTTATCCAGACAATCAATTGATATGGATAGCTGTCTCTCTCTCTCTCTCTCTTTAAAACTTACTCTGCTCCATGACCCCTGAGATGGAATTGTTGATCTCTGCCACAATGATGATCTCCTCGTTCTCCTCCGTCTCCTCGGGCACCATCATCAGGTTGTTGTTGAGCGTGTAGGGCTCAACGCGATTCTCGCAGTCGCCGCTTGAAGGGCGCAGCCGATGCGTGAAGGAGGAGCGTGATCGAGTCATGTAGGAGGAGCGTGTGGTGGACACGCGTCTGAGCACACCACGTCCATACATCAGCATACGCACCTCGACACGAAATCTGGGATGTGTGGCCGCATACAGATAGGGATCCACGCAGGCAGCCGTCTTGCAGAAGAGCGCGGGTATCATGGAGCCCAGCGGCGTGATGTGCTGCTCCTGGCCAAAGACGCCCATCATGGCGACAATTGCATACGGCGACCAGGCAATAAACCACAAGCCAATAATGGCGGCCACAATGAATGTGAGCTTCTGCTCGGTCTTGGCCTTGTCCTTGCTCGACTGGATGCGGTTCGCCGTGAAGACCACCTTTAGTATGTAGAAGTAGGAGTAGACAATCGAGGCTAAGGGTATGCAGTAGGCGGCCACAAAGAAGAGGGCCATGAAGATGCGTGCCGGCGTCTCCTTGTTGAGATAGTCAAAGCTGCAGGTGGTGAGAAAGCCCTCCGGCACATACACCGACAGGCCCACATCCAGGGCGGGCATCACGGCAAACAGGAAGCTGTAGCACCAGATGGCGAATATGATCAGGTAGGAGCGCAGGCGGGAGTAGCGGCGCAGCGGCTGCAGCGGGTGCACCACCACATTATAGCGATCCAGCGCAATGGCCGTCAGAGTGCCGATGGCACAGGTGCCACTCAGGCCACCCACAAATCCATAGAGGCGACAGGCTGCAGGTGAGCGATTGAAACTGATGCTTCTAGTTAATCCCAGTGCGGGCTGCGCACAAGCACTTACCTGCATCGCCCAGCGCTGGGCCTTCCTGGATGTTGTTGTAGATGGCAATGGGGCACTTGACGAGCATCAGGAAGTCGCATATGGCCAGATTCATAACCAATATATTAGCCGGCGTGCGCAGCGACTTCCGGCTGCCGAACATGAAGATGACGAACGCATTGCCAATGCAGCCGACCACGAAGATCAGGCAGTAGAGACCGGCCATAATGTAGAAGGTGCTGGTGTCAGGCGGCTCGAATTGCAGCCAGAAGGGATTCACCTTCGCTATGTAGGTCAGATCGTATTTGTCGCGATAGTGTATATAGCCGGGATATGAGCTGCAAAGCGAGGTAAATATGCAAATATTAAAAGCCATTCGCTGTCTCTCGTTCTGTCTTTTTGTTTATCCTCCTGTATCTGTTACTATGTCTATCTGCATAAATTATTTAAGATCTGCGAATCGCATGGCTGATGCACATACATGTATATACCCTGTAAATGTGAGTAGTAGAGGTGATATGGTACATGCTAAGAGGCAGTAGGCGACAGACTAAACATAGAAATTTTATATGTACATATATATATGTAATATATAATATGAAACGCTCTTGATAAAAAAAATCTTTTAGTGTCAACAACCTGAGTTTCCCTGTCCAGGGTATCGTGGCAACTCTATCTTAACTCTAGTCCGCGCACATGCAAATCCAACTTTAGAGCCATCAATCCTTTAACGGAGTTCAAAAGAACTCATTCACATATACCGCACACACACACACATACACACACAGACAGTAGACATACGCTCACATAGACTCACCTCAGATCTGTTTCGCTGTCATTCACACCGTGCGGATGCTTGTGATGACCTTTCGTAGCATTCGCCGTGGTCGCTGTCGAAGCATTCACAGCTGCTGCTGCTGCAGCTGCTGCGGCAGCTGCCACTGTGCTTGTTGTTGTTGTTGCGGCAGCGACAAACGTTGCATTCTGTGTGCTATCGGCGACAATGCTGCTGCTGCCACTGCTGCTATTGGCGCCGCTGGCCAGCAGCTCGGTGAGCGCGCTAGTTATCCACAGGCTGCCATCGTCAGCTGTCAGCGTGGGCAATGTTGACATAATGGTCTCCATGCTGTGTCTTTTTCTGTGTCTGTTTCACTATTTATCTTGCTGGCCTCTTTGCCAAAAATTTGTGTAGTGCTTTCTACGGGCAGCAGGTTGATGCCGCAGCCACTGATGCAGCCACTGATGTTAAATTTTGCATGTGCCACGCTGCGTATGCGTGACGCGCGTTGCTTGCTTCCCGTGGCCGTGACTTGCTGCTTTGTCTCGTCTCTCCAGCTGGACGGTTCGCCTTATTTTGTCATTTGCTTAATTACTGCCACTGACGCAGCTTCAGCGCTTCAGCGCTTGCATCGCTTGTTGGCTTCCATTCATTCTCAGTACTAAAACGAGAAAAATAAAAATAAATGTTCAGCTTAAACGCGCTATTACCGAATTTTATTGACTAACTTTTCAATCGCGCTCTTTGTCTTTAAATGAAAATGCATTCAATGCAACAGAAAATACATCTTAATTTTCGATTTAAGTTCCTTAAAGATTTCCCTTGGCTTCCCGTTTTATTCGAGTGTAATTTAAATGATTTTGTGTTCCTCAAATCAAAGCTCGCATATTTAATATCAAGTATATTAACATTTTTCCTTTGCTTTATATAACTTTCTTTCGCAAGCGCCATAAATAGCGGAAGTTATTAAAAGTTACATGAAATACAATAAAATCGTTGAGTACTTGGCACACAGGACTCGAGGCGTGGGCTGTACAAGCTAAGAGCAAAGATTTCACTCATCAAATTAATGTGATTAGGTGCACTTGCTTCATTTCCATTCAATTTCAAATTTCAGGCTAAGACATTTAGCTGTGGCATTTACATATGTTTACAGAGATATGAAACTTAATTTGATATCATTTGTCATTGTCTTGCTGAGCCACAAAATATCTTGTCGCCACAATCAGAATTCTGGCTATAAATAATTTAGGCTTGTAAAACAGCTGGATATGTCTATAAATTATGCTAGCATAATGCATGCATTTGATGGATATTGTTCGGGTGCAGGTGAACAGCAAAATCAATTAAAGCCTCAAGCCTAGACCTTGAGGTTGGCTACGGTGGGTGGTGGAGGAACTCTCCTTCGGCTGCTTGTCGTATTGCGGGGGGAAGCCTCTTCAGGTTTCTTGGCACGTGTGTCCAAAACGAGGGCTGCCTCTGAGATTATGTAAATCTCCGGCTATTTAATTGCTAATTAAATAACTGAGCAGCCGGACTGCAATAGTCTCCGAGATGTCCTGGTGCCGCAAGTGCTTTACAACACAAACAGCAACTCAAACAGCGAGCAGCTCGTCAAGTTGTCGTCGGGGCAACTTCTTGTGGGTGCCAGCAGCAAAACTTTCTCGAGCAATTGAAAAGGGCAACAGCTGTGGAGAAATCAACAATCTTGAAGTGCAAGTAGCCGAAGGACATTCCACTTTAAAGTCATATCCTTACACAGCAGTTCACAACTCCAAGTAGGACTAAACATCTAATAGATGTCTTTTGCCAGCAACTTCTCCCCAGCTATTACTCAAATGGTAATGTAAGCAGATTTGCACTAATTGGTCCCAATCAATAGCCACTGCAGAAGCATTGCACACCTTGTATTTTGGTACGCTTTTGTTTGGGCCATCAAAGTGGAATTTCTTTCGCACGAAAACTCAAAAAGCGTTGTGCCCTTTGTCGCAGTTCAAAAGCGTCGCCTGTGCAGCACTCGCAGCAATGGACCAATTAATTATTGTTATGGCATGCCAAGTGTCCTACATATTCCAATTAAAGGGGAATTATGCCGCTGTGGCATGTATAGTCAATAACTTTAAAATATATATCGATTGTGTTATCGATACTTTAAATATGTAAAATACTAGAAATTTACGTTGCAACGATCGCCTTAAAGTTGGCTGCGCATAATGCTTAGTGGAAAGACGCAAGCAAAGCAAACAACCAAGAGGAACTTAAAGTTGGCTGATCATAAAAAGACAAGGCGATTATTAGACAACACAATGCATTTTGATTTGCGCTTGACTGAAAATCAGGTACATGAGTCAATTGAGTTTAATTGCATTAATTAATTAGAACGCTTCTCAGTTCTAAATTAGTATGTTCTAACGTAAATTACTTAAAATAGCTTTCTTGAGCTTGTCTTCCGACAACAATGCGCAATTGTCTGCAAGTGTCAGCCCAATGCATTGGTTAATACTCATCAATTACGTTAATTGGCATTGCAAACTACAACAAATGGTTTCCTCTGCTTCCAGCTGGACTGGTTTGTCTATTCAGCGTAAGTATAACATAGAAAATGTAATTCCATTGAATTTGCCTGCAACTAGATTTTCGATATGCCCAGCCACCCAATGGACCCATTCAAATGTCTATGGTAATTCAAGTCCGTGGCCCATTGTGCAGGCTCTCATGACCCTTTAAGTCTTTTTTGTGAGATAATCGCCTTGCACAAAAGCGCAGGCGATGAGGACGCCGAAGGCACGTCTGTTCAGTAATTTCTTCTGTTTAGTTTGATTCGATAAATGTGCCCGTTTCTTTGACGACCTTCAGCCATTGTACCATGCGTTTAGTTTGCTTTCAAAGTGCGACTAGAATCATATCCAGAACATGATTATTCAACCAATCAGAAACAGGAAACGCGTCTTTCCGCAGCACTTAGTTATATAAGAATATGTTAGATATACACCACTAACCGCTGTGGTGGCCATGGTGCGGTGCCTGCGCCAACAATTACGCGCCACTTGTGCTCTGGCAACAAAAAGTGCAACGAAATTAAATAAAATGACTCGGCGGAAATTACTGAACGCACGCCTAAAAGCATGCAACAATTATTGTTATTTTTTAAAGTAACATTTTCCATGTCTTTTTCGCATGCGTGTGTGTGTGTGTGTGTGTGTACATGTATATGTGTGCGCGCGTGTGTACCCTTTTTCACAACGTTTTTGCTACATTCCATGGCAATTACGTTCATAAACTGAATTTAATAGCAAAACAATATCAAATTCAACTCTCGACAAAAAATATGTTTGACCTTTTATGCGGAATTCCTAAATTATTAATTTAACTAAAAAAAAAAAAAGAAAATTCCCCGATTGCTTTATTGAAAAGCTGCAATAATAAATTTAAAATTTAAACTAAGTCCAAGCTTAAAGTTGAATATGCAACAATTTGCATTTGAATCTGTGGATTAGTTTTACACGTTTTATTTGATGAGCTGTCAGGTTATGTCGAAAACGTTTATGCATTATGAAATACGGACGAAATTCACGAGCTTTTGGCCAACGTTTTGAGCTAACAATATTCTTGAAAAATTCTGCTTGAAAAAATACGTTGATTAACGACAGGACTTCAAGGGGCGGACAGCTGCACCGGGCTGCTGTTTCACTAAATTGAAATGAATGAAAATGTTTTTAGCCAGTCGTTTTTTAATACTCGTTCAGGACTCTTCTGCTCTAGAAGTATATGCGTAAGAGTGAGAAGTTACAAATCTGTTGCAACTATTCTTAGACTATGAACTAGTATTGTGCAGTCGATGAATGCCCCGCTGAAGCTTGATAAATAAGACTTAAACAAAGCTGCAAACATTTATGACAGAGCTAAATATAATATAGGTGTAAAAATGATTTATAAAGGCAGAATTTGCGCTTTAAATTGAATTTACTCTGCGAGGAAAGGAAAAAGCGTAAAGATATGCCTGTGTGTGTGTGTGTGTGTGTGTGTGTGTGTGTGTGCGTGTGATGAAAGGGCTTTTGTGCATCTGTGTGGGCGTGTGTTAAGTGAGTTATGTCGAGCTAAGCCTCAACTATGGCTGGGCGAATGTAAAATGCCACGATTTCACTGTACTACAGTCGTAACCCCCTCTCGTCTATAAACTTGGTATCGATTTATGCTCGCGCTCATTTCTCATTTTTACTATTTTTCACTTATGTGCGGCAAATTTTTGCAGTCATCAGCGACAGCCGCTGCCGCTGGGCCAGACGAGCTGCCAAGTCTTAAATGCAATGCTTTTTTCTTTTTTGTTATTGTTGTAGTTTGTAGTTCGTTTTTTTTTTTTTTTTGTATTTTTTTGCAGTCCACTTAACGTGTGGCTCAAGGCCAAAGTATAGATATTGTATGCACCGCCCATCAACAGGCACTCCAAGTCCTAAATGCTCTACATGGCCAGATTTAATGTTGGCCGTTGGCTGAGCTTTAACATAACTAACAGTAAGCTCGTATGAATGTTGTACAATTGCCAATGGGCTCACATGTCCCAGCTTGAGTGTGTGCTCCAAGCTCTGCACAAGTGCGCCCCAGACAGTGCTACATCGTGCATCCTTGAAGGCCGTGCCGGCCGGCCACTTCATGCAGTTGGCAAGGACTTGTTTACAAGAACTTGATAAATGCTACAAAGCTCAACGTCCAACGTCCAACGTCCAACGTCCAACGTCCAACATGCAACATCCAACGTCCACTCAGGTCTGTCAGACACACAAAAGAGTCCGTAGAGTCCTCTATTTGCATTAGCTTTTGGCTTTGGCCTTTTGCAAATTCCGAATGCACTCGCAGTCAACATTTCCATCGATTCAGTTTCATAATGTTTGCTGAGTTTGTTGTTTGAAACAGGAATACATGAAAATTCGCTCGATTTGCCAAAGATGTGCAACTAAAAGTCAAGAATGAGAACGAATGAGACCGAATGAGCCTGAATGAGCCTGAATGAGCCTGAATGTCGCCTGATTGGCAAGAAGCGAGCTATGATTTCGTCCGTTATCTCAATCAAACTCTCAATCAGCAAAAATGTCCTCACGCTCGACTAACTAAATTCCTATTCATATATGTATGCCATTTTGATATGTTTAATGCATGATATTTTGTAGCTAGAAACGCTACAAACTAGACAAAAATTGTGTAACCTTTTTATTTCGAAATAAATTAAATATTTTTTCACTGCACTTGAACAATTTGTAGCGTCGAGAAACTTGTGAAATATAAGTACGCTGTGGCTTATCTCTTGGGCAAAGTTTTGCGACAAGTTTTCTTTCTGGTTCGCATTATTATTTATGGTTTCTCTTGTGTCCAGTGGCGAATTTTTGTTCTGAAACTATTTACCTCTGTCAGCAGCAAATCTCGTTCAAATTTCCTCGTGTAATTTTCGCCCTTTGGCGCACAGAAAACTTTTGTATTTTTTCTATATGTTTTGTAAAACTTGGCGCCAATTGGACGCAGGAAATATATTTGATATTTGATTAAGTTGGTGCAAAGTGCTTTAAGCTGATGTCACGGAATATTTGCTTTGATGCGACAGCAATTTCGATTTGCTTGCATAGGTGACGCGGCGTATACGCAATCTTAATTAAAATCCGCGCAAATAACTCAGAAGCAGCGCACACACTGGATCATAATTGATAGCTGTTCGTTCGTTCGGTTCGATTAAGGCGCCAAAATGTGGACTTCCTTTTGACTGCTGCTGCTGCTGCTGCTGCTGGCAACTGACAGTAACAGCCAGCGATGAGGCTCGCGTTCGACTGAGGCACAGGACACAGCTGACAGCATTTTTATCAATGAAAATTGTTGCTCAGCGTAAGCTGCTGTGCAGACGACTGCAAAGAGAGCGATATATATAGAGAGAGAGAGAGAGAGACAGCGAGCGATGCTGGCTGCTATGCTCTCTGTGAGCGCTCTTAAATCGCAGCCACCGAAACCTGATAAGGACACAGTTTTGTTGTCATCATGTGCCGCAGATAACCTGCCCAAATGCGGCTTAAATGTGACAGCCTGACAAACTCAATTACTTAACGTATGACAAGAATATGACAGTTCGATGAGGAAGTTACTTTAATGTGAAAGACTCTAGCAAGACTTTGTAGCTCCCTGAGCAGGTGCATAACAATTCTAGGAACGATTAAATCAGTTTCTAGCCCAGCGACTAACTAACTGCAGCTAAGGCATGCTATTAAATTGTCTCTACTGATGATTCTTTCATAAGCGGAACTACAACAACTGCCTGCCCTTGACTTGTGACCCCCTCGCTGTTGTTATTGGCCGGATTAGACTCATATGTTGGTAAATCGGGACATAGTTACTCGTATTTCATTTACAGTTTATGGCCGGTACGTGTGCGTGTGTGCGTGTCATCAGGCAGCCACAGTCCTTTGGTTAGTGTCGGCTTTCCCGGCAACCAGCCAACATTTCCAATTGGAATTTTACATTTGAATGAACATTACGTGCACACATAATATTTAAAATTTCGCTTCTGATTATATTTGGTATAATTTATTGACGCAATTAACAATAACACGACCATACGAGTTAAGCTCAAACACGAATCTGTTTGCTGTTTGCCGTTTGCTGATTTACTTTCGCTTCATCAATGCAATCTCTGTCAATTGAGCAAAGCGCACCGCAATTATTGGCTGCTGCAACTTTAATTACCAAACAATGGAACTCTCCATTGACTGACTCCGAGTTACCCTCTAAGTGGATATATAGATAAATATTAATAATGCTCTAATATATGACTCATATATGTATATAGTCAACTGCCTGCTGCCTACTGCCATATGTTCATCATCTTATGTTCACATAATCCCCCCTTCTTGCAATGGGTATCTCGTCATATGCCAATAGCTCAGGCCTAAGATAATTGTTGTTGCTCTGGCTTTTAAGCTGCTGTGCGCTTGTAATCAAAGCAAAGTGTGGGCAACAGCATGAGGAGCTTTGCACAGTAAATCTGCTGCCGTATAAACGCGACGCGGCTGCTCAACAAGGCACAGAATTAAAAATGAAACGCACATTTGATATATGAGTGTTTACAAACACATATACATATATGTTTACAAATACATATACATATACATATGCCTACATATACGCATGTATATGTGTACACGTTGCTTACTATTATCTGAGTTAAAGTCAAAGACTTTTAGAAAGCACTTACACTTCGCCGTACCCTCCCCATTAACCGCACAAAGTAATTAGTGTCAGCCACAATCTAAAAAGCTAAGAACGAAAGTCTCCGCGGAGTTCGTTCACAATGTGGCAGATAATTGTAAGTGCTTGGCTAGCAGAATTTCAAAAATAGATAGATAGATAGCTGGCATAAACTTTACACTTTTCAACAACATTTTTCTCTATCATACGACTTGTTTTTATACATATATATTTGATAGTTTAATGCTGGCCCAAATATCTCTTTAGTAATTATAGTCTGAAGATTGTCCTGGTGCAGCAACACATGTGACTTTTCTCAGCTGTATGTGAAAGCATTTTGGGTTCACGACAAATTGGTGCTCCTAAAAGTATGCAGTGAAAATTCCCATATGGTAAATTCTTTTCAACTTTTACCAAGTTCAGTGCGCCTCGCGTTTCTGCTGGAATTTGATAAAATATTTAGCAAATCAATGAGGTTTTTTTTAATAGGAGTGCTCAACAAACTAGAAATATTTGTATAAATAAAGAAAAGGTTGGATTTTTTAAATAATGCCCCGTAACAACACCAACATATTTGTGCGAGTTTTCTGCGTAATTTTTGCGACCAGCAAGACGCATTTACATTCGTAGCTAGAGTTCTTGGAGTTCTGAGAGTTCTGGTTGTCCGCTTAGGTTGTTTTCAACACATTGTCCTCGCGAAATTCAGTTATTATGGCTCAGGTAGGCGTGTGGACTGACAATCAATAACTAGACAGACAAGCGAGCAGAAATTCGTTGAAGCTCAAACTTCGAAGTGAAGTTGACACATGTCAAAATTGCATACTTTTAGATGCCGTTATTGAAGAGGGCTGGTGTTAGCTGCAGAACTCAATGAATATAAGTTGAAGTCATTCATCCAATCAGCCATTTGTTTCAAAACTGCAAAATAAAATATAAATATTATGTATATAAAATATATGTACAGATATTACTAATTATTATAATAAAAGATTGCTTAACACTTTAAATTATCTCAAATAGTCTAAAAAAGTATTTTTTTTTATATATATTTTTGTCGACGAAAGAAATTTTGATGATAGCAGTGATTCATGGCGAACAATTTATATCGATTTCACATATGTATAGCTTTATCATCTCAAGTCAGCCATCAGTTAGCCATTGAGTTGAAGTTTTGAATGGGTATTACGTGCTAAGTAGATGTGTGCGTATACTGTATGCTTGTATATTTATATATACTCCTATGGATACACATACGACAAACAATTATGCGTTTGTTTTGGAGTTGACATTTACACGAACTAGGCACGTAGATCTTACTAAACAGTTATATAAACAGCAGACTTTACAGCCAAAAAGTGAAATGACAAAAATAAAATATACAAAATAAAATTCCCATTGGCAAAAGCCCAATAGTTGGATGAGTCAGTGGCTCAGTCGATGACACATCTTTACTTCAATTTAATAAATATGGAATTCTTCGGAATCATTGTGAAGCTTTTAATGAGCATGCATATTGATTGAAGCCATATCAGAGCCAAATTCACTCGAATAATGAATTTTTTATCATCAAATTGTACCGTTGGGGGATTGAGACTTACGATAATGCAAACAAGCTGTTAACTACAAGCGAAACACGACTGTAATTTAATGCAAGCGTCATACAATGTGGCTAGAGTCTGCTGAGAGTGGGGCGAGCTGTCAATTAAAAATTCTCATTTCATTCGACAATTTCGTGTGCAAGATAAACGCAATGCAATCAACGTAAGTAATGCAAAAATTTTAATGATCATAGCCAGAGATAAGAGCACACGTTCCCATCAGATTAAAAGACCCTTTTTTGTTAGATCTGCTGTCATAGATCAATTTGCATTCTCACTGCTCAATTGCTCTGCTTAACAGCGGCACACTTAACATAACTCTGTTAGCAAGCCAAAGTCCAATAGATTAACAGTCATCAACTTTCGCAGTGAATTGTAAACAGCTTTAACATTTTTAACAGTTATTAACTTGCGTTGTATTTAATTAGCTTAACAGCTGCGCTCTCACCATTGTTCTGTTAATATAGGAGTTTAACATTTTCCAGAATTATAAATGCATTGCAGCGCTGAGTTTAACAGTTGAATATTTTTAGTTTATCTGTTAATATTAATTTGGTAACGTAAGCATAGCAGCTCATTAACGAACGTTAACAGACAAGCTGTCAGCCAATCAGAACGTTCGAAATTAATTAAATAATCGATGAGCGAAAAGAGCGTAAAATACACAAATATATATCTTCTAAAAGCTATAAACCATTCTACCAAACGATTTCAGAAATTAGTAAATAGGGGTAAAGCTAATGAAATCATGAATACATTGAAGTTGATTAAGTTAAGAGAAGATCTAGGAGATCTTGAGGGTGGCGGGGAAGTATCTGAAGCAAGCTTGAAAAGTTAATGTTCATGTTATATGTTTGCCCTGACATCATCACCAAGTTGCTGCGCAGCTTTTTTTTTGGTTTTTTTTACAACTGATGCGATCACAGATGTGCGTAGCTTCCAGATTGGAATTTCCAACTGGAATATAAGAGTCGTATTTCCAGTAGTATAATTATTGTTATCTGTGAACTTTATTCAAATATACTATGATTTGCCCAAGAATATTAAGCAAAATTGGATGGAAGATAATACAAAAATCAATGAGCGCATTTCTTATTGAATTCTCCATTGAAAATCCCTATTGACAAAACCCTTTTATAGCACCGTCTGTTGACTTACCATTGGAAAAGTTATTCTTCGCTTTATCGCACGGACGTCATCGCATCGGGCCACCGTTGAAAATGTTTTGAATCAATATTAGCGGGGGCCGATTTAAGTTTCAATTCGACTCGAATCGCAGCGCACTGAGTAAAGAGAAAACATAATAACAGCAACAACAACAACGACAACAGGCTTCAACTGCCTTTAGACAAGTTGATATAAGTTTCGGCGACAAGCGGGCCCTAACCGCAGTTGTGCGACCGCATTTGGCGGGTGAACAGCGCTTGACAGACTGACAAATTGGCCGGCTGACTAATTGACAGACAGTGCGCCGACAGACAGTGGTCGAGTCTTGGGGGCTTCACCGATTCAACTCCAGTGTGAAAACAATCATAATAAATCAGAGCGAAATGTGGACTCAACTACAAAGTGTTCTGTGGCCTTTGATCTTGACCTTTGGTGAGCTAAGCAATTGTATAAATTGTGTAAAAATGCCAAGTGTTGAGATGTTCCGGTGTTGAAACAATTATTTAATTATTGTTAAATAGAAAGCTAACTAAAAGCAGCAGACAAACTTTGATTAATTGGCAAATATTTAAACAATATTTAGAGTTGTTTTGTAAATTTAAATCGGTTCAGTGTTTGTGTGTGTGTAATGCTAAGATTGCGTTAAATAAAACACATTAGCAGACGTTTTTATACAATATATACCGAATTAGATATATGCCCATGTCAAGGACATGCCGCAAGTTCAAAAACTGGTTCAATTTATCTCTTTGTCGCAATCAACAAATATAATAAACCGGCAAAAGAATACGACAATTCGATGTAGTCGACTGCATGATACTCGTTCGCAACTAGCAAAATGTATGTTAATAAATATTTTTGATTCGATTTTAACTGTGAAGAAGATCAGCAAAGATTCAAGTAGAAAAGTCTTAAGTTTGTGGATTAAACAAAAACTATTTTTGGGTTTACCCTTGCTAAAGGGTTTAAAACCGATCTGTAGAAGAGGTAAACTATAAATTTGATGGGGTTATCTTTTTAATTTGCATAAAAATACATATAAATATAATGCGATTATTCGTTCCAGTTCAAGATAGAGTAAAAAACAAAAAATATAAATAAATATGTATTACCAATCGCAAGTCGCAAGTCTCAAGACTTATTTATTTCGCATTTGCCACGCCAACTGCTCGCATATTAAAATAATCTTCGCACTGAACACCAAAATTCATGCCAATTTTCCAGTTTCCAACTACAGAACAACAGGCATAAAAATAGCTCTAATATGCTCCCTTTTTAATTGCACAAGCGAGTGTATAATGGAAACAACAACAAGAACACGTTTCTGCCGTGTCAGTGTCCATCAATTTTGAAAAGCAGACAATCGCATAAATCTAATCTGCAATTAAGCTCAACTGCTTTTCTTTGGCTGGCTCAACAAACAGCGAGCAGCAGCAGGTGACGTGTCCGCGGACAATTCATACCCTGGACAAAAGCCGGAAGTGCGAACCAAATCAAATCATTTCAAATCATGAATCGAGAGTATTTGTTAGTCAAACAATGGCCGAGAATTTTAAGTAGTTATCCAATTACAGAAATAGAATGGAAATGAATGCAACAATTACTTAAACATACAGACATTAAGCAACGTATTTTCGCTTTTATTTTGTTTGTTTTTTGCGTGTTAAGTTTGAAATTCGAATTGGAAAATTCGACTTGACTAATTATCTGTTCTACACAAGAGGTACACATTTTGTTTATGGCCAATAATAATAAACATTTCCAGCGCTTGCTTCGAGTTTCAATAAAAACTATAAATCAACAAATATAACTCGAGCTGTCGGCCATTCGAAAGCAACAACAACAAAAGCGACACAAGTCGCACCGAACGAACATTTCGAACAGACAATTATTCATTTGTTGTTACTGTCAAACAAATCCACAAACCTTTCCGTTATTGGGGTTCAGGGAAGTGCACTTCATTCGAATAATGCGAAACAGTCTATAATAGTTGAGGCGATAATTGTCACCTAATCACTGCTAATTGATGCAACAATTAGCCATGACACATGTTACACGACGTTCCTGTCTACGGTTCCAGCTTGCACTCGCTGGCAGTCGTTAAATAGCTCATTTTCTTGAAATTAAACTTAAGTACACTAAGCAGCAAAGTTTGTGTAGAGAATTTTAATTTGCCGTTGGGTTAGATTATTTTACATGATGCTAAATCACGTTTCGTTTCGAAATCTTGATTGGCAAGAAGTAATACATGTTAGAATTCATCTCAGAGCTGTTTAGATGGGATTTCTTGAAAAATTATCGCGACATTAGACTTTAATGGGGGCATAAAGAGTAGCTATATAATTCGCAATAAACGAAATTCAGAAAAAATATAAAATTGGCGATAAAACCTTAACAAGTTTTGGTCTGAACTTAATGTACTAAATACTTTCCGAAATTGCATAGAAAAAGAGTAATATATACATATACATTTTATACACTTCATATATGCTTAAGGTATAATGTATAAAACGATATTATATAAGAGCTACAACTACAGCAACTAGAAGCGTCAGTTCATGATCTATTTGTAGAGACATAATATATTATATGATCGTCATGACATAATCAAATATCAATAGTGAGGATATATTATTTATGAATATATTATATTAAATATATATATATGTGTATATCTCAATTATAGTTTATATCTATTATGCAGTATATAACTTATTGATAATTTTAGTATATACATATATAATATATGACAGTCAGATCAGTAGCATCTTTTAACAACCACATATAAATACTATGACTCATTTTCAATGTATTCGCAAGACAAATTCGAATCGCAAACACGCTGTACAGTGTATACTCGCCCAATTAGGGCTGCATTCGGCAAATTCTAAAGATAAATAAGAGACGTTGAATTTGTTTGAACGTTCAATTGGGGCTAATCATAGGGCTATTTTTAGCTAGCCCTGAATTGTCCAAAAATAGTATCGAAATAAATTAAATATTTGTCAATTTGTCGCCGATGTCACCGTGATCAAACGCCGCGGCGTCGACGTCTCCGCTTGTCCAGGCAATTAGCAGCTTCACAGACTCTAAACGCGTCTCAATTATTACAGCCGCCGTGACGTTGGCTCAAGATTTTGGCTACGGCGGGAAACATGGACCGGAGCATTGGGGCGACGACTTTCAGAAGTGCAGCGGCAAGTTCCAAAGTCCCATTAATATCAATGTGCTGAATGTGAAGTTCAAGACGTATTGGCCATTCACCTTCGAGAATTTCGATGATACGCCCAAGCGCGTCCACTTGACCAACAATGGGCACACCGTCCTCGTCACCATGGACTTCGACAAGGACAAGGTGCCGCGCGTGAAGGGCGGCCCATTGGAGCGCAAGACGTTCTATCAGTTCGAGCAGTTCCATTTCCACTGGGGCGAGAACGACACGGTGGGCAGCGAGGATCTGATTGACAATCACGCCTATCCCGCCGAGCTGCACGTGGTCATGCGCAGCCTGGACTATCCGGACTTTCAGAGCGCCCTGAACAAGGATCATGGCATTGCCGTGTTTGCATTTTTCTTTACGGTAATTCGGAAGTTAGCAGTAAATTTGTTTAATAATAAAACTTGCCAAAATTAATTTTCAACAGATAACGGCTGCAGACAATCCCAATTATAAGGAATTTGCTGAGTTGCTCGGCTCGATTGATCGCAAGGGCAAGTCTGTCAATATGACGAATCCTTTGCCTTTGCACAAGTTTTTGGGCACGAATCTGGAAGGCTATTACACCTACATAGGCTCGTTGACAACGCCGCCCTGTGCCGAGGAGGTGGTTTGGGTTGATTTCAGGGAGCCCATAGCTATATCGGAATATCAGGTAGGACTCAATACATACATATATTTATTTAGTATATTTTATTTATGTATATATGTATATGCCGTACAGCTGAGTCACTTTCGTCTGCTCACCGCCAACGATGATCATTTGAAGAACAATTTCCGACCCACCCAACCGCTCAACGATCGCATCGTTTACCGCAATGAGCCCAACGACGACGATCTATTCACGCCCTGGAGCTCGATACCTTTCGTGGATGCGGACAATGCAGCTGGCTACCTGGTGAACAGTGTAGTCGCGGCAATTTCTGCTGGCATCGGCTGCCTGTTGTTTAGCCTGTCAAGGACTCTGTTTTAGTGGCTTTTAATTAGAGCCGCGTGGCGCGTGACGCGGGGCCGGCGGTCTGGGTTGGGTTTGGGGTTGGCTTGTGCGGCCATTATCCCGTGGAAATGTTTTGTATTAAATCGCATCGCACTCGCATGCTCAACATTTTAATTAAGCCCCGTAATTTAGCTCTACCTCCACGCTGCTTTGTGTGCCGACAATTTAAATATTGAGCCAAGGATGAACTGGGAACTTGACCCAATACGCTAAGCACATGTCGAAAATTAATAAGCGCACATGCCACAGCCACGCACACGCCCACGAGCCCATTTAAGTATGAGTAACAAAAAAAAAAAAAAAAAAAAAAAAAATGCTTTAAGTATTAAGAGTTAACACAGCAGGTTTATTCAACATTTAGGCAGCGCACATGGCGACGCTTCTATTTATTTGATTGATTATTCATGAATACACTCAAATTCGCTCACACACACACTCAAATGCCGTATTCGATTGTTTTGTGAGCATTCGTAATCATAAGTTATTTATGCTCTTTCATTCAATTTTCATGCCTTGATTCGATATTATAATGCCACTGCACCTTGTGATGCTAATGCTCTCTATAAGTAAACCCTATATTTATATGTGTACTATATATATTGATATACGTGTCTATCAGTAAATAAATAAATTAAACAAAATTCACAACAGCTCAAATTGTTTGTTATCTATTGTCATCGGCGCTTGGTAAATTATCTACTTCTGATTTTTTCAAAAAGTAAATTCAGTTAAGCATACGATTTAGATAAGTTCCATCCATATACATACGTATGACTGTCAACCAACAAGGCCGACCTTACATAAGCAGCGGAGTATAATGACTCTCAGTTAGGGTATCAAGAGTTATCAGAAGACCTTGTTGCCTACACGAAAAAGAAAAAGCATTCCATCAGTATTGCATGACTGATTCAAGTTACAAACGTAAAGGTTCAATGATTGATGAAAGCGGCAAGCGACTAAATAAGTTGAAAAGTAATTTTCATTTGAACAATATTTTTTAAATAGACAAAAGTCTTTACCCAAACTCAAACTTATACGGAATAAAATTAAATAATGAATATAATTATAAAGTTGTAATTGATTAGTTCAAATTAGTATCAAAGAGATGTTAATAAAATAACCGTTGCTTGGATTTGTAACTAATGTAACTAATTTTATTTTGCTTTACTTAGTTTTTACAGGTTTTTTTTGTTTAAATAATTTATATTGTATTATCATTATCATCGAATTGTTTTGTGTGAAATATATATATACTTAGCATATGCATATATAGCTGCATTTCTTGTTTCTTATTCATTCATTCATTCATTTTGTATATGTATATATAAATATGTACGCCTGGATCTTTTACTTTACAATCTTAAAACTTAAACTGCGCCAAATGATGTGGCCCATATTTATTTTGTTTGTGTGCTTGGTTTTCAGCTTTTGTTTTTTTTTTTTTTATTTTGTTTTTTATTAAATATGCTCGCAAAACTCTACAATAAACGCTGTATATATATATGTATATTTATATTTATATATATATATAATGTGTATATTCAAAATGTGAAATAAAAAATTGTATTTAAAAATATGTAATTTGTTTATAGTATTATGCACGCAATAATATTACATTTGTTTAGTATTTGTTTTTCTCATTTTGTGTTTTGCGTTGGTCTTAAATTTAATATAAACCCTTTCTTTTTTCTTTGTTAATGAAATATAGATTTATTTATTTGTTTTAATGCTTGCTGCTCATATAATTAATATATATATATTGTGTATAAATTACTAATATAAATTAAGCACTCAAAATATTGCAGCTGCTACAAACGCTCATGCAAATATACATATATATATATATGTCATATATACATATATAGTGCATGGATTGCATTTGGGGGCTTTAAGAAATTTTTGAAAACTCACACATTTGAAATTTTTACTTATTAGCTAGGTATTTTTGTTGTTGTTTTTTTCTCTTTTTTTTATGAAACTTTATACAAAACACGAGTTTGTTGCTTTTTATTTTTTGTTTGTGTTTTTTGCTTGTTTTTCTCATTTCTTTTCTGATATAATACTAGAGTTAAGCCAAATAAAATAATAAATTAATGAGTAGTAAGAAAGCCAAGCTAGCCAAAACATATTATAAAAGGATTACAATATAAATCAAAACTAAGCAGCAATAAGCGCACTAACACTACGAAATACATATAGTTCAATTGTGGCTGGAAGTACATTAAGTGTAAATTACATATACAATTCTCAGCGTTTGAGATGTCAAAATAGTTGCAGTTGCAGTTGCAGTTCGCTAGAAAGCCCTTTGTACAATACATTCTTTACATATACATATATATAAATACATACACATATACATATATATATATATATCCATAGACTGACAGTGGTTGATCGGCAACAAAGTGCATTCAATTCAAATCACGTCCGGTATATACATACACATATACATACTATATATATATATATATATATATATATATATATATACTAAAATAGCAAGTTGTCGTTTGTTGTTGTTGTTGTTATATTTTGGTTTTGCTCTGTTTTTGTTGTTAGCTAATTGCAAAAGTCTAATTAATTTGATTTGAAATAGAGCTTAGTGTTTAGCCATAGGGTATTATCAAAGTGCTGCTTATAGTCTGCAAAAATGTTTTGTTGCACATTCCGCAGTTGAAAACCTTAAAAATTTGTGTGCTAAGTTTGTTCCATTTGCCTTAATCAATTCTCGTAAGCTTAAACGATAATTAACACGCTTCCCTCTCTCTCTCTCTCTATCAAATTTTGTTTAGAATTCTTTTAACACTATACACTATAAAGACGATACTTATAAAATATTGCGACCATCATGTTTTCTTTGCTTGTTTCGTCAGTTGGTTTCATTTGATTTCTAATTTGCGATTCCCTCTTTTTTCGTAAGTGGATCGTCTCAGCTGCCCAGTTGGAGAACACTTAACGTAGTTGATTTCTGTAGATCAAAGGAAACACAAATTAGAAAATAGTCAAGATTCAGATTGCAGTGTATACAGATGATACATGTGGTTATGCATGGATATGATAAATTAAAACGTTTACTAACTTTTTACATAAAAACTGGACAATGCGTTGCACAACTTAAAGTTGCTAGTTATATATATATATATAGCTTGGAAACACGATATACATATTTGTTAAAATATATATATATACATATATAAAGGGACCATTGCTATAGCTATATCATATATGAATGCTGATCTTTTTCAATTGCTGATGTTGGTTGTAGTTGTTGCTGCTGTTGTTGAAAAGCAAAATGTAAACGTTTGAACACAAAAATCACACAAAGCATTTTCCTCACAGCCGGCCGGGCTGTGAGTATTTTCTTTGTTCAGTTGCTTTTGGGATTCTGCCTTCTGCCTGGCTGGTCCACTTATCTGGGCCGTTGTCTGTTTTGGGATAGAAATAGAGAGGTGGGCGTGATACAGATACAAAATATATGTATGTAAAAAAAAACACAAAATGTTAACGAACAGAAAAATATTATTAAACACAAAAACAATAAGCAAAAGTCATAAAGTCACACAAATACAGATGAACAAATGAGCCGAATGATTGACTGTTGATGACTGTTCTTGTTGTTGTTGTTGTTGTAGTAGGTAACTTAGGCCACCCTAATGGATGCTGAAGTGGTACTCACCTAAAGTATTGATCGTGCAGCGATTGCCGTTGAAACTCGGCGGCCTGTAAATACTGTATATATGTAATTAATCAGTTAGGAATATTGATATGGGATTGGGGAAACCTGTAGTTGATCTGCATAGGACATCCTCAGCAAAACGTCCGAGTGCGGCTCCCTAGGTATAAGCATATTTGGACGCGGATATTGCCCAACATTCGCTACGTGCAGAGAAGGCGAGAAGAGAGGGAAGAAGAGAAAAGAATTGAGTTTCGTTTATGATTTGATCAACGTAACGGATATACAAACTCACGTGGCAGTTGGAAACCGGCCTCCGGTGGTTGCGGCTGTGGATGCAAAGGCAAATGTAAATGAGTATGAGAGTGTGCATGATATTCTCTCGTCAATCGTATCTGAAAATTATTGAATATCGTTGATAGTTTCAAAAGAGCCAGGTGTGCTGCCTGAGAGATAAATGGAGAGCCTGCTTGCAACATAGATGCGACATTTGGTAAGTGGGAAGAGCGGGAGTATGCGAAATGTGAAATTGTGGATAATGCGTGTTAGCACCGGCTGGATGACAAACAAATGCGGTTAAAGAGTGGAGGAGAAGAGAAATTGACGGATCTCTCTCCCCCAGGTGATGCGCACGACAAATTCGTATACAAAATGGGTTAGCACACGTGCTTGGACATGGACATGGACATGGACACATGATGTACCTAAATTTATATCATTATTGTAATTATTATTGATTAATTGAATCGTTGGTTAATTGAGCTGACAAGTGGACAAGTGATTGATGCGATAAATGTTTTCTGAATTCATTGTGTTTAAAAGGTATTTTGCTTTTGTTTTTGTTTTTTCCAAATACGATTGATTTTGTGAATATGAGTGGATTTTGAGTTTCAAGTTTGGTTTACAAGATGAGAGATGGCCATGCAATTGATACGCACCATATGCTCGCCCGGATCCATGCCGACGTGATGCGGCGGCGGTATGCCCAGACGTTCGCGTTCCATTTGCGATATAGCCGGATTCGCATATAGCGGAAACTGTGAGGGATGTATGCCACTGTAAGCAAAAGAAGAGTAAGTTCGAATTTCTCGAGAGGATCATGCGAATAGCTAGGCTTACCGTCTGTAATATTCCATCCAATGTGGATCCAGTCGCGATTGACTTGCGGCCGCCGCTTGTGCGTTCTTAATCTCCTCCAATTCTCTGTAATTAGTCAAGGTTGGAAGCATGAGTAATTGCCTACAAGTTGGAGAAGCAAAAAGGGGTTTAATATCTTGTCGAGGATTTGGTTAAGGTCAGGCAAATGGCAAATGGAAAATAAGCAGCAAATGGATTAGAAACTAATGCATCAATTTGGACGTGCGTTTAATTAAGCGTCAATTGTATAGGTTAGCATATGGATGGATCTCAGTTATCAATGAGAATATGAGTATGTGTGTGTGTGTGTGTGTGAGTGCGGTTTCGGGGGTGATGGATGATGGTGTGTGCTCTGAGATGAGGATTTTTGCAGGCTTGTACTAGGTACTGTACCTCTCTCTGCTATACATGGGGCTCATTGGATGATGATAAGGCACCATCTGCTCAACAGGACTGAAATCGAAATGGAAATTATTACAATACAAACGCGATAATCAACGGCTACAAATAATTAGACTACTTAAACAGTTATAGTAATAGACAATCAATCAACTAAAACAAGACTCAATAATTAATGGAATACTCTTGCAGGCATTCGACGCTCACCTGAAGGCGACATGTGGACGCGCATACTCCGACAATTGACGCAGCGCTGGTGTATCCGAATATGGAGGCTTTAGTTCCGCCTTCATCTTGGCCTGCTGGGCGGCTTGTTGAGCGGCGGCTGCTTGTTGCTGTTGTTGTTGCTGTTGCTGCTGCTGTTGTTGCTATTGATTGGGTGGGCGGATAAAAGAGAGAGAGAGAGAACATTAAAGATTGCCGTGCCTTAAGATCAAGTCTCGTTGCTCACCTGTCTTCGCTCGCGCTCCTTCTCAGCCAGTTTGCGATCGCGTTCTTCGCGCTTGCGCGCTAGCTTGGAGTCCGTAACCGGCTTGAAGATCAGATCCGTGCGCGTGCACGAATTGTAGTCGCCGCGATCGATGTGACGCACAAATCTGCAAGAGTAAAGTTTTAAATTAATAATTTATAGCTCTCTCTCTCTCTGTCTCCCTTTAGGTACTCACATTGCCGATTGCGAGCGATGGCATTCGGTATCATCGGGCTTCGCCTCGGGACTGGGTCCGCGCGGTATGTTGTGCGTGGGGCTGGGTATCTCGGGCTCTGGATCGGGCTCAATGTCAATGGGCACTAAAATAAGAAATACAATATTAAAGCGCAGCTCTCCATTTCCTGCTCAGCTCTTAACACTCACATGGCTCGGTCGGATGATGTGCACTACCCAGGCCCGCAGAATTGGCCGAGTGCGCGTGCGCACGCAACGCGTCCATGTGGGAGGTCGGCTTCAAGCCATGCGGCTGTCCATCCTGCGGCGCAAACGGCGAGGCATGCGGCGGCGGCGGATAGCCGGGTATGTGAGCACCCGGATAGGCGCCGGGCGGCAGACCCGTGGGCGTGCCGGGACCACCCAGGCCAACACCCACACCCACACCCACACCACCTGGTCCCTGCGGCGTCTTTGGCGTCGGTGGTTTATTCTGTGGCGGACCACCAGGTTGTTGTTGCTGCTGTTGTTGTTGCTGCTGCTGTTGTTGCTGCTGCTGCTGTTGCTGTTGTTGCTGCTGCTGTTGTTGTTGCTGCTGCTGTTGCTGTTGTTGTTGCTGCTGCTGTTGTTGCTGCTGAGGCGTCTTGTGTTGCTGTTGCTGCTGCTGCTGTTGAGCAGCAGCCACAGCCGCCGCGTGCTGCTTCTCGGCGGCCACAGCTGCCGCAGCTGCTGCATTCTGCTCATCCTGGCGCGACGGCGGCGGCGGACCCGACAGCCCAGCATGATGGGCGGCCATCACCGCGGCGGGATCCAGTGGGCCGGATGGTGGCGGCGGCTTCATGTAGGCGGGGAAGCCAGGTCCGTACGGCGCATAGCCATAGGGCGAGTTGAAGGGATTGTGATGATGCGGCGAGTAGAAGACCGAGGGATGCAGCAACGGATGCGGATACGGCGACTGGCCAGGATGCACACCAATCTGCGGAATGCCGCCGCCTGGCGCAATCAGCGGCAATGGCAATGGCATTTGCGGATGCCGTATGACCGGCGGCGAGGCACCCGGCCGCAAGTGCGGTGGCGGCGATGTGCCCAATCCACGTTGACCCGGCTGCGGTGCATACATCTTGCTCAACGGACTGGCCATCAGGCCCGAGGCGCTCGACACTGGCGGCGGCGTCATGTGCGGCGACTGCTGACGCAGCAGCGCATGCCTATCCCGTTCGGCAACAGCGGCCGCTGCGGCGGACAGCGCCGACGACGACGGATGATGGCTCAGCGGTGACTGTGGCACCGGATGCAGCGGACTCTGCCGACTCAGGCTGCCCACACTGGAGGCGGGCGAGGCGGCGCGATGAGCAGCGGCTGCGGCCGCAGCGGCGGCAGCTGCCGACGAGTTGTTCGGCGTGCCGCTGTTGCTGTTGCCACCAGGGCCACCAGCTGGCGGGGCACCGCTCGAGAGTTGGACGCTGGGACTGGCGCGACTGAAGGCGGACGAGGGCACCGTGTTGGGTGTGGTGGTGAGCGACATGCTCGTCGAGATGGCCACCGAGTGCGGCGTCGACGGCCCCGACGAGGAGTGCGGATGCGACAGATGGCTGGGCGGCGTGCGTCGGCTGAGCGCCGACTCGGGCAGGCCACCCAGTCCGGCGGGACCGGCCAGGAGTGCGATGGGACCGCCGCCATGGCTCAGTCCTGCTATTGAATGTGACAGCAGATGATGGCCCGGATGCGCCAAGGCTGCGTGTGCCGGATGACCAGGTGGCAGGTGCGCCAAGTGCGGATGTATGGGCATCGGATGGCCAATGAGTCCCGACGGATGCGCCAAGCCCGGCAGCGGGCTTGTGCGATGCGCATGCGGTGACTGATGTGGCATCGGTCCTGGTCCTGGCCCCGGCCCCTGACCTGGTCCCGGCCCCGAGTTGATGCTGCTCATCGAGCCCGTTGGCGCCGTCGAGGTGTGCGAGGCGGGCGGCTCCCGTGACGTGGGCAGCGGTTCGTGCATGCTGCGCGGCGGCTGTTGCTGCTGCGCCGGCGATGGCGTACGCACTGTGCCCGCCGGGCTCGGACCCGGTTGTTGTTGTTGTTGTTGCTGCTGCTGCTGCTGATGGCTGGGGCCCAGCGGATGCGCATGGCTGTGCGGCGGCGGTGGACCCGGTGCCTGCAGCGACATGCCCATGGGCGCATGTGGATGCATGGCCGCGCCCAGATCGGGATGCCGGTGAAGCGCTTGCAAGGATTGCAAGTGCGCATGTTGGTGCGGATGCATGTGCGGGTGCATGGGATGCGAGGGCGCCATGGTGGACATCGTGGGCGCGCCCAGCGAGGTGACGACGCCCGTCAGCGAATTGGCGATTGATATTTGTGCGTGCGGCCCACCCGGTCCCGGTGGGAGTCCGTGCTGCAGCCCGGGCGGCCCCTGACCAGCCAACGAGCTGATGGGCTGATGCAGGGACGTCGGCGGCTGCGGACCCGGGCCGGACACAGAATTCGGCGGTGGTCCATGGCTGTGCGGGGAGATGAGATTTTGTGGATGCATGCCGGGTGGCAGGCCGCCGCCAGCGGGCGAAGGCATGTGCGGCGAGGGATGTGGCGACTGGAACTGCTGCGGCTGCGAGGATGGCGGCTGCGAATTGCTATTGCTATTGCTGCCCTGGCTATCCTGGCCGGGCGTCGAGCGTGCCGAGGCATCGATGGGGCTCTCCGGCGGCGGGCCATATGGCGAAGCCTTGATCAGATTCTCCCCGCCGGCTGACGATACAGGCGGCATCGGGTACTTGAGATCCTGCGGCTGTGGCCCGTACTTCGCAGCCAGCGGATCACCGTACTTGAGCATGAGGCCCGCCGGCTCGAACGGTCGCCCCAGCGGCGGCGTCTGCACATCGTGCTGATAGTGCGGCTTGGGCATGGCAATGCCGGGCGGAGGCGTGGCACCCGGTGGCTGCTGGTCCAGCGGCGGACCGCTCTGGCCCGCCGGCGCGTACTTGTGCGGCGGACCGGGTCCGTCTAAGCTCGAGCCAATGCTGTGCGGCAGATGGCCAAAGCCCGGCTTCACATCGGGTATCTTCAGTGCCTCCTGGTAGCCGGGCTTGGGCGGCGCTAGCTCCACTGGGTACTTGCCCTGCTGTTCGATCATGTACTTCATGTCGTACTTGCCCACGGCCGCCGCGGCAGCAGCCGCTGCCTGCATTTCCTGGCTGTACTTGAGCGCATCCAGCGGTGCGGGCACAGGATACTTCAGCTCCTGTGGCGCAAATTTACCGGCAGTTGGCTCGAATTTGACGGCCGCCTCGTTGTACTTCATTTCCATATCGCCAGGATATTTCTGAGGCGTTGGTGCCGCCACGCCTCCACTGCCGGGATCACTGTGCAGCTGCGGCGGTGGCTGCGGAGGCGGCTGACCGGGCGGCCCATACTTCAGCTGCCCGTCAATGATGTAGCCGGCAGGCGCCTGCGGCGTTGGTCCATGTGGCATATGCTGCAGATGCAGTGGTTCCGGATTGCCGCCCTCGCTGGCACTGTGATGCAGTCCACCCAGTTGGGCATTGGGCGGCGGCCCCGCCGAGCTGACAGGCGGCAGTCCGCTGGCATTGATCTTCAGATCCTCGTTTTTGATTTCGATTTTGACCTTGAGATCTTGTGGCTCGTTGCTGTTTTGATTGCATGTGGCGTCCATGGAGTCCTCCATGGGCTCCTTCTTAATGTAAACGGCTTCCTGCATTGGCCCAGATGCAGCTGACACGGGCGGCACGCCCACCATCTGTTGCTGCTGCTGTTGTTGTTGCTGCTGCTGTTGTTGCTGCTGCTGCTGTTGTTGCTGCTGCTGCTGTTGTTGTTGCTGCTGTTGTTGCTGCTGTTGTTGTGGCAATGTCTCCTGCTTGATGGTGGCCAGCTTCTTGAGCAGCTCGGGATCTCGTGCAGCCGCCTCGTTCTCACATATCTCCATCTTCTCGATGGCCTCCTTGCGATCGCGATCGACTGACGCGTTGAGCGCCTCCACCGTTGCAATTGTGGGCACCTTCATGGCGATCGGTGCTACCGGAACAACAGCTGGTGGCGCATCCAAGGAGCTGGACTCTTTGAGCAGACCATCCACGTGGGTGGGCTTGATACTAAGCGGCTGTATACTGCTGGGTGCCTGGATGTTGGTCTCCTCATCCATGTTCTTGATGGTATCCTTGCTGTCTTCCGCGCAGGCAGTTTCCGCTTTGATCGATTTCTCGTTGACCACATCCGACTTGGAGTCCACATCGCCGGACAACGTGACAGCGTTCTCCTCCTTGCAGTTGATCTCCTTGCTATCCTTGCTGGACTGCTGCTCGATGGTGCGCCCATCCGTGTCGGTTGTATTCGACTCGCCATCGTCGAGAACAGAATCGGGTCGACTATCCGAGTTCATGCTCTCAACTGGACTGTCGGGACGCTTGCGCGGCTTCTCCTTGACATTGTCTTCGCTGTTGTTGATCGCCTGCTCGCTGCTGTTGCTGTTGGTCTCCGTTTCGGTGCGCTTCTTCTTGTTGGGCGTATCCTGTTTGCCGCCCTTGCGCTTATTGCCCGACCCCTCGGCCACGGTCTTGGTGGGCGTCTTCGGGCTATCGCCAGCAGCGGCAGCGGCTGCTGCTGCGGCGTCCGGTGTTTCGGAGCCGCGCTTGGGCCGTTTGCCGTTCGCCACGGCGTTGCTGTTATTGTTCGCCGAGCCAGAGGACTGATCCTTGCCAGAGCTGTTGCCAGATGCGTTGACGGAGGCAGCACCAGCCGCGGCGGAGTTGCCACCGCCACCAGCTGCAGCGGCGCTACTGCTGTTGTTGTTGTTGTTGTTATTCTGTTGTTTGTTTCTAGTCCTCATCCTAGATGGTGATTCATCCCTTTTGTTGGTCAGACTCGAATCACTGTCACACTCGCTGACGTCGTCCTCGGTTAGAGAACTGTTCTCCTCCTTGGAGACAGCGGGCGATGAGCGATTCGCCGTCTCTGCAGCCGACGCCGCCGCCGTCGCCGTCGTCGCAGCTTGTGGTTCCGGGGTGTCCTCCTTTTTGGGAGGTGTATTGTTGGCGCGCGTAACACGATTGCGACGCAAGGCGCTCTGTCTGCGTCGCCGATGCGGTCGATTATTGTTGGCGCCGGGCGTCTTCTTCCACAAATAGTAGAACTCGACCAGCTCTGGTGTATCCTTGTGTGGCAGCAGATCCTTGTGGATCCTAAAGAAATTCTTGCCAAATTGTCGCAGACCCTTGATGAACTTTTTCGTTTCGTCCTCGGTCCACTTCTTGTCAATGCCCTTCGAAACGGGACACTTTACGAGTGCTTGTAGAGCTTTGCCTGGATCGTAGCCAGAATCGTGCAGCTATTCGAAATGGAAATGGAAATCAAATTAGTTACCAGCACAGTGGGTGGTTACCAGAAGGGTTAGGTCAGCATCACTCACCACGTCGAGTGCGTTAATTGTTGTGTCGTCGCGACTGGCAGCCAAACAACCGTCTTCTAAACCGCCATCACACATTCCTTGAAATGCAGCCATGGAGCGTGCCGCACGCAGAAACATTAACAAGTCGCCATCGGCCACAACGCCAGGACTCCATCTTGTTTCCTCTAATTCACGTTCATCGGTTTCCTTGTCAACGGGGAAGCTTGAGATTGGATTATAATCGGGCAGTTTTGCCTTCAGTCACAAGACAAGACAAGACAGAAGAAGTTGCCGGTATTAGTTAATTAAAAAAAAAACGGAACGGAACTCCAAAAGAAACATCAATTCAAGTCTAGTTTTTCTTTTCATCTTTTCAGTTAGTTACGTCACATACACCACAGACACAAGACAAAGTCTACAAGAAACAGAATAAGCCAAAGAACGTGGCCCAGTGGCGGAAATACTGTAGCTAAACATTATCCATGCAGGACACGAAGCTCTCGATAAGCTTCCACTTTTTCTATGATAAATTGGCAGAGTATTTCCGACTGAGCTGGTTTACATATTTTCGATATACTATATACAAGTCTGTAATTTGTCTGGTGTCATACGATACGACAATACACAACTTAAGACTAATGCATGAAATGTATGAACAATGCCTTGATGTGAGGTGTATGTGTCTATTGGGTATTATTCTGGATAGGAGAGTTGGTATGGGGAGAGTATCAGCGCCAGGACTTGAGGAGGTACTCTATGTGTTAGTTATAATATATATAATGTATGGCCAATTGGGTAAACGATTTATATACAGCTGTTATTTATTGCAATAAATAATAAATTTTTAGATAATTATCAAGCTACAAATCAAAGCTGACTCACAAGTAGCCCACAACGAAGAGTCGAGGCATGCGATTAGATAGAACTGTTGAAAACTTTTATATTACTCTGTCTTTTCATTTATAATTTATGGGCATAATAAACCATATTTTATACAACTATCTCTCCCTGTACATTCAAGTTCTTTTCAAGTTCTATAAGGTTTCCATGGATTGTTAGAATTTTGATTCATCTCTTACATAGAAGTGGAGCGATTTGGTTATCATTCGAGACGCTTAAAGGTCAAGATCCAAAAATATTTAAGTGAATCAGTCTTTTATGAAAGACAGGAAAAAAACTAGCATATGATAAAATTTTATTATTTAACTATACAAATATAAATTGAATTATGCCAAGACTCATAGCGTGAGCAACTACATTAAAATTTCGATTAGATTTTGAAGAAGAGGGGAGAGCATAAGATTCGGTTGGATTTGACTGGGTTAGGGTGGTGTTAGTTGGGATTACAATTAGAACTTGCAACATTACGATTACAATACAAAAAGGAAAAAAGTATATATTTTTTTCTTTGTATTTTTATTTTTTATTTTGTTACCGTGAGCTGAATTTCTGAATTGTGAGAGTTATGTACGTACATAGACATCGTTTACCTGGTGGCCGGGACCCACTCGTATTTCTCCTTGAGTGGAGGCCGCCATCACCCTTTAAAAACACGCTTCCGGTCCAGTGTTAAGCCTTTTTATGCCCGCTGTGATATGAAAATTCAACTGAAAAAAATAAAATAAAATAAAATAAATATATATTGAATGAAAATGCATCATATAGTTAAACTGATTAACATTCTTCAATATAAATCGTTTACATCATACCAAAACGAACAGGATTCTGCGCGACTAGCAGATACCCTGTATTTACTGTAGTTTGTTATTTTAACAGATAATGAAATAATATATATTTCAATGAAAAGAATGTTATAAGAATGACTATATTATATTTTGACATAGATGACTCTAATAATCCTCGAAAAATGAATAAAAACCTGTTCATAAATAGCTAATTTCATCCATTTGAACATTTTCATTTATAAACAGTTTTTTGTTATATACATAAATTTCCCTCTGCCCGATGCAATCAGCCATTATACCCCACTTAAAGCATTTGGCATGGTTTCAAGGGTATTAGGAATGCTGATATCAACATTGCATAAATAAATAAGCCATAAAAAATAATGCCATGTAATGTGTGTGCCCGTAGAATAGGCGAGGCTAAGCGAAGCGAATCTGGATCTGGAGGCCAGACAAGTTTAGGGAGTTTTATGCGACCCGAACACTTAATCGTATGCATATGGTATGATGCGCCTGCTGCCAGTACAGGCAGCTGAACGGACAAGAGAGCTGTGCTGAGCTGAGTTGACGGAACAGTTACACCAGCTATATATTCATATTGTGTGTATCTCTCTCTCTCTCTCTTTCTTTCTTTCTTTCTCTCTGTGTGTCTGTCTGTCTGTGCCTGGTTATTTTTTCTTTTGGCCGCCTCTCAAGTGTGCGTGCAGCTGTAAACAGATTTTCCGCTCAAGTAACTTGGCGAATAACTGTAACGAGGCTGGCCTCCGGGCCGGGCAATCTGTCAGGGGAATTATCATTAAATTTGCTTACGAATCAATATCAGTGCCAATGCACAGGCACATACACACACACACATAGGCATACGCATACGCATGCCAGCGGTTGCGGTTGTGTGGCAACGGCACACAAATTATGGCAATTAAAATCAATTAATTAAATGCAGCAGCAGGCAAATAAAAAGAGCATTGCGCCTCGCCTCGGCGCGGATCGCCCCGACGCAACGTTAAATATATATGTATAAAAAGGAAAAAAATTAAATAAAACAGAAAATATTGTCGACAGATTTACACTCAATAAGCCACGACACGCCGCCTAAATGACTGACGACGCGGCAGCGTAGGGTGCCATGGCGGACAACCGAAACGGACAAGCTGCTGGGCCTGCACAGTGGGGCAAAACATAATGCAAATGCAAGGGGAGATACAAAACACAAAGAAGGAGACGTTGGAGCCAACGAAAAGGAGAGTGAGAGAGAGAGAGAGAGAGAGAGAGAGAGAGAGAGAGAGAGAGAGAGAGAGAGAGAGAGACAGAGGTAGAGAAAGTGAGCACTTAAAGGCTTATCGATTACTTATTCAATCATCTTGACTTGTAAGCAATGCATGCTTATTGCAGATATGATATGTAAAGAGAGTGAGAGCGAGAGAGAGGTAGAGAAATTCCGCAGTAAATAAAAAATGACTATCGATAACGATAGGCTATCGATTAGTTCATCTTACACTTAAGCGTGTAGGCCATAAATTATCAAAATGCATTCAATGAGCCGCATTACGCTGCTTAATCTGAGCACATTTATATTAATATAGAACACCGTAAACTTTTCAGCTACTTTATGCCACTGTGCAGCGCTCCACTGCGTTTGGGGCCAACACTTATCAGCGACATCAGCAGCAACGGCAACGGCAGCAGCAGCCAGGTTAGCTGGCCTGGTTGGCTAACTGGCTGGCTGGCTGGCTGGCTGGCTGGCTGGCTGGCTGCTTGGTTAGCAACTTTTTTTTTATGGCAGGAAAGTCGTGAGTGGAAAAATTTCACATAAAAAAGTGGAAGGTGAGTAGCTCCTGGCCTCGTCTACGTGGTCTCGGCTCTTCCTCTAGCTCTCTCCCTCTCTCTCGCCTGCTCCGCTCTGCTCTGCTCCACTCTGGCGTTCTGGGCACGCGAATAGCCCAAGTGGCTGCTCTGGCGCTTTGGGCAAAATTGTGTAATAACTGCGAGCAATGTGCTAAGCTGTGTGTACTCAAAGCCTCCCCCTTTGCCCTCTATCACTCTCTCTTCATCTCGCTCTTCTTCCTGCCTGCTGTTGCTGCTGCTATTTCTGCGGTGGCTGTTATAAAACAAATGTACTACAAAAAGCGCCGTTGTAACGCACAAAAGCCATAAAATCTAAAAAGGCAAAATGAAAGGCTCGAACATTTTTGCCACCACCGAAATATGTGCTGCATAGAGAGAGCAAGACAGAGAGTGGAACAGAGAGAGAGAGAGAGTGAGTCCTCCCCTGGCCCAGCATAGAGTGTGTGTGTGTGTGTGTGTGTGTGTGTGTATGTATATCTATATGTATGTATGTATTAATAGCCGTATCATAATGCCCAGCTCTGAGGTTGCGGCACACAGGCAACAACAACAACAACAACAACAACAGCTCACAGTAAAAGACCACAAATTATGGCAGCAGCAACCGTTGATGGGGCGTTGCTTGTTGTTGCAGCAGTTGCTGTTGCAGCAGTTCTTGTTGCTGTTACTATTGTTGTTGTTGTTGCTCTGTACATCGTCGTGGATACGTGACTGACTGTTGGCCAGCTTTGCGAGTGCTTTGGCCGTATTGTGAGTCAGCAGCAGCCCCAAATGCGGTTGGCTGGAGTCGTCTATGGTCAGCCAGTTGGTCGGTCGGTCGCTCGGTTGGCTGTTTGGTTGGGTCGCAGCTGAACGAGCGAGCCACGAAAATTTAAGGTCAATAACGCTGTCAATTTCAAACGGCGCGTTGCCTCCATTAATGTCAACACGCGCTTTATCAACTTACAAAATATAGCCACACACACACACACACACACACATTTAGAGTGTGAGAGAGAATGAGAGGGGGCGGCTGCAAGGGGGTGCCGCAAATTGTTTTCTAAACAGCCCATAAACATAAAACGAAACAAAACGAGAAATGTAAATGAAAAATAAAACTTAGCAAGCTGAGCGCACAGAGAGGCGCACAACAGCCAAGAGGAAATCCAATAAACAATTTGTATCATGAGTAGCGGAAAATTGTGTGTACGCACGCAGCTAAACGACGTCGTTGAGTGTATGTGTGTGTGTATGCGAGTGTGCGTAATTTTGAAATGGAAAAGCTGTCGGCTGTCGACGCTCAACGCTCGACGTTCGACTGGCCCGACTGTCGGCCTCTGTGTGGTTCGGTCTGTCTGTCTGTTCGTCTCTCTGTATGTTTGCGCTTGTATTTAGCTTGTTTTTCTCTCAGCAATCATCGCTTGCCAATAAGCTGACTAATTGACTGACAAATAGGCTACAACAACAACTACACCAATAACAACGAACGTCAGCAGCAGCAGCAACAGCAACGGGCAGACAACTTAAAATGCCTTCGCTGCTGCTGCTGCTGCTGCATGCGCCGCACAACTGTACATTAGGGTGGTTATTAACTTGATGTTAATAATCTGCCGGCCTGTAGTCGAGCCGCAGACATCGTTAGGGCCGTACAGGTAACATTGGATTAAAACGACTATTGAATGCGCTACCTCAGCATGGAAAGATTATTAAGAGGAACATGAATTATATTCCAAAATTTTATAAACAAGAAAAAAGTTCTACTAGTACTCAATTATAATATTTTAAATATATTCCAAATAAATAATATTCTAAATACTCTTCAGTTATAAACAAATTACCTAAAAACAGTATAAATATCAATTTGAATACTCCCACTAAACTCTTATTACAAATATATTTCCATTTTAATTTCTATAATGTACTATAATTATGTAATAGTAATTAAAACATTTCCATTTAGTTAAAGGGCCTTCAGATAATCTATCTACTATCATAAATTACCAAAAACTATGCACAAATATTTTGGTTTTTGGGTATGCGCCCCAGCAAATTAGCTTCGTCATGAACTCGACTAAATTCTCAAGAGTTTGTGGATGAGTGTGGCTCAATAGCTTGGAATGCCTGAAATCTGTTCAGTTGAGTTGAGTTGAGTGCCATGTGTCAAGTGCGGAAACCCCATTAAATGTGCTTGTAGGCATCAAGAGAAGGTGCCTCACACACACAGAATGACTCACACACACTATAGAAATACCAATGCTTGCGCGTATGTCTGGTTTGTTGTGAAAGCCAAAATTTCACAACAAATCAAAACAGACGCCCGAGAAGTCAAAAAAAAAAAATTCTTAAAACTAGAAACAAGAAGCCAAAAGGAGGTAGTCGAACAGCACTCAACTCGTTGCCCAGAGAGAAGAAATAAAAAAAAAAAAAAAAATAAGTAAATAAATAACGAACAAATTTCTCTTCTTTTCTTTTGTTTTTGGTTTTTGGGGCCCACATGGAAATAGTCTGGCGTGTGTATGTAGATGATGTTCGAATGCAGGCAGCTTACAGTTGTTATACCCATTACTCAACATCAACAAGAACATTATGCCACATTCTCTTCATTCATGGTCGTAGTCCCTCTCCCCCTCGTGCGCCTTCTCTACTCTTCCACCCAGCATAGCTCTGTAAGAACTCCCATACGTTGCTCCACTTCATTCAACCGAACGATTGAGCATCTATTCAGGCACTGATGCGGCGCTCAAAAAAGCCAAACCGAAACCAAATAAACGACCCGCAACGACTGCGACGAGTTCACCTCTCACTCTCCCTCCCACCTTTCCGCACCCACACTCATTCACTCGCTCACTCTAACCTGTGCATCATTTGGGACCGTTCGTGTGTAGCCGAACTTCACTTCGTTGTCGTCAGCGTCATCGTCATCATCATAGTCGTGGTCGTCGTCGTCGTTGTTGTTTTTGTTGTTGTCGTTTATACGATTTGTTGGATTTGCTGCTCATGAAGTTGTTAAACAGATTGTCGGTGTAGATACCTTCATCATTCTCTTCATGTCTGACGACCCGCGTCTGCCTCTCTCCCTCTCCCGCTCTATATCTCTCACACAGCTGCCCATCCATCGCAGTCGGGCAAGTCATACAGCCAATTCACTGCTGTCTCACTCGCTCCCTTTCAAACTCTGTCTGCATGTGTGTGCCTGTGCCTGTGTTTGCGTATGTGGTGGCCTGTGCCTGTGCCTGTGTGCGTGTGCTTGTGCGATTAGTTTTATGTAATTTTATCGAGTATTTTAAGGATTTTGCGGCTTATCCGCGCTTCATTTGGAAATTGTTTCGTGTTACTTATGTCGCCCCGTTTTGCTTTAAACGGAAGGGCACATGCACAAAAGTAGAAGGGTAAGACATAAATAAGAATAAGGGCATGTAAAAGGAGACCGCTTGCCCTTTCATAGCTCTGGGCTTTGGTTGTTGTTGCTGCTCTTGTTGTTGTTACTGTTAGGCCCGTTTCAAGTGTTTATGGCGCTGTCGTCATTGTTTGTTGTTGTTGGGCAACGAGTGTCAGAGAGTTTGTGCCTGGCATAATGTAAATGAACGTTTTGCATGTGAAGTTAGCACTCTCGCTCTCGCTCTGTCCCACTCTCTCTCGTTCTCTTCATATCTAACGCTCTCGCATCACTCTAGCTGCCTTTTGTGGTATAATCGAATTACAGACAATGAGAAAGATTTATGGGAATTCATTGTTGATATTGTTAATTTTTTTGAACACGTTTATGCATTATATTCCCATTGGTTCATTGATTTTACACCGATTAACCTGCGCTTAATTATTTGACTTTATATTGTATATGCTTATGCATATATTTATATATAGATTTAATAGGTGCTTTGTGTGTTAATTATCTTATCGCTAATGGAGTAGAACGCAGTTGGAATGTTGTTGTTTTCACACACAAGAGACAAATTGATGGGATATAGAGACGTAGAGATCGAAAGAGAGAGAGAAGGGGGTATATTATACATTTTCAATAAGCTTTTTAAGCCATAAATGAACAAGGGATTTGTGAATTATTATTAATGTGTTTTTTGTTTCTGATTTAACATTTTAAATATGTTCGATAAAACATTTGTATATATTATTATATGTTTGTATATATTTATATTTATAGATCTCATAAAGCAGTCTCATTTATCTACATAATAAACTTTTTTAATGAGTATTTTGTGCTGCCATTGTATTTCATGAATTTTTATTATAGAATTTATATATTATTTTTAAAAATCATTAAATTTGTACTACCAGTGATTACTGTACCAATACTATATATAATTATTGTTCCACTTTTATATATTTTTCATATGTTTCAGTCATATATTATAATATCCCTTTCAACTACTTAGCAGCTTTAATATTTAAAAGATATCCATATATTATATATATTAGATACTATATAATCAATCTATGATACATCCATTTATTGATTTTCATTTATATCTAATATGATATTTCCTTCAACTATTTCATTTGTCGCTTCGGAATTTGTTAAACAATTCTAAAATGATCTAATTTGTCATGGCTCTATATATATTTCTTATACACATGCACACATACATACGTATACGTACATTTCGATACATCTGTGTGGGTGTTTCGACGGCACATTTTATAATCAGTGGCAATAAATCGACACTCGAGTCCAAGTGTCTTGCTTTTTCAATCAGATAAGCGGTAATTATAAATTAAAAGCACCAGCAAACAGATTAATAAAACGTAAACTTTAACAGCGCATTATAAATAAGCCAAAAAGACTAATAATAAAATATGAAATGAAATCGACATCAAAGGCCGCCTACAACCCTTTCCCCGCCAACAGCTTGATTATCAGCCATCTACCTAAAAGAAAAAAAACCAAACAACAGCGACATCAGTGGGTGTGGTGGACGTGGGCGCTCTCATTTTGTTGCCTTTCTCGCTGTTGGTGTTGTTGGGTCATGAGTTTCCGCCAGTGGCATTAGCGCGCTTCGAGTTCGCTTTTGTTTTTATTAAATGCATTATTAGCACGTTATTTATTAATTAAACACTTCACGTTTTTATTCCCTCCTAATCGGGCTGCCCATTCCCGACCCTTCTCCACCTGCCTGCCACCCACCTACCCAGCCACCCAACAAGGAGCTGCCCACTCGCTCGTTAGCTGAAAGAGATAAGCTCAAGCTTTGGCACTCATGGAAATTAGCCAATTAACAGTTGCTCGATAAGCAGCAAGAGAAATTTCATTGGAATTATAGTCAAAGAACTTGGATAAGTTTCTCATGAACTCAAATTTTTAATTATTAATATTTAGGAAGACTACGTATGGTCCATACTTTAAATATCCATAAACTTCGTAACATATCTGAAATAATGATAATGTTTCCTTTTAATGCACCTCTCTCTCTCTCTGAACTGTAGTTGAGTGTGTTATAGAATGCTCGTTAAATAAATAGATTTGCTTGCATTTTAATTATGGTTAACACCAAGTTATCGACCACTCGGCAATTAATCAGCGAACGGCGCGCAAAACTAATTGACAGCTTGTAGATGTTACGCTCTGACAGCTCGACGACGACGACGTCGACAACGATTGAAGCAACGGAGCATGCAACAACAACAACAAGCTCTCTAGCTGGAATCACAGTTGCGTGAACTTGAACTACTGACTCAGTGAACGGCTTTGCGTTGTGCTGGCAATTATAATTGGCCATAAGCTCAAATGAACTAAATGCGAATATGATAAATTTATCAAAAATGAATACAGTGAAAGCTGCTTATAACTGACGAAGAAGAAAAATATAATATATTATTAAAATTATATTATACAAGGCAAACAGAAAATTATCTTTCAGCTTTCGAGACATGTATTAAAAGAAGAGCGCTCAAGCTAACAGCGAAGTAATATTAAATATTATGTTTCCACAAACTTTACATTTTATTCAAAAATGTTTGTAAATATTATCTTTCACCGACCTCAACTCATGTTGATACCCTAATAGTGCATCTAATGAAAGCAACAATGCGGGGTATCACTTTACAAATACCATTTTCTAGTTTATAATAAACTTCTATTCAATATGAACGCCATTCTGTATTTGTGTGAGTGTGTGTGTGTTTCTATGTGTGCTGGGGCACTTGAAGCACTTTGCCTAATTAGTTTATGATGTATTGAGTGAGCCTGGCAATTTGCTTGTCTATCACAGCAGGCCATATCGCCTCCCCTAATACCCTACACATATACACACACACACACACACACACACACACACACACACACACACACACACACACACACACACACACACACACACACACACACACACACACACACACACACACACACACACACACACACACACACACACACATTTACACTTACGTATGTATGTAGTTCAATAGTTTTAGCCATGAAGCGAGTTGGGATTCAGCCCGAACCCCGAGGGGCAGTAATAGAGGAAGATGACACATGAGCCGGCGGCAAATTCGATATTATTATGCGTGTGTATGTGAGTGTTTGTTAAGCAAACAAATAATAATAATTAAATATATGCCTAGTTCAACAGCTGTTCTCACCATGAATCCAGTATAGATGTGTGTGTGCGTGTGCGTGTGTTCCAGCAAGCAGCTCGAACTCGAATTCGAAACCGGGTGGCTGCGGCTCCCACTTGGCCCGCTAACAATAACGTTGACGTGCGTGCGAGCGAGTGAGATAGAAGTATGCTGAGATATCTAGTGATGATGATGCTGTTGCTCCTCCTGTTGTACCGTTACTTTGGCAGGGCGCACAGGCAGCCGGAAATGTAGATTTTGGTTAATTTGCACTTGGCACAGCTGGAAACGAAGAAATGACGTAGGTGAGAGACGAGCTGATGATTATGATTAAGCAGATGAAGAAGAAGAAACTGGACTGAACTTGCAGAGTGCAGAGAGAAAAAAAAGAGCAGAGAATGCGAAAATTATAAAACAAGAAAATTGCAGTCGAGATTAACCAACTGCGTAATGCCCTGCCGAAATCTGTGACTAACTAATATGGGAATTTATATATATATTTTTATGTTTATAGTCCAGTTATCAGATTTAAATTTTGTTTTGGCATATATAGCATAACACTAATATGCCCATTTAACACTTCTTTACAGTGTAATAAAAAAGGCGCGAGTCACACAACAACAACAACAACATTGACGACAACAACAATATATTTTTAGCCAACGTCAGCGAAAAAGCAACAAAGCAACGCTTAAGCAGCAGCAGCGAGCGGGCAGCGGGTGGGCCTGCAGCTTGTCATATGAAGGGTGGTCACAGCAGCAGCAGCAACAGCAGCTGCGTCGGTGGTGGGTGACGCCGCCGTCACCGTTGCCGTTGCTGCTGCTGCGCTTTGTGATTCCTTTTCAGCACAAAATTTGTTGAGCCTTTGAGTCGTCGTCGTCGTCTTCTTCTTTGTATTGTTCTACCCCAAAAAAGTCCATAATAGAAACGTCCCCTGCCCCACAAGCAAAAGTCGTCGTCGTCGTCACCGTCGTCATCATCATCGTCGTCTGCCTCTGCCCGCTTTGGCTTTTTCACTTTACTTTGTGTGCAAACACAGTTGCAGCGCCGACGCCAACTAAAAAGACGTCGACAGAGACGGCGACTGCGACAGCGAAGCGTTTCATACGTTTTTCACTAATAAATTTTAATGATTTCTACGCTGCGCATTACGACGACGACTAAGACGTCGACGGCGACTGTGACTGCGATTCGGGCGACGCTTCAAATGAAATTAGTGACACACTTAAATAATAATTAATTTTTGCACACTTGTTGTAGTTGTTGCTAACATTTAGAGACTCGAAAAGTTTCTGTTTCTGCCATAGTTGTTGTTGTTGTTGTTGTGTGTGCGCGTTTCAACTTGTCAGCGGGGCCTAACAATACTTTTTTAATGCTCTTCTGTTTTGTCTTCTTCTTTTTTGCATACACTTTGCGCACACACACACACGCAAACGCTCGCCATACACATGCAGAAGCAGTTACACGCGCATACAAACATACACACACATTCAATAACACACACACTCACGCACTTCGCTTGCTTTGCGTTTTTTTTTATTGCTGCGGAGATTTTTGGGCACAATTTTCGCTGACTTTGAAACGCAATTTGTGTACACTTTCACACGCGTATTGCAGCGACAGTGGCACGTGAAAGTCTTGCACTATAATTTGACTAAATAATATAAGCACAAATGCGTGTTTTTTTTAGTTCTTAATGGTACAACAAAATTTCTCCGCGTATAGCAGAAGCCACCATTTTGCGACTCTCGATGAACAACAAGCAATGCAACTCTGTACAGGGTTGCAAGTCTGGCAGCACTGTCTATTCGATAGCACCACTAACTAGTGATAGCACTCACCACACAGCCAAAAAATACCAACGTAGGATGTACACACAATATCGATATATTTGAAGGCATTTTTTGTGGACACGCCAGCTGGTCACACTTGCCTTAGTCAGTTCTATTGTTTAGCGTCGTTCGCGTCTGTCTGTAGCAGCGCAAATTAAATAACAATTGCAAAGTAGATTAAACGACATAAAGACGTAAATTCAACTTTTGTGTGTAAAACACCACTTTATTTTTTATTTATTAATCAACAACCAGCATTTAAGCACTGTAAACAGCTACGATGTCCGAGTGCGCCAGCGAAGTAGCCGAACCACAAACAGGTAAGCGCAAAAAAAGTTTTTGTTTACCTTCGATTGGCCGTTGCAATTTGCATGCGCAAATTGAGCGGTCAAAGCGGCCGGCAATAATGTAAAATCGTATTTGAATTCAATAATAGCAACAGCTACTTATGTGTGTGCGTGTGCTTGAGTGGTAATTTCCGAGTGTATGCATGTGTGGTTTGTGTGGGTGTGTGTGCCAGTGCGTGTTGCTTGCTATGTATGGGACGCCAGCCCCTCGATGCCCCCTTTTGCGGTTACCTTGACAGTTTGGCTATTGTTGTTGTTGTTGTTGCTATGTATTGAGATTTGTGCAAACAGTAAATCAAAATATCGACAGTTTATACGCCTTCAACATTTGCTTTTGTTGTATTTCTTCCGTTTGGCCTTGTACTGTCTCTGCTTGTTTCGCTTTTGCCGCCATATTAAATATAATATTTGTATAATACTTATTCACGGTCAGCCTTAAGCCAATTTTCAATGCGAGCTGCACTTAGTTCCTGATTTTTAACCGTATATGTGTAAGTCTATGCCTCTGTGTGTGTGTGTATGTTGCTTTTCTAATTCATTTACACAACTTTGGTCACATTTTTCTTGTGCTTATCAGAACTGTCTTCTTATCATTTTTTTGGAAGCTAAAATACACTTGACAAACACTTAATCAAAAAAAAAATAATGAACAAATAGACAGAATGTTGTTAACAAATGCTTAACAATGTGTAGAAAATTAAATATAAAATAGGCTTTTGACATGGAGCTATACGAGTTTAATTTTATTGAAAAAGGAGAGAAAGGAGAATTGAATATTAAATACGTTATATTGAACATTTATAATAAATAATACTATTTGCATTTATCTATGCGCGTGACTTATATTTAATTATTTAAACCCATTCAACCGGTTCCCTATAAGGTATATAGCTATATTTATTGTTGTTAAAAGGTTATTATTTCCGTGAGAAGCTTTACTTGGCTTTAGCTTCTATAAGCTACGAGATTGTTGAGTTGATATTGTAAATATGCCTAAAAATATGTGCACATGTATATTTATATCTGAAATGCATATTTAAATATTTATATATATTTCAAATGTATTTGGAAGTGGCATTTCAGCTTTTATAATGTTGCGCTTAACTCATTAAAGATTCGTAAGGGTAACCAGCTCTATTGATATATAGATGTGTAGTGTATACAGTAGAAACTGCCTAATGCAGACACTTGTTAGTTCACCGATTTGGCTGCTCAAAAGAAAAGTTTTTATGCGCTCACAATATCTATTGAAGAGCATCTGCTAGTCGTGCATGCCTACACACAGCACTCCTTTTGTTTCATTCAAGCAGTTTTATTTGCTTGCGAATGTCGCCACAGATTAGTTTATTTCGATTTCGATTTCTATTTCTATTTCTGGTTGCAATTCGCTAATTTATGGCAGTAATGAATCGGGGCCCATAAAGCCCAGCTGCAATTGTAGACGAAAGTACACATACTCAATCATCTCACTCACACACATGCATGCATATGTACATACATGCCTAGTTGGAAACATGATCCAAGTCAATTATCGCCTCGATTTACCACCTGGCCACCCCATCGAGGCGCCTTACGAGTTGCTTTTTTAATTAAATTGCACAAAGCGCGGTCTGTCAACAAATGTTTTATTGTTTCGCATACGCGCACTCATGCATGCAAGCACATGCACACATGCACACATGCAGGCATGCATGCATGCATGCATGCATGTGCCATGTGCCATGTGCGATTCGCATACATATTTGCATGCAACTGCCATAGCTTGCTGACTATTAATAGGTGTTATTGTTATTGTAATTTTTGTTGCTTTTGCAAATGCCGTTCGAGAGCTTCCCTCTGCTTAAATATTCGCATACACTTCGAGAGAAAATGGTAAAGAATTTTAGTTGACTTTCTATTGGTTACCAATATAATGAGAGCAATAGATAATAAATAGCAATTAAAAATTGAAAAAAAGGAAATTTATTAAAAATTACGAAATGAATACATAAACCTAGAAAAAGAATAAAAAATAGATAAATCAAATACCCCCAGAAAAATTGATAAGCATGAAAATTAATTGAGAATTCAAAATAAGCTAAATTGAAATAGAAAATAAATAAATATATCATAAAATAAAAATAAAAATGAAAAGTTTGTCTAACTTGAAGAACTCAACGAATGTCACTCAATTTGTCGCAGTGTACTGATGCAACAGGGGGATGCTGGCATATTCCTGTGCAGCCTTGCTCTTTGATTGACAGGTGTACCGTGACACCTTGACAATTGTTTTGATTTGGAAAAACGTAAACATAAACACACAAGTTGCATACGTTATGCAGTTTAGAACCCCACTGAGAGGGCAACAGGAGAGAGAGAGAGAGAGAAAGAGAGAGAGAGAGCGAGAGAGGTAGGGAGGAGCACTCGTTTCGAAGGGCATATCGTGCCACACACTCTCACACATTCAGAAGTATTTGAATGTTTATTTATATGTTGTCGCCGCTGTTGCCCAATTTCTCGATTGCCCAAATTCCAAATGGCAACACAAACAGCTCAGAGCAGAGCAGTGCAGCGAAAAGTAGAGCAGCCCAAAGAGACGCACAAGCTGACAAAATGTGTGGCACTCATTGAACAATTTCAATTATTAACTAATATATAAAATATATACATATATAAATTCGAATTGCTCGCTTGAGTACAGTGAAAACCTGTTAAGAAGTCTTGATGAGGGAGAGACAGAGAGAGAGAGAGAGAGAGAGAGAGCGCACTTAAAGTACTTCAAGCTCTTAAGTGGAAGTTTGAGGTTTGAGCACTTGAGGGACACTTGATGAAATTGTTTTGATTATCTGAGGGCTGGCTGGATTATTATTTGATTGACCTTTTTGTTGATTGAGTCGCTTGCTGGCTGATTGATTGTATAATGTTTTGATTGAGTGATTGCAGGGTTAATTGTCTTATTGCTAATCGAGTAATTGCTAAAGAACTGACTGATTGACTATAGGTAGTTTTGATTGACAGCTTGATTGACTACATTATGCACAATGCATAACGAATAAAATGTACAGTAGCCACTCTGTGTGAAAGCAATTTCTCAATTTTTAAGTTAACTTTGCTGCCAATTGAATTGTCGTCAATAAATGTTGTATAACTTTTGCCAATATACATATAATTGATGTAAAATCGTATTCCATTCGTGCTCAATTGTAGATTTACAAATTTTCCAAGCTAATTTTCGATTTTGCCAACAAGCTACTGAAATTATACGTGCCCAACTGCTTGGGGAATCTCTCAGCAGCAGCAGCAGCTGAATAACATGTGACTGTTCGTAAGAAAACAAAGAGATTCCTACGTCAGAGCTTTTGGGGCACTGATAGTCGTCGAGCGGAACGAATGCCGCTGGTAAACGGAGAACTTTTGTAAAGGTTTTCACTGTGGACTGCTGCCTGCCTCCCCCATCCCCTTGGGATGTTAATTAAGTCCGCTCCACAAACAAGCCAATTGAATAACATTTTTTTTTTACCCGCTGTATGCATAGAGTAAACGTTCATCAATTGCGATCGACCAACAATCGTTGAACTGGCTAGAGATTGCAGAGAGGGGCGTGGCAAAATCAGAACCCAAAATCTGCTCTGATAGGGGAAAGGTTCTTGCTGCGTTCCTCTCACTCTCTAGCTACCTTTCCCCCCCTCTCTCTCTCTCTCTCTCTCTCTGCCCCCTCTCCCTCTCTCTCTCATATTCAGCTTTGATCTCTGCACAGAGCTTGACTTTTCCATTGAAAGCAAGAATGAAAGCAAACAAGCCTCAATGAGGTCAGAGAGTGGAACGAACTTGTCGTCCGTCCATCTATCCGTCCTTCAATATTGATTCGCTTTTAAGCAGATTTAGCTGGATTAATGTAAATTGAAAGAAAACGTCACAAAGAAGAAGCAGAAGAAATTATTTTCATAAGCAAAAAAAGTTGAGCGCGTTCAATTTTACATTAGGCAGGCAGAAAATACCCGCTGAGTGGCTTTTCCTGTAAATAATTTCAATTAAAGTCGCATTAAATGCGAATAAATTTCAATCTGTCGCAAACATAGCCAAATAAAAACATACCTATATATTATATATGTATGTATATAAATATTATCATATATATTGTGTCTCTGCTGAGCGGGCGATCGGCCAAAAAGCAAAGCAAAGAATTTTGTTTTGTTGTTCTTTGCTGAGACATTCCTCTTTTTGTGGCACAGCAAAGCAAAATATGAATATCCGTTTATATAGAAATGCCAACTAAATATATATTGTATTTAGCAGATATGTAAACAACAGTTGGGTTCATGCACATTTATCATGACGAATGAAAACACGAGGTGTAAAAGCTGAACATTGTTTTCTGCATCAGCTAAAAATTTGTGTGCATAATAAACAACAAAGCGTATTATTTATAGAGCTTTGGATTGAAAGAAACTAACAGATAAGTGCACGAAAAAACTTTGATATTTATATAAGATAATTGCAATTACAAATTTTGATAAGTATATTAATTATACAGCTGTTTTAAGGGATTATAAATTTGGCTTAAAATAATGCAGAAATATTTGCATGAGATTGAATATGATTTATATGATATGATAATATGGAATATTTATACTCCCATACAATAATTGATCTTTTCTTTCAATTAGTTAAACTGCAAGTATTTCATATTTTATATTAAATATCCTAATCATTTACAAGCAATTTGATTGATTAATGAAACGATTCAATCGCACAAAGCCTGCATCTAATATAGACAGACCTAGGACAGGCTTACTAAAATTATAGTTGACTTCGCTGGGAAACGCTTCAATTTATCACTTGACTAATGATACTTTTCAAGTCAATATATATTTTATGAACTGTTCGCACACACAACATGATAAATGTCTTTATTTCATGACAAATGCTCTTTGTTATTTCCTTGCTATATTCTCGACTTTTATCTATTATACGATTTGACTACAAATATCCCACAGTTTTTGACGCTTATCTATATATCGGATAATCGTCATTTACTCAAGTGAACCCTAAACAATTTTAGTCATATAAACAATTGTTGTTGCAACAAATGCTTAAAAATATATTTCAACAATTAGCTGCAAGCGTTTGTTGGGGCCGTCGGCCCACAGAAATTCGTTTTATTTGTTCATTGGTCTCTCTGTAGACGTATTTTCTGTGTGTCATTTATTTATAGCCAACATGTTTCGAAACCATGAATTATTGTTGCTACGTCAACCTATCGACTGTCATAGATATACAAATAGATTGTGAATGAATTGTTCCAAGTTCAGTTTCAATATTCACATAATACTGAAAGACAAAAAAACAAAATTGTTGCTAATTAAATTGTAAAAGCAAAGCACGCCTCGAAATTTTTAACATGCCATAAAAGATTTTGCTAATTCTTGATAGCAATTATATGGGAATGTTATATGTATGTGTATATATGTATCTATATTCATATATTAACATAAATCTTTATACAAGTATATAAATTTATTTTATATTCCTGGCTGACTCGACTTCCGACAAATTATGGAAACAATTTGTTTGAGATTATATTATGTGTCAATAAATTTCGACTTTAATAACAAACGGGAACTGCGGAAAATGCTCGACCAAGAGCTACCCTAGGTGCACTCTACTAAGACTGACAAGAGTCAAATGGAGCTCCTACTTCATCATATATATTTAGAATATACATTTTAAACTTCTGCCTGTCTTACTAAAGAGAAGTATACCCCATTAGTCATTCTCAATAGCAGGGTATACAAATATAACAGGGTATACAAAACACAGCTTCCTGCTTATATATACAATATATATACATATGTATATATTATGCCTATAGCTGGCCTTTGCCTTCGTCTTGTCTTCGATTTCGAGTTACGTTTTTTTTTCGGGAATTAAATTTCACTTGAGATTTGTTCGTTTTTTTTTATGGATTGCTCGTGTTTGGGTCCCCATTGACCCAATTTTAATGCAATTTAAGCCCTCGTTTGTGCGCAAGTAAATGAATCGAAAGAATCCGGAACACTTCGCTGGCATTGCCCTCACTGCTTCCCCCCCCTCTCCCCCCCTCGCGCACTGCCCTTCAACCTGGCAACCTTAGGCAAATGTGGACGCGTTTAATTGCACGCTTACACGCAATTTCCTCGGCGTCAACAACATCGTCATCATCATCATCATCATCATCATCATCATTACCTTAAACAGCATTGGCAACTTGATCATCGCCAGTGGAAGTTTACTTAATTGCGAAACCGGCGAGACGTTTACTTTGTTTCTTGGCTCCGCTTCTTGTTTGTTTATTTATTTATCTATATAGGCGCAGGCAGAATAAGTAAAGCTGGATATTAGAGACCGCAGCACACACACACACACTCACACACACCTGTTCAGACACCTGATTTCTGGCCACAATTTCTAAATAATTATGTTTGCCCATAGCCAATATGGAAATTACAAGAAAAAGCTAGAAAGAAAACTCGATGCAGGCCAAACTGCAAGCAGCTGTGGCCGGGCAATGCCGGATTACAATATTGGCAATGAAAACAAGCGGAATTGAAATTAAATGAAATGTTAACAATACACAATTACAACTATAATCGAGAATTATTGCATCAGAATTTCGTTTAAACAGCTGCAAATGCAATAAAGTGACTGCGCAACTGTAAATCCAATGCAGTGGCACTCAAACTGCATAGAGAATATTCTATTTATCATTGAATTTCGTATAAGGTCAGCTAAACTTAGCTCTTAGCTGCAAAGGGCAAGTCATAGGCAGTGGCTGTCAAACTGTGAGGTATGAGAGCGACTGCAATCGCGCGTTCTGTAGTGGGAAACTCAAAGGTAGTGGCTCTCAAACTGCAATCCCAGGAGAGGCCTGCCACAATTGCGCATTCTCTAGAGGCAGTGGCTTATATATTTGAGTAAGGTTAACTGCCATTGGATATTCTGCAATAGATAACTGAAAGGCAATGGCTTTAAAACTGTGGCAAAAGGTCAAAGGCACGTCAAGTGTATTTTTTAGTTGCGATTTATTGATTTACCGATTTGTGACTAAATCAATGCAGTGACTATAAAACTGTAACTGTATATACATATATGTATGTAGTTGTGAATGCGAATGTAGAATTAATTGTTCTGAATAAAGTATCCGACCTAAGTCAACTGCAATGAATTTAAAACTGTGGACAGTAACTGAGAACTATGTGGTTCTAACTGTAGAATATGTTGGTATTAGTGGATTAGCTTCGATTATACTGTATATGTAGCTGTCATTAGTCAAATGGAAGACAATGCTTCTCAAACTGTAAGCAAGCACTCAAACTGCAATTGATGTTCAACAGTCGTACGTTAACTATCAGCAGAAAGTAGTAGCTCTCAAACTGTAAGATAACTTAGCTTCATAAATTTGAATAGCTGAAATTATGATGAGCATCATTATCAAATTCATTTGTAATCAATCTAATCTAACCTGTTGCATAATAGAACTACACTCTATTAGCCCAAGTTAAAGCCTCGCGTGTGATAATCACAGATTTATCAGACATTCTATAATTATATACCCCCTGCTACCCCCCTGCTTACATCTCTTGTCACCCAATTCAATTGCGTTAATTGAAATCGCCTTAGCTTGGAGGCCGTTGGGCTTCACACCTAACACAATAATTTTGTTCAATTCGTAGTCAAGTTTGACAGTCCCAAAGAACAATTGAAAATTTGGATATTTGATTTCTAAATCAGGAATATAATAAAATATTTATTTGGTGCGAAATAAAAAAGATGTAATTCGATTGATTAATAAAGAACTTAGACAGAAATTAGTTTAATGAAGTGTGTAGCACTCGAAAGACGCGGCGCTGAATGTGCGATGAGTATGTGCATCACTATAGGGTATCTGCTAGTCCATAAGTAGAGCGAGACAGCTGCATTTCAAAATGACAACAAAACGCTTGTAATTTGAGCAGGAGAGCAATTAACTTAATTTGTCGTAGCTCAAGAAAACACACAAATCACGCAATGCTTGGCACTCGGTTCGGGTCTGTGGGGAGGCATGCGTCATATTTGATGATAAGATCGGCGATGTGTGCTAATCGAGTGGTGTTTACAGCTCGAGTAATCGTGCTTGATGCTTAAGCACATGCAATTGCATTTAGTTGCATATTAAAAACTAAACTCCCTCTCTCTTTCTCTCTGCAGATCATCATGTGCACTTTGATGCGACGACCCTAAAGACTGACGACTTCGGCTCCGATAGCTGTGTGACGTATCAGCGATCGGGCGATACGATTGTCGTGAGCCTGGGCTTTCTGCAGATCAATCATCGCTATCTGATTGATCTCAATTTGCCAGTGACGCTGTTTGAGAACACGGGCGCACCGGGCACCAAGTTCGTGCCGGTTGTGAGCGCCACACCGAATCTGCACTGCAAGATCACGGAATTCACGGGCACCAAGCACGACGAGCACGATTTCTATGAGATGAAGATCGAGTTCTTTGCCTACAAGGAGAAGCTGCTGCGCGAGGTCCTGCACATTGTCAACTCGAACAATGCCAAGGAGGTGCTGCAGCTGGTGATTGCGGCGCGTGTCCTGGGCAAGGGCAAGGGCACGCCCATGCTGCGAACGGGCATCCATTGCATAGGCGTCGAGCGGGACGATGATGACTCCGAATCGTCCGATTTTGCGGGCTTCGACAAGCCCTAAGCGAATTGACCCCACACTAAGCTGGCTTTTAGTTTCTGGTTTCTTAGTTATGTGCAGTTATTTGCATAGTATTTAAGTCAACAACAAAATATATAGAAAACATAATCATAATAATGTTAATTTATAAACCATGTACGCGCATGTTTCATGTAAGCAATTGCAATTCCAAAAATTGTATTCCCCCTTCCTTACCCAAATATTTGTCAGCATATCTGTGCATTGATCCCTCAATATTGATTGACACAACATGTTTATGCAACGAATTGTCAATTGAAGTCGTTCTGACAGCTTGTTCGCTGTCCTTTGTATTAGAATTTACACTTGCCTCTGACATGCTATGTACTTATAGAATATCTGAATTGGACAAATGTCTGAAATGCATACCAAATGCAACAAATTAACATATTTGCTCGATAGTCGTAGCTAAAATGTATAACAAATGTAAGAGAATTCTAACTCAAGTAATGGAAACTGTTTTCCCTTACAATTTTCTATTGATACATTTTTTTACTCTTTACATCTGTGAAGGAAAGCTCTTTAAAATTGTAAACTCTATGCGTTCATTGTCTATGTTTTAAGAGCTCGAACTACTTACACACATATTTGTATATTATACATTCAAAGTATTTTTGCATTTCTGTTAAAGTTTTGAAAATTGTTATAAAAACAAATATATAAAGAATAAAATTTATATTAAAATATATCTATATATATACACATATATAAGAGTAATCAATACGTGCACCTCCTAACTCGACTCGATGACCAAAATTGCAAGCCTTTATTTTGATAACATTTAACATAGTATTTAAAAATGTGTATAGAACTAATAATGCTCAGATCAAAGAATACTTCAACAGCGCAGCACGTGGACAGTGCGTTAACAGTAGTCGTGTAATGCTAATTGAATATTTAACAGTCGTTTAACATTGTTCTTCTCAAAATCAATTTTAAGGTGCTCTACTTTTATATGTATTGTAAATGTTTATAACTCAACCAATCAATCAATGGAGCATTTGTTTAACAAAAAAAAAAAGTAAATAAACAAGAAAAGAAAGTTATGAAAAGCAATTTAAAAAAAAAAAAAAAAAGAAGTTATATACACGCATGTATTTGAAAAGGTAATTAAATTGATTGTAAAGTGAATAATATAGCTATTTATATATAAATTATAATAAATCGAAAAAGTCAAACCAAGCAAGCCGTTTTTTCTGACTTCAATTCATAAATGAAGTTTGTACAAATCAAATTTTAGTTCATCATTGAAGCCACAGACACAACATCAGATTCGAATTACAAAATACTAAAATAATAACATTATCACAAACAAATTGAATTATGGTGCAGGGTAAGCGCAAAGTGAACGTTAAGCAAAAGGCCCTCAGGGTGGATAAGCGCGTCAAGCTGGATGCGATTGAGGAGAAGGTGAATCTGCTGGACCTGCCAGTTGGGCCATTGCATATGATCATCTCGAAGGTGCATCCGGAGAAGCAGCTAATCCTGCGCTGCGCATCCAACAAACTGAAGGCGGAGCACTCCGACTGCATGATGCACAGCTACAAATCGTTCGCCAATTTGCACTTGCGCAATCAGGATTTCAGCGCTGAGCAGCAGAGGATGCACACCGTGATGCGGGTGAGTGGCCGAGCTATTAGATAGGGAGTTGAGCTAATTACGGTTAAATGCTTCCACAGGTACTGGCCCACTCGACGGACTATTTCATCAACTCCGGCTACGATGCCATATTTACGGGCAAGCTGATCTACTTCTACAAGCAGGTGACAACTGGCGAGCAGAGCATCGATGCCGAACAGATGCACAAGTTTCTGCACGAGTTCTACAACAATTTGGAGGGGACAGTGGTCCAGTGGCCCAATCAGGCAGCAGCGCTCATCGCACTCAATCAGCGTCGTTTGATATACACGATGACTCTGCTGAATCTTCTCAAAGTGGGTCAAGCCTCTCGCTACAGATCTCTCTCTCTCTCTCTCTCTCTCTTTCTCTGACTGAACTTGACATGTAATTTCTCCTCTCTCAGCAATTTCGCAATTTTCGCATTGTTAGCTCTGGCATGAATCTGATGCACTGGCAAGTGCAACTGGAGGTGCTGGGCCTGTATTTTGGCGTACGTGAGAGAGATGCGCAGACGCCCGATCAGGACAAACTGGTGGACTTTTTGACGATTATAGCCGAGCTGCTTGTGCTTGACAAGACGCGCTGCTACGATAGGTAACGGAACAGATTTAATGCCAAGTTGAACCCACTGTACTAAATTCGTCTATGCTCCACAGTCGCTACACAGAAATTGGCAACAGTTTCTATGTCTATGGCGTCAAGGAGCACGCAACGTTGTCCAAGCACAGCCAGAAGCTGACGCTCAAGCTGAGCATCCTGGCTCCGTTGGTGGTGCGCGCCCTGCTCGAGGATGTGCTTAATGGCCAGGTGGACATCGCACGGCCTATCCACTGTCCAGTCATCGACACGTTAAGCATTCAATTGGATGTGAAGAGCCGAAAGGTCAGCTGGTGGGATGGCAGAAATCACATGGAGATCTGCATCGTTCCACTTCACTAGCTCGACGATAGATAATGCATATGCGCATATATATGACAGAATATGATTTTAGATGTGTTCAAACATATGTTAGTTTGTTTATTTCAAGTGAATAAACTCGATTGGAAGAGCTCAAACAAAGAGCACATCACATGGAAACCACAAGAAAAATTACTTCTGAGCATAGCATTATTTACATATATTGAAAAAAAGAAACACTTTTTATCAATCGAAATATCTGCACGTTCTTGGTGCTTTTTTATTTTTCGAATTTTTAAGTAGGAAGTAAACAAAAAGAATTATAAATTAAATGAAGCTGAAACTTGATAACTTTTGCACCTATTAAGATTTTTATAGCATAGGCTATGCTGATTTTGCTTGGAATTAAGTAACACTATTCTTATATACTTTTTTCGAGAGACATATTCACGTAAATTTGAAGAAAACTTGATAATCACACATCTGGTTATTACTATGAAGCCATTGTACTCTAAAAACTTTTATGCAAAAGTCAATATGAAACCCTGAAATAATCATTTAATGGGCTTTCTGAAAATGTATGCCACAGACAGAAGGAGGCGTGGCAGAGCCCATAAAGTATATATATTCTTGCTCAAGACGACGAGCTGAGTTCATAGAGCCGAGTATGTCCAACTGTCCGTCCGTCTGTTCGTTCATATGAACGCAGTGATCTCATAGACCCCAAAGGCTAGAGACCTGATTCCATCTACCAGAAAGTTCGTTTCCCAATAAGACCGAGCTGCAGCCCAAGCGCAGTCGCTGCGTCATCAGCGCAGTTGTGATTAGTATTATGTATATATATAGTATAATATCTATATCTATGTATATGTATATATGTATGTTTGTTATGCATGCACACAGCAAATGCTTGATAAATATCAGCTGGCTTCGTCGCGTTCAGTGTACCTACTAGTCGAGCAGGCTCGACTCAAGCGCTGTTCTTTGTTTTTAGCATGAGCAGCGCAGTGTGCAATGTAGTTTCAGTCGCACAACAATTTCGCGAGCGAGTGGAACGATCTTTAAGGCAGTGGCATAGAAAAAGAGCTAGATAATAGAAAGATGTGGCAAAAAAAATTACTAATTATCATCATCAATATTTTGATAATCGCATTTGTCGTCGCTGCCTTGATTTGGGTTGGTTGAGACGAGTGTTGAGTCACGCTAAGCGGCGAGAGTTAAGTGCAAGAATTGTTCTATTTTTGCAGGCCTCTATGCAGGATGGAATGTGAAGGGAATGCCTTGCCACGGACACCGTCATGATTCGCGATGACTCATACCTCATTCGGCCGTACGAAACCTAAGCCTGATAATAAAATGATCATGTCAAGCCAATTGTGTCGCATTTCTTATATTTGCTGTAAGGTGAATCGAAGACGGTTACTGGGAAATAAGTCTGCCTATGGCGGCTGCAGATCGCATATTTCATTTTAGCTATGCACTTGAAATGCATTCAATTTATTATGTGCAAAAATAGTAATTCAAATGCTTCAATCTGTTGCTGTCTCGCTTGTGATGCACGTGCGACAATTAAAGCAATTACGGTTATGCGCGGATATTTGATCAATCAATGAACAACAACACTGGACAACAAAAATGAAATACTTTGTGCAAATGATTCACATATTGACAGCCACAGCCAGGGTCTCGGTTAATGCAGTTCATTGCACTAAAAAAAATTTCTAACATTTATCAAGGTCGAGTGATAGAGCTTATTCCAAAGGTGTGTGTTTCATATTATCCAGATAAGATATGATTTGGACAGTCGACGAAAAAGTCTCTGAACTTGAATTAGCGCAGCTTTTCTCTTAATCAATAGGCAAGAATTGTATGGAGAATGCACGGAATCATACAAAATTGATTGAGCAGAGAGCTAGATAAGAAATTGAAGGCATCTAGCCTTTGAGTATATATGGTTGAGCAGTTGAGTGTGACGACTAGGCGATAAGAAGTGAGATGAGAAGAAAAAAGTTGTTTGCTGTATGAACACATTATTGGTACACTGTATATCTCATTTATGGCTGAGCAACGAGTCGAGTCTGATAGCATGAGCTATTGGTTAAAAATTATACGGCAAACAGTTGGACCTCGTCGTATCGAGTCAGCTCTTTGAATTGTATACTTAATGGGATCTACCACGCCTCTTTATGCCTATTGTCATTCAACAAAAATTCATTTAGTAATGAGCTAATTTCTATTTATAAATTTTTGATCGATAGCAAAGAAATCTAATGAGTTATTAAACAAATAATGAATTTCTTTTGCGTTTGGTAAAGAGTTTAGAGTAATTTTTGGCTTAGTAGACTGCAGCTGAAGGAACAAACGAACAGAGAGACATGACTAGAGCGACTCAGCTGACTCAACTTTTGTGTGATCTGCCACACCCCCTGCTGCCTGCTTGCCCTCCGGCAATCGGACAGCGATTGACAGCGAACTGCCAAGACAGCGAGAGTGGGTGGCTTTGCAAACTGCCCACCTCGTTGGACTTTTATGGTTTGGTGTCGGCGCTTTAAATGCTAATTAAACTGCGTCAATATACGTGTAGCACTGTCTGTCCTCTTCTGTCCTGCTGTTGAGTCGAGTCCAGTCGAGTTGGATCGGGTCGAGTCGTGCTTGCTTTTTGCGACGGTGCAACAATGGGCGCAATAACAGCTATTAATAAATATGCTCAATCAATGCGCTGACCTGCAACACCAACAACAACACCAACAACAACAACAACAGCTCAACGCGTGAAAATATTTGCTTAATTAAAGTAATTATGGTTTCATATATCATTCGGGCAGCAATGCGGCCAACAGTCGCTGGACCAGGTCCATTCGTAATTACCTTTTGCAATAAATTATGCATTTATTATACCATTGAAAAATGATTTAACGGACAGAGGGCGGCCAGAGAGCGGCGTGTCGGCACATTAAGTATGTATATAGTATATATTTTATATATACATATGTATATATGTATATATAATTGTTCAGCATCAACGGTTGAGTGGATCTACTGTCTGTCTGTCTGTCTGCCTGTTACTGTTCGATGTGTTTAAGGAGGTCTCATATATATCACTTCAAACACAACGATCCGTATTATGATAATGCAGCAAATTGAACTCCACATATTGTTAACGTATATTAAATTTATTCACCTTTTGCACCTGGAATTATTTTAAGCAATATTGCTTTAGTTTGATCTTGAATTGATGTGGCTTTAAGCACTTATTATAGCTTTACTATTAATCGATCTATACATAAAATATAATATATATGTATATAAGAAAAGTAGACTAATATTTACTAGTTCTTTCTTCTTGATTGTTGTGCGAAGGCAAGGTATCTGTTAGTCAGTTAGATACTTACATCTATTAAAATGCTACTAAGCATGTGTCAATCACAAACACAGAAACATACACACATTCACACACACATACACATCCCTTCAGAGTTAAAGCATTCTTTCCTTTTTTGGCATTTGTTTTTCTATTTGAATATTTGGTTTGGCTGCAAACTAGTCTGGTCTAAGCTAGAACAGACTACAAATAATAATACAAAAATAGAAAGTAAAAAAATAAATAAAAATAAAGGGACATAAGCGACAACAACAGCAGCAGCAACAACGATTACAAATGTGACAAGAGAATCCAACACCGAAATGAATAATGTAAATACGCCAAGTGTACAAAGTTTTAATTGTTATCATGTTTTGTCTGAGCGCTGTTTCCTCATGTGTGCGACACTATGTGTGTGTGTGTGTGTGTGTGTGTGTGTTAGTGGCATGCACTTATAGCCAAGATGTATCCATTTACGCCTGGCTAAGTTTTACGTTGCGTATACGACACATGCCCCATTCAGCTCGAAGCGTGTCTCTGTGACTATTGTGTGTGCATGTGTGTGTGTGTGTGTGTGTGTGTGTGTGCAACTGTGGTGTACTTTTGTGTATGCATAGCTATGGATTTGGTCTGAGCAAAAGTTTTTTCATTTTGTATATGTATTTGCTGTGCCTTAAAGCTGCACTTTGCCTTCCCCTTTGCACTTCACCAAATTTAAGTTTGAAGAGAGCAGCAAAATAAACTTATTCACTGCTATTTAAATAAAGGAACTGAACTGAAATATTGTACATAGATATAAAGTACATATTCGTATATTTTTGAGTATGTTAACTATTATATGTTTGCAGAAATTAAATTAAAATATTTGTAATTTAACTCTTAATATCGAGTAACGAGAAGAACAAAAAAACAAATCGTTTGCACTGCTTTATTTTCAGCTCAATTATTTTTAATACATTTTCTTTATTCTATTCTCATTTTGATAGCTCCTCAGCAATAGCTAACTTGTAAATCAAAAATCATTTGCCCTATTTAGCAAATTTATCGCATATTTTATCAGTGAAAACTCTTTTCCAGCAGCTGAAATCCAATCAAATTTTCGCTCAACAATAGAAACCAAATTCAACTGCAAAATTCGCAATTATCTTAAACAATTTAAGTTAAATGTTAAATATTTCTTGATTTAATGTTTGGGAAAATTTAAATGGAAAATCGTTTATAAAATATCTCAATTTGCCTTTAAAAGCATAAAACTTGTGTGCAGTTGATTTGCATAGCCATAGCTAAACATATTTATTTTGATTTTCATTTTATTTTTTATGCCTTTGTTGCTGTTGTGTGCGTGCGTGCGTGTGTGTGTGTGTGTGTAGAAGAAGTCAGCCTTAAGCACAGCTCTCAAGCATGCAAATCCAGAATATTTGTGGCTCACAGTATTTATTTGGCACAAATTTTAAGTGATTTATGCTCGCCTCAATTGCCCCACAGCTCCAGCCGCATAAACCACTGAAAAATACGTATACGCAGTGTGGCACAACAAGATACAGCACACACACGCACACGCACACGCACGCACACAGACACAGATACGCCTGGACACGCGCATTGCATATGGATATGCATATTTATTTGGCAGGACTTTACTTATGCTACATTTTATGGCAATGTTTGTTTGCCCAACTTCAGATGCAGACGCTCCAAGAACACGAAATCCCGCCCAGTTCAGTCCAGTCCGGTCCAGTCCGGTCTGGCGCTATAGATTTGTTAGCCAGCATGTCTGTATGTGTATGTGTATGTGTATGTGTATATGCATTTGCCTGATGTGTGTTTGGTGTTTGCTCACACTTATTTATTTGATAATAATTTCAAAATGCTCTCTATCTACTCCCCTCTATCTGCTCCTCTCTTTCTCTCAGTGAAAAACAAACTAATTTCGTGCAAACTCTCTTTTGGCCAGCATAAATAATGAAAATGTCATAACACAACCAGAGCAGCGTATATCGTGCGTATCATATCATATCTTTGCTTGCAGCACACTGGAAGACGCTCGCATTGTGGCACAATGTTTATGCAAATGGCATTTTGCTGTCCGCCGCACTGATTACGCATGCAGCAGCCCCAGCTCCAGTCCTAGCCCCACATTTGTGCATCGACTGCAATATAAATATTTTACATAGATTTTACATAGCTGATTGAAGTCGTGCGCATATGCTAAGCCCGCAGCTACAGCTGGGCCTGGTCCTGCTCTTGGTCTTGGTCTTGGTTCTGCCTTCAAATTATCCAAGCAACGAAATCAAATCAAATCAATTGCAGAGTGCGCCCCAAACTATGCTACGGCTGCCTGCATTTGCATATGTTTCGTAAGCCTAATTGAAGCGCCAGCGTTGCCAGCCTGCTTAGCACTCTGTCTCTGTCACTCGCACCTCGCTCTCTCACTCTCTCTCTCTGCCTGGCTTGCTTGCTGCAATTAATTGCTAATTTAGAGCGTGCCTGTTAAAAATTTACCATTATTTATGATTATTTGTTTATTGCTTGCGGGTCTGTGCTTCTATCTACCTGACGGCATTCACACCACAGTATATATACACACACACACACACACACACACACACATTGGCAGCCACAACACCCGTACAACACATGCAAAACAATAAAAATAAAAAAAAAACGCCGCCAGCAGCTTTTGGTTGCAATTTTGTGGCGTTTCACTGAGCGATAAAGTAATCGCCGCTATTCGAGCTTATGGCGTGAAATACACACCTACACACACACAGACACACACACATAGCTATACACAAACTCTCACATGTATTGTGAAATGTTTACGAGTAGCGTTAAATCGCTTTACATTATGAACAAGTTCATTAAAGCATAAACTTTATTGCATTGTTTTAAGTGTTAAAAATAATGTTTAGCTTAATTTTAATATGATTATTGCCGAAGTACATAATGCACAACGGAATGACCCAGCTCACAACATAATTAATTGTAATTGAAATGTGCGAAATATGTGTGTATATTTAATAACATTTTCATCATAAGTCTTGTTTCAAATTTCATTAGCATTCAGGTCCATTAGCCAAAGCTGGCGCAGAGATAGAGTTGAGTGCTCCGAGTTTTTAGCTTGTTATCAACTTATGGCCAGCTAAATGTTCAGTGGGAACTTTATGGTTGCACCTTACTTTATGTTAGCCAGTTTAAAGTTAGATATTGAATTTGCCGTTTCAACAAGGGAACTAATTAAAGCACTAACTAGTTCACTTCGTTTCACTTTAGTGAACTAATTAGAGTGAGTTCTAGTGCAGCAGCAAGAACTGAAAGTTCATTTCAATTTATTGAACTACTTGAAGCTCAAGTAAATTTCGTGTACATTATACATAATTAAAGTAGTTCCATTTATAAAATTCCCAAATGAACTAGTGAAAGTCAGAACTCCTTAGTTTATTCCAATGAACTAGTTTAAGTCGGATGGCAACAACAATAGAAATTAGAGGGAGGCAGAACAAAACACCTTGAAGGCTTGTTCAATCGATTGAACTGGAACCAGTTCCGCTGCTAGCAGAAGCGGGCAGCAGCAGAGGCACAGCTAAAGCGCTCTTCACCCTCTGTCTCTCTCTCTCTCTGTCTCTGTCTCTCTGCAAAGGGGCAAGGCGTCATTTAGTCTGTGGTTAGATGCACGTACGTTTTACAGGTTTTTTCCTACCTATACAAATGCACACATAGACATATGTGTGTGTGTGTGTGTGTCTATAATACATATATAAACACATCTATTTAGTTGTTTTTCCGCTCGTTTTTCGCTTCGTTTTCATACTTTTGCTGCTGCTTCTTTCTTTTCTCGCTGTCTCTCTCTCTCTCTCTCTTTTTTTTAACGCGTTGTTTCGCTAACGTTGTTCGCGTTGTTGCGGTTGCAGCACGTCCGTACGTGTTTATGGCGCGCATATCCGCAAATATGCAATCAGACTATAATCTACTTAATGTCTTTTTCCAGCAACCACAACAACAACAACAGCAACACCAGCAGCAGCAGCAGCAGCAGCATAAAAAGCAAAGAAAAATGCGCATGGAAAATGAAGTAATGCAGTTGGCCGAAAATGCTAGCTAACAGCCTACGAGGCGTATGTGTAATGTCTGTATGAATATGTGTGCGCGCGTGTGTGTGTGATTGTCAGTGTGTGACTGTGTGTGTGTGTGTGTGTCTTGAAACGGCACGGACATGGCACATTAACGGAAATTAGGCAGTCATTTTCGTAGCGAAAATTTGAAAAGTGCGTATTCTTTTTCTTTATGTTTGACTGTATTCAATTTTTTTGTTCGTCTCTTTTCTGTTGCCTACTTTTTGGGCCGCAACGAAGCGCGCAACGCTTTGAAGTTAGCACATTTTGGCTTTTAGCTAATTTTTAAAGACGCGTAGCAAAACAATAACAACAACAACAACAACAGCAACAACAGCCGCAACAAAGTCGAGTCTAGCAACAAAGCGTGGCCAAAGTGGAAAAAGACGCTGGAAAAATATTTTGCCTGTAGAGAACATTAGATATTGTTTTTGAGCTGCAGACATGGCGTTTTAGTTTTTAGCAGTTGTTCTCTGTTTTGTCCTCAGCCTGACAGCAGCAAACAGCAGCAGCAACAGCAACAGCAACGACAACGACCAGGACAACGATGACTCGCTGGTTGGTTGTTATTATTGTTATTGTTGTTGCTTGTTGCTTGTTGGATCACAATGCGGCCATAAAAAGCAGCGCGTTGGCTGAAGTCGAAGTGCGGCGCTGCAACAAAAGGAGGCGCCCGCACAGCAGAACAATTGAAACAATAAAACGGCTTTAAGGCGCAACTCCATGCTGGACAAGGCTGGGTGAGGGACGCGGGGGGGGTGGCAGAGGAGAGAGGTGGGGGATCATGGAAGGCAGGTGGAGTTGCAGCAGGCATAGATAAAAGCAATTATGGAGTGAGTGCGTGTGTGTGTGTGTGTATGCAGTGCGCAGCTATTCCGAGTTGATAAATCTGTTGCTTTAAGCGAAAGCGCAGCTGGAGCAGTTATCGACAAGTGATATCGTTATCGATAAGCTAAAAATGAAAGTATCTTAACGAGACATAGGTAGAGCGAGATGCAGAGCTGAAAAAGAGAGAAAGAGCGAGAGAGAGGCAGCTGTGCTCACAAAGATATCAGTACAGTTGAAGCTAACAGAGATTGGGGGAGAGAGGCGTTATCGTTATCGCATATGCTAACTGTAATGTCACCTTCATTTAATTGATGAAGAAATGTACAGCAAGACAAATTTGTCCCTTTGTAAAGGTTTTAGCTTTATTGAGGAATTAGTTAAACAAAATCGGATTTGCCAATGACGTATACATCGTTATCGGCATCGTAAGCGGTATCAGTATCACTATTGCTATCGCTATCGTTATCGTAATCGTTATCGTTCTCGCTATTGCTATTGTCGTGTGCATTCACTGCGCACTAAACAAGCCCTTGACCGTCGCATCGGTCGTATCGATCGGCAGCTTGTAGTAGCCGTCGCGTCGCAGAGCTCGCTCCTCATCGTCGGCAACGCCATAAATATCCTCGATGGGCTGCATGATCTCGGACTCGTTGGGCAGCAGCAGCTTACGCGCATCTTTGCGGAACACTGCCACCGCCTTGACCATGCTGTGGTGGGCCCGGGTGAAGTGCTGCAAGCTGAGTGTCTTTCGCTTGGCCGCCAGCTTGCTCTGGATGCGATCGAGGCGCGCTATCAGCCGCAACAGTATGAACCGGGCGAAGCGATCCTTGATCTCGAGCAATGTCAGTTCCGTATCGCGTTGGCCCAACGGCCGCATATACGCGGCAACGATGAGCCCCACAAAGATTATGTTGATGAGCAGAATGGTCAGCAGGACGGTCAGCTGAAAGATGTCCACGTCCATGGAGCAGCAGGCCTCGCTGAGCTGCTTCCAGGACATCAGGTCATAATTGTGCACCTTCCACTCATAGTGCAGATAGGCTGTCAACAGGGCCACCAAACAGCTGCACAGGGATATGAAAGGATAATTGTGATAGAAGAACTCATTGAGGGATGCACGCAAGCTGCGCAATAGATTCATCTTTCAACTATGGCGGCGGCTATTGTCGAGTGGATCGGACAATTCCGATTTTGTTTATTATTTTATTTGATTTCGGATTTTCCTTTCGAATTTTGAGCTTAACGTGCCGAAATGAGTTGTGCCGTACGAGCTACTGAGTGCAAAACTGAGTCCACAACGTGTTCTCTCAACCTGTCTCTGTGTGGGTGTCTGTGTGTGTGTGTGTGTGTGTGTGTGTGTGGCTGAGTGAGTATTGGCGTATAAGAGTTTGCAATTATTTGACACCCCTGCAACATGTTCGCTTGTGGAACGCAAACATGTTTGAGAACGCCCACAATTGCAACTGCAACTTGCAACACGCAACAAGCAACATGTTTGACAGCCACAAGAACTTGAGTTGGCTTTGTGAGTGGCTTTCCTTTTTGCTTTGCCTTGCCTCTGCCTCTGCCTCTGCCTCGGCTGCTGCTGCCACTTGCTGCCCAACTTATTTCAAGTTGCAAGTCTAACGTTAATTTTGGCCAATCGCGACAACTTTTTGCCACACGATTCTGAGACGCTGATAAGGCAAATATAATAATAATAATAACAAAAAAAATATGAAAAAGCAGCAGCAGCAAATGCGGCCATTTTGGCCGCCTTATCTGCGACTCCTGCTCACTTTTGTCTGTCCGTCTGTCTCGCTCTCTTCTATTTTTCTCTTCTATTTTTTTCGCTTTTTTGTCTGTTTGCTGCAACTGCTTGTGGCAAGTGCATGCAAAACTGCATTTTGTACGACGAGTCCCAAAACTGGCAGCCAAAGCGGAAATATTCAAAAATTTCGCGCGGGTGGAACTGCCTGAAAAGCAAGCCAGGCCAGGCCAAGCCAGGCGAGGCATGTGGGGCTGTGCGGTGGGTTGTCGTTTGTGTGGCAGAGCTAGAGTGTTGCCTCCACGTTCTCGTCTATGCGGCGCGCTAATAAAAACGTAAAATTTAATGGTTACGGAAGGCACTAAAAAACAGGCTCACCAAAAACGAACTAAAGTCGCGGCCAACCGAGCGAGCGAGCGAGTGAGTGAGCGAGCTATTCCCACCCAGAACTTGCCCACCCGCCCGTTCGATCGTCCGCCCGTCCGCTCGCCTGCCCCTTGGGGCGCTGTGGCGGCCGCTTGGGCGATAACCAAGCAACGAACCACAACCGCACACAGGGCGAACTGTAACTACGCCAACGCCCTCGTCGTCGTCGTCGTCGTCGCCACCACCACCAGGCAAGGACTTCGATGTAGACGCAGTGGAGCGCCCAGCCGTGCACGTCAAACGCAGACAACTTGAAAAATGTAGAGACAGCGCCGCAGTAGTTGAAACACGCCAAAAAATATGCAAAAGTAAAATAAAACAGACGCATTTGCCCCGTTACCAAAGACGGACGAACGTAGAGGGCAGCCGGGACAGTCGGCGTGGTCGGCACAGTCGACAGCGTTCGACATTTGACGTTATAGGTTTTTGGGCTCTGTTGTTTGGCAGCGGCTGCAGCAGCGATAGAGCCACTGGCCGAGCTAGCTCCAGCCCAATATTTGAACTCACTGCCGCTTGCCGCTTGAAGGTCTGCCCCTCCTCCTGCTCCCGCTCCTGCACCTTGCCACACAGCACAGCTGTATCTTTTTTAAATTTGGTTTTTCAGCAAGTTTCCTTTTTGTGCACAGCCGTTGTCCACTTGACAGCAAGCAGCCGGCCTTCCAGCCAGCCAGGCAGCAGTTGTCTCTGCTGTTTCGCCAGATACCCTGGAAAAGTGAAGTGTGTTTGCATATTGAAATGGGATTGCATGGTGTAAGTAATTAATCTACATAAAGTCAACATAAATAGTTAGCTATTGCAATTAAAATAGGCAAGCTTTACATAGATAGGGATAAGGATAAGAGAGAGTGCGAGACAGATACGAAGAAAGAGATAGAAAGAGAGAGAGACAGTGTGAGGGTTAACAGAAAGGAATAGAGCGAAAGAGAGGTAAGTAAAGGGAGAGTTAGAGGAAAAGACAGTAGATGAGACTGCGAGAAAGAGAGAGAGATACTGAGTCTGAGACTGAGACTGAGACTGAGACTGAGACTGAGACTGAGACTGAGACTGAGACTGAGACTGAGACTGAGACTGAGACTGAGACTGAGACTGAGACTGAGACTGAGACTGAGACTGAGACTGAGACTGAGACTGAGACTGAGACTGAGACTGAGACTGAGACTGAGACTGAGACTGAGACTGAGACTGAGACTGAGACTGAGACTGAGACAAACACAGAGAGAGAGTTTGCAGAATTGAATAATGCCAGGCAAATATACAGATTTTAGATTTAGCATGAGGAGCTATCCAATATACCCTGTAAGTGTGGCCTTTGCCACTGCCAATGGGCATTTGGGCAACTGCGAACTGCAGCAGCTGCAGCAACAGCAACACAAGAGACAACAGCAACAGCAGCGGCTGCCAGTTGAAAAGTCAGTTGTCGCAATGGCCGACAAAGTTATGTGGCCTGAATATCTGGCTATATAGTGCATACACATACATATACACATACATATAGAGAGGGACTGCGTTAGGTGTCGCGGGGCAGCTAACCCAATGGACGGCAATTTGTGCCGCTAAACGAACTTACAAAACGGACAAAGCAAGCATCAGGGTTGGAGCTTTATTGAGGGAAAGGGGGCATAGGTGGGCGGCGTTAGGGGCGTCAGGGGCGATAGGCTGTTAGCTAATGTCTGTTGTCTGTTGTCTGCAGCTGTAATTAGGTTTGTCCGCTTTGTGCAGGCGTCGAGCGGCCCAGTTTCTAGTTACTGTAAAACAGTTACAAATGCAGCTGCTGCGTCAGCCCAAAAGTATGCTGCAAATAATTCACAATCGCGCTGCTTTATTGCGTTTTCCAGCACTGAAATGCATCCAACCTCCTGCCAACGTCAACCTCAGCAGCATCGGCTGTCGATGCGGAAATGTTTGCCTTGTTTACATCGCAGTGCATAAATTTGCAATCACACGCACACGAATGCAGCGACGCGTGCCTTACACACCAGTGGGCCAGGCGTGGGTGTAGAGTGGTGTGGGCCGGGGGAGGATAGGGTGGGGAGGTGGTGTCCTCGGAACGGTGCTCTCTCTATCTGCACCTATTGCACGCAATATATATTGAGTCAATAGCTGCTGTGCGCCTACAAATTAGTGCAGAGCCTCATCGTTGCAGTCAGACGGCCAGGGAGACGGACAGACAGCGAGTGAGCGAAGAAAAAAATCTGCATGCGACGCCCCAACAAAGTCGGACAACAAATTTTGTAGCTAACAGCATTTTCAAGTTTTATCGTTACGTGCGTCTGCATGTGTGTGTGTGTGTGTGTGCAGCCTTTGTGTCCTTGGCCCAGCCAGAATGGCACTTTTGCCGTTGAGGGTGTCTGTCTGCCACACACTCACACACACACACACACACGCATAGTCGGACAGCTCGATCCTCATACGCGGCAGTCGCTGCCTTGTCTATTTAGCTGGCTGCATACAAAATGCACATAAATTGTCATGTTGCTTCATGCAGCTCCAGCTGGATGGTGCATGGTGCATGGTGCATGGTGCATGGTGCATGGTGCACGGTGCTTGCTGCCGTAGCAGCATATTTATATTGATTTTCGCGCCCGACGCACACTGGCCACGGGGGTTTGGGTCTGGGTACGGGATTGGCCCTGGCTTTGGCACTGGCAGCCGCGGCAACTGGGAGCTGGGCAACTGGGGAGCCGACAGTTTGTTGTTATGTACTTTGGCTTTTCAATTTCGGTCCGCCGGAGACTCGTTTCAACGTATTATTTCAGTTTTTAATACACTTGCCATAGGGTATGACCGCTTTATGGTATGACATGCAATTAATTTGTGAAGAAAACAAGTAAGAAAGCTCTAGTCGAGACTGCTCGACTACGAGATACCCTGAACCCTCCGAGCAACAGCCATTTCAATAATTTTTAGTGTCTTTCAGCTTATACAAACACACACACACACGCAAACACATACATAGACACCCATAGGCACGCACGCATTAACAGGCATGGGCTGCAGTGTGGGCTTACTATGGGAACTTAATTGTTCAATAACTTTTTTTGTGGACGTACGTTCTTCATGAAACTTTCAGAATGTGGTTTTATCATTACTATGCGTATATTTGCCAAAGCTCAAGTCTCTAGTATTTGAAATACGCCTTTTACAGAGATGAGGGTAAGGGGGTGGATATAGGGGTGGGGGGTGAATTATAACAAAAACCGAAATTCTATCACGTGCAGTCGAGTCTACATTTAAAATTTGGAGACTTTAGCTCTAAAGGTGTAGAAGATATAATTTTATAACTGGTTTTCGATAAGGTTTTTGATCGATAAAAAAAGAACGGGATGAGTTATCGATTTTTAGTGATAAACTCGATATGCGCGCGCTATATACGAGCATTTTAAAAAAAGTTGAAGTCTCTAGCTTCTATATCTTCAGAAATCGACGCGTTCATACATACGGACAGACGGACAGACGGACAGACGGACAGACGGACAGACGGACATGGCTAAATCGATTCAGTTTGTCGCCCTGATCAAGAATATATATACTTTGTGGGGTCTGCCACGCCTCCTTCTCCCTGTTACATACTTTTAACAAAACCATTATACCCTGATTTCCCATTTTCAATGGGTTCAGGGTATAAAAGGAAAAAAATAATAATAATAATTATAATAAAGAAAATAAAGCAGAGATACCGAATGATGAAGCGATTAAGTGATCTAAAAATTAATAAGAGAGAGAGAGAGAGAAAGAGTGAGGTATGAGATAGCATATAGCATATCAAAATAGAGGAAAAATCTAGAAAGAGACGGAATAATAGAAATTGCGAGAAAGAGAGAGTGAGAAAGGGTGTAAGACAGAATATAATAAATCGAATTAGAGTGAAAATCTAGCTTAATACAAAATGAAAACAAAAGCAGCTAAAGCAAGACAGTTAAACGCTGCTTCAATCCCTCAATCGTTCTTCAGCCCAGTGAAATAATGGAAAGAACTGAAGAGTTAGTTTACCAAAGAGAACTTTCAGTTTCTCTAGAGTCAACTCTATTACAACTATAATCTACAACTCTATCAAGAACCGTCTCTGGCACGCATTCACACATATCGTTAGGGCATTCATAAGTCTTCAAGTTGCTCAAGGCAGTCGCTCTTCTTGTTTTTATCGAGTGCCGTTTTGTTGTGCAGTGTTTTGTGGGTGCACAATAAATTGAGCCGAAATTGCATCAGCAAAATTAACAGTTTCGTGTGCGTTAATAGACTTTTCCATTGGCCAACGCCGACCGCAGAGCGCTGTTTAGCCGCTGCCGCTGTTGCTGCCATAGCTGCCTGGGATCCACAGCAAATCGCAGCTGAGCTGAGCGGGCGGAGGAGGGATGATGAGGGGGGCATCATTGACCATTTGGTAGTTAGGCGGGCGCTAAACGCATTTACCAAAGCAGGAAAGCATAGACAAAATGAGAGAGAGAGAGACAGAGAGAGAAGGTGAGAGTGAGTAGGTGGGTCAGCTGAGCTAAATACATTTTTGATAGCGTATAATCTATGTGCTTTTCGTGCTTTTGTGAAACATTTCTTCAATTATTTATAACAAGAGGGATTAAATTTTAAATATTCAGTTTATTTGAGTTGCTGTTGCGCTATTTACGTTTAGTTTCGACTCTATTTATTATGACAGACCGGAGACTCGAGTAAAGCTGCTGCTAATTGAAATCGAAACTATGATTTATTTAAATATTAAATAAGAAATCAAGCAAATGCGATTCAATTTTATTGTTTGCTCAAGCAATAACTGTAAGGGTTTATTTTTTGTTTCTTTATGCTCTGCTGAGGTGTCAAGTGGAATCTGAGCAGCGCAATATTAGCAGTGCTCGTAAATTGCTAATTTGCTTGCTGCCTCATTAGGCGGCAACAATTAGTTTTCGTCTGTCTGCCACAAACTCTCTCTCTCTCTCTCTCTCTCTCTCTCGCACTGCATGGGCAATTAATCTGTGGGCGGAACCGGGGGCTGGCTGGGTAAATTTCTAAAATTTTAATGCTGCAACGCTGCAACAATAAGCAAAACCACTTACTTACTCACTGCAATGGCCAATTTCGACTTGCTGCACAGCTGCCGCAAGCAAGCTTTCAACTTCAAATATGCAAAATTTGTAATAATCTAGCAGAGAGAGAGAGAGAGAACTCAAGTTCTGTTGTGCGACAAGTGCAGAGCGCACGCAATCGGCAACGTGTCGCATTTGTAGTTAGACATAATTGTTAATTACCCGAAACCATTACCACATTAAAGGCCATAAAATGCAACACTAATTGCTTTACGCCAGGGCAGTCTAGCTGCTGCCTCTCTTCCTCTTCCTCTACCTCTCTCGCTCGCACTCCCACTAAGTGCCACAGCTCGAGTTGCTCTTGAGTTTTCTATTTGATTATGCAGCCAATGGCTCTGCGTGTGTGTGTGTGCCTAATGCTCGCATGTAACGTAATATGCTGGGCAACAATAGTTATGCTGGGGTCTGGCCCAGCCATTGGATGCCATGCCAAGCAAACATTCGCCTCCATTCACAATAGCTTTGCTGCTGCTGCTGCTGCTGCTGCAGTCGTGTGGCATGTGATTAATATTTCAAAATTACACTGACATGCAAAGTGTCAACTCATTTTGAGCCATGGACGCGCTGACATTCCCCAGCCACGCCCACCAGCCAGCCAGCCGCCCACTTGGCTACCTTTCGACACTTGCAACAAAAGCGCTGACAAAGCGACGCAGCGCCTCAAGAAAAATGGTGTAAACGTTTTGTAACAGTTCACAACAGCTACAACAACACATTCACAATAGACGGGCGACATTTCATACTTACGTATATACGTATTTATATACGTATGTATATGCATTTGGCCTCGCGGTAGGCGTGAAAATCGTGTATTAAGTGAAATATTTATTAGCCAGCGCTTCGAGTCACGCGGACCTCTTCGCACGCGATTACCAGAAATTGAAATTACCCAAAAAAGAAAGAGAACGGGCGAATGGCGTGAAGAAGAAGCAGAGCAGCATGGGAGGCATAGGTGTGGGCGTGGACATGGGTGTGGGTGTGGGTGTGGGTGTGGGCGGCGTGGTTGCAGTAAACAAGAGCGAGCGACTCTGGCATTTAATTTAATTATAACATCAGCCAGATATTGTCGTAAATTGTGCGCAGCCGCAGCCCAACAAAAAACAAGTGAGGACCAAACGGGCACAAGAAAGGGCTGCAAGAAGGAATATATCCAAAACAACAACAACAATGACAACAAATAGCAGCTGCTGCAACAACAATAATTTATCAATGACAAGCGAGCGTGTGGTTGGCCCAGAGAGAGAAGAGAAAGCGCGAGTGGAAGGGAGCTAAAGAGATAGTGAGAGAAGAGAATGGAGAGAGTGAGATAGGGGGGAGAACCTTCATCGATTATGCCGCTAACTTATAAAATTGCATTCGCTGCTGGACAGCGGATAAAGGTTGACACGGCATGTCACAATCTAAGCCAGGCTTAAAGCAGCTACACTCAGATTTAAACGATATAAATCATGTATGTACATACATATGTTGGAATGGCATATCTATGTATACACATGCATAAATACATACATAGTTGTAGTGGTATATACATGCATGCATATAAGTATATATTATGTTTATCAAGAGATAATCAGTGCGTAGGCGTTAATTGCTTTATCAAGCAATTGTTCCTTTTCCATTTATATTTTTGTTTTATATGCTCACATATATGTGTTAACTTGTATTTACATAACTGATAATTGATAAGAACACGCACAGTTATAGTGGATGGCCATCTTATATAAGGCAGAAGGCAGACAAACAACAGCAAACACAGGTAAATTACTAAATTAAGGTGAGCAAAAAGTGGTTGGAATAAAAAGAGGAAAAATATGAATTAAGCGATAGAAAGTGAAGCGAGAGAGAGAGAAAGAGAGCGAAAGAGAGAGAGAGAGAAAGAGAGAGGGAGAGAGAGAGAGCCAAACAAGACAGAAAGTGACAGCGAGAGAAAGAAAGAAATAACGACAGAAAGTAATAGAGAGAGATAGACGGAAACTGATAGAGAGTGAAAGAGAGAGAGAGAGAGAGACGGATAGTGATATAAGGTGAGGGAGAGACATAGAGAGAGAGAGAGAAAGAGAGAGAGACAGAAAGTCATAGAGAGTGAGAGCGAGAGAGAGAGAGAAATCCTATTAAATGAGATAAAGATAGAAAAAGAGAAATATATACATATAGAGAACCGAGAGATAGATAATGTAGAATGCAATAATCAGATAGAAATGAAGATGGCACAGTTATATAGAGAGAAAGGAGGTTGGGAAAGGCTGAGGCAGAG